>CM057346.1:503123612-505623612 GCA_030015575.1 Agapanthus africanus | reverse complement strand
ACCCAGGACGTAGAGGATACAGAGAAACAGTTCTGTGTAACGAACACACCCGAAGGAGATGCATCATATGCACTTTCTTCGTTTGGGCGGCACGGGAAATCTGGTATTCCCCAATTTCCTGCTCTGTCTTATAACAATTATAAGTTGGAGCGGGACCAACGTTCCCCAGCTCAGTATAACAAGCGGGTTCGGTCAATATTCCGTATTATTATCTTGATTAAGGCGTGATATGGTCGCTACCTGGAGAGAGAGAGAAGAAAACACTCAGCGTGCGCTCTTGCAAGAATATATTGGTTATTATTTTATCTAATCAGGATGGCTCCCACTGCTTTTTATCAAATCTTCCTTTAAACCCTAAAAGGAAAGACTAGCCGGGATTAATTACACACTACAAGTTCGCCAATCTTTCAGCCAGGCCAGTGTCGGTACTTTGAGGGAGGTCCCCCGTGCTTTCGCACGAACCTAATTAATGTAAACCTCGTTTTCCCAGAGGCGTAACCTCGTTAACACCTTTCTAGACACCTACTTGATCGGCTAATTGTAATGTATAAAACTGTCCCAGGAGTAACTCTTACTCGCAGCGGGTATCGGGATCCAACTATCTCATAGAAGGTATGCAATCTCATTGCAAATTTCAACACTTGAAATTCCCGATAATTTTGCCCCTAGCGTCCTATGACCTTGATGCAGGCCAACAAACCATAGTGCGCTAGTCAAGTTCAACCCGTCATTTCCTGATTGAATTAAACCTACCCGCACGACCCTTGACGCAGGCCAACAAAGTCGCACGACTACCCTAATCCAATCTGCATCATATGCATAAGCAGATAAATACTAGTTAGCTACCGCACACTACGCCTTGACGCAGGCCAACAAACGTAGCACGAATACTAACTACCACTTATCTGAAAAGACGGAGGGCTACGACAGGTTTTTCTGAAACCCTATTGCGTAATGAACTTGATATCGTTGTAGAATCAAATGATTTTTGAAATGGAGTGCTTTTGAGGCTTTTCCAGTTTTGCTAAAGGAGTCACTCCCGGTGAAGGGATCGTCGGTCCTTTCCTCGTCGAATGAGGTGCGGGATATATCATATATATCACTGTGCAAAGTAAAAACACTTAAAAGCAATCAAAAGACAAACCGAGTGTGTAGCATCTGCCAGTTATTGCTAAAGGAGTCACTCCCGGTGAAGGGATCTCGGTCCTTTCCTTATCGAATAAGGTGCAGGATATATCATATATACCGCTGTGCAAAGCAAGAACTGTAGCTACCTGTTTTATTTTAAAATTCGATTCCACAACATCTTTAGGTTTCTTTTATTTCATTAATCACATTAATGAAGTCCCATCATTTAAGTACCTAAACATCACAGATAAATACGACGTACACTTATGCCATCCGCATTCGCCTCGATGTCCCCTCGTACACCGTTAGGTTAGGTAACTAACGGCAGAGCGGGGCAGGGCTAGCGCGGGTGTAAAACATAAGTAACGTCTATATAATATATCATATATACTATATACTGTATCTATCATCGAACATCACATGATCACATCACAGATATCGCAGCAGAAGAATCATATGAAATATTGGATATACTAGGACGTCCGTGTTTTCAATACGAGCCAGTATAAAACACGGATTCCACGGTCGTGATGAATAGCCAACCCCACACCCCTAGACCCCTACGAGAGCGGCAAGCAACCCTACCAATTCTGGAGTTAGGAGACCCGGACTCGACTCCTCGAGTTGGTCTCCCACTGGACCCCAGAACCCGGTTACTTGTGCTCCCCTCCTTGGGTCTATCCTAGTGCGGAAAAGTAAATAATATACAAAAGGTGACAACTTCCGCAACCTGGAAGTGCCCCAATAAAAGAATATTACATACAAGTTTTTACATGAATGAAAATGAAAAACACTCATCTCACATAAAAAAACCCCGGCTATTCAAACACGACGATCCAATATAACATATCCAGCAACACATAACATCACATGTCATCAACGTAAGTAAATATGTCCATCCCAATTGTCGTTGACATATAGCAACGAAACCGGCGATATCACATATTACACTTACGGTCGCAGAAAAGAAAGTGTAAAACTACAACAGTTGGAATCCGCAATCTGCATAGACATCGCATGCCTAATCAAATGAATTACTTAGACATCGCATGCCTAACAATTATAAACCCCGCATTTTAGTCTCATTATCGAAAACACTTTTCAATATTAAGTCGGGCAATTCAACAGGATTCCCGACATTCTGATCGAATGCTCGTCGCAAACTTTAGTAGGCGGTCGCACCCCCGATGCCGTCGACGAAGTGCACCAAGGCGGAACACCGCTACCGCGAGCACCCGAACGGATGCTTTCGGCGACGGGGTTCTCCTACAGTCACTTGGTCGGGGCTATGGAGTGAGGCTGTCTATTAAGTTTACCCGGCGAGTATCCGCGTACGCTACGTGATTGCGACGGACTTTTGATCACATCAAAATTCCGTAGCAACCGATCAAGTGAGACTAAACTGCTATGTTTATAACATTCATTCAGTTATCTCATAACTCTTTGTGAATTCCAATTATTGTATCCCATTCCAGATAAATAGAAAATGTTAAACTTTTCGATCGAACAGTCAAACACCCAAGTTTTCCCGATACAGATCAACACATGAAATAAGTCTAAAAACATTCAGTTCGTGCCTCAGTACCAACGGTCCAGCCGTAGAAGGGTCAAGCCAACGCCTCACATGTGGCACGCCGTACTGCCCCAAACCCGAAGGTTCAAAGGGCAGTTCAAGTCGGTCACATAATCGAGTTAAGGTTTGTTGTCTTCTAGAGGGACCATCGCGTTACTTGCACTACTTAGAACGTCGTTAAACTACGGAAAAATCCAACACTTGGAAATTTCCCGACAGGGGAAAAATTGGGTATTTATATCCGGTCGAACTTTTTAACATACTCTAAAATATCCGGAAAGCCACACAGACAAAATTTGATAATCCGATCGAATCATCGATTCCTAAAGAAACCCCAGAATACTCAACTCTTGAGTCAAATTAAAAATTCCCAGAAAACTCAGCATAATTAAATAGGAATTACTGTGCAAAAAGGGGAGTATGACGTCATCATCTTGCCGCGGAACCGCCGCAGAAGGATGGCTTCTGCCGCGGTTCTGCCGCCGTTTGCACTGTTCATGAATTAAATTTTGCACCGTAATTCTTATAATTCCCTGCTGAATTTTTTAAGTATTTTTAATGTGGAAAAATCCCAGTTTTTAGAAAAAGTCCAGAGAGCATGTATTGGTTAGGGTTTCGGGATCGTTCGGACTTCAAATTCCGTCTGGACTTCGTCTAAGGCTCTAGCTAGGCTCTGATACCACTGTAGGGTTCCTAGGCACTCTAATGAGGTCTCACAAGGCATCAACCATGCCATTTTCAAATTTTACGGGTGCCGAGAAACCCTAATACGGATCGTTAACTAGATATTTAGGCGATAAATGAAACTAGTAAACTACTTTAACTAAGAGTACGGAAATACAACCTTTATAGATCCGGTCCTCCACCTCCACGGCTCCGTGATGAAGTCCTCTCCGCTGTCCAAATGCAATCCCGGACTCTGGCGTCGGCTTCATCGGAGAAATGGGCGGGCAAGGTCGTCGGCTTCGTGCCGAAGATGATCTACGTCGAGGCATCACTAGATCAAGCTCCAACTTCACCAAGTCATGAAACTTGTGAAAAAAACACACTCTACTACTTGGCAAGAGGTAGAGGATGAAGAAATAGGAAGTGGGTTCACTTTAGAATTGGATTTCTCACTCTTTTTCACAAGTTGCCATTGATGGAGGCAAGCTTGCTTCAATGTTGAAGATGAAGAAGAAGAAGAAAGAATATCATAAGTATTATTCAAAATGAATAATAAAAATGAATATTTATCATATCCTAACCTTGGTTAGGTGTAGAGAATAGACTAGGGTTAAATGGAGTGGTTAGGGTTAAGCATGAGACAAAATGGTCACTTTGGTCAAATGTTCAAGAAGCTTCAACTAGAAAACAAATTAAGCCACCATTTTCCCTTAATGCTTATCATTTTCAAAATGAATAACTAAATAAGATAAATCAAAAAGAAAACAAAACCCTAACCATTCTTATAACCATGGTTTAGTCTTTACACAAACCCAAGTAAGCATGCATCATCAAACATGATACAAACTTGTGTACAAAAGTATATCACATATACAATGTGCACAAACCAAGTGAGAAAATCCATTTAAAGTGAACCAATACTAGTTAGTGCAAAGTAATATATCAAATATATAATTATGCATTAAATCATTAAATCAACACTTGATTCAATGATCCGGTCATGTCGCACACAACCGACTAGTATTCAATGTATCGGCTTATCGAATCAATACTTGATTCGATAACTAGGTTATATCGCATACAACCAATCGATACATTCATCGCGAGAATAGAATACGGTATCACATACACGCATTATTCTCGGTCCCGCACATATCTCATATGCGCTCCTATTTCGTTTCGCTTGAGAGCCAGGAAACCTCTGTGTAGGACTCTAAAGACTCGTCAATACGCCGGCAGCAGATGATGATCATATCAAACACCCACAAGCCGCAAGCGGTCTGCTAAACGTAACGGCCACCCGGGTATTGAGCGATCAGAAGATCGACGAGCAAGCCCGCTCACACTCCAGTGAATCCAACCAGTAACACTACCGTACAGTCCGGTCTGATCGTCTGATATGTCGCATATCTCGCCTACGGGTGGTAAACGTCAGACCCCAATAGCTCGATAAGTCGTGTCGATATGAGGTCTATAACAATTCGAGAAACTACTGGTATCACTTACCAGTAAATCTCAGCAACCCTGGCCAGGGATTTCCGGTTATAGCCAATCGAACACAGCGCAACATCAACCCCCTATACCGGGAGAGACGAATCCTCTCCTATCGCTCATTGCCTCCATGTGACTCGGGACTGTACCCAAAAACCACCGTTTTGCACGCCCTCTTGGACGTGGTAAGATGGAAATCAAAGCACAGTGGGAACCACACAAGACTCTATGACGATCTCGGGTCAACAGACTACTCTGTACCAGTGTCACCAGAGAACTGCCATCTGACGTAAGGTATAATACCATCTGGGAGTTCTCGGTGAGTCCGTCCAGTGTACCCAGTCTCTACTGAGCACCCGTATATCATCTCCGATGTCAAACACCAATGGATATGGGATCATCCATCGCCCATCTGTATGGGTCGAGAAGGTATACGCTAGTCTACTCTGGTATATCGATGCCCCGTCTCGATACACCCACGACTAGGGACTTTGAAGGATGTACTTATGGACTACCATGTCCCCACTAGTATGATCCGCATCATAGTTCAGGTAGTCAAGTACACATCCTAAGGGCTTTACCAACATGTAACAGAGAGACAATCAGTGTACATGTTAAGGTAAAGAGCAACCAGATAGCATACTATCATGTCGAGAAAGAAAGTCCTCCCTATATATGTCCAAGCATCCACTAAAATATACATCCTATGTATAGTAATGGCCTCTAGGGCATACATATAACTAACAGATATATACCACACTTCAATTTTCGTTAAATCTTGATTTCTTAATACTATTTTGTCTTAATATTGATTGTCTTGATATTTCTTATAGACGCGGGGCATCCCCATCCCGAGAGGGGGACTCGAGGCTCGAATTAGTCCCACAGGCTGAGGCTCGACAGAGTTAGGGGGAAGGCAGCATTCCCCCTCTTCTTTACCCCTGATTATCGCTATACCGGCGATTATACCAAGAGGTTCGGCCAGTATATGAGGGATGTAAGCCGCGACGTGAAGAAGTATCCACTTTACGTTGAGTGGGGCGACCAGCACCGGCGCTCATTCGCCCTCTTCTGGGATCAGGCCCGGGTATTAATATATATTTTTATTTGATTTATCCAATATATTCATTATTAACACTTGCAATTTAATAACATTTTTTTTGTATTTACAGTTGGACTACGATTTTCAGCCTGTACCCAACCCTGATCACCCTGAGAGGGTGCTCGATCTTCATGCTCTGTACCATGACCTGATGAAGAACATGCAATCAAAGGTCCGCTACAATAGGAACGAGCTTAAGATCAACTGCTATCCCCTGTGGATGGCGACCCCCAAGGTAGAGAGAGCGGCCCTCCTACAAACTCCGGCCTTTGCGAGAGTCGATGTAGATACATGGCCTCTATTGTGCCAATATTTCGACTCTCAGCGCAAACATGTATGTATTTTAAATGTAATTCATTATTTAGTATATAATTTATTTTTTTTGTGTTGCTTAATTAGAAAACTAAATCTGAATGTGTTGTGCAGAAACAGGCAGATCAAAATAAAGAGAATAAAAAGTCGGCGAAGAGGGGTCGCTCCATTTATATAGGTGGCTCGAGGAATATTATTCGTGCTATAGAGTTATCGGTAAATTACAATAGACCTACTGTGATATAATGTAATATTAAGAGTTATTTTATAATATATGTAAATTTTTTGCGAATTGCAGAGAGCTCAGACACTGGCGCAGGGTGGTACACCGAGCGTGTTGTCCGCGTATCTTGCCGTCCACGGCACCTTGACAGATCCCGCCACGGGCGAGCTTCGATATCCCGACACCGCTACCCAGGAGTATTGCGTAAGTGTTAATATTTATTCAACCCCTATTTGAAATTTTTGTTTTGAAAAGTTCAAGTTTAAATTATATACTTATATTTTACTGGTTAATGTGGGTGTAGGAACGGGTGGTTGAGCAGGCGGAGGCATCGGGGATTGATTTTACTAGACAGAACGATCCGATGCTGCTGACCCCAGTCTTTGATGCCGCACACGGAGGGCACCACGGAGGTTGGGAGAGAGGTCGGGGACTGGGTCCTAGCAGGGCCCATATGAGGTTGGACTCCACTCCGGCGGTTACTTCCTCTATCGCCCGTGAGTGATGTCTAGAGCAAGAACTTGACTCCTTGAAAGCCACCGTCCAGGAGTTGAAGGAGATGATGGTATGTATACTACTTAATAATAAAATATTATATCATATTATAGATAACAACATATCCAATATTAGTACGTAGGCTGAGCTTATTTGGTTGTAGGCTTAGCTTTGATTAATCATACATATATAGATTTGTCTAATTAAAATAAATTACGGTTTTCCAAAATAGATATCCAAACGAGGCCTAAGTCTCGACTAATACACAGTTCTTACTCGTTTATTATACAAAAAACTGAACAGACGCGACAGGGTACTTCGGCTGAGGCTCTATATGCATATCCTTCGGTTGCGACTCCATATGCATCTCCTTCGGCTACGGCTCCGCAAGCCACTACCTCGGCTGCGGTTGCGCAGACCACTCCTACAGCTCTACAGCCCGCTCAGACTCCCGCAGCTGGGGCTCCGCAAGCCACTACCTCGCCTGCGGTTGCGCAGACCACTCCTATAGCTCCACAGCCCGCTCAGACATCCGCATAGTCCGCATTGCTCGAGTTGTTGACTCAAGGTTTATCCGAGGAGCAGATACGCCAGATTACGGCGATTATCAGAGGTGGAGCTGGACCGAGCTAGGGTAGCTTTTTGAGTTTTATATTTTAAACATGTATTTACTTATATGATATATATTGTATATATTTTGGACGATATTGGTGGTGTTTGGGGTAAGTCCACGTTACCTCTCCCGGTACTTACGGGCTTGCGGAAATGATGAAAAACGATTTTTCTTTTGGTGGTAACATGGACTCAAAATACGGACCTTTGTTAAACAACTATCTAACAATCCTAACAAGAGTTTTACCTACTCGGTTAGGGGTTATACCTTAACTTGAACTCCTTCTCTTGGTCTCCTTGTGTTGGTCGGATGGTTCTCTCCTCTTCGTCTCTTTTTGCCGAAGATGGACCACCTGAAAGCTTCTACCTTTGGCTTCACTTCAAACTAGAAGAAACTAGAACACTTGGCTTGCTAGACCTTGTGAACTAGGATGAGTAGAGGAGTGTGTTGGGTTTTATCTCTATGGTTCTTGCTTCTCAACACATAAGACAAGTGAACCATGAACTAGAGAGAGAGCAAGAGGAAGAGGGAGAGCTCAAGCATGAGAGAGAAAGGAAATGAAAGAATGAGCAAGACTTTTGCCATCCAAGCTCTTATAATCCAAAATCATGATAACAAGTAATAATAATTGAGTATTATGTGATGGTTGTTATCATATCAAATGGCAATATCATTTCTTGCATTAAATGCAATGTGTGAACAAATAAGCAACACAAGGTCAATGCCAAGAAATGATAGCCATTGTCATGATGATGGTCAACAAGTCCAACCTAGTCAACCGGTCAACTAAGTCAACAAGTCAACAAAGTCAACCATCAACAACCATGTCACAATAATACTTAATTAATATTATTGTTAATCATGTTTCTTATTCTCATTAGGGTTTAGCAAAAGTCAACAGTCAACAACCCTAATGAGAATCCTCTGCCTCTGTCTCTCTGTCAACTGTGCATACACACCCGCATCCGCGTTCCGAGGAACACGAATACAAACGAGATAAAACCAATCCCAAAACGTACACTAGGATCTAGCTTAAACCAAAGCCCGCTAGTGATAACTTCCTGGACACTAAAACGTGCACAAGTGCACGGATGTGACAGAACCCTGTCGCAAAACTATGCGACCTCTACTCTTTTACCTAAAGGCGAATAGCTTTCTGTGTGGGACTCTAAAGACTCGACACTACGCTGGCACTGGGTTTAACCACAGACTGCAATCGGCACTAGCTGTGCGTAACGGCCCCCAGGTAGATGCCGATAAGAAGACTGACGAGGTGAAACCCATCTGAACTCCTACTGAGCCTGAATGTGACAATCTGCGTACAGTCCGGTCTGTTCGTCTGAGAATATCTCATGGCGGGCCTAGGGGGCGGTAAACGTCGGTCCCCTAATAGCGGTACAAGTCGTGTCGGAGTGTAGCCCAGAACACCCTGAGATAACACTGGAAACCTACCAGCATATCTCGCTTGCCCTGGCCAGGGACTTTGTGTAATGACTCTCCTAGACACAGCGCGATATCAACCCCCAATACCAGGAGAGACGAATCATGTCTAACCGTCACTTCCTCCAAGTGCTTCGGGACTGCACCCAACTACTACCTGTTTGCACGACTCTTTTGAGCCATGGTAGGGTAGTAATCTAAGTACAATGGGAACACACTCGAGGCGAAGTGACAGTGTCAAGTCAGCGGACTAAGCTATACTCATGTCACCTGGGAACTAATAACTGACGATAGGTATAGTACCAACCCACAGTTCCCGACGAGTCCTGTCCAGTGTACTCATAACCTAACGAGCACCCGCGTACTATCTCAAGTACGACGTACTGACGGCTGTGGGACAGACCGTCTTCCATGCTGGGATGAGAAGCGCATACGCTAGTCTACTCCGGAGTATCGATGCCCTGTCTCGATAGTCCTACGACTAGGGACCTACATAAGGATGTGCTTGTGGATTACCCAGCCCACACGGGTGTGACTGCTATCACAACGCTGGTAATCAAGCAAAGATCCTAAGGGCTCCACTAATGTGTATAGGTGATATACTAAAATAAACACATGTACACATTAAAGTAGAAACAAACCAAGTAGCATACTACTATTTTAAGCAAGATTGTCTATACAAGGTGAATATCCCAAGCTTCCATTAAGTAATATACAAACTTGTATGATACAGTAATGGCCTCTAAGGCATATACACTAACAATCTCCCACTTGCACTAAGGCCATGTACTGACGTATCGAAGACCTATCATCTCGATCAGCCGCTCGAACTGAGTCTGGGGTAAGGCCTTCGTGAATGGATCAGCAGTGTTATCTTCCGTAGCAACTCTCCGAACCTTGATCTCCTGGCGACCCACGATCTCCCTGATCAAGTGATACCGCCTCAAGATGTGTCTGGACCTCTGATGGGACCTGGGTTCCTTCGCTAAAGGTATAGCCCCGTTGTTGTCGCAATACAGAGGTATTGGATCAACAATGGACGGAACCACCTGAAGTTCTGTTAAGAACTTCCTTATCCAGACGGCTTCTTTTGCGCCATCAGCAGCAGCGATATATTCCGCTTCCATCGTCGAGTCAGCAACGGTTTCCTGTTTGGAACTCTTCCAACATACCGCCCCTCCATTGAGGGTAAAGACATAACCCGACATGGACTTGGAATCATCCTTGTCACTCTGAAAGCTGGAGTCAGCAAAGGCCTCAATCTGGAGGTCTTTTCCGTCATACACCAAGAACATCTCCTTAGTCCTTCTCAGGTACTTGAGAATGTTCTTTACCGCTATCCAGTGCTTCTCCCCAGGGTTTGACTGATACCGGCTTACCACACTCAGTGCATAAGCTACATCTGGTACACAACATCGCATACATTATAGAGCCTACCGCAGAAGCGTAGGGTATAATAGACATGCGATCTCTTTCCAAATCAGTCTTGGGAGACATCTCTTTGGAGAGGGTGATCCCGTGACAAGCTGGTAGATTACCGTGCTTGGAATCTTCCATACTAAATCTTTTCAGTATGGTGTCGATGTACCTGGACTGTTAAAGTCCTAATATCCTCTTGGATCTGTCACGAAAGATCCGAATCCCCAGAATGTACGAGGCATCATCCAGGTCTTTCATGGAGAACCTGTGTGACAAGAACCCTTTGACAGATTGTAGCATAGGAATGTCATTTCCTATTAAAAGAATGTCATCCACGTACAAAACGAGGAATACGACAGTTCTTGCTACAAATCTACTATAGATGCATGGTTCATCTGGATTTTTGATAAAGCCAAATTCTTTGACTGTCTCATCAACACTACTACAATATGGGGTTGCTCCTACGGACTCAGAAATCCGTAGGGGCAAATATTTCTTGCCCCTACGGATATATCCGTAGGGATAACTCGTTTTCCCTACGGTGCCCTACGTTCTAATTTTTCCTTTGGCCCTACGGAGCCGCAAGCCGAGGACCTACGGTTATGTCCGTAGGGGCCTCAACATAGGTTATTAATAAAAAAAAACACAGAAAAATTATATTCATCGTTCCCAAATTTCTCTCTCTCACTCCTACGCCTCTCGTCGCCCGTTCCAGAGCTTCGTCGCCACCGCGCTCGCGAGCCTGCGCCAGCTTCGTGGGTCTTCCCCACACCTTCGTCGACATCCCGCGCCTCGTCCCCACCTTCGCCGATCGTCGGCGACCACCAATTTCTACCGTATCCTCCACCGCGCGCACGGTTGTAAGTAAATCTGAAATAATTTTTAATTTTGACATTGTACACTAGGGTTAAGGCCAGGTTCGGGTATGGGTGAGGGCATCAGCGTCGGCGTCGGCTTCGGCATCGATCGGGTTCGGTTAGGGTTAGAGTTAGGGTTAGGGTTAGGTTGTGGGGTTCGGTTGGGGTTGGGGTTGGGGTTAGGGCTGGAGCTGGGGCTGGGGCTAGGCTGGGGCTAGGGCTAGGGTTTGGTTGGGGTTTGGTGTTAGGGCTGGGGTTGGGGCTGGGCTGGGCTGGGGCTAGGGCTCGGTTGGGCTGGGGCTAGGGCTGGGGCTGGGACTGGGCTGGGGCTGGGGGTAGGGTTCGGTGAGGGTTAGGGATATTGGCCAAAAACTCTCTTCAAGAGATTAACCCGTATCAATATTGGAGTAGTGAGCTTTAACAATGGTGAACTGAGTCCGCCAATGGAGAGCGGCCGTTTTGCAGCGGGAGGCTTAGTATATATAAGCAATATACGATTTACAAACAATAGCGGTAATCTATATAAACAACGAGATAATGATTTTCAAATTGGCCAAGTTAGACCCGACTATTACTCCATTGACAATAGCCATCCTATAGATACCGTATATTTTGGTGGCCCTAGAGGGAGTAAAACATAATGTAAATGATGCACTCTTGCAAATGTGTTATCTTATTGAATAAAAAAGTTGCAATTGGGATGCTATTATTAGTACATGAGAATAATTTTTGTTGGATTCTATCATTACACATGCATCACGAGCTCTCGACAAATTTATTTACTCCGCCTCATAGAAGTACAAGTCTTATACCAGTAAAGAACCATGAAAATTTGTGATTGGTTATGATAAGTTGTGGAACCTCACAGTGCCATAACTTTCTTGATGGATCTCAAAAGTTTTATCATAAACCATTTTAATGCAAAAGCTAAATTTGATTGTTTTATCACAAACTCTCTTCATCCTTGATAATTGATTCTTTTGAAGCATCATAACTATGTTTTGCGTTAATGTATTTGCAATGTTGTAAATATGTGATTAGCTTTATGGCTTGACTTTAATAGATCTACATTCCTCTGTATTTCCCTTGCTTTAGAGTTGAACATGATCTTTTAATAGCAAATATACTGCCCTTTAGAATTCAGATATGGACTGATAAGAAGAGATGATTGTTATCATGTTAACGGCCACTTATAAAATTTCTCAAATCTTGATCTCAATGGTTTAAAATCATGTTACACATACAACACGAATGCATAACAAACACATAATTAGAGAGCAATTCGATATGTTCAGGTTAAAACCAATATATGATACTCGATGATAATATGAAACCTTCGTATTCCCATCGATACTCATATATGAAACTAAAAGCGCCACTTAGCCCCCGTCTATCGGTTAACATACGTGCGATGGTCATCGTGACATAGAACTATACGAAAGTTGTTAAATATCGGACGGTATAGCTCGATACTAACAACCGTCGTATAGTCTACACGACGAGAAAATTCAATCGTATGGTAACCCATAGATTTGTCCCGTGTGGAAAAGTTAAGAATGTATAAAGCTAACGCCTTCATTCACTTGTGTTTTCATCCGTTTCGAGATATTTCGTCGGTACCTTTCCGCTGGTTCTCCGTGTACAAAGATAGATTAGATGTTCATTTCAACGTTGTTTCACAGCTTTGAAATGATTATCTATTCTATTACAGTGTACTCGGAGAACAGCGGGGAGGTGCTGCCGAAATTTACTCGAAACGGTTGAAAGCACAAGTGATGGGTGTTCGCTCTATACATTCTTAATGGGATAGAAGCCTACCCCCGACAGCCGGAACACACACATACAACAAGAATACACAACAAACGCATAATTAGAGAGCGATTCGAGATGTTCATGTTAAAACCACTAAATGATAATATGAAACCTTCATATTCTCATCGATACTCATATATGAAACTAAAAGCGCCACTTAGTCCCAGTCTATCGGTTAACATACGTGCGATGCTCGTCGTGACATAGAACTATACGAAGTTTGTTAAATATCGGACGGTATAGCTCGATACTAACAACCGTCATATAGTCTACACGACGAGAAAATTCAATCGTATGGTAACCCATTGATTTGTCCCGTGTGGACAAGTTAAGAATGTATAAAGCAAACGGCTTCATTCACTTGTGTTTTCATCCGTTTCGAGATATTTCGTCGGTACCTTTCCGCTGGTTCTCCGTGTACAAAGATAGATTAGATGTTCATTTCAACGTTATTTCACAGCTTTGAAATGATTATCTATTCTATTACAGTGTACTCAGAGAACAGCGGGGAGGTGCTGCCGAAATTTACTCGAAACGGTTGAAAGCATAAGTGATGGGTGTTCGCTCTTTACATTCTTAATGGGATAGAAGCCTGCCCCCGACAGCCGGAACACACACATACAACAAGAATACACAACAAACGCATAATTAGAGAGCGATTCGAGATGTTTAGGTTAAAACCAATATATGATAATATGAAAGCTTCATATTCTCATCGATACTCATATATGAAACTAAAAGCGCCACTTAGTCCCCGTCTATCGGTTAACATACGTGCGATGCTCGTCGTGATATAGAACTATACGAAGGTTGTTAAATATCGGACAGTATAGCTCGATACTAACAACCGTCGTATAGTCTACGCGACGAGAAAATTCAATCGTATGGTAACCCATTGATTTGTCCCGTGTGGACAAGTTAAGAATGTATAAAGCAAACGGCTTCATTCACTTGTGTTTTCATCCGTTTCGAGATATTTCGTCGGTACCTTTCCGCTGGTTCTCCGTGTACAAAGATAGATTAGATGTTCATTTCAACGTTGTTTCACAGCTTTGAAATGATTATCTATTCTATTATAGTGTACTCGGAGAACAGCGGGGAGGTGCTGCCGAAATTTACTCGAAACGGTTGAAAGCACAAGTGATGGGTGTTCGCTCTATACATTCTTAAAGGGATAGAAGCCTACCCCCGACAGCCGGAACACACACATATAACAAGAATACACAACAAACGCATAATTAGAGAGTGATTCGAGATGTTCAAGTTAAAACCAATATATGATAATATGAAAACTTCATATTCTCATCGATACTCATATATAAAACTAAAAGCGCCACTTAGTCCCCGTCTATCGATTATCATACGTGCGATAATTTATTCTTTTCAACGACAAACGCACACACAAAGCATATACACGGATTTTCTCTTTTGTCAGTAACTATCACGTTCTTATATTTCTCAATATATTCAGCATAACCTATAATTTATATGTTATACAGTCTAACATGGCCAATGAGTACGTCAGAGTTAAGGACTGGATGTATGTGGATTGGAAACAACGTATGCAACCTAAGTTTGTCGCAGGAGTTGCTGCTTTCCTTGAATTTGCACGCGCACATAATAAGATCATAATAGAGAAGATTCTATGTCCGTGCGATAGATGTGGCAATAAGTACTGGCAGAAGGTAGAATTGGCATAGCTTCATATTGTAAAACATGGGTTTACTAGACTTTATACAACTTGGAAATATCACGGGGAAGGAGAAGAATGCAGTACTGCGGCAGAAGAAGAAGGAGAACATGATAATGCGGCAGGAGAAGAAGAAGAATTCGGTAATGCGGCAGAAGGAGAAGACGGTAATTTATTTCCATCAGAAGAAATGGAGGATATGGTAGAGGCTTCCCTAGGTGAATCTATTCGTACCGAAGATGACATTCCTTCCGGTTAAGGACCGCGTGCGGATAAATATGAAAATTTCATGAATGATGCTAGGAAACCAATTTATGAGAATGCGAAGTATTCCACCCTCTCATGGTTCGTCCAACTTTTCCAGATTAAGTGCCTAAATGAATGGAGTAACAAGTCATTCACAATACTTCTTTCGTTCTTGAAAGATTCTATGCCTCCGGGAAATAATGTGCCCGACAGCTGGTACGAAGCCCAGAAGATGATGTCTGATTTGGGTCTAAAGTGCGAGAAGATTCAAGCATGTCCTAAAAATTGCGTGTTGTACCGGAAAGAGAATTCAGATTTGAAAGAGTGTCCAACTTGCGGAGAAGCCAGGTATAAACCGAAAGATTCTGATAAGAAGCCTGATATACCTGTGAAGATAGCACGATACTTTCCCATAACACAGAGACTGCAGAGGCTATTCAGGTGTAAGAAAACAGCCGAGGCAATGATTTGGCATCACCGTGCTCCTCCAAGTGAAGATGGAAAAATGAGCCATCCAAGAGATTCACCGACATGGAAGGATTTCGATAGGAGGCATGCAATATTCAGTAGCGATCCTCGCAATGTCCGGCTCGGACTGGCTACTGATGGCTTCTGCCCATTCAATTATATGGCTGGAAGTCACAGCACATGGCCCGTTGTAATGATAATTTATAATCTGTCGCCTTGGTTGGCTATGGACCAATCATACTTTATGATGCCTCTTCTTATCGACGGACCAAACTCACCAGGGAACAATATCGACGTTTATCTCCGACCTCTGATCGAGGAGTTGAAATCTTTGTTCATTGATGGTGTAGAGACATATGATGCAAACACAAATACAACCTTCATACTGCGTGCGGCTTTAATGTGGACAATTAATGACTTTTCTGCGTATGGAATGCTATCAGGTTGGTCCGTACATGGTCACAAAGCATGTCCTCATTGCCATGAACACACAACATCGAAATTCTTGAATTTTAGCAGGAAGGTTTGTTATTGCGGCCATCGACGTTTCCTGCCTCCAGACCACCCCTATAGGTTAGACATAGTTCACTTTGATGGTCATCAGGAGCTTCTTGGACCTCCATCCCCATTGTCCTGAGAGGACGTGACTGCTAAATGGGATGGTTACAATAACGTGACCTTCGGGATAGATCAGACGAAACAGGTCAAACCACCATATTAGAACATGTTAAGCATTTTCTTCGAGCTTCCGTACTGGTCTACAAATTCAGTGCGTCATTGTCTGGACGTCATGCATATAGAGAAGGGAGTATCAGAGCACATACTTAACTTGCTTCTTTTTAAAGACGGAAAATCGAAAGACAACATGAATGCTCGGATGGATCTACAAGAGTGGGGAATAAGAAGTGAATTGCACCCTAGACCGGTAGCGGGTAAACCGGGCAAGTTTGTACTTCCCAATGCCGCTTATCATATGTCACAACCGGAGAAGAAAAGATTCCTGCAGGTGTTGCATGATTTGAAAGTCCCCACAGGTTTCTCAGGATCATTCAGCAAGAAAATAAAAATTGTGAAGGGCAAGATCGATGGGCTGAAAAGTCATGATCACCATGTTATCGTGGAGCACCTTCTTCGATTAGCCCTCAAGACTTCTCTCCCCGACTCGGTTGGTCTAGTAATCAACGACCTATGTTGTTTTTTCAGGGAGTTGTGTGCTAAAACAGTGGAGGTTGTGACGCTGGATAAACTAGAAAATTCTATTGCGTTGATACTTCGCAAGTTTGAGCGTATTTTCCCACCGTCATTCTTCGATATCATAATACACTTGACGGTTCATCTTACAACTGAGGCGAAGTTAGCCGGACCGGTACAATATCGATGGATGTATCCCGTCGAGAGGTACGTGTAATTTTTCGTTTCGCGCAATTTATAAATTTATTGTTGTCCTGTATGCCCGTATTTATTTATTCAACATATTTTCATTAGGTACCTCTACACTCTTAAGAAGTATATACGCAATAAAAATCGACCAGAGGGTTCTATCATGCAAGGTTATTTTCTTGATGAAGCAACCACATTTTGTTCCCGCTATCTGAACGAGAACATTGAGACAAGGCTTAACCGACCACGAAGAATTCAAGACGGGCCATATGGTAAAGCCGAGTATAAGATGGTAGACACTATGTTTATCAACAAGATATACCGGTTTATCTTGCTTAATTGCGCATGTCTTGAACAAATTAGAGAGTAAGTTTTTTTGGATTAATTGTTATATCTGTGTTTGTGTGTGTATGAAATGATATAATATTAATGTCATAATTATTTGTCGAAAACAGAATTCATTTTAACAAGGTACGTGAGGGGCATCTTGATTGGAACGAAGAACGTTTGGAAAAATATCATCAGGATAATTTTTGTGATTGGGTCACAGATCATGTAAGTTATTTGAATAACATTTTATTGCTATAAGTTTTAATCTAAACTTGTATCGTTATGTATTTGTCATAAAATTTGTTTTGTTAGATCCACGATCCGAACTTGTCTGCATCATTTGAGAGTGATTCAAGATATTTAGCTCAATTTCCTAGTATGGAGGTTGCATATTATAAAGGATTTGGTGTCCTTGGATACAAATTCGAAGTTAAGGACATAGAAACATCTTGAACCACTCAGAATAGTGGGATTGCGACGGTAGTATCGGACGGTGTGATTTACTATGGGTACTTAAATTGTATACTCGGCATCCACTATCCCGGATGATCAGAACCCTTTTATATCCAGTGTACTTCGTACGATACGCGAACCGATACGGACAGGTGGAGAAGCAATCTTGGGACTTGGAAAGATGAATATGGATTGATCAGTGTGAACACACTTCGATTTTACGGTCAAGAAGATCCGTTTATCTTTCCAAACCAAGCGTTCCAAGTATACTACTCATAGTGTTTGAAGCATCCGGGATGGAGTATTGTATGCCGATGGAAACCCAGAGATGTCTACAATGTCCCAGAATTCGAGGACAGCGATGAGGATGAAGAAGAGAGAAGGCTTAAAGTGCTCCGACCGTCTGTTTCGAAGGACGGGTTGTCTTCGACCGATCAGGAAGTTACGTGGGTTAGAAATGACATCGACGATGAAATCCAAGTAGATATGTATAATGCGCCCACGAAACAAAAAAGGTTATCGGTAATGTTATATTATTACTTCACATTTTACGCTCTATACATATATAGTCAATACTTTTTAATGATTGTCTAATGCGTCCACGAACCGTTTATCTAGATTTGATGACGATGTCTGGAGCAGCGAGGGACGGCAGGAGCTCCAGCCGCGGCATAGGCAGAGGCAGAGACAGAGCGGTTCTGCCGCCCGGAGAGCTCCGTAGGGAGCTTCAGAGGGCCGGTCTTGCACCCAGATCGGAGACCCCTTCGGATGCCTCCTTCCGTGTGGATTTTGCCACATCTCCAGGTATACTGCACGCATATCCATTTTGAATGTAATATTCCAGATATTCATGCATGTTTATGTCAAAATTACTTATATTGTCAATGTTTGATTGTCTAGTTATTGGTGATGCGTCCACATCTGGGACAGAGGCCACTCCCGCTCCTCCAGGTATGTTTATATATCATATAGTGCATGTATATTGATTTAGAATGCTATATCATAAATACACACATTCCTTTTGCTCTTACTTAGCAATTTTTATTATTGTCTAGCTGTAGGTGGTGACACCACCGCACCTGCGGGTATGTTTATATATATGCATGCATATTGATTTAGAACGTTATATTATTGATCTACACATTCTTTTTGCAATTACTTATATAATCTATTTTTAATTGTCCAATTATAGGTGGTGCGTCCACATCTTCCGTAGGGGCCACTCCTGCTGCTTCCATACCCTCAGCATCGTCTGCAAGTTAGTATGAATAAATATAAAATATTTATTCATTTTACATATGCTCTATAGAATAAATATGAACTTCATGGAAATTTAGCGTCAATGTTTATTTTTTAGTTGGAGGGGATGCCTCTGCATCCGGGACCCCGGTTGTTCCTCACCGGAGGAACTATCGTCCCGCTCGTGCTGCTGCCCGGGCCCAGGCTCGTGCGATAGTCACCGGAGGTATATATCACACTTCAATTTTCGTTTAACCTTGATTTCTTAATACAACTTTGTCTTAATATTGATTGTCTTGATATTTCGTGCAGACACAGGGCCTCCCCATCCCCAGAGGGGGACTCGAGGCCCGAATCAGTCCCATAGGCTGAGGCCTGACAGAGCTAGGGGAGGCAGCATTCCCCCTCTTTTTTACCCTTGACTATCGCTATACCGGTCCTCATGCCGAGTGGTTCGGCCGGTATATGGGGGACGAGAGCCGGCTCGTGAAGAACTATCCACTTCACGTTGAGTGGGGCGAGCAGCACCAGCGCTCATTCGCCCTCTTCTTTGATTAGGCTCGGCTACGTATTAATATATAGTTTCATTTGATCTATCCTATATATTTATTATTAACAATTGCAATCTAATAACAATGTTTTTTTTGTATTTTCAGTTGGATTACGATTTTCAGCCTGTAGCCGACCCTGATCACCCGGGGAGGGTGCTCGACCTTCATGCTCTGTACAATGGCCTGATGAAGAACAGCAGGCCAAGGTCCGATACAACAGGAATGAGCTGAAGGCCGACTGCTACTCCCTGTAGATGGCGACCCCCGAGGCAGAGAGAGCGGCCCTCCTATCTACTCCGGCGTTTGCGAGAGTCGACGTAGAGACATGGCCTCTATTGTGCGAATATTTCGACTCCCAACGGAAACAGGTATGCATTTTAAATGTAATTCATTGTTTAGGATATAATTTATTTTTTTGTGTTCCTTAATTAGAAAACCAAATGTTAATGCGTTGTGCTAAAATAGGCCGCTCAGAATACAGAGAACAGGAAGTCGGCGAAGAGGGGTCACCCTACTTACACAGGTGGCTCGAGGAATATTACACGAGCCATAGAGTTATCGGTAAATTACAATAGACCGAACTTTGAGATATTCTGCAATATTAAGAGTTATTTTCTAATATTTCTAATATTAAGAGTTATTTTCTAATATTGCAGACAGCTCGGACCGTGGCGTCAGGTGGTACACCGAGCGTGCTGTCCGCATATCTTGCTGTCCACGGCACCTCGACAGATCCCGCCACGGGCGAGCTTCGATATCTCGACGTCGCTACCCAGGAGTATTGCGTAAGTGTTAATACTTATTCTACCTATATTTGAAATTTTAGTTTTGGAAGGTTCAAGTTTAAATTTTATACTTATACTTTACTGCTTAATGTAGGTGTAGGAGCGGGTGGTTGAGCAGGCCGAGGCTTCGGGGATCGATTTTACAGAACAGAGCGATCCGAGGCTACTGACCCCAGTTCTGGACGCCGCACACGGAGGGCACCACGGAGGTTGGGAGAGAGGCCGGGGACTGGGCCCTAGCAGGGCCCATATGAGGTTGGACTCCACCCCGGCGGTTACTTCCTCCGTCTCCAGTGAGCGACGTGTCCAGCAGGAACTGGAGAGCTTGAGGGCCACCGTTCAGGAGTTGAAGGAGATGCTGGTATGTATACTACTTTATAATAAAATATCATATCATATTATAGATATCAACATATCCATAATTAGTACGTAGCTTGAGCTTATTTGGTTTTAGACTTAGGTTTGATTAATCATACATACATATGTAATTAAAATAAACAACGGTTTTCCAAACTAGATATCCAAATGGGGTTTCGAAATAACTTGATAATGATACGAATTCGAATAATACACAGTTCTTACAGCTTCTTACACACGTTAGGTCCAGACGCGACAGGGTACATCGGCCGAGCCTCCACATGCATCTCCTTCGGCTGCAGCTCCGCAAGCCACTACATCGGCTGCGGTTCCGCAGACAGCTCCTATAACTCCACCGCCCGCTCAGACTCCCGCAGCCGCGGCTCCGCAAGCGACCATCTCGACGGCGGCTGCGCAGACTGTAAGTCCACGGTAGCGCCCCGGCCGTCTAACAGACGCCAAATGCGGAACATAAACTTTTTACAACTGGCGCTATCGCGTACTATAACCCGGATCTGCCATTAAAACTAAACTAACAAACTACAAAGTGGGTAGAAACGTTATACCGAATGATCCGAGTCCTTCGGTCTTCAACCATCATCCCACGCTTATTGCGGCTGTTCCGATCTCCTTGAACTCCAGTCTTCTCGTCCAGGTGGCACCACGTCGACGGATCTTTAAATGGGCTCCCGCCTCTGAACCGAGGCAACTCGATCATCAAGTTTGCTAAAAGAGACGACCAAGATGAAGTAGAGAATGAGTAGAACACTTTGTCTCGTTACGTCCAACGCTATGAACGAACGGTTAATGAAGTTGCCTTTTGGAATCGGGTGAAATGAGAAATGGGGCAATATCTAATTTCCATGCTTCCAAACTATAATCTTTTCCAAAACCACAACCATGATCCAAGAGAGGTGGGGAGCCGGCCACTTATAGAAGAGGAGGGAGGTGAGTGTAGGAGAGGGGGAGGTGATCATAAGCCAAAGACCATTCATGAAGAGAATGAGTCACCTTAACACCTAGTGTGAACTCATTCAAAGCATACATTGAACCAAAACCCTTAGTCATCAAGCAATTAATTACTCCATTAATACACTAAGCCACCTCACCAATCCTAGTCACCTCTTCTAGAAACTTCTAGAACTTTTCACACTTATCCAAAGAAAAGATAAATCCGCATTTAACCAAATGTCAAATACGGCTGATAGAAAACTAGAAACTGGCAACTTCCAAAAGTGATCCTGAAACGAATTTCAGGATAACCCCGTATCAGTATAAACATACCCGCATTTGTATTACTACCGAATACGAATGCAACTGAGATAAAGATATTATATCTACACAGTATAATACTGGGTTCCGGCTTAAACCAAAGCCTACCAGTATTATCTGCCCGAAAAATGACACGTGTGAAAACGCACGTGCTTTTTCCGAACCTTGCCATATCACCATACGGCCTCTACAACATTTCACTCGAACTTGGGAAAGTGTCTGTGGGGGACTCTAATGACTCATCAATACACTGGCACTGGGTATAACCCCTAGCACGTCAGAGGTACAAGCTGCACGTAACGTTTTGCCTATGTATTGATTGGAAGGGAAGCCGACGAGCGAACTCATCTATAAACCTTACTGAGCCTGACAGTGACAATGTATATACAGTCCAGTCCATTCGTCTAAAGAGTATCGCATATCGAGTCTAGGGGGGTGGATAAAGTCAGGCCCCTAATAACGCGATAAATCGTGTCGGCATGAAGCCCATCACCACCTGAGAAACTACTGATCCCAATCAGTAATTCTCCACTACCTCGGCCGAGGATTCCTAGTGATGGCCACCCGTGCACTGCGTGACATCAACCCCCAATACCGGGAGAGACGAATCCCCGACGATCCGCTCACTTGCATCCAATGTGGCTCGGGACTGTACCCAACTAAAACCTGTTTGCACAACTCCTTTGAGCGTGGTAGGGTAGTAATCTAAGCACAGTGGGAACTCACATGAGACAAATGACGATCTCAGGTCGATGAACTAACCTGTACACATGTCACCAAGGAACTGCTATCTGACGATATGTATAATACCAACTAGCATGTTCCCGGCGAGTCCTGTCCGGTGTACTCATAACCTAATGAGCACATGTATACATCTTAGGTGATCAAACTGACACCAGTGGCTTGTGAGACCGGCCACCGCTCCTCGTCGGGGTCTCAACTGTATACACTAGTCTACTCTGGAGTATCGATGCCCTGTCTCGAAACTCCCACGACTAGGGACACTTTAAGGATGTGCTTACAGACCCCAGCTCCCACGTATATGATCGCCATCATACTGCTGGTAGTCAAGCAAGAATCCTATGGGCTCTATCATCATGCAATAGCGAACTAAAGCATGTATACGATGATAAAGACAAACCAGGTAGCATACTATCATCTCGAGCAAGACTGTCATAACGGTATAGGTCCCTCCTTAATCATTGCAATCACGTACCTGCGATCCAATAATTGACTTTGAGGGCACTATCTCCAACAATCTCCCACTTGCACTCAAGGCTAATTATTGCGATGTCGCATACTCACAGCCCGTGTGATACCGAACATCCAACTCCTCTACTAATCAGTTTCTCAAAGCTAGTTTGTAAAACTCTTGTGTTCGAGAAATAGCCTAAGTGAGTGGATCCGCCCTGATGTTTCTTTCTATATCTCTCTAAATCTCAAGTTAACGGAGAAAGCCATCTCCCGAATCGAGTAATACCTGTCTTAGAATATGTCTGGATCTTTGATGGGACCTAGTTCATAAATGAACTTCAAATCCAAAACTTCTTAGACTGTATCGATCACTGAACCTAATCAGTATCCAGCACCATGTCTCCCACAGTATCCTCTTGGACCACCTGTCCATAATACTATCCCTCGTCAGAGGGAAAACTATAACTGTGACAATCACTCTGTAATCCATGTCATCTTGGAAGCCTGGAATGATAACTGTCTCCCGAAGGAGGCTGCCGTCATCAAATCTGTAGAACAAGCACTTATGTTCTAAAACTGCTTCCTTATGTTTCTCCAGGATTGGATTAATATAAACTTATTGCATCAAGTGCAAAAACAATATCTGGTGTGGTACTTGACATCTCTTGATTGACTCAATTGTCTAAGCAAGTGATCTGCCAATCATGCACATCCCTCTCTCCTTTAGTCTGTAAGACACCTTTAGAGAGGGTGACTCCATCACCTGCAGGTACACCACCATGCCAGGAGTCATCTATTCTAAAAACTATTAGAATACTGTCAAAGTACCCACATTGGGATTCTACCCAAATCTAGATCTAAAACCGTAGATCTAGTAACCAGAATGTCAGTTATTATATCCATATTCTTTATGGAGAAACAACTGTGTGACGACCAAAGTACGACCGATTGAAGTATAGGAATTTTACTTCCTATTCTTTATATGTCATCCAAATACCAGGACATCACACCCTACTACCTTCTCAACAGATCCATCCCCTATTCTGATGAAATCAAAACCATGACTGTCTCATCAAAATTAGATGAACTAATCTCCGCTATATTTGCTTAAGCCTATAAATAGACATAAGCTACTTGCCCACTATGCTTCCGCTGCTCCCACTGAGTACGACAACCCTCTGGCAGAATAATATCTACGTACACTTCTAAAGCTAGTTTAGAACGACGTTATACTTATCCTCTTGCCAGGTCTCATAGTCTAGAACAACAGTACTGTCAAGTCTGGGTAAACAAGAATCTCCCTGTCACCGTCCTTGAGGCTACCGGAGTACCTCTCGGGTGTCTGAGGTTACCCACCATATCTACGGAGTGGCTATTGGAATGTCAAACCTGATTGAATATATAGGTCCTATTAAATTTTCCGTAATCGTTTACGGTTCTGGAATCACTTCCAGTTCTGCCATACTCCCACTACTGTTTTCTGAAAAAGTCCATTTTAATAAAACTGTGGAGAGTCAAGAACAATATCACTATTGATCTTCTAGATGGTAGAAATGTCAACCCTCGTCAAAGCCAGGGTCAACCCATAAACTGCCATTACAGAAACGTGCCTAGAGTTATCCAGTGTCTGGTTTTAAGCATAAGTTGGACAACTCCCCATATCTTAACAACGTTAAGATATGAACCATTCTATATCTAATATAGAAATAGAGGCACTAATTTAATTGGAATCAGATTCAAATCATGCAGCTGTCTCCAGTAACTTAATGGAGAGAGGCAACTCAGCATTACTCAACTTAGGAATCCATCCAATTATGAGTAACCTGAAAGAGAAACAAGTTTCTCAAAACCATTAGTATCAACTGAATACCAATCACAAGAATCTACATCTTCGATCTTTTTGAAGAATCCCGATACTTGTGATACCTGGTTCTCTACTTTATTCTTATACCCACAACTTCTCAAAACTTAGACATTGTATTTCTACGAAACACTTGTCTAAAAACTAGAGAAGTCATAAGTAAACAGAACACAGTACGAGGACCTACCCCTTTGACCTGACGGACACTGGACAACATACATTACTCTGTATAAGTCCGCTAAGTTGAATAACTCAAAACCTGTACATCGCAGGTTGAAAACTGTACCCAGGCGATTTTCTCAAATATCACCAATTACAACGAATTCCGATATAATGAGGATGATCTCCTAATTCCCAATAACTTACTCCCACTCATTATTTGTAAAACTGTACAGATATGAGAATGAAACCTGGTAAATACATACCCTGGAGTAAGTATGTAATCGGGAAATCAGTTTACAATTAACAATGCACAGTGAAACTGAAACATGAAAATGTTTCGTAGGGGTATTCTGGTATTCTTAGTAATGCCTCTTCCATAATCCAATTCATGACTGTAACCGTATATTTCTTTGCCATCTCTCGAAATCTCTTTATTTGTCTTTAGTCGTTACCTTCTGTACACCATCGTTAGGCTAAATGGTTTTCTTCCTTCCCTACCGTTCGGCACCAGCCTATGGTTTGGAAGAAGACTATCCAGTAAGCATAATAGGTGTACCCCCCTAATCCTAGGAGTACTCGCAACATGAGAGAAGTTGATGATAAAAGACAATCTGAATAATACCTTATTCTTTTAAAGGTGAAATAGAAGTGGCGATGAAGTACGCGGTTTGGTCGTGAATGATAACAGTCGCAATTTACTTTGCCCTCTTTCTAATCCTTTTATTTTGTCTTTACATATTACCTTCTATACACCCTACTTAGGCTAATTGGTTTTCTTCATTCCCTACCTTTCGGCACCAGCCTATGGTTTGGAATAAGACTATCCAATAAGCGTAATAGGTGTACTCTCCTAGACTAAGGAGCCCTCGCAACCTGAGAGAAGGTGATAATAAAAGACAACTAAATAAACCAATTCTATTTCTCCTGAACCTGGATCCATCCTCGAAGAAGTCCCTTTAACCATACGATCGATCTATCCAATGGAAGTGGATATCCGTAGTGATACGGAGTGTTCTGAGAAATGCAAAGGGTAAAAGAAGGAGCGGCAATGACTTATGCAACTTTAGACAATCCAAAAGCCAGTATTAAGAAGGTTCGGTCAACTTGGTCACTAAGTCATAGTCTAGGGTCGGTCAAAGGTCGCTGCCAAAGAGAGAGAGAAAAGAAACACTCTGCGTGCACTCTAACCTAGATTAGAATGGTTATCGTTTTATCTAATCAGGAAACCTCCCATTGTAATCTCAAATTCTCCTCCAAACCTGAAAGAAGAATTAGTCGGGATCACCCGAAGAGTAAACCAACTCATCAGTGAGAATCGGGATCCAACTATCATCGCATGATAACTTGATGGAAGCCATTCAAGTTATCACACTCCAGAAGGTATGCGCATGCCTGGCAAGTTTGCTGTATGTTTGAAACTCCCGATTTGATTTTTGCCCCATGCTCTTATGACCTTGACGAAAGCCAACAAATCATAAGTCACATGTCAAGTTCTGCCCGTCATTGTCCAGGTTAATTTGAACCCACCCGTACATACCCTTGACAAAAGCCAACAAGGTAATACGACTGTCCCAAACCAACACATCTATCTATGCTACAAATGAATACCCCAGCAGCTACCAAGCACTATGCCTTGACGAAAGCCAACAAACATAGCTTGAATACTACTGACCATCCATAAGATATGACGGAGGGCTACGGCTGGTTTTTGGCGAAAAACCTTTAACGTAATGAACTTGATCTCGTTGAAGGAACCTGATAGCTTTTTATAAAAATATAGTGGCGAAAACGTTTTGCTAAAGAGATCACTCCCGGTGAAGGGATCTCGGCTCTTTCCTCGTGGAATGAGGTGCAGGATATTCCATCTGAATACCGTGATGCAAAGCAACTTGTAATCGACTATATTAAAGTTATAACCCTGACGTAAACTTCTGCCCAAGGGTTTTTTCCCGGTGAAGGGATATCAGCCCTTGCCTCGTCGAATGAGGTGCAGGATATTCCAACTGAATATCACTATGCAAAACAAAAGGAAATATCTTTGTAATAACACCTTTTAAAATTTGTTCCAACAACATCAAATATAGCTTTGTTTTATCCTTGCATTGATAAGAATCAATGCAGTCCCATCAATCACACCAGAAAAGAACGAAAATAAAATGTATGTATATGCCATCCGCATTCGCCACTGGGTCCCGTCATCACCCGTTAGGTTACTTAACTAACGACAGAGCGGGGGCTGGACTAGCGCGGGTGTAAAACATATACAACATCTAATAGTATATATACCAATATACAATAATCGCTCCAGGCGTGATAATATGCAACATTACAGAAAAGTAATAAGCATCACAGAACAATACAGATAATCTGGGATCCCCGGGTTTCACAGAGCCGCTGCTGAAACCTGACGTTCCCCTGGTCGTGTGGATAGCCTGTGCAATGAAACCTAGACCCCTACGAGTGAGGCAAGTTACCCGCCAAAACCTGAAGCGAGGTAGTCCCCACAGCATAGTGAATGGAACACCCAGCACTTCACGGAATCCGGTAAATTGAGCACCCCTCCTTGGGTCAACCTGTACCCCCTACGAGTGCGGCGAATAGTCTGCCAATTCTAGAGTGAGATCCCTCTGCCTCTCAATGCCATGAGATACGGACCCGTTGCCCTCCAGAACACGACTATCCGTGCACTCTTTCGCGGGATAAACCTAATACAGAAATAAAAATATGTACAACGGGTACATCGACCTCGACCCGATCGTGCCCTAAAAGAATATTATACAAACAGGCAGTGACGGCAGTCCACATGTTGGACGCTCGCCCCGCAATATCAAATGTACAAATAAATCCAAACTGCACTATCATTGCACCCTACTATCCACCACGACATATCCGCAACATCACAGCACAACACAGAACATCAACGCAAAAGTCACGTTCGCAAACCCGTCTAAAAGAACTATAGCAGTCAGATGCGGTTTACCGATCAAATGACATTCCCGGTCGAAGATATAATGTAAATACTGCATACTAACAAGTTTAAAATTTCGATCAACTAAATTTCCCGAAGTGGGCCCCACGTACAACTGCTGTACAGTAATAAAAACTGGGCCCAAAAGAATATACCAAAAACCCACAATTTCCAAATAAAGCCTACTAGTAAATTTTAATGCACTGTTCCCACAGTACTGCCGCGATTCCGCGGTCAAACCATAGGTTTGACCGCGGTTCCACGGCGGTCACGTGGGATCACGTGCTCAAAATTTACCAGTGTGCTTAGAAATCCCTGCTTGTTTTTCTGTGATATGTAAAATTATTTTTAGACTGTTTTAAAAATCGACAGAAACTCAGATCATAGAAATTGCAATTTTTGGAAATTCGGTTCGATCGATATTTTAAACGTGTCAGCACAAGTTAGTATAGCTTAATGGTGAGGCTCTGATACCACTGTAAGTCCACGGTAGCGCCCCGGCCGTCTAACAGACGCCAAATGCGGAACAAAAACTTTTTACAGCTGGCGCTATCGCGTACTATAACCCGGATCTGCCATTAAAGCTAAACTAACATACTACAAAGTGGGTAGAAACATTATACCAAATGATCCGAGTCCTTCGGTCTTCAACCATCATCCCACGCTTGTTGCGGCTGCTCCGATCTCCTTGAACTCCAGTCTTCTCGTCCAGGTGGCACCACGTCGACGGATCTTTAAACGGGCTCCCGCCTCTGAACCGAGGCAACTCGATCGTCAAGATTGCTAAAAGAGACGACCAAGATGAAGTAGAGAATGAGTAGAACACTTTGTCTCGTTACGTCCAAGACTATGAACGAACGGTTAATGAAGTTGCCTTTTGGAATCAGGTGAAATGAGAAATGAGGCAATATCTAATTTCCATGCTTCCAAACTATAATCTTTTCCAAAACCACAACCATGATCCAAGAGAGGGGGGAGGCCGGCCACTTATAGGAGAGGAGGGAGGTGAGTGTAGGAGAGGGGGAGGTGATCATAAGCCAAAGATCATTCATGAAGAGAATGAGTCACCTTAACACCTAACCTAGTGTGAACTCATTCAAAGCATATATTGAACCAAAACCCTTAGTCATCAAGCAATTAATTGCTCCATTAATGCACTAAGCCACCTCACCAATCCTAGTCACCTCTACTAGAAACTTCTAGAACCTTCCACACTTATCCAAAGAAAAGATAAATCCGCATTTAACCAAATGTCAAATACGGCTGATAGAAAACTGGAAACTGGCAACTTCTAAAAGTGATCCTGAAACGAATTTCAGGATAACCCCGTATCAGTATAAACATACCCGTATTTGTATTACTACCGAATACAAATGCAACTGGGATAAAAATATTATATCTACACAGTATAATACTGGGTTCCGGCTTAAACCAAAGCCTACCAGTATTATCTGCCCGAAAAATGACACGTGCGAAAACGCACGTGCTTTTTCCGAACCTTGCCATATCATCATACGGCCTCTACAACGTTTTGCCCGAACTTGGAAAAGTGTCTGTGGGGGACTCTAATGACTCATCAACACACTGGCACTGGGTATAACCCCTAGCACGTCAGAGGTACAAGCTGCACGTAACGTTTTGCCTATGTATTGATTGGAAGGGAAGCTGACGAGCGAACTCATCTATAAACCCTACTGAGCCTGACAGTGACAATGTATATACAGTCCAGTCCATTCGTCTAAAGAGTATAGCATATCGAGTCTAGGGGGTGGATAAAGTCAGACCCCTAATAACGCGATAAATCGTGTCGGCATGAAGCCCATCACCACCTGAGAAACTACTGATCCCAATCAGTAATTCTCCACTACCTCGGCCGAGGATTCCTAGTGATGGCCACCCGTGCACTGCGCGACATCAATCCCCAATACCGGGAGAGGCGAATCCCCGACGATCCGCTCACTTGCCTCCAATGTGGCTCGGGACTGTCCCCAACTAAAATCTGTTCGCACAACTCCTTTGAGCGTGGTAGGGTAGTAATCTAAGCACAGTGGGAAATCTCATGAGACAAATGACGATCTCAGGTCGATGAACTAACCTGTACACATGTCACCAGGGAACTGCTATCTGACGATATGTATAATACCAACTAGCATGTTCCCGGCGAGTCCTGTCCGGTGTACTCATAACCTAATGAGCACCTGTATACATCTTAAGTGATCAAACTGACACCAGTGGCTTGTGAGACCGGCCACCGCCCCTCGTCGGGGTCTCGGCTGTATACACTAGTCTACTCTGGAATATCGATGCCCTGTCTCGAAACTCCCACGACTAGGTACACTTTAAGGATGTGCTTACAGACCCCAGCTCCCACGTATATGATCGCCATCATACTGCTGGTAGTCAAGCAAAAATCCTATGGGCTCTATCATCATGCAATAGCGAACTAAAGCATGTATACGATGATAAAAAAAACCAGATAGCATACTATAATCTCGAGCAAGACTGTCATATCGGTATAGGTCCCGCCTCAATTATTGCAATCACGTACCTGCGATCCAATAATTGACTTTGAGGGCACTATCTCCAACACAGACCACATCGCTAGCTCCACAGGCCGCTCAGACTCCCGCACGCGCCGAATTGCATGGTTTATTGACCGAGGAGCAGGCACGCTTGATTCTATCGTTTATCAGATGTGGAGCTGGACCGAGCTAGGGTAGCTTTTTGATTCATATTTTTTGAAACATGTATTTATTTATATCATACATAGTGTACTACATTTTGAAATGATATTGATATTGATATTGATATTGATATTGGTTTATATTTATATCATATTCAGTTTTTGGGTTTCTTTTGTATATTATATGCGTGAGATGTGATTATGAATACTGCGATATATGTTGTGTGATGATTAATTTTATATTTTATTGATATATATATTATTGTACACAGGACGGGAAAAAATCAGGCAGCCCTTTTTTTAAAAAAAAATACAGATAATGTGTACCTACGGATTAATCCGTAAGTACACATGTTGCCCCTACGGCTTAAACCGTAAGGGCAAAATATCAGCAGTAACTGATATTTCCCCCCTGATCTCAGTACCAGGGGGTTGGGAGTACCCTTACGGACATATCCGTAGGGGCAAACAAAGGCCCCTACGGAGTTATCCGTAGGGGCAAAATATCAGAAATCCTGATATTTTGCCCTTACGGATAAGTACCTACGCAGATATCCGTAGGGGATATTACGTGGCCCTACGGCTATCTCCGTAGGTACAGTTAATATATTTAAAAAACCGTAAATAATATAACTTTTTTTACCCTACGGCCTACTCCGTAGGTGAAACTGGCCCTACACAGAACTCCGTAGGGGCAAGTTCAGGGCTTCAACTTGTACCTGCGGCCTTTGCACCTACGGGGTGTTTTTTAGCCCCTACGGATATATCCGTAGGGGCAGTGGTTTGCCCCTACGAGAAAAATCCGTAGGGGCAACCCTTATTTGTAGTAGTGCAAAACAGATGTTCCAACTCCGCGATGTCTGCTTTAGTCCATAGATGGACTTAAGCAACTTGCACACCTTTCCGCTGCTCCCACTCTGAATGAAACCCTCTGACTGGTCCATATAGACACACTCCTCTAAATTTCCATTTAGAAAAGCAGTCTTTACATCCATCTGCCAAATCTCATAATCGTGGAAGGCAGCAATGGCAAGAAGGATCCGAATGGATTTCAGCATAGCCACTGGAGAAAAGGTCTCGTCATAGTCTAAACCAGGTCTTTGACGAAAACCCTTTGCAACAAGTCTAGCCTTATAGGTCTCAACCTGTCCATCTACACCAATCTTCCTTTTGAAGATCCACTTGCATCCAACGGGTTTTACCCCCATCTGGAGCAACGCCCAACGTCCATACTTTGTTGGTGTACATGGACTCCATTTCGGTCCGCATTGCATCCAGCCATTTTACCGAGTCAATGCTCTGAATGGCCTGCTGGAAGCTAGTCGGCTCATCATAATCAATGATGTAATCTTCTCTATCCCCGTCTATGAGAAAACCGTAGTATCTCTCGGGCGGATGAGACTGCCTACTACTCCTGCGGAGCGGCGTAGGAATGTCCTGTTCTTTTGAACCCTTTGGTTCTACTAACCTTTCAGTAATAGTCTGTGGTTCTGGAATTTTTTCCAGTTCTATTTCTCTCCCACTAATTTCCTTTTCTAAGAACTAGTGTTCCAGAAAATGGGCATTACGAGAAACAAAGATCTTTTGTTCTTCTGCGTAATAGAAGAGATACCTCCTGGAGTTCTTTGGGTATCCCACAAACCTGCACAGTACTGAGCGTGCCTTGAGTTTGTCCGCATGCTGCTTTTTGACAAAAGCTGGACATTCCCAGATCTTCAGATATTGAAGATAGGGTTTCTTCCCACTCCATATCTCATATGGTGTGGTAGGCACAGTCTTAGTTGGAACTCGGTTCAAAAGGTATGCAGCTGATTCTAGTGCATATCCTCAGAATGATTGTGGTAACTCAGCGTTACTCATCATGGACCGTACCATATCCAATAGGGTTCGGTTCCGTCTCTCCAATACACCGTTATGTTGCAGAGTGTATGGAGGAGTAAGCTGAGAGAGAATTCCATTCTCTTTTAAGTAATCCAGGAACTCGGCACTTAAGTATTCACCACCTCGATCAGATCTCAGTGTCTTGATACTTTTGCCTGTTTGTTTTTCTACTTCATTCTTATATTCCTGGAATTTCCCAAAGGCTTCGGATTTATGTTTCATTAAGAAGACATATCCGTACCTTGAAAAGTCATCCGTAAAAGTAATGAAGTAGGAATAACCGCTTCGCGCATGTGTAGACATTGGACCGCACACGTCGCTGTGTACGAGTCCCAAGAGCTCGCTCGCTCTTACTCCTTGTCCAGTGAACGGAGTCTTTGTCATCTTTCCTTTGAGACAGGATTGACAAGTTGCATATGATTGATATTCGAACGGATCTAAATATCCTTCTGTATGTAACTTCGTCAACCTTCTCTCATTGATGTGACCCAGTTTACAATGCCATAAGAAAGCCTGATTTGTTTCCGGAGACTTTCTTTTGTGTGTATTCTGGACATTGAAAATCTGTGGTTGGTTTAATACGTATATACCATTGCTTAATGTACCTGACCCAATCAAAACTTGATTAAGGTGAATGTTTACAACATTGCTTACAAATGCAAATTCATAACCTTCTTTAGATAATAAAGATACAGATATGATATTACAGGTTGCATTGGGTACAAAATAACAATCACGCAAAACCAAAACATGTCCATCTGACATTCCCAGGTGATAGTCCCCCACGGACTCAGCATCCATGCCAGCTCCGTTTGCAACTCTGAGGGTCATATCACCTGCCTTCAAAACCCTACGCCTTCTCAGTGCCTGTAAAGAATTACAGATATGAGATCCTGATCCGGTATCCAATACCTAGGATGTAGAGTTTATTGATAGACAGTTTTCAATAACATACACACCTAAAGCTGAAGCCGCAACTTGCTTCAGATCCTAGTTTCTGGCCTTCCAAGCCCTGCAATCTTTTTTCCAGTGTCCACTCTTATGACAGTAAAAGCATTCTTCCTTCCCCACAAGCTTCCCGCTACCTTTGTTGCCTTTGCCTTTCCCTTCGTATTCACTTTACTAACACCGCCCCTTGGTTTGGTGGGGGCTTTCTTCTTCTTTCCCTTGGCTTTCGCCTTGGACCTAGAAGAGGAAGATCCTCCTACAAACAAAATGGATGTTTCCCTACCTTTCTGTAGGGTGCCCTCTGCACTCCTCAGCATATTGAGGAGTTCTGAAAGTTCAACTTCTTTTTCTTGCAAGTTGAAGTTCAGGATAAACTGGGCGTAAGTGGAAGGAAGGGACTGGAGAATCAAGTCCGTGTAGAGCTCGTTCTCTAACGTGATCCCAATGTCCGCGAGCTCCTCAATGAAGCCAATCATCTTAAGCACGTGTTCCGCTACCGATGATCCGACGGCCAATCTCGCCGAAAACAGCTTTTTCGAGACTTTGTATCTGGCGATACGGGATTGCTCTCCATACAGTTCTTTTGTATGGAGAAATATGGATTCAAGGTCCATATTCTTGTGCCTCCTCTGATGTTCATTGTCCATAGAGGCAAGCACGAGGCACTTGGCCTTCGCGCAATTGATTTCCCAGGTCTTACGGATTTCCCTATCCGCGACGCTGGTTTTGGGACCTGGGACAGGGGAAGCTTTGGTGGTGAGGAGATACCCCACCTGTCAAAAGTGATTGCCATTTTGACATTCCTGAGCCAATCTTTGTAGTTTGGCCCTGTCAGTATGTTTTTATCTAGTAGTAACTTAAGTCCAGTCATGATGTTTGGTCGCTGCAATTAGGAGAGAGAGAAGAAACACTTTAGCATGATGCTCTTGCAAGTTTAGAGTGGTTTTTAATTTGTCTAAACAGGATGGCTCCTACTGTCTCTCGAATCCCTCCTCAAACCAAAAAGGAAGAATTGGTCAGAATCAATCTCACCGTACAATACTTTCTTAACCGTTCAGCTAGGCTAGTATCGGTACTTCGAGGGAGGTTTTCCAACGCTTTCACGAAGTTCCTTAATTAAATAACCTCTTTTCCCTGTGGGCGTAGCCCCGCTAACACCTTTCTAGACACCTACTTGGTTTATAGCTGTAACACCCGAGCCCAATAATACTATTTCTGTTACTGGTTGAGTGTTTGGCATTGCTCATTTCATTTATCTTGCTTGTTTGGTTCTTATTGCAAAATTTTAACCGGCTAAGTCTTTCTGCATATAACAAATTTTAGCAACTAAAATAAAATTGAAAATATTCTTCTTGGCCTACTTGACACCCTTAGCCTCGTGGTAGCGTCCGTGCATTGTATTCTCGTCCCGTTCAGTGAAACGGGCGAGTTTGGATGGCTACGTGCACGTGCGTGTGTCCGTTTTGGGAGTATGCTTTTTAATCATAAAACATTTCATTTTAAAATTTGGAACCCGCTTAAAATTCTATTATTTGAATTTCGAATTTTTAGACCCAACCCGGGCGCAATTTGGAAATGTTTTATTTGGCGCCAAAATCCCAAATTTTAATATTATTAAAACCATCGCATATGTTTTTTCTAACTAACCTAATATCTTGCTGTTCATTACCTATCTTTTAAATCTTTAAGTTAACCATATAATATTTTTACAATCTTTATATCCTTCTTAATTTATTCTCTCAGCCAATCGCAACCTCCCCTTTAACCTTGTGGGCCCCACTTTCTCTCTCTCTCTCCACTTTTTTCTCTCTCTCCCTCTCCCTCATATATTCTCTCGTACTTCTCTTTATCATTCTTTCTCTTCTTGCTTCATGTTCCGTTTTTCATTTTTTTAACTGTTCTTTTGTTGCCGGAATTCCGTCATGCCGGTGACGCTTCTCGACGTTCCAGTGAGGTACCCCGACCCGTGTGGTTCCTTTGTTCGTCGTTTGGGTTCATTCCGTGAACCGTGCGCCCGTTGCGAGTTTTCCCTCCGACGGTTAACGTTCCGTTTTCCCGATTCGCGATCCATCGAGGCAAGTTAATCTTGCTACATGCTATATATTTTTATAATCTTCATTTTATAATGTTATACATTTGAAAATCTTATAGTTTACACATGAAACGTCGTTGAAAAATCGGATATGACAAATCTGAAATTTACTGTACACCTTATCTTATAAAATTCATTATAAATCATAGAAAAATCATTAGTATACGTTCTTTAGTTCATTACGAAGCTAATTCAGAATACTATAACTCTATGAAATATTTACTTGCAAAATAAATTGTTTAAATAACGTAAAATGCAAATGAAAATGCCTTTAAACTGCTGCCCAGGGAAATTCCAGCAGCAAACTTTCAACTTCGAATATTCATAACTTTTTGTAGGGATAACCTGAGATGCTTATACTTATAAAACTGAAAACCTTATTGAATTATCTTTGTTTTGGTATAAGATACGTCTCTTTTGGAGAACATTTGTTATTTTTAAGCTATTTTATAAATTAGGGTGACGCTGAATTTCTGAACGGAACCTTCTTGTGCGTGGTTAATCAATACCACTTTTATAGTTATTAATCGCTTTGAATATGCTATCCATATTAATATTATTATAACAATATTACCAGTTAATCATTCTTTTACTATTGAAAGGACGATAGTCATACCCATGTAGCTCTTGTACTTTCTGTCATTGCTATTGCACTACCTTGTGATTATTGCACCCCAAGGGTGCTCGAACCTGTTAATATGATAATACAATTACACTATAGTAATGCACCATCGTGATTAAATGAACTGTTATTGTTGTTTACTTTATTTCCTGCTGTGATTCCTTATTCGATTATATACCTGTTGTGAGCACACCCTCGATTGCGTCACATATTGACCTGACCTTGATACACATGACATTTACACCTACCGATGCACCGGACATGGTACCCTTTACTACCAACTCAACATGTTGTACTATGACCCGACCTGTTACCTGATCTCATGCCTAATGCCAACAAACCTGACTTGGGGTCCTCATGGACCATTCCTGTTGTCTATCCAGACAAACCTGCTTTTACCTGATCCTGTGTTGGCATTAGTTCTTGATTACTGAATACTTGACCTGACATACATAACTTGGGGGTATGGGGAAATCAAAGGTGAAACCGACTTGTAACTCAACAGTTCGATACCTGTTCTGATCAGTCTTACGGGCTTGGCCAGTCCGGGAGTGATGATGCTGACATCACTCGTCCATCCTGCTACCTATTACTGTCTAGCGGCACGTCTCGGATTCAGCCCCGAGGGTCTTGACCGTGGTCCCGGGCATGCACGGGATACTATTGAGTTACATCGATGAGTCATCAATTGATTTCAAAGACTTTAGAATAGAAAACCTGATAGAACAGTTTAGTTACCCACTGCACATTACCATGCACTGTTGTTTCATATTATTGCTTTATTCATGTTTATCCCTGCATTGCTTATTACCATGTTCATATTATATTATTGGTTGACATGACGCGCTGACGTCTGGGTTTTGCATGGCCCAGATTCCTTACCACTGTCGCTGACCGAGCAGGAGTACTTCAGCCAGCAGGCTGATTTGTGAGTTCTGTAGTGGTTAGTTCATTTATTGCATTTTATTTCCAGGTGCGATCCCGCATTATGGGACGTACCTTTCTATTATTATATTGGATCATTTGCTTCCGCACTTATTTTTCATTGACTCTTATTATTATGGATTTGGACATGTGTTAGATAGTTTATTTATCTTGTTCTTGATATCTCTACAGCCGTAATGTGACTGTGGATGGATACTTCCTACCCACAGGTAGCATGGTTGGCTATGTCACGTGCCCAATCTTGCGTACTCTGGGAAGCGGGGCGTGACATGGTTCTTTTGGTATCAGAGCCATAGGTTAGTCGGGTTACTTCTTTTGTAGTTGGGTATTGTACCCAATACACGAATCAGAATACCCGTGTTTAGGAAACATATCCTGCCACCTTGACCGTTTTACCATTCTTGAATCACATTCTTCCTGATTATATCTTTTACGACGTGCAAACTTACTTTGCATGTCGACTCGAAAACCTGATTTCTTGTTATCCCTAGGACTTAGGCGACTTGGGTGGAGTTAAGTAATTGTGGCTATGATACCGCGGCATAGTTACAATGCGGTACTCTATTTAAGTATCTTGGAGTTCTAGCCTTGATCTATATTCAGAATCTATCATCATGCTAATGTTGGGTGTTTTGAGTTCAGGATTATGGCAAGTAAGAATGTGAAGACGTACCAGAGGCGTGTGGATGAAGCCGCCATGCTTGGAGTGATAAGAGGAATACTGGAGAATCAAAGAAACAGACCGAGCTGATCCAGCAGCAAGCGGACTCGTTTCGGGAAGGTTTGCAGATCGTTCAGTAGTCTATGAACAATATTGGAGCTAGACCAGTTGACCGAGTAGGGACCGTAGCAGATTTCAGACGGTTGGGTCCGTCTACATTTACTGGTTTAAAGGAGCCATTGCCAGTGGAGCAGTGGCTAGTTGACACAGAGAACTTGCTTTTTGCGGCACAGATTCCAGATGACAAAAAGTTGTTGTGGTACACATTCAGCTAGTGGACTACGCCCGAGAATGGTGGCTTGTTGAGGAGATCCGCTTGCTCAAGCCGATCAAGTGGGCGGATTTTTTCTAAGAGTTTCCTAGAGAAGTTCTTCCCGCGGACTGCACAGGAGGAAATGGAAGAGAAGTTCATCGGACTAAAGCAGAAGGGAGCACCCGTAGATGTGCATGTAGCAGAATGGACGAGACTCAGTAGTTTCGCTGGACCTTTAGTTGCCAACGATGCAGACAGGGTACGGAGGTTCATGCGCAGGCTGGACGTGGACATCCAGAGGCAGAATGTCTCTTTGGGTTTGACCACTTTCTCATAAATACTTGCAGCAGCCAAGAGCGGCAGAGTTTATCTGGGATGAAAGGGAGTTTGCAGCAGACAGCAGTTGCGTTAAGGAAGCAGTTCTATCGGGCCAGTCGAGTTTAGGGCTAGGCCGACTAACAATGTTCTTGCAGCAATGGAAGTTGATAATAGTGAAGAGCCGGCGGTTGTTCACGATTTTATGGATGTGTTTGAAGATATATCGGGCTTGCCGCCGAAGCGAGACGTGGAGTTCGCAATTGACCTTATTCCTGGTGCAGCGCCAGTATCTAAAGCGTATTATCCAATGGCACCAGTAGAATTGGAAGAAGTTAAGAAACAAGTTACTGAATTGCTTGAGAAGGGTTGGATTCGAAGCAGCAACTCGCCTTGGGGAGCTCCAGTTCTTTTAGTAAAGAAGAAGGATGTCACGAGGAGGATGTGCATCGATTATCGAGAATTAAACCGGGTAACTATTAAGAACAAGCACCCGATCCCTCGCATTGGAGAACTTTTTGAGCAGCTTAGTGGCGCGAGGGTATTCTCGAAACTGGATTTGCGATCCGGATATCATCAGGTCCGAGTGAAAGCAGAGGATATTTGCAAGACGGCGTTTTGAACTCGGTATGGACATTACGAGTATCTAGTGATGCCCTGCGGAGTAACGAATGCGCCGGCAGTATTCATGGACTTGATGAACCGAATCTTTTCACCATTCTTGGACCAGTTTATTGTGGTATTCATTGACGATATTCTGGTTTACTCGAAGAGTTTGGAGGAGCATGCTGAGCATTTGAAGATTGCACTGCAGACATTGAGACAGGAGAAATTGTATGCGAAGATGAGTAAGTGCGAATTTTGGCTGGAAGAAATAAAGTTTCTGGGGCATGTTGTGTCGGGCGATGGAATCGCCGTCGATCCCGAAAAGATTGCAGCAGTTCGAGATTGGCCTATTCCAAGGAATGTAGCTGAGATAAGAAGTTTCCTTGGATTAGCCGGATACTACAGGAGATTTGTGGAGAACTTCGCTCGTTTGGCAGAACCGTTGACCAAGCTTACGTGCAAGGAGGTACCTTTTGTATGGACGGATAAGTGTGCGTTGGCTTTTGAGACGTTGAAGCAGAAGTTGATAACCGCCCCTATCTTGACCGTACCAGACAATTCCGGAGGACTAGTGATTCATAGCGACGCATCTGGGAAAGGATTGGGATGTGTTTTGATGCAGCATGAGAAGGTTGTAGCATACGCATCGAAACAGTTGAAGACCCATGAGAAGAATTATCCAACTCATGACTTGGAGCTTGCGGCTGTGATTTTCGCTTTGAAGATTTGGAGACACTACCTTTTGGGGAAAAGAGTCGAAGTTTTTACAGATCATAAGAGCTTGAAGTATGTGTTTACACAGAAAGAGCTTAACATGAGGCAGCGTAGATGGTTGGAGTTGATGGCTGACTACGATCTTGATCTTAAGTACCATCCGGAGAAAGTTAATGTTGTGCCGGATGCGCTTAGTCGGTTACCAGCAATTCAGGTGTTAACTACACAGAGGGAGATCATTGCAGATTTTCGAAGATTTGACTTGGAAGTTGTGCTACCACATTCTACGGGACAGTTGATGCAGTTGCAAGTACAGTTGTCCTTGGTTGAGAAGATTAAAGCGGCACAATCGCAGGATCCTAGACTGCAGAAGTTTCGAGAGCAGGTTGAGGCTGGACTATGAACAGATTTACTGGTCCACGAAGATGGTTCGTTGAGGTATGGTAGTCGTTTGTGTGTGCTAAAGGGGGATGTTCGTGAAGAGCTTATGAAGGAGGCACACAGTTCAGCTTATTCTATACATCCAGGAGGTACAAAGATGTACCGAGATATTCGACAGCATTTCTGGTGGGAAGGCATGAAACGGGAGATTGCTCGCTTCGTGGCTAAGTGCTTGGTATGTCAGCAAGTCAAGGCTGAACACCAAAGGGTTGCTGGTTTGTTGCAACCACTTCCGATTCCTCAGTGGAAGTGGGAACATATAACCATGGATTTCGTGACGGCTTTACCGCGAAGTCCAAAGGGCAACAATGCAGTATGGGTGATTGTCGATCGATTGACCAAGGCAGCTCACTTTATTCCTTTCCGGGTTGGTCAATCAACGGAGACTTTGGCAGAGCGGTACATGCAGGAGATTGTAAGATTGCATGGCGTACCGGTGAGCATCGTGTCCGATCGGGACACTCGGTTCTTATCACACTTCTGGAGGAGTTTACAGGAAAGTTTGGGGACTCGATTGAAGTTTAGCACAGCTTATCATCCTCAAACTGATGGTCAGTCGGAGAGAACGATCCAAACTCTTGATGATATGTTGAGAGCATGCATGTTGGACTTCAAGGGTTCGTGGGAGGATCATCTACACTTGGTGGAGTTTTCTTACAACAACAGTTTTCAGGCAACTATCCAGATGGCTCCGTTTGAAGCTTTGTATGGTCGTAAATGTCGTTCACCTATTTGTTGGGATGATGTCGGTGAACGAAAATTGTTGGGACCAGATTTGGTGATGCAGACAGTTGAGAAGGTTAACACTATCAGAAATCATATGAAGGCAGCACAAGACAGACAGAAGAGTTGGGCTGACACGTCGAGAAAACCTCTAGAATTCACCGTGGGTGATTTGGTGTTCTTGAAGATATCACCGACTAGAGGGGTGATTCGTTTTGGAAGTCGAGGAAAGCTTAGTCCTCGATTCGTTGGACCCTTGAGATCGTGGAGCGTGTTGGTGAGGTAGCATATCGTTTGGCGTTACCGCAGTCCTTGGCAAATGTGCACGATATGTTTCACGTATCTCAACTCCGTAAGTATATTCGAGATGAAACACATGTTTTGGATCATTCGGAGCTAACAGTACGAGAAGACTTCACTTTTGAGGAGCGACCGATTGAAATCGGGGATCGAAGGGAAAAGGTTCTTAAGAACAAGGTTATCCCCCTTGTGCTAGTCTCTTGGGGTAATCGATCGCATGGAGAATCCACTTGGGATCGAGAAGACGAGATCCGGCAGAAGTTTCCTCACCTTTTCCTGTAGTTATCTATCTTGAATTCTTGGAATTTCGAGGACGAAATTCTTTTTGTAGTTGGGTATGATGTAACACCCGAGCCCAATAATACTATTTCTGTTACTGGTTGAGTGTTTGGCATTGCTCATTTCATTTATCTTGCTTGTTTGGTTCTTATTGCAAAATTTTAACCGGCTAAGTCTTTCTGCATATAACAAATTTTAGCAACTAAAATAAAATTGAAAATATTCTTCTTGGCCTACTTGACACCCTTAGCCTCGTGGTAGCATCCGTGCATTGTATTCTCGTCCCGTTCAGTGAAACGGGCGAGTTTGGATGGCTACGTGCACGTGCGTGTGTCCGTTTTGGGAGTATGCTTTTTAATCATAAAACATTTCATTTTAAAATTTGGAACCCGCTTAAAATTCTATTATTTGAATTTCGAATTTTTAGACCCAACCCGGGCGCAATTTGGAAATGTTTTATTTGGTGCCAAAATCCCAAATTTTAATATTATTAAAACCATCGCATATATTTTTTCTAACTAACCTGATATCTTGCTGTTCATTACCTATCTTTTAAATCTTTAAATTAACCATATAATATTTTTACAATCTTTATATCCTTCTTAATTTATTCTCTCAGCCAACCGCAACCTCCCCTTTAACCTTGTGGGCCCCACTTTCTCTCTCTCTCTCCACTTTTTTCTCTCTCTCCCTCTCCCTCATATATTCTCTCGTACTTCTCTTTATCATTCTTTCTCTTCTTGCTTCATGTTCCGTTTTTCATTTTTTTAACTGTTCTTTTGTTGCCGGAATTCCGTTGTGCCGGTGACGCTTCTCGACGTTCCAGTGAGGTACCCCGACCCGTGTGGTTCCTTTGTTCGTCGTTTCGGTTCATTCCGTGAACCGTGCGCCCGTTGCGAGTTTTCCCCGCCGACGGTTAACGTTCCGTTTTCCCGATTCGCGACCCATCGAGGCAAGTTAATCTTGCTACATGCTATATACTTTTATAATCTTCATTTTATAATGTTATACATTTGAAAATCTTATAGTTTACACATGAAACGTCGTTGAAAAATCGGATATGACAAATCTGAAATTTACTGTACACCTTATCTTATAAAATTCATTATAAATCATAGTAAAATCATTAGTATACGTTCTTTAGTTCGTTACGAAGATAATTCAGAATACTATAACTCTATGAAATATTTACTTGCAAAATAAATTGTTTAAATAACGTAAAATACAAATGAAAATGCCTTTAAACTGCTGCCCAGGAAAATTCCAGCAGCAAACTTTCAACTTCGAATATTCATAACTTTTTGTAGGGATAACCTGAGATGCTTATACTTATAAAAATGAAAACCTAATTGAATTATCTTTGTTTTGGTATAAGATACGTCTCTTTTGGAGAACATTTGTTATTTTTAAGCTATTTTACAAATTAGGGTGACGCTGAATTTCTGAACGGAACCTTCTTGTGCGTGGTTAATCAATACCACTTTTATAGTTATTAATCGCTTTGAATATGCTATCCATATTAATATTATTATAACAATATTACCAGTTAATCATTCTTTTACTATTGAAAGGACGATAGTCATACCCATGTAGCTCTTGTACTTTCTGTCATTGCTATTGCACTACCTTGTGATTATTGCACCCCAAGGGTGCTCGAACCTGTTAATATGATAATACAATTGCACTATAGTAATGCACCATCGTGATTAAATGAACTGTTATTGTTGTTTACTTTATTTCCTGCTGTGATTCCTTATTCGATTATATACCTGTTGTGAGCACACCCTCGATTGCGTCACATATTGACCTGACCTTGATACACATGACATTTACACCTACCGATGCACCGGACATGGTACCCTTTACTACCAACTCAACATGTTGTACCATGACCCGACCTGTTACCTGATCTCATGCCTAATGCCAACAAACCTGACTTGGGGTCCTCATGGACCATTCCTGTTGTCTATCCAGACAAACCTGCTTTTACCTGATCCTGTGTTGGCATTAGTTCTTGATTACTGAATACCTGACCTGACATACATAACTTGGGGGTATGGGGAAATCAAAGGTGAAACCGACTTGTAACTCAACAGTTCGATACCTGTTCTGATCAGTCTTACGGGCTTGGCCAGTCCAGGAGTGATGATGCTGACATAACTCGTCCATCCTGCTACCTATTACTGCCTAGCGGCACGTCTCGGATTCAGCCCCGAGGGTCTTGACCGTGGTCCCGGGCATGCACGGGATACTATTGAGTTACATCGACGAGTCATCAATTGATTTCAAAGACTTTAGAATAGAAAACCTGATAGAACAGTTTAGTTACCCACTGTACATTACCATGCACTGTTGTTTCATATTATTGCTTTATTCATGTTTATCCCTGCATTGCTTATTACCATGTTCATATTATATTATTGGTTGACATGACGCGCTGACGTCTGGGTTTTGCATGGCCCAGATTCCTTACCACTGTCGCCGACCGAGCAGGAGTACCTCAGCCAGCAGGCTGATTTGTGAGTTCTGTAGTGGTTAGTTCATTTATTGCATTTTATTTCCAGGTGCGATCCCGCATTATGGGACGTACCTTTCTATTATTGTATTGGATCATTTGCTTCCGCACTTATTTTTCATTGACTCTTATTATTATGGATTTGGACATGTGTTAGATAGTTTATTTATCTTGTTCTTGATATCTCTACAGCCGTAATGTGACTGTGGATGGATACTTCCTACCCACAGGTAGCATGGTTGGCTATGTCACGTGCCCAATCTTGCGTACTCTGGGAAGCGGGGCGTGACAATAGCATTGATCGTTAAGTGAGAAATTTCCTGAGGAGTAGCATATACTCACAGTAGGATCGGGATCCAAATATTATTGCGTGACAAAACTGAAGGAATCCTACCAGAATCATCACACTCAAAATGGTATGCAGCGCTAGCAAGTTTCAGTTCTTTTGAAACTCCCGATGTGGATTTTTGCCCCATGCTCTTATGACCTTGGCGTGAAGTCAAAATGTCATAAGTCACATGTCAAGTTCTTCCCATCATTATCCAGGTTAATTTGAACCCACCCGTACCTATCCTTGACGTAGGCCAAAATGGTAGTATGACTGTCTCAAACCAACGCATTCTATCTATGCAACAGATAAATATCCGGCAGCTACCAATCACTATGCATTAGCGTGAGGTCAAAATACATAGCTTGAATACTACCGAATATTTAACTGAAATGATGGAGGGCTACAGATGGTTTTGGCGAAACCGTGAACGTAGTGAATTGATATAATCGATGGAACGAGATAGCTTTTAAAAGGAGTGGCTTAAGCTCCGCGTTTAAAAGTTGTTTTTGAAAAGAAACCGAGTGGTTTTGAAAGTGTTCCAACGACTCAACTTTGGTTTATTTTCTTGCATTAATTTAATGCGTCCCATCATTTAATCCTACCATTGCAGAAAACAACGAAAATATGACGTATGCTTATGCCATCCGCATTCGCCATGGGGCCCCGTCATTATCCGTTAGGTTACTTAACTAACGACAGAGCGGGGGCTGGACTAGCGCAGATGCAAAACATAAGCAACGCCTAAATAGATATCATATATAGATATACACATTCGTCACATGCAATGATAGCCATTCCAGATCACAGATAAACACATTGGATATACTAGGAATCCGCAATCCGTACGAGCCTGTAACGAAGAGCGGATTACACGGTCGCGATGAATAGCCAAGACCCCACCCTAGACCCCTACGGGTGCGGCAAACTACCCGCCAAGTACCCGAAGCGAAGCAACCTCCCTCAACACCGTGAGTAGGCCACTCGGCACTTCGAGATACCCCGTAGTTTGTGCACCCTACCTTGGGTCTATCGTAGGAGCAAAAACAGTAAAAGAAATTATACAATGACGGCTACAACCCCATCCCGGTTGTGCGGCCATATAAATAATATTACATCAATTACAAATTACATGAATTGAAAGAAAAAGAAAACTCTCATCTCACAACCCCCCGGCTATTCATCCGCGACAATCCAATGAATTCATATACACATACCATCAACATTACAGATCACAGATATGTATAACCCCCACTAATCGACGTATAGCGATTAGCAGACGTTCAATACATATATCACATCACAGATATAACCCGTTAGCTTAAGTCTTTAGAAGTTCGATTATAATACGGATTTTTAGACCCCAAAAACAAATTTTGCTTTCTAGAAAATCTGGGCAGAAAAATCACATTCCAAAAATCCCAAAACACCCCACTAAACACACTGCAAGAAAATTCGCCCACGGCCGAGTCAACTCGGCCGCGGATCCGCGGCGGGAGAATGCTCCTGCCGCGGTTCCGCGGCGGTTTGACCGAGTCCCTGGACCAATTTTCTACAGTGTGTTATAAAAAGCCTGAGCCGATTTTTAGTGTAAGATTTATCATTTTTGGAACAAGAAAAAAAATCGGCAGAAACTATACTTTTCGGGCGTGTTTCGTGACTTTTTCTCCGATCGAACTTCTAGTTACTTTGCTAACATGTTAGATAGTGTTTAACTAGGCTCGGATACGACTGTAAGTCCACGTTACCTCTCCCGGTACCTACGGGCTTGCAGAAATAATGAAAAACGATTTTTCTTTTGGTGGTACCATGAACTCAAAATACGGATCTTTGTTAAACAACTATCTAACAATCCTAACAAGAGTTTTACCTACTCGGTTAGGGGTTATACCATAACTTGAACTCCTTCTCTTGGTCTCCTTGTGGTGGTCGTATGGTTCTCTCCTCGTCGTCTCTTTGTGCCGAAGATGGATCCACCTGAAAGCTTCTACCTTTGGCTTCACTTCAAACTAGAAGAAACTAGAACACTTGGTTTGCTAGACCTTATGAACTAGGATGAGTAGAGGAGTGTGTTGGGTTTTATCTCTATGGTTGTTACTTCTCAACATATGAGACAAGTGAACCATGAACTAGAGAGAGAGCAAGAGGAAGAGGGAGAGCTCAAGCATGAGAAAGAAAGGAAATGAATGAATAAGCAAGACTTTTGCCATCCAAGCTCTCATAATCCAAAATCATGATAACAAGTAATAATAATTGAGTATTATATGATGGTTATTATCATATCAAATGGCAATATCATTTCTTGCATTAAATGCAATGTGTGAACAAATAAGCAATCTAAGGTCAATGCCAAGAAATGATAGCCATTGTCATGATGATGGTCAACAAGTCCAACCTAGTCAACCGGTCAACTAAGTCAACAAGTCAACAAAGTCAACCATCAACAACCATGTCACAATAATATTTAATTAATATTATTGTTAATCATATTTCTTATTCTCATTAGGGTTTAGCAAAAGTCAACAGTCAACAACCCTAATGAGAATCCTCTGCCTCTGTCTCTCTGTCAACTATGCATACACACCCGCATCCGCGTTCCGAGGAACACGAATACAAACGAGATAAAACCAATCCCAAAACGTACACTAGGATCTGGCTTAAACCAAAGCCCGCTAGTGATGACTTCCCGGACACTAAAACGTGCACAAGTGCACGGATGTGACCGAACCCTGTCGCAAAACCATGCGACCTCTACTCTTTTGCCTAAAGGCGAATAGCTTTCTGTGTGGGACTCTAAAGACTCGACACTATGCTGGCAGTGGGTTTAACCACAGACCACAAGCGGCACTAGCTGTGCGTAACGGCCCCCAGGTAGATGCCGATAAGAAGACTGACGAGGTGAAACCCATCTGAACTCCTATTGAGCCTGAATGTGACAATCTGCGTACAGTCCGGTATGTTCGTCTGAGAATATCGCAAGGCGGGCCTAGGGGGCGATAAACGTCAGTCCCCTAATAGCGGTACAAGTCGTGTCAGAGTGTAGCCCAGAACACCCTGAGATAACACTAGAAACCTACCAGCATATCTCGCTTGCCCTGGCCAGGGACTTTGTGTAATGGCTCTCCTAGACACAGCGCGATATCAACCCCCAATACCGGGAGAGACGAATCCTGTTTAACCGTCACTGCCTCCAAGTGCTTCGGGACTGCACCCAACTACTACCTGTTTTCACGGCTCCTTTGAGCCGTGGTAGGGTAGTAATCTAAGTACAGTGGGAACACACTCGAGGCGAAGTGACAGTGTCAAGTCAGCGGACTAAGCTGTACTCATGTCACCTGGGAATTAATAACTGACGATAGGTATAGTACCAACCAACAGTTCCCGACGAGTCCTGTCCAGTGTACTCGTAACCTAACGAGCACCCGCATACTATCTCAAGTACGACGTACTGACGGCTGTGGAACAGACCGTCTCCTATACTGGGATGAGAAGCGCATACGCTAGTCTATTCCGGAGTATCGATGCCCTGTCTCGATAGTCCTACGACTAGGGACCTGCATAAGGATGTGCTTGTAGATTACCCAGCCCCCACGGGTGTGACTGCCATCACAACGCTGGTAATCAAGCAAAGATCTTAAGGGCTCCACTAATGTGTATAGGTGATATACTAAAATAAACACATGTACACATTAAAGTAGAAACTGTTGGAGATAGTGCCCTCAAAGTCAATTATTGGATCGCAGGTACGTGATTGCAATGATTGAGGCAGGACCTATACCGATATGACAGTCTTGCTCGAGATGATAGTTTGCTATCTGGTTTGCCTTTATCATCGTATATATGCTTTAGTTCACTATTGCATGATGATAGAGCCCATAGGATTCTTGCTTGACTACCAGCAGTATGATGGCGATCATATACGTGGGAGCTGGGGTCTGTAAGCACATCCTTAAAAGTGTCCCTAGTCGTGGGAGTTTCGAGACAGGGCATCGATACTCCAGAGTAGACTAGTGTATACAGTCGAGACCCCGACGAGGGGCGGTGGCCGGTCTCATAAGCCACTGGTGTCAGTTGGATCACCTAAGTTGTATACAGGTGCTCAATAGGTTATGAGTACACCGGACAGGACTCGCCGGGAACATGCTAGTTGGTATTATACATATCGTCAGATAGCAGTTCCCTGGTGACATGTGTACAGGTTAGTTTGTCGACCTGAGATCGTCATTTGTCTCGTATGAGTTCCCCACTGTGCTTTGATTTCTATCCTACCACGGCTCAAAGGAGTCGTGCAAACAGGTCTTTTTTGGGTACAGTCCCGAGCCACATGGAGGCAGTGAGCGGATCGTCGGGGATTCGTCTCTCCCAGTATTGGGGGTTGATGTTGCACAGTGCACGGGTGGCCATCACTTGAAATCCTTGGCCAAGGTAGTGGAGAATTACTGATTTGGATCAGTAGTTTCTCAGGTAGTGATGGGCTTCATACTGACACGAATTATCGCGTTATTAGGGGTCAGACTTTATCCACCCCCCTAGACTCGATATGCGATACTCTTTAGACGAATGGAACGGACTGTATGTATATTGTCACTGTTAGGCTCAGTAGGGTTTAGAGATGAGTTCGCTCGTCAGCTTCCCTTCCAATCAATACATAGGCAAACGTTACGTACAGCTAATACCTCTGACGTGCTGAGGTTATACCCAGTGCCAGTGTGTTGATGAGTCATTAGAGTCCCCCACAGACACTTTCCCAAGTTCGGGCGAAACGTTGTAGAGGCCGTATGGTGATATGGCAGGGTTCGTAAAAAGCACGTGCGTTTTCGCACGTATCATTTTTCGGGCAGATAATACTGGTCGGTTTTGGTTTAAGCCGGATCCGAGTATTACACTGTGTAGATATAATATCTTTGTCTCAGTTGCATTTGTATTCGGTCGTAATACAAATACGGATATGTTTATACTGATACGGGATTATCCTGAAATTCGTTTTAGGATCACTTTTGTAAGTTACCAGTTTCCAGTTTTCTATCAGCCGTATTTGACAGTCGGTTAAATACGGATTTATCTTTTTTCTTGGGATGAGTGTGGAAGGTTCTAGAAGTTTCTAGAAGAGGTGACTAGGATTGGTGAGGTGGCTAAGTGCATTAATGGAGCAATTAATGTTGTGATGACTAGGTTAATTATCATTGGTTTGCATTAATTGTGTTCATACTTGGTGTCATGATAAGCTTTGTTCTTGTGGTCACCTTCCCCTCTCCTACACTCACCCTCCTTCATCTATAGGTGGCCGGCCATTCTTGATGAATGGTTCATGGTTGTTAGAAAAAAATAAGGTTTTTGGTGCATGGAAATTAGAATAGACAATTCTCATTTCACCCGATTCCAAAAGGCAACTTCATTAACCGTTCGTCCGTGACTTTGGACGTAACGAGACAAACTGTTCTACTCATTCTCTACTTCATCTTGGTCGTCTCTTTTAGCAAACTTGACGATCGAGTTGCCTCAGTTCAGAGGCGGGAGCCCGTTTAAAGATCCGTCGACGTGGTGCCACCTGGACGACAAGACTGGAGATCGAAGAGATCGGAGCAGCCGCAACAAGCGTGGGATGATGGTTGAAGACCGAAGGACTCGGATCGTTCGGTATAACTCTTCTACCCACTTTGTAGTTTGTTAGTTTAGCTTTAATGGCAGATCCGGGTTACGGTACACGATAGCGCCAGTTTGTAAAAAGTTTTTGTTCCGCATTTGGCGTCTGTTAGACGGCCGGGGCGCTGCCGTGGACTTACAGTGGTATCAGAGCCTCACCATTAAGCTATACTAACTTGTGCTAACGCGTTTAAAATATCGATCGAACCGAATTTCGAAAAACACAATTTTCATGTGCTATAGTTTCTGTCGATTTTAAACAGTGTCAAAAATTAATTTTACATATCACAGAAATTCAAGCAGGCATTTCTAAGCACACGGCAAAAATTTTATCACGTGATCCCACAATAGAGCCGCGGATCCGCGGTCAACGCATGGGTTTGACCGCGGAACCGCGGCCATTATGTGGGAACAGTGACTCAAAATTTTCTAGTGAGCTTTTTACTGGAAATTGTGGCTTTTGGTAATATTTGTTTGGGCCCAGATTTTGTTACTGTACAGCAGATGTACGTGGGGCCCACTTCGGGAAATTTAGTCGATCGAAATTTTAAATTTGTTAGTATGCAGTATTTACATTATATCTCCGACTGGGAATGTCATTTGATCGGTAAACCGCGTCTGATTGCTATAGTTCTTTTAGACGGGTTTGCGAACGTGACATTCGCGTTGATATTCTGTATTGTGCTGTGATGTTGCGGATATGTCATGGTGGATAGCAGGGTGCAATGATAGTGCAGTTTGGATTTATTTGTACATTTGATATTGCGGGGCGAGCGTCCAACATGTGGACTGCCGTTACTGCCTGTTTGTATAATATTCTTTTGGGGCACGACCGGGTCGAGGTCGATGTACCCGTACATATTTTTATTTCTGTACTAGGTTTATCCCGCGAAAGAGTGCACGGATAGCCGGGTTCTGGAGGGCAATGGGTCCGTATCTCATGGCTTTGAGAGGCAGAGGGACCTTACTCCAGAATTGGCAGACTGTTCGCCGCACTCGTAGGGGGTACAGGTTGACCCAAGGAGGGGTGCTCAATTTACCGGATTTCGTGAAGTGCCGGGTGTTCCATTCACTATGCTGTGGGGGATTACCTCGCTTCAGGTTTTGGCGGGTAACTTGCCGCACCCGTAGGGGTCTAGGTTTCATTACACAGGCTATCCACACGACCAGGGAACGTCAGGTTTCAGCAGCGGCTCTGTGAAACCCGGGGATCCCAGATTATCTGTATTGTTCTATGATGCTTATTACTTTTCTGTAATGTTGCATATTATCACGCCTGGAGCGATCATTGTATATTGGTATATATACTATTAGATGTTGTATATGTTTTACACCCGCGCTAGTCCAGCCCCCGCTCTGTCGTTAGTTAAGTAACCTAACGGGTGATGACGGGACCCAGTGGCGAATGCGGATGTCATATACGTACATTATATTTTCGTTCTTTTCTGGTGTGATTGATTGATGGGACTGCATTGATTCTTATCATTGCAAAGATAAAACAAACCTATATTTGATGTTATTGGAACAAATTTTAAAAGGTGTTATTACAAAGATGTTTCCTTTTGTTTTGCATAGTGATATTCTGTTGGAATATCCTGTACCTCATTCAACGAGGCAAGGGCTGATATCCCTTCACCGGGAAAAACCCCTTGGGCAGAAGTTTACGTCAGGGTAATAACTTCTATATAGTCGATTACAAGTTGCTTTGCATCGCGGTATTCAGATGGAATATCCTGCATCTCATTCCACGAGGAAAGAGCCGAGATCCCTTCACCGGGAGTGACCTCTTTAGCAAAACGTTTTCGTCACTATATTTTATAAAAAGCTATCTGGTTCCTTCAACGAGATCAGGTTCATTACGTTAAAGGTTTTTCGCCAAAAACTAGCCGTAGCCCTCCGTCATTTCTTTTGGATATTCAGTAGTATTCAAGCTATGTATTTTGGCCCTTAGTCAAGGCATAGTGTTTGGTAGCTGCTGGGTATTCATCTGTTGCATAGATAGATGAGTTGGTTTGGGACAGTCGTTCTGTCATACTTGGCCCTTAGTCAAGGACATGTGCGGGTGGGTTCAAATCAACCTGGATAATGACGGGAAGAACTTGACATGTGACTTATGATATTTTGGCCCTTAGTCAAGGTCATAAGAGCATGGGGCAAAAATCATATCGGGAGTTTCAAACATACTGAAACTTGCCAGATATGCGCATACCTTCTGGAGTGTGATAACTTGAGTGTCTTCCATCAAGTTATCATGCGATGATGGGTGGATCCCGATTCTCACTGATGAGTTAGTTTACTCTTCGGGTGATCCCGACTAATTCTTCTTTCAGGTTTGGAGGAGAATTTGAGATTACAGTGGGAGATTTCCTGATTAGATAAAGTGATAACCTTTCTGATCTAGGTTAGAGTGCACGCAGAGTGTTTCTTTTCTCTCTCTCTCTTTGGCAGCGACCTTTGACCGACCCTAGACTATGACTCAGTGACCAAGTTGACCGAACCTTCTTAAAATACTGACTTTTGGATTGTCTTAGTTGCATAAGTCATTGTCGCTCCTTCTTTTACCCTTTACATTTCTCAGAACACCCCGTATTACTACGGACATCCACTTCCATTGGATAGATCTATCGTATGGTTCTATACGAACTCGAAGGAACTTCTTCGAGAATGGATCCAGGTTCAGGAGAAAAAGAATTGGTTTATTCAGTTGTCTTTTATTATCACCTTCTCTCATGTTGCGAGGGCTCCTTAGTTCAGGAGAGTACACCTATTACGCTTATTGGATAGTCTTCTTCCAAACCATAGGCTCGTGCCGAAAGGTAGGGAATGAAAAAAACCAATTAGCCTAAGTAGGGTGTGCAGAAGATAATATGTAAAGACAAAATAAAGAGATTAGAAAGAGGGCAAAGTAAATTGCGACTGTTATCATTCACAACCAAACCACATACTTCATCGCCACTCCTATTTCACCTTTGTTTTTTCCCAGTTCGGGAGAAATAGAATAAGGTTTTATTAGTCTTTTATCATCACCTTCTCACAAATTGCGAGTACTCCTAAGATTAGGAGAGTACGCCTATTATGCTTACTGGATAGTCTTCTTCCAAACCATAGGCTGGTGCCGAACGGTAGGGAAGGAAGAAAACCATTTAGCCTAACGATGGTGTACAGAAGGTAACGACTAAAGACAAATAAAGCGATTTGGAGAGATGTCAAAGAAATATACGGTTACAGTCATAAATTGGATTATGGAAGAGGCATTACTAAGAATACCAGGATACCCCTACGAAACATTTTCATGTTTCAGTGCATTGTTAAATGAAAACTGATTTCCCGATTAAATACTTACTCCTGAGTATGTATTTACCTGGTTTCATTCTCATATCTGTACGGTTTTTACAGATGATGAGTGGGAGTAAGTTATTGGGAATTAGGTGATTATCCTCATTATATCGGAATTCGTTGTAATTGGTGATATTTGAGGAAATCGCCTGGGTACAGTTTTCAGCCTACGATGCACAGGTTTTGAGTTATTCAACTCAGCGGACTTATACAGAGTATTGCATGTTGTCCAGTGTCCGTCAGGACAAAAGGGTAGGTCCTCGTACTATGTTCTGTTTACTTATGACTTCTTTAGTTTTTAGACAAGTGTTTCGCAGAAATACAATGTCTAAGTTTTGAGAAGTTGTGGGTATAAGAATAAAGTAGAGAACCAGGTGTCACAAGTATCGGGATTCTTCAAAGAGATTGAAGATAAAGATTCTTGTGATTGGTATGATAGTAATGTTTTTTGAGAAACTTGTTTTTCTTTCAGGTTACTCATAATAGGATGGATTCCTAAGTTGAGTAATGCTGATTAGCCTCTCTCCATTAAGTTGATATGCACTGGAGACAGCTGCATGATTTGAATCTGGTTCCAATTAAATTAGTGTCTCTATTCCTATATTGTATATAGAATGGTTCATATCTTAACGATATTAAGATAAGGAGAGTTGTCCAACTTATGCTTAAAACCAGACACTGGATAACTCAAGGCATGTTTCTGTAATGGCAGTTTGTGGGTTGACCCAGGCTTTGACGAGGGTTGACAGTTCTACCATCTGGAAGATCAATAGTGATATTGTTCTTGACTCGCCACAGTTTTAGTAAAATAGATTTTTCAGAAAACAGTAGTGGGAGTATGGTAGAACTGGAAGTGATTCCAGAACCGCAAACAATTACGGAAAATTTAATAGGATCTATATATTCAATCAGTTTTGACATTCCAATAGCCACTCCGCAGATATGGTGGGTAACCTCAGACACCCGAGAGGTACTCAGGTAGCCTCAAGGACGGTGACAGGGAGGTTCTTGTTTATCCAGACTTGACAGTACTGTTGTTCCAGACTATGAGACCCGGCAAGAGGATAAGTATAACGTTGTTCTAAACTAGCTTTAGAAGCGTACGTAGATATTATTCTGCTAGAGGATTATCGTAGTCAGTGGGAGCAGCGGAAGTATAGTGGGCAAGTTGCTTATGTCTATTTATAGACTTCAGCAGTTATGGCGGAAAGAAGATCATCTAATTTTGATGTGACAGTCATAGGTTTGACTTCATCAGAATAGGGAATGGATCTGTTAAGAAAGTAGTAGGGTGTGATGTCCTGGTATTTGGATGACATACACAAAGTAGGAAGTAAAATTCCTATACTACGATCGGTTGTACTGTGGTCGTCACACAGTTGTTTCTCCACAAAGGATATGGATATAATATTAGACATTCTGATTACTAGATCTACAGTTTTAGATCTAGATTTGGGTAGTTTCCCAATGTGGGTACTTTTGACAGTATTCTAATAGTATTTTAGAATAGATGACTCCTGGCATGGTGGTGTACCTGCAGGTGATGGAGTCACCCTCTCTAAAGGTGTCTTACAGACTAAAGGAGAGAGGGATGTGCATGATTGGCAGATCACTTGCTAAGGCAATTGAGTCAATCGTGAGATGTCAAGTACCACACTAGATGTTGTATTTACACTAGTTGTGATAAGTTTGTATTAATCCAATCCTGAAGAAACATAAGGAAGCAGTTTTAGAACATGAGTGTATATTCTATGGATTTGATGACGACAGCCTCCTTAGGGAGACAGTTATCATTCCAGGCTTCCAAGGTGACATGGATGATAGAGTGATTGTCAGAGTTATAATTTTCCCTCTGACGAGAGACACTATTATGGACAGGTGGTCCAAGAGGATACTGTGGGAGACATGGTGCTGGATACTGATTAGGTTCAGTTATCGGTACAGTCTAAGAAGTTTGGATTTGAAATTCATTTATGAACTAGGTCCCGTCAGATATCCAGACATATTCTAAGCAGGTATTACTCGATTCGGGAGATGGCTTTCTCCGTGAACTTGAGATTAATAGAGACATAGAAAGAAACATCAGGACGGATCCACTCACCGAGGCTATTTCTCGAACACAAGAGTTTTACAAACTAGCTTTGTGAAACTGATTAGTAGAGGAGTTGGATGTTCGGTATCACATGGGCTGTGAGTATGCGACATCGCAATAATTAGCTTTGAGTGCAAGTGGGAGATTGTTGGAGATAGTGCCCTCAAAGTCAATTATTGGATCACAGGTACGTGATTGCAATGATTGAGGCAGGACCTATACCGATATGACAGTCATGCTCGAGATGATAGTTTGCTATCTGGTTTGTCTTTATCATCATATATATGCTTTAGTTCACTATTGCATGATGATAGAGCCCATAGGATTCTTGCTTGACTACCAGCAGTATGATGGCGATCATATACGTGGGAGCTGGGGTCTGTAAGCACATCCTTAAAAGTGTTCCTAGTCGTGGGAGTTTCGAGACAGGGCATCGATCCAGAGTAGACTAGAGTATACAGTCGAGACCCCGAAAAGCGGCGGTGGCCGGTCTCACAAGCCACTGGTGTCAGTTGGATCACCTAAGATGTATACAGGTACTCATTAGGTTATGAGTACACCGGACAGGACTCGCCGGGAACATGCTAGTTGGTATTATACATATCGTCAGATAGCAGTTCCCTGGTGACATGTGTACAGGTTAGTTTTTCGACCTGAGATCGTCATTTGTCTCGTGTGAATTCCCCACTGTGCTTTGATTTCTACCCTACCACGGCTCAAAGGAGTCGTGCAAACAGGTCTTTTTTGGGTACAGTCCCGAGCCACATGGAGGCAGTGAGCGGATCGTCGGGGATTCGTCTCTCCCGGTATTGGGGGTTGATATCGCACAGTGCACGGGTGGCCATCACTTGAAATCCTTGGCCAAGGTAGTGGAGAATTACTGATTTGGATCAGTAGTTTCTCAGGTGGTGATGGGCTTCATACCGACACGAATTATCGCGTTATTAGGGGTCTGACTTTATCCACCCCTCTAGACTCGATATGCGATACTCTTTAGACGAACGGACCGGACTGTATGTATATTGTCACTGTTAGGCTCAGTAGGGTTTAGAGATGAGTTCGCTCGTCAGCTTCCCTTCCAATCAATACATAGGCAAACGTTACGTACAGCTAGTACCTCTGACGTGCTAGAGGTTATATCCAGTGCCAGTGTGTTGATGAGTTATTAGAGTCCCCCACAGACACTTTCCCAAGTTCGGGCGAAACGTTGTAGAGGCCGTATGGTGATATGGCAGGGTTCGGAAAAAGCACGTGTGTTTTCGCACGTATCATTTTTCGGGCAGATAATACTGGTCGGTTTTGGTTTAAGCCGGATCCGAGTATTATACTGTGTAGATATAATATCTTTGTCTCAGTTGCATTTGTATTCGGTCGTAATACAAATACGGGTATGTTTATACTGATACGGGGTTATCCTGAAATTCGTTTCAGGATCACTTTTGGAAGTTGCCAGTTTCCAGTTTTCTATCAGCCGTATTTGACAGTCGGTTAAATACGGATTTATCTTTTTTCTTGGGATGAGTGTGGAAGGTTCTAAAAGTTTCTAGAAGAGGTGACTAGGATTGGTGAGGTGGCTAAGTGCATTAATGGAGTAATTAATGTTGTGATGACTAGGTTAATTATCATTGGTTTGCATTAATTGTGTTCATACTTGGTGTCATGATAAGTTTTGTTCTTGTAGTCATCTTCTCCTCTCCTACGCTCACCCTCCTTCATCTATAAGTGGCCGGCCATTCTTGATGAATGGTTCATGGTTGATAGAAAAAGAATAAGGTTTTTGGTGCATGGAAATTAGAATAGACAATTCTCATTTTACCCGATTCTAAAAGGCAACTTCATTAACCGTTCGTCCGTGACTTTGGACGTAACGAGACAAAGTTTTCTACTCATTCTCTACTTCATCTTGGTCGTCTCTTTTAGCAAACTTGACGATCGAGTTGCCTCGGTTCAGAGGCGGGAGCCCGTTTAAAGATCCGTCGACGTGGTGCCACCTGGACGACAAGACTGGAGATCGAGGAGATCGGAGCAGCCGCAACAAGCGTGGGATGATGGTTGAAGACCGAAAGACTCAGATCATTCGGTATAACTCTTCTACCCACTTTGTAGTTTGTTAGTTTAGCTTTAATGGCAGATCCGGATTACGGTACACGATAGCGCCAGTTTGTAAAAAGTTTTTGTTCCGCATTTGGCGTCTGTTAGACGGCCGGAGCGCTACCGTGGACTTACAGAAACAAACCAAGTAGCATACTACTATTTTGAGCAAGATTGTCTATACAAGGTGAATATCCAAAACTTCTATTAAGTAATATACAATCTAGTATGATACAGTAATGCCCTCTAGGGCATATACACTAACATTTGCATGTTCATATTGATTTAGATTGATATCGTATTCTGCTTGTTAATTTCTTTTATATATTATGCGTGAGATATTGATTATGAATACTGCGGTATATATTCTGCTTGTTGATTTCTTTCATATATGATGTATATATTATTGTGCACATGGCGAGGAAAAAACAGACATCCCTTTTTTTTTTAAAGAAAAATTGATAATATGTTCCTACGGATTTATCCGTAGGGACAAATGTTGCACCTACAGTTTAATCCGTAGGGTTCAACTTTGCCCCTACATATTTATCCGTAGGGCAAAATATCAGGATACCTAATATTATGCCACTATGGATTCAGTAACAGGTGTCAGCCTTGTCCCTACGGCTTAATCCGTAGAGGCATAAATTTTACCCTACAAATTTATCCGTAGGGACAAAATATCCCTACATATTTATCCCTACACATTTATTCGTAGGGGCATAAATATGGACCTACGCATTAATTCGTAAAGGCATGTATTTGTCCCTACGGAGTTATCCGGAAGGGCAACTATTTTATTTTATAAACTGATAAATTAAATAAATATTTTGGTCCTACGGTGTAATCCGTAGGTATACATGGATCTATGAATTAAGTCGTAGGGGCAAGTATTACTCCGTAGGGGCATATTTAAGGCTAAAACTTGTACCTGCGGCGTGTGCACCTACGGTGAATTTTTTTGCTCTTACGAATATAGCTGTAGGGGCAGTTGTTCGCTCCTACGGATTTATCCGCAGGGACAACTAATATTTGTAGTAGTGTTCATTCTTCTCTCCAACTTGAGGGAGAATGTTGAAAATATGATTCTGAGTTGATAGAATATTACATAGTTAAAGATTTGATTCTTTAGTTTCCTAATTGTTTTTATTTGATTAGATTTGTTATTTGTTTGTTATGTATATATGGCCAAACAGTTCTAGAGAAAATATATATATAACCATGTAATCATTCATATTGAATAATAAAAAAATATTTATTTCTTTATGAAATTTCTCGAATCTGACTTATTGCATAAGAAGGCAACCATTACTTTCCCTTTTTAGTCTCGTAGACACTCTTGACGGTTTTTTAAGCCAGAGATTGGCTAGTCTTAGTCACCAAACTCTTCATGCAAACAAGTTGACCATTAATTAAGCATCCAAATTAACTAGAAATTAATTAAAATCCATTAACTTCATGCATTTGATCAACATGTATTCAAATTAAGGATAGATATAATGAATATATATTGTATATGTTTCTTTCTCACATTATTAATATCTCTAAGGATGATGACTTTTCTGTCTCTCTCTCATTGTCTCGTCTCCTTATTCTTGAAGAATCAACAGCCGCTGCATGCTGTGTACACCATGTTTATTATTTTTATGTTAGTTTATCTATAATTTTCTTTTCATTTCCAACAAATTAATTGTAGTCCATCAACTATGTTAAATTAAGGGGACCGTATTATCTAAGTCGATCAAGATAAGCATGGATTAGGACTAGCTAGAATAGATTAGTAAGGCTGGCTAATGGTGATCTTGGATGAATTGTGATAAAAAAGTAATAAACTCGATCAATCTTATTAAGAGATAAATCATCTCAATTTATACACCTCATAACACAACTAATTGATAACTAATAATCCTAACAATCTAACACACTAATCATAATCTCAACAACATAAATCAGAACTTATCTTATTTATTATAACCATAATATCAATACAGTTATATTCAAATATCTTATAATCTACCCGCCTTTCTCAAACTCACGTTGGATAACCGAGAGTTTGGATAATATCTTGAACCAAAATATGCGACTTGTAGAACGATGGAGAAGAAGAACATATCTAAACCATCAAGCATGGCGGACTGATACCCTTTGGTCTCTTTCGCGGATTACAAGATGAACCGAAAAACCTTCAGCCACTTTTGCTGGAAATGCTGAAGAAAGAAGATCATGCTACTAAACTAAGTCATAAGAAAAGAATAGCTGGACGGAAGAAGATCATGCTGCAAGAAGACATCATAAATAAAGAATAGCTGCTTAGACTTGATATTGATGGAAGCAACTGCTTATGATCAAACTGAGAGAACTCATTTATGAATTAGATATTATTGACGGAACTTTATTTATTTTGAAATAATAAACGAAAAATATAAGTGAAGATAAATTTTGGATCGAGCCATTGGTTTTGATACCATTTTATAAACCATAGATTTGGGAAAAGAGAAAAATAATATTATTGGTTGATCAAGGAGCAATTTACAATGTCTCTCTATATATAACCCACAAGATAAAACCCTAATATGTAATATACGTATGATACACGTAAACCCTAATGCAAAATGATAAATACAAAATAATATATAAGATATGATAAAAGATATGATAAAAGATGTGCATATCTTAACCACAGGCAATGTGCATAGAGAAATACACAATAATCAAATTGATTTCCTTCTTTGTTAACTGTACTCTGTGCAAAATGCAATTTTTATTCGTGAAAATTGTTGTTTGCCGACATGAGCAATCTCACATTCATTGAGATAGCCGGATCTTACGCATAACCGAAAAAGGAAAAATTGCCGCTCATATTTAGAGAAGGCCTAAGTTAGATGTATATTTCTTACTTAGGCATCAGATGGTTTTGGCCACAAGCCAGTTGTTCGGAACTTTGTACGGACGTAGCATCCCGATCTTCCTGAAGTGCAGGACTGCAACAGATCAACTTATGTAATATATTTAAGTTTAAATTTTTTGCATCCAAAAAACTTGTTTGTTAAGAAGATGAGATATATCCAAACAACTTGTTTGTTATGGATTGGTATGAAAACTATTTAAGTTTAAATTTTTTGCATCCAAACAATCTTGTTTGTTAAGAAGGTGAGATATATCCAAAGCCTTATAAAGAACAAATTTAAATTAATGCGTTGGGAAGGGGAAAGAGAGACTAATTCACATGAGTTTCTATGTTTAAGATATACCAGCCACACTATTTTAAGAGGCAATAGAATTTCTAATAATTAAAATTAATCTATATATACCATTAACTCCCCGTCACTACAAGGTTTGCAACATCACTTTCAATACATAATCACTTCGTAATCTATATGCTTATGATTCGGACATTTGGCAACTTCAATGGCTTTTCAATTCTTACAAAAATATACAAACTAACCAGTGTTTAAATTACTGGAATCTTCGTCATCCTAAAACCAATGAAATGGATGCTTGGGTTCCATTATAAATATGAGAGTAATTGCCTTATTCTTTTCTAATGCAAGAATATTCTAAAACAAAATGTGTTTGGAGCATAGGTCCATAGTCAATGCCGTACTAATCTTCCATTAATTTATCAATTTTGAAGGCCGGCAAAGCACAAGGGTGAAAAATATAATTAGATCATTTTAAAAATGTTTACTAAAATGAGAAAGATCCTTAAACCGAAGACGATCAACATCATCGAATTTTTATATGCGATGTATATGAATATATGTTAGCATTATAGATAAAAGATTTAAAAAGATTATTAAAGACTTTACGTTTTACGTTAAGATATGACGCGGGGTGAATCGCGTCAAGATATTACCTTCCGTTGATCTGCTGTTGGCGATGATAGACGGCCGAGATTTGAGTTGGAGGATAGCTGTTGAAATGTGTGGATCTCAATGGGTTTGACGTTGTTGGGACCGAGTTAGCTGCAAGGAAGTCCCGAGGTGGTTGTACCACCGAGAACCTTCCGACGATCAAGTTAGACAGAAAATCCGAGCAAGTAACGGCCTAGTGAGTGGAAAAAAATGACTTTCTTGAACCGTCTGAAGGAGGGGTTTATATAGCGGTGGCAGCAGGCAGACAGGTGCGAGAATCACGCCAGCCATTACGCCCCCGACATAACGCCCGCGTGATGGGCGGGATCTCCCATTAATGGTGAGACAGGCTTGTTAATGGGGATCATGATGGCGTGGAACGCAGGATCGTGGGCAGCGGATATCTCGCGCATGGCGAGATTCGCGGAGACAAGGCGGAAGCACCTGTGAATGATGCCGTTGGTCGGTCGAAAGGACCGAGAAAGATGGGCTCGACGGGGGCTCGGGACCGAGCGGAAGGACGAGCTATCTTGGTTCTGTGGTAGCCCGGAAGCGAGTTGAGAGGGCCGAGGAGGCCAAATGTGCAGGAAGCTCGGAGGCGAGCCAATGGTTGTTTGCAAGGCGGGCATAGGAGTGGTGTGGACGGCCTAGAATGTCGGATACGTCCATGGGTCGCAGACCCGGGTGTTCCTCCGGCATGCTGTCCATGGTCCTTCCTTGCGGACTTCGGGACAGGTCATTAGCCACGTGTCACGATCTGGGAGATCACCGATATCGAGCATCATCATTATCCCCCTACTCTCGTCCCGACCTGTTCACGGGTCGGGTCGAGGGTGGTTTGCCGGGTCACTCGAGATGAGCTCCTCGTCGTAGATATCGTGAGCGTGTGTTCCCGAAAATTCTACTGTATCTTCTTGGTGATGTCAGGGGATCAGGAGACAGATCTCGCATTAAAGAGGATGCGCCGGATCGTGCGTACGATCACCGAAGCGACAGCCCACGTGTCGGACGCTGGTTGACTGACGCGACGGGCCGCAGACTTCTGGCGTCTGATGGGATACGACCAATGCGCATGCAATAGGTGGAGCGATTATGGCCGTCGAATGCACTGAGCTATTTCGGTGGGAGATGACTGTCGCCGTAGGATGTGTACGCCGGCAGCTATAAATAGAGGTGGGGTCCCTATCAAGTCTCATACCTCTACCAATTTTCCTCATCCTGAGTCTCGTTAGCTCGGCGCTCTCCATTTTAGGTCGGATCTCTGCGTTTCCCCTTCCGAGAACCCATCCTCTTAATCAGGTTAGATGTTTTCTTCTGAAGAGTTTGTAGAAATAGATCGGGTAGGGTCTAGGGAGCCCCCAGTAGATTCTTCTTCTTCTTCTTCCTCTACTTCTTCTGCTTCTTCTTCCACTGAGTCGGAGTCTTCCTGGGAAGTTAGGGTCAGATCCTCTTCTCGGAGTCGCAAGATAGGGGCGGTTCCCAGAGCGGAGGTCGTGGACGCCCCTGGTGTGTCATCCTCGGTGAGGTATGAGGACGAGCTTGCCACCACTCGGGCTCGTTTCCATATTCCTCCCGGTTATACGCTACGTTTGGCCGAGGAAGGAAAGAGGACAGATCAGGTACGGGGTAAAGAGATTGCCTTGTACCTAGAAGCCTTTTGGGCCGGAATATGCCTGCCTTTCTCTCCCGATATTGTTAGAGCGTTGAATCATTTCGGGATAGCCCCGGGGCAGCTAGTGCCGAACTCCTGGAGGATTCTTCTTGGGTTCTTGGTCCGCCTGAACTTGCAGTCGATCCCTTTCAGGCTTTCCACCCTTGCCTCTTCTCTCATTTACAAAAGTCACCCTGGTACTCGTGCGGGCGAGCCGAGGTGGGTATACCTCTCGTATAGGAAGCAGCGGGGGAGTGCTTCCGAATCGGGGGTCGTCGTCGTGCCTTCTTCCATCCATGATTGGAAGAAGATGTTTTTTTTGTCGGGCCGCCCGAGAGTGAGGACTGGCCCGTTCTCACCCAGTGGTCTAGGGATAAGTGTCGGGGAGAGGGTCAGTCGAGCGATCCCGACGCGCTGAAAGTGACGGAGTGTAAAATTTTGAAATATTTTAGATAAATAATTATTTTATTTATTTAATTAAAACATTTATTTTATTGTGTTTGTAATAAAAAGATCTTTAAATGTGGTAGAATAGATTAGTAAAGAAATAGTTTGTTTTTACAATAAGAAGTGTTATGAGGGGGTTTTTGTGAAAAGTTTAGTTAATTGTGGAAATTGGAATTTTGTGAAGGTTTAAGTGTAAATGGGTAAAGGTCATGGTTATATTTAAAGCACACTCATGGTATAACATAACCTTGATGACACTTCATGCATACACCTCCTCCTTACAAGAAATACCACCACCTTTCTGTAGGGTTAGCTTAACACCTTGTGAAGGTTTTGGCAAGCATCATTCACGCTACTTTAAAAATTTTGGGGTGCTAAACAAACCCTAACCAAGATCTTAATTAGAGACTTAGGGTTAAATATGCATGTAAACAACTTTATATCTAAGAGTTAGGGATTACAACCTTTGTAGACCGGTCCTTCACTTCAAATTGCTCCGTGTAGTAGTCCCCTTCACTGCGATCGTAAACTCTGGACTCTAGAGAGGCTCTATGAAGAAACGAACGTGCTTGCTTGGATAACTTCGAGGCCGAAGATGATCTACGTCGAGGAGACACTAACTCAAACTATTCCTTCACTAGGTCATGAATTTTGTGAAGAGAGCACACTCTACTACATGGCAGGGGGTAGAGAATGAAGAAGTAGGAGGTGGGCTCACTTTAGAATTGATTTTCTCACATTATTTCTCATACCTCCATTGAAGCTAGAAAGCTTTTCATGGAGCTTGAAGAAGAAGAAGAAGAAATCATGAATAATTCATCCAAATGAATTATTGCACCCATGGTTGAGTTAAAGCTATCATGCTTAACTCTTGTAGAGAATAAACCACACACTATGCTTAAGGGTTGGGTTTGATAAATATCTTTAACTAGACAAAAGAGTTGACTTTGTCAAAGTTTATCCAAAAGCTTTTATCCAAACTTTAGCATAACAAACTCAATCTCTTTTGAATTAGCTTAACATAAATAGAAACCCTAACTTAACCCTAGTATGGTATTAATCTCATACACCATCTTGTATGTATCATCAAGTATGACACAATACATGTACACAAATATACATATCACATATATACAATGTGCACACCAAAGGAGAAAAGAAATCATTAGTGAGCTAAATATTAGTTAATGTAATATAATATATCAAATATATAATTATATATTAAATTATCAAATCAACTCTTGATTTATTAATCCGGCTATATCACATATAACCGACTAATATAAAATGCAACATCTTATCGAATCAACGCTTGATCCGATAACTCGGCTATATCACATATAACTAATCATGTCACACAACGCGAGAATAGAATGCGGTATCACATACACGCATCAATCTCGGTCCTGCACATATCACATATGCGCTCTTACTCTGTGTAGGACTCTAAAGACTCGTCAATACGCCGGCAGTAGGTGATGATCATATCAAACACCTACAAGCCGCAAGCAGTCTGCTAAACGTAACGGCCACCCGGGTATTGAGCGATCAGAAGATCAACAAGCAAGCCTGTACATTCTCCTGTGAATCCAATCAGTAACACTCCCGTACAGTCCGGTCTCTTCGTCTGATATGTCGCATATGTAGTTTAGGGGTGGTAAACGTCAGACCCCAGTAACCGATAAGTCGTGTCGATATGAGGTCTATAACAGCTCGAGAAACTACTGATAACACTTACTAGTAAATCTCAGCAACCCTGACCAGGGATTTCCAGTTATAGCCAATCGAATACAGCGCAACATCAACTCCCTATACCGGGAGAGACGAAACCCCTCTTATCGCTCATTGCTTCCATGTGATTCGGGACTATACCCAAAAGCCACCGTTTTGCATGCCCCCATGGACATGGTGAGGTGAAAATCAAAGCACAGTGGGAATCACACAAGACTCTATGACGATCACGGGTCTACAGATTAACCTGGACCCGTGTCACCAGAGAACTGCCATCTGACGTGAGGTATAATACCATCTAGGTGTTCTCGGCAAGTCCGTCCAGTGTACCCAGTCTCCACTGAGCACCCGCATACCTTCTCTGATGTCAAACACCAATGGATATGGGATCATCCATCGCCCATCATATGGGTCAAGAAGCGTATATGCTAGTCTACTCTGGAGTATCGATGCCCTGTCTCTGTACTCCCACGACTAGGAACATTTGAAGGGTGTACTTAGCGACTACACTATCCCCACTAGTATGATCTGCATCATAATCCTGATGGTCAAGTACTCATCCTAAGGGCTTTATCAACATGTAACATAGAGACATTCAGAGCACATGTTAAGATAAAGAGCAACCGGATAGCATACTATCATGTCGAGCAAGAAAGTCCTCCCTATATATGTCCAAGCATCCACTACAATATACATCGTATGTACAGTAATGGCCTCTAGGGCATACATATTACTAACAATCTCCTACTTACACTGGGGCCATCTGTTGTGGTATCACATACCCAACAATCAGCTGTGATTGAAGTATCTCATACTCAACCATCCTATAAAAGTCTCTATTGGGAAATAGGCCTTTGTGAGTGGATCCGCGCTGTTGTCCTCTGAGTATACTCTCCTAACCTCGATCTCCCTGGAGATCAACCATCTCTATGATCAGGTGATACTGCCTAAGAATATGTCTGGATCACAGATGGGACGGGGGTTCTTAGGCCTAAACCACAACTCCATTGCCACACAATGGTAGGAACGAAATTCATCTCATGAAATCATATATATCCAGACAGCCTCTTTGGTAGCATCCTTGGTAACGATGTATTTTGCCTTTAATCGTCTAGTAAGTCACGGTATCTAGTTTGGAACTCTTCCAACATACCGTCCCTCTATTGAGGGTAAAGACAATGCCCGTGACTGACATTCAGTCGTCCTTATCACCCTGGAACCTTTCCAGTGATTTTTCCCAGGATCGATTGATACCATCTCACTACAATTAGTGAGAATCCTAACATCCAATTAGATCTATCTCATAGATCCATAACCCAGGATTTAGGAGGTATCACCTTGATTCTTTATGGAGAATCTTTGTGATAAGAGGAGATTGACCGAGTCTAGCATAGAAAACTTATTCCCTATTAAGAGTATGTCATCCACGTACTATACGAGGATCACCACCGTACTCCCTACTACCTATTTGTATATATTTGGTTCATCTACCATTTTGATGAAGTCAAACTCTTTGACTACCACATCAAAACAGACGTTCCAACTCCGTGATGCCTAATTTATCGTATAAAACAACTTGCACACGTTTCCACTGCTCCCACTGTCTGCGAAGCCCTCTGGCTGTGTACTTATAGACGCTCTCTTCCAAATCATTATTTAGAAAAGCAGTCATGACACCCAACCGCCAGATATCGTAGTCATGGTATGTAGCAGTGGCAAGTAGGATCTGGATGGACTTAAGCATAGCTTTGAACGTCTCAACTTTTCCATGTACACCAAGTAATTTTCTCAAGATATACTTACTCCTGATGGGGATTTAACTCTTCAGATAAAGCAACCAAAGTCCATACTTTGTTGGTGTATAAGGATTCCATCTCAGATCGCTTAGCAACCAGCCATACTCACAGAGTCCTCACTCCTGATGGCCTGCTTGAAACTAGTTGGGTCATCATCTCATGATGCAATCCTTGCTCCCACTGTCATAGAGAAACCGAAGTATCTCTCATGTGGATGAGGAACCCTACCAGATCGGTGGAGAGGCTGAGATTCGTTGGAAACTATTGAATCCTCCAGTTCTACCAAATCATCAGCTGCAGTTTGTTTTAGCTGGAACTACTTCCAGTTCTACCTTATGACCACTAATTTCTTCACAAGAAATTCCCTTTCCAAAAGGTGGCATGCTGAGAAACAAAACACCTTTTGCTCCCCAGTTTGGTAGAAGATATTCCCTTGTGAATGCTTGGGATATCCAACAAACTTCCACAAAACTGACCTTACCTTTAGCTTGTCCGGATTTTTCTTTAGACATAGGCCGGACAACCCTAAATCTTAACTTCCTTAAGAGATGGGCTCTTCCCATACCATATCACATATGGAGTTGTAGGCATCTGATTTGGTTGGAACCCTATTCAATAGGTATGCAACTTCTCAAGTGCATCACCCCAAAAGAAAATTGGAAACTCAGTAGTACTCATCATAGAGCACACCATATCACATAGGGTGCGATTGCTCCGCCCCAATACACCGACTTGCTGTGGTGTATACGGAGGAATAATGCTGAGAGAGAATCTCATTCTCCTTTAGAATACTCCAGGAATTCCGTGCTCAGGTATTCTCCTCCTTGATCACATCAAAAGGACATAATACCTATACCCGTTTTTTGTTCTCTACTTCTAACTTATATTCTGTGATTATCTCAAAAGCTTCAGACTTGTGTTTCAACAGGAACATATGTCTGAATCTTGAGAGATCATCAGTGAATGTAATAAAGTATAAATAACCTGTCCTGGCATGTGTAGACAGGGGACCTTACATACATCATCATGTATCAATCCCAAGAGTTCACTAACTCTTTCTCTGTTTTTAATAAACAGAGCTGTGGTCATCTTATCTTTAAGACATGACTGGCAAATTTTACAAGATGTAAATCCAAACTAATTTAAATATGCATCTTTATGTAACTTCAGCTAGTCGGGTCGCATTGATATGACCTAGTCTACAATGCCTCAAGAAGGATTCGTTCATTTCTGAACTCTTTCTCTTGTGTGTGTTCTGTACGTTAAGAACTGTGGTTTGATTTAGAACGTCTATGCTTTTAGATAACGTGCCTGAACCGATCAACTCTTGATATAGGAAATGTTTAAAACATTATCCAATACAAAATTATATCCTTCTTTACTGATAAAGAGACTGATATGATGTTGTATATCAGGTTCGGTATCTAATAACATTCGTTCAGAATCAATGTATTTCGTAATACAGGGTGATAACTGCCAACTGCTTGGCTTGCAACAATTGCACCGTTTCCAACTTTTGAAACTTATCACCCGTTCTCAGTTCTCTACCTATCTGCAGCCCATGTAAAATATTACATATCTGAGATCCTGATCCGGTATCACATACCCAGGACGTAGAGGATACTGCGAAATAGTTCTTGGTAATGAGCACACCCGAAGAAGATGCATCAGCATGCACTTTCTTCATTTGGGCGGCACGGGAATTCTGGTAATCCCCTATTTCCTGCTCTGTCTTATAACAATTATAAGTTGGAGCGGGACCAACATTCCCTAGCGCAGTATAACAAACGGGTTCGGTCAATATATCCGTATTATTATCTTGATTAAGGCGTGACATGGTCGCTACCTGGAGAGAGATAGAAGAAAACACTTATCGTATGCTCTTGCAAGATTAGATTGGTTATTAATATATCTAATCAGGATGTCTCCCACTGTTTTAGTCAAATCTTCCATCAAACCCTAAAAGGAAAGACTAGCCGCGATTAATTACACCCTACAAATTCGCTAATCTTTCTGCCAGGTCAGTGCCAGTACTTTGAGGGAGGTTCCCCGTGTTTTCGCACGGACCTAATTAAAGTAACCTCGTTTTCTCAGAGGCATAACCCCGTTGACACCTTTCTAGACACCTACTTGATCGGCTAATTGTAATGTGTAAAACTCTCCAAGGAGTAACTCTTACTCGCAGCGGGTATCGGGATCCAACTATCTAATAGAAGGTATGCAATCTCATTGCAAATTTCAACTCTTGAAATTCCCAATAATATTTTGCCCCTAGTCCTTATGACCTTAACTATGGTCAACATATCATAAGCATTAGTCAAGTTCTACCCGTCATTTCATAATTAATTAGATCCAGCCACATGACCTTCAACTATGGTCGACATAATCACATGACTGTCCTAATTAATCGCATTATATGCTGTGTAGGAAGACATCACTTAGCTACCGTACACTACGCCTCAACTATAGTCGACATATGCAGCATGAATACTAAGTACTCTACTTCCTAAAATGACGGAGGGTTACGACAGGTTTTTAAGAAAATGTTTTGCATAATGAACTTGATATCGTTGTAGAATCGAGTGATTTTTGAAAATGAGTGTTTTTGAGGCTTTTACTAGTTTTGCTAAAGAGGTCACTCCCGGTGAAGGGATCTTGGCTCTTTTCTTATCGAATAAGGTGCTGGATATTCTACAAGGAATACCGCTGTGCAAAGCAAGAATTATAAAATGCAATCAAAAGACAAACCGAATTTGTAGCATCTGCTAGTTTTGCTAAAGAGGGCACTCCCGGTGAAGGGATCTCGGCTCTTTCTTTATCGAATAAGGTGCTAGATATTCTACAAGAAATACCGCTATGCAAAGCAAGACTAGAGCTACTAGTTTTCGAAACAAGTTTCTACAATATCTTTAGGTTTCTTTTTGTTTCATTAATCTCATTAATGAAGTCCCATTTTATTATGCTTCACAAGCATCACATTTGAAATGAAATCAGCAATATAACATATATATCATATATATAATATAAACATTCGTCTCAGGCAGTAATATGATCTCATCACAGAACATTGCAGCAGAAGAAACACATATGAAATATTGGATATTCTAGGAATTCGGTGTTTTAAGTTAAGCCAGTATAAAACACGGATTCTACGGTTGCGATGAATAGCCAAACCTACATCCCTAAACCCCTACGAGAGCGGCAAGCAACCCTACCAATTCTAGAGTTAAGAGATCCGGTCTCGACTTCTCGAGATGGTTTCCCACTGGACCCTAGAACCCAGTTACTTGTGCTCCCCGCCTTGGGTCTATCCTAATGCGGAAAAGTATATAATATACAATGGTGACATCATCCTCAACCCGGAAGTGCCCCAATAAAAGAATATTACATACAATGAATTTTACATGAATGAAAATAAAAACCCTCATCTCACATAAAACCCTCGGCTATTCAAAACACGACGATCCAATATACCATATCACAGCAACACATAACATCATATGTCATCAACGTAAGTAAATATACGTATCCCAATTGTCGTTGATGTATAGCAACGAAACCGGCGATACACCACATATTACACTTACGGTCGCAGAAAAGAAAGTGTAAAACTACAACAGTTGGAATCCGCAACCACCTTAGACATCTCATGCCTAACCAAATGAATTCCTTAGACATCGCATTTTAGTCTCGATCTCGAAAACACTTTTCAATATCTAGTCGGGAAATTCAACAAGATTCCCGACATCCTGATCGAATGCTCGTCAGAAACTTTAGTAGACGGCCGCACCCCCGATGCTGTCGACGAAGTGCACTAAGGCGGAACACCACTGCCGCGAGCACCTGAATGGATGCTTTTGGCGACGGGGTTCTCCTACAGTCACTTGGTCGGGGCTATGGGGCGTGGCTATCTATTAGGTTTACTCGGCAAGTATCCATGTACGCTACGTGATTGCGATGGACTTTTGATCACATCAAAATTCCGTGGCAACCGATCAAATGTGACTAAAAACTGCTAAATTTATAACATTCAAATTAGTTATCTCATAACTACTTGTGGATTCCAAATATTGTATCACATTCTAGATAAATAGACAATGTTAACCTTTCCGATCGAATAAACAAACATCCAAGATTTCCTAAATAGCTCAACACTTGAGCGGAGTTCAAAAAGTTCCAGAACATGTCACAGCCGCTATGAACCAGCCGTAGAAGGGTCAAACCAACGCCTCACATGTGGCAACGCTAAACTACCACAAACCATATGTTTCAGTGGCGGTTTTGACGGTCATATAATCGAGTTAAGGTTACGTTCTTCTTGAGGGTCCACAGATTCGCTTGCATGTTTTTCTGAAAGTTTTAAACTCAGGAAAAATCCAACACTTGAAAGTTTTCCGACAGGGGAAAAGTGAGTTATTGATATCCGTTCGAACCTTTTAACACGTTTTAAATTACCCGGAAAAAGATAAACGAAGTTAAACTTTCCGATCGAATCAACGAGTTCCCAATATATCCCAGAAATCGCAACACTTGAGTAGAATTAAAAATTCCCAGAACATGAAAAAGTATCCAAGAATAAACCCCTGAAGTATTAGCCCCTAACCCCAAAAGTTGGCCGCAGAACCGCCGCCAAACGCATGGTTTGGCCGCGGTTCCGCGGCCACTTGAGTGAGTTGTGGTTTCGTGCTTCACAGTAATCCTTAGAATTCCCTGCATGATTTTCTGAGTATTTTAATATGAAAAGTTTCAACTTTTGAATTTTTTTCCAGAAACTAGGTTTTTACGGGGTTTCGGAGTTCAATCGGACTTCAAACTTCATCTAGACAACGCCTAATGCTCTAGCTTGGCTCTGATACCACTGTAGGGTTAGCATAGCACCTTATGAAGGTTTTGGCAAGCATCAATCTTGCTACTTTAAAATTTTTGGGGTGCTAAACAAACCCTAATCAAGATCTTAACTAGAGACTTAGGTTAAACATGCATGTAAACAACTTTACATCTAAGAGTTAGGGATTACAACCTTTGTAGACCGGTTCTTTACTTCAAATAGCTCCGTGTAGTAGTCCCCTTCGCCACGATCGTAAACTCCGTACTCTAGAGAGGCTCTATGAAGAAACGAACGTGCTTGCTTCGATGACTTCGAGGCCGAAGATGATCTACGTCGAGGAGACACTAACTCAAGCTATTCCTTCACTAGGTCATGAACTTTGTGAAGAGAACACACTCTACTACATGGAAAGTGGTAGAGGATGAAGAATTAGGAGGTGGGCTCACTTTAGAATTGATTTTCTCACATTATTTCTCATACCACCATTGAAGCTAGAAACCTTTTCATGGAGCTTGAAGAAGAAGAAGAAGAACTCATGAATAATTCATCCAAATGAATTATTGCACCCATGGTTGAGTTAAAGCTATCATGTTTAACTCATGTAGAGAATAAACCACACACTATGCTTAAGGGTTGGGTTTGATAAATATCTTTAACTAGACAAAAGAGTTGACTTTGTCAAAACTTATCCAAAAGCATTTGTCCAAGCTTTAGCATAACAAACTCAATCTCTTTTGAATTAGCTTAACATAAATAGAAACCCTAACTTAACCCTATTATGGTATTAATCTCATACACCCATCTTGTTTGTATCATCAAGCATGACACAATACATGTACACAAATATACATATCACATATATACAATGTGCACACCAAGTGAGAAAAGAAATCATTTGTGAGCTAAATATTAGTTAATGTAATATAATATATCAAATATATAATTATACATTAAATTATCAAATCAACTCTTGATTTAATAATCCGGCTATATTACATATAACCGACTAATATGAAATGCAACATCTTATCGAATCAACGCTTGATCCGATAACTCGGCTATATTACATATAACCAATCATGTCACACATCACGAGAATAGAATGCGGTATCACATACACGCATCAATCTCGGTCCTGCACATATCACATATGCGCTCCTACTCTGTTTCGCTTGAGCCAGGAAACCTCTGTGTAGGACTCTAAAGACTCGTCAATACGCCGGCAGTAGGTGATGATCATATCAAACACCCACAAGCTGCAAGCGGTCTGCTAAACGTAACGGCCACCCGGATATTGAGCGATCAGAAGATCAACAAGCAAGCATGTACATTCTTCTGTGAATCCAATCAGTAACACTCCCGTACAGTCCGGTCTCTTTGTCTGATTTGTCGCATATGAAGTCGAGGGGTGGTAAACGTCAGATCCCGGTAACCGATAAGTCGTGTCGATATGAGGTCTATAACAGCTCGAGAAACTACTGATAATACTTACCAGTAAATCTCAGCAATCTTGGCCAGGGATTTCCTGTTATAGCCAATCGAACACAGCGCAACATAAACTCCCTATATCGGGAGAGACGAAACCCCTCCTATCGCTCATTGCCTCCATGTGATTTGGGACTGTACCCAAAAGCCACCGTTTTGCACGCCCCCATGGACGTGGTGAGGTGGAAATCAAAGCACAGTGGGAATCACACAAGACTCTATGACGATCTCGGGTTTACAGACTAACTGTACCAGTGTCACCAGAGAACTGCCATCTGACGTGAGTTTTAATACCATCTAGGAGTTCTCGGCGAGTCCGTCCAGTGTACCCAGTCTCCACTGAGCACCCGCATACCTTCTCTGATGTCAAACACCAATGGTTATGGGATCTTCCATTGCCCATCATATGGGTCAAGAAGCGCATTCGCTAGTCTACTCTGGAGTATCGATGCCCTGTCTCTGTACTCCCACGACTAGGAACATTTGAAGGATGTACTTAGCGACTACACTATCCCCACTAGTATGATCTGCATCATAATCCTGGTAGTCAAGTAATCATCCTAAGGGCTTTATCAACATGTAACATAGAGACATTCAGAGCACATGTTAAGATAAAGAGCAACCGGATAGCATACTATCATGTCGAGCAAGAAAGTCCTCCCTATATATGTCCAAGCATCCACTACAATATACATCGTATGTACAGTAATGGCCTCTAGGGCATACATATTACTAACAATTTCATGCTTACACCTCCTACCTCTCAATCTCCACCACATGCTTTCTCTACACAACGCATACATACATAGGAACTCCTTAGTATCTTCAAAACCGAACTCTTATCAAATTCTTCAATCACTAACACCCAATTCCTATGTGTTCCTAATATCAAAAGAGAAGAAGAGAAGCAAGATACTAGGGATCTTTACCACAACCCTTAACCAAGGATTAGTAGTGCTTGTGCATCTTGGAGGAAGCCTTTCAGTTGATCATTCAATAAGTATAAGTTTCAAAACTCTGCAGATCTTAGTTCGATACTGTTCTTATGTGATAAGTTTGATATTGGAAATACAGTATTTTGATAAATTAGGCTCTGTTATGAATCTGCTATAGTCTAGGAAACTTTTAACATAATCAAACAGTGTCTGGATCTTATAAAGTGGAACTAGAATAATCCCTAGGAAGACGAACCCATTCCATCGGACTTTGACCGGCGACACTTGCAAAATTTCTGAGCTCACCGGATTTTTATGAGAGTTAGGTGTTGGGATTTTTAGGGTAGCTCTATGTATATGTATTAGGATATTTGGTATTGCTAGTTTAAGTTAGTTTATCAGTATATGAAATCTGGAAGTAAATATCTATTTTGGAGTTAAAATTCTTTATACGACACGGATATATCGTATCATGAGTTTTGTTTTTACCTGTTACGATCAGAATAGGGTTAGCTCAGATTAACTTAAAATTCAGTTAACTCACGATATCCTTACGTAGCATGTTTAGTATGTGCAGTATCATAAATTAGGATAATTGTGATATTTAGCATAGTAATATTGAATATGGAACCAATAGGTGTAACTGATAGAACAACTAGTAAGACCAAAGGTATATTAAGACTACTAGGAGATTACACTTAAAGCCCGAGCCCTAAAACCCCTGCTTCACCCGGCGACATACCCCAAATTTCCGAGCTCACCGGCCCCCATTCGATTTTTGATGTTGGGTTTTCTTCCGTGGTTTTGTATAGGTAATTTATGATTTATTGTATTTTTGGTTTTGTCCCAATATTCATACAGAGAAATCTGAGAATGTTTAGTTTGGGTTTTATTAAAGTTTTCGACATTTCGATATGATTTTTCGTATTTTTGTACTGCAACCTAAACGTTGACGTTCGTACGTTAAGTTCAGGGGCATTTGATCATCTTTGGGGTAAGTGAGCTATAGGTTCTAACCTACGGGTGCTTAGCTCGTTGTTTTGGTTTTCAATATGATATTTACATCAATGTGATTTAAATACGATTATAGGTGCGATCGCGAAGATTTCTGAGACAGAGTTGGCGGACTAGCAGCGTGGATTTCAGCAAGCTTATCAAGTTGGTGAGTAGATTTACATCTACGGGGGAAGTCGGGTGGATGGCGTATAGCACCCCCGCAACCTTATAAATAAAATAGTATGATATCTAGTTAGATGTTAATGTTATTGATATAGGATAACATATAGGATGTCCTTCATTTGCATATAGTTTCATACATAGTTTTAATGACATACGTACTTGACGTTAGATCCGTAGAACATGGATATGCTTTGATGGATTTGTACGAGGGATCATACCATATTTAAGATGATACTGATATAGTGATATGATGAGGTATTATACAAGGAACTATATGTATTGGAAATGATGAGATTCATATGACGAATAACGGCCAGGTTTTCTTTAGACTCGTAGAGTTAGATTATATTCCGTTTTAGGATGTAATACTTGTGTAAGCTATATTCTTTTAAAAACTACGATTCGTTTCTCTTTTAATGATAAAATACAAGGATGCGGTGCCAATTTCCAAAACGAATATCTATTTTAACCTAAGGCAGCTTTCTTATTTCAAAACCAACGTTTCGTTTCATTTCTAAAGATAATGGTATAGCTCATAGCAAGTAATTACAATAGTTACGCTTAGATTACTTTACATGTTTGCATTATATTATCGATGTTATACGTTTCTGTGATACGAACACTCTGATAGAACACTGCACAATTACCAATGAGTATTATGTTGCACAAGCACATATGTATATGTTACACCACACCTCATTGGTACTACCATATCACTGTAGAACTATTATACTCCGTAATGCATATGTAAATGTGGATACGAGTAGGCTGTATACACTTATAGAACACTCGCACAAATTCTAATGATTGACATACTGCACGAGCACAGACGCTTATGCTATACTACACATCATTAGTATTGTTATGACATGGTAGAATTGATACGTTTATTTGCTTATATGATTTATTTATGCACTTTACCTTATTATCTGTTAAGCATTGTGAATATCAGTACTATGGATGTTTGTATTTGAATTTATGAGTTTTCTAGAGTTTTTACTTATGATGATATATATCAATGGTATGGGACGCTGTTATATATGTATATATATAATATATCATCAGGATAATCTATGTAAGTATTCTCATTCTTTACTTGATATTTTGGATATGATGAGTTGGCGTCCACCATGAGTTTGAGGTTTTCTGATTGTTTTATTCCAACCGACTGGAGTAGCTATACGGTTTTGGATTTGTTACTTATCCGGACTGAGTGGGGTAGCTATACAGCCGGATACATGGTGAACCCGATTTAAGACCGAGGGGCAGGAAAGCCGCATTATAGGCGGGGAGCCTAACGAGGATGCTCGATACCGGAGATAGAGATGAGCACGGCGGATATCCAGGGGATACCGACCGGACCAGGGATATCGGGTGGCGATCATCTATTGAGATGGTGTGGACGGTATCTGCATTTATGTGTCGGTGTTGGACACGAGAGATTTCTGATTTCGGGTGTCGATACTGGACATCCATACATATATATTGATATATTGTTATCACGAGATATACAGTAGATTATGATTATTGTAAGCGACCAGGACTGATCCGGAGGACGGTACCTGTATATATATTGTACAGGCATTCATATACATAAAAAGGAATTCAAACACGAGCTATAGACTCATTATTTTGAAATGTCTGATATGACACTGAGATCTTTAAATTGTAAATCTTTTAACATTTTCCATCAAAACAGCAGAACGTATATCCTAAGTAAAGATACTTATATTATTTCATACTATTACGTCTGCTTTATGCCGTGACATATCTATTCCGCGGCTATTTTAAAGAAGAGGTTTATATATATATAAACCTCTTCTTTAAAATAGCCGCGGAATAGATATGTCACGGCATAAAGCAGACGTAATAGTATGAAATAATATAAGTATCTTTACTTAGGATATACGTTCTGCTGTTTTGATGGAAAATGTTAAAAGATTTACAATTTAAAGATCTCAGTGTCATATCAGACATTTCAAAATAATGAGTCTATAGCTCGTGTTTGAATTCCAGATACCGTCAACACCATCTCAATAGATGATCGCCACCCGATATTCCTGGTCCGGTCGGTATCCCCTGGATATCCGCCGTGCTCATCTCTATCTCCGGTATCGAGCATCCTCATTAGGCTCCCCGTCTATAATGCGGCTTTCCTGCCCCTCGGTCTCAAATCGGGTCCACCATATATCCGGCTGTATAGCTACTCCATTCAGTCCGGATAAGTAACAAATCCAAAACCGTATAGCTACTCCACTCGGTCGGAATAAAACAATCAGAAAACTTCATACTCATGGTGGACGCCAACTCATCATATCCAAAAATATCAAGTAAAGAATGAGAATACTTGCATAGATTATCCTGATGATATATTATATATATACATATATAACAGCGTCCCATACCACTGATATATATCATCATAAGTAAAAACTCTAGAAAACTCATAAATTCAAATACAAACATCCATAGTACTGATATTCACAATGCTTAACAGATAATAAGGTAAAGTGCGTAAATAAATCATATAAGCAAATAAACGTATCAATTCTACCGTGTCATAACAATACTAATGATGTGTAGTGTAGCATACGCGTCTGTGCTCATATATATATATATTTGGTTACATTGGGCTTATACCTAGATACATGTCATTTGCATTGGATATATTCTACTTGGGATTGTATGATAGTTAGTGTTGCAATATGATACATATGCATATCATATTATATTAGTACATATTATGGTAGTACTATACTTATGACATAGGTATCGTCGTGCATTTCAATTTCTACATTTAGATGTACTTTTATTCACTGAGTTGGCAACTCATCCCCGTTGTGCCACAGTTCTTGCAGGTTTTACCGCTTGGATTGTCAGCGGCTTGGGGCACACATTCTTTTCGGTGATTGCTTTAGTAGGTGAGTTACTGTTGTACCGTACTCACACTTGTATATTCATGTCTTCTTATATCTAGTAAAACTCCATCAACTTAGAAAGGGTATATTGTGGACTTAGAAGCGAGACTTAGAGTTGTGTCTTGTGTTGTCGCACTCATTGGAGTCGACCATTTTAAATTGTTGATTTTGTTTCGTTTTTCTTTTCTTCGCCATTGTGCGTCATATATTGTTTGCTTGGTTGCTCCACAGTATGGGCGTGGAAGCTAGCTCCCGTTGGGATGCTATTTATATTATTATATTGTATCAGGTGTCAAATTTTAAAACGTCTTAGATACTTTTCAAACATACTTAGTTAAATTTAAATGTTATTTAAACTGGTTTCATCTGATGACTATTTTAAACTCACCTCCAATATTTTCAAAAAGGGTTTAGATTCCGGGTTTCGGCTTACTTGGACCGCGTTGACCTCTTTAGATGTCACGTGATTTAAGTGCCGGTCACGTGCCACATTTGGGTCATGACACGGAGTGGGAGCCCATTCCTCGGGCCGACGTGCTGCTTTCTGAGCAGGCCTTGAGTTGGACCGGGCTCAGCCCCGCCCAGTTCGCGGGTAAGTTAGGAGTTTGCAGGCATTCTGTTAGACTTGCGTTTATTTTACTTTTACTCGTGTTGCTGACTCCATTATACCTTGTCTTGTGCGGAACCCATGGATGCGAGCAAACTTCGAGCGGCCATGTGCGAGCCGAAGAAGGGATCGAAGGCTAGAGATGTTAGCTCTTCCCGTCCGATGTCGGCCCCGGCTCCCTCAGCAGCCTCCCTACCTCGGCATTCGAGTGCGGGCCATGCCCCAGAGCCCAGCCAGGCGCCGAGCCGAAAGCGGGTTCGGGAATAGGAGGCCGACGCTTCGAAGATGGAGACCGGCTCCCCGGTGTCGTCTTTCAAGAGGTTCCCCCGGACGGTTCCGCGGACCCCGGCCTCTCCGATCTTGATGGATGAGGGGGGCTTCCGCTTTGAGGTGCCCTTGGGGCTCTCCGTTGCCGATAGCTTACTGACAGACATGAAGAGGTCGGCCGGAGGCAAGGTTCCTCAGGGGACCCTAAGGGCGCAGATTGCAGCGATTGCCCAAGAAGCCGTGCAGGTTAATGCTCGCTCCTTACTTGATTTTTCTCTCATCGTTTTACCATTCGTGAGATTTTGTGCCTCTCTTTGATTTCTTCAGGTCCTCAAGCACGTCGCCCTCGTCGTCCAGATGGAGGAAGGAAATTACCCCGGTGATGCGAGCCGCGGGAGAGCTCTCCTCGCTGGAGGAGAGCTCAAAGTTGGAGCTGGAGGCGGCAATGGCGAGGGTCGCCGTCCTAGAGGGCCAGGTGGCGGCCGGGAAGCAGGTGGTTGCAGCCGGGAAGCAGGAGGTCGCCAGGCACCGCGAGGCTGCCGAGGCTAAGCTTCAGGACTTCAAGTTGCTCGTCGGCACCCTGAAGAAGTCGATGGGCACCCTTCGGAAGGAGATGGAGGTGGCGGTAGAGGGGACGAAGTGGGTCGAGCTCAGGGCGGCGAAGGCGGTGGAGAACTATAAAAAGTCGGACCATTTTTACTCTGACCTAGCCGCAACCACTACCCACATCTGGCATGAGGCCCTCGATGCGGTTATGGCTCGGATGCCAGAGTTCCCCGATGAAGAGCTCCGGAATGAGTATCCTCGCGGGGACGACGCGCAAGGGAAAGCCCCCAGGAGCACTGCCGGGGAAGGGAATCCCATCGAGGGCGCCGCCGAAGATCCTGTGATGGGTGATTAATGTAAGATTTTAACGATCAAAAATATTTTACCGCAATCAAGAACGGCATCGCTTTGCAGCTAGCCGGTGAGTACGGGTCGGTCTACAGGGATGGTGTTAATTTCCTAAGTGTTCTTACGAGTTAATTCCAATGGGTGTTGGATCTTTTAATTAAATCTAAAAACTAAGTTGTACGAGAATTAAGAAACTTGCTAGGATTAGGTATAGGGGAAGTTTGATAAGATTAAATTTCACATCTCTTTCAATGCCCTAAATTAAGTCTTTTAGGAGTTATAGCAATTATTAGTAAAGAGGATTAGGATGATTGGGAAGAAACAATGTTTCTTCCTCTAGATCCTTGTTCGTCCTTTCCTAATAATTGCTCTAACCTTCATGGAAAACATGCATGTCCGGTCTTTTATACTACGGTTTCACCTTTTCCTCATGGGGAGGGTGCCGTAGGGAGTGGATCATGCATGCATGCATGAAGTTCTAATTATCACAAATAATTGGGCACGAAAGAGATGAGAGATCTTCATCTCTCATTCCCTCCCTTATTCCTAACCCTAACAAGCGAGGAAGTTACTCGCTCATTAAGGGATCTATTAAAAACATTATTTTTTTAGTATGTGTATTTTTAGATCTACTGGATTAATTACCTACTGCAGTTTAAGAGATTCTACACTAGATTTAACTAAGGCAAAAGATTAATTAATCTAAGGCAAGAAACAATTATAAAATTAAGGCAGAAAATAAAAGACAAACTTACAGAATTGATGCTCTCAACTTTGATTGAATCTGAATTTTTATTTATGAAAAAGAGGCATCCCTCATACAATCTTTAGAATACATACTTATAGGGAATAGGAAAATTAGGGTTACAATTGCTAGCACATGTGCTATTACAGATATACCCCCTAAAAATCCCAACAAAAGCACCGACGCACCGCCAAGAGTTTTCTGCACCGACACGTGCAGTAGATGGCCGCAGAACCGCGGCATGGGTGGGGGTAGGGCCGCGGTTCCGCGGCCCATTGATGAGATCAAACAGTGAAAATGTTTGGGCTGCTTTCTGGTGTCTTGTTCTTTTTATTTCTTCAATACTTTTCTCCATTTGGATTCTAGATCTTCTTCAGATCTTTCAGTGAACTTGTAATGGTCTTTTAACCGTTTTCTTTAACATCTTGGACCTTGCGTTGCCTTGTACCTTTGTGAACTATTCTTCGTCTAGGCTTGACTAGGATCCTTCTACTTGTTGGTCAAAAGCCCCTCTTTTGTATCATCTTTTGTCTTTTTCCTGTTTTCGCTCTAAGAACCTGTATCCTGTAATATGTAGCAGACAAGCGTCAAAAGCACCTGTTTATGAATAAGAATAGGGAATATAATAATGCAATATTATGGTATGAACAAATACCCCCAAACTTATCTTTTGCTCGTCCTCGAGCAAACTTATTTTTTTTATTCTCGACAAAAAACTTAACCGCACTTTCGCAGGGAAACACGATTGCACTGAGCATGTGCAACAAGCCGTTAAACCTCTAGGTGTCTCTAGTAGTAGGGGTGTTGTCTCCTGAGGGTTTTCAGCGGATACTACCCACAAAATCCTACCAATTAGGCCCACTGACTTTAATTCTCCAATTAGGTTTTCTAACATGGAATTCTATTATCATTGACTTGTAAATTACCCACCCATATTTTTCACACTTCCTCATCATTTAACTCAAGATTATATATGTTCTATAGACTCACTAAGCTTTCGGCATTTCTTAAGTTTTCCTTCTAAGGTTCCATCTCCACTTAGGAATTTTTCTATCAATTCTACTAAAGATACAAGTTCTATTCTTCATTCCTTTCTCTTATCTAAACTCTAATCATATATCCCCACGTGTATGTATAAATCACCCCTACACTTGAAAATTCAAATCAAGCAATCATATTCTTGTCCGTTATCCAAAGCACTTCTTAATAGGTGAATTTTTAAATGAATTTTGCTTACACATCCTTCATGCGACCGTTAATACTTCTTGAGGTACCAACAACCGATTACAAGATGCGTTTGCACTTTAAAGCGTACTTCCTAGTTTTGCAACACCCAAGGCTTTTTAGCAGTGTATAACATTTTAAAAGTAATTAAATAATTAATTAAATAAATAAAATCGTTTAAGTGAATTTTATAATTTTTGGTAAAGTAAAACGTAGTTTTCATAAAACTAAACCGTAATTATTTTTCACTATAAATTTAAAAATACCTATTTTAATTATGTTATTACTAGTAAATGTTTTTTATTTATCCACTTATAAATTTTTTGTTTAATTAAATATTTTTCTTAAATTAATTATTTTAAATATTACCATAAGCTTTATTTTTACACTAAATTAGTGTAAATTACAAATTTGAATGGGTTTAATTAGCAAAAGTGAACCATTACATATTATAATCAAGTGTGTTTCATGCAAAATTTATTTTCAAAATTTTACAATGGTTCTAGACTATTCTAGGTCAAAATGGAGTGAAGAAAATAAAGAATTTTTAAATAAATTCAAGAAAAGACTTAATTGTGTGATATTTTTGTGAAACCTTCTACACTTTTCTTCACCTTTTCTCACTCTCCTCTCTTTTCCTCACCTCATGGCCGGCCTCACCACCATGGGCAGCTCCAAAATTCCCCCCCCCCCATCATTTTTGTATTAAAAATCATCAAAATTCATCAAAAATTCAATAAAAAACCCACAAAATCCTAATTAATCCCTACCCTCTATTCTTTGCTCATCTTTACATGGATTTTGGAGATGGAAAGCATTCATTTTGGAGGCTTATTTTCATGTTTGTATTTCATGTTGTGGAGGTATAAATCTTCTTCTTTTGATTTATTGTTATTAGATGTTTCATTTAAGAATAATTAGATTTAATAAATAATTTCTATCTACAAGTTTTAAAATTCAGGTTAGGGTTTATAAAAATAATTTATGGTTTTAATTAATTAAGTAGGGTTATAATAACTAGTTTAACATTTTTAGAAGTGGAAAATCTTGTATGGATGATATATTGTAAATTGTTTATCCAAAATTGTTAAATTAATCCATTTTGCAAACTAGATTTCTATATATTGTATATATTGGTGAGATAAAATTCCAATTAATGTTTGTAACACTAGATTGTGGTTTTAATGAGGATATTAACTTGTTAGTGGAATGAAAAACTTAAATTGGTTACTAGTTTCTATTGATAATTGAAAAATACTAATAAAAATGCTATTTTTGCTAACTAGATTTTGGAAATTCTTAAATAAATGAAATTTAAAATATAATTTATGGTTTAATTATATCATTATCATCATGAATTGTAATTTAATGCATTAATTCATGCAAAATCCAGTTTAGATGTGATATTGCGAAATTTTCCTCAAAAGTATCGAAATCGGGCAAGTTCGCAAACTAGAATTTTCAAACTAATATAAATTAGGGTGTTAAAAATATAGTGATGGTTTATATAGTCTACTTATGCTAATTAATGAATACTATGACCATTAGTTTCTTTTAAACATCATGTTTTGAAGTAAAACGGTAAATTGGTGTTTTCAGGTTTTACGGAATCGGACGATTTGATCGATTTTTAGGGTTTCGATGAATTAAATCATGTTTTATATTATAAGTAATGAGTTTTATAACTATGAGTTTTTTGTTGATGCTTATCTCGATCAATCGGCGTTTGTACGCCGATATCGAGCGATATTTGGTTCTTTTGCATGAGCGGGACATAGGTTTTAACCTATGCACGTTTCGTGTGTCGTTTTGATGTTGTCCGTGATTCAGTTTACGATATTATATGTGTTTGCGTATAGGTACCCCTCATGTGGACTGCGGGCGATGAAGAAGAGGATGGCGACACCGTCTTCGGCAGACAAGGACCAGGTGAGTAGATATATATCTACGGGGGGAAGTCGGATGGATGGCATTTTGCACCCCCGCAAACGTAGAATAAGGATAGTACTTATTGTCATTAGGAAGCCAGACGTGACCTTAGAATTTCGGTGAGTAGGAACCTAGTAGTGACCTTAGGTTGGACTAGATTGATTTAGAAAGACCTTACCCAAGGATGAATATCTTGGAGGAGATTCGTAGGTTTCAGGTAGATACACACACGCACACACTAAGACTCAACGTGGTGTATACGTGTATGTGTATATATATATATATACATAGGACTAGGTGTAGGTATATATATATATATACACACACACACACAATACGTATATGTGATACAAGGATGTAATATGATACACGGGGATGAAACAATATAACTGGGCTTGATGCCGTGATTCTTGTCTTTACGGTTGTGTTATGATGTTAGCGGATCATTAGGAAATGAGATAATGAATAGGTATACATAAATAATAAAGGGTGGTGATGATATTGAAGTATATGAGACTCTAAAATAGAACCCGAACCGTAATCTGTGCCTGAAATTCTGATATGATATCATATAGGTGTGACTTGATTACGACATCATATAGGTGTAACTTGATTTCGATATCATATATGTGTGACTTGATTACGACATCATATAGGTGTGACCTAATTTCGATATCATATATGTGTGACTTGATTACGATATCATATAGGTGTGACTTGATTACGATATGATCTAAGTGTGACTTCATCACAATATGATACATATGACATGATATTTTTGAGGATAAATTAATGATGTATATTTATGTTGACAATGATATAAGATTGATGTATGCGATTACAGTATAGCACCTTGATCTTGACATGTGTTGATGATGATATTATACGAATGATGAGACACGTAGGTGATACTTGACCCGTACCCCGATATTGGGATGCCGTACGATGGATTTTACCGTACGAGGCATAGATATGATGATTGATCCGCACTCTTGATTCGAGGAAGCCATACTACGTACGTGACGCTATTGAGGCTGGATCGCCGACTATTAGAGACATGGATTCAGAACTTAGGTGGACTCTTATTTCTTATTGACTAATTTCTTAGGTTTAGTTCCTTAGGAGGTTAGATGGACACTAGTTTAGGCTCGAGTCATATAGTTGTAGTTATACTTGTATATCACAGATGAGTGGTTATTACACATCCGTCTTTACATTCATACCGTAATCATAATGGTGCATGTTCATTCATATGTTTCTATAATCAGAATAAAACTTTGCCCGTTAGGACACCGGCACCATTACCGATGATGCGAATATTCCACACACACTTATTTGCCGGCTCACACACATCATCATCGGTAATTGCTATGTCACGTACACTTTAGATCATATTATCTTTTATTGATACAATCAGCTAACAGCTAGATCGATATAATATTGTGATTACTCTCTGGTGTTAGTATGGACATGGTATTTATTACTTAGACATTTCATGCATTCGCATTTTCATGTTATCATGCAGTATTATGGGGCATATGCCGACACTTATCATATACTTACTCATGATTTTGGGATTTTGGATTTCTATGAGATTTCTGGATTTTTGGGGAAAACCGCAAGAATATATAAAAACGTCTCTCTCTCTCCTCCTCTCTTTTTAAAACATAAGATGCGGTTTTCTCGTGATGTATGTGTTGTCCACCATGAGATTTCATGTTTTCTGTTGGATTTCAAGACCCGATTCGAGGAGTGGATGAACCGTCTCGGGTACATGGTGGGCCCGGTATGGTACCCCGGGGCAAGAAGATCGAGTTGTAGACGATGAGCCTGGCAGGGGAGGACTACCTACCGGTGATGTCTGGCGCTGCGGATATTCGGAGGATACCGACCGTTGTCGTGAGATTTGATGATATGGGCTGATCCGGACTGACGGAGCCCGAGATATTGAGACTATGAGACATTGAGATTATGAGGTATTGAGACTTGAGATTTACATGTTTTGTGTCGATACTTGACACGGATTTCCATGGATTTCATCGTTGATATCTCAGATTTCTATACACATTTTACCATGATAAAAGTTAAAGATTTCTTATACAGATATATCTAGATTTCAGGATTGGTTATTTCACATTCATGGTGCATGCATACTCATTCACATGATATAGTTCTATATGAGGCACTGATACGAGCACGGAGCATTTGCACTTACACGTAGCTTATTATCCTGTCTTTACTTGATGACTAGTAGTATATTAGTATATTATTATGACCTAGGACAGCATCGTGCATTCGATTTCTTTTCGCAGATATCTTCTATTCACGAGTTGGCAACTCACCCCCGTTGTGCCAAATTTTATTACAGGTTCGATGTACAGGTTTCCCTGGGAGCTTGCTGGCACATCTATCCATTCAGGGTGATTTGCACGGTAGGTTGGTTCATTTGTATCTGGACCGCCATTGTACTTTTATTATTTCATTTGTATCTAGAAAGCTCCATCAACCAAACTTGTATTACTTGATAGTTTACTGGATCAGTTGTTTATTTCGACCTTAGAGCCGCGCTTGTATTATTATGATATTTGGTGGTTTTGTTTTCTTTTGAGTTTTTAGCCTCGCCCTTTGGCGTTGTATACTATTGTGCATTGATGTAGTTGTTTCCGGCTTTTGGCGTAGTGCTAGCTCCCGTTTGGGGATGTTTTTTATTGTTTGTATATATATTATTCTTGTTTGTGTACCCGTTTGGGGCCAGTTTTTACAAAGGAGACTCTGTCGAAATTTTTGAGAAAATTGGATGTTGCTTTTAAACTTGTTTTCTACATGTTTTCCTTTACTTCTTCTTCTTTTTATGGTTTAGATTTCTGGGCTTCGGCTTACTTAGGTTACGTTGCGCCTCTAGACGCTTCGTAATCTAAGTGCCGGTCACGTTCCGTACTTTCGGATCGTGACAAAGTTGGTATCAGAGTGCTAGGTTTAACCTTGTATATGTCTAGGGTGACCCTTGGTTGATGGAGTAGGCGACTTAGGTAGAGTGACGTACCGTGGGTATGATCCGCGGCATACTGACGATACGCTACTCTTCTTAAGTAGCCTTAGGATGTACATTTGTTTTCACCGCATTTCATTCGTTCCTTTGGTCTATCTTCGTCGATATCGGAGGGTGGTTTTTGTTACCACGGGCGCAAGGGCAGAAGGAGCTGCGGCTCGAATGTGATAACCATTAGGGTATCGGTTATTCTTGAGGATTGAAGCATTGTTTAGCGTGCGGGAGAAGGGTATTCACATGCCGTCCAGACGAAGTTAAAGGATTCGAACGATTGTCAGAAACCAATTTTCCCAAGTTTAAAGTATTCGGAAGAACATGCAGGTATTTCGATGGACCTTCTAGAAGAATGAAACCCTAATTCGACATAATGACCACGAGAACGCCCTTGAACCTTAGGGTTTACGGCAGTTCCGCGGTGCCATTAGTGAGGCTTGGGTTTGCCCTTCTACGGCCGGACCATCGATGCTGTGGTATGTACCGGATATTTTTAAACTGTACTTGAGTGTTGAGCTCTTGGGGAATTATGGGATTTTGATGGATCGATCGAAAAGTTTAATGTAGTCCGGATATCAGGTGAAGGGATCGACTACGTGGGAGACTTTAGATATGAGTATTGCCGTTGGTAGCGCAGTCAGCACACCTATGAAGAGACAAGTTCGAAGCAGTCGACACCAGAGGAAAGGGGGAAAGAGGCGCACATTGACGATAGTGTTTACGATTGTGATTTGGTGATTTGAATTTCATATTTTCGTTGATCGGATTTTGGTATTTTGAGGATTTTGTTCTACGATTGGTATTTCTTATGTGTACCTTCATTACATTCTATTTGTGTTTCATATATCAGTTGTATTGATATTGTTTAGTACATACCCAGTGCACTTGATTTGGTTTTAATACATTTTGAGATTTTGATTTGATTTCGTGCATATGGTTACATATGATTTTGATATATGCTTCGACCTAGTTTTCATGCATTTTCGTACTGTGATTTCGATTTTGATATTCGGTGTATGTTTTCGTGCACCATGTGCACCTGATTGAGATTCTTGCGCACATTCGGTACACCTGATACGATTTGTGCACACCAGATGCACTAAATCGTGGTTTTGTGCAGATTAGATGCACCTGATATTAGAGTCGTGCACGCCCGTTGCACTTGACAGATATTTTTGGTGCACACCTGTTGCACTCAGTTTTGTTTTCGTGTGAATTCGTGGCATCTGTATTTGGTTTCGATTTCAGTGTGCATCGGACGCACATGATATTTTTATGATGTGATTGGGATTGATTTCAGTTTGATCAGTATGTTTTTATAATCATTACTATTGATTTGGTAACCAGGCGGGATGTGTATGTTAAATAAAAGATATATATATATATATATATAGCTATTTTTTTAAAAATAAACGTCCGCTACTTATGCCGTGCACGTGCATCACATGGCGATTTTCAAAAGGGGTTCTTGCATGCTTCTTTATCCAGATGTTTGGACGATTTTACTATGATGCACACAATATATAAGTTGTAGTTTTGATGTATATTATATTGGTTTTCGTATTGGGTTTTGGTATTTTATTTTCGCCATAACTCCGATGATTGTGTTATGCTTGACGGAGTTGATTTTAGTTATGTATTGATGATTTCGGAGCCCCGACGATTTGAGTGTTTTGGCTGAATGTTTTAGTAATTGGGGGAGTTTTAATTTAAATTCGGGGACCGAATTTCTTAAAGGGGGGAAGATTGTAACATTTTAAAAATAATTAAATAATTAATTAAATAAATAAAATCGTTTAAGTGAATTTTATAATTTTCGGTAAAGTAAAACGTAGTTTTCATAAAACTAAACCGTAATTATTTTTCACTATAAATTTAAAAATACCTATTTTAATTATGTTATTACTAGTAAATGGTGTTTATTTAGCCACTTATAAATTTTTAGTTTAATTAAATATTTTTCTTAAATTAATTATTTTAAATATTAACATAAGTTTTATTTTTATACTAAATTAGTGTAAATTACAAATTTGAATGGGTTTAATTAGCAAAAGTGAACCATTACATATTAGAATCAAGTGTGTTTCATGCAAAATTTATTTTCAAAATTTTACAATGGTTCTAGACCATTCTAGGTCAAATGGAGTGAAGAAAATAAAGAATTTTTAAATAAATTCATGAAAAAACTTAATTGTGTGATATTTTTGTGAAACCTTCTACACTTTTCTTCACCTTTTCTCACTCTCCTCTCTTTTCCTCACCTCATGGCCGGCCTCACCACCATGGGCAGCCCCAAAATTTTCCCCCCATCATTTTTGTATTAAAAATCATCAAAATTCATCAAAAATTCAATAAAAAACCCACAAAATCCTAATTAATTCCTACCCTCTATTCTTTGCTCATCTTTACATGGATTTTGGAGATGGAAAGCATTCATTTTGGAGGCTTATTTTCATGTTTGGATTTCATGTTGTGGAGGTATAAATCTTCTTCTTTTGATTTATTGTTATTAGATGTTTCATTTAAGCATAATTAGATTTAATAAATAATTTCTATCTACAAGTTTTAAAATTCAAGTTAGGGTTTATAAAAATAATTTATGATTTTTATTAATTAAGTAGGGTTATAATAACTAGTTTAATATTTTTAGAAGTGGAAAATCTTGTATGGATGATATATTGTAAATTGTTTATCCAAAATTGTTAAATTAATCCATTTTGCAAACTAGATTTCTATATATCGTATATATTGGTGAGATAAAATTTCAATTAATGTTTGTAACACTAGATTGTGGTTTTAATGAGGATATTAACTTGTTAGCGGAATGAAAAACTTAAATTGGTTACTAGTTTCTATTGATAATTGAAAAATACTAATAAAAATGCTATTTTTGCTAACTAGATTTTGGAAATTCTTAAATAAATGAAATTTAAAATATAATTTATGGTTTCATTATATCATTATCATCATGAATTGTAATTTAATGCATTAATTCATGCAAAATCCAGTTTAGATGTGATATTATGGAATTTTCCTTAAAAGTATCGAAATCGGGCAAGTTTGCAAACTAGAATTTTCAAACTAATATAAATTAGGATGTTAAAAATATAGTGATGGTTTATATAGTCTAGTTATGCTAATTAATGAATACTATGACCATTAGTTTCTTTTAAACATCAAGTTTTGAAGTAAAACGGTAAATTGGTGTTTTCAGGTTTTACGGAATCGGACGATTTGATCGATTTTTAGGGTTTCGAAGAATTAAATCATGTTTTATATTATAAGTAATGAGTTTTATAACTATGAGTTGTTTGTTGATGCTTATCTCGATCAATCGGTGTTTGTACGCCGATATCGAGCGATATTTGGTTCTTTTGCATGAGCGGGACATAGGTTTTAACCTATGCGCGTTTCGTGCGTCGTTTTGATGTTGTCCGTGATTCAGTTTACGATATTATATGTGTTTGCGTATAGGTACCCCTCACGTGGACTGCGGGCGATGAAGAAGAGGATGGCGACACCGTCTTCGACAGACAAGGACCAGGTGAGTAGATGTATATCTACGGGGGAAGTCGGGTGGATGGCGTTTTGCAACCCCGCAAACGTAGAATAGGGATAGTACTTATTGTCATTAGGAAGCCAGACGTGACCTTAGAATTTCGATGAGTAGGACCCTAGTAGTGACCTTAGGTTGGACTAGATTGATTTAGAAAGACTTTACCCGAGGATGAATATCTTAGAGGAGATTCGTAGGTTTCAGGTAGATACACACACGCACACGCTGAGACTCGACGTGGTGTATACGTGTATGTGTATATATATATAGGACTAGGTGTAGGTATATATATATATATATATATATATATATATATATATATATATAAACAATACGTATATGTGATACAAGGATGTGATATGATACACAGGGATGAAACAATATAACTTGGCTTGATGCCGTGATTCTTGGCTTTACGGTCGTGTTATGATGTTAGCGGTTCATTAGGAAATGAGATAATGAATAGGTATACATAAATAATAAAGGGTTGTGATGATATTGAAGTATATGGGACTCTAAAATAGAACCCGAACCGTAACCTGTGCCTGAAATTCTGATATGATATCATATAGGTGTGACTTGATTACGACATCATATAGGTGTGACTTGATTTCGATATCATATATGTGTGACTTGATTACGACATCATATAGGTGTGTCCTGATTTCGATATCATATATGTGTGACTTGATTACGATATCATATAGGTGTGACTTGATTACGATATGATCTAAGTGTGACTTAATCACAATATGATACATATGACATGATATTTCTGAGGATAAATTAACGATGTATATTTATGCTGACAATGATATAAGATTGATGTATGCGATTACAGTATAGCACCTTGATCTTGACATGTGTTGATGATGATATTATACGAATGATGAGACACGTAGGTGATACTTGACCCGTACCCCGATATTGGGATGCCGTATGATGGATTTTACCGTACGAGGCATAGATATGATGATTGATCCGCACTCTTGATTCGAGAAAGCCGTACTACGTACGTGACGCTATTGAGGCTGGATCACCGACTATTAGAGATATGGATTCAGAACTTAGGTGGACTCTTATTTTTTATTGACTAGTTTCTTAGGTTTAGTTCCTTAGGAGGTTAGATGGACACTAGTTTAGGCTCGAGTCATATAGTTGTAGTTATACTTGTATATCACAGATGAGTGGTTATTACACATCTGTCTTTACATTCATACCGTAATCATAATGGTGCATGTTCATTCATATATTTCTATAATCAGAATAAAACTTTGCCCGTTAGGACACCAGCACCATTACCGATGATGCACATATTCCACGCACACTTATTTGCCGGCCCACACACATCATCATCGGTAATTGCTATGTCACGTACACTTTAGATCATATTATCTTTTATTGATACAATCAGCTAACAGCTAGATCGATATAATATTGTGATTACTCTCTGGTGTTAGTATGGACATGGTATTTTTTACTTAGACATTTCATGCATTCGCATTTTCATGTTATCATGCAGTATTATGGGGCATATGCCGACACTTATCATATACTTACTCATGATTTTGGGATTTTGGATTTCTATGAGATTTCTGGATTTTTGGGGAAAACCGCAAGAATATATAAAAACTTCTCTCTCTCTCCTCCTCTCTTTTTAAAACATAAGATGCGGTTTTCTCGTGATGTATGTGTCGTCCACCATGAGATTTCATGTTTTCTGTTGGATTTCGAGACCCAATTCGAGGAGTGGATGAACCGTCTCGGGTACATGGTGGGCCCGGTATGGTACCCCGGGGCAAGAAGATCGAGTTGTAGACGATGAGCCTGGCAGGGGAGGACTACCTACCGGTGATGTCTGGCGCGGCGGATATCCGGAGGATACCGACCGTTGTCGTGAGATTTGATGATATGGGCCGATCCGGACTGACGGAGCCCGAGATATTGAGACTATGAGACATTGAGATTATGAGGTATTGAGACTTGAGATTTACATGTTTTGTGTCGATACTTGACACGGATTTCCATGGATTTCATCGTTGATATTTCAGATTTCTATACACATTTTACCATGATAAAAGTTAAAGATTTCTTATACAGATATATCTAGATTTCAGGATTGGTTATTTCACATTCATGGTGCATGCATACTCATTCACATGACATAGTTCTATATGAGGCACTGATACGAGCACGGAGCATTTGCACTTACACGTAGCTTATTATCCTGTCTTTACTTGATGACTAGTAGTATATTAGTATATTATTATGACCTAGGACAGCGTCATGCATTCGATTTCTTTTCGCAGATATCTTCTACTCACGAGTTGGCAACTCACCCCCGTTGTGCCAAATTTTATTACAGGTTCGATGTACAGGTTTCCCTGGCAGCTTGCTGGCACATCTATCCATTCAGGGTGATTTGCACGGTAGGTTGGTTCATTTGTATCTGGACCGCCATTGTACTTTTATTATTTCATTTGTATCTAGAAAGCTCCATCAACCAAACTTGTATTACTTGATAGTTTACTGGATCAGTTGTTTATTTCGACCTTAGAGCTGCGCTTGTATTATTATGATATTTGGTGGTTTTGTTTTCTTTTGAGTTTTGAGCCTCGCTCTTTGGCGTTGTATACTATTGTGCATTGATGTGGTTGTTTCCGCCTTTTGGCGTAGTGCTAGCTCCCGTTTGGGGATACTTTTTATTGTTTGTATATATATTATTCTTGTTTGTACCCGTTTGGGGCCAGTTTTTACAAAGGAGACTCTGCTGAAATTTTTTAGAAAATTGGATGTTGCTTTTAAACTTGTTTTCTACATGTTTTCCTTTACTTCTTCTTCTTTTTATGGTTTAGATTTCTAGGCTTCGGCTTATTTAGGTTACGTTGCGCCTCTAGACGCTTCGTAATCTAAGTGCCGGTCACGTTCCGTACTTTCGGGTCGTGACACAGTGACTCCCAAACCAGTTGGCCTAAGGCACTAGGTGATGAGGCACCCTCGTAAAATATTTTTTCTATTTTTGCAGCCTTAAGTAATCACAATGACCAGTGTTCATTTCTTTATTCTTTATTCACACTTGAGTAATTTTTTTTTATCATACTAAGGACTTTAGACAAGTGCATTTCAAGGTCTCCTCTATTATTCCACGTTTCAAGGTGCGTGATTGTGCAATCTGTAGGGTATATATTTTCAGAATCCATACTTAAGCTAGGAATTATTTTTCAAACTTATACTCTAATAAAAATCAATACTTTTTCCTTTATTTCGACTTAGCCCAGGAAGTGAACCCAAAATTTGCCTATTTCTAAGTAAACTACGAAAACATATACTTTCTACCGTTAATCTTTAAAGAAGGTTATTTTTAGGGTTTTTAATTTACTAAGTCTAAGATCTAGTTGTTCGTAGCCAGTTAAGCTCTTTGTCAAACTCAAGTTAAATATGGCCAAAATTGAATACAATACTTTTTATAATTTTTTTTTTGAAGTTTTTCACTTTTTATGGGTTTTCAAATAAATATGCAAATGCAAAAATACACATATGAATGCGAAGGAAGAAGACGTACCGAGCATACCCCCAAACTTAAACTGGACAGTGTCCTTACTGTCATGCTGCACCAAGTGGGTCGATAATGTCGGCAATGTCCTACTTATTAACATATTTACAAATGATACACACCCCCAAACTTATTTGAAATAAAATTTTGGAAAAATTGATTGGAAATTCGGGGGTGAAAGTGGAGGAAAATCAATCAGTGTAAATCGGCTCATGTAAAAACAGGAGCTCCTCCGATGGGTCCGCTGTGAGGAACGGTTTCAATCGATGTCCATTAACTTTGAATAAAGTACCGTCCTCAGAATTTTCAAGATCAACCGCACCGTGCGGATAAACTGTGCGAACAACATATGGCCCTTTCCATTTAGAACGGAGCTTGCCGGGATGATAATGTAACCGAGTGTCATAGAGTAAAACCTGTTGACCAGGTTCAAAAGTTTTTCGCAAAATGTGTTTATCGTGGAACACCTTAGTTCGGTTCTTAACGATTACAGCATTATCATACGCCTCATCCCGCAGCTCTTCCAGTTCATTTAATTGCAGCTTTCGGTTGCTGCCCGCATCTCCTAAAGATAAATTCAACTCTTTGATAGCCCAAAATGCCTTGTGCTCAATTTCTACCGGGAGGTGGCAAGCCTTCCCGTAAACAAGCCGGTATAGAGACATACCAAGATCGGTCTTGTATGCAGTACGGAAAGCCCATAGTACATCGATCAGTTTGAGTGACCAATCTTTACGGCTTTTGGACACCGTTTTCTCCAAGATTTGCTTGATTTGCCGATTTGAAATCTCGGCTTGCCCACATGTTTGGGGATGGTATGGCGTTGACAGCTTGTGGGTTATAGAATATTTGCGCATTAAGGACTCAAAATTCCTATTGCAAAAGTGAGAACCATTATCACTTATGATCGCTCGAGGGTGCCCAAATCGTGAAAAGATGTGTTCTTTAAGAAATTGAACGACAACCTTATTGTCATTCGTTCGGCTAGGCACATCCTCGACCCACTTTGAAACGTAGTCAACAGCCAACAGAATATAAACATTCCCAAAAGAATTGGGAAATGGTCCCATGAAGTCTATACCCCAAACATCAAAAACATCGACAACCAAAATTGGTTGGAGCGACATTTCGTTTCTCTGCGATATCTGGCCCAAGTGTTGGCACCGGTGTTAGTTATATGTATGCCCTAGAGGCCATTACTGTACATTGGATGTATATTGTAGTGGATGCTGGGACATATATAGGGAGGACTTTCTTGCTCGACATGATAGTATGCTATCTGGTTGCTCTTTACCTTAACGTGTACACTAATTGTCTCTCTGTTACATGTTAGTAAAGCCCTTAGGATGTGTACTTGACTACCTGGACTATGATGCGGATCATACTAGTGGGGACATGGTAGTCCGTAAGTACATCCTTCAAAGTCCCTAGTCGTGGGTGTATCGAGACGGGGCATCGATATACCAGAGTAGACTAGCGTATACCTTCTCGACCCATACAGATTGGCGATGGATGATCCCATATCCATTGGTGTTTGACATCAGAGATGATGTACGGGTGCTCAGTAGAGACTGGGTACACTGGACGGACTCGCCGAGAACTCCCAGATGGTATTATACCTCACGTCAGATGGCAGTTCTCTGGTGACACTGGTACAGAGTAGTCTGTTGACCCGAGATCGTCATAGAGTCTTGTGTGGTTCCCACTGTGCTTTGATTTCCATCTTACCACGTCCAAGAGAGCGTGCAAAACGGTGGTTTTTGGGTACAGTCCCGAGTCACATGGAGACAATGAGCGATAGGAGGGGATTCGTCTCTCCCGGTATAGGGGGTTGATGTTGCGCTGTGTTCGATTGGCTATAACAGGAAATCCCTGGCCAGGGTTGCTGAGATTTACTGGTAAGTGTTACCAGTAGTTTCTCAAATTGTTATAGACCTCATATCGACATGACTTATCGAGCTATTGGGGTCTGACGTTTACCACCCCTAGGCAAGATATGCGACATATCAGACGATCAGACCGGACTGTACGGTAGTGTTACTGGTTGGATTCACTGGAGTGTGAGCGGGCTTGCTCGTCGATCTTCAGATCGCTCAATACCCGGGTGGCCGTTACGTTTAGCAGACCGCTTGCGGCTTGTGGGTGCTTGATATTATCATCACCTGCTGCCGGCGTATTGACGAGTCTTTAGAGTCCTACACAGAGGTTTCCTGGCTCAAGCGAAACAAAATAGGAGCGCATATGAGATATGTGCGGGACCGAGAATAATACCAGTATGTGATACTGTATTCGATTCTCGCGATGTGACATTGATCGGTTATATGCGATATAGCCGGGTTATCGGATCAAGTGTTGATTCGATAAGTTGTTACTAATGATACTAGTTGGTTATATGCGATATGACCGGATCGTTAAATCAAGTGTTGATTTAATGATTTAATGTATAATTATATATATGATATATTACTTTGCATTAACTAGTATCGGTTCACTTTAAAAGGATTTTCTCACTTGATTGTACAAGTTGTATATGTGATATACTTTTTGTGCAAATGATTGTATCATGTTTGATGATACATGTTAACTTGGTTAAGTGTAAAGATTAAACCATGGTTAAATTGATGATTAGGGTTTTCTTTTTCTTAATCATTTATTTATTTGTTTATTTGGAAAAGATTAGAAATGAAATGGTTGCAAATTTTGTTTCTTTCTTTGAAGCTTCATGAAGCTTTGACTTTGTGACCATTTTGTCTCATGCTTAACCCTAACCCTTGCAATTAACCATGGTCTATTCTCTACAACTAATCATGGTTACTATTATGATAAGTTTCCTTTTTCTTTTCTTTTTAATTAACTTATCATAATAGATCATTATCTTCTTCTTCATCTTCTTCAAGGAAGAAAAGCAAGCTCCATCAATGGTGATTGATGGAAACTAGTGAGAAATCCAAAACTAAAGTCTACCCACTTCCTATTTCTTCATCCTCTACCTCTTGCCAAGTAGTAGAGTGTGTTTCCTTCACAAGTTTTCATGGCTTGGTGAAGGTGGAGCTTGATCTAGCGATGCTTCGACGTAGATCATCTTCGGCACGTCGTCGATAACCTAGCCCGTCCATTCTCCGATGAAGCCGACACTAGAGCCCGGGGTTCGACTTGGACAGCGAGGAGACTTCATTGCGGAGCTATGGAGGTGGAGAACCGGATCTACAAAGGTTGTATTTCCGTATCTCTTAGTTAAGTGTTAACTAGTTTACTTTTCGCCTAGATTTCTAGCCAACGATCCGTAGTTTAGGGTTTCTCGGCACCGTAATTTTTGAAATTGGCATGGTTGATGCCTTGTGAGACCTCACTAGAGTGCCTAGGAACCTGACAGTAGTATCAGAGCCTAGCTAGAGCCTTAGGTGAAGTCTAGACGGAATTTGAAGTCCGATCGACCCGAAACCTAACCCGGAAAATGGCTCTCTGGACTTTTTTGTAAATTGTGGATTTTTCGAAATTTAAAATATGCAGAAAAATCAGCAGGCGATTGTATGGGTTACTGTAAAATTCGAGACCATAACTCCATCATTAAGCCATGGATCCACGGCATGAGCATGCCTCATGCGGCGGAACCGCGGCTGTTTTGTCGTATTGGTCATCGAATTTTGCACCATAATTAATAAGATTCTGTACTGGTTTTCCTGGGAATATTTTAATATTTATTCCAGAGTTTATTTTCTGGGTTGTATGAGGAACTCCGTGTATCGATCAGAATATCTAATTTTGTCTATGTGGCTTTCCGGATAATTTTTAGAATATGTTAAAAAGTTCGACCGGATATAAATACCCAATTTTTCCCCTGTCGGGAAATTTCCAAGTGTTGGATTTTCCATAGTTTAACGACGTTCTAAGTAGTGCAAGTAACGCGATGGACCCTCTAGAAGACAACAAACCTTAACTCGATTATGTGACCGTCTTGAACTGCCCTTTGAACCTTCGGGTTTGGGGCAGTACGGCGTGCCACATGTGAGGCGTTGGCTTGACCCTTCTACGGCTGGACCGTTGGTACTGAAGCACGAACTGAATGTTGTTAGACTTATTTCATATGTTGATGTTTCGGGAAAACTTGGGTGTTCGATTGTTCGATCGGAAAGTTTGACATTTTCTATTTATCCGGAATGGGATACAATACTTGGAATTCACAATAAGTTATGAGATAACTGAATGAATGTTATAAACATAGCACTTTAGTCTCACTTGATCGGTTGCCACGGAATTTTGATGTGATCAAAACTCCGTCGCAATCACGTAGCGTACGCGGATATTCGCTGGGTAAACTTAATAGACAGCCTCACTCCATAGCCCCGACCAAGTGACTGTAGGAGAACCCCGTCGCCGAAAGCATCCGTACGGGTGCTCGCGGCAGCGGTGTTCCGCCTTGGTGCACTTTGTCGACGGTATCGGGGGTGCGGCCGCCTACTGAAGTTTGCGATGAGTATTCGATCAGGATGCCGGGAATCTTGTTGAATTACCCGACTTAATATTGAAAAGTGTTTTCGATAATGAGACTAAAATGCAGGATTTATAATTGTTAGGCATGCGATGTCTAAGTAATTCATTTGGTCAGGCATGCGATGTCTGAGGTGGTTGCGGATTCCAACTGTTGTAGTTTTACACTTTCTTTTCTGTGACCGTAAGTGTAATATGTGATATCGCCGGTTTCGTTGCTATATGTCAACGACAATTGGGATGTGCATATTTACTTACGTTGATGACATGTGATGTTATGTGTTGCTGGATATGTTATATTGGATCGTCGTGTTTGAATAGCCGGGGTTTTTTTATGTGAGATGAGTGTTTTTCATTTTCATTCATGTAAAAACTTGTATGTAATATTCTTTTATTGGGGCACTTCCAGGTTGCGGAAGTTGTCACCTTTTGTATATTATTTACTTTTCCGCACTAGGATAGACCCAAGGAGGAGGGCACAAGTAACCGGGTTCTGGAGTCCAGTGGGAGACCAACTCGAGAAGTCGAGTCCGGGTCTCCTAACTCCAGAATTGGTAGGGTTGCTTGCTGCTCTCGTAGGGGTCTAGGGGTGTGGGTTTGGCTATTCATCACGACCGTGGAATCCGTGTTTTATACTGGCTCGTATTGAAAACACGGACGTCCTAGTATATCCAATATTTTATATGTTTCTTCTGCTGCGATATCTGTGATGTGATCATGTGATGTTCTGTGATAGATACAGTATATAGTATATATGATATATTATATAGGCATTACTTATGTTTTACACCTGTGCTAGCCCTGCCCCGCTCTGCCGTTAGTCACCTAACCTAACGGTGCACGAGGGGACATCGAGGCGAATGCGGATGGCATAAGTGTACGTCGTATTTATCTGTGATGTTTAGGTGCTTAAATGATGGGACTTCATTAATGTGATTAATGAAATAAAAGAAACCTAAGATGTTGTAGAATCGAATTTCAAAAATAAAACAGGTAGCTACAGTTCTTGCTTTGCATAGCGGTATATATGATATACCCTGCACCTTATTCGATGAGGAAAGGACCGAGATCCCTTCACCGGGAGTGACTCCTTTAGCAATAACTGGCAGATGCTGCACACTCGGTTTGTCTTTTGATTGCTTTTAAGTGTTTTTGCTTTGCACAGTGATATATATGATATATCCCGCACCTCATTCGACGAGGAAAGGACCGACGATCCCTTCACCGGGAGTGACTCCTTTAGCAAAACTAGAAAAGCCTCAAAAGCACTCCATTTTAAAATCATTTGATTCTATAACGATATCAAGTTCATTACGCAATAGGTTTTCAGAAAAACCTGTCGTAGCCCTCCGTCATTTCAGATAAGTAGTAGTTAGTATTCATGCTACGTTTGTTGGCCTGTGTCAAGGCGTAGTGTGCGGTAGCTAACTGGTGCTTATCTGCATAAGCATATGATGTGATTGGATTAGGGTAGTCGTGCGACTTTGTTGGCCTGCGTCAAGGGTCGTGCGGGTGGGTTTAATTCAATCAGGAAATGACGGGTTGAACTTGACTAGCGGACTATGGTTTGTTGGCCTGCGTCAAGGTCATAGGACGCTAGGGGCAAAATATTATCGGGAATTTCAAGTGTTGAAATTTACAATGAGATTGCATACCTTCTATGAGATAGTTGGATCCCGATACCCGCTGCGAGTAAGAGTTACTCCTGGGAGAGTTTTATACATTACAATTAGCCGATCAAGTAGGTGTCTAGAAAGGTGTCAACGGGGTTACGCCTCTGGGAAAACGAGGTTTACATTAATTAGGTTCGTGCGAAAGCACGGGGGACCTCCCTCAAAGTACCGACACTGGCCTGGCTGAAAGATTGGCGAACTTGTAGTGTGTAATTAATCCCGGCTAGTCTTTCCTTTTAGGGTTTGAAGGAAGATTTGATAAAAAGCAGTGGGAGCCATCCTGATTAGATAAAATAATAACCAATCTATTCTTGCAAGAGCGCACGCTGAGTGTTTTCTTCTCTCTCTCTCTCCAGGTAGCGACCATATCACGCCTTAATCAAGATAATAATACGGAATATTGACCGAACCCGCTTATTATACTGAGCTGGGGAACGTTGGTCCCGCTCCAACTTATAATTGTTATAAGACAGAGCAGGAAATTGGGGATTACCAGAATTCCCGTTCCGCCCAAACGAGGAGAGTGCATGATGATGCATCATCTTCGGGTGTGTTCATTACAGAGAACTGTTTCTCAGTATCCTTTACGTCCTGGGTATGTGATACCAGATCAGGATCCCAGATATGTAATCTGTTACATAGGGCTACAGAAAGGTAGAGGACTGAGAACGGGTGATAAGTTTTATGAGGCAGAAAACGGGGCAAGAGTTGCAGCCAAGTCTGTTGGTCACTGTCACCCTGTATTACCAATACATTGGTTCTGAACGAATGTTATTAGATACCGAACCTGATATACAAAATCATATCAGTCTCTTTATTAGTAAAGAAATGATAAAATTTTGTATTTTTGGATAATGTTTTGAACATTTCCTATATCAAAAGTTGATCGGTTCAGGCACGTTATCTAAAAGCGTTGATGTTCTAAATCAAACTACAATTCTTAGTATACGGAACACACACAAGAGGAAGAGTTCAGAAATGAACGAATCCTTCTTGAGGCATTGTAGACTAGGTCAGATCAATGTGACCCGACTAGCTAGAGTTACATAAAGATGCATATTTAAATTAGTTTGAATTTACATCTTGTGAAACTCGCCAGTCATGTCACAAAGATAAGATGACCATAGCCCTGTTTATTGGAAACAGAGAAAGAGTTAATGAACTCTTGGGACTGATACATGATGATGTATGTAATGTCCCCTGTCTACACATGCCAGGACCGGTTCTTTGTACTTCGTTACATTCTCTGATAATCTCTCAAGATTCAGACATATGTTCCTGTAGGAACACAAGTCCGAACCTTTTGAGATATTCACAGAATATAAGTTAGAAGTAGAGAACCAAAATACGGGTATAAGTATTATGTCCTTTGATGTGATTAAGGAGGAGAATACTTGAGCACGGAAATCCTGGACTATTCTAAAGGAGAATGAGATTCTCTCTCAGGATTACTCCTCCGGATACACCATACGATGGTATATCGGGGCGGAGCAGATACACCCTATTTGATATGGTGTGCTCTATGATGAGTACTACTGAGTTACCTATTTCCTTTTGGGTGTTATGCACTTGAGAAGCTGCATACCTATTGAATAGGGTTCAAATCAAATCAGTTGCCTACCACTTCATATTTGATATGATAAGGGAAGAGCCCATCTCTTAAGTTAGTTAAGATTTGGGGTTGTCCGGGCTATGTCTAAAAGCATTATCCGGACAAGCTCGAGGCAAGATCTGTTATGTAGAACTGGAAAGGTTCCAGCTATACAAACTGCAGCTGATGATTTGATAGAACAAAAGGATTCAGTAGATTCCAACGAACCTCAGCCTCTCCGCCGATCTAGTAGGGTTCCTCACCCACCTGAGAGATACTTCGGTTTCTCTATGACAGTGGGAGCGAGGATTGCATCATGAGATGATGACCCAACTAGTTTCGAGCTGGCCATCGGGGGTAAAACTCTGTAAGAATGGCTGGATGCTTAGTGATCTGAGATGGAATCCTTATACACCAACAAAGTATGGACTTTGGTTGCAATATCTGAAGGGTTAAATCCCCATCAGGAGCAGGTATATCTTGAGAAGATTACTTGGTGTACATGGAAAAGTTGAGACTTTCAAAGCTAGACTTGTTAAAGGTTTTCATCATTGACCAGGCGTGGATAATGATGAAACCTTTTCAAGTAGCTATGCTTAAGTCCATTCGGATCCTACTTGCCATGGCTACATACCATGACTACGATATCTGGCTGTTGGGTGCCATGACTGCTTTTCTAAATGATGATTTAGAAGAGTGCGTCTGTAAGTACACAGCCAGAGGGCTTCGTAAACAGTGGGAGCAGCGGAAACGTGTGCAAGATGTTTTATCTGATAAAGCAGGCATCGCGGAGTTGGAACGTCTGTTTTGATGTGTTAGTCAAAGAGTTTGACATCATCAAAATGGTAGATGAACCTTGTATAAACAAAAAGGTAGTAGGGAGTATGGTGGCGATCCTCGTAGAGTACGTGGATGACATACTCTTGATAGGGAAGAAGTTTCCTATGCTACGCTCGATCAATCTCCGCTTATCACAATGATTCTCCATAAAGGATCAAAGTGATACCTCCTAAATCCTGGGTTTTGGATCTATGAGATAGATTTAATTGGATGTTAGGATTCTCACTAGTTGTAGTGAGATGGTATCAACCGATCCTGGGGAGAATCACTGGAAGGGTTCCAGGGTGATAAAGACGACTGAATGTCAGTCACAGGCATTGTCTATACCCTCAGTAAAGGGACGGTATGTTGGAAGAGTTCCAAGCTAGATACCGTGACATACTAGACGATAAAGGCTGGATACATCGCTACTTAAGATGCTACCAAAGAGGCTGTTTGGGTGTATATTGGTTCATGAGATGAACTATGTTCCTCCCATTGTGTGACAATGGAGTTGTGGCTTATGCCAAGGAACACCGGTCCCATCAGTGATCCAGACATATTCTAAGGCAGTATCACTTGATCATGGAGATGGTTGATCTCCAGGGAGATCGAGGTTAGGAGAGTAGACTCAGAGGACAACACAGCGGATCCACTCACAAAGGCCTGTTCCCAGAGAGAGACTTTTATGGGATGGTTGAGTATGAGATACTACAACCACTGCTACAGATGGCCCTAGTGCAAGTGGGAGATTGTTAGTTATATGTATGCCCTAGAAGCCATTACTGTACATTGGATGTATATTGTAGTGGATGCTGGGACATATATAGGGAGGACTTTCTTGCTCGACATGATAGTATGCTATCTGGTTGCTCTTTACCTTAACGTGTACACTAATTGTCTCTCTGTTACATGTTAGTAAAGCCCTTAGGATGTGTACTTGACTACCTGGACTATGATGCGGATCATACTAGTAGGGACATGGTAGTCCGTAAGTACATCCTTCAAAGTCCCTAGTCGTGGGTGTATCGAGACGGGGCATCGATATACCAGAGTAGACTAGCGTATACCTTCTCGACCCATACAGATGGGCGATGGATGATCCCATATCCATTGGTGTTTGACATCAGAGATGATGTACGGGTGCTCAGTAGAGACTGGGTACACTGGACGGACTCGCCGAGAACTCCCAGATGGTATTATACCTCACGTCAGATGGCAGTTCTCTGGTGACACTGGTACAGAGTAGTCTGTTGACCCGAGATCGTCATAGAGTCTTGTGTGGTTCCCACTGTGCTTTGATTTCCATCTTACCACGTCCAAGAGGGCGTGCAAAACGGTGGTTTTTGGGTACAGTCCCGAGTCACATGGAGACAATGAGCGATAGGAGGGGATTCGTCTCTCCCGGTATAGGGGGTTGATGTTGCGCTGTGTTCGATTGGCTATAACAGGAAATCCCTGGCCAGGGTTGCTGAGATTTACTGGTAAGTGTTACCAGTAGTTTCTCGAATTGTTATAGACCTCATATCGACACGACTTATCGAACTATTGGGGTCTGACGTTTACTACCCCTAGGTAAGATATGCGACATATCAGACGATCAGACCGGACTGTACGGTAGTGTTACTGGTTGGATTCACTGGAGTGTGAGCGGGCTTGCTCGTCGATCTTCAGATCGCTCAATACCCGGGTGGCCGTTACGTTTAGCAGACCGCTTGCGGCTTGTGGGTGCTTGATATGATCATCACCTGCTGCCGGCGTATTGACGAGTCTTTAGAGTCCTACACAGAGGTTTCCTGGCTCAAGCGAAACGAAATAGGAGCGCATATGAGATATGTGCGGGACCGAGAATAATACCAGTATGTGATACTGTATTCGATTCTCGCGATGTGACATTGATCGGTTATATGCGATATAGCCGGGTTATCGGATCAAGTGTTGATTCGATAAGTTGTTACTAATGATACTAGTCGGTTATATGCGATATGACCGGATCGTTAAATCAAGTGTTGATTTAATGATTTAATGTATAATTATATATATGATATATTACTTTGCATTAACTAGTATCGGTTCACTTTAAAAGGATTTTCTCACTTGATTGTACAAGTTGTATATGTGATATACTTTTTGTGCAAATGATTGTATCATGTTTGATGATACATGTTAACTTGGTTAAGTGTAAAGATTAAACCATGGTTAAATTGATGATTAGGGTTTTCTTTTTCTTAATCATTTATTTATTTGTTTATTTGGAAAAGATTAGAAATGAAATGGTTGCAAATTTTGTTTCTTTCTTTGAAGCTTCATGAAGCTTTGACTTTGTGACCATTTTGTCTCATGCTTAACCCTAACCCTTGCAATTAACCATGGTCTATTCTCTACACCTAATCATGGTTACTATTATGATAAGTTTCCTTTTTCTTTTCTTTTTAATTAACTTATCATAATAGATCATTATCTTCTTCTTCATCTTCTTCAAGGAAGAAAAGCAAGCTCCATCAATGGTGATTGATGGAAACTAGTGAGAAATCCAAAACTAAAGTCTACCCACTTCCTATTTCTTCATCCTCTACCTCTTGCCAAGTAGTAGAGTGTGTTTCCTTCACAAGTTTTCATGGCTTGGTGAAGGTGGAGCTTGATCTAGCGATGCTTCGACGTAGATCATCTTCGGCACGTCGTCGATGACCTAGCCCGTCCATTCTCCGATGAAGCCGACACTGGAGCCCGGGGTTCGACTTGGACAGCGAGGAGACTTCATTGCGGAGCTATGGAGGTGGAGAACCGGATCTAAAAAGGTTGTATTTCTGTATCTCTTAGTTAAGTGTTAACTAGTTTACTTTTCGCCTAGATTTCTAGCCAACGATCCGTAGTTTAGGGTTTCTCGGCACCGTAATTTTTGAAATTGGCATGGTTGATGCCTTGTGAGACCTCACTAGAGTGCCTAGGAACCCAACAACCGGGAGCAAGTCTTGCAGTATTCATATGCATCCTTAAAGAGTCGTGGCCAATATAAACCACACTGCAAGATTTTCTCGGCTGTCTTCTTTGGGCCAAAGTGCTCGCCACATGCTTGATCGTGGCAAAAAGACAGCACACTCTTAAACTCGTTTTCCGGTACACAGCGACGAATGATTTGGTCGGAACAGTATTTAAAAAGATAAGGTTCATCCTAGTAAAAATGCTTTGCTTGGGACAAGAATCGAAGTTTATCCTGTTTCGACCAATCTTTAGGTATCAAGCCAGTGGCTACGTAGTTTACTATATCAGCGAACCATGGTTCACAAGAAACGGTCAAGAGTTGCTCATCGGGAAAAGCATCAGTGATAGGAAGTTCAAGTGTAGGCGAAGAAGGAAGTCGTGATAGGTGATCGGCTACTACGTTTTCACATCCTTTTTTGTCCCTTATGACAAGGTCAAACTCTTGTAGCAGGAGGATCCAACGTACTAGCCTCGATTTAGCATCCTTCTTCGCAAAAAGGTGGCGAAGAGCTAAATGATCCGTATACACAATGACTGGAGAGCCGATTAAATAAGGCCAAAATTTTTCAAGTGCAAACACAACAGGTAAAAACTCTTTTTCTGTTGTTGTGTAGTTTAGTTGGGCCTCATTTAATGTACGGCTGGCGTAATCAATCACGTGCGGCATCTTGTTAATGTGCTGTCCAAGAACAGCACCAATGGCAAAATCTGATGCGTCACATATAATTTCGAAAGGATGCGTCCAGTCTGGAGATGAAAGAATGGGCGCAGAAATGAGAGTGTGTTTCAAATACTCGAATGCTTCCATGCAAGTTGAGTCGAAATCAAATGTTGTGTCCTTGGCCAATAAGAGAGTCAAGGGTCTAGCAATCTTGCTAAAATCCTTGATGAACCGTCTATAAAATCCGTCATGGCCAAGGAAAGCTCGGATGTCTTTGACGCATTTAGGAGGAGTTAGAGATGACTTCAGGTTTAGCTCTATCAACCTCTATGCCATTTTGCGAGATGACATGTCCTAAGACAATGCCTTCTCGTACCATAAAGTGGCACTTCTCCCAATTCAAAGTTAGGTTCTTATCCCTACAGCGGGTAAGAACTGCATCAAGATGTCATAACACTCATCGAAGGAGTCACCAAAAATGGAGAAATCATCCATAAAGATCTCCATGAACTTTTCAACCATGTCTGAAAAGATCCCCATCATACACCGCTGAAATGTAGCGGGTGCAATGCATAACCCAAAGGGCATGCGACGATAAGCAAAAGTGCCAAAGGGACAAGTAAATGTGGTCTTTTCTTGATCCTCTGGGACTTGGTTATAACCGGAATAGCCATCTAAAAAGCAGTAGAACTCGTGCCCCGCCAATCGTTCTAGCATTTGGTCAATGAAAGGTAAAGGAAAGTGGTCCTTTCTTGTCGTGGCTTTGAGTTTTCTGTAGTCGATGCAAACTCGCCACCCCGTTTGGGTGCGAGTAGGAATTAACTCATTTGCCTTATTGGTAATGATCGTGATGCCCGATTTCTTTGGCACAACATGAATGGGGCTAACCCATTGGCTATCCGAGATAGGGTAAATGATACCACTATTAAGACATTTAACAATCTCCTTCTTAACAGCCTCTTTCATAATGGGGTTGAGGCGTCTTTGTGGATCCCTTGCCGGCTTGGCATCATCCATCAAGTGTATATGATGTTCGACTATGAGGGGACTAATCCCCTTGATGTCCGCCATAGACCAGCCAAAAGCTTGCCGATTATCTTATAAGACCATTAAAAGGGCCTTCTCTTGCTCAAGAGCTAGAGAGGCCGATATGATAACGGGTAGGGTCTCATTATCACCTAGATAAGCATATTTTAGGTGCGACGGCAAAAGCTTTAATTCAAGTTTAGGAGGTGAAACAATAGATGGTAACAATGGAGTAACTGTTTCAAACTCGAAGGATTCCATCAAAAGTTCAAATCGAGTGTACGCAACCCAGTCGGATGGTTCAACTAACTCATCCGAAAAAGCAAAAGACTCAAGCTCGGGTGGTGAGTCTTCAAAATCATCTACAAAGGTGAAACACTCATAATCATTGTCCGCCGTGAAAGCTGTGTCGGATTCTAAGAGGAACGCACTAGTGGCGTCAACACTGCTGTGATCGAACATGAAATTTTTGAACTCACAGTCCTCCTCCGCGATCTCATTGATCGAGCAAACATCAAGTACGCTAGAATTAGGCTCGGCAGGATGATTTCCCAACTTAAAAATGTTGAGTTCAATTGTCATATTGTCAAAAGATAGATTCATTGAACCGTTACGATAATTGATCACAGCGTTAGAAGTCGCCAGGAATGGTCGACCAAGTATCACCGGAATTTGACTCCGGGGGTTAGCGACAGGTTGTGCATCCATAACAATAAAGTCTACGGGGAAAATGAAATCCCCAACTCTAATTAACACATCCTCCAACTCTCCCCTAGAATGGGTGATTGATCGGTCGGCCATTTGGAGAGTACAGTGAGTGGGCTTAAGCTCTCCAACGCCTAATTGCTCATACACAGAATAAGGCAGCAAATTGACACTGGCACCAAGATCTAATCTATTGATGTTCTAGTCCCCAATTGTTATCGAAATAGTAGGACACCCGGGGTCCTTGTGCTTTTGGGGTAAAGATTGGACAAGAGCATCGCTAACAGCACTAGCCACGAAAACTTTCTTTGGTACTTGTGACTTCCTCTTTTTGGTGCATAAGTTCTTTAAGATTTTTGCATATGAAGGAACTTGTTGAATCGCATCCAAAAGAGGGATATTTATGCTAACCTGTTTGAACAACTCTACAATCTTCTCCATCTGTGGAGTTGGTTTATTAGATCTCAACCGGTTTGGAAAAGGTACATTTTGAAATGTTGTTGAGTCCAATTTTTGCGGATCAGATTGTTGAGTTGGAACGGAACCCCGTGTAGATGTGTTCGTGTTGTGAGAAGTGGGTCCGTTCGAGTTAGAAGAAGTAGAGCCTTGTGAAGGATGGAGAACAGGCTCTAACGAAGAAGAAGGTGAAGAAGGTGAAGAACCACCGGCAGGGGTGTCATGGTTAATACCCACATTGTTTTGCAACACTTTTCTGGATCTCAACGTGGTCACAGCATTTACATTATGATTTTACTGTTGATATGCAGCATGTGCGTGACCGGGATTTGGCAGTGGTTGAGATGGGAGCTTTCCTTTTTCTCGCTCGCTCAATGCTGCATTGAGTTGTGCGATTTGTGCCTCAATAGATTTGATGCTTTGATCGTGTGAGGCACTATTTTGCACCAAAGATTGAATAGAAGTCTCTAATCTTGCTGTAGATTGTGTAGATTGCTTTAGGAACGCATCTAGACTTCTTTCGAGCGAGCTAACCTTGTCATTATTAGGTTGAAAAAAATTGTTTGGTGGGTAAGAACTGTTAGGCACAAAATTGTTCACTTGATTAAGGTAGGGTTGCTGTTGGAAAGGTTGTTGAAATTGAGTTTGTGGGGGTGCTTGTTGTTGTGGAGGAGGAGGCCTTTGAAAATTGTTATTTTCTTGGAATTGTTGATTTTGGTTCCAAGCGAAATTTGGGTGACTCCTCCAACCCGGATTGTATGTTGAAGAGTATGGATCGTTTCTTTGTCGTTGCTGAAAGGCAGTATTGACTTGATCATGTCCTTGAGTAGATGAATTGTAAGGACACTCTTCGATAAGATGTGATGGATCCGAACAACAAGCACAAACAGTTCGTGGAGGCACAACAGGGGCAGGAGAAGACGATGAGATTTTGGTCTCAATCGCTTCTAGCTTTTTCGTAAGAGCGGCCATCTCGGCCTTCATAGCAATCGACATATCTAATTGATGTATGCCTGCCCTAGGTTGATCACTAGAAGAAGATGATGTGGTCTTGGTGCTCTCCCACTGAATTGTTTGTTCACTAAGGTCCTCAAGAAACTGCCATGCTTCCTCACTAGATTTGGTTAGAAAGTGACCTTGACAAATGGTTTCTAGCAACTGCTTCATTGCCGGGTTCAATCCCCCGTATAATGTTTGGCAGAGTTGCCAAATTTCGATCTCATGATGAGGGCATTGAATGAGTAGGTCTTTAAATCTTTCAAAACACTTCCAAAACGGTTCGTGAGGAAGCTGGGAAAATTGTATAATCTCATTATGGATTCTAGCAGTTTTGTGGTGAGGATAGAACTTTTTAAGAAAAGCTTTCACAAACTCATCCCAATTTCTAATTGAATGTGATGCTGTGCTATATAGCCACTTCTCGGCTAAGTCACATAAGATGAAAGGAATGACCCTTAGCTTTATAGCGTCATCACTTAATTGGGTAGTTTTCATCATGGCGCAAACGTTTTGGAATTTATTGATAAAGATATAAGCATCTTCGGATCCCAAACTGTGAAACTTCGGCAGCATATTGATGAAGTGGGGTTTTGTTTCAAAATTGTCCCCATTTGCCGGTGGGGGTGAAAGACAGGTAGGTAAAGAGGTGCGGACAGGGTAGAAGAGATCCTGGAGCGCGACTCGTGTGGGCGCTTCAACAGGTAGGTGATTCGGGTTATTCGCACCTAACGGAGGTGGAATCATTCCCGTTGGTAAGGTATTATTAGGATTGAATCCCGACATGCCTTCGGAAGGAGAATTTGAAGGTGGAGGTAAGAAAGTGGACGGAATTTCGACTTCGGTATCGAAAGGTTCGTCGGTCGGTACCAACGAAACACGGACTAATCGGGCGTTAGTGTCCCTAGTCCAAAGTGACATACACTAAAGGGGTAGTGTAGTCAGAAAAAATGAAAGACAGAATGTGGAGGTAAGAAAACGTCAATGAGAGGAAGTGGTGTAAGTGAGTTGCAAGGATTTCTTTAGCGACAAGTTGCAAGTTTTTTTTTGAAAAGATTTTCTTTTTTTTTACTTGAAATTTTTGCAAAGAGATTTTTGAAAAGCGACTTGTGACAAAACTGCGATCAACCACAAATGCACAATCAGGCCTAGATCTAGGGTGACCTAGGTCAGCTAGACAGCTCCTAACTTGGGTTAGAAATAGGACCTCAAACCGCCTCTTCACCGCCAATTGCGGCCAGGTAAGTGCCAGGTAAGTGGGAGGCTCCCCGCTACAAGTAGCGGTCCTAATTAAATAACCACTTACCTTAGACACATTTTCCTAGACACCGCAAAGTCAGGTTAGGATAAACGGTCGATTCCTATAACTAGTCTTTTGTCCTATTGAGCTCGAAGTCCTTAGGGCTGAGTCTAGTATTTTTTAATTAAGAGTGGACAATGCAAATTCTTTATGTGATTTCTGGGGTCCTGAGAAGGGTGATGAAATCCCAACCCAATCTGAGTTGGTCAATAGCCCCCTTAAAGTCCGATTAAAATATGCAAAGCAGTAAATTCACATGCAATTAAATATTTTTTATAGCGCGGCGTAAAGAAACCTGTAGAAAATCTATTATTGAGAAGGGGAAAGATATTCTTATTTTTTATGTGCAAAGAATCCTGCAGAAAATTTCGCAAAAAGATATATGGAGGTTGGCAGAGAAAGGAAATAGGAACAAACCGACAAAATTTCGCGCACTACCGCCACGTGGCCTCCACGGTTCCGCGGTTTGGGGCACTGTGGAGCCGCGGTTTCGCGGTCTGGAGGAGGGATCGGAGCTCCAAAAAAAATTCTGCACCTCTGTTGTTTCAAATCCCTTCTATTCTGATATGCCTTTTTCTGTTTAACACTCTGTAATTTTCCAGATCCGAGATTCTTCGCTATTTCTACAAAATTCAAATGATAAACCCTTCAAACAATAAAAAAAAAATTGATAAAATTTTTTGTACTTTTTATATTTTCAGATTTTTGTGATTTTTTTAATTTTGATTAACCCGAAATTGCAAAAAGGAAATTTTACGCCATCCCGGCAACGACGCCATTTGATTAATGTAAGATTTTAACGATCAAAAATATTTTACCGCAATCAAGAACGGCGTCGCTTTGCAGCTAGCCGGTGAGTACGGGTCGGTCCACAGGAATTGTGTTAATTTCCTAAGTATTCTTACGAGCTAATTCCAATGGGTGTTGGATCTTTTAATTAAATCTAAAAACTAAGTTGTACGAGAATTAAGAAACTTGCTAGGATTAGGTATAGGGGAAGTTTGATAAGATTAAATTTCACATCTCTTTCAATGCCCTAAATTAAGTCTTTTAGGAGTTATAGCAATTATTAGTAAAGAGGATTAGGATGATTGGGAAGAAACAATGTTTCTTCCTCTAGATCCTTGTCCGTCCTTTCCTAATAATTGCTCTAACCTTCATGGAAGACATGCATGTCCGGTCTTTTATACTACGGTTTCACCTTTTCCTCGTGGGGAGGGTGCCATAGGGAGCGGATCATGCATGCATGCATGAAGTTCTAATTATCACAAATAATTGGCCACGAAAGAGATGAGAGATCTTCATCTCTCATTCCCTCCCTTATTCCTAACCCTAACAAGAGAGGAAGTTACTCGCTTATTAAGGGATCTATTAAAAACATCATTTTTTTAGTATGTGTATTTTTAGATCTACTGGATTAATTACCTACTGCAGTTTAAGAGATTCTACACTAGATTTAACTATGGCAAAAGATTAATTAATCTAAGGCAAGAAACAATTATAAAATTAAGGCAGAAAATAAAGGACAAACTTACAGAATTGATGCTCTCAACTTTGATTGAATCTGAATTTTTATTTATGAAAAAGAGACATCCCTCATACAATCTTTAGAATACATACTTATAGGGAATAGGAAAATTAGGGTTACAATTGCTCGCACATGTGCTATTACAGATATACCCCCTAAAAATCCCAACAAAATCACCGACGCACCGCCAGGAGTTTTCTGCACCGACACGTGCAGTAGATGGCCGCGGAACAGCGGCATGGGTGGGGGTAGGGCCGCGGTTCCGCGGCCCATTGATGAGATCAAACAGTGAAAATGTTTGGGCTGCTTTCTGGTGTCTTGTTCTTTTTATTTCTTCAGTACTTTTCTCCATTTGGATTCTAGATCTTCTTCAGATCTTTCAGTGAACTTGTAATGGTCTTTTAACCTTTTTCTTTAACATCTTGGACCTTGCGTTGCCTTGTACCTTTGTGAACTGTTCTTCATCTAGGCTTGACTAGGATCCTTCTACTTGTTGGTCAAAAGCCCCTCTTTTGTATCATCTTTTGTCTTTTTCCTGTTTTCGCTCCAAGAACCTGTATCCTGTAATATGTAGCAGACAAGCGTCAAAAGCACCTGTTTATGATTAAGAATGTGGAATATAATAATGCAAAATTATAGTATAAACAATGGGCGCAGCCCCAGTCGTGGTGGATGCGGTGCTCCTTAGGGTTGCTCCCGGCCCTGAGGCCTGAAGCCCCTCGTCTTCTTGTTACTTTTCTTTTGTTGCATCGGGAATTTTGTAGGCCTCCGGGCATTTTTTAAGGCTGGGGAGCCCATAATACCTTTGTAGAGACTTTTGATTTTTGTGAATAAAAATCTTACTTTGTAGTTTCTTTGCGTGCATATTATCCTTTTGTTTGTGGGGAACATTCGTATTTGCATGGTTCAGCCTTCACGTCGGGTTGGTTCTTCGTCTGGCGATCGTACGTCGAGTTGAATTCGACTATTTGCCAAGTGTGCAAAAACTGGTGAAGGGTCGATATCTCCATGGCCCCGAAGTCGAGGTTGGGAACGCTTACACGTGGATGGCCTCATGGCAAGGGCTTGGGCCGTGGCGTTGGCGGTTAGTAACACCAGCTATAGATGACCGAGCATGGTAGATGCTCGGTTGCCTCTTGGCGAGGGCTTAGGTATCTGGTCTCGTGGGGTAGTGAACGACATCCATCATAACCGAGCATGGTAGCTGCTTGGTTGCCTCATGGTGAGCGCTTCGATCCTTAGCGCTGGAAGGGCCGTAAAAGGTGGCTAAGGATGGACCGAGTAGTGAAGCTGCTCAGTGGCCTCTTGGCGAGGGCTTCGATCCCTGGCGTTGTGGGGGTAGGAAACTACTAGCCAGGGATAACCGAGCAAGGGCGGGCCCAGTTGCCTCTTGATTATGGCTTTGATCCATAAGGACAGGCCGAGCAGGGTTACTGCCCGGTGCCTCATGACGAGGGCTTTGATCTCTGGCGTTGTGGGGGAAGGAAACTACTGGCCAGGGATAGCCGAGCAGGGTAGCCGCTCTGTTCCCCGCCGAAACGCGGAGACGTGACCGCGCGGTCCGTCTTGCCTAAATTTCGGGGGAGATGCTAATTGGTGCTATCCGTCCACCTCTCCGAAAATGCCAAGTTGATTTATGACACCGTATATCGAAGGTTTAAATGGGTGCGGCCGATGTAGCAGACTTCGTCAGATTCCCCTTATTTGAGGGGTTTTTGATTGTGGGGATGTTAGTTATATATATGCTCTAGAGGCCATTGTTGTACATATGATGTATATTATAGTGGATGCTTGGATATATATAGAGAGGACTTTCATGCTCGACATGATAGTATGCTATTTGGTTTCACTTTGTCTTAACATGTTGACTTATATTAGTTTACTGTCTTGCTCTCACATGTTGATAAAGACCTTAGGATATGTACTCGACTACTGGGACTAGGATGGGATCATACTAGTAGGGCTACGGTAGTCTATGAGTACATCCTATAATTGTTCCTAGTCGAGGGTGTATCGAGATAGGGCATCGATACACCAGAGTAGACTAGCGTATACGCATCTTGACCCATATGATGGGCGATGGATGATCCCATATCCATCGGTGTTTGACATCAAAGATGGTGTATGGGTGTTCAGTGGAGACTGGGTATACTGAACGGACTCTCCGAGAACTCCCAGATGGTATTACACCTCACGTCAGATGGCAGTTCTCTGGTGACACTGGTATAGGGTAGTCTGTAGACCCGAGATCGTCATAAAGTCTTGTGTGATTCCCACTGTGCTTTGATTTCCTCCTTACCACGTCTAAGAGGGCGTGCAAAATGGTTACTTTTGGGTACAGTCCCGAATCACATGGAGGCAATGAGCGATAGGAGGGGTTTCGTCTCTCCCAGTATAGAGAGTTGATGTTGTGCTGTGTTCGATTGGCTATAACTGGAAGTCCCTGGCCAGGGATTGTATAGAGTGCTACTGGTAAGTGTTATCAGTAGTTTCTCAACCTGTTATGAGCCTCACATCGACACGACTTATCGGTTACTGGGGTCTGACGTATACCACCCCTAAACTAGATATGCGACAAATCAGACGAAGAGACCGGACTGTACGGTAGTGTTACTGATCGGATTCACAGGAGAATGTACGAGCTAGCTTGTTGATCTTCTGATCGCTCAATACCTCGGTGGCTGTTACGTTTAGCTGATCGCTTGCAGCTTGTGGGTGTTTGATATGATCATTACTTACTGCCGGCGTATTGACGATTCTTTAGAGTCCTACACAGAGGTTTTTTGACTCAGGCAAAACGGAGTAGGAGCACATATGTGATATGTGCGGGATCGAGAATATTACGATATGAGATACTGTATTCTATTCTCGCGATATTAGATATCGGCCGGGTATATGTGATATAGCTGGGCCATCGGATCATGTGTTGATTCGATGAACTGATACAGATTATATTAGTCGGTTAATTGAGAAATAGCCGGATTGTCGGATCAAGTGTTGATTCGATAATTTAATGTATAATTATATATGTGATATATTACATTACATTAACTAATATAGGCTCGCTTTATTGATTCATTTTCTCACTGGATAATACATTGATATATATGCGATATATGTTAATTGTATTATTTTCTTTTGTTACAAAAATATATTATATATGTGATATATTGTTAGTGTATATGCCCTAGAGGCCATTACTGTATCATACTAGTTTGTATATTACTTGATGGAAGCTTGGGATATTCAACTTGTATTGACAATCTTGCTCAAAATAGTATTATGCTACTTGGTTTGTTTCTACTTTAATGTGTGCATGTGTTTCTTTTAGCATATCGCCTTTACACATTAGTAGAGCCCTTAGGATCTTTGCTTGATTACCAGCGTTATGATGGCAGTCACACTCGTGGGTGCTGGGTAATCCACAAGCTCATCCTTATGCAGGTCCCTAGTCGTAGGACTATCGAGACAGGGCATCGATACTCCGGAGTAGACTAGCGTATGCGCTTCTCATCCCAGCTTGGGAAACGGTCTGTCCCACAGCCGTCAGTACGTCGTACTTGAGATAGTATGCAGGTGCTCGTTAGGTTACGAGTACACTGGACAGGACTCGTCGGGAACTGTTGGTGGGTATTATACCTATCGTCAGTTATTAGTTCCCAGGTGACATGAGTACAGCTTAGTCCGTTGACTTGACACTGTCACTTCGCCTCGAGTGTGTTCCCACTGTTCTTTGATTACTACCCTACCACGGTTCAAAGGAGTCATGCAAACAGGTAGTTTTTGGGTGCAGTCCCGAAGCACTTGGAGGCAGTGACGGTTAGACAGGATTCGTCTCTCCCGGTATTGGGGGTTGATATCGTGCTGTGTCTAGGAGTTCCATTACACAAAGTCCCTGGCCAGGGCAAGCGAGATAGACTGGTAGGTTTCCAGTGTTATCTCATGGTGTTCTGGGCTACACTCCGACACGACTTGTACCGCTATTAGGGGACTGACATTTACCGCCCCTAGGCCCGCCATGCGATGTTCTTAGACGAACAGACCGGACTGTACGGAGACTGTCACATTCAGGCTCAGTAGGAGTTCAGATGGGTTTTACTCGTCAGTCTTTTTATCGGCATCTACCTGGGGACCGTTACGTACAGCTAGTGACGCTTGCGGTCTGTGGTTAAACCCACTGCCAGCGTAGTGTCGAGTCTTTAGAGTCCCACACAGAGGGTTATTCGCCTTTAGGCAAAATGAGTAGAGGTCGCATGGTTTTGCGATGGGGTTCGTTCACATCCGCGTACTTGTGCACGTTTGGTGTCCGGACAGCTTATACTAGCGGGCTTTGGTTTAAGCCAGATCCTAGTATATGTTTTGGGATTGGTTTTATCTCATTGTATCCGTGTTCCTCGGAACACGGATACGGGTGTGTATGCACAGTTGACTGAGGCAGAGGCAGAGGACTTTCATTAGGGTTGATGACCATTGTCTTTTTCTTAACCCTAATGTTTATGTGTGAAGTATGGTTATTAATATTAGTTAATTATAATTGTGTTATGGTTAGGGTTGTTGACCATTTGACTATGGTTGACATGTTGACCTATGTTGACAATTTGACCATCATCATTTCATATGAAAGATGCTCTTTGATCCTTGCAAAAGCATTTAATGTGAAATGATAGTGGTCATTTCATGATTAACCATCACAATTATCTTTAGCTAATTATTTATTTATCATAATTCACATATATGTGAGAAGGTTGGCATTATTTTTCTCATTTTCTATCATTCTCATTCTCTCTCCTCCTCTTCCTCTCTCTCAAAGCTCTCCCTCTCATGAGTTGAGAACCATTAAGCTTGAGATAAAACATTCTAAATTACTCTCTACTCTTTCTAAGGTTCTAGGTTTAGCACACCAAACACCTTAGTTACTTCTAGTTTGAGGTTGGAGCTAAAAGTAGAGGCCCTCGGGTGGATCTTTCTTCGGCAAGATAAGGCGACAAGGAGAACCCGTTCTTTCCACTCCAAGGAGCAAGAAGAGAAGGACATGAAGACCTAGGTATAACCCCTTAACCGAGTAGCTAACTCTTTTAGCTTGTTTGTTAGTTTTTGTTTAGCAAAGATCCCTCCTTTTGGTTAGTCCATGTTGCCTAGTGTTGTAAAAATCGAATTTTTCATAACGTTTCCGCTACCTCGCAAGCACCGGGGTGGGCAACGTGGACTTACAGTGGTATCAGAGACTAGCTTAACACAAACTAACTAGTTAGCAAAGTATCTAGAACTTCGATCGGAAAAAATCGCAAAACACTTTTCAAAAACCCTAAGTTTCTGCCGATTTTTATTTCTGCTATAAAAATAATAAATCATACACTAAAAATCGGCTCAGGGTTTTTACAGAACACCCAAGAAAAACGAAACAGCGAGTCGACCAACTCACCGCGGAACCGCGGCAAGAGCATGCTCTTGCCGCGGATCCGCGGCCGAGTTGACTCGGCCGTGGGTCGTTTTTCCTGAAGTGTTCTTCTGTTGCTGTTTTGGGATTTTTAGGATGGTTTGTTTCTGTCCAGATTTTCCAGAGAACAAGTTAGTTTTTGGGGTGGTAACAAATTCGTATTTTGATCGAACTTCTTTGGACTTTGGCTAATGGGTTATATCTTTGATGTGATATATATATTGAACGTCTGCTAATCGCTATACGTCGATTGGTGGGGGTTGTACATATCTGTGATCTGTAATGTTGATGGTTTGTGTATATGACTTCGTTGGATTGTCGCGGATGAATAGCCGGGGGGTTGTGAGATGAGAGTTTTCTTATTCTTTCAATTCATGTAATATGTAATTTGATGTAATATTATTTATATGGCCGCACAACCGGGATGGGGTTGTAGCCGTCATTGTATAATTTCTTTTTACTGTTTTTGCTCCTAGGATGGACCCAAGGTGGGGTGCATAAACTACCGGGTATCTCGAAGTGCCGAGTGGCCTACTCACGTTGTTGAGGGAGGTTCCTTCACTTCGGGTACTTGGCGGGTAGTTTGCCGCACCCGTAGGGGTCTATGGTGGGGTTTTGGCTATTCATCGCGACCGTGTAATCCACCCTTCGTTACAGGATCGTACGAAATGCGGATTCCTAGTATATCCAATGTGCTCATCTGTGATCTGGAATGGCTATCATTGCATGTGATGAATGTATATATCTATATATATGATATCTATTTAGGCGTTGGTTATGTTTTGCATCCGTGCTAGTCCAGCCCCCGCTCTGTCGTTAGTTAAGTAACCTAACGGGTGATGACGGGACCCCGTGGCGAATGCGGATGGCATAAGCGTACGTCATATTTTCGTTGTTTTCTGCAATGGTAGGATTAATTGATGGGACACATTAAAATTAATGCAAGAAAAATAAACCAAGTAAAAGTCGTTGGAACACTTTCAAAACCACTCGGTTCTTTTCAAAACCAAATTTTAAATGCGGAGCTTGAACCACTCTTTTTGAAAGCTATCTCATTCCTTCGATTATATCAAGTTCACTACGTTCACAGTTTCGCCAAAACCATTCGTAGCCTTCCGTCGTTTCACATAGATAGTCAATAAGTATTCAAGCTATGTTTGTTGGCCAAAGTCAAGGCATAGTGATTGGTAGCTATTGGGTATTCATGTGCAGCATAGATAGATGTGTTGGTTTGGGACAGTCGTTCTACCTTGTTGGTCAAAGTCAAGGGTATGTGCGGGTGGGTTCAAATTAACCTGGAGAACGACGGGTAGAACTTGACATGTGACTTATGATTTGTTGGCCAAAGTCAAGGTTATAAGAGCATAGGGCAAAATTCCACATCGGGAGTTTCAAAAGAAACTGAAACTTGCTAGCGCTGCATACCATTTGGAGTGTGATGATTCTGGTAGGATTCCTTCAGTTTTATCACGCGATGATATTTAGATCCCGATCCTACTGTGAGTATATGCTGCTCCTCGGGAACTTTCTCACTTAACGATCAATGCTATAAACCAAGTAGGTGTCTAGAAAGGTGTTAGGCTACGCCCACAGGGAAAAGAGGTTATTTAATTAAGGAACTTCGTGAAAGCATTGGAAAACCTCCCTCGAAGTACCGACACTGGCCTGGCTGAACGGTTAAGCAAGAATTGTACGGTGAGATTGATCCCGACTAATTCTTCCTTTATGGTTTGAGGAGGGATTCGAGAGACAGTGGGAGCCATCCTGTTTAGACAAATTAAAAACCACTCTAAACTTGCAAGAGCATCATGCTAAAGTGTTTCTTCTCTCTCTCCTAATTGCAGCGACCAAATATCATGACTGAACTTAAGTTACTACTAGATAAAAACATACTGACAGGGCCAAACTACAAAGATTGGCTCAGGAATGTCAAAATGGCAATCACTTATGACAAGTTGGGGTATCTCCTTACCACCAAAGCTCCCCCTGTCCTAGGTCCCAAAACCAGCGTCGCGGATAGGGAAATCCGTAAGACCTGGGAAATCGACTGCGCGAAGGCAAAGTGCCTCGTGCTTGCCTCTATGGACATTGAATATCAGAGGAGGCACGAGAATATGGACCTCGAATCCATATTTCTCCATACAAAAGAACTGTATGGAGAGCAATCCCGTATCGCCAGATACGAAGTGTCGAAAAAGCTGTTTTCGGCGAGATTGGCCGTCGGATCATCGGTAGCGGAACACGTGCTTAAGATGATTGGCTACATAGAGGAGCTCGCGGACTTGGGGACCACGTTGGAGAATGAGCTCTATACAGACTTGATTCTCCAGTCCCTTCCTTCTACTTACACCCAGTTTATCCTGAACTTCAACTTGCAAGAAAAGGAAGTTGAACTATCAGAACTCCTCAACATGCTGAGGAGTGCAGAGGGCACCCTACAGAAAGATAGGGAAACATCCACTGTGTTTGTAAGAGGATCTTCCTCTTCTAGGTCCAAGGCGAAAGCCAAGGGAAAGAAGAAGAAAACCCCCGCCAAATCAAGGGGCGGTGTTAGTAAAGTGGATACGAAGGGAAAGGCAAAAGCAACAAAGGTAGAGGGAAAGCTTGTAGGGAAACAAGAATGCTTTTACTGTCACAAGAGTGGACACTGGAAGAAAGATTGCAGGGCTTGGAAGGCCAGAACCCAGGATCTGAAGCAAGTTGCGGCTTCAGCTTCAGGTGTGTATGTTATTGAAAACTGTCTATCAATAAACTCTACTTCCTGGGTATTGGATACCGGATCGGGATCTCATATCTGTAATTCTTTGCAGGCATTGAGAAAGCGTAGGTTTTTGAAGGCAGGTGACATGACCCTCAAAGTTGCAAATGGAGCTAGCATGGATGCTGAGGCCGTGGGGGACTATCACCTGGGAATGTCAGATGGACATGTTTTGGTTTTACGTAATTGCTTTTTTGTACCCAATGCAACTTGTAATATCATTTCTGTATCTTTAATATCTAAAGAAAGTTATGAATTTGCGTTTGTAAGTAATGTTGTAAACATTCACCTTAATCAAGTTCTGATTGGGTCAGGTACATTAAGCAATGGTATATACGTACTAAACCAACCACAGATTTTCAATGTCCAGAATACACACAAAAGAAAGTCTCCGGAAACAAATCAGGCTTTCTTATGGCATTGTAGACTGGGTCACATCAATGAGAGAAGGTTGACGAAGTTACATAAAGAAGGATATTTGGACTCGTTCGAATATCAATCATATGCAACTTGTCAATCCCGTCTCAATGGAAAGATGACAAAGACTCCGTTTACTGGACACGGAGTAAGAGCGAGCGAGCTCTTGGGACTCATACACAGGGACGTGTGCGGTCCAATGTCTACGCATGCACGAAGCGGTTATTCTTACTTCATTACTTTTACGGATGACTTTTCAAGGTACGGATATGTCTTCTTAATGAAACATAAATCCGAAGCCTTTGGAAAATTCCAGGAATATAAGAATGAAGTAGAAAAACAAACAGGCAAAAGTATCAAGACACTGAGATCTGATCGAGGTGGTGAATACTCGAGTGCCGAGTTCCTGGATTACTTAAAAGAGAATGGAATTCTCTTTCAGCTTACTCCTCCATACACTCCGCAACATAACGGTGTATTGGAGAGACGGAACCGCACCCTATTGCATATGGTACGTTCCATGATGAGTAACGCTGAGTTACCGCGATCATTCTGGGGATATGCACTAGAATCAGCTGCATACCTTTTGAACCGAGTTCTAACTAAGACTGTGCCTACTACACCATATCAGATGTGGTGTGGGAAGAGGCCCTATCTTAATCACATTAAGACATGGGGATGTCCAGCTTTTGTCAAAAAGCAGCATGCGGATAAACTCGAGGCACGCTCAGTGCGGTGCAAGTTTGTGGGATATCCAAAGAACTCCAAGAGATATTTCTTCTTTCCGAAGAGGAACAGAAGGTTTTTGTTTCTCGTCATGCCCACTTCTTGGAAACTGAGTTTTTGGAAAATCAGATAAGTGGGAGCGCAATAGAACTGGAAGAAATTTCAGAACCACGAGCTATTACTGAAAGCTTAATAGAACCAGAGGGTTCAAAAGATCAGGACATTCCTGTGCCGCTCCACAGAAGTAGTAGGCAGTCTCATCCGCCCGAGAGATACTACGGTTTTCTCATAGACGGGGATAGAGAGGATTGCATCATTGATAGTGATGAGGCGACTAGCTTCCAGCAGGCCATTCAGAGCGTCGACTCGGTAAAATGGCTGGATGCAATGCGGACCGAAATGGAGTCCATGTATACCAACAAAGTATGGACGTTGGACGTTGCTCCAGATGGGGTAAAACCCGTAGGATGCAAGTGGATCTTCAAAAGGAAGATTGGTGTAGATGGACAGGTTGAGACCTATAAAACTAGACTTGTTGCAAAGGGTTTCCGTCAAAGACCTGGCTTGGACTATGACGAAACCTTTTCTCCAGTGGCTATGCTGAAATCCATTCGGATCCTTCTTGCCATTGCTGCCTTCCACGATTATGAGATCTGGCAGATGGATGTAAAGACCGCTTTTCTAAATGGATATTTAGAGGAGTGTGTCTATATGGACCAGCCAGAGGGTTTCATTCAGAGTGGGAGCAGCGGAAAGGTGTGCAAGTTGCTTAAGTCCATCTATGGACTAAAGCAGGCATCGCGGAGTTGGAATATCTGTTTTGATGAGTCGGTCAAAGAATTTGGCTTTATCAAAAATCCAGATGAACCATGCATCTATAGTAGATTTGTAGCAAGAACTGTAGTATTCCTCGTTTTATACGTGGATGACGTTCTCTTGATAGGAAATGACATTCCTATGCTACAATCTGTCAAAGGGTTCTTGTCACACATGTTCTTCATGAAAGACCTGGGTGATGTCTCTTATATTCTGGGGATCCGGATCTATCGTGACAGATCCAAGAGGATATTAGGACTTTCACAGTCCCGGTACATCGACACCATACTGAAAAGATTCAGTATGGAAGATTCCAAGCGCGGTAATTTACCGGCTTGTCACGGGATCACCCTCTCCAAAGAGATGTCTCCCAAGACTGATTTGGAAAAGGATCGCATGTCTATTATACCCTACGCTTCTGCGGTAGGCTTTATAATGTATGCGATGTTGTGTACCAGACCGGATGTAGCTTATGCACTGAGTGTGGTAAGCCGGTATCAGTCAAACCCTGGGGAGAAACACTGGATAGCGGTAAAGAACATTCTCAAGTACCTGAGAAGGACTACGGAGATGTTCTTGGTGTATGGCGGAAAAGACCTTCAGATCGAGGCCTTTGCTGACTCCAGCTTCCAGAGTGACAAGGATGATTCCAAGTCCATGTCGGGTTATGTCTTTACCCTCTATGGAGGGGCGGTGTGTTGGAAGAGTTCCAAACAGGAAACCGTTGCTGACTCGATGATAGAAGCGGAATATATCGCTGCTGCAGATGCCGCAAAAGAAGCCGTCTGGATGAAGAAGTTCTTGACAGAACTTCAGGTGGTTCCGTCCATTGTTGATCCAATACCTCTGTATTGCGACAACAACGGGGCTATAGCTTTAGTGAAGGAACCCAGGTCCCATCAGAAGTCCAGACACATCTTGAGGCGGTATCACCTGATCAGGGAGATCGTGGGTCGCCAGGAGATCGAGGTTCGGAGAGTTGCTACGGAAGATAACACTGCTGATCCATTCACGAAGGCCTTACCCCAGACTCAGTTCGAGCGGCTGATCGAGATGATAGGTCTTCGATACGCCAGTACATGGCCTTAGTGCAAGTGGGAGATTGTTAGTGTATATGCCCCAGAGGCCATTACTGTATCATACTAGTTTGTATATTACTTGATGGAAGCTTAGGATATTCAACTTGTATTGACAATCTTACTCAAAATAATAGTATGGTACTTGGTTTGTTTCTACTTTAATGTGTGCATGTGTTTCTTCTAGCATATCGCCTTTACAAATTAGTAGAGCCCTTAAGATCTTTGCTTGATTACCAGTGTTGTGATGGCAGTCACACTCGTGGGGGCTGGGTAATCCACAAGCACATCTTTATGCAGGTCCCTAGTCATAGGACTATCGAGACAGGGCATCGATACTCCGGAGTAGACTAGCGTATGCGCTTCTCATCCCAGCTTGGGAGACGGTCTGTCCCACAGCCGTCAGTACGTTGTACTTGAGATAGTATGCGGGTGCTCGTTAGGTTACGAATACACTGGACAGGACTCGTCGGGAACTGTCGGTTGGTATTATACCTATCGTCAGTTATCAGTTCCCAGGTGACATGAGTACAGCTTAGTCCGTTGACTTGACACTGTCACTTCACCTCGACTGTGTTCCCACTGTTCTTTGATTACTACCTTACCACGGCTCAAAGGAGTCGTGCAAACAGGTAGTTTTTGGGTGCAGTCCCGAAGCACTTGGAGGCAGTGACGGTTAGACAGGATTCGTCTCTCCCGGTATTGGGGGTTGATATCGCGCTGTGTCTAGGAGAGAAATTACACAAAGTCCCTGGCCAGGGCAAGCGAGATAGACTGGTAGGTTTCCAGTGTTATCTCATGGTGTTCTGGGCTACACTCCGACAGGACTTGTACCGCTATTAAGGGACTGACGTTTACCGCCCTCTAGGCCTGCCATGCGATGTTCTTAGACGAACAGACCGGACTGTACGGAGACTGTCATATTCAGGCTCAGTAAGAGTTCAGATGGGTTTTACTAGTCAGTCTTCTTATCAGCATCTACCTGGGGACCATTACGTACAGCTAGTGCCGCTTGCGGTCTGTGGTTAAACCCACTGCCAGCGTAGTGTCGAGTCTTTAGAGTCCCACACAGAGGGTTACTCGCCTTTAGGCAAAATGAGTAGAGGTCGCATGGTTTTGCGACGGGGTTCGTTCACATCCGCGCACTTGTGCACGTTTGGTGTCCGGACAGCTTATACTAGAGGGCTTTGGTTTAAGCCAGATCCTAGTATATGTTTTGGGATTGGTTTTATCTCATTGTATTCGTGTTCCTCGGAACACGGATACGGGTGTGTATGCACAGTTGACTGAGGCAAAGGCAGAGGACTTTCATTTGGGTTGATGACTATTGTCTTTTTCTTAACCCTAATATTTATGTGTGAAATATGATTATTAATATTAGTTAATTATAATTGTGTTATGGTTAGGGTTGTTGACCATTTGACTATGGTTGACATGTTGACCTATGTTGACAATTTGACCATCATCATTTCATATGAAAGATGCTCTTTGATCCTTGCAAAAGCATTTAATGTGAAATGATAGTGGTCATTTCATGATTAACCATCACAATTATCTTTAGCTAATTATTTATTTATCATAATTCACATATATGTGAGAAGGTTGGCATTATTCTTCTCATTTTCTATCATTCTCATTCTCTCTCCTCCTCTTCCTCTCTCTCAAAGCTCTCCCTCTCATGAGTTGAGAACCATTAAGCTTGAGATAAAACATTCTAAATTACTCTATACTCTTTCTAAGGTTCTAGGTTTAGCACACCAAGCACCTTAGTTACTTCTAGTTTGAGGTTGGAGCCAAAGGTAGAGGCCCTCGGGTGGATCTTTCTTCGGCAAGAGAAGGCGACAAGGAGAACCCGTTCTTTCCACTCCAAGGAGCAAGAAGAGAAGGACTTGAAGACCTAGGTATAACCCCTTAACCGAGTAGCTAACTCTTTTAGCTTGTTTGTTAGTTTTTGTTTAGCAAAGATCCCTCCTTTTGGTTAGTCCATGTTGCCTAGTGTTGTAAAAATCGAATTTTTCATAACGTTTCCGCCTCCCCGCAAGCACCGGGATGGGCAACGTGGACTTACATATATAATATTGTAACAAGTTAGGGTTATAAATGCAATATGATTTGTGGAGATTAAACTAGTTAGAGTTTGATTTGGGTTAGCATTTGGGTTAGTTTTTTCATGAAGCTTCTAGAACCTTTGTTTTGTTTTAAGCAAAGATATTTTGTTGATATTTTGTAGAGATATTTCCTAACCCAACCCAAACCCTTTACCGTAGTTAAATCTCTACAATGGTTAAAGCCTTTCTTTATTAACCAAGGGTTGCAATTATAACCATGGTAATAATTCATTATTCATCACAAAAGGAATTATTCATTTTCTCCTTCCTTGAGCTCTTGAAAAAGCTTTACTAGGTTTTTATTTTGTGATGATATTGAGTGAGATTTTGAAAACAAATGAGAGCCAAATTCCTACTTCATCATCCTCATCTAATCTAGCCACTTAGATTAGGGTGTTCTCTTCACTAATACTTGATTAGAGAAGTGAGAGCTTGAGTTAAAGATTCTTCAAGGTAGATCATCTTCGAAAAGGAAGATTTCAAGCAAGCATGGATCATTCGGCTTGTCGAGCCTCTCTAGAGTCCGGAAGTTCATGGATTGTGGCGAAGGGACTACTACTCGGAGCTTATGAAGCGAAGTAGCAGACTACAAAGGTTGTAATCCCTTTCCTTTAGTTGTAAAGATATTCACATGCTTTGTTAACCCTAATTATCTAGCAAAGATCCTCGCTTTAGGTTGTTCGGCACTTCTAAATTTTAAATTTGGCATGGTTGATACCTTATAGACCCTTGTGATTGTGCCTAGTAACCCTACAGTGGTATCAGAGCCTAGCTAGAGCATTAGGCGATGTGTAGACGAAATTAAAAGTCCGATCGAACCCCGAAACGTCGTATTTGACCCCCTCTCTGGAATTTTTTTAAAAGATGGTTTTTTCCCTATTAAAAATACTCAAAAAAATAAGCAGGTAATTCTATGGATAACAGAGAAATACGAGCCCCTAATACCTTAAAGTCGTCGCGGAACCGCAGCCATAACAGGCTTTTGGCGGCGGTTCCGCTGCCGTACTTGGGTATTAGGGTTAGTGGTTTCTGGGTAACATCCGTAGGCATTACTACATGCTTCTGGGAATTTTTAATATTACTCAAGTGTTGAGTTTTCTGGAGATCTTTGGAATTCATTGATTCGATCGGAAAGTTTAACATCGTTTATTTTTCCCGGATAATTTAGAACGTGTTAAAATGTTCGAACGGATATCAATAACTCATTTTTTTCATGACGGAAAACTTTCAAGTGTTGGATTTTTTCATCTGTTTAAAACTTTCGGGAAATCATGCTAGCATATCTGTGGACCCTCTAGAAGAACATAAGCTTAACTCGATTATGTGACCGCTGCCACTGAACCCTAGGGTTTGTGGTAGTTTAGCGTTGCCACATATGAGGCGTTGGTTTGACCCTTCTACGGCTGGTTCATTGGCGTAGTGACATGTTCTGGGTTTTTTGAACTCTGCTCAAGTGTTGAGCTATTTGGGAAATTTTAGGTATTTGATTATTCGATCGGAAAGTTTAACATTGTCTATTTATCTGGAATGTGATACAATATATGGAATTCATATAGTTAGGCATGAAATGCGAAGTATGTGATATTTCGGATTTAAGATGTCTAAAGTATTTGTGGATTCCAAATGTTGTAGTTTTACACTTTCTTTTCTGTGACCGTAAGCGTAGTATGTGGTGTATCGCCGGCTTCGTTGCTATACATCAACGACAGTCGGGATACGCATACTTGCTTACGTTGATGATATGTGATCTTATGTGTTGTTGTGATATGTTATATTGGATCGTCGTATTCTGAATAGCCGAGAGTTTTATGTGAGATGAGGGTTTTTATTTTCATTTATGTAAAATTCATTTGTATGTAATATTCTTTTATTGGGGCACTTCCGGGTTGAGGATGATGTCACCATTGTATATTATTTACTTTTCTACATTAGGTAGACCCAAGGAGGGGAGCACAATTAACCAGGTTCTAGGGTCCAGTGGGAGGCCATCTCGAGGAGTCGAGACCGGGTCTCCTAACCCTAGAATTGGCAGTGTTGCTTGCCGCACTCGTAGGGGTCAGGGATGTGGGTTTGGCTATTCATCGCGACCGTGAAATCCGTGTTTTATACATGCTTGATGTAAAACACGGACGTCCTAGTATATCCAATATTTCATATGTTATCTTCTGCTGCAATGTTCTATGATGAGATCATATTACTACCTGAGACGAATGCTTATACTATATATATATGATGATATATAAATATTACAGCTTTCGTTTCTTCTGTGATGCTTAGAAAGCATAACTGATGGGATTTATTAATGAGATTAATAAAAGAAAAGAAACCTAAAAAGATGCTGTAGAATCAAAACTTTATAAAAATGGTAGCTACAGTCTTGCTTTGCACAGCGGTATATATGATATACCCTGCACCTTATTCGATGAGGAAAGAGCCGAGATCCCTTCACCGAGAGTGACCTCTTTAGCAAAACTGGCAGATGCTAAAACTGACGGATTAGTTTTTGATTGCTTCTATAGTTCTTGCTTTGCACAGCGGTATTTATGAAATATCCTACACCTTATTCGATGAGGAAAGAGCCGAGATCCCTTCCCCGGGAGTGACCTCTTTAGCGAAACTAGAAAAGCCTCAAAACACTCCTTTTCAAAATCACTTGTTTCTACAACGATATCAAGTTCATTACGCTCATGGTTTTCTGAAAAACCTGCATGGCCCTCCGTCATTTCAGATAGACACTAGTTAGTATTCGTGCTGCGTTTGTTGACCTTAGCCAAGGCGCAGTATACGGTAGCTAATTAGTATTTATCTGCTAAAACATGTGATGTGATTGAGTTAGGGTAGTCGTACGACTTTGTTGACCTTAGCCAAGGGTCGTACGGGTGGGTTTAATTCAATCGGGAAATGACGGGTTGAACTTGTCTAGCAATTATGATTTGTTGACCTTAGCCAAGGTCATAAGTTGCTAGGGGCAAAAGCATTATCGAGAATTTCAAGTGTTGAAAGTTGCAATGAGATTGCAAACCTTTTATGAGATAGTTGGATCCCGATACCCACTGCGAGTAAGAGTTACTCCTGGGAGAATTTTACACAGGACAATTAAACGATCAAGTAAGTGACTAGAAAGGTGTTTACGGGGTTAATCCTCTGGGAAAACGAGATTTATTTTAATTAGGTCCGTGCGAAAGCACGGGGAACCTCCCTCAAAGTACCAACATTGATCTGGCTGAAAGATTGGTGAACTTGTAAGGTGTAATTAATCCCGGCTAGTCTTTTCTTTTAGGGTTTGAAGTAAAATTTGATAAAAACAGTGGGAGACATCCTGATTAGATAAGATAATAACCAATCTAATCTTACAAGAGAATACGCTAAAGTGTTTCCTTCTCTCTCTCTCCAGGTAGCGACCATGTCAGGCCTTAATCAAGATAATAATATGGATGTATTGACTGAACCCGCTTATTATACTAAGCAGGGGAACGTTGGTCCCGTTCTTTCTTATAAATGTTATAAGACTGAGCAGAAAATAGGGGAATATCTGGATTCTCACACCGCCCAAACGAAGAACAAGCATGCTTATGCATCTTCTTCGGAAGTGTTAGTTATTGAGAACGGTTTCTCAGTTCACTCTACGTCCTGGGTATTAAATACCGGATCAGGATCCCACATATGTAATACGTTACGTGGGCTACGTAAAGGTATAGAACTGGGAATAGGTGATTATTCCGTAAGAGTAGGGAATGGTGCAGATGTTGCAGCCAAGGCTGTTGGCGAATATCACCTTGTGTTACCAAAAGGTAATACATTGATTCTGAACGAATGCTATTACATTCCGACCCTGATATGCAATATTATATCAGTTTCTTTATTGAATAAAAAAGGATATAATTTTGTAATACAGGATACTGTTATGAACATATTCCTGAATCAAAAGTTGATAGGATCAGGATCGTTAAATAATGGCATGTACGTTCTAAATCAAACTACAATTCTTAATGTACAGAACACAAACAAGAGGAAAAGTTCAGAAATGAACGAATCCTTCTTATGGTATTGTAGACTGGGTCATATCAATACGACAGGGCTAGCTAAGTTACATAAGGATAGATATTTGAATCCGTTCGAATTATCATCTTATGATACTTGCCAGTCATGTCTCAAAGGCAAGATGACCAAAACTCCGTTTAGTGGACACGGAGAAAGAGTTACAGAACTCTTGGGGCTGATACATAGTGATGTATGTGGTCCCATGTCTACACATGCCAGGAACGGTTCTTCCTACTTTATTACATTCACTGACGATCTCTCATGATACGGACATGTGTTCCTGATGAAACACAAGTCTGAAGCTTTTGAGAAATTCAGGGAATATAAGCACGAAGTAGAGAACCAAAAAGGCAAAAGTATTAAGATCCTTCGATCTGATCGAGGAGGAGAATACTTGAGCAATGAGTTCCTAGACTATCTAAAAGAGAATGGGATTCTCTCTCAGCTTACTCCTCCCTAAACACCACAGCACAACGGTGTATCGGAGTGGAGGAATCGCACCCTATTAGATATGGTGCGCTCTATGATGAGCAATGCTGAGTTACCTATTTCCTTCTAGAGGTATGCGCTTGAGACAGCCATATACCTATTGAATAGAGTTCCACCCAAATCGGTGCCTACCACTTCATATGAGATATGGAATGGGAAGAGACCATCTCTTAAACGAGTTAAGATATGGGGTTGTCCGGCCTATGTTAAAATACAAAATCCGGACAAGCTCGAGGCAAGATCAGCTCTTTGCAAGTTTGTGGGATATCCAAGCAATTCGTATGGATATCTATTCTACTACGGTGAACAACAAAATGTGTTTGTTGCTCAATATGCCACCTTTTTAGAAAAGGAATTTCTTGCAAAAGAAATTAGTGGCAAAGAGGTAGAGCTGGAAGAAGTTCTAGCACCACAAACTACAACTGATGATTTATTGGAACCAGAGAATTCAGTAGTACCCAACAAACCCCAGCCTCTCCGTCGATCTAGTAGGGTTTCTCATCCACCTGAAAGATACTACGGTTTTCTCATTGATGGTGGGAGCGAGGATTGCATCATGGAAGATGATGACCCGACAAGCTTCGAGCAGGCCATCACAAGTGGTGACTCTGTGAAGTGGCTGGATGCAATGCGATCTGAGATGGAATCCATGTACAACAACAAAGTATGGACTTTGGAAGTTGCTCCTGAAGGGGTAAAACCAATTGGGAGCAAATGGATCTTTAAGAAGAAACTTGGTGTAGATGGAAAAGTTGAGACTTACAAAGCAAGACTTGTTGCAAAAGGTTTCCGTCAATGACCATGTGTGGATTATGACAAAACCTTTTCTCCAGTGGCTATACTTAAGTCCATCCTGATTTTACTTGCAATTGCTGCATACCATGACTACGAAATCTGGCAAATGGATGTTAAGACCACCTTTCTAAATGGTGATTTAGAAGAGTGCGTGTACATGACTCAGCCAGAGGGCTCCGTAGACAGTGGGAGCAGCGGAAAGGTGTATAAGCTGCTTAAATCCATTTACGGGTTAAAGAAAGCATCGCAGAGTTGGAACATCTGTTTCGATGTTGTAGTCAAAGAGTTTGACTTCATCGAAAACGTAGATGAACCTTGTATACATAAAAAGGTTGCAGAGAGTAAGGTTGTCTTCCTCGTATTGTACGTCGATGACATACTCTTGATAGGAAATGATGTTCCTATGCTGCAATCGGTCAAGCTCTTCTTATCACAAAAATTCTCTATGAAAGATCTAGGTGATGCCTCCTGCATACTGGGAATAATGATCTATAGAGATAGATCTAAACGGATACTGGGATTGTCCCAATCCAGGTACATTGGCACCATACTAAAGAGGTTTAGTATGGAAGAATCCAAGCATGGGAACCTACCCACGATCTCTGGACTCACTCTCTCCAAAGAGATGTCTCCCAAGACTGATTTGGAGAGAGCTCGCATGCAAGGGATACCCTATGCTTCGGCAGTAGGCTCTATCATGTATGCGATGCTATGTACCAGACCCGATGTAGCATACTCACTAAGTATAGTGAGTAGGTATCAAGCAGATCCTGGAGAGAGTCACTGGATAGCTGTGAAGAACATTCTCAAGTACTTGAGAAGGACTAAAGAGATGTTCTTGGTGTATGGTAATGGAGAACTCCAAGTGGAGTCCTTTACCGATTCGAGCTTCCAAAGTAATATGGATGACTCTAAGTCGCATTCGGGATTTGTCTTTACCCTCAAAGGAGAGGCGGTGTGTTGGAAGAGTTCCAAACAGGAAACCGTTGCAGACTTGACGATGGAGGCTGAATACATCGCTGCCAACGATGCTGCAAAAGAGGCTGTCTGGATGAAGAAGTTCATTACTGAACTTGGTGTGGTTCTATCCATTGAGCATCCAATACCTTTGTATTGTGATAACAATGGAGCTGCGGCGTTGGCCAAGGAATCCAGGTCCCATCAGAAGTCCAGACATATTCTGAGGCGGTATCACCTGATCCGGGAGATAGTTGATCGCCGGGAGATCGAGGTCAGGAGAGTTGATAAGAAGGACAACACTGTGGATCCACTCACGAAGGCCATTCCCCAGACATAGTTTGAGAGACTCTTCTGGATGCTGGGTATGAGATACTACAACAGCTGGCCTTAGTACAAGTGGGAGATTGTTAGTTATATATATACCCTAGAGGCCATTGTTGTACATATGATGTAAATTATAGTGGATGCTTGGATATATATAGAGATGACTTTCTTGCTCGACATGATAGTATGCTATTTGGTTTCACTTTGTCTTAACATGTTGACTTATATTAGTTTACTGTCTTGCTCTCACGTGTTGATAAAGCCCTTAGGATATGTACTCGACTACCGGGACTATGATGAGATCATACTAGTGGGGCCACGGTAGTCTATGAGTACATCCTATAATTGTTCCTAGTCGAAGGTGTATCAAGATAGGGCATCGATACACCAGAGTAAACTAGCGTATACGCATCTTAACCCATATGATGGGCGATGGATGATCCCATATCCATCGGTGTTTGATATCAAAGATGGTGTACGGGTGCTCAGTGGAGACTGGGTACACTGAACGGACTCGCCGAGAGCTCCCAAATGGTATTATACCTCACGCCAGATGGCAGTTCTCTGGTGACACTGGTACAGGGTAGTCTGTAGACCCGAGATCGTCATAGAGTCTTATGTGATTCCCACTGTGCTTTGATTTCCTCCTTACCATGTCCAAGAGGGCGTGCAAAATGGTGGCTTTTGGGTACAGTCTCGAATCACATGGAGGCAATGAGTGATAGGAGGGGTTTCGTCTCTCCCGGTATAGAGAGTTGATGTTGTGCTGTATTCGATTGGCTATAACTGGAAGTCCCTGGCCAGGGCTGATATAGAGTGCTACTGGTAAGTGTTATCAGTAGTTTCTCGACCTATTATGAGCCTCACATCGACACGACTTATCGGTTACTGGGGTTTGACGTATACCACCTCTAGACTAGATATGCGACATATCAGACGAAGAGACCGGACTGTACGGTAGTGTTACTGATCGGATTCACAGAAGAATGTACATGCTTGCTTGTTGATCTTCTGATCGGTCAATACCTGGGTGGTTGTTATGTTTAGCTGACCGCTTGCAGCTTGTGGGTGTTTGATATGATTATCACCTACTGCCGGCGTATTGACGATTCTTTAGAGTCATCATCACTTACTGCCGGCGTATTGACGATTCTTTAGAGTCCTATTCAGAGGTTTCTTGACTTACGCAAAACGGAGTAGGTGCACATATGTGATTTGTGCGGGATTAAGAATATTACGATATGAGATACCGTATTCTATTCTCGCGATATTAGATATCGGCTGGGTATATGTGATATAGCCGGGTCATCGGATCATGTGTTGATTCGATGAAATGATACAAATTATATTAGTCGGTTATTTGAGAAATAACCGGATTGTCGAATCAAGTGTTGATTCGATAATTTAATGTATAATTATATATGTGATATATTACATTACATTAACTGATATAGGCTCGCTTTATTGATTCATTTTCTCACCGGATAATACATTGATATATATGCGATATATGTTAATTGTATTATTTTCTTTTGTTACAAAAATATATTATATATGTGATATATAATATTGTAACAAGTTAGGGTTACAAATGCAACAAGATTTGTAGAGATTAAACTAGTTAGGGTTTGATTTGGGTTAGCATTTGGGTTAGCTTTTTCATGAACCTTCTAGAAGCTTTGTTTTGTTTTAAGCAAAGATATTTTGTTGATATTTTGTGGAGATATTTCCTAACCCAACCCAAACCCTTTACCCTCGTTAAATCTCAACAATGGTTAAAGCCTTTCTTTATTAACCAAGGGTTGCAATTGTAACCAAGGCAATAATTCATTATTCATCACAAAAGGAATTATTCATCTTCTTCTTCCATGAGCTCTTGAAAAAGCTTTACTAGGTTTTTCTTTTGTGATGATATTGAGTGAGATTTTGAAAACAAATGAGAGCCAAATTCCTTCTTCATCATCCTCATCTAATCTAGCCACTTAGATTAGGGTGTTCACTTCACTAATACTTGATTAGAGAAGTGAGAGCTTGAGTTAAAAATTCTTCAAAGTAGATCATCTTCGAAAAAGAAGACATCAAGCAAGCATGGATCATTCGGCTTGTGGAGCCTCTCTAGAGTCCGGAAGTTCATTGATTGCGGCGAGCTTATGAAGCGAAGGAGCGGACTACAAAGGTTGTAATCCCTTTCCTTCAGTTGTAAAGATGTTTACATGCTTTGTTAACCCTAATTATCTAGCAAAGATCCTCGCTTTAGGTTGTTCGGCACTTCTAAATTTTAAATTTGGCATGGTTGATGCCTTATGGACCCTTGTGATTGTGCCTAGTAACCCTACAGGGGACGCTCTTCCCTGCAGGTGCAAGCCCCTGCAGTTAATTACGCTACCGCATCGCGGTAACCAGTTTCTCCTTCTCCAGATGGTCATTTCGTGTCGTGTGTGTTTGTTTTGTTTTTGGTTGCCCGTGAATTGTATACGGAGACTAATTTATGTTGTCGCCCATAGGGCGTAGATTAGTCCAAATCCGTATCTTCTTAGATTTGGGTTTGGGGGTTGGGTTTAAGGATGCGTTAGCCTCATTTGAGACAAAGATCAACTTAAACGTATGTTAAGGATACGTTAGTCTAATTTTAGACTAAGATCAACTTAACGGGATCATTTAGATCCAACAAAAGAGCATTTGGACTCTATTGTTTAGCTTAGGGACATTGCAGTCGATTAGTTTAAGGACATTACGGTCCAGCGTTATTTTAAGGACATCTCGGTCCAAGGTTAAGGACATCATAGTCCGTGAGTTTAAAGACCTCATAGTCAAAGTAAAGGACAACATAGTCCGTGAGTTTAAAGACCTCACAGTCAAGGTTTAGGATATTATAGTCCGTGAGTTTAAAGACCTCACAGTCAAGGTTAAGAAAATCATAGTCCGTGAGTTTAAAGACCTCACAGTCAAGGTTAAGGACATCATAGTCCGTGAGTTTAAAGACCTCACAGTCAAGGTTAATGGCATCATAGTCCGTGAGATTAAGGACCCTATAGTCCATGAAATGTGTGGTTGTCGGGACACGTCACCTCTCTGAAGACGTTGAAGGATTACAACGACAAATATCAGAGGAGTGAAGAGATGTACTCTCGAACCGACGTGAGTTGGTTGAAAGATCTGTAGTCCAATTTGGGGCTAAGATCTGTGATTTATGAGCATGTGGGCTCAATTAAGCTGAATTTGAGGACTTATGGCCAATCTTGGGCTAAGTCCAATCAAGTTAAAATATTTTAACATTTATTCTGGGATGCTAAGCATTTGTTTGAGCTCGGCCCTTTTAACAATACTGAGCATTGATTTAGCTTCTGGCAATGTTTGTCTTTTACTGAATGCTGAGCATTCATCATAGCTCTGGGACTTGTTCAAAGAACAATTTAAGTTCTACCCAAGCGCACATAAAAGCATGTAGTGCGCTTGGCACTATCGCCAGTCAATGAGCACAGGGCACTATGTTTAAAGCGCTAGTGCGCTTGACGCTTTGCGCCAGATGTGAAGCGCTAATGCGCTTAGCGCTTTGCGCTAAATGAAGTGTGCAGATGCGCTATTGTTGAAGCATTGAGGCGTTTGGTACTGGTGCCATATAATTAATTGCAGAGCGCTTTTAGTAATGCAGCGCACACGTGAGGAGCACGTGGCGGGCTTAGCGCCGAGCGCTAGATGAAGAGCACTAAGGCACTTTTGAATTAGGAGCGCTAAGGCTCTTATTAGATTAGGAGCGCTAAGGCTCTTCTTAGGTTAACTTTGCGCTCTGCAGGTTAATTGTTCTTTGATAAAAGGCTTTGTCTCAAAATTCTAACAACAAAGTTCTTACTTCATAGGAGATGTTTCAATCTCTTTTTGATGAAGGGCTTTGCCTTTGTGGATCTGTGATCCTAAGAGAATTGAATAATTCTCCCTCCCTTTATAATGAGATATTCATAATCTCTTTTGTGAAGGACAACTTTGTCTTATAGATCTATGATCTGTGAAAGAATTAAGTACTTCTGTTTATATTGAGACGATTTCGTCTGTATATTCTTTTTACCTTGAAAAAGAATTATCTTCCTTCGCCGAGAGTTTCTTCTTCTTCTTGAGATTCTCTCCAAGTTTATGGGGGGGGGGGTTCCTCTCTATGAGACTTGAAATCTGGGGGCCTTTATATAGGGCAAGATGGTTTGTTCAATCAGTTAAGGAGATATTTTCTCCAATTGATTTGGGGAATTTCCTATCGTTGGATCTTTGATCCAAGGGCTTCTGATTTATAAAAGGCATTTTTCTTGTTTTTAACAAGATTGGGAAATCTTTCCATATATAATTTATTCTGTCTTTGGTAATTTTTATTTACCATTGGATCATTAATCCAACGGTGCTCTGATTTACAGAGCACAATTTTGTTGTTTGGAAAGATTTTGAGGAATCTTTCCTTAACAGAATTTATTCTGTATTTTTAGTGATTTTCAATCACCATTAGATCATTGATCCAACGGTGTTCCAAATTCAGGGCACAGACTTTTCTGTTTGGAAAGATTCAACAGAATTTCATTCTTGTTAATTGATGATTTAATCATATCCGTTGGATATTTGATCCAACGGTGAGTAATATTTAGTTCCAGCGCTAGCGCTTATGCGCTCTGCCCATGATGCGCTACTTGGAGCGCAGCGCTCTTAGCGCTAGCGCACACATACTTTGCACGTGGTGCGCTACTTGTAGCGCAGCGCATCTGGCGCTCGTGCCTATGCGTTTTGCATGGGGTGCGCTGTTTATGGTGCAGCGCTTTTATAAAAGCGCAGCTTTGATTCAAATTTTGAATTCTGAACAGAGCTTTGCTCTAATTGGGGAAACAAATGCCCCTACTATTTTACCCACGTAAGTATATATGTGGGTGAAGTAGCGCAGAGTAATTTATAGCATATGACCAGTTTCGGGTTGGTATATAATTTTCAGAATCTTTATCTGAGAAGATAACGAGCAGACATAAGTGTCATCATTTATCATTGACTCAAATCTCGACTCTTAAGGATATAGTTCCAAACCCTCTGCTCCATGAGCCGCACCCTTCTATTTCTTTATGTTTTACTCTGGCGTGAAGTAGTTTATATGCTCATGAGTAACTTCTCCATTTCAGTGGCATGTAGCTTTGGCAAGTGTGGCCTATAGATGGTAGATAACAGTTTATCTTGAACTCTTTATAAGGTAGCGATGGCTTAGAAAATAGGGTTAGGATCTGTTGCCTAAGACTTTTCAACTTTATGAGCCGTGAGGGTCTCATAAAGACTTTTCTCCCTACGAGTCGAGAGGATCTCGTAGGTGTCTTTTCTCATTAGGAGTCATGAGGACTCCTAAGTGCGTTTTCTCCTGAGAATTGTAAGGATCTCACAAGAGAATTTTCTTTATGCATAGGGACACTAATTTCCTCGCAAGTTGAGACGAATCGAGAGATTCTCGCTAAGACACCGATTTCCTTGCGGGTCGAAACGAATCGAGAGGTTCTCGCCAAGGACGCTGATTTCCCTGAATCGAGATAAGAAGCGATGGCTTAGGAAACAGGTTCAGATATGTTGTATAAGACTTTTCAACTTTATGAGCCGTGAGGGTTTCACAAAGGCTTTTCTCCCTACGAGTCGAGAGGATCTCGTAGGCGTCTTTTCCCCTTAGGAGTCGTGAGGACTCCTAAGTGCTTTTTCTCCTGAGAATCATAAGGATCTCACAAGAGAATTTTCTTTATGTGTAGGGATACTAATTTCCCCGCAAGTTGAGACGAATCGAGAGATTCTCGCAAAGACACTGATTTCCTTGCGGGTCGAAACGAATCGAGAGCTTTTGCCAAGGACGTTGATTTCCCTGAATCGAGATAAGAAGCGATGGCTTAGGAAACAGGTTCAGATCTGCTGCCTAAGACTTTTCAACTTTATGAGCCGTGAGGGTCTCATAAAGGCTTTTCTCCCTACGAGTCGAGAGGATCTCGTAGGTGTATTTTCTCCTTAGAAATCGTGAGGATTCCTAAGTGTGTTTTCTCTTGAGAGCCGTAAGGTTCTCAAAAGAGAATTTTCTTCCTTACAAGTCAAGAGAAACTCGTAAGTGATTGATGAGTTGACCTACTCCCGAGTCAAAGCATTGCCTCAACAGGGAGGTCGAGGGTTGACTTTGGTTTGTCTGTGCACTGCCGAGTCATGGAATTGGGGACTTTGCCGCGGCTCCTCTTCGCTGACGTCGTATATTCCTGTAGAGATACTGATTTTTCTACGGGTCGGCGGGAATCGAGATGTTCTCGTCAAGGACGCTGATTTCCCTGAATCGAGGTATTTGCCAAGGACACTGATTTCCCTGGAGTCAAAACGAATCGAGGTATTCCTGCAAAGACATCGATTTCTCTGTAGGTCGACGTGAATCGAGGTTCTCTCGTCAAGGACGCTGATTTCCCTGAATCGAGGAGGTTGCCAAGTACACTAATTTCCCTGGGGTTGAGACGAATCGAGGTATTCCTGCAAAGGCGCTGATTTCTCTGTGGGTCGACGTGAATCAAGATGCTCTCGTCAAGGACACTGATTTCCCTGAATCGAGGAAGTTGTCAAGGACATTATTTCCATGGGGTTGAGACGAATCGAGGTATTCCTGCAAAGGCGCTGATTTCTCTGGGGGTCGACGCGAATCGAGGTGCTCTCGTCAAGGACGCTGATTTCCCTGAATCGAGGTTTTTGCCAAGGACATTGATTTCCTCGGAGTTGAAACGAATCGAGGTATTCCTGCAAAGACGCTGATTTCTCTGCGGGTCAACGTGAATAGAGATGCTCTCGTCAAGGACGCTGATTTCCCTGAATCGAGGTTTTTTCCAAGGACACTGATTTCCTCGGAGTTGAAATGAATCGAGGTATTCCTCCAAGACGCTGATTTCTCTGTGGGTCGACGTGAATAGAGATTCTCTCGTCAAGAACGCTGATTTCCCTGAATCGAGGAGGTTGCCAAGGACACTGATTTCCCTGGGGTTGAGACGAATCGAGATATTCTTGCAAAGACGCTGATTTCTCTGTAGGTCGACGTGAATCGAGATGCTCTCATCAAGGACGCTGATTTCCATGAATCGAGGAAGTTGCTAAGAACACTGATTTCCCTGGGGTTGAGACGAATCGAGAGTTTCCTGCGACACTGATTTCTCTGCGGGTCGACGCGAATTAAGCTGCTCTCGTCAAGGACGCTGATTTCCCTGAATCAAGGTTTTGCCAAGGACACTGATTTCCCTGAGGTTGAGATGAATCGAGGTATTCCTACAATGACGCTGATTTCTCTGTGGGTTGACGCGAATCGAGATGCTCTCGTCAAGGACACTGATTTCTCTGAATCGAGGTATTGCCAAGGACACTGATTTCCTCGGTGTTCGAAACGAATCGAGAGATTCCTGCAAAGACACTGATTTCTTTGCGGGTCGATGCAAATCGAGATGCTCTCATCAAGGACGCTGATTTCCCTAAATCGAGGAGGTTGCCAAGGACACTGATTTTCCTGGGGTTGGTTGACTTGTTTCCGAGACGGAGCGTTGATCCGGCAGGGAGGTCATTGGTTGACTCCAGGTTGTCTGTGAACCGTAGAGTCTTAGAACTGGAGACTTTGCCGTGGCTCCGATTGATGGTGTAGCATCTGTGTCCTGCTGGAATGATGAGGCACACCGTTGTTGGTCTTCGGGCCATAGATGTGGCTATTGAGATTTGGAACTAGGGACTTTTCCATGGCTCCATTTCATTGCGACTCTGAGGTCGGTTGTTGACGTCACGTCTGAAGCTGGTTGAAGTGAGGAGAAACGCTGTTGGTGATCTCTAGGCTGTCTGTGAACCATCAAGATTTGGAACTAAGCGACTTTGCCATGGTTATGTTGTTTTGACCCTGGGGTCGTTTGTTGACGTCGCATCTGCATCCTGCTGGAGTAAGGAGAAACGCCATTGGTGATCTCTAGGCTGTCTGTGAACGGTCGAGATTTGGAACTAGGGGACTTTGCCATGGTGCCGGGGTAGTCTCTAGGCTGTCTATGAACCGTCGAGATTTGGAACTAGGGGACTTTGCCGTGGCTCCATTTGTTGGTGTAACATCTGTATCCGATTAGAGGGAGGAAGAATGCCGGTGTTGATCTCTAAGTTGTCGATGTTGACGTTGAGACCTTGAAGCTAGAGATCTTCCTTTGCTTTGTTTATTGACATTGTGTCTGCAATATTGCGACGAATGTCGAGATTGTTTTTAGGTTGTCTATGAACTGTCGAGATTTGGCTTCGCTTCGACGAAGCCTGGTGGGACGATATGGTTCCCTTCTTGTTTGTGCCTATGAATTGTATACAGGAGTCAATGTGACCTCACATGCAGGGCAGAAAGTTTCATTCTTTCATTTTTTTTAATTCTTGTTAATTATGTATATGCCCTAGAGGCCATTGTTGTACATATGATGTATATTATAATGGAATCTTGGATATATATAGAGATGACTTTCCTGCTCGTCATGATAGTATGCTATTTGGTTTCACTTTATCTTAACATGTTGACTTGTATTGGTTTACTGTTTTTCTCTCACATGACGATAAAGCCCTTAGGATCTGTACTCGACTACTGGGACTATGATGAGATCATACTAGTGGGGCCATGGTAGTCGATGAGTACATCCTATAACTGTTCCTAGTCGAGGGTATATCGAGACAGGGCATCGATACACCAGAGTAGACTAGCGTATACGCATCTTGACCCATATGATGGGCGATGGATGATCCCACATCCATCAGTGTTTGACATCAGAGATGGTGTACGGGTGCTCACTGGAGACTGGGTACACTGGACGGACTCGCCGAGAACTCCCAGATGGTGATATACCACACGTCAGATGTCAGTTCTCCGGTGACACCGGTACAGGGTAGTCTGTAGACCCGAGATCGTCATAGTGTCTTGTGTGATTCCCACTGTGCTTTGATTTCCACCTTACCACGTCCAAGAGGGCATGCAAAACGGTGGCTTTGGGTACAGTCCCGAATCACATGGAGGCAATGAGCGATAGGAGGGGATTCGTCTCTCCCGGTATAGGGAGTTGATGTTGTGCTGTGTTCGATTGGCTATAACTGGAAGTCCCTGGCCAGGGCTGATATAGAGATTTACTGGTAAGTGTTACTAGTAGTTTCTCAACCCGGTATGAGCCACACATCGACACGACTTATCGGTTACTAGGGTCTGACGTATACCACCCCTAGACTTGATATGCGACATATCAGACGAACAGACCGGACTGTACGGGAGTGTTACTGATTGGATTCACAGGAGAACGCACAGCCTAGCTTGTTGATCTTCTGATCGCTCAATACCTGGGTGGCTGTTACGTTTAGCCGACCGCTTGCAGCTTGTGGGTGTTTGATATGATCATCACCTGCTACCGGCGTATTGACGATTCTTTAGAGTCCTACACAGAGGTTTCTTGGCTCAGGCGAAACGGAGTAGAGGCACATATGTGATATGTGCAGGACCGAGGATAATGCGATATGAGATACCGTATTATATTCTTGCGATATTTAGATATGATCCGGGACATCAAATCAAGTGTTGATTCGATGAATCGGTACATGGTATATTAGTCGGTTATATTCGATATAGCCGGATCGTCGGATCAAGTGTTGATTCGATGATTTAATGTATAATAATATATATGATATATTATTACATTATCTAATATTGGCTCGCTTTATTATTTCATTTTCTTACCGGATTAATACATTGATATATATGCGATATATGTTAATTGTATTATTTTCTTTTGCTGCAAATATATAATATATATGTGATATATATTATTGTGACATGATATGATTTGTTATTAAACATGTTTAAGGATGATTAAATGGGATTAGGGTTTGATTAGGGTTAGCTTCTTCTTGCACATTCTAGAAGCTTTTTCTTTTGTCTTGGTTAAGATATTATGGTTGATAATATCTCATGACTCATTTCTAACCAAACCAAACCCTAACTCTAGTTTATTCTCTACAAACTATTAGCCACTCATCCTTGACCATGGTTTATATATCAATCATATACATTTCTTTCTATTCATCACAAAAGGAATTATCATTTCCATTATCATCTCCATTATCATCTTCTTCTCTCTTGATTTTGAGCTCACTAGAAATTCATTTTGTGATGATAAATTATGAGAAAATGATTTAAAAAGAAAGCATAAATACTACTCTCTCATTCTCATCTCATCTAGCCCATGAGATAAGTGTGTTCATCTCTTTAGAGTGAGAAAGCTTGAGTTATTGATACTTCGACGTAGATCATCGGAGATTTGGAACACTTCAAGCTAGCATGGATCGTTCGAGTCGTGGAGCCTCTCTTGAGTCCGGGAGATCGTGGATCGCGGCGAAGGGACTTCTACTCGGAGCTTGTGAAGCGAAGGAGCGGACTACAAAGGTTGTAATCCCTCACACTTAGCTTAAAAGATGTAGTCTTGTATGCTTAACCCTAATTATCTAGCAAAGATCCTGTCTTTGGGTTGTTCGGCACATGTAAAATTTTATTCGTGCATGTTTGATGTGTTATGAACCTTCACAAGTGTGCCTAGGAACCATACTAGTGGTATCAGACCTAGCTAGAGCATTAGGCGACGTGTTTACGAAGTTAAAACTCCGATCGAACCCGAACCGACGAAAATAACCCCCTCCCTGGAAATTTTTCAAAATCTGGGATTTTTCTGAATTAAAAATACCTAAAAAAATCAGCAGGGAATTCTAAGAATTACCATGAAACACGGGCCCACAACTCCACTAAATTGCGGCGGAACTGCGGCGGGAACCTGCTTCCCGCGGCGGTTCCGCGGCCGATTTATGGGATTGTGACACGTGGCTTCATGGTAATATCCGTAGGTGCTTGTTGATGCTTCTGGGTATTTTTATAGTGGCTCAAGTGTTGAAGATTATGGGGTTTATTTTGTAATCGTAGATTCGATCGGAAAATTTAAATTCGTTATTATTTCCGGATATTTAGAAACTGTTAAACTATTTGAACGGATATCATTAACTCACTTTTTCCCGGCACGGCAAACTTTCAAGTGTTGAATTTTTATCGGGTTTAAATCTTTCGGAAAAATTGTACAAGATAAGCCGTGGACCCTCTAGAAGACAACAAACCTTAACTCGATTATGTGACCGTCTTGAACTGCCTTTTGAACCTTCGGGTTTGGGGCAGTACGGCGTGCCACATGTGAGGCGTTGGCTTGACCCTTTTACGGCTGGATCACTGGTACTGTGACATATTCTGGGATTATTTGAACTCCGCTCAAGTGTTGAGCATTTTAGGAAATTTTGGGTATTTGATTATCTGTTCGAAAAGTTTAATACTGTCTATTTATCTGGAATATGATACAATATGTGGAATTCATAGAGTTGGCATGAAATGCGAATTATGTGATATTTCGAATTTACGATGTCTAAAGTGATTGTGGATTCCAAATGTTGTAGTTTTACACTTTCTTTTCTATGACCGTAAGTGTAATATGTGATATCGCCGGTTTCGTTGCTATATGTCAACGACAATTGGGATGCGCATATTTACTTACGTTGATGATATGTGATATTATGTGTTGCTGTGATATGTTATATTGGATCGTCGCGTTCTGAATAGCCGGGGGTTTTATGTGAGATGAGGGTTTTTATTTTCATTCATGTAAAATTCATTTGTATGTAATATTCTTTTATTGGGGCACTTCCAGGTTGCGGATGATGTCACCGTTGTATATTATTTACTTTTCCGCATAAGGTAGACCCAAGGAGGGGAGCACAAGTAACCGGGTTCTAGGGTCCAGTGGGAGGCCATCTCGAGGAGTCGAGACCGGGTCTCCTAACCCTAGAATTGGCAGTGTTACTTGCCGCTCTCATAGGGGTCTTGGGATGTGGGTTTGGCTATTCGTCGCGACCGTGGAATCCGTGTTTTATACAGGCTCGTATTGAAAACACGGACGTCCTAGTATATCCAATATTTCATATATGTTCTTCTGCTGCAATGTTCTGTGATGAGATCATATTACTGCCTGAGACGAATGCTTATACTATATATATATGCTGATATATAAATATTATTGCTTTCGTTTCTTCTGTGATGCTTAGGAAGCATAAGCTGATGGGATTTTATTAATGAGATTAATAAAAAGAAAAGAAACCTAAAGATGTTGTAGAATCAAAAATTTATAAAAAGGGTAGCTACAGTTTTTCTTTGCACAGCGGTATATATGATATGCCCTGCACCTTATTCGATGAGGAAAGAGCCGAGATCCCTTCACCGGGAGTGACCTCTTTAGCGAAACTGGCAGATGCTACAAAACTCGGTTTGTCTTTTGATTGCTTTTAGAGTTTTGCTTTGCACAGCGGTATATATGATATATCCTGCACCTTATTCGATGAGGAAAGGGCCGACGATCCGTTCACCGGGAGTGACCCTTTTAGCGAAACTAAGAAAAGCCTCAAAAACACTCCTTTTTCAAAAACTACTCGATTCTACGACAATATCAAGTTCATTACGCTCAGGGTTTTCTGAAAAACCTGCGTAGCCCTCCGTCATTTCAGATAGATATTATTTAGTATTCGTGCTATGTTTGTTGACTTAGTTAAGGCATAATGTACGGTAGCTAAGTAATGTTTATCTGCTAAAACATGAGATGTGATTGAATTAGGGTATTCGTACGGCCTTGTTGACTTAGTTAAGGGTCGTACGGGTGGGTTTAATTCCATCGGGAAATGACGGGTTGAACTTGACTTGCGATTTATGGTTTGTTGACTTAATTAAGGTCATATATCGCTAGGGGCAAAATATTATCGGGAATTTCAAGTGTTGAAATTTGCAATGAGATTGCATACCATTTATGAGATAGTTGGATCCCGATACCCACTGCAAGTAAGAGTTACTCCTGGGAGAGTTTTACACAGGACAATTAGCCGATCAAGTAGGTGTCTAGAAAAGTGTTAACGGGGTTACGCCTCTGGAAAAATGAGGTTTACTTTAATTAGGTCCGTGCGAAAGCACGGGGAACCTCCCTCAAAGTACCGACACTGATCTGGCTGAAAGATTGACGAAATTGTAGGGTGTAATTAATCCCGGCTAATCTTCCCTTTTAGGGTTTGAAGGTAGATTTGATAAAAACAGTGGAAGACATCCTGATTAGATAAGATAATAACCAATCTAATCTTGCAAGAGCATACGCTAAAGTGTTTTCTTCTCTCTCTCTCCAGGTAGCGACCATGTCAGGCCATAATCAAGATAATAATATGGATGTATTGACTGAACCCGATTATTGTACTGAGCAAGGGAACGTTGGACCCGTTCTTTCTTATAAAAGTTATAAGACAGAACAGGAAACAGGAGAATATCTGGATTCTCACGCCGCCCAAAAGAACATGCATGTTGATGCATCTTCTTCGGGTGTGTTAGTTATTGAGAACTGTTTCTCAGTTCACCCTACGTCCTGGGTATTAGATACCGGATCAGGATCCCATATATGTAAATTGTTACATGGGCTACGTAAAGGTAGAGAACTGGGAAAAGGTGATCATTCCGTTCAAGTAGGGAACGGTGCAAGTATTGTAGCCAAAGCAGTTGGCGAATATCACCTTGTATTACCAAATCGTAATACACTGATTCTAAATGAGTGCTATTATATACCGAACATGATGTGCAATATTATATCAGTTTCTTTATTAAGTAAAGAAGGATATAATTTTGTAGTAAAGGATAATGTTATGAACATATTCCTAGATCAAAAGTTGATTGCATCAGGCTCGTTACATAATGGCATATTCATTCTGAATCAGAATACAGTCCTGAATATACAAAACACACACAAGAGGAAAAGTTCAGATATGAACAAATCCTACTTGTGGCATTGTAGACTTGGTCATATCAATGCGACACGGCTGGCTAAGTTACATAAGGATGGTTATTTGAATCCGTTCGAATTATCATCTTATGATACTTGCCATTCATGTCTCAAAGGAAAAATGATCAAAACTCCATTTAGTGGACACGGAGAAAAAGTTACTGAACTCTTAGGACTAATACATAGTGATGTATGTGGTCCCATGTCTACGCATGCCAGGAACGGTTCTTCCTACTTCATTACATTCACTGACGATCTCTCTAGATACGGACATGTGTTTCTGATGAAACACAAGTCTGAAGCTTTTGAGAAATTCAGAGAATATAAGCACGAAGTAGAGAACCAAACGGGCAAAAGTATTAAGATTCTTCGATCTGATCGAGGAGGTGAATACTTAAGCAGTGAGTTCCTAGATTATCTAAAAGAGAATGGGATTCTCTCTCAGCTTACTCCTCCTTATACACCACAGCACAACGGTGTATCGGAACGAAGGAATCGGACCCTATTAGATATGGTGCGATCTATGATGAGCGATGCTGAGTTATCTATTTCCTTTTGGGGGTATGCGCTTGAGACAGCCATATACATATTGAATCTAGTTCCGTCTAAATCTGTACCTATCACACCATATGAGATATGGAGTGGGAAGAGACCATATTTTAAACGAGTTAAGATATGGGGTTGTCCGGCCTATGTCAAAAGACAAAATCCAGACAAACTTGAGGCACGATCAGTTCTTTGCAAATTTGTGGGATATCCTAAGAATTCTCAAGGATATATTTTCTATCACGCCGAGAAACAAAAAGTGTTTGTTTCTCAATATGCCACCTTTTTAGAAAAGGAATTTCTTGCAAAAGAAATTAGTGGCAAAGAGGTAGAGCTGGAAGAGGTTCCAGAAACAGAAATTGCAACTGAAGATTTAGTAGAACCAGAGGATTCAGAAGTACCCGACGAACCCCGGCCTCTCCGCCGATCTAGCAGGGTTTCTCATCCACTTGAGAGATACTACGGTTTTCTCATTGATGGTGGAAGCGAGGATTGCATCATGGAAGATGATGACCCGACTAGTTTCGAGCAGGCCATCACAAGTGGTGACTCTGTGAAATGGTTGGATGCAATGCGATCTGAGATGGAATCCATGTACACCAATAAAGTATGGATTTTGGAAAATGCTCCTGAAGGGGTAAAACCCATTGGGAGCAAGTGGATTTTTAAAAGGAAATTTGGTGTAGATGGAAAAGTTGAGACTTTCAAAGCTAGACTTGTAGCAAAGGGATTTCGTCAACGACCAGGTGTGGATTATGACGAAACCTTTTCTCCAGTGGCTATGCTTAAGTCCATCCGGATCTTACTTGCCATTGCAGCATACCATGACTACGAAATCTGGCAAATGGATGTTAAGACCGCCTTTCTAAACGGTGATTTAGAAGAGAGCGTGTACATGACTCAGCCAGAAGGCTTCGTAGATAGTGGGAGCAGCGGAAAGGTGTGCAAGCTGCTTAAATCCATTTATGGGTTAAAGCAAGCATCACGGAGTTGGAACATCTGTTTTGATGTTGTAGTCAAAGAGTTTGACTTCATCAAAAATATAGATGAACCTTGTATCTATAAGAAGGTAGCAGAGGGTAAGGTTGTCTTCCTCGTATTGTACGTGGATGACATACTCTTGATAGGAAATGATATTCCTATGCTGCAATCAGTCAAGCTTTTCTTATCATAGAGATTCTCAATGAAAGATCTAGGTGATGCCTCCTGCATATTGGGAATCATGATCTATAGAGATAGATCTAAAAGGATACTGGGATTGTCCCAATCCAGGTACATTGACACCATACTAAAGAGGTTTAGTATGGAAGAATCCAAGTGTGGGAACCAACCCAAGATCTCTGGACTCACTGTCTCCAAAGAGATGTCTCCCAAGACTGATTTGGAGAGAGCTTGCATGCAAGGGATACCCTATGCTTCGGCAATAGGCTCTATCATGTATGCGATGCTATGTACCAGACCCGATGTAGCATACTCACTAAGTGTAGTGAGTCGGAATCAAGCAGATCCTGGAGAGAGTCACTGGACAGCTGTGAAGAACATTCTCAAGTACTTGCGAAGGACTAAGGAGATGTTCTTGGTGTATGGTAACGGAGAACTCCAGGTGGAGTCCTTTACCGATTCCAGCTTCCAAAGTGATAAAGACGACTCTAAGTCGCACTCGGGATTTGTCTTTACCCTTAATGGAGGGGCGGTATGTTGGAAGAGTTCCAAACAGGATAACGTTGCAGACTCGACGATGGAGGCTGAATACATCGCTGCCAACGATGCTGCCAAAGAGGCTGTCTGGATGAAGAAGTTCATTAGTGAACTTGGTGTGGTTCCTTCTATTGAGCATCCAATACCTCTGTATTGCGATAACAATGGAGCTGTGGCTTTGGCCAAGGAACCCAGATCCCATCAGAAGTCCAGACATATTCTGAGGCGGTATCACCTGATCAGGGAGATAGTTGATCGCCGGGAGATCGAGGTCAGGAGAGTAGATAAGAAGGATAACACTGCGGATCCATTCACGAAGGCTATTCCCCAGATACAGTTTGAGAGATTATTCGGGATGCTAGGTATGAGATACTACAGCAGCTGGCCTTAGTGCAAGTGGGTGATTGTTAGTTATGTATATGCCCTAGAGGCCATTGTTGTACATATGATGTATATTATAATGGATGCTTGGATATATATAGAGATGACTTTCCTGCTCATCATGATAGTATGCTATTTGGTTTCACTTTATCTTAACATGTTGACTTGTATTGGTTTACTGTTTTTCTCTCACATGTTGATAAAGCCCTTAGGATCTGTACTCGACTACTGGGACTATGATGAGATCATACTAGTGGGGCCATGGTAGTCGATGAGTACATCCTATAACTGTTCCTAGTCGAGGGTATATCGAGACAGGGCATCGATACACCAGAGTAGACTAGCGTATACGCATCTTGACCCATATGATGGGCGATGGATGATCCCATATCCATCGGTGTTTGACATCAGAGATGGTGTACGGGTGCTCAGTGGAGACTGGGTACACTGGACGGACTCGCCGAGAACTCCCAGATGGTGATATACCACACGTCAGATGGCAGTTCTCCGGTGACACTGGTACATGGTAGTCTGTAGACCCGAGATTGTCATAGTGTCTTGTGTGATTCCCACTGTGCTTTGATTTCCACCTTACCACGTCCAAGAGGGCGTGCAAAACGGTGGCTTTTGGGTACAGTCCCGAATCACATGGAAGCAATGAGCGATAGGAGGGGATTCGTCTCTCCCAGTATAGGGAGTTGATGCTGTGCTGTGTTCGATTGGCTATAACTGGAAGCCCCTGGCCAGGGCTGATATAGAGATTTACTGGTAAGTGTTACTAGTAGTTTCTCGACCCGTTAAGAGCCATACATCGACACGACTTATCGGTTACTGGGGTCTGACGTATACCACCCCTAGACTTGATATGCGACATGTCAGACGAACAGACCGGACTGTACGGGAGTGTTACTGATTGGATTCACAGGAGAACGCACAGGCTAGCTTGTTGATCTTCTGATCGCTCAATACCTGGGTGGCTGTTACGTTTAGCTGACCGCTTGCAGCTTGTGAGTGTTTGATATGATCATCACCTGCTACCGGCGTATTGACGATTCTTTAGAGTCCTACACAGAGGTTTCTTGGCTCAGGCGAAACGGAGTAGAGGCACATATGTGATATGTGCAGGACCGAGGATAATGCAATATGAGATACCGTATTATATTCTTGCGATATTTAGATATGAACCGGGACATCAAATTAAGTGTTGATTCGATGAATCGGTACATGGTATATTAGTCGGTTATATTCGATATAGCCGGATCGTCGGATCAAGTGTTGATTCGATGATTTAATGTATAATAATATATATGATATATTATTACATTATCTAATATTGGCTCGCTTTATTATTTCATTTTCTCACCGGATTAATACATTGATATATATGCGATATATGTTAATTGTATTATTTTCTTTTGTTGCAAATATATAATATATATGTGATATATATTATTGTGACATGATATGATTTGTTATTAAACAAGTTTAAGGATGATTAAATGGGATTAGGGTTTGATTAGGGTTAGCTTCTTCTTGCACATTTTAGAAGTTTTTTCTTTTGTCTTGGTTAAGATATTATGGTTGATAATATCTCATGACTCATTTCTAACCTAACCAAACCCTAACTCTAGTTTATTCTCTACAAATTATTAGCCACTCATCCTTGACCATGGTTTATATATCAATCATATACATTTCTTTCTATTCATCACAAAAGGAATTATCATTTCCATTATCATCTTCTTCTCTCTTGATTTTGAGCTCACTAGAAATTCATTTTGTGATGATAAATTATGAGAAAATGATTTAAAAAGAAAGCATAAATACTACTCTCTTATCCTCATCTCATCTAGCCCATGAGATAAGTGTGTTCATCTCTTTAGAGTGAGAAAACTTGAGTTATTGATACTTCGACGTAGATCATCGGAGATTTGGAACACTTCAAGCTAGCATGGATCGTTCGAGTCGTGGAGCCTCTCTTGAGTCTGGGAGATCGTGGATCGCGGCGAAGGGACTTCTACTCGGAGCTTGTGAAGCGAAGGAGCGGACTACAAAGGTTGTAATCCCTCACACTTAGCTTAAAAGATGTAATCTTGTATGCTTAACCCTAATTATCTAGCAAAGATCCTGTCTTTGGGTTGTTCGGCACATGTAAAATTTTATTCGTGCATGTTTGATGCGTTATGAACCTTCACAAGTGTGCCTAGGAACCCTACAATTCTTTCCGCGAAGCTCTATCATTTCAGCTTTTTACATCATGAAAATCGCAATTGCCCTATCATTTCGGCTATTTTTCGCGGTGCCTAATCATTTAGACTATTTTTCTTATTTTTACTTGCTGCTTTTTATTGCGAGTTACCCAATCATTTCGGCTATTTGTTTTATTTTTACTTTCTGCTTTTTATTGCGAGTTGCCCAATCATCTCGGCTATTTTGCATGCATACATTTTTACTTGCTGATTTTGTTGCAAGTTGCCCCATCATTTCGGCTATTTCGTATGCATGTGTGGTTCGCTGGTTTTTCGCTGCAAGCATGGAATAAGACACCAATTTCGGCATCAGTACCGCTACAACTGGGATATTGCCAGGAGCGAATCATCATTTGCCTCTGTCGATGTCGAACAAAGGTGGCTTAGCAAACAGGGTTAAGATCCTGTCGACTAAGGCTTTTGACTTCATGAGCCGTAAGGGTCTCATAAAGGTATTTCTCCCTACAAGTCGTGAGGATCTCGTAGGTGCGTTTTCTCTTTAGAAATCGTGAGGATTCCTAAGTGTGTGGTCTCTTATAAGTCGTAAGGATCTTACAAGAGTGCTTTCTCCTTATAAGTCGAGAGGACTTACAAGGGCTGTTCACTGTACAAACATATCCCTAGTCACGGATGGGACTTTGTTAGGGAAATGTTTATTCTCACCCGTGGATTGTATACAAGGGTCAGCATTGAGCCGCTTGTAGGGCAAAATCAGGGTGTATGACTGCTTAAGAACAGGTTCAGATCCCTGTTGCTTAAGTCTTTTTGAATCTTATGAGCCGTGAGGGTCTCATTACGAGTCGTGAGGATCTCGTAAGTGTAATTTCTCCTTAGGACTCGTGGGGATCCCTAAGTGTATTTCTCCTTTGTGAGTCGTAAGGATCTCACGCAGGTGGTTTCTCCTTACAGGGTCAAGAGGACCTTGCAAGTGTCTTTTGACGAGATTGCGCCCTTTCGGGTTTTCACAAAACTCGCCGGTAGTCCCGCTGTTTTTACTCACGGAGCCCTTTCGGGTTTTCATCCGTGCCCATCTTGCTTATGGACGTACCGTTTTTTTACCACGTCAGCCTGGGGACGCCACGGGTTTGTAGTAGTTTATCGACGTTTCGGTCATATGTTCATAGGTCCGAGATTTTTTGGGCAACGTACGATTACGCAGCTAGATTTTCTCGCAAATCTTCGCATCTTTTGTGTCGGAGGTGGATTCCTTGAAGAGAGGGCTGAGGGCGATTTCTTCCTCAGAATTGCTTCCAAAGGTGATAACTTGCGATCCCTTGGTGTCGACTATGTGACAGTTGCCAGCGGCTCTTTTGTGCTCATCTGTCGTGTTTTTCTGTTCCCGACGAGCCTTATGCTTCACTCGTTGAACGTGTTGTCGGTGGGCACCATATCCCTGCCACCAGTTTTTAAAGGCTATGCACTCCTCGGTAGGGTTTGTAATCCTCTGATGGTATAAGCAGAAGTTAGGCTGTATGTCTGCTTCATCAAGATGTATACCGCCAAGAGAATTTTCTCTGAAAGAGGGCAACTTCATTCCTATTGACAGGGCCCTAGCAAATCGTTTCCTTACTTTAAGCCTGCTTTTGATGGCGATAGGGATGCTTCGATCCGGTTGGGGTGCCTCGACCTTTCCATCCAGTCGTCGGCGTTGGCTTTTTCGAATATAGCCAATTCGCGCTCTCGATTAGCTTTGCTTTTCTGACAGGCTTCATTCGGTAGCAAGTCAATCATCTCGTCAGATGGTCCCAAGGGTTTTGGCTTCGATCCTGCCCCCAGCTTTTTTATGCTGTCTTCTATCGCTGAGTGAGCTTCTTCGTTAGTTAACGCTGAATGAGAGATCATGTGGCAACTTGCCATATAGTCCTCAGATTCTTCTGACGAGTCATCCCTATCGTTATTGTCGTTATCTCCGCTCTCAAGGATATTGTTGAGAAATTCTTGGAGTGTGACCGGGGTTCGCGCCTTCTGATTATATTCCTCCACCGCGTCAATATGTTTTTGCAGATCTATGCGCTTGTGATCAAACTGCGTGGGCTTTTTGGTCTTCTTCTTTTTCTTCGAAGACTTTGACGGCTGGGCCTGAATGTTTTGTCCACCATCACTATTAACTCCCAATGTTGGGCGTGGTTTCAGCATCCCCTCGATAATCTCCGGTTCTTGCGGACTTTTCCACCTGATTGCCGGGCATGTGTGAAGATCTTTCAGCATTCTTTTCGTTTTGGCTGAAAGAGCGACTTTCCATGGAGCTTCTTCTATAAAAGAGCACGATGCCCCCGGTGTGTCCACCCTTTTAGGAGTGTGCTGTTGTGGCGGATTCACCTTCCAATTTTCAGATAGCGCGAACTTGCCTTGTTGGTATTGTTCTTCAACCCGGTTTTTGAAGACGTAGCAGTCTTCGATCGGATTGCCCAATACTCGGTGGTAGGGGCAGTAATTAGGATCGTTGATGTCATTCGGTCGCGGTGGGTGTCTCGACTCCGGTAGAGTAATGAGCCTATTGCGCACTGCCAATTCGAACAGTTTTCTTGTTTTATCCCGGGGAAATGAGTAAGGACGTCTTAACTTCTCATCGAGAGATTGCCACTTGTTGCCTTGGCGAACAACTGGTCTCGGGCCACTCGGTTGTTGTTGAGCGTTGGCGACGAAGATAGCTTTCCCTTTACCCTTTTCGTTCCGAGATTCCAGTTTTGAAGAAGACAGTCTATGACCCATCTGGTCCATTTCGGCCAGTTTGTCAATCAAGGCCTGGAAAGTGGTTGGCTTGAAGAACATCATGAATTGTGAAATGGTCGCTTGAGGGTCAAGAGTACCCATGAACATACCTACCGCAGGAGCCTCTTCGACGCACTGCTCATACTTCGACCACAAATTCCACCATCGTATCGCGTACTGGACCCAAGTTTCTCCAGGCTTCACCCTGGCATTGATCAATGCCGTGATTGGGGTGCGTTCGCTAGCGCTTGTGAAACGCTGGTGAATAGTAACTCCATTTCTGCAAACGTCTCGATAGAGTCATTCGTGAGTTCCGAATACCACTCGAATGCCGTCTCCGACAAGCTGCCAACGAATTAGCGAAGTAGTAGCTTATCATCACCTCCAGTGTTGCCGCACAAGGCTCTGAATTGAGCGACGTGCTGATGCGGATTCCCCGTCCCTTTATATACATGGAATTTAGGGATCGTATATCCCGGCGGGTACCTTATTTGGTCATACCAGCCTGGATAGGGTCGTCCAGTCTTAACGATCTTCCCGGCCATCTCACTCACATGATGAGCTCGTATCTGCTGAGCGATGTAATTATCCAGGGCGGATTTTGAGATGGCCTCCTCCTTGGCTGCTGAATAAGCCGGAAGAGGGTTTGATGTCTCCGCTCGGTCGTCTTCGAGGATAATCGGAGGATCTTCAGCTGGAAGATCCGGCTATAACATCATCTCGCATGTCTTGGAATAATAACGCCATTCGTTTTATGTTGGCAGCTTGTTCCACTGCCTCTTTGTCCTTCTTTCGAGGATTCTGCGAAGGAACTCAGTATCAGTTTCTTGTTCTTGACGTTGCTCCGATGACATTTCTAGGCTTTCTTTCGGTCCCGTAAGTGCGGCCATGGATGTTAGCATCACTTAGAGCTTTTGTTGTTGTTGCTCATGTACCTTAGTCACTGATCGCGTAAGCGGTCGATGACCTGTGAAGATACGGTTGTCCTCTTTTCCGGATGTCATATAGACGGTATGCATCACCATGCCCCCAGACTTAGGGCGTTTAGGTTTAGTGGTCTTGCGATTTGTCGCAGACTTAGGGATTTTCTCTGGCCTTCTCCTCTTGTGAGCGGTCGAAGTTGAGGGGGCCGTTGTAGTGGGCACCCAAGTAGCTGTCGCCTTTTGTGGCTTGACAGGATGGTCCTCTTCTCGTAGAACTTTCACCTTTTTTCTGTCGGCGAGAGTAATCTTGATCAATCACCAAGTCCTGAACCTGTCGCCAAACTTTGTAAATTTTAGAGGACAGCCGCTGAGGGGGCTGCTCTAGCTTCACCTTAGTAGCGTTCTCTACGGGTGGAGGAGATCTCTTCAGCACGGCAGTCGGAGAGTTTTTGTGCACTCTCCTTAGCGGTTCAAAACTGTTCCCAGTTAGAACAGCAGCATCGATTTCCCTCGTTGGAGCCGACGGAGTCAGTCCAGAAGGAGAGTTGCCCCCAGGCTTCCTTACTCGGCGCCAGTGGCGATGTCGAGCGTGTCGAGCCGTTGGGATTATCTCAGCTGTAGTAGTGACTTCCTCATGCCCCTTGTGTTGGTCGGAAGTTGTCGTTGTCAGCCTATTGAACACTGATGTCCGCTGAGTGGGGATGTCCAATCTATCGAAAGCAGACTTCTGAGCAGGTGAAGCAGCTTTGACGATTTCGCCTGAAACGGGAGCTGAAACAGTCAATCTTGCTAAGACCGACCCTTTGGAGGGAGAAGCCGCTTTGATGACTTCGAGAGCAGGAATGGCTATCCTTTTTGGGATGTCCGCTTCAGGTATCGTGGGCTTCTTGACGGGCCCATTGGAGTTCAGGCCCCGCCTATTGAAGACTGATGCTGTTGGCTTGGCATTGGATGACCCGTTGAGATGGGTCGTGGTGGTAGTGAGCCGATCAAAGATCGACTTCTTCTGCGCTTCTTGGGGCAGCGGGATGTTAACGTTCACTGGTGGGAGCATGGTCCCGAAGAACAACCCGGTGGTAGCCTGCGTTACTTGCTCTACCGGCATCGTGAAAAGAGAGGCAGCTTGGGGGCCGTAGGTTACACCCCCAGATGGGGCGGAACGGGAGTTGCAGTTGCTGCTGGAACATTTTGTGCAGGTAGACGCCATTGATCTTTCGTTTTCTGCACCGAGAAAGACACCAAATCTTAGTACCTCGAACCCAAGGGCAACCATAGCAAACCGCAATTCGTTCACGAACACGACACACGAATTGTGGAGTGGAAAGAGGAAATGGTCCCACCGGGCGTGCCAGAATCTGTTCCCCACCGAAACACGGAGACGCGACCGCGCGGGTCCGTCTTGCCTGAATTTCGGGACAGATGCTGATTGGTGCTATCCGTCCACCTCTCCGAAGATGCCAAGTTAATTTATGACACCGTATATCGAAGGTTTAAACGGATGCGGCCGATGCAGCAGACTTCATCATATTCCCCCTCATTAGAGGGGTTTTTGATCGTAGGGAAGCTCTTCCCTGCAGGCGCACGCCCCTGCAGTTAATTACGCTACTGCATCGCGGTAACCACTTTCTCCTTCTCCAGATGGTCACTTCGTATCGTGTGTGTTTGTTTTGTTTTTGGTTGCCTATGGATTGTATACGAAGACTAATTTATGTTGTCGCCCGTAGGGCGTTGATTAGTCCAAATCCATATCTTCTTAGATTTGGGTTTGGGGGTTGGGTTTAAGGATGCATTAGCCTCATTTGAGACTATGATCAACTTAAACGTATGTTAAGGATACGTTAGTTTAATTTTAGACTAAGATCCACTTAACGGGATCATTTAGATGCAACAAAAGAGCATTTGGACTCCATTGTTTAGTTTAGGGACATTGCGGTCGATTAGTTTAAGGACATTACGGTCCAGCGTTAGTTTAAGGACATCTCGGTCCAAGGTTAAGGACATCATAGTCCGTGAGTTTAAAGACCTCACAGTCAAGGTTAAGGACATCATAGTCTGGGAGTTTAAAGACCTTACAGTCAGGGTTAAGGACATCATAGTCCGTGAGTTTAAAGACCTCACAGTCAAGGTTAAGGACATCATAGTCCGTGAGTTTAAAGACCTCACAGTCAAGGTTAAGGACATCATAGTCCGTGAGTTTAAAGACCTCACAGTCAAGGTTAAGGACATCATAGTCCGTGAGTCAAGGTTAAGGACATCATAGTCCGTGAGTTTAAGGACCCCACAGTTCATGAAATGTGTGGTTGTCGAGGCCCGTCGCCTCTCTGAAGACGTTGAAGGATTACAACGACAAATATCAGAGGAGTGAAGAGATGAACCCTCGAACCGACGTGAGTTGGTTGAAAGATCTATAGTCCAATTTGGGGCTAAGATCTGTGATTTATGAGCATGTGGGCTCAATTAAGCTGAATTTGAGGACTTATGGCCAATCTTGGGCTAAGTCCAATCAAGTTAAAATGTTTTAACATTTATTCTGGGATGCTAAGCATTTGTTTGAGCTCGGCCATTTTAACAATGCTGAGCATTGATTTAGCTTCTGGCAATGTTTGTTTTTTACTGAATGCTGAGCATTCATCATAGCTCTAGGGCTTGTTCAAAGAACAATTTAAGTTCTACCCAAGCGCACATAAAAGCATGTAGTGCGCTTGGCACTATCGCCAGTCAATGAGCATAGGGCACTATGTTTAAAGCGCTAGTGCGCCAGATGTGAAGCGCTAATGCGCTTAGCGCTTTGCGCTAAATGAAGTGCGCAGATGCGCTATAGTTGAAGCGTTGAGGCATTTGGCGCTGGTGACATATAATTAACTGCAGAGCGCTTTTAGTAATGCAGCGCACACATGAGGAGCACATGGCGGGCTTAGCACCGAGCGCTAGATGAAGAGCACTAAGGCACTTTTGAATTAGGAGCGCTAAGGCTCTTATTAGATTATGAGCGCTAAGGCTCTTCTTAGGTTAACTTTGCGCTCTGCAGGTTATCTGTTCTTTGATAAGAGGCTTTGTCTCAAAATTCTTAGAACAAAGTTCTTAGTTCATAGGAGATGTTTCTATCTCTTTTTGATGAAAGGCTTTGCCTTTATGGATCTGTGATCCTAAGAGAATTGAATAATTCTCCCCCCCTTTATAATGAGATGTTCATAATCACTTTTGTGAAAGACAACTTTGACTTATAGATCTATGATCTGTGAAAGAAGTAAGTACTTCTGTTTATATTGAGACGATTTCGTCTGTATATTCTTTTTACCTTGAAAAAGAATTATCTTCCTTCGCCGCGAGTTTCTTCTTCTTCTTGAGATTCTCTCCAAGTTTAGGGGGGGTTCCTCTCTTTGAGACTTGAAGTCTGGGGGCCTTTATATAGGGCAAGATGGTTTGTTCAATCAGTTAAGGAGATCTTTTCTCCAATTGATTTGGGGAATTTCCTATCGTTGGATCTTTGATCCAAGAGCTTCTGATTTACAGAAGAAAATCTTCTTGTTTTTAACAAGATTGGAAAATCTTTCCATGCATAATTTATTCTGTCTTTGGTAATTTTTATTTATCATTGGATCATTGATCCAACGGTGCTCTGATTTACAGAGCACAATTTTGTTGTTTAGAAAGATTTTGAGAAATCTTTCCTTAACAGAATTTATTCTGTATTTTTAGTTATTTTCAATCACCATTGGATCATTGATCCAACAGTGTTCCAAATTCAGGGCACAATCTTTTCTGTTTGGAAAGATTCAACAGAATTTCATTATTGTTAATAGGTGATTTAATCATATCCGTTGGATATTTGATCCAACGGTGAGTAACATTTAGTTCCAACGCTAGCGCTTATGCGCTCTGCCCATGATGCGCTACTTGTAGCGCAACACATCTGGCGCTAGCGCCTATGCGTTTTGCATGGGGTGCGCTGTTTATGGAGCAACGCTTTTATAAAAGCGCAGATTTGATTCAAATTTTGAATTCTGAACAGAGCTTTGCTCTAATTGGGGAAACACGCTCGGCTGCCTTTTGGTGAGGGCTTTGATCCCTGGCGTCGTGGGGTAGGGAACTTCCAGCGAGGGATAGCCGAGCAGGGTAGCCGCTTGGTTGCCTCTTGGTGAGGGATTTGATCTCTGGCGCTGTGGGTAAGGAGTTACCAGTCAGGGATATCCGAGCAGGGTAGCCGCTCGGCTGCCTCTTAATGAGGGCTTCGATCCTTGGCATTGGTAAGGCCGTAAGAGGTGGCTAAGGATGCACCGAGCGGTGAAGCTGCTCAGTGGCCTCTTGGCGAGGGCTTCGATCCCTGGCGTTGTGGGGTTGGAAACTACCAACCAGGGATACCGAGCAAGGGCGGGCACGGTTGCCTCTTGATGAGGGCTTTTGATCCTTAGCACGGGAGGGGCCGTAAGAGGCCTACTAAGGACGGGCTGTTAGTTATATGTATGCCCTAGAGGCCATTACTGTACATACGATGTATATTGTAGTGGATGCTTGGACATATATAGGGAGGACTTTCTTGCTCGATATGATAGTATGCTATCTGGTTGTACTTTATCTTAACATGTACTCTGATTGTCTCTATGTTACATGTTGATAAAGCCCTTAGAAAATCTACTCGACTACTGGGACTATGATGAGATCATACTAGTAGGGCCACGGTAGTTGACGAGTACATCATATAACTGTTCCTAGTCGAGGGTGTATCGAGACAGGGCATCGATACACCAGAGTAGACTAGCGTATACGCATCTTGACCCATATGATGGGCGATGGATGATCCCATATCCATCGGTGTTTGACATCAAGGATGGTGTATGGGTGCTCAGTAGAGACTGGGTACACTAGACGGACTCGCCGAGAACTCCCAGATGGTATTATACCTCACGTCAGATGGTAGTTCTCCGGTGACACTGGTACAGAGTAGTCTATTGACCCGAGATCGTCATAGAGTCTTGTGTAATTCCCACTGTGCTTTGATTTCCATCATACCACGTCCAAGAGGGCGTGCAAAAAGGTGGCTTTTGGGTACAGTCCCGAATCACATGGAGTCAATGAGCGATAGGAGGGGATTCGTCTCTCCCAGTATAGGAAGTTGATGTTGTGCTGTGTTCGATTGGCTATAACTGGAAATTCCTGGCAAGGGTTGCTGAGATTTACTGGTAAGTGTTATCAGTAGTTTCTCGAACTGTTATAGACCTCATATCGACACGACTTATCAAGCTACTGGGGTCTGACGTTTACCACCCCTAGGCGAGATATGCGACATATCAGACGACGAGACCGGACTGTATGGGAGTGTTACTGATTGGATTCACAGGAGAAAGTACAGGCTTGCTTGTTAATCTTCTGAGCGCTCAATACCTGGGTGGCTGTTACATTTAGCTGACCGCTTGCAGCTTGTGGGTGTTTGATATGATCATCACCTACTGCCAGCGTATTGACGATTCTTCAGAGTCTTACACAGAGGTTTGTTTGCTCAGGCAAAACGAAGTAGGAGCACATATGTGATATGTGCGGGACCGAGGATAATGCGGTATGTGATACCGTATTGGATTCTCGCGATATGAGATATCGACCGGGTATATGTGATATAGCCGGGTCATCGTTATAGTCGGTTATATGCGATATAGCCGGATTATCGGATCAAGTGTTGATTCGATAATTTAATGTATAATAATATATATGATATATTGAATTACATTAACTAATATTAGCTCACTAAAAGATTCTTTTTCTCACTCGGGTAATACATTGATATATATGCGATATATGTTATTTGTATTATTTTATTTTGTTACAATAAATATTATATATGTGATATATAATATTGTAACATGATATGGTTATTAATGAAACATGTTTTGTGGAGTTTAAACATGATTAGGGTTTGGATTAGGGTTAAGACTTCTAGTAGATTCTAGAAGCTTTTCTTTTGTCTTGGAAAAGATATTATGCTTGATATTTTCAAATGACTCATGCTTTAACCCAACCCAAACCCTAGCCCAAGTTAATTCTCTACATGGGTTTAGTTGACCATTATTCATCATATTTATCTTTTCATTATTCATCAGAAAAGGAATTCTAATATTATTCATCTTCTTCTTCCTTCTTCCTTCATGGAAAAAGCTTACTAGCTTTTTTCAAGTGATGAAAATGAGTGAGAATGAGAAAATAAAAGAGAGCAAAAATCCTACTTCATCATCCTCATCTATCCGTGCCCTTTAGATGAGAGTGTTCACTTCATTTAGTGAGTGTTAGCTTGTGCTAATGAAACTTCAAGGTAGATCATCTTTCTTATCGAAGATCGGAAGCAAGACTGCATCTTTCTCTTCGTGAAGCCTCTCGAGAGTCTGGAACACGATGACCGCAGCGAAGGGACCTCAACACGGAGCTTAAGAAGTGAAGGACCGGATCTACAAAGGTTGTAATCCCTCTCACTTAGTGTTAAAGTGTTTAACATGTTTAGTTTCGCATAAACTCTAGTTTAAAGATCCGGCTTTGGGTTGTTCGGCACGGCTAAAATTTTAATTGGGCATGGTTGATGCCTCGTAGACCCTTGTGAGCGTGTCCAGCATCGCTACAGTGGTATCAGAGCCAAGCTAGAGCTTTAGGTGAAGTCTAGACGAAGTTTAAAGTCCGATCGAAACCCGAAACCCTAATTTGAACCCCTCTCTGTATATTGTTCAAAAATGTGATTATTTATGAATTAAACATGCTCAGAAAATTAATCAGGAAAAACTAAGAATTACTGTGATGTACGGACCTATAATGCGCTGATTTGACCGCGGAACCGCGGCAAAACCAAGGGTTTGGCGGCGGTTTTGCAGCCAAAATTTCAAATTAGTCCCTAGAACTTCATATACTTATTCTTAGGTCTTTTGTTGTCATTTTTTTCTGGGAATTTTTAATTCCACTCAAGTGTTGAGTTTTCTAGGGTTGTATTGGGGACTCGTTGATTCGATCGGATAATTTAACTTTGTTTAGTTTGTCCGGATAATTTTTAGAACGTGTTAAAAAGTTCGAACGGATATCAATAACTCACTTTTTCCCATGTCGGAAAATTTCCAAGCGTTGGATTTTTTTGTAGTTTAGGAACGTTCTAAGTCGTGCAAGTAACGCGTTGGACCCTCTAGAAGACAACAAACCTTAACTCGATTATGTGACCGTCTTGAACTGCTTCTAAACCTTAGGCTTTGTGACAGTACGGCGTGCCACATGTGAGGCGTTGGATTGACCCTTCTACGGCTGGACCATTGGTACTGTAGCATGTGTTGGATGTTTTTAAACTAATTTCAAGTGTTGAGAATTATTTGGGAAAACTTGGGTGTTTGATTATTCGATCGGAAAGTTTAACATTGTCTATTTATCTGGAATGTGATACAATATTTGGAATCCACAAATAGTTATGAGATAACTAATTTGAATATTATAAACATAGCAGTTTAGTCTCAGATGATCAGTTGCCACGGAATTTTGATGTGATCAAAAGTCCGTTGCAATCACGTAGTGTACGCAGATACTCTCCGGGTAAACTTAATAGACAACTACACCCCATAGCTCTAACCAAGTGACTGTAGGAGAACCCCGTCGCCAAAAGCATCCGTTCGGGTGCTCGCGGCAGCGGTGTTCCACCTTAGTGCACTTCGTCGATGGCATCGGGGGTGCGTCCGTCTACTAAATTTTGCGATGAGCATTCCATCAGGTTGTCGAGAATCTTGTTGAATTGCCCGACTTGATATTAAAAAGAGTTTTCGATAAAGAGACTAAAATGTGGGGTTTATAATTGTTAGGCATGCGATCTCTAAAGAATTCATTTGGTTAGGCATGCGATGTCTAAGGAGGTTGCGGATTCCAACTGTTGTAGTGTTACACTTTCTTTTCTGTGACCGTAAGCATAGTATGTGGTGTATCGCCGGCTTCGTTGCTATACATCAACGACAATCGGGATACGCATACTTGCTTACGTTGATGATATGAGATATTATGTGTTGCTGTGATATGTTATATTGGATCGTCGCGTTTTGAATAGCCGGGGGTTTTATGTGAGATGAGAGTTTTTCTTTTTTCATTCATGTAAAATTCATTTGTATGTAATATTCTTTTATTGGGGCACTTTAGAGCTGAGGATGATGTCACCTTTGTATATTATTTATTTTTCCGCATTAGGTAGACCCAAGGCGGGGAGCACAAGTAACCGGGTCTAAGGTCCAGTGGGAGACCATCTCGAGGAGTCGAGACCGGGTCTTCTAACCCTAGAATTGGCAGTGTTACTTGCCGCTCTCGTAGGGGTCTAGGGATGTGGGTTTGGCTATTCATCGCGACCGTGGAATCCGTGTTTTATACAGGCTCGTATTGAAAACACGGACCTCCTAGTATATCCAATATTTCATATATGTTCTTCTGCTGCAATGTTCTGTGATGAGATCATATTACTGCCTGAGACGAATGTTTATATTATATATATGAGATATATGTTATATTGCAGATTTCATTTCAAATGTGATGCTTGTGAAGCATAATAAAATGGGACTTCATTAATGAGATTAATGAAACTAAAAGAAACCTAAGATGTTCTAGAAACTTGTTTAAAAACTGGTAGCTCTAGTTCTTGCTTTGCATAGCGGTGTTCCTTGTAGAATATCCAGCACCTTATTCGATAAGGAAAGAGTCGAGATCCCTTCACTGGGAGTGACCTCTTTAGTGAAACTAGCAGATGCTACAAACTCGGTTTGTCTTTTAATTGCTTCTATAGTTTTTGCTTTGCATAGTGATATTTGTGAAATATCCCGCACCTTATTCGATGAGGAAAGGGCCGACGATCCCTTCACCGGGAGTGACCCCTTTAGCAAAACTAGAAAAAGCCTCAAAACACTCCATTTAAAATCACTCGATTCTACAACGATATCAAGTTCATTACACAAAGGGTTTTCTTAAAAACCTGTCGTAGCCCTCCGTCATTTCAGATAAGTACTTCATAGTATTCGTGCTGCGTTTGTTGACTTTGTCAAGGCGTAGTGTGCGGTAGCTATTCATGCTTATCTGTATAAGCATATGATGCGATTGAGTTAGGGTAGTCGTGTGACTTTGTTGACCTTGTCAAGGGTCATGCGGGTGGGTTTAATTCAATCGGGAAATGACGGGTTGAACTTGAGTTGCGGTCTATGGTTTGTTGACCTTGTCAAGATCATAGATCGCTCGGGGCAAAATATTATCGGGAATTTCAAGTGTTGAAATTTACAATGAGATTGCATACCTTCTATGAGATAGTTGGATCCCGATACCCGCTACGTGTAAGAGTTACTCCTGAAAGAGTTTTACACATTACAATTAGCCGATCAAGTAGGTGTCTAGAAAGGTGTCAACAGGGTTACGCCCCTGGGAAAATGAGGTTTACTTTAATTAGGTTCGTGCGAAAGCACGGGGGACCTCCCTCAAAGTACCGGCACTGGCCTGGCTGAAAGATTGGCGAACTTGTAGCGTGTAATTAATCCCGGCTAGTCTTTCCTTTTAGGGTTTGAAGGAAGATTTGATTAAAACAGTGGGAGACATCCTGATTAGATTTATTAGATAACCAATCTAATCTTGTAAGAGCATACGCTGAGTGTTTTCTTCTCTCTCTCTCCAGGTAGCGACCGTATCACGCCTTAATCAAGATAATAATATGGATGTATTGACCGAACCCGCTTTTTATACTGAGCTGGGGAACGTTGGTCCCGCTCCAACTTATAATTGTTATAAGACAGAGCAGGAAATTGGGGAATACCAGATTTCCCGTGCCGCCCAAACGAAGAAAGTGCATGCTGATGCATCATCTTCGGGTGTGTTCATTACATAGAACTGTTTCTCAGTATCCTTTACGTCCTGGGTATTTGATACCGGATCAGGATCCCATATATGTAATTTATTACATGGGCTACAGATAGCTAGAGAACTGAGAACGGCTGATAAGTTTCATGAGACAAAAAACGGTGCAAGTGTTGCAGCCAAATCTGTTGGTCACTATCACCCTGTATTACCAGAATACATTGATTCTGAACGAATTTTATTAGATACCGAACCTGATATACAACATCATATCAGTCTCTTTATTAGTAAAGAAAGGATATAATTTTGCATTGTTGGATAATGTTTTGAACATTTTCCTATATCAAGAGTTGATCGGTTCAGGCACGTTATCTAAAAGCATTGACGTTCTAAATCAAACTACAGTTCTTAGTATACAGAACACATACAAGAGGAAGAGTTCAAAAATGAACGAATCCTTCTTGAGGCATTGTAGACTAGGTCATATCAATGCGACCCGACTAGCTGAAGTTACATTAAGATGCATATTTAAATTTGTTTGAATTTACATCTTGTGAAACTTGCCGGTCATGTCACAAAGATAAGATGACCACAGCTCTATTTATTGGAAACAGAGAAAGAGTTAGTGAACTCTTGGGATTGATACATGCTGATGTATGAAGGTCCCCTGTCTACACATGCCAAGACCGGTTCTTTGTACTTCATTACATTCTCTGATGATCTCTCAAGATTCAGACATATGTTCCTGTGGAAACACAAGTCCGAAGCTTTTGAGATATTCACATAATAAGTTAGAAGTAGAGAACCAAAAACGGGTATAAGTATTATGTCCTTTGATGAGATCAAGGAGGAGAATACTTGAGCATGGAATTACTGGACTATTCTAAAGGAGAATAAGATTCTCTCTCAGTATTACTCCTCTGTATACACCATTACACAATGGTATATCGGGACGGAGCAATAGCACCCTATGTGATATGGTGTGCTCTATGATGAGTACTACTGAGTTTCCTATTTCCTTTTGGGAGTTATGCACTTGAGAAGCTGCATACCTATTGAATAGGGTTCAAATCAAATCAGTTGCCTACCACTTCATATGTGATATGGAATGGGAAGAGCCCATATCTTAAGTTTATTAAGATTTGGGGTTGTCCGGCCTATGTCTAAAAAGCAAAATCCGGACAAACTCGAGGCAAAGTCAGATCTGTGGAAGTTTGTTGGATATCCCAAGCATACGCAAGGGAATATCTTCTACCTAACCAAGGGACAAAATATGTTTTGTTTCTCAACATGCCACCTTTGTGAAAGGGAATTTCTTGTGAAGAAATTAGTGGTCATGAGGTAGAACTGGAAGGAGTTCCAGCTATACAAACTACAGCAGATGATTTGGTAGAACCAAAGGATTCAATAGAATCTAATGAACCTCAGCCTCTCCGTCGATCTAGTAGGGTTCCTCACCTACCTGAGAGATACTTCGGTTTCTCTATGACAGTGGGAGCAAGGATTGCATCATGAGATGATGACCCAACTAGTTTCGAGCTGGCCATCAGGAGTGGGACTCTGTAAGAATGGCTGGATGCTTAGCGATCTGAGATGGAATCCTTATACACCAACAAAGTATGGACTTTGGTTGCTTTATCTGAAGGGTTAAATTCCCATCAGGAGCAAGTATATCTTGAGAAGATTACTTGGTGTACATGGAAAAGTTGAGACTTTCAAAGCTATGCTTAAGTCCATCCAGAACCTACTTGCCACGGCTACATACCATGACTACGATATCTGGCGGTTGGGTGTCATGACTGCTTTTCTAAATGATGATTTGGAAGAGAGCGTCTATAAGTACACAGCCAGAGGGCTTCGTAGACAGTGGGAGCAGCAGAAACGTGTGCAAGATGTTTTATGTGATAAAGCAGGCATCGCGGAGTTAGAACGTCTGTTTTGATGTGGTAGTCAAAGAGTTTGACTTCATCAAAATGGTAGATGAACCTTGTATATACAAAAAGGTAGTAGGGAGTATGGTGGTGATCCTCGTAGAGTACGTGGATGACATACTCTTGATAGGGAAGGAGTTTCCTATGCTACGCCCGGTCAATCTCCTCTTATCACAAGGATTCTCCATATAGGATCAAAGTGATACCTCCTAAATCCTGGGTTTTGGATCTATGAGATAGATCTAATTGGATGTTAGGATTCTCACTAGTTGTCGTGAGATAGTATCAAACGATCCTGGGAAGAATCATTGGAAAGGTTCCAGGGTGATAAGGACGACTGAGTGTCAGTTGAAGGCATTGTCTTTACACTCAGTGGAGGGACGGTATGTTGGAAGAGTTCCAAACTAGATACCGTGACTTACTAGACGATTAAAGGCAAGATACATCGTTACCAAGGATACTACCAAAGAGGCAGTCTGGATAGATATAAGTTCATGAGATGAACTTCGTTCCTACCATTGTGTGACAATGGAGTTGTGGCTTTAGCCAAGGAACTACCGTCCCATCAGAAATCCAGATATAATTCTTAGGAAGTATCACCTGATCATGGAGATGGTTGATCTCCAGGGAGATCGAGGTTAAGAGAGTAGACACAGAGGACAACAGCGTGGATCCACTCAAAAAGGCCTTTTTCCCAGTAGAGACTTTTATGGGAAGGTTGAGTACGAGATACTTCAACCACAGCTAATTGTTGGGTATGCGATACCACAACAGATGGCCCTAGTGCAAGTGGGAGATTGTTAGTTATATGTATGCCCTAGAGGCCATTATTGTACATACGATGTATATTGTAGTGGATGCTTGGACATATATAGGGAGGACTTTCTTGCTCGATATGATAGTATGCTATCTGGTTGTACTTTATCTTAACATATACTCAGATTGTCTCTATGTTACATGTTGATAAAGCCCTTAGGAAATCTACTTGACTACTGGGACTATGATGAGATCATACTAGTGGGGCCACGGTAGTTGACGAGTACATCCTATAACTGTTCCTAGTCGAGGGTGCATCGAGACAGGGCATCGATACACCAGAGTAGACTAGCGTATACGCATCTTGACCCATATGATGGGCGATGGATGATCCCATATCCATCGGTGTTTGACATCAAGGATGGTGTACGGGTGCTCAGTAGAGACTGGGTACACTGGACGGACTCGCCGAGAACTCCCAGATGGTATTATACCTCACGTCAGATGGCAGTTCTTCGGTGACACTGGTACAGAGTAGTCTGTTGACCCGAGATCGTCATAGAGTCTTGTGTGATTCCCACTGTGCTTTGATTTCCATCATACCACGTCCAAGAGGGCGTGCAAAAAGGTGGCTTTTGGGTACAGTCCCGAATAACATGGAGGAAATGAGCGATAGGAGGGGATTCGTCTCTCCCAGTATAAGGAGTTGATGTTGTGCTGTGTTCGATTGGCTATAATTGGAAATCCCTGGCCAGGGTTGCTGAGATTAACTGGTAAGTGTTATTAGTAGTTTCTCGAACTGTTATAGACCTCATATCGACACGACTTATCAAGCTACTGTGGTCTGACGTTTACCACCCCTAGGCGAGATATGCGACATATCAGACGACGAGACCGGACTGTACGAGAGTGTTACTGATTGGATTCACAGGACAAAGTACAGGCTTGCTTGTTGATCTTCTGAGCGCTCAATACCTGGGTGGCTGTTATGTTTAGCTGACCGCTTGCAGCTTGTGGGTGTTTGATATGATCATCACCTACTGCCGGCGTATTGACGATTCTTTAGAGTCCTACACAGAGGTTTGTTTGCTCAGGAAAAACGAAGTAGGAGCACATATGTGATATGTGCGGGACCGAGGATAATGCGGTATGTGATACCGTATTGGATTCTCGCGATATGAGATATCGACCGGGTATATGTGATATAGCCGGGTCATCGTATTAGTCGGTTATATGCGATATAGCCGGATTGTCAGATCAAGTGTTGATTCGATAATTTAATGTATAATAATATATATGATATATTAAATTACATTAACTAATATTAGCTCACTAAAAGATTCTTTTTCTCCCTCGGGTAATACATTGATATATATGCGATATATGTTAATTATATTATTTTATTTTGTTACGATAAATATTATATATGTGATATATAATATTGTAACATGATATGGTTATTAATGCAACATGTTTTTTGGAGTTTAAACATGATTAGGGTTTGGATTAGGGTTAAGACTTCTAGTAGATTCTAGAAGCTTTTCTTTTGTCTTGGAAAAAATATTATGCTTGATATTTTCAATTGACTCGTGCTTTAACCCAACCCAAACCCTAGCCCTAGTTAATTCACTACATGGGTTTAATTGACCATGGCTGCATTATTCATCATATTTATCTTTTCATTATTCATCACAAAAGGAATTCTAATATTATTCATCTTCTTCTTCTTTCTTGCTTCATGGAAAAAGCTTACTAGCTTTTTCCAAGTGATGAAAATGAGTGAGAATGAGAAAATAAAAGATAGCAAAAATCCTACTTCATCATCCTCATCTATCATTGCCCTTTAGATTAGAGTGTTCATTTCATTTAGTGAGTGTTAGCTTGTGTAATGAAACTTCAAGGTAGATCATCTTTGTTATCGAAGATCGGAAGCAAGACTGCATCTTTCTCTTCGTGAAGCCTCTCGAGAGTCCGGAACACGATGATCGCAGCGAAGGGACCTCAACACGGAGCTTAAGAAGTGAAGGACCGGATCTACAGAGGTTGTAATCCCTCTCACTTAGTGTTAAAGTGTTTAACATACTTAGTTTCGCATAAACTCTAGTTTAAAGATCCGGCTTTGGGTTGTTCGGCACGGCTAAAATTTTAATCGGGCATGGTTGATGCCTCGTAGACCCTTGCGAGCATTCCCAGCATCCCTACACGGGCCGAGCAGGGTAGCTTCCTAGTGCCTCATGGTGAGGGCTTAGATCTCTGGCGTTGTGGGGTAGGGAGATACCAGCCATGGATAACCGAGCAAGGGCGGGCCCGGTTGCCTCTTAGCGAGGGCTTTTAATCCTTATCGCGGGAGGGGCCGTAAGAGGCCTACTAAGGACGGGCCAAGCAGGATAGCTGCCCGGTGCCTCATGGTGAGGGCTTAGATCCCTGGCATTGTAGGGTAGGGAGCTACCAGCCAGGGATAACCGAGCAAGGGCGGGCCCGGTTGCCTCTTGAAGAGGGCTTTTGATCCTTAGCACGGGAGGGGCCGTAAGAGGCCTACTATGGACAGGCCGAGCAGGGTTGCTGCCCGGTGCCTCTTGGTAAGGGCGTTGATCCTTAAGGATGGGGCCGGGCAGGGTTGCTGCCCGGTGCCTTTTGGCGAGGACTTTGATCCCTGGCGTTGTGGGGTAGGGAGCTACCAACCAGGGATAACCGAGCAAGGGCGGGCCCGGTTGCCTCTTGATGAGGGCTTTTGATGGGAGGAGAAGTGAGAGTCCTACTAAGGATGGGCCGAGCAGGGTCACTGCCCGGTGCCTCTTGGCGAGGGCTTTGATCCTTAAGGACGGGGCCGGGCAGGGTTGCTGCCCGGTGCCTTTTGGCGAGGGCTTCAATCCCTGGCGTTGTGGGGTAGGGAGCTACCAGCCTGGGATAGCCGAGCAGGGTAGCTGCTCGGTTGCCTCTTGGTGAGGGCTTCGATCCCTGGCATCATGGGGTAGGGAACTACCAGCCAGGAATAGCCGAGCAGGGTAGCCGATCAGCTGCCTCTTGGTGAGGGCTTTGATCTCTGGTGCTATGGGTAAGGAGTTACCAGCCAGGGATAGCCGAGCAGGGTAGCCGCTCGGCAACCTTTTGATGAGGGCTTCGATCCTTAGCGTTGGAAAGGCTGTAAGAGGTGGCTAAAGATGCCTATTGCTGACATGACCATGATTTTTGATGAGCCTCGGTTCTTTTCGACGAGGTCTCTTAAGTTTCCTGGCGAGGTCGTTTTTGAGCTGCTTTGGCGAGTCTCGCATGCGCGACCCCATCGATGGAGGGGGTGCCGGTCATGCCTGGGAGTAGGAGAGTTGACCGCCACCGCCGCGGGATGGACAGGGGTGCGACGAGACTCGGGGCGAAGCTCTCTGACGTGAGACCTCGAAGTCAAATGGGTCGGCCCGAGGGACCTGCGACTGTTGGAGACAGTGAGGCGGTGGTCGGCAATGCTGACATGAGCAGAGTCTTCTCTCCCTCTGTAGGGATCCCGGTCCCGATGTGGGGGAGCGACGACCTGGGGAGCTTGCCCCGCCATTCGTACACGGACGAGCGCGTCCATGACGAACGCAAGTCGATCTATCCGGGTGGCTAGGGCATTGATGGCATTTGGGGGAGGAGATTCGTCCGCGCCTCCGTTGTGTGGGAGGCGGTAGCTAGTGCTTGGATCGTCATGGTGACCGCTCGCCATTGGGTTGAGATCGGAAGATGAACTTTGTCTTAGTGGAATCAAGTTTCCTACAGACGGCGCCAGCTGGCGCGGGATGAATCGCGTCAAGATGTTACCTTTCGTTGATCTGCTGTTGGCGATGATGGACGGCCGAGATTTGAGTTGGAGGATAGCTGTTGAAGTGTGTGGATCTCAATGGGTTTGAGGTTATTGGGGCCGAGCTACCTACAAGGAAGTCCCGGGGTGGTTGTACCACTGAGGACCCTCCGACGATCAAGTTAGACAGGAAATCCGAGCAGTGTAACGGCCCAGTGAGTGGAAAAAATGACTTACTTGAACCGTCTGAACGGGGGGTTTATATAGCGGTGGAAGCAGGCAGGCAGGTGCGAGAATCATGCCGGCCGTTACGTCCCCGACGTCACGACCGCGTGATGGGCGGGATCTCCCATTAATGGCGAGACGGGCTCGTTAATGGGGATCATGATGGCGTGGAACGTGGGATCGTGGGCAGCGGATATCCCGCGTATGGAGAGATTCGCGGAGGCGAGGCAGAAGCACCTGTGAATGATGCCGTTGATCAGTCGAAAGGACCGAGGAAGATAAGCTTAGTGTGGGCTCGGGACCGAGTGGAAGGCCAAAGCTACCTTGGTTTTATCATAGCCCGGAGGCGAGCTGAGATGGCCGAGGAGGCAAAATGTGCAGGAGGCTCGGAGGTGAGCCAACGGTTTTTTGCAAGGCGGGCATAGGAGTGGTGTGGATGGACTAGAAGGTTGGCCACGTCTATAGGTCGCAGACCCGGGTGTTCCTCCGACGTGCTGTCCTCGGTCCTTCCTTGCGGGCTTCGGGACACGTCATCAGCCACGTGTCACGATCTGGGAGATCACCGATATCGAGCATCATCAAGATAATAGATCTTTTTTGAGACTTTAATTAGTTTTAATGATGTCCTTTATTATAATGCACATGCAAATCACTCCTACAAACTGTACATATTAAAGACTTTTTATTATGGTATCTAATATATGTTTAACGGTCGCTATTGATTATTAGCGACCGTTCAAAAATTAAACGGTCGCTAATACACGGCCGCAGAAGCCTTGGTCGCTAACACGTGTATTAGAGACCATTAATGACCGGTCGCTAATAAAAACGGTCGCCAATACTTTATTGGCGACCGTTGATAATGGTCTCTAATGAGTCGCCATGTGGACATTCAAAAAATTCTTAACCATTTCATTTATCAGTGAACAGTCGCTAATGAAGGTATTAGCGACCGTACCTGTAGCATGAACGGTCACTAATACCCTTTTAAATTTAAAAAAAATTAAAGAAAAATCGGTATCCTATATAATAATACATAAAAATCATAATTAATATATTATGCAACAATTGCGTTTCGCATACAAACCACGATACACACAATATAAACTCAAACAACTCAAAACAAACCAATTAACATATAAACGGTCGCTATACATAATATATCTAACAATATCAATTCAAACGAACAATCCAATTAACATATAAACACGATATAACTCAAACACATAAAACAAAAGTGTCTTGGTTACAAACCAATAAATGCTATATGTCCAACAATACGAAAAGTCTCAAATTCGCGCGCAATCCCATATCACCCAATCCATCCAACCCTGCGGGTCCAAACAAATAAATAAATACACGAATTTTAATCATAATCTTTGAAATTAAATATCGCGCTAGCTACTACTAACACATGTATATACGCACCCTCAACCTTTGCGAAGCTAACAGAAGCAGACTTGAGATTTTAAGTTATCGGTTGTCGAAACTCTGCAAATCTAAACAAATAAATAAAAACATGAACTCAAATAATAATTTTCGAATTTAAACAACACGCTGGCTACACTAACACAAATAATAATTTGCAAATATGCTTTTTTTACCCATCTATTTCATGCAAATTATGATGATACAAAGTATATAATATACATAAATTATAAAACTAAATATTAATAGATTAATACAGAAACCCTAAAATTTTGATTAGAAACTTTAGTAGGATTTTTCATTTAATTAGTAAGTTTAGGATCGAAAGATTTTAAACTTGTTTAGGATCGACCTATAGTTTCCCGTCTGACAATTAATGCATATTGCTTCAATGAGACTCGGCAGTACAATTAACAAATGTATGCTACTCTACATTCACTGTATGTTGATTAAATGTATATGCTTTAAAAAATCCAATAAATTCACGTCACTCACTAAAGTCAAATAAATCCCATCAGCTTTTTTAATCAAAGCTTCTCCAACAACACAACTACACACCCACTCTATTCGTCTTCCCTCTACTCTCTCTCTCTCTCTCTCATAACAACAACTAAAGAAGCTAAAGTCACAGAACCTCTCAAGTATCAGGCACTTTATGTAGGATTCCTAGGCACACTATAGAGGTCTCACAAGGCATCAACCATGCCAATTTCAAAATTTATGGGTGCCGAGAAACCCTAATACGGATCGTTAACTAGAAATTTAGGCGATAAACGAAACTAGTTAACATCTTAACTAAAGGAGAGAGGCTACAAGCTTTGTAGATCCGGTTCTCCACTTCCTTAGCTCCACGTAGGCGTCCTCTCGCTGTCCATCTCGAATTCCGAACTCAAACGTCGGCTTCATCGGAGAATTGGGCGGACTAGGTCGTCGGCTTCGTGCCGAAGATGATCTACGTCGAGGCATCACAAGTTCAAGCTCCGACTTCACAAAGTTGTGAAACTTGTGAAGAAAACACCCAAAACAACTTGGCAAGAGGTAGAGGGTGAAGAAATAGGAGGTGGGTTTACTTTAGAATTGGATTTCTCTCACTTTAGCTCAAGTTTCCATTGATGGACTTAAGCTTTTCTTGAAGAAGAAGATGATGAAGAAGAAGAAAGAATATGATAAGTGTTAAATTAAGATGAAAAATAAATCAATACTTATCATAAGCAAACCATAGTTGAGTGTAGAGAATAGACCATGGTTACTTGGATGGGTTAGGGTTAAGCATGAAGACAAGAATGGTTAAGAAGTCAAAGCTTCATGAAGCTTCAACTAAAAACAAACATAGCCACCATTCTTATCTAAATCTTTTCCAAATAAATAAATAAAAAAAATAAATAAATAAATGAATATGCAAAACCCTAATTATCAAATTAACCATGGTTTAATTCTATACACTTAACTAAATTATCAAGTATCATCAAACATGATACAAATATGTGCACAAAAGTATATCACATATACTTCTTGCACATCAAGTGAGAAAATCCATTTAAAGTGAACCAATACTAGCTAATGCAAAGTAATATATCAAATATATAATTATACATTAAATCATTAAATCAACATTTGATTCAATGATCCGGTCATGTCGCACATAACCGACTAGTATCCAATGTATCGATTTATCGAATCAATGATTCGATAACTAGGTCATATCGAATATAACCAATCGATACATCCATCGCGAGAATGAAATACGGTATCACATACACGCATTATTCTCGGTCCTGCACATATCTCATATGCGCTCCTATTTCGTTTCGCTTGAGCCAGGAAACCTCTGTGTAGGACTCTAAATACTCGTCAATACGCCGGTAGCAGATGATGATCATATCAAGCACCCACAAGCCGCAAGCGGTCTGCTAAACGTAACGGCCATCCGGGTATTGAGCGATCAGAAGATCGACGAGCTAGCCCGATCACACTCCTGTGAATCCAACCAGTAACACTTACCGTATAGTCCGGTCTGTTCGTCTGATATGTCGCATATCAAGTCTAGGGGTGGTAAACGTCAGACCCCAATAACCGATAAGTCTGTTAGTGTATATGCCCTAGAGGCCATTACTGTATCATACTAGTTTGTATATTACTTAATGGATGCTTGGGATATTCACCTTGTATATACAATCTTGCTCAAAATAGTAGTATGCTACTTGGTTTGTTTCTACTTCAATGTGTACTTGTGTTTATTTCAGTATATCACTTATACGCATTAGTGGAGCCCTTAGGATCTTTGCTTGATTACCAGCGTTGTGATGGCAGTCACACTAGTGGGGGCTGGGTAATCTATAAGCACATCCTTATACAGGTCCCTAGTCGCAGGACTATCGAGACAGGGCATCGATACTCCGGAGTAGACTAGCGTATGCGCTTCTCATCCCAGTGTGGGAGATGGTCTGTCCCACAGCCATCAGTATGTCGTACTGGAGATAGTATACGGGTGCTCGTTGGGTTACGAGTACACTGGACAGGACTCGTCGGGAACTGACAGGTTGGTATTATACCTATCGTCAGTTATCAGTTCCCAGGTGACATGAGTACAGCTTAGTCCGCTGACTTGACACTGGCACTTCGCCTCAAGTGTGTTCCCACTGCACTTTGATCACTACCCTACCACGGCTCAAAGGAGTCGTGCAAACAGGTGGTGGTTGGGTGCAGTCCCGAAGCACTTGGAGGCAGTGACGGTTAGACAGGATTCGTCTCTCCCGGTATTGGGGGTTGACATCGCGCTGTGTCTAGGAGAGCCATTACACGAGTAGTCCCTGGCCAGGGCAAACGAGATATACTGGTAGGTTTCCAGTGTTATCTCAGGGTGTTTTGGGCTTCGCTCCGGCACGACTTGTACCGCTATTGGGGGACTGACGTTTACCACCCCCTAGGCCCTCCATGCGATGTATCAGACGAACAGACCGGACTGTACGGAGACTGTCACATTCAGACTCAGTAGGAGTTCAGATGGGGTTTCACCTCGTCAGCCTTCTTGTCGACATCTACCTGGGGACCGTTATGCACAGCTAGTGCCGCTTGCGGTCTGTGGTTAAACCCACTGCCAGCGTAGTGTCGAGTCTTTAGAGTCCCACACAGAGGGTATTCGCCTCTGGGCAAAACAGAGTAGAGGTCGCATGGTTTTGCGACAGGGTTCGTTCTCATCCGCGCACTTGTGCACGTTTGGAGTCCGGACGGATTATACTGGCAGGCTCTGGTTTGAGCCAGATACTGGTATATATATTTGGGGTTGCTTTTATATCTTGGTATTCTTGTTCCTCGGAACGAGAATGCAGGTGTGTATGCACAGTTGCTTGAGGCGGAGGATGAGGTATTTCATTAGGGTTTCGGAACGGGTGCGTATGCACAGTTGACAGTTATCTTTTTCCAAACCCTAATGGATTTATGGATTATCTATTTATAATAGTAATTAAATGAGAATTTTGTTATGGTTGATTTTGTTGACTTGTTGACCATTGTTGACTTGTTGACCATGGTTGAAAGTTGACCACCATCATGCTTCAAAAGTCTTCCTTGATTTATGCTTACATTTTTTAAATGAAGCATGGTTGTGGTCATTCCAAATTGCCATCAACTATTCTCATTTTCAATTATTATTATTAGATAATTCTTTTCTTTTGCATTATGGTTGCAAGAAAGAAAAAATATAGCTCATTCTATCATTCTCATTCTCTCTCCTCTCTTCATCTTCTTCTTCCTCTAGCAAAGAGAAACCTTCTCATGAGTTGAGAATCCTTCTCTTTAAAAAGAAAAGCAAACCCTAGTCACTCTCTACTCACTCTAGGATCAAAGGATTAGCAAGCCGGAGATTCTAGTTCACTCCAAGTCCGAGAAAGAGCCCAAGGTCGAACCCTCGAGGTGGATCCATCTTCGACGGAAGAAGGCGACAAAAGAGAACCATCAACCTCTACAAGATTTCAAGAAGAAGGAGTTCAAGTTTAGGTATAACCCTCATCCGAGTAGCTAACTCCTTTTAGCGTATTTGCTAGTTTAGTTTAGACACGATCCCGACCTTGTTTAGTCCATGTTGCCTCTTGCGATAAAAATTTGTCTTTTATACCGTTTCCGCCTCCCCGTAAGAACCGGGGGTCGCAATATGGACGTACATAGTGGTATCAGAGCCTAACTAAACTTAAACTAGTTTGGTAGTGAAGTGTAACGAAGTTCGGAACCGAAAAAATCACAAAACCGGAAAATCACAAAACCTGAGTTTCTGTTGAAAATTTTTTGGCTCAAAATGAAAAACTTTATACATGTAAATTCGTCTCAGGGTTTTGTGTGAACACCCAAGAAAAACGATACAGTGATTCGACTAAACCGCCGCCCATCCGCCGCATAAACCATGTAGTTGCCGCGGAACCGCCGCGTTTTGTCGTTTTCTCTGCATCGTTTTTCGTGCAGTGTGTGTCTGTGTTGGTTTTAGGATTTTTGAAATATATTATATGTGCCCAGATTTTGCAGAAAAGAAATTTCCTTTTGGGGTCCTATAATTCCGTATTTTTTCCGAACTTCACTACACTTTGACTATGATGGTTATATCTGTGATGTTTGCATGTATTGAACGTCGGCTAATCGCTATAAGACGATTAGTCGGGGTTATACATGATCTGTAATGTGCTGGAATGTGTATATAAATATGTTGGATTGTCGCGGGTGAATAGCCGGGGGTTGTGAGACGAGAGTTTTCTTTTCTTGCAATTCATTGTAAATGTAAATTGATGTAATTATATTATTTGTTTGGCCGCACAACCGGGTCGGGGTTGTAGCCGTCATTGTATAATTCTTTTTACTGTTTTTGCTCCTAGGATAGACCCATGGAGGGGTGCACAAACTACCGAGGACTTGGCGGGTAGTTTGCCGCACCCGTAGGGGTCTTGGGTGGGGATTTGGCTATTCACCGCGACCGTGTTATCTGTTTTTGTTACAGGCTCGTACAAATTACAGATTGCTAGTATATCCAATGTATTTATCTGTGATCTGAAATGTCTATCATTGCTTTCTATTTAGGCGTTGCTTATGTTTTACAGACGCGCTAGCCCAGCCCCCGCTCTGTCGTTAGTTAAGTAACCTAACGGGTAATGACGGGGCCCCGTGGCGAATGCGAATGGCATAAGCGTACGTCATATTTTGGTTGTTTTCTGCAATGGTAGGATTAAATGATGGGACGCATTAAAAGTACTAATGCAAGAATATCACGCATTAAAAGAACTAATGCAAGATAATAAACCAAGTTTAAGTCGATGGAACACTTTCGAAAAACCACTCGGTTCTTTTCAAAACTAACTTTTAAATGCGGAGATTGAGCCACTCCTTCTAAAAGCTATCTCGTTCCATCGATTAAATCAAGTTCACTACGTTCACGGTTTCGCCAAAACCATTCGTAGCCCTCCGTCGCTTCGCATGAATAGGCAATAGTATTCAAGCTATGTATTTTGGCCAAAGTCAAGGCATAGTGATTGGTAGCTATTGGGTGTTCATGTGTAGCATAGATAGATGCGTTGGTTTGGGACAGTCGTGCTGCCATTTTGGCCAAAGTCAAGGGTAGGTACGGATGGATCCAAATTAACCTGGATAGTGACGGGCAGAACTTGACATGTGACTTATGATATTTTGGCCAAAGTCAAGGTCATAAGAGCATGGGGCAAAAATCCACATCGGGAGTTTCATAAGCACTGAAACTTGCTAGATTTGCATACCATTTGGAGTGTGGTGATTCTGGTAGGATTCCTTCAGTTTCGTCACGCGATGATATTTGGATCCCGATCCTACTGTGAGTATATGCTACTCCTCGGGAAATTTCTCACTTAACGATCAATGCTATAAACCTAGTAGGTGCCTAGAAAGGTGTTAGCGGGGTTACGCCCCCAGGGAAAAGAGGTTCTTTAATTAAGGAACTTCGCGAAAGCGTTGGAAAACCTCCCTCGAAGTACCGACACCGGCCTGGCTGAACGGTTAAGCAAGTATTGTACGGTGGGATTGATCCTGACTAATTCTTCCTTTATGGTTTGAGGAGGGATTCGAGAAACAGTGGGAGCCATCCTGTTTAGACAAACTAAAAACCACTCTAAACTTGCAAGAGCATCATGCTGAGTGTTTCTTCTTCTCTCTCCTAATTGCAGCGACCAATCAACATGACTGGACTTAAGTTACTCCTAGATAAAAACAAACTGACAGGGCCAAACTACAAAGATTGGCTCAGGAATGTCAAGATAGCAATCACTTATGACAAGCTGGGGTATCTTCTTACCACCAAAGCTCCCCCTGTCCCTGGTCCAACTTCCAGCGTCGCGGATAAGGAAATCCGCAAGACTTGGGAGATTGATAGCGCGAAGGCCAAGTGCCTCCTGCTTGCCTCGATGGACAACGAACATCAGAGGAGGCATGAGAATATGGACATGGAGTCTATATTGCTCCATACAAAAGAACTGTACGGAGAGCAATCACGTATCGCAAGATACGAAGCGTCGAAAAAGTTGTTTTCGACAAGAATGGCCGTCGGATCATCAGTAGCCGAGCACGTGCTAAAGATGATCGGCTACATTGAGGAGCTCGCTGACCTAGGGATCACATTGGAGAGTGAGCTATATACGGATATAGTTCTCCAGTCCCTTCCTTCCACTTACGCCCAGTTTATACTGAACTTCAACCTACAAGAAAAAGAGGTTGAACTATCAGAGCTCCTCAACATGCTGAGGAGCGCAGAGGGCACCCTACAGAAAAGTAGGGATACATCCACTTTGTTTGTAGGAGGATCATCTTCTTCTAGGTCCAAGGCGAAAGCCAAGGGAAAGAAGAAGAAGGCCCCCGCCAAACCAAGGGGCGGTGTTAGTAAAGTGGATACGAAGGGAAAAGGGAAAGCAACAAAGATAGCGGGGAAGCTTGTGGATAAGGAAGAATGCTTCTTTTGTCATAAGAAAGGACACTGGAAGAATGATTGCAGGGCCTGGAAGGCCAGAACACAGGAATTGAAGCAGGTTGCAGCTTCAGCTTCAGGTGTGTATGTTATTGAAAACTGTCTTTCAATAAACTCTACTTCCTGGGTATTGGATACCGGATCAGGATCTCATATCTGTAATTCTTTGCAGGCGTTGAGAAACCGTAGGGATTTGAAGGCAGGTGACATGACCCTCAGAGTTGCGAACGGAGCTAGCATGGATGCTAAAGCCGTGGGGGACTATCACCTGGGAATGTCAGATGGACATGTTTTGGTTTTGCGTAATTGCTTTTTTGTACCCAACGCAACTTGTAATATCATTTCTGTATCTTTAGTTTCTAAAGAAGGTTATGAATTTGCGTTTGTAAGTAATGTTGTAAACATTCACCTTAATCAAGTTCTGATTGGGTCAGGTACATTGAGTAATGGTATATACGTGTTAAACCAACCACAGATTTTTAATGTCCAGAATACACACAAAAGAAAGTCTCCAGAAATAAATCAGACTTTCTTATGGCATTGTAGATTGGGTCACATCAATGAGAGAAGGTTGACTAAGTTGCATACAGAAGGATATTTGAATGCGTTCGAATATCAATCATATGCCACTTGTCAATCTTGTCTCAAAGGAAAGATGACAAAGACTCCGTTTACTGGACGTGGAGTAAGAGCGAGCGAGCTCTTAGGACTCGTACACAGTGACGTGTGCGGTCCAATGTCTACACATGCCCGAAGCGGACATTCTTACTTCATTACTTTTACGGATGACTTCTCAAGGTACGGTTATGTCTTCTTAATGAAACATAAGTCCGAGGCCTTTGGAAAATTCCAGGAGTATAAGAATGAAGTAGAGAAACAGACCGGCAAAAGTATTAAGATTCTAAGATCGGATCGGGGTGGAGAATACTTAAGTGCCGAATTCCTGGACTATTTAAAAGAGAACGGAATTCTCTCTCAACTTACTCCTCCTTACACCCCGCAACATAACGGTGTATCGGAGAGACGGAACCGCACCCTATTGGATATGGTGCGGTCCATGATGAGTAACGCTGAGTTACCGCGATCATTCTGGGGATATGCGCTAGAATCAGCCGCATACCTTTTGAACCGAGTCCCTACTAAGACTGTGCCTACCACGCCATTTGAGATGTGGTGTGGGAAGAGACCCCATCTTAATCACATTAAGATATGGGGAAGTCCAGCTTTTGTCAAAAAGCAGCATGCGGACAAGCTCGAGGCACGCTCAGTACTGTGCAAGTTTGTGGGATATCCAAAGAATTCCAAGGGATATTTCTTCTACTGTGAAGAGGAACAAAAAGTTCTTGTTTCTCGTCATGCCCACTTTCTAGAACACCAGTTCATAGAAAAAGTAATAAGTGGGAGCGCAGTAGAGCTGGAAGAAATTCCAGAACCACAGACTGTTACTGAAAGCTTGGTGGAACCAGAGGGTTCAACAGAACAGGACATTCCTACGCCGCTCCGCAGGAGTAGTAGGCAGTCTCATCCGCCCGAGAGATACTACGGTTTTCTCATAGACGGGGATCGAGAGGATTGCATCATAGATTATGATGAGCCTACTAGCTTCCAGCAGGCCGTTCAGAGCGTTGACTCAGTGAAATGGCTGGATGCAATGCGGACCGAAATGGAGTCCATGTACACCAACAAAGTATGGACGTTGGACATTGCTCCAGACGGGGTAAAACCCGTAGGATGCAAGTGGATCTTCAAAAGGAAGATTGGTGTAGATGGACAGGTTGAGACCTATAAAGCTAGGCTGGTAGCAAAGGGTTTTCGTCAAAGACCTGGCTTGGACTACGACGAAACCTTTTCTCCAGTAGCCATGCTGAAATCCATTCGGATCCTTCTTGCCATTGCTGCCTTCCACGATTATGAGATCTGGCAAATGGACGTAAAGACAGCTTTTCTAAATGGAAATTTAGAGGAGTATGTCTATATGGATCAGCCAGAGGGTTTCATTCAGAGTGGGAGCAGCGGAAAGGTGTGCAAGTTGCTTAAGTTCATCTATGGACTAAAGCAGGCATCGCGGAGTTGGAACATCTGCTTTGATGAGACAGTCAAAGAATTTGGCTTTATCAAAAATCCAGATGAACCATGCATCTATAGTAGATTTGTAGCGAGAACTGTAGTATTCCTCGTTTTATATGTGGATGACATTCTCTTGATAGGAAATGACATTCCTATGCTACAATCTGTCAAGGGGTTCTTGTCACAAAGGTTCTCCATGAAAGACCTGGGTGATGCCTCATACATCCTGGGGATCCGGATCCATCGTGATAGATCCAAGAGGATATTGGGACTTTCTCAGTCCAGGTACATCGACACCATAGTGAAAAGATTCAGTATGGAAGATTCCAAGCGCGGTAACCTACCGGCTTGTCACGGGATCACCCTCTCTAAAGAGATGTCTCCCAAGACTGATTTGGAGAGGGATCGCATGTCTATTATACCCTACGCTTCTGCGGTAGGCTCTATAATGTATGCGATGTTGTGTACCAGACCGGATGTAGCTTATGCACTGAGTGTAGTAAGCCGGTATCAGTCAAACCCTGGGGAGAAACATTGGATAGCAGTAAAGAACATTCTCAAGTACCTGAGAAGGACTAAGGAGATGTTCTTGGTGTATGGCGGAAAAGACCTCCAGATCGAGGCCTTTGCTGACTCCAGCTTCCAGAGTGACAAGGATGATTCCAAGTCCATGTCGGGTTTTGTCTTCACCCTCAATGGAGGGGCGGTGTGTTGGAAGAGTTCCAAACAGGAAACCGTTGCAGACTCGACGATGGAAGCGGAATACATTGCTGCATCTGATGCCGCAAAAGAAGCTGTCTGGATGAGGAAGTTCTTGAAAGAACTTCAGGTGGTTCCGTCCATTGTTGACCCAATACCTCTGTATTGCGACAACAACGGGGCTATAGCTTTAGCGAAGGAACCCAGGTCCCATCAGAAATCCAGGCACATCTTGAGGCGGTATCACCTGATCAGGGAGATCGTGGATCGCAAGGAGATCGAGGTTCGGAGGGTTGCTTCAGAAGAGAACACTGCAGATCCATTCACCAAGGCCCTACCCCAGACTCAGTTCGAGCGGCTGATCGAGATGATAGGTCTTCGATACGCCAGTACATGGCCTTAGTGCAAGTGGGAGATTGTTAGTGTATATGCCCTAGAGGCCATTACTGTATCATACTAGTTTGTATATTACTTAATGGATGCTTGGGATATTCACCTTGTATATACAATCTTGCTCAAAATAGTAGTATGCTACTTGGTTTGTTTCTACTTCAATGTGTACTTGTGTTTATTTCAGTATATCACTTATACGCATTAGTGGAGCCCTTAGGATCTTTGCTTGATTACCAGCGTTGTGATGGCAGTCACACTAGTGGGGGCTGGGTAATCTATAAGCACATCCTTATACAGGTCCCTAGTCGCAGGACTATCGAGACAGGGCATCGATACTCCGGAGTAGACTAGCGTATGCGCTTCTCATCCCAGTGTGGGAGATGGTCTGTCCCACAGCCATCAGTACGTCGTACTGGAGATAGTATACGGGTGCTCGTTGGGTTACGAGTACACTGGACAGGACTCGTCGGGAACTGACAGGTTGGTATTATACCTATCGTCAGTTATCAGTTCCCAGGTGACATGAGTACAGCTTAGTCCGCTGACTTGACACTGGCACTTCGCCTCAAGTGTGTTCCCACTGCACTTTGATCACTACCCTACCACGGCTCAAAGGAGTCGTGCAAACAGGTGGTGGTTGGGTGCAGTCCCGAAGCACTTGGAGGCAGTGACGGTTAGACAGGATTCGTCTCTCCCGGTATTGGGGGTTGACATCGCGCTGTGTCTAGGAGAGCCATTACACGAGTAGTCCCTGGCCAGGGCAAACGAGATATACTGGTAGGTTTCCAGTGTTATCTCAGGGTGTTTTGGGCTTCGCTCCGGCACGACTTGTACCGCTATTGGGGGACTGACGTTTACCACCCCCTAGGCCCGCCATGCGATGTATCAGACGAACAGACCGGACTGTACGGAGACTGTCACATTCAGACTCAGTAGGAGTTCAGATGGGGTTTCACCTCGTCAGCCTTCTTGTCGACATCTACCTGGGGACCGTTATGCACAGCTAGTGCCGCTTGCGGTCTGTGGTTAAACCCACTGCCAGCGTAGTGTCGAGTCTTTAGAGTCCCACACAGAGGGTATTCGCCTCTGGGCAAAACAGAGTAGAGGTCGCATGGTTTTGCGACAGGGTTCGTTCTCATCCGCGCACTTGTGCACGTTTGGAGTCCGGACGGATTATACTGGCAGGCTCTGGTTTGAGCCAGATACTGGTATATATATTTGGGGTTGCTTTTATATCTTGGTATTCTTGTTCCTCGGAACGAGAATGCAGGTGTGTATGCACAGTTGCTTGAGGCGGAGGATGAGGTATTTCATTAGGGTTTCGGAACGGGTGCGTATGCACAGTTGACAGTTATCTTTTTCCAAACCCTAATGGATTTATGGATTATCTATTTATAATAGTAATTAAATGAGAATTTTGTTATGGTTGATTTTGTTGACTTGTTGACCATTGTTGACTTGTTGACCATGGTTGAAAGTTGACCACCATCATGCTTCAAAAGTCTTCCTTGATTTATGCTTACATTTTTTAAATGAAGCATGGTTGTGGTCATTCCAAATTGCCATCAACTATTCTCATTTTCAATTATTATTATTAGATAATTCTTTTCTTTTGCATTATGGTTGCAAGAAAGAAAAAATATAGCTCATTCTATCATTCTCATTCTCTCTCCTCTCTTCATCTTCTTCTTCCTCTAGCAAAGAGAAACCTTCTCATGAGTTGAGAATCCTTCTCTTTAAAAAGAAAAGCAAACCCTAGTCACTCTCTACTCACTCTAGGATCAAAGGATTAGCAAGCCGGAGATTCTAGTTCACTCCAAGTCCGAGAAAGAGCCCAAGGTCGAACCCTCGAGGTGGATCCATCTTCGACGGAAGAAGGCGACAAAAGAGAACCATCAACCTCTACAAGATTTCAAGAAGAAGGAGTTAAAGTTTAGGTATAACCCTCATCCGAGTAGCTAACTCCTTTTAGCGTATTTGCTAGTTTAGTTTAGACACGATCCCGACCTTGTTTAGTCCATGTTGCCTCTTGCGATAAAAATTTGTCTTTTATACCGTTTCCGCCTCCCCGTAAGAACCGGGGGTCGCAATATGGACTTATAAAGTCGTGCCGATGTGAGGCTCATAACGGGTCGAGAAACTACTGGTAACACTTACCAGCAAATCTCTGATCAGCCCTGGCCAGGGACTTCCCTGTTACGGCCAATCGAGCACTGCGCAACATCAACCCCAAATACCGGGAGAGACGAAAACCCTCCTATCGCTCATTGCCTCCATATGACTCGGGACTGTACCCAAAGACCACCATTTTGCACGCCCTCATGGACGTGGTAAGGTGGAGATCAAAGCACAGTGGGAATCACACAAGACTCTATGACGATCTCGGGTCTACAGACTAACCTGTACAAGTGTCACCTGAGAACTGCCATCTGACGTGAGGTATAATACCATCTGGGAGTTCTCGGTGAGTCCTTCCAGTGTACCCAGTCTCCACTGAGCACCCGTATACCATCTCTGATGTCAAACATCAATGGATATGGGATCATCCATCGCCCATCTCATGGGTCGAGAAGCGTATACGCTAGTCTACACTGGTATATCGATGCCCTGTCTCGATACACCCACGACTAGAGACCTTGAAGGATGTACTTATGGACTACCATGTCCCCACTAATATGATCTGCATCATAGTCTAGGTAGTCAAGTACACATCCTAAGGGCTTTATCAACATGTAACTATAAGACAGTTTAAAGAGACAAGTGTACATGTTAAGATATAGAGTAACCAGATAGCATACTATCATATCGAGCAAGAAAGTCATCTCTATATATGTCCAAGCATCCAGTATAATATACATCATATGTACAATACTGGCCTCTAGGGCATACATACAACTAACAATCTCCCACTTGCACTAAGGCCAGCTGCTGTAGTATCGCATACCGAGCATCCCGAAGAGTCTCTCAAACTGTATCTGGGGAATGGCCTTCGTGAGTGGATCCGCCGTGTTGTTCTTCGTGTCAACCCTCCTGACCTCGATCTCCCGGCGATCAACTATCTCCCGGATCAGGTGATACCGCCTCAGAATATGCCTGGATCGCTGATGGGACCTGGGTTCCTTGGCCAAAGCCACCGCTCCATTGTTATCGCAATACAAAGGTATTGGATGCTCAATGGATGGAACCACTCCAAGTTCAGTAATGAACTTCTTGATCCAGACAGCCTCTTTGGCAGCATCGTTGGCAGCGATGTATTCAGCCTCCATCGTCGAGTCTGCCACGGTTTCCTGCTTGGAACTCTTCCAGCTAACCGCCCCTCCGTAAAGGGTAAAGACAAATCCCGACTGCGACTTAGAGTCGTCCTTATCACTCTGGAAGCTCGAATCGGTAAAGGACTCCACTTGGAGTTCTCCATTACCATACACCAAGAGCATCTCTTTAGTCCTTCGTAAGTACTTGAGAATGCTCTTCACAGCTGTCCAGTGACTCTCTCCAGGATCAGCTTGATACCTGCTCATTATACTTAGTGAGTATGCTACATCGGGTCTGGTACATAGCATCGCATACATGATAGAACCTACAGCCGAAGCATAGGGTATCCCTTGCATGCGAGCTCTCTCCAAATCAGTCTTGGGAGACATCTCTTTGGAGAGAGTGACTCCAGAGATCGTGGGCAAGTTCCCATGCTTGGATTCTTCCATACTAAACCTCTTTAGTATAGTGTCAATGTACCTGGATTGGGACAATCCCAATATCCGTTTGGATCTATCTCTATAGATCCTAATTCCCAATATGCAGGAGGCATCACCAAGATCTTTCATCGAGAATCTTTGTGATAAGAAGAGCTTGACCGATTGCAGCATAGGAATATCATTTCCTATCAAGAGTATGTCGTCTACGTACAATACGAGGAAGACAACCTTACTCCCTGCCACCTTCTTGTAAATACAAGGTTCATTTGGGTTTTTGACGAAATCAAACTCTTTGATAACGACATCAAAGCAGATGTTCCAACTCCGCGATGCTTGCTTTAATCCATAAATGGATTTAAGCAGCTTGTACACCTTGCCGCTGCTCCCACTGTCTACGAAGCCCTCTGGCTGAGTCATGTACACGCACTCTTCTAAATCACCGTTTAGAAAGGCGGTCTTAACATCCATTTGCCAGATTTCGTCGTCATGATATGCAGCGATGGAAAGCATGATCCGGATGGATTTAAGCATAGCCACTGGAGAAAAGGTTTCGTCATAGTCCACACCTGGTCTTTGACGAAAACCCTTTGCTACAAGTCTAGCTTTAAAAGTCTCCACTTTCCCATCTACACCAAGTTTTTTCTTGAAGATCCACTTGCTCCCGATGGGTTTTACCCCTTCAGGAGCAACTTCCAAAGTCCATACTTTGTTGGTGTACATGGATTCCATCTCAGACCGCATAGCATCTAGCCATTTCACTGAGTCCCTACTCGTGATGGCCTGCTCGAAGCTAGTTGGGTCATCATCCTCCATGATGCAATCCTCGCTCCCACCATCCATGAGAAAACCGTAGTATCTCTCAGATTGGCGAGGAACCCTATTAGATCGGCGGAGTGGCTGAGGTTCATTGGGAGCTACTGAATCCTCTGGTTCCACTAAATCTTCTGTTGTGTTTTGTTCAGCTGGAACCTCTTCCAGTTCTACCTCAGAGCCACTAATCTCTTTTGCAAGAAATTCCTTTTCTAAAAAGGTGGCATGTTGAGCAACAAATACTCTTTGTTCCTCACTGTGGTAGAAGATATACCCTCGCGAATGTTTGGGATATCCAACAAATTTACACAAAACAGACCTTGCCTCGAGTTTGTCCGGTTTTTGTCTTTTGACATAGGCCGGGCAACCCCATATCTTAATAAAATTAAGATATGGTCTCTTCCCTTCCCATATCTCATATGGTGTGGTAGGCACAGATTTGGTGGGAACCCTATTCAGTAGGTATGCTGATGTTTCCAGTGCATATCCCCAGAAGGAAACAGGTAACTCAGCTATACTCATCATAGAGCGCACCATATCCAATAGGGTGCGGTTCCTCCGTTCTGATACACCGTTGTGCTGTGGTGTATATGGAGGAGTTAGCTGAGAGAGAATCCCATTCTCTTTTAGGAAGTCCAGGAATTCAATGCTCAAGTATTCACCTCCTCGATCAGATCGTAGGATTTTAATACTTTTTCCGGTTTGGTTCTTGACTTTTTGTTTATATTCTCTAAATTTCTCAAAAGCTTCTGATTTGTGTTTCATCAGAAACACATATCCGAATCTAGAGAGATCGTCAGTGAATGTAATGAAGTACGAGGAACCATCCCTGGCATGTGTAGACATGGGACCGCATACATCACTATGTATCAGTCCTAAGAGTTCGGTAACTCTTTCTCCGTGTCCCGTAAACGGAGTTTTGGTCATCTTGCCTTTGAGACATGACTGGCAAGTGTCATAAGATGAAAATTCAAATGGATTTAAATATCCATCCTTATGCAACTTAGCCAGTCGTGTCACATTGATGTGACCCAGTCTACAATGCCACAAGAAGGATTCGTTCAGTTCTGAACTCTTCCTCTTGCGTGTGTTTGTTATGCTCAGAACTGTTGATTGGTTTAGAACATAAATGCCATTGCACAACGTGCCTGATCCAACCAACTTTTGGTTACGGAAAATGTTCATAACATTATCCTGTAATACAAAATTATATCCCTCTTTACTCAATAAAGAAACCGATATAATGTTGCATATCAGGTTCGGCATGTAATAGCATTCGTTCAGAACCAATGTATTACCAGTTGGTAATTCAAGGTGATATTCCCCGACAGTCTTAGCTGCAACAATTGCACCATTTCGAACTCTAATGTCTTTATCACCTTCTCCAAGTTCTCTACCTTTCCTAAGCCCATGTAACTGATTACATATATGGGATCCTGACCCGGTATCTAATACCCAGGACGTAGAGCAAATGGAGAAACAGTTCTCTGTAACGAACACACCCGAAGAAAATGCATCATCATATACTTTCTTCATTCGGGTGGCATGGGAATCCTGGTATTCCCCTATATCCTGTTCAGTCCTATAACTCTTATAGGAAAGAACGGAACCAACGTTCCCCAGCACAGTATAACATGCGGGTTCGGTCAATACATCCATATTATTATCTTTATTAAGGCATGAAATGGTCGCTACCTGGAGAGAGAGAGAAGAAAACACTTTAGCGTAAGCTCGTGCAAGATCAGATTGGTTATTATCTTATCTAATCAGGATGGCTCCCACTGTTTTTATCAAATCTTCCTTCAAACCCTAAAAGGAAAGACTAGCCGGGATTAATTACACACTACAAGTTCGCCAATCTTTCAGCCAGGCCAGTGTCGGTACTTTGAGGGAGGTCCCCCGTGCTTTCGCACGAACCTAATTACTGTAAACCTCGTTTTCCCAGAGGCGTAACCCCGTTGACACCTTTCTAGACACCTACTTGATCGGCTAATTGTAATGTGTAAAACTCTCTCAGGAGTAACTCTTACTCGCAGTGGGTATCGGGATCCAACTATCTCATAGAAGGTATGCAATCTCATTGCAAATTTCAACACTTGAAATTCCCGATAATATTTTGCCCCTAGCACCCTATGACCTTGACGGAGGTCAACAAACCATAGGCTACTAGTCAAGTTCAACCCGTCATTTCTTGATCGAATTAAACCCACCCGCACGACCCTTGACGGAGGTCAACAAGGCCGCACGACTACCCTAATCCAATCTGCATCATATGCATAAGCAGATAAATACTAGTTAGCTACCGCACACTACGCCTTGACGGAGGTCAACAAACGTAGCACGAATACTAAATAGGACTTATCTGAAATGACGGAGGGCTATGACAGGTTTTTCTGAAAACCTATTGCGTAATGAACTTGATATCGTTGTAGAATCAAATGATTTTAAAATGGAGTGCTTTTGAGGCTTTTCTAGTTTTGCTAAAGGAGTCACTCCCGGTGAAGGGATCGTCGGTCCTTTCCTCGTCGAATGAGGTGCGGGATATATCATATATATCACTGTGCAAAGCAGAAACTATAGAAGCGATCAGAAACAAACTGAGTGTGTAGCATCTGCCAGTTATTGCTAAAGGAGTCACTCTCGGTGAAGGGATCTCGGTCCTTTCCTCATCGAATAAGGTGCAGGGTATATCATATATACCGCTATGCAAAGCAAGAACTGTAGCTACCTGTTTTGTTTAAAATTTAATTCTACAACATCTTAGGTTTCTTTTCTTTCATTAATCACATTAATGAAGTCCCATCATTTAAATACATAAACATCACAGATAAATACGACGTACACTTATGCCATCCGCATTCGCCTCGATGTCCCCTCGTGCACCGTTAGGTTAGGTAACTAACGACAGAGCAGGGCAGGGCTAGTGCGGGTGTAAAACATAAGTAACGTCTATATAATATATCATATATACTATATAACGTATCTATCACAGAGCATCACATGATCACATCACAGATATCGCAGCAGAAGAACCATATGAAACATTGGATATACTAGGACGTCCGTGTTTTCAATACGAGCCAGTATAAAACACGGATTCCACAGTCGTGATGAATAGCCAATCCCACACCCCTAGACCCCTACGAGAGCGGAAAGCAACCCTACCAATTCTAGGGTTAGGAGACTCGGACTCGACTCCTCGAGATGGTCTCCCACTGGACTCTAGAACCCGGTTACTTGTGCTCCCCTCCTTGGGTCTATCCTAGTGCAGAGAAGTAAATAATATACAAAGGGTGACAACTTCCGCAACCTGGAAGTGCCCCAATAAAAGAATATTACATACAAGTTTTTACATGAATGAAAATGAAAAACACTCATCTCACATAAAAACCCCCGGCTATTCAAACACGACAATCCAATATAACATATCAAGCAACATATAACATCACATGTCATCAACGTAAGTAAGTATGCATACCCCAATTGTCGTTGATGTATAGCAATGAAACCGGCGATATGAACATACTACACTTACGGTCACAGAAAAGAAAGTGTAAAACTACAACAGTTGGAATCTGCAACCTCTTTAGACATCACATGCCTAATCAAATGAAATACTTAGACATCACATGCCTAACAGTTATAAACCCCGCATTTTAGTCTCATTATCGAAAACTCTTTTCAATATCAAGTGAAACTAAACCGCTAGATTTATAACATTCATTCAGTTATCTCATAACTGTTTGTGAATTCCAATTATTGTATCACATTCCAGATAAACAGAAAATGTTAAACTTTCCGATCGAACAGTCGATTACCCAAGTTTTCCCGATACAGCTCAACACATGAAATAAGTCTAACAACATTCAGTTCGTGCCTCAGTACCAACGGTCCAGCCGTAGAAGGGTCAAGCCAACGCCTCACATGTGGCACGCCGTACTGCCCCAAACCCGAAGGTTCAAAGGGCAGTTCAAGACGGATGAAGGGTTCCTAGGCACTCTAATGGAGTCTCACAAGTGATCAAACATGGCCAATTGAAATTTTACAAGTGCCTATTAACCCTAATACGGATCGTTAACTAGATAAATAGGCGAAGCAAGCAAGTAAACGGAAATATAGCTAAAGGAAAGGGGCTACAACCTTTGTAGATCCATTCCACCACCTCCTAAGCTCCGTGATGAAGTCCCCTCGCTGTCCAAATCATATCTTGGGCTCTAGCTCGGCTTCATCGGAGAAAAACGGGCTAGGTCATCGACGACGATGCCGAAGATGATCTACGTCGAGGCATCGCTAGATCAAGCTCCAACTTCACCAAGTCAAGAAAACTTGTGAAGGAAACACCCTATACTACTTGGCAAGAGGTAGAGGATGAAGAAATAGGAAGTGGGTAGACTTTAGATTTGGATTTCACACACTTTTTCATCAATCACCATTGATGCAGCAAGCTTTTTCTTATGTTGAAGAAGAAGAAGATGAAGAAAAGAATATGATAAGTATTAAGTAAATGATAAATAAATCAATACTTATCATTTACTAACCCTTGGTTAGTTGTAGAGAATGGACCATGGTTAACTTGAATGGTTAGGGTTAAGGATGAGATAAGAATGGTGGACTAATTCAAAGCTTCAAGAATCTTCAACTAGCAAACAAAATTAGCAACCATTCTTTTCTCATCTTTTTCCAAAATAAATAAATAAATAAATAAGAAAAAAGAAAACCCTAATCATAATCTTAACCATGGTCTAATTCTTTACACTAACCCTAGCTTGCATGTATCATCAAACATGATACAATCATGTGCACAAAATATATCACATATGCAATGTGCACAAACCAAGTGAGTAAATCCATTTAAAGTGAACCAATACTAGTTAATGCAAAGTAATATATCAAATATATAATTATATATTAAATCATTAAATCAACACTTGATTCAATGATCCGGTCATGTCGCATATAACCGGCTAGTATCCAATGTATCGGCTTATCGAATCAATCCTTGATTCGATAACTAGGTTATATCGCATATAACCAATCGATACATTCGTCGCGAGAATGAAATACGGTATCACATACACGCATTATTCTCGGTCCCGCACATATCTCATATGCGCTCCTATTTCGTTTCGCTTGAGCCAGGAAACCTCTGTGTAGGACTCTAAAGACTCGTCAATACGCCGGTAGCGGATGATGATCATATCAAGCACCCACAAGCCGCAAGCGGTCTGCCAAACGTAACGGCCACCCGGGTATTGAGCGATCAGAAGATCGACGAGCAAGCCCGCTCACACTCCTGTGAATCCAACCAGTAACACTTACCGTACAGTCCGGTCTGTTCGTCTGTTGCGCCACGGCAGCGCCCCGGCCGTCTATCCGTGGCCAAAATGCGGAATCAAAAATTTTCCTTACTTGGAAACTGGCGCTACCGCGGACAACATACCCGGATCGAAACCATTAACCGATACTAGCAAACAAGAGAAAGGGTGAGAGATATACCGAGTGATCCGAGTCCTCCGGTCTTCTCGTCATCGTCCCGATCTCCCGCGGAAACTCCGGTCGTCGCCTCCTTGCCGGAAGGGCACCACATCGTCTGTATCTTTTACGGGCTCCCACCTCAATACCGAGGCAACTCGGGCACGAAGCTGGCAAGTCGACGTGCCCAAGATTTGCTGTAGATTGTGTAGTGCTTTGTCTCTTTGGGGTTATGTTGCCTTGATGGAGGAATCAAGATGATATGAACTTGGGGATTTTTGTGGCAATGGAAAAATGATATGAATGATAATTTTTCCCACACCAAATGAAAATCTCTCATTTTCCCTCCTCTCCCAAATAGTGGCCGGCAAAGCTCCTCTTGAAATGGTGGAAGGAAAAACACAAACATAAGAGGGATGTGAGAGTAGGATAAAGCAAGTGGTGACCTTAAACAAAACATCAACCATGCTTAATACTCCTATTCACATCAAATCTCATTAATGCAAAAGCATGGATGAAAGATGCTAAACATATCATAATGAATACATTTGCAAGAAACCCCCTCCACAAATGTTATTTGCATAATTGCAAATAACCCCCTCCATCGGAAAAGTCCGGCCGGGAAAGAACAAAGGAAAACCGGCCGGAACGGAATGCAAACTGGCAACTCCAGAAAACTGGTCCCGTAATAAATTACAGGAAAAACCCCGATACTGTGCATACACACCCGCATCTGTATTCCGACCGGATACAAATGCAATGAGACAAAATCTACACTGTACTAAACTAGGACCGGCTTAAACCAAAGCCGGCTAGTAATATCCGTTCGATCCTAATCCGTGCAATACCGCACGTATCGGATCGAACCCTGCCATATATCCATACGGCCACAAGTACAAACCGTCCGATCCTGATCCGTGCAATACCGCACGTATCTGATCGGACCCTGCCATATCTCCATACGGCCTCTACAGCGTTTCGCCCGAAAGCTGAGTAACTGAAAGTGTGGTGGACTCTAAAGACTCGTCAATACTATGGCTGTGGATTTAACCACTAGCACGTCAGAGGTATAAGCCAATACGTAACGGGCCACCAGCTATTGACCAAAAAGGGACGTCGATGAGCGAACTCATCCTGACACCCTACTGAGCCTGTCAGTGACAATATCCGTACAGTCCGGTCCGTTCGTCTATGAGCATCGCATGGCGGGCCTAGGGGGTTGGTAAAAGTCAGACCCCCAAAGGTGGTACAAGTCGTGTCGGAGTGTAGCCCATAACGCCCTGAGATACTACTGGAATACCTACCAGTAAATCTCCTGCCTCGGCCGAGGGCTTTGCGTAATGGCTCTCCTAGACACAGCGCGACCTCACCCCCAATACCGGGAGAGACGGACCCCTGCAGATCCGCTCACTGCCTCCATGTGGCTCGGGACTGTACCCAACTAAAACCTGTTTGCACGACTCCTTTGAGCCGTGGTAGGGTAGTAATCAAAGCACAGTGGGAACTCACACGAGACAAATGACGATCTCAGGTCGATGAGCTAACCTGTACACTTATCACCAGGGAACTGCTATCTGACGTCTGGTATAATCCCAACTAGAAGGTTCCCGGCGAGTCCTGTCCGGTGTACTCATAACCTAATGAGCACCTGTATACATCTTAGGTGAACCAACTGACACCAGTGGCTTGTGAGACCGGCCACCGCCCCTCGTCGGGGTCTCGACTGTATACACTAGTCTACTAATGGAGTATCGATGCCCAGTCTCGAAACTCCCACGACTAGGGACCATTTAAGGATGTGCTTATAGACCCCAGCTCCCACGTATATGATCGCCATCATACTGCTGGTCGTCAAGCAAGAATCCTAGGGGCTCTATCAACGTGTAATAGCGACCTGTAAGGTCACCTGAAACAGTACACGATGATAAAGGTAAACCAGATAGCATACTATCATCTCGAGTAAGACTGTTCTACCGGGATAGGTCCTCCCTCAATCATTGCAATCACGTGCCTGTGATCCAATAATTGACTCTGAGGGCACTATCTCCAACAATCTCCCACTTGCACTCAAGGCTAATTATTGCGATGTCGCATACTCACAGCCCGTGAACACCCAACTCCTCTACTAGTCAGTCGCACAAAGCCTGTTTGCGAAACTATTGCGTTCGAGGAAAAGCCTCAGTGAGTGGATCCGCCTGGATGTTTCTTTCTATGTCTCTCTATATCTCAAGTTCGCGGAGAAAACCATCTCCCGAAATGAGCAATACCTGTCTTGGAATGTCTGGATGTCTGATGGGACCTAGTTCATAAATGAACTCCAAATCCAAACTTCTTAGACTGTATCGTCAACTGAACTTAATCAGTATCCTGCGCCATGCCTCCCTCAGTATCTGCCTTGGATCACCTGTCCAAAATACTGCCCCTCGTCAGAGGGAAAACTATAACCCTGACAACCTCCTTGTCGTCCATGTCACCTTGGAAGCCTGGAATGATAATTGTCTCCTAAAAGAGGCTGTCGTTATCACATCCCTAGAACATCAACTTATGTTCTAAAACTGCTTCCGACTGTTTCTCCAGGATTGGATTAATATCAACTTATTGCATCTACTGCAAGAACAACATTTGGTGTGGTACTTGACATCTCATGATTGACTCAATTGCCTAAGCAAGTGATCTGTCAATCATGCGTATCCCTCTCCCCTTTAGTCTGTAAGACACATTTAGAGAGGGTGACTCCATTACCTGCAGGTGTACTACCGTGCCAGGAGTCGTCCATTCTAAATACTCATAGAATGCTGTCAAGGTACCCAGATTAGGAAACCACCCAAATCTAGATCTAAAACCATTGATCTAGTAACCAGAATGTCTGATATAATATCCAAGTCCTGTATGGAGAAAACACTGTGTGACAACCAAAATATAACCGATCGTAGTATAGGAATATCACTTCCTACTCTGTGTATGTCATCAAATACCAGGACATCACACCCTACTACCTTCTTAACAGATCCATCCCCTATTCTGATGACGTCAAACCTATGACTGTCATATCAGAAATAGATGATCTATCTCCGCTACATCTGCTTTAGTCTATAAATAGACATAAGCCTGATGTCCACCAATGCTTCCGCTGCTCCCACTGACTACGACAACCCTCTGGCAGAGTCATATAGACGTGCACTTCTAAAGCTAGTTTAGAACGACGCTATACTCATCCTCCTGCCGGGTCTCGCAGCCTGGAACAACAACAATGGCAAGTGTGGGTAAACAAGAACTTCCCTGTCACCGTCCTTGAGGCTACCGGAGTACCTCTCGGGTGCCTGAAGTTACCCACCTTATCTGCGAAGTGGCCAATGGAATGTCAAATCAGATTGAATCTTTAGGTTCCTTATCAAATCTTCAGTAATCGTTTGCGGTTCTGGAATCGCTTCCAGTTCTACCATACTCCCACTACTGTTTTCTGAAAAATAACCATTTCTTTTTAAAATGTGGCGAGTTAAGAACAATATCACTATTGATCTTCCAGATGGTAGAAAGTTAACCCTCGTCATAGCCTGGGTCAACCCACAAACAGCCATTACAGAAACGTGCCTTGAGTTGTCCAGTGTCTGGTTTTAATCATAAGCCGGACAACTCCCCGTACCTTAACATCGTTAAGGTATGAACTGTTCTATATCCAATATAGAACCAGAGGCACTGATTTAAATGAACCAGATTCAAATCATGCAGCTATCTCCAGTGCATGTCAACTAAATGGAAGAGAGGCCGATCAGCGTTACTCAACTTAGGAATGCTTCCAATTATGAGTAACCTGAAAGAGAAGCAAGTTCTCATTACCATTAACTGAATACCATACACAAGTATCTACATCTTCGATCACCTTGAAGAATCCCGATACTTGCAATACCTGGTTCTCTACTCTATTCTTATACCAATAACTCCTCAAAAACCAGACCCTGTGTTTCTACGAAACACATGTCTAAGAATTAGAGTAGTTAAAAGTAAACAGAATATAGTATGAGGACCAACCCCACTGTCTTAATGGACACTGGACAATATACAATACTCTGTATAAGTCCGCTGAGTCTAGCAACTCTTTCACTGTGTGTCGTAGGTTGAAAACTGTACTTATGGTTAAGAAGAATTACACCGCTGTTTAATGCTCCTTACCTAACCATCCACTGATATAGGTAAATGTCATAGACATAATTTCAAAAGGTATATCTCACTCTATAAAAATAGACGTACAGATATATCAATTTGAAATTGGTGCATAACAACGGATATTCAAAACCAAATATTTGCCAACCGGCAAACAGCCCAGGTGATCTCCTCAAATATCACCGATTACTACGAATCCCGATATAATGAGGATGATCACCCTATTCCCAATAACTTACTCCTACTCATCATCTGTAAAACCATACAGATGTGAGAATCAAACCTGGTAAATACATACACTGGAGCAAGTGTCTAATCGGGAAATCAGTTTTCTTTTAACAGTACACAGTTGAACTGAAACATTGAAATGTTTCGATAGGGTATCCTGGTATTCCTAGTAATGCCTCTACCATTATCCAGATTCACAACTGTAACCGTATATCTCTTTGCCATATGTCCAAATCCCTTTATATGTCTTTAGTCATTACCTTCTGCACACCCCTTATGCCAAATGGTTTTCTTCCTTCCCTACCGTTCGGCACCAGCCTATGGTTTGGAAGAAGACTATCCAATAAGCATAATGGGTGTACTGTCCTAATCCTAGGAGCACTCGTAATGCGAGAGAAGGTGAAGATAAAAGACAACCGAATAAACCTTATTCCTATTTCTCCTGAACCAGAATCCATCCCCGAACTGGAACAAGTTCCTTTCGAGTTCGTATATAACCATACGATGGAGTATCCAAATAAACTGTGGGATCTTCGTAGTGATACGGAGTGTCCTGGAGAAATACAAAGGTGATTTAGGATTGGCGAATAAATACTTGGTTCGGTCATGAATAGCAGTCGCAATTTACTTTGCCCTCTTACTAATCCCTTGCTTTGTCTTAACTTAATACCTTCTGTACACCATCGTTATGCTAATTGGTTTTCTTCATTCCCCACCGTTCGGCACCTGCCCAAGGTTTGGAAGAAGACTATCCAATTTGCGTAATAGGTGTACTATCTCCTAAACCAAGGAGTACTCGCAATGAGAGAGGGTGAAAAGAAAAGACAACTGAATAGTCCTATTCGTTTTCTCCAGAACCGGAAACCATCCTCGAATAAATTCCTTCGAGTTCGTATCTAACCATACGATGGTTTTGTCCAATGGAAGTGGACGTTCGTAGTAATACGGGGTGTCCTGGAGAAAAGGGTAAAAGTAGGAGTGGCAATGAGGTTTGCAACTCTGACAATCCAAAAGCCGGTGTTAAGAAGGTTCGGTCAACTTGGTCACTGAGTCATAGTCCAGGGTCGGGTCAATGGTCGCTGCCAGAGAGAGAGAAAAGAAACACTCAGCGTGCACTCTAACCTAGATCAGAATGGTTATCACTTTATCTAATCTGGAAACCTCCCACTGTACCGTCAAATTCTCCTCCAAACCTGAAAGAAGAATTAGTCGGGTTCACCCGAGGAGTAAACCAACTCATCAGTGGGAATCGGGATCCAACTATCATCGCATGATAACTTGACGGAATCCACTCAAGTCACCACACTCTAGAAGGTATGCGCATGTCTGGCAAGTTTCAGTTCTTTTGAAACTCCCGATGTGATTTTTACCCCTAGGACCCAAGTGACCTTGACGAATAATCAATAAATCAAAAGGTCCTATTCAAGTTCAGCCCGTCATTATCTTGATTGCGTTAAACCCACCCGCACGACCCTTGACGAATAATCAACAAAGTCGTACGACTGTCCTAACCAATCCACATATCCATGCGACAGAATAGCACAACAAAGCTACCGCACACTACGCCTCGGCGAATAGCAACGACAAACGCAGCGCGAATACTAAGCAATACTGATCTGAAATGACGGAGGGCTACGACTGGTTTTTGGCGAAAAACCTTTAACGTAATGAACTTGATATCGTTGAAGGAACTGGATAACTTTTTATAAAAATATAGTGACGAAAACCTTTACTAAAGAGGTCACTCCCGGCGAAGGGATCTCGGCTCTTTCCCCGTAGAATGAGGTGCAGGATATTCCAACTGAATACCACGATGCAAAGCAAAAGTAATCGGCTATAGTGAAGTTAATGCCCTGACGCAAACTTCTGTCCAAGGGGTCACTCCCGGTGAAGGGATCTCGGCCCTTGCCTCGTCGACTGAGGAGCAGGATATTCCAAATGAATACCACGATGCAAAACAAAAGTGAACGTCCTTGCAATAACAGCTTTTTGAAAAATGTTCCAACAACATCAGAATAGGTTTGTTTATCTTGCATTGATCCGAATCAACGCAGTCCCATCAATTGATCACACCACAAAGAACGAAAATATACTGACGTACGTATATGCCATCCGCATTCGCCACTGGGTCCCGTCATCACCCGTTAGGTTAGCTAACTAACGGCAGAGCGGGGACTGGACTAGCGCGGATGAAAAACATATACAACATCTACTAATATATATACCAATATATAGTATTTCGCTCAAGGCGTGAATAAAATGCAACATCACAGAAATGTACAGCATCACAGAACAATACAGATATCTGGAAGCCCCGGGTTTCACAGAGCCGCTGCTGAAACCCGACGTTCCCCTGGTCGTGTGGATAGCCTGTGCAATGAAATCCTAGACCCCTACGGGCGCGGCAAGTCACCCGTCAAAACCTGAAGCGAGGCAGTTAATTGTTACGAAAAATCGTGTTTTTAGTTTAACCGCAATCAATAACGGTGTCGCACGTAGCTAGACCGAGATGAGTACGGGTCGTCCTCTGGGAAACGTGGAACCTTTTAATTTTACTTTAGATGTGTTGAAAAGGAGAAAGAAATAAGAATTGTTGTAGGATGGTTTCTAGATCTACGTTTAATAAGAATGTAAATATAGATCTAGAATAGTTTAAAGATGTGATTAATTATAATAAGAAGGGCTTGTAGGGTTCGTTAGGATTTAGTAGTTATGAATGATTAATTAAAGTTACCCTTTTTATCCATTAATAGATTTAGAACTAGAACGACGGCGATGCGTGTAGATTAGGGTTTCTGGAGGGAAAAGGAATCCCACTCTTAACCCTTATCTCGACACGGAACTCCGTTCATATCTAGCCTTTACCAAAACAATCATTAATCTAATCTCTAATCGCGGTCGGAACTAGTAAAGAATTGCTAGCGCGCCCGATTAGGATGTTAATGATTATTTTGATAAAGTTCCTAAACTTTATAGGACTTAAAAAGGGTTTAGATATTTTTCATCGTTCATTAGCCTACCCTAATCCTACGAACCCTAACAAGCGGAGAATTACTCGCGCATGTTGGGAGAAGAATATGAAAAGAAAGAGATGGAAAACATAATGTAAAAGAAAACAAACAATTAAAAAAAAACTACCTTTATTAATCAACTCCTTCAACTACACTTTTAATCCATAGAAAATGATTACAAAACTTGATTTGCTTCTCGATCTTTCCTAGGGAGGTAGTCGAACAGTCGATGATCAGCCTGGATGCGTGAGCGTCGGGAGCTTCGTGATCTCTTCGGCTTGATAGCTTTTCCAAGAGGCCCTCGGTACCCTTTTATAGTGCAAACCCAGAATCTTTTTGTTGAAAGGTTGGTAAAATATTGCATAGATCAATCTCCCAAAATATTTCCTTCTAACTCTTCAATAGTGCGGCGGATCCGCGGCCCCAGGGGGGATTTGGCCGCGGATCCGCGCTCCATGGTGTGGATCATTTTGTCGTTTTTCTTGGGCTCTCTGATGGTGACATTTGGCATTCCTAGGCTTCTTCAGAATCTGAAAATATTTTCTCGGTTGCTTCCAGACTTAGTCTCCAAGTTTGCTCTTTAATTTGGAAAGTATTCTTCAACAAATTGATTTGTTTGTTAAATCCTTCATAACAACTTGGAAATAATCTGCACAACAACTCATATAAGATTTTAGTAGACTTTGTTCTACTAGGATTAGACCAATAATATTATTTGCATACATTTTCCTACCAAATGATAATTAAATATATTAACACATGGAAAATAATGTTTTTACACATAAACCCTCATATGTATAATATATTATAATAAAGTCCTTTTTTTAATATAAAAATGGTAGGAAAAATGTACTACAAATGTGCAGTTTTATCGACTGAACAAATACCCCCAAACTTATCTTTGATCGTCCCGAGCAAATTAGTTTATTTAAAAGAAGAAAAAGAAAGGAGAAAACTAGGCACACTTTCGTAGGCAGACACGATTGCACTGAGCACGTGCAACAAGCCGTTAAACCTCTAGGTGTCCCTAGTAGGAGGAGTGTTGTCTCCTGAGGGTTTTCAGCGGATTACACCCACAAAATCCAATAACAAAAGAAAGATGGTGAAATTTACATATAAAGATAAGAACCATAAAAGAAATACTTTGAAAAGAAGAGTTTCCAACTATACTAGCTTTTCAGTTGTCATGAGCCCTATCTTAATAGTCATGAAAAAATGTTAGAAATCACATCATCCCTCAATAAAACATCGTCTTTATTCTTCATTCCTACCTTTTGTCCAAACATTGATCATATAACCCCACGTGTGTGTAAAGAACATCCCTACACTCAGAGAATTCAATTCAAGCTATCATACTCTTGTCCATCTACCTTAGTACTTTTTACTTTGATGAATACTTAGAATTGCTTACACATTTTCATGCGACCGTTAATACTTCTTGAGGTACTAACCGACCGATTACTCATGTGCTTGCTGATTTGGTGATAATATTTTCCTTGTCTTGCACCACCTAAGGCTTAGCAGTGACTCCCAGACCAGTTGGCCTTAGGGCACTAGGTGAAGAGGCACCCTCGCTATATTTTTTTATTGCTACCTTGGCGATACAAAACCAGTGTTCATTTTTTTCTTTTCACCATTTTATATTTTCTTCATCATTTCCTTCATACTTTGGCTTTTAGACAAGAGCATTTCAAGGTATCCTCTACTATCCCGAGTTTCAAGACGTGTGTATGTGCATATTGTAGGGTATCAACATTCAAATGTTTGGCTTCCAGAATAGAAACTATTTTTCAGACTTATTTTTATCCTCAGATTAGTGACTTCCTTCATTTTACTAACCCTTGGGACAACAGCTCATAACTACTTATTACTAGTTCGTATAAGAAAACTTCTAATTTTCTTGGTTTTCTTAAACTATTCCTATCTTTTGGATGTAATTTTTTTACTTTCTACTCTTTTGTTATAAAAGAAAATTTTTGAAATTTTTGAAAATGTTGTGCTTATGCAAAATATGATGCAAATTGATGTGTAAATAAGCACAAACCTCCCCCAAACCTGTTTACAGCAGTGTCCTCACTGATGTCATCCGTTAAGCTCAAAAACCTGTAAACTTGGGAGGAAATTATTTACGGGGGCAAGAATATATGAAAGTGAAAATCCTTCCCTAAACTTATTTTAGGCTCACAATTTTATAAAAATCATTTTCTTTCAAGAGCCAAAATATACCACCGCTCCCCCAAACTTGAGTTAAACAATTTTAATCTTTTAAAAATCACATGAGGGGGTCAAGGTTATTGGTCAATGCCAAGCTTTGCAAAGACCGAAGGTCAACACCAACCATTCAAAAATTTTATCGATGAAGCACCAAGGTTGGTGGAAGAACATGTCACATATTGACGTGCAGAAGTGGAGAGGTGACAAGAGGTGTAAAGGATTGCGTCTCAATTTGGAGAGACGACACAGTGATAGTAATGATGGATTACTCGCATTATCATGATTGTCCAAAAGAGGGGGTGGAGGTCCAATTTCTTCATCTTGGAGTTGATTCCTCTCAACACCCGTGTCTTGTAAAAATGCGAGTTCATCAGCGAAAATTTCCTGAAAGCTTTCATCGATACCCCGAAAAATAATGTCATCAGAAAAAATGGGGTGATCGTCAGACTCAATATAAGGTTCCTCATTAGATGTTGACCCGGACAATTCGGTGGAAGAGTAAATGGTTGGGTCAAACAACAACATATGAAAAGAGTCTGTATCATGAGGTTGATCAAATTCACTGCTGTCGACATCCATTAATTCGACAGAACACACATGAGCATAGGGTTCGGAGGGTTCACTTCCCAACTTGTAAATGTTAAGCTCAATTGACTTCTTCCCAAAGGATAGGGTCATAGAGCCGTTTCTACAATTAATTACTGCGTTGGAAGTGGCCAAAAAGGGTCGACCGAGTATCACCGGAATTTGATTGCGTGGGTTTGCTACAGGTTGTGTATCTATAACGATAAAGTCCACAGGGAATATGAATTCCCCGACTTTGATTAACACATCCTCTAGCTCACCCCTAGGTTGGGTGATAGATCGATCGGCCATCTGAAGAGTGCAATGCGCAGGTTTTAACTCTCCGATCCCTAATTGCTCATACACAGAATACGGAAGCAAGTTAACACTAGCACCTAGATCGAGTAGAGCACGATTGATATTTTTACCCCCAATAGAGATTGAAATTGTAGGACTTCCGGGGTCCTTTCGTTTCTTGGGTAGTTGTTGTGTAAAAGCAGTGCTCACATTACTCGCAAGGAAAACTTTTTTAGGTACTTGAACTTTTCGCTTCCTAGTGCACAAGTCCTTTAAGATTTTTGCATATGACGGAACTTGTTGAATAGCATCTAGGAGAGGAATGTTTATGTTAACTTGCTTAAAAATTTCCACAATCTTCTCCATTTGCGGGTTAGGTCGGTTGGCCCTTAATCGGTTTGGAAATGGAGCTCGATCAATAAGTTTTGGGTCCAACGTTTGTGGAGAAGACTGTGGTGACGGATTCGATCCCAAAATTGGAGTGGGCATCGACTTAGATAGATTTGGTGAAATGTTTGAGCCTTGGGGAAAACGGAGAATAGGCTCGGATGAAGGTGGGAGACTAGACGAATTAGGGGAAGAAGAAGAAGAAGGGGTATCAAATGTGTCACTATCATCAACTTGCTCACCCACTTGGTTGTTCAGCACTCTCCCCGATCTCAACGTAGTGACGGCATTCACATTATGACTTTGTGAATGGCCAGGATTCGGTAGGGGTTGAGATGGGAGTTTCCCTTTCTCTCTCGCACTCATTGCGGCATTTAACTGTGCGATTTGGTTTTCTATTGATTTAATACTCTCACCATGGGAGGAGGAGTTTTTCGTTAGGGCATCAATAGAAGACCTCATATCAGCCGAATTTTGCATGGATTGTTTCATGAACATATCCAAAGTTTGTGCAAGTGAGTTGTCAATACCGGCCACTTGTGGTGTAGAAATGTTGGCCGGATTTTGGAAATTTTGTGACTGAAAGGGGGGCTGATTCTGTGGTTGTGGTTGCTGTGGAGGAGGTCTTTGATAATTGCTTTGTTGGTTTTGATTCCAAGCAAAGTTAGGATGATTCCTCCATCCTTGATTGTACGTAGAAGAATAAGGGTCGTTTCTAGGTCGCTGCTGAAAAGCAGCATTAGCTTGAAACGATGCATTCATAGGACATTCTTCCGTTAAGTGTGAAGGATCCGAACAGCAACCACAGACAGTCTTGGGAAGCGTAACCTGATTTAGGGAGAATGATGAAAATTTGTTCTCCATAGCATCGAGTTTCTTCTGCATCGCTGCCATTTCGGCTTTTACTGCGATGGAAACATCGAGTTGGTGAATACCTCCCTTAGTTGAAGGTGGTCTTACGCTTTCCCACTGCAAAGTGCTTTCTGCGAGATCTTCCAGATATTTCCATGCTTCACCGTCATCTTTAGACATGAAATTGCATTGACACATTGTTTCAAGCATCTGCTTTGTCGCTGGATTAATGCCCTCATATATAATCCGACATAAATCCCATCTTTGTATTCCGTGATGGGGGCATTGGACAAGCAGATCTTTGAAACGTTCAAAGCACTTCCAAAATGGTTCGTTGGGAAGCTGAGTGAACTGATTGATCTCGCTCCTAACATGTGCAGTCTTATGATTTGGGTAAAACTTCTTAAGAAATGCTACGACGAATTCATCCCAATTAGCGATAGAGTGTGCGGCAGTATTATAAAGCCATTTTTCTGCCAAGTCGCATAGTGTGAATGGAAGAAGACGTAAGCGCATAGCATCTAAGGTCAATTGTGAAGTACCCATCATTGCGCATACATTTTCGAATTTGGTGATGAAAACGTACGCGTCTTCCGACTCAAGCCCGTGAAATTTGGGCAGCAGATTGATGTAGTGGGGTTTAATTTCGAAATTATCCCCGTTAGGTGGTGGAAGAGATAGACAAGTAGGAAGGGGACCACGGATAGGATAGCATCTCTCTTGGAGAGAGATGCGCGGTGGATTCTGCGCACCTGCGGGTGGTGGCAGCGTGGTGTTATAATTAGATGGAGTGTCGTCCATCACGATCGATGTGGTGTGTGGTGGGGGAAAAGAAGATGAAGAAGTACCGACTTCGGTGTCGATAGCAGGAACGCGGACAAGACGGGCACTAGGATCCCGTGTCCAGCCGAGCATGCACTAAGCGGGTTTAGTGCAAGTGGCAGCGTGTGTGTGATTTAAAATTGGCTTGTTTTGAAAAAGTGGGACTCAAGACAAATTTCCCTAAATGCACAAGCAACCCTAGAACTAAGGTTACCTAGGTCCAGTCTCTAGACCGCTCCTAGACTTCCAAAGGATAAGCCGCAGGATAAATCCTCTACCGCCTCCGTACTACCCTTGTAGCGAGGTAAGTGCCAGGTAAGCGGGAAGGAACCACCACTACAGTGGGCCTAATTAAAAACCACTAGCCTTTGTCACACTTGCCTAGGCACTACAAAAGTAATGCGGATAAACGATAGATTACCCACGACCTTCCTCTGTCCTTATTGAGCGCGACAGTCCTTAGAGTCTGGTCTAGATATTTTTTAAATTAATGAAGGGTTGATCTATATGCTCGGTTTGTGATTTGTGGGGCTTAGGAAGGGTGATGAAATCCCCACCTAATCTTGATTTGGTCTTTGCCCCTTAAAATCCGTATTAAATATGCAAAACAAAACCAAACACAAAACTTTTTGCAAAATTATTTTTGAGCGGCGCAATTTTGCAAAGAATCCTGCAGAAGATAGATTTTATTGGATTTGAGAGGAGAGAGAAGGAGTTAAGAAAGCTACCAGAGAAGACAGAAGCCCTAATTCCTCCACCCTGCCGCGCTTCCGCCGCCAAAGAGGCCTTTATGCCGCTCTTCCGCCGCGAGGTGGTTGGATCATTTGATGAAAATTTTTCTGTGTCCCTCTGTGCTCCTTTGGATCTCTAAAAAGGTCTCTGTTTCCTGTTTCCCTCAATTCTGTGACTCCAGATCTCCTTGCAAAAAATCCACGCACAAATCGTTAAATATACAATTTGCAGTTTTGTGTTAATAATGATATGACTCGTCTAAGAAATCAACACAAATAGTAAAAATAAAAAATTACGCACGTATCCCCGGCAACGGCGCCATTTAATTGTTACGAAAAATCGTGTTTTTAGTTTAACCGCAATCAATAACGGTGTCGCACGTAGCTAGACCGAGATGAGTACGGGTCGTCCTCTGGGAAACGTGGAACCTTTTAATTTTACTTTAGATGTGTTGAAAAGGAGAAAGAAATAAGAATTGTTGTAGGATGGTTTCTAGATCTACGTTTAATAAGAATGTAAATATAGATCTAGAATAGTTTAAAGATGTGATTAATTATAATAAGAAGGGCTTGTAGGGTTCGTTAGGATTTAGTAGTTATGAATGATTAATTAAAGTTACCCTTTTTATCCATTAATAGATTTAGAACTAGAACGACGGCGATGCGTGTAGATTAGGGTTTCTGGAGGGAAAAGGAATCCCACTCTTAACCCTTATCTCGACACGGAACTCCGTTCATATCTAGCCTTTACCAAAACAATCATTAATCTAATCTCTAATCGCGGTCGGAACTAGTAAAGAATTGCTAGCGCGCCCGATTAGGATGTTAATGATTATTTTGATAAAGTTCCTAAACTTTATAGGACTTAAAAAGGGTTTAGATATTTTTCATCGTTCATTAGCCTACCCTAATCCTACGAACCCTAACAAGCGGAGAATTACTCGCGCATGTTGGGAGAAGAATATGAAAAGAAAGAGATGGAAAACATAATGTAAAAGAAAACAAACAATTAAAAAAAAACTACCTTTATTAATCAACTCCTTCAACTACACTTTTAATCCATAGAAAATGATTACAAAACTTGATTTGCTTCTCGATCTTTCCTAGGGAGGTAGTCGAACAGTCGATGATCAGCCTGGATGCGTGAGCGTCGGGAGCTTCGTGATCTCTTCGGCTTGATAGCTTTTCCAAGAGGCCCTCGGTACCCTTTTATAGTGCAAACCCAGAATCTTTTTGTTGAAAGGTTGGTAAAATATTGCATAGATCAATCTCCCAAAATATTTCCTTCTAACTCTTCAATAGTGCGGCGGATCCGCGGCCCCAGGGGGGATTTGGCCGCGGATCCGCGCTCCATGGTGTGGATCATTTTGTCGTTTTTCTTGGGCTCTCTGATGGTGACATTTGGCATTCCTAGGCTTCTTCAGAATCTGAAAATATTTTCTCGGTTGCTTCCAGACTTAGTCTCCAAGTTTGCTCTTTAATTTGGAAAGTATTCTTCAACAAATTGATTTGTTTGTTAAATCCTTCATAACAACTTGGAAATAATCTGCACAACAACTCATATAAGATTTTAGTAGACTTTGTTCTACTAGGATTAGACCAATAATATTATTTGCATACATTTTCCTACCAAATGATAATTAAATATATTAACACATGGAAAATAATGTTTTTACACATAAACCCTCATATGTATAATATATTATAATAAAGTCCTTTTTTTAATATAAAAATGGTAGGAAAAATGTACTACAAATGTGCAGTTTTATCGACTGAACAGCAGTCCCTTTCAGCACCGTGAATGGACCACCCAGCAATTCACGGAATCCGGTAACTTGGGCACCCTTCCTGGGTCAACCTGTACCCCCTATGAGTGCGGCGAATAGCCCGCCAATTCCAGACTAAAGCCCCCTCCGTCTCAATGCCCTGAGATGCGGGCCCGTTGCCCTCTAGAACCCGGCCATCCGTGCACCCCTCCGCGGGGTAACCCTAGTACAGAAAGTAAAATATACATACACCGGGTACATCGACCGCAACCAGGTCGTGCCCCAAAAGAATAATACAAACAGGAAGAGACGGCAGTCCACATGTCGGACGCTCGCCCCGCAATATCAAATATACATATAAAACAAAACTGTACTAGCATTGCATCCAGGCTATCCCCCACGACCGATCCGCAACCTCACAGCATAAACATAGAATATCAACGTGAAAGTCACGTTCGCAAATCCGTCTAACCGGGCTATAGCAGTTAGATCGGATTTACCGATCGAGTGACATTCACGGCCGCAGATATAATGTAAATACTGTGAAAAAATGTGTTTAAAATATCCGATCGATCAAAAATAACAAGTGGGCCCCCAAGCAATACTGTAGCACTCACAGAAAATCTGGGCCCAATTTTAATATTCCAAAACCCCAAAAATTATCCCAGAAGCCCACTGGAAAAATATGATACAGTGAAGAGACCAATGCGCGGCAGAACCGCGGCCCAATAGGGGGTTTGGCCGCGGTTCCGCGCTTCAGTCATCGACTGACTGTGTCGAATTTTTCCAGTAGTCTTAGAATTTCATGTACATCAATTTTCTACAACCTGAAAAATTTTTAGAGACCGGAAAAAATCGACAGAAAACTGATGCATGCAAAAACGCGGATTTTGGAATTTTGGTCGATCGGATAAGTAAAACGCATTAGAAAAAGCTAGGCTAGGTTAATGGCGTGGCTCTGATACCATGTTGCGCCACGGCAGCGCCCCGGCCGTCTATCCGAGGCCAAAATGCGGAATCAAAAATTTTCCTTACTTGGAAACTGGCGCTACCGCGGACAATATACCCGGATCGAAACCATTAACCGATACTAGCAAACAAGAGAAAGGGTGAGAGATATACCGAGTGATCCGAGTCCTCCGGTCTTCTCGTCATCGTCCCGATCTCCCGCGGAAACTCCGGTCGTCGCCTCCTTGCCGGAAGGGCACCACATCGTCTCTATCTTTTACGGGCTCCCACCTCAATACCGAGGCAACTCGGGCACGAAGCTGGCAAGTCGACGTGCCCAAGATTTGCTGTAGATTGTGTAGTGCTTTGTCTCTTTGGGGTTATGTTGCCTTGATGGAGGAATCAAGATGATATGAACTTGGGGATTTTTGTGGCAATGGAAAAATGATATGAATGATAATTTTTCCCACACCAAATGAAAATCTCTCATTTTCCCTCCTCTCCCAAATAGTGGCCGGCCAAGCTCCTCTTGAAATGGTGGAGGGAAAAACACAAACATAAGAGGGAGGTGAGAGTAGGATAAAGCAAGTGGTGACCTTAAACAAAACATCAACCATGCTTAATACTCCTATTCACATCAAATCTCATTAATGCAAAAGCATGGATGAAAGATGCTAAATATATCATAATGAATACATTTGCAAGAAACCCTCTCCACAAATGTTATTTGCACAATTGCAAATAACCCCCTCCATCGGAAAAGTCCGGCCGGGAAAGAACAAAGGAAAACCGGCCGGAACGGAATGCAAACTGGCAACTCCAGAAAACTGGTCCCGTAATAAATTACATGAAAACCCCGATACTGTGCATACACACCCGCATCTGTATTCCGACCGGATACAAATGCAATGAGACAAAAACTACACTGTACTAAACTAGGACCGGTTTAAACCAAAGCCGGCTAGTAATATCCGTTCAATCCTAATCCGTGCAATACCGCACGTATCGGATCGAACCCTGCCATATATCCATACGGCCACAAGTACAAACCGTCCGATCCTGATCCGTGCAATACCGCACGTATCTGATCGGACCCTGCCATATCTCCATACGGCCTCTACAGCGTTTCGCCCGAAAGCTGAGTAACTGAAAGTGTGGTGGACTCTAAAGACTCGTCAATACTATGGCTGTGGATTTAACCACAAGCACGTCAGAGGTATAAGCCAATACGTAACGGGCCACCAGCTATTGACCAAAAAGGGACGTCGATGAGCGAACTCATCCTGACACCCTACTGAGCCTGTCAGTGACAATATCCGTACAGTCCGGTCCGTTCGTCTATGAGCATCGCATGGCGGGCCTAGGGGGTTGGTAAAAGTTAGACCCCCAAAGGCGGTACAAGTCGTGTCGGAGTGTAGCCCAGAACGCCCTGAGATACTACTGGAATACCTACCAGTAAATCTCCTGCCTCGGCCGAAGGCTTTGCGTAATGGCTCTCCTAGACACAGCGCGACCTCACCCCCAATACCGGGAGAGACGAACCCCTGCAGATCCGCTCACTGCGTCCATGTGGCTCGGGACTGTACCCAACTAAAACCTGTTTGCACGACTCCTTTGAGCCGTGGTAGGGTAGTAATCAAAGCACAGTGGGAACTCACACGAGACAAATGACGATCTCAGGTCGATGAACTAACCTGTACACATGTCACCAGGGAACTGCTATCTGACGTCTCGTATAATCCCAACTAGCAGGTTCCCGGCGAGTCCTGTCCGGTGTACTCATAACCTAATGAGCACCTGTATACATCTTAGGTGAACCAACTGACACCAGTGGCTTGTGAGACCGGCCACCGCCCCTCGTCGGGGTCTCGACTGTATACACTAGTCTACTAATGGAGTATCGATGCCCAGTCTCGAAACTCCCATGACTAGGGACCATTTAAGGATGTGCTTATAGACCCCAGCTCCCACGTATATGATCGCCATCATACTGCTGGTCGTCAAGCAAGAATCCTAGGGGCTCTATCAACGTGTAATAGCGACCTGTAAGGTCACCTGAAACAGTACACGATGATAAAGGTAAACCAGATAGCATACTATCATCTCGAGTAAGACTGTTCTACCGGGATAGGTCCTCCCTCAATCATTGCAATCACGTGCCTGTGATCCAATAATTGACTCTGAGGGCACTATCTCCAACATCGTCTGATATGTCGCATATCTCGCCTAGGGGTGGTAAACGTCAGACCCCAGTAGCTTGATAAGTCATGCCAACTTGAGGTCCATAACATTCGTGAAACTACTGATAACTCTTACCAGTATATCACTGCAACCCTGGCCAGGGATTTCCTGTTATGGCTAGTCGAGCATAGCGCAACATCAACCCCCAATACCGGGAGAGACGAATCCCCTCCTATCGCTCATTGCCTCCATGTGAATCGGGACTGTACCCAAAAACCACCTGTTTGCACGCCTCAGTAGAGCCGTGGTAGGGTGGAAATCAAAGCACAGTGGGAGACACACAAGACTCTATGACGATCTCGGGTCAACAGACTAAGTTGTACCAGTGTCACCAGAGAACTGCCATCTAACGTGAGGTATAATACCATCTGGGAGTTCTCGGCGAGTCCGTTCAGTGTACCCAGTCTCCACTGAGCACCCGCATACCATCTTCGATGTCAAACACCAATGGATATGGGATCATCCATCGCCCATCGCATGGGTCGAGAAGATATGCGCTAGTCTACTCTGGAATATCGATGCCCCGTCTCGATATTCCCTCGACTAGGAACATTTCAAGGATGTACTCATGGACTACCCAGGCCCCACTAGTATGATCTACATCATAGTCTTGGAAGTCGAGTACACATCCTAAGGGCTTTATCAACATGTAATCAGAGAGACAGAAAGTATACATGTTAAGATAAAGTGCAACCAGATAGCGTACTATCATGTCGAGCAAGAAAGTCCTACCTATATATGTCCCAGCATCCACTACAATATACATCCAATGTACAGTAATGGTCTCTAGGGCATACATATAACTAACAATCTCCCACTTGCACTAGGGCCTTCTGTAGCAGTGGTTGCAGTATCACATACTCAACCATCCCATAAAAGTCTCTCTTTGGGAAAAGGCCTTCGTGAGTGGATCCGCCGTGTTGTCCTCTGAGTCTACTCTCCTAACCTCGATCACCTCGGAGATCAACTATCTCCATGATCAGGTGATGCTTCCTCAGAATATGTCTGGGTCACTGATGGGACCATGGTTCTAGGGCCGAAGCCACACATCCATTGTCATACAATGGCAGGAACCAAGTTCATCTTATGAACCAATATACACCCAAACTTCCTCTTTGGTAGTATCTTCAATAGCAATGTTACCAGCCTTTATCGTCTAGTTTGCTACGGTATCTAGCTTGGAACTCTTCCAACATACCGTCCTTTTACTGAGGGTAAAGACAGTGCCTGTGACTGACATTCAGTCGTCTTTATCACCCTGGAACACTTCCAGTGATTCTCCCCAGGATCGATTGATACCATCTCACTACATCCAGTGAGAATCCTAGCATCCAATTACATCTATCTCATAGATGAAAACTCAGGATTTAGGAGGTATCACTTTGATCCTATTTGGAGAATCCTTGTGATAATAGGAGATTGACCGATCGTAGTATAGGAAACTCTTTTCCTATCAAGAGTATGTTGTCTACGTACAATACGAAGATGACCACCTTACTCTCTACTACCCTTTTGTATATACAAGGTTCGTCTACCATTTTGATGAAGTCAAACACTTTGACTATCACATCAAAACAGACGTTCCAACTCCGCGATGCCTGCTTCATTATGTAAAGCAACTTGCACACGTTTCCGCTGCTCCCACTGTTTACGAAGACCTCTGGCTGTGTTCTTATAGACGTTCTCTTCTAAATCAGTATTTAGAAAAGCAGTCATGGCACCCAACCGCCAGATATCGTAGTCATGGTATGTAGCCGTGGTAAGTAGGATCTGGATAGACTTGAGCATAGCTACTGGAAAAAGGTTTCATCATTATCCACGCCTGGTCGATGACGAAAACCTTTAACAACTCTAGCTTTGAAAGTCTCAACTTTTCCATCTACACCAAGTAATCTTCTCAAGATATACTTGCTCCTGATGGGGATTTAACCCTTCAGATATAGCAGCTAAAGTCCATACTTTGCTGGTGTATGTGGAGTCCATCTCAGATCGCTAAGCATCCAGCCATTCTTACAGAGTCCCTACTCTTGATGGCCTGCTCAAAACTAGTTGGGTCATCATCTCATGATGCTATCCTTGCTCCCACTGTCATCGAGAAACCGAGGTATCTCTCAGGCGGATGAGGAACCCTACTAGATCGGCGGAGAGGCTGAGGTTCGTCGGGAACTATAGAATCTTATGGTTCTGTCAAATCATCAACCGCAGTTTTGTATAGCTGGAACCTTTCCAGTTCTACAGAACTGATCCTGCCTCGATCTTGTCCGTATTTTGCTTTAAACATAGGCCGGACAACCCCAAATCTTAACTCACTTAAGAGATGGGTTCTTCCCATACCATATCTCATATGGAGTAGTAGGCACTGATTTGATTCAAACCTAATTCAATAGGTATGCAGCTTCTCAAGTGCATAACCCTAAAAGGAAATAGGTAACTCAGTAATACTCATCATAAAGCACACGATATCTAATATTGTGTGATTGCTCCGCCCCGATACACCGTTGTGCTGTGGTGTATTCAGAGGAGTAATACTGAGAGAGAATCTCATTTTCCTTTAGAATAGTCTAAGGATTCCATGCACAAGTATTCTCCTCCCTGATCTCATCATAGGACATAATACTTATACCCGGTTATTGGTTCTCTACTTCTAACTTATATTCTGTGAATACCTCAAAAGGTTCGGACTTATGTTTCAACAAGAACATATGACTGAATCTTAAGAGATTATCAGAGAATATAATGAAGTAAAAAGAACCAGTCCTGGCATGTGTAGACAGAAGATCTTACATACATCATCATGTATCAGTCCCAAGAGTTTACTAACTCTTTCTCTGTTTCCAGTAAACAGAGCTGGTGTCATTATATCTTTGTGACATGACTGGCAAGTTTCACAAGATGTAAATTCAAACTGATTTAAATATGCATCTAAATGTAACTTTAGCTAGTCGGGTCGCATTGATATGACCTAGTCTACAATACCTCAAGAAGAATTCGTTCATTTCTGAACTCTTCCTCTTGTGTGTGTTCTGTATACGAGGAACTGTAGTTTGATTTAGAACGTCAATGCTTTTAGATAACGTGCCTGAACCGATCAACTTTTGATATAGGAAATGTTCAAAACATTATCCATCAATACAAAATTATATCCTTTCTTTACTAATAAAGAGACTGATATGATTTTGTATATCAGGTTCGGTATCTAATAGCATTTGTTCAGAATCAATGTATTCGTAATACAGGGTAACAGTGACCAACAGACTTGGCTGCAACACTTGCCCCATTTTTCTGTCTCATGAAACTTATCACCCGTTCTCAGTTTTTCTATCCTTTTGTAGCCCTATGTAACAGATTACATATCTGGGATCCTGATCCGGTATCATATACCCAGGATGCAGAGGATACTGAGAAACAGTTCTTTGTAATGAACACACCCGAAGGATATGCATCATATGCACTTTCTTCGTTTGGGCGGCATAAGAATTCTGGTATTCCCCAATTTCCTGCTCTGTCTTATAACAATTATAAGTTGGAGCGGGACCAACGTTCCCCAGCTCAGTATAACAAGCGGGTTCGGTCAATACATCCATTTTATTATCTTGATTAAGGCGTGATATGGTCGCTACCAGGAGAGAGAGAGAAGAAAACACTCTGCGTGCGCTCTTGCAAGATCAGATTGGTTATATATTTTATCTAATCAGGATGGCTCCCACTGTTTTTATCAAATCTTCCTTCAAACCCTAAAAGGAAAGACTAGCCGGGATTAATTACACTCTACAAGTTCGCCAATCTTTCAGCCAGGCCAGTGTCGGTACTTTGAGGGAGGTTCCCCGTGCTTTCGCACGGACCTAATTACTGTAAACCTCGTTTTCCCAGAGGCGTAACCCCGTTGACACCTTTCTAGACACCTACTTGATCGGCTAATTGCAAAGTGCAAAACTCTCCCAGGAGTAACAATTACTCGCAGTGGGTATCGGGATCCAACTATCACATAGAAGGTATGCAATCTCATTGCAAAATTTCAACACTTGAAACTCCCGATAATGGTTTTTACCCCTAGCACCTATGACCTTGGCTAAGGTCAACAAATCATAGGTACTAGTCAAGTTCTACCCGTCATTTCGTGATTAACTAGACCCACCCACATGACCCTTGGCTAAGGTCAACAAAGCCACATGACTGTCCTAACTAATCGCATCATATGCTGTGTAGGAAGACATCACTTAGCTACCGTACACTGTGCCTTGACTATGGTCAACAAACACAGCACGAATACTAAGTACTCTACTTCCTAAAATGACGGAGGGTTGCGAATGGTTTTTGTGAAAACCTTTAACGCTTTGAACTTGATCTCGTTGCGGAATCAAATGGTTTTTAAATGGAATGTTTTTGAAGCTTTTCTAGTTTTGCTAAAGGGGTCACTCCCGGTGAAGGGATCGTCGGCCCTTTCCTCGTCGAATGAGGTGCGGGATATATCATATATATCACTGTGCAAAGCGAAAACTATAGAAGCGATCAAAGAAAAACCGAGTGTGTAGCATCTGCCAGTTATTGCTAAAGGAGTCACTCCCGGTGAAGGGATCTCGGTCCTTTCCTCATCGAATAAGGTGCAGGATGTTCTATAATGAACACCGCGATGCAAAGCAAGAACTGTAGCTACCTGTTTTTATTTTTAAATTCGATTCCACAACATCAATTAGGTTTATTTTCTTTCATTAATCTCATTAATGAATATCCCATCATTTAAGTCCACCTAACCATCACAGATAAATATAACGTACGCTTATGCCATCCGCATTCGCCTCGATGTCCCGTCTGCACCGTTAGGTTAGGTAACTAACGCCAGAGCGAGGCAGGGCTAGCGCGGGTGTAAAACATAAGCAACGTCTATATAATATATCATATACATTATATATAATATCTGTCACAGAACATCACATGATCACAGATAAATCACAACAGAAGAAACATATGAAATATTGGATATACTAGGACGTCCGTGTTTTCAATACGAGCCAGTATAAAACACGGATTCCACGGTCGTGATGAATAGCCAAACCCACACCCCAAGACCCCTACGAGAGCGACAAGCAACCCTACCAATTCTAGGGTTAGGAGACCCGGACTCGACTCCTCGAGTTGGTCTCCCACTGGACCCCAGAACCCGGTTACTTGTGCTCCCCTCCTTGGGTCTATCCTAGTGCAGAAAAGTAAATAATTACAAATGGTGACAACATCCGCAACCTGGAAGTGCCCCAATAAAAGAATATTACATACAAGTTTTTACATGAATGAAAATGAAAAACACTCATCTCACATAAAGAAACCCCGGCTATTCAAACACGATGATCCAATATAACATATCCAGCAACACATAACATCTCATGTCATCAACGTAAGTAAATACGCGCATCCCAATTGTCGTTGACATATAGCAACGAAACCGGCGATATCACATATTACACTTACGGTCACAGAAAAGAAAGTGTAAAACTACAACAGTTGGAATCCGCAACCACCTCAGACATCGCATGCCTGACCAAATGAATTCTTTAGACATCGCATGCCTAACAATTATAAACCCCGCATTTTAGTCTCATTATCGAAAACTCTTTTCAATATCAAGTCGGGCAATTCAACAAGATTCCCGACATTCTAATCGAATGCTCGTCGCAAACTTCAGTAGACGGCCGCACCCCCGACGCCGTCGACAAAGTGCACCAAGGCGGAACACCGCTGCCGCGAGCACCCGAACGGATGCTTTCGGCGACGGGGTTCTCCTACAGTCACTTGGTCGGGGCTATGGAGTGAGGCTGTCTATTAAGTTTACCCGGCGAGTATCCTCGTACACTACGTGATTGCGACGGACTTTTGATCACATCAAAATTCCGTGGCAACCGATCAAGTGAGACTAAAGTGCTATGTTTATAACATTCATTCAGTTATCTCATAACTATTTATGAATTCCAATTATTGTATCACATTCCGGATAAATAGAAAATGTTAAACTTTTCGATCGAACAATCGAACACCCAAGTTTTCCCGATACAGCTCAACACATGAAATAAGTCTAACAGCATTCAGTTCGTGCCTCAGTAGCAACGGTCCAGCCGTAGAAGGGTCAAGCCAACGCCTCACATGTGGCACGCCGTACTGCCCCAAACCCGAAGGTTCAAAAGGCAGTTCAAGACGGTCACATAATCGAGTTAAGGTTTGTTGTCTTCTAGAGGGTCCATCGCGTTACTTGCACTACTTAGAACGTCGTTAAACTACGGAAAAATCCAACAATTGGAAATTTCCCGTCAGGGAAAAAGTGGGTATTTATATCCGGTCGAACTTTTTAACATATTCTAAAAATACCCGGAAAAGCACACCGACAAAATTAGACAGTCCGATCGAATACACCGAGTCCCCAATACAACTCAGAAAATACAACTCTGGAATAAAATATTAACAATCCCCAGGAAAACCAGCACAGAAAGCTAAGAACTACTGTGCAAAATTGGATGCACAAAGCGACAAAAGCGCCGCGGATCCGCCGCATGAGCCTCCTGTAGGGCCGCGGATCCGCGCCGCCTTTGTGGAATCAGGACCACGAATTTTACAGTATGTCTTAGATCTTCCTGCTAATTTTTCTGAATATTTTTAATCTCGAAAAAACCACATTTTACAGAAATGTCCAGAGAGCATTTTCAAAGTCGGGTTTTGGGTCAATCTGACTTCTGATTCCGTCGGGACTTCGCCTAAGGCTCTAGCTAGGCTCTGATACCACTGAAAGGTTCCTAGGCACTCTAATGGAGTCTCACAAGTGATCAAACATGGCCAATTGAAATTTTACAAGTGCCTATTAACCCTAATACGGATCGTTAACTAGATAAATAGGCGAAGCAAGCAAGTAAACGGAAATATAGCTAAAGGAAAGGGGCTACAACCTTTGTAGATCCGTTCCACCACCTCCTAAGCTCCGTGATGAAGTCCCCTCGCTGTCCAAATCATATCTTGGGCTCTAGCGTCGGCTTCATCGGAGAAAAACGGGCTAGGTCATCGACGACGATGCCGAAGATGATCTACGTCGAGGCATCGCTAGATCAAGCTCCAACTTCACCAAGTCAAGAAAACTTGTGAAGGAAACACCCTATACTACTTGGCAAGAGGTAGAGGATGAAGAAATAGGAAGTGGGTAGACTTTAGATTTGGATTTCACACACTTTTTCATCAATCACCATTGATGTAGCAAGCTTTTTCTTATGTTGAAGAAGAAGAAGATGAAGAAAAGAATATGATAAGTATTAAGTAAATGATAAATAAATCAATACTTATCATTTACTAACCCTTGGTTAGTTGTAGAGAATGGACCATGGTTAACTTGAATGGTTAGGGTTAAGGATGAGATAAGAATGGTGGACTAATTCAAAGCTTCAAGAATCTTCAACTAGCAAAAAAAATTAGCAACCATTCTTTTCTCATCTTTTTCCAAAATAAATAAATAAATAAATAAGAAAAAAGAAAACCCTAATCATAATCTTAACCATGGTCTAATTCTTTACACTAACCCTAGCTTGCATGTATCATCAAACATGATACAATCATGTGCACAAAATATATCACATATGCAATGTGCACAAACCAAGTGAGTAAATCCATTTAAAGTGAACCAATACTAGTTAATGCAAAGTAATATATCAAATATATAATTATATATTAAATTATTAAATCAACACTTGATTCAATGATCCGGTCATGTCGCATATAACCGGCTAGTATCCAATGTATCGGCTTATCGAATCAATCCTTGATTCGATAACTAGGTTATATCGCATATAACCAATCGATACATTCGTCGCGAGAATGAAATACGGTATCACATACACGCATTATTCTCGGTCCCGCACATATCTCATATGCGCTCCTATTTCGTTTCGCTTGAGCCAGGAAACCTCTGTGTAGGACTCTAAAGACTCGTCAATACGCCGGTAGCGGATGATGATCATATCAAGCACCCACAAGCCGCAAGCGGTCTGCCAAACGTAACGGCCACCCGGGTATTGAGCGATCAGAAGATCGACGAGCAAGCCCGCTCACACTCCTGTGAATCCAACCAGTAACACTTACCGTACAGTCCGGTCTGTTCGTCTGATATGTCGCATATCTCGTCTAGGGGTGGTAAACGTCAGACCCCAGTAGCTTGATAAGTCATGCCAACTTGAGGTCCATAACATTCGTGAAACTACTGATAACTCTTACCAGTATATCACTGCAACCCTGGCCAGGGATTTCCTGTTATGGCCAGTCGAGCATAGCGCAACATCAACCCCCAATACCGGGAGAGACGAATCCCCTCCTATCGCTCATTGCCTCCATGTGAATCGGGACTGTACCCAAAAACCACCTGTTTGCACAACTCAGTAGAGCCGTGGTAGGGTGGAAATCAAAGCACAGTGGGAGACACACAAGACTCTATGACGATCTCGGGTCAACAGACTAAGCTGTACCAGTGTCACCAGAGAACTGCCATCTAACGTGAGGTATAATACCATCTGGGAGTTCTCGGCGAGTCCGTTCAGTGTACCCAGTCTCCACTGAGCACCCGCATACCATCTTCGATGTCAAACACCAATGGATATGGGATCATCCATCGCCCATCGCATGGGTCGAGAAGATATGCGCTAGTCTACTCTGGAATATCGATGCCCCGTCTCGATATTCCCTCGACTAGGAACATTTCAAGGATGTACTCATGGACTACCCAGGCCCCACTAGTATGATCTACATCATAGTCCTGGAAGTCGAGTACACATCCTAAGGGCTTTATCAACATGTAATCAGAGAGACAGAAAGTATACATGTTAAGATAAAGTGCAACCAGATAGCGTACTATCATGTCGAGCAAGAAAGTCCTACCTATATATGTCCCAGCATCCACTACAATATACATCCAATGTACAGTAATGGCCTCTAGGGCATACATATAACTAACAGGTCACATAATCGAGTTAAGGTTTGTTGTCTTCTAGAGGGTCCATCGTGTTGCGCCACGGCAGCGCCCCGGCCTCGTACTCGAGGCCAAAATGCGGAATAAAAATTTTTTCCTAACTCGGAAACCGGCGCTACTGCGGACAATTAAAAAACCCGGATCGAAACCATTAACCTAGCTAGCTATCTAGAGATGGGGTGAGAAGTATACCGAGCGATCCGTGTCCTTCGGTCTTCGTCTCCACTCCGATCTCTTGCGGAATCTCCGTCACCTCCTCGCTCGTCGGAAAGGGGCACCACGTAGCCGGAATCTTTTACGGGCTCCCGCCTCTTGACCGAGGCAACTCGGGCGCGAAGTTGGCTAGCCGACGCGTCCAAGGCTTGCTATAGAATAGTGTAGTGAACTTGTCTCTTTAGGGTTCTTGAAGTTGCCATGGATGTGGAGGTGGAGGAAAGGAGTCAAAGCTATGGAGGGATTTGTGTGTTTTTTCAAGCAAGCAAGCATGAATGAGATGACATTTTTTACCACTAGAAAAATGATCCTCTCATTTTCTTCCTCTCAAGAATGGCCGGCCCCTCATCTCAAGAATGAGATTGGAGAGAGAAAAACCATGGCACCACAATTTGTATAGAATAAAAGAATGGAAAAACAAAAAGGAAATGGTCACTCTCATTTCTTTTCTTAATCCTTTCCACCATCCATCAAATGAAAAGCAAGTGATGAGATTAAAAAGGAATCTCATCATGAAATAGCAATCATGATGCCACAAATATGCAAAGAAACCCCTCACAAAATGTTAATTGCAAACTTGCAATTAACACCCTCCACAAAGAAAGTCCGACCGAGAAGGAATGAAGGAAAACCGGCCGGAACGGAATGCAAACTGGCAACTTCAGAAAACCGATCCCGTAATAAATTACAGGAAAACCCCACTGCTGCAAATACATGCCCGCATTTGTATTCCCACTGAACACAAATGCAAAGAGACAAAATCTACACTGTACTAGACTAGGACCGGCTTAAGCCAAAGCCGGCTAGTAAAATCCGTTCGATCCTGATCCGTGCAATACCGCACGTATCAGATCGAACCCTGCCATATAACTATACGGCAACTAGTACAAAACTGTCCAATCCTGATCCGTGCAATACCGCACGTATCTGATCGGACCCTGCCATATCTCCATACGGCCTCTACAGCGTTTCGCCCGAAACTTGAGTAACTGTAACTGAGTGTGGTGGACTCTAAAGACTCGTCAATACCTTGGCTGTGGATTTAACCACTAGCACGTCAGAGGTATAAGCCAATACGTGACGGGCCACCAGGTATTGACAAAATGGGACGTCGATGAGGAAGCTCACCCCGACACCCAACTGAGCCTGTCAGTGACAATATCCGTACAGTCCGGTCCGTTCGTCTATGAGTATCGCATGGCGGGCCTAGGGGGTTGGTAAAAGTCAGACCCCCAAAAGCGGTACAAGTCGTGTCGGAGCGTAGCCCAGAACGCCCTGAGATACTACTGGAATACCTACCAGTAAATCTCCTGCCTCGGCCGAGGGCTTTGCGTAATGGCTCTCCTAGACACAGCGCGACCTCACCCCCAATACCGGGAGAGACGAACCCCTGCAGATCCGCTCACTGCCTCCATGTGGCTCGGGACTGTACCCAACTAAAACCTGTTTGCACGACTCCTTTGAGCCGTGGTAGGGTAGTAATCAAAGCACAGTGGGAACTCACACGAGACAAATGACGATCTCAGGTCGATGAACTAACCTGTACACATGTCACCAGGGAACTGCTATCTGACATCTGGTATAAGACCAACTAGCAGGTTCCCGGCGAGTCCTGTCCGGTGTACTCATAACCCAATGAGCACCTGTATACATCTTAGGTGAACCAACTGACACCAGTGGCTTGTGAGACCGGCCACCGCCCCTCGTCGGGGTCTCGACTGTATACACTAGTCTACTAATGGAGTATCGATGCCCTGTCTCGAAACTCCTACGACTAGGGACCTTTTAAGGATGTGCTTATAGACTACCAGCTCCCACGTATATGATCGCCATCATACTGCCGGCAGTCAAGCAAGAATCCTAGGGGCTCTATCAACGTGTAATAGCGACATGTCAGGTCACCTAAAGCAGTACACGATGATAAAGATAAACCAGATAGCATACTATCATCTCGAGTAAGACTGTCCTACCGGGATAGGTCCTCCCTCAATCATTGCAATCACGTGCCTGTGATCCAATAATTGACTCTGAGGGCACTATCTCCAACAATCTCCCACTTGCACTCAAGGCTAATTATTGCGATGCCGCATACTCACAGCCCGTGTGATACCGAACACCCAACTCCTCTACTAGTCAGTCTCACAAAACTCGTTTGCGAAACTATTGCGTTCGAGGAATAGCCTCAGTGAGTGGATCCGCTGCGATGTTTCTTTCTATGTCTCTCTATATCTCAAGTTCGCGGAGAAAGCCATCTCCCGAAATGAGCAATATCTGTCTTAGAATGTCTGGATGTCTGATGGGACCTAGCTCATAAATGAACTCCAAATCCAAACTTCTTAGACTGTATCATCAACTGAACTTAATCAGTATCCTGCGCCATACCGCCCTCAGTATTGCCTTGGACCACCTGTCCAAAATACTGCCCCTCGTCAGAGGGAGAACTATAACTCTGACAACCTCCTTGTCGTCCATGTCACCTTGGAAGCCTGGAATGATAACTGTCTCCCAAAGGAGGCTGTCGTTGTCATATCCCTAGAACATCCACTTATGTTCTAAGACTGCTTCCGACTGTTTCTCCAGGATTGGATCAATATCAACTTATTGCACCTACTGCAAGAACATCTGGTGTGGTACTTGACATCTCATGATTGACTCAATTGCCTAAGCAAGTGATCTGTCAATCATGCGTATCCCTCTCCCCTTTAGTCTGTAAGACGCCTTTAGAGAGGGTGACTCCATTACCTGCAGGTACACTACCGTGCCAGGAGTCGTCCATTCTAAATACTCTTAGAATGCTGTCAAAGTACCCTGATTGGGAAACCACCCAAATCTAGATCTAAAACCATAGATCTAGTAACCAGTGTGTCTGATATAATGTCCAAGTCCCATGTGGAGAAAACACTGTGTGACGACCAAAGTATAACCGATCGTAGTATAGGAATATCACTTCCTACTACCTTCTCAACAGATCCATCCCCTATTCTGATGACGTCAAACCCATGACTGTCACATCAAAAATAGATGATCTATCTCCGCTACATCTGCTTTAGTCTATAAATAGACATAAGCCTGATGTCCACCAATGCTTCCGCTGCTCCCACTGACTACGACAACCCTCTGGCAGAGTCATATAGACGTGCACTTCCAAAGCTAGTTTAGAACGACGCTATACTCATCCTCTCACCGGGTCTCGTAGCCTGGAACAACAGCAATGGCAAGTGTGGGTAAACAAGAACTTCCCTGTCACCGTCCTTGAGGCTACCGTAGTACCTCTCGGGTGCCTGAAGTTACCCACCGTATCTGCGGAGTGGCCAATGGAATGTCAGTCCAGATTGAATCTTTAGGTTCCTTATTAAATCTTCAGTAATCGTTTGCGGTTCTGGAATCACTTCCAGTTCTACCATACTCCCACTGCTGTTTTTGAAAAATCCATTTTTAATAAAACTGTGGCGAGTCTAGAACAATATTTCTATTGATCTGTCAGATGGTAGAAAATCAACCCTCGTCATAGCCTGGGTCAACCCACAAACAGCCATTACAGAAACGTGCCTTGAGTTATCCGGAGTCTGGTTTTAAGCATAAGCCGGACAACTCCCCGTACCTTAACATCGTTAAGATATGAACTGTTCTATATCCAATATAGAAACAGAGGCACTGATTCAATTGAACCAGATTCAAATCATGCAGCTGTCTCCAGTGCATGTCAACTAAATGGAAGGAGGCCGATCAGCGTTACTCAACTTAGGAATGCATCCAATTATGAGTAACCTGAAAGAGAAGCAAGTTCTCTTTATCATCACTATCAACTGAATACCATACGCAAGTATCTACATCTTCGATCACTTTGAAGAATCCCGATACTTGGTATACCTGGTTCTCTACTTTATTCAAATACCTATAACTCCTCAAAACTTAGACCCTGTGTTTCCATGAAACACATGTCTAAGAACTAGAGAAGTTAAAAGTAAACAGAATATAGTATGAGAACCAACCCCTCTGTCCTAATGGACACTGGACAACATACAATACTCTGTATAAGTCCGCTGAGTCTAACAACTCTTTCACTGTGTGTCGTAGGTTGAAAACTGTACTTATGGTCAAGAAGAATTACACCGCTGTTCAATGCTCCTTACCTAACCATCCACTGATATAGGTAAATGTCATCGACATAATATCAAAAAGGTATATCTCACTCTATGAAAATAGACGTACAGATATATCGATTTGAAATTGGTGCACAACAGCGGATATTCAAAACCAAATATTTGCCGACCGGCAAACAACCCAGGTGACTTCCTCAAATATCACCGATTACAACGAATCCCGATATAATGAGGACGATCACCCAATTCCCAATAACTTACTCCCACTCATCATCTGTAAAACCATACAGATGTGAGAATCCAACCTGGTAAATACATACCCTGGAGTAAGTGTCTAATCGGGAAATCAGTTTTCTTTTAACATTACACAGTGAAACTGAAACATTGAAATGTTTCGATGGGGTATCCTGGTATTCCTAGTAATGCCTCTTCCATTGTCCAGATTCACAACTGTAACCGTATAATTCTTTGCCACCTCTCCAAATCCCTTTATATGTCTTTAGTCATTACCTTCTGTACACCCCTTTAAGCCAAATGGTTTTCTTCCTTCCCTACCGTTCGGCACCAGCCTATGGTTTGGAAGAAGACTATCCAAAAAGCATAAAGGGTGTACTGTCCTAATCCTAGGAGCACTCGCAACGCGAGAGAAGGTGAAGATAAAAGACACCTGAATGTACTTTATTCCTATTTCTCCTGAACCAGGATCCATCCCCGAACTGGAACAAGTTCCTTTCGAGTTCGTATATAACCATACGATGGATTATCCAATAAAATGGGATCTTCGTAGTGATACGGAGTGTCCTGGAGAAATACAAAGGTGATTTAGGATTGGCGAAGAAATACTTGGTTTGGTCGTGAATAGCAGTCGCAACTTACTTTGCCCTCTTACTAATCCCTTGCTTTGTCTTAACTTAATACCTTCTGTACACCGTTTAGGCTAACTGGTTTTCTTCATTCCCTACCGGTCGGCACCAGCCTATGGTTTGGAAGAAGACTATCCAATTTGCGTAATAGGTGTACTACTCCTAAACCAAGGAGTACTCGCAACCTGAGAGAAGGTGAAAAGGAAAAACAACTGAATAGTCCTATTCGTTTTCTCCAGAACCAGAAACCATCCTCGAAGTCCTTCGAGTTCGTATCTAACCATACGATGGTTTTGTCCAATGGAAGTGGACGTTCGTAATAATACGGGGTGTCCTGGAGAAAAGGGTAAAAGTAGGAGTGGCAATGAGGTCTGCAACTCTGACAATCCAAAAAACCAGTGTTAAGAAGGTTCGGTCAACTTGGTCACTGAGTCATAGTCCAGGGTCGGGTCAATGGTCGCTGCCAAAGAGAGAGAGAAAAGAAACACTCAGCGTGCACTCTAACCTAGATCAGAATGGTTATCACTTTGTCTAATCTGGAAACCTCCCACTGTACCTCAAATTCTCCTCCAAACCTGAAAGAAGAATTAGTCGGGGTCACCCGAGGAGTAAACCAACTCATCAGTGGGAATCGGGATCCAACTATCATCGCATGATAACGTGACGGAATCCACTCACGTCACCACACTCCAGAAGGTATGCGCATGCCTGGCAAGTTTCAGTTCTTTTGAAACTCCCGATGTGATTTTTACCCCTAGGACTCAAGTGACCTTGACGGAGTCAACAAATCAAAGAGTCCTAGTCAAGTTCAACCCGTCATTATCTGGATTGCATTAAACCCACCCGTACGTGCCCTTGACGGAGTCAACAAGGCCGCACGACTGTCCTAACCAATCCCACTTATGCGACAAACAAGTACCACTTAGCTACCGTACACTACGCCTTGACGGAGTCAACAAACGCAGCACGAATACTAAATAATACCCATAAGAAATGACGGAGGGCTACGAATGGTTTTTGGCGAAAAACCTTTAACGTAATGAACTTGATATCGTTGAAGGAACTGCATAGCCTTTTATAAAATATAGTGACGAAAACCTTTACTAAAGAGGTCACTCCCGGTGAAGGGATCTCGGCTCTTTCCCCGTAGAATGAGGTGCAGGATATTCCAACTGAATACCACGATGCAAAGCAAAAGTAATCGGCTATAGTGAAGTTAATGCCCTGACGCAAACTTCTGTCCAAGGGGTCACTCCCGGTGAAGGGATCTCGGCCCTTGCCTCGTCGACTGAGGAGCAGGATATTCCAAATGAATACCACTATGCAAAACAAAAGAGAACGTCCTTGCAATAACAGCTTTTTGAAAAAGTGTTCCAACAACATCAGATTAGGTTTGTTTATCTTGCATTGATCCGAATCAATGCAGTCCCATCAATTGATCACACCACAAAGAACGAAAATATACTGACGTACGTATATGCCATCCGCATTCGCCACTGGGTCCCGTCATCACCCGTTAGGTTAGCTAACTAACGGCAGAGCGGGGACTGGACTAGCGCGGATGTAAAACATATACAACGTCTACTAATATATATAGCAATATATAGTATTTCGCTCAAGGCGTGAATAGAATGTAACATCACAGAAATGTACAGCAACACAGAGCAATACAGATATCTGGAAGCCCCGGGTTTCACAGAGCCGCTGCTGAAACCCGACGTTCCCCTGGTCGTGTGGATAGCCTGTGCAATGAGAATCCTAGACCCCTACGGGCGCGGCAAGTCACCCGCCAAAACCTGAAGCGAGGCAGCCCCCTTCAGCACCGTGAATGGACCACCCAGCACTTCACGGAATCCGGTAACTTGGGCACCCCTCCTGGGTCAACCTGTACCCCCTACGAGTGCGGCGAATAGCCCGCCAATCCTAGAGTGAAGCCCCCTCCGTCTCAATGCCATGAGATGCGGGCCCGTTGCCCTCTAGAATCCGGCCATCCGTGCACCCCACCGCGGGGTAACCCTAGTACAGAAAGTAAAATATACATACACCGGGTACATCGACCGCAACCAGGTCGTGCCCCAAAAGAATAATACAAACAGGCAGTGACGGCAGTCCACATGTCGGACGCTCGCCCCGCAATATCAAATGTACATAATACAACAAAACTGTACTATATTGCATCCAGGCTATCCCCACGACCGATCCGCAACAACACAGTACAATCACAGAACATCAACGTGAAAGTCACGTTCGCAAATCCGTCTAACCGGGCTATAGCAGTTAGACCGGATTTACCGATCGAGTGACATTCACGGTCGCAGAAAATAATGTAAATACTGTGAAATAATGTGTTTAAAATTTTCCGATTTACCAAAAATTAACAAGTGGGCCCCCAACCAATACTGTAGCAGTTACAGAAAACCTGGGCCCAAATTTAATATCCCAAAACCCACAAAATAAGTCCAGAAGCCCACTGAAAAAAGATGAGGCAATGACCCCACTAACTTGCGGCGGAAGCGCGGCCAAAAGGTGGTTTTGGCCGCCCTTCCGCGGTCGTGATAGGGGTTCACTGTCTCGTTTTTTTTCAGTGTTCTTATAACTCCCTGCACATCTTTCTGAGATCACCTGAAAAATTTTTAGAGACCAAAAAAATCCAACAGAAAACTGATGTGAAGGAATATGTGGTTTTTGGAATTTCGGTCGATCGGATAAGCAAAACACATTAGAACAAGCTAGGTAAGGTTAATGGCGTGGCTCTGATACCATGTTGCGCCACGGCAGCGCCCCGGCCTCGTACTCGAGGCCAAAATGCGGAATAAAATTTTTTTCCTAACTCGGAAACCGACGCTACTGCGGACAATTAAAAAACCCGGATCGAAACCATTAACCTAGCTAGCTATCTAGAGATGGGGTGAGAAGTATACCGAGCGATCCGTGTCCTTCGGTCTTCGTCTCCACTCCGATCTCTTGCGGAATCTCCGTCACCTCCTCGCTCGTCGGAAAGGGGCACCACGTAGCCGGAATCTTTTACGGGCTCCCGCCTCTTGACCGAGGCAACTCGGGCGCGAAGTTGGCTAGCCGACGCGTCCAAGGCTTGCTATAGAATAGTGTAGTGAACTTGTCTCTTTAGGGTTCTTGAAGTTGCCATGGATGTGGAGGTGGAGGAAAGGAGTCAAAGCTATGGAGGGATTTGTGTGTTTTTTCAAGCAAGCAAGCATGAATGAGATGACATTTTTTACCACTAGAAAAATGATCCTCTCATTTTCTTCCTCTCAAGAATGGCCGGCCCCTCATCTCAAGAATGAGATTGGAGAGAGAAAAACCATGGCACCACAATTTGTATAGAATAAAAGAATGGAAAAACAAAAAGGAAATGGTCACTCTCATTTCTTTTCTTAATCCTTTCCACCATCCATCAAATGAAAAGCAAGTGATGAGATTAAAAAGGAATCTCATCATGAAATAGCAATCATGATGCCACAAATATGCAAAGAAACCCCTCACAAAATGTTAATTGCAAACTTGCAATTAACACCCTCCACAAAGAAAGTCCGACCGAGAAGGAATGAAGGAAAACCGGCCGGAACGGAATGCAAACTGGCAACTTCAGAAAACCGATCCCGTAATAAATTACAGGAAAACCCCACTGCTGCAAATACATGCCCGCATTTGTATTCCCACTGAACACAAATGCAAAGAGACAAAATCTACACTGTACTAGACTAGGACCGGCTTAAGCCAAAGCCGGCTAGTAAAATCCGTTCGATCCTGATCCGTGAAATACCGCACGTATCAGATCGAACCCTGCCATATAACTATACGGCAACTAGTACAAAACTGTCCAATCCTGATCCGTGCAATACCGCACGTATCTGATCGGACCCTGCCATATCTCCATACGGCCTCTACAGCGTTTCGCCCGAAACTTGAGTAACTGTAACTGAGTGTGGTGGACTCTAAAGACTCGTCAATACCTTGGCTGTGGATTTAACCACTAGCACGTCAGAGGTATAAGCCAATACGTGACGGGCCACCAGGTATTGACAAAATGGGACGTCGATGAGGAAGCTCACCCCGACACCCAACTGAGCCTGTCAGTGACAATATCCGTACAGTCCGGTCCGTTCGTCTATGAGTATCGCATGGCGGGCCTAGGGGGTTGGTAAAAGTCAGACCCCCAAAAGCGGTACAAGTCGTGTCGGAGCGTAGCCCAGAACGCCCTGAGATACTACTGGAATACCTACCAGTAAATCTCCTGCCTCGGCCGAGGGCTTTGCGTAATGGCTCTCCTAGACACAGCGCGACCTCACCCCCAATACCGGGAGAGACGAACCCCTGCAGATCCGCTCACTGCCTCCATGTGGCTCGGGACTGTACCCAACTAAAACCTGTTTGCACGACTCCTTTGAGCCGTGGTAGGGTAGTAATCAAAGCACAGTGGGAACTCACACGAGACAAATGACGATCTCAGGTCGATGAACTAACCTGTACACATGTCACCAGGGAACTGCTATCTGACATCTGGTATAAGACCAACTAGCAGGTTCCCGGCGAGTCCTGTCCGGTGTACTCATAACCCAATGAGCACCTGTATACATCTTAGGTGAACCAACTGACACCAGTGGCTTGTGAGACCGGCCACCGCCCCTCGTCGGGGTCTCGACTGTATACACTAGTCTACTAATGGAGTATCGATGCCCTGTCTCGAAACTCCTACGACTAGGGACCTTTTAAGGATGTGCTTATAGACTACCAGCTCCCACGTATATGATCGCCATCATACTGCCGGCAGTCAAGCAAGAATCCTATGGGCTCTATCAACGTGTAATAGCGACATGTCAGGTCACCTAAAGCAGTACACGATGATAAAGATAAACCAGATAGCATACTATCATCTCGAGTAAGACTGTCCTACCGGGATAGGTCCTCCCTCAATCATTGCAATCACGTGCCTGTGATCCAATAATTGACTCTGAGGGCACTATCTCCAACACATCGCGTTACTTGCACTACTTACAACGTCGTTAAACTACAGAAAAATCCAACACCTGGAAATTTCCCGACGGGGGAAAAATTGGGTATTTATATCCGGTCGAACTTTTTAACATATTCTAAAATTTATCCGGAAAGCTACATAGACAAAATCTGATACTCCGATCGAAACACCGAATCCCCAAAACAATCCCAGAAAATTCAACTCTTGAATCAATATTAAAAATTCCCATAAAACTTAGCACCAGAAAAGAGGAATTACTGTGCAAAAATTATTGTGCATTGTGAAAAGTAGGCGGCGGAACCGCGGCAGAAGCCATGCTTCTGCCGCGTTTCCGCGGCGGTTTAGATGCATCATGAGCTCGTTTTGCACCATAATTCTTATATCTTCATGCTGATATTTTTAAGAATTTTTAATATGGAAAAATCCCATTTTTTAGAAAAAGTCCAGAGAGCAATATTTGAGTTGGGGTTTCGGGTCGATCGGACTTCAAACTCCGTCTAGACTTCGCCTAAGGCTCTAGCTAGGCTCTGATACCACTGTAGGATTCCTAGGCACACTATAGAGGTCTCACAAGGTATCAACCATGCCAATTTCAAATTTTATGGGTGCCGAGAAACCCTAATACGGATCGTTAACTAGAAATTTAGGCGATAACGAAACTAGTTAACATCTTAACTAAAGGAGAGAGGCTACAACCTTTGTAGATCCGGTTCTCCACTTCCTTAGCTCCACGTAGGCGTCCCCTCGCTGTCCATCTCGAATTTCGAACTCAAACGTCGGCTTCATCGGAGAATTGGGCGGACTAGGTCGTCGGCTTCGTGCCGAAGATGATCTACGTCGAGGCATCACAAGTTCAAGCTCCGACTTCACAAAGTTGTGAAACTTGTGAAGAAAACACCCAAAACAACTTGGCAAGAGTTAGAGGGTGAAGAAATAGGAGGTGGGTTCACTTTAGAATTGGATTTCTCTCACTTTAGCTCAAGTTGCCATTGATGGACTTAAGCTTTTCTTGAAGAAGAAGATGATGAAGAAGAAGAAAGAATATGATAAGTGTTAAATTAAAATGAAAAATAAATCAATACTTATCATAAGAAAACCATAGTTGAGTGTAGAGAATAGACCATGGTTACTTGGATGGGTTAGGGTTAAGCATGAAGACAAGAATGGTTAAGAAGTCAAAGCTTCATGAAGCTTCAACTAAAAACAAACATAGCCACCATTCTTATCTAAATCTTTTCCAAATAAATAAATGAACAAACAAATAAATAAATGAATATGCAAAACCCTAATTATCAAATTAACCATGGTTTAATTCTATACACTTAACTAAATTATCAAGTATCATCAAACATGATACAAATATGTGCACAAAAGTATATCACATATACTTCTTGCACATCAAGTGAGAAAATCCATTTAAAGTGAACCAATACTAGCTAATGCAAAGTAATATATCAAATATATAATTATACATTAAATCATTAAATCAACATTTGATTCAATGATCCGGTCATGTCGCACATAACCGACTAGTATCTAATGTATCGATTTATCGAATCAATGATTCGATAACTAGGTCATATCGAATATAACCAATCGATACATCCATCGCGGGAATGAAATACGGTATCACATACACGCATTATTCTCGGTCCTGCACATATCTCATATGCGCTCCTATTTCGTTTCGCTTGAGCCAGGAAACCTCTGTGTAGGACTCTAAAGACACGTCAATACGCCGGTAGCAGATGATGATCATATCAAGCACTCACAAGCCGCAAGCGGTCTGCTAAACGTAACGGCCATCCGGGTATTGAGCGATCAGAAGATCGACGAGCTAGCCCACTCACACTCTTGTGAATCCAACCAGTAACACTTACCGTACAGTCCGGTCTGTTCATCTGATATGTCGCATATCAAGTCTAGGGGTGGTAAACGTCAGACCCCAATAACCGATAAGTCATGCCGATGTGAGGCTCATAACGGGTCGAGAAACTACTGGTAACACTTACCAACAAATCTCTGATCAGCCCTAGCCATGGACTTCCCTGTTACGGCCAATCGAGCACTGCGCAACATCAACCCCCAATACCGGGAGAGACGAAACCCCTCCTATCGCTCATTGCCTCCATGTGACTCGGGACTGTACCCAAAGACCACCGTTTTGCACGCCCTCATAGACGTGGTAAGGTGGATATCAAAGCACAGTGGGAATCACACAAGACTCTATGACGATCTCGGGTCTACAGACTAACCTGTACAAGTGTCACCTGAGAACTGCCATCTGACGTGAGGTATAATACCATCTGGGAGTTCTCGGTGAGTCCGTCCAGTGTACCCAGTCTCCACTGAGCACCCGTATACCATCTCTGATGTCAAACATCAATGGATATGGGATCATCCATCGCCCATCTCATGGGTCGAGAAGCGTATACGCTAGTCTACACTGGTATATCGATGTCCTGTCTCGATACACCCACGACTAGGGACCTTGAAGGATGTACTTATGGACTACCATGTCCCCACTAGTATGATCTGCATCATAGTCCAGGTAGTCAAGTACACATCCTAAGGGCTTTATCAACATGTAACTATAAGACAGTTTAAAGAGACAAGTGTACATGTTAAGATAAAGAGTAACCAGATAGCATAGTATCATATCGAGCAAGAAAGTCATCTCTATATATGTCCAAGCATCCAATATAATATACATCATCTGTACAATACTGGCCTCTAGGGCATACATACAACTAACACTTTATTCACTCTATTCCTTTGTTTCCAAAATGTTTTCTTTCAACCAAAAAAAATTCTCAACAAAATCTCATTCTAATGTTTGTTTTAGACATGAAATCTGAAAGTTTCAATCCATTGTGAAGGCTGCATAAGGAAAGTTAAGAAAGTGCTCCAAGGCATCGAAGGTAAAATACTCTTGAATAAAAGAGAGAAATCTTCAGCTAAAATTCTTTATTAAGTTGTATTAAAGGATTTGATTTTCATTTTAATTTGGTTTATATATTATGCTATAATTTAAAAATCTAAGCAATAAATCATACACGGCAACAGGATTTTGAATCATTAAATTTACAAAATACAAACTAAAAATTAGGATGAATTTGTGAAATATTTCATACTCAAGCGTGTGCGCGCGCGCACACATATACACACTCACATATATTGGATATAGTGCCATCAAGACAATTATTATAATTGTAGGCACGCGATTATAATAATTGAGGGGATATATAGGTAGAACAATCTTACTCGAAATGATAATATACTATCTAGTTTGTCATTATCATTGATATATATACGTTTTACCTATTATTACGTGTTGCTAATACATAATGATAAAGCCCGTAGGATTCTTGCCTGACTTCCAGCATTATGATGGCGATCATATACGTGAGAGCTGGATAGTTCATAAGCACATCCTAAAATGTCCCTAATCGTGGAAGTATCGAAACCGGGCATCGATATTTCGGAGTAGACTAGCGTATACATTTTGAGACCCGACGAGGAGCGGTGGCAGGTCTCACAAGCCATTGGTGTTGTGTTACCTAAAATAGTATAGAGGTGCTCTGTGGAGGTGCATACACTGTACGGACTCGTCGAGAACTTCTAAATGGTATTATATCTATCGTCAAATGGAAGTTCTTTAGTGGCGTGAGTACAGGTTAGTCTTTGGACCTGAGATCGTCATTTTTCTCGTGTATGTACTTAGATTACCACCCTCCACGACTCAAGAAGAGTCATGCAAACAGCTTTTAGTTGGGTACAATCCCGAGCCACATGCAGATAGTGAGCGATTGTCATGGATTTGTCTTTCCTGGTATTAGGAGTCGATATCATGCTGTGTTCGGTTGGCCATTATCCTAATCCATGGTGGATGAGATTTACTGATATGAGTTCAGTAGTTTCTTGGTTGGTGATGATCTTGACTCCGACACGACTTATCGGATTATTAGGGGTATATCCACCCACTAGACCCGGTATGTGATACACTTGTTGGTAATAGTGCCCTCAATGCAATTATCGTAGTCGCAGGCAGGTGATCATGATGATTGAGAGAGGGCCTGTACCGATAAAACAGTCTTACTCGAGATGATAGTATGCTATCTGGTTTGTCTTTATCATCATGTAAATGTTGATAAAGCCCATAGGATTTTTGCTTGACTACCAGCAGTATGATGGTGATCATATATATGGGAGCTGGGGTCTATAAGCACATCCTTAAAGTGTCCCTAGTCGTGGGAGTTTCGAGACAGGGCATCGATACTCCAGAGTAGACTAGTGTATACATTCGAGACCCCGACAAGGGGCGGTGGCCGGTCTCACAAGCCATTGGTGTTAGTTGGTTCACCTAAGATGTATACAGGTGCTCATTAGGTTATGAGTACACCGGACAGGACTCGCCGGGAACTTGCTGGTTGGTATTATACCTAGCGTCAGATAGCAGTTCCCTGGTGACATGTGTACAGGTTAGTTCATCGACCTGAGCTCGTCATTTATCTCGTGTGAGTTCCCACTGTGCTTTGATTTATACCCTACCACGGGTCAAAAGAGTCGTGCAAACAGGTAGTTTTTTGGTACAATCCCGAGCCACATGGAGGCAGTGAGCAGATCGTCGGGGATTCGTCTCTCCCGATATTGGGGGTGAGATCGCGCTGTGTTTAGGAGAGCCATTACACAAAATCCCTGGGCAGGGTAATTGAGATTTACTGGAAGGTATTCCAGTAGTATCTCAGGGTGTTCTGGACTGCTCTCTGACACGACTTATACTGCTATTGGGGGTCTGACGTTTACCGGCCCCCTAGGCCCTATATTCGATACTCATAGACGAATGGACCGGACTATACGGATATTGTCACTGTCAGGCTCAGTAGGGTTTCTGAACGAGTTTGCTCGTCAGCTTCCCTTCCAATCAATACATAGGCAACCGTTACGTACAGCTTGTACCTCTGACGTGCTAGTGGTTATACCCAGTGCCAGTGTATTGATGAGTCATTAGAGTCCCCCACAGACAGTTTCCCAAGTTCGGGCGAAACGTTGTAGATGCGGTATGGTTTTATGGCAGGGTTCGGAAAATGCACGTGCGTTTACGCACGTGTCATATTTCGGGCAGATAATACTGGTAGGCTTTGGTTTAAGCCGGATCTGAGTATTATACTGTGTAGATATAATATCTTTGTCTCAGTTGCATTTGTATTTAGTCGTAATACAAATGCGGGTATGTTTATACTATTACGGGGTTATCCTGAAATTCGTTTCGGGATCGCTTTTGAAAGTTGCCAGTTTTCAGTTTTCTATCACCCGTCTTTAACATTCGGTTAAAGACGGATTTATCTTTTCTTGGGTGAGTCTGTAAGCCCACGGTAGCGCCCCGGCTATCTAACAGACGCCAAATGCGGAACTAAAACTTTTTACAAACTGGCGCTATCGTGTACCGTAACCCGGATCTGCCATTAAAGCTAAACTAACAAATTACAAAGTGGGTAGAAATGTTATATCGAACGATCCGAGTCCTTCGGTCTTCAACCATCATCCCACGCTTGTTGCGGCTGCTCTGATCTCCAGAATCTCCATTCATCTCGTCCAGGTGGCACCACGTCGACGGATCTTTAAACGGGCTCCCGCCTCTGAACCGAGGCAACTCGGTCATCAAGTTTGCTAAAAGAGACGACCAAGATGATTTAGAGAATGAGTAGAACACTTTGACTCATTACGTCCAAGGCTATGGACGAACGGTTAATGAAGTTGCCTTTTGGATCGGGTGAAATGAGAAATGAGGCTATCTAATTTCCGTGAATCCAAATCTATCATAATCTTTTTTCAATCAAGTGAGTGAGTGAGAGAGGAGGGGAGGACCGGCCATATATATAGAAGGAGGGAGGTGAGTGTAGGAGGGGAAAGGTGACCACAAAAGAAAAGATCAACAACAAATATCTTTCATGCAAACAAAACCCCATTAATGCAAATGGTGATTCATTAACCTAGTCACCCTTGCATTAAAAGAACCATTAAAGCACTAATGACTCACATGCCACTTCACCATCCTAGTCATCATCTAGAAGTTTCCACACTCATCTCAAGAAAAGATAAATCCGTCTTTAACCGAATGTTAAAAGACTGGCGATAGAAAACTGGAAATTGGCAACTTCCAAAAGTGATCCTGAAACGAATTTCAGGATAACCCCGTATCAGTATAAACATACCCGCATTTGTATTACGACCGAATACAAATGTAACTGAGACAAAGATATTATATCTACACAGTATAATACTCGGATCCAGCTTAAACCAAAGCCGACCAGTATTATCTGCCCGAAAAATGACACGTGCGAAAACGCACGTGCATTTTCCGAACCCTGCCATAAAACCATACGGCCTCTACAACGTTTCGCCCGAACTTGGGAAACTATCTGTAGAGGACTCTAATGACTCATCAACACACTGGCACTGGGTATAACCACTAGCACGTCAGAGGTACGAGCTGTACGTAACGTTTGCCTATGTATTGATCGAAGGGAAGCTGACGAGCGAACTCATCCATAAACCCTACTGAGCCTAACAGTGACTATGTATATACAGTCCGGGCCGTTCGTCTAAAGAGTATCGCATATCGAGTCTAAGGGGGTGGATAAAGTCTTACCCCTAATAACGCGATAAATCGTGTCGGTATGAAGCCCATCACCACCTGAGAAACTACTGATCCAAATCAGTAATTCTCTACTATCTCGGCCGAGGATTTCTAGTGATGGCCACCCGTGCACTGTGCGACATCAACCCCCAATACCGGAAGAGACGAATCCCCAACCATCCGCTCATTGCCTCCATGTGGCTCGGGACTGTACCCAAAAAATACTTGTTTGCACGTCTCCTTTGAGCGCGGTAGGGTAGAAATCAAAGCACAGTGGGAACTCACACGAGACAAATGATGATCTTAGGTCGACAAACTAACCTGTACACATGTCACCAGGGAACTTCTATCTGACGATATGTATAATACCAACTAGTATGTTCCCGGCGAGTCCTGTCCGGTGTACTCATAACCTAATGAGCACCTGTATACATCTTAGGTAATCCAACTGACACCAGTGGCTTGTGAGACCGGCCACCGCCCCTCGTCGGGGTATGGAATGTATACACTAGTCTACTCTGGAGTATCGATACCCTGTCTCGAAACTCCCACGACTAGGGACACTTTTAAGGATGTGCTTACAGACCCCAACTCCCACATATATGATCGCCATCATACTGCAGGCAATCAAGCAAGAATCCTATGGGCTCTATCATCATGCAATAGTGAACTAAAGCATGTATACGATGATAAAGACAAACCAGATAGCATACTATCATCTCGAGCAAGACTGTCATATCGGTATAGGTCCTGCCTCAATCATTGCAATCACGTACCTGCGATCCAATAATTGACTTTGAGGGCACTATCTCCAACAATCTCCCTCTTGCACTTAAGTCTCATTATTGCGATGTCGCATACTCACAGCCCGTGTGATACCGAACACCTAATTTCTCTGCTAATCAGTTTCACAAAACTAGTTTTTAAAACTCTTGTGTTCGAGAAATAGCCTCAATGAGTGGATCCGCCCTGATGTTTCTTTCTATGTCTCTCTTAATCTCAAGTTCGCGGAGAAAGCTATCTCCCAAATTGAGTAATACCTGTCTTAGAATATGTCTGGATATCTGTGAAGACCTAGTTCATAAATGAACTACAAATCCAAAATTCTTAGACTGTATCGTCAACTGAACCTAATCAGTATCTAGTACCATGCCTCTCACAGTATCCTCTTGGACCACCTGTCCATAATACCGTCCCTCATCATAGGGAAAACTATAACTCTGACAATCACTCTGTCATTCATGTCACTTTTGAAGCCTAGAATGATAACCGTCTCCCGAAGGAGGCAGCTGTCATAAAATCCGTAGAACATACACTTATGTTCTAAAACTGCTTCCTTATGTTTCTTTAGGATTGGATTAATATAAATTTATCGCATCTAGTGCAAAAACAACATCTGGTGTGGTACTTGACATCTCACGATTGACTCAATTGCCTAAGCAGGTGATCTGCCAATCATGCACATCCCTCTCCCCTTTAGTCTGTAAGACACCTTTAGAGAGGGTGACTCTATCACCTGCAGGTACACCACCATGCCTGGAGTCATCTATTCTAAAATACTATTAGAATATTGTCAAAGTACCCACATTGGGAAACTACCCAAATCTAGATCTAAAACCATAGATCTAGTAAACTGAATGTCAGATATTATATCCATATCCTGTGTGAAGAAACAACTGTGTGACGACCACAGTACAACCGATTGTAGTATAGGAATTTTACTTCCTTCTCTGTGTATGTCATCCAAATACCAGGACATCACACCCTACTACCTTCTCAACAGATCCATCCCCTATTCTGATGAAGTCAAAACCATGACTGTCACATCAAAAATAGATGATCTTATCTCCATTATATCTGCTTAAGTCTATAAATAGACATAAGCTTCTTGCCCACTATGCTTCCGCTGCTCCCACTGACTACGACAACCCTATGGCAGAATAATATATATGTACACTTCTAAAGCTAGTTTAGAACGACCCTATACATATCCTCCTGCCGGGTCTCACAGTCTGGAACAATAGTAGTGTCAAGTCTGGGTAAACAAGAACCTCCCTTTCACCGTCCTTGAGGCTACCGGAGTACCTCTCGGGTGTCTGAGGTTATCCACCATATCTGCGGAGTGGCTATTGGAATGTCAAACCTGATTGAATATATAGGACCTATTAAATTTTCCGTAATCGTTTGCGGTTCCGGAATCACTTCCAGTTCTACCATACTCCCACTACTGTTTTCTGAAAAAGTCCATTTTAATAAAAACTGTGGCGAGTTAAGAACAATATCACTATTAATCTTCCAGATGGTAGAAATGTTAACCCTCGTCAAAGCCAGGGTCAACCCACAAACTGCCATTACAGAAACGTGCCTTGAGTCATCCAGTGTCTGGTTTTAAGCATAAGCTGGACAACTCCCCGTACCTTAACATCGTTAAGATATGAACCATTCTATATCCAATATAGAAATGGAGGCACTAATTTAATTGGAACCAGATTCAAATCATGCAGCTGTCTCCAGTGCATAACAACTTAATGAAGAGAGGCTAATCAGCATTACTCAACTTAGGAATCCATCCAATTATGAGTAACCTGAATGAGAAAAAAGTTTCTCAAAAACCGTTACTATCAACTGAATACCAATCACAAGAATCTATATCTTCAATCTCTTTGAAGAATCCCGATACTTGCGATACCTGGTTTTCTACTTTATTCTTATATCCACAACTTCTCAAAACTTAGACATTGTATTTCTACGAAACACTTGTCTAAAAACTAGAGAAGATATAAGTAAACATAACATAGTACGAGGACCTACCCCTTTGTCCTTACGGACACTGGACAACATACAATACTCTGTATAAGTCCGCTGAGTTGAATAACTCAAAACCTGTGCAACGTAGGTTGAAAACTGTACCCAGGCGATTTCCTCAAATATCACCACTTACAACGAATTCCGATATAATGAGGATAATTACCTAATTCCCAATAACTTACTCCCACTCATCTGTAAAACCATACAGATGTGAGAATCATACCTGGTAAATACATACCCTGGAGTAAGTATCTAATCGGGAAATCAGTTTTCCTTTAACAATGCACTGAAACAAAAAATGTTTCGTAGGGCTATCCTGGTATTCCTAGTAATGCCTCTTGCATAATCAAATTCATGACTATAACCGTATATTTCTTTGCCATCTCTCCAAATCCCTTTATTTTGTCTTTATTCATTACCTTCTGTACACCATCGTTAGGCTAAATGCTTTTCTTCCTTCCCTACCATTCGGCACCAGCCTATGGTTTGGAAGAAGATTATCCAGGAAGCATAATAGGTGTACTCTCCTAATCCTAGGAGTACTCGCAACTTGAGAGAAGGTGATGATAAAAGACAACTGAATAATACCATATTCTATTTCTCCCGAACTGGGAAAAAGCAAAGGTGAAATAGGAGTGGCGATGAAGAACACGGTTTGGTCGTGAATGATAACAGTCGCAGTTTACTTTGCCCTCTTTCTAATCTCTTTATTTTGTCTTTACATATTACCTTCTGCACATCCTACTTAGGTTAATTGGTTTTCTTCATTCCCTACCTTTCGGCACCAGCCTATGGTTTGGTATAAGACCATCCAATAAGCGTAATAGGTATACTCTCCTAAACCAAGGAGCCCTCGCAACCTGAGAGAAGGTGATAATAAAAGACAACTGAATAAACTAATTCTATTTCTCCTGAACCTGGATCCATCCTCGAAGAAGTCCCTTCAAGTTCGTATATAACCATACGATGGATCTATCCAATGGAAGTGGATGTCCGTAGTAAACGGGGTGTTCTGAGAAATACAAAGGGAAAAAGAAGGAGCGGCAATGTCTTATGCAACTCGGACAAACCAAAAGCCAGTATTTTAAGAAGGTTCGATCAACTTGGTTACTGAGTCATATTCTAGGGTCGGTCAAAGGTTGCTGCCAAAGAGAGAGATAGAAAAGAAACACTCTGCGTGCACTCTAACCTAGATCAGAATGGTTATCACTTTATCTAATCAGGAAACCTCCCACTGTAATCTCAAATTCTCTTCCAAACCTGAAAGAAGAATTAGTCGGGATCACCCGAAGAGTAAACTAACTCATCAGTGGGAATCGGGATCCAACTATCATCGCATGATAACTTGATGGAAGCCACTCAAGTTATCACACTCCAGAAGGTATGCGCATGCCTGGCAAGTTTCATTTTATATTTGAAACTCCCGATGTGATTTTTGCCTCATGCTCTTATGACCTTGATTTTGGCCAACAAATCATAAGTCACATGTCAAGTTCTACCCGTCATTGTCCAGGTTAATTTGAACCCATCCGCACATACCCTTGACTTTAGCCAACAAGGCAGTACGACTGTCCCAAACCAATGCATCTATCTATGCAACAGATGAATGTTCAGCAGCTACCAAACACTATGCCTTGACTTTGGCCAACAAACATAGCTTGAATACTACTGACAATCCATAAGAAATGACGGAGGGCAACGGCTGGTTTTTGGCGAAAAACCTTTAACGTAATGAACTTGATCTCGTTGAAGGAAGCTGATAGCTTTTTATAAAAATATAGTGGCGAAAACATTTTGCTAAAGAGGTCACTCCCGGTGAAGGGATCTCGGCTCTTTCCTCGTGGAAAGAGGTGCAGGATATTCCAACTGAATACCGCGATGCAAAGCAACTTGTAATCGACTATATTGAAGTTATTACCCTGACGCAAACTTTTGCCCAAGGGGTCTCTCCCGGTGAAGGGATATCAGCCCTTGCCTCGTCGAATGAGGTGCAGGATATTCTAAACTGAATATCACTATGCATAACAAAAGGAAACTTCTTTGTAATAACACCCTTTTTAAAATTTGTTCCAACAACATCGAATATAGGTTTGTTTTATCTTTGCATTGATAAGAATCAATGCAGTCCCATCAATCAATCACACCAGAAAAGAACGAAAATAAAATGTACGTATATGCCATCCGCATTCGTCACTGGGTCTCGTCATCACCCGTTAGGTTACTTAACTAACGACAGAGCAGGGGCTGGACTAGTGCGGGTGTAAAACATATACAACATCTAATAGTATATATACCAATATACAATAATCGCTCTAAGCGTGATAATATGCAACATTACAGAAAAGTAATAAGCATCACAGAACAATACAGATAATCTGGGATCTCCGGGTTTCACAGAGCCGCTACTGAAACCCGACGTTCCCCTGGTCGTGTGGATAGCCTGTGCAATGAAACCTAGACCCCTACGAGTGCGGCAAGTTACCCGCCAAAACCTAAAGCGAGGTAGTCCCCCACAGCATAGTGAATGGAACACCCGGCACTTCATGGAATCCGGTAAATTGAGCACCCCTCCTTGGGTCAACCTGTACCCCCTACGAGTGTGGCGAATAGTCTGCCAATTCTAGAGTGAGGTCCCTTTGCCTCTCATAGCCATGAGATATGGACCCGTTGCCCTCCAGAACCCGGCTATCCGTGCACTCCTTCGCGGGATAAACCTAGTACAGAAATAAAAATATGTACAACGGGTACATCGACCTCGACCCGGTCGTGCCCTAAAAGAATATTATACAAACAGGCAGTGACGGCAGTCCACATGTTGGACGCTCCCCCCTCAATATCAAATGTACAAATAAATCCAAACTGCACTATCATTGCACCCTGCTGTCCACCACGACACATCCGCAACATCACAGCACAACACAGAACATCAACGCAAATGTCACGTTCGCAAACCCGTCTAAAAGAACTATAGCAATTAGACGCGGTTTACCGCTCGAATGACATTCCCGGTCGGAGATATAATGTAAATACTGCAAACTAACAAGTTTAAAATTTCGATCGACTAAACTTCCCGAAGTGGGCCCCACGTACATCTGGTGTACAGTAATAAAATCTGGGCCCAAAAGAAATATAACAAAAACCACAATTTCCAAAAAAGAATCACCAGGAGAAAAATGGCCAACTGAAACACCAATACGGCCGCGGTTCCGCGGTCAAAGCTAGGATTTGGCCGCGGTTCCACGGTCGTACGGACGATTCAGTGGACCGTATTTCTCTGTTATTCTTTAAAAAGCCTGCTTAGTTTTCTGCAATATGTAAAATAATTTTTAGACTGTTTTAAAAATCGACAGAAACTCAGATCATAAAAATTGCAGTTTTTGGAAATTCGGTTCGATCGATGTTTTAAACGCGTTAGCACTAGTTAGTATAGCTTAATGGTGAGGCTCTGATACCACTGTAAGTCCACGGTAGCGCCCCGGCCGTCTAACAGACGCCAAATGCGGAACTAAAGCTTTTTACAAACTGGCGCTATCGTGTACCGTAACCTGGATCTGCCATTAAAGCTAAACTAACAAATTACAAAGTGGGTAGAAATGTTATATCGAATGATCCGAGTCGTTCGGTCTTCAACCATCATCCCACGCTTGTTGCGGCTGCTCCGATCTCCAGAATCTCCATTCATCTCGTCCAGGTGGCACCACGTCGACGGATCTTTAAACGGGCTCCCGCCTCTGAACCGAGGCAACTCGGTCGTCAAGGTTGCTAAAAGAGACGACCAAGATGATGTAGAGAATGAGTAGAACACTTTGTCTCGTTACGTCCAAGGCTATGTGTAGGGTTCCTAGGCACTCTCAAGAGGTCTCACAAGGCATCAACCATGCCAATTTCAAATTTTATATGTGCCGAGAAACCCTAACAAGATCATTGGCTAGAAATTTAGGCGAAAACTAGAACTAGTAAACAACTTTACTAAGAGTGAACGGAAATACAACCTTTGTAGATCCGGTTCTCCACCTCCACGGCTCCGTGATGAAGTCCTCTCCGCTGTCCAAATGCAATCCCGGGCTCTAGCGTCGGCTTCATCGGAGAAAAAGCGGGCTAGGTCATCGACGACGATGCCGAAGATGATCTACGTCGAGGCATCACTAGATCAAGCTCCACCTTCACCAAGCCATGAAAACTTGTGAAGGAAACACACTCTACTACTTGGCAAGAGGTAGAGGATGAAGAAATAGGAAGTGGGTAGACTTTAGAATTGGATTTCTCACTAATTTTCTTCACTTGCCATTGATGAGGCAAGCTTTCTTCATGTGAAGAAAAAGAAGAAGATGAAGATAATGATATGATAAGTTAATTAGAATAGAAAAGAAAAAGAATACTTATCATAACATTAACTATAGTTAGGTGTAGAGAATTGACTAAGGTTAAAAGAATGGTTAGGGTTAAGCTTGAAGACAAAATGGTCATATAGTCAAAGCTTCATGAAGCTTCATCAAGCTTCATGAAAGAAAGAAAGAAAGAATGAATGAAACCATTTTGTTTTCTTTTGTCATTTCATTTTAATCCAAAATAAAAGATAAATGAATGGACAAATAAATAGAAACCTTAACCATTTACTTAACCTAGGTTTAATTCTTTACACAAACCAATTTTTGCATGCATCATCAAACATGATACAATCGAGTGCACAAAAATATATCGCATATATAATGCGCACATCCGAGTGAGAAAATCCATCTTAAGTGAAGCGATACTAGTTAATGCAAAGTGATATATCAAATATATAATTATACATTAAATCATTAAATCAACACTTGATTTAACGATCCGGTCATATCGCATATAACCGACTAGTATCCTATGTATCGTCTTATCGAATCAATCCTTGATTCGATAACTAGGTTATATCGCATATAACCATTCGATACATTCATCGCGAGAATGAAATACGGTATCACATACACGCATTATTCTCGGTCCCGCACATATCTCATATGCGCTCCTATTTCGTTTCGCTTGAGCCAGGAAACCTATGTGTAGGACTCTAAAGACTCGTCAATACGCCGGCAGCAGGTGATGATCATATCAAACACCCACAAGCCGCAAGCGGTCTGCTAAACGTAACGGCCACCCGGGTATTGAGCGAGCAGAATATCGACGAGCAAGCCCGCTCACACCCCTGTGAATCCAACCAGTAACACTTACCGTACAGTCCGGTCTGATCGTCTGATATGTCGCATATCTCGCCTAGGGGTGGTAAACGTCAGACCCCAATAGCTCGATAAGTCGTGTCGATATGAGGTCTATAACAATTCAAGAAACTACAGGTAACACTTACCAGTAAATCTCAGCAACCCTGGCCAGGGATTTCCGGTTATAGCCAATCAAACACAGCGCAACATCAACTCCCTATACCGGGAGAGACGAATCCCCTCCTATCGCTCATTGCCTTCATGTGATTCGGTACTGTACCCAAAAGCCATCGTTTTGCACGCCCTCTTGGACGTGGTAAGGTGGAAATCAAAGCACAGTGGGAACCACACAAGACTCTATGACGATCTCGGGTCTACAGACTAACCTATACCAGTGTCACCAGGGAACTGCCATCTGACGTAAGGTATAATACCATCTGGGAGTTCTCGGCGAGTCCGTCCAGTGTACCCAGTCTCCACTGAGCACCCGTATATCATCTCTGATGTCAAACACCAATGGATATGGGATCATCCATCGCCCATCTGTATGGGTCGAGAAGGTAAACGCTAGTCTACTCTGGTATATCGATGCCCCGTCTCGATACACCCACGACTAGGGACTTTGAAGGATGTACTTATAGACTATCTGTCCCCACTAGTATGATCTGCATCATAGTCCAGGTAGTCAAGTACACATCCTAAGGGCTTTACCAACATGTAACAGAGAGACAATCAGTATACACGTTAAGGTAAAGATCAACCAGATTGCATACTATCATGTCGAGCAAGAAAGTCCTCCCTATATACGTCCTAGCATCCACTACAATATACATCATATGTACAGTAATGGCCTCTAGGGCATACATATAACTAACAATCTCCCACTTACACTAGGGCCATCTGTAGCAGTGGTTGTAGTATCTCATACTCAACCATCCCATAAAAGTCTCTCTCTGGGAAAATGCCTTTGTGAGTGGATCCGCTGTATTGTCCTCTGAGTCAACTCTCCTAACCTTGATCACCCTGGAGATCAACTATCTCCATGATCAGGTGATACTGCCTTAGAATATGTCTGGATCACTGATGGGACCTGCGTTCCTTGGCACAAGCCACAACTCCATTGTCTCATAATGGTAGGAACGTAGTTCATCTCATGAACCATTATACACCCAAACAGCCTCTTTGGTAGCATCTTAAGTAGCGATGTATCTTGCCTTTATCGTCTAGTATGCCACGGTATCTAGCTTGGAACTCTTCCAACATACCGTCCCTCTACTGAGGGTAAAGACAATGCCTGTGACTGACACTCAGTCGTCTTTATCACCCTGGAACACTTCCAGTGATTCTTCCCAGGATCAATTGATACCATCTCACTACAGCTAGTGAGTATTCTAACACCCAAATAACATCAATCTCATAGATGAAAACTCAGGATTTAGGAGGTATCACTTTGATCCTATATGGAGAATCCATGTGATAAGCGGAGATCGACCGAGCGTAGCATAGGAAACTCCTTCCCTATCAAGAGTATGTCATCCACGTACTCTACGAGGATCACCATCATACTCCCTACTACCTTTTCGTTTATACAAGGTTCATCTACCATTTTGATGATGTCAACTTCTTTGACTAATTCATCAAAACAGATGTTCCAACTCCGCGATGGCTGCTTTATTCTATAAAGCATCTTGCACACGTTTCCGCTGCTCCCACTGTCTACGAGGCCCTCTGGCTGTGTACTTATAGACGCTCTCTTCTAAAACTTCATTTAGAAAAGCTGTCATGGCACCAAACCGCCAGATATCGTAGTCATGGTATGTAGCCGTGGCAAGTAGGATCCGGATGGACTTTAGCATAGTCACTGGAAAAGGTTTCATCATTATCCACGCCTGGTCGATGACGAAAACCTTTAACAAGTCTAGCTTTGAAAGTCTCAACCTTTCCATCTACACCAAGTAATCTTCTCAAGATATACTTGCTCCTGATGGGGATTTAACCCTTCAGATAAAGCAACTAAAGTCCATACTTTGTTGGTGTATAAGGATTCCATCTCAGATCACTAAGCATCCAGCCATTCTTACAGAGTCCCACTCCTGATGGCCAGCTCGAAACTAGTTGGGTCATCATCTCATGATGCAATCCTCGCTCCCACTGTCATAGAGAAACCGAAATATCTCTCAGGTGGGTGAGGAACCCTACTAGATCGGCGGAGAGGCTGAGGTTCGTTGGTAATCTACTGAATTCTTTGGTTCTACCAAATCATCTGCTGTAGTTTGTATAGCTGGAACATTTCCAGTTCTACATAACAGATCTTGCCTCGAGCTTGTCCAGATTTTGCTTTTAGACATAGGCTGGACAACCCCAAATCTTAACCATCTTAAGATATGGGATCTTCCCTTTCCATATCACATATGAAGTGGTAGGCAACTGATTTGATTTGAACCCTATTCAATAGGTATGCAGCTTCTCAAGTGCATAACTCCCAAAAAGGAAATAGGTAACTCAGTAGTACTCATCATAGAGCACACCTTATCATATAGGGTGTGATTGCTCCGCCCCGATATACCATCGTGCTATGGTGTATACGGTGGAGTAATCCTGAGAGAGAATCTCATTCTCCTTTAGAATAGTCCAGGAATTCCGTGCTCAAGTATTCTCCTCCCTGATCACATCAAAGGACATAATACTTATACCCTTATTGGTTCCCTACTTCTGACTTATATTCTGTGAATATCTCAAAAAGTTCGGACTTGTGTTTCAACAGGAACATATGTCTAAATCTAAAGAGATCATCAGAGAATGTAATGAAGTACAAAGAACCGGTCTTGGCATGTGTAGACAGGGGACCTTTATACATCAACATGTATCATCCCAAGAGTTCACTAACTCTTTCTCTGTTTCCAATAAACAGAGCTGGTGTCATTATATCTTTGTGACATGACTGGCAAGTTTCACAAGATGTAAATTCAAACTGATTTAAATATGCATCTACATGTAACTTCAGCTAGTCAGGTCGCATTGATCTGACCTAGTCTACAATACCTCAAGAAGGATTCGTTCATTTCTGAACTCTTCCTCTTGTGTATGTTCCGTATACTAAAGAACTGTAGTTTGATTTAGAACGTCAATGCTTTTAGATAACGTGCCTGAACCGATCAACTTTTGATATAGGAAATGTTCAAAATATTATCCGACAATACAAAATTATATCCTTTCTTTAATAATAAAGAGACTGATATGATTTTGTATATCAGGTTCGGTATCTAATAACATTTGTTCAGAATCAATGTATTTGTAATACAAGGTGATAGTGACCAACAGACTTGGATGCAACACTTGCCCCGTTTTCTGCCTCATGAAACTTATCACCCGTTCTCAGTTCTCTACCTTTCTGTAGCCCTATGTAACAGATTACATATCTGGGATCCTGATCTGGTATCACATACCCAGGACGTAAAGGATACTGAGAAACAGTTCTTTGTAATGAACACACCCGAAGATGATGCATCAGCATGCACTCTCTTCGTTTGGGCGGCACGGGAATTCTGGTAATCCCCAATTTCCTGCTCTGTCTTATAACAATTATAAGTTGGAGCGGGACCAACGTTCCCCAGCTCAGTATAACAAGCGGGTTCGGTCAATATTGCGTATTATTATCTTGATTAAGACGTGATATGGTCGCTACCTGGAGAGAGAGAGAGAAGAAAACACTCAGCGTGCGCTCTCGCAAGAATAGATTGGTTATTATTTTTATCTAATCAGGATGGCTCCCACTGTTTTTATCAAATCTTCCTTCAAACCCTAAAAGGAAAGACTAGCCGGGATTAATTACACACTACAAGTTCGCCAATCTTTCAGCCAGGCTAGTGTCGGTACTTTGAGGGAGGTCCCCCGTGATTTCGCACGAACCTAATTAATGTAAACCTCGTTTTCCCAGAGGCGTAACCTCGTTAACACCTTTCTAGACACCTACTTGATCGGCTAATTGTAATGTGTAAAACACTCCCAGGAGTAACTCTTACTCGCAGCGGGTATCGGGATCCAACTATCTCATAGAAGGTATGCAATCTCATTGCAAATTTCAACACTTGAAATTCCCGATAATATTTTGCCCCTAGCGTCCTATGACCTTGACGCAGGCCAACAAACTATAATGCGCTAGTCAAGTTCAACCCGTCATTTCCTGATTGAATTAAACCCGCCCGCACGACCCTTGACGCAGGCCAACAAAGTCGCACGACTACCCTAATCCAATCTGCATCATATGCATAAGCAGATAAATACTAGTTAGCTACCGCACACTACGCCTTGACGCAGGCTAACAAACGTAGCACGAATACTAACTACCACTTATCTGAAATGACGGAGGGCTACGACAGGTTTTTCTGAAAACCTATTGCGCAATGAACTTGATATCGTTGTAGAATCAAATGATTTTGAAATGGAGTGTTTTTGAGGCTTTTCTAGTTTTGCTAAAGGAGTCACTCCCGGTGAAGGGATCGTCGGTCCTTTCCTCGTCGAATGAGGTGCGGGATATATCATATATATATCACTGTGTAAAGCAGAAACTTTTAAAAGCAATCAAAAGACAAACCGAGTGTGTAGCATCTGCCAGTTATTGCTAAAGGAGTCACTCCCGGTGAAGGGATCTCGGTCCTTTCCTTATCGAATAAGGTGCAGGATATATCATATATACCGCTGTGCAAAGCAAGAACTGTAGCTACCTGTTTTATTTTGAAATTCGATTCTACAACATCTTAGGTTTCTTTTATTTCATTAATCACATTAATGAAGTCCCATCATTTAAGTACCTAAACATCACAGATAAATACGACGTACACTTATGCCATCCGCATTCGCCTCGATGTCCCCTCGTGCACCGTTAGGTTAGGTAACTAACGGCAGAGCAGGGCAGGGCTAGCGCGGGTGTAAAACATAAGTAACATCTATATAATATATCGTATATACTATATAAAGTATCCATCACAGAACATCACATGATCACATCATAGATATCGCAGCAGAAGAAACATATGAAATATTGGATATACTAGGACGTCCGTGTTTTCAATACGAGCCAGTATAAAACACGGATTCCACGGTCGTGATGAATAGCCAAACCCACACCCCAAGACCCCAACGAGAGCGGCAAGCAACCCTACCAATTCTAGAGTTAGGAGACCCGGACACGACTTCTCGAATTGGTCTCCCACTGGACTCCAGAACCCGGTTACTTGTGCTCCCCTCCTTGGGTCTATCCTAGTGCGGAAAAGTAAATAATATACAAAGGGTGACATCTGTTGGAGATAGTGCCCTCAGAGTCAATTATTGGATCACAGGCACGTGATTGCAATGATTGAGGGGAGGACCTATCCCGGTAGGACAGTCTTACTTGAGATGATAGTATGCTATCTGGTTTATCTTTATCATCGTGTACTGCTTTAGGTGACCTTACGAGTCGCTATTACACGTTGATAAAGCCCCTAGGATTCTTGCTTGACTTCCAGCAGTATGAGGGCGATCATATAAGTGGGAGCTGGGGTCTATAAGCACATCCTTAAATGGTCCCTAGTCGAGGGAGTTTCGAGACAGGGCATCGTTTCTCCAGAGTAGACTAGTGTATACAGTCGAGACCCCGACGAGGGGCGGTGGCCGGTCTCACAAGCCACTGGTGTCAGTTGATTCACCTAAGATGTATACAGGTGCTCATTGGGTTATGAGTACACCGGACAGGACTCGCCGGGGACCTGCTAGTTGGGATATACCAGACGTCAGATAGCAGTTCCCAGGTGACATGTGTACAGGTTAGTTCATCGACCTGGGATCGTCATTTGTCTCGTGTGAGTTCCCACTGTACTTTGATTACTACCCTACCACGGCTCAAAGGAGTCGTGCAAACAGGTTTTAGTTGGGTACAGTCCCGAGCCACATGGAGGCAGTGAGCGGATCTGCAGGGGTTCGTCTCTCTCGGTATTGGGGGTGAGGTCGTGCTGTGTCTAGGAGAGCCAGAACATGAAAAGTCCTTGGCCAAGGCAGGAGATTTGCTGGTAGGTATTCCAGTAGTATCTCAGGGTGTTCTGGGCTACACTCCGACACGACTTGTACCGCTTTTGGGGGTCTGACTTTTACCAACCCCCTAGGCCCGCCATGCGATGCTCATAGACGAACGGACCGGACTGTACGGATATTGTCACTGACAGGCTCAGTTGGGTGTCGGGGTGAGCTTCCTCATCGACGTCCCATTTGGTCAATACCTGGTGGCCCGTCACGTATTGGCTTATACCTCTGACGTGCTAGTGGTTAAATCCACAGCCAAGGTATTGACGAGTCTTTAGAGTCCACCACACTCAGTTACTCAAGTTTCGGGCAAAACGCTGTAGAGGCCGTATGGAGATATGGCAGGGTTCGATCAGATACGTGCGGTATTGCACGGATCGCGATCGGACAGTTTTTACTAGCCGGCTTTGGCTTAAGCCGGATTCTAGTATTTGATAGTGTAGTTTTATCTCTTTGCATTTGTGTTCAGTGCGAATACAAATGCGGGCATGTATTTGCAGTAGTGGGGTTTTCCTGTAATTTATTACGGGATCGGTTTTCTGAAGTTGCCAGTTTGCATTCCGTTCCGGCCGGTTTTCCTTCATTCCTTCTCGGCCGGACTTTTGGTGGAGGGGGTTATTTGCAATTTGCAAATAACTCTTTTGTGGAGGGTTTTCTTGCACTTGTGGATTATGATGAGACTTGCTTCATGATGATATTCCTTTCTTATCCTTTTGATGGCTTTTCACTTGATGGTTTGATTAGTGAAATGAGAGTGACCTTTTTTCTATATTGTTGATATATTCTTTTCTTGCATTTTCTCTCTCTCCAATCTCATTCTTGAGGAGAGAGGGCCGGCCACTATGGGGAGGGGAGAGATGAGAGGAAATTTCATGGTGTATGGAAATTATATCATCTCATTCTTGCTTGCTCCAAAAATCCAATAACCCTTCTCCAAAGTTCTTTCTTGTTTCCTCCACAAACCATGGCAACCTCATAAACCCCAAGAGACAAGCTTCTACACTATTTCTATAGCAAGCCTTGGACGCGTCGGCTAGCCAACTTCGCGCCCGAGTTGCCTCGGTCAAGAGGCGGGAGCCCGTAAAAGATTCCGGCTACGTGGTGCCCTTTCCGACGAGCGAGGAGGTGACGGAGATTCCGCGGGAGATCGGAGCGGAGACGAAGACCGAAGGACACGGATCGCTTGGTATAGCTTCTCTACTCTTTTCTTTTCGCTAGCTAGCTAGGTTAATGGCCCGATCCGGGTGAAAAGTCCGCGGCGGTGCCGTTTTGCAAAGTTCGCAAAGTTTTTGTTTTCCGCGTTTCCGGCGTCGGGTCGACGGCCGGGGCGCCCCCGCGGGCTTACAATGGTATCAGAGCCACGCCATTAACCTTCCCTAGCTTGCTCTAGCGCGTTTAGAACTCGATCGAACAAAAACCCGAAAACCGTATTTTTGTGTACATGTGTTCTCTGTTAAAATTTTTTGAGCTCCTAAAATTTTTCTGGTGATTGCAGAGACATGTACAACAAAATATAAGAATTCTGGGAAAATACGATCCACTGATTCCTCACTTCGACCGCGGAAGCGCGGCCAAACCCCTGTCTTGGCCGCGCTTGCGCGGCGGAAAAGAGGAATCGTGGCACCATATTTTCCCAGTAAGCTTATGTGTTGAAAATAGGGCATTTGGGATATTTTCTTTGGGCCCAGTTTTTCTGTAAATGCTACAGTAGTGTGTGGGGCCCACTTTGATAAATTTGTTCGATCGGATATTTTAAACATGCTAGTTCACAGTTTTTACATTATATCTGCGACCGTGAATGTCACTTGATCGGTAAGTCCCGTCTAACTGCTATAGCCCGGTTAGACGGATTTACGAACGTGATTTTCACGTTGATGTTCTGTGATTGTACTGTGTTGTTGCGGATCGGTCGTGGAGGATAGCCTGGTTGCAGTGGTAGTACAGTTTTGTTTTATATGTACATTTGATATTGCGGGGCGAGCGTCCGACATGTGGACTGCCGTCACTGCCTGTTTGTATTATTATTTTGGGGCACGACCTGGTTGCGGTCGATGTACCCGTTGTATGTATATTTTACTTTCTGTACTAAGATTACCCCGCGGAGGGGTGCACGGGTAGCCGGGTTCTAGAGGGCAACAAGCCCGCATCTCATGGCATTGGGACGGAGGAGGCTTCACTCTAGAATTGGCGGGCTATTCGCCGCACTCGTAGGGGGTACAGGTTGACCCAGGAGGGGTGCCCAAGTTACCGGATTCCGTGAAGTGCTGGGTGGTCCATTCACGTTGCTGAAGGGGGCTGCCTCGCTTCAGGTTTTGGCGGGTAACTTGCCGCGCCCGTAGGGGTCTAGGATTTTCATTGCACAGGCTATCCACACGACCAGGGGAACGTCGGGTTTCAGCGGCTCTGTGAAACCCGGGGATCCCAGATATCTGTATTGATCTGTGTTGCTATACATTTCTGTGTTGCTTTTTATCACGCCATGAGCGAAAATTATATATTATATATATATTAGTAGATGTTGTATATGTTTTTCATCCGCGCTAGTCCAGTCCCCGCTCTGTCGTTAGTTAGCTAACCTAACGAGTGATGACGGGACCCAGTGGCGAATGCGGATGGCATATACGTACGTCAGTATATTTTCGTTCTTTATTGGTGTGATCAATTGATGGGACTGCGTTGATTCGGATCAATGCAAGTTAAACAAACCTATCTGATGTTGTTGGAACACTTTTTCAAAAAGCTGTTATTGTAAGGGCGTTCTCTTTTGTTTTGCACAGAGGTATTCATTTGGAATATCCTGCTCCTCAGTCGACGAGGCAAGGGCCGAGATCCCTTCACCGGGAGTGACCCCTTGGACAAAAGTTTACGTCAGGGCATTAACTTCACTATAGCCGATTGCTTTTGCTTTGCACCGTGGTATTCAGTTGGAATATCCTGCACCTCATTCTACGGGGAAAGAGCCGAGATCCCTTCACCGGGAGTGACCTCTTTAGCAAAGGTTGTCGTCACTATATTTTTATAAAGCTATCAGTTCCTTCAACGATATCAAGTTCACTACGTTAAAGGTTTTCGCCAGAAACCATTCGTAGCCCTCCGTCGTTTCATATGGGTAGTCAATAGTATTCAAGCTGTGTTTGTTGGCCTTAGTCAAGGCACAGTGTTTGGTAGCTATTGGGTATTCATATGCTGCATAGATAGATGCGTTGGTTTGGGACAGTCGTATAGCCTTGTTGGCCTTAGTCAAGGGCTTGTACGGGTGGGTTCAAATCAACCTGGACAATGACGGGTAGAACTTGACATGTGACTTATGATTTGTTGGCCTTAGTCAAGGTCATAAGAGCATGGGGCAAAAATCCACATCGGGAGTTTCAAAAGTACTGAAACTTGCCAGATATGCGCATACCTTCTGGAGTGTGATAACGTGAGCGGATTCCGTCACGTTATCATGCGATGAGAGTTGGATCCCGATTCCCACTGATGAGTTGGTTTACTCCTCGGGTTATCCCGGCTAATTCTTCTTTCAGGTTTGGAGAAGAATTTGACGTTACAGTGGGAGGTTTCCAGATTAGATAAATTGGTAACCATTCTGATCTAGGTTAGAGTGCACGCTGAGTGTTTCTTTTCTCTCTCTCTGGCAGCGACCATTGACCCGACCCTAGACTATGACTCAGTGACCAAGTTGACCGAACCTTCTTAACACTGGCTTTTGGATTGTCAGAGTTGCAGACCTCTTTGCCACTCCTACTTTTACTCTTTTCTCCGGGACACCCCGTATTACTACGAACGTCCACTTCCATTGGAAAAAACCATCGTATGGTTATATACGAACTCGAAGGACTTCGAGGATGGTTTCAGGTTCTGGAGAAAACGAATAGGACTATTCAGTTGTCTTTTCCTTTTACCTTCTCTCACATTGCGAGTACTCCTTGGTTTAGGAGATAGTATACCTATTACGCAAATTGGATAGTCTTCTTCCAGACCTTAGGCTGGTGCCGACCGGTAGGGAATGAAGAAAGCCAATTAGCCTAAACGGTGTACAGAAGGTATTAAGTTCAGACAAAGCAAGGGATTAGTAAGAGGGCAAAGTAAATTGCGACTGCTATTCACGACCAAACCATGTACTTCTTTATCAATCCTAAATCACCTATGAATTAAGTACATTCGGTTGTCTTTTATCCTCACCTTCTCTCGCATTGCGAGTGCTCCTCGGATTAGGACAGTACACCCATTATGCTTATTGGATAGTCTTCTTCCAAACCATAGGCTGGTGCCGAACGGTAGGGAAGGAAGAAAACCATTTGGCCTAAAGGGGTGTACAGAAGGTAATGACTAAAGACATGTAAAGGGATTTGGAGAGGTGGCAAAGAATTATACAGTTATAGTTGTGAATCTGGATAATGGAAGAGGCATTACTAGGAATACCAGCATACCCCATCGAAACATCTCAATGTTTCAGTTTCACTGTGTACTGTTAAAAGAAAACTGATTTCCCGATTAGACACTTACTCCAGGGTATGTATTTACCAGGTTGGATTCTCACATCTGTATGGTTTTACAGATGATGAGTGGGAGTAAGTTATTGGGAATTAGGTGACCATCCTCATTATATCAGGATTCGTTGTAATTGGTGATATTTGAGGAAGTCACCTGGGTTGTTTGCCGGTCGGCAAATATTTGGTTTTGAATATCCGTTGTTGTGCACCAATTTCAAATTGATATATCTGTACGTCTATTTTTATAGAGTGAGACATATCTTTTTGAAATTATGTCTATGACATTTACCTATACCAGTGGATGGTTAGGTAAGGAGCATTGAACAGCGGTGTAATTCTTCTTAACCAAAAGTACAGTTTTCAACCTACGACACACAGTGAATGAGTCACTAGACTCAGGGGACTTATACAGAGTATTGTATATTGTCCAGTGTCCATTAGGACAGAGGGGTAGGTCCTCGTACTATATTCTGTTTACTTTTAACTTCTCTAGTTCTTAGACATGTGTTTCGTAGAAACACAGGGTCTAAGTTTTGAGGAGTTATAGGTATAAGAGTAAAGTAGAGAACCAAGTGTTGCAAGTATCGGGATTCTTCAAGGAGATCGAAGATGTAGATACTTGTGAATGGTATTCAGTTGATAGTAATGATTAAGAGAACTTGCTTCTTTTTCAGGTTACTCATAATTGGAAGTACTCCTAAGTTGAATAACGCTGATCGGCCTCTCTTCCATTTACTTGACATGCACTGGAGACAGCTGCATGATTTGAATCTGGTTCAATTAAATCAGTGCCTCTGCTTCTTGGATATAGAACAGTTCATATCTTGACAATGTTAAGATACGGGGAGTTGTCCGGCTTATGCTTAAAACCAGACTCTGGACAACTCAAGGCACGTTTCAGTGGTGGCTGTTTGTGGGTTGACCCGGGCTATGACGAGGGTTGACTTTCTACCATCTGGAAGATCAATAGTGATATTGTTCTTGACTCGCCACAGTTTTATCAAAAATGGTTTTTTTTCAGAAAACAGTAGTGGGAGTATGGTAGAACTGGAAGTGATTCCAGAACCACAAACGATTACTGAAGTTTTAATAAGAACCTAAAGATTCAATCTGGTTTGACATTCCATTGGCCACTCCGCAGATAAGGTGGGTAACCTCAGGCACCCGAGAGGTACTTCGGTATGCTCAAGGACGGTGGCAGGGAGGTTCTTGTTTACCCAGACTTGCCATTGCTGTTGTTCCAGGCTGCGAGACCCGGCGGGAGGATGAGTATAGCGTCGTTCTAAACTTGCTTTAGAAGTGTACGTGTATATGACTCTGCCAGAGGGTTGTCGTAGTCAGTGGGAGCAGCGGAAGTATTGGTGGACAGTTAGCTTATGTCTATTTATAGACTAAAGCAGATATAGCGGAGATAGATCATCTATTTCTGATGTGACAGTCATAGGTTTGACTTCATCAGAATAGGAGATGGATCTGTTGAGAAGGTAGTAGGGTGTGATGTCCTGGTATTTGATGACATACACGGAGTAGGAAGTGATATTCCTATACTACGATCGGTTATACTTTGGTCGTCACACAGTAGTTTCTCCACATAGGACTTGGATATTATATCAGACATTCTGGTTACTAGATCTATGGTTTTAGATCTAGATTTGGGTGGTTTCCCAATCTGGGTACTTTGACCGCATTCTATGAGTATTTAGAATGGACGACTCCTGGCACGGTAGTGTACCTGCAGGTAATGGAGTCACCCTCTCTAAAGATGTCTTACAGACTAAAGGGGAGAGGGACACGCATGATTGACAGATCACTTGCTTAGGCAACTGAGTCAATCATGAGATGTCAAGTACCACACCAGATGTTGTTCTTGCAGTAGGTGCAATAAGTTGATATTGATCCAATCCTCGAGAAACAGTCGGAAGCAGTTTTAGAACATAAGTTGATGTTCTAGGGAATTGATAACGGCAGCCTCCTTTACGAGACGGTTATCATTCCAGGCTTCCAAGGTGACCTGGATGGCAGAGTGGCTGTCAGAGTTATAGTTTTCCCTCTGACGAGGGGCAGTATTTTGGACAGTTGGTCCAGGTGGATACTGAGGGAAGGCATGGAGCAGGATACTGATTAAGTTCAGTTGACGATACAGTCCAAGAAGTTTGGATTTGGAGTTCATTTATGAACTAGGTCCCATCAGACATCCAGACATTCTAAGACAGGTATTGCTCATTTCGGGAGATGGCTTTCTCCGCGAACATGGGATATAGAGAGACATAGAAAGAAACATCAAAGCGGATCCACTAACTGAGGCTATTCCTCGAACGCAATAGTTTCGCAAACGAGCTTTGTGAGACTGACTAGTAGAGGAGTTGGGTGTTCGGTATCACACGGGCTGTGAGTATGCGACATCGCAATAATTAGCCTTGAGTGCAAGTGGGAGATTGTTGGAGATAGTGCCCTCAGAGTCAATTATTGGATCACAGGCACGTGATTGCAATGATTGAGGGGAGGACCTATCCCGGTAGGACAGTCTTACTTGAGATGATAGTATGCTATCTGGTTTATCTTTATCATCGTGTACTGCTTTAGGTGACCTTACGAGTCGCTATTACACGTTGATAAAGCCCCTAGGATTCTTGCTTGACTTCCAGCAGTATGAGGGCGATCATATAAGTGGGAGCTGGGGTCTATAAGCACATCCTTAAATGGTCCCTAGTCGAGGGAGTTTCGAGACAGGGCATCGTTTCTCCAGAGTAGACTAGTGTATACAGTCGAGACCCCGACGAGGGGCGGTGGCCGGTCTCACAAGCCACTGGTGTCAGTTGATTCACCTAAGATGTATACAGGTGCTCATTGGGTTATGAGTACACCGGACAGGACTCGCCGGGAACCTGCTAGTTGGGATATACCAGACGTCAGATAGCAGTTCCCAGGTGACATGTGTACAGGTTAGTTCATCGACCTGGGATCGTCATTTGTCTCGTGTGAGTTCCCACTGTACTTTGATTACTACCCTACCACGGCTCAAAGGAGTCGTGCAAACAGGTTTTAGTTGGGTACAGTCCCGAGCCACATGGAGGCAGTGAGCGGATCTGCAGGGGTTCGTCTCTCCCGGTATTGGGGGTGAGGTCGTGCTGTGTCTAGGAGAGCCAGAACATGAAAAGTCCTTGGCCCGTCACGTTTTCCGCGTTTCCGGCGTCGGGTCGACGGCCGGGGCGCCCCCGCGGGCTTACAACATCTTCCGCAACCTGGAAGTGCCCCAATAAAAGAATATTACATACAAGTTTTTACATGAATGAAAATGAAAAACACTCATCTCACATAAAAACCCCCGGCTATTCAAACACGACGATCCAATATAACATATCCAGCAACACATAACATCACATGTCATCAACGTAAGTAAATATGCGCATCCCAATTGTCGTTGACATATAGCAACGAAACCGGCGATATCACATATTACACTTACGGCACAGAAAAGAAAGTGTAAAACTATAAAAGTTGGAATCCGCAATCTGCATAGACATCGCATGCCTAATCAAATGAATTACTTAGACATCGCATGCCTAACAATTATAAACCCCGCATTTTAGTCTCATTATCGAAAACACTTTTCAATATCAAGTCGGGCAATTCAACAAGATTCCCGACATCCTGATCGAATGCTCGTCGCAAACTTTAGTAGACGGCCGCACCCCCGACGCCGTCGACGAAGTGCACCAAGGCGGAACATCGCTGCCGCGAGCACCCGAACGGATGCTTTCGGCGACGGGGTTCTCCTACAGTCACTTGGTCGGGGCTATGGGGCGAGGCTGTCTATTAAGTTTATCCGGCGAGTATCCGCGTACGCTACGTGATTGCGACGGACTTTTGATCACAGAAAAATTCCGTGGCAACCGATCAAGTGAGACTAAAGTGCTATGTTTATAACATTCATTCAGTTATCTCATAACTGCTTGTGAATTCCAATTATTGTATCACATTCCGGATAAATAGAAAATGTTAAACTTTCCGATCGAACATTCAAACACCCAAGTTTTCCCGATACAGATCAACACATGAAACAAGTCTAAAAACATTCAGTTCGTGCCTCAGTACCAACGGTCCAGCCGTAGAAGGGTCAAACCAACGCCTCACATGTGGCACGCCGTACTGCCCCAAACCCTAAGGTTCAAAGGGCAGTTCAAGACGGTCACATAATCGAGTTAAGGTTTGTTGTCTTCTAGAGGGACCATCGCGTTACTTGCACTACTTAGAACGTCTTTAAACCACGGAAAGATCCAACACTTGGAAATTTCCCGACAGGGGAAAAAGTGGGTATTTATATCCGGTCGAACCTTTTAACATATTCAAAAATATCCGGAAAACACATAGACACAGTTTGAAAATCCGATCGAATCGACGAACTCCCAATACAACCCAAAATACTCAACTCTTGATTTCAGATTAAAAATTCCCAGGAAAACTAGCACTGCCAAATAGGAATTACTGTGCAAAATTTAATGGGAGAAGAGACAAAAGGGCCGCAGAACCGCCGCATTAGCATGCTAATGCCGCGGTTCCGCCGCACTTTTATGGAATTAGGTTATCGAACTTCACAGTAATTCTTATAAATTCCTGCTGGTTTTTCTGCATATTTTTAGTTCTGAAAAAACCCCGAATTTCAAAAATTTCCAGAGAGCAAATTCCAATTAGGGTTTCGGGTCGATCGGGTTTCAAACTTCGTCTACGCATCGCCTAAGGCTCTAGCTAGGCTCTGATACCACTGCAGGGTTCTTAGGCACTCTCAAGAGGTCTCACAAGGCATCAACCATGCCAATTTCAAATTTTATATGTGCCGAGAAACCCTAACAAGATCGTTGGCTAGAAATTTAGGCGAAAACTAGAACTAGTAAACAACTTTACTAAGAGTGAACGGAAATACAACCTTTGTAGATCCGGTTCTCCACCTCCATGGCTCCGTGATGAAGTCCTCTCCGCTGTCCAAATACAATCCCGGGCTCTAGCGTCGGCTTCATCGGAGAAAAAGCGGGCTAGGTCATCGACGACGATGCCGAAGATGATCTACGTCGAGGCATCACTAGATCAAGCTCCACCTTCACCAAGCCATGAAAACTTGTGAAGGAAACACACTCTACTACTTGGCAAGAGGTAGAGGATGAAGAAATAGGAAGTGGGTAGACTTTAGAATTGGATTTCTCACTCATTTTCTTCACTTGCCATTGATGAGGCAAGCTTTCTTCATGTGAAGAAGAAGAAGAAGATGAAGATAATGATATGATAAGTTAATTAGAATAGAAAAGAAAAAGAATACTTATCATAACATTAACTATAGTTAGGTGTAGAGAATTGACTAAGGTTAAAAGAATGGTTAGGGTTAAGCTTGAAGACAAAATGGTCATATGGTCAAAGCTTCATGAAGCTTCATCAAGCTTCATGAAAGAAAGAAAGAAAGAATGAAACCATTTTGTTTTCTTTTGTCATTTCATTTTAATCCAAAATAAAAGATAAATGAATGGACAAATAAATAGAAACCTTAACCATTTACTTAACCTAGGTTTAATTCTTTACACAAACCAATTTTTGCATGCATCATCAAACATGATACAATCGAGTGCACAAAAATATATCGCATATACAATGCGCACATCCGAGTGAGAAAATCCATCTTAAGTGAAGCGATACTAGTTAATGCAAAGTGATATATCAAATATATAATTATACATTAAATCATTAAATCAACACTTGATTTAACGATCCGGTCATATCGCATATAACCGACTAGTATCCTATGTATCGTCTTATCGAATCAATCCTTGATTCGATAACTAGGTTATATCGCATATAACCATTCGATACATTCATCGCGAGAATGAAATACGGTATCACATACACGCATTATTCTCGGTCCCGCACATATCTCATATGCGCTCCTATTTCGTTTCGCTTGAGCAAGGAAACCTCTGTGTAGGACTCTAAAGACTCGTCAATACGCCGGCAGCAGGTGATGATCATATCAAACACCCACAAGCCGCAAGCGGTCTGCTAAACGTAACGGCCACCCGGGTATTGAGCGATCACAAGATCGACGAGCAAGCCCGCTCACACCCCTGTGAATCCAACCAGTAACACTTACCGTACAGTCCGGTCTGATCGTCTGATATGTCGCATATCTCGCCTAGGAGTGGTAAACGTCAGACCCCAATAGCTCGATAAGTCGTGTCGATATGAGGTCTATAACAATCCGAGAAACTACAGGTAACACTTACCAGTAAATCTCAGCAACCCTGGCCAGGGATTTCCGGTTATAGCCAATCAAACACAGCGCAACATTAACTCCCTATACCGGGAGAGACGAATCCCCTCCTATCGCTCATTGCCTTCATGTGATTCGGGACTGTACCTAAAAGCCACCGTTTTGCACGCCCTCTTGAACGTGGTAAGGTGGAAATCAAAGCACAGTGGGAACCACACAAGACTCTATGACGATCTCGGGTCTACAGACTAACCTGTACCAGTGTCACCAGAGAACTGCCATCTGACGTAAGGTATAATACCATCTGGGAGTTCTCGGCGAGTCCGCCCAGTGTACCCAGTCTCCACTGAGCAACCGTATATCATCTCTGATGTCAAACACCAATGGATATGGGATCATCCATCGCCCATCTGTATGGGTCGAGAAGGTATACGCTAGTCTACTCTGGTATATCGATGCCCCGTCTCGATACACCCACGACTAGGGACTTTGAAGGATGTACTTATAGACTATCTGTCCCCACTAGTATGATCTGCATCATAGTCCAGGTAGTCAAGTACACATCCTAAGGGCTTTACCAACATGTAACAGAGAGTCAATCAGTATACACGTTAAGGTAAAGATTAACCAGATAGCATACTATCATGTCGAGCAAGAAAGTCCTCCCTATATACGTCCTAGCATCCACTACAATATACATCATATATACAGTAATGGCCTCTAGGGCATACATATAACTAACACTATGGACGAACGGTTAATAAAGTTGCCTTTTGGATCGGGTGAAATGAGAAATGAGGCTATCTAATTTCCGTGAATCCAAATCTATCATAATCTTTTTTCAATCAAGTGAGTGAGTGAGAGAGGAAGGGAGGGCCGGCCATATATGTAGAGGGAGGGAGGTGAGTGTAGGAGGGGGAAGGTGACCATAGAAGAAAAGATCAACAACAAATATCTTTCATGCAAACAAAACCCCATTAATGCAAATGGTGATTCATTAACCTAATCACCCTTGCATTAAAAGAACCATTAAAGCACTAATGACTCACATGCCACCTCACCATCCTAGTCATCATCTAGAAGCTTCCACACTCATCTCAAGAAAAGATAAATCCGTCTTTAACCGAATGTTAAAAGACGGGTGATAGAAAACTGGAAACTGGCAACTTCCAAAAGTGATCCTGAAACGAATTTCAGGATAACCCCGTATCAGTATAAACATACCCGCATTTGTATTACGACCGAATACAAATGCAACTGAGACAAATATATTATATCTACACAGTATAATACTCGGATCCGGCTTAAACCAAAGCCGACCAGTATTATCTGCCCGAAAAATGACACGTGCGAAAACGCACGTGCATTTTTCGAACCCTGCCATAAAACCATACGGCCTCTACAACGTTTCGCCCAAACATGGAAAACTGTCTGTGGGGGACTCTAATGACTCATCAACACACTGGCACTGGGTATAACCACTAGAACGTCAGAGGTACGAGCTGTACGTAACGTTTGCCTATATATTGATCGAAAGGGAAGCTGACGAGCGAACTCATCCATAAACCCTACTGAGCCTAACAGTGACTATGTATATACAGTCCGGTCCGTTCGTCTAAAGAGTATCGCATACCGAGTCTAGGGGGTGGATAAAGTCGGACCCCTAATAACGTGATAAATCGTGTCGGTATGAAGCCCATCACCACCTGAGAAACTACTGATCCAAATCAGTAATTCTCCACTACCTCGGCCGAGGATTTCTAGTGATGGCCACCCGTGCACTGTGCGACATCAACCCCCAATACCGGGAGAGACGAATCCCCGACGATCCTCTCACTGCCTCCTTGTGGCTGGGGACTGTACCAAAAAATACCTGTTTGCACGTCTCCTTTGAGCGTGGTAGGGTAGAAATCAAAGCACAGTGGGAACTCACACGAGACAAATGACGATCTCAGGTCGACAAACTAACCTTTACACATGTCACCAGGGAACTGCTATTTGACGATATGTATAATACCAACTAGCATGTTCCCGGCGAGTCCTGTCCAGTGTACTCATAACCTAATGAGCACCTGTATACATCTTAGGTGATCCAACTGACACCAGTGGCTTGTGAGACCGGCCACCACCCCTCGTCGGGGTCTCGACTGTATACACTAGTATACTCTGGAGTATCGATGCCCTGTCTCGAAACTCCCACGACTAGGGACACTTTTAAGGATGTGCTTACAGACCCCTACTCCCACGTCTATGATCGCCATCATACTGCTGGCAGTCAAGTAAGAATCCTATGGGCTCTATCATCATGCAATAGTGAACTAAAGCATGTATACGATGATAAAGATAAACCAGATAGCATACTATCATCTCGAGCAAGACTGTTATATCGGTATAGGTCCTGCCTCAATCAATGCAATCACGTACCTGCGATCCAATAATTGACTTTGAGGGCACTATCTCCAACAGAGTCATGGTTCTAGATGGTTCTAGATGGTGACTTGGCTAGTGAGTCATTAGTTCATTAATGAAGCATTAAATGAGTAGTGATGTGTTATGATGACTAGATTATGATTCAATGTTTGCATTAATGATAAATGCAAGGTGTTAGGTGACTCATTTCTTCATTAATGCTTATGATCACCCCCTCCTCTCTCCTACACTCACCCCCCTCTTCTTATATTGGCCGGCCACATTATTGGAGGGGATGGATTGATTTCTTTGGAAAAGATTATGATAGTTTAGTTCATGGAAATTTCATATAGCTCAATTTACATTTACCCGATTCCAAATGGCAACTTCGTTAACCGTTCGTCCATAGCTTTGGACGTAACGAGACAAAGTGTTCTACTCATTCTCTACATCAATCTTGGTTGTCTCTTTTAGCAAACTTGGCGATCGAGTTGCCTCGGTTCAGAGTCGGGAGCCCGTTTAAAGATCCGTCGACGTGGTGCCACCTGGACGACGAGACCGGAGATCGAGCGAGTTCGGATCAGTTGCAACAAAGCGTGGGATGATGGTTGAAGACCGAGGGACCCGGATCGTTCGGTATAACATTTCTACCCACTTTGTATTTTGTTAGTTTAGCGTTAATGGCAGATCCTGGGATATAGTATACGATAGAGCTAGTTCTAAAAACTTTTTTTTCCGCGAATTGGTGTCTGAAAGACGGCCAGGGCGCTACCGTAAACTTATATTGGTATCAGAGACTTGCCATTAAGCTTTACTAACTTGTGCTAACGCATTTAAAACCTCGATCGAAAGGATTTTCGAAAACTACATTTTTCCTGTACGAAGTTTCTGTCGATTTAAATCAAGTCTAAAAATTATTTTGAGCACTTCAGAAAATAGATCGGGCCTTTTGAAGCACACTGTACAAATTTGGTCAAGTGATCCTACAGAAACGCCGCGGATCCGCGGTCAAACCTAGGGTTTGACCGCGCATCCGCGGCCATTTTGTGGGAACAGTGCTCCAAATTTGTACAGTGGCTTCTTTACAGGAAATTGTGGTTTTTGGTATATTTCTTTTGGGCCCATATTTTGTTACTGTACAGCAGATGTTTGTGGGGCCCACTTCGGGAAATTTTGTCGATCGAAATTTTAAACGTGTTAGTTTACAGTACTTACTTTATATCTCCGACCGTGAATGTCATTTGAGCGGTAAACCGTTTCTAATTGCTATAGTTATTTTTAGACGGGTTTGCGAACGTGACATTCGCGTTGATGTTCTGTGTTGTGCTGTGATGTTGAGGATATGTCATGGTGGATAGCAGTGTGCAAAGGTAGTGCTGTTTGGATTTATTTGTACATTTGATATTGCGGGGCGAGCATCCAACATGTGGACTGCCGTCACTGCCTGTTTGTATAATATTCTTTTGGGGCACGACCGGGCTGAGGTCGATGTACTCATTGTATATATTTTTCTTTTCTGTACTAGGATTACCCCAAGGTGGGGTGCACGAATAGCCGGGTTCTAGAGGGCAACGGGCCCGCATCTCATGGCGTTGAGACGGAAGGGGCTCCACTCTAGAATTGGCGGGCTATTCGCCGCACTCGTAGGGGGTACAGGTTGACCCAAGGAGAGGTGCTCAAGTTATCGGATTCCGTGAAGTGCTGGGTGGTCTATTCACTTTGCTGTAGGCGGCTGCCTCGCTTCAGGTTTTGGCGGGTAACCTACCGCACCCGTAGGGGTCTAAGTTTCATTGCACAGGCTATCCACACGACCAGGGAAACGTCGGGTTTCAGTAGCGGCTCTGTGAAACCCGGGGATCCCAGATTATCTGTATTGTTCTGTGATGCTTATTACTTTTCTGTAATGTTGCATATTATCACGCCTAGAGCGATTATTGTATATTGGTATATATACTATTAGATGTTGTATATGTTTTACACCCGCGCTAGTCCAGTCCCCGCTCTGTCGTTAGTTAAGTAACCTAACGGATGATGACGGGACCCAGTGGCGAATGCGGATGGCATATACGTACATTATATTTTCGTTCTTTTCTGGTGTGTTTAATTGATGGGACTGCATTGATTCTTATCAATGCAAGGATAAAACAAACCTATATTTGATGTTGTTGGAACAAATTTTAAAAAGAGTTATTACAAAGACGTTTCCTTTTGTTATGCACAGTGGTATTCGGTTATAAATATCCAGCACCTCATTTGACGAGGCAAGGGCCGAGATCCCTTCACCGGGAGTGACCCCTTGGGCAGAAGTTTGCGTCAGGGTAATAACTTCAGTATAGTCGATCACAAGTTGCTTTGCATCGCGGTATTCAATTGGAATATCCTGCACCTCATTCCACGAGGAAAGAGCTGAGATCCATTCACCGGGAGTGACCTCTTTAGAAAAGGTTTTCGCCACTATATTTTTATAAAAAGCTATCAGGTTCCTTCAACGAGATCAGGTTCATTACGTTAAAGGTTTTTCGCCAAAAACCAGCCGTAATCCTCCGTCATTTCTTATGGATGGTCAGTAGTATTCAAGCAATGTTTGTTGGCCTACGTCAAGGCATGGTGTTTGGTAGCTGCTAGGGTATTCATTTGTTGCATAGATAAATGCATTAGTTTAGGACAGACGTACAGCCTTGTTGGCCTACGTCAAGGGCATGTACGATGGCCTAAATTAATCAGGACAACGATGGGTAGAACTTGACATGTGGCTTATGATTTGTTGGCCTACGTCAAGGTTATAAGAGCATGGGATATAAATTACATCGGGAGTTTCAAACATACAGGAAACTTGTCAGGCATACGCATACCTTCTGGAGTGTGATAACTTGAGTGGCTTCCATCACGTTATCATGCGATGATAGTTGGATCCCGATTCCCACTGATGAGTTAGTTTACTCCTCGGGTGATTCCGACTAATTCTTTTTTCAGGTTTGGAGGAGAATTTGAGAAAACAGTGGGAGGTTTCCTAATTAGATAAAGTGATAACCATTCTGATCTAGGTTAGAGTGCACGCAGAGTGTTTCTTTTCTCTCTCTTTCTTTGGCAGCGACCTTTGACCAACCCTAGACTATGACTCAGTGACCAAGTTGACCGAACCTTCTTAAAATACTGGATTTTGGATTGTCTATAGTTGCATAAGTCATTGCCGCTCCTTCTTTTACCCTTTGTATTTCTCAGAACACCCCGTATTACTACGTACATCCACTTCCATTGGATAGATCCATCGTATGGTTATATACGAACTCGAAGGGACTTCTTCGAGGATGGATCCAGGTTCAGGAGAAATAGAATTGGTTTATTCAGTTGTCTTTAATTATCACCTTCTCTCAGGTTGCGAGGGCTCCTTGGTTTAGGAGAGTACACCTATTACGCTTATTGGATAATCTTATTCCAAACCATAGGCAGGCCGAAAGGTAGGGAATGAAGAAAACCAATTAGCCTAAGTAGGGTGTACAGAAGGTAATAACTAAAGACAAAATAAAGGGATTAGAAAGAGGGCAAAGTAAATTGCGACTGTTTTCAATCACGACCATAATGAATTGGATTATGGAAGAGGAAATGCTAAGAATACCCGGATACCCTTTCGAAACATATTCATGTTTCATTTTCACTGTGTATTGTTAATAGAAAACTGATTTCCCGATTAGATACTTACTCTAGGGTATGTATTTACCAGGTTTCATTCTCACATCTGTATAGTTTTACAGATGATGAGTGGGAGTAAGTTATTGGGAATTAGGTGATCATCCTCATTATATCGTTATTCGTTGTAATTGGTGATATTTGAGGAAATCGCTTGGGTACAATTTTCAACCTACGATGCACAGGTTTTGAGTTATTCAACTCAGAGGACTTATACAGAGTATTGTATGTTGTCCAGTGTCCATCAAGATAAAGGGGTTGGTCCTCGTACTCTGTTCTGTTTACTTGTGACTTCTCTAGCTTTTAGATAAGTGTTTCGTAGAAATACAATGTCTAAGTTTTGAGAAGTTGTGGGTATAGGAATAAAGTAGAGAACCAGGTGTCGCAAGTATCGGGATTCTTCAAAGAATTCGAAGATGTAAATTCTTATGATTGGTATTCAGTTGATAGTAACGGTTTTGAGAAACTTGTTTCTCTTCCAGGTTACTCATAATTGGATGGATTCCTAAGTTGAGTAATGCTGATTAGCCTCTATCCATTATGTTGATATGCACTGGAGATAGCTGCATGTTTTTTTGAATCTTGTTCCAATTAAATAAGTGCCAAATTTTCTATATTGGATATAGAATGGTTCATATCTTAACGATGTTAAGGTACGGTGAGTTGTCCAGCTTATGCTTAAAACCAGAATCTGGATAACTCAAGGCACGTTTCTGTAATAGCAGTTTGTGGGTTGACCCTGGTTTTGACGAGGGTTGACTTTCTACCATCTGGAAGATCAATAATGATATTGTTCTTGACTCTTCACAGTTTTAGTAAAATGGATTTTTTCAGAAAACAGAAGTGACAGTATGGTAGAACTGGAAATGATTCCAGAACCGCAAACAATTACGGAAAATTTAATAGGACCTATATATTCAATCAGGTTTGACATTCCAATAGCCACTCCGTAGATATGGTGGGTAACCTCAAACTCCCGAGAGGTACTCCGGTAGCCTCAAGTACGGTGACAGGGAGATTCTTGTTTACCCGGACTTGACACTATTGTTGTTCCAAGCTATGAGACCCGGCAGGAGGTTAAGTATAGAATCGTTCTAAACTAGCTTTAAAAGTGCACGTATATATTATTCTGCCAGAGGGTTGTCGTAGTCAGTGGGAGCAGCGTAAGCATAGTGAGCAAGTAGCTAATGTCTATTTATAGACTTGAGCAAATATAGCGGAGATAGATCATCTAATTTTTGATGTGACAGTCATGGGTTTGACTTCATCAGAATAGGGGATGGATCTGTTAAGAAGGTAATAGGGTCTGATGTCCTGGTATTTGGATGACATACACAGAGTAGGAAGTAAAATTCCTATACAATGATCGGTTGTACTTTGGTCGTCACACAGTTGTTTCTCCACAAAGGACATGGATATAATATCAGACATTCTGATTACTAGATCTATGGTTTTAGATCTAGAATTGGGTAGCTTCCCAATGTGGATATTTTGACAGTATTCTAATAGTATTTTAGAATAGATAACTCCTGGCATGGTGGTGTACCTGCAGGTGATGAAGTCACCCTCTCTAAAGGTGTCTTACAGACTAAAGGGGAGAGGGATGTGCATGATTGGCAGATCACTTGCTTAGGCAATTGAGTCAATTGTGAGATGTCAAGTACCAACCGGATGTTGTTTTTGCACTAGATGCGATAAGTTTATATTAATCCAATCCTAAAGAAACATAATGAAGCAGTTTTAGAACATGAATGGATGTTCTATGGATTTGATAATGGCAGCCTCCTTAAGGAGACGGTTATCATTCCAGGCTTCCAAGGTGACCTGGATGACAGAGTGATTGTCAGAGTTATAGTTTTCCCTCTGACGAGGGACAGTATTATGGACATCTGGTCCAAGAGGATACTGTGGGAGGCATAGTGCGTGATACTGATTAGGTTCAGTTATCAATACAGTCTAAGAAGTTTGGATTTGGAGTTCATTTATGAACTAGGTCCCATCAGATATCCATACATATTCTAAGACAGGTATTACTCAATTCGGGAGATGGCCTTCTCCGTGAATTTGAGATTAAGAGAGACATAGAAAGAAACCCGGAGCGGATCCACTCACTTAGGCTATTTCTCGAACACATTAGTTTCACAAACAGGCTTTGTGAGACTAATTAGTAGAGAAGTTGGGTGTTCGGTATCACACGGGCTGTGAGTATGCGACATCACAATAATTGGTCTTAAGTGCAAGTGGGAGATTGTTGGTAATAGTGCCCTCAATGCAATTATCGTAGTCGCAGGTAGGTGATCATGATGATTGAGAGAGGGCCTGTACCGATAAAACAGTCTTACTCGAGATGATAGTATGCTATCTGGTTTGTCTTTATCATCATGTAAATGTTGATAAAGCCCGTAGGATTTTTGTTTGACTACCAGCAGTTTGATGGCGATCATATATGTGGGAGCTGGGGTCTATAAGCACATCCTTAAAGTGTCCCTAGTCGTGGGAGTTTCAAGACAGGGCATCGATACTCCAGAGTAGACTAGTGTATACATTCGAGACCCCGACGAGGGGCGGTGGCCAGTCTCACAAGTTATTGGTGTTAGTTGGTTCACCTAAGATGTATACAGGTGCTCATTGGGTTATGAGTACACCGGACATGACTCGCCGGGAACTTGCTAGTTGGTATTATACTTAGCGTCAGATAGCAGTTCCCTGGTGACATGTATACAGGTTAGTTCATCGATCTGAGCTCGTCATTTGTCTCGTGTGAGTTCCCACTGTGCTTTGATTTATACCCTACCACGGGTCAAAGGAGTCGTGCAAACAGGTATTTTTTAGGTACAGTCCCGAGCCACATGGAGGCAGTGAGCAGATCGTCGGGGATTCGTCTCTCCCAGTATTGGGGGTGAGACCACGCTGTGTTTAGGAGAGTCATTACACAAAATCCCTGGCCAGGGTAATCGAGATTTACTGGAAGGTATTCCAGTAGTATCTCAGGGTGTTCTGGGCTGCTCTCTGACACGACTTATACTGCTATTGGGGGTCTGACCTTTACCGGCCCCCTAGGCCCTATATGCGATACTCATAGACGAATGGACCGGACTGTACGGATATTGTCACTGTCAGGCTCAGTAGGGTTTCTTGATGAGTTCGCTCGTCAGCTTCCCTTCCAATCAATACATAGGCAACCGTTACGTACAGGCTGTACCTCTGACGTGCTAGTGGTTATACCCAGTGCCAGTGTATTGATGAGTCATTAGAGTCCCCTACAGACAGTTTCCCAAGTTCGGGCGAACGTTGTAGATGCCGTATAGTTTTATGGCAGGGTTCGGAAAATGCACGTGCGTTTATGCACATGTCATATTTCGGGCAGATAATACTGGTAGGCTTTGGTTTAAGCCGGATCCGAGTATTATACTGTGTAGATATAATATCTTTGTTTCAGTTGCATTTGTATTCAGTCGTAATACAAATGCGGGTATGTTTATACTGTTACGGGGTTATCCTGAAATTCGTTTCGGGATCGCTTTTGGAAGTTGCCAGTTTCCAGTTTTCTATCACCCGTCTTTAACATTCGGTTAAAGACGGATTTATCTTTTCTTGGGTGATTCATGGTTCTAGATGGTTCTAGATGGTGACTTGGCTAGTGAGTCATTAGTTCATTAATGAAGCATTAAATGAGTGGTGATGTGTTATGATGACTAGATTATGATTCAATGTTTGCATTAATGATAAATACAAGGTGTTAGGTGACTCATTTCTTCATTAATGCTTATGATCACCCCTCCTCTCTCCTACACTCACCCCCCTCTTCTTATATTGGCCGGCCACATTAGTGGATGGGATGGATTGATTTCTTTGGAAAAGATTATGATAGTTTAGTTCATGGAAATTTCATATAGCTCAATTTCCATTTACCCGATTCCAAATGGCAACTTCGTTAACCGTTCGTCCATAGCTTTGGACGTAACGAGACAAAGTGTTCTACTCATTCTCTACATCAATTTTGGTCGTCTCTTTTAGCAAACTTGACGATCGAGTTGCCTCGGTTCAGAGGCGGGTGCCCGTTTAAAGATCCGTCGACGTGGTGCCACCTGGACGACGAGACCAGAGATCGAGCGAGTTCGGATCAGCTGCAACAAAGCGTGGGATGATGGTTGAAGACCGAAGGACCCGGATCGTTCGGTATAACAATTTTACCCATTTTGTATTTTGTTAGTTTAGCGTTAATGGTAGATCCTGGGATATAGTATACGATAGCGCTAGTTCTAAAAACTTTTTGTTCCGCAAATTGGCGTCTGAAAGACGGCCGGGGCGCTACCGTAGACTTACAACTCTTAGACGAAAAGACCGGACTGTACGGATATTTTCACATTCAAGCTCAGTAGGGTATGGTCGGACTTGATTCTCGACCTCCCTTTCGGCATATATCTGGGTAGCTGTTACGCATAACTAGTGCCGCTGACATGCTTTTGATTTTTGGATTTATCAAGAAAATCACTGCCAGCGTATTGTCGAGTCTTTAGAGTTCCATACAAAAGGTTTTTCTGGTTCAGGCGATATGATGTAGATGACGTTTGTTGGTACATACAAGTGTCCGATTAAATATGTTTACAGGCTACACGGATTTTAATCAGGCGGTTGATAATACTAGCGGTTTAGGATTAAGCCGAATTATTAAATCAAGTTTTGATTTAATAGTTTATATATATATATATATAATATGTATTCTGGTATTATTATTCACTATTCATTTTCACTCTTGGCTTATACAGATACGCGTATATATATTTCGATACGTATACCGGGTTGTATTCCGTATTTATACGGAATTTGTTCTAGAAGATGGACACCTCATTTATGAATATTCATAAAATGAGGTGGAAGGTGAGATGGCATTGAGCAAGGTTGAAGACATGTAGAAAGGAATGGGCTTTCATTTGTTTATTACAAAATGGTATGATATTTTATTTGTATGGATGAAAAAATTTGAAGCCATTCTTTTCTACATTCTTTTATTCTTTCATTCTTTCAACCCTTTCTTTTTTTTGCTCATGGCTAAGTTTCTTCACTTCCTTCTCCTTCTTCTTGAGATGCTCTCTTGAGCTTTAAATTTAAAAGAAAAGGATAGTGGAAAATTCCTACATCCCCACTCTCCATTCCTAGCGAGCTTGGAGTATCGGTTGCTTCACTAGGCGAAGCCGGAGTTTGGATCGGTTCTCTCAGGTGGATCATCTTCGGCAAAGGCAGTCGCCATTCAAGTTTGCTCCTGACGGTCTGCAGGGAGCTTCGAGTGGTCTTCCATGATTGAGTGGACATTTGTCAAAGGTTGTATCCCCTAAACCTTTGGATGCTAGTATTCTAGTTTTGGTGTTTGGATCGATCTCTAAGAATTAGTTTTTAGTTGCTCTCTCATAAATTTTTGTTTTTCGGTTCCGCATCCTCCGCGGCACCCACAGCGAGGGCACTAGGAACTTTCAATGGTATCAGAGCCACCCAAATATCCTAAATTAGATAGATACGACTGCTGAGTCCCGCCAGTTTTTGCCCCGCAAAAACTGCCGTAAAACAAGTATGAAAAAACAAGCTAATTTGATATTTTGACTACCCGCGGACTCTCGTTTTAGACCGAGACACCGCGGGCAGGTGCGCGGTGACCCCAGGATAACCCAGAAGGACCTAGGGAGGGCCCACCTATTGGCTATAGTGCCCTTAAGGCAATTATCGTAATCGCAGGTAGGTGATTATGATGATTGAGGAAGGACCTATAACGGTAGAACAGTCTTACTCGAGATGATAGTATACTATCTGGTTTGTCCTTATCATCATGTACATACAGATCACTATTACATGTTGATATAGCCCATAGGATTGTTGCCTGACTACCAGCATTATGATGGTGATCATATACGTAGGAGCTGGGGGTCTATAAGCACATCCTTAAATATCCTTAATCGTGGGAGTATCGAGAGTGGGTATCGATACTCCAGTGTAGACTAGTGTATACTGATCGAGACCCCGACGAGGGGCGGTGGCCAGGTCTCACAAGCCATTGGTGTTAGTTTGTTCACCTAATATAGTATACACGTGCTCATTGGGTTATGAGTCCATTGGACGGACTCGCCGGGAACCTGCTAGTTAGTATTATACATATTGTCAGATAGCAGTTCCCAGGTGACATGTATACAGGTTAGTTTTTCGACCTGAAATTGTCATTTGTCTCGTGTGAGTTCCTATTTTGCTTTGATTACTACCCTACCACGGCTCAAAGGAGTCTTGCAAACAGGTTTTAGTTAGGTACAGTCCCGAGCCATATAGAGGCAGTGATCGGATCGTCGGGGATTCGTCTCTCCCGGTATTGGGGGTTGATGTCGCGTTGTGCACGAGTGGCCATCACCAGAAATCCATGGCCACAGTGAACGAGAATTACTGATCCAGGATCGATAGTTTCTCTGGTGGTGATAGGTTTCATTCCAACACTAAATGTCGCGTTGTTAGGGGTCTGACTTTATCCACCCCCCTAGACTCGATATGCCACACTCTTAGACGAACAGACCAGAATGTACGGATAATATCACTGTCAGGCTCAGTAGGGGTTCTGGATGAGTTTGCTCGTCGGCCTCCCTTTCGCTCAATACCTGGGTGGCCGTTACGTACAGCTAGTGCCGCTGACGTGCTTGTGGTTAAACCCACTGCCAGCGTATTGACGAGTCTTTAGAGTCCCACAAAAAGGGTTTTTCATGGTTCAGGCGATATGGTGTAGATAACGTATGTTAGTACATACAGGTGTCCAATTAAATATGTGCACATGCTGCACAGACTTTAATCGGACGGTTGATAATACTAGCGGTTTAAGATTAAGCCTGATTATTAAATCAGGTTTTGATTTAATAATTTATATATATGTATTCTTGTATTATTGTTCACTATTCATTTTCTCTCTTAGCTATTCATATTTCTGTACGAATACGCGTATATGTATTTCGATACATGTACCGAGAAGTATTTCGTATTTATACGGAATAGCTTCTAGAAGTGGATACCTCCTTTGTACGAATTTCCATTTATGGAAATTTATTTGTTTCACAAATGAGGTGGAGGAGTGAGATGGCATGAGCATGGGTCATAGGTATGGCTTGGAATTGTTTATTCGCAAATAGAAATGAGATATTTTTGTGATGAGAGAGAGAGAGAGGGCAGCCATAAGTATTGGTGTGGACTTGGTCTTTTTTCGTCACTTGATTCATTGCTTCATTCTATTCTCATCTCAACACTTAGCCAATTCTTGAGTTGCTCATGCCATGGTTTCCTCACCTCCTTCATCTTCTATGGTTGCACTTTTGAGCAATTGTGATGAGAGAAAAATACAGTGACACATTTCTACACCTCCACTCTCCATTGCTAGCAATCTTGGAGAGTCGGTTGCCTCGTTCGACGAGGCTGAAGCTGGCGTCGTTTCCCTCAGATGGATCATCGTAGATGGAGGAAGACCGACAACCAAACTCGATCAAGGAGCCACTATGAGCTTGGGGATGATGGTTGAAGACCGAAGGATACGGATCAACTCGGTATAACCATCTAACTTGTTTTTATAGCTTTCTAGTTTAGGGTTTAAGGTAGATCCGAGCATCGGGTAATGGTGGCGCCTGTTTAGTAAATTTTTGTTCCGCATTTGGCCACGGTTTGATGGCCGGGGCGCTGCCGTAACCCAACATGGTATCAGAGCCAGCCTTTAAACCCTTGACTAGTTAGTTTAGACAATGTTAAAGTATCGAAATCGAAACAATCCCAAAACTGTGCACTGCTGTCCAGTCTCTGTCGATTTTCAAAGTCTTCAAAAAAAATTTTAGCAACTGCAAAAGACTTATTATATGACCACTAGAACATACCCTAAATACGAACACATTCCATGCAATTTGACCCGAGCACATTGGCTCAAAAACCGAGGAGGCTAGCCACAATAAGGAATTCGGGCTTCGTATTTTGGGTGTTGTTTGGTCTCTGGAATGTTGGTTCAGTGGTATTGCTAGTTTTGCTCATTTTGGATATTATGTTATCTGTTGTTCATGGGCAATTCAGGGTGTTTCGAAATCGATAATTTAGCACTGTTTAAATGTTTATCAGTACTTACATTACTATCTGCGACCGTGAATGTCATTATATCGGTACAACTTGTCAAATTGCTATAGTTGTTTTAGACGGGTTTGCGAATGTGACATTCACGTTGATGTTCTGTGTTGTGCTGTGTTGTGGTTGGATCGTCGTGGTGGATAGCTATAGTGCAATGGTAGTACAGTTTAGTTTAATCTGTACATCTGATATTGCGGGGCGAGCGTCCGACATGTGGACTGCCGTCACTGCCAGTTTGTATATTATTCGTTTGGGGCACGACCGGGTTGAGGTCGATGTCACCCTTGTATATTATTTTCTTTTCTATACTAGGATTACCCCACGGTGGAGTGCACGAATAGCCGGGTTCTAGAGGGCAACAGGTCCGCATCTCATGGCGTTAAGACGGAGGGGGCCTTACTCTAGAATTGGCGGGCTATTCGCCGCACTCGTAGGGGGCATAGGTTAACCCACGGAGGGGTGCTCAAGTTACCAGATTCCGTGAAGTGCTGGGTGGCCCATTCACGTTGTTGAAGGGGGTTGCCTCACTTCTGGTTTTGACGGGTAACTTGCCGCACCCGTACGGGTCTAGGTTTCATTGTACAGGTTATCCATACGACAGGGAACGTCGGGTCTCATGCGGTTCAAGTGAAACCCATGGCTCCAAGATTATCCACCATTCTGTGTTGCTTCTATGATGCTTATGTGATGTTGCTTATATCATGCCTGGGACGAATGCTATATATATATATATATATATTTATATATACTAGTAGATGTCATATATGTTTTGCACCCGCGCTAGTCCAGTCCCCGCTCTGTCGTTTGTTAAGTAACTTAACGGGTGATGACGGGACCCAGTGGCGAATGCGGATGGCATATACGTACATTTTATTTTTGTTTTTTTCTGGTGTGATTAATTGATGGGATTGCGTTGATTTTGATCAATTCAAGGATAAAACAAACCTATATGATGTTGTTGGAACCAATTTTTTTAAAACTGACATTACAGATGTTCTCTTTTGCTTTGCACAGTGGTATTCGGTTATGAATATCCAGCACCTCATTCGACGAGGCAAGGGCCGAGATCCCTTCATCGGGAGTGACCCCTTGAGTAAAAGTCTGAGTCAACGTAATAACTTTACTATAGTCGATTCTTTTGCTTTGCATCATGGTATTCAGTTTGGAATATCCTGCACCACATTCGACGAGGAAAGAGCCGAGATCCCTTCACAGGAAGTGACCTCTTTAGCAAAAAATTTCGCCACTATACATTTGTAAAAACCACTTGGATTCCTTCAACGATATCAAGTTCATTACGTTAAAGGTTTTTTGCCGAAAACCAGCCGTAACCCTCCATCATTTCAGATGAGTATTGCTTAGTATTCATGCTACGTATGTTGACCTAGTCAAGGCGTAGTGATCGGTAGCTCTGTAGTACTTTTTCTGCTGCATGGATATGCGATTAGTTAGGACAGTGGTACGGTCATGTTGACCTAGTCAAGGGCTCATACGGGTGGGTCTAATTAATCCAGGATAATGACGGGTTGAACTTGACTTGTGACTTATGATATGTTGATCTAGTCAAGGTCATAAGCCGCTTTGGGTAAAAACACACATCGGGAGTTTCAAACATACAGGAAACTTGCAAGGCATGCGCATACCTTCTGGAGTGTGGTAACTTGAGTGGCTTCCATCAAGTTATCATGCGATGATAGTTGGATCCCGATTCTCACTGATGAGTAGGATTACTCCTCGGGTGATTTTAGATGATCCCAACTGATTCTCCTTTTGGGCTTGGAGGAGAATTCGAGGAAACAGTGGGAGCCATCCTGATTAGATAAAGTGATTAAACCATTCTGATATAGGTTAGAGTGCACGCCGAGTGTTTCTTTTCTTTATCTCTTTGGCAGCAACCATGGCCTAACGCTTGACTAAAACTCATAAACCAAGTTAACCGAACCTTCTTAAAACATTTTGGCTTTTGGAATGTCACGGTGTCACATATATCATTACCACTTCTATATCACCTTTGCATTTCTCCAGAACACCCCGTATCACTATGAACATCCACTTCCATTGGATAAATCCATCATATAGTTATATACGAATTCGAAGGAACTTGTTCTAGATTCGAGGATGGATTCTGGTTTTGGAGAGATTGAATAAGATTATTCGGTTCTCTTTTTCCATTACCTTCTCTCAGGTTGGGAGGGCTCCTAGGATTAGGAGAGGGTACACCTATTGAGCTTATTGGATAGTCTTCTTCCAAACCATAGGAAGGTGCCGATCGGTAGGGAAAGAAGAAAACCAATTAAGCCTAACTGTGGTGTACAGAAGGTAATAAGTAAAGACATATAAAGGGATTAGATAAAGGGCAAAGAAAATTGTGACTGCTATCATTCACGACAAAAACCGTGTATACCCCTGTCACTCCTACATCCACTTTGCATTTCTTCAGAACACTCCGTATCACTACGGATATCCACTCCTAGTTTATATGCCATCGTATAGTTACATATGAACTCGAAGGAACTTGTTCTAGATTCGAGAATGGTTTCCGGTTCAAGAGAAATTGAATAGGATTATTCAGATGTCTTTTCCCTTTACATTCTCTCAGGTTACGAGGGCTCCTAGGATTAGGAGAGTACACCTATTACGCTTATTGGACAGTCCTCTTCCAAACCTTAGGCTAGTGCTGAAGGGTAGGGAAGGAAGAAAACCAATTAACCTAAAGGTGGTGTACATAAGGTAATAAGTAAAGACATAATAAAGGGATTGGAGTGAGGGCAGGTAAGTATATGGTTACTGTCATGAATCACGATAGTGGAAGAGGCGTTACTAGGAATACCCGGTTACCTCTTCGAAATATTTTCATGTTTCAATTTCACTGTGCGATGTTAATTGAAAACTGTTTTCATAATTAGAATCTAACTCCAAGGTATGTATTTACCAGATTTGTTTCTCACATCTGTATGTTATTACAGATGGTGAGTGGGAGTAAGATATTGATAATTGGGTGATTAGATCCTCATTATATCGGAATTCGTTGTAATTGGTGATATTTGAGGAAATCGTCTGGTTTTTGCCGGATTGCAAATATGTGGTTTTGAATATCCGTTGTTATGCGCCAATTTCAAACTGATATATCTGTACGTTTATTTTATAAAGTGAGATATAACTTTTTGAAATTATGTCTATGACATTTACCTATATCAGTTGGTGATTAGCTAAGGTGCATTTAACAGCAGTGTAATTCTTCGTAACTATAGTACAGTTTTTCAACCTACGACGCACAAGGTTTGAGTTATTGAACTCAGAGGACTTGTACAAAGTATTGTATGTTGTCCAGTATCCATTAGTATAATAGGGTTGGTACTCGTAGTATATTATGTTTACTCATTACTTCTCCAATTCTAGACAAGTATTTCGTTGAAATGCAAGGTTCAGATTTTGAGAAGTTATAGGTATAAGAATAAAGAAGAGAACCATTTATTGGAAGTATCAGGATTTTTTATGGAAGTCGAAGATGTGGATACTTGTGTTTGGTATTCCATTGATAGTAATGGTTTTGAGAACTTGATTCACTTTCAGGTTACTCATATATGGATGTACTCCTAGTTGAGTAACGCTGATTGGCCTTTCTTTTATTTGGTTAACATGCACTGGAGACAGCTGCATGATTTTGAATCTGGTTCCAATTAAATTATTGTTTTTGTTTCTATATTGGATAAATATAGAATCAATTTATATCTTAACGATGTTAAGGTATAGGGAGTTGTTTGGCTGATACTTAAAACCAGAATGCAGATAAACTCAAGGCACGTTTCAGTAATGGTTGTTTGTGGGTTATCCCGGGCTTTGACGAGGGTTAACTTTCTACCATCAGGAAGATCAATATTTATATTGTTCAAAACTTGCCACAATTTTAGTAAAATGGAATTTTTCAGAAAATAGAAGTGGGAGTATGGTAGAACTGGAAGTGATTCCAGAACCACAAACGATTACTGAAGTTTTAATAGAACCTGAGGATTCAATTGGTTTCGACGTTCCATTAGCCACTCCGCAGATTTGGTTGGTAACCTCAGGTACCCGAGAGGTACTTCGATCTTCTTAGAGATTGTGACAGAGAGGTTCTTGTTTACCCAGACTTTCCATTGCTGCTGTTCTAGACTATGAGACCCGGCAAGAGGATGAGTATAGCATCGTTCTAAACTAGCTTTAGAAGTGCACGTGTATATGACTCTGCCAGAGAGTTGTTGTAATCAGTGGGAGCAGCGGAAGCATAGTGGGCAAGTAGCATATGTCAATTTATAGACTAAAGCAGGTATAGCGGAAAAGGATCATCTATTTTTGATGTGATAGTCATAGGCTTTGACTTCATCAGAATAGGAGATGGCTCTGCTAAGAAGGTAGTAGAGAGTAATGTCTAGGTATTTGGGATGATATGCACTTGATAGGAAGAGATATTCCTATACTACGATCGGTTATATTGTGGTTGTCACAAAGTTGTTTCTCCACATAAGATATGCATATAATATCAGGATTTCTGGTTACTAGATCTATGGTTTTAGATCTAGATTTGGGAAGTATCCTAATCAGGGTACTTTGACATTATTCTAAAGGTATTTTAGAATGGACGATTCCTGGCATGGTGGTGTACCTGCAGGTGATGGAGTCACCCTCTCTAAAGGTGTCTTACAGACTAAAGGGGGAGATCTACATGATTAGCATATCACTTGCTTAGGCAATTGAGTTAATCATAAAATGTCAAGTACCACACCAGATATTGTTTTTGCACTAGCTGCAATAAACATATATTAATCCAATCCTGGAGAAACGCGGGGAAGCAGTTTATGAACATAAATGGATGTTCTAGGGATATGGTAATGGCAGCCTCTTTCGGGAGACAGTTATCATTTCAGGCTTCCAAGGTGAACTGGATGACAGAGTGACTGTCAGAGTTATAGTTTTCCCTCTTTTGAGGGACAGTATGTTGGACAGATGGTCCAAGCGGATACTGAGGAAAGGCATGGCACATGATACTGATTAAATTCAGTAGATGATACAGTCTAGGAAGTTTGCTGGATTTGGAGTTCGTTTGTGAACTGGGTCCCATAAGATATCCAGACAAATTCTAAGACAGGTATTGCTCATTTTGGGAGATAACCTTTCTCCGTGAAGTTGAGATATAGAGAGTTACAGAAAGAAACATTGGAGCGGATCCACTCCCTGAGGTTATTTCTCGAACACAATAGTTTCACAAACGGGCTTTGCGAAACTGATTAGAAGAGAAGTTGGGTATTCGGTATCACATGGGCTATGAGTATGCGACACTGCAATAATTGGCCTTAAGTGTAAGTGGGAGATTGTTGGCTATAGTGCCCTCAAGGCAATTATCGTAATCGCTGGCAGGTGATTATGATGATTGAGGGAGGACCTATACTGGTAGAACATTCTTACTCGAGATAATAGTATGCTATCTGGTTTGTCTTTATCATCATGTACTTACAGATCACTATTACATGTTGATAGAGCCCATTGGATTGTTTCCTGACTACCAACATTATGATGGAGATCATATACGTGAGAGCCGGGGGTCTATAAGCACATCCTTAAATGTCCCTAGTCGTGGGAGTATCGAGACTGGGCATCGATACTCCAGTGAAGACAAGTGTATACTGATCGAGACCCCGACGAGGGGTGGTGGCTATGTTTCACAAGCCATTGGTGTTAGTTTGTTCATCTAAGATAGTATACATGTGCTCATTGGGTTATGAGTACACTGGACGGACTCGTCTGGAACCTGCTAGTTGGTATTATACCTATTGTCAGACAGCAGTTCCTAGGTGACATATGTATAGGTTAGTCTGTCGACCTAAGATCGTCATTTGTCTCGTGTGAGTTCCCACTGTGCTTTTATTACTACCCTACCACGGCTCAAAGGAGTCGTGCAAACATATTTTAGTTGGGTACAGTCCCGAGCCACATGGAGGCAGTGATCAGATCATCGGGGATTCCTCTCTCTCGGTATTGGGGGCTGATGTCGCGTTGTGCATGGGTGGCCATCACCAGAAATCCATGGCCATGGTGGACGAGAATTACCGATCCAGGATCGATAGTTTCTCTGGTGGTGATGGGTTTCATGCCAACACTAAATGCCACGTTATTAGGGGTCTGACTTTATCCACCCCCTAGACTCGATATGCGATACTCTTAGACGAACAGACCAGACTGTACGGATAATATCACTGTCAGGCTCAGTAGGGGTTCAGGATGAGTTTGCTCGTCGGCCTCCCTTTCGCTCAATACCTGGATAGCCGTTACGTACAGCTAGTGCCGCTGATGTGCTTATGGTTAAACCCACTGCCAGTGTATTGATGGGTCTTTAGAGTCCCACAAAGAGGGTTTTTCACGGTTCAGGCGATATGGTGTAGATGACGTGTGTTAGTACATACAGGTGTCCAATTAAATATGTGCACATGCTGCACAGACTTTAATCGGACGGTTGATAATACTAGCGGTTTAAGATTAAGCCTGATTATTAAATCAGGTTTTGATTTAATAATTTATATATATGTATTCTTGTATTATTGTTCACTATTCATTTTCTCTCTTAGCTATTCATATTTCTGTACGAATACGCGTATATGTATTTCGATACATGTACCGGGAAGTATTCCGTATTTATACGGAATAGCTTCTAGAAGTGGACACCTCCTTTGTACGAATTTCCATTTATGGAAATTTATTTGTTTCACAAATGAGGTGGAGGAGTGAGATGGCATGAGCATGGGTCATAGGTATGGCTTGGAATTGTTTATTCGCAAATAGAAATGAGATATTTTTGTGATGAGAGAGGGAGAGGGCAGCCACAAGTATTGGTGTGGACTTGGTCTTTTTTTCTTCACTTGATTCATTGCTTCATTCTATTCTCACCTCAACACTTAGCCAATTCTTGAGTTGCTCATGCCATAGTTTCCTCACCTCCTTCATCTTCTATGGTTACTCCCTTGAGCAATTGTGATGAGAGAAAAATATAGTTACACATTTTCTTACACCTCCACTCTCCATTGCTAGCAACCTTGGAGCCTCGGTTGCCTCGTTCGACGAGGCTGAAGCTTGCGCCGTTTCCCTCAGGTGGATCATCGTAGATGGAGGAAGACCGGCAACCAAACTCGATCAAGGAGCCACTAAGAGCTTGGGGATGATGGTTGAAGACCGAAAGATATGGATCAACTCGGTATAACCATCTAACTTCTTTTTAAAGCTTGCTAGTTTGGGGTTTAAGGTAGATCTGGGCATCAGGTAATGGTGGCGCCTATTTAGTAAATTTTTGTTCCACATTAGGCCAAGATTTGATGTCCAGGACACTTTCGTAACCTAACACCACCCCCCGAGACCACCCTAAGGTGGCCTTAGGGGATAGGGACCCAGCTTTGCCCCAAGTAGGCAGGCTCAGGTCTGCCTACCCCGAAGGCAAACTTAGGGTGGCTTAGGGCGTGGGTATCCTTTTAGGTGCCTCCGGATTGATGTTAATTTTGTGCCGGGGCCCTCCGTGAAGTTTCGGCTCTATCCGAGCTCATTTCGGACTCCTAGAGTGGATTTTAGCTTGGAATTTTTGCCGGTTTTAGCACACTTGATTTTTGGTGTTTTGAAAAATTGAAGTGTTGGCTATTAGTGTGCGATATTCGATTGCCGTAGGATTAGTGATAGTTGCGTGTATCATAACATTTGGTAAAACGCCATCTAATTGTTATATGTATCAATTAGACAGGGTTACAGAATTGATACTCGCAAGTTTGCATGTTCTGTGATGAATGATGCTTAGTGATTATGGTTCTGTTGGACTTGTCATGATGGATAGCCCGGAGTATCACTAGTAAAATAGGGGGTTGCCCCTACGGATGGAAATATCCGCAGGGGCATATTTAACTTGGCCCTACGGATTAATCCGTAGGGCTAAAAGCTTGCCCCTACGGGCACTGACGTCCAAGAATAAAAATATTAATTCTTAATTTGGTGTTTGCCCCTACGGAGGCGCAAAAAAAGGACCTACGGGTATATCCGTAGGGGAAAGTAAATATCGTTTTAAAATAAAGCCAGATCGAAAAGCCTACGCTCATTTTCTCTCTCTCCCTCAAACGCGCGCGAAAAACCCCAAATCGCCACCGTCGTTGGGCAGAGTCGCCACCGTCGTCGCCACCGCCGATTTCGTCGCCACCGTCGTCGCCACCGCCGGTTTCGTCGTCGCCACCGCCGGTTTCTTCGCCAATTCGCCACCGTCGTCGCTCCAGCCCACCAGCGCACCCGTTCAGGTATAAATCTCGAGGTAAATTAAAGCATTTTTGGATTATTCATGGCTAGGTCTGGGTTGCGCGCGCGAGAGTTGGGTTTGGGCAGGGGCGCGGTGGCGGTCGGGGTTGGGGTAGGGTTAGGGTTGGGGTTCGGCTGCTGCTAGGGTGGGGCTGGGGTTAGGGTTACTGTGGGGCTGGGGTTAGGGTTGGGGCTGGGGTTAGGGTTACTGTGGGGCTGTGGTTAGGGTTATGAGAGGCATGTCAGCATATTTATGTGTAATAATTGAGAGGATCAAGCTAAGTTCTATGCAAGCAGTCCCTCAGAATACATAGATAGCTAGCCTTACATTTTAAATTAACATATTCCATAGTTGTCTTAATGGTAAGGCAGATACCCATATTGTGTAAGAGCTGACATTAATACAACCATAGGGAGCTGACAGATTATACATCTCATGTGGCATTAAAATCTATAAATGGACATACGAGATAATGCAAAGAAAGAGCAATAGATCAAGACTCAATCAACTTTCCTATGCTTTATGATTTCAGCGGATAGCTCAAGTTTAGTTTCAACTTTATATTCTTATTTTTCTCTCTTTTTTCTTTAGTGCTTCTTCCTCCATTTCTTTGAAGAGTCTCTCACAGCGAAATACACTCCAATTGCTGTTGAAGATTTTAGAATGTATCCAGAATTTAAGAAAAAAATGTTGTGCCCCTTATGCTTCTGTTATTCAACTCCTTCCATACACTCTGGACTTCTCAAATTTAAAAACTATTAGAAGTGTACTTGTTTATCATACATTGAACACACCATGCATGCTATTTCCATGACACATGGCAGATGAGGTGTCTCATAACTCAATATTAGCGATTTCCATGATCACGACACGTGGCAGATGAGGTGTCTCATAACGCTTTATGATATCAGTATCCTATATTTATAGTTTTAATTGTTGATTGTTATAGATGTATACCATTGCAATAATAGTTTTTGGTTGATGAATGCTATTGCAATGTAGGATGATCAGTTCTATCAATCTTGATCTCAATGGTTTAAAATCATGTTACACATACAACACGAATGCACAACAAACGCATAATTAGAGAGCGACTCGAGATATTCGGGTTAAAACCAATATATGATACTCGATGATGATATGAAACCTTCATATTCCCATCGATACCCGTATATGAAACTAAAAGCGCCACTTAGTCCCCGTCTATCGGTTAACATACGTGCGATACTCGTCGTGACCTAGAACTATACGAAGGTTGTTAAATATCGGACAGTATAGCTCGATACTAACAACCGTCGTATAGTCTACGCGACGAGAAAATTCAATCGTATGGTAACCCATAGATTTGTCCCGTGTGGACAAGTTAAGAATGTATAAAGCAAACGCCTTCATTCACTTGTGTTTTCATCCGTTTCGAGATATTTCGTCGGTACCTTTCCGCTGGTTCTCCGTGTACAAAGATAGATTAGATGTTCATTTCAACGTTGTTTCACAGCTTTGAAATGATTATCTATTCTATTACAGTGTACTCAGAGAACAGCGGGGAGGTGCTGCCGAAATTTACTCGAAACGGTTGAAAGCACAAGTGATGGGCGTTCGCTCTATACATTCTTAATGGGATAGAAGCCTACCCCCGACAGCCGGAACACATACATACAAACGCATAATTAGAGAGCGATTCGAGATGTTCGGGTTAAAACCAATATATGATACTCGATGATAATATGAAACCTTCATATTCCCATCGATACCCATATATGAAACTAAAAGCGCCACTTAGTCCCCGTCTATCGGTTAACATACGTGCGATGCTCGTCGTGACCTAGAACTATACGAAGGTTGTTAAATATCGGACAGTATAGCTCGATACTAACAACCGTCGTATAGTCTACGCGACGAGAAAATTCAATCGTATGGTAACCCATAGATTTGTCCCGTGTGGACAAGTTAAGAATGTATAAAGCAAACGCCTTCATTCACTTGTGTTTTCATCCGTTTCGAGATATTTCGTCGGTATCTTTCCGCTGGTTCTCCGTGTACAAAGATAGATTAGATGTTCATTTCAACGTTGTTTCACAGTTTTGAAATGATTATCTATTCTATTACAGTGTACTCGGAGAACAGCGGGGAGGTGCTGCCGAAATTTACTCGAAACGGTTGAAAGCACAAGTGATGGGCGTTCGCTCTATACATTCTTAATGGGATAGAAGCCTACCCCCGACAGCCGGAACACATACATACAAACGCATAATCAGAGAGCGATTCGAGATGTTCGGGTTAAAACCAATATATGATAATATGAAACCTTCATATTCCCATCGATACCCATATATGAAACTAAAAGCGCCACTTAGTCCCCGTCTATCGGTCAACATAACGTGCGATAATTTATTCTTTTCAACGACAAACGCACACACAAAGCATATACATGGATTTTCTCCTTTGTCAGTAACTATCCCGTTCTTATATTTCTCAATATAGTCAGCATAACCTACAATTTATATGTTATTCAGTCTAACATGGCCCATGAGTACGTCAGAGTTAAGGACTGGATGTATGTGGATTAGAAACAACGTATGCAACCTAAGTTTGTCGCAGGAGTTGCTGCTTTCCTTGAATTTGCACGAGCACATAATAAGATCATAATAGAGAAGATTCTCTGTCCGTGCGATAGATGTGGCAATAAGTACTGGCAGAAGGTAGAATTGGCAGAGCTTCATATTGTAAAACATGGGTTTACTAGACTTTATTCAACTTGGAAATATCACGGGGAAGGAGAAGAATGCAGTACTGCGGTAGAAGAAGGAGAACACGATAATGCGGCAGGAGAAGAAGAAGAATTCGGTAATACGGCAGGATACGGAAATTTATTTCCATCAGAAGAAATGGAGGATATGGTAGAGGCTGCCCTAGGTGAATCTATTCGTACCGAAGATGACATTCCTTCCGGTCAAGGACCGCGTGCGGATAAATATGAAAATTTCATGAATGATGCTAGGAAACCAATTTATGAGAATGAGAAGTATTCCACCCTCTCATGGTTCGTCCAACTTTTCCAAATTAAGTGCCTAAATGGATGGAGCAACAAGTCATTCACAATGCTTCTTTCGTTCTTGAAAGATTCTATTCCTCCGGGAAATAATGTGCCCGAAAGCTGATACGAAGCCCAGAAAATGATGTCTGATTTGGGTCTAAAGTGCGAGAAGATTCAAGCATGTCCTAAAAATTGCGTGTTGTACCGGAAAGAGAATTCAGATTTGAAAGAGTGTCCAACATGCGGAGAGGCCAGGTATAAGCCGAAAGATTCTGATAAGAAGCCTGATATACCTGTGAAGATAGCACGATATTTTCCCATAAAACAGAGGCTACAGAGGCTATTCAGGTGCAAGAAAACAGCCGAGGCAATGATTTGGCATCACCGTGCTCCTCCAAGCGAAAATGGAAAAATGAGCCATCCAAGAGATTCACCGGCATGGAAGGATTTCGATAGGAGGCACGCAATATTCAGTAGCGATCCTCGCAATGTCCGGCTCGGACTGGCTGCCGATGGCTTCTGCCCATTCAACTATATGGCTGGAAGTCACAGTACATGGCCCGTTGTAATGATGATTTATAATCTGTCGCCTTGGTTGGCTATGGACCAATCATACTTTATGATGCCTCTTCTTATCGACGGACCGAACTCACCGGGAAACAATATCGACGTCTATCTCCGACCTCTGATTGAGGAGCTGAAAACTTTGTTCATTGATGGTGTAGAGACATATGATTCAAACACAAATACAACCTTTATACTGCGTGCGGCTTTAATGTGGACAATTAATGACTTTCCTGCGTATGGAATGCTTTCAGGTTGGTCCGTACATGGTCATAAAGTATGTCCTCATTGCCATGAACACACAACATCAAAATTTTTGAATTTTAGCAGGAAGGTTTGTTATTGCGGCCATCGACGTTTTCTGCCTCCAGACCACCCCTATAGGTTAGACACGGTTCACTTTGATGGTCATCAGGAGCTTCTTGGGCCTCCATCCCCATTGTCCGGAGAGGACGTGACTGCTAAATGGGATGGTTACAATAACGTGACCTTCGGGATGGATCCGACGAGACAGGTCAAACCACAATATTGGAACAAGTTAAGAATTTTCTTCGAGCTTCCGTACTGGTCTACAAATTCAGTGCGTCATTGTCTGGACGTCATGCATATAGAGAAGGGAGTATCAGAGCACATACTTAACTTGCTTCTGTGTAAAGACGGGAAATCGAAAGACAACATGAATGCCCGGATGGATCTACAAGAGTGGGGAATAAGAAGTGAACTGCACCCTAAACCGGTAGCGGGTAAACCGGGAAAGTTTGTACTTCCCAATGCCGCTTATCATATGTCACAACCGGAGAAGAAAATATTCCTGCAGGTGTTGCATGATTTGAAAGTCCCCACAGGTTTCTCAGGATCATTCAGCAAGAAAATAAAAATTGTGAAGGGCAAGATCGATGGGCTGAAAAGTCATGACCACCATGTTATCGTGGAGCACCTTCTTCCATTAGCCCTCAGGACTTCTCTCCCCGACTCGGTTGGTCTAGTAATCAACGACCTATGTTGTTTTTTCAGGGAGTTGTGTGCTAAAACGCTGGAGGTTGCGACGCTGGATAAACTAGAAAATTCTATTGCGTTGATACTTTGCAAGTTTGAGCGTATTTTCCCACCGTCATTCTTCGATATCATAATACACTTGACGGTTCATCTTGCAACTGAGGCGAAGTTAGCCGGACCGGTACAATATCGATGGATGTATCCCGTCGAGAGGTACGTGTAATTTTTCGTTTCGCGCAATTTATAAATTTATTTTTGTCATGTATGCCCGTATATACGCAATAAAAATCGACCAGAGGGTTCTATCATGCAAGGTTATCTTCTTGATGAAGCAACCACATTTTGTTCCCGCTATCTGGACGAGAACATTGAGACAAGGCTTAACCGACCACGAAGAATTCAAGACGGGCCATATGGTAAAGCCGAGTATAAGAGGGTAGACACTATGTTTATCAACAAGATATACCGGTTTATCTTGCTTAATTGCGTATGTCTTGAACAAATTAGAGAGTAAGTTCTTTTGGATTAATTGTTATATCTGTGTTTGTGTGTGTATGAAATGACATAATATTAATGTCACAATTATTTGTCGAAAACAGAACTCATTTTAACGAGGTACGTGAGGGGCATCCTGATTGGAACGAAGAGCGTTTGGAAAAATACCATCAGGATAATTTTTGTGATTGGGTCACAGAGCATGTAAGTTATTCGAATTACATTTTATTGCTATCAGTTTTAATCTAAACTTGTATCGTTATGTATTTATCGTAAAATTTGTTTTGTTAGATCCACGATCCGAACTTGTCTGCATCATTTGAGAGTGATTCAAGATGTTTAGCTCAATTTCCTAGTATGGAGGTTGCACATTACAAAGGATTTGGTGTCCTTGGATACAAATTCGAAGTTAAGGACATAGAAACATCTAGAATCACTCAGAATAGTGGGATTGCGACGGTAGGATCGGACGGTGTGATTTACTTTGGGTACTTAAATTGTATACTCGGCATCCACTATCCCGGACGATCAGAACCCTTTTATATATTCCACTGTACTTGGTACGATCCGCGAACCGATACAGACAGGTGGAGAAGCAGTCTTGGGACTTGGAAAGATGAATATGGATTGACCAGTGTGAACACACTTCGATTTTACGGTCAGGACGATCCGTTTATCTTTCCGAACCAAGCGTTCCAAGTATACTACTCACAGTGTTTGAAGCATCCGGGGTGGAGTGTTGTATGCCGATGGAAACCTAGAGATGTCTACGATGTCCCAGAATACGAGGACAGCGATGAGGACGAAGAAGAGAGAAGGCTTAAAGTGCTCCGACCGTCTGTTTCGAAGGACGGGTTGTCTTCGACCGATCATGAAGTTACGTGGGTTAGAAATGACATCGACTATGAAATCCAAGTAGATATGTATGAAGCGCCCACGAAACGAAAAAGGTTATCAGTAATGTTATATTATTACTTCACATTTTACGCTCTAGATCATATATAGTCAATACTTTTAATGATTGTCTAATGCGTCCACGAACCGTTTATCTAGATTTGATGATGATGTCGGGAGCAGCGAGGGGCGGCAGGAGCTCCAGCCGCGGCAGAGGCAGAGGCAAAGGCAGAGCGGTTCTGCCGCCCGGAGAGCTCCGTAGGGAGCTTCAGAGGGCCGGTCTTGCACCCAGATCGGAGACCCCTTCGGATGCCTCCTTCCGTATGGATTTTGCCACACCTCCAGGTATACTGCACGCATATCCATTTTCAATGTAATATTACAGATAGTCATGCATGTTTATGTCAAAATTACTTATATTGTCAATGTTTGATTGTCTAGTTGTTGGTCCTGCGTCCACATCTGGGACAGAGGCCACCCCCGCTCCTCCAGGTATGTTTATATATCATATAGTGTATGTATATTGATTTAGAATGCTATATCATAAATATACACATTCCTTTTGCTCTTACTTAGCAATTTTTATTATTGTCTAGCTGTAGGTGGTGACACCACCGCACCTGCGGGTATGTTTATATGTCCTATAGTGCATGCATATTGATTTAGAACGTTATATTATTGATCTACACATTCTTTTTGCAATTACTTATAAAATCTATTTTTAATTGTCTAGTTGTTGGTCCTGAGTCCACATCTGGGACAGAGGCCACCCCCGCTCCTCCAGGTATGTTTATATATCATATAGTGTATGTATATTGATTTAGAATGCTATATCATAAATATACACATTCCTTTTGCTCTTACTTAGCATTTTTCATTATTGTCTAGCTGTAGGTGGTGACACCACCGCACCTGCGGGTATGTTTATATGTCCTATAGTTCATGCATATTGATTTAGAACGTTATATTATTGATCTACACATTCTTTTTGCAATTACTTATAAAATCTATTTTTAATTGTCTAATTATAGGTGGTGCGTCCACACCTTCCACAGGGGCCACTCCTACCGCTTCCGTACCCTCCGCATCGTCTGCAGGTTAGTATGAATAAATTTAAAATATTTATTTATTTTACATATGCTATATAGAATAAATATGAACTTCATGGAGATTTAGCGTCGATGTTTATTTTATAGTTGGAGGGGATGCGTCCGGGTCCGGGACCCCGGTTGTTCCTCACCGGAGGAACTATCGTCCCGCTCGTGCTGCTGCTCGGGCCCAGGCTCGTGCGCTAATCACCGGAGGTATATATCACACTTGAATTTTTGTTTAACCTTGATTTCTTAATACAACTTTGTCTTATTATTGATTGTCTTGATATTTCGTGCAGACGCAGGGCCTCTCCATCCCCAGAGGGGGACTCGAGGCCCGAATCAGTCCCATAGGCTGAGGCCTGATAGAGCTAGGGGGGAGGCAGCATTCCCCCTATTTTTTACCCTTGACTATCGCTATACCGGTCCTCATGCCGAGAGGTTCGGCCGGTATTTGGGGGACGAGAGCCGGATCGTGAAGAACTATCCACTTCACGTTGAGTGGGGCGAGCAGCACCAGCGCTCATTCGCCCTCTTCTTTGATCAGGCTCGGGTATGTATTAATATATATTTTCATTTGATCTATCCAATATATTTATTATTAACACTTGCAATCTAATAACAATGTTTTTTTTTGTATTTTCAGTTGGATTACGATTTTCAGCCTGTAGCCGACCCTGATCACTCGGGGAGGGTGCTCGACCTTCATGCTCTGTACAATGGCCTGATGAAGAACATGCAGGCCAAGGTCCGATACAACAGGAATGAGCTGAAGGCTGACTGCTACTCCCTGTGGATAGCGACCCTCGAGGCAGAGAGAGCGGCCCTCCTATCTACTCCGGCGTTTGCGAGAGTCGACGTAGAGACATGGCCTCTATTGTGCGCTTATTTCGACTTCGAACGCAAACAAGTATGTATTTTAAATTTAATTCATTATTTATGATATAATTTATTTCTTTGTGTTTCTTAATTAGAAAACTATATGTTAATGCGTTGTGCAGAAACAGGCCGCTCAGAATATGGAGAACAGGAAGTCGGCGAAGAGGGGTCGCCCCACTTACACAGGTGGCTCGAGGAACATTACTCGAGCCATGGAGTTATCGGTAAATTAAGAGTTATTCTCTAATATTCTGCAATATTAAGAGTTATTCTCTAATATTTCTAATATTAAGAGTTACTTTCTAATATTGCAGACATCTCGGACCGTGGCGTCAGGTGGTACACCGAGCGTGCTATCCGCATATCTTGCCGTCCACGGCACCTCGACAGATCCCGCCACGGGCGAGCTTCGATGTCCCGACGTCGCTACCCAGGAGTACTGCGTAAGTGTTAATATTTTTTCTAACCAAATTTGAAATTTTAGTTTTGGAAGCTTCAAGTTTAAATTTTATACTTATAATTTACTGCTTAATGTGGGTGTAGGAGCGGGTGGTTGAGCAGGCCCAGGCCTCGGGGATCGATTTTACCGGACAGAACGATCCGAGGCTGCTGACCCCAGTTCTGGACGCCGCACACGGAGGGCACCACGGAGGTTGGGAGAGAGGCCGGGGATTGGGCCCTAGCAGGGCCCATATGAGGTTGGACTCCACCCCGGCGGTTACTTCCTCCGTCTCCAGTGACCGGCATGTCCATCAGGAACTGGATAGCTTGAGGGCCACCGTTCAGGAGTTGAAGGAGATGCTGGTATGTATACTACTTTATAGTAAAATATCATTTCATATTATATACATATCAACATATCCATAATTAGTACGTAGCTTGAGCTTATTTGGTTTTAGACTTAAGTCTGATTAATCATACATACATATGTAATTAAAATAAACAACGCTTTTCCAAACTAGATATCCAAACAGGGTTTCGAAATAACTTAATAATGAAACGAATTCGAATAATACACAGTTCTTACACACTTCTTACACACGTTATGTCCAGACGCGACAGGGTAGATCGGCCGAGCCTCCACATGCATCTCCTTCGGCTGCGGCTCCGCAAGCTACTACATCGGCTGCGGTTCCGCAGACAACTCCTGTAACTCCACCGCCCACTCAGACTCCCGCAGCCGCGGCTCCGCAAGCGACTACCTCGACGGCGGCTGCGCAGACCACATCGCCAGCTCCACATGCCGCTCAGACTCCCTTATATGTAGCATTGCAGAGTGTATTGACCGAGGAGCAGGCGCGCGTTATTCTAACGTTATTCGGAGGTGGAGCTGGACCGAACTAGGGTAGCTTTTTGGTTCTTATTTTTTGAAACATGTATTTATATCACATTGTACTACATTTTGAAACGATATTGATATTGGTTTGTATTTATATCATATTCAGTTTTTGGGTTTCTTTTGTATATTATATATATGCGTGAGATGTGATTATGAATACTGCAATATATGATTTGATTGATGTATATAGTATTGTGCACAGGGCGGGAAAAAATCTAGCAGCCCATATTTTAAAAAAAAATACAGACAATATGTACCTACGGATTAAGCCGTAGGTATATACTTTGCCCCTACAGAGTTATCCGTAGGGGCAAACTATCAGGAAACCTGATATTTTCCCACCTGATATCAGTGCAGGGTGTTGGGGGTGCCCCTACGGATATGTCCGTAGGGGCCACTGTTTATCCCCTACGGATAAATTCGTAGGGGCAAAATATCAGGTTTCCTGATATTTTTCCCCCCGATCTCAGTGCAGGGTGTTGGGAGTCGCCCCTACGGATAAGTTCGTAGGGGCTAATTTCTATCCCCTACGGATGTATCCGTAGGTATATACAATATATTCAAAAAAAAATTAAATATATGATTTTATTACCCCTACGGGGTACTCCGTAGGGGCTATAACACCTACCCAGTTATCCGTAGGGGCATGAATTTGTCCGTAGGGGCAAGTTCAGGGCCTCAACTTGCACCTGCGGCCTTTGCACCTACGGGGTCTTTTTTCGCCCCTACGTATATATCCGTAGGGGCAGTGGGTTGCCCCTACCGATAAATCCTTAGGGGCAACCCTTATTTGTAGTAGTGTATGTAGTATTAGATGTAATTCTCTGTGACGTAATGTATATTCATATTGCGTGACGAGCGTCTGACATGTGGACTGTCGTCATTGCGGCTTGTATTATTCCCTGGAGCGCGTCCTGGTTGCGAACGTATTCACCGTTGTATATTCAGGTTTTTATTACATACACTACGATTACCCCGCGGCAGAGTGCTCGAGTAGCCGGATTCTATAGGGCAACAGGCCTCCATCTCATGGCATTGAGACCACGGTGCCTTACTCTAGAATTGGCAGGCTATTCGCCACACTCGTAGAGGGTATAGGTTTGACCCGGGAAGGGGTGACCAAGTCACTGGATTTTGGAAGTGCTGGGTGGCCCACTCACTTCGTTGATTGGGGTTGCCTCGTTTCTACGATTGGCGGGTGGCTTGCCGCACTCATAGAGGTCTAGGGTCTGATACCACGGGCTATCCACACGACCGGAAAAGTGCATTTCATATTTGGCTCCATTGAAATGTATTTTTCCTAGATTATCTGCATTTCTATAATGTCTTTAATTCTGCTATGATGCTTCTGTGATGTTACTTGATATCATGCATGAGACGAATGCTGCTATATATATTATATATATTTAGTGAACACTATATATGTTTTGCATCCGCGCTAGTCCTGTCCCTGCCCTGCCGTAAGTTAAGTAACCTTATGATGAAGACTCGGGACCCTGTGAAGAATGCGGTGCATGCCTATTTTCATTTTTTTCTGGCATGATATGATTAATTAATGGGACTGTATCATATGATTAATGCAAAGAAAAACAAACCTATTTGATGTTGTCGGAACGAATTTTTAAAACTAGGTATTCTTTAAAGCAACAGTTATATTCTTTTGCTTTGTATAGTGGTATACGGTTAGGGATATCCTGCACCTCATTCTATGAGGAAAGAGCCTTGATCCCTTCAAGAGGAGTTCGCTCTTAAGCAAAAGTTTATGTTACTGGTTTTAAAAGCGGAGCCTAAACCACTCCATTTTCAAAGCCACTTGAGTTCCTTCAACGATATCAAGTTCATGACGTTAAAGGTTTTTCGCCAAAAACCAGCCGTAGCCCTCCGTCATTTCCGATTGGTATTACCTGATATTCGTGCTACGTTTGTTGGCCTTTGTCAAAGTGTAGTGTTCGGTAGTTATGTAGTGTATTTCTGTTGCATAGTAATACGATTATCTAGGACAGTCGTATAGCCTTGTTAGCCTTTGTCAAGGACTTATACGGGTGGGTTAAGAGTAATCCATGATAATGACAGATTGAACTTAACTTGTGACTTATGATTTGTTGGCCTTTGTCAAGGTCATAAGACGCTCTGGGAAAAAACTATATCGGGAGTTTAAAATATAAGGGAAACTTGCCATATTTGCGAATAGCTTCTGGAGTGTGGTAATTTTGGTCAGCTTCTGTCAAAGGTATTACACAATGATAGTTGGGTCCTGATTCCCACTAATGAGTAGGTATTACTCCTCGGAAGATTTTCACTTCACAATTAGCTAACCTCTTAGTTGTGTAGAAAGTGTTAACGAGTTTACGCCTCTGTAGAAATGGGGATATTTAATTGGGTCTGTGTGAAAGTACGGGGGATCTCCCTTGGAGTACCAACACTGGCCTGGATGAACGGTTAGCGAACTTGTAAGGTGTATATGATCCCGACTAGTTCTCCTTTCAGGGTTTGAAGGAGAATTCGAGGAAACAGTGGGAGCCATTCTGATTAGATAAAGTAATAACCAATCTAATCTTAATAGAGTGTACGCTGAGTGTTTCTTTTCTTATTAGCTATAGTGCCCTCAAGTCAATTATTGTAATCACAGGCACGCGATTGTGATGATTGAGGGAGGCTCTATATGGGTAGAACAGTTTTACTCGAGATGATAGTATGCTATCTGCTTTGTCTTTATCATCATATACATGAATTATATGATATTACAGATCACTATTACATGTTGATAGAGCCCATAGGATTCTTACTTGACTACCAGTATTATGATGGCGGTCATATACATGGGAGCTGGGTGGTCTATATGCATATCCTTAAATGTCCCTAGTCGAGGGAGTATCAAGACTGGGCATCGATACTCCAGAGTAGACTAGTGTATACTTATCTAGACCCTGACGAGGGGCGTTGGCCGTTCTCACAAGACATTGGTGTCAGTTAGTGACCTAAGATAGTATACAGGTGCTCATTAGGTTATGAGTACACTGGACGGACTCGCCGAGAACATGCTAGATGGTATTATACCTATTGTCAGATAGCAGTTCTCAGATGACATGAGTACAGGTTAGTCCGTCGACATGAGATCATCATTTGTCTCATGTGAGTTCCCACTGTACTTTGATTACTACCCTACCACGGCTCAAAGGAGTTGTGCAAATAGGTTTTAGTTGGGTACAGTCCCAAGCCATATGGAGGCAGTGAGCGGATCGTCGGGGATTCGTCTCTCCTGGTATTGGGGGTTGATGTCGTATTATGCTTGGGTGGCCATCACCAGAAATCCTTAGCCAAGGTAGTCGAGAATTACTGATTTGGATAAGTAGTTTCTCAGTGGGTGATGGGCTTCATACCGATACGAAATATCGCGTTATTAGGGATCTGACTTTATCCACCTCCCTAGACTTGATATGCGATACTCTTAGATGAACAAACCGAACTGTATGGAGATTGTCACGGACAAGCTCAGTAAGGGTTCGGATGAGTTTGCTCGTTGGCCTTCATTTCGCTCAATACCTGGGTTGTCGTTACGTACAACTAGTGCCGCTGACGTGCTTGTGTTTAAACCCACTGCCAGCGTATTGATGAGTCTTTAGAGTACCACACAGAGGGTTTCCCAGGTTCAGGCAAAATGATGTAGTATCCATATTGGATACGTGCAGGGTTCCGATCGATTGATTGTACTATGTACCCGGACTTTCGATCGGACAGTTGATAATACTAGCCGGCTCGAGATTGAGCCGGATTATTAAATCAGGTGTTGGTTTAATAATTTATGTATATGTATTTCGATATATATATTCTAGTATTATGTTCTTTATGTTATTCTATCTCTTCGGGTATTCGTATTTCGGTACAAATACAGGTATGTATATACAGTAGAGTGTAATCCGTATTTTTTATAGATAACATTCTGGAAGGTGGACACCTCATTTTGGATTTATCCAAATCATAAATGGAAAATGAGATGGAAAAGGAAAAAGGAGAGTATGGTGAGAACTATGCTTGAATAGTATTGAAAAATAAATTGTTAATTCATTTGTGCTCGCTATCCAAGTATGGTTGCATTTTAAAAATTAGAAAATGAGTTTGATAAAATCATGCTCCATAGTTTGCTCTCTTGGATGGTTGGTTCATTATTTTTGAGATGAGAAAAACGCTCTCACCATTAGCTTCACTCTCCTATTTCTTTTCTTGATTTCCTCCACCTTCATCTTCAACCTCCTCTTTACAATCTCATGTGTTGAGAATTAAGAGAGGAGGTGAGAAAGAGATACACTTAGAACACTCCACTACATCCTAAGCATTCTAGACTAGCTATCTAGAATCCCTAGTTGCTTCATTTGATCTTTTATATGGAGCTACAGCCATGAGCTACATCTCTCGCGTGGATCATCTTCGACGGAGAAAGACCGGCGGCTAAGCTCGATCCAAAGGACCTCAAGGAGCTAAGGGAGATGGTGGAAGACCGAAGGACATGGTTCGTTCGGTATAACACTATATCACAGTAGTTAGACTCCTTTAGATTACTTATTTCATGTTTGGATTCGATTCTAGGTAGTTGTTCTAGCGCCAAGTTCTTTAAAAGCTAAAATTTTTCTTCCGCAATTGGCTATAGTAGATGGCCAGGGCGCTAGGAACCCCAACATAGTATCAGAGCCACCCAAACATTAGAAACTAGTAGTAGACGATGCATTAGATTCAAAAAACTGCGATTTCAAAACCCACTCTTTGTTCTGAAAAATTTTTTATCTCTGAATTTTTTTTAAATAATTGCAGAGACTTAGTTTAGACATGAATATGACACAGAATGAAAACGAGGAAATTTGATGTAAGTTTGGCCGGCCACATTGCAAAAAAAAACGGCTTCGCCATTTTACTATTCACTCCTGGGCATCGTTTTCGTCCAGTGTCTCGGGTTTTGTAAATTGGTGTTTTTGGTCTTGTTTGTTTTCCCCAGATTTTACTTGGTGTTGTCGTTGCTTTGGGGGAACTTGGAAAGTTTCAAAACTTGCATCGTTGATATCTGTGATGTGGTGTATGTGTTTTTCAAACGTCGTCTATTTTCTATATATCGTTTAGACAGGGTTGCACATACTTGCTTATACTGCTGTGATGTTGATATCTGCGATGGCTATGTTCGGATTGTCGTGTGGAATAGCCTCTTGTCCAATGGTAGTTGTACAGTTTAGATTATTTTGTATATTCGTTATTGCGGGGTGAGCGTCCGACATGTGGACTGCCGTTTCCGCCAGTTTGTATATTCTTTTATTAGGGCACGACCGGGTTAAGGTCGATGTCACCATTGTACATATATTTTTCTTTTCTATACTAGTATTATCCCGCGGTGTAGTGCTTGAATAGCCGGGTTCTAGAGGGCAACGGTCCTGCATCTCATGACATTAAGATGGAGGGGGCCTTACTCTAGAATTGGCGGGCTACTCGACGCACTCGTAGTGGGTATAGGATGACCCAAGGAGGGGCGCTCAGGTTACCGGATCCCGTGAAGTGCTGGGTGGCCTATTCACTTTGATGATTGGGGTTTCCTCACTTCTGGGATTGGCGGGTAACTTGCCGCACTCATAGGGGTCTAGATTTTTCATTACACAGGCTATCCACACGACTAGGGAACGTCGGGTTTCACTTGTGGCTCATGTGAAACCCAGGGCTCCTAGATTATCCGTTATTCTGTGATATTTCTGTGATGTTACTTATATCATGCCTGGGAAGAATGGTATATATATATTTATATATACTAGTAGATGTTGTATATGTTTTGCATCCGTGGTAGTCTAGCCCCTGCTCTGCCGTTAGTTAAGTAACCTAACGGTGCATGACAGGGCCCCATGGCGAATGCGGATGGCATATACGTATATTTTATTTTCGTTCCTTTTTCTAGTGTGATATGGATTAATTGATGGGACTGCGTTAATTGTGATTAATGCAAGGAAAAACAAACCTAAATGATGTTGTTGGAACTAATTTTTGAAAACTGTCATTACAGACGTTTCCTTTTGCTTTGCATAGTGGTATTCGGTTATGAATATCCAGCACCTCATTCGACGAGGCAAGAGCCGAGACCCCTTTATCGAGAGTGACCACTTGTGAAAAAGTGTACGTCAGTGTAATAACTTCTCCATAGTCGATTCTTTTACTTTGCATCATGGTATTCGGTTAGGAATATCCTGCACCTAATTCGATGAGGAAAGAGTCGAGATCCCTTCACAGGGTGTGACCTCTTTAGCAAAAGTTTGTGTCACTATATATTTGTAAAACCGCTCGGGTTCTTTCAACGATATCAAGTTCATTACGTTAAAGGTTTTTCGCTAAAAACCATTCGTAGCCCTCCGTCATTTCCTATGAGTAGTGCTCAGTATTCGTGCTGCGTATGTTGGCATTGTAAAGGCGTAGTGTACGGTAGCTGAGTATTACTTTTTTTAGCTTTAGATGTGATTGGTTAAGACTGTCGTACGGTCATGTTGGCATTGTCAAAGACTCTTATGGGTGGGTTTAATTCAATCAAGATAATGACGGTTTGAACTTGACTAGGACCCTTTGATATGTTGGCAATGTCAAGGTCACTTGGATCCTAGGGGAGAAAACCACATCGGGAGTTTCAAATATACAGGAAACTTGCCAGGCATGTGCATACCTTCTGGAGTGTGGTGACTTGAGTGGCTTCCATCAAGTTATCGTGTGATAATAGTTGGATCCCGATTCCTACTGATGAGTAGGTGTTACTCCTCGGGTGATTTTCAGATGATCCCGACTAATTCTCCTTTTAGGATTTGAAGGAGAATTCAAGGAAACAGTGGGAGCCATCCTGATTAAATAAAATGATTAACCAATATAATCTAGGTTAGAGTGCACACTGAATGTTTCTTTTCTCTCTCTCTCTCTCTCTTTGGCAGCGACCATGGCATGACCCTAAACTAAAACTTATGAACCAAGTTAACCGAACTATCTTAAAAAACTTTGGCTTTTGGATTGTCAATTAGTCGCATATATCATTACCACTCCTACATTCCTTTGCATTTCTCCAGAACACTTCGTATCATTATGAAGATCCACATTTTTTGGATATTCCATCGTATAGTTACATACGAACTCGAAGAAACTTGTTCCAGTTCAAGGATGGATTCTGGTTCTGGAGAAATAGAATAAGGATTATTCAATTGTCTTTTCTTTTTACCTTCTCTCAGGTTGTGAGGGCTCCTAGTATTAGGAGAGCACACCTATTATGCTTATTGGATAGTCTTCTTCCAAATCATAGGCAGGTGCCGAAAGGTAAGGAAGGAAGAAAACCAATTAGCCTAAGTGTGGTGTATAGAATGTAAGAAATAAAGACATATAAAGGGACTGGAATGAGGGCAAGAAAATATACGGTTACTGTCATGAATCTGGATAGTGGAAGAGGCATTACTAGGAATATCCGGCCACCCCTTCGAAACATTTTCATGTTGCAGTTTCACTGTGCGGTGTTAATTGAAAACTATTTTCCCAATTAGTTTCTGATTCTAGGGTATGTATTTACCAGTTTTTATTCTCACATCTGTATGGCATTACGGATGCCGAGTGGGAGTAAGATATTGGGAATTGGGTGATTAGATCCTCTATATATCAGAATTCTTTGTAATTGGTGATATTTGAGGAAATCGCCTGGGTTTTGCCTGACAACAAATATTTGGTTTTGAATATCCGTTGTTATGCACCAATTTCAAACTGATATATATGTACGTTTATTTTATAAAGTGAGATATAACTTTTTGAAATTATGTTTATAACATTTACCTATATCAGTTGATGGTTAGGTAAGGAGCATTCAACAGCGGTGTAATTCTTCTTAACCATAGTACAGTTTTCAACCTACGACGCACAGGCTTTGAGTTATTGAACTCAGTGGACTTATATAAAGTATTGTATGTTGTCCGATGTCCGTTAGAACAAAGGGATTGGTACTCGTACTATATTCTGTTTACTCATGACTTCTCTAGTTTTAGACAAGTATTTCGTTGAAATACAAGGTCCAAATTTTGAGAAGATATAGGTATAAGAATAAAGTAGAAAACCATATGTTGCAAGTATCAAGATTCTTCCAGATGATCGAAGATGTAGATACTTGTGTTAGGTATTTCGTTGTAAGTAATATTTTTGATAACTTGTTTCTCTTTCATGTTACTCATGCGTGGGTGCATTCCTTGATGAGTAATGCTGCTTGGTCTCCTTCCATCTAGTTGATATGCACTGGAATCGGCTGCATGTATTTTGAATATGGTTCCAATTAAATTAGTGCATTTGTTTCTATATTAGATATATAGAATGGATTCGTATCTTAACGATGTTAAGGTATATGGAGTTGTCCGTCTTATGCTTAAAACTAGATTCCAGATAAACTCTAGGCACGTTTCAGTAATGGCAGTTTGTGGGTTATCCCGGGCTTTGACGAGGTTTAACATTCTACCATCTGGAAGATCAATAGTTATATTGTTATTGACTCGTGACAGTATTAGTAAAATGGATTTTTTTCAGAAAACATTAGTTCGAGTATGGTAGAACTGGAAGTGAGTCCAGAACCACAAACGATTACTGAAAATTTAGTAGAACCTAAGGATTCAATTAGTTTCAGCAATCCATTAACCACTCCGCAGATTTGGTAGGTAACCTCAGGCACCCGAGATGTACTTTAGTCTCCTAAAAGACGGTGACAGGGAGGTTTTGATTACCCAAACTTGACATTACTGCTGTTCTACACTATGAGATCTTACAGAAGGATGAGTATAACGTCGTTCTAAATTATCTTTAGAAGTGCACGTGTATATGACTCTACCAGAGGGTTGTTGTAGTCAGTGGTAGCAGCGGAAGCATAGTGGAAAAGTTGCTTATGTCTATTTATAGACTAAAACAGGTATAGCGGAGATAGATCATCTAATTTTGATGTAATAGTCATAGAGTTTGACTTCATCAGAACAACAGATGGACCTGGTAAGAAGATAGTATGGAGTGATGTCCTGGTATTTGGATGGCATGCTCTTGATAGGAAGTGATATACCTATACTACAATTGGTTATACTGTGGTTGTCATAAGGTGTTTCTCCACATAGTATCTGGATAAAATATTAGGGATTCTGGTAACTAGATCTATGGTTTTAGATCTAGATTTGGGAAGTGCCCTAATTTGGGTACTTGGCACTATTCTGAGGTGTTTTAGAATGGACGACTCCTGACATGGTGGTGTACCCGCAGGTGATGGAGTCACCCACTCTAAAGAGATGTCTTCTAAACTGATCAAGAGAGGGATTTACATGATTAACATATCTCTTGCTTAGGCAATTGAGTCAATCATAAGATGTCAAGTACCACACCAGATATTGTTTTTGTACTAACTGCAATAAACATATATTAATCCAATCCTGGAGAAATGTTGGGAAGCAGTTATGAACATAAGTGGATGTTCTTGGTATATGGTAACGACGGCCTTCTTCAGGAGGCGGTTATCATTTCAGGCTTTCAAGGTGACCTGGATGACAGAGTGGCTGTCAGAGTTATAGTTTTTACTCTATTGAGGGGCAATATGTTAGACAGGTGGTCCTAGCAGATAATGTGGAAGGTATGGCACAGGATACTGATTAAATTCGGTGGATGATACAGTCTAAGAAGTTTGTTGGATTTGTAGTTCATTTGTGAACTGGGTCCTATCAGATATCCAGACAAATTCTAAGACAGGTATTGCTCATTTCGGGAGATAGTCTTTCACCGTGAAGTTGAGATATGGAGAGATAAAGTAGAAACATTGGAGCGGATCCACTCACTGAGGTTATTTCTCGAACGCAATAGTTTCACAAATGAGCTTTGTGAAACTAATTAGTAGAGAAGTTGGGTGTTTGGTATCACACGGGCTGTAAGTATGCGACACCGCAATAATTAGCCTTAAATGCAAGTGGGAGATTGTTGGCTATAGTGCCCTCAAATCAATTATTGTAAACGCAGGCATGCAACTGTGATGATTGAGGGATGATCAATATGGGTAGAACAGTCTTACTCGAGATGATAGCATGCTATCTGGTTTGTCTTTATCATCATGTACATGTATTATGTGGTATTACAGATCACTATTACATCTTGATGGAGCTCATAGGATTCTTGCTTGACTACCAGCATTATGATGGCGATCATATACTTGAGAGCTGGGTGGTCTATAAGCACATCCTTAAATGTCCCTAGTCGAGAGAGTATCGAGACTGAGTATCGATACTCCAGATAGACTAGTGTATACTTATCGAGACCTCGACGAGGGGCGGTGGTCGGTCTCACAAGCCATTGGTGTCAGTTAGTCACCTAAGGCAGTATACATGTGCTCATTGGGTTATGAGTACACTGGACGGAGTCGCCGAGAACATACTAAATAGTATTATACCAATTTTCAGATAGCAGTTCTCAAATAACATAAGTACAGGTTAGTCTGTCGACCTGAGATCGTCATTTGTCTCATATGAGTTCCTACTGTGCTTTGATTACTACCCTACCACGGCTCAAAGTAGTCGTGCAAACAGGTTTAGTTGGGTACAGTCCTGAGCCACATAGAGGCAATGAGCGGATCGTCGGGGATTCGTCTCTCCCGGTATTGGTGGTTGATGTCGCATTGTGCACGGGTGGCCATCACCATAAATCTTTGGCCAAGGTAGTCGAGAATTACTGATTTGGATCAGTAGTTTCTCAGTGGGTGATGGGCTTCATACCGATACGAAATATCGCGTTATTAAGGATCTGATTTTATCCACCTCCCTATACTTGATATGTGATACTCTTAGACGAACAGACCGGACTGTATGGAGATTGTCACAGACAGGCTCAGTAAGGGTTCTGATGAGTTTGCTTGTCGGCCTTCCTTTCGCTCAATACCTAGGTAGTCGTTACGTACAACTAGTGTCGCTGACGTGCTTTTGGTTAAACCCACTGCCAACGTATTGATGAGTCTTTAGGGTCCTACACAGAGGGTTTCCCTAGTTCAGGCGAAACGATATAGTAGCCATATTGGATACGTGCAGGGTTCCGATCGATTGATTGTACTATGTATCCAGACTATCGATCGGACAGTTGATAATACTAGCCGGCTTGGGATTGAGTCGGATTATTAAATCAGGTGTTGATTTAATAATTTACATATATGTATTTCGATATATATATATTCCAGTATTATGTTCTTTGTGTTATTCTATCTCTTCGGGTATTCGTATTTCGGTACGAATACATGAATGTATATACAGTAGAGTGTAATCCGTATTTTTTTTACAGATAACGTTCTAGAAGGTGGACACCTCATTTTGGATTTATCCATTTATCATAAATGGATAATGAGGTGGAAAAGGGAAAAGGAGAGTATGGTGAGAACCATGCTTGAATAGTGTTGACAAATGAATCGTTAATTCATTTGTGCTCACTATTCAAGTATGGTTGCATTTTAAAAATTGGAAAAATGAGTTTGATAAAATCATGCTTCATGGTTTGCTCTCTTGGATGGTTGGTTCATTATTTTTTAGATATGAAAAACACTTTCACCATTTGCTTCACTCTCCTCTTTCTTTTCTTGAGTTCCTCCACTTTCATCTTCAACCTCCTCTCTACAATCTCATGTGTTGAGAATCAAGAAAGGAGGTAAGGAAGAGATACACTTTGAACACTCCATTACATCCTAGGCATTCTAGACTAGCCATCTAGAATGCCTGGCTGCTTCACTTGATCTTTTATATGGAGCTAGAGCCATGAGCTACATCCCTCGGATGGATCATCTTCGACGAAGGAAGACCGACGACCAAGCTTGATCTAAACAACCTCAAAGAGCTAAGGGAGATGGTGGAAGACCGAAGGACATGGTTCGTTCGGTATAACACTCTATCACAGTAGTTATACTCCTTTAGATTATTAGTTTCATGTTTGGATTCAATTCTAGGTAATTTTTTTCTAGCGCCAAGTTCTTTCAACGCCAAAATTTTTGTTCCGCAATCAACTACGGTAAATGGCCAGGACGCTAGGAACCCCAACATTTCTCTCTGTGGTTACAGTGACCCATGACTTACCTTAAACTAAAACTTATAAACTAAGTTAACCGAACCTTCTTAAAAACTTTGTCTTTGGATTATCATGATTCACGACAAAGTCGCATGGTTATATATGAACCTGAAGAAATTATTTCAGTCGAGGATGGCCACTGATTATGAAGAATTTGGATTGTACTATTCGGTTGTCTCTTCCCTTTACTTTCTCTCAGATTGCGAGAGCTTCTTGCATTAGGAGAGTACACCTATTATGCATATTGGATAGTTTTCTTCCAAATCTTAGGCTGGTGTCGAAATGTAAGGAAGAAAGAAAACCAATTAGCCTAAGTGCGGTTTACAGAAGGTGAGATGTAGAGACATATTAAGAGATTGAAGTGAGGGCAAAAGAAATTACGACTGCTGTCATGAATCTGGATAGTAAAAAAGGTATTACTAGGAATAACCGGCCACCCTCTTGAAACATTTATGTTTCATATTTTCTGTGTACTTGTAAATGAGAACTGTTTTCCTAATTAATTCTGACTCCAGGGTATGTATTTACCGGATTTGGATCTCATATCGGTACAGTGTTACAGATGCTGAGTAGAAGTAGAATATTGGGAAACAGATGATTTGATCCTCAATATCGGACTTCGTTGCAATTTGTGATATTGGATTAAATCGCCTGGTTTTGCATAACATCAAATATTTGGTTTCGAATAACCATTGTTATGCACTAATTTTTAAAATGATATATCTGTATCTTTATTTTATAAAGTGAGACATAAATTTTGAAAATTGTGTTCCAAACATTTAGTTTTATCAGTTGAGGATAATGTAAGATGCATTAAATAACGGTGTAAGACATTCTTAACCAAAATACAGTTTTCAATCTACAACACACATAGTTCAAGTTATTGAACTCTTGGGGCTTATACATGAAAATGTATGTTGTCCATTGTTCTTCGGGAGAATGGTTTGGTACTCCTATGTCATTCAGATTTACCTATGAGTTCCCTGGTTTTAGACATGCATTCATTATAATACTTTGTCCAAAGATTTTGAGAAGTTTATAGGTATAAGAATAAAGTAGAGAACCATGTGTTGAAAGTATCAGGATTCTTCGAAATGATCGAAGATGTAGATATTTATGCTAGGTATTCCATTGTAGTAATTTTGAGAACTTGATTCTCTCACAGGTTACTCATCTGTGGGTGCACTCCTTGATGAGTAATATTGTATTGGTCTTTTTCCATTTAGGTGATATGCACTGAAAACAGCTGCATGAAATTTGAATCTGGTTCCATTTAAATTAGTGTCTTTGATTCTATATGGATATAGATTGGTTGCATATCTTGAGCTTACTAACATATGGAGTTATCCGGTTTCTGTTTAAAAGCAGAATCTGGACAAACTCATGGCACGCTTCGGTAATGGAAGTTTATGGATTATCCCAAGCATTCGCTAGGGTTTTGTTTCTACCATTTTCAAGATCAATAGTTACATACCATTTTCAAGATCAATAGTTACATTGTTCTTGACTTAACACCTTTTAATAAAAAGAATCAATTTGTAAAGAAAACTAGTGGGAGTATAATAGAACTGGAAGTGATTCTAGAACCATAAACGGTTACTGAAAATTTAGGAAAACCCGAAGATTCAATTGGACTTGACCAACCTTAGTCACTTCGCAGATTTAGTAGGTGACCTCATTCACCCAAGAGATACTTCGGTTTTCTCATAGACAGTGACAGGGAGGTCAGCATCATTATGATGATGGCCCTACTAGTTATCTGCAGGTCATAAAAAGTTGTAACTTTAAGGTGACCAAATGTTTTATATCCAAGTTGGACTCTATGCACTTAAGCTGTTAGTTATGTGTATTCCTTAGAGGTCATTATTGTACATATGATGTATATTATAGTGGATGCTTAGACATATATAGAGAGGAATTTCTTGCTCGACATGATAGTATGCTATCTGGTTGCTCTTTGTCTTAACATGTAGACTTGTATTGTGATACTGTCTTACTCTCACATATTGATAAAGCTTTTAGGATGTGTTCTTGACTACCAGGACTATGATAGAGATCATACTAGTGGGGCCAGGGTAGTCTACAAGTACATCCTTTAATTTTTCCTAGTCGAGAGTGTATCGAGACAGGGCATCGATATTCCAGAGTAGACTAACGTATATGCTTCGTGACCCATATGTTGGGCAATGGATGATCCCACATCCATTGGTATTTGACATCAAAGATGGTATACGGGTGCTCAGTGGAGACTGGGTACACTGAACGGACTCGCCGAGAACTTTTAGTTGGTATTATACCTATCGTCAGATAGCAGTTCTCTGGTGACACTAGTACATGTTAGTTTGTAGACCCTAGATCGTCATAGATTCTTGTATGATTCCTTCTGTTCTTTGATTTCCACCTTACCACGTTCAAGAGAATGTGCAAAAAGGTGGATTTTGGGTACAGTCCCGAATCACATGGAGGCAATGAGCGATAGGAGGGGATTCGGCTATCCCGGTTTTGGGGGTTGATGTTGCGCTGTGCTCGATTGGCTATAACAGGAAGTCCCTGGCCAGGGCTGATACGGAGATCTACTGCTAAGTATTATCAGTAGTTTCTCGACCCGTTATGAGCCTCACATCGGCACAACTTATCGGTTACTGGGGTCTGACGTTTGCCACCCCTAGACTAGATATGCGACATATCAGACGAAGAGACCGGACTGTACGGTAGTGTCACTGACAGGCTTTACAGAAGTAAGAGCAGGCTTGCTTGTTGATCTTCTGATCGCTCAATACCCCGATAGCCATTACGTCCAGCTAGTACCGCTGACGGCTTGTGGGTGCTTGATATGATCATCACCTACTGCCGGCGTATTGACGAGTCTTTAGAGTCCTATACAGAGGTTTATTGGCTCAGGCAAAATGAAGTAGGAGCACATATGTGATATGTGTGGGACCGAGATTAATACGAGTATGTGATACCGTATTCTATTCTAGCGATTTATGATATCGGTCGGTTATATGAGATAAAGCCGGGTTATCGAATCAAGTGTTAATTCGATAAGTTGATACAAATAATATTAGTCGGATTATTAAATCAAGTGTTGATTTACTGATTTAATGTATAATTATATATTTGATATATTAATTTACATTAACTAATATTAGCTCACTTAAGCATTTCTTTTCTCACTTATGCATTTAATATATATGTGATATATATTAATTGTGTTTCTTTTTGTGTCATGCTTGATGCCACAAGCTACATGGGTGTATGAGACTCACACCATGCTCATGATAATGCGAGGTTTATTTATTTAAAGTAAATCCAAATTAGTTGGAAATTAGTCACATGGGTGAAGCTTGTGGAAGCTTATAGACCCATTGACTTAGTCCACTAGTTTTGTCTTACCTTAGATATTTATTAACCTAACCATTATCTAAACCTATGGTTAAGTCTCTACATGAGTTATATGAAATATTTTCTCACCTATGGCTGTCATAACATTATTGGTTTCATCTTCTTCATCAACAAGAGAGAGCTCTCTAGGTTTTGGAGAGGGGTGGAAAATTAGTGAGAAAAATATTTCTAAAGTGAGCAAAAATCCTGCTTCATCATCCTCTACTATATTAGCTATTTAGTTTAGGGTGTTAGCTTCACTAATCCCTAATTAGTGAAGAGGTAGCTTGAGTTGGTGTCTCCTCGACGTAAATCATCTTCGGCCTCGAAGACCTCGTGCAAGCTTGTTCGTTTCATCTTGTGGAGCCATTCTTGAGTCCGGAAGATCACTATTTAGAGCGAAGGGACTACTACACGAAGATATTGAAGTGAAGGACCGGTCTACAAAGGTTGTATTCCATGTTCATTTACATGTAAAGTTGTTTACATGTTGTATTGTCTAATTCTCTAGTTAACATTCTAGGGTTAGGGTTGTTTAGCATGGCAAATTTTTTAAAATGGCATGGACGATACCTTCTGAAACCTTACTGTCATCCTAGGTATTCATACAGTGGTATCAGAGCCAGGCTAGAGAATTAGACAATATTTATAGAATTATAAAACCGAAACAACTCCGAAACATCCGAAATAAAAACCTAGTTTCTGTCAAATTTTTTAAGTCGTCGAAATTTTTTTAAGCAACTGCAGAATGTTATATGAGAAGTAACATGAACACTGAACAAATACAAACCCATTTCGCCCGATTTGACCCGGTGACTTGCCCAAATTTTCCGAGCTGGCCGGCCCCATGGTGTCATCTCGGGTTCGTATTCGTTTGGTGTTCTGATCTCTGGGTTTCGGTGTTTCAGGTATTGCTTGTTTTTGCAGAAATTGCATGAGATGTTAACTTTCTGTAAAGGAAATTTGGAGTGTTTTGTAATCGTAATTCTAACAATATTTTGGGTTATTTAGATGGCGTTAAAAAGTTCGAACGAATATCAAATACCTGTAAGTCTACGGTAGCGCCCCGGCCGTCGATCCGAGGCCAAAATGCGGAAACGAAAACTTTTTCTAAACTTGAAACTGGCGCTATCGCAGACTTTAATCCCGGATCGAACCATTAACCTATAACTAGCAAACTAGAGAAGGGTTAGAAAGGCTATACCAATCGATCCGTGTCCTTCGGTCTTTGGCCACCTTTCCAAGCTCCACGCGGCATCTCCGATCTCCGGTCTCCTCGTCGGGAAGGGCACCACACCTTCGAATCCTTTTACGGGCTCCCGCTTCGTCCGAAGCAACTCGGAGACGAAGTTTGCTAGCCGACGTGTCCAAGGTGATGTAGAGAATGCGTGTAATCACTTTGTCTTTTGACACTCTAGGATTCTCAATACATGAGATGGCTAGAGTGGAGGTAGAAGATGATGCCATGGTGGAATATGTGAGATAGAGGAGGAAGAAGAAGTAGAGCCTTTTCTTTCTTATGAGAAAAAATATGAGAGAGAGAGTTAGAATGATAAACACAAGAGCAAACCCCTTTACATGGCTGCTCTCTCTCTCTCCATCTTTCATTTCACACTCAAATCCATCAATTAACATGACATGTTCACCAAAAAAGAGACCATAAGTCACCAAATTGAACATGCCACATTAATTGGTTCTCATGATGAATTCCACTCAGAATTTCCGCCAAAATAAATATTAACCCAAATGTTTATGACAATAAAAAGAACCGGCAACATCTAAAGTAAACTCGTGACGAATCACAAGGATACCCCTCACCTGTATATACATACATGCATCCGCATTCCGACTGAATGCGTATGCGATGAGACTAAAGTAATCCAACAAATCTAATACTAGGATCCGGCTTAAACCAAAGCCCACTAGTATGATCCGTCCGATCATGATCCGTGCACAACTGCACGTATATGATCGAACCCTGCCGTATATCATACGACCTCTACAACGTTTCGCCCGAAACTTGAGAAACTGTCTGTAGGGGACTCTAAAGACTCGACAATAGTTTGGCTGTGGATTTAACTGAAAGGTTCCTAGGCACCCAAGTGGGTTCTCACAAGGAATCGAACATGCCAAATTAAAATTTTTAGTGCCGAGAAACCCTAGACTACGGATCTTTAACTAGATGTTTAGGCGAAAAAGAAAGCTAGTTAACAGTTAACTACTATGATACGGATATACAACCTTTGTAGATCCGGATTTCCACCTCCACGGCTCCGCAACGTCATGTCCTCGCTGTCCATCATGAATCCTCGACTCGATCATCGTCTTCATCGGGAAAGCAAGCGGAATAGCTCGTCGGCTTTGTGTCAAAGACGATCTACGTCGAGGTTGCACAAACTCAAGCTCCGACTTCACAAACTTGTGAAACTTGTGAAGTAAACACCCAAAACAACTTGGCAAGAGGTAGAGGGTGAAGAAATAGGAGGTGGGTTCACTTTGGATTTGGATTTAACTCACTAAAGCTCAAGTTGCCATTGGAGTAGCAAGCTTGAAGAAGAAGAAGAAGATGAGTTCTAGAAAAATTATGATAAGTCTTCTCTTAAAAATAAATATAAAACAAATACTTATCATAACTTGAACTAGGGTTAAGTGTAGAGAATTAACCATGGTCACTTTGATGGGTTAGGGTTAAGCATGAAGATAAGGATGGTTAGCATAGTCAAAGTTTCATGAAGCTTCAATAAAATGACAAAGAAAGCCACCATTCTCATCTTATTGTTTTCCAAATAAATAAATAAATAAATAAGTAAATAAATGAAAATGCAAAACCCTAATTATCATATTAACCATGGATTAATTTTATACACTTAACTAAATGATCAAGTATCATCAAACATGATACAGAAAAGTGCACGAAAGTATATCACATATACAATGTGCAATCCAAGTGAGAAAAATCCGTTTAAAGTGAACCAATACTAGTTAATGCAAAGTAATATATCAAATATATAATTATACGTTAAATCATTAAATCAACACTTGATTCAATGATCCGGTTATATCGCATACAACCGACTAGTATGTAATGTATCGATTTATCGAATCAATGATTCGATAACTAGGTCATATCGAATATAACCAATCGAAACATATATCGCGAGAATGAAGTGCGGTATCACATACACGCATTATTCTCGGTCCTGCACATATCTCATATGCGCTCCTATTTCGTTTCGCTTGAGCCAGGAAACCTCTGTGTAGGACTCTAAAGACTCGTCAATACGCCGGTAGCAGATGATGATCATATCAAGCACCCACAAGCCGCAAGCGGTCTGCTAAACGTAACGGCCACCCGGGTATTGAGCGATCAGAAGATCGACGAGCTAGCCCGCTCACACTCCTGCGAATCCGACCAGTAACACTTACCATACAGTCAAGTCTCTTCGTCTGATACGTCGCATATCAAGTCTAGGGGTGGTATACGTCAGACCCCAATAACCCGATAAGTCGTGCTGATATGAGGCTCGTAACGGGTCGAGAAACTACTGGCAACACTTACCAGCAAATCTCTGATCAGCCCTGGCCAGGGACTTCCCTGTTACGGCCAATCGAGCACTACGCAACATCAACTCCCAATACCGGGAGAGACGAAACCCCTCCTATCGCTCATTGCCTCCATGTGATTCGGGACTGTACCCAAAGACCACCGTTTTGCACGCCCTCATGGACGTGGTAAGGTGGAGATCAAAGCACAGTGGGAATCACACAAGACTCTATGACGATCTCGGGTCTACAGACTAATCTGTACAAGTGTCACCTGAGAACTGCCATCTGACGTGAGGTATAATACCATCTGGGAGTTCTCGGCGAGTCCGTCCAGTGTACCCAGTTTCCACTGAGCACCCGTATACCATCTCTGATGTCAAACACCAATGGATATGGGATCATCCATCGCCCATCACATGGGTCGAGAAGCGTATACGCTAGTCTACTCTGGTAAATCGATGCCCCGTCTCGAGATACCCACGACTAGGGACCTTGAAGGATGTACTTATGGACTACCATGTTCCCACTAGTATGATCTGCATCATAGTCTAGGTAGTCAAGTACAAATCCTAAGGGCTTTACCAACATGTAACTATAAGACAGTATAAAGAGACTAGTGTACATGTTAAGATAAATGGCAACCAGATAGCATACTATCATGTCGAGCAAGAAAGTCATCTCTATATATGTCCAAGCATCCAATATAATATACATCATCTGTACAATACTGGCCTCTAGGGCATACATACAACTAACAATCTCCCACTTGCACTAGGGCCAGCTGCTGTAGTATCTCATACCGAGCATCCCGAAGAGTCTCTCAAACTGTATCTGGGGAATGGCCTTCGTGAGTGGATCCGCCGTGTTGTTCTTCGTGTCAACTCTCCTGACCTCGATCTCCCGGCGATCAACTATCTCCCGGATCAGGTGATACCGCCTCAGAATATGCCTGGACCGCTGATGGGACCTGGGTTCCTTGGCCAAAGCCACCGCTCCATTGTTATCGCAATACAAAGGTATTGGATGCTCAATGGATGGAACCACTCCAAGTTCAGTAATGAACTTCTTGATCCAGACAGCCTCTTTGGCAGCATCGTTGGCAGCGATGTATTCAGCCTCCATCGTCGAGTCTGCCACGGTTTCCTGCTTGGAACTCTTCCAGCTAACCGCCCCTCCGTAAAGGGTAAAGACAAAACCCGACTGCGACTTAGAGTCGTCCTTATCACTCTGGAAGCTCGAATCGGTAAAGGACTCCACTTGGAGTTCTCCGTTACCATACACCAAGAACATATCTCTAGTCCTTCGCAAGTACTTGAGAATGCTCTTCACAGCTGTCCAGTGACTCTCTCCAGGATCAGCTTGATACCTGCTCACTACACTTAGTGAGTATGCTACATCGGGTCTAGTACATAGCATCGCATACATGATAGAGCCTACCGCCGAAGCATAGGGTATCCCTTGCATGCGAGCTCTCTCCAAATCAGTCTTGGGAGACATCTCTTTGGAGAGAGTGACTCCAGAGATCGTGGGCATGTTCCCACGCTTGGACTCTTCCATACTAAACCTCTTTAGTATGGTGTCAATGTACCTGGATTGAGACAATCCCAAAATCCGTTTGGATCTATCTCTATAGATCCTGATTCCCAATATGCAGGAGGCATCACCAAGATCTTTCATTGAGAATCTTTGTGATAAGAAGAGCTTGACCGATTGCAGCATAGGAATGTCATTTCCTATCAAGAGTATGTCGTCCACGTACAATACGAGGAAGACAACCTTACTCTCTGCCACCTTCTTGTAGATACAAGGTTCATCTGGATTTTTGACGAAATCAAACTCTTTGATTACGACGTCAAAGCAGATGTTCCAACTCCGCGATGCTTGCTTTAATCCATAAATGGATTTAAGCAGCTTGCACACCTTCCCGCTGCTCCCACTGTCTACGAAGCCCTCTGGCTGAGTCATGTACACGCACTCTTCTAAATCACCATTTAGAAAGGCGGTCTTAACATCCATTTGCCAGATTTCGTAGTCATGAAAGGCAGCAATGGCAAGCATGATTCGGATGGATTTAAGCATAGCCACTGGAGAAAAGGTCTCGTCATAGTCCACACCTGGTCTTTGACGAAAACCCTTTGCTACAAGTCTAGCTTTGAAAGTCTCTACTTTCCCATCTACACCAAGTTTCTTCTTAAAGATCCACTTGCTCCCAATGGGTTTTACCCCTTCAGGAGCAACTTCCAAAGTCCATACTTTGTTGGTGTACATGGAATCCATCTCGGACCGCATAGCATCCAGCCATTTCACTGAGTCCCCACTCGTGATGGCCTGCTCGAAGCTAGTTGGGTCATCATCCTCCATGATGCAATCCTCACTTCCACCATCAATGAGAAAACCATAGTATCTCTCAGGTGGACGAGAAACCCTACTAGATCGGCGGAGAGGCTGGGGTACGTCGGGCACCACTGAATCCTCTGGTTCTAGTAAATTGTCAGTTGCAGTTTGTGGTGCTGGAACCTCTTCCAGTTCTACCTCTTTGCCATTAGTTTCTTTTGCAAGAAATTCCCTTTCCAAAAAGGTGGCATGCTGAGCAACAAACACTCTTTGTTCCTCAGCTTGGTAGAAAAAATATCCTTGAGAATTCTTAGGATATCCCACGAACTTGCAAAGGACTGATCGTGCCTCGAGTTTGTCCGGATTTTGCTTTTTGACATAGGCCGGACAACCCCATATCTTAATTCGCTTAAAATATGGTCTCTTCCCACTCCATATCTCATATGGTGTGGTAGGTACAGATTTAGACGGAACCAGATTCAATAGGTATATGGCTGTCTCAAGCGCATACCCCCAAAAGGAAATAGGTAACTCAGCATTACTCATCATTGAACGCACCATATCTAATAGGGTGCGATTCCTTCGTTCCGATACACCGTTGTGCTGTGGTGTATAAGGAGGAGTAAGCTGAGAGAGAATCCCATTCTCTTTTAGATAATCCAGGAATTCACTGCTTAAGTATTCACCTCCTCGATCAGATCGAAGAACCTTAATACTTTTGCCCGTTTGGTTTTCTACCTCATGCTTATATTCTTTGAATTTCTCAAAAGCTTCAGACTTGTGTTTCAACAGGAACACATGCCCGTATCTAGAGAGATCGTCAGTGAATGTAATGAAGTAGGAAGAACCATTTCTGGCGTGTGTAGACATTGGACCGCATACATCACTATGCACCAGTCCTAAGAGTTCAGTGACTCTTTCTCCGTGTCCTTTAAACGGAGTTTTGGTCATTTTTCCTTTGAGACATGAATGGCAAGTGTCATAAGATGATAATTCGAATGAATTCAAATATCCGTTCTTATGCAACTTAGCTAGTCGTGTCTCATTGATATGGCCAAGTCTACAGTGCCACAAGAAGGAGTCGTTCATTTCTGAGCTTTTCCTTTTGTGTGTGTTTTGTATATTGAAGACTGTATTTTGATTGAGAATGAATATGCCATTATGTAGCGAGCCTGATGCAATCAACCTTTGATCTAGGAATATGTTCATAACATTATCCTTTACTACAAAATTATAACCTTCTTTACTTAATAAAGAAACTGATATAATGTTGCACATCATGTTCGGTATATAATAGCATTCATTCAAGACTAGTGTATCACCATTTGGTAATACTAGGTGATATATGCCAACTGCTTTGGCTGCAACATTTGCCCCATTCCCTACATGAACGGAATGTTCACCTTTTCTCAGTTCTCTACCTTTTCTCAGCCCATGTAACATCTTACATATGTGGGATCCTGACCCGGTATCTAATACCCAGGACGTAGGGTGAACTGAGAAACAGTTCTCAATGACAAACACACCCGAAGATGATACATCATCATGCATGTTCTCCGTTTGGGCGGTGTGAGAATCCAGATATTCTCCTGTTTCCTGTTCAGTCTTATAACACTTATAAGATAGAACGGGTTCAACGTTCCCCTGCACAGTATAACATGCGGGTTCGGTCAATACATCCATTTTATTATCTTTATTAAGGCATGAAATGGTCGCTACCTGGAGAGAGAGAGAAGAAAACACTTTAGCGTAAGCTCGTGCAAGATCAGATTGGTTTTTATCTTATCTAATCAGGATGGCTCCCACTGCTTTTTATCAAATCTTCCTCCAAACCCTAAAAGGAAAGACTAGCCGGGATTAATTACACACTGCAAGTTCGCCAATCATTCAGCCAGGCCAGTGTCGGTACTTTGAGGGAGGTCCCCCGTGCTTTCGCACGAACCTAATTACTGTAAACCTCGTTTTCCAGAGGCGTAACCTCGTTAACACCTTTCTAGACACCTACTTGATCGGCTAATTGCACTGTGTAAAACTCTCCCAGGAGTAACTCTTACTCGCAGCGGGTATCGGGATCCAACTATCTCATAGAAGGTATGCAATCTCATTGCAAATTTCAACACTTGAAATTCCCGATAATATTTTGCCCCAGGCGATCTATGACCTTGACTGAGTCAACAAACCATAGACCGCAAGTAAAGTTCAACCCGTCATTTCCTGATTGAATTAAACCCACCCGCACGACCCTTGACTAAGTCAACAAGGCCGCACGACTACCCTAATCCAATCTGCATCATATGCATAAACAGATAAATAGTAATTAGCTACCGCACACTACGCCTTGACTGAGTCAACAAACGCAGCACGAATACTAACTATTACTTATCTGAAATGACGGAGGGCTACGTTAGGTTTTTAAGAAAACCCTTTGCGTAATGAACTTTATATCGTTGTAGAATCAAATAAAGTTTTGAAATGGAGTGATTTTGAGGCTTTTCTAGTTTTGCTAAAGGAGTCACTCCCGGTGAAGGGATCTCGGTCCTTTCCTCGTCGAATGAGGTGCGGGATATATCATATATATCGCTGTGCAAAGCAAAAACCCAAAAGCAGTCAAAAGCAAACCGAGTGTGTAGCATCTGCCAGTTATTGCTAAAGGAGTCACTCCCGGTGAAGGGATCTCGGTCCTTTCCTCGTCGAATGAGGTGCAGGGTATATCATATATACCGCTATGCAAAGCAAAAACTGTAGCTACCTGTTTTATTTAAAATCTGATTCTACAACATCTTAGGTTTCTTTTCTTTCATTAATCACATTAATGAAGTCCCATCATTTAATACCTAAACATCACAGATAGATATGACGTACACTTATGCCATCCGCATTCGCCTCGATGTCCCCTCGTGCACCGTTAGGTTAGGTAACTAACGACAGAGCAGGGCAGGGCTAGCGCGGGTGTAAAACATAAGTAACGTCTATATAATATATCATATATACTATATACTATATCCATCACAGAATCACATCACAGATATCGCAGCAGAATAAACATATGAAATATTGGATATACTAGGACGTCCGTGTTTTTAATACGAGCCAGTATAAAACACGGATTCCACGGTCGTGATGAATAGCCAATCCCACACCCCCAGACCCCTACGAGAGCGGCAAGCAACCCTGCCAATTCTAGGGTTAGGAGACCCGGACTCGACTCCTCGAGTTGGTCTCCCACTGGACCCCAGAACCCGGTTACTTGTGCTCCCCTCCTTGGGTCTATCCTAGTGCAGAAAAGTAAATAATATACAAAGGGTGACAACTCCCGCATCCTGGAAGTGCCCCGAATAAAAGAATATTACATACAAGTTTTTACATGAATGAAAAAGAAAAACACTCATCTCACATAAAAACCCCGGCTATTCAAATACGACGATCCAATATAACATATCCAGCAACACATAACATCACATGTCATCAACGTAAGTAAGTATGCATACCCCAATTGTCCTTGACGTATAGCAACGAAACCGGCGATATGAACATACTACACTTACGGTCACAGAAAAGAAAGTGTAAAACTACAACAATTGGAATCCGCAACCTCTTTAGACATCACATGCCTAACAGTTATAAACCCCGCATTTTAGTCCCATCATCGAAAACTCTTTTCGATATCTTGTGAAACTAAACTGCTAGATCTATAACATTCATTCAGTTATCACATAACTGTTTGTGAATTCCAATTATTGTATCCAATTCCGGATAAATAGAATATATCAAACTTTCCGATCGAACATTCGAACACCCAAGTTTTCCCGACACCGATCAACACATGAAATAGGCTCAAAGACATTCACTTCATACCTCAGTACCGACGGTCCAGCCGTAGAAGGGTCAAGCCAACGCCTCACATGTGGCACGCCGTACTGCCCCAAACCCGAAGGTTCAAAGGGTAGTTCAAGACGGTCACATAATCGAGTTAAGGTTTGTGTCTTCTAGAGGGACCATCGCGTTACTTGCACTACTCAGAACGTCTTTTAACCACACAATAATCCAACACTTGGATATTCCGGCAGGGGAAAACCTGGGTATTTATATCCGGTCGAACTCTTTAACATATTCTACAATTATCTGGAAAAACTCTAAAAGACGAAATTTGATAATCCGATCGAAATACAGATTCCCAATAGTACCCCAGAATACTCTTCTGTAAAGTCACAATAAAAATATCCCAGAAAACACAGCATTTAATTATATGAGTTACTGTGAAGAAAAAATTGCATAAAGGAACAGTACCGCCGCGGAAGGGCCGCACATGCCTAGCATGTGCCGCGTTTCCGCGGTGGAAAATTTGAATCAAGTCCTCGTATTTCACAGTAATTCATATAACACCCTGCTTGATTTTCTACATATTTTTAATTGACAAAAATCCGAATTTTTAGAAAAAGTCCAGAGAGCATTTTTAGGTTTTGGATTTCGGTTCGATCGGGTTTCAAACGTCGTCGGGACTTCGCCTAAGGCTCTAGCTAGGCTCTGATACCAGTGAAAGGTTCCTAGGCACCCAAGTGGGTTCTCACAAGGCATCGAACATGCCAAATTAAAATTTTTAGTGCCGAGAAACCCTAGACTACGGATCTTTAACTAGATGTTTAGGCGAAAAAGAAAGCTAGTTAACAGTTAACTACTATGATACGGATATACAACCTTTGTAGATCCGGATTTCCACCTCCACGGCTCCGCAACGTCATGTCCTCGCTGTCCATCATGAATCCTCGACTCGATCATCGTCTTCATCGGGAAAGCAAGCGGAATAGCTCGTCGGCTTTGTGTCAAAGACGATCTACGTCGAGGTTGCACAAACTCAAGCTCCGACTTCACAAACTTGTGAAACTTGTGAAGTAAACACCCAAAACAACTTGGCAAGAGGTAGAGGGTGAAGAAATAGGAGGTGGGTTCACTTTGGATTTGGATTTAACTCACTAAAGCTCAAGTTGCCATTGGAGTAGCAAGCTTGAAGAAGAAGAAGAAGATGAGTTCTAGAAAAATTATGATAAGTCTTCTCTTAAAAATAAATATAAAACAAATACTTATCATAACTTGAACTAGGGTTAAGTGTAGAGAATTAACCATGGTCACTTTGATGGGTTAGGGTTAAGCATGAAGATAAGGATGGTTAGCATAGTCAAAGTTTCATGAAGCTTCAATAAAATGACAAAGAAAGCCACCATTCTCATCTTATTGTTTTCCAAATAAATAAATAAATAAATAAGTAAATAAATGAAAATGCAAAACCCTAATTATCATATTAACCATGGATTAATTTTATACACTTAACTAAATGATCAAGTATCATCAAACATGATACAGAAAAGTGCACGAAAGTATATCACATATACAATGTGCAATCCAAGTGAGAAAAATCCGTTTAAAGTGAACCAATACTAGTTAATGCAAAGTAATATATCAAATATATAATTATACGTTAAATCATTAAATCAACACTTGATTCAATGATCCGGTTATATCGCATACAACCGACTAGTATGTAATGTATCGATTTATCGAATCAATGATTCGATAACTAGGTCATATCGAATATAACCAATCGAAACATATATCGCGAGAATGAAGTGCGGTATCACATACACGCATTATTCTCGGTCCTGCACATATCTCATATGCGCTCCTATTTCGTTTCGCTTGAGCCAGGAAACCTCTGTGTAGGACTCTAAAGACTCGTCAATACGCCGGTAGCAGATGATGATCATATCAAGCACCCACAAGCCGCAAGCGGTCTGCTAAACGTAACGGCCACCCGGGTATTGAGCGATCAGAAGATCGACGAGCTAGCCCGCTCACACTCCTGCGAATCCGACCAGTAACACTTACCATACAGTCAAGTCTCTTCGTCTGATACGTCGCATATCAAGTCTAGGGGTGGTATACGTCAGACCCCAATAACCCGATAAGTCGTGCTGATATGAGGCTCGTAACGGGTCGAGAAACTACTGGCAACACTTACCAGCAAATCTCTGATCAGCCCTGGCCAGGGACTTCCCTGTTACGGCCAATCGAGCACTACGCAACATCAACTCCCAATACCGGGAGAGACGAAACCCCTCCTATCGCTCATTGCCTCCATGTGATTCGGGACTGTACCCAAAGACCACCGTTTTGCACGCCCTCATGGACGTGGTAAGGTGGAGATCAAAGCACAGTGGGAATCACACAAGACTCTATGACGATCTCGGGTCTACAGACTAATCTGTACAAGTGTCACCTGAGAACTGCCATCTGACGTGAGGTATAATACCATCTGGGAGTTCTCGGCGAGTCCGTCCAGTGTACCCAGTTTCCACTGAGCACCCGTATACCATCTCTGATGTCAAACACCAATGGATATGGGATCATCCATCGCCCATCACATGGGTCGAGAAGCGTATACGCTAGTCTACTCTGGTAAATCGATGCCCCGTCTCGAGATACCCACGACTAGGGACCTTGAAGGATGTACTTATGGACTACCATGTTCCCACTAGTATGATCTGCATCATAGTCTAGGTAGTCAAGTACAAATCCTAAGGGCTTTACCAACATGTAACTATAAGACAGTATAAAGAGACTAGTGTACATGTTAAGATAAATGGCAACCAGATAGCATACTATCATGTCGAGCAAGAAAGTCATCTCTATATATGTCCAAGCATCCAATATAATATACATCATCTGTACAATACTGGCCTCTAGGGCATACATACAACTAACATTAACCACTTGCACGTCAGTGGTACTAGCTGTACATAACGGGCTACCAGGTATTGACCAAAAGGGAGATCGATGAGCGAACTTATCCTGACACCCTACCGAGCCTGTTAGTGACAATATCCGTACAGTCCATTCCGTTCATCTATGAGTATCGCATGTCAGGCCTAGGGCGTTGGTAAAAGTCAGACCCCCAAAAGCGGTACAAGTCGTGTCGGAGTGTAGCCCAGAACGCCCTGAGATACTTGTCACGACCCGAAGGTACGGAACGTGACCGGCACTTAAATTACGAAGCATCTAGAGGCGCAACGTAATCTAAGTAAGCCGAAGCCTAGAAATCTAAACCATATAAAACAAGATGTAAAGGAAAACATGTAGAAAAACAAGTTTAAAAGCCACATCCAATTTTCTCAAAAATTACGGCAGAGTCACCTTTGTAAAAACTGGCCCCAAACGGGTACAAACAAGAATAATATATATACAAACAATAAAAGGAATCCCCAAGCGGGAGCTAGCTCTACGCCAACAGGCGGAAACAACCACACCAAGCACAATAATATACAACGCCAAAGGACAAGGCTCAAAACTCAAAAGAAAACAAATCCACCAGATACCATAATAATACAAGCGCGACTCTAAGGTCGAAATAAATAACTGGTCCTTTAAACTTATCAAGTAATACAAGTCTGGTTGATGGAGGTTACTAGATACCAATGAAATAATAAAAGTACAACGGCAGTCATGATACAAGTGAACCAACCTACCAAGCAAATCACCCTGAATGAAATGATGTGCCAGCAAACTGCCAAGGAAACCTGTACATCGAACCTGTAATAAAATTTGGCACAACGGGGTTGAGTTGCCAGCTCGTGAGTAGAAGACATCTGCGAAAAGAAATCGAATGCACGACGTTGTCCTAGGTCATAATAATATACTAATATATCACTAGTCATCTAGTAATGGCAGGGTAATAAACTACGCGTAAGTGCAAATACTCCGTGCTCGTGTCAGTGCCTCAAATAGTAATATGTCATGTGAATGAGTATGCATGCACCATGAATGTAAAACAATCAACCCTGAAATCTGGATATATCTGTATAAGAAGTCTTTAACTTTCATCATAGTAAAATTTGTATAGAAATCTGAAACATCATCGATGAAATCTATGGAAATCCGTGTCAAGCATCAACACAAAACATGTAAATCTCAAGTCTCAATATCTCATAGTCTCAATATCTCGGGCTCCGTCAGTCCGGATCGGCCCATATCATCAAATCTCACGACAACGGTCGGTATCCTCCGGATATCCGCCGCGCCAGACACCACCGGTAGGTAGTCTTCCCCTGCCAGGCTCATCGTCTACAACTCGATCTTCTTGCCCCGAGGTACCATACCGGGCCCACCATATACCCGAGACGGTTCATCCACTCCTCGAATCGGGTCTCGAAATCCAACAGAAAACATGAAATCTCATGGTGGACGACACATACATCACGAGAAAACCGCAACTTATATTTTAAAAAGAGAGGAGGAGAGAGAAGCATTTATATATATTCTTGCGGTTTTCCCCCAAAATCCAGAAATCTCATAGAAATCCAAAATCCCAAAATCATGAGTAAGTAAATAATAAGTATCGGCATAAGCCCTACAATACTGCATGATAACGTGAAAATGTGAATGCATGAAATGTTTAAGTAATAAATGCAATGTCTGGACTAACACCTGAGAGTAATCACAATATTATATCGATCTAGCCTTTAGCTGATTCTACCAATAAAAGATAATATGTTCTAAAGTGTACGTGATGTAGCAATTACCGATGATGATGTGTGTGAGCCGGCAATTAAGTGTACGTGGAATATGCGCATCATCGGTAATGGTGCTAGTGTCCTAACAGGCAGAGTTTCATACTGACTAAAGAAACATATGTATGAACATACAACATGATGATTACGATCTGAATGTAAAGATGGACGTGTATTAACCACTCATTTGTAATATACATGTCTAACTACAACTATCTGACTCGAGCCTAAACCAGTATCTATCTAACCCCCTAAGGAACTAAACTAAAGAAACTAGCCGATAAGAAAAAAGAATCCACCTAAGATCTGAGTCCATATCTCTAATAGTCGGCGATCCAGTCTCCATAGCGTCACGTACGTAGTACGACTTCCTCGAATCAAGAGTGCGGATCAACCATCACATCTATGCCTCGTACGGTAAATCCATCGTACGACATCCTAATATCTGGGTACGGGTCAAGTATCACCTACGTACATCATCATTCGTATAATATAATCATCAAATAATGTCATGATCAAAAGTACTGTACCGTAATCGCATACATCCCAATATCATCAATCATATATCATTGTCTGCATACATATACCTCGTCAATTGTTCCTCAGAAATATCATGTCATATATCATATCATAATCAGGTCACACATATATCATATCGTAATCAAGTCACACATATATCATATCGTAATCAAGTCACAGATTACAGCCCGGGTTCTATTCTAGAGTCTCGTATATCTCAATGTCATCATCACCTATTATCGTTTATGTATACATAACCACTTCCTCATTTTCCAACGATCCGCTAACATCATAACACGACTGTATAGCCAAGAGATCACGGCATCAAGCCCAGTTATATTGTCTCATCCCCATGTATCATATAACATCCTTATCTCACATATACATGTTGTGTATATATATACCTACACACATTCCTATGTATATATACACATACTCATATACACCAAGTCAAGTTTCTGTGTGTGCGTGTGTTTGTCTACCTGAAACCTACGAATCCCCTCCAAAACATTCATCCTCTGGTAAGGTACTTCTAAATCCGTCTAGTCCAACCTAAAGTCTTTATTAGGGTCCTACTCGCCAAGAATCTAAGGTCACGTCCGACTTCCTAATGACAATAAGTAATATTCCTATTCTACGTTTGCGGGGGTGCTAAACGCCATCCACCCGACTTCCCCCGTAGATATACATCTACTCACCTGGTCCTTATCTGCCGAAGACGATGTCGCCCTCCTCTTCTTCCTCGTCCGAAGTCTACGTGAGGGGTACTTATACGTAAGCATATATAATATCGTAAACTGAATCACGGACAAAATCAAAACGACGAACGAAACGCCCATAGGTTAAAACCTATGACCCACTCATGCAAAAGAACCAAATATCGCTCGATATCGGCGTACAAACACCGAATGATCGAGATAAAACACCAACCAACAACTCGTAGTTTCAAAACTCATTATTTATAATATAAAACATGATTTAAATCATCAAAACCCTAAAATCGATCAAATCGTCCAATTCCGCAAAGCCTTGAAAATGTCAATTTACCGTTTTACTTCAAAACTTGATATTTAAATGAAACTAATGATCATAATATTCATTAAATAACATAACTAAGTTATATAAACCATTACTATATTTTAGTCACACTAATTTGTATTAAATTGGAAATTCTAGTTTCCAATTTTATCAATTTCAACACCTTACAAGCAAAATTTCACAATTTCACAACTAAACTTGATTTTGTATGAATTAACTTATTAAACTACAATTTATGATGTTAATAATTTAATGAAACCATAATTATATTTTAAATCTCAATTATTTAAGAAATTTCTAAAACCTGGTTAGCAAAATAACATATTTATCACAATTTCATTATCAATTTGAAACTAGTTACCATATTAGGTTTTTCATTCCTCTAACATGTTAATATTCTCATTAAAATCACAATCTAGTGATAAAAACATTAATTAGTATTTTATCTCACCAATAAATATAATTTATAAAAATCTAGTTTGCAAAATTGTTTAATTTAAACAATTTTGAATGAACAGTTTACAATACATCAACCATACAAGATTTTTCATTTCTAAAAATGTTAAACTAGTTATTATAACCCTACTTAATTAATAAAAACCATAACTTGATTTTATAAACCCTAACTTGAATTTTAAACTTGCAATTAGAATTAATTAAGAAAATCTAAATATGCTAGATTAAAACATTTAATAACAATTAATCATAGGAATAAAATTTATACCTCCACAACATGAGATCCAAACATGAAAATATGCCTCCAAAATAATGGTTTCCAACTCCAAGATCTATGCTAAATAGGTCAAAGGAAAATGGTAGAGATTGAATATGAATTTTGAGGTTTATTTTTAGAATTTTTGTTGAAATTTTGATGATTTTTGAAGGGTAAATGAGTTGTAAAAATGGGGGGGGGGGCTGCCATGGGTGAGGGCCGGCCATGGAGGGAGGTAGGAGAGGAGAGTGAGAAAAGTGTGCAGAAAAGTGTAGAAGGTTTCTCAAAATATCACCCATTTAAGTCTTTTCATGAATTAATAAAATTTATTTATTTTCCTAACTCAATTTAACCTAGAATGGTCTAGAACCATGGAAAATTTTGAAAATGAATTTTGCATGAAACACACTTGATTCCAATATGTAATGGTTCACTTTTGCTAATTTAACCCATTCAAATTTGTAATTTACACTAATTTAATGCATAAATAAAGCTTATGTTAATATTTAAAATAATTAAATTAGGAAAAATATTTAATTAAACTAAAAATTTATAAGTGACTAAATAAACACCATTTACTAGTAATTACATAATTAAAATAGGTCTTTTTAAATTTATGAAGAAAATTATTTATAGTTAAGTTTTACGGAAAATACGGTTTATTTTACCGAAAATCAGAAAATTCACTTAAAGGATTTTATTTATTTATTTATTTATTTATTTATTTTTAAAAAGTTACAATCTTCCCCCCTTTACGAAATTCGGTCCCTGAATTTAAATTAAAACTCCCCCCAATTACTAAAACATTCAGCCAAAACACTCAAATCGTCGGGGCTCCAAAATCATCAATACATAACTAAAATCAACTCCGTCAAGCATAAAGCAATTATCAGAGTTAGGGTGAAAATAAAATATCAAAACCCAATACGAAAACCAACATAATATACATCAAAACTATAACTTATATATAGTGCACATCGTAGTAAAATCGGCTAAACATCTTAATAAAGAAACACGCAAAAAAACCTTTTTTAAAATCGCCGTGCGATACGCGTATCACGGCATAAGTAGCGGACGTTTATTTTAAAAAGATAGCTATACATATATATCTTTTATTTAACATACACGTCCCTCCTAGTTACAAAATGAAATAATAATGATTATAAAAACCTACTGCTCAAAATGAAATCAATCTCAATCACATCATAAAAATATCATGTGCGTCCGGTGCACACTGAAATCGAAACCAAATACAGATACCACGAATACGCACAGAAACAAAACTGAGTGCAACGGGTGTGCACCAAAAACATCTGTCAAGTGCAACGGGCGTGCACGACACTAATATCAGGTGCATCTAATCTGCACAAACCCCGATTTAGTGCATCTGGTGCGCACAAAATCGCATCATGTGCACCAAGTATGCGCAAGAATCTCAATCAAGTGCATATGGTGTACGAAAAAAAACATACACCGAATATCAAAATCAAAATCACGGTACGAAAAATGCATGAAAACTATGTCGAAGCATACGTAAAAATCATGTGCAACCCATATGCACGAAATCAAATCAATATCTCAAAAGATATAAAACCAAATCGAGTGCACTGGGAATGTACAAAACAACATCAATACCACTGATATATGAAACACGAATAGAGTGTAATGAATGTACACATAAGAAATACCAATCGTAGAACAAAATTCTCAAAATACCAAAATCCAAACAACGGAAATATGAAATTCAAATCACCAAATCATAATCGTAAACACTATCGTCAATGTGCGCCTCTTTCCTCTGATGTCGACTGATTCAAACTCGTCTCTTCGTAGCTGTGCTTACTGCGCTACAACCGGCAATACTCATATCTAGAGTCTCCCACGTAATCTATCCCTTCACCTGATATCCGGACTATATTAAACTTTTCGATCGATTTATCAAAATCCAAAAATTCCCCGAGAGCTCAACACTCAAGTACAGTTTAAAAATATACAGTACATGCCTCAGCATCTGCGGACCAGCCGTAGAAGGATAAACCCAAGCCTCACTAATGGCACCGCGGAACTGCCGTAAACCCTAAGGTTCAAAGGCGTTCTCGTGGTCATTATGTCAAGTTAGGGTTTCATTCTTCTAGAGGGTCCATAGAAATACCTGCATGTTCTTCCGAATACCTTAAACTTGGGAAAATGGGTTTCTGACAATCGTTCGAACCCTTTAACTTTGTCTGGATGGCATGCGAATACCCTTCGTCCGCACTCTAAACAATGCTTCAATCCTCAAGAATAAACGATACCCTAAGGGTTATCGCATTCGAGCCGCAGCTCTCTCTGCCCGTGCGACCGTGGTAAAAGAAACATCATCCGATATCGACGAAGATAGATCAAAGGAACGAATGAAATACGGTGCAAAGAAATGTACATCCTAAGGCTCCTTAAGCAGAGTAGTGTATCGTAAGTATGCCGCGGATCATACCCACGGTACGTCACTCTACCTAGGTCACCTACTCCATCAACCAAAGGTCACCCTAGACTTATACAAAGGTTAAACCTAGCGCTCTGATACCAACTTTGTCACGACCCGAAGGTACGGAACGTGACCGGCACTTAAATTATGAAGCGTCTAGAGGCGCAACGTAATCTAAGTAAGCCGAAACCCAGAAATCTAAAACATATAAAAGAAGAAGTAAAGGAAAACATGTAGAAAAACAAGTTTAAAAGCCACATCCAATTTTCTCAAAAATTTCGGCAGAGTCTCCTTTGTAAAAACTGGCTCCAAACGGGTACAAACAAGAATAATATATATACAAATAATAAAAGGCATCCCCAAGCGGGAGCTAGCTCTACGCCAACAGACGGAAACAACCACACCAAGCACAATAATATACAACGCCAAAGGGCAAGGCTCAAAACTCAAAAGAAAACAAATCCACCGGATACCATAATAATACAAGCATGACTCTAAGGTCGAAATAAATAACTGGTCCTTTAAACTGATCAAGTAATACAAGTCTGGTTGATGGAGCTTACTAGATACCAATGAAATAATAAAAGTACAACGGCGGTCCTGATACAAGTGAACCAACCTACCAAGCAAATCACCCTGAATGAAATGATGTGCCAGCAAACTGCCAAGGAAACCTGTACATCGAACCTGTAATAAAATTTGGCACAACGGGGGTGAGTTGCCAACTCGTGAGTAGAAGACATCTGCGAAAAGAAATCGAATGCACGACACTGTCCTAGCTCATAATAATATACTAATATATCACTAGTCATCTAGTAATGGCAGGGTAATAAACTATGCGTAAGTGCAAATGCTCCGTACTCGTGTCAGTGCCTCAAATAATAATATGTCATGTGAATGAGTATGCATGCACCATGAATGTAAAACAATCAATCCTGAAATCTGGATATATCTGTATAAGAAGTCTTTAACTTTCATCATAGAAAAATTTGTATGGAAATCTGAAACATCATCGATGAAATCCATGGAAATCCGTGTCAAGCATCGACACAAAACATGTAAATCTCAAGTATCAATACCTCATAGTCTCAATATCTCGGGCTTCGTCAGTCCGGATCGGCCCATATCATCAAATCTCACGACAACGGTCGGTATCCTCCGGATATCCGCCGCGCCAGACATCACCGGTAGGTAGTCTTCCCCTACCAGGCTCATCGTCTACAACTTGATCTTCTTGCCCCGGGGTACCATACCGGGCCCACCATGTACCCGAGACGGTTCATCCACTCCTCGAATCGGGTCTCGAAATCCAACAGAAAATATGAAATCTCATGGTGGACGACACATACATCATGAGAAAACCGCAACTTATATTTGAAAAAGAGAGGAGGAGAAAGAGAAGTTTTTATATATATTCTTGCGGTTTTCCCCCAAAATCCAGAAATCTCATAGAAATCCAAAATCCCAAAATCATGAGTAAGTAAATAATAAGTATCGGCATAAGCCCCACAATACTGCATGATAACGTGAAAATGCGAATGCATGAAATGTCTGTAATAAATGCAATGTCTAGACTAACACTTGAGAGTAATCACAATATTATATCGATCTAGCCATTAGCTGATTCTACCAATAAAAGATAATATGTTCTAAAGTGTACGTGTCGTAGCAATTACCGATGATGATGTGTGTGAGCCGGCAATTAAGTGTACGTGGAATATGCGCATCATCGGTAATGGTGCTGGTGTCCTAACAGGCAGAGTTTCATACTGACTAAAGAAACATATGTATGAACATGCAACATGATGATTACGATCTGAATGTAAAGATGGACGTGTATTAACCACTCATTTGTAATATACATGTCTAACTACAACTATCTGACTCGAGCCTAAACCAGTATCTATCTAACCCCCTAAGGAACTAAAGTAAAGAAACTAGTCGATAAGAAATAAGAATCCACCTAAGGTCTGAGTCCATATCTCTAATAGTCGGCGATCCAGCCTCAATAGCGTCACGTACGTAGTACGACTTCCTCGAATCAAGAGTGCGGATCAATCATCATATCTATGCCTCGTTCGGTAAATCCATCGTATGGCATCCCAATATCGGGGTACGGGTCAAGTATCACCTACGTACATCATCACTCGTATAATATAATCATCAAATAATGTCATGATCAAAAGTACTGTACCGTAATCAGATACATCCCAATATCATCAATCATATATCATTATCTGCGTACATATACCTCGTCAATTGTTCCTCAGAAATATCATGTCATATATCATATCCTAATCAGGTCACACATATATCATATCGTAATCAAGTCACATATATATCATATCGTAATTAAGTCATAGGTTACAGCCCTGGTTCTATTCTAGAGTCTCGTATATCTCAATGTCATCATCACCTATTATCGTTTATGTATACATAACCACTTCCTCATTTTCCAACGATCCGCTAACATCATAACACGACTGTATAGCCAAGAGATCACGGCATCAAGCCCAGTTATATTGTCTCATCCCCATGTATCATATAACATCCTTATCTCACATATACATGTTGTGTATATATATACCGACACACATTCCTATGTATATATACACATACTCATATACACCAAGTCAACTTTCTGTGTGTGCGTGTATGTGTGTCTACCTGAAACCTACGAATCCTCTCCAAGACATTCATCCTCTGGTAAGGTACTTCTAAATCCGTCTAGTCCAACCTAAAGTCTTTAATAGGGTCCTACTCGCCAAGAATCTAAGGTCACGTCCGACTTCCTAATGACAATAAGTAATATTCCTATTCTACGTTTGCGGGGGTGCTAAACGCCATCCACCCGACTTCCCCCGTAGATATACATCTACTCACCTGGTTCTTGTCAGCCGAAGACGATATCGCCCTCCTCTTCTTCCTCATCCGAAGTCCACGTGAGGGGTACCTATACGCAAACATATATAATATCGTAAACTGAATCACGGACAAAATCAAAACGATGCACGAAACGCGCATAGGTTAAAACCTATGGCCGATTCATGCAAAAGAACCAAATATCGCTCGATATCGGCGTACAAATACCGACTGATCGAGATAAAACACAACAACTCGTAGTTTCAAAACTCATTATTTATAATATAAAACATGATTTAAATCATCAAAACCCTAAAATCGATCAAATCGTCCAATTCCACAAAATCTTGAAAATATCAATTTACCGTTTAACCTCAAAACTTTATGTTTAAATGAAACTAATGATCATAATATTCATTAAATAACATAACTAAGTTATATAAACCATTACTATATTTTAGTCACACTAATTTGTATTAAATTGGAAATTCTAGTTTTCAATTTTATCAATTTCAACACCTTAGAAGCAAAATTTCACAATTTCACAACTAAACTTGATTTTTCATGAATTAACTTATTAAAATACTATTTGTGATGTTAATAATGTAATGAAACCATAATTAGATTTTAAATCTCAATTATTTAAGAAATTTCTAAAACCTGGTTAGCAAAATAACATATTTATCACAATTTCATTATCAATTTGAAACTAGTAACCAAATTAGTTTTTCCGTTCCTCTAAATATTAATATTCTATTTAAAACCACAATCTAGTGATAAAAACATTAACTAGAATTTTATCTCACCAATAAATATAATTTATAAAAATCTAGTTTGCAAAATTGTTTAATTTAAACAATTTTGAATGAACAGTTTACAATACATCAACCATACATGATTTTCCATTTCTAAAAATGTTAAACTAGTTATTATAACCCTAATTAATTAATAAAAACCATAACTTGATTTTATAAACCATAACTTGAATTTTAAACTTGCAATTATAATTAATTAAGAAAATCTAAATATGCTAGATTAAAACATTTAATAACAATTAATCATAGGAATAAAATTTATACCTCCACAATATGAGATCCAAACATGAAAATATGCCTCCAAAATAATGGTTTCCAACTCCAAGATCCATGCGAAATAAGTCAAAGGAAAATGGTAGAGATTGAATATGAATTTTGAGGTTTATTTTTGGAATTTTTGTTGAAATTTTGATGATTTTTGAAGGGTAAATGAGTTATAAAAATGGGGGGGCTGCCATGGGTGAGGGCCGGCCATGGATGGAGGTAGGAGAGGAGAGTGAGAAAAGTGTGTAGAAAAGTGTAGAAGGTTTCTCAAAATATCACCCATTTAAGTCTTTTCATGAATTAATAAAATTTATTTATTTTCCTAACTCAATTTAACCGAGAATGGTCTAGAACCATGGAAAATTTTGAAAATGAATTTTGCATGAAATACACTTGATTCCAATATGTAATGGTTCACTTTTGCTAATTTAACCCATTCAAATTTGTAATTTACACTAATTTAATGTATAAATAAAGCTTATGTTAATATTTAAAATAATTAAATTAGGAAAAATATTTAATTAAACTAAAAATTTATAAGTGACTAAATAAACACCATTTACTAGTAATTACATAATTAAAATATGACTTTTTAAATTTATGAAGAAAATTATTTATAGTTAAGTTTTACGGAAAATACGGTTTATTTTACCGAAAATCAGAAAATTCACTTAAAGGATTTTATTTATTTAATTATTTATTTATTTATTTTTAAAACGTTACAATACTACTGGAATACCTACCAATAAATCTCCTTCCTTGGCCAAGGACTTCGTGTAATGACTCTCCTAGACACAACGCGATCTCACCCCCAATACCAGGAGAGACGAAAACCCTGCCGATCCGCTCACTGTCTCCATGTGGCTCGGGACTGTAACCAACTAAAACCTGTTTGCACGACTCCTTTGAGCCGTGGTAGGGTAGTAATCAAAGCGCAGTGGGAACTCACACGAGACAAATGACGATCTCAGGTCGATGAACTAACCTGTACACATGTCACCAGGGAACTGCTATCTGACGCTAGGTATAAAACCAACTAGCATGTTCCCGGCGAGTCCTGTCCGGTGTACTCATAACCCAATGAGCACCTGTATACGTCTTAGGTGAACCAACTGACACCAATGGCTTGTGAGACCAGCCACCGCCCCTCGTCGGGGTCTCAACCCGTATACACTAGTCTACTCTGGAGTATCGATACCCTGTCTCGAAACTCCCTCGACTAGGGACCTTTTAAGGATGTGCTTATAGACCCCGGCTCCTACGTATATGATCGCCATCATACTGCTGGCCGTCAAGCAAGAATCCTATGGGCTCTATCAACGTGCAATAGTGATTTGTAATGTCACCTAAAACATGTACACGATGATAAAGATAAACCAGATAGCATACTATCATCTTGAGTAAGACTGTCCTACCGGTATAGGTCCTCCCTCAATCATTGCAATCACGTGCCTGCGATCTAATAATTGACTTTGAGGGCACTATATCCAACAATCTCCCACTTGCACTCAAGGCTAATTATTGCGATGCCGCATACTCACAGCCCGTGTGATACCGAACACCCAACTCCTCTACTAATCAGTTTCACAAAGCCCGTTTGTGAAACTATTGCATTCGAAGAATAGCCTCAGTGAGTGGATCCGCCCTAATGTTTCTTTCTATGTCTATTTTTATCACAAGTTCGCGGAGAAAGACATCTCCCGAAATGAGCAATACTTGTCTTAGAATATATTTGGATATCTGATGGGACCTTATTCATAAATGAACTCCAAATCCAAACTTCTTAGACTGTATCGTCAACTGAACTTAATTAGTATCCTGCGTCATGCCTCCCTCAGTGTCCGCTTGGATCACCTGTCCAAACCACTGCCCCTCGTCAGAGGGAAAACTATAACTCTGACAGTCATTCTGTCATCCAGGTCACCTTGGAAGCCTGGAATGATAACCGTCTCCTAAAAGTGGCTGTTGTTATCATATCCCTATAACATCCACTTATGTTCTAAAACTGCTTCCGAACGTTTCTCCAGGATAGGATTAATATCAACTTATTGCATCTAGTGCAAAAAACAACGTCTGGTGTGGTACTTGACATCTCATGATTGACTCAATTGCCTAAGTAAGCGATGTGCCAATCATGCGCATCCCTCTCCCTTTTAGTCTGTAAAACACCTTTAGAGAGGGTGACTCCATCACCTGCAGGTACACTACTGTGCCAGGAGTCGTCCATTCTAAAACACCTTTAGAATGCTGTCTAAGTACCCAGATTGGGAAATTACCCAAATCTAGATCTAAAACCATATATCTAGTAACCAGAGTGTCTGATATTATATCTATATTCTATGTGGAGAAACCACTGTGTGACAACCAAAGTATAACCGATCGTAGTATAGGAATTTCACTTCCTACTATGTATATGTCATCCATATCCAAGACATCACACCCTACTACATTCTTAACAGATCCATCCCCTATTCTGATGAAGTCAAACCTATGACTGTCACATCAGAAATAGATGATCTATCTCCGCTATATCTGCTTTAGTCTATAAATAGACATAAGCTACTTGTCCACTATGCTTCCGCTGCTCCCACTGACTACGACAACCCTCTGGCAGAGTCATATACACGTACACTTCTAAAGCTAGTTTAGAACGACGCTATACTCATCCTCCTACCGGGTCTCACAGCCTGGAACAACAGTAGTGTCAAGTCTGGGTAAACAAGAACCTCCCTGTCACCGTCCTTGAGCATACCGAAGTACCTCTCGAGTGCCTGAGGTTACCCACCATATCTGCGAAGTGGCTAATGGAATGTCAAACCTGATTGAATCTTTAGGTTCTTATCAAATTTCCAGTAATCGTTTGCGGTTTTGGAATCACTTCCAGTTCTACCATACTCCCACTACTGTTTTCTGAAAAAAAATCCATTTTTATCAAAACTGTGGCGAGCCAAGAACAATATCACTATTGATCTTTCAGATGGTAGAAAATCAACCCTCGTCATAGCCCGGGTCAACCCACAAACAGCTATTACAGAAACGTGCCTTGAGTTATCCAGACTCTGGTTTTAAGCATAAGCTGGACAACTCCCCGTACCTTAACATCGTTAAGATATGAATCGTTCTATATCCAATATAGAAACAGAGGCACTGATTTAATTGGAACCAGATTCAAATCATGCAGTTGTCTCCAGTGCATGTCAACTAAATGGAAGGAGGCCGATCAGCGTTACTCAACTTAGGAATACATCCAGATATGAGTAACCTGAAAGAGAAGCAAGTTCTCATAATCATTACTATCAACTGAATACTATACATAAGTATCTACATCTTCGATCACCTTGAAGAATCCTGATACTTGCAATACCTGGTTCTCTACTTTATTCAAATACCTATAACTTCTCAAAACTTGGATCTTTTATTTCTATGAAACACATGTCTAAGAACTAGAGAAATCATAAGTAAACAGAATATAGTACGAGTCCCAACCCCTCTGTCCTAATGGACACTGGACAACATACAATACTCTGTATAAGTCCCCTGAGTCTAATAACTCATTCCCTGTGTGTCGTAGGTTGAAAACTGTACTTATGGTTAAGAGATTTACACCGTTGTTTAATACTCCTTACCTAACCATCCACTGATATAGGTAAATGTCATGAACATAATTTCAAAAAGTTATATCTCACTTTATAAAAATAAACGTACAGATATATCAATTTGAAATTGGTGCATAACAACGGATATTCAAAACCAAATATTTGCCATCCGGCAAACAGCCCAGGCGATTTCCTCAAATATCACCAATTACAACGAATCCCGATATAATGAGGATGATCACCCAATTCCCAATAACTTACTCCCACTCATCATCTGTAAAACCATACAGATGTGAGAATCAAACCTGGTAAATACATACCCTGGAACAAGGGCTAATTGAGAAATCGGTTTTCTTTTAAAAATACACACTAAAACTGAAACATATAAATGTTTCGAAGGGGTATCCGGGTATTCCGAGTAATGCCTCTTCCATTATCAGATTCACAACTGTAACCGTATATTTCTTTGCCATCTCTTCAAATCCCTTTATTTGTCTTTACTCATTACCTTCTGTACACCCTTTTAGGCTAAATGGTTTTCTTCCTTCCCTACCGTTCGGCACCAGCCTATGGTTTGGAAGAAGACTATCCAATAAGCATAATGGGTGTACTCTCCTAATCCTAGGAGTACTCATAACTTGAGAGAAGGTGAAGATAAAAGACAATTGAATAAAAACTTATTCCTATTTCTCCTGAACCAGAATCCATCCTCGAACTGGAACAAGTTCCTTCGAGTTCGTATATAACCATACGATGGAGTATCCAAATAACTGTGGATCTTCATAGTGATACGGAGTGTCCTGGAGAAATACAAAGGTGAAGTAGGAGTGACGATGAAATACTTGATTCGGTCGTGAATAGCAGTCGCAGTTTACTTTGCCCTTCTTTCTAATCCCTTTATTTGTCTTAACTTATTACCTTCTGTACACCATCGTTAGGCTAATTGGTTTTTTTCATTCCCCACCGTTCAGCACCCGCCTATGGTTTGGAAGAAGACTATCCAATTAGCATAATATGTGTACCGTCCTAATCCAAGGAGCACTCGCAATCTGAGAGAAGGTAAAAAGAAAAGACAACTGAATAGTCCTATTCATTTTCCCCAGAACCGGAAACCATCCTCGAATCTGGAACAAGTTCCTTCGAGTTCGTATATAACCATATGATGGTTTTATCCAATGGTAGTGGATGTTCGTAGTAATACAGGGTGTTTTGGAGAAAAGGGTAAAAGTAGGAGTGGCAATGAGGTATGCAACTCTAACAATCGAAAAGCCAGTTTTTTAAGAAGGTTCGGTTAATCTTGGTCACTAAGTCATAGTCAAGGGTCGGGTCATGGTCGCTGCCAAAGAGAGAGAGAAAAGAAACACTCTGCGTGCACTCTAACCTAGATCAGAATGGTTATCAATTTATCCAATCAGGAAACCTCCCATTGTAATCTTAAATTCTCCTCCAAACCTGAAAGAAGAATTAGTCGGGATCACCCGAGGAGTAAACCAACTCATCAGTGGGAATCGGGATCTAACTATCATTGCATGATAACGTGATGGAATCCACTCACGTTATCACACTCCAGAAGGTATGCGCATATCTGGCAAGTTTCAGTTTCTTTAGAAACTTCCGATGTAATTTTTACCCCATTCTCTTATGACCTTGACGAAGGCCAACATATCATAAGTCACATGTCAAGTTCTACCCGTCATTATCCATGTTAATTTGAACCCATCCATACATACCCTTGACGAAGGCCAAAATAGTAGTACGACTGTCCCAAACCAACGCATCTATCTATGCAGCAGAAAAGTAACAAATAGCTACCATACACTATGCCATGACGAAGGCCAACAAACATAGCATGAATACTAAGTGCTACCCATCTGAAATGACGGAGGGCTATGAATGGTTTTTGGCGAAAAACCTTTAACGTAATGAACTTGATATCGTTGAAGGAACCGGATAGCTTTTTATAAAAATATAGTGGCGAAAACCTTTGCTAAAGAGGTCACTCCCGGTGAAGGGATCTCGGCTTTTTCCCCGTAGAATAAGGTGCAGGATATTCCAGCTGAATACCACGATGCAAAGCAAAAAGGCAATCGGCTATAGTGAAGTTATTACTCTGACGCAAACTTCTGTCCAAGGAGTCACTCCCGGTGAAGGGATCTCGGCCCTTGCCTCATCGACTGAGGTGCTGGATATTCATAACCGAATACCACTGTGCCAAACAAAAGAGAACGTTCTTACAATAACAGCTTTTTGAAAAATGTTCCAACAACATCAAACAGGTTTGTTTAGCTTGCATTGATCCGAATCAATGCAGCCCCATCAATTAATCACACCACAAAAGAACGAAAATATGATGTACGTATATGCCATCCGCATTCGCCACTGGGTCCCGTCATCACCCGTTAGGTTATTAAACTAACGACAGAGTGGGGACTGGACTAGCGCGGGTTTAAAACATATACAACATCTACTAGTATATATATAGCAATATATAATAATCGCTCCAGGCGTGACAAATGCAACATCACAGAAATGTAATAAGTATCACAGAACAATACAGATAATCTGGGATCCCCGGGTTTCCTTTAAGCCGCAAGTGAAACCCGACGTTCCCCTGATCGTGTGGATAGCCTGTGCAATGAAATCCTAGACCCCTACGGGTGCGGCAAGTTACCCGCCAAAACCTGAAGCGAGGCAGTCCCCTTCAACAAAGTGAATGGACCACCCTGCACTTCACGGAATCCGGTAACGTGAGCACCCCTCCTTGGGTCAACCTATACCCCCTACGAGTGCGGCGAATAGCCCGCCAATTCTAAAGTAAAGCCCCCTCCGTCTCAAAGCCATGAGATGCGGGCTCGTTGCCCTCTAGAACCCGGCTATCCGTGCACCCTACCGCGGGGTAAACCTAGTACAGAAATAAAATATACAACGGGTACATCGACCTCAGCCCGGTCGTGCCCCAAAAGAATAATATACAAACAGGCAGTGACGGCAGTCCACATGTCGGACGCTTGCCCTGCAATATCAAATGTGCAAATAATACCAAACTGTACTACTATTGCATCCAGGCTATCCACCACGACAAATCCGCAACATTACAGCACAACACTGAACATCAACGTGAATGTCACGTTCGCAAATCCGTCTAAAAGAGCTATAGCAATTAGACAAGATTTACCGCTCGAATGACATTCACGGTTGCAGATATAAAGTAAGCACTGTGAACTAACATATTTAAAATTTTCGATCGACAAAATTTCCCGAAGTGGGCCCCAAGCACAACTGCTGCACTCAAAATAATCTGGGCCAAAATCAAAAATTCCAGAAACCACAATTCCAAGAGAAAAACCACCTGAAGAAAAATGGTGCAATGAAGCCCCAGAACGGTGGCGGAACCGCGGCCAAAAAGTGGGTACGGCCGCTGTTCCGCGGCGCTCCTATGAGATCACTCTACCAAATTTCTACAGTGATCTTAAAAAAGCCTGGCTGATTTTCTGACATACCCAAACTAATTTTTAGACCACAAAATATTTCAACAGAAACTTCATGAAATGGAATCGCGGTTTCGGAAATTTCGTTCGATCGATATTTTAAACACGTTAAAGCAAGCTAGAAAGGTTAATGGCGTGGCTTTGATACCATGTAAGTCTACGGTAGCGCCCCGGCCATCGATCCGAGGCCAAAATGCGGAAACGAAAACTTTTTCTAAACTTGAAACCGGCGCTATCGCAGACTTTAATCCCGGATCGAACCATTAACTTATAACTAGCAAACTAGAGAAGGGTTAGATAGGCTATACCGATCGATCCGTGTCTTTCGGTCTTTGGCCACCTTCCCAAGCTCCTCACGGCATCTCCGATCTCTGGTCTCCTCGTCGGAAAGGGCACCACATCTTCGAATCCTTTTACGGGCTCCCGCTTCGTCCGAAGCAACTCGGACACGAAGTTTGCTAACCGACGTGTCCAAGGTGATGTAGAGAATTTGTGTAATCACTTTGTCTTTTGACACTCTAGGATTCTCAACACATGAGATAGTTAGAGTGGAGGTAGAAGATGATGCCATAGTGGAATATGTGAGATAGAGGAGGAAGAAGAAGAAGAGCCTTTTCTTTCATGTGAGAAAAAATATGAGAGAGAGAGTTAGAATGATAAACACAAAAGCAAACCCCTTTACATGGCTTCCCTCTCTCTCTCCATCTTTCATTTCACACTCAAATCCATCAATTAACATGACATGTTCACCAAAAAAGAGACCATGAGTCACCAAATTGAACATGCCACATTAATTGCTTCTCATGATGAATTCCATTCACAATTTCCACCAAAATAAACATTAACCCAAATGTTTATGACAATAAAAAGAACCGGAAACATCTAAAGTAAACTCGTGACGGATCACAAGGATACCCCTCACCTGTATATAGATACCTGCATCCGCATTCCGACTTAATGCGTATGCGATGAGACTAAAGTAATCCAAAAAATCTAATACTAGGATTTGGCTTAAACCAAAGCCCACTAGTATGATCCATCCGATCATGATTCGTACACTACTGTACGTATATGATCGAACCCTGACATATATCATACGGCCTCTACAACGTTTCGCCCGAAACTTGAGAAACTGTCTGTGGGGGACTCTAAAGACTCGTCAATACTTTGGCTGTGGATTTAACCACTAGCACGTCAGTGGTACTAGCTGTAAGTAACGGGCTACCAGGTATTGACCAAAAGGGAGGTCGATGAGCGAACTCATCCTGACACCCTACTGGGCCTGTCAGTGATAATATCCGTACAGTTCGGTCCGTTCGTCTATGAGTATCGCATGTCAGGCCTAGAGGGTTGGTAAAAGTCAGACCCCCAAAAGCGGTACAAGTCGTGTCGGAGTGTAGCCCAGAACACCCTGAGATACTACTGGAATACCTACCAGTAAATCTCCTGCCTTGGCCAAGGACTTCGTGTAATGGCTCTCCTAGACACAGCGCGATCTCACCCTTAATACCGGGAGAGATGAAACCCCTGCCGATCCGCTCACTGCCTCCATGTGGCTCGGGACTGTACCCAACTAAAACATGTTTGCACGACTCCTTTGAGCCATGGTAGGGTAGTAATCAAAGCACAGTGGGAACTCACACGAGACAAATGACGATCTCAGGTCGATGAACTAACCTGTACACATGTCACCAGGGAACTGCTATCTGATGCTATGTATAAAACCAACTATCATGTTCCCGGCGAGTCCTGTCCAGTGTACTCATAACCCAATGAGCACCTGTATATGTCTTAGGTGAACCAACTGACACCAATGACTTGTGAGACCAGTCACCTCCCCTTGCCGGGGTCTCGACCCGTATACACTAGTCTACTCTGGAGTATCGATGCCCTGTCTTGAAACTCGCTCGACTAGGGACCTTTTAAGGATGTGCTTATAGACCCCAGCTCCCACGTATATGATCACCATCATACTGCTGGCCGTCAAGCAAGAATCCTATAGGCTCTATCAACGTGCAATAGTGACCTGTAATGTCACCTAAAGCATGTACACGATGATAAAGATAAACCAGATAGCATACTATCATCTTGAGTAAGACTGTCTTACCGGTATAGGTCCTCCCTCAATCATTGCAACCACGTGCCTGCGATCCAATAATTGACTTTGAGGGCACTATATCCAACAATACCCACTTTAACCCTCGCTGGAAATTTTCCAAGAGTTGGATTTTTCCAAGTTAAGGAACATTCAAAAATCATGCAAGTAATGCGATGGACCCTCTAGAAGAACAAAAACCTAACTCGATTCTATGACCGTAAGAACCACTACCAAACCCTAGGGTTTGTGGTAGTTCTGCGGCGCCATAGGTAAGGCAAGGGTTGACCCTTCTACGGTTGGTCCATAGATACTGTGGTATGTTCTGAGTATTTTTAAACTGTGCTCAAGTGTTGAGCTCTTTGGGAAATTTTGGGTGTTTGTTGATTTGATCGGAATGTTTAATATCATCTAGCTATTTGTAGAATGTGATACAATATTTGGAATTCATTTGGTTAACCACGAAATCCGAATTATGTGATATTTCGGTTTTATGATGTCTAAGGTAATTGTGGATTCCAAATATTGTAGTTTGGCATTTTCTTTTCTGCGACCATAAGTGTAATATGTGGTGTATCTTCGGTTTCGTTGTTATATGTCAACGACGATTGGGATACACATATTTACTTACGTTAATGACATGCGATGTTATGTGTTGCTGGGATATGTTACCTTGGATCGTCGTGTTTTGAATAGCCGGGGATTTTTATGTGAGATGAGAGTTTTTCATTTCCATTCATGTAAAAAATTGTATGTAATATTCTTTTATTAGGGCACTTCCGGGTTAAGGATGATGTCACCATTGATGTATATTATTTTCTTTTCCGCATTAGGATAGACCCAAGGTGGGGAGCACAAGTAACCGGGTTCTAGAGTCCAGTGGGAGACCATCTCGAGGAGTCGAGACCGGGTCTTCTAACTCTAGAATTGGTAAGGTTGCTTGCCGCTCTTGTAGGGGTCTAGGGATATAGGTTTGGCTATTCATCGCGACCGTGGAATTCGTGTTTTATACTGGCTTAATTTAAAACACGGAATTCCTAGTATATCCAATATTTCATATGTTATCTTCTGCTGCTGATATTCTGTGATGTGATCACTTTATATGCGTGAGACGAATGCTTTATTATTATATATATGATATATGATAAACGTTGCTTATATTTTGCACCTGCACTAGTCCCGCCCCGCTATGTCGTTAGTTAAGTAACCTAACGGTGCATAACGGGACACTGTGGCAAATGCGGATGGCATAAGCGTACATTGTATTTTCGTTTCTTCTGTGATGCTTAGGAAGCATAATTGATGGGACTTCATTAATGAGATTAATGAAAAAGAAAGAAACCTAAAAGATGTTGTAGAATCAAATTTTCTAAAATGGGTAGCTCTAGTTTTTTCTTTGCATAGCGGTATTCCTTGTAGAATATCCAGCACCTCATTCGATAAGGAAAGAGTCGGGATCCCTTCACCGGGAGTGACCTCTTTAGCGAAACTAGAAAATGCTACAACCAACTCGGTTTTGTTTTTTGATTGCTTTTTTTTAGTTTTTGCTTTGCATAGCGGTATTCCTTGTAGAATATCCAGCATCTCATTCGATGAGGAAAGAGCCGAGATCCTTTCGCCGGGAGTGACCTCTTTAGCGAAACTAGTAAAAGCCTTAAAAACACTCCTTTTTTTCAAAAATCACTTGTTTCTACAACGATATCAAGTTCATTACGCAAAAAGTTTTCTTTAAAACTTGGCGTAGCCCTCTATCATTTCAGATAAGGACTATTCAGTATTCGTACTACATTTGTTGACCTTGTCAAAACGTAGTGTACGGTAGCTGATTAATGCTTATCTGCTAAAGCATGAGATGTGATTGGATTAGGATAGTCGTACGGCCTTATTGACCTTGTCAAGGGTCGTGCGGGTGGGTTTAATTCAATCATGAAATGTACAGGTTGAACTTGAATTGCGATTTATGGTTTGTTGACTTTGTCAAGGTCATAGATCGCTTGGGGCAAAATATTGTCGGGAATTTCAAGTGTTGAAATTTGCAATGAGATTGCATGCCTTCTATGAGATAGTTGGATCCCGATACCCACTGTGAGTAAGAGTTACTCCTGGGAGAGTTTTACATATCATAATTAGATGATCAAGTAGGTGTCTAGAAAGGTGTTAACGAGGTTACGCCCCTGGGAAAAACGAGATTTATTCTAATTAGGTCCGTGCGAAAGCACGGGGAACCTCCCTCAAAGTACCAACACTGGCCTGGCCGAAAGATTGGTGAATTTGTTGGGTGTAAGTAATCCCGGTTAGTCTTACCGTTTAGGGTTTGAAGGAAGATTTGATAAAAACAGTGGGAGCCATCCTGATTAGATAAGATAATAACCAATCTAATCTTGCAAGAGCATACGCTAAGTGTTTTCTTCTCTCTCTCTCCAGGTAGCGACCACGTCAGGCTTTAATCAAGATAATAATATGGATGTATTGACTGAACCCGCTTATTATACTGAGCTAGAGAACGTTGGTTCCACTCCAACTTATAATTGTTATAAGTCCGAGCAGGATATATGGGAACATCCGGGTTCCCATGCCACCCAAACGAAGAATAAATATGTTAATGCATCTTCTTCGGGTGTGTTAGTTTCCGAGAACTGTTTCTCAGTACACTTTACGTCCTGGGTATTAGATACCGGATCGGGATCCCACATATGTAATATGTTACATGGGCTAAGGAAAGGTAGAGAATGGGAATAGGTGATCATTCTCTAAAAGTAGGGAATGATGCAAGTGTTGCAGCCAAAGCAGTTGGTGAATATCACCTTGTATTACCAAATGGCAATACTTTGATCTTGAATGACTGTTATTACGTACCCTCTATGATATGCAATTTAATATCAGTTTCTTTATTAGATAAAGAAGGATATAACTTTGTAGTAGAGAATAATGTTATGAACATTTACCTAAATCAAGTGTTGATTGGGTTTGGTGCGCTATGTAACGGTTTATACGTTCTGAATCAAAATACAATTCTTAACGTACATAACACACACAAGAGGCAGAGTTCAGAAATAAATAAATCTTTCTTATGGCACTGTAGACTCAGTCATATCAATGCGACATGACTAGCTAAGTTACATAAGGATGGGTATTTGAATCCCTTATGAAACTTGTCAGTCATGTCTCAAAGGAAAGATGACCAAAACTCTGTTTACTAGAAACGGAGAAAAAGTTACGGAACTCTTGGGACTGATACATAGTGATGTATGCGGTCCCATATCTACACATACCAGGAATGATTCCTCGTACTTCATTACATTCACTGATGATCTCTCAAGATACGGACATGTGTTCCTGTTGAAACATAAGTCTGAACCTTTTGAGAAATTCAAAGAATATAAGCATGAAGTTGAGAACCAGATAGGTAAAAGTATTAAAATCCTACGATCTGATCGGGAAGGAGAATACTTGAGCACGGAATTCCGTGACTATCTAAAAGAGAATGTAATTCTCTCTCGGCTTAATCCTCCATATACACCACAGCACAATGGTGTATCGGAGCGGAGGAATCGCACCCTATTGGATATGGTGCACTCTATGATGAGCACCGCTAAGTTGTCTATTTCCTTTTGGTATTATGCGCTTGAGGCAGAAGCATACCTATTGAATGAAGTTCCATCTAAATCTATACTTACCACACCATATGAGATATGGAGTGGGAAGAGACCATATCTTAAATGAGTTAAGATATGGGGTTGTCCGGCCTATGTCAAAAGGAAAAATCCGGACAAACTCGAGGTAAGATCAGTTCTTTGCAAGTTTGTCGGATATCCAAAGAATTCATATGGATATTTTTTCTACCACAATGAGGAACAAAAGGTGTTTGTTGCTCAACATGCCACCTTTTTAGAAAAGGAATTTCTTGTAAAAGAAATAAGTGGCAAAGAGGTAGAACTGGAAAAAGTTCCAGCTATATAGATTAAACTGAAGATTTAGTGGAACCAGGATTCGATAGTTCCCAACAAACCTCAACCTCTCCGCCGATCTAGTAGGGTTCCTCGTCCACCTGTGAGATACTACGGTTTTCTCATTGATGGTGGGAGTGAAGATTGCATTATGGAAGATGATGACCCAACTAGTTTCGAGCAGGCCATCACGAATAGGGACTCTGTGAAATGGCTGGATGCAATACGATCTAAGATGGAATCCATGTACACCAACAAAGTATGGTCTTTGGAAGTTTCTCCCGAAGAGGTATAACCGATTGGGAGAAAATGGATCTTTAAGTAGAAACTTGGTGTAGATGGAAAAGTTGAGACTTTCAAAGCTAGACTAGTTGCAAAAGGTTTTCGTCAACGACCAGGTGTGGATTATGATGAAACATTTTCTCCACTGGCTATGCTTAAGTCCATTCGGATCCTACTTGCCATTGCTGCATACCATGACTATGAAATCTAGCAGATGGATGTTAAGACCGCCTTTCTAAATGGTGACTTAGAAGAGAGAGTGTACATGACTCATCCAGAGGGCTTCGTGGACAGTGGGAGCAGTGGAAAGGTGTGCAAGCTGCTTAAATCCATTTACGAGTTAAAACAGGCATCGTGGAGTTGGAACATCTGTTTTGATGTGGTAGTCAAAGAGTTTGACTTCATCAAAAACGTAGATGAACCTTATATATACAAGAAAGTGGCAGAAAGTAAGGTTGTCTTCCTCGTATTGTACGTGGATGGTATACTCTTGATAGGAAATGATGTTCCTATGCTGCACTCGTTCAATCTCTTCTTATCACAAAAATTCTCAATGAAAGATCTAGGTGATGCCTCCTACATCTTGGGGATTAAGATCTATAAAGATAGATCTAAACGGATACTGGGATTTTAGACAGAATAGCCCCATCCTGATGATTGTCCCAATCCAGGTACATAGACACCATACTAAAGAGGTTTAGTATGGAAGATTCCAAGCGTGGAAATTTACCCACGATCACAGGACTCACTCTCTCCAAAGAGATATCTCCTAAGACCGATTTGGAGAGAGCCCGCATGCAAGGGATACCCTATGCTTCGACAGTAGGCTCTATCATGTACGCGATGTTATGTACCAAACCCGATGTAGCATACTCACTAAGTGTAGTGAGTAGGTATCAAGCGGATCCAGGAGAGAATCACTGGACAGCTGTGAAGAATATTCTCAAGTACTTGAGAAGGACTAAAGAGATGTTCTTAGTGTATGGTAACGGTGAACTCTAAGTGTAGTCCTTTACCGATTCGAGCTTCCAGAGTGATAAGGACGACTCTAAGTCGGTCTCAGGATTTGTCTTCACCCTCAATGGAGGGGCGGTTTTTTTGGAAGAGTTTCAAGCAGGAAACCATGGCAGACTCGACGATGGAGGCTGAATGCATTGCAACCAACGATGCTGCCAAAGAGGCTGTCTGGATGAAGAAGTTCATAACTGAACTTGGTGTGGTTCCTTCCATTGAGCATCCAAGACCTTTGTATTGTGATAACAATGGAGCAGTGGCTTTGGCCAAGAAACCCAGGTCCCATCAGCGATCCGGGTATATTCTGAGGCGGTATCACCTAATCCAGGAGATAGTTGATCGCCGGAAGATCGAGATTAGAAGAGTTGACACGAAGAAAGATACGGCGGATCCACTAACGAAGACCATACCCCAAATACAATTTGAGAGACTCTTCGGGATGTTGGGTATGAGATACTACAATAACTGGCCTTAGTGCAAGTAGGAGACTGTTAGTTATGTGTATGCCCTAGAGGCTATTATTATACATATGATGTATATTATAGTAGATTCTTGGACATATATAGAGAGGACTTTCTTGCTTGACATGATAGTATGCTATCTGGTTGCTCTTTGTCTTAACATGTAAACTTGTATTGTGATAATGTCTTGCTCTCGCATGTTGATAAAGCCCTTAGGATGTGTACTTGACTACCAGGATTATGATGGAGATCATACTAGTAGGGCCAGGGTAGTCCACAAGTATATTCTTTAATTGTTCCTAGTCGAGAGTGTATCGAGACAGGGCATCGATATTTTAGAGTAGACTAGCGTATACGCTTCTTGAACCATATGTTGGGCGATGGATGATCCCACATCCATTGGTGTTTGATATCAAAGATGGTATACGGGTGCTCAGTAGAGACTGGTTACACTGAACGGACTCGCCGAGAACTCCTAGTTAGTATTATACCTATCATCAGATAGCAGTTCTCTGGTGACACTGGTACAAGTTAGTCTGTAGACCCGAGATCGTCATAGAGTCTTGTGTGATTCCCACTGTGCTTTGATTTCTACCTTACCACGTTCAAGAGAACATGCAAAACGGTGGCTTTTAGGTACAGTCTTGAATCACATAGAGGCAATGAGCGATAGGAGGGGATTCGTCTCTCCCGGTATTGGGGGTTGATGTTGCGCTATGCTCGATTGGCTATAACAGGAAGTCCTTGGCCAGGGATGATACAGAGATCTACCGGTAAGTGTTATCAGTAGTTTCTCGACCCGTTATGAGCCTCACATCGGCACGACTTATCGGTTACTGGGGTCTTACGTTTACCACCCCTAGACTAGATATGCGACATATCAGACGAAGAGACCGGACTGTACGGTAGTGTTACTGATAGGCTTTACAGAAGTAAAAGCATGCTTGCTTGTTAGCTCAATACTCGGGTAGAGCTTGTGGATGCTTGATATGATCATCACATACTGCCGGCGTATTGACGAGTTTTTAGAGTCCTACACAGAGCTTTACTGGCTCAGGAAAAATGAAGTAGGAGTATATATGTGATATGTGTGGGACCGAGATTAATAAGAGTATGTGATACTGTATTCTATTCTCGCGATTTATGATATCGGTCGGTTATATGAGATCTAGCCGGGTTATCGAATCAAGTGTTGATTCGATAAGTTGACACAAATAATATTAATCGGTCATATGAGATATAGCCGGATTATTAAATCAAGTGTTGATTTAATGGATAATATATATTTGATATATTAATTTACATTAACTAATATTAGCTCACTTAAGCATTTCTTTTCTCACTTATGCATTTAATATATATGTGATATATATTAATTGTGTTTCTTTTTGTGTCATGCTTGATGCTACATGCTACATGGGTGTATGAAACTCACACCATGCTCATGATAATGCAAGGTTTATTTATTTAAAGTAAATCCAAATTAGTTGGAAATTAGTCACATGGGTGAAGCTTGTAGAAGCTTGTAAGCCCATTGCCTTAGTCCACTAGTTTTGTCTTACCTTAGATATTTATTAACCTAACCATTATCTAAACCCATGGTTAAGTCTCTACATGAATTATATGAGATATTTTCTCACCCATGGTTGCCATAAAATTATTGGCTTCATCATCTTCATCAACAAGAGAAAGCTCTTTAGGTTTTGGGGAGGTGAGGAAAATTAGTTAGAAAAAGATTTCTAATGTGAGCAAAAATCCAACTTTATCATCCTCTACTAGATTAGCCATTTTGTTTAGGGTGTTACCTTTACTAATACCTAATTAGTGAAGAGGTAGCTTGAGTTGGTGTCTCCTCGACGTAGATCATTTTCGGCCTCGAAGACTTTGTGTAAGCTTGTTCCTTTCATCTTGTGGAGCCATTCTTGAGTCCGGAAGATCACTACTTGGAGCGAAGGGACTACTGCATGGAGATATTGAAGTGAAGGACCGGTCTACAAAGGTTGTATTCCATGTTCACTTACATGTAAAGTTGTTTACATGTTGTATTGTCTAATTCTCTAGTTAAGATTCTAGGGTTAGGGTTGTTTAGCATGGCAATTTTTTTAAAATGGCATAGACGATACCTCCCGAAACCTTGCTGACGTGCTAGGCATTCCTACATAAGCAAATATTGGATTTTAGAATTTGTTGGGTGCTCTTGAAGGGGTAAAATCAATTAGGAGCAAGTAGATCTTTTGAGATCTGTGCAGGTGGAAAGGCTTTAACCTAATATGGCTAGACATGTTGTAAATATTTTCATCAAATTCCCGTTATAGATTGTGATGAGACATTTACTTCAGTATCTACGCTAAAGTCCATACGGATATGACTTACCACCATTTCTATTCATGACTGTGATATCTGATAGGTGGATTACTATAACGTCTTTTTAAATAGGAATTTCGAAGTGCACGTGTATATGACTCTGCCAAAGGGTTATCGTAGTCAGTGGGAGTAGCGGAAGGTTTGCAAGTTGCTTATGTCTATTCGTAGACTAAAACATGGATAGTGGAGATAGATCATCTGTTTTGATATTACAGTCAAGGTGATTAACTTCTTCAAAATAACAGATGAACCTAATAAGAAAGGTGTAGGGAGTACTTAGACAGAATTCTAAAAGTATTTTAGAATGGACGATTCCTGATGTGGTGGTGTACCCACAGGTGATGGAGTCACCTTCTCTAAAGAGATGTCTTTTAGACTGATAAGGAGAGGGACTAGCATGAATGATGTATCATTTATTTGAGCAATTGAGTCAATCATGTAATGTCTTGTACAAAACCAGATGTTGCTTATACACTTTTTGTAGTAAGTAGATATTAATCCAATTCTGGAGAAACAAAGGGAAGCAATTATGAACATAAGAGAATGTTCTTGGTTTATGGTAATGGCAGTCTCCTCCAGGAGACGGTTATCGGTTCAGGCTTCCAAGGTGACCTGGATGACAGAAATGCTATCAGAGTTTCGAGTTTAGCCTCTTCTGAAGAGCAGTATATTGGATAGGGTTTCAATAGGGATACTAAGGTAAGCATGGTACAGGATGCTGGTTATGGCTCAATGGTGGATAGAGCCCAAGAAGTTTGTTGGATAAAATTGTTCATTTATGAACTTGATCCCATCAACTATCCAGATAAATTCTTCAGGCAGAGTATCACTCAATTCGAAAGATTGCTGATCTCCGCGATATTGAGATATAAAGAGAAGAAGTTAGAACATTGTAGTGGATCCACTCACTGAGGCTATTTCTCAAACATGGATGTTATTCAAACGAGCTGTGCAAAACTGATTAGTAGAGAAATTGGGTATTCGGTAGCATACGGGATATGGGTATGCGGTACCGCAATAATTAGCCTTAAGTGCAAGTGGGAGATTGTTGGATATAGTGCCCTCAAAGCAATTATTGTAATTGAAAGCACACGATTATGATAATTGGGGGAGGACCTATATAGGTAGAACAATCTTACTCGAAATGATAGTATACTATCTGGTTTGTCCTTATCGTTGATATGAATACGTTTTACCTGATATTACGTGTCGCTAATACAATGATAAAGCCAGTAGAATTTTTGCTTGATTTTCAGCATTATGATGGCGATCATATACATGAGAGCTGTTGGATATAGGTGCCCTCCAGGCAATTATTGTAATTGAAGGAGGACCTATATGAGAGAACAATTTTACTCGAGATGATAGTATACTATCTGGTTTGCTTTTATCTTTCATGTGACGCGTTTTATTTACTATCACGTATCATTTAGACATGAGATAAAGCCCTAGGATTTTGCTTGACTACTAGGACGATGATCGAGATCATACGAGTGGGGCCTGGACAGTCGATAAGCATATCCTTAAATGTCTCTAGTCGTAGGAGTATCGAGACTGGGTATCGGTACTCCAGTTTAGACTAGTGTGTATATTTCCTGACCCGGTTGGAGGGCGATAGCTGATCCTACAGCTATTAGTGTTTGACATTGAGAATTGTATACATGTGCTCATTGGAGGAGTTACACTAGACAGACTCGCTGAGAACTCCTAGTTGGTAATATACCAATGTCAGGTAGTAGTTCTCTTGTGACATATATACAGGGTAGTTCTTAGGACCTGAGATCGCCATAGTTTCTCATGTGTGTTCCCGCTATAGTTAGACTTCTACCCTACCACAGCTCAAAGGAGCCGTGCAAACAAGTTTTTGTTGGGTATAGTCTTAAAGCATGTGGAGGCAATGAGCGATCGAAGGGATTCGTCTATCCCGGTATAAGGAGTTGATGTCGCGCTGTGCAGAAAATGACTAAAACCATAAGTCGATGTCTATCGTGGTGGAGATAAATTGATAAGTGTTATCAGTTGTATCTCCGGTTGGTTATGTGGCATGACTTATCGAGTTATTGGGATCTGACAGATTCCAAACCCTAGACCCAATATGCGATACTCTTAGACGAAGAGACCGGACTGTACGGTAATGTTACAGATAAACTTTGCAGAGTTCTGATGAGCTTTCTCGTTGACCTTCTTTCGATCAATACCTGAGTAGCTGTTATGTGCAGCTAGTACCGCTGACGTGCTTGTGGGCTATGGATATGATCCTAACTTACTGCCAGCGTATTGTCGAGTTTTTAGAGTCCCACATAGAGGTTTCCCAGCACATGTGAAATGATGTAGGGCGCGTATAGGGATACGTGCAGGAATTCGATTAAACACGTGTATTTGATACATGTATTTTAATCGGGTGCTTATTGATATTAGCCAGTATATATATGATATAACCGGATTATTAAATCAAGTGTTGATTTAATAATCAAATATATATTTATATATTGATATATTTATATATTAACTAATATCATGCTCACTTAATTATTTTTTTTCTCTTTAATTAATATTTATATTTGATATAAATAATGAGACATGTATGATGGGAGTATAAGAATTATATGAAAAAAATGAGAATAAGTCATGGCTGTAGAAGTCATGAGATGATTCTTTTTATGACTCATTTGTGTGAGTCATTATTTGTAATGACTCATTTTTGTTTCTTGTATATATGCTTTTCAACCTTATCTTCTTAAAAAAATCTCATCGCCTTCATGCTTCTTCTGTCTCTCTTGATTTTTCTTCAAGTGATGAATGTAAAATAAAAGAGAAAAATTAAGTGAGCTGATTATTCTACATTTCCGACTAATCATTTTTAACAAGTTTAATTAGTGGGTTGTTTCATTTTGATGAGATCAATTTGAAACTAAATCTTGTGTTGGAGTTATCTCAAGGTGGATCATTTTCGGTGAGGAGATCATCGAGCAAGCTTGTTCCGGACTTTGTGGAGACTAGCCGGAGTCCAAAGAGAGGTAGCTAACGCGCTACAAAAGTTATAGCCCTCTAAACTTTAGTTTTAGCTTACTAGTTTAGATGCAGGTTTAGTTTTTTGGTTTGATTCTTGGTTTAGGTTTGCTATAGCTCTCTAGATTTTTAAAATTACTGCTTCCGCCGCGTTTTAAACCAAACTAGAGCTGCCTAGCAACCCAAAAGTGGTATCAGAGCTACTAGGTATTAGATGCCAACCCATGGGGAGCTCTTACTGTATGACAGTGTGGCGAAGTATAGGTTCTTAACCCTAGGGCTTCCCAAAACCGGAAGGTGTTCCCGAAACCGGAAGGTGTTCCGACAGGTTGTAGTCCTCAGGAGGGCACATGCGTAAAAAGTGGCTACTGAGGGACCCGTTGGTGCCATAGCAACCACATTGGATAGGGTGGCTGCTTGACCAACAGTGGTATCAGAGCCATACTAAAAGACTGCAGCTTGTTTTGGTGACATTGGAATTCATGAATTCTAAACTTTTCAAAACTAGTTTTAAATATTTGCATCAAAAACTCACATTTTTACTTCTGCTGGAGCTATTGGATTCTTGGTTCGGACCAAGAATTAGAATAGGATCATGATAACCCCAACCCACACAATTTGAGCTCGATTCGGCCCCGATTTGGGGCCGAACCGAGGCTAATTCAGCCCCGCATCGGGGGCTGAATCAGCCCCGATTTAGGGCTGATTCAGCTCTGATGCAGGGCTGATCCCGCCTTTGATTCGGCCCCGTTGTAGGGCTGAATCAAGGCTCATATAGTGTGTGTTTTTATCAGGTTACCGGCATTCGATTTCACGCAAAAAATGAAGGGATTTTCATTGCCGAGATGAACTTGAAATTCAGATTTTGGAATTTTAGGTTAGCGATCTCGCGGTTTATGAATTCTAATGTCATAGTTCGAATATACTAAATCAAAGTGTTTGATTTAGTTGGCTCGAACACGGATACAATAAGGATATGCATTGTTAAACGTCGCCTAATTGCTATTTGATCAATTAGAAGAGGTTGCGCATTTTTTATTGTGATTGTTGTTGATATATGTTGATATACAGAATTGTTGGAATGTGTTGGATTGCCGCGAAATGAATAGCCCCCGTGCAAAAGTGTGATGATGTGATAATTGTTATTTCTATTCATACTTTTAGCTATCATATATATTCATTTGTTCGGGACGAGCTCCAACTTATGGCCGACGTTTCCACTATATGTATATTCTTTGTTTCGGGACTTAGCGGTTCACATGTGGTCGTAGTCACTGTTTGATGTATTATTATTTGTCGGGACACGATCAGGTTGCGATCGTTGTTACCATTGTATTAATACAGGTTTAGGATTACCCCGCGGAGAAGCGCACGAGCAACCGAATTCTAGATTGCAGCGGATGGCCATCTTAAGGAGTTGAGATCGGGTTGCTCGAGTCTTAGATTGGCGAGTTGCTTGCCGCGCTTATAGGGAGTATAGGATAGACCCGCGGAGGCGTGCTCAAGTCACCGGATTCGAGAAAGCGTCGGGTGAACCCCTCATGATGATGTTGTTGGGTTGCCTCATTTCTTGGGTTGCCTGGTAGCTTTCCGCACTCATAGGGGTCTTCTTTTTGCTGTGTACGGGCTATTCACGTGACCGGAGAATGTCGCATTTTGTTTATGGCTCGAACGAAAAGAAGGATTCCTAGGTGATCCTACCATTCCTATTGTGTGATGTTCATTACTTGCTTGTGATGTGATTATCTTCCTGTGATGATCTTTATCGCTTGCCTATAATGTTGATTATCTGGCTGCGATGATATATATATATATATATATATATATATATATAATGATATAAATATATATATGGGATATATAAATAAATGCTACATACATTTTGCACCCGCGCTAGCCCTGCCCCCGGCCTGCCGTAAGTTAAGTAACCTTACGGTGATGACCCGGGGCCTGTGGCGAATGCGGATGGCATATATATACATCTATTTTCTTTTCATACTTTTCTGTGATTGTATGAGAAGATACTAGATAATGTTATTATCATTTTGATGGGATTGCATTGATTCGGATTAATGCAAAGATAATAAACCTAAAACATGTTATAGAAACCAAATATTAGATATTATGGTGTTATAGTCGAATCTTTTGGTTTGCACTGAGGTATTCGGTTAGGAATATCCTGCACCTCATTCGATGAGAGAAGAACCTTGATCCCTTCACCGGGAGTTCGCTCTTAAGCAAAAGTTTATATTACTATAAATTTTCCAATTGTATAGCCGTAGTCTCTTACTTTGCATTGAGATATTCGGTTAGGAATATCATGCACCTCATTCAATGAGGTAAGAGCCATGTTCCCTTCACGAGCGATCCGCACTTAAGCAATAGTCTATATAACTATAAATTTGCAAAACCACTCGGTTTCTATGATGAGATAAAGTTCATTATGTCAAAGGTTTTCTTCAAAACCAGCTATAGCCCTCTGTCATTTTAGGAAGTAGAGTACTTAGTATTCGTGTTGCGTTTGTCGACCTTTGCCGAGGCGTATTTTACGGTAGCTAAGTGATATCTTCCTACATGCATATGATGTGTTCGGTTAGGATTTGCAAAATATGGTGCAGGTGGATTTAATTTGATTGGTTAGGACAGACAGATTGAACTTGACTTGCGACTTATGATTTTTTTACCTTTGCCAAGGTCATAAGCCGCTTGGAGTAAAAACCTATATATGGAGTTTCAAGTGTTGAAACTTGCAATGAGATTGCATAGCTTCTATGGAGTGGGGTGACTTGTTGACCTTTGTCAAGGTTATCATACCATGATAGTTTGGATCCTGATTCCTACTGTGAGTAATAGTTACTCTCGAGATATGATCCTAACTAATTCTCCTTTTAGGATTTGAAGGAGGATTTGACAGAATAGTGGAAACCATCCTGATTAGATAAATATACCAATCTAATTTTATTAGAGTGCACGACGAGTGTTTCTTTTCTCTCTCTCTCTCTCTCTCTCTCCCTCTCTCTCTCTCTGGAAGCGACCTAAAACTAGCCTTAAACTAAAAACTCATAAACTAAGTTAACCAAACATTTTTACAATCAATGGTTTTAGAATGTCATGATTGCCCTATTTCACGACATAGTCTCATGTGTCCTTACCCCTCCCACTTTCCTTTTTGCTTCCTTCAGAACACTCTGTATCCGATACAAAGATCCATATTACTTGGAAAGCCATCGTATAGTTAGATACGAACTCGAAAAAATTGTTTCAGTCGAGGATGGCCGCATATTCTGGAGAAAGTGAATTGTATATGATACAATTCAATTGACTCTCCTCTCCACCTTATCTAAAGTTTGAGAGCTCCTTAAATAAGGAGAATATACCAGTTACGTTTGTTGGATAGTCTTCTTCCAATCCCGATGCTGGAATTTGTTGGTGAGTTATGCTCACTCTACATCGAAGTTGAGAAGCGGAATGCACAAAAATTAATATTTTAAGAAAGCACAACCAACTTAACCCAAGTGATCAAACCATAACCCTAAACTAGCAAGCTACAAGAGATCTATCTACTATGAGAGAAGGTTAAACCGATAGACACGTGTCTTTCGGGTCTTCACACCTCTTCTTAAACTCCTAAGGTGTCCTTGATCAACCTTGATGGCCGGCCTCCTCATTCCTAGATGATCCATCCAAAGATCTTTGATTCAAGCTCATATCTCTAAAAAAAAGTAAACTAAGTAAACTAGTTTGCTAATCTAGTTTGCTTAGATGATGTGGTTTGGCTTGGTAGTAATTTTCTATCTCAAATTCCTTTGTTTCTCAACACATGAGAGTGATAAAGGAAGAGTAAGAGAGTGAACTCAAGAAGATGGAAAGAGAAAGGCAAGTGAAGAAAATGATCAAGTCTTGAATGAAGAATGGCTAAGGTTTTTCTTATGAAGTATTTTTCCTTTTTTTAAAACCACAATCATACTCCAATAGTGTATGCAATAAAAAAACATGCTTCACCCATGCTTCATACCATCTTACCTTTTCCACCTCATTTTCTATTTTCAACAAAAATAGAAAAATGCATGATGAGGTGTCATCTTCTTGAAGATATTTTGTATAAATACAAAATACTTTCTACCGTATATACATACCCATATTCATACCAAAATAAGAACACCCAAGAGATAGAATAATACCACTAAAATAATACTAGTATTAAATCAATATCTGATTTAATAAACCGGCTTAATTCTAAGCCTTCCAGTATTACCAACCGTCCGATCGAAAACCTGGATAACACTATCGAAATATGTAAATGTAAATTATTAAATCAATACCTGATTTAATAATCCGGCTTAATCCTAAGCCGGCTAATGTTATCATTCGATCAGAACCGTACCCGATCGAAAACCTTGATGACACTAGAATATACATATCGAAATATGTATATATATATAAATTCTCAAATCAATAACTGATTCAACAATCCTGATCAATCCTAAACCGGCTAGTGTTATCATTCGATCGGAACTCTATACGTATAAACATACGGCCACCACATCATTTTGCCGGAACCAGAGAAATATTCTGTGTGAGACTCTAAAGACTCGACAGTACGCTAGCAGTGGGTTTAACCACAAGCACGTCAGCGGCACTAGCTGTACGTAACGGCTACCCAAGTACCTGTCGAAAAGAAGGCCGACGAGCAAGCTCATCCGAACCCCTACTAAGCCTATCCGTGACAATCTCCGTACAGTATGGTCTCTTCATCTAAGAGTATCGCATACCAGGTCTAGGGTATGGTAAATGTCAGACCCCTACTGACCAGATAAGTCATGTTGATTTTGGCTCAGGACCCATCCGAGAAACTACTGATCTAACCATCAGTAAATCTCAACTGCCTTGGCCAAGGTCTTATGGTTTTAACCAACCGGATACAGTGCGATATCGAATACCAATACCGGGAGAGACAAATCCCTGATAATCACTCATTGCCTCCATGTGGCACGGGACTGTACCCAACCAAAACCTGTTTGCACGACTTAGTAGAGTCGTGGTAAGGTAGTGATCAAAGTACAGTGGGAACTCACATGAGACAAATGATGATCTCAGGTCCTAAGACTAACATGTACTCATGTCACATGAGAACCGCTATCCGACGATATGTATAATATCATCTAGAGGTTCTCGATGAGTCCGTCCAGTGTACTCACCCCCAATGAGCACTTGTATACAATCTTAAGTGATCACACCAATGGCTGTGGGACCAACCACCATCCCTTGTCGGGGTCTAGAAATCTATATGGAAGTCTACTTTGGAATATCGATGTCCGGTCTTGATATTTTTGCAACTTGGGACCTTTAAGGATGTGCTTATAGACTACCCAGCTCCCACTAGTATGATCGCCATCATAACGCTGGTAGTCAAGCAAAATCCTACGGGTTTTATCAACATATATCCGCTATATGTGATATCAAGTATAACATATGCACGTGTTAAGATAAAGACAAACCAAAATAGTATACTACTGTATCGAGTCTTTATCAATATGTGTAAACAATATAAAGCAGCAAGAGAAAGAAATACACATATTAAGACAAAGATAACTCAGATAATATACTATATACAACTGAGGAAGATTGTCATATACATACATATCCCTAGCATCTTATACAATACAGGCCTTTAGGGTATACATATCCAACAGAACTGAAAGGAGGGGTAAGAAGAAAACCAACTAGCAGAAGTCCGGTATAAACAATGTAAGAAAGAGAAACAATAATAGGAGACGAAATGAGCAGAAAGGAAAATGCAACTACTGTTATGACCCGGGGCAATGAAAGAGGCATTACTTAGAATACTCGGCCACCCCATGAAATATTTTGATATTTCATGTATTCTATGTGATTGTAATCAAAAACTATTTTCAAATTAATTCTAAATCCTGGGTATACAGATACTGGATTAACACCCTACCTCTGTAAGTTGTTACAGTTACTGAGAAGGATTAGATTATTGGAAAATGTGATTTGATCGTCAATGTCGGATATCGGAGCAATTGTTGTTATTGGGGAAATCACCTGGTTTTGCCTTTCGGAAAACTTTAGATTTTGAATATCTGTTATTACGCACTAACTTTTAAAAACTGATATTTCCGTCTCTTTATTTGATAAAGTAGGATATAAATTTTCAAAAATTATATTGTGAACATTTTCCTTTTTCATTTGATGATTGGATAAGATGAATTGAATAAAAAGATATACATTCTTAACCAAAATAAAGTTTTCAAATTGCAATACACAGAGTATGAGTTAGTGAACTCATAGGGCTTATACATATGATGTATGTTGTCCGGTGTCCGCACGGACAAGTGGTTGGTATTCATACTTCGTTCCGTTTTACTATGAGTTCTCTGATTTTAGAAACACATTCTTATTGAAATGCAAAGTCTAAAGATTTTGAGAAGTTCATATGATATAAGAATAAAGTAGAGAACCAAACGTTGGAAGTATCAAGATTTCTCGAAATGTTCGAAAATGTGGATACTTATGCTAGGTATTCCATAGTAAATTATTCGGGAATTTAATTCTCTCTCAGATTTCTTATCTGTTGGTCTGATGCATGATGACTAATGTTGAATTGCCTTTTTCAATAAAGGGATATACTAGGAATAGATGCATATCAATTGATACTGGTTCCACCTAAATCAATGCATCAAATTCTATATGTGATATAGAATAGGTTATCATCTTAAGATTGTTAAGATGTTGAGTTGACCGGCTTATACTTAAAATCAGAATCCGGATTAACTCAAAACACATTTCAGTAATGGCAGTTTATGGGTTATCCTAAGCAATGACGAGGTTTAACTTTCTATTATTATCGGATCAAAAGTTATTTTGTTCTCGGCACGCCACCTGTTTAGAAAAGGAATTTCTTGCAAAAGAAATTAGTGGGAGTATGGTGGAACTGGAGTAATTCCAGAACCACAAATAGAAACTAAAGATTTAGTACAACCTGAATATTCAATTGACCCTGACAAACCTTAGCCGAATCCGCAGATTTCGTAAGTGACCTCAGCCACATGAGAGGTACTACGATTTTCTCACTAACGGTGAAAAAGATCCTTGCATCATGTGATGATGACCCTACTAGTTATTAGCAGGCCATGGGAAGTGATGACTTCCGATTAATGGCTGGATACCGAGTTATCCTAATTGGACTCTATACACTGCAATAAAATGTTGACTTTGTTGGGTGTTCCTGAAAGGGTAAAACCCATAACGAGCAAGTAGATCTTTCGAGATCGGTGCAAATGGAAAGGTACTGACTTAAGAAGGCTAGACTTGTACTAAAAAGCTTTCATCAAATACCCATTATGAATTGTGGTGAAACTACTACTTCAGTGTCTGTGCTGAAATCCATGCGGATAAAACTTGCTAATATTGTCTTTCATGACTATGATGTCTGGCATGTGGATGATGATTAGTCAAAAATATAGCATATTTGTATGAACATTTTCCCTATTATTGTTTACTAGTAAAAGGTGTTAATTGTAAATAAGGAACATATGTGGGTTTATTTGTAAAAAAATTATTATCATATGTTTCTTCATTTATAATTAATATAATTAGGGAAAATATATGCATATAATATTTAAATGAAGTATTATTAATTAAAATATGGATATCATATCAAATATTCCTAATAAATATTCTTAAAATATCATATCATATAAATGGTTGGAATAATATCTCAAAAATAACAAATGCTACTAACAAGATGAATTGAAATATTGTGCAGGTATTATAATAAGATTAGCTCAGGTCTGAAATCTAAGTAGGAGATCCACATCAAAATCGAAGTATCAAACTGAATCTGCCGAATATTTGGAGCAAATCAAAGAATCTAGCAACGACAGAGACTAAGAGCAATATTTTCATAATCTTTTTATCAAGAGGATCTCCAAATATTGATAGAAGAAGCCACGAAAAATCCCAAGTCACAATCCCACCAGAAGGCAGCGGATCCGCGGTCAAACAGGGGTTTGGGCGGCAGTTCCGCAGTGTGTTAGTGGCCGTAGGATCTGGAAATTCATGGGCTGGATCGTAATTTTACACTCTACAATATGACATCTAGGATTTCTAATTCCAGAGACTATATAAAAGACCGAGAGCTGTCTATCAAATACATTCCAAATTCAACATTCATCTATCCATCGATCGAGAGAGATCTAGCGAGCAACTAGGTTTTTGTAATCTACTTTTTCAGTAAGAAATTTGTAATGCAATAGTTGTGTCACACCACGCTTCCCGGTGTACGGGGAGGGGACGCAACTGGGCTCGGTACGTATTTACTCAGAAGTAAACATGCTAAGCGTATCTAAGCAATATAATTTAAAGGTACATAAAAGACATCAATGTAAAATGAAGAGCAGCTTTATTTATTAAACATTTTTTTACAGGTACAACTGGAAATGTAAATACATGAATAGAAAGCAATGCCTAAACAATGGCATGAACTGAAAAGAAAATATGTACAAGTGAATATTGCTCAGGGTCTTCAGTGTGCTTCTCCAATTGCTCCTGGCTAATCTCGAACTCTTCAGAGTTGGATCCTCCTGACAACATTCTAAAGAAGAAGAGATATAGGAATGTCGTCAGCGAACAATCGCTCGGTAAGTCCCAAAGAAGGAGAGAAGTAGAATAGACAGAAAATAGAGTATATCTAGTACAATATTTGATTGTCATGTTAACACAGTGTTTGTAGCTTGGTACAAAATATGCCAGTGTATACGAGAGTAGTCCAACTTACACCATGAACTTTGGTAACCCGTAGTACAAGGCTCCGTCAAAAATACCACTGATGAATGGCATGGATGTAATAACGTCTTTTAGTGACCACCTCGTGCCACCTTTAACACGTTCTGTACCAGTCTACCCCTTTATAAACCCCGTAATATTTATTGTGTTGATTGTACTGATTGTATTGTCTTGTAATAAATGGAAGACTTGCCAAAACCATGATATCAGTAAACGGAATTGATATAAATGGATAGGCATGCAATCAGAGTATATCCATGGTTCGGTTCGGTCAAGTTCATGTTGTTATAGATTGTATTCTAGCATTCATGGATTCATGTTGTATTGCAATTATACTTGAATTGGATTCAAGTCAGATTGATTTCAGATTTGATCATGACTCGAACTGAGTCAGACTTTTAAATAGAATTGAAGTCCAGATTGTTTTGGAGTTATCGGTAACTGCTGCACATGGACGGCAGGATTTGTGTCTTCTTCAAAGACAATTACCGTGTTGATAATACCGTTGTTAGATTGTATACCTTAGATAGGCAAGCACCCATATTCTCCGGCTCCCCGATGCTCAAGAGAATTATAAATCTATACTTAAACCTATATTTAGTAGGGTCCTTATTGTAAATTGATATAACTTAAGGGGGTTTTATGTAAAAATAGTTTTGATATAATTTCAAAATACACCTCAAGTATTTAATTATCGTAATTAGGGTTTTCATAGATGTATATTTTATAAAAGTGAAATTTCTAGTGAGTAGAACCTAGTTTCCAATGTATATGGTACATCAATGAAAATTTGGAATTTGCATTGTATTGAAATGGTAGTTTCATGTAATGGTGATTCCTTTGATTTAGAAAATATGGAATATTTTTATAATATATTTAAAATAGATTTTTTGATAATATTCATATATATATTTATATATTTAATCAAAATAAATTTTATTTATTTTATAGAAATCTCATTTTCTTAAAAATTGCATTAAAAATTCCATCGAGTTCGAATGCTCCTTGCGGAGGTCTGCATCTCGTTCTACTAGGCCCGAGGATGTACGATAACCCGCACCATCCCGATCGGGGTTCCCCAAAATGGGTTGTTAAGGCGTATTTGCAAGGGATTAATTAACACTCTTTTTAAAGAAAACGGTTTTTAATTGTTTAAGGTATTTATTCGTAAAAGAGTATTATCCCATAATCTAAAATCCCAAAACTCATCGTGCTATATCAAAAATGTGTGTTGTGAAGAGGTAGGTCATTACCTCGTGAGTTATATAATATTAATACGGTTAAAAGTGGATAACAATATCGTTTGTAAACATGATGGTATTTTACTGTAAAAATGAAATAGAAATTGCAACATGAATTATTTTGAGATTATGTTTATTAAACATTATGAGAAAATATGGTGATTTATTGTTTAAGAAAAATGGAGTTTTTTAAAGAAAAGAAAGTCGGAAGTCGGAATAACTCCGCTTCCGACGAGTTTTGAAAAGAAGATGTTTTAGAATAATAGAAGAGAAGGGGAGACAGGATTTACAAGCTACAATGATAGAGGGGAGTAGGGTAAGATTACGGAACCTTCGGGGCATCGTTTCGTCGCCGGAATCTTCTCGAAATATCGTCGGAACTTCACCCTTTGCTAACTCCACTTGCACAACTTAGGACGTGGAAATTTTTGAGAGTTTTTTTAATGAAATTCCGAGTGAGGAAGGGTGAAATGGAGTGTGGTATTTATAGGGAAAATTAGGGTTTTGGGGTAATGAAGAATGAATAAAAAATGGATTAAAAATTTGGTTTAATGCCACTTTTAAATTCTCTGTTTATTTTTAATAAAAACAAACAGTACAGGGGTAAAGGGGGGAGGCCAAGGGGTGTGGAGTAAAGTTTTGGGAAGCATCCCCTATGGGGGCCCGGCGGTGCCTGCCATAGGGCTTAAATCAACGGCCTAAATCAGGTGATGGGTGTAGGGTTTGGCCACGTGTTCCTGTCGCTTTGAATACCTCAGTGCACGTATTTGTTTTCTGTGTGACTCTTCATTTTACGTGTAGTGCACATGTAAACCCTTGGGCTTCTAAAAATTTAAAAGAAAAATTCATAATAAGATAATGTGGCTAGGGGATTCGAATAAAGAGGCTGCGTCACAGCAGTGCAAGACTTTACCAATGAGCTACAAGTTATTTCTTGCTGTTCGAAAGCATATTAAATTTATAACTTGTGCTCAGGCTTAGGTACTCCTTTTTGTATTTTTGAAAAAATTCTGTACAGAAAATTTAGGGTTGTTACAAGTTGATCAATAAAGGTAGTACTTTGTTTTAATTCTTTTCGCATTTACTTTCCGCATTACATTTCTGCATTAATTTCTGCACTTACATTCCGCAATTACTTTCTGCACTTTTAATTTTTAATTATAGGTTCATTCATTTTCCACTTCACTTTTAAATCGATAATATCCATGAGCGAGTAAATTCCTGCTTGCCAGGATTGTAGGATAGGATAGAATAATGGATGGAAAATCCCTTAACTTCTTTTGATGTTTTAATTTTTATAAATTTTAGCAAAATAAATGTTAACCCTTTTATCCGGCGTGTTATCAATTCATGATAGTCACGACCACGATTTGAGATTAGTTAATGATTGTTTTGTTAAGGGCTTGTAATAAATAAAGATCAATAGAAGGACAAGGAGCAGTTGAGGGAAATCCTAATTTTCTCCAAGAACCCGAATCTACATTAATCGCTATCTCTCTAGTATTAAATAATTAAAAGAAAAAAGAATTATTTTTAAACCTCCATCCATTAACTACTATGTCCTAGAAACCTTACAAGCCCCTTTCTTATAAAATCTTCAATCTTCTTAGAATAAACAATCAAAACTCCACCTTTCTTCTGTCAATTCGTCTAAAGCAAGAAAAGCAGTTCACTGTTTCCCTACAGACGACATGTACTCACTATCGGCTAGCTATTGCGACACCGTTATTGATTGCGGTTATTTACAACATACATACACTACTTTTCACGATCAATCAAATAGCGCCGCTACTGGGAAAACGGTCGTAATTATTTTTCTTGTTATTCAGATTGATTTTTACTATAAAACCAGAGAACATAAAAAAATAATAATAAAAATAATAAAAAACCGCATTTTGTATTTTTAACAATTTTTGCGCGAGTTTGCGAGAAATTTGGAGCACTTGGAGCGAACCATCAGAGATTCAGAGATTGTCAAATAGGAGCAGAGAAGCATTGGAGTGCTGTGCTAAAATTTGGAAGGGAGATCTCACCAACTAACGGCGGAAGCATGGCCACTTTAGGAAGTTGAGCCCCAAAATTTTTCTGGTATTATCAAATAGTCTTCCTCTCTCTTCTAAAGCTCCAATAAATTGTTTTTATCTACTGGATTCTTTGCAAACAGTGCCACTAAAAATCTTTTGCGTGTTTTATATTTTGGTTTGTTTTGCATATTTAAACCGGACATTAAGAGGTAATAAACCCAAATTCAGATTAGGTAGGGATTTCATCACCCTTTCTATGTCCCACAAATCACAAACGAGTATACGCATAACCCTATATTAATAAAAAAATATCTAGACCAAGCCTCTAAGGACAGTCACGCTCAATTAGGACAAAAGAGGGTTGTGGGTAATATATTGCTTATCCGCATTTCTCTTGTGGTGTCTAAGGCAAGTGTGACTAAGAAAAGTGGTTTACTTAATTAGGCCCGCTATTTCAGTGATTCGTATAGCGGATACCTCCCACTTACCTGGCACTTATCTGGCTGCAAGATTGAAAAGGAGGTGATAGAGAATTGATTCTACGTCTTGTCCTTTAGAAGTCTAGGAACAGTCTAATGATTTGACCTAGGTGACCCTAGCTCTAGGGATTATTTGTGCACGTTTTTAATTGGTTAAGTCGAGTCCCTTTTCCAAAGCAAAACAATTTCAAAAATTTTAAAAAAATTACTATTTCACCCTTTTTTTTATTCTCTTATAATAGGTAACCCAAACCGACCAACTCTTACCGAGATTTTCTACAAACAACTAGATATTTCTTATTATCGTAATTGCTTTGGTATAAATTCCGACCCTACCATTTCTTTAAGGGATAGGATAGAGCGATCTAGACATAACAGTTGGACACCTCACTCAAAGTCCTATCAACCGCGTCGAAATTCAACACCTTCTTATGTTGATAATTCTTTTAAGGCTAGTGAGGAAACTTTTAAACCTATGTCCATTGCTGAGCATATTGTGAAGGCCCATAGCCAAAGTTTCATACCTTTCACTTCTCTAAAACCGTTAGGACAACAATTATTTCCATATGAAAATATTGATACTCCTTCTGAGGCGAATATGGCAACTTCTAAATCCATGACCATTGTTGAAAAAATAGAAATTGGCAGTCGCCAACTAACCACCCAATCTCAATCTTCTTCATATCACAATGTTGATCCTAATCCGAGTTATAAAACTTGGATACACTCTTCTAACTCTTATGCACAGTATCAAATTTTCACACCCTCTTCTGTTGATACTTCTCTTGAGACTAATGTGGCAAATCGTAAACCCATTTCTATTACGGAACACATTGAACTCATCCATGGCCAACAATTAAACGCATTCTAATCATACTCAACTATTGCACCTTATCTAGACAATGCTTCTGAACATCAATTAGAAAGTTTTACGGTTCAAAGAGAATCCTTCATTGAAACTTCTTCACAAACCATCTCTACTCTTGAAGTAGAGTTGGAATTGAGTAATGAGAAAAAATCAGGGATCCTTCCAAGCTAAACCAGAACCAATTCTTTTGATCTTGACACCTTCCATCCTGAACCCCAACCAAATGTATTTGAGGATCAACCGATTAATAATCTAATTGATGAGGTGCCCGAGAATAACATGTTTGACTATTCCAAGCATGAATGTGAAAGAGAGACTTACATCATTCCAAATCAAACCGATCCTTATCCGACTACACTTGACATTTCAAACCTTCCAATTCTATCAAGTAAACCAAGTGAACCAAGTGATCCATCAATTGAGAAAAATATAATTGATGAATTTTTAAAGAACTATTCGTTTGATTTGACTGAAAATGCTAGTGATATCAGTGATGAGAATATCTTTGAAGATGAATTCTCTTTGTTGGTGAAACATTATGCTAACGCCATGAACATCATCCATGGTTGTTTGCGGAACAAAATTTTTAATACGATATGAAACTTGGCGATAGAATAACCATAAACCGGATCTAATTATAAACCTAACTAGCAACATACGAAGCTCTATCTGCTGTGATAGATATTATACCTAAAGAAAACAAGTCCTTCGGGTCTTCGCTCCTCTCCTTTGGCTCCTCAAAAGATGTACAGATCGTGCTTGAACTTTGGCCTCCTCACGTCAAAGATGATCCACCCGAGAGTGCCTACTTTGAGCTCCTACCTCAAATATGAGGTAACTAGAGTACTTAGCTTGCTAATCTAAGTAGTCTAGATGAAGTAGAGTGAGATGATGGATTAAAATGTCTCACTGATCCTAGGTTTCTCAACTCATGAGACAATTAGGGTTAGATCTAGAAGAAGAAAGCAAGGAGAATATGAGAGTTTTTAAGTGAGAATGAATATCATCAAGTGAAGAATAGCTAAGTGTTGTGTATTAATAATGCAAACCAATAATGCCATACCAAAATATCTAGAGTTTACAAAAATATCAAGATGCCACCTTGCATTAAAAATTCACAACAAAAGAAAATATCAAGCATACTCCAATAGTAAAGAATGAGTCATGCCATGAGTCACCAAGTAGCCATGCTTCACTTAATGCAAAGGAACACCACATTTCTCCACCTCATTAACCATTAACAATAATGGTTTAAATTAATAATAAGGTGTCTTCTTCTAGAAGTATCTTGCACAATTACAAGAATGCCCCTCACCGTATATATATACCCGTATCCGTATTCCAAAAAATACGAATACAAAGACACAAAATAATCCAAGAATATAATACTAGGATCTGGCTTAAACCAAAGCCCACTAGTATTATCCACCCGAACATCACACGTGCATAAGTATACGTATGTGATCGAAGCCCTGCCGTAAAACCATACGACCTCTACATTGTTTCGCCCGATGCAGGGAAACCCTCTATGTGGAACTCTAAAGACTCAACAGTACGCTGGCAGTGGGTTTAACTACAAGCACATCAGCGGCATTAGCTGTACGTAATGGCTACCCAAGTACCTGTCGAAGGAAGGTCGACAAGCAAACTCGTCTGAACTCCTACTGAGCCTATCCGTGACAATTTCCGTAAAGTTCGGTCACTTCGTCTAAGAGTATCGCATACCGAGTCTAGGGGGTGGTAAACGTCAGACCCTAATAACCCAATAATTCGTGCTGATAAGGCTCAGGACCAATCCGGGAAACTACTGATCAACCTATCAGTAAATCCCAACTGCCTTGGCAAAGATCTTATGGTCCCGACCAATCGAATATTGTGTGATAGCGACTCCCAATACCGGGAGAGACGAATCCCCAACAATCGCTCACTGCCTCCATATGGCTCGGGACTGTACCCAACCAAAACCTGTTTGCATGACTCAGTAGAGCCGTGGTAAGGTAGTGATCAAAACACGGTGGGAACTTACACGAGAAAAATGACGATCTTAGGTCCGAAGACTAACCTGTACACATGTCATCTGAGAACTTCCATCTAATGATAGGTATAGTACCATCTGGAAGTTCTCCACGAGTCCGTCCAATGTACTCACACCCAGTGAACGCATGTATACGATCTTAGGTGCATCAGACCAATAGCTGCGGGACCAACCATCGTCCCGCGTCAGGGTCTAAAAACGTATACACTAGTCTACTCTGGAATATCAATGCCCAATCTCGATACTCATGCGATTAGGGACCATTTAAGAATGTGCTTATGGACTACCATGCTCCCACAAGTATGATCGCCATCACAACGCAGGTAGTCAAGCAAGATCTTACGGGCTTTATCAACATGTAACTGCAATATGTAATAACATGCATAATATATGCCATGTTAAGATAAAGTCAAACAATAATAGTATAATACTATATCAAGTCTTTATCAATATGTGCAAGCTAGATAAAGTATCAATAAAATCAAATACACATATCCTGATGAAGACAACTGAAATAATAAACTATATAACTGAGCAAGAATGCCTTGTACATACATATCCCTAACATCCACATGTATACATATACAATAATGGCCTCTAGGGCATACATATCCAACAATCTCCCACTTGTACTAAAGGCCAGTAATTGGTGTACCGAATACCCAACGTCTGCACTAAGGCCAGCTGCTGACGTACCGCATACCCAACATCTCAAAAAGTCACTCTAACTGCGCTAGAGGGAGGGTCTTTGTAAATGGATCCGCCGTGTTTTCTTAAGTGTCCACTCTCCATACCTTGATCTCTTGGTGATCAATGATCTCCCTGATCAGGTGGTACTGCCTTAAGATGTGTCTGGATTTCTGATGAGACCGTGGTTCCTTCGCTAAAACTATAGCCCTATTGTTATCGCAATACAAAGGTATTGGATCAACAATGGACGGAACCACCTGAAGTTCAGCAATGAACTTCATCATCCAGACCGCTTCTTTTGCGGCATCGCTTGCAGCAATGTATTCAGCCTCCATCGTCGAGTCTGCGACGGTGTCCTGTTTGGAACCCATCCAACACACCACCCCTCCGTTGAGGGTAAACACAAAACCCGGGAAAGACTTGATGTCATCCTTGTCACTCTAAAAGCTGGAATCGGTAAAGGACTCGACCGTGAGGTCTCCATTACCGTACACTGAGAACATTTCCTTAGTCCTTCTCAGGTACTTGAGAATGTTCCTCACAGCCGTCCAATGATCCTCACCTGGGTTTGACTGATACCGGCTCACCACGCTAAGCATGTAAGCTACATTTGGTCTGGTACACAGCATCGCATACATTATAGATCCTACCGCCGAAGCGTAGGGTATAATGCTCATTCGAACCCTCTCCTCATTAGTCTTGGGAGACATCTCTTTCGAGAGGGTGATTCCGTGCAGTGCGGGTATGTTACCTCGTTTGGAATCTTCCATACTAAATCTCTATAGTACGGTCTCTATGTACCTGGACTGTGAAAATCTTAATAATCTCTTAGATCTTGATCCCCAGAATCCATGAGGCATGTTGGGTTACGGCAGTGCCCCGCCCATCAAACTGTGGCCAAATGCAGAACAAAAATTTTCTAAACTGGAGCTACAATTACCCGATCCCCGGATCTACCCTAAACCCTATACTAGCAAGCTATAAAAAGAAGTTAGAATGGTTAAACCGAGTTGATCCGTTTCCTTCGGTCTTCAACCATCATCCCCAAGCTCCTAGTGGCTCCTTGATCAAGTTTGGTTGCCGGTCTTCCTCCATCTACGATGATCCACCTAAGAGAAACGGTGCAAGTTTTAGCCTCGTCGAGTGAGGCAACTGACGCTCCAAGGTTGCTAGCAATGGAGAGTGGAGGTGTAGGAATGTGTCATTATAATTTTCTCTCATCACATATGCTCAATGAGCAACTCAAGAAGATGAAGGAGGTGAGGAAACATGTGACATGAGCAACTCAAGAAATGTGCTAAGTGTTTTCTCCAAGTGAGTGAGAATGAGTGATCAAGTGAAGCAAGTGAAGAAGCAAGTGGAGAAAAGAAATGAGCAAGCAACTCAAGAAATTGGTGGCTGCCTCTCTCTTTCTTGCACAATAAATATCTCATCTCAATTTCCAAATAAACAATTAAGACCCATGCCTCTCTATATGCCCAAGGCCATGGTCATGCCACCTCACTCCTCCACCTCATTTGTAAAAAAAACAAATGAATTTCCAAAAAGGAAAATCATACAAATGAGGTATCCACTTCGAGAAACTATTTCGTATAAATACGGAATACAACCTGCTACATGTATCGAAATACATATACACATATTCGTACCAAAAATCGAATAGCAAGAGAGAAAATGAATAGTGAACAATAATACTAGAATACATATATATAAATACATATATAAATTATTAAATCAAAACCTGATTTAATAATCCGGCTTAATCCTAAGCCGCTAGTATTGTCAACCGTCCGATTAAAGTCTATGGAGCCTGTACACATATTTAATCGAACACCTGTATATACCAACATACGTCATCTACACCATATCACCTGAACCGTGAAAACTCTCTGTGTGGGACTCTAAAGACTCGTCAATACGCTGGCAGTGGGTTTAACCACAAGCACATCGGCGACACTAGTTGTACGTAACGGCTACCCAGGTATTGAGCGAAATGGAGGCCGACGAGCAAACTCATCCTGAACCCCTACTGAGCCTGACAGTGACAATATCCGTACAGTCCGGTCTGTTCCTCTAAAAGTATCGCATATCGAGTTTAGGGGGTGGATAAAGTCAGACCCTTAACAACGCGACATTTAGTGTTGGCATGAAACCCATCACCACCTAAGAAACTATCGATCATGGATCGGTAATTCTCGTCCACCGTGGCCACGGATTTCTGGTGATGGCTACCCATGCACAACGCGACATCAACCCCCAATACCGGGAAAGACGAATCCCCGACCATCCGATCACTGCCTCCATGTGGCTCGGGACTGTACCCAACTAAAACCTGTTTGCATGACTCCTTTGAGCCGTGGTAGGGCAGTAATCAAAGCACAGTGGGAACTCACACGAGACAAATGACGATCTCAGGTCGACATACTAACCTGTACACATGTCACCTGGGAACTGCTATCTGACAATAGGTATAATACCTACTACCAGGTTCCCGGCAAGTCCATTCTACTCATAACCCAATGAGCACCTGTATACTATCTTAAGTGAACAAACTAACACCAATGGCTTATAAGACCAGGCCACCGCCCCTCGTCGGGGTCTCGATCAGTATACACTAGTCTACATTGGAGTATCGAAGCCTGATTGATCTATTTTTTATATAGTAGTTAACTGCAATCAATAATGGTGTCCCTTGTAGTTAGACCGAGATGAGTATGGGTCGTCCTCAGGGAAACGTTGAATCTTTTAATCTTACTTTAAGCGTGTTAAGAAAGAAAGGAGGAAGAATAAAGAATGGTTATAGGTTCTAGATCTACGTCAAACACGGATGCAGGATATAGATCTAGATTAACTACGGATGTAAGTTTTATAGTAGACATGGATGATTAATTAAAGATTACTCTTTTTATCCTTTAATAGATTTAAAACTAGATCGACAATTGATTGATCGTTTCTTCGTGTGTATTTAGAAATGTTTCACAACCAAAGAAATTTATACCGCAATCAATTAACGGTGTCGATGTAGCGCGTTAATGAATACGAATCGTCCACTGAAATGTGTGTTTTGATCGATTTTGTTTTAGATGAGTCGAAATGAAAAGATAAAAGAAAATTGCAAGAAAATTGATTCAAGATTTGTAAATTTTAATTTCAAGAAACATAAAGAAAACTAAAGATCTAGAATCGAGAATCAAGAATTGTCCCAATCACTTTGATTTATCAAGATAATGAAGAATAGCTTGTAGGATTCGATTGAGTTAATAGCTAATGATAAATCTAATAATTCCTAATCTTATCTATTGATAATTTGTAGCTAGATTGATGATGATGATTGAAGATTAGGGATCTATTGAAGAAACTAGGGTTTCTCCTTCTATCCCTTATCTTTTCAATCATGATCATTCGGATCTAGCATCTAGCAAAGAAAATCATCAATCATTTGATCCCTAATTTGCAACGAAATTCGCAAGAATGTGATCTCGATCCAAATTAGGTCATTGATGATTCTTTTTCCTAGAGTTCACAAATCTCATAAGACATAAAATTAGTATTAAGATTTGATCATCATTAGATCTATCAATTCTCTCGAATCCTCCACAAGCGGAGATTTCACTCACAGATCATGAAAATTAATGAATCAAAGATCAAGGAGTTTCATAACGTAAGAATGTAAAGAAAGCAAGAATTGCAATTATCACCTTTATTAAATCGACGACTAATTACACATTCCCTCAATTCAAGGTTACAAAAGTTGCTCTCGATCGCTCCTTTGAAGAGGTAACTAGATCCGTCGAAGTTCACTCCGCTCGATCTCCGTGAGTCGCGGATCATCGTGGATCTCTTACTCGGATGAAGATTGGCCTCGCGGTTAAAGGATCGATGGTTGCTTGCTTGATTTGCTTCTCGAAATGATCTTGATTTGGCTTTGGATTTGAATTTGGGCTAGGGTTTTGGTGTCAAGTTGTGTCACTCAACTTGAATTTGAATTTTGACTCCAAATGTGTAACTAACTCACCCTAATTGTCTAACCTCAAAACCCTAGATCTAGATCTCTTTTTATAACCACCTCATTTGAATCTTCCCTCCAAAGCTAGGTTGTTAGAGAGAACCTTCTAAAATAAGGTTGTTGGAGGGAGCCTTTTAGAATAAGGTTGTTGGGGAGAGCCTTCTAGAATAAGGTTGTTGCAAGGAATATTCTAGAGTGAGTTTGTTATGCAGAGCCTTCTGGAAGAAGCCACGTGGTCTTTGAGAGTCTTCTGGAAGCAAGGGTTGTTAGATAAAGATTCTGGATAAAATCTGATTTGATGACGTGTCAAGTAGACCGCGGATCCGCGGCGGATCAGCCAACTCGGCCGCGGATCCGTGGCCAAGTGGTGGAGTTGCTGCATGAAAATCTCTGTGCTGATTTGTGATAGCTTAATGGCACTTTCTTAATGTCTGGAATTTTTTTATACTTTCTTGTTTACTGCCAGATCATAAGTCTTGGACTTGGTGTATTTTATCAGCACTTTTAGCAGTTCCGGCTTTTTTATCTGGAGAATTTCCTGCACACAATCTTGAGACAAGTGTTGATACAGAAAAGATCATGCGTGTAGCAATAAACACTCAATTTCCCTCAAAATGCCGGTTATAATGTATAACACATGTTATTTGGTATTTTGCAGACAAATTGCTAATATGTGCTATATTTATACCAAACACCTTTAGAAGATTGCAAATGTTAGGGAAATTGATGTGTTAAAAATGCAATATTTTTGACTGATTAAATTCCCCCAAACTTAATTTTGGTCGTCTCGAGCAAACATCTTTTATTTAAAAGAAGGAGAAAATATAAGAAAAAGAAAAACTAACTAGCATACTTTCGTAGGCAACACGATTGCACTGAGCACGTGCAACAAGCTTTTAAACCTCAAGGTGTCCCTAGTAGGAGGAGTGTTGTCTCCTGAGGGTTTTCAGCGGATTGCACCCACAAAATCCAATAATAAAAGGAAGACCATGAAAGTTACATGTAAAGATAAAAATTATAAAAGAAAGACTTTGAAAATTAGAGTTTCCAACTACACTAGCTTTTCGGTTGTCATGAGCCCTATCTTAATAGTCATGAAAAGATGTTAGAAATCACATCATCCCTCAATAAAACATTGTCTTTATTCTTCATTCCTACCTTTCTTCCAAACATCGATCATATACCCCTACGTGTGTGTACAAGACATCCCTACACTCGGAGAATTCAATTCAAGCTATCATACTCTTGTCCATCTACCTCAGTACTTTTTAGTCAGTGAATATTTAGATGGATTTGCTCACACATTTTTCAGGCGACCGTTAATACTTCTTGAGGTACTAACCGACCGATTACTCATGTGCTTGCAGAGTAGGTGTATTTAATATTTTCCTCGTCTTGCAACACCTAAGGCTTAGCAGTGACTCCCAAACTGATTGGTCTAAGGCACTAGGTGATGAAGCACCCTCACAATATATTTTTTTGCTGCCTTGGTGATAACAAAACCAGTGTTCATTTTTTTCTTAACACCATTTTATCTTTTTCTTTTTTTATTTCCTTCATATTTTGGCTTTTAGACAAGAGCATTTCAAGGTATCCTCTACTATCCCGAGTTTCAAGATGTGTGTAAATGCGTATAGTAGGGTATCAACATTCAAATGTTTGGCTTCCAGAATAGGAACTATTTTTCAGACTTACTTTTATCCTCAGATTAGTGACTTCTTTCATCTTACTAACCCTTGGGACAACGGCTCATAACTACTTATTACTAGTTTCGTTTAAGAAAACTTCTAATTTTCTTGGTTTTCTCAAACTTTTCCAATCTTTTGGATGTAATTTTTCACTATCTAATCTTTTATTATCTTATTTATGTACAAATTTTTTTTTATATGTTTTGTGCTTATGCAAAGTATGATGCAAATGATGCGCAAATAAGCACAAACCTCCCCCAAACTTGTTTTTAACAGTGTCCTCACTGTTGTCATCCGCTAAACCTCAAAAAACCTGTAAGCTTGGGAGGACTTTATTAATGGGGGCAAGTATAAGTGAAAGTGAAAATCCTCCCCCAAACTTATTTTTGACTCACAATTTTTGAGGACAACTTTTATTTTCAAGAGCCAAAAATATAACCCCCCCTAAAAAAAAACTTGAGTTAAACAATGTGAATTGAAAATCATAAGAGGGGGTCAAAAATTACTGGTCAATGCCAAGTTTTGTAAAGACCGAAAGTCAACACCAACCATTCGAAGATTTTATCCGTGTAGTGCACCGGTTGGTGAAAGAACATGTTGTATGGAGACATGACGAAGTGGAGAAAAGATAAGTGGTGGGATAGAATGTGTTTGCGTCTCGTTTTGGAGAGACGACATGATTTATAGGGATTTTATCGATCAAAAATATATGTTACCACAATCAAGAACGGCGTCGCTTGGTAGCTAGCCGGTGAGTACGGGTCGGTCCACTGGGATGTTGTGAATTTCCTAATCGCTCTTACGAGTTAATTCCAAAGGGTGTTGGATCTTTTAATTAAATCTAAAACTAAGTTGAGTTATACTAGGATTAGGAAACTTGCTAGGATTAGGTTTAGGTAAAGTTTGGTAAATAAAGATCTACACCTCTTTCAATGCCTTAAATTAGATATCATATTAGGGGTTATGGTAATTATTAATAAAGGGGATTAGGATGATTGGGAAGATGTTTCTTCCTCTAGATCCTTGTCCGTCCTTTCTTAATCCTTACCCTAACCTCCATGGAAAACTTACAGATCCGGTCTTTTATACTACGGTATCACCGTTACCTCATGGGTAGAGTGCCGTAGGGAGCGGAATAAGAAAGTATGCATGGAGTCCTAATTGTTCATAAGAGATTGGCAAAGAAAGAGATGAGAGATCTTCATCTCTCAAACCCTTCCCTATTCCTAACCTTAACAAGCGAGGAAACTACTCGCTCATTGAGGGATCTAAGAAAGACATGATTTTTATTTTGTTTTGATTTAAGAGATGAAAGATCTACTGCAAGTTAATAAAAATTCTAAACTAGATTAAACTAGGGCAAGAAAAGAAATTACCTAGGGTAGAAATTAAAACTAGAACTAAGGCAGAAAAATAAATTAAGAACTTACAAATTGATGCTCTCCAAAAGAATTTTGAATTTTATTCATAGAAAGAGGCATAGGGAGGCATGACCTAATACAATGATTTGGGCTTCTATTTATAAGAGATAGAAACCCTAGGTTACAATTGATTCGCACGTCTTCATTTACAAAAATACCCCTGAGTTGACTAGTCAAAGCCGCCACACAAATTGGTAAAAAATTTCTCTCCTGAATACCTAACCCCACCGCGGAACCGCGGCCGCAGCCAGGGTTTGGCCACGGTTCCGCGGTCAAACTGGGGAGTTGGCTTATGTTCTTTCTTGTGCTGGCTTCCTCTAACTTGTACTTCCTGTTTCTTCAGGTCTTTTTGCAGATTGTTTTCTCATTCTCTTCCAGATCTTTCCAGTGAACATTGTAGTGCACTTTTACTGTTTCTTCGTGTCGCTGCATTTATACTCGGTGAACTGTTGTTCATTGTTCCTCAACATGTAGGCGCGATCAAGATTTCACCATTTATCATTCGTAGTCTCACTTTTTCATTATCTTTTCATTGTTTTCACTGTTTTAGATCCAAGATCCTGTAACCTGTAATACGTAGCAGACATGCGTCAAAAGCACCTGTTTATTTATAAAATGAATAAGAATGGGGAATATAATAATGCAATATTATGATGTGAACAAATACCCCGAAACTTATCTTTTGCTCGTCCTCGAGCAAACTTATTTTTTATTCTCGACAAAAACCTAACCGCACTTTCGCAGGGAAACGCGATTGCACTGAGCTCGTGCAACAAGCCGTTAAACCTCTAGGTATCCCTAGTAGGAGGAGTGTTGTCTCCTGAGGGTTTTCAGCGGATACTACCCACAAAATCCTATCAATTAGGCCTATTGACTTTTGTTCTCCAATTGGGTTTTCCAACAAGGAATTCTATTATCGTCGACTCGTAAACTATCCACCCATATTCTTTACACTTCCTAATCATTTAACTTAAGATTACATATATCCTTATGAATTTACTTAGCTTTTGGCATCTCTTAAGTTTTCCTTCTAGGGTTCCATCTCCACTTAGGAATTTTTATCAACTCTATTAAAGATACAAGTTCTATTCTTCATTCCTTTCTCTCATCTAAATCCCAATCACATATCCTTACGTGTGTGTAAATATCACCCCTACACTTGGAAATTCAATTCAAGCAATCATACTCTTGTCCGTTGTCCAAAGCACTTATTAATTGGTGAATTTTTAAATGAATTTTGCTTACACATCCTTCATGCGACCGTTAATACTTCTTGAGGTACCAACGACCGATTACAAAATGCGTTTGCACTTTAAGGCGTAATTCCTAGTCTTGCAACACCTAAGGCTTTTAGCAGTGACTCCCAAACCAGTTGGTCTAAGGCACTAGGTGATGAATCACCCTCGCTAAATATTTTTTTCATTAATGCAGCCTTAAGTAATCACAAAAACCAGTGTTCATTTTTTTCTTCTTTATTCACACTTGAATTTTTTTTTCGAACTAAGGACTTTAAACAAGAGCATTTCAAGGTCTCCTCTACTATTCCAAGTTTCAAGGTGCGTGATTGTGCAAATTTGTAGGGTATAAATTCTCAGAATCTATACTTAAGCTAAAAATTATTTTTCAAACTTATACTCTAATAAAAATATCAATACTTTTCCTTTGTTTCAACTTAGCCCAAGAAGCGAACTCAAAATTTGCCTATTTCTAAATAAACTACAAAGACATATACTCTCTACCGTTAAACTTTAAGGAAGGTTATTTTTAGGGGTTTTAATTTACTAAGTCTAAGATCTAGTTGTTCCTAGCCAGTTAACCTGTCTGTCAAACTCAAGTTAAATAAGGCCAAAATTGAATACATTAATTTTTATAATTTTCGAAATTTTTTCATTTTTATGGGTTTTCAAATAAGTATGCAAATGCAAAAATATATATATGAATGCGAAGGAAGAAAATGTACCGAGCATACCCCCAAACTTAAACTTGACAGTGTCCTCACTGTCATGCTACGCCAAGAGGGTCAAAATTGTCGGCACTACCCTGTTTATTTATTTATAAATTTTTTTTTTTTGAATTTTTTTTATATTTTTTATTAGAAAAGAAAACAAAATACATATATACATATATACAATAAGGTCCTCCCCAAACTAAGCAAGGCCTTACATAAGCAAAAGGTTAGCACCAACCATTCAAAAATCTTATCGTGGTAATGGTAGGGTTGGTGAAAGAATGGGGCGTAAAAGAAATAGATGCGAAGCACACGAGACCGTGTGGAGGTAGAAACGGGATACGGTCTCGGTGGGGGAGGAGAATGGCAGAAAAGAGAAAGAAATGTGGTACGATCTTGAGGGTGTAAATCAAGTGAATAAATTAGCGCAATTTGTGATGACCGATGTGTTAAAAATGATTGTGCTAATCTATCAACCCGTCGAGAAATGGGTCAAATCCCTTAAGATTCGCAAGAAAACATGGGTCCGTCGAACTTGGTATTGGAGCTGAAAGCGTAACAGTCTCTTATAAGGTCGGAACGATAGGAAGAACGAAAGGGAGTGAATTAGGGATAGTCTTATTCTCACCGTAGTAAACTTTCTCGAACTTGAAAGATTCCATCAACGGTTCGAAACGACTGTAAGCAACCGAGTCTGATGGTTCAACTAACTTATCTGAAAATTCAAAGGACTCAAACTCGGACGGTGAGTCATCAACATCGGCCGAAAAAGTGAAACACTCATAAGTGTTATCGGCTGTGAGAACTGTATCAGATTCAAAGGGAAATTTTTCAAGCTCACAGTCTTCAAGCGTGATCTTGTGCGTGGTCGGAACGATGGAAAGGAGTGAGGGTGATATAACAGTTAAAGGTTCAGGAGGATGAATTGGAAAATCCGACACATCAAACAAAAATGGTTCAACCTCAATGTTATCCTCAATACTCTCCTCAATACTATCCTCATAATTCTCCTCAATATTTAGCTCATCCATGCCATTATCATCAAAATCAAGACGCATATGAAGTTCGGGAGAAACATTTAATGAATCGGGATGATGAATTGGACATAAAATTTCAATCAAATCGACGGGTTCATCATCCAAAATATTCCCGGCGTCTATATCCTCAACCAAGTGAAAATCAATTTTTTCTGACACCTCATCAAAAGCATGGATATTTATCGATTTAGGTTCTAGAGTGGAGGTGTAAAGTTCAGAAGGATTAGGTGTGGTTTCACTCGAAAGGGATTCCTCACAATCTGGCAAATCAAGCACTACAAAGTCACACAACTCGTTAAATGTTTTATTTTCAACTTGTGAATCATTTGGGACAATCGATGGAAAACCGGAGTTGTGGGCTTTAATTGGGTATGGGTGGGTTTGATTTGGAAATCCTCTCAAATTTGCACTCTGTCCAACCGCCTCATTATACATTTGAAAATTTGGAGCTAGTTGGAAACTAGCTACCGGTTCACGAGGTTGTCTAAGGGTGGCTATGGATGCATCCACATTCCTTACCATTTTGTTTGTTACCGCAATGTACGCCTCCAACGACTGTTCTAGACTAGACATGGGTTGTGAAGGTGTTTCGGTAAGAGATTCGAAATTGTTTGGATATGTGAAACTCCCAAATGGCTGTGTAGAAGCAATGTCTAGTGAAGGTGGGAAAGTCGGGTAGGACTGGTAGGAATTGGATGGTTGGACAGGAGTAGGATCAACGTTTGTATAAAAAGGTGAATAGTCTTGTGGATCCCTAGAACTAGATGAGTTGAGAGGGGTGAAAGATCGGCTACGAGATTGTGCAATGTGCTCAGCAATAGACATCGGCTTAGGAGTTACAACAGGACTCGAAAAAGTGGTATCAACGTACGAAGGTGGTAAAGGTGGACATGTTTGACACAAAGTGGGTTGCAAAGTCGAACTATTTCACCTAGACGCTTCTATTTGATCTTTCAAAGAAATTTTAGGCACGGAGGGATCTTCCTTAAATCGACCGAAACAATTGACGTACGAGGTAAAATTAGGTTCGGGATACCAAAGTTCGGAAAGTGATTTATGATTTGGGGTACCCATGATAAAAGAAAGAGAAAAGAAAGTAGGTAGGTGGTGCAAGGATTTCTTAGCGACAAAAGTTGCAAGTCTTTTTATAAAAAGATTTTTTTTCTTTTTCTATTTATTTGGAACTTTTTTCCAAAAATTTTCGATAAAGGGCTAAGACACACTTTCGATCAACCAAAAATGCACAATCAGGCCTAGATCTAGGGTCCCCTAGGTCAACTAGGTAGCTCCTAACTGTTCCAAAGGGCTAGAAATAGGACCTCAAACCGCCTCTTCACCGCCAATTGCGGCCAGGTAAGTGCCAGGTAAGTGGGAGGCTCCCCGCTACAAGTAGCGGTCCTAATTAAGTAACCACTTGCCTTGACACACTTGCCTAGACACCGCAAAGTCAGGTTAGGATAAACGGCCGATGCCTATAACTAGTCCTCTGTCCAATTGAGTGCGACGTCCTTAGGGCCGAGTCTAGTATTTTTTTAATTAAAGATTTGGTTAATGCAAATGCCTTATGTGATTTCTGGGGTCCTAGGAAGGGTGATGAAATCCCCACCCAATCTGAATTGGTCAAAAGCCCCTTAAAATCCGATTAAAGATATGCAAAACAGTAAATCACTTGCAATCAAATCTTTTTTATTTTATGCGCGGCGCAAAGAATCCTGCACAAGATTGTTATTTGGAAGGGGAAAAATTTTTTTAAGCGCAAAGAATGCTGCAGGAGATTTTTCAGAAGATATATCGGAGATTTGCAGAGGAGGAGAAAGAAAACTCACAGAGATTTGCAGTGGCGGAATGGTTTTTTTTCCTGGTGATGTCACCAGGACGCGGCGGTTCCGCGGCCGGAATGGGGGTCACGCGGCGGTTCCGCCGCGTGTTGGTCGCTTCGGCTGTTTTTTTTGGGACCAGATCACCGCGATTCTTCTTGTTGATTCGGTCCTCCAAATTTCTTCTGTTGTCTATTGTGATATTCCTCTGTTTGTTCAGATTTGATATTTGCTGTTTTGATCTCTGTAGATTTCCAGATCCGAATTTGTTCGTAGATCCTGCAAAATTCACACAAAAATACCCTTCCCAAAAATAACAGATGGTATATTTTTATACTTTTTTTGATTTTTCAGATTTTTATGATTTTTTTAATTTTGATTAACCCGAAATTGAAAAAAGGAAATAACACGCCATCCCCGGCAACGGTGCCATTTGATTAGAGTGATTTTTATAGATCAAAAATATATGTTACCGCAATCAAGAACGGCGTCGCTTGGTAGCTAGCCGGTGAGTACAGGTCGGTTTACAGGAATGTTGTGAATTTCCTAATCGCTCTTACGAGTTAATTCCAAAGGGTGTTGGATCTTTTAATTAAATCTAAAACTAAGTTGAGTTATACTAGGATTAGGTTTAGGTAAAGTTTAGTAAATAAAGATCTACACCTCTTTCAATGCCTTAAATTAGATATCATATTAGGAGTTATGGTAATTATTAATAAAGGGGATTAGGATGATTGGGAAGATGTTTCTTCCTCTAGCTCCTTATCCTTCCTTTCCTAATCCTTACCCTAACCTCCATGGAAAACCATCACAACCGGGCCTTTATACTACGGTATCACCGTTACCTCGTGGGTAGAGTGCCGTAGGGAGCGGAATAAGAAAGTATGCATGGAGTCCTAATTGTTCATAAGAGATTGGCAAAGAAAGAGATGAGAGATCTTCATCTCTCAAACCCTTCCCTATTCCTAACCCCAACAAGCGAGGAAACTACTCGCTCATTTAGGGATCTAAGAAAGACATGATTTTTATTATGTTTTGATTTAGGAGATGAAAGATCTACTGCAAGTTAATAAAAATTCTAAACTAGATTAAACTAGGGCAAGAAAAGAAATTACCTAGGGTAGAAATTAAAACTAGAACTAAGGCAGAAAAATAAATTAAGAAATTACAAATTGATGCACTCCAAAAGAATTTTGAATTTTATTCATAGAAAGAGGCATAGGGAGGCATGACATAATACAATGATTTGGGCTTTTATTTATAAGAGATAGAAACCTTAGGTTACAATTGATTCGCACGTCTTCATTTACAAAAATACCCCTGAGTTGACTAGTCAAAGCCGCCACACAAATTGGTAAAAAATTTATCTCCTAAATACCTAACCCACCGCGGAACCGCGGCCGCAGCCAGGGTTTGGCCGCGGTTCCGCAGTCAAACTGGGGAGTTGGCTTATGTTCTTTCTTGTGCTGGCTTCCTCTGACTTGTACTTCCTGTTTCTTCAGGTCTTTTTGCAGATTGTTTTCTCGTTCTATTCCAGATCTTTCCAGTGAACATTGTAGTGAACTTTTACTGTTTCTTCATGTCGCTGCCTTTATACTCGGTGAACTGTTGTTCATTGTTCCTCAACATGTAGGCGCGATCAAGATTTCACCATTTATCATTCGTAGTCTCACTTTTTCATTATCTTTTCATTGTTTTCACTTTTTTAGATCCAAGAACCTGTAACCTGTAATATGTAGCAGACATGCGTCAAAAGCACATTTTTATTTATAAAACGAATAAGAATGGGGAATATAATAATGAAATATTATAATGTGAACACGACACAGTGATTATGATGGATTACTCGCATTCTCTTTATAGTCTAGAAGAAGGAGTGGAGGTTCAATTTCTTTGTATTGAGGTGGATTCATCTCAACACCCGTGTCTTTTAAAAATGCGAGTTCATCAGCGAAAATTTCCTTAAAACTCTCATCGATACCCCGAAGAATAATGTCATCAAAAAGCGTGGGGTGATCTTCAGACTCTAAAAACGGTTCATAATCAGTGTTAGTTGTTGACCCGGACAACTCGGTGGAAGAGTCCGTTTGTGAATGATACATAGTTGGATCAAAAAACAACATATGAAAAGAGTCTAGATCAGTATCATGAGGCTGATCAAATTCGCTGCCGTCGACATCCATTAATTCGACAGAATATACTCGAGCATGAGGATCGGAGGGTTGACTTCCCAACTTGTAAATGTTGAGCTCAATTGACCAATTCCCAAAAGATAGGTTCATAGAGCCGTTTCTACAGTTGATTACAGCGTTGGAAGTAGCCAAAAAGGGACGACCTAGAATCACCGGAATTTGGTTCCATGGGTTCGCTACACGCTGTGTATCAAAAACAATAAAGTCCACAGGGAATATAAATTCCCCGATTTTTATCAACACATCCTCAAGTTCACCCCTAGGTTTGGTGATTGATCGGTCGGCCATCTGGAGAGTTATATTCAAGGGCTTTAACACTCCGATACCTAGTTGCTCATAGACTGAATATGGAAGCAAATTAACACTAGCGCCAAGATCAAGTAAAGCACGGTTAATGTGTTTAACCCCAATAGAAATAGAACTAGTAAGACAGCCAGGGTCCTTACGTTTCCTTGACAATTGTTGGGGCAAAACCGTGTCTACAGTACTTGACATGAAAATTTTTTTAGGCACTTGAGACTTCCTCTTCCTAATGCACAAGTTCTTAAGAATTTTTGCATAGGATGGAACTTGTTGTATAGCATCTAGGAGAAGGATATTGATATTAACTTGCTTAAACATTTCCACAAGCTTCTCCATTTGAGCATTGGGTTTGTTGGGCTTCAACCTTTCCGGAAATGAAGCTCTATCAATAAGTGTTAGGTCCTACATTTGTAGAGAAGGTTGTAGGGATGGAAAGGATGAAGTGGGTGGAGGGTTTGAACCTTTGGGAAAATGGAGAATAGGCTCGGAAGAAGAAGGTAAATTAGACGAAATAGGGTAAGAAGTAGAAGTAGGAGTGGAAGTGGAAATGGAAGCCTGGGTTCAATTTATTCCTCAACATCAATCTATTCACCCATATGATTGTCTAGCACTCTTCCATATCTCAACATGGTAAGTGCATTCACATTAGTGTAATGTGAAGGTCCAGGATCAGGTAGAGGTTGAGATGAAAGATTCCATTTCTCTCTAGAACTTATTTCGCCTGTTAATTGTGCAATTTGTGCTTCCATCGATTTAATACTCTCATCTTGAGAGGCGGTGGTTTTCTTTATATCATCGATAAAAGACTTAAAATCAGCCGACATTCGAATAGAATTTGTCAGAAGCAAACTCATGGTTTGTTCAAGTGCAGAGGTGTTATTGGTACCGGTAGAAAAAAGGATCAAAATTGTTGGCCGGGTTTTGAAAATGTTGCGATTGAAAGGGGTGCTGACTTATTGTGGTGGTTGCTGCTGTGGTGGGGGGACCCATTGAAAGTTATTCTGGTTTAGATCCGTGTATTGAGTTTGGTGTTGGATCCAAGAAAGATCAGGGTGATTCCTCCAATCTTGATTATATGAGGAAGAAGAAGGATCATTTTCAGGTCTTCGCTGAAATGCAGCATTAGTGTGACCTTGAAACGGTACATTCAAAGGACATTCTTCTGTCAAATGTGATGGATTTGAACAGCAGCCACACACGGTTTTGGGAAGTATGTATTGGTTTAGGGAGGCTGAAGCGATTTTGTTTTCTATAACGTCGAGCTTCCTTTGTATTGCGGTCATTTCGGCTCTCATTGTAACGGAAACATCAAGATGATTGATGTCATCCCTAGATGATGGTGGTCTAACACTTTCCCATTGTAATGTGTTTTGAGCTAAATCTTCTAGGTATTTCCAAGCTTCACCATCATCTTTAGATAGGAATTGGCAATGACACATAGTTTCAAGTATCTGTTTAGTCGTGAGATCAATACCCTCATAGATAACTCGACATAAATCCCATCTGGGGATTCCGTGATGAGGGCATTGTAAAAGAAGATCCTTGAACCATTCGAAGCATTTCAATAATGGTTCATTGGGAAGTTGGGTGAATTTGAAGATTTCGTTCTGAACACGGCTGGTCTTGTGATTGGGATAAAATTTCTTAAGGAATGCTGCAACAAATTCATCCCATTTTGAAATAGAATGTGCGGTTGTATTATAAAACCACTTCTCGGCTAAATCACACAAAGTGAATGGGAGAAAACATAAAAGCAGAGCATCCAAAGACAGTTGTGACGTTCCAATCATTGCGCATACGTTTTCAAATTTGGAGATAAAAACGTATGCGTCTTCAGACTCAAGACCGTGAAATTTGGGTAACAGTTTGATAAATTGGGGGTTGATTTCAAAATTTTCCCCGCTGGCAGGTGGTATAGAAAGACAGGTGGGAAGGGGAACACGTGTTGGATAGCATCTCTCTTGGAGAGAAATGCGTGGAGGATTCTGCGCACCTGCGGGCGGTGGCAGAGTGGTGTTAAAATTTGATGGAAATCCGTCCATCGTGGTCGTGGTGGGTGGTGGGAGAAAGAAAATATAGAAATACCGACTTTGGGGTCGATGGGGGAAACGCAGACAAGTCGGGTACTAGAATCCCATGTCCATCCGAGCTTGCACTAAAGGGTTTAGCACAAATGGCAGCATTGAGATAATTAGGGAAAAAGTTGGTTGGTGTTTGTTTTGAAAAATACGGTTTTTGAAAAATCAAATCACAAAAAATGCACACACCACCCTAGATCTAGTGGTCACCTAGGTCAAGGCTCTAGATCGCTCCTAAACTTCCAGAAGACAAGTCGCAAGATAAATCCTCTACTGCCTCTTTGCCCCTTCTGTGGCCAGGTAAGTGCCAGGTAAGTGGGAGGTTCTCCACTACGTAAGTAGTGGGCCTAATTAAGTAACCACTTGCTTTAGACACACTTGCCTTAGACACCACAAAAGAAATGCAGATAAGCAATAGATTACCCATGACCTCCTTCTGTCCTAAGTGAGCACGACGGTCCGTAGAGTCATGTCTAGATATTTTTTAGTTAATGAGGGTGATGCGGATGCAAGTTTGTGATTTCCGGGGCTTAGGAAGGGTAATGAACTCCCCACCTAATCTGATTTTGGTCTTTGCCCCTTAATTTCCGTATTAAAATATGCAAACAACCAAGATCAAACACGCAACAATTTTTCTTTTTGCGGCGCTGCAAATTTTTGTAAAGAATTCTGCAGAAATTGGTTGATGGACAGAGCAGGGAGGAGATAAGAAAGTATAGAAGTTACCACAGAGAAATGAAATTCTGAAGCTTCAATATCACGGCGGATCCACCGTGAAATGCTTCCTATGGCCGCGATTCTGCGGTGAGTTGACGAGATCTCTGCACAAAATTTTGTACAGATTCTCCTTTTACTCCACTGGACTTCTTGAAATGATCTGAATATTTTTCCCTTTGCTCCGATGATTCCAGATTCCCTCACAAAAATCACAACAAATCGTTAAGCGCGTGTTGCGAACTTTGATCTAAAAATTCTGATGGAATAATAAATTTTCAACTCAAATAACAAAAACGAACAAAATAGCACACATCCCTGGTAACGACGCCATTTGATTGATCGTTTCTTCGTGTGTATATAGAAATGTTTCACAACCAAAGAAATTTATACCACAATCAATTAACGGTGTCGATGTAGCGCGTTAATGAATACCGATCGTCCACTGAGATGTGTGTTTTGATCGATTTTGTTTTAGATGAGTCGAAATGAAAAGATAAAAGAAAATTGCAAGAAAATTGATTCAAGATTTGTAAACTTTAATTTCAAGAAACATAAAGAAAACTAAAGATCTAGAATCAAGAATCAAGAATCAAGAATTGTCCCAATCACATTGATTTATCAAGATAATGAAGAATAGCTTGTAGTATTCGATTGAGTTAATAGCTAATGATTAATCTAATAATTCCTAATCTTATCTATTGATAATTTTTAGCTAGATTGATGATGATGATTGAAAATTAGGGATCTATTGAAGAAACTAGGGTTTCTCCTTCTATCCCTTGTCTTTTCAATCATGATCATTCGGATCTAGCCTCTAGCAAAGAAAATCATCAATCATTTGATGCTTAATTTATAACGAAAGTCGCAAGAATGTGATCTCGATCCAAATTAGGTCATTGATGATTCTTTTTCCTAGAGTTCACAAATCTCATAAGACATAAAATTAGTATTAAGATTCGATCATCATTAGATCTATCAATTCTCTCGAATCCTCTACAAGCGGAGATTTCACTTACACATTATGAAAATTAATGAATCAAAGATCAAGAAGTTTCATAACGCAAGAATGTAAAGAAAGCAAGAATTGCAATTATCACTGTTATTAAATCGATGACTAATTACACATTCCCTCAATTCGAGGTTACAAGAGTTGCTCTCGATCGCTCCTTTGAAGAGATAACTAGATCCGTCGAAGTTCGCTCTGCTTGATCTCCGTGAGTCGCGGATCGTCGTGGATCTCTTGCTCGGTTGAAGATTGGCCTCGCGGTTAAAGGATCGATGGTTGCTTGCTTGATTTTCTTCTCAAAATGATCCTGATTTGGCTTTGGATTTGAATTTGGTCTAGGGTTTTGGTATCAAGTTGTGTCACTCAACTTGAATTTGAATTTTGGCTCCAAATGTGTAACTAACTCACCCTAATTGTCTAACCTCAAAACCCTAGATCTAGATCTCTTTTTATAACCACCTCATTTGAATCTTCCCTCCAAAACTAGGTTGTTAGAGAGAACCTTCTAGAATAAGGTTGTTGGAGGGAGCCTTTTAGAATAAGGTCGTTGGGGAGAGCCTTCTAGAATAAGGTTGTTGCAAGGAATATTCTAGAGTGAGTTTGTTATGCAGAGCCTTCTGGAAGAAACCACGTGGTCTTTGAGAGTCTTCTAGAAGCAAGGGTTGTTAGAGAAAGATTCTGGATAAAATTGTAGGGTTCCTAGGCACTCTCAAGAGGTCTCACAAGGCATCAACCATGCCAATTTCAAATTTTACAAGTGCCGAGAAACTCTAATACGGATCGTTAACTAGAATTTTAGGCGAAACATTAAACTAGTTAACAACTTAACTAAAGATAAGAAGCTACAACCTTTGTAGATCCGGTTATCCAGTTCCTTAGCTCCACGTAGTCGTCCTCTCGCTGTCCAAGTCGGATCTCGGACTCTAACATCGGCTTCATCGGAGAAATGAGCAGACTAGTCATCGGGTACGATGCCGAAGATGATCTACGTCGAGGTTACACAAGATCAAGCTCCAACTTCAACAAGTCATGAAAATTGTGAAGAAAACACCCTATACTACTTGGCAAGAGGTAGAGGGTGAAGAAATAGGATGTGGGTTCACTTTAGAATTGGATTTCTCACACTTTTGCTCAAGTTGCCATTGTTGGTAGCAAGCTTTTCTTCATGTCAAGAAGAAGAAGAAGATGAAGATGATTATGATAAGAATAATCAATCAAATAGAAAATAGATTATTCTTATCATATAGCAACCATGGTCAAGATAACTTGTGTAGAGAATCAACTATGGTTCAAGTGAATGGTTAGGGTTAAGAAAAGAGACAAAATGGTCAAACCATTCAAAGCTTCATGAAGCTTCAAAAGAAAGTCCAAAAAGAGCCACCATTTCATTTCTTTTCCAAATATAAATGAAAATAAATAAATAAATAAATAAGTAAATCAAATAAACAAAACCCTAATCATTAACTTAACCATGGTATAATTCTTTACACAAACCCAAGTGAGCATGCATCATCAAACATGATACAATCAAGTGCACAAAAGTATATCACATATACAACTTGTGAACTTCAAGTGAGAAAAACCTTTTAAAGTGAACCAATACTAGTTAATCCAAAGTAATATATCAAATATATAATTATACATTAAATTATTAAATCAACACTTGATTCAATGATCCGGTCATATCGCATATAACCGACCAGTATCCTATGTATCGGCTTATCGAATCAATCCTTGATTCGATATCTAGGTTATATCGCATATAACCAATCGATACATTCATCGCGAGAATGGAATACGGTATCACATACACATATTATTCTCGGTCCTGCACATATCTCATATGCGCTCCTATTTCGTTTCGCTTGAGCCACGAAACCTCTGTGTAGGACTCTAAAGACTCGTCAATACGCCGGCAGCAGATGATGATCATATCAAGCACCCACAAGCCGCAAGCGGTCTGCTAAACGTAACGGCCATCCGGGTATTGAGCGATCAGAGGATCGACGAGCTAGCCCGCTCACACTCCTGTGAATCCAACCAGTAACACTTACCGTACAGTCCGGTCTGTTCGTCTGATATGTCGCATATCAAGTCTAGGGGTGGTAAACGTCAGACCCAAATAACCGATAAGTCGTGCCGATGTGAGGCTCATAACGGGTCGAGAAACTACTGGTAACACTTACCAGCAAATCTCTGATCAGCCCTGGCCAGGGACTTCCTTGTTACGGCCAATCGAGCACAGCGCAACATCACCCCCCAATACCGGGAGAGACGAAACCCCTCCTATCGCTCATTGCCTCCATGTGACTCGGGACTGTACCCAAAGTCCACCGTTTTGCACGCCCTCATGGACGTGGTAAGGTGGAGATCAAAGCACAGTGGGAATCACACAAGACTCTATGACAATCTCGGGTCTACAGACTAACATGTACAAGTGTCACCTGAGAACTGCCATCTAACGTGAGGTATAATACCAATTGGGAGTTCTTGGCGAGTCCGTCCAGTGTACCCAGTCTCCACTGAGCACCCGTATACCATCTCTGATGTCAAACACCAATGGATATGGGATCATCCATCGCCCATCTCATGGGTCGAGAAGCGTATACGCTAGTCTACACTGGTATATCGATGCCCCGTCTCGATATACCCACGACTAGGGACCTTGAAGGATGTACCTATGGACTACCATGTCCCCACTAGTATGATCTGCATCATAGTCCAGGTAGTCAAGTACACATCCTAAGGGCTTTACCAACATGTAACTATAAGACAGTTTAAAGAGACAAGTGTACATGTTAAGATAAAGAGCAACCAGATAGCATACTATCATATCGAGCAAGAAAGCCATCTCTATATATGTCCAAGCATCGAATATAATATACATCATCTGTACAATACTGGCCTCTAGGGCATACATACAACTAACAATCTCCCACTTGCACTAGGGCCAACTGCTGTAGTATCCCATACCGAGCATCCCGAAGAGTCTCTCAAACTGTATCTGGGGAATGGCCTTCGTGAGTGGATCCGCCGTGTTGTTCTTCGTGTCAACCCTCCTGACCTCGATCTCCCGGCGATCAACTATCTCCCGGATCAGGTGATACCACCTCAGAATATGCCTGGATTGCTGATAGGACCTAGGTTCCTTGGCCAAAGCCACCGCTCCATTGTTATTGCAATACAAAGGTATTGGATACTCAATGGATGGAACCACTCCAAGTTCAGTAATGAACTTCTTGATCCAGACAGCCTCTTTAGCAGCATCGTTGGCAGCGATGTATTCAGCCTCCATCGTCGAGTCTGCCACGGTTTCCTGCTTGGAACTCTTCCAGCTAACCGCCCCTCCGTAAAGGGTAAAGACAAATCCCGACTGCGACTTAGAGTCGTCCTTATCACTCTGGAAGCTTGAATCGGTAATGGACTCCACTTGGAGTTCTCCGTTACCATACACCAAGAGCATCTCTTTAGTCCTTCGTAAGTACTTGAGAATGCTCTTCACAGATGTCCAGTGACTCTCTCCAGGATTAGCTTGATACCTGCTCACTACACTTAGTGAGTATGCTACATCGGGTCTGGTACATAGCATCGCGTACATGATAGAGCCTACAGCCGAAGAATAGGGTATCCCTTGCATGCGAGCTCTCTCCAAATCAGTCTTGGGAGACATCTCTTTGGAGAGAGTGACTCCAGAGATCGTAGGCAAGTTCCCACGCTTGGATTCTTCCATACTAAACCTCTTTAGTATGGTGTCAATGTACCTGGATTGGGACAATCCCAATATCCGTTTGGATCTATCTCTATAGATCCTAATTCCCAATATGCAGGAGGCATCACCAAGATCTTTCATTGAGAATCTTTGTGATAAGAAGAGCTTGACCGATTGCAGCATAGGAATATCATTTCCTATCAAGAGTATGTCGTCTACGTACAATACGAGGAAGACAACCTTACTCTCTGCTACCTTCTTGTAGATACAAGGTTTATCTGGGTTTTTGACGAAATCAAACTCTTTAATAACGACGTCAAAGAAGATGTTCCAACTCCGCGATGCTTGCTTCTATCCATAAATGGATTTAAGCAGCTTGCACACCTTCCCGCTGCTCCCACTGTCTATGAAGCCCTCTGGCTGAGTCATGTACACGCACTCTTCTAAATCACCATTTAGAAAGGCGGTCTTAACATCCATTTGCCAGATTTCGTAGTCATGATATGCAGCGATGGCAAGCATGATCCGGATGGATTTAAGCATAGCCACTGGAGAAAAGGTTTCGTCATAGTCCACACCTGGTCTTTGACGAAAACCCTTTGCAACAAGTCTAGCTTTGAAAGTCTCCACTTTCCCATCTACACCAAGTTTTTTCTTGAAGATCCATTTGCTCCCAATGGGTTTTACCCCTTCAGGAGCAACTTCCAAAGTCCATACTTTGTTGGTGTACATGGATTCCATCTCGGACCGCATAGCATCCAGCCATTTCACTGAGTCCCTACTCGTGATGGCCTGCTCGAAGCTAGTTGGGTCATCATCCTCCATGATGCAATCCTCGCTCCCACCATCCATGAGAAAACCGTAGTATCTCTCAGGTTGGCGAGGAACCCTACTAGATCGGCGGAGAGGATGAGGTTCATTGGGAGCTACTGAATCCTCTGGTTCCACTAAATCTTCTGTTGTGTTTTGTTCAGCTGGAACCTCTTCCAGTTCTACCTCAGAGCCACTAATCTCTTTTGCAAGAAATTCCTTTTCTAAAAAGGTGGCATGTTGAGCAACAAATACTCTTTGTTCCTCACTGTGGTAGAAGATATACCCTCGCGAATGTTTGGGATATCCAACAAATTTACACAGAACAGACCTTGCCTCGAGTTTGTCCGGTTTTTGTCTTTTGACATAGGTCGGGCAACCCCATATCTTAATAAAATTAAGATATGGTCTCTTCCCTTCCCATATCTCATATGGTGTGGTAGGCACAGATTTGGTGGGAACCCTATTCAGTAGGTATGCTTCTGTTTCCAGTGCATATCCCCAGAAGGAAACAGGTAACTCAGCTACACTCATCATAAAGCGCACCATATCCAATAGGGTGCGGTTCCTCCGTTCTGATACACCGTTGTGCTGTGGTGTATATGGAGGAGTTAGCTGAGAGAGAATCCCATTCTCTTTTAGGAAGTCCAGGAATTTAATGCTCAAGTATTCACCTCCTCGATCAGATCATAGGATTTTAATACTTTTTCCGGTTTGGTTCTCGACTTCTTTTTTATATTCTCTAAATTTCTCAAAAGCTTCTGATTTGTGTTTCATCAGGAACACATATCCGAATCTAGAGAGATCGTCAGTGAATGTAATGAAGTACGAAGAACCATCCCTGGCATGTGTAGACATGGGACCGCATACATCACTATGTATCAGTCCCAAGAGTTCGGTAACTCTTTCTCCGTGTCCCGTAAACGGAGTTTTGGTCATCTTGCCTTTGAGACATGACTGGCAAGTGTTATAAGATGAAAATTCAAACGGATTTAAATATCCATCTTTATGCAACTTAGCTAGTCGTGTCGCATTGATGTGACCCAGTCTACAATGCCACAAGAAGGATTCGTTCAGTTCAGAACTCTTCCTCTTGTGTGTGTTTGTTATGCTCAGAACTGTTGATTGATTTAGAACATAAATGCCATTGCACAACGTGCCTGATCCAACCAACTTTTGGTTACGGAAAATGTTCATAACATTATCCTGTAATACAAAATTATATCCCTCTTTACTCAACAAAGAAACCGATATAATGTTGCATATCAGGTTCGGCATGAAATAGCATTCGTTCAGAACCAATGTATTACCAGTTGGTAATACAAGGTGATATTCCCCGACAGTCTTAGCTGCAACAATTGCACCATTTCCAACTCTAATGTCTTTATCACCTTCTCCAAGTTCTCTACCTTTCCTAAGCCCATGTAACTGATTACGTATATGGGATCCTGACCCGGTATCTAATACCCAGGACGTAGAGCAAATGGAGAAACAGTTCTCTGTAACGAACACACCCGAAGAAAATGCATCATCATGTACTTTCTTCATTCGGGTAGCATGGGCATCCTGGTATTCCCCTATATCCTGTTCAGTCCTATAACTCTTATAAGAAAGAACGGAACCAACGTTCCCCAGCACAGTATAACATGCGGGTTCGGTCAATACATCCATATTATTATCTTTATTAGGGCATGACATGGTCGCTACCTGGAGAGAGAGAGAAGAAAACACTTTAGCGTATGCTCTTGCAAGATCAGATTGGTTATTATCTTATCTAATCAGGATGGCTCCCACTGGTTTTTATCAAATCTTCCTTCAAACCCTAAAAGGAAAGACTAGCCGGGATTAATTACACCCTACAACTTCGCCAATCTTTCAGCCAGGCCAGTGTCGGTACTTTGAGGGAGGTTCCCCGTGCTTTCGCACGGACCTAATTAGAGTAAACCTCGTTTTCCCAGAGGCGTAACCCCGTTGACACCTTTGTAGACACCTACTTGATCGGCTAATTGTAATGTGTAAAACTCTCCCAGGAGTAACTCTTACTCGCAGTGGGTATCGGGATCCAACTATCTCATAGAAGGTATGCAATCTCATTACAAATTTCAACACTTGAAATTCCCGATAATATTTTGCCCCAAGCATCCTATGACCTTGACGGAGGTCAACAAACCACAGGGTGCAAGTCAAGTTCAACCCGTCATTTCTTGATTGAATCAAACCCACCCGCACGACCCTTGACGGAGGTCAACAAGGTCGTACGACTACCCTAATCCAATCTGCATCACATGCATAAGCAGATAAATACTAGTTAGCTACCGCACACTACGCCTTGACGGAGGTCAACAAACGTAGCACGAATACTAAGTAGGATTTATCTGAAATGACGGAGGGTTACGACAGGTTTTTCTGAAAACCTATTGCGTAATGAACTTGATATCGTTGTAGAATCAAATGAAGTTTTTGAAATGGAGCGATTTTGAGGCTTTTCTAGTTTTGCTAAAGGGGTCACTCCCGGTGAAGGGATCGTCGGCCCTTTCCTCGTCGAATGAGGTGCGGGATATATCATACATATCACTGTGCAAAGCAGAAACTATAGAAGCAATCAAAAACAAACCGAGTGTGTAGCATCTGCCAGTTATTGCTAAAGGAGTCACTCCCGGTGAAGGGATCTCGGTCCTTTCCTCATCGAATAAGGTGCAGGATATATCACATATACCGCTGTGCAAAGCAAGAACTGTAGCTACCTGTTTTGTTTAAAATTTGATTCTACAACATCTTAGGTTTCTTTTCTTTCATTAATCACATTAATGAAGTCCCATCATTTAAGTCACCTAAACATCACAGATAAATACGACGTACACTTATGCCATCCGCATTCGCCTGGATGTCCCCTCGTGCACCGTTAGGTTAGGTAACTAACGACAGAGCAAGGCAGGGCTAGTGCGGGTGAAAAACATAAGTAACGTCTATATAATATATCATATATACTATATACTGTAGCTATCACAAAACATCATATGATCACATCACAGATATCGCGGCAGAAGAAACATATGAAACATTGGATATACTAGGACGTCCGTGTTTTCAATACGAGCCAGTATAAAACACGGATTCCACGGTCGTGATGAATAGCCAATCCCACACCCCTAGACCCCTGCGAGAGCGGCAAGCAACCCTACCAATTCTAGGGTTAGGAGACCCGGACTCGACTCCTCGAGATGGTCTCCCACTGGACCCTAGAACCCGGTTAGTTATGCTCCCCTCCTTGGGTCTATCCTAATGCGGAAAAGTAAATAATATACAAAAGGTGACAACTTCCGCAACCTGGAAGTGCTCCAATAAAAGAATATTACATACAAGTTTTTACATGAATGAAAATGAAAAACACTCATCTCACATAAAAACCCCCGGCTATTCAAACACGACAATCCAATATAACATATCCAGCAACACATAACATCACATGTCATCAACGTAAGTAAATATGCGCATCCCAATTGTCGTTGACATATAGCAACGAAACCGGCGATATCACATATTACACTTACGGTCACAGAAAAGAAAGTGTAAAACTACAACAGTTGGAATCCGCAACCTCTTTAGACATCGCATGCCTAATCAAATGAAATACTTAGACATCACATGCCTAACAATTATAAACCCCGCATTTTAGTCCCATTATCGAAAACTCTTTTCAATATCAAGTGAGACTAAACCGCTAGATTTATAACATTCATTCAGCTATCTCATAACTGTTTGTGAATTCCAATTATTGTATCCCATTCCGGATAAATAGAAAATATTAAACTTTCCGATCGAACATTCGAACACCCAAGTTTTCCCGAAACCGTTCAACACATGAAATAAGTTCAAAGACGTTCACTTCATGCCTCAGTACCAACGGTCCAGCCGTAGAAGGGTCAAGCCAACGCCTCACATGTGGCACGCCGTACTGCCCCAAAACCGAAGGTTCAAAGGGCAGTTCAAGACGGTCACATAATCGAGTTAAGGTTTGTTGTCTTCTAGAGGGACCATCGCGTTACTTGCACTACTCAGAACGTCCTTAAACCACAGAAAAATCCAACACTTGGAAATTTTTCCGGCAGGGGAAAAGTTGGGTATTTATATCCGGTCGAACTTTTTAACATATTCCAAAGTTATCCGGAAAAACATATAGACGAAGTTTAATAATCCGATCGAATCTACGATTCCCAATGCAACCCCAGAACACTCAACTCTTGAGTCAAATTAAAAATTCCCAGAAAACTCAGCACTGTGAAAGAGGAATTACTGTGCAAATGTGGAGGGCTGACGTCATCAGAGGGCCGCGGAACCGCCGCATAAGCTAGGCTTCTGCCGCGGTTCCGCCGCAGGTTTGAAGTATCATTGGTCAAATTTTGCACCGTAATTCTTATAATTCCCTGCTGAATTTTTTAAGCATTTTTAATCTGGAAAAAACCCAGTTTTTGGAAAAAGTCCAGAAAGCAATTTGGTTTGAAGGGTTTCGGTTCGATCGGGTTTCAAACGTCGTCTACACTTCGCCTAAGGCTCTAGCTAGGCTCTGATACCACTGTAGGGTTCTTAGGCACTCTCAAGAGGTCTCACAAGGCATCAACCATGCCAATTTCAAATTTTACAAGAGCCGAGAAACTCTAATACGGATCGTTAATTAGAATTTTAGGCGAAACATTAAACTAGTTAACAACTTAACTAAAGATAAGAAGCTACAACCTTTGTAGATCCGGTTATCCACTTCCTTAGCTCCACGTAATCGTCCTCTCGCTGTCCAAGTCGGATCTCGGACTCTAACATCGGCTTCATCGGAGAAATGAGCGGACTAGTCGTCGGGTACGATGCCGAAGATGATCTACGTCGAGGTTACACAAGATCAAGCTCCAACTTTAACAAGTCGTGAAACTTATGAAGAAAACACCCTATACTACTTGGCAAGAGGTAGAGGGTGAAGAAATAGGAGGTGGGTTCACTTTAGAATTGGATTTCTCACACTTTTGCTCAAGTTGCCATTGTTGGTAGCAAGCTTTTCTTCATGTCAAGAAGAAGAAGAAGATGAAGATGATTATGATAAGAATAATCAATCAAATAGAAAATAGATTATTCTTATCATATAGCAACCATGGTCAAGATAACTTGTGTAGAGAATCAACTATGGTTCAAGTGAATGGTTAGGGTTAAGAAAAGAGACAAAATGGTCAAACCATTCAAAGCTTCATGAAGCTTCAAAAGAAAATCCAAAAAGAGCCACCATTTCATTTCTTTTCAGAATATAAATGAAAAGAAATAAATAAATAAATAAGTAAATCAAATAAACAAAACGCTAATCATTAACTTAACCATGGTATAATTCTTTACACAAACCCAAGTGAGCATGCATCATCAAACATGATACAATCAAGTGCACAAAAGTATATCACATATACAACTTGTGAACTTCAAGTGAGAAAAACCTTTTAAAGTGAACCAATACAAGTTAATGCAAAGTAATATATCAAATATATAATTATACATTAAATTATTAAATCAACACTTGATTCAATGATCCGGTCATATCGCATATAACCGACTAGTATCCTATGTATCGGCTTATCGAATCAATCCTTGATTCGATATCTAGGTTATATCGCATATAACCAATCGATACATTCATCTCGAGAATGGAATACGGTATCACATACACGCATTGTTCTCGGTCCTGCACATATCTCATATGCGCTCTTATTTCGTTTCGCTTGAGCCAGGAAACCTCTGTGTAGGACTCTAAAGACTCGTCAATACGCCGGCAGCAGATGATGATCATATCAAGCACCCACAAGCCGCAAGCGGTCTGCTAAACGTAACGGCCATCCGGGTATTGAGCGATCAGAAGATCAACGAGCTAGCCCGCTCACACTCCTGTGAATCCAACCAGTAACACTTACCGTACAGTCCGGTCTGTTCGTCTGATATGTCGCATATCAAGTCTAGGGGTGGTAAACGTCAGACCCCAATAACCGATAATTCGTGCCGATGTGAGGCTCATAACGGGTCGAGAAACTACTGGTAACACTTACCAGCAAATCTCTGATCAGCCCTGGCCAGGGACTTCCCTGTTACGGCCAATCGAGCACAGCGCAACATCAACCCCCAATACCGGGAGAGACGAAACCCCTCCTATAGCTCATTGCCTCCATGTGACTCGGGACTGTACCCAAAGACCACCATTTTGCACGCCCTCATGGACGTGGTAAGGTGGAGATCAAAGCACAGTGGGAATCACACAAAACTCTATGACGATCTCGGGTCTACAGACTAACCTGTACAAGTGTCACCTGAGAACTGCCATCTGACGTGAAGTATAATACCATCTGGGAGTTCTCGGCGAGTCCGTCCAGTGTACCCAGTCTCCACTGAGCACCCGTATACCATCTCTGATGTCAAACACCAATGGATATGGGATCATCCATCGCCCATCTCATGGGTCGAGAAGCGTATACGCTAGTCTACACTGGTATATCGATGCCCCGTCTCGATACACCTACGACTAGGGACCTTGAAGGATGTACCTATGGACTACCATGTCCCCACTAGTATGATCTGCATCATAGTCCAGGTAGTCAAGTACACATCCTAAGGGCTTTACCAACATGTAACTATAAGACAGTTTAAAGAGACAAGTGTACATGTTAAGATAAAGAGCAACCAGATAGCATACTATCATATCGAGCAAGAAAGTCATCTCTATATATGTCCAAGCATCCAATATAATATACATCATCTGTACAATACTGGCCTCTAGGGCATACATACAACTAACAAAAATCTGATTTGATGACGTGTCAAGTACACCGCGGATCCGCGGCGGATCAGCCAGCTCGGCCGCGGATCCGCGGCAAAGTGGTGGAGTTGCCGCATGAAAATCTCTGTGCTGATTTGTGATAGCATAATGGCACTTTATTGATGTATGGAATATTTTTATACTTCTTGCTTACTGCCAGATCATAAGTCTTGGACTTGGTGTATTTTATCAGCACTTTTAGCAGTTCTGGCTCTTTTATCTGGAGAATTTCCTGCACACAATCTCGAGACAAGTGTTGATACACAAAAGATCATGCGTGTAGCAATAAACACTCAATTTCCCTCAAAATGCCGATTATAATGTATAACACATGTTATTTGGTATTTTGCAGACAAATTGCTAATATGTGCTATATTTATACCAAACACTTTTAGATGATTGCAAATAGTAGGAAAATTGATGTGTTAAAAATGCAATATTTTTGACTGATCAACAGTGATGCATGTAGATTAGGGTTTCTGGAGGGAATAGGGTTCCCTATCTTGCCATGGATCTCCGTTCATGTCTAGAATTTACCAAAACAATTGTTAATCTAATCTCTAATTAAGGTTGTGACCATCAATGAATTGATAGCGCGCCCTAGTAGGATGTTAACTATTCTTTTGATAAAATTTATAAGCTTTATAGGATTTAAAAAGAGTTTAAGGATCTTCATCTTCCATTAATCTACCATAATCCTATGAACCCTAACAAGCAGAGAATTACTCACGCATGTTGGGAAAAGAAAAGATAGAGAGGGAAAACATAATGTAAAATGCAGAAAAATAAAATGATATAAGAAAACAACTATCTTTATTAATCAACATGATCAAGTACACTTTGTTCCTTTAGAAAATGATTACAAAACCCTAGTTTGCTTCTTGATCTCTTCTAAGGAGGTAGATGAACTGTCAATGATCAACCAGGATTCTTGAGCCGTCGTGGACTTCATGATCGCATCGGTTTGATGATTTTTCCAAGAGGCGCTTGGTCCTTATTTATAGTCGCATACCTAGAATCTTTAGTTTCTTAATAAGGCAACTAGCTGCTAGGATCCCAACATAAAAATCTCACATCCTAACTTCCCTAACAGGCCACGGATCCGCCGCCAATAGTGGGTTTTGGCTGCGGATCCGCTACTTGGTGGGATCTTGGGCTCCAATTTCTAGGACTTCATCTCTGTTGCACTTGGTGATCTTTTGAATATCTAGAAACTGAAAATCTTCTCTACGTCTCTTCCAGAGTTGATTTCTTCAGTTTACTTTCCTATTTAGGCAGGTTTGTTCTTGCCAACTCGGATTTTCCTTGATTTCGGTCCTGATATAAATTCTGCACAATAACTCAATAAATAATGCTATTAGTAGAATTTGTTTTTATTGAGATATTATCTTAACCATTTGTCATGATATTTTAGTTTTAAGAGAATTGGTCAAAGATATTTAATAAAGTAAGCATATTAAAATAGTCCAAGTATTATATGAATATTATATGCTTACATTTTTCCTTCATAATGTTAATTATAATATATAAACACATGAAAATAGTATTTTTACGGATAAACCCTTATATGTGTTATATTTATAATAAACATCCTTTATTATATATAAATAGTAAGGAAAATGTCATATTAAAAGTGCAGTTTTATCAACTGAACATATACCCCCAAACTTATCTTTGATCTTCCCGAGCAAACCAGTTATTCAAGAGAAGGAGAAAAGGAAAAAGAAAATCCTAAACAACACACTTTCGTAAGCAACACGACTGCACTGAGCACGTGCAACAAGCCGTTAAACCTTTAGGTGTCCCTACTAAGAGGAGTGTTGTCTCCTGAGGGTTTTCAGGGGATTACATCCACAAAATCCTATAATAAAAGAAAAATAATGAAAGTTACATATAAAGATAAGAGCTATAAAAGAAAGAACTTGAAAATAAGAGTTTCCAACTACACCGGTTTTTCAGTTGCTATGAGCCCTATCTTAATGGTTATGAAAAAATGTTAGAAATCACATCATCACTCAATAAAACATCGCCTTTAGTCTTCCTCCTATCTTTCATCCAAACATTGATCATATACCCCTACGTGTGTGTAAAAGACATCCCTACACTTAGAGAATTCAATTCAAGCTATCATACTCGTGTCTATCTTCCAAAGTATTTTATACTTGGTGAATATTTTAGATGGAATTGCTTACACATTCTTCATGCGACCGTTAATACATCTTGAGATACTAACCGACCGATTACAAAATATGCTCGCGCATTTAGGTGTAATTCCTCGTTTCGCAACACCTAAGGCTTAGCAGTAGCTCCCAAACCAGTTGGTCTAAGGCACTAGGTGATAAAGCACCCTCGCTATATTTTTTATGCTGGCTTGGTAATTACAAAACCAGTGTTCATTTTTTTCCACCATTTATACCTTTTTGGTTAGTGTATATGCCCTAGAGGCCATTACTGTATCATACTAGTTTGTATATTACTTAATGGAAGTTTGGGATATTCACGGTTGTATAGACAATCTTACTCAAAATAGTAGTATGCTACTTGGTTTGTTTCTACTTTAATATGTGCATGTGTTTCTTTTAGCATATCGCTTATACATATTAGTGGAGCCCTTAGGATCTTTGCTTGATTATCAGCGTTATGATGGCAGTCAGACTGGTGGGGGCTGGGTAATCTACAAGCCCATCATTATACAGGTCCCTAGTCATAGGATTATCGAGAAGGGGCATCGATACTCCGGAGTAGACTAGCGTATATGCTTCTCATCCCAGCAGGGGAGATGGTCTGTCCCACAGCCATTAGTACGTCGTACTGGAGATAGTATGCGGGTGCTCGTTAGGTTACGAGTACACTGGACAGGACTCATCGGGAACTGTTGTTTGGTACTATACCTATCGTCAGATAACAGTTCCCAGGTGACAGGAGTACAGCTTAGTCCGTCGACTTGACACTGCTACTTCGCCTCGAGTGTGTTCCCATTGTACTTTGACTACTACCCTACCATGGCTCAAAGGAGTCGTGCAAACAGGTAGTGGTTGGGTGCAGTCCTGAAGCACTTGGAGGCAGTAGCGGTTAGATAGGATTCGTCTCTCCCGGTATTGGGGGTTGATATCGCGCTGTGTCTAGGAGAGCCATTACACAAATTCCCTGGACAGGGTAAGCGAGAATTACTGGTAGTGTTTCCAGTAGTTTCTCAGGGTGTTCTGGGCTACACTCCAGCACGACTTGTACCGCTATTAGGGGTCTAACTTTTACCGCCCCTTAGGCCCGACATGTGATACTCTTAGACGAATAGACCGGACTGTACGGAGATTGTCACATTCAGGCTCAGTAGGAGTTCAAATGGGTTCACCTCATCGGCCTTCTTATCGACATCTACCTGGGGACCGTTACGTACAGCTAGTGCCGCTTGCGGTCTGTGGTTAAACCCACTACCAGCGTAGTGTCGAGTCTTTAAAGTCCCACATAGAGAGTTTCGCTACACTGGGCAAAAGGTGTAGAGGCCGTATGGTTTTACGGCAAGGCTACGAACACTTACGTGCACTTGTGCGCGTATGATGTTCGGGCAGACGATACTGGTGGGCTTTGGTTTAAGCCGGATCCTAGTATTGTATAGATGGATTAGTTTTGTCTTCTGTGCATTCCCATTCTACGGGATGCGGATGCGGGTGTGTATGCACGGTTGTGAGGAGCGAAGAAGGAGGTGCCTCATTAGGGTTTTGAACGTTGGTTCGGTCAAAACCATTATGAGGTGAGGAAATTATTTACTAATCTTTTTAATGATAATTGTGTTATGGCTAATTGCTTTGACCATTTGACCATGTTGACCATTTGACCTAGTTGACCATTGTTGACTTGGATATTTCATGAGAGCACTAGATCCTTTTATTCTTTTGGATTTAATTTTAAAATGATAATGGTCAAATCAAAAGTAGCCATCACACTTTATCATGATAAGAGATTAGTAATTATTTCTTCTTATGTATCATTATCTCTTGCTCATTCTCTCTCATCAAAAGAGAGAGCTTCCATGGTTCCTCCTTCTTCTTCCTCTCTTGATTTTTCTATAGCTCTCATGTGTTGAGAAAAATAGAAACAAAATAGACAAACAAATCCACCATCATCTTCTACACCACTTAGGACTTCAAGAATAGCAAACTTGTTGCCCTAGTTACCTCGGCTTGAGGTGGAGCTCGGACTACAGACTCTCGGGTGGATCGTCTTCGACTCTAGGAGGCCGCGGAGGTGACCAAGATCCGGATCGATCCTCGGAGCTTGCATGGACGGGGAGGACAGCGGAAAGAAGACCCGAAGGACTTGTTGCATAAGGTATAATCTCCTAAGTATAGTAGATAGAACCTCATGTTGTTTGTTAGCAATGGTTTGGCAAAGATCCTCAAGTGTTAGTTTATGTTACCTTGTGTTAAAATTTTGATTTTTACCTATTCCGCCTCCCCGTAAGTACCGGGGTGGGTAACGTAGACTTACATTTTTATATACTAAGGCTTTTAGACAAGAGCATTTCAAGATATCCTCTACTATCCAAAGTTTCAAGATGTGTGTAAGTGCGTATTGTAGGGTATCAACGTTCAAATATTTGGCCTCAAGAATAGGGACTATTTTTCGGACTTATTTTTATCCTCAGATTAGCAATTTCTTTCATCTTACTAATCCTTAGGACAACAGCTCATAACTACTTATTACTAGTTTCGTTTAAGAAAACATCTAATTTTCTTTCTTTTCTCAAACTATTCATCTTTCATATGTAAATTTTTTTCACTTTCTACTCTTTTATTATAAAATTTTTTTATGCCCAGTGCCAAAGATAATTCAGTGAATATGTAACACCCCAGTTCATTTATACCAGTTCTAGTCAAGTATTTTTTTATTTATGGTAGTTTCTTGGTTTACTGTGTTTTGGGTGCGCATAGTATTTTGACATCTGTATTTGCATCCGACCCGACCCACATGCTTGAACCTGTCTTGATTCATGTTTATGATTTATCCTGACTTGATACGTGGACTCGTGCACTTTCATTTGCATACTAGCATTTTACCTGGCATCTGCATTTTTATATAACATTTAAGTCACATAAAATAGTATAAAAATATATTGCATGGCCTGCATGATACCCCTGACCCTGTGGTAGCATCCGCGCATCTTGTTCTCATCCCGTTCAGTGAAACGGACTTGTTCGGATGGCTACGCGCACGTGCGTGCATCCGTTCTTAGGGGTATGCATTTTCATTACCCGGATATCCAACTTTAATTTTGGTCGACATGTATATTTTTCTTATTTTAAAACTGAATTTTAGAACCGAACCGGACATGTTTTGGACTATATTTGTATTTACCAGATTATCAAATTTTATTTATATAATATTAATTTTATAAACTGATACAAATTAAAATTTAGTTAACTAATAAAAGATTTTTTTTAATTTAAATCTAAACTATCCATTTCTCTCTCTCTCCTCTGCATATATATATTTTATTTATTTATTTTTTCTTTCCTTATTTAATACACAGCCTCTTCTTCTTATTTCTTCTTCTTCTTTCTTCTTTCTTTTTCTTGATCTTATTTCTTGATTGAGTCGTGCTCGTCGCTGATGATCCGAGTGATCCAGTGAATGTACCTTGCCTGTGTGATCACCCTCTTGCCTTGTCTGGACCCGTCCCGCGTGCCGCGTGCCGCGTGTGCATTGCGATGATTTACCGACGTCGGACGTGCCGTGCGTATCCGTCGCGTGATTCGATCGAGGCAAGTTTACCTTGCTACATACTATGTTACTATATTTACAGCCATTTGAATAAATATAATACATGTATTTAAAATTATGCATCCCATATTATAGTTTTACAGTTTTACGACGTCCGTTTGCATCCGTACAATTTATTTCGTATCTAGTGCATGCAAATTTATCTTGTTACAAACTAGACTACAATATATTGCACCCATTTGAATAATAACATCACATAATGTTTAGTTATGCATCCCACATTACCGTTTTACAGTTTTACTGTTTTCGGATATCCGTATGCATCCATATCATTATTTACATATCTAGTCGCATGCTAATTCATCTTGCTACATGCTAGGTATATCATTGTACATCCATATGAGTAAAATATTACCCGTTTATCATATTATACATCCATACTAAAGTTTTACTGTTTTCGGATACCCGTTTGCATTCATATCATTTAAAATATATATAACTGCATCTATAGATCATATTAATTCATATTATTATTATTGTAGTAACACCCTATGCTTAATAATGTGCATCCCACTTAGTCTTGGAGCTGTAAATGTAAGCCTAATTGATATTTGTGTATCCATACCATTAATTATATATCTATTTGCATTCCATGTCACGTTATTTCATGTTACTGCTACATTAACACCCCATACTAGAAAATGTGCATCCTACAAAGTAATGGAGCTATAGTCGCAATCCTTAATAGCTATTCTTGCATCCATGTTTATTTGTGTATCCATACCATTAATTCTGCATAACTAGTTGCACCCCAAATTACATTAACTCATATTATTAATACATTAGTACCCCATGCTTGATATTGTGCATCCTACTTAGTCATGATGTAACCCCTGATAGATATTTGTGCATCCATGCTTTTATCGTACATCCATATTTTTACCCTGATTCTATACTTGCTACATCTTACTGTTGGGAACCCATTTGTTACACTGTATACTACTTGACATGACCTGATACACCACTACTTGACATGACTTGATACATGTACACTACCTGACATGACCTGAAACACCACTACTTGACATGACTTAATACATGCACACTACCTGACATGACTTGATATATCACTACTTGACATGTTACCTGATCCTGTTTCTAATGCCGACAATCCTGACATGTTGTTCCGATGGACATATCCTGTTGTCTGTATAGACAAACCTGTTCCTACTCGATCCTGTGTTGGCATTAGCTTCAGATTTATCAATACCTAACTTGAACACATAACTTGAGGGTATGGGGAAATCAAGAATGTAACCAAACGTAACTTAAAGGGCTATAATATTGTTTACCATTTTTCCGGGTGTTACGGAATACCTATTGTTTGTCGTTTTTCCGGACGTTACGAAATAATCACCGATAGGTTACGATGATGATTACATTAATTGATTTCGAAGACTTTAGAATAGATAACCTAGTAGCACAGTTTAGATTACTCACCGCACGTCACATGTGCTTATACCCTTCACTGTTTCTTATTCGTGTTACTGTTATACTTTTATTACTATTCATACTCATGCCTGCATGACTTGTTACCCCTGATTATATTATTCTTGATATTATGACGCACTGACATCTGGGTTTTGCATGGCCCAGATCTTCTACCTTTGTCGTAGGCTGATCAGGAGTATTTCCGCCGTCAGGCCGAGTAGTGAGGATCCTGTTAGTATCCAGATAGTTTAGTTATTTCCGTACCTTCCAGATTGTTATTGTTATTTGGATTTATTGCTTCCGCATATTATTTCTTGACTCGTTTATTCTGGCTCATGGACATGTACTAGATAGTTTATTTTATTTCTACTGTTCTTGATATCTCTAGACAACCGTAATGTGACTGTGGAGGGATGTTTCCTAGCCACAGGTAGCATGGTTAGCTCTGTCACGTGCCGATCTTAGCGCACTCTGAGAAGCAGAGCGTGACAGAATACAAACCCCCCCCCAAACCTGTTTTCAGCAGTGCCCTCACTGATGTTGTCCTTTGAGAGCATAGACCTGTAGACTTAAGGAGAGACAATAACAGGGGTAAAATAATAGTTAAATGAAGACTACCCCCAAACTTGTTCTTTGGTACGCATAGATATTCAGTTAAGTCTTTTTTCACTCACCTCCATTCTTAAGATAATACAATTTTACCGAAACATGGAGGTGAGGCGGAGGAATTTAGTTATGATAAAGTGGCTCCTGTAAAGACAGGAGATCCTCCACAGGGTCAGCAGAAAAATATGGTTTTAATCTATGCCAATTTACGTTAAAAATTGAACCGTTTTTTATATTTTCAACTTCTGCTACCCCATGCGGGTGTACATACCGCACCACAAAAGGTCCTTTCCAACGAGATTTAAGCTTATGCGGATGAAGATGGATACCAGAATCGTAAAGAATGACTTGTTGTCCCGGTGTGAAAGTTTTTCTAAAAAGGTTTTTGTCGTGGAACACTCTAGTCCGGTTCTTTACTATTACTGCATTATCTTAAGCTTCATCGCGGAATTCGCTTAGCTCATTCAATTGCAGCTTCCGGTAACTGCTAGCTTGATCAAAATCGAAGTTTAGCTCTTTAATAGCCTACATTGCCTTATGTTCGATCTCGACAAGAAGGTGGCATGCCTTCCCAAACACAAGGTGGTATAGAGACATACCAAGATCGGTCTTATATACGGTGCGAAATGCCCAAAGAGCATCCGTCAATTTGATTGACCAATTTTTACGGTTTTTAGAAACCATCTTCTTCAAAATTTGTTTGATTTGCCTATTCGAGATCTCAACTTGCCCGCTTTTTTGGGGATAATAGGGCGTAGAAAGTTTGTGGTTGATAGCATATTTCCGCATCAAAACCTCAAAAAACCGATTACAGAAATGCGTCCTGTTGTCTCTAATTATAGCGCGAGGGTGTCCGAATCGCGAAAAGATATTTTCTTTATGGAACTTAATGACAACTTTGTTGTCATTAGTGCGACACGGTATTGCTTCCACCCATTTTGAGACGTAATCAACCGCTAACAAGATATATAAATTCCCAAAAGAATTGGGAAAAGGGCCTATAAAATCAATACCCCAAACATCGAATATTTCCACAACCAAGATAAGTTAGAACGGCATCTCATCTCTTCGTGAAATCCGACCCAAGTGCTGATACCGCGGGCAAGTTTTGCAATGATCATATGCATTTTTAAATAGTGTTGGCCAATAAAAACCACATTGCAAAACTTTCTCCACCGTTTTTCGAGGTCCAAAGTGACCGTCGCATGCCTGATCATGACAAAATGATAACACACTCTTGAATTCATCGTTAGGGACACACCTGCGAATGATTTGATCGGAACAATACTTAAACAAATAAGGTTCAACCCAGTAATAGTATTTTATTTGGGATAGAAATCGAAGTTTGTCTTGTTTCGACCAATTGCTAGGAATAAGTCCCGTCGCTAGATAATTCACAATATCCATGAACCAAGGTTCGCAGGATACGGTCAAGAGTTGTTCGTCAGGAAATGAGTCATTTATCGGCACGGTCAACGTTGGTGAAGAAGAGATGCATGAAAGATGGTCGGCTACAATGTTTTCACATCCACTCTTGTCTCGGATGACAAGATCAAATTCTTGTAACAACAGGATCCAACATATTAGACTGGCCTTAGCATCCTTCTTCGATAAAAGGTGTCGTAGGGCAGAGTGATCGGTGTAAACCACTATTGGCGAGCCAATCAAGTAGGGACTGAATTTTTCTAATACAAATACAACTGCCAAGAGTTTTTTTTCGGTAGTTGTGTAATTAAGTTGTGCATCGTTCAAAGTCCTACTTGCATAGTAAATTACATGTAGCATCTTATCAATGTGCTGTCCTAAGACCACACCAACAGAAAAATCTGATGCATCACACATAAGCTCGAATGGGTGGTTCCAATCCAGAGATGATAGAACGGGGGCTGTAGTGAGAGATCTTTTAAACGATTCAAAAGCAGGATCACAATCCGAGTCGAAGTGAAATGTAGTATCCTTGGCCAATAGAAGAATTAATGGTCTAGCAATGTTGCTAAAGTCCTTAATGAATCTTCTATAAAATCCTGCATGACCAAGGAAGGATCGTATATCTTTAACGCATTTGGGACGAGAGAGGTTATAGATGACATCAATTTTAGCTCTGTCTACCTCAATGCCTTTTTGTGAAATTATATGTCCAAGGACAATACCTTCTTGGACCATAAAATGGCATTTTCCCAATTCAAAGTTAAGTTCTTATCCTTACAGCGGGTAAGAACCACGTCAAGATGACGAAGACAGTCCTCAAAGGAGTCTCCAAATATGGAGAAATCGTCCATAAATATCTCCAGAAAATTCTCAACCATGTCTGAGAATATCCCCATCATACACCGCTGAAATGTAGCGGGAGCATTGCATAATCCAAAAGGCATGCGTCTATAAGCAAACGTACCGAAAGGACAAGTAAATATGGTTTTATCTTGATCCTTTTCGGCGATAGAGACCTGGTTATAGCCAGAGTATCTATCCAAGAAACAATAGTATTCATGTCCAGCTAATCGTTCTAACATCTGGTCAATAAAAGGTAGAGGGAAGTGATCTTTCCTCGTTGCGGCATTGGGTTTCCTATAATCAATACATACGCGCCACCCAGTTTGGGTGCGTGCTTGGATTAACTCATTAGCCTCATTAGTTATGACCGTGATGCCAGACTTTTTAGGGACCACATGAATAGGACTTACCCATTGGCTATCAGATATCGGGTAAATTATACCACTATCAAGGCACTTGACAATTTCTTTCTTTACCGCCTCCTTCATAACGGGATTTAACCGTCTTTGTGGGTCTCGGATTGGTTTGGCTTCATCTATCAGATGTATATAATGTTCAACAATTAAGAGACTAATTCCTTTGATGTCAGCCATTGTCCAACCAAATGCTTTCCGATTTGATCTCAACACCGCCAAAAGTGCGTTCTTTTGCTCTAAAGTTAAAGAAGCGGATATGATCACGGGTAAAAACTCATTCTCACCTAAATATGTATATTTAAGATGAGAAGGTAGCGGTTTGAGATCTAGTATTGGCGGAGAGACAATAGAAGGTGGGGTAAGGGAATGATGCTCAGACTCCCTAAGAGGTTCATAACTTGCATAGGATATTGACTCGGAATGACTTTTGCGACGAAACAACGGATGCAAACTCGGAGATGGACTCATCGAAGATATCCTTACTATAAGAATTTTCCAAATCAAACAATGTCGCACTAGTGTTGTCGAGATCATCATAGCAAAGTGTTTCCGCTGCACAGCTGTCGGGAGCTATCTCGTGGACAGAACAGACATCAAGCAAATGAGCAGAAGGTTCAGATGGTTGACTTCCTAGCTTGTAAATATTAAGCTCAATTGTCATCTTCCCGAAGGATAAGTTCATAGAACCGTTATGACAATTAATTACAGCGTTAGAAGTTGCTAGGAATGGTCGACCGAGTACCACCGGGATTTGGTTGCGTAGGTTAGCCACATGTTGTGTATCCAAAACAATAAAGTCCACAGGGAATATGAATTCTCTGACTTTAATTAACACATCCTCTAGTTCACCCCTAGGTTTGGTGATTGATCGATCTGCCATCTGGAGAGTACAATGGGCGGGTTTCAACTCTCCAATCCTTAACTGCTCATATACGGAATATGGAAGTAAGTTAACGCTAGCGCCAAGGTCGAGTAAAGCACGATTAATATTTTTACCCCCAATAAAAATAGAGATGGTAGGACAGCCAAGGTCCTTACGTTTCTTTGGTAATTGCTGGGTAAAAGCTGTGCTAACATTACTCGTCATGAAAACTTTTTTCGGCACTTGAGTTTTTCTCTTCCTAGTGCACAAGTCTTTAAGGATTCTTGTATAAGATGGGAGTTGTTGAATAGCATCTAGAAGAGGAATATTTATGTTAACTTTCTTAAACATTTCCACAATCTTCTCCATTTGTGGGTTAGGTCTGTTGGCCCTTAATCTGTTTGGAAATGGAGCTTTATCAATAAGTTTTGGGTCCAACATTTGTGGAGAAGATTGTGGAGAAGCATTCGATCCCAGAATTGGAGTAGGAATCATCATAGATAGATTGGGCAAAGTGCTCGAGCCTTGGGGAAACGTAGAATAGGTTCGGAAGTAGGTGGGAGACTAGACGAATTAGGGGAAGAAGTAGAAGCGGGGGTATCATTGGTAACGTCATCAAATTGTTCACCTACTCGGTTATCCAGCACTCTTCCGGATCTCAACGTAGTAACATCACTCACATTATGATTTTGTGAGTGGCCATGATTCGGTAGGGGTTGAGATTAGACTTTCCCTTTTTCTCTCGCACTCATCGCGGCATTCAACTGTGCAATTTGGGCTTCTATTGATTTAATACTCTCACCGTAGGAGGCGGAGTCTTTCTTTATAGTATCAATAGAAGACCTCATATCAGCCGACATTTGGATGGAATATTTCATACACAAATCCAAAGTTTATGCGAGTGACGAAGAGTTATCAGTTTCGGCCAATTGCGGTGCAGAAGTGTTGGCCAGATTTTGAAAAGGTTGCGATTGAAAGGGGTGCTAACTCTGTGGTGGTGGTTGCTGTTGCTGTGGAGGAGGTCTTTAGTAATTGCTTTGGAACTGGTTTTGATTTTGGGGTTGGTTTTGGTTCCATGTAAAGTTAGGATGATTCCTCTATCCCTGATTGTATGTGGAAGAATAAGGATCGTTTCTAGGTCGCTGCTGAAAAGCAGCATTAGTTTGCTCGTGACCTTAAAACGGTGTATTCATAGGACATTCTTGATGGATCGGAATAGCAACCACACACGGTTTTGGAGAGCGTTACCTGGTTTAGGGAGACTGGTGAGAATTTGTTTTCAATATCGTCGAGTTTCTTTTGCATCGCTGCCATTTCGGATTTTACTGCGATGGAAATATCGAGCTGATGAATATCTCCCCTAGATGAAGGTGGTCTAACGCTTTCCCACTGCAAAGTGTTTTCAGCGAGATCTTCCAGATATTTCCAGGCTTCACCATCGTCTTTAGACATGAAATTGCATTGACACATTGTTTCAAGCATCTGCTTTGTCGCTGGATTAATACCTTCATATATAATTCGGCACAGATCCTATCTATGTATTCCATGATGAGGACATTGGACAAGCAGATCCTTGAAAAGTTCAAAGCACTTCCAAAATGGTTCATTGGGAAGCTGGATGAACTGGTTGATTTCGCTCCTAACACGGGCGGTCTTATGATTTGGGTAAAATTTCTTAAGGAATGCTATCACAAATTCATCCCAATTGGTAATAGAATGTGTGGCAGTATTATAAAGCCATTTTTCTTCCAAGTCGCACAAAGTGAATGGGAGAAGACGCAAGCGCATAGCATCCACAGACAGTTATGAAGTACCCATCATTGCGCATACGTTTTCGAATTTAGGGATGAAAATGTACGCGTCTTCAGACTCAAGCCCGTGAAATTCGGGTAACAGATTGATGTAGTGGGGTTTAATTTCAAAATTATCCTCGTTGACCGGTGGAATGGATAGACAGATAGGAAGTGGACCGCGTATAGGATAACATCTTTCTTGGAAAGAGATGCGCAGTGGATTCTGCTCACCTACGGGCGGTGGCAGGGTGGTATTATAATTTGATGGAGTACCGTCCATCTCGTTCGATGTGGTGGGTGGTAGGAAAAAAGAAAATGAAAAAGTACCGATTTCGGAGTCGATAGCAGGAACGCGGATAAGACGGGCATTAGAATCCCGTGTCTAGCCGAGCATGCACTAAGCAGGTTTAGCGCAAGTGGCAGCGTGTGTATGATTTAAAATTGGTTTGTTTTGAAAAAATGGGACTTAAGACAAATCACACAAAAATGCACAAACAACCCTAGAACTAAGGTTACCTAGGTCAAGTCTCTAGACAGCTCCTAGACTTCCAAAGGACAAGCCGCAGGATCAATCCTCTACCACCTCTTTACTACTCTTGTGGTAAGGTAAGTACCAGGTAAGTGGGAGGTATCCGCTATACGAATCACCGAAAATAGCGGGCCTAATTAAGTAACCACTTTCCTTAGACACACTTACCTAGACACCACAAAAGTAATGCGGATAAGTGATAAATTACCCACGACCTTCCTCTGTCCTATTTGAGCGCGAAAGTCCTTAGAGTCTTGTCTAGATATTTTTTTAAATTAATGTAGGGTTGATACGGATGCTCGTTTTGTGATTTGCGGGGCTTAGAAAGGGTGATAAAATCCCCACCTAATCTGAATTGTGGTCTTGCCCCTTAAAATCCGTATTAAAATATGAATAAACAAACCAAGTACAAAACTTTGCAAAAAGATTTTTGATCGCCGATATTTTAAAAAGAATCCTGTAAGAAAGATATTTTATTGGATTTCAGAGAAGAGAGAAAGAGTTGAGAAATTTACCAAAGAAGTTTGGAACCCTAGATCTCCAATTTCGCCGCGTTTCCGCCGCTATTCGTCCTTATTGCCGCAGATCCGCCACGAGAAGGAGGTATCCCGTGATAAGTTTTTCTACATGGCTTCCTATGCTCCTCTGGATCTTGATGAATGTCTCTGAATCTCTGTTTTCTCAAATCTGTGACTCCAGATTCCCTCGCAAAATTCACACAATAATCGTTAAATATACAATTTGTAGTTCTGTTTATTTATGATACGGATTGAATAAGAATTCAAAACGAATAGTAAGAAAAATAAATTACGCACGTATCCCCAGCAACGGCGCCATTTGCTTGTTCTGATTTGTGTGTAGTAGTAAACCGTAATCAATAACGGTGTCGCGTGTAGCTAGACCGAGATGACTACGGATCGTCCTCAGGGAAACGTTGAATCTTTTAATCTTACTTTAGGCGTGTTCATTAGGAAATGAGGAAGAATAAAGAATTGTGAAGAATGGTTGTAGGTTCTAGATCTACGTCAAACACGGATGCAGAATATAGATCTAGATTAACTACGGATGTAGATTTTATAGTAGAAGGAGGCTTGTAGGTTTCATTAAGATTTAGTAGTCATGGATGATTAATTAAAGATTACTCTTTTTATCCTTTAATAGATTTAAAACTAGATTGACAATGATGCATGTAGATTAGGGTTTCTGGAGGGAAAAGGGTTCCCACTCTTAACCCCTATCTTGACATGGATCTCCGTTCATGTCTAGTTTTTACCAAAACAATCATTAATCTAATCTCTAATCGTGGTCGAGACTAGCAATAAATTGATAGGGCGCCTGATTAGGATGTTAATGATTATTTTGATAAAGTTTATAAACTTTATAGGATTTAAAAAGAATTTAAGGATCTTCATCATCCATTAACCTACCATAATCCTATGAACCCTAACAAGTAAAGAATTACTCGTGCATATTGGGATAAGAAAAGATAGAGAGGGAAAACATAATGAAAAACTACAAAGAAATAAAATAAGAAAACAATTACCTTTATTAATCAACAAAATCAATTACACTTTGTTCCCTTAGAAAACGATTACAAAATACTAGTTTGCTTCTCGATCTCTTCTAAGGAGGTAGATGAGCTGTCGATGATCAAGCAGGATTCTTGAGCCGTCGTGGACTTCATGATCGCGTCGATTTGATGATTTTTCTAAGATACTCTCGGTCCTTATTTATAGTCGCATACCCAGAATCTTTAGTTTCCTAATAAGGCAATTAGCTGTTAGGATCCCAACATAAAAATCTCACATCCCAACTTCCCTAACATACCACGGATCTGCCGCCAATAGTGGGTTTTGGCCGTGGATCCGCCGCTTGTTGGTGGGATCTTGGGCTCCAATTTCTGGGGCTTCATCTCTGTAGCACTTGGTAATCTTTTGAATATCTAGAAACTAAAAATTTTCTCTACGTCTCTACCAGAATTGATTTCTTCAGTTTACTTTCCTATTTAGGCAGGTTTGTTCTTGCCAACTCGGATTTTCCTTGATTTCAGTCCTGATATAAATTTGCACAATAACTCAATAAATAATGATATTAGTAGAATTTGTTTTTATTGAGATATTATCTTAACCATTTGTCATGATATTTTAGTTTTAAGAGAATTGATCAAAGATATTTAATAAAGTAAGCATATTAAAATAGTCCAAATATTATATGAATATTATATGCTTACATTTTTCCTTCATAATGTTAATTATAATATATAAACACATGAAAATAGTATTTTTACGGATAAACCCTTATATGTTTTATATTTATAATAAACATCTTTTATTATATATAAATAGTAAGGAAAATGTCATATTAAAAGTGCAGTTTTATCAACTGAACACTGCCCAGTCTCGATACTCCCACGACTAGGAACATTTAAGGATGTGCTTATAAACCCCCAGCTCCCACGTATATGATCGCCATCATAATGCTGGTAGTCAGGCAAGAATCATATGGGCTCTATCAACATGTACATGATGATAAAGACAAACCAGATAGCATATTACCATCTCGAGTAAGATTGTTCTACTGGTATAGGTCCTCCCTCAATCATCATAATCACCTGCCTGCGATTATGATAATTGCCTTGAGGGCAATATAACCAACAATCTCCCACTGGCACTTAAGGCCATTTATTGCGATGTCGCATAGTCACAGCCCGTGTGATACCGAACACCCAACGTCTCTACTAATCAGTTTTGCAAAGCCCGTTTATGAAACTATTGCGTTCGATAAATAGCCTCAGTGAGTTGATCCACTCCAATGTTTCTTTCTGTATCTCTCTATATCTTAACTTCGCGGAGAACGCTATCTCCCGAAATGAGCAATACCTATCTTAGAATTTGTCTGGATATCTGATGCGACCCAGTTCACAAATGAACTCCAAATCCAGCAAACTTCGTAGACTGTATCGTCTACTGAATTTAATCAGTATCCTGCACCATACCTTTCCTCAGTATCCGCTTGGACTACCTGTCCAACATACTGCCCCTCAGAAGGGGGAAAAACTATAACTCTGACAGTCACTCTGTCACCCAGGTCACCTTGGAAGCTTGAAATGATAACTGTCTCCCGAAGGAGGCTGCCGTAATCATTTCCCAAAAACATCCATTTATTTTTCAATAATTTCTTCCTAATGTTTCTCCAGGATTGGATTAATATATGTTTATTGCAGCTAATGCAAAAGCAACATCTGGTGTGGTACTTGACATTTCATGATTAATTCAATTGCCTAAGCAAGTGATATGCTAATCATGCAGATATCTCTCCCTTTTAGTCTATAAGACACCTTTAGAGAGGGTGACTCCATCACCTGCAGGTATACCACCATGCCTGGAGTCGTCCATTCTAAAATACTTTTAGAATAATGTCTAAGTACCCAGATTAGGATACTTCCCAAATCTAGATCTAAAACCATAGATCTAGTAACCAGAAACCCTGATATTATATCCAAATCCGATGTGGAGAAACTATTTTATGACAGCCACAGTATAACCGATCGTAATATAGGAACATCTCTTTCTATCAAGTGCATGGCATCCTAATACCTGGACATCACTCTCTACTATCTTCTTAGCAGATCCATCTCCTATTCTGATGAAGTCAAAACCTATGACTGTCACATCAAAAATAGATGATCTATTTCCGCTATACCTACTTTAGTCTATAAATAGACATAAGCTACTTGCCCACTATACTTCCGCTGCTCCCACTGACTACAACAACCCTCTGGCAGAGTCATATACACTTGCACTTCCAAAGATAGTTTAGAACGACGCTATACTCATCCTCCTGCCGGGACTTATAGTCTAGAACATCAGCAATGGCAAGTCTGGGTAAACAAGAACGTCTATGTCACCGTCACTGAGAAGACTGAAGTACCTCTCGGGTGGATAAGGTTACCCACCAAATCTGCAGAGTGGCTAATGGAATGTCGAAACTAATTGAAACCTTAGGTTCTGTTAGATCTTCAGTGATCGTTTGTGGTTCTGGAATCACTTCCAGTTCTACCATACTCCCACTTCGGTTTTTCTGAAAAAATCCATTTTACTAAAAATGTGGCGAGTCAAGAACAATATAATTATTGATCTTCCTGATGGTAGAAAGTTAACCCTCGTCAAAGCCCGGGATAACCCACAAACAACCATTACTGAAACGTGGCTTGAGTTTGTCTAGATTCTGGTTTTAAGTATCAGCCGGACAACTCCCTATATCTTAACATCGTTAAGATACAAATTGATTCTATATACCATATAGAAATAAAGGCACTAATTTAATTGGAACCAGATTCAAAATCATGCAGCTGTCTCCAGTGCATATCAACTAAATGGTAAAAGGCCAATCAGCATTACTCATCTAAGAGCGCATCCATATATGAGTAACCAAAAGAGAAGCAAGTTCTCAAAAGCCATTACTATCAACGGAATACCTAGAACAAGTATCTACATCTTCGACTACCTCGAAGAATCCTGATACTTCCAACAAATGGTTCTCTACTTTATTCTTATACCTATAACTTCTCAAAATCTGAACCTTATATTTCAACGAAATACTTGTCTAGAACTAGAGAAGTTATGAGTAAACAGAATATAGTATGGGTACCAACCCCATTGTCCTAATGGACACTGGAAAACATACAATACTTTGTAAAAGTCCCCTGAGTTCAATAACTCAAACCCTGTGCATCGTAGGTTGAAAAACTGTACAATGGTTAAAAAGAATTACACTGCTATTGAATGCACCTTACCTAATCACCAACCGATATAGATAAATGTCACAGACATAATATCAAAAAGTTATATCTTGCTTTATAAAATAAACGTACAGATATATCAGTTTGAAATTGCTGCATAATAATGGATATTCAAAACCAAATATTTGCCATACGGCAAAATAAAGATGATTTCCTCAAATATCATCAATTACAACGAATTCCGATATAATGAGAATCTAATCACCCAAGTCCCAATATATTACTCCCACTCACCATCCGTAATAACATACAGATGTGAGAAACTGATCTGGTAAACACATACCTTGGAGTTAGATTCCAATTGAGAAAACAGTTTTCAATTAACAACGCACAGTGAAACTGAAACATGAAAATGTTTCAAAAGGGGTTAACTGGTATTCCTAGTAATGCATCTTCCACTATCCTGATTCATGATTGTAACTGTATAGTTCCATACCCTCACTCCAATCCCTTTATTATGTCTTTACTTATTACCTTCTGTACACCACCTTTAAGCTAATTGATTTTCTTCCTTCCCTACCCATTGGCACTAGCCTAAGGTTTGGAAGAAGACGATCCAATAAGCGTAATAGGTGTACTCTCCTAATCCTAGGAGCCCTCGCAACCTGAGAGATGGTAATGGGAAAATACATCTAAATAATCCTATTCTATTTCTCCTGAATCGGAAACCATCCTCGAATCTGAAACGAATTCCTTCGAGTTCGTATGTAAATATACGATGGCATGTCCAAGAATTATGAACATTTGTAGTGATACAAAATGTTATGTAGAAATCCAAAATGGATGTAGGAGTGGCAGGGGCATACACAGTTTTGTCGTGAATGATAACAGTCGCAATTTTCTTTGCCGTTATTCTATTCCCTTTATATGTCTTTACTTATTACCTTCTGTACACCACATTTAGGCTTAATTGGTTTTCTTCCTTCCTTACCCTTCGTCACCTGTCTATGGTCTGGAGGAAGACTATCCAATAATCTCAATAGATGTACCCTCTCCTAATCCTAGGAGCCCTCACAACCTGAGAGAAGTTAAAGGGAAAAGACAACCGAATAATCCTATTTAATCTCTCCAGAACTAGAATCCATCCTCGAATCCGGAACAAGTTCCTTCGAGTTTGTATATAACTATACGATGGATTTATCCAATAGGAGTGGATGTTCGTAGTGATACGGGGTGTTCTGGAGAAATGCAAAGGTGGTTTAGAAGTGGCAATGTTATTTGCGACACCGTGACATTCCAAAAGCCAAATTGTTTTAAGAAGGTTCGGTTAACTTGGTTCATAAGTTTTAGTCAAGGGTCAGGACATGGTCGCTGCCAAAGAGATAGAGAAAAGAAACACTCAGCGTGCACTCTAACCTAGATCAAAATGGTTAATCACTTTATCTAATCAAGATGGCTCCAACTGTTTCCTCGAATTCTCCTCCAAACCCAAAATGAGAATTAGTCGGAATCACCCGAGGAGTAATGCTACTCATCAGTGGGAATCGGGATCCAACTATCATTGCATGATAACTTGACGGAATCCACTCAAGTTACCACACTCCAGAAGGTACGCGCAAGCCTGGAAAGTTTCTTGTATGTTTGAAACTCCCGATATGATTTTTACCCCAAGCGGTTTATGACCTTGACAAAGTCCAACAAATCATAAACCACAAGTCAAGTTCAACCCGTCATTATCTTGGATTACTCTAGACCCACCCGTACAAACCATTGACAAAGGCCAACAAGGTTATACGACTTTCCTAGATAATCGCAACTCAATGCAACAGACAAGCAATATCTAGCTACCGCACACTACGCCTTGACAAAGGCCAACAAACGCAGCACGAATACTAGGTACCACCTGAAAGAAATGATAGAGGGCTACGGCTGGTTTTTGGAGAAAAACCTTTAACGTAATGAACTTGATATCGTTGAAGGAACCGAGTGGTTTTACAAATTTATAGTGGCGAAAAACTATTGCTAAAGAGGTCACTCCCTGTGAAGGAATCTCGGCTCTTTCCTTGTAGAATGAGGTGCAGGATATTCTAAATTGAATACCACGATACAAAGCAAAAGAATAGACTATAGTAAAGTTATTACGTTGACGCAAACTTATACCCAAGGGGCCACTCCTGATGAAGGGATCTCGGCCCTTGCCTCGTGGAATGAGGTGCTGGATATTCATAACCGAATACCACTGTGCAAAGCAAAAGAGAACGTTTGTAATGTTAGTTTTTAAAAACTTGGTTCCAACAACATCATATAGGTTTGTTTTATCCTTGCATTGATAAGAATCAATGCAGTCCCATCAATTAATCACACCAGAAAAGAACGAAAATATGATGTATGTATATGCCATCCGCATTCGCCACTGAGCCCCTTCAACACCCGTTAGGTTACTTAACTAAAGACAGAACGGGGGCTCGACTAGCGCGGATGAAAAACATATACAACATCTACTAGTATAAAATAACGAAAAATATGATGTATGTATATGCCATCCGCATTCGCCACTGAGCCCGTCAACACCCGTTAGGTTACTTAACTAACAGAGCGGGGGCTGGACTAGCGCGGGTGAAAAACATATACAACATCTACTAGTATATATATAAATATATATAACAATCATCCCAGGTATGATATAAAGAAACATCACAGAAGCATCACAGAAGCAACACAAATGGTGGATAATCTTGGAGCCCCGGGTTTCACTTGAGCCACAAATGAGACCCGACGTTCCCTGTCGTGTGGATAGCCTAAGCAATGAAACCTAGACCCTTACGAGTGCAGCAAGTTACCCACTAAAACCAGAAGCAAGGCAACCCCTTCAACAACTTGAATGGGCTACCCAGCACTTCATGGAATCCAGTAACTTGGGCACCCCTCCGTGGATCAACCTATACCCACTACGAGTGCGGCGAATAGCCCGCCAATTCTAGAGTAAGGTCCTCTCTATCTCAGTGCCATGAGATGCGGACCCATTGCCCTCTAGAACCCGGCTATTCGTGCACTCCACCGTGGGGTAATCATAGTACAAAAAAGAAAATAATATACAAGGGTGACATCGACCTCAACCCGGTCGTGCCCTAAATGAATAATATACAAACTGGCAGTGACGGCAGTCCACATGTCGGACACTCGCTCTGCAATAACATGTGTACAAATGAAATTAAACTGTACTAATATTGCACCCAAGCTATCCACCATGACAATCCAACACAACACAAAACATCAACGTGAATTTCATGTTCGCAAACTCGTCTAAAAGAACATATAGCAATTAGACGAGTTGTACCGCTCTAATGACATTCACGGTCGTAGATAGTAATGTATGTACTGATAAACATTTAAACAGTGCTAAATTATCGACTTCGAAACACCCTGAATTGCCTCTGAACAAAAGACAACACTATATCCAAACTGGACAAAACAAGGAATACCACTGAACCAATATTCCAGAGACCAGACCACACCCAAAATACGAAGCCCTAACTCTCTCCCCAGGCCGGCCGGCTCGGATTTTGTGAGCATGTGCTCGGGTCAAAACGGGTGGAATGGGTTCGTATTTAGGGTATGTTCTAGTGGTCATACAAGTAGTCTTCTGCAGTTGCTTAAAATTTTTTTTGAAGACTTTCAAAATCGACAGAGACTGGAATGTGCAGTGCACTGTTTCGGAGTTGTTTCAATTATATTTTAACATTGTCTAAACTAGCAAGCTAAAGGTTTAAAGGCTGGATTTGATACCATGTGGGTTACGGCAGCGCCCCGGCCATCAAACCGTGGCCAAATGCGGAACAAAAATTTTCTAAACTGGCGCTGCCATTACCCGATGCCCGGATCTACCCTAAACCCTATACTAGCAAGCTATAAAAAGAAGTTAGAATGGTTGTACCGAGTTGATCAGTGTCCTTCGATCTTCAACCATCATCCCCAAGCTCCTAGTGGCTCCTTGATCGAGTTTGGTTGCCGGTCTTCCTCCATCTATGATGATCCATCTGAGGGAAACGGCGCAAGCTTCAGCCTCGTCGAGTGAGGCAACCGACGCTCCATGGTTGATAGCAATGGAGAGTGGAGGTGTAGGAATGTGTCACTATAATTTTCTCTCATCACATATGCTCAATGAGCAGCTCAAGAAGATGAAGGAGGTGAGGAAACATGTGGCATGAGCAACTCAAGAAATGTGGTAAGTGTTTTCTCCAAGTGAGTGAGAATGAGTGATCAAGTGAAGCATGTGAAGAAGCAAGTGGAGAAAAGAAATGAGCAAGCAACTAAAGAAATTGGTGGATACCTCTCTCTCTTGCACAAAAAATATATCATCTCAATTTCCAAATAAACAATTAAGACTCATACCTCTCTACATGCCCAAGACCATGCTCATGCCACCTCACTCCTCCACCTCATTTGTAAAAAAACAAATGAATTTCCAAAAAGGAAAATCATACAAATGAGATGTCCACTTTTAAGAACCATTCCGTATAAATACGGAATACAACCCGGTACATGTATCGAAATACATATACACATATTCGTACCAAAAAATGAATAGCCAAGAGAGAAAATGAATAGTAATTAATAATATTGTAATCTACGGTAGCGCCCCGGCCGTCGATCCGAGGCCAAAATGCAGAAACGAAAACTTTTTCTAAACTTGAAATCGGCGCTATCGCAGACTTTAATCTCGGATCGAACTATTAACCTATAACTAGCAAACTAGAGAAGGGTTAGAAAAGCTATACCGGTCGATCCGTGTCCTTCGGTCTTTGGCCACCAACCCAAGCTCCTCATGGCATCTCCGATCTCCGGTCTTCTCGTCGGAAAGGGCACCACATTTTCGAATCCTTTTACGGGCTCCCGCTTCGTCCGAAGCAACTCGGACATGAAGTTTGCTAGACGACGTGTCCAAGGTGATGTAGAGAATGTGTGTGATCACTTTGTCTCAATCATCCATTGATTCTCAACACATGAGAGTATATAGATGGAGGTTGAAGATGATGCCATTAATGGAGATAGTGAGCTCAAGAAAGAAGGAGGAAGAAGAAGAGCTTTCTTTTGTTTCTTGTTGCAATGATAAAGTGAGAGTGAGATCATATAATACAAGAGCTAACCTCTCATATGGCTGCCCTTCTCTCTCTTCTTATCATTTCAACTCATAAATCAATCAAATAATGTGACACATGCACAAAGAAAGAGACCATGAGTCATCACTTGTGCATGTGTCATAATTAATGCTCCTAATCATGACTTTGAACTCATTATTTCCATTTGTAAAAATTAACCCAAATGTTTACAACAATAAAAAGATATTGCAACATCTAAACTAAACTCGTGACAGATCACAAGGATACCCCTCACCTGTATATACATACCTGCATCCGCATTCCGACTGAATGCAAATGCGATGAGACTAAAGTAATCCAACAAATCTAATACTAGGATCCGGCTTAAACCAAAGCCCACTAGTATGATCCGCCCGATCATGATCCGTGCACTACTGCACGTATATGATCGAACCCTACCATATATCATACGGCCTCTACAACGTTTCGCCCGAAACTTGAGAAACAGTCTGTGGGGGACTTTAAAGACTCGTCAATACTTTGGCTGTGGATTTAACCACTAGCACGTCAGTGGTACTAGCTGTACGTAACGGGCTACCAGGTATTGACCAAAAGGGAGGTCGATGAGCGAACTCATCCTGACACCCTACTGAGCCTGTCAGTGACAATATCCGTACAGTCCGGTCCGTTCGTCTATGAGTATCGCATGTCAGGCCTAGGGGGTTGGTAAAAGTCATACCCCCAAAAGCGGTACAAGTCATATCGAAGTGTAGCCCAGAACACCATGAGATACTACTGGAATGCCTACCAGTAAATCTCCTGCCTTGGCCAAGGACTTCGTGTAATGGCTCTCCTAGACACAGCGCGATCTCACCCCCAATACCGGGAGAGACGAAACCCATGCCGATCCGCTCACTGCCTCTATGTGGCTCGGGACTGTACCCAACTTAAACCTGTTTGCACGACTCCTTTAAGCCGTGGTAGGGTAGTAATCAAAGCACAGTGGGAACTCATACGAGACAAATGACGATCTCAGGTCGATGAACTAACCTGTACACATGTCACCAGGGAACAGCTATCTGACGTGAGGTATAATACCAACTAGCATGTTCCCGGCGAGTCCTGTCCGGTGTACTCATAACCCAATGAGCACCTGTATACATCTTAGGTGATCCAACTGACACCAATGGCTTGTGAGACCGGCCACCGCCCCTCGTCAGGGTCTCGACTGTATACACTAGTCTACTAATGGAGTATCGATGCCCAGTCTCGAAACTCCTACGGCTAGGGACCACTTTAAGGATGTGCTTATAGAATACCCAACTCTCACGTATATGATCGCCATCATACTGCTGATAGTCAAGCAAGAATCCTAAGGGCTCTATCAATGTGTAATAGTGACCTGTAATGTCACCTAAAGCTGTACACGATGATAAAAATAAACCAGATAGCATACTATCATTGCAATCGCATACCTGCGATCCAATAATTGACTTTGAGGGCACTATATCCAACAAATGCTAGAATACATATGTATAAATACATATATATAAATTATTAAATCAAAACATGATTTAATAATCTGGCTTAATCCTAAGCCGCTAGTATTATCAATAGTCCGATTAAAATCTGTGCAGCCTGTACACATATTTAATCAAACACCTGTATTTACCAACATACGTCATCTACACCATATCGCCTGAACCGTGAAAACCCTCTGTGTGGGACTCTAAAGACTCATCAATACTCTGGCAGTGGGTTTAACCACAAGCACATCAGCAACACTAGCTGTATGTAATGGCTATCCAGGTATTAAACGAAAGGGAGAACGACGAGCAAACTCATCATGAACCCCTACTGAGCCTGACAGTGACAATATCTGTACAGTCCGGTCTGTTCGTCTAAGAGTATCACATATCGAGTCTACGGGGTAGATAAAGTCAGACCCTTAACAACGCGACATTTAGTGTCGGCATGAAACCCATCACGACCTGAGAAACTATCAATCCTGGATCGGTAATTCTCGTCCACCGTGGCCACGGATTTCTGGTAATGGCCACCCGTACACAACGCGACATCAACCCCCAATACCGGGAGAGACGAATCCCCGACGATCCGATCACCGCCTCCATGTGGCTCAGGACTGTACCCAACTAAAATCTGTTTGCACGACTCTTTTGAGCCATGGTAGGGTAGTAATCAAAGCACAGTGGAAACTCACACGAGACAAATGACGATCTCAGGTCGACAAACTAACCTGTACACGTGTCACCTGAGAACTGCTATGTAACAATAGATATAATACCAACTAGCAGGTTCCCGGCGAGTCCGTCCAGTGTACTCATAACCTAATGAGCACATGTATACTATCTTAGGTGAACAAACTAACACTAATGGCTTGTGAGACTTACCCACCGCCCTTCATCGGGGTCTTGATCAGTATACACTAGTCTACATTGGAGTATCGATGACCAGTCTCGATACTCCCATGACTAGGGACATTTAAGGATGTGCTTATAGACCCTAGCTCCCATGTATATGATCGCCATCATAATGCAGGTAGTCAGGCAAGAATCCTATGGGCTCTATCAATATGTACATGATGATAATGACAAACCAAATAGCATACTATAATCTCGAGTAAGATTGTTCTACCGATATAGGTCCTCCCTCAATCATCATAATCACCTGCCTGCGATTACGATAATTGCCTTGAGGGCACTATAGCTAACAGGCATCACCCAGGTCCTTCATGGAGAACCTTTGTGACAAGAACAATTTGACTGATTGTACCATAGGAATATCATTTCCTATCAAAAGAATGTCGTTCACGTACAAGACTAGGAATACGACAGTTCGTCCAACAATCTTCTTATATATATATGGCTCATCTTCATTCTTGACGAAGTCAAATTCCTTGATTGTTTCATCAAAACAGATGTTCCAGCTCCGTGATGCCTGCTTTAATCCATAAATGGATTTTAAGCAAATTGCACACCTTCCCGCTGCTCCCGCTGTCTACAAAACCTTTTGCCTGATCCATATAAACGCACTCCTCCAAACTTCCGTTCAGAAAGGCTGTTTTTACATCTATCTGCCAGATTTCATAGTCATGGAAGGCAGAAATAGCAAGTAGGATCCGAATGGATTTGAGCATAGCTACTGGAGAAAAAGTTTTGTCATAGTCCACTCCGGGTCTTTGACGAAAACCTTTTGCAACGAGTCTAGCCTTATAGGTTTCCACCTGCCCATCTACACCAAATTTTCTTTTGTAGATCCATTTGCATCCAATGTGTTTTACCCCAGGTGGAGCAATATCCAAGGTCCACACTTTATTAGTATACAAGGACTCCATTTCGGATCGCATAGCATCCAGCCACTTATCAGAGTCCCTATTGATAATGGCCTGCCTAAAACTAGTTGGGTCATCTTCTTCCAAGATGCAATCCTCTCGATCTCCGTCTATGAGAAAACCGTAGTATCTCTCAGGCGAATGAGAAATCCTACCAGATCTATGGAGTGGCTGAGGTTCGTTTGGGACTACTGAATCTAGCGGTTCTACCAAATCTTCAGTTAAATTTTGTGGTTCAGAAATTTCTTCTAGTTCTACCGTACTCCCACTAGTTTCTTTTGCAACAAACTCCCTTTCTAAAAAGGTGGTGTGGCGAGATATAAACACCTTTTGTTCCTCAGTGTGGTAGAATAGATATCCTAGTGAATCCTTAGGATATCCCACAAATTTACATAAAACTGATCGTGCCTGAAGTTTGTCTGGTTTATGTGTTTTTACATAGGCCGGACAACCCTATATCTTAATAAATTTAAGATATGGTTTCTTACTACTCCATATTTCATACGGAATCTTAGGCACGGATTTGGATGGAACTTGATTAAAAATATATGCCGCTGTCAAAAGCGCATGTCCCTAAAATGAAAGAGGCAACTCGGCATCACTCATTATAGAGTGAACCATATCCAAAAGGGTATGATTCCTCCGCTCCGATACACCGTTGTGCTGTGGTGTATACGGAGGAGTAAGCTGAGAGAGAATACCATTCTCTTTTAAGTATTCTAAGAATTCTGTGCTTAAGTACTCCCCTCCTCTATCATATCGGAGGATCTTGATACTTTTGCCAGTTTGGTTCTCTACATCGTTCCTGAATTCTTTGAATTTCATAAAAACTTCAGATTTGTATTTCAAAAGATACACATATCCGAACCTAGAGAGATCGTCAGTGAATGTGATGAAGTACGAGAACCCACCCCTTGCATGTATAGACATCGTACCACACACATTACTGTATATGAGTCTCAAGAGCTCTGCTGCTCTTCTCTGTGTCTGGTGAATGGAGATTTGGTCATCTTTCTTTTGAGACAGAACTGACAAGTTTCATAAGATGAAAATTCGAACATATTCAAAAGCCCATCTTTATGCAACTTACTTAGTCTTTTCTCTCCGATATGACCAAGTCTACAATGCCATAAGTAAGATTAGTTCATTTCTGGACTCTTCCTCTTTCTTGTGTTTTGTATGTTGAAAACCGTGTTTTGATTTAGAACATAGATACCATTACACAGTGTACCTTCTACAACCAATACCTGATTAAGGTAAATGTTCATGATATTTCTATCAAGAACAAACTTATATCCATCTTTATCAAGTAAAGAAACTGATATGATGTTGCAAACCATGGAAGGTACATAGTAGCAATTGCTCAAAATCATGGTATTGCCTTTAGGCAACACTAGGTGATATTCACCGACGGCTGCAGCATCAACTTGTGCTCCATTCTTTACTTTGAGGGACATATCATCAGGTCCAACCATCCTAATTTTTCTCAGTCCCTGCAATAAATTACAGATATGAGATCCTGATCCGGTAAGTAGGACCCAGGAGGTAGGACTGGCCGAAAAACAGTTCTCACTAACAAGAACACCTGAAGAAGACGCAATAATGTGCTTCTTCTTCGTTGGGGTTATCAAGGAATTCATGCAATCCTCTTTTCCTTGCTCATACTCATGACTGCTGTCATAGTTTAGAGCCGAACCGATGTTTCCCGGCTCCGAATAAGAATTCGGATCGGTCAAGTGATACATTTTATTATCTTGATTATGGCGTAAAATGGTTGCTACCTGGAGAGAGAGAAAAGAAACACTTAGCGTGCGCTTTTTCAAGATTAGATTGGTTATTAATTTATCTAATCAGGATGGTTCCTACTGTTTCCTCAAATTCTTCTTCAAACCCTAAAAAAAGAACTAGTCGGGATTAATCGCACGTCATAATACTTGCTTAACCTTTCAGCCAGGCTAGTGTTAGTACTTCGAGAGAGGTTTTCCAAAACTTTCGCGAAGTTCCTTAATTATGTAAGCTCTTTTTCCTGGAGGCGTAGTCCCACTTACACCGTTTTAGACACCTACTTGGTTTATAGCATTGATTGTTTAGTGAAATAATCTCCTAAGAGTAATCCTACTCATCAATGGGATCGGGATCCAACTATCATTGTGTGATGACCTAGATGGAATCCACTCTAGTCACTACACTCCAGAAGGTATGCTAAATCTGCAAGTTTCCTGTATATTTGAAACTATGTTGTTTATTCCCCCAGGACCCAAGTGACCTTGACGAATAGTCAACAAATCAAAAAGTCCTAGTCAAATTCAACCCGTCGTTATCCAAGATTGCATTAGACCCACCCGCATGATCCTTGACGAATAATCAACAAAATCACGCGACTGTCCTAACCAATCTCATCTATCTATGCAACAGAGAATCATTACTCAGCTACCGTTCACTGTGCCTCGACGAATAATCAACAAACACAGCACGAATACTAAGTACTAATTTTCTGAAACGACGGAGGGCCATGGTTAGGTTTTTAGCGAAAAACCCGTTAACGTAATAAACTTGATATCATTGAAGGAACCTGATAGCTTTGAAAAAGAGTGGTTTAAGCTCCGCTTTTTGAAAAATTCTGGTTTTTAAAATACCGAGTAATCTACAGTATAGATTTTTGCTCAAGAGGTCACTCCCCGCGAAGGGATTTTGGCTCATGCCTCCTGGAATGAGGTGCTGGAAATTCACAATCGAATCCCACTATGCAAAGCAAAAGAATATTACTGTAGATTTTCAAAATTTGTTACAACAATATCTTTTTAGGTTTCTTTTCTTGGATTAATCAAAATTAATGCGGTCCCATCAATTAATCCTATCACACCAGAAAAGAACGAAAATACAATGTATGTATATTCCATCCGCATTCGCCTCTGGGCCCCATCATCACCCGTTAGGTTACTTAACTAACGGCAGAGCGGGAGCTGGACTAGCGTGGGTGCAAAACATATACAACATCTACTATTATATATATAAATATATATAACATTCGTCCCAGGCATGATATAATCAACATCACAGAATCTCAACAAGCAACACAGAATGGTGGATAATCTTGGAGCATCGGGTTTCATTTGAGCCGCAAATAAAACCCGGCGTTCCCGGTCGTGTGGATAGCCTGTGCAATGAAAACCTGGACCTCTATGAGCGCGGCAAGTTACCCACCAATCCCAGAAGTGAGGCAACCCCAATCAATAAAGTGAATAGGCCACCCAGCATTTCACGGAATCCTAGTACAGAAAATAAAAATAATATGTACAATGGTGACATCGACCTCAACCCGGTCGTGCCCCAATCAAATAATATACAACAGGTAGTAATGGCTGTCCACATGTCGAACGCTCACCCCGCAATAACAAATTTAAAAATGAATCTCAACTGTACTAGTAACATTGCACCACAAGCTATCCACCACGACTATCCAACCACAACCACAACACAAACACAGAACATCAACGTGAACGTCATGTTCGCAAACCCATCTAAAGGAACATATAGCAGTTAGGCGAGTTATACCGCTCAGATGACATTCATGGTCGCAGATAGAAGTGAATGTACCGAAACTATTAAATAGTGTTAAAAAATAACGACTTCGAAATACCCTGCATTGCCCCAAAACTCAAGACAACTGAACTTTCACAATCTGGGCAATCAAACATATCCTGAAACCCTAAATCCAAGAGTTAGAGAGAACCAAACAAAAACGACCCAATTCCACACTATCCAAACCGGTGGGGCCGGTCATTATGGGACTTTGGCCGGCCAAGTTGTAGTGGAATTGCCTCGTTTTTGTTCTGTGTTCATCTCACACCCAAATGAGCACTCTGCAATTGTTTTAAAAAAAATTAGAGCATCTGAAAATTTCGACAGAAACTTGGATTTGTGTTTCGTGCTTTGGAGTTATTTCGGTTTCGTTACTTTAACATTATTTAAATCTGCTAGTATAGGGTTTATGGGCTGGCTCTGATACCATGAAAGGTTATGCTAACGCCCTGGCCATCATCCGTGGCCGTTTGCGGAACAAAAATTTTAATACGATACGAAACTTGGCGCTAGAATAACCCTAAACTAGATCTAACCATAAACCTAACTCGCAACATAAGAAGATTTATCTACTATGATAGAAATTGTACCTGAAGAAAACAAGTCCTTCGGGTCTTCGCTCATCTCCTTTGGCTCCTCACAAGATGTATGGATCATGGTTGAACTTCGGCCTCCTCGCATCAAAGATAATTCACCCGAGAGTGCCTACTTTGAGCTCCTATCTCAAATATGAGGTAACTAGAGTACTTAGCTTGCTAATCTAAGTAGCCTAGATGAAGTAGAGTGAGATAATGGATTAACATGTCTCACCAACCCTAGGTTTTTCAGCTCATGAGACAATTAGGGTTAGAGCTAGAAGAAGAAAGTAAGGAGAAGATGAGAGTGTTCAAGTGAGAATGATTATCATAATGTGAAGAATGGTTAAGTGTTGTGTATTAATAATGCAAACCAATAATGTCATACCAAAATATCTAGATATTACAAAAATATCTAGATGCCACCTTGCATTAAAAATTCACAACAAAAGAAAATATCAAGCATATTCCAATAGTAAAGAATGAGTCATGCCATGAGTCACCAAGTAGCCATACTTCACTTAATGCAAAGGAACACCTTATTTCTCCACCTCATTAACCATTAACAATAATGGTTTAAATAAATAATGAGATGTCTTCTTCTAAAAGCATCTTTCACAATTACAAGAATGCCCCTCACCGTATATACATACCCGTATCCGTATTCTAAAAAATACAAATACAAAGAGACAAAATAATCCAAGAATATTATACCAGGATCTGTCTTAAACCAAAGCCCACTAGTATTATCCGCCTGAACATCACACGTGCCTAAGTACACGTATGTGATCGAAGCCCTACCGTAAAACCATAGGGCCTCTATATCGTTTCGCCCGAAGTAGGGAAACCCTCTGTGTAGGACTCTAAAGACTTGACAGTACGCTGGCAATAGTTTTAACCACAAGCACGTCAGCAGCACTAGCTGTACTTAACAGCTACCTAGGTTCCTGTCGAAAAGGAAGGCCAATGAGTAAACTCGTCTGAACTCCTACTGAGCCTATCCGTGATAATCTCCGTACAGTCTGGTCTCTTCGTCTAAAAGTATCACATATCGGGTCTAGGGGGTGGTAAATGTCAGACCTTAATAACCCAATAATTCATGCTAATGAGGCTCAGGACCAATCCGGAAAACTACTGATCAACATATCAGTAAATCCCAACTGCCTTGGCCAAGGTCTTATGGTCCTGACCAATCGAACATTGTGCGATATTGAATCCCAATACCGGGAGAGAAGAATCCCCAACAATTGCTCACTGACTCAATATGGCTCAGGACTGTACCCAACCAAAACCTATTTGTACGACTCGGTAGAGCCATGGTAAGGTAGTGATCAAAACACAATGGGAACTTACACGAGACTAATGACGATCTCAGGTCTGAAGACTAACCTGTACACATGTCACCTGAGAACTTCCATCTGACGATAGGTATAGTACCATCTGGAAGTTCTCCGCGAGGCCGTCCAGTGTACTCACACCTAGTGAGCACATGTATACGATCTTAAGTGCATCAGACCAATAGCTGCGGGACCAACCATCACCCCACGTCGGGGTCTAGAAACGTATATACTAATCTACTCTGGAGCATCAATGCCCAGTCTTGATACTCACGCGACTAGGGACCATTTAAGGATGTGCTTATGGACTACCCTGCTCCTACAAATATGATCTCCATCACAATGCAGATAGTCAAGAAAGATCCTACGGGCTTTATCAACATGTAACCGCAATATGTAATAACATGTATAACATATGCCATGTTAAGATAAAATCAAACCATAATAGTATACTGCTATATCAATTCTTTATCAATATGTGCAAGCTGGATAAAGTATAAAAAAAACAAATACACATATCCTGATGAAGTCAACTGAAATAATATACTATATAATTGAGTAAGAATGTCATGTACATACATATCCCTAGCATCCACATGTATACATATCCAACAGTTGGATGAGTTGGATTCTCTGACCCATCATGTTCCTTCCACTGAATGTGAAGATCTTCATGTACATTTAACCGATCCTATTCTTACCACCAAGCTATCCGATATGCAAAACGATATTCAGCTTTCATCTCCTACATCTGGATCAACAATGCTTGACACCCAAGTTCGTTTACCCATTTCATTACCCTCCTTCTTTGATTCTTCTCATCTTATTTTCACTTCCATTGGGAGTTGATGAACCACACTCCAATATTTTCAGTTATATGATTTTTGAAAGACCACTTAATTTAGACTCTTTTAAGGATAAGGGAAACAATCTTTTCGAGTCTCCTACCTCCATAATTTCTGATGAATCGAGTGTTTTGAATCCTCGTGCACAACAGATTGATCTTGAAACTTTCAACTTTCCTAGTGAATCTACCTATTCCACTGATATAGATATCGATTCCTATCTTTTCGATGAGATCATCGATGGGAACATCGATGAAAGTTTTGAAGATATTTTCGCCAAAGAACTCGCGTTCCTTGAAGACTTTGATGCTGTGATGAATAAATCTCTACCGAAAATTCGTGTGCCTCCCTTTGAGGCCGAAGAAGTTGAACCGCCACCCCTTCTTCTTATCACATATGAGAATGCGACTATTCCACCCATTTCTTATTTATCATATTCTCGTTTTCATTCACTTTTTCATCTCCACCAACCGAGACATAAAAATTTTCGATTACACTTCTTCCCTTCTCCTTACTTAATCTCTTATCATTACTCTCATTTCTGTTTTTTCTACTCGAGACATGATACAACCTCCATTCATATACAGTCTCGAGTCTTCTTCACGTCTATCTGTTACACTATCTTCTATCAACTATGGTGTTACTTTGATAAATTATTTGAATGGTTGGTGCTGGTTTTTGGGCTTTGTAAAGCCTTGTATATACTAATGCGATTTTCTCCTCTCTTACTTTGAATTTCAAATGCTTAAATAATAGAAACACTGTTTTAATTAAGTTTGGGAGGAAGAATAATATTTTTGGCTCTTGAATGAAAGGAAATTTTTGCACGATTGTGAGCCAAAAAATAAGTTTGGGGGAAGATTTCACTGTCATTAACTCTTGTCCCCTTTTCTAATCATTAAGAACTTTTCCTCCCAAGTCTACAGGTTTTGAGCTTAAAGGATGACATCAGTGAGGACACTGCTGCAAATAGGTTTGGGGGAGGTTTGTGCTTATTCACGTATCATTTTGCATTATACTATAAAAATAAAAGCACTAAATAAAAAAAATTGAAAATGAAAGTTAGAAAGTGAAAAATACATATGAAAGAAAGGAAAAGATTTAAGAAATGGAAGAAAATTAGATATTTTAAAACGAAGCTAGTAATACGTATTCATGAGCTGTTGTCCCAAGGGTTAGTAAGATGAAAAAAATTACTATTCTGCGGATAGAAATAAGTCTGAAAAATAGTCCCTATTTTATAGCCAAACTTCTGGACGTTGATACCCTACTATAGGCACTTGCACACATCTTGAAACTTGGGATAGTAGAGGATGCCTTAAAATACTTTTGTCTAAAAGTCTTAGTATGAAGAAATATATATATAAAATCAATAAAATATAAATGGTGCAGAAAAATGAACACTGGTTTTGTAATTACTTAAGGCAGCATACAAAAATATAGCAAGGGTCCCTTATCACCTAGTGTCTTAGACCAACTGGTTTGGGAGTCACTGCTAAGGCTTAGGTGTTGCAAGACTAGAATATTGCTAATTACACCTTAATAAGTGAGCACATTCGGTAATCAGTTGGTTAGCACCTCAAGAAATATTAACGGTCGGATGAAGAATATGTGAGCAAATCCATCTAAAAATATCACAGACTAAAAACTACTGAGGAATATAGACAAAAGGGTATGATGGTTTGAATTGAATTCCTTAAGTATAGGGATGGCTTTTACATACACGTAGGGGTATATAATCGATATTTGGAGGAAAGGTAGGGAGGAAGACTAAACACGATGTTTTATTGAGGGATGATGTGATTTCCAAAATCTTTTCAAGACCATTAAGATATGGCTCATGACAACTTAAAAGCTAGTGTAGTTTGAAACTCTTATTTTCTAGTTTTTCTTTCCTATGTTCTTATCTTTGCATGTAATTTTCATCTTCTTTCCTTTATTTTCTAAATTTTGGGATTTTGTGGGTGAAATCTGCTGAAAACCCTTAGGAGACAATACTCCTCCTACTAAGGACACCTAGAGATTTAACGGCTTGTTGCACGAGTTAAGTGCAATCGTGTTGCCTACGAAAGTGTACTAGATTTTTTTTCTTTGAAAATAAATAGTTTGCTCTGGACGATCAAAGATAAGTTTGGGGGTATTTGATTAGTCAAAAATATTGCACATTTGTATGAACATTTTCCCTATTATGGTTTACTACTAAAAGGTGTTAATTGCAAATAAAGAACATATATGGGTTTATTTGTAAAAAGATTATTATCATATGTTTCTTCATTTATAATTAATATAATTAGGGAAAATATATGCATATAATATTTAAATGAAATATTATTGCCTTGCCCCGCTTCTCAGAGTGCGTGAACTACGGCACGTGACAGAGCCAACCATGCTACCTGTGGATAAAAATCATCCCTCCACAGTCATATTACAGCTGTCTATAGGATATCAAGAACAGCAAAATATATAAGACTGGCTAATACATGTCCATTTGCCATAGTAAATAGAGTCAAGAAAAATGTATAAGCGGAAACGAATCGAACTCTGATAAACAACATCTGAAAACTCGTCCCAATATGGGCTCACATCAAGAAAATAAACTGCGGAAAAATAAATTAAGAGTCTAAAAGTTAAACATCTCTAAACCATGCATAATCAATTCCTCACTGCTCGGCTTGACGGCTAAAATACTCCTATTCAGCTTGCGATAAAGATGTAGGAACTGGACTATGCAAAACCCAGACGTCAGTGCGTCATAATACCAAGACAACAATAATAACCAAGATGTAACGATATAGGTAAACATGAATATAATGAATAACATGAATATGAAACAGTGAGGTATGTATGTGTATGTAAAGTGCGATGAGTAACCTAAAACTGTGCTTCTAGGTTATCTACTCTAAATTCTTTGAAATCAATTTAATAGAATCGTCGATATAACTCAATGGTATTCCGTGCATGACCGGGACCACGGTCAAGACTCTCAGGCTGAATCCGAGACGTGTCGCTAGGCAGTAAATAGGTAACATGTACAGAAGAATGATGTCAGCAGCAGCATCCCGGGGTTGGCCTAGCCTGTAATGACCGATTAGTATAAGAATCGAACTGTTGAGTTACAAATCAGGTTTCATTATTGATTTCCCCTTACCCCAAAGGTTATATGTTCAAGTCAGGTATTAAAGATATTAATCTAATGCCAACACAGGATCAAGCAGGTACAGCTTTTGTCTATGCAGACAACAAGTTACGTCCGTCAGGACAACAAGTCAGGATTGTCGGCATTAGTAACAGGGTTCAAGTAACAAATTAAGTAGTGTGTCGTAAACATGTCATGTGATGCATATGTATCAAATGGATACCCGATGTGAAACTGCAAATGATATCGGAATCACAGTAAATAGTGTTGATGTCAGGATGCATATGTGTCTGTTTCCCCCAATCAGAGCAAAGTTCTATTTGAAATTTAAATTTCAAAATGAAGCAACACTTCAGATGCAGCGCCAAGTGCGCTGCGCTCTAAGCAGCGTACCACGTGTAAGACACGGATGCGCTAGCGCTAGGTGCGCTGCGCTCAAAGTAGCGCACCACGTGTAAGACATGGATGCGCTAGCGCTAAGTGCGCTGCGCTCTAAGCAGCGTACCATGTGCAAAGCACGGGTGCGCTAGCGCTGGAACTAAAATCTCCTCACCATTAGATCAAAGATCTAATAATAATGATAAATCATTAATTAATCAGAATTAAATTCTGTTAAGGAAAGATTCCTCAAAATCTTTCCAAATAACAAGATTGTGCTCTGTAAATCAGAACACTGTTGGATCAATGATCCAATGGTAAATAAAAATTACCAAAAGACAGAATAAATTCTGTATGGAAAGATTTTCCAATCTTGTTAAAAACAAGAAAATTGCCTTCTGTAAAACAGAAGCCCTAGGATCAAAGATCCAATGTTGGGGAAACATCCCCAAATCAATTAGAGAAAAGATCTCTTTAACTGATCGAACTGATCAGCTTGCCCTATATAAAGGCCCGGAGACTTCAAGTCTTATATAGAGAACCCCCCCAAAAAAAACTTTGAGAAACTCAAAGATAAAGAGCAAGCTCTTGCAAGAAGATTTTTCTTTAAGGTAAGAATGAAGGATGATGAAAATAGAGATGAAATCATCTCATAAAAAGAAGAATTCATTTCTTTAAATGGATCATAGATCTACAAGATAAAAAGTCTTTCACAAAGAGATCAAAAGATCTCATCATAAAATAAAAGAAGAATATAATTCTTCTCACAGATCATGGATCTATAAAGGCAAAGTCTTTCATCAACATAAGAGATTGGAAATATCTCCTGCAAAAATAAGAACTGTTGTTCTTAGATCTTGAGACAAAATCTCTTTTAAAAGAACATAAATTTGTTTTCCAGATCATAAAATTGATCAGATGCGCTTTGCGCTCTTGAACTGCGCCTTGCGCTCTTGAACTGCTCTTCTTCGCTCTTTGGACCGGCGCTCAGCGCCAAATGCGCCACGTGTCAACCACGCATGCACCAATTAACAACTTGCGCTTTGCGCTTCTGAAATAGCGCACTGCGCTCATGGGCTGGCGCTCAGCGCCAAGCGCACCACGTGTCACTCACGTGTACACCATTAAACTGAAAGTGCAATGCACTCAGGGATTAGCGCTCAACGCTCATAAACTGGCATCATGCGCTCATCATCTGGCGCCTAGCGCTGAGTGCGACACGTGTCCCTTACATGTGCGCTACTTGGCAGAAGCGCACTGCGCTTTTTGATTGGCGCAAAGCGCCTACCACGCCACGTGTTGCGCTGACAGAACATAAATTGTTCTTTAATAAGCCCAAAGCTCTGATGAATGCTCAGCATTCAATAAAAGACAAAGACATTGTCAAGATATAAATCAATGCTCAACATTGTTAAAGGGGTCAAGCCTAAATAAAGGCTCAACAGCCCAAAATAAAATGTTAAACCTTTTAACCTGATTGGACTTAGCCCAATATTAGCCATAAGTCCTCAACCCATATTAATTGAGCTCATCTGCTCATAAATATTTTAACAGATCTTAGCCCCAAATCGGACTACAGATCTTTCAACCAACTCACACCGGTTCGAGGGTACATCTCTTTACTCCTCTGATATTTGTCGTTGTAATCCTTCAACGTCTTCAGAGAGGTGACGGGTCCCGACAACCATACGTTTCATGGACTGTGAGGTCCTTAAACTCATGGACTATGATGTCCTTAACCTTGACTGTGATGTCTTTAAACTCACGGACTATGATGACCTTAACCTTGACTGTGAGGTCTTTAAACTCACGGACTATGATGTCCTTAACCTTGACTGTGAGGTCTTTAAACTCACGGACTATGATGTCCTTAACCTTGACTGTGGGGTCTTTAAACTCATGGACTATGATGTCCTTAACCTTGACTGTGAGGTCTTTAAACTCACGGACTATGATGTCCTTAACCTCGACTGTGAGGTCTTTAAACTCACGGACTATGATGTCCTTAACCTTGACTGTGATGTCTTTAAACTCACGTACTATGATGTCCTTAACCTTGGACCGTAATGTCCTTAAACTAATCGACCGCAATGTCCCTAAACTAACAATAGAGCCCAAATGCTCTTTTGTTGGATCTAAATGATCCCGTTAGGTTGATCTTAGTCTAAATAAGACTAACGTATCCTTAACAAACGTTTAAGTTGATCTTAGTCTCAAATGAGGCTAACGTATCCTTAAATCCAACCCCCAAACCCAAATCTAAGAAAGATACGGATTTGGACTAATCCACAACCTACGGGCGACAACATACATTAGTCTCTGTATACAATCCACGGGCAACCAAAAACAAAACAAACACACACGACACGAAATGACCATCTGGAGAAGGAGAAAGTTGTTACCGCGATGTGGTAGCGTAATTAACTGCAGGGGCTTGCGCCTGGAGGGAAGAGCGTCCCCACAATCAAAAACCCCTTGAACGAGGGGGAATCTGACGAAGTCTGCTATATCGATCGCATCCGTTTAAACCTTCGATACATGGTGCCATAAATCAACTTGGCATCTTCGGAGAGGTGGACGGATAGCACCAATTAGCATATGCCCCGAAATTCAGGCGAGACGGACCCGCGCAGTCGCGTCTCCGTGTTTTTGGTGGGGAACAGATTCTGGCACGCCCGGTGGGACCTTTTCCTCTTTCCACTCCACACTTCGTGTGTCGTGTTCGCGAACGAATCGCAGTTTTCTATGGTTGCCTTTAGGTTCGAGGTACTAAGATTTGGTGTCTTACTCAGTGCAGAAAACGAAAGATCAATGGCGTCTACTTACATAAAATGTTCCAGCTGCAACTGCAACTCCCGTTCCGCTTCATCTGGAGGTGTAACTTACGGGCCCCAGGAGGCCTCCTTTTTCACAATGCCGGTAGAGCAGGTAACGCAGGCTACCACTGGTTTGTTCTTCGGGACCATGCTCCCACCAGTGAGCGTTAACATCCCGCTGCCGCAAAAAGCACAGAAGAAGTCGGTATTTGATCGGCTCACTACCACCACGGCCCCTCTCAACGGGTCATCCAATGCCAAGCCAACAGCATCAGTCTTCGATAGGCTGAGCCTGAACTCCAATGGGCCCGTCAAGAAGCCCACGATACGTGAAGCGGCCATCCCAAAACGGATAGCCATTCCTGCTCTCGAGGTCACCAAAGTAGCTTCTTCTGACAAGAAGTCAGTCTTCATAAGGCTGGCCACTCCGGCTCTCGCTCCAGGCGAAGTCACCTCTGCCCAGAGGTCTGTATTCGATAGGTTGTACATTACTTCTCGGTGAACGTCTGTCTTCAAAAGGCTAGCACTGGCGACAACCCTCCATCAAGACAGAGGGCATAACGGAGCCATCTCCATAGCTGAACCAACTCCATCCGCACGACATGCTCGCCGTCGTCACTGGCGCCGAGTAAGGAAGACTGGGGGCAGCTCCCTTTCTGGACTAACTCCGCCAGCTCTCATGGTGGAAATCAATGCTGCTGTTCCAACTGAGAACAACTTTGAACTGCTTAGGAGGGTTCGCAAGAACTCTCTGACTGCCGTGCTGAAGAGATCTCCTCCACGTATGGAGATTACTACAGAGAAGAAGCCGGAGTAGCTCCCTTAACAGTTGTCCTCCAAAATTTATAAAGTCTGGCGGCAGGTCTAGGAATCGGTGATTGACCAGGACTGCTCTCGCCGATCAAAGAAGCTTAAAGCTCGACAAGGAGAAAACCATCCTGTCAAGTCACAAAAGGCGATAGCTACCTGGGTGTCCACTACAACGGCTCCCTCAACGTCAACCGCTCACAAGAGAAGAAGGCCAGAGAAAGCTCCTGTGACCGCGGCGAACCGGAAAGACGCTGAATCTAAATGCCCCAAGTCTGGGGGCATGATGGTGCATGCTGTTTATATGGCTTCCGGAGAAGAGGAAAGTCGTGCTTCTACGGGTCATCGACCGCTTACCCGGTCGATAACGAAGGCTCAGGAACAACAGCTGCAGAAACTTCAGGAGATGCTGACTACAATGGCCGCACTCACTGGGCCAAAAGAAAATCTAGAGACCTCAGAGCAGCGTCGGGAACAAGAAACTGATGCTGAATTCCTCCGAAGAATGCATGAGAGGAAAGAAAAAGAGGCTGCGGAGCAGGCGGCCAATATAAAACGAATGGCTCTTCTGTTCCAAGACATGGCTGGGATGATGCTACAGCCGGAACCTCCAGCTGAAGACCCCCCGATCATTACTGAAGACGACAGAGGAGAGACATCGAACCCTCCTACGGCTCTTTCAGCAGCCAAAGAGGAAACCATCTCCAAGGCCGCTCTGGACGACTACATTGCTCAGCAAATACGAGCTCACCAAGCCAATGAAGCGGCCGGCTAAATTGTTAGAACTGGGCGACCATATCCAGGCTGGTATGACCAAATAAAGTACCCGCCGGGATATACGATCCCTAAATTTCATGTATATAAAGGGACGGGAAATCCGCATCAGCACGTCACTCAATTCAGAGCCTTGTGCGGCAACACCGGAGGTGACGATAAACTTCTGCTCCGCCAGTTTGTTGGTAGCTTGTCAGAGATGGCATTCGAGTGGTATTCTGAACTTCCAAACGACTCTGTCAAGACCTTTGCAGAGATGGAACTGCTATTTACGCAGAGATTCGCGAGCGTACCCCGATTACCGCATTAATTAACACCCGGGTGAAGCCAGGCGAAACTTGGGTACAATACGCAATACGGTGGCGAAATTTATGGTCAAAATATGAGCAGCGCATCGAGGAAGCGCTGTTAGTGGGCATGTTCGTGGGCACTCTGGACCCTCAGGCAACTATTTCCCAATTCATGATGTTCTTCAAGCCGACCGCGTTCCAGGCCTTGATCGAAAAACTAGCCTAAATGGACCAGATGGGTCATAGACCATCCCCCCAAAGCCGGAGCCGCGAAACGAAAAAGGTAAAGGGAAGGTGACCTTCGTCGCAAATACTCAACAGCAGCCCAGTGCCCCAAAACTAACGGATCAACTAGAAGAGAGACGGTGATATTATAATGAGAAAATGAAGCGTCCTTATTCATTCCCTCGGGACAAAACGAAGAGACTGTTTGAACTGGCGGTGCGCAACAGGCTAATCAATCTGCCGAATCCAAAACGACCGTTGCAACCCGGCAAGGCTAATAATCCTAATTATTGCCCCTACCATCAAACGGTAAGCCATCCAATTGAGGATTGCTTCGTCTTCAAGGGCTGGATTGAAGATCAATATCAACAGGGCAAATTTGCCCTATCCGAGAATTGGAAGGTGAACCCACCACAGCCACACGCTCCTAAGAAGACGAACACGCCGGGAGCATCATGTTCTTTCGTAGAAGAAGCTCCGTGGGAGATCACTCTTTCAGCCAAGACAAAAAGAATGTTGAAGGATCTCCACACATGCCCGGCAATCAGGTGGAAGAATCCACTGGAACCCGAGATCATCGAAGGAATGCTGAAGCCGCGCCCAACTCTAAAGATTGGTGGTGATAGCCAAAGCACTCACACCCAGCCGTCAAAGTCTTCGAAGAAGAAGAAGAAGACCAAAAAGCCCGTGAAGCCTGGTGACAAGCGCACGGACCTGCAAAAATAGATTGACGCGCTGGAAGAATATAACCAGAAGGCGCGGGCCCCAGTCACACTCCAAGAATTTCTCAATCACGTCCTTGAGGACGGAGATGATGACAATGGAGAAGACTCGTCGAATGAATCTGAAGATTATGTAGCAAGTTGCCATGTGATCTCTCACTCGTCGATAGACGATGAAGAAGCTCCTTACACAGAGAAACTGGGGGCAAATCCTGAGTCGGAACTTCTAAGGCCATCAGACGAAATGATTGATGCATTCCTGGACGAGGCTCTTCTTAAAAGCAAAGCTGCTCGAGAGCGTGAGATGGCCATATTTGAAAAGGCCAAACGCCGGCGACTGGACGAAAGGGTTGAAACACTCCTGCCAGATCGAAGTACGTCCGCCGCAAATAAAAGCAGGTTCAGGACGAGGAAGAGGTTCGTCAAAGCCATATCAATGGGAATGAAGCCGCCACTCTCCGAAGGAAACATTCTTGGTGAAGCGGAAATACATCCTAACTACTGCTTATATCATCGAAAGATTGTGCACCCCACTGAAGTGTGCAATGCTTTTAAAAGATGGTGGCAGGGATATGTTACTCACCGGCAACATTTTAAGCGAATGAAATGCAAAACTCGTCGGGAGCAAAGAAATACGACCAAGGAGCATAAAGGGACTACCGGAAACTGTCACATGGTCGACGCTGGGGGACCGCAAGTTCTCACCTTCGGGAGCGACTCTGATGAAGAAATGACTCTTGGCCCTCTCTTCAAAGAATCCACGTCGGGAAAAGAGGATGAACTGAAGAACTGTGAATATATTCAGCTGCGCAATCGTACGCTGCCCGAAAAAAATCTTGGGCCCTCGAACAGTGGGTCAAATAGAAAAGATAAGGGAAAAGAAAAAGTCCCTGAGGATATCATCCTTGATGACCAAGCCATCAAACAGCTGACAGCCAAGGACCCGCCTAAGAAAAACAAGGTGGACTACAACGTTCTGGCACACTTGAGAAAGCTACCTTCACAGCTAAGCATTCTCGACGCCCTTCTGCTATCTAAAGAGGCGAGAGATTCGCTGATCAAAGCATTACTAGAGCCTGAACAATTCCAAGCTTTCCTCGCCGAAGAAAAGATGAAGGACGAGTTGGAAAAAGTGCACACAGCCGATATCACCTTCGGCGATGAAGATCTTCTCCTCGAGACGTGTGAGCATAACCGTCCCCTATATGTCTCCGGATACTTTCATGACATCAAGATAGGCAAAATCCTGGTCGACAATGGGTCCTCCGTTAACCTCCTTAATGTAAGAGTGTTGAAAGAAATATGCATGAGCGTTCAGCACCTCGCTCGTGATAAAATCACCATCTTCGGGTATGACTCCCAGTCATCACGGACGCTCGGGTCTGTGATACTGACGTTACGCTTTGGGCTACTCGTCACGGACATTAAATTTCATGTCATTGACGCAAGGACTTGCTACAATGCTTTGCTCGGCAGGCCTTGGTTACACGAGTACAACATTATCCCCTCTACACAACATCTGTGTATGAAATACTTCAAGGATGGTCTCGAATACACCGTAACAGGCGAACTTAACCCGTTCTCCGTAAACGAAGTTCGCAAATATGAGGATGCAAAATACTTCCTACCAGATTTCGAAGACACAGAAAGATGTTGTAAATCGGAGGGCAAGAACAAAGTTATCACCACTATTCCGGTCTTCGGGAGTGATACCGAGGAGGAAGAAGAAATAGTTTATTCAGGTCCGCCCCAGTGCAACAAGCCGGGACCGTCCACCCCTATGTTGATCTTCGGCAGCGACTCGGAAGATGAAGGCAATGCCGTATTTTCTGTTCGGCCATCAATTCAAGCCTTCGCTGATGAAGATCAAAGTTTGCAAGTTGCCATGGTTCCGCCAAAGCATCATAAAGAGCTAGACGCGCTTGATACCTACAGTGTGGAAGAACTGCAGACATTCTACGTCCCTCCTAATCGAAAAGGTGAAAAGGCGATCCTATTCTACCGATACGGGGAAACCAAAGTGGAGAAAGAAATTTGACATGGTGCGGATTCTACACTTGACAGGCTCCAGCCCATCCGTTTGCCCAGATATTACACAGATGGACTAAAGAGACTCTTGAGACGCCAAGGTGTACCCCTTAATCAAATTGCTCGACAAGCACGATTCTATAATAGGATCTGGAACGTTCCCGGAACTCAACGAAAGTTGCACAACGGGAGAATGGAAACGTTCGGGCTTGGATATGTTCGATCCAAAAAACGTGAACTATTCCGCGACTGCTACGTCATGCATGACTTTGACGAAGAAGGAGATGCTCTGTGGGAAGATATTAACCCTGAACCAAAACGAACCCCCACCGTGAAGATGCCATGTCCGTCGTTCGAAGAACAAATGGACTAGCGAATAAAGGAAGTGGGTCAAAAGGTTCGAGACGATCATAATCGCGAAATGGCCATCTACGAGAAAACCAGAACGCAGCTCCTCCTTCAGCAGGTTGCGAAAAATGAAAATGCTCCTCCTTGTCAACCCGTTATATAAAAGACCCTGTGCAGAGGAAAAAATAAACCAAAGAACGGAAAAAACGTTCGATAGCAGCCAAGCGAGTCTGAGAAGCCACGCGAGCAAGAGTCGAGCAGCCGGGATCCGTCCCTTATAAAGAAGATTGGTCGGGAATATTCTTTTCCCCAAGATAAGACAAAGAAGATATTCAATCTCGTCATAAAGCATCAGATGGTGACACTCCCAAAGTCCAAGCACCCCGAGCAAGTGAACGAGGTCTCTCACCAAGACTATTGCTCCTATCACCGAGCAATAGGACATCCTCTCGAAGTCTGCTTCACCTTCAAGAACTGAGTCGAAGACCAATATCAACAAGGCAGGTTCGCTCTATCCAGCAGCTGGAAGGTAAGCCCGCCACAGAAGCATGAACCAAAAGCGACGTGTATAAAGAGAGTAAAACCATATCAACATCGATCTTGGAAACGATCTCGTACCTGCCACGTGATAACGCTGTCAGAAGAAGAGCCTGAGAATACGGATGACCTCCCCTGGTGCTTCGAAAACGATGATGATGAGGTAATCTCAGAGATTCCACTGAAGCCAAAAGAGCTGGAAGATGGAATACATACTACTGCAGATAACCTCAAGAAAATTGATTTGGGGACGGCAAGTGACCCGCGGCCGACGTTCATCAATGAGCTGTTGTCTGAAGAAAGGGTGACTATGCTAAAGGACGTGCTCATGCAGCATAGAGATTGCTTTGCACGGAACTATTCAGAGATGCTGGGACTCGATCCGGAGATTGCTGTCCATAGATTGGCGATTTCTCCAGACGTCAAACCGATCAAACAAGCACCGAGAAGAATGCGGCTCGAGCTTGAAATGAGCATCAACGCCAAGGTCAAGAAGCTAATCGACTCCGGCTTCATCCAAGAGGTTCAGTATGCTGATTGGATCGCCAACATTGTCCCAGTAATGAAGAAAAACGGGACGGTGCGCATATTTGTGGACTTTCGGGATCTCAATAAAGCCTGCCCGAAGGACGACTTCTCAGTACCGGTCACCGAGCTGATGATAGATAACACATCCACTCACGAAGTCTTCTCCTTCATGGACGGCTCATTATGATACAATCAGATAAAGATACATCCTGAGGACCAGAAGCATACTGCTTTTCGGACCCCTTTGGGCATATTTTGCTATAAGGTGATGCCTTTCGATCTAAAGAACGCCAGTGCCACCTATCAGAGGGCCATGACGAAGATCTTCGATGACCTCATACATGAAATCGTTGAATGGTATATCGATGACCTCGTAATTAAAAGCAAATCATACGAGGAACATTTAGAGTATCTGAAGATCGTGTTTCAGTGCCTTCGGAAATACAACTTGAAAATGAACCCTCTCAAATGCGCGTTCGGAGTTTCCTCGGGCAAGTTCCTGGGATTCGTCGTCCGACACCAAGGCATCGAAATAGACCCGTCGAAGATCAAGGCAATCATGGAAATGCCTCCACTAAGGACTCTTAAGCAACTGCGGTCTCTCCAAGGAAAGCTCGCGTATATCCGACGATTTATAGCCAATCTCTCCGGCAAGTGGCGCCCTTACTGTCACTTGATGAAGAAGGGAACTCCGTTCGTCTGGGATCGCAAATGCCAAGGCGCACTGGACGAAATGAAGCAATACCTACAGAATCGCCGGTGCTAGCCACTCCCGTTTAAGGAAAACCTCTCGTCCTATACACAACAGCCCTCGAAGGTTCTCTTGGCGCATTATGGGCACAAGAGAACGACCAAGGAAAGGAGAGAGCCCTTTATTATCTGAGTCGAGTTCTACTGGGGGCAGAAAGCAATTATTCTCCCATCAAAAAACACTGCCTGGCGTTGATCTTCGCGATAACGAAGCTCAGACACTATGCATTAACACATGAGGTCCATCTCGTATCAAAGGTAGATCCTCTCAAATACTTGATGTCGAAAGCCATATTAACAGGGCGGCTCGCTAAATGGGCCCTGCTCTTGATGGAATTCTCGATAACTTATCGGCCTCTTAAGGCAGTGAAAGGCCAGGCCATCACCGACTTCCTCGCCGAGCATCCAATACCTACCGAATCTCCCTTGAACTGCGAATTGCCAGACGAACACGCGTTTGACACGATCGCCGGGGAGAGAAAGTAAAATGATACCCGATGGGAACTCTACTTTGATGGAGCGTCTTTCATGAAGAAGCGCAAACAAAGCACCCCCATAATCAAATCTGGATTAGGCCTCATCTTCGTGACTCCACAAGGAGGGATAATGCGCTTTGCCTTCTTCTTAACAGAGCCGAGGACGAATAATGAAGCCGAATACGAAGCTTTGATAGCAGGTCTTGAGATCGGTATCGACATGGGAATTGAAAACCTCCTCATATACGGAGACTCCCAACTGGTCGTTAGCCAAGTAAACGACGACTATCAAACATGCAAACCGGAGCTGGTAAAGTACAGTGAGAGAGTACAACAACTGCTGACTCAAATTCTTGCCTATGCCCTGGAAAGTATACCGCGTACGGAAAATAGCAAGGCGGATGCATTAGCTAAGCGCGCTAAAGAATTGGCCGACGAGAACCTCGATGACCTGAGGATCGTTGTGCAAAGCCGTCGGGTTCTCGCACCAGCAGAAATATCTCCGGAGTCATCCGAAGAAAAAGGAGCGACCGAGCAAATGACCTTACAAATAAAAGACCAAGAAAAGGCTATGGATTGGAGAGAAGTCTTTATAGACTACTTCAAATCCCGTCGAACACCTAAAGATGCGTCCTTAAGACATCAGCTTATGAAACGAGCCCTGTCTTTCGCCTTCGTCAATGATACTCTGTATAAGAGATCATTTGATTCTCTATGGCTAAGATGCCTGGGACCTGAAGAAGCAAAGAGATTAGTCCAAGAAACTCATGATGGACTCTGCGGTTCTCACCAAGTCGGGCCAAAAATGAAGCTGAAGATCAAACGGATGGGTTATTATTGGCTCACGATGATCAAAGACTGCTTGGAATACGCAAAGCAGTGCCACTCGTGCCAGATTCACGGAGACTTTATCCATTAGCATCTAAATCCACTGCATCCAACAGTGGCTAGCTGGCCATTTGAAATGTGGGAAACTGACATAATCGGCCCCATCAAACCGGCATCGTCCAGAGGACATCGGTTCATTTTGGCGACAACTGATTACTTCTCCAAGTGGGCAGAAGCAGTACCGCTAAGAGAAGTGAAGACGGAGAATATCCTTCATTTCTTCAAGACGCACGTCATCTATCGGTTTGGAACTCCGCGACAGATCATCTCCGATAACGGGCTAGCCTACAGAAGCCATAAGATCAGCCGCTTCGCACAACAGCATAACATAGACTGGAGATACTCTTCGGTCTACAATCCCCGAGCTAACGGTCTAGCTGAGGCTTTCAACAAGATATTGACAAAGATCATGAAAAAGACGGTGTCTCAAAATAAGAAGGACTGGCACGAGAGACTACATGAAGCTCTCTGGGCATATCGAACTACGTTCAAAACAGCCACAAATACAACGCTGTATGCATTGGTATTCGGCACAGAAGCGGTACTCCCCCTTGAGATAGAGTTACCCTCTCTACGAGTGGCAGTTCATTACGAGCTAACAGACAAAGAAAATGCTCACCTTCGGCTTGAGGAGCTCGATTCCCTTGATGAAACCCGGCTCATAGCGCAACAAAATCTGGAGGCTTCTAAAGCAAAGATGACGCGCTCATATGAAAAATTGACTAGGCCGAGAACGTTCCGCCAAGGCGAACTAGTGCTAGTGGTCAAAAGACCTATGATCCCTAATCGCACCAAGTGGGGGAAATTCGAGCCAAATTATGAAGGCCCGTATATCACAGACAAAGTTTACCAGGGTGGAGCATATCTACTCATGGACATGAATGGTGAAAGACCTTTCAGGCCAATAAACGGTCGCTTCCTAAAGAAATCCTACGCCTAACGAGTCACGGCCTAGGTCAATGATAGATGACGACGCCTATGTCCGCTCGCTATCTTCCTAAGCCCAAACTTTATAAGTAGTAGTCGGTATATGGACCACTATGTCCTAAAACTGGTGTTGGACCGAAACGTCCTTAAACTAACAATGGACCACTATGTCCTAAAACTGGCGTCGGACCGAAACGTTCTTAAACTAACGATAGACCACTATGTCCTAAAACTAGCTGTTAACCGAGACGTCGATAAACTACCGTGGACTGCAGCATCCCAAGGATGACACAAAAAAAATAGATAGAATAAAAAAAAAGAAAAAGAAAACGGTATGTCCATAAGCAAAATGGGCACGGATGAAAACCCGGAAGGGCTCCGTGAGTAAAAACAGCAAGGCTACCGGCGAGTTTTTGTGAAAACCAGAAAGGGCGCAACCTCGTTAAAAGACACTTGCAAGGTCCTCACGACCTTGTGAGAAGAAACCACCTGCGTGAGATCCTTACGACTAACAAGCGAGCAACACACTTAGGGATCCCCACGATTCCTAAGGAGAAATTACACTTACGAGATCCTCACGACTCGTAAGAAGAACCCTCTTATGAGACCCTCACGGCTCATAAAATTCAAAAGTCTTAAGCTGTAGGGATCTGAACCTGTTCTTAAGCGGCCACCACAACCTCCAATGCTGCCGTACAAGCGGCTCAATGCTGACCCTTGTATACAATCCACGGACGCGAATAAACATTTCCCTGCAAAGTCTCATCCGTGACTAGAGATATGTCTACACGGTAAACAGCCCTTGTAAGTCCTCTCGACTTAGAAGGAGAAAATACTCTTGTAAGATCCTTATGACTTACGATAAGCCATACACTTAGGAGTCCTCACGATTTCTAAGAAGAAAATGCACCTACGAGATCCTCACGACTCATAGGGAGAAATACCTTTATGAGACCTGATTAATGAATTTTGTTGTGTCGGTAGAAAATTATGTAGAAATCATAACCAAAAATATTTGACCGCAATCAATAACGGTGTCGGATGTAGCGTGTTAGTAAGTGCGGATCGTCTACAGGGAAAGTGTAATCGTTCGTCTTTCGAATTAGATGAGTTGAAACTTTAAGGAAAAGAAAAGAAAACAATTCATGATTTATAGTTGAAGTTCAAGAATTAGAAAATCTAGATCTAATAACAAGAAAAAGATAGAATCAAGAATTGATAGTTTGATGATTTTTCCAACCAAATATCAAGAATCTAAATGAGGCTCGTAGGAATCGATCGGATCTATAGATGTGATGTAATCTTACAATTACGTATTCTTATCCTTCGATGAATTGATACTAGATCGATGATGATCGATCAAGAATTAGGGATTTCTTATGAAACTAGGGTTTCATCTTATCCCTTGTTCTTTCGTCGATATCATTCACATTCTAGCCTCTAGTAAATTCAAGAAACGATCATAGATCCCTAATTTCGAGCGATAACAATCAAGAAAGCATCGCAATGAAACTAGGTCATCGATTCTTGAACTTGCTAGGGTATACAAAACTCGTAGGACTTAAGAATCGTATTAAGATTTGTTACATCATCATTCTATTGATCGTCTCGACTCCTTTACGAGCGGAGTTTTACTCAAACATCATCACAAGAACTACAATCATAAATTGAGATCGAATCATGATGTAAGAATTTAAAGAAAGCAAGATTAAAGAATTTCACCTTTTATTTATATCAACAATTTCATTACATTCGCTCAAGAACTACAAGAGGAAGAACTCGATCGTCGATTTGGCTTCGCTCGTCTCCTTGAGTCGCGGATCGGCTTGGATCACTTGCTCGATTGAAGATCGGCTCGGCTCCTAAAAGGTTGAAGGCTTCTTTCTTGATTTGGTACTCGGGATCTTGAATTTGGATTGGAATTAGGGTTAGGGTTTCGCACAAGTCTTGTCACTAGACTTGTGGAAGAAAATGGTGTAAGAATGAACAACCTCAACCCTTAGATCTAGGTTCCTATTTATAGACATCTAAACTCTAGATCTAGGATTAGAATTTTAAGTTTCCCTCCAAAAGTTTGTTGAGGAAATTTGAATTTCCCTCCAAAAGTTAGTTAGAGGAGAAGCTTCTAGATGTGATTAGTTAGGAGGGAGCTTCTAGAAATAGTTTGTTAGGAGCTTAATTAAGATTAGCCTTGCTTAATGATCTTTGCTGATCTGGTAGAAGAATCTGGAGGATTCTGGAATTTGACGTGTCAAAATGAGGTGTACCCACTGATATAGGAATTATGCCCTGAAAATTAGGTGATGATATGGCAGAACCGCCGCGGAACCGCGGCTAAAGCCGGCTCCCGCCGCGGTTCCGCGGCGCTTTGGAAGAGTTGGGGCTTGGGCTCTCTGGTGCTTGTTGGGCCTGACACTTGAGCTATTTTCTTATATGCATAATTTAATATTTCCATCTAGATTGCTACCAGTTCTGCATCTTTTGAGTTGGCGTATTTTTGATTAGCTCTTTTAGCTTTGCTCCTGCAATTTCCTGCATAAATCTCGACACAAGTGTTGCGCAAATACAGAGATGATGCGATGCCATGAAATGCGGTCAATTTCCTTTATAGTGCAGGTTTTAGAGTCTAACACATGCAATCTGATATTTTATGACTGATTTGTTAATATGTGAAATATGAATGCCGAACACTTCTAAATGAGTGCAAATGATAGGGAAATTGCCGTGTTAAGAATGCAATATTTTCGACTGATCAAATTCCCCCAAACTTATTTTCGATCGTCTCGAGCGAACTTTTTTATTAAAAAGAGAAGGAGAAAATAAAGAAAAAGAAAAACTAACTAGCACACTTTCGTAGGCAACACGATTGCACTGAGCACGTGCAACAAGCCTTTAAACCTCTAGGTGTCCCTAGTGGGAGGAGTGTTATCTCCTGAGGGTTTTCAACGGATTGCACCCACAAAATCCAACAATAAAAGGAAGATCATGAATATTACATTTAAAGAAAAGAATTGTAAAAGAAAAGCCTTGAAAATTAGGGTTTCCAACTAAGCTAGCTTTTCAGTTGTCATGAGCCCTATCTTAATGGTCATGAAAAGATGTCAGAAATCACGTCCTCCCTTAATAAAACATCGTCTTATTCTTCATTCCTATCTTTCTTCCAAACATCGATCATATAACCCTGCGTGTGTGTAAAGGACATCCCTACACCCAGAGAATTCAATTCAAGCTATCATACTCTTGCCCTTCTGCCTCAGTACTTTTTAATTAATGAATATTTAGCTGAATTTGCTCACACACTTTCATGCGACCGTTAATACTTCTTGAGGTACTAACGGATCGATTACTCATGTGTTTGCTTATTTGATGTATTTTCCTCGTCTTGCACCACCTTAGGCATAGCAGTGACTCCCAGACCAGTTGGCCTTAGGTTACTAGGTGAAGAGGCACCCTCGCTATATATTTTTTATTGCCCTTGGTGATAACAAAACCAGTGTCCATTTTTCTCACTACTTTATATATTTTTCATTTTTTTTTTTGTTTCCTTCATACTTTTGGCTTTAAGACAAGAGCATTTCAAGGTATCCTCTACTATCCCAGGCTTTAAGACGTGTGTAAGTGCGAATAGCAAGGTATCAACGTTCAAAATGTTTGGCTTCCAGAATAGAAACTATTTTTCAGACTTATTTTTATCCTCAGATTAGTGACGTCCTTCATCTTACTAACCCTTGGGACAACGGCTCATAACTACTTATTACTAGTTCGTATAAGAAAACTTCTAATTTTCTTAGTTTTCTTAAATTTTTCTAATCTCATAGATGTAATTTTTCACTATCTAATCTTTTATTATCTTATTTATGTACAAAAATTTTTTTTTATCTTTTGAAATTTTTTTTAAAAATTTTTATAGGTTTTCGAAAATGTTTTGTGCTTATGCAAATGATATGCAAATGATGCGAAAAATAAGCACAAACCTCCCCTAAACTTGTTTTCAACAGTGTCCTCACTGTTGCCATCAGCTAAATCTCGAAAAACCTGTAAGCTTGGGAGGAATTTATTAGTGGGGGCAAAATATATAAATGAAGAACCTGCCCCCAAACTTATTTTTGGCTCATAATTTTTTAAAAATTTTCTTTTCAAGAGCCAGAAAAATGCCCCCCCCCCAAACTTGAGTTATGCAATGTTAAGCTTTGAAAATCATATGAGGGGGTCAAAAATCAGTGGTCGATGCCAAGCTTTGCAAAGACCAAACGTTAACACCAACCATTCAAAAATTTTATCAATGCAGTGCTCTGGTTGGTGGAAGAAGAAGTGGGGAAAGGTTATGTGGTGGAAGAGAATGTGTGTGCGTCTCATTTTGGAGAGACGATGCAGTGAATATGATGGATTACTCGCATTCTTTTTACAATTCAGAAGAAAGGGTGGAGGTTCAATTTCATTGATTGGGACAAGATTCGTCTCAACACCCGTGTCATTCAAAAATGCGAGTTCTTCAGCAAAGATTTCCTCAAAAGTTCCATCAATACCCCGATGAATAATGTCATCACAAAGTGCGGGGTGATCTTCAGACTCTAAAAGCAGTTCATAATCTGTGTTAATTGTTGACCCGGACATCTCGGTGGAAGAGTTCATATGTGTATGATACATAGTTGGGTCAAACAATAACATATGAAAAGAGTCAAGATCAGTATCAAGAGGATCATCAAATTCGCTGCTGTCGACATCCATTAAGTCGACAAAACAGACCTGAGCAGTAGGTTCGGAGGGTACACTTCCCAACTTGCAAATGTTCAGCTCTATTGACCTATTCCCGAAGGATAGGGTCATAGAACCATTACGACAGTTGATTATTGCATTGGAAGTAGCCAAAAAGGGGCGACCTAAAATCACCGGAATTTGATTCCGTGGGTTCGCTACAGCCTGTGTATCAATTACAATAAAATCTACTGGGAATATAAATTCTCCGATTTTTATTAACACATCCTCCAGTTCACCCCTAGGTTTGGTGATCGATCGGTCAGCCATCTGGAGAGTGCAATGGGTTGGCTTCAACTCTCCGATCCCTAACTGCTCATAGACTGAGAATGGAAGCAAGTTAACACTAGCGCCAAGGTCTAGTAGAGCACGGTTAATGTGTTTTTCCCCGATAGAAATGGAAATCGTAGGATATCCAGGATCCTTACGTTTCCTCGGTAATTGTTGGGGGAAAGCCGTGTCTACCATCTTTGCCATGAATATCTTTTTCGGCACTTGAGTCTTCCTCTTCCTAGTGCATAAGTTCTTAAGAGTTTTCGCATAGGACGGAACTTGTTGGATGGCATCTAGGAGAGGGATGTTGATGTTAACTTGCTTAAAAATGTTCATGATCTTCTCCATATGTGGACTCGGTGTGTTAGCCCTTAACCGATTAGGATAAGGTGCTTTAGCAATAAGTGCTGGGTCCATCATAGGAGAAGGAAGTGTGTGTGGACATGATCCCAGACTAGAAGTAGGGATCGTTTTCTGTGAACTAGAAGAGTTGGGCTGAGGTGGCGAGCCTTGTGGGAAACGAAGAATAGGCTCGCAAGAAGGTGGTGGGGTAGAAGAACTGGGGTTAGAATTAGAAGTAGAAATGGAAGGAAAGGTCTCAGCCGGGGTTTTATTGATTGATTTATCAGTGTCATCAAACTCTTCCCCAACGTGATTGTCAAGCACTCTTCCAGATCTCAACGTGGTTGCATTCACAAGATGTGAATAGCCAGGATTGGGTAAAGGTTGAGCTGGAAGTTTCCCTTTCTCTCTTGCACTCATTCGGCTTTTAGTTGTGCAATTTGTGCTTCCATTGATTTGATATTATCATTTTGAGAGACAATGATCTTCATCACATTCTCGATGGAAAATTGCAAACTTGCCGTCCCTGGGATGGATTGTTTCATGAAAGTATCCAAGGTTTGTGCTAGTGCAGAGGTATTATCTGTACCGGTCAATTGCAAAGGACTAGACGGTGCAAAAGTGTTGGCCGGATTTTGAAAGTTTTGTGCTTGGAAGGGGTGCTGACTCAATTGAAGTGGTAGCTGTTGTGGTGGAGGGACCCTTTGGAAATTGTGTTGAGTTGGAACCGTATTTTGAGATTGTGATTGGTTCCAAGCAAAATTTGGGTGATTCCTCCAACCCTGATTATATGTGGAAGAAAATGGATCGTTCCCAGGTCTTTGAAATGCGGCATTGGTATGCTCATGACCTTGAAACGGAGAATTTAGTGGACACTCTTCCATTAAATGAGAAGGATCAGAACAGCATCCACATACAATTTTGGAGAGTGATATTTGACTTAGGGCGGCAGCTTAAAATTTGTTTTCCATAGCGTCAAATTTCTTGTGTAAAGCTGAAATTTCAGCTCTAATTCCTATGGAAATATCATTGCTATCCCTAGACGATTGACTCACACCCTCCCACTGTAAAGATTTTTCAGCGAAATTTTCTAGAAAATTCCAGGCTTCCCCATCATCTTTAGTCATGAAGTTGCCTTGACACATGGATTCAAGGGTCTGTCTTGTGTTAGGATTAATGCCCTCATAAATGATTCGGCACAGTTCCCATCTCGGGATGCCGTGATGTGGACATTGGACTAACAGATCCTTGAAACGTTCAAGACATTTTGAAAATGTTTCATTTGGAAGCTGGGTGAATTGATAGATTTCGCTACGGATTCGAGCTGTTTTATGATGTGGGTAGAATTTCTTCAGGAATGCTTTGACGAATTCATCCCAATTTGAAATGGAATATGCGGTAGTGTTATATAGCCACTTCTCGGCTAAATCGCACAAGGTAAATGGGAGAAGACGAAGACGTAAAGCATCCACAGAAAGCTGTGAAGTACCCATCACTGCGCATATATTTTCAAATTTGGTGATAAATGCATATGCGTCTTCAGACTCAAGACCGTGAAATTTTGGTAGAAGGTTGATGTATTGGGGTTTAATCTGAAAATTTTCCCCGTTGGCTGGTGGAATGGAAAGACGAGTGGAAAGGGGACCTCGGGTAGGATAGCATCTCTCTTGGAGAGAGATGCGAGGTGGATTCTGCGCACCAACGGACGGCGGCAGATTAGTGGAAAAGAAATTCGATGGAGGTGGATCCATCGATGTGGGTGTGGTGGTTGGTAAAGAAAGGGTAAATGTAGAAATACCGACTTTAGGGTCGATCGGGGGAACGCGGACAAGTCGGGCACTAGAATCCCGTGTCCAGCCTATCTTGCACTAAAAAAGGTTAGTACAAGTGGCAGCGTGAATTATAATTAGGGGAGAGAATGAATGTATGCGGTGTTTGTTTTGAAAAATGGACGGATTTTTGAAAATATGATGCAACACAACAAATGCAACACACAAAACCCTAGAATCTAGTAGTCACCTAGGTCCGGCTCTAGACCGCTCCTAACTGCCAAAAGACAAGTCACGGGATAGAAACCTCCACAGCCTCTTTGTCCCCCTGTAGCCAGGTAAGTGCCAAGTAAGTGGGAAGGTACTCCACTACGTAAGTAGTGGGCCTAATTAATAACCACTAGCCTTCGACACACTTGCCTTAGACACCACAAGAAAACGCGGATAAGCAATGAATTACCAACGGCCTTCTCTTGTCCTAAGTGAGCACGACGGTCCTTAGAGTCATCTCTAGATTTCTTTTAATTAATGTGGGTCAATGCGGATGCAAGTTTATGATTTTCGGGGCTTAGAAAGGGTAATGAACTCCCCACCTAATCTGGATTTGGTCGTGCCCCTTAATTTTCCGTATTAATTATGCAAACAACCACAAAAATAAAAACAAGCACAATTTAATTTTGCTTTTTGCGCGGCGCTGCGATTTTTGCAAAGAAACCTGCACAAAATATTAATTGGAGCAGATGAGGTAAGAGATAAGAAAGTTAGAAGCTTACAAAGCAAATTTGGTACACTGAAGCAGCAAGATTGCCGCAGAACCGCCGCAGTTGGTAGGTGTTTGCCGCGGAATCGCCGCACTGTAGCAAGATCACTGCATCAAATTTTCACAGAGAGCTTATGTTGGCTCTCTTAGCTCTCTGGAATTTTCACAAAAATTTTATCCAAGCTCCAATTATTCCAGATTTCCTCGCAATCAAATCACAATACACGTATTAGGGTTTGTGCAAGTTTAGATCGAACAATATAGATGGAATAAACTGTTCAACTTCAAATTTCAAAAAATGAACAATTAGCGCACTATCCCCGGCAACGGCGCCATTTGATTGAATGAAATTCTTGTTGTGTCGTTTATAGAAAATTATGTAGACATCACAACCAAAAATATTTGACCGCAATCAATAACGGTGTCGGATGTAGCGCGTTAGTAAGTGCGGATCGTCCACAGGGAAAGTGTAATCGTTCGTCTTTCGAATTAGATGAGTTGAAACTTTAAGGAAAAGAAAAGAAAACAATTCATGATTTATAGTTGAAGTTCAAGAATTAGAAAATCTAGATCTAATAACAAGAAAAAGATAGAATCAAGAATTGATAGTTTGATGATTTTTCTAACCAAATATCAAGAATCTAAATGAGGCTCGTAGGAATCGATCGGATCTATAGATGTGATGTAATCTTACAATTACGTATTCTTATCCTTCGATGAATTGATACTAGATCGATGATGATCGATCAAGAATTAGGGATTTCTTATGAAACTAGGGTTTCATCTTATCCCTTGTTCTTTCGTCGATATCATTCACATTCTAGCCTCTAGTAAATTCAAGAAACGATCATAGATCCCTAATTTCGAGCGATAACAATCAAGAAAGCATCGCAATGAAACTAGGTCATCGATTCTTGAACTTGCTAGGGTATACAAAACTCGTAGGACTTAAGAATCGTATTAAGATTTGTTACATCATCATTCTATTGATCGTCTCGACTCCTTTACGAGCGGAGTTTTACTCAAACATCATCACAAGAACTACAATCATAAATTGAGATCGAATCATGATGTAAGAATTTAAAGAAAGCAAGATTAAAGAATTTCACATTTTATTTATATCAACAATTTCATTACATTCGCTCAAGAACTACAAGAGGAAGAACTCGATCGTCGATTTGGCTTCGCTCGTCTCCTTGAGTCGCGGATCGGCTTGGATCACTTGCTCGATTGAAGATCGGCTCGGCTCCTAAAAGGTTGAAAGCTTCTTTCTTGATTTGGTACTCGGGATCTTGAATTTGGATTGGAATTAGGGTTAAGGTTTCGCACAAGTCTTGTCACTAGACTTGTGGAAGAAAATGGTGTAAGAATGAACAACCTCAACCCTTAGATCTAGGTTCCTATTTATAGACATCTAAACCCTAGATCTAGGATTAGAATTTTAAGTTTCCCTCCAAACGTTTGTTGAGGAAATTTGAATTTCCCTCCGAAAGTTAGTTAGAGGAGAAGCTTCTAGATGTGATTAGTTAGGAGGGAGCTTCTAGAAATAGTTTGTTAGGAGCTTAATTAAGATTAGCCTTGCTTAATGATCTTTGCTGATCTGGTAGAAGAATCTGGAGGATTCTGGAATTTGACGTGTCAAAATGAGGTGTACCCACTGATATAGGAATTATGCCCTGAAAATTAGGTGATGATGTGGCAGAACCGCCGCGGAACCGCGGCTAAAGCCGGCTCCCGCCGCGGTTCCGCGGCACTTTGGAAGAGTTGGGGCTTGGGCTCTCTGGTGCTTGTTGGGCCTGACACTTGAGCTATTTTCTGATATGCATAATTTAATATTTCCATCTAGATTGCTACTAGTTCTGCATCTTTTGAGTTGGCGTATTTTTGATTAGCTCTTTTGGCTTTGCTCCTGCAATTTCCTGCACAAATCTCGACACAAGTGTTGCGTAAATACAGAGATGATGCGATGCCATGAAATGCGGTCAATTTCCTTTATAGTGCCGGTTTTAGAGTCTAACACATGCAATCTGATATTTTATGACTGATTTGCTAATATGTGAAATATGAATGCTGAACACTTCTAAATGAGTGCAAATGATAGGGAAATGGCCGTGTTAAGAATGCAATATTTTCGACTGTTCAAGACCCTTACAACTCATGAAGTCAAAAGCCTTAGTCGACAGGATCCTAATCCTGTCTATTAAGCCACATTTGTTCGATATCGACAGAGGCAAATGATGATTCGCTCCTGGCAATATCCCAGTTGTAGCTGTGCTGATGCCGAAATCGTTGTCTAATTCCAAGCTCGCAGCAAAAAGCTAGCGAGCCATACATGCATACGAAATAGCCGAAATGATGGGGCATCTTGCAACAAAATCAGCAAGTAAAAGTTTATGCATCCAAAATAGCCGAAATGATTGGGCAACTCGCAATAAAAAGCAGCGAGTAAAAATAAAACAAATAGCCGAAATGATTGGGCACCGCGAAAAATAGCCGAAATGATTGGGCAATCGCGACTTTCGCGATATAAAAGCTGAAATGATAGAGCATCGCGGAATGAAATAAAGAAAAATGAAATTTATGCCCTACAGGTGATATCAGATCAATCCCTGTATACAATCCAGGGGCGCAAACGAAGAAGGAATTACACCTTCCCTCCCCAGGCTCCATCAGAAGAAGAAGCCAAATCTCAACGGTTCACAGATAGCCTGGAGATCATCTCAACATGCGTCTCATTACAACAGACACAACATCAAGCAAAGAGGAACCATGGTAATTCCCTGTTCTATGACTCGGCGGTGCGCAGATGACTGAGAGTCAAACCCTGACTCCGTGAAATGCGGATAAAGTCAACCCTTCCTGGTCACATGGAAAACGGCCTATGTCAATCCTAACCCCATGGGAAATGTCCAGAGCGGAGCCTGGTCCTTGCAGAACACGGCTATGACCCCGTGAGAAGCATCCAGAGCAAAATTCCTGGTTACGTGGAACGCGGCTTATATTAATCCTGACCCTGTGGGAAACATCCAGAGTGGATCCTGGTCCTCCCAGAACACGGCTATGACCCAATGGGAAGCATCAAGAGTGGAGCCTGGTCCTCGCAGAACACGGCTATGACCCCGTGGGAAGCATCCAGAGCAAAATTCCTGGTTACGTGGAACGCGGCTTATGTCAATCCTGACCCTGTGGGAAACATCCAGAGCGGATCCTGGTCCTCGCAGAACACGGCTATGACCCTATGGGAAGCATCCAGAGCGGAGCCTGGTCCTAGCAGAACACGGCTATGACCCCGTAGGAAGCATCCAGAGCAAAATTTCTGGTTACGTGGAACGCGGCTTATGTCAATCCTGACCCCATGGGAAATGTCCAGAGCGGATCCCGGTCCATACAGAACACGGCTATGACCCCGTGGGAAGCATCCAGAGCGGAGCTTGGTCCTCGCAGAACACGGCTATAACCCCGTGGGAAGCATCCAGAGCAAAATTCTTGGTTACGTAGAACGCAGCTTATGCCAATCCTGACCCCATGGGAAACATCCAGAGCGGATCCTGGTCCTCGCAGAACACGGCTATGACCCCGTGGGAAGCATCCAGGGCGGAGCCTGGTCCTCACAGAACACGGCTATGACCCCATGGGAAGCATCCAAAGAAAAAATCCTGGTCACGTGGAACGCGGCTTATGTCAATACTGACCCCGTGGGAAACGTCCAGAGAGGATCCTGGTCCTCGCAGAATACGGCTATGACCCCATGGGAAACATCCAGAGCAGAGCCTGGTCCTCGCAGAACACGGCTATGACCCCGTAGGAAGCATCCAGAGAAAAATTCCTGGTCACGTGGAACGCGGCTTATGTCAATCCTGACCCCGTGGGAAACGTCCAGAGCGGATCCTGGTCCTCGCAGAACACGGCTATGACCCCATGGGAAGTATCCAGAGCGGAGCTTGGTCCTCGCAGAACACGGCTATGACCCCGTGTGAAGCATCCAGAGCAAAATTTCCTGGTCACGTGGAACGCGGCTTATGACAATCCTGACCCCGTGGGAAACGCCCAGAGCAACTCCTGACTCCGCAAAGTGCGGATAATGGCAACACCATCAATCACTTACGGGTCCTCTCGATCTGTAAGGATGAAAACTCTCTTGTAAGATCCTTACGACTTACAAGAGAAAACGCGCTTAGGAATCCTCACGATTCCTAAAGAGAAAATACACCTACGAGATCCTCTCGACTCGTAGGGAGAAAAGTCTTTATGAGACCCTCACGGCTCATGAAGTTGAAAAGTCTTAGACAGCAGATCTGAACCTGCTTCCTAAGCCATCGCTACCTCTCAAAGAGTTCAAGACGGAATGATTATATCATCTGCAGGCTATGCTTACTAAAGTGACATGCCGGCAACAAAGAAAAGAGAAGAAAGCGACAGTGAGGAGAACATTTTATTCACATTTAGTTAAACGTTCAAGGCATACCCATTCATGCATGTGAGAAAAAGTTTGAAGTATAAAATAAACACATAGAAATGAAAAGGCTTGCTATTCATACTTCAGAAAATGCCTACATTGAGGAAAACTGCAAATAAAAACATAATTGGAATGTTTACAAATGCACGACATCAAATCCAGGGCATGGATTGAGAAACTCAAAAGTAAGGCCTTTCGAACCATCCTAGTATGCTTCCTCTCGTGATCACAAGCGCCGGGGTCCTCACTGATGTCCACCACCCTCCGATAAGCAGCGAGTATTGCCGCCTGTTGAAAAGCCTGATGCAGAAGGTCAACAAGATTGTCTCGCATTTTCTTTGAGATTAGGCCCATTAGATACCGAGTGCACCTTATCTTCGGCATCATCCAATGCCTTAAGTGGCATGCCGGCACAAAATAGAGGAAGTGCTCTCCAGATCGCTCCCACAATAAGCTTCAAGAGGGAGGAACGTCGAGGAAGCAGTCGACCATTGTATGCGTTAAAGCGACCCATAATTTCGGCATACTGGGCGTTTGTGAATTTTCGGTTTTGAGAACGACCGAGTACGCGAATGTCGCCATAAGAGATAATATCATCAAGGTCATACATATGAGCGTCCATAACTCCTGAAAAAGAAAATCAGCAAGAGTTAGCGGACAGACTGATTAAGAAAATTCTTATTAAAAACAGGCACAGAGATTTAAACGACTTTTGATATCCCCATGGAGAAAACAAATGCTAATTATAACACCTAACAAATTCGAATTTGCGAGAAATCCTAAAAAAAAGGAATCTCATTTAATGACCGACCCCTCGGGTCAGGGAGTTAAACTCCTCGAGAGCAATACTCTGCAGACAGAAGTGACACATGTCAAAGTCAATTATGAGGGAAATTTACAGAAATTCCCCGAGAATGCTAAGAGCCTTGCTCTGGAAGAAAATGATGGAATAATCCATCAGAAAAAAGAAATTGAAATCAATTTTTATACATGAATTAAAATTCTAAGATTTTCAAGATCCATGAACAAACTCTTAAGAGTTCTTCATGATTTGAAGAGAGCAAAAGCTCTGTTAACAGAAAACCTAAAAGGGTTATTTTTAGATCAAAGATCTATGAAGAGCAAGGCTCTGTTAATGGGTAAAACCCTAGATTAGTAAAATATTTAATTTTTACCTAAATTTTGACAGAGTTTTTGTCCTTAAGAAAATTCTTAAGATGGAGAGCTATACTCTATGAGAGAATAAAAATTCTTAGAAAATAAGGAAGAAGATGAACAGAATCATCCCAAAAGGCCAAGGGTCCTATTAATAGGCAATGAATGCCGTTTCAACTTCTTAGTTGATCCGAGGGCGCAGATGCTGCCACCGCTGTACTCACATGTGGGCCACGTGAGCGCAACGGTGGAGGGCATTTGTTTCCCCCAATCAGAGCAAAGTTCTGTTTGAAATTAAAATTTCAAAATGAAGCAACGCTTCAGATGCAGCGCCAAGTGCGCTGCGCCCTAAGCAGCGCACCACGTGTAAGACACGGATGCGCTAGCGCTAGGTGCGCTGCGCTCTAAGCAGCGCACCACGTGTAAGACAAGGATGCGCTAGCGCTAAGTGCGTTGCGCTCTAAGCAGTGCACCACGTGCAAAGCACGGGTGCGCTAGCGCTGAAACTAAAAGCTCCTCACCGTTAGATCAAAGATCTAATAATAATGATAAATCATTAATTAATCAGAATTAAATTCTGTTAAGGAAAGATTCCTCAAAATCTTTCCAAATAACAAGATTGTGCTCTGTAAATCAGAACACCGTTGGATCAATGATCCAATGGTAAATAAAATTTACCAAAAGGCAGAATAAATTCTGTATGGAAAGATTTTTCAATCTTGTTAAAAACAAGATGATTGCCTTCTGTAAAACAGAAGCCCTAGGATCAAATATTCAATGGTGGGGAAATATCCCCAAATCAATTAGAGAAAAGATCTCTTTAACTGATCGAACTGATCAGCTTGCCCTATATAAAGGCCCCGAGACTTCAAGTCTTACATAGAGAAAACCCCTAAAAACTTTTAGTAACTCAAAGATAAAGAGTAAGCTCTTGCAAGAAGATTTTTCTTCAAGGTAAGAATGAAGGATGATGAAAATAGAGATGAAATCATCTCATAAAAAGAAGAATTCATTTCTTTAAACAGATCATAGATCTACAAGACAAAAAGTCTTTCACAAAGAGATCAAAAAATCTCATCATAAAATAAAAGAAGAACATAATTCTTCTCACAGATCATGGATCTATAGGGGCAAAGCCTTTCTTCAACATAAGAGATTGGAAATATCTCCTGCAAAAATAAGAACTGTTGTTCTTAGATCTTGAGACAAAGTCTCTTTTAAAAGAACATAAATTTGTTTTCCAGATCATAAAATTGAACAAATGCGCTTTGCGCTCTGGAACTGCGCCTTGCACTCTTGAACTGCGCTTCTGCGCTCTCTGGACCGGCGCTCAGCGCCAAATGCGCCACGTGTCAACCACGTATGCGCCAATTAACAACTTGCGCTTTGCGCTTCTGAAATAGCCTACTGCGCTCATGGGCTGGCACTCAGCGCCAAGCGCACCACGTGTCACTCACGTGTGCACCATTAAACTGAAAGCGCAATGCGCTCAGGGATTAGCGCTCAGCGCTCATAAACTGGCATCATGCGCTCATCATCTGGCGCCTAGCGCTGAGTGCGACACGTGTCCCTTACATGTGCGCTACTTGGCAGAAGCGCACTGCACTTTTTGATTAGCGCAAAGCGCCTAGCGCGCCACGTGTTGTGCTGACAGAACATAAATTGTTCTTTAATAAGCCCAAAGCTCTGATGAATGCTCAGCATTCAATAAAAGACAAAGACATTGTCAAGATATAAATCAATGCTCAACATTGTTAAAAGGGTCAAGCCCAAATAAAAGCTCAACAACCTAACATAAAATGTTAAACATTTTAACCTGATTGGACTTAGCCCAATATTGTTCATAAGTTCTCAACCCATATTAATTGAGCTCATCTGCTCATAAATATTTTAACAGATCTTAGCCCCAAATTGGACTTCAGATCTTTCAACCAACTCACACCGGTTCTAGGGTACATCTCTTTACTCCTCTGATATTTGTCGTTGTAATCCTTCAACGTCTTCAGAGAGGTGACGGGTCCCGACAAGCATACGTTTCATGGACTGTGAGGTCCTTAAACTCACGGACTATGATGTCCTTAACCTTGACTGTGAGGTCTTTTAACTCACGGACTATGATGTCCTTAACCTTGACTGTGAGGTCTTTAAACTCACGGAATATGATGCCCTTAACCTTGACTGTGAGGTCTTTAAACTCACGGACTATGATGTCCTTAACCTTGAATGTGAGGTCTTTAAACTCACAGACTATGATGTCCTTAACCTTGACTGTGAGGTCTTTAAACTCATGGACTATGATATCCTTAACCTTTACTGTGGTGTCTTTAAACTCACGGACTATGATGTCCTTAACCTTGGACCGTAATGTCCTTAATCTAATCGACCGTAATGTCCCTAAACTAAAAATGGAGCCCAAATGCTCTTTTGTTGGATCTAAATGATCCCGTTAGTTTGTTCTTAGTCTAAAATGAGACTAACGTATCCTTAACAAACGTTTAAGTTGATCTTGGTCTTAAATGAGGCTAACGTATCCTTAAACCCAACCCCCAAACCCAAATCTAAGAAAGATACGGATTTAGACTAATCCACGCCCTACGGGTGACAACATACATTAGTCTCCGTATACAATCCACGGGCAACTAAAAACAAAACAAACACACACGACACGAAGTGACCATCTGGAGAAGGAGAAAGTTGTTACCGCGATGCGGTAGCGTAATTAACTGTAGGGGCTTGCGCCTACAGGGAAGAGCGTCCCCACAATCAAAAAACCCTCAAACGAGGGGGAATCTGACGAAGTCTGCTACATCGGTCGCATCCGTTTAAACCTTCGATACATGGTGCCATAAATCAACTTGGCATCTTCGGAGAGGTGGACGGATAGTACCAATTAGCATCTGCCCCGAAATTCAAGCGAGACGGACCCGCGCGGTCGCGTCTCCGTGTTTTCGGCGGGGAACAGTGTCTATCTGTAATAACCTATATATATCCATGACTATGTATGATGCACATTAGAAAGAACATTGCACTAATATAACAGTATACAGATATCATGATGCTGCAGCAAGAAATTAGATATGTTATTGTCAGTATGGATACGAACGAATATCGAAAAACGGTAAATCTATACTACTTGCTGCATAATATAACACATGTATTATTTTTATTTATATATAAATAGATATATTAACATAGAATGTTGCAAGATAAACTTGCCGGATCGGATCTCATGACGGGGTATGTACATCACGTTCGACGTCGGATAAACGTCGCGATGCAACCACGCGTGTGCAGGACTCGACCTGGCTACTCAAAGACATGACCACGCTGGATGATGATGATGACTAGGTCATCTAGATTGTCGACGACATGCACGACTCCGGCGACGGTCAGAACTGAGAAAGCAAGAAAAGAAAATGAAAGAAGAAAGAAAGAAAAGAGAAGAAAGAAGAAAGAGAAATGGAGGTGTGGCTGCTCTGGGTTCTGGGGACAGAGGGGATGACGATGAGGTCAGGGTGATCGGCGGTGAGGAGTTGCAGGCGTGGGCGTCGGGGAAGGTTGCTGGGTTGGTCGGGGTTATGGTGTAGAGGTGCAGGGAGCTCGGGAATGGAGGAGGAGGAGAGGAGGTAGTGGTGAGGGTGGTGATGAGGGTAGTGAGACGAGGGTGGTGGCAATGGCGAGTCCCCAGCGATGAGGGATTCTTGGGTTGTTGGTTGGGGTTCGTCGGGGTTGTTGATGGGTGTTCGGGAAACGAGAGAGGGGAGCGAGGAAGTGGAGGAGATGGTGGTCGGGGTGAGGTTGACGACGAGGGGACGAGGGCGAGGTCAATGGTGAGGGTTTCTTGGGTTGCTAGGGGTCAGTTGCAGGGATGGGTTCTTGGCTGAGGGCTCAGGAAGAGGGAGAAGAGTGAAGTAGTGGTGGTGGTTGTAAGGATGAAGGCGAGGAGATGGTGACGAGATTAGGATGGTCAGCGGCGAAAGCACGATGAGGCTAGGGTTCGGGTGTTGGGTTCTCACGGCGAGAAAGGAGAGGAAAGAAGAGAGATGAGGAAAGAAGAGAGAGATGAGACATAATAATATATTGGATTATATATAATATATAGGGGAGAGAGAAAGAGAGAGGCAGAGGAGGGATAAAGGGAGTGCGAGAGGAGAGAGAGAGTGTGTGAGTAGAGAGAGAGATAGCGGAGAGAGGGGGACGGTGAGAATTATATAATTTAGTTATTATATATAATATTAACTGTTAGATTATTTTAGGTTTTATAAAAATATTATAATATATTTTCTAGGATTTTATAGCTAATACAAAAAATACTCCAAAAAATACCCGGGTCTCTTCTAAAATTCTAATTTTAAAATACGGATAATGTACGTGTCGGTTAAAATTATAATGCGACGTTCGATTAGATAAAATGCATACCACAAAGAACGGATATATGTAAAATCACGTAGCGATCCAAACGAGTCTGTTTTATCAATCTGGACATGAACACGATGTCTGGATGCACCATGTGATTTGGGGTATGATAACAGGTCATGCTAGATATCAAAAATATATATTTGGTTATAATTTGTATTATTTAAGCGATATGCAGATGCCAAATGTTATACATGTATATATAGAGCCTAGATGTGCAGGGATCCTATGTACTAGTAATTATATGATGTAATCTAGAATCAAGATATGTTTAAAGAATACGGGTCGGGTCGGATACTAACCACGGATACCAAATGCATTATCCGCACCCAAAACAATAATAAACAAGAAAACTGTCGCAAGATTAGAAAATACCCAAATAAAATATGGTATAAATGCACTAGGGTGTTACAATTATTAATTAAAATATGCATATCATATCAAATATTCTTAATCAATAATCTTAAAATATCATATCATATAAATGGTTGGAATAATATCTCAAATAACAAATGCTACTAACAAGATGAATTGAGATATTGTGCAAGTATTATAATAAGATTAGCCCAGGTCTGAAATCTAAGTAGGAGATCCACATCAAATCGAAGTATCAAACCGAATCTACCGAATATTTGGAGTAAATTGAAGAATCTAGCAACGGCAGAGACTAAGAACAATATTTTCAGAATCTTTGTATCAAGAGGATCTCCAAATATTGATAGAAGAAGCCACAAAAATCCCAAGTCATAATCCCACCAGAAGGTGGCGGATCCGCGGTCAAACATGGGTTGTGGTAGCGATTCCGCGGTCTGTTAATGGCCGTAGGATCTGGAAATTCAGGGGCTGGACCATAATTTTACACTCTTCAATATGGGATTTAGGGTTTCTAATTCCAGAGATTATATAAAGGACCGAGAGCTGTCTATCAAATGCATTCCAAATTCAACATTCATCTATCCATTGATCGAAAGAGATCTGCGAGCAACTAGGTTTTTTTAATCTACTTTTTCAGCAAAAAAATTATAATGCAATAGTTGATCAATAAAGGTAGTACTTTGTTTTAATTCTTTTCGCATTTACTTTCCGCATTACTTTTCTGCATTACTTTCCGCATTAATTTCTGCACTTATATTCCACAATTACTTTCTGCACTTTTAATTTTTAATTATGGGTTCATTCATCTTCCACCTCTCTTTTAAATCGCTAATATCCATGAACGAGTAAATTCTTACATGCTAGGGTTGTAGGATAGGGTAGAATAATGGATGAAAAATCCCTTTACTTCTTTTGATATTTTAATTTTTATAAAATTTAGAAAAATAAATTAACCCTCTTATCAGGTGCACTATCAACTCATGATAGTCACGACCACGATTTAAGATTAGTTAATGATTGTTTTGTTAAGGCTTGAGATAAATAGAGATCAATGGAAGAACAAGGGGCAATTGAGGGAAACCCTAATTTCCTCCAAGAACCCAATCAACATTCATCACTATCTCTTTAGTATTAAATAATTAAAAGAATAAAAAAGAATTATTTTTAAACCTCCATCCATTAACTACTAAGTCCTATAAACCTTACAGGCCCTTTTCTTATAAAATTTTCAACCATCTTAGAATAAACGATCAAAACTCCACTTTTTTCTATCAATTCGTCTAAAGAAAGAAAAGCAGTTCATTGTTTCCCTGCGGACGACCCATACTCATTATCGGCTAGCTATTGCGATACCGTTATTGATTGCAGTTATTTACAACATATATACACACTACTTTTCACGATCAATCAGATGACTATAAAGTCTTTCTAAATTGGATTTAGAAGTATACGTGTATATGACTCTGCCAGAGGGTTATCTTAGTCAGTGGGACCCGCGGCAAGCGTGCAAGTTTCTTAAGTCTATCTTTAGACTAAAGCAGGCATAGCAAAAATGGATCATCTATTTTGATGTCACGGTCAAAGCGTTTGACTTCATCAAAATGAGATATGAACCTAGTATTTTTAAGAAGGTGGTAGAGAGTGTTGTCAGATTCCTTATATGGTATGTGGATGACATACTCATGATAGGAAGTAATATTCCTATGCTGCAAATCGGTAAAACAATGGTGATCACTTGTGTTTCTACATATAGAATATGGATATCAGTCCAATCCTGAAGAAATACGAGGTAGTAGTGAAGAGCATTTGATGCTCTTCGAATATAGCAATGGCAGCTTCTTGAAGGAGGTGCTTACCGATTCAAGGTTCTCAGGAAACATGGGAGACAGAGCGTCTGTCGTGAGTTATAAGTTTACCCTCATTTGAGGATCAGTATATTGAAAAGAGTTCTAAGTGGATATTGAGGTAGTCGTAGCGCTAGATGCAGATTGTGAATCAACAAAAACATACCGCCTGAGAATTCGCTGGATAAAATTGTTCATTTATGGACATGATCCCATCGTCTGTCCAGGCAAATACTAAGGTAGGTATCACTTAGTTTGGGAGATATTTGATCTCCGCGAAGTTGAAATTCAGGGAGAAACGAAGAGAAATGCTGAGTCCTGTCTACTCATTAAGGCTAGTTCTCGAATACAGTTTGCGAAACTTTTAGTACAGAAATTGGGTATAAGATACTGCAATAATTTGCCTTAAGTGCAAGAGGGAGATTATTAGATATAGGAATCCTCAAGGCAATTATTATAATTGAAGGAGGACTTATACGAGAGAACAATCTTACTCGAGATAATAATATGCTATCTAATTTGCCTTTATCTTTCATGTGATGTATTTTATTTACTATCACGTATCGTTTAGACATATGATAAAAACCTAGGATTTTGTTTGACTATCAGGACGATGATGGAGATCATACTAGTGGGGCCTGGGTAGTCGATAAGCACATCCTTAAATGCCTCTAGTCATAGGAGTATCGAGACTGAGTATCGGTACTCCAGTTTAAACTAGTATATATGTTTCCTGACTCGGTTGTAGGGTGATAGCTGATCCTACAGCTATTGGTGTTTGACATCGAGGATTGTGTAAAGGTGCTCATTGGATGAGTTACACTGGATGAACTCGCCGAGAACTCCTAATTGGTAATATACCAATGTCAGGTAGCAGTTCTCTTGTGACATATATATAGGGTAGTCAAAAGGACCTGAGATCGCCATAGTGTCTCGTGTGTGTTCCTACTATACTTAGACTTCTACCCTCCCTTGGCTCAAAGGAGTCGCGCAAATGGTTTTTGTTGGGTATAGTCCCGAAACATGTGGAGGCAGTGAGCGATCGAAGGGATTCTTCTCTCCCGGTATAGGGAGTTGATGTTGCGCTGTGCATGACATGAATACAACCACAAGTCGATGGCCATCGCGGTGGAGATAAACTGATAAGTGTTATCAGTTGTATCTCCGGTTGGTTATGAGTCCTCTGTGGCACGACTTATCGAGTTATTGGGGTTTGATAGATTCCAAACCCTAGACCCAATATGTGATACTCTTAGACGAAGAGACCGAACTATACGGTAATGTCACTGATAGACTTTGCAGGGTTTTAATGAGCATACTCATTGACCTTCTTTCTATCAATACCTGGGTAGTCGTTAAGTGCAGCTAGTACCGCTGACATTCTTGTGGCTATGGATATGATCCTAACGTACTGCCAACGTATTGTCGAGTCTTCAAAGTCCCACACAGAGGTTTCTCAGCACATGCGAAATGATGTAGGTCACGTATAGGGATATGTGCAGGAATTCGATTAAACACATGTATTTGTAACATTTTGAAAAAATAGAATATTATTTTTGGGAATTTTCATACTTTAATATTTATTTTTAATGAATATTTTAATAGTCGGTCTAATTAAATACCGATAAATGGTGAAAATTCTGGAGAAAATTATAGAAATTCTAAAATAGCTTATTTTGTGGAAATATGCCATTTTGCAGTTTTTATGATGGATTATATGCTATGTTTGTGTTGATCGCGATTAAAAATCGCTAAGTGGATTTTTGGCTTTTTGTGCAAAACGTGCACATAACATTTTCTACACTTGGACACTTGTCTCATGTTTTGGACCCATGTTAAGCCTAGGGTTGAACCATGCTTAGGTGACCATGGTGGGTGAACCATTTGATTAGGGTAATTGGGTTAATTAGTGTTTTGGTTAGGTTAATGAGGTAATTAGGTTGGGGGTTGACTAAGGAAAGAGAGAGAGAGGTGGCTCTAGGATGGGTCATGTTCCATCTCATTTCAAATCTCATGCTTCCCTCACATCTCTCCTTCTCACCCTCACACAACAACATACCCCTTAGTGATAATCAGCAGCTGAAACCTTACATCAGCCCCTGTAAACAACAACTTCAGCCACCCCAGCCCCCAACATCAACACATCAGCCACCTAACACTTCAGCTGCATCAATTCAGCCACCACCCTAGCACGATAGCCCAAAACCTACACCCCAAACCCCTCACATCAGCAGCTCAAAACCCCATCTGATAACAGCCCCAATATCTATAGCACCTACACACTCACATCAGCTACACATCAGCATCAGCAACATCATCCCTGCCGCAACAGCAGCTGATGCATCAGCCCTATACCAAACCATCAGCCACTTAAAACAACAACTCCACACCATCATACCACTCAACACCAACCCCAACACTTCTACTGCTGCAACTCAACCACAAGAGAGAGAGAGAGGGTTGCAAGCAACAACACCAGCAACATGCTTCATGTGAAAAACAACAACAAAATGGAGGTAGCAAACAGCAGCATCAGCTTCAGCTACTGCCACAGGAGCACTTCAGCAGCACCAACCCACTTCCTCCCTCTCTTCTCCTACATCCTAAGACTCCTCTAGGTATAATCTCATAACCAAATTCCTGTCTTCCAAGTTATAGTGTTTAGCTGATAGTTTACTGTTATATTGAAGATTAGTGCTAGTTTAGGAGAAATTGAGTGAGACTTGACCAAGTGTTGGTTTTGATGATTGGTATGACCCTATTAGGTGTATTTGAGACTAGTTTAACCCAGAAAACCCCAGATCTCTAGTTAGTTACCAGAGTTGTTCGACTTGGTGTAAATTAGCGTTTTCGTCGATTTTGTGACCTTTCTGAGACCTGCTTTCACCCGGGACCTCCTAGAGTAAAATTGACTTGGCAGTGAGCTGTGCAGGCACCCTAGAACCACTACCCAAAGCCCTAGCCACCATCTCAAAGTCCCGGCTGCAAATTTAATCCCCCTGGCCGCAATTTGAGGCCAAAGCAGGGTAAAACTGCCTCGTTTTGCGTGCACAGCCTTTTTTCATGTAAAATTGACCCCCGGTATGTCTAGTTTTGACTGTTTCCTGTTAGGGTAAAATCGGGGTCGAATTTCATGAGTTGGCATAAGATTTACGACTTTTTTTCGTATGGATTTTGATATTCGATGATTCGTATCTGTCGGATGGCGTTTGGACGTCAACAACAGTGGTGATTGGCTGTTTTTGCACACAAGGTTACAGGTTTTTACCTATGGGCGTAGTGTGCACCATTTTGGTTTCCGACATGGTTTTCATGAGTTTTAGCGTGTGATATCCTTGTAGGTACCCCACGTGGCGTCGAGGCGTTGGAGATACAATGGCGACATCGGCACCGGCACGCATATAAACAAGGTGAGTAGATTTATATCTATGGGGAGAAGTCGGGTGGATGGCGTATAGCACCCCCGCAGTCCGATGTCTAGTATAACATATAGGTTATATTTACAGATATATGCTAGCTTATGTGTGACTTAGTTGTTTAGGATGTGTTAGGTGGAATATGCATAGGATAGAGTTAAAAGTAACTAGTGTAGTTTCTAGTCGCAAACCTAGAATAGGTTTACACCCACACGCACACACGTGCGAATTTGCGAGGTTTATACGGTGACGATGAGGATATTGGAGGACATTAGAGATGAGTCGATGAGATATGTTCTGAGCTTATGATATCGGTGATAGGGTAGGACTTATATTAGAGATACGCTATGATAAGATAGCGGATCTTTAGACGACGATACATATCAGAGTGATATACTCTAAATAATTGTCATGTGGTTGTGATATGAGATATGTCAGGTTAGATATTTATAGTGGGTCGCATTGAGTGATGTACCCTTCTCTTTAACGACATATGATGTTGTTATCAGTTATTTGAGGCTATAGGTCAGCAGCCAGATCATGATTGGATTGATGATATTAGGGTTGTACTAGACCTAGGTCAGTACCTTGGATGATGATCTTGATAAAAGAGGATGTCAGATAAATAGTGTGATGAACGTACCCAGCTAATGGGATGCCGTACGACGACTTACCGTACGAGCTGTATTTTGATGATTGATCCGCACTCATGACTCGAGGATGTCAGATGATATACGGTATCGTACGCGATACTATTGAGGCGGGATCACCGACTATTATATTATATCTACATATATATCGACTCAGATTTAGGAGGTTTCCATACCCCTCCCGATTGACTTGATAGTTAGATCAGTAGTTAGTATAGTAGATGTTAGGCTAGACCCGAGTCATACCTATTTCAAAAACTTACGGATCGGGAATATCTTAAAAACAAGTAAAGGGAGTCTACGGATATTTTCAAAGGACGTATCTTTCTTAAAAACTCCGTAACCCTTATTTTATTAAAAAAACCGATCTGTCTTATTTCAAATGGCACAATTTCATGACATATACATATTGAGGTAGACTTTTCGTAGTTGCGTTGATTTATTCGATTCCGCATGATCATTGCTATTCACATTTCATTTCATGTGCTATTGCTACATTACCATCATGCTGTTAGGACACCAGCACCATTATCGATGATGCGTATGTTCCACGTACACTTGCTTGCCGGCTCACACGCTTCATCATCGATAATTGCCATGTCACTACACTATAGTACTGTTGCATTCAGAATACGATCCTTGCAGGGCATACTCATTTACACTTATATTTGTGCACATACTCATACTTGTACACATACATGTTTGCACATACATAGATGATATTTATAATTTTTGGGAACCGCAAGATACTCTTCAAAACTGATTCATTTTAAAAGAGCAGATTCCCTCAAAATGTGCATATTACCATTCCAGGTTGCATGATAGACAGATGTGCTTGCATTCTTTTACATATCGCCTATATCATGCATTCGATTATACGCATTGAGATATATTGTTTCCATGATATTTCTGGATTTGGGAACCGTGGATATTTCAAAAGAAAATATGTAATTGTTTTAAAACCCCGGTTACCCTTGATATGATATTTCAGTGCGTCCACCATGTGTTTTCTCGGTGCCAGAGTGATATGTGGAACCCGATTCGAGGAGGCGGATGAGGCCGAATACGGGTACATGGTGGACCCGGTACGATACCCCGGGGCGAGAACAGATCGCTGTGCAGTAAACGGTGAGCCTGGCAGAAGGACTACTACCTACCGGTGATTGGTTGGACTTGGTGGTTATCCGGAGGATACTGACCAGAGTCGAGAGATGGATACGGGACGACTCGTACTGCCGGGGCCGATACCGCAGACGGAGCCCGTGGGCTGACCCGGACTGACAGGTGCCCGATATATGAGGATTTACGTGCCGATGCTGGGCACAGTTTTCATGATGTTTTCGAGTGTCGATGCTGGGCACTCCGGTTCCATGATTTTGATTATATCCTCGTACTTCCATGCATATACTTATGATATTTACATGCATGATGCTTATTGTCATTGGGTGACGGGTGGACGGGATCCACGTTTATACAGACTTTGATTACATACAGACCTTGATTACATTGATCATACTTTATTTGTATATATAACAGGGTATGAGGGCGCTGTTATATATACCTTTACACCAATATTAGTGGAATGGGACGCTAATATATGTGTATTGATATCCATTTGATACTTCATCATATTACTTCATGCAGACATACCTCTTATGTATGACATGTTATTACCTGAGGCACTGGCACGAGCACTTGACACTACATATATGTATAGATGTTACATTGCTACCTTTGCATGCTTCAGACTTATTCATTTGAGGATTATTTATTTTGATCGTATGACCTAGGATTGCGTCATACATGCGATTTTCTGTTCGTAGATCGTTTTCTACTCACGAGTTGGCAACTCACCGCCGTTGTGCCCCAGTTTCTTGCATGTTTGCCGTACAGGATTCTTTACGGCTTTGCGGGCACTATTCCTTTCGGGTGACTTGTTAGTAGGTAGGTTTATTGTATCGCACCCATCATTATACCTTGTATATTATATTTCAGTTGTATCTAGAATTTCCATCAACCAAACTTGTATTTATTTTTGTGATAGAGACCTGTGATATTTATTCTTTCGACCTTAGAGTCGCGTATTATATTTCTATGGGTTTCTTGCTGATTGAGTTTCATTTCTGTTGTGATCCTCGCCTTTAGGCGTTGTATATTATGTTGCATACAGGTTGATTTGTTATGGTTCTTCCTACACTCTACTACTTTTCTTGGTTTAGATTTCTGGGTTGCGGCTTACTTCGATTACGTACGCCTTGAGACGTTCGTAGTCTAAGTGCCGGTCATGTTCCGTACTTTCGGGTCGTGACAAAGTTGGTATCAGAGGTTAGATTTTACCTTCGGAGCGTAGGATGACCCTTGGTTGATGGAATAGGTGACTAAAGTAGAGTGACGTACCGTGTTATGTCCGCGGCATATTTACGATACGCCACTCCACTTAAGAAGCCTTAAGATGTACATTTCCTTGTTCAGTATCATATTCCTTCCTGATCTAGCCTCATCGGTACCAGTTATGGTTTTGCTGCCACGATTACGGGCAGGGAGAGCTACGGCCAAGATTTTGCGGTCAGCATGAGCTCGTTGCGAACGAAGACTGACCAGGACGTGATTCCGGCGACACACAAGTGCAGAGATGTGTATTTTATTGTGTTTTCGTGCCACTAGCGTTGGATTGATCGCGGTATGAGATTTCTTGGACGTGCAGATCAGCACCAGAGGATCGGGCCATGGTTAGAGCTGCCAGTTGAGAGAGGACTGTCGATATACAGCATACCTCAGAGACTGATAGGATGTCGCTTCCGGAGCTTACGAGCTGAGATAGCTGGAGCTTCCACGCAGATATGAGACAGGTGATAGCTAGTCTATCCCGATTTGAGAGGCGAAGGTGATTCGCCCGATTCATGCGCCGGAGCAGGCCAAGTTGAGTTGAAAAATTTCCAGTTTGGAGAGTCTTACTCAGATCTAGAGCAGACCGGCTTAGAGATGACCGCCGATGTATCGCCTTTCCTGGAGGATTGAGGCGTTTTTCAGTGTACAGACGAATGAGCCAGTTGTTGCTGCGAGCGACGAGACGTTGCCTAGATGTTGGAGCTATTGCAGTACAAGGTTGTACTAAGAGATCATAGAAGGTCTCTAGTCACCAAGGGAGAATGACTAGGACATGTGGATCGTTCGCTACCCCGATGCGAGGTCATCAGATAGATTGATTCCAGCTAGAGACGACTTCACGCAGAGACATTGAGAGTCGACAGAGACGATCGAATGTCAGAAACCTATTATTCCAAGTTTAAAGTATTCGGAAAGACATGCAGGCAATTCTATGGTCCCTATAGAAAAATGAAACCCTAACTCGACTTAATGACCGTGTGAAAGCCTTTGAACCTTAGGGTTCACGGCAGTTCCTCGGCGCCATTAGTGAGGCTTGGGTTTGCCCTTCTACGGCTGGACCACCGATGATGTGGTATGTACTCGATACTCTTATACTGTACCCAAGATGTTTAGCTCTTGGGGGATTATGAGGTTTTGACTAATCGATTGGATGGCTCGACTTAATTCGGATGCTAAGTGGTGAGATGCATTTCTTGGAAGACTCCAGATATGAGGATAGCCATCGGAGCTCAGTCCATGCAGCCACGACGAGACGAGTCCGAATCAGTTGACATTGGAGCCGAGTGAAGTGAAAAGTTCGACATCATCGACGAGATAGCTGACCAGGCTTGGATAAAGGACCTCACCCAGATGCATGGTGAGTTGATCAAGGACGGACCAGTATTGAGTATTCCTTCGATGGTTGGACGTGTTTCCGAGGACCTGTTCAGCCAGACATCTTCTACAGTATGATGGAGCTACAAAGTACGCGATTTCGAGTCCGTATGAGAGACTTCGGATAGACCGTGGCCGAGAACAGTTACAGTGCGTAGATAGCACGGTGTGCGTCATAGTGGATGACGATAAGATAAGCGAAACCAGAGGTTCGTGCTAGACGCTGACGAGCTGTCATTACTTTCTGTCGAGGCTAGAGACCTGATATACTTACAGAGGCGTTGGGGTGTGGCCAGTTTTCGAGGGAAGGTGTGCGGCACATGCAGATGTCAAGAAAATGAGAAAGGATTATATAAGAGTACCAGCCTCCGTACAGATCGGCATAGACGAGACTCAGAAGAGACCCTGAGCAGGATTCCTTCCAGAACACTGCTGCAATGATACTTGCACCCAGGATCAGATGTATCACGTGCATTCAGAGAGTCAGAGGCCGACGCCAGTGACATGCTGCCTTACAAGTGGTCGCAATGATTGACCGAGAGATGACCAGAGAAGTGCCAGAACGGAATCATCCCCGTTAGCACACCTGAAAGGGCCGATGAGCCGACGGATCGTGAGATTGATAATCCACAGAAAAGATAAGGACCTTCCTGAAATAAATTACGAGAAGACTTGGATCCAGGAGTGGTCATGTTATGCACCCCAGCAGGCCAGAGTTCAGGATCGACGACGAGACATCCCACTAGTGACCGCGACAGTTGGCCCGAGATTCTTGGACGATGCGCTTGAGCGGGACTATTCCGCCATACTTGATTTCGATGTTTTGGGTGATTATTTGCATGATTTGATTTTGATGATTGAGTATTTACGATTTTGCACAGTTGTTGCACTTGATATCGTTTTTATGCATTGGTTTCCCATATTTATGATTTCATGGGTTACATACAATTGAGTTGATTTTGTGCGTATGCACACACACGATTTTGTTCCTGCACTCTGTATAGTTTATATATGCTCGCAGTGCAGTGACATGTATTTTGCACACTTGGATGCACTGGACTTCGATTTTCGATGGTGATGCTCGATATTTGTTTTGTGCACTTTATGCACCTGATTGGATTTTTAGCGCATGTTGGGTGCCTGTTATGAGATGCGATTTGGTGCACACCAGATGCACTAAATAAGGATTTTCGTGCATGTCAGATGCACCTGATTTTGCGGTCAGGCACACACGTTGTCTATGACCGATGTTAGGTGCACAACCGTTGCACCTTAATGTTGTTTCTGTGCACCTGCTTGGCACATGTATGGATTTTGATTTCCGTGCGCACCAGACGCACGTAGTATTCATATGCACTTTTTGGGATTGATCTTATGGAGCAGTACATTTTTATTGTGATTTGTTTTCGTACTGAGCAGGACTAGTCAGAGGACAGTGCCTGGGTATATTTTGCATACATTGACAGTTTTCAAAGGGATTTCCAAAAGCGAGCTATAGTCTCATTATTTACATACGTGTCCGATATGACATGAAACGTTTAAAATAGGAAACCCTTCTAAATTGTTTTCAAAAGGGCGGGTCGTGAATGTTAAACAAAAGATATACACGTATATGGCTATTTTCTTATAGAGACGTCCGCCACTGTGCAGTGTTATGCGCATTGCACATCGATTTTTAAAAAAAAATTTGGCATGCATTTCCTTCATATATTTACCCGTATAGTTCCGGTTTATAGCATATCGGCTTCGTTTGGATTTGGCATTTGTATTTCACCTTAACTCCGATTATTGCGGGATGCTTGACGGAGTTTTGATTTTGAGTTATCTGCTCGTTACTCGTGCGCATGTATTGCGCTATGATGCTTTTTTTTTGTATTGATGATTTCAGAGCCCCGTTGATTTGGACATTTTATTGAAATGTTTTAGAATTTGGGGGTTTAAATTTAAATTCGGGGACCGAATTTCTTTAAGGAGGGAAGACTGTAACATTTCGAAAAAATAGAATATTATTTTTGGGAATTTTCATACTTTAATATTTATTTTTAATGAATATTTTAATAGTCGGTCTAATTAAATACCGATAAATGGTGAAAATTCAGGAGAAAATTATAGAAATTCTAAAATAGCTTATTTTGTGGAAGTATACCATTTTGCAGTTTTTATGATGGATTATATGCTATGTTTGTGTTAATCGCGATTAAAAATCGCTAAGTGGATTTTTGGCTTTTTGTGCAAAACGTGCACATAGCATTTTCTACACTTGCACACTTGTCTCATGTTTTGGACCCATGTTAAGCCTAGGGTTGAACCATGCTTAGGTGACCATGGTGGGTGAACCATTTGATTAGGGTAATTGGGTTAATTAGTGTTTTGGTTAGGTTAATGAGGTAATTAGGTTGGGGGTTGACTAAGGAAAGAGAGAGAGAGGTGGCTCTAGGATGGGTCATGTTCCATCTCATTTCAAATCTCATGCTTCCCTCACATCTCTCCCTCTCACCCTCACACAACAACACACCCCTTAGTGATAATCAGCAGCTGAAACCTTACATCAGCCCCTGTAAACAACAACTTCAGCCACCCCAGCCCCCAACATCAACACATCAGCCACCCAACACTTCAGCTGCATCAATTCAGCCACCACCCTAGCACCATAGCCCAAAACCTACACCCCAAACCCCTCACATCAGCAGCTCAAAACTCCATCTGATAACAGCCCTAATATATATAGCACCTACACACTCACATCAGCTACACATCAGCATCAACAACATCATCCCTGCTATAACAGCAGCTGATGCATCAGCCCTATACCAAACCATCAGCCACTTAAAACCACAACTCCAAACCATCATACCACTCAACACCAACCCCAACACTTCTACTGCTGCAACTCAGCCACAAGAGAGAGAGAGAGAGGGTTGCAAGCAACAACACCAGCAACATGCTTCATATGAAAAACAACAACAAAATGGAGGTAGCAAACGGCATCATCAGCTTCAGCTACTGCCACAGGAGCACTTCAGCAGAACCACCCCACTTCCTCCCTCTCTTCTCCTACATCCTAAGACTCCTCTTGAGGTATAATCTCATAACCAAATTCCTGTCTTGCAAGTTATAGTGTTTAGCTGATAGTTTACTGTTATATTGAAGATTAGTGCTAGTTTAGGAGAAATTGAGTGAGACTTGACCAAGTGTTGGTTTTGATGATTGGTATGACCCTTATTAGGTGTATTTGAGACTAGTTTAACCTAGAAAACCCCAGATCTCTAGTCAGTTACCAGAGTTGTTCGACTTGGTGTAAATTAGCGTTTTCGTCGATTTTGTAACCTTTCTGAGACCTGCTTTCACCCGGGACCTCCTAGAGTAAAATTGACTTGGCAGTGAGCTGTGCAGGCACCCTGGAACCACTACCCAAAGCCCTAGCCACCATCTCAAAGTCCCGGCTACAAATTTAATCCCCCTGGCCGCAATTTGCGGCCGGAGCAGGGTAAAACTGCCTCGTTTTGCGTGCACAGCCTTTTTTTCATGTAAAATTGACCCCCGGTATGTCTAGTTTTGACTGTTTCCTGTTAGGGTAAAATCTGGGTCGAATTTCATGAGTTGGCGTATGATTTACGACTCGTTTTCGTATGGATTTTGATATTCGATGATTCGTATCTGTCAGGTGGCGTTTGGACGTCAACGACAGTGGTGATTGGCTGTTTTTGCACACAAGGTCACAGGTTTTTACCTATGGGCGTAGTGTGCACCATTTTGGTTTCCGACATGGTTTTCATGAGTTTTAGCGTGTGATATCCTTGTAGGTACCCCACGTGGCGTCGAGGCGTTGGAGATACAATGGCGACATCGGCACCGGCACGCATATAAACAAGGTGAGTAGATTTATATCTACGGGGAGAAGTCGGGTGGATGGCGTATAGCACCCCCGCAGTCCGATGTCTAGTATAACATATAGGTTATATTTACAGATATATGCTAGCTTATGTGTGACTTAGTTGTTTAGGATGTGTTAGGTGGAATATGCATAGGATAGAGTTAAAAGTAACTAGTGTAGTTTCTAGTCGCAAACCTATAATAGGTTTACACCCACACGCACACACGTGCGAATTTGCGAGGTTTATACGGTGACGATGAGGATATTGGAGGACATTAGAGATGAGTCGATGAGATATGTTCTGAGCTTATGATATCTGTGATAGGGTAGGACTCATATTAGAGATACGCCCTGATAAGATAGCGGATCTTTAGACGATGATACATATCAGAGTGATATACTCTGAATAATTGTCATGTGGTTGTGATATGAGATATGTCAGGTTAGATATTTATAGTGGGTCGCATTGAGTGATGTACCCTTCTCTTTAACGACATATGATGTTGTTATCAGTTATTTGAGGCTATAGGTCAGCAGCCAGATCATGATTGGATTGATGATATTAGGGTTGTACTAGACCTAGGTCAGTACCTTGGATGATGATCTTGATAAAAGAGGATGTCAGATAAATAGTGTGATGAACGTACCCAGCTAATGGGATACCGTACGACGACTTACCGTACGAGCTGTATTTTGATGATTGATCCGCACTCATGACTCGAAGATGTCAGATGATATACGGTATCGTACGCGATACTATTGAGGCGGGATCACCGACTATTATATTATATCTAATATATATCGACTCAGATTTAGGAGGTTTCCATACCCCTCCCGATTGACTTGATAGTTAGATCAGTAGTTAGTATAGTAGATGTTAGGCTAGACCCGAGTCATACCTATTTCAAAAACTTACGGATCGGGAATATCTTAAAAACAAGTAAAGGGAGTCTACGGATATTTTCAAAGGACGTATCTTTCTTAAAAACTCCGTAACCCTTATTTTATTAAAAAAAAACCGATCTGTCTTATTTCAAATGGCACAATTTCATGACATATACATATTGAGGTAGACTTTTCGTAGTTGCGTTGATTTATTCGATTCCGCATGATCATTGCTATTCACATTTCATTTCATGTGCTATTGCTACATTACCATCATGATGTTAGGACACCAGCACCATTATCGATGATGCGTATGTTCTACGTACACTTGCTTGCCGGCTCACACGCTTCATCATCGATAATTGCCATGTCACTACACTATAGTACTGTTGCATTCAGAATACGATCCTTGCAGGGCATACTCATTTACACTTATATTTGTGCACATACTCATACTTGTACACATACATGTTTGCACATACATAGATGATATTTATAATTTTTGGGAACCGCAAGATACTCTTCAAAACTGATTCATTTTAAAAGAGTGGATTCCCTCAAAATGTGCATATTACCATTCCAGGTTGCATAATAGACAGATGTGCTTGCATTCTTTTACATATCGCCTATATCATGCATTCGATTATACGCATTAAGATATATTGTTTCCATGATATTTCTGGATTTAGGAACCGTGGATATTTCAAAAGAAAATATGTAATTGTTTTAAAACCCCGGTTACCCTTGATATGATATTTCAGTGCGTCCACCATGTGTTTTCTCGGTGCTAGAGTGACATGTGGAACCCGATTCGAGGAGGCGGATGAGGCCGAATACGGGTACATGGTGGACCCGGTACGGTACCCCGGGGCGAGAACGGATCGCTGTGCAGTAAACGGTGAGCCTGGCAGAGGGACTACTACCTACTGGTGATTGGTTGGACTTGGCGGTTATCCGGAGGATACTGACCAGAGTCGAGAGATAGATACGGGACGACTCGTACTGCCGGGGCCGAGGGCCGATACCGCAAACGGAGCCCGTGGGCTGACCCGGACTGACAGGTGCCCGATATATGAGGATTTACGTGCCGATATTGGGCACAGTTTTCATGATGTTTTCGAGTGTCGATGCTGGGCACTCCGGTTCCATGATTTTGATTATATCCTCGTACTTCCATGCATATACTTATGATATTTACATGCATGATGCTTATTGTCATTGGGTGACGGGTGGACGGGATCCACGTTTATACAGACTTTGATTACATACAGACCTTGATTACATTAATCATACTTTATTTATATATATAACAGGGTATGAGGGCGCTGTTATATATACCTTTACACCAATATTAGTGGAATGGGACGCTAATATATATGTATTGATATCCATTTGATACTTCATCATATTACTTCATGCAGACATACCTCTTATGTATGACATGTTATTACCTGAGGCACTGGCACGAGCACTTGACACTACATATATGTATAGATGTTTTATTGCCACCTTTGCATGCTTCAGACTTATTCATTTGAGGATTATTTATTTTGATCGTATGACCTAGGATTGCGTCATACATGCGATTTTCTGTTCGTGGATCTTTTTCTACTCACGAGTTGGCAACTCACCGCCGTTGTGCCCCAGTTTCTTGCAGGTTTGCCGTACAGGATTCTTTACAGCTTTGCGGGCACTATTCCTTTCGGGTGACTTGTTAGTAGGTTGGTTTATTCTATCGCACCCATCATTATACCTTGTATATTATATTTCAGTTGTATCTAGAATTTCCATCAACCAAACTTGTATTTATTTTTGTGATAGAGACCTGTGATATTTATTCTTTCGACCTTAGAGTCACGTATTATATTTCTATGGGTTTCTTGCTGATTGAGTTTCATTTCTGTTGTGATCCTCGCCTTTAGGCGTTGTATATTATGTTGCATACAGGTTGATTTGATATGGTTCTTCCTACACTCTACTACTTTTCTTGGTTTAGATTTCTGGGTTGCGGCTTACTTCGATTACGTACGCCTTGAGACGTTCGTAGTCTAAGTGCCGGTCATGTTCCGTACTTTCGGGTCGTGACAGTATTTGATACACGTATTTTAATCAGGTGATTATTGATATTAGCCGGTATATATATGATATAGCTGGATTATTAAATCAAGTGTTAATTTAATAATTAAATATATATTTATATATTGATATATTAAATAATATCATGCTTGCTTAATTTTTTCTTCTCTTTAATTAATAGTTATATTTGATATAAATAATGAGACATGTATGTTGATAGATATATGATGGGAGTATAAGAGTTATATTAAAGTAATGAGAATGAATCATGGTTGTAGAAGTCATGAAATGATTCTTTTTATGACTCATTTGTGTGAGTCATTATTTGTAATGACTCATTTTTTCTAGTATATATCCTTTTCAACCTTATCTTCTTAAAAAACTCTTATCTCCTTCATGCTTCTTCTTCCTCTCTTAATTTTTCTTCTGGTGAGGAATGGAAAAGAAAAGTGAAAAATTAAGTGAGCTAATTATTCTACATATCATATTAATCATTCTTAGCAAGTTTAATTAGTGGGTTGCTTCATTTTGATGAGATCAATTTGAAGCAAAATCTTGTGTTGGAGTTATCTCATGGTGGATCATCTTCGGTGAGGAGATCATCGAGCAAGGTTGTTCCGGGCTTCGTGGAGACTAGCTGGAGTTTAAGGAGAGATGGCTAACGTGCTACAAAAGTTGTAGCCCTCTAAACTTTAGTTTTAGCATACTAGTTTAAATGCAAGTTTAGCTTTTTGGTTGATTCTTGATTTGGGTTTACTATAACTCTCTAGATTTTTAAAATTACCGCTTCTGCCGCGCTTTAAACTCAACTAGAGGTGCCTAGCAACCCAACAAGAGCTGGGTAGTTTATAAGCACATTCTTAAATGTCCCTAGTCATGGGAGTATCGAGACTAGGGATCGATATTTCGGAGTAGACTAATGTATACGTTTCGAGACCCCGACGAGGGGCGGTGGCCGATCTCAGAAGCCATTGTTGTTGTGCCACCTAAGATAGTATACAGATGCTCACCGGAGGTAAGTACACCAAACGGACTCACCGAGCGGCGCTAAAAACTTATTGGGACTTTACCCGTGCACGCTTTGTAGTTTTGAAAGAAAGCTTTTAGAATTGCGGAGTATGCGAGTTCGGTCTCGTTTTAAAATTTATAAACCGCAAATGCATGGCGCGTTGTAGCTAGCCGGCAAGTATAGGTCGATCCACAGGGAATTGGTGATTAAGGGTTTTTATGTTAAGTTCAAGAGAAAAGAATGAGTTTGAATTGGTTTGTCACGAAATTAAGAAAAGCAAGGTTTAAGGAAAGAAAAGTAGCCGTAGATCCGGATCAGATGGTTGAATCGTGGCGAAATCGTCGATTTTCTCTTAATCATGAGTGTTCCTTCCTCTTGTTGGATCTGACGTGAAGCATGGCTTGTCAATACATTCACGAAACACAAACAATCAAGATGTCGACGTTCAACACAAAATATGAAACGAATCCGTATTGTTCTTACTTACCATTTATATGTCCAAGCATGAAGTATCAGAACTAAGCACAAGAGTTAACAAGCATACATCGTCAACAAATACACAAATTAGCACATGAGTGCAAAGTGATTTAGCATTAAATTTGCAAAGTGAGTGGGTGATAGTATAGGGTATATGAATGAAGAAGGGTGTCAAGCAACTTGTTAACAAAATACCCTATCTAGACAGTTAGCAATCTTAATACTAGGGTGATTCTAACTTTAACATTGCAAAATGGGGACTTGGAGAAAATATGGTATATGATGAGGTTACCAAGTAACCATAGAATCACATACCATAGCAAACCAATCCAAATTAACAATCTTAAAGTTACAATCAAGATTTGAGCACATTAAACATCACAAGAGAAGGAGGAAGGCAAACCCATTCATCTCACATCCTCACCATCACCACAACCATAAAGATTACTCAAACATCACAAAAGAGAAAATGAAACACAATAAAAGAAACATGAATAAAACAAGTAAAAGATAACAAGTGCAAGTTCTTTATTCACAAAATAGAGGGCTTGAGCTACAAAGTAGATAGAAACTTCAACCTTCTTAATGGAGCACTCAAATGAGAGCTCAAAGAGGAAAGAAAAAGAAGCTATCAAATGTTACAATCTGTTTTCTCACTCCAAAAGCTAACCCAGAACTTAATCTGATATCTTCTATATATAGGCAACTCAAAATCAAAAACTGTAGGGTTCCTAGGCACTCTAATGAGGTCTCACAAGGCATCAACCATGCCAATTTCAAATTTTACAAGTGCCGAGAAACCCTAATACGGATCGTTAACTAGATATTTAGGCGAAACAAGCAACTAGTAAACTACTTTACTAAGAGAACGGAAATACAACCTTTGTAGATCCGGTTCTCCACCTCCATGGCTCCGCGATGAAGTCTCCTCGCTGTACAAATCGGATCTTGGGCTCTAGCGTCGGCTTCATCGGAGAAAAAGCGGGCTAGGTCATCGACGACGATGCCGAAGATGATCTACGTCGAGGCATCACTAGATCAAGCTCCCACTTCACCAAGTCATGAAACTTGTGAAGATAACACCCTATACTACTTGGCAAGAGGTAGAGGATGAAGAAATAGGAAGTGGGTTCACTTTAGAATTGGATTTCTCACTCATTTTCATCAATCACCATTGATGGAATCAAGGTTCTTCATCTTGAAGAAGAAGAAGAAGATAATATTATGATAGAATAAAAAGATTAACTTGAAAAGATAATCCCATTCATTCTTATCATAATAGTTACCATGGTTAAGTGTAGAGAATGAACCAAGGTTAAGTGAATGGTTAGGTTAGGCATGAAACAAAAATGGTGGACTTTTTCAAAGCTTCATGAAGCTTCAATGTAAAACAAAGCAAGCCACCATTTCTTTTCTTTTGCCAAAATGAATGAATAAATGAATAAATAGATAATAAGTGAATAAACAAAACCCTAACCACTCTCACAACCATGGTTTAATCTTTACACAAATCCAAGTTAACATGTATCATCAAACATGACACAATCAAGTGCACAAAAGTATATCACATATACAATGTGCACATCAAGTGAGAAAATCCATTTAAAGTGAACCAATACTAGTTAATGCAAAGTAATATATCAAATATATAATTATGCATTAAATCATTAAATCAACACTTGATTTAACGATCCGGTCATATCGCATATAACCGACTAATATTCAATGTATCGATATATCGAATCAATCCTTGATTCGATAACTAGGTTATATCGCATACAACCATATCGATACATTCATCGCGAGAATGAAATACGGTATCACATACACGCATTATTCTCGGTCCTGCACATATCTCATATGCGCTCCTATTTCGTTTCGCTTGAGCCAGGAAACCTCTGTGTAGGACTCTAAAGACTCGTCAATACGCCGGCAGCAGGTGATGATCATATCAAACACCCACAAGCCACAAGCGGTCTGCTAAACGTAACGGCCACCCGGGTATTGAGCGATCAGAAGATCGACGAGCAAGCCCGCTCATACTCCTGTGAATCCAACCAGTAACACTTACCGTACAGTCCGGTCTGATCGTCTGATATGTCGCATATCTTGCCTAGGGGTGGTAAACGTCAGACCCCAATAGCTCGATAAGTCGTGTCGATATGAGGTCTATAACAATTCGAGAAACTACTGGTAACACTTACCAGTAAATCTCAGCAACCCTGGCCAGGGATTTCCTGTTATAGCCAATCGAACACAGCGCAACATCAACTCCCTATACCGGGAGAGACGAATCCCCTCCTATCGCTCATTGCCTCCATGTGACTCAGGACTGTACCCAAAAACCACCGTTTTGCACGCCCTCTTGGACGTGGTAAGATGGAAATCAAAGCACAGTGGGAACCACACAAGACTCTATGATGATCTCGGGTCAACAGACTACTCTGTACCAGTGTCACCAGAGAACTGCCATCTCACGTAAGGTATAATACCATCTGGGAGTTCTCGGCGAGTCCGTCCAGTGTACCCAGTCTCCACTGAGCACACGTATATCATCTCTAATGTCAAACACCAATGGATATGGGATCATCCATCGCCCATCTGTATGGGTCGAGAAGGTATACGCTAGTCTACTCTGGTATATCGATGCCCCGTCTCGATATACCCACGACTAGGGACTGTGAAGGATGTACTTATGGACTACCATGTCCCCACTAGTATGATCCGCATCATAGTCCAGGTAGTCAAGTACACATCCTAAGGGCTTTACCAACATGTAACAGAGAGACAATCAGTGTACACGTTAAGGTAAAGTGCAACCAGATAGCATACTATCATGTCGAGCAAGAAAGTCCTCCCTATATACGTCCTAGCATCCACTACAATATACATCATATGTACAGTAATGGCCTCTAGGGCATACATATAACTAACAATCTCCCACTTGCACTAGGGCCATCTGATAGCAGTGGTTGCAGTATCTCATACTCAACCATCCCATAAAAGTCTCTCTTCTGGGAAAAGGCCTTTGTGAGTGGATCCGCCGTGTTGTTCTCTGAGTCTACTCTCCTAACCTCGATCACCCTGGAGATCAACTATCTCCATGATCAGGTTGTAAGCCCGCGGCGGCGCCCCGGCCGTCGAACCGACGCCGGAAACGCGGAAACAAAAACTTTGCAAAACTTGCAACCGGCACCACCGTGCACTTTTCACCCGGATCGGGCCATTAACCTAGCAACTAGCAAAATAGAAAAGAGTAGAGAAGCTATACCAAGCGATCCGTGTCCTTCGGTCTTCGTCTCCACTCCGATCTCCCGCGGAAAATCCGTTCATCTCCTCCTCGTCGGAAAGGGCACCACGTAGCCGGAATCTTTTACGGGCTCCCACCTCTTGACCGAGGCAACTCGGGCGCGAAGTTGGCTAGCCGACGCTTCCAAGGCTTGCTATAGAAATAGTGTAGAAGGTTATCTCTTTGGGGTTTCTTGAAGTTGCCATGATGTTTGGAGGAAAGGAATAATAAGCTATGGAGGGAATTGTGTAATTTTGCAAGCAAGCAAGCATAAGAATGAGATGATATATTTTCACCACTAGAAAAATGATCCTCTCATTTTTCTCCCTCAAGAATGGCCGACCCCCTTATCTCAAGAATGAGATTGGAGAGAGAAAAAGAATTAATCAAAAAAAAAGAAAAATGGTCACAATCATTCTAATCCAAATCAACTCCACACTCAACTCAATCAAGGCAATGGAAGTGACTAGAAAAGGATCTCATCATGAAGCAAGTCTCATCATAATGCACAAAGGCAAGAAAACCCCTCACAAATAAGTTAATTGCAAACTTGCAATTAACCCCCCTCCAACGAAAAGTCCGGCCGTGAAGGAATAAAAGAAAACCGGCCGGAACGGAATGCAAACTGGCAACTTCAGAAAACCGATCCCGTAATAAATTACAGGAAAACCCCGCTACTGCAAATACATGCCCGCATTTGTATTCCCACTGAACACAAATGCAAAGAGACAAAACTACACTATCATATACTAGGATCCGGCTTAAGCCAAAGCCGGCTAGTAAAAACCGTCCGATCACGATCCGTGCAATACCGCACGTATCTGATCGAACCCTGCCATATCTCCATACGGCCTCTACAGCGTTTCGCCCGAAACTTGAGTAACTGTCTGTGTGGTGGACTCTAAAGACTCGTCAATACTGTGGCTGTGGATTTAACCACTAGCACGTCAGAGGTATAAGCCAATACGTGACGGGCCACCAGGTATTGACCAAAAGGGACGTCGATGAGCGAACTCATCCTGACACCCTACTAAGCCTGTCAGTGACAATATCCGTACAGTCCGGTCCGTTCGTCTATGAGCATCGCATGGCGGGCCTAGGGGGTTGGTAAAAGTCAGACCCCCAAAAGCGGTACAAGTCGTGTCGGAGTGTAGCCCAGAACACCCTGAGATACTACTGGAATACCTACCAGCAAATCTCCTGCCTTGGCCAAGGACTTTTCATGTTCTGGCTCTCCTAGACACAGCGCGACCTCACCCCCAATACCGGGAGAGACGAACCCCTGCAGATCCGCTCACTGCCTCCATGTGGCTCGGGACTGTACCCAACTAAAACCTGTTTGCACGACTCCTTTGAGCCGTGGTAGGGTAGTAATCAAAGCACAGTGGGAACTCACACGAGACAAATGACGATCTCAGGTCGATGAACTAACATGTACACATGTCACCAGGGAACTGCTATCTGACGTCTGGTATAATCCCAACTAGCAGGTTCCCGGCGAGTCCTGTCCGGTGTACTCATAACCCAATGAGCACCTGTATACATCTTAGGTGAACCAACTAACACCAGTGGCTTGTGAGACCGGCCACCGCCCCTCGTCGGGGTCTCGACTGTATACACTAGTCTTCTCCGGAGTATCGATTCCCTGTCTCGAAACTCCCACGATTAGGGACCTTTTAAGGATGTGCTTATGGACTCCAGCTCTCACTTATATGATCGCCCTCATACTGCTGGTAGTCAAGCAAGAATCCTAGGGGATCTATCAACGTGCAATAGCGACTCGTAAGGTCATCTAAAGCAGTACACGATGATAAAGATAAACCAGATAGCATACTATCATCTCGAGTAAGACTGTCCTACCGGGATAGGTCCTCCCCTCAATCATTGCAATCACGTGCCTGTGATCCAATAATTGACTCTGAGGGCACTATCTCCAACAATCTCCCACTTGCACTCAAGGCTAATTATTGCGATGTCGCATACTCACAGCCCGTGTGATACCGAACACCCAACTCCTCTACTAGTCTGTCTCACAAAGCTCGTTTGCGAAACTATTGCGTTCGAGGAATAGCCTCAGTGAGTGGATCCGCTTTGATGTTTCTTTCTATGTCTCTCTATATCTCATGTTCGCAGAGAAAACCATCTCCCGAAATGAGCAATACTTGTCTTAGAATGTCCGGATGTCTGATGGGACCTAGCTCATAAATGAACTCCAAATCCAAACTTCTTAGACTGTATCGTCAACTGAACTTAATCAGTATCCTGCGCCATGCCTTCCCTCAGTATCTACCTGGACCACCTGTCCAAAATACTGTCCCTCGTCAGAGGGAAAACCATAACTCTGACAGCCACTCTGCCATCCAGGTCACCTTGGAAGCCTGGAATGATAACCGTCTCGTAAAGGAGGCTGCCGTTATCAATTCCCTAGAACATCAACTTATGTTCTAAAACTGCTTCCGATTGTTTCTCCAGGATTGGATCAATATCAACTTATTGCACCTACTGCAAGAACAACATCTGGTGTGGTACTTGATATCTCATGATTGACTCAATTGCCTAAGCAAGTGATCTGCCAATCATGCACATCCCTCTCCCCTTTAGTCTGTAAGACACCTTTAGAGAGGGTGACTCCATTACCTGCAGGTATACTACCGTGCCAGGAGTCGTCCATTCTAAATACTCTCAGAATGCTGTCAAAGTACCCAGATTGGGAAACCACCCAAATCTAGATCTAAAACCATAGATCTAGTGACCAGAATGTCTGATATAATATCCAAGTCCTGTGTAGAGAAACCACTGTGTGACGACCAACGTATAACCGATTGTAGTATAGGAATATCACTTCCTACTCTGTGTATGTCATCAAATACCAGGACATCACACTCTACTACCTTCTTAACAGATCTATCCCTATTCTGATGAAGTCAAACCTATGATTGTCACATCAGAAATAGATGATCTATCTCCGCTATATCTGCTTTAGTCTATAAATAGACATAAGCCTGATGTCCACCAATGCTTCCGCTGCTCCCACTGACTACGACAACCCTCTGGCAGAGTCATATACACGTGCACTTCTAAAGCCAGTTTAGAACGACGCTATACTCATCCTCCTGCCGGGTCTCACAGTCTGGAACAACAGCAATGGCAAGTCTGGGTAAACAAGAACTTCCCTGCCACCGTCCTTGAGCATACCGAAGTACCTCTCGGGTGCCTGAGGTTACCCACCTTATCTGCGGAGTGGCCAATGGAATATCAAACCAGATTGAATCTTTAGGTTCTTATCAAATCTTCAGTAATCGTTTGCGGTTCTGGAATCACTTCCAGTTCTACCATACTCCCACCTTTGTTTTCTGAAAAAATCCACTTTTGATAAAACTGTGGCGAGTCAAGAACAATATTACTATTGATCTTCCATATGGTAGAAAGTCAACCCTCGTCATAGCCCGGGTCAACCCACAAACAGCCACTACTGAAACGTGCCTTGAGTTGTCCAGAGTCTGGTTTTAAGCATAAGCCGGACAACTCCCCGTATCTTAACAATGTCAAGATATGAACTGTTCTATATCCAAGAAACAGAGGCACTGATTTAATTGAACCAGATTCAAATCATGCAGCTGTCTCCAGTGCATGTCAACTAAATGGAAGGAGGCCGATCAGCGTTACTCAACTTAGGAATGCTTCCAACTATGAGTAACCTGAAAGAGAAGCAAGTTCTCTTAAACATTACTATCAACTGAATACCATTCACAAGTATCTACATCTTCGATCACCTTGAAGAATCCCGATACTTGCAATACCTGGTTCTCTACTCTATTCTTATACCTATAACTTCTCATAACTTCGACCTTGCGTTTCTACGAAACACCTGTCTAAGAACTAGAGAAGTCATAAGTAAACAGAATACAGTATGAGGACCAACCCCTCTGTCCTAGTGGACACTGGACAATATACAATACTCTGTATAAGTCCCCTGAGTCTAGTGACTCATTCACTGTGTGTCGTAGGTTGAAAACTGTACTTTTGGTTAAGAAGAATTACACCGCTGTTCAATGCTCCTTACCTAACCATCCACTGATATAGGTAAATGTCGTAGACATAATTTCAAAAAGGTATATCTCACTCTATAAAAATAGACGTACAGATATATCAATTTGAAATTGGTGCATAACAACGGATATTCAAAACCAAATATTTGCCGTCTGGCAAACAACCCAGGTGACTTCCTCAAATATCCACAATTCTGACGAATCCTGATATAATGAGGATGGTCACCTAATTCCCAATAACTTACTCCCACTCATCATCTGTAAAACCATACAGATGTGAGAATCCAACCTGGTAAATACATACCCTGGAGTAAGTGTCTAATCGGGAAATCAGTTTTCTTTTAACAGTACACAGTGGAACTGAAACATTGAAATGTTTCGATGGGGTATCCTGGTATTCCTAGTAATGCCTCCTCCATCATCCAGATTCACAACTATAACCGTATAATTCTTTGCCACTTCTCCAAATCCCTTTATATGTCTTTAGTCATTACCTTCTGTACACCCCTTTAGGCCAATTGGTTTTCTTCCTTCCCTACCGTTCGGCACCAGCCTATGGTTTGGAAGAAGACTATCCAATAAGCATAATGGGTGTACTGTCCTAATCCTAGAAGCACTCGCAATGCGAGAGAAGGTGAGGATAAAAGACAACCGAATGTACTTAATTCCTATTTCTCCTGAACCAGGATCCATCCCCGAACTGGAACAAGTTCCTTTCGAGTTCGTATATAACCATACGATGGATTATCCAATAAACTGGGATCTTCGTAGTGATACGGAGTGTCCTGGAGAAATACAAAGGTGATTTAGGATTGGCGAAGAAATACTTGGTTTGGTCGTGAATAGCAGTCGCAATTTACTTTGCCCTCTTACTAATCCCTTGCTTTGTCTGAACTTAATACCTTCTGTACACCATTTAGGCTAATTGGCTTTCTTCATTCCCTACCGGTCGGCACCTGCCTATGGTTTGGAAGAAGACTATCCAATTTGCGTAATAGGTGTGCTATCTCCTAAACCAAGGAGTACTCGCAATCTGAGAGAGAAGGAAAAAGGAAAAGACAACAGAATAGTCCTATTCGTTTTCTCCAGAACCGGAAACCATCCTCGAATTCCTTCGAGTTCGTATATAACCATACGATGGTTTTGTCCAATGGAAGTGGACGTTCGTAGTGACACGGGGTGTCCTGGAGAAAAGGGTAAAAGTAGGAGTGGCAATGAGGTTTGCAATTCTGACAATCCAAAAGCCAGTGTTAAGAAGGTTCGGTCAACTTGGTCACTGAGTCATAGTTTAGGGTCGGGTCAAAGGTCGCTGCCAAAGAGAGAGAGAAAAGAAACACTCAGCATGCACTCTAACCTAGATCAGAATGGTTATCACTTTATCTAATCTGGAAACCTCCCACTGTAACGTCAAATTCTTCCCCAAACCTGAAAGAAGAATTAGCCGGGATAACCCGAGGAGTAAACCAACTCATCAGTGGGAATCGGGATCCAACTCTCATCGCATGATAACGTGACGGAATCCGCTCACGTTATCACACTCTAGAAGGTATGCGCATATCTGGCAAGTTTCAGTACTTTTGAAACTCCCGATGTGGATTTTTACCCCATGCTCTTATGACCTTGACTAAGGCCAACAAATCATAAGTCACATGTCAAGTTCTACCCGTCATTGTCCAGGTTGATTTGAACCCACCCGCACAAGCCCTTGACTAGGGCCAACAAGGCTATACGACTGTCCCAAACCAACGCATCTATCTATGCAGCATATGAACACCCAATAGCTACCAAACACTGTGCCTTGACTATGGCCAACAAACACAGCTTGAATACTATTGACTATCCATATGAAACGACGGAGGGCTACGAATGGTTTCTGGCGAAAACCTTTAACGTAATAAACTTGATATCGTTGAAGGAACTGATAGCTTTTGAAAAATATAGTAACGAAAACCTTTGCTAAAGAGGTCACTCCCAGTGAAGGGATCTCGGCTCTTTCCCCGTAGAATGAGGTGCAGGATATTCCAACTGAATACCACGGTGCAAAGCAAAAGCAATCGGCTATAGTGAAGTTACTGCCCTGACGCAAACTTTTGTCCAAGGGGTCACTCCCGGTGAAGGGATCTCGGCCCTTGCCTCGTCGACTGAGGAGCAGGATATTCCAACTGAATACCACTGTGCAAAACAAAAGAGAACGCCCTTGCAATAACAGCTTTTTGAAAAAGTGTTCCAACAACATCAGAATAGGTTTGTTTATCTTGCATTGATCCGAATCAATGCAGTCCCATCAATTGATCACACCACAAAGAACGAAAATATACTGACGTACGTATATGCCATCCGCATTCGCCACTGGGTCCCGTCATCACCCGTTAGGTTAGCTAACTAACGGCAAAGCGGGGACTGGACTAGAGCGGATGAAAAACATATACAACATCTACTAATATATATACCAATATATTATATTCGCTCAAGGCGTGAGAAAATGCAACACAGAAATGTATAGCAACACAGATCAATACAGATATCTGGGATCTCCGGGTTTCACAGAGCCGCTACTGAAACCCGACGTTCCCCTGGTCGTGTGGATAGCCTGTGCAATGAAAATCCTAGACCCCTACGGGCGCGGCAAGTTACCCGCCAAAACCTGAAGCGAGGCAGCCCCCTACAGCAACGTGAATGGACCACCCAACACTTCACGGAATCCGGTAACTTGGGCACCCCTCCTGGGCCAACCTGTACCCCCTACGAGTGCGGCGAATAGCCCGCCAATTCTAGAGTGAAGCCCCCTCCGTCTCAAAGCCATGAGATGCGGGCCCGTTGCCCTCTAGAACCCGGCTGTCCGTGCACCCCTCCGCGGGGCAATCCTAGTACAGAAAGTAAAATATACATACAACGGGTACATCGACCGCAACCAGGTCGTGCCCCAAAAGAATAATACAAACAGGCAGTGACGGCAGTCCACATGTCGGACGCTCGCCCTGCAATATCAAATGTACATAACACAACAAAACTGTACTAGCATTGCATCCAGGCTATCCCCCACGACCGATCCGCAACATCACAGCAAAATCACAAAACATCAACGTGAAAGTCACGTTCGCAAATCCGTCTAACCGGGCTATAGCAGTTAGACCGGATTTACCGATCGAGTGACATTCACGGTCGCAGATATAATGTAAATACTGTGAAATAATGTGTTTAAAATATCCGATCGATCAAATTTTAACAAGTGGGCCCCCAAGCATTACTGTAGCAGATCAGGAAATTCTGGGCCCAATATTAATATTCCAAAAACCCTAAATTCCATTCAGGAGGCAACTGCAGAAATATGATACAGTGATCACATAAAGGTGCGGCGGAACCGCGGCAAGAATGGAGTGTTTGCCGCGTTTCCGCGCTCCTACAGTTGAATCACTGCATCGAATTTTTGCAGAACCCTTAGATTTTCCAGTACATCACTTTTCTGTAACCTGAAAAAAATTTTGACACCAAAAATTTTCAACAGAAAACTGATGTGAACAAAAATGTAGATTTTGGAATTTTGGTCGATCGGAAATGTAAAACGCATTAGAACAAGCTAGGCAAGGTTAATGGCCTGGCTCTGATACCAATGTAAGCCCGCGGCGGCGCCCCGGCCGTCGAACCGACGCCGGAAACGCGGAAACAAAAACTTTGCAAAACTTGCAACCGGCACCACCGCGCACTTTTCACCCGGATCGGGCCATTAACCTAGCAACTAGCAAAATAGAAAAGAGTAGAGAAGCTATACCAAGCGATCCGTGTCCTTCGGTCTTCGTTTCCACTCCGATCTCCCGCGGAAAATCCGTTCATCTCCTCCTCGTCGGAAAGGGCACCACGTAGCCGGAATCTTTTACGGGCTCCCACCTCTTGACCGAGGCAACTCAGGCGCGAAATTGGCTAGCCGACGCGTCCAAGGCTTGCTATAGAAATAGTGTATAAGGTTATCTCTTTGGGGTTTCTTGAAGTTGCCATGATGTTTGGAGGAAAGGAATAATAAGCTATGGAGGGAATTGTGTAATTTTGCAAGCAAGCAAGCATAAGAATGAGATGATATATTTTCACCACTAGAAAAATGATCCTCTCATTTTTCTCCCTCAAGAATGGCCGGCCCCCTTATCTCAAGAATGAGATTGGAGAGAGAAAAAGAATTAATCAAAAAAAGAAAAATGGTCACAATCATTCTAATCCAAATCAACTCCACACTCAACTCAATCAAGGCAATGGAAGTGACTAGAAAAGGATCTCATCATGAAGCAAGTCTCATCATAATGCACAAAGGCAAGAAAACCCCTCACAAATAAGTTAATTGCAAACTTGCAATTAACCCCCCTCCAACGAAAAGTCCGGCCGTGAAGGAATAAAAGAAAACCGGCCGGAACGGAATGCAAACTGGCAACTTCAGAAAACCGATCCCGTAATAAATTACAGGAAAACCCCGCTACTGCAAATACATGCCCGCATTTGTATTCCCACTGAACACAAATGCAAAGAGACAAAACTACACTATCATATACTAGGATCCGGCTTAAGCCAAAGCCGGCTAGTAAAAACCATCCGATCACGATCCGTGCAATACCGCACGTATCTGATCGAACCCTGCCATATCTCCATACGGCCTCTACAGCGTTTCGCCCGAAACTTGAGTAACTGTCTGTGTGGTGGACTCTAAAGACTCGTCAATACTGTGGCTGTGGATTTAACCACTAGCACGTCAGAGGTATAAGCCAATACGTGACGGGCCACCAGGTATTGACCAAAAGGGACGTCGATGAGCGAACTCATCCTGACACCCTACTGAGCCTGTCAGTGACAATATCCGTACAGTCCGGTCCGTTCGTCTATGAGCATCGCATGGCGGGCCTAGGGGGTTGGTAAAAGTCAGACCCCCAAAAGCGGTACAAGTCGTGTCGGAGTGTAGCCCAGAACACCCTGAGATACTACTGGAATACCTACCAGCAAATCTCCTGCCTTGGCCAAGGACTTTTCATGTTCTGGCTCTCCTAGACACAGCGCGACCTCACCCCCAATACCGGGAGAGACGAACCCCTGCAGATCCGCTCACTGCCTCCATGTGGCTCGGGACTGTACCCAACTAAAACCTGTTTGCACGACTCCTTTGAGCCGTGGTAGGGTAGTAATCAAAGCACAGTGGGAACTCACACGAGACAAATGACGATCTCAGGTCGATGGACTAACCTGTACACATGTCACCAGGGAACTGCTATCTGACGTCTGGTATAATCCCAACTAGCAGGTTCCCGGCGAGTCCTGTCCGGTGTACTCATAACCCAATGAGCACCTGTATACATCTTAGGTGAACCAACTAACACCAGTGGCTTGTGAAACCGGCCACCGCCCCTCGTCGGGGTCTCGACTGTATACACTAGTCTACTCCGGAGTATCGATGCCCTGTCTCGAAACTCCCACGACTAGGGACCTTTTAAGGATGTGCTTATGGACTCCAGCTCTCACTTATATGATCGCCCTCATACTGCTGGTAGTCAAGCAAGAATCCTAGGGGATCTATCAACGTGCAATAGCGACTCGTAAGGTCACCTAAAGCAGTACACGATGATAAAGATAAACCAGATAGCATACTATCATCTCGAGTAAGACTGTCCTACCGGGATAGGTCCTCCCCTCAATCATTGCAATCACGTGCCTGTGATCCAATAATTGACTCTGAGGGCACTATCTCCAACACAGGTGATGCTGCCTCAGAATATGTCTGGATCACTGATGGGACGGACGTTCCTTGGCATAAGCCACAACTCCATTGTCACACAATGGGAGGAACTAAGTTCATCTTATGAACAAATATACACCCAGACAGCCACTTTTGGTAGCATCTTAAGTAGCGATGTATCCTGCCTTTATCGTCTAGTATGCCACGGTATCTAGCTTGGAACTCTTCCAACATACCGTCCCTTTACTGAGGGTAAAGACAATGCCTGTGACTGACTTTCAGTCGTCCTTATCACCCTAGAACCCTTCCAGTGATTCTTCCCAGGATCTATTGATACCATCTCACTACAACTAGTGAGAGTCCTAACATCCATTTAGATCTATCTCATAGATCCAAAACCCAGGATTTAGGGGGTATCACTTTGATCCTATATGGAGAATCATTGTGATAAGCGGAGATTGATCGAGCGTAGCATAGGAAACTCCTTTCTTATCAAGAGTATGTCATCCACGTACTCTACGAGGATTGCCACCATACTCCCTACTACCTTTTTGTTTATACAAGGTTCATCTACCATTTTGATGATGTCAAACTCTTTGACTAACACATCAAAACAGATGTTCCAACTCCGCGATACCTGCTTTATCCTATAAAGCATCTTGTACACGTTTCCGCTGCTCCCACTGTCTACGAAGCCCTCTGGCTGTGTACTTATAGACGTTCTCTTCTAAAACATCATTTAGAAAAGCAGTCATGGCACCCAACCGCCAGATATCGTAGTCATGGTATGTAGCCGTGGCAAGTAGGATCTGGATGGACTTAAGCATAGCCACTTGAAAAGGTTTCATCATTATCCACGCCTGGTCGATGACGAAAAGCTTTAGCAAGTCTAGCTTTGAAAGTCTCAACTTTTCCATCTACACCAAGTAATCTTCTCAAGATATACTTGCTCCTGATGGGGATTTAACCCTTCAGATTTAGCAACCAAAGTCCATACTTTGTTGGTGTACATGGATTCCATCTCAGATCGCTAAGCATCCAGCCATTCTTACAGAGTCCCACTCCTGATGGCCAGCTCGAAACTAGTTGGGTCATCATCTCATGATGCAATCCTAGCTCCCACTGTCATAGAGAAATAGAAGTATCTCTCAGGTGGGCGAGAAACCCTACTAGATCGGCGGAGAGGCTGAGGTTCGTTGGTAACTATTGAATCCTTTGGTTTTATCAAATCATCTGCTGTAATTTGTATAGCTGGAACCTTTCCAGTTCTACATTACAGACCTTGCCTCGAGCTTGTCCGGATTTTGCTTTTCAGACATAGGCTGGACAACCCCAAATCTTAACTAACTTAAGAGATGGGCTCTTCCCTTATCATATCAAATATGAAGTGGTAGGCAACTGATTTGATTTGAACCCTATTCAATTGGTATGCAGCTTCTCAAGTGCATAACTCCCAAAAGGAAATAGGTAACTCAGTAGTACTCATCATAGAGCACACCTTATCATATAGGGCGTGATTGCTCGACCCCGATATACCATCGTGCTATGGTGTATACGGAGGAGTAATGCAGAGAGAGAATCTCATTCTCCTTTAGAATAGTCTAAGAATTTCGTGCTCAAGTATTCTCCTCCTTGATCTCATCAAAGGACATAATACTTATACCCGTATTTTGGTTCTCTACTTCTAACTTATATTCTGTGAATATCTAAAAAGGTTCGGACTTGTGTTTCAACAGGAACATACGTCTGAATCAAAAGAGATCATCAGAGAATTTAATGAAGTACAAAGAACCGGTCTTGGCATATGTAGACAGGGGACTTTGCATACATCAACATGTATCAATCCCAAGAGTTCATTAACTCTTTCTCTGTTTCCAGTAAACGGAGCTATGGTCATCTTATCTCTGTGACATGACTGGCAAGTTTCACAAGATGTAAATTCAAACAGATTTAAATATGTATCTAAATGTAACTTCAGCTAGTCAGGTCGCATTGATATGACCTAGTCTACAATGCCTTAAGAAAAATTCGTTCATTTCTGAACTCATCCTCTTGTGTGTGTTCCGTATACTAAGAACTGTAGTTTGATTTAGAACATCAATGCTTTTAGATAACGTGCCTGATCCGATCAACTTTTGATATAGGAAATGTTCAAAACATTATCCAACAATACAAAATTTTATCCTTTCTTTACTAGTAAAGAGACTGATATGATTTTGTATATCAGGTTCGGTATCTAATAACATTCGTTCAGAATCAATGTATTTGGAATACAGGGTGACAGTGACCAACAGACTTGGCTGCAACTCTTGCCCCGTTCTCTGCCTCATGAAACTTATCACCCGTTCTCAGTTCTCTACCTTTCTGTAGCCCTATGTAACAGATTACATATCTGGGATCCTGATCTGGTATCAAATACCCAGGACGTAGAGAATAGAGAAACAGTTCTGTATAAAGAACACACCCGAAGATGATGCATCAGCATGCACTCTCTTCGTTTGGGCGGTATAGGAATTCTGGTAATCCCCAATTTCCTGCTCTGTCTTATAACAATTATAAGTTGGAGCGGGACCAACGTTCCCCAGCTCAGTATAACAAGCGGGTTCGGTCAATATTCCGTATTATTATCTTGATTAAGGCGTGATATGGTTGCTACCTGGAGAGAGAGAGAAGAAAACACTCAGCGTGCGCTCTTTCAAGAATAGATTGGTTATTATTTTATCTAATCAGGATGGCTCCCACTGTTTTTATCAAATCTTCCTTCAAACCCTAAAAGGAAAGACTAGCCGGGATTAATTACACACTACAAGTTCGCCAATCTTTCAGCCAGGCCAGTGTCGGTACTTTGAGGGAGGTCCCCCGTGCTTTCGCACGAACCTAATTAATGTAAACCTCATTTTCCCAGAGGCGTAACCCCATTGACACCTTTCTAGACACCTACTTGATCGGCTAATTGTAATGTGTAAAACTCTCCCAGGAGTAACTCTTACTCGCAGCGGGTATCGGGATCCAACTATCTCATAGAAGGTATGCAATCTCATTGCAAATTTCAACACTTGAAATTCCCGATAATATTTTACCCCGAACGATCTATGACCTTGACAAGGTCAACAAACCATAGACCGCAAGTCAAGTTCAACCCGTCATTTCTTGATTGAATCAAACCCACCCGCACGACCCTTGACAAGGTCAACAAGGCCGCACGACTACCCTAACCCAATCTGCATCATATGCATAAGCAGATAAATACTGGTTAGCTACCGCACACTGCGCCTTGACAAGGTCAACAAACGCAGCACGAATACTAAACAGGACTTATCTGAAATGACGGAGGGCTACGACAGGTTTTTCTGAAAACCTATTGCGTAATGAACTTGATATCGTTGTAGGATCGAATGAATTTTAAAATGGAGTGTTTTTGAGGCTTTTCTAGTTTTGCTAAAGGAGTCACTCCCGGTGAAGAGATCGTCGGTCCTTTCCTCGTCGAATGAGGTGCAGGATATATCATATATATCACTGTGCAAAGCAAAAACTCTTAAAAGCAATCAAAAGACAAACCGAGTGTGTAGCATCTGCCAGTTATTGCTAAAGGAGTCACTCCCGGTGAAGGGATCTCGGTCCTTTCCTCATCGAATAAGGTGCAGGATATATCACATATACCGCTGTGCAAAGCAAGAACTGTAGCTACCTGTTTTATTTTGAAATTCGATTCTACAACATCTTTAGGTTTCTTTTATTTCATTAATCACATTAATGAAGTCCCATCATTTAAGTACCTAAACATCACAGATAAATACGACGTACACTTATGTCATTCGCATTCGCCTCGATGTCCCCTCGTGCACCGTTAGGTTAGGTAACTAACGGCAGAGCGGGGCAGGGCTAGCGTGGGTGTAAAATATAAGTAACGTCTATATAATATATCATATATACTATATACTGTATCTATCACAAAACAACACATGATCACATCACAGATATCGCAGCAGAAAAAACATATGAAATATTGGATATACTAGGACGTCCGTATTTTCAATACGAGCCAGTATAAAACACGAATTCCACGGTCGCGATGAATAGCCAAACCCATACCCCTAGACCCCTACGAGAACGACAAGCAACCCTAACAATTCTAGAGTTAGGAGACCCGGACTCGACCCCTCGAGTTGGTCTCCCACTGGACTCCAGAACCCGGTTACTTATGCCCTCCTCCTTGGGTCTATCCTAGTGCGGAAAAGGAAATAATATACAAAGGGTGACATCTTCCGCAACCTAGAAGTGCCCCAATAAAAGAATATTACATACAAGTTTTTTACATGAATGAAAATGAAAAACACTCATCTCACATAAAAACCCACGGCTATTCAAACACGATGATCCAATATAACATATCCAGCAACACATAACATCACATGTCATCAACGTAAGTAAATATGCGCATCCCAATTGTCGTTGACATATAGCAACGAAACCGGCGATATCACATATTACACTTACGGTCACAGAAAAGAAAGTGTAAAACTACAACAGTTGGAATCCGCAACCACCTCAGACATCACATGCTTGACCAAATGAATTTCTTAGACATCGCATGCCTAACAATTATAAACCCCGCATTTTAGTCTCAAAATCGAAAACACTTTTCAATGTCAAGTCGGGCAATTCAACAAGATTCCCGACATACTGATCGAATGCTCGTCACAAACTTCAGTAGGCGGCCGCACCCCCGACACCGTCGACAAAGTGCACCAAGGCGAAACACCGCTACCGCAAGCACCCGAGCGGATGCTTTCGACGACGGGGTTCTCCTACAGTCACTTGGTCGGGGCTATGGGGTGTAGCTGTCTATTAAGTTTACCCGGCGAGTATCCGCGTACGCTATGTGATTGCAACGGACTTTTGATTACATCAAAATTCCGTGGCAACCGATCAAGTGAGACTAAAGTGCTTGATTTATAACATTCATTCAGTTATCTCATAACTACTTGTGAATTCCAATTATTGTATCCCATTCCAGATAAATAGAAAATGTTAAACTTTCCGATCGAACATTCAAACACCCAAGTTTTCCGAAACAGATCAACACATGAAATAAGTTTAAAAACATCCAATTCATGCCTCAGTACCAACGGTCCAGCCGTAGAAGGGTCAAGCCAACGCCTCACATGTGGCACGCCGTACCGCCCCAAACCCTAAGGTTCAAAGGGCAGTTCAAGACGGTCACATAATCGAGTTAAGGTTTGTTGTCTTCTAGAGGGACCATCGCTTTACTTGCACTACTTAGAACGTTATTAAACTACGGAAAAATCCAACACTTGGAAATTTCCCGGCAGGGGAAAAAGTGGGTATTTATATCCAGTCGAACTTTTTAACAGTTTCTAAAATATCCGGAAAAACATAAACGAAGTTAAATTATCCGATCAAATTAACGAATCCCCAATAAAACCCTAGAAAACTCAACACTTGAGTGGAATTAAAAAATTCACATAAAAAGAAACCAAGAAAGGACCTAAGAATAAATATATGAAATTTGAGGGACTAAGTCCAAATTTGGGCCGCGGAAGCGCCGCCAAACCCCTAGTTTGGCCGCGGTTCGGCGGTCTAATTATGGAATTAGGAGCCCAAACTTCACAGTAATTCTTAGTTTTTCCTGCTTATTTTTCTGCATATTTTTAATTCACAAAATTCAACAGTTTTGAAAAATGTACAGAGAGCGATTTTGCAATGGGGTTTCGGTTCGATCCGATTTCTAACTCCGTCTACGCATTGCCTAAGGGTCTAGCTAGGCTCTGATACCACTGTAGGGTTCCTAGGCACTCTAATGAGGTCTCACAAGGCATCAACTATGCCAATTTCAAATTTTACAAATGCCGAGAAACCCTAATACGGATCGTTAACTAGATATTTAGGCGAAACAAGCAACTAGTAAACTACTTTACTAAGAGAACGGAAATACAACCTTTGTAGATCCGGTTCTCCACCTCCATGGCTCCGCGATGAAGTCTCCTCGCTGTACAAATCGGATCTTAGGCTCTAGCGTCGGCTTCATCGGAGAAAAAGCGAGCTAGGTCATCGACGACGATGCCGAAGATGATCTACGTCGAGGCATCACTAGATCAAGCTCCCACTTCACCAAGTCATGAAACTTGTAAAGAGAACACCCTATACTACTTGGCAAGAGGTAGAGGATGAAGAAATAGGAAGTGGGTTCACTTTAGAATTGGATTTCTCACTCATTTTCATCAATCACCATTGATGGAATCAAGGTTCTTCATCTTGAAGAAGAAGAAGAAGAAGATGATAATATTATGATAGAATAAAAAGATTAACTTGAAAAGATAATCCCATTCATTCTTATCATAATAGTTACCATGGTTAAGTGTAGAGAATGAACCAAGGTTAAGTGAATGGTTAGGTTAGGCATGAAACAAAAATGGTGGACTTTTTCAAAGCTTCATGAAGCTTCAATGTGAAACAAAGCAAGCCACCATTTCTTTTCTTTTGCCAAAATGAATGAATAAATGAATAAATAGATAATAAGTGAATAAACAAAACCCTAACCACTCTCACAACCATGGTTTAATCTTTACACAAATCCAAGTTAACATGTATCATCAAACATGACACAATCAAGTGCACAAAAGTATATCACATATACAATGTGCACATCAAGTGAGAAAATCCATTTAAAGTGAACCAATACTAGTTAATGCAAAGTAATATATCAAATATATAATTATGCATTAAATCATTAAATCAACACTTGATTTAACGATCCGGTCATATCGCATATAACCGACTAATATTCAATGTATCGATTTATCGAATCAATTCTTGATTCGATAACTAGGTTATATCGCATACAACCATATCGATACATTCATCGCGAGAATGAAATACGGTATCACATACACGCATTATTCTCGGTCCTGCACATATCTCATATGCGCTCCTATTTTGTTTCGTTTGAGCCAGGAAACCTCTGTGTAGGACTCTAAAGACTCGTCAATACGCCGGCAGCAGGTGATGATCATATCAAACACCCACAAGCCGCAAGCGGTCTGCTAAACGTAACGGCCACCCGGGTATTGAGCGATCAGAAGATCGACGAGCAAGCCCGCTCATCCTCCTGTGAATCCAACCAGTAACACTTACCGTACAGTCCGGTCTGATCGTCTGATATGTCGCATATCTCGCCTAGGGGTGGTAAACGTCAGACCCCAATAGCTCGATAAGTCGTGTCGATATGAGGTCTATAACAATTCGAGAAACTACTGGTAACACTTACCAATAAATCTCAGCAACCCTGGACAGGGATTTCCTGTTATAGCCAATCGAACACAGCGCAACATCAACTCCCTATACCGGGAGAGACGAATCCCCTCCTATCGCTCATTGCCTCCATGTGACTCAGGACTGTACCCAAAAACCACCGTTTTGCACGCCCTCTTGGACGTGGTAAGATGGAAATCAAAGCACAGTGGGAACCACAAAAGACTCTATGACGATCTCGGGTCAACAGACTACTCTGTACCAGTGTCACCAGAGAACTGCCATCTGACGTAAGGTATAATACCATCTGGGAGTTCTCGGCGAGTCCGTCCAGTGTACCCAGTCTCCACTGAGCACCCGTATATCATCTCTGATGTCAAACACCAATGGATATGGGATCATCCATCGCCCATCTGTATGGGTCGAGAAGGTATACGCTAGTCTACTCTGGTATATCGATGCCCCGTCTCGATATACCCACGACTAGGGACTGTGAAGGATGTACTTATGGACTACCATGTCCCCACTAGTATGATCCGCATCATAGTCCAGGTAGTCAAGTACACATCCTAAGGGCTTTACCAACATGTAACAGAGAGACAATCAGTGTACACGTTAAGGTAAAGTGCAACCAGATAGCATACTATCATGTCGAGCAAGAAAGTCCTCCCTATATATGTCCTAGCATCCACTATAATATACATCATATGTACAGTAATGGCCTCTAGGGCATACATATAACTAACAAAAACCAACTATACAAATGGACTGATAAGAGCACAAGGGACCCACATAAGTTGAACGAGCCAAAATGGCCATGTCTTAGCCACAAACATGGTAATAAGTATTTGAAAAGGTGGTGATTTGAAGTGTGAACATAATTCATTGCCCACTTGATCCATTCTCTGTTCATTGCTCCAGATTGCACCCAAATGAGAATTAAAAGAAATTTAGACAACAGAGAGATACTCTTGAGCTTAGAAGTCTACAGAACCAAGATGGGGCCCACCCTCCAACTCATGGTCGCAGATTTAATCATCTTGCCCAAACCACTTGTGCACCCACTTGCTCAAACCTACTTACAAGATACCATGATGGTGTTTGCCCACTTGATCCTCACTTAACGTTGTTGTTGTATCATGTTGGACCAAAACAATGTATTTGTTATACACAACAATATTTGTTACAAAACCTGATAGAGTTGATATGTATTCTGTCCCGTTTACAGTTTGGCTTAATTCTGTCGTAATCCATGCACAATGAGCAGTGTTTTCAGTGTTTTTTCTTGTACCTGTAATCTGTACTAATGAGCAGACACAGATTAAATAGCACTGTTTATTGACAAAATGATAGGAAATGAGTAGTATTAAAATGTAATTAATCATGCCGAATATGGGGTATCGCTCAGTTCGGGAGATTGCTGATCTCCGCGATATTGAGATATAGAGGGAGGAAGTTGGAACATTGTAGCAGATCCACTCACTGAGCTTATTTCTCGAATATGGATGTTTCTCAAACGAGCTTTATGAAACTGATTAGTAGAGAAATTGGGATTCGGTAGCACACAGGATGTGGGTATACGATACCGCAATAATTAGCCTTAAATGCAAGTGGGGGATTGTTGGATATAGTGCCCTCAAGGCAATTATTGTAATTGCTGGCACACGATTATGATAGTTGAGGGAGGACATATATAGGTAGAACAATCTTAATCAAATCGATAGTATGCTACCTGGTTTGTCTTTATCATTGATGTGTATATATTTTACCTGTTATTACGTGTCGCTAATACATAATGATAAAGCCCGTAGAATTCTTGCTTGACTTCCAGCATTATGATGGCGATCATATACGTGAAAGCTAGGCAATTCATAAGCACATCCTTAAATGTCCCTAGTCGTGGGAGTATCAAGACTGGGCATCGATATTCTAGAGTAGACCAGTGTATATGTTTCGAGACCCCGATATAGGGCGGTGGCCGGTCTTATAAGCCATCGATGTTGTGGCACCTAAGATAGTATACAGGTGCTCACTGGAGGTGAGTACACCGGACGGACTCGCCGAGAACTTCTAGATGGTGAATCCTATTTTCTATTTGATTTCAATAGTAGGCAGGTATATCTATCGTCAGATGGAAGTTCTCTAATGGCATGAGTAAAGTTAGTATTTTAACCTGAGATCGTCATTTGTCTCATGTGAGTTCTCATTGTACTTAGATTACTACCCTACCATGGCTTAAGATGAGTTATGCAAACAACTTTTAGTTGGGTATAGTCCCGATTCATATGGAGGCAGTGAGCGATTGTCAGGGATTCTTCTCTCCTGATATTAGGAGACGATGTCACGCTGTGTTTGGTTAGCATCACCCTAAATCCATGGCCATGGTGGATGAGATTTATTGATATGAGTTCAGTAGTTTCTCGATTAGTGGTGAGCTTGACTCCGACACGACTTATCGGATTATTAGGGGTCTGACGTTATCCACCCCTTAGACCCGGTATGCGATACTCTTAGACGAAGTGACCGGACTATACGGAGATTGTCACATTCAAGCTCAGTAGGGTACGGGCGGACTTGATTGTCGACCTCCCTTTTGGCATATACCTGGATAGCCATTACATACAGCTAGCACCAATGAGGTGTTTGTGGTTTTTGGATTTATCCAGCAAATCACTGCCAGCGTATTATCAAGTCATTAGAGTCCACACAGAGGGTTTTCCCACTTCAGGCGATATGATATAGATGACGTATGTTGGTACATACAAGTGTCCGATTAAATATGTGTATAAGCTATACGGACTTTAATCGGACGGTTGATAATACTAGCGGTTTAGGATTAAGCCGGATTATTAAATCAAGTTTTGATTTAATAATTTATATATATATATATATATATATATATATGTATGTATTCTAATATTATTGTTCACTATTAATTTTCTCTCTTGGCTATTCATATTTTTATACGGATACGCATATATGTATTTCGATATATATACCGGGTTGTGTTCCGTATTTATATGGAATTTGTTCTAGAAGATGGACAGCTCATTTGTGAATATTCATAAAATGATGTAGAGGGTGAGATGGTATTGTGCATGGTTGAAGACAAGTAGAGAGGAATGGACTTTCATTTGTTTATTACAAAATGGTATGATATTTTATTTGTATGGATGAAAAAATATGAAGCCATTCTTTTCTACATTCTGTTATTCTTTGATTCATTCAACACTTGCTTTTTTTACTCATGGCTAAGTTTCTTCACCTCCTCTTTCTTCTTCTTGAGATGCTCTCTTGAGCTTTAGATTTAAGAGAAAAGGTTAGTAGAAAATTCCAACATCCCCACTCTCCATTTCTAGCGAGCTTGGAGCGTCGGTTGCTTCACTAGGTAAAGCTGGAGCTTGGATCGGTTCTCTTGGGTGGATCATCTTCGGCAAAGACGGTCTTCATTCAAGTTTGCTCCCGACGGTCTATGAGAAACTTGGAAGGGTCTTCCATGATTGGGTGGACACTTGTCAAAAGTTGTATTCCATAAAACCTTGCATGCTAGTATTCTAGTTTTGGTGTTTGGATCGATCACTGGGGATTAGTTTCTAGTTGCCCTCTCGTAATAATTTTTTCGGTTCGGCGTCAGCTGCGGCACTCGCGGCGAGGGAACTAGGAACTTTCAACACATACGCGTGCGCACACTCACACACTCACACATACACTCACTCACACACTCACACATACACTCTCTCACACACTCATACATACAAATAAATACCCACATGCGCCAGCGCATATACGTGCATGCATGCACACACACTTGCACACAACACACTCTTCAAATTTCTATTTCAAATTCTCAACTTTCACATCTATAATCCTAAAACCCATCAACCACTCTTTAAATTCTCCATTTTCTCCATTTTAAATCCTAAAACCCAACTCCAAACACTTTATTTAATACCTTGTCCTAAAACCCAACACCAAACACATTCTTTAATTTCTCATCTTTAATTCTTCATATATCCTAAAACCCAACACCCTATCAAATATTTTCATAACCTAATTTCACAATTACTTGATTTAATTGAAAATAGTAATTAGCAGAAGGGGAAACCCTAACCTTGGACCGGATTTAGGAATGAGAATGGGGATTTGAAGCTCTAACAGCAGTAACAACACTTAGAAAAAAAATTGGGGAATAATTAGGAAATTTTTGGGAGGAATTTAGGAGAATTATGGGAGAAAGGGGGGAAATGGAAACCCGCGGATGAAAATTGAGAAGAGGGGGAGAGAGAAGGAGCCTTCACGGCTGAAATATGCAGGGGTATTAACGATAGTTTTATATGGTTGCTAATACTTAAGACATGGTCGCCAAAGCATTGGCGACCGTTTATTAGGGACTATATATTTTATACGGTCTCTAATACTGTAAGGAACCTAGTGCTCGTGTGGTAAGACTCGTGGCGAGGAAGGAAGCAAAAACAAAAATTTATAGTAAACACTAGCGAACGATACCCTAGAATCGATTGCAAACACTAAAATAGATATCTAAATAAGCAAGGTTAGAGAGTTAGCTACCTTTGTAGAATGTCCGCGCAATTATGGAAGACCGCTAAACCGCTTCAAGGACTCTCGCAAGGCTACGAAGCCATCGGGAACAAACTTGGACGCCAATCTTCCTCGTCGAAAATGATCCACCCGAAAGAACACGAATCAAATTCTAGCTTCATACTAATGAATCAAGTGAAGCAACTCACAATCAAAACTTGTTAGGAAGTGATGATGAGAATGATGTAGTAGTGGTTATCTTATTATTTTTCTCTCTTTATAAAATCTCCATTCTCATGTGAAGAAGCTAACCATTAAAGAGAAGAGAGAAAGAAGAAGAAGTTATGAATGAATAAATTATCTATTTACTTTCCCCCTCTTCTTTTAATCAAGAGAGTGTCCGTCACCATGTGACTCATGACATGAGTCATGATCCCACACTAATCTAAAATCTTCCACAAAAGAAAAGAAAAAGTGTGTATAAATACACACTCGCATACACACACACATAACCAAATATGTATCAAATACATATATCAGTATTCGCATCAAAATATGAATACCTTATTCGTATAAAAATACGAATACCTGTATTCATGTTGAGATAAAAATACCCATATTCATATTATGATACAAATACCCGTATTTATACAAATACCCGTATTCGTGTCAAAATACAAATATCGTATTCGTATAAAAAAATGAATGCAAAAAGAGAGATAATGAGAGAGATATAATACTAGATCACAATGACCCGACTATCTTTCAAACCTACCAGCTGTTGGGTCCACGTTACCCACCCCGGTCATTTCGGGGAGGCGGAATAGGTAAAACGAAAAATTTTCCTAACTAGGCAACATGGACCGTTCAAAGAGGATCGTTGCTAAGCAAGAACTAACAAATAGTCTACAAGTTCTAACTACTATGTAGAATGGTTATACCTTGGTCTTAAACTCCTTCTCTTCTTGTTGTTGCTCTTCCTCTTGCTTGCTCCTTGTAGTCGTTTAAACGGATCCTCCTTGTCGTCTCCTCCTTGCCATAGATGGATCCACCCGAGGGTCTCGAAATTGAGCTCCAATCTCAACCTAGAGATGACTAAGGTGTTTGGTTTACTAAACCTAATATCTTAGATTGAGTAGAGAAGAGTGATGGTGGTTTTGTCTCAAAGGTTCATAATTTCCAACTCATGAAACACTTGAACCTTGAGAGAGGAAGAGGGAGAGCTTTTTCATGAGAGAGAAAGAAGATGATAGAATGAGCTCTCATAATGCAACCATCCTCACAAAACTGAGAATAATGATAATAATAATAATAATTAAGTATGGTGATGGTTAGTTTCAATGACCATTATCATTTCATACAATTATTTCATTTTGTAAACAACAAGCAAGCAAAAGTCATACCCATGAAATGATAGCCATGAAATGATGGTGGTCAACAAGTCCAAAATGGTCAACCGGTCAACAAAGTCAACAAGTCAACAAAAGTCAAACTTTCAACTCAACCATGGCACAATAATACTTAATTAGTATTATTAGTCATATATCATATTCTCATTAGGGTTAAGAGAAAAGTCAACGGTCAACAAGTCAACCAAACCCAAATGGTCAACAACCCTAATGAGAATCCTCTGCCTCTGCCTCTGTCAACTGTGCATACACACCCACATCCGTGCTCCAAGGAACACGAATACACTGAGACAAAACCAATCCCAAAACAATTACTAGGATCTAGCTTAAACCAAAGCCCACTAGCAACTACTGTCCGGACACCAAACGTGCACAAGTGCGCGAATGTGAACGAACCCCGTCGCAAAACCATGCAACCTCTACTCTGTTTTGCCCAAAGGCGAGTAACCCTCTATGTGGGACTCTAAAGGCTCGACACTACGCTGGTAGTGGGTTTAACCACAGGCCGCAAGCGGTACTAGCTGTACGTAACGGTCCCCAGGTAGATGCCGATAAGAAGACTGATGAGGTGAACCCATCGAACTCCTACTGAGCCTGAATGTGACAATCTTCGTACAGTCCGGTCTGTTCGTCTGAGAATATCGCATGGCGGGCCTAGGTGTTGGATATAGTGCCCTCAAATTCAATTATTGGATTGCAGGTACGTGATTGCAATGATTGAGAAGGACCTATACCGGTAGGACAGTCTTACTCGAGATGATAGTATGCTATCTGGTTTGCCTTTATCAGTCGTGTATAGGTTCAGGTGACTGATCACGATTACACTTTGATAGAGCCCTTAGGATCATGCTTGACTACCAACAGTATGAGGGCGATCATATAAGTGAGAGTTGGGTGGTCTATAAGCATTTCCTTAATAGTGGTCCCTAGTCGTGGGAGTTTCGAGACAGGGCATCGATACTCCGGAGTAGACTAGTGTATACAGTCGAGACCCCGACGAGGGGCGGTGGCCGGTTTCACAAGCCACTGGTGTCAGTTGGATCACCTAAGATGTATATAGGTACTCATTGGGTTATGAGTACACCGGACAGGACTCGCCGGGAACCTGCTAGTTGGTATTATACATATCGTCAGATAGCAGTTCCCTGGTGACATGTGTACAGGTTAGTTCATCGACCTGAGGTCGTCATTTGTCTCGTGTGAGTTCCCACTGTGCTTTGATTTCTACCCTACCACGGCTCAAAGGAGTCGTGCAGACAGGTAGTGTTTGGGTACAGTCCCGATCCACATGGAGGCACGTGAGCGGATGGGCAGGGGTTTCGTCTCTCCCGGTATTGGGGGTGGAGGTCGCACTGTGTCTAGGAAAGCCATTACACTAAGTCCTTAGCCAAGGCAGGTGAGATTTACTGGTAGGTACTCCAGTATTATCTCAGGGTGTTCAGGGCTTGTCCGACACAACTTATACAGCTATTGGGGGTCTGACGTTACTAGCCCCCTAAGCCGGATATGCGATACTCATAGACCAACGGACCGGACTGTATATACATAGTCACTGTTAGGCTCAGTAGGGTTTCCAGATGAGTTCGCTCATCGGCCTCTCTTGAGGTCAGTCCATGGGCAGCCGTTACGCACAGCTAGTGCCGCTGACGGCTTGTGGTTAAACCCACTGCCAGGGTACTAACGAGTCATTAGAGTCCCCCACAGATAGTTTCCCAAGTTCGGGCGAAACGTTGTAGAGGCCGTATGGTTTTATGGCAGGGTTCGGAAAATGCACGTGCGTTTACGCATGTGTTATTTTTCGGGCAGATAATACTGGTGGGCTTTGGTTTAAGCCGGATCCATGTATTATACATAGTAGATATAATATCTTTTTCTCAGTTGCATTTGTATTCGGTCGTAATACAAATGCGGGTATATTTATACAGTTACGGGGTTATCCTGAAATTCGTTTCGGGATCACTTTTGGAAGTTGCCAGTTTCCAGTTTTCTATCAGCCGTATTTAACATTTGGTTAAATACGGATTTATCTTTTCTTGAGATGAGTGTGGAAGCTTCTAGAAGGTTCTAGAAGTGGTGAGGTGTTCAGTGAGTCATGGTTGCATTTAATGATTCCATTAATGCTTGATGACTAGGTTAATGATTCATCATTTCATTAAGTGTGTTCACACTTTGTGTTCACACTAGAGATATTTTCTTATTGTCACCCCCCTCTCCTACACTCACCCCCCACCTCTATATATGTGGCCGGCCCCCTCCTCTCTCTCATTGACTTGATTGGATTCATTTTGGTTAAAAGATTATGATAGTTTCGGTGTATGGAATTTCACAGCTCATTTCATTCCATCACCCGATTCCCATGGCAACTTCATTAACCGTTCGTCCATGGTTTTGGACGAAGCGAGACAAAGTATTCCACTCATTCTCTACATCATTCTTGGTCGTCTCTTTTAGCAAACTTGACGACCGAGTTTCCTCGAGTTAGAGGCGGGAGCCCGTTTAAAGATCCGATGACGTGGTGCCACCTGGACGAGGAGATCGAAGATCGACGAGATCGGAGCAGCCGCAACGGAGAATAGGATGATGGTTAAAGAACGAAGGACTCGGATCGTTCAGTATAACATTTCTTCCATCTTTGTAGATTGTTAGTTTAGCGTTAATAGCAGATCCGGGTTATAGTATGCGATAGCGCCAGTTATAAAAGTTTTTGTTCCGTATTTTGGCGTCTGAAAGACTGCGGGGGCGCTACCGTAGACTTACATGGTATCAGAGCCAGGCCATTAAGCTTTACTAACTTGTGCTAACGCGTTTAAAAGATCGATCGAACCGGATATCGAAAACAGCAAAATTCAAATTTCATAGTTTCTGTTGATTTTTAAAGGGTTCCAAAAATTATTCTACATATCACAGAAAGTTGTGAAGGGTTTTAGAAGCACACCGTACAAATTTGGGCACGTAATTCGATAAGAACGCCGAGGAATCGCGGTCAAACCTATGGTTTGACCGCGCATCCGCGGCCGTTCTGTGAGATCGTGGCCCCAAATTTCTACAGTGGGTTCTTGTATGGAAATTGGGGTTTTTGGTATATATCTTTTGGGCCCAGATTTTGTTACTGTTCAACAGATGTTCGTGGGGCCCACTTCGTGATATTTAGTCGATCGAAATTTAAACATGTTAGTTTACAGTGCTTACATTATATCTCCGACCGTGAATGTCATTTGATCGGTAAACCGCGTCTAATTGCTATAGTTCTTTTAGACGGGTTTGCGAACGTGACATTCGCGTTGATATTCTGTGTTGTGCTGTGATGTTGCGGATTTGTCGTGGTGGATAGCAGTGTGCAATGATAGTGCAGTTTGGATTTATTTGTACATTTGATATTGCGGGGCGAGCGTCCAACATGTGGACTGCCGTCACTGCCTGTTGTATAATATTCTTTTGGGGCACGACCAGGTTGCGGTCGATGTACCTGTTGTACTATTTTTCCATTTCTGTACTAGGTTTTGCCCCGCGATGGAGTGCACGAATAGCCGGGTTCTGGAGGGCAACGGGTCCGCATCTCATGGCTTTGAGAGGCAGAGGGGCCCCACTCTAGAATTGGCAGACTGTTCACCGCACTTATAGGGGGTACAGGTTGACCCAAGGAGGGGTGCTCAAGCTACCGGATTCCGTGAAGTGCCGGGTGGTCCATTCATTATGCTGTAGGGGGCTGCCTCGCTTCAGGTTTTTGCGGGTAACTTGCCGCACCCGTAGGGGTCTAGTTTCATTGCACAGGCTATCCACACGACAGGGGAACGTCGGGTTTCAGCAGCGGCTCTGTGAAACTCAGGGATCCCAGATTATCTGTATTGTTTTGTGATGCTTATTACTTTTCTGTAATGTTGCATATTATCACGCCTGGAGTGATTATTGTATATTGGTTTATATACTATTAGATGTTGTATATGTTTTGCACCCGCGCTAGTTCAGTCCCCGCTCTGTCGTTAGTTAAGTGACCTAACGGGTGATGACGGGACCCAGTGACGAATGCGGATGGCATATACGTACATTTTATTTTCGTTCTTTTCTGGTGTGATTATTGATGGGACTGCGTTGATTCTGATCAATGCAAAGTAAAACAAACCTGTTTGGATGTTGTTGGAACAATTTAAAAAGTGTTATTACAAAGATATTTCCTTTTGTTATGCACAGTGGTATTCGGTTGGAATATCCTGCACCTCATTCGACGGGGCAAGGGCCGATATCCCTTCACCGGGACTGACCCCTTGGGCAGAAGTTTGCGTCAGGGTAATAACTTCACTATAGTAGATTACATGTTGCTTTGCATCGCGGTATTCGGTGGAATATCCTGCACCTCATTCCACGAGGAAAGAGCCGAGATCCCTTTACCGGGAGTGACCACTTTAGCAAAGGTTTTCGCCACTATATTTTTATAAAAAGCTATCAGGTTCCTTCAACGAGATCAAGTTCATTACATTAAAGGTTTTTCGCCAAAAACCAGCCGTAGCCCTCCGTCGTTTCTTATGGATGGTCAGTAATATTCAAGCTATGTTTGTTGGCTTTTGTCAAGGCATAGTGTTTGGTAGTTGCTGGGGTATTCATTTGTTGCATAGATAGATGAGTTGGTTTGGGACAGTCGTATTACCTTGTTGGCTTTCGTCAAGGGTATGTACGAGTGGGTTCGAATTAACAAGATAATGACGGGAAGAACTTGACATGTGACTTATGATTTGTTGGCTTTCGTCAGGGTCATAAGAACATGGGGTAAAAATCATATCGGGAGTTTCTAAAGAAACTGAAACTTGCCAGGCATGCGTATACCTTCTAGAGTGTGATAACGTAAGTGGATTCCGTCACGTTATCATGCGATGAGAGTTGGATGCCGATTCCCACTGATGAGTTGGTTTACTCTTCAGGTAACCCCGATTGATTCTTCTTTCAGGTTTGGAGGAGAATTTGACAGTACAGTGAGAGGTTTCCGGATTAGATAAAGTGATAACCATTCTGATCTAGGTTAGAGTGCACGCAGAGTGTTTCTTTTCTCTCTCTCTTAGGCAGCGACCTTTGACCGACCCTAGACTATGATTCAGTGACCAAGTTGACCGAACCTTCTTAAAATACTGGCTTTTGGATTGTCTGAGTTGCATAAGTCATTGCCACTCCTTCTTTTACCCTTTGCATTTCTCAGAACACCCGTATTACTACGGACATCCACTTCTATTGGATAGATCCATCGTATGGTTATATACGAACTCGAAGGGACTTCTTCGAGGATGGATCCAGGTTCAGGAGAAACAGAATTGGTTTATTCAGTTGTCTTTTATTATCACCTTCTCTCAGGTTGCGAGGGCTCCTTGGTTTAGGAGAGTACACCTATTACGCTTATTGGATAGTCTTCTTCCAAACCATAGGCAGGTGCCGAAAGGTAGGGAATGAAGAAAACCAATTAGCCTAAGTAGGGTGTACAGAAGGTAATATGTAAAGATAAAATAAAGGGATTAGAAAGAGGGCAAAGTAAGTTGCGACTGTTATCATTCACGACCAAACCGCGTACTTCATCGCCACTCCTGTTTCACCTTTAAAAGAATAAGGTATTATTCAGTTGTCTTTTATCATCACCTTCTCTCAGTTGCGAGTACTCCTTGGTTTAGGAGGGTACACCTATTATGCTTACTGGATAGTCTTCTTCCAAACCATAGGCTGGTGCCGAACGGTAGGGAAGGAAAAAAACCATTTAGCCTAACGATGGTGTACAGAAGGTAACGACTAAAGACAAATAAAAGGATTTGGAGAGATGGCAAAGAAATATACGGTTAGAGTCATGAATTGGATTATGGAAGAGGCATTACTATGAATACTAGGATACCCCTATGAAACATTTTCATGTTTCAGTGCATTGTTAAAGGAAAACTGTTTTCCCGATTAGATACTTACTCCTGTGTATTCACCAAATTTCATTCTCATATCTGTATGGTTTTACAGATGATGAGTAGGAGGAAGTTATTGGGAATTAGTTGATCATCCTCATTATATCGGAATTCGTTGTAATTGGTGATATTTGAGGAAATCGCCTGGGTACAGTTTTCAACCTACAACGCACAGGTTTTGAGTTATTCAACTCAGCGGACTTATACAGAGTATTGTATGTTGTCCAGTGTCCATCAGGACAAAGGGGTAGGTCCTCGTACTATGTTCTGTTTACTTATGACTTCTCTAGTTTTTAGACAAGTGTTTCGTAGAAATACAAGGTCTAAGTTTTGAGAAGTTGTGGGTATAAGAATAAAGTAGAGAACCAGATATCGCGAGTATCGGGATTCTTCAAAGAGATCGAAGATGTAGATACTTGTGATTGGTATTCAGATGATAGTAAAAGTTTTGAGAAACTTTTTTCTTTTTCGGGTTACTCATAATTGGATGGATTCCTAAGTTGAGTAATGCTGATTAGTCTCTCTCCATTAAAGTTGATATGCACTGGTGACAGCTGCATGATTTGAATCTGGTTCCAATTAAATAAGTGCCAAAGTTTCTGTATTGGATATAGGTGAGTTGTCCGGCTTATGCTTAAAACCAGACTCTGGATAACTCAGGGGCACGTTTCTGTAATGGCAGTTTGTGGGTTGGCCCGGGCTATGTCGAGGGCTGACTTTCTACCATCTGGGAGATCAATAGTGATATTGTTCTTGACTCGCCACAGTTTTAGTAAAATGGATTTTTTTAGAAAACAGTAGTGGGAGTATGGTAGAACTGGAAGTGATTCCAGAACCGCAAACGATTACGGAAAATTTAATAGGACCTAAAGATTCAATCAGGTTTGACATTCCATTAGCCACTTCGCAGATTTGGTGGGTAACCTCAGACACCCGAGAGGTACTCCGGTAGCCTCAAAGACGGTGACAGGGAGGTTTTTATCTACCCAGACTTGACACTACTGTTGTTCCAGGCTATGAGACCCGGTAGGAGGGTTGTTGTAGTCAGTGGGAGCAGCGGAAACATAGTGGGCAAGTAGCTTATGTCTATTTATAGACTAGAGCAGTTATAGTGGAGATTGATCATCTAATTTTGATATGACAGTCATATGTTTGACTTCATCAGAATAGGGGATGGATCAGTTATGAAGGTAGTAGGGTGTGATGTCCTGGTATTTGGATGTCATACACAGAGTAGGAAGTAAAATTCCTATACTACGATCGGTTGTACTGTGGTCGTCATACAGTTGTTTCTCCAGACAGGATATGGATATAATATTTGACATTCTGGTTTCTAGATCTATGGTTTTAGATCTGGATTTGGGTAGCTTCCCAATGTGGGTACTTTGACAGTATTCTAATGGTTTTTTAGAATAGATGACTCCTGGCATGGTGGTGTACCTGCAGGTGATGGAGTCACCCTCTCCAAAGGTGTCTTACAGACTAAAGGGGAGAGAGATGTATATGATTGGCAGATCACTTGCTTAGGCAATTGAGTCAATCATGAGATGTCAAGTACCACACCAAATGTTGTTTTTGCACTAGATGCAATAAGTTTGTATTAATCCAATCCTGGAGAAACATAAGAAAGCAATTTTAGAACATAAGTGGATGTTCTACGGATTTGATGACGGCAGCCTCCTTTAGAGACGGTTATCATTCCAGGCTTCAAAGGTGACATGGATGACAGAGTGATTGTCAGAGTTATAGTTTTCCCTCTGACGAGGGACAGTATTATAGACAGCTGGTCCAAGAGGATACTGTGGGTGGCATGGTGCCGGATACTGATTAGGTTCAGTGATCGATACAGTCTAAGAAGTTTGGATTTGGAGTTCATTTATGAACTAGGTCCCATCAGATATCCAGACATATTCTAAGACAGGTATTACTCAATTCGGGAGATGGCTTTCTACGCGAACTTGAGATTTAGAGAGATATAGAAAGAAACTTCTGGGCGGAACCACTCACTGAGGCTATTTCTCGAACACAATAGTTTTACAAACGGGCTTTGTGAAACTGATTAGTAGAGGAGTTGGGTGTTGGTTTCACTCGGGCTGTGAGTACGCGACATCGCAATAATTAGCCTTAAGTGCAAGTGGGAGATTGTTGGATATAGAGCCCTCAAACTCAATTATTGGATCGCAGGTACGTGATTGCAATGATTGAGGAGGACCTATACCGGTAGGACAGTCTTACTCGAGATGATAGTATGCTATCTGGTTTGCCTTTATCAGTCGTGTATAGGTTCAGGTGACTGATCACGATTACACTTTGATAGAGCCCTTAGGATCTTGCTTGACTACCAACAGTATGGGGGCGATCATATAAGTGAGAGTTGGGTGGTCTATAAGCATTTCCTTAATAGTGGTCCCTAGTCGTGGGAGTTTCGAGACAGGGCATCGATACTCCGGAGTAGACTAGTGTATACAGTCGAGACCCCGACGAGGGGCGGTGGCCGGTCTCACAAGACACTGGTGTCAGTTGGATCACCTAAGATGTATACAGGTGCTCATTGGGTTATGAATACACCGGACAGGACTCGCCGGGAACCTGCTAGTTGGTAATATACATATCGTCAGATAGCAGTTCCCTGGTGACATGTGTACAGGTTAGTTCATCGACCTAAGGTCGTCATTTGTCTCGTGTGAGTTCCCACTGTGCTTTGATTTCTACCCTACCATGTGTAAGTGCACGGCGGCGCCCCGGCCGTCAATCCGACGCCGGAATGCGGAAGCGGTGAATAACTTAAATTTTGCGGACTTAGCAAACCGGCACCACCGCGCACTTTAACCGGATCGAACCATTAACTAGTCTAAGCTATCAACAAGAATGGGAATAGAGATATACCGACGATCCAAGTCCTCCGGTCTTCTCTTCATCATCACGATCTCCCGCGGAAAGTCTTGGCTCCACATCGTCGCCTCCTCGCCGGAAAGGGCACCACATCGCCTTCGTCTTTTACGGGCTCCCGCCTCAATACCGAGGCAACTCGAGCATGAAGCCGGCAACTCGACATGCTCAAGATATGCTGTAGAATGTAGTGTAGAAGATGCTTGTCTCTTTGGGGTTATGTTGTTGCCAATGAGGATGATGGAGGAAACAAGGATTAGAAAAATGGTGCTTGCATTTTTCTAGCATGAAAACTAGATCAAGAAAGAAAACTCTCATGAATGAAGCTCTCTCCTTTTCTTCTTCTCACAACCATGAAAGACTTATCATCAAGTGAGAATAAAGGGTGGAGGAAAAAACCATATGAAGCTAGAAGGGAGGTGAGTGTAGGAGAAGTCAAGAGGTGACCACAAACAAACATGAACCATGCTTGTTCTACTATTTAACCCATACCCTTTCAATCACAATCAAAAGCAAGTCAATGCTGCAAGATATGAAAGCCATCATAATCAATACAATTGCAAGAAACCCCCCCACAAAGTGTTATTTGCAAAACTGCAAATAACCCCCTCCATCTAAAAAGTCCGGCCGGGAAAGAACAAAGGAATACCGGCCGGAACGGAATGCAAACTGGCAACTCCAGAAAACTGGTCCCGTAATAAATTACAGGAAAAACCCCGATACTGTGCATACACACCCGCATCTGTATTCCGTCCGGATACAAATGCAAAGAGACAAAATCTACACTGTACTAAACTAAGACCAGCTTAAGCCAATGCCGGCTAGTTATATCCGTTCGATCCTGATCCGTGCAATACCGCACGTATCTGATCGAACCCTGCCATATACCTATACGGCTACTAGTACAAACCGTCCGATCCTGATCCGTGCAATACCGCACGTATCTGATCGGACCCTGCCATATCTCCATACGGCCTCTACAGCGTTTCGCCCGAAAGCTGAGTAACTGAAAGTGTGGTGGACTCTAAAGACTCGTCAATACTATGGCTGTGGATTTAACCACTAGCACGTCAGAGGTATAAGCCAATACGTGACGGGCCACCAGCTATTGACTAAAAGGGACGTCGATGAGCGAACTCATCCTGACACCCTACTGAGCCTGTCAGTGACAATATCCGTGCAGTCCGGTCCGTTCGTCTATGAGTATCGCATGGCGGGCCTAGGGGGTTGGTAAAAGTCAGACCCCCAAAAGTGGTACAAGTCGTGTCGGAGTGTAGCCCAGAACACCCTGAGATACTACTGGAATACCTACCAGTAAATCTCCTTGCCTTGGCCAAGGACTTTGTGTAATGGCTCTCCTAGACACAGCACGACCTCACCCCCAATACCGGGAGAGACGAACCCCTGAAGATACGCTCACTGCCTCCATGTGGCTCGGGACTGTACCCAACTAAAACCTGTTTGCACGACTCCTTTGAGCCGTGGTAGGGTAGTAATCAAAGTACAGTGGGAACTCACACGAGACAAATGACGATCCCCAGGTCGATGAACTAACCTGCACACATGTCACCAGGGAACTGCCATCTGACGTCTGGTATATGACCAACTAGCATGTTCCCGGCGAGTCCTGTCCGGTGTACTCATAACCCAATGAGCACCTGTATACATCTTAGGTGATCCAACTGACACCGGTGGCTTGTGAGACCGGCCACCGCCCCTCGTCGGGGTCTCGACTGTATACACTAGTCTACTAATGGAGTATCGATGCCCGGTCTCGAAACTCCCACGACTAGGGACCTTTAAGGATATGCTTGTAGACCCCCAGCTCCCACTTATATGATCGCCCTCATACTGCTGGTGGTCAAGCAAGAATCCTAGGGGCTCTATCAACGTGTAATAGCGACGTGTCATGTCACTTAAAACAGTACACGATGATAAAGGTAAACCAGATAGCATACTATCATCTCGAGTAAGACTGTCCTACCGGGATAGGTCCTCCCTCAATCATTACAATCACGTACCTGTGACCTAATAATTGACTCTGAGGGCACTATCTCCAACAATCTCCCACTTGCACTCAAGGCTAATTATTGCGATGTCGCATACTCACAGCCCGTGTGATACCGAACATCCAACTCCTCTACTAGTCAGTCTCACAAAGCTCGTTTGCGGAACTATTGCGTTCGAGGAATAGCCTCAGTGAGTGGATCCGCCTTGAAGTTTCTTTCTATGTCTCTCTATATCTCATGTTCGCGGAGAAACCCATCTCCCGAAATGAGCAATACCTGTCTTAGAATGTGTCTGGATGTCTGATGGGACATAGCTCATAAATGAACTCCAAATCCAAACTTCTTAGACTGTATCGTCAACTGAACTTAATCAGTATCCTGCGCGCCATGCCTCCCTCAGTATTGCCTTGGACCACCTGTCCAAAATACTGCCCCTCATCAGAAGGAAAAATATAACTCTGACAACCTCCTTGTCGTCCATGTCACCTTGGAAGCCTGGAATGATAACTGTCTCCTGAATAAGGCTGTCGTTATCATATCCCTAGAACATCTACTTATGTTCTAAAACTGCTTCCGACTGTTTCTCCAGGATTGGATTAATGTCAACTTATTGCATCTAGTGCAAGAACAACATCTGGTGTGGTACTTGACATCTCACGATTGACTCAATTGCCTGAGCAAGTGATCTGCCAATCATGCCCGTCCCTCTCCCCTTTAGTCTGTAAGACACCTTTGGAGAGGGTGACTCCATTACCTGCAGGTACACTACCGTGCCAGGAGTCGTCCATCCTAAATACTCTTAGAATGCTGTCAAGTACCCTGATTGGGAAACCACCCAAATCTAGATCTAAAACCATAGATCTAGTAACCAGTATGTCTGATGTAAAATCCATTTCCTTTGTGGAGAAACAATTGTGTGACGACCAAAGTATAACCGATCGTAGTGTAGGAGTTTCTTTTCCTACTCTGTGTATATTATCCAAATACCAGGATATCACACCCTACTACCTTCTCAACAGATCCATCCCCTATTCTGATGAAGTCAAACCCATGACTGTCACGTCAGAAATAGATGATCTATCTCCGCTACATCTGCTCTAGTCTATAAATAGACATAAGCAACCTGTCCACCAATGCTTCCGCTGCTCCCACTGACTACAACAACCCTCTGGCAGAGTCATATAGACGTCCACTTCTAAAGCTGGTTTAGAACGACGCTATACTCATCCTCCCGCCGGGTCTCGTAACCTGGAACAACAGCAATGGCAATTGTGGGTAAACAAGAACTTCCCTGTCACCGTCCATGAGGCTACCGTAGTACCTCTCGGGTGCCTGAAGTTACCCACCAAATCTGCGGAGTGGCCAATGGAATGTCAATCCAGATTGAATCTTTAGGTTCCTATGAAATCTTCGGTAATCGTTTGTGGTTCTGGAATCACTTCCAGTTCTACCATACTCCCACTACTGTTTTTCTGAAAAAAATCCATTTTTAATAAAACTGTGGCGAGTCTAGAACAATATTGCTATTGATCTTCCAGATGGTTGAAAGTCAACCCTCGTCATAGCCTGGGTCAACCCACAAACAGCCATTACAGAAACGTGCCTTGAGTTGTCCAGTGTCTGGTTTTAATCATAAACCGGATAACTCCCCGTACCTTAACATCGTTAAGATATGAACTGTTCTATATCCAATATAGAAACAGAGGCACTGATTTAATTGAACCAGATTCAAATCATGCAGCTGTCCCCAGCGCATGTCAACTAAATGGAAGGAGGCCGATCAGCGTTACTCAACTTAGGAATACTTCCAATTATGAGTAACCTGAAAGAGAAGCAAGATCTCTTAATCATTACTATCAACTGAATACCATATACAAGTACCTACATCTTCGATCTCTTTGAAGAATCCCGATACTTGCTATACCTGGTTCTCTACTCTATTCAAATACCTATAACTTCTCAAAATTCGGACCCTGTGTTTCCACGAAACACTTGTCTAAAAACTAGAGAAGTCATAAGTAAACCGAATATAGTACGAGGACCAACCCCTTTGTCCTGATGGACCCTGGACAACATACAATACTCTGTATAAGTCCCTTGAGTCTGAAAACTCATTCACTGTGTGTCGTAGGTTGAAAACTGTACTTATGGTTAAGAAGAATTACACCGCTGTTTAATGCTCCTTACCTAACCATCCACTGATATAGGTAAATGTCGTAGACATAATTTCAGAAAGGTATATCTCACTCTATGAAAACAGACGTACAGATATATCAATTTGAAATTGGTGCATAACAGCGGATATTCAAAACCAAATATTTGCCAACCGGCAAACAGCCCAGGTGATTTCCTCAAATATCACCGATTACAACGAATCCCGATATAATGAGGATGATCACCCAATTCCCAATAACTTACTCCCACTCATCATCTGTAAAACTATACAGGTGTGAGAATCGTACCTGGTAAATACATACCCTGGAGTAAGTATCTAATCGGGAAATCAGTTTTCCTTTAACATTACACAGTGAAACTGAAACATCGAAATGTTCCGATGGGGTATTCTGGTATTCCTAGTAATGCCTCTTCCAGATTCACGACTGTAACCGTATAGTTCTTTGCCACCTCTCCAAATCCCTTCATATGTCTTTAGTCATTACCTTCTGCACACCCATTAGGCCAAATGGTTTTCTTCCTTCCTTACCGTTCGGCACCAGCCTACGGTTTGGAAGAAGACTATCCAATAAGCATAATGGGTGTACTGTCCCAATCCTAGGAACACTCGCAATGAGAGAGGGTGAAGATAAAAGACAACCGAATAAACCTTATTCCTATTTCTCCTGAACCAGAATCCATCCCCGAACTGGAACAAGTTCCATTCGAGTTCGTATATAACCATACGATGGAGTATCCAAATAAACTGTGGATCTTCGTAGTGATACGGAGTGTCCTGGAGAAATACAAAGGTGATGTGGGAGTGGTAACGAAATATTTGGTTTGGTCGTGAATATCTGTTGCAATTTACTTTGCCCTCTTACTAATCCCTTGCTTTGTCTGAACTTAATACCTTCTGCACACCATCGTTATGCTAATTGGTTTTCTTCATTCCCTACCGGTCGGCACCAGCCTAAGGTTTGGAAGAAGACAATCCAATTTGCGTAATAGGTGTACTACCCCTAAACCAAGGAGTACTCGTAACCTGAGAGAGGGTAAAAGGAAAAGACAACTGAATGATCCTATCCGTTTTCTCCAGAATCGGAAACCATCCTCGAATTCCTTCGAGTTCGTATCTAACCATACGATGGTTTTGTCCAATGGAAGTGGACGTTCGTAGCAATACGGGGTGTCCCGGAGAAAAGGGTAAAAGTAGGAGTGGCAATGAGGTTTGCAACTCTGACAATCCAAAAGCCAGTGTTTAAGAAGGTTCGGTCAACTTGGTCACTGAGTCATAGTCTAGGGTCGGGTCAATGGTCGCTGCCAAAGAGAGAGAGAAAAGAAACACTCAGCGTGCACTCTAACCTAGATCAGAATGGTTACCAATTTATCTAATCTGGAATCCTCCCACTGTACCTCAAATTCTCCTCCAAACCTGAAAGAAGAATTAGTCGGGGTTACCCGAGGAGTAAACTAACTCATCAGTGGGAATCGGGATCCAACTCTCATCGCATGACAACGTGACGGAATCCGCTCACGGTATCACACTCCAGAAGGTATGCGCATATCTGGCAAGTTTCAGTACTTTTGAAACTCCCGATGTGATTTCTGCCCCATGCTCTTATGACCTTGACTTTGGCCAACATATCATAAGTCACATGTCAAGTTCTACCCGTCATTCTCCAGGTTAATTTGAATCCACCCGTACATACCCTTGACTTTGGCCAAAATGGCAGCACGACTGTCCCAAACCAACGCATCTATCTATGCTGCATATGAATACCCCAATAGCTACCAATCACTGTGCCTTGACTTTGGCCAACATACACAGCTTGAATACTATTGACCACCCATATGAAACGACGGAGGGCTACGAATGGTTTCTGGCGAAAACCTTTAACGTAATGAACTTGATATCGTCGAAGGAACGGATAGCTTTTAAAAATATAGTGACGAAAACCGTTGCTAAAGAGGTCACTCCCTGTGAAGGGATCTCGGCTCTTTCCCCGTAGAATGAGGTGCAGGATATTCCAAATGAATACCACGGTGCAAAGCAAAAGTAATCGGCTATAGTGAAGTTAATGCCCTGACGCAAACTTCTGTCCAAGGGGTCACTCCCGGTGAAGGGATCTCGGCCCTTGCCTCGTCGACTGAGGAGCAGGATATTCCAACTGAATACCACGGTGCAAAACAAAAGTGAACGTCCTTGCAATAACAGCTTTTTGAAAAATGTTCCAACAACATCAGAATAGGTTTGTTTAACTTGCATTGATCCAAATCAACGCAGTCCCATCAATTGATCACACCACAAAGAATGAAAATATACTGACGTACGTATATGCCATCTGCATTCGCCTCTGGGTCCCGTCATCACCCGTTAGGTTAGCTAACTAACGGCAGAGCGGGGACTGGACTAGCGCGGATGAAAAACATATACAACATCTACTATTATATATACCAATATATTATATTCGCTCAAGGCGTGAATAAAATGCAACATCACAGAAATGTACAGCATCACAGAACAATACAGATATCTGGGATCCCCGGGTTTCACAGAGCCACTACTGAAACCCGACGTTCCCCTGGTCGTGTGGATAGCCTGTGCAATGAAATCCTATACCCCCTACGAGTGCGGCGAATAGCCAGCCAATCCTGGAGTGAAGCCCCTTCCGTCCCAATGCCATGAGATGCGGGCTTGTTGCCTTCTAGAACCCGGCTATCCGTGCACCCCTCCGCGGGGTAACCCTAGTATAGAAAGTAAAATATACATACACCGGGTACATCGACCGCAACCAGGTCGTGCCCCAAAAGAATAATACAATCAGGCAGTGACGGCAGTCCACATGTCGGATGCTCGCCCCGCAATATCAAATGTACATAATACTACCACAACTGTACTAGCATTGCATCCAGGCTATCCCCCACGACCGATCCGCAACATCACAGCAAATACATAGAACATCAACGTGAAAGTCACGTTCGCAAATCCGTCTAACCGGGCTATAGAAGTTAGACCGGATTTACCGATCGAGTGATATTCACGGTCGCAGATATAATGTAAATACTGTGAAAAATGTGTTTAAAATATCCGACCGATCGAATATTAACAAGTGGGCCCCAAAACAAAACTGTAGCAGTTACAGAAAATATAGGCCCAATTTTAATATTCCAAAACCCCTGAAATAAACCCAGAAGGCATCTGTAAAAATTTGGTGATGTGACGTGCACAGTGCACCGCGGAAGGGCGGCAAGTATGGGGTTTCCGCGGCGGTTCCGCGCTCACACTGTAGCGTTACATCGTCGAATTTTTACAGAACTCTTATATTTTCTCGTACATCAATATTTTACAACCTGAAAAATTTTTGGAGACTAAAAAATTTTGACAGAAAACTGATGTGAGTGATATTGGGTTTTCGGAACTTTTCGATCGATCGGAACTTAAAAACACATTACACAAAGCTAGACTAAGTTAATGGTGAGGCTCTGATACCAATGTAAGTGCACGGCGGCGCCCCGGCCGTCAATCCGACGCCGGAATGCGGAAGCGGTGAATAACTTAAATTTTGCGGACTTAGCAAACCGGCACCACCGCGCACTTTAACCGGATCGAACCATTAACTAGTCTAAGCTATCAACAAGAATGGGAATAGAGATATACCGACGATCCAAGTCCTCCGGTCTTCTCTTCATCATCCCGATCTCCCGCGGAAAGTCTTGGCTCCACATCGTCGCCTCCTCGCCGGAAAGGGCACCACATCGCCTTCGTCTTTTACGGGCTCCCGCCTCAATACCGAGGCAACTCGAGCATAAAGCCGGCAACTCGACATGCTCAAGATATGCTGTAGAATGTAGTGTAGAAGATGCTTGTCTCTTTGGGGTTATGTTGTTGCCAATGAGGATGATGGAGGAAACAAGGATTAGAAAAATGTTGCTTGCATTTTTCTAGCATGAAAACTAGATCAAGAAAGAAAACTCTCATGAATGAAGCTCTCTCCTTTTCTTCTTCTCACAACCATGAAAGACTTATCATCAAGTGAGAATAAAGGGTGGAGGAAAAAACCATATGAAGCTAGAAGGGAGGTGAGTGTAGGAGAAGTCAAGAGGTGACCACAAACAAACATGAACCATGCTTGTTCTACTATTTAACCCATACCCTTTCAATCACAATAAAAAGCAAGTCAATGGTGCAAGATATGAAAGCCATCATAATCAATACAATTGCAAGAAACCCCCCCACAAAGTGTTATTTGCAAAACTGCAAATAACCCCCTCCATCTAAAAAGTCCGGCCGGGAAAGAACAAAGGAATACCGGCCGGAACGGAATGCAAACTGGCAACTCCAGAAAACTGGTCCCGTAATAAATTACAGGAAAAACCCCGATACTGTGCATACACACCCGCATCTGTATTCCGTCCGGATACAAATGCAAAGAGACAAAATCTACACTGTACTAAACTAAGACCAGCTTAAGCCAATGCCGGCTAGTTATATCCGTTCGATCCTGATCCGTGCAATACCGCACGTATCTGATCGAACCCTGCCATATACCTATACGGCTACTAGTACAAACCGTCCGATCCTGATCCGTGCAATACCGCACGTATCTGATCGGACCCTGCCATATCTCCATACGGCCTCTACAGCGTTTCGCCCGAAAGCTGAGTAACTGAAAGTGTGGTGGACTCTAAAGACTCGTCAATACTATGGCTGTGGATTTAACCACTAGCACGTCAGAGGTATAAGCCAATACGTGACGGGCCACCAGCTATTGACTAAAAGGGACGTCGATGAGCGAACTCATCCTGACACCCTACTGAGCCTGTCAGTGACAATATCCGTGCAGTCCGGTCCGTTCGTCTATGAGTATCGCATGGCGGGCCTAGGGGGTTGGTAAAAGTCAGACCCCCAAAAGCGGTACAAGTCGTGTCGGAGTGTAGCCCAGAACACCCTGAGATACTACTGGAATACCTACCAGTAAATCTCCTTGCCTTGGCCAAGGACTTTGTGTAATGGCTCTCCTAGACACAGCACGACCTCACCCCCAATACCGGGAGAGACGAACCCCTGAAGATACGCTCACTGCCTCCATGTGGCTCGGGACTGTACCCAACTAAAACCTGTTTGCACGACTCCTTTGAGCCGTGGTAGGGTAGTAATCAAAGTACAGTGGGAACTCACACGAGACAAATGACGATCCCCAGGTCGATGAACTAACCTGCACACATGTCACCAGGGAACTGCCATCTGACGTCTGGTATATGACCAACTAGCATGTTCCCGGCGAGTCCTGTCCGGTGTACTCATAACCCAATGAGCACCTGTATACATCTTAGGTGATCCAACTGACACCGGTGGCTTGTAAGACCGGCCACCGCCCCTCGTCGGGGTCTCGACTGTATACACTAGTCTACTAATGGAGTATCGATGCCCGGTCTCGAAACTCCCACGACTAGGGACCTTTAAGGATATGCTTGTAGACCCCCAGCTCCCACTTATATGATCGCCCTCATACTGCTGGTGGTCAAGCAAGAATCCTAGGGGCTCTATCAACGTGTAATAGCGACGTGTCATGTCACTTAAAACAGTACACGATGATAAAGGTAAACCAGATAGCATACTATCATCTCGAGTAAGACTGTCCTACCGGGATAGGTCCTCCCTCAATCATTACAATCACGTACCTGTGACCTAATAATTGACTCTGAGGGCACTATCTCCAACACCATGGCTCAAAGGAGTCGTGCAAACAGGTAGTTTTTGGGTACAGTCCCGATCCACATGGAGGCACGTGAGCGGATGGGCAGGGGTTTCGTCTCTCCCAGTATTGGGGGTGGAGGTCGCGCTGTGTCTAGGAAAGCCATTACACCAAGTCCTTGGCCAAGGCAGGTGAGATTTACTGGTAGGTACTCCAGTAGTATCTCAGGGTGTTCAGGGCTTGTCCGACACGACTTATACAGCTATTGGGGGTCTGACGTTACTAGCCCCCTAGGCCGGACATGCGATACTCATAGACGAATGGACCGGACTGTATATACATAGTCACTGTTAGGCTCAGTAGGGTTTCCGGATGAGTTCGCTCATCGGCCTCCCTTGAGGTAGTCCATGGGCAGCCGTTACGCACAGCTAGTACCGCTGACGGCTTATGGTTAAACCCACTGCCAGGGTACTGACGAGTCATTAGAGTCCCCCACAGATAGTTTCCCAAGTTCGGGCGAAACGTTGTAGAGGCCGTATGGTTTTATGGCAGGGTTCGGAAAATGCACATGCATTTACGCACTTGTTATTTTTCGGGCAGATAATACTGGTGGGCTTTGGTTTAAGCCGGATCCATGTATTATACAGAGTAGATATAATATCTGTCTCAGTTGCATTTGTATTCGGTCGTAATACAAATGCGGGTATATTTATACAGTTACGGGGTTATCCTGAAATTCGTTTCGGGATCACTTTTGGAAGTTGCCAGTTTCCAGTTTTCTATCAGCCGTATTTAACATTTGGTTAAATAAGGATTTATCTTTTCTTGAGATGAGTGTGGAAGCTTCTAGAAGGTTCTAGAAGTGGTGAGGTGTTTAGTGAGTCATGGTTGCATTTAATGATTCCATTAATGCTTGATGACTAGGTTAATGATTCATCATTTCATTAAGTGTGTTCACACTTTGTGTTCACACTAGAGATATTTTCTTATTGTCATCCCCCTCTCCTACACCCACCCCCCACCTCTATATATATGGCCGGCCCCCTCCTCTCTCTCATTGACTTGATTGGATTCATTTTGGTTAAAATATTATGATAGTTTCGGTGTATGGAATTTCACAGCTCATTTCATTCCATCACCCGATTCCCATGGCAACTTCATTAACTGTCCGTCCATGGTTTTGGACGAAGCGAGACAAAGTATTCCACTCATTCTCTACATCATTCTTGGTCGTCTCTTTTAGCAAACTTGACGACCGAGTTGCCTCGAGTCAGAGGCGGGAGCCCGTTTAAAGATCCGATGACGTGGTGCCACCTGGACGAGGAGATCGAAGATCGACGAGATCGGAGCAGCCGCAACGGAGCGTGGGATGATGGTTAAAGAACGAAGGACTCGGATCGTTCGGTATAACCTTTCTTCCCTCTTTGTAGATTGTTAGTTTAGCGTTAATGGCAGATCCGGGTTATAGTATGCGATAGCGCCAGTTATAAAAGTTTTTGTTCCGCATTTTGGCGTCTGAAAGACTGCCGGGACGCTACCGTAGATTTACACTAGGGGACGGTAAACGTCAGTCCCCTAATAGCGGTACAAGTCGTGTTGGAGTGTAGCCCAAAACACCCTGAGAATCTACTTGGAAACCTACCAGCAATTCTCACTTGCCCTGGCCAGGGACGAAAATGTGTAATGGCTCTCCTAGACACAGCGCGATATCAACTCCCAATACTGGGAGAGACGAATCCTGTCTAACCGTTACTGCCTCCAAGTGCTTCCGGACTGCACCCAACTACTACCTGTTTGCACGACTCAGTAGAGCCGTGGTAGGGTAGTAATCAAAGAACAGTGGGAACACACTCGAGGCGAAGTGACAGTGTCAAGTCAGCGGACTAAGCTGTACTCATGTCACCTGGGAACTGTTAACTGACGATAGGTATAATACCAACCAACAGTTCCCGATGAGTCTTGTCCAGTGTACTCGTAACCTAACGAGCACCTGCATACTATCTCCAGTACGACGTACTGATGGCTGTGGGACAGACCATCTCCCCTGCTGGGAAGAGAAGCGTATGCACCAGTCTACTTTGGAATATCGATGCCCTGTCTCGATAATCCTACGACTAGGGACCAAAATAAGGATGTGCTTATTGACTACCCAGCCTCTACTAGTGTAATCGCCATCATAACGCCGGTAGTCAAGCAAAGATCCTAAGGGCTCCATCAATATGTATCAGCGATATGTTAAAAGAAACATATACACATATTAAGATAGAAACAAACCAAGTAGCATACTACTATATCGAGCAAGACTGTCGTAAAACCGTATATATATCCCAAGCCTCCAAAATGTATTATACAAACTAGTACTATACAATAATGGCCTCTAGGGCATACATATCTAACAATCTCCCACTTGCACTAAAGGCCAGTTATTGGTGTACTGCATATCCAACGTCTGCGCTAAGGCCAGCTGCTGGCGTACCGCATACCCAATAGCTCAAAAAGTCGCTCGAACTGTGTTTGAGGGAAGGCCTTTGTGAATAGATCCGCCGTGTTGTCTTTTGTGTCCACTCTCCGTACCTCGATCTCCTGGCGATCAATGATCTTCCTGATCAGGTGATACCGCCTCAAGATGTGTCTGGATTTCTGATGGGACCTTGGTTCCTTCGCTAAAGTTATAGCCCCATTGTTATCGCAATACAAAGGTATTGGGTTAGCAATGGACGGAACCACCTGAAGTTCACTGATGAACTTCTTCATCCAGACCGCCTCTTTTGCGACATCGCTTGCAGCAATGTATTCAGCCTCCATCGTCGAGTCTGTGACGGTATCCTGTTTGGAACTCCTCCAACATACCGCCCCTCCGTTGAGGGTAAACACAAAATCCGAGACAGACTTGCTGTCATCTTTGTCACTCTGGAAGCTTGAATCGGTAAAGGACTCGACCCTGAGGTCTCCATTACCGTAAACCAGAAACATCTCCTTAGTCCTTCTTAGGTACTTGAGAATGTTCTTCACTGCCGTCCAGTGGTCCTCACCTGGGTCTGACTGATACCGGCTCACCACGCTCAGCGCATAAGTTACATCTGGTCTTATACATAGCATCGCATACATTATAGATCCTACCGCCAAAGCGTAGGGTATAGTGCTCATGCGAACCCTCTCCTCGTCAGTTTTAGGAGACATCTTCTTGGAGAGGGTAATTCCGTGCAATGCGGGTATGTTACCGCGCTTGGAATCCTCCATACTAAATCTCTTTAGGACGGTCTCTATGTACCTGGACTGCGAACGTCCCAGTAGTCTATTGGATCTATCTCTGTAGATCTTGATCCCCAGAATGTACGAGGCATCACCCATGTCCTTCATGGAGAACCGTTGTGACAAAAATAGCTTGACCGATTGTAGCATAGGAATGTCATTTCCTATCAAAAGAATGTCGTCCACGTACAAGACTAGGAACATGACAGTTCGTCCTACAATCTTCTTATAAACACAAGGTTCATCTTCGTTCTTGATGAAATCAAATTCCTTGATTGCCTTATCAAAACAGATGTTCCAGCTCCGCGATGCCTGCTTTAATCCATAAATGGATTTAAGCAACTTGCACACCTTCCCGCTGCTCCCACTGTCTACGAAACCTTCTGGCTGATCCATGTAAACGCACTCTTCCAAACAGCCGTTTAGAAAAGCCGTTTTAACGTCCATCTGCCAGATTTCATAGTCATGGAAGGCAGCAATGGCAAGTAGGATCCGAATGGATTTGAGTATAGCCACCGGAGAAAAAGTTTCGTCATAGTCCACACCAGGTATTTGACGAAAACCTTTTGCAACGAGTCTAACCTTATAGGTTTCCACCTGCCCATCTACATCAGGTTTCCTTTTGTAGATCCATTTTCATCCAACGGGTTTTACCCCAGGTGGAGCAATATCCAAGGTCCACACTTTATTGGTGTACATGGACTCCATTTCGGATTGCATTGCTTCTAGCCACTTATCAGAGTCCCTACTGATAATAGCCTGCCTGAAACCGGTAGGGTCATCTTCTTCCAAGATGCAATCCTCTCGATCCCCGTCTAAGAGAAAACCGTAGTATCTCTCGGGTGGATGAGAAATCCTACCAGATCTGCGGAGTGGCTGAGGTTCGTTTGGGGTTATTAAATCCTGAGGTTCTATCAAATCTTCAGTTTCAGTTTGCGGTCGCTGAATTTCTTCCAATTCTACCGTGCTCCCACTAATTTCTTTTGCAAGAAACTCCGTTTCTAAGAAAACGGCATGCTGAGCAACAAACACCTTCTGTTCCTCGGTGTGGTAGAATAGATATCCATAACCATTCTTTGGATATCCCACAAACTTACATAAAACTGACCGTGCCTCTAGTTTATCTGGTTTATGCGTTTTGACATAAGCCAGACAACCCCATATCTTAAATCTCTTAAGATATGGCCTCTTTCCATTCCATATCTCAAACGGAGTCTTAGGCACTGATTTAGACGGAATATCATTCAATAGATATGCTGCTGTCTGAAGCGCATGTCTCCAAAATGAAAGATGTAACTCGGCACTACTCATCATGGAGCGAACCATATCCAATAGGGTACAGTTCCTCCACTCCGAAACACCATTGTGCTGTGGTGTATAAGGAGGAGTAAACTGAGAGAGAATACCATTCTCTTTTAAGTAATCTAGAAATTCCGTGCTCAAGTACTCCCTCCTCTATCAGACCGGAGGATCTTGATACTTTTGCCAGTCTGGTTCTCTACTTTGTTTCTGAATTCCTTGAATTTCTCAAAAGCTTTAGATTTGTGTTTCATAAGATACACATATTCGAATCTAGAGAGATCGTCAGTGAATGTGATGAAGTACGAGAACCCACCCCTTGCATGTATAGACATCGGCCCACATACATCACTGTGTATGAGTCCCAAGAGCTCTGTTGCTCTTTCTCCATGTCCGGTGAACGGAGATTTGGTCATCTTCCCTTTGAGACAAGACTGACAAGTTTCATAAGATGAAAACTCGAACGCATTCAAGAGTCCATCTTTATGCAGCTTACTTAGTCTTTTCTCTCCGATATGACCAAGTCTACAATGCCACAAGTAGGATTCATTCGTATCTGAATTCTTCCTCTTGCGTGTGTTTTGTATATTGAGAACTGTATTCTGATTTAGAACGTAGATACCATTACACAGTGTACCTTCTGCAACCAGTACCTTATGAAGGTAAATGTTCATGATATTTCTATCAAGAACAAAGTTATATCCATCTTTATCGAGTAAAGAAACTGATATGATGTTGCAAACTATGGAAGGTACATAGTAGCAATCGTTCAAAATCATAGAATTTCCATTTGGCAACACTAGGTGATATTCACCGACGGCTGCAGCATTAACTTATGCTCCGTTCGCTACTCTGAGCGACATATCACCAGGTGCAACTTTCCTACTTTTTCTCAGTCCCTGCAATAAATTACAGCTATGAGATCCTGATCCGGTATCAAGTACCCAGGAGGTAGGGCTGACCGTAAAGCAGTTCTCAATTACAAGAACACCTGAAGTAGATGCAAAACCATGCTTCTTCTTCAACTGGGTATCCTTGGAATCCATACAATCCTCTTTCCCTTGCTCAAACTTATGACTGTTGTCACAAGTTAGAGCCGAAACAACGTTCCCCAACCCCGAATAAGAATTCGGATCGGTCAAGCGATACATTTTATTATCTTGATTAGGGCGTGAAATGGTTGCTACCTGGAGAGAGAGAAAAGAAACACTCAGCGTGCACTCTTTCAAGATTAGATTGGTTTATCAGTTTATCTAACCAGGATGGCTCCCACTGTTTCCTCAAATTCTTCTTAAAACCTTTTAAAAGAAGAACTAGTCGGGATTAATTGCACGTCACAATACTTGCTTAACCTTTCAGCCAGGCTAGTGTTGGTACTTCGAGGGAGGTTTTCCAACGCTTTCGCGAAGTTCCTTAATTAAGTAACCTCTTTTCCCTGGAGGCGTAGCCCCGCTAACACCGTTCTAGACACCTACTTGGTTTATAGCATTGATTGTTAAGTGAAATAATCTCCCGAGAGGAATCCAACTCAACAGTGGGATCGGGATCCAACTATCATTGTGTGATGACCTAGATGGAATCCACTCTAGTCACCACACTCTAGAAGGTATGCTAAATCTGCAAGTTTCAGTTTCTTTAGAAACTCCCGATGTGGTTTTTGCCCCTAACGGTTTATGACCTTGACTAGGTCAACAAACCATAAACTGTTAGTCAAGTTCTACCCGTCATTATCCTAATTGCATTAGACCCACCCGTACGTGCCCTTGACTAATTTAACAAGGCCGCACGACTGCCCTAACCAATCCCATTTGCAATGCACAGAAAAATATCATCTAGCTACCGTTCACTACTCCTTGACTAGGTCAACAAACGCAGCACGAATACTAAATAATACCAATCCGAAATGACGGAGGGCTACGGCTGGGTTTTTGGCGAAAAACCCGTTAACGTAATGAACTTGATATCGTTGAAGGAACATGATTGCCTTTTTGAAAATATAGTGGCGAACACTTTTGCTAAAAAGGTCACTCCCTGTGAAGGGATCTCGGCTCTTTCCTCGTCGAATGAGGTGCAGGATATTCTAAGCTGAATACCTCGATGCAAAGCAAGAATATTCGACTATAGTGAAGTTATTACCCTGACGCAAACTTTTGTCCAAGGGGTCACTCCCGATGAGGGGATCTCGGCCCTTGCCTCGTCGAATGAGGTGCTGGGCATTCATAACCGAATACCTCTGTGCAAAACAAAAGTGAACGTCCTTGCAATAACAGCTTTTTGAAAATTGTTCCAACAATGTTTTATTAGGTTTGTTTTCTTGCATTAATTTAATGCGTCCCATCAATTAATCCTACCATTGCATAAAACAACGAAAATATGACGTACGCTTATGCCATCCGCATTCGCCACGGGGCCCCGTCATTACCCGTTAGGTTACTTAACTAACGACAGAGCGGGGGCTGGACTAGCGCGGATGCAAAACATAAGCAACGCCTAAATAGATATCATATAGATATATATACACATTCGTCAGATGCAATGATAGCCATTCCAGATCACAGATGAACACATTGGATATACTAGGAATCCGCGTTTCGTTCGAGCCTGCAACAAAAGATGGATTACACGGTCGCGATGAATAGCCAAAACCCCACCCTACACCCCTACAGGTGCGGCAAACTACCCGCCAAATACCCGAAGCGAAGCAACCTCCCTCAACACCGTGAGTAGGCCATCGGCACTTCGAGGTACCCGGTAGTTTATGCACCCCTCTTTGGGTCTATCCTAGGAGCAAAAACAGTAAAAGAAATTATACAATGGCGGCTACAATCTCATCCCGGATGTGCGGCCATATAAATAATATTACATCAATTACAAATTACATGAATTGAAAGATAAAGAAAACTCTCATCTCACAACCCCTCGGCTATTCATCCGCGACAATCCAACGAATTCATATACACAAACTATCAACATTACATATCACAGATATGCACAATCCCCACTAATTGACGTATAGCGATTAGCCGACGTTCAGTGCATATATCACATTACAGATATAATCATTTAGCCAAAGTTTGTAGAATTCCGATCAAAATACAAATTTGTAACTACCCCAAAAAATAACATTTTTCTCTGGAAAATCTGGGCAGAAACAAAATATCCCAAAAATCCCAAAACAGCAAACAGAGGAATCTGCAACAAAGTTGAGCCGCGGCCGAGTCAACTCGGCCGCGGATCCACGGCGGAATGCATGGTTCCGTCGCGCTTCCGCGGCGAGTTGGCCGAGTCGGGGTCTCAAATTTCTTGTAAATTCCCAGAAAACCCTACCTGTATTTTTCATGTCATACAAAATATTTTTAGGCCTATTTTGAAAATTGACAGAAAATACACTTTTCGGTTTGTTTTCGGGATTTTTTCCGGATCGAGATTCTAAAAACTTTGCTAACAGTTAGTTGTTGCTTAGCTAGGCTCTGATACCACTGTTGGGTCCACGTTACCCACCCCGGTCATTTCGGGGAAGCGGAATAGGTAAAACGAAAAATTTTCCTAACTAGGCAACATGGACCGTTCAAAGAGGATCGTTGCTAAGCAAGAACTAACAAATAGTCTACAAGTTCTAACTACTATGTAGAATGGTTATACCTTGGTCTTGAACTCCTTCTCTTCTTGTTGTTGCTCTTCCTCTTGCTTGCTCCTTGTAGTCGCTTGAACGGATCCTCCTTGTCGTCTCCTATTTGCCATAGATGGATCCACCCGAGGGTCTCGAAATTGAGCTCCAATCTCAACCTAGAGATGACTAAGGTGTTTGGTTTACTAAACCTAATACCTTAGATTGAGTAGAGAAGAGTGATGGTGGTTTTGTCTCAAAGGTTCATGATTTCCAACTCATGGAACACTTGAACCTTGAGAGAGTAAGAGGGAGAGCTTTTTCATGAGAGAGAAAGAAGATGATAGAATGAGCTCTCATAATGCAACCATCCTCACAAAAGTGAGAATAATGATAATAATAATAATAATAATTAAGTATGGTGATGGTTAGTTTCAATGACCATTATCATTTCATGCAATTATTTCATTTTGTAAAAAACAAGCAAGAAAAAGTCATACCCATGAAATGATAGCCATGAAATGATGATGGTCAACAAGTCCAAAATGGTCAACCGGTCAACAAAGTCAACAAGTCAACAAAAGTCAAACTTTCAACTCAACCATGGCACAATAATACTTAATTAATATTATTAGTCATATATCATATTCTCATTAGGGTTAAGAGAAAAGTCAACGGTCAACAAGTCAACCAAAGCCAAATGGTCAACAACCCTAATGAGAATCCTTTGCCTCTGCCTCTGTCAACAGTGCATACACACCCGCATCTGTGCTCTAAGGAACACGAATACACTGAGACAAAACCAATCCCAAAATAATTACTAGGATCTAGTTTAAACCAAAGCCCACAAGCAACTACTGTCCGGACACCAAACGTGCACAAGTGCGTGGATGTGAACGAACCCCGTCGCAAAACCATGCAACCTCTACATTGTTTTGCCCAAAGGCGAGTAACCCCCTATGTGGGACTCTAAAGGCTCGACACTACGCTGGCAGTGGGTTTAACCACAGGCCGCAAGCGGTACTAGCTGTACGTAACGGTCCCCGGGTAGATGCCGATAAGAAGACTGATGAGGTGAACCCATCGAACTCCTACTGAGCCTGAATATGACAATCTCCGTACAGTCCGGTCTGTTCGTCTGAGAATATCGCATGGCGGTCCTAGGGGGTGGTAAACATCAGTGCCCTAATAGCGGTACAAGTCGTGTCGGAGTGTAGCCCAAAACACCCTGAGAATCTACTGGAAAACCTACCAGCAATTCTCGCTTGCCCTGGCTGTTAGTAATATGTATGCCCTAGAGGCCATTACTGTACATTGGATGTATATTGTAGTGGATGCTGGGACATATATAGGTAGGACTTTCTTGCTCGACATGATAGTACGCTATCTGGTTGCTCTTTATCTTAACATGTATACTTCCTGTCTCTCTGATTACATGTTGATAAAGCCCTTAGGATGTGTACTCGACTTCCAGGACTATGATGTAGATCATACTAGTGGGGCCTGGGTAGTCCATGAGTACATCCTTCAATGTTCCTAGTTGAGGGAATATCGAGACGGGGCATCGATATTCCAGAGTAGACTAGCGTATATCTTCTCGACCCATGCGATGGGCGATGGATGATCCCATATCCATTGGTGTTTGACATCAGAGATGGTATACGGGTGCTCAGTGGAGACTGGGTATACTGAACGGACTCGCCGAGAACTCCCAGATGGTATTATACCTCACGTCAGAAGGCAGTTCTCTGGTGACACTGGTACAGCTTAGTCTGTTGACCCGAGATCGTCATAGAGTCTTGTGTGTCTCCCTCTGTGCTTTGATTTCCACCCTACCACGGCTCTACTGAGTCGTGCAAACAGGTGGTTTTTGGGTACAGTCCCGATTCACATGGAGGCAATGAGCGATAGGAGGGGATTCGTCTCTCCCGGTATTGGGGGTTGATGTTGCGCTATGCTCGACTGGCCATAACAGGAAATCCCTGGCCAGGGTTGCAGTGACATACTGGTAAGAGTTATCAGTAGTTTCACGAATGTTATGGACCTCAAGTCGGCATGACTTATCGAGCTACTGGGGTCTGACGTTTACCACCCCTAGGCGAGTATGCGACATATCATACGAACAGACCGGACTGTACGGTAAGTGTTACTGGTTGGATTCACAGGAGTGTGAGCGGGTTTGCTCGTCGATCTTCTAATCGCTCAATACCCGGGTGGCCGTTACGTTTAGCAGACCGCTTGCGGCTTGTGGGTGTTTGATATGATCATCATCTGCTACCGGCGTATTGACGAGTCTTTAGAGTCCTACACAGAGGTTTCCTGGCTCAAGCGAAACGAGATAGGAGCGCATATGAGATATGTGCGGGACCGAGAATAATGCGTGTATGTGATACCGTATTCTATTCTCGCGATGAATGTATCGAATGGTTATATGCGATATAACCTAGTTATCGAATCAAGGATTGATTCGATAAGCCGATACATTGGATACTAGTCGGTTATATACGATATGACCGGATCGTTAATTCAAGTGTTGATTTAATGATTTAATGTATAATTATGTATTTGATAAATTACTTTGCATTAACTAGTATTGGTTCACTTTAAATGGATTTTCTCACTTGAATTGTGCAAGTTGTATATGTGATATACATTTGTGCACATGATTGTATCATGTTTGATGATACATGTTTACTTGGTTAAGTGTAAAGAATTAAACCATGGTTAAGTTTATGATTAGGGTTTTCTTTTTTCTTACTTATTTATTTATTTATTTATTTTTGGAAAAAGATGAGAAAAGAATGGTTGCTATTTTTGTTTTTAGTTGAAGATTCATGAAGCATTGACTAAGTCACCATTCTTGTCTCATGCTTAACCCTAACCATTCAAGTTAACCATGGTCCATTCTCTACAATTAACCAAGGGTTAATATATGATAAGTATTGATTTATTTATCCAATTATTCAAGACTTATCATATCTTCTTCTTCTTCATCATCTTCTTCTTCCATGAAGAAAGCTTGCTACATCAATGGCAAGTGATGAAAAAGTGTGAGAAATCCAATTCTAAAGTAAACCCACTTCCTATTTCTTCATCCTCTACCTCTTGCCAAGTAGTATAGGGTGTTTCCTTCATAAGTTTTCATGGCTTGGTGAAGGTGGAGCTTAATCTAGTGATGCCTCGACGTAGATCATCTTCGGCACGTTGTCGACGACCTAGTCCACCTATTTCTCCGATGAAACCACCGTGAGAGTCATGGTTCGATTTGGACAGCGGAGAGGACTTCATCACGGAGCCATGGAGGTGGAGGACCGGATCTACAAAGGTTGTAGCCCCTTCCCTTTAGCTATATTTCCGTTTACTTGCTTGCATCGCCTCATTATCTAGTTAACGATCCGTATTAGGGTTTGTAGGCACTTGTAAAATTTTAATTGGCCATGTTTGATACCTTGTGAGACTCCATTAGAGTGCCTAAGAATCCTACAGTGGTATCAGAGCCTAGCTAGAGCCTTAGGCGATGCGTTGACGGAGTTAGAAGTCCGATCGACCCAAAACCCCGACTTTAAAATGCTCTCTTGACAATTCTGTAAAATGTGGATTTTTGTAGATTAAAAATATGCAGAAAAATCAGCAGGTGATTGTAAGGGTTACTGCAAAATTCGATGGCCTAATTCCTTAAAGGCGCCGCGGATCCGCGGCATGAGCATGCTCATGCGGCGGTTCCGCGGCAGTTTTGTCTTGTTGTGCATCGAAGTTTGCACCGTAATTCTTAGTAAGAAGTGCTGGTTTTCCTGGGAATATTTTAATATTTATTCCAGAGTTTTATTTTCTGGGTTGTATTGGGAACTCAGTGTATCGATCGGATTGTCTAATTTTGTCAGTGTGTTTTTCCGGGGATTTTAGAATATGTTAAAAAGTTCGACCGGATATAAATACCCATTTTTTCCCCTGCCGGGAAATTTCCAATTGTTGGATTTTTCCGTAGTTTAACGACGTTCTAAGTAGTGCAAGTAACGCGATGGACCCTCTAGAAGACAACAAACCTTAACTCGATTATGTGACTGTCTTGAACTGCCCTTTGAACCTTCGGGTTTGGGGCAGTACGGCGTGCCACATGTGAGGCGTTGGCTTGACCCTTCTACGGCTGGACCGTTGGTACTGAGGCACGAACTGAATGCTGTTAGACTTATTTCATGTGTTGAGCCGTATCGGGAAAACTTGGGTGTTCGAATGTTCGATCGGAAAGTTTAACATTTTCTGTTTATCCGGAATGTGATACAATAATTGGAATTCACAAGTAGTTATGAGATAACTGAATGAATGTTATAAACATAGCAGTTTAGTCTCAATTGATCGGTTGCCACGGAATTTTGATGTGATCAAAAATCCGTCGCAATCACGTAGCGTACGTGGATACTCGCCGGGTAAACTTAATAGACAGCCTCACTCCATAGCCCCGACCAAGTGACTGTAGGAGAACCCCGTCGCCGAAAGCATCCGTTCGGGTGCTCGCGGTAGCGGTGTTCCGCCTTGGTGCACTTCGTCGACGGTATCAGGGGTGCGGCCGTCTACTGAAGTTTGCGACGAGCATTCGATCAGGATGTCGGGAATCTTGTTGAATTGCCCGACTTGATATTGGAAAGAGTTTTCGATAATGAGACTAAAATGCGGGGTTTATAATTGTTAGGCATGCGATATCTAAGGAATTCATTTGATTAGGCATGCGATGTCTAATGAGATTGCGGATTCCAACTGTTGTAGTTTTACACTTTCTTTTCTGTGACCGTAAGTGTAATATGTGATATCGCCGGTTTCGTTGCTATATGTCAACGACAATTGGGATGCGCATATTTACTTACGTTGATGACATGTGATGTTATGTGTTGCTGGATATGTTATATTGGATCGTCGTATTTGAATAGCCAGGGGGTTTTTATGTGAGATGAGTGTTTTTCTTTTTCATTCATGTAAAAACTTGTATGTAATATTCTTTTATTGGGGAACTTCTAGGTTGCGGAAGATGTCACCGTTGATGTATATTATTTACTTTTCTGCACTAGGATAGACCCAAGGAGGGGAGCACAAGTAACCGGGTTCTAGGGTCCAGTGGGAGACCATCTCGAGGAGTCGAGTCCGGGTCTCCTAACCCTAGAATTGGTGGGGTTGCTTGCCGCTCTCGTAGGGGTCTAGGGGTGTGGGATTGGCTATTCATCACGACCGTGGAATCCGTGTTTTATACTGGCTCGTATTGAAAACACGGACGTCCTAGTATATCCAATATTTCATATGTTTCTTCTGCTGTGTTTTATCTGTGATGTGATCATGTGATGTTCTGTGACAGATATTATATATAGTATATATGATATATTATATAGACGTTGCTTATGTTTTACACCCGCGCTAGCCCTGCCCCGCTCTGTCGTTAGTTACCTAACCTAACGGTGCAGACGGGACATCGAGGCGAATGCGGATGGCATAAGCGTACGTTATATTTATCTGTGATGTTTAGGTGGACTTAAATGATGGGATATTCATTAATGAGATTAATGAAAGAAAATAAACCTAATTGATGTTGTGGAATCGAATTTCAAAATAAAAACAGGTAGCTACAGTTCTTGCTTTGCATCGAGGTGTTCATTATAGAACATCCTGCACCTTATTCGATGAGGAAAGGACCGAGATCCCTTCACCGGGAGTGACTCCTTTAGCAATAACTGGCAGATGCTACACACTCGGTTTGTCCTTTTGATTGCTTCTATAGTTTCTTCTTTACACAGTGATATATATGATATATCCCACACCTCATTCGACGAGGAAAGGGCCGACGATCCCTTCACCGGGAGTGACCCCTTTAGCAAAACTAGAAAAGCTTCAAAAACATTCCATTTAAAAACCATTTGATTCCGCAACGAGATCAAGTTCAAAGCGTTAAAGGTTTTCTCATAAAAACCATTCGCAACCCTCCGTCATTTTAGGAAGTAGAGTACTTAGTATTCGTGCTGTGTTTGTTGACCATAGTCAAGGCACAGTGTACGGTAGCTAAGTGATGTCTTCCTACACCGCATATGATGCGATTAGTTAGGACAGTCGCGTGACTTTGTTGACCTTAGTTAAGGGTCATGTGGGTGGGTCTAATTAATCACGAAATGACGGGTAGAACTTGACTAGTACTTATGATTTGTTGACCATAGTTAAGGTCATAGGTGCTAGGGGTAAAAACCTTTATCGGGAGTTTCAAGTGTTGAAATTTGCAATGAGATTGCATACCTTCTATGTGATAGTTGGATCCCGATACCCACTGCGAGTAATTGTTACTCCTGGGAGAGTTTTGCACTTTACAATTAGCCGATCAAGTAGGTGTCTAGAAAGGTGTCAACGGGGTTACGCCTCTGGGAAAACGAGGTTTAATGTAATTAGGTCCGTGCGAAAGCACGGGGAACCTCCCTCAAAGTACCGACACTGTCCTGGCTGAAAGATTGGCGAACTTATAGAGTGTAATTAATCCCGGCTAGTCTTTCCTTTTAAGGTTTGAAGGAAGATTTGATAAAAACAGTGGGAGCCATCCTGATTAGATAAAATATATAACCAATCTGATCTTGCAAGAGCGCACGCTGAGTGTTTTCTTCTCTCTCTCTCCTGGTAGCGACCATATCACGCCTTAATCAAGATAATAAAATTGATGTATTGACCGAACCCGCTTGTTATACTGAGCTGGGGAACGTTGGTCCCGCTTCAACTTATAATTGTTATAAGACAGAGCAGGAATTTGGGGAATACCAGAATTCCTATGCCGCCCAAACGAAGAAAGTGCATATGATGCATCTCCTTCGGGTGTGTTCATTACAAAGAACTGTTTCTCAGTATCCTCTGCATCCTGGGTATATGATACCGGATCAGGATCCCAGATATATAATCTGTTACATAGGGCTACAAAAAGGTAGAAAAACTGAGAATGGGTGATAAGTTTCATGAGGCAGAATACAGGGCAAGTGTTGCAGCCAAGTCTGTTGGTCACTGTCACCCTGTATTACCAATACATTGATTCTGAACAAATGCTATTAGATACCGAACCTGATATACAAAATCATATCAGTCTCTTTATTAAAGAAATGATATAATTTTGTATTGTTGGATAATGTTTTGAACATTTCCTATATCAAAAGTTGATCGGTTCAGGCACGTTATCTAAAAGCATTGACGTTCTAAATCAAACTACAGTTCCTTGTATACTGAACACACACAAGAGGAAGAGTTCAGAAATGAACAAATTCTTCTTGAGGTATTGTAGACTAGGTCACATCAATGCGACCCGACCGGCTGAAGTTACATTTTAGATGCATATTTAAATTAGTTTGAATTTACATCTTGTGAAACTTGTCAGTCATGTCACAAAGATTAGATGACCATAGCTCCGTTTGCTGAAAACTGAGAAAGAGTTAGTAAACTCTTGGGACTGATGCATGATGATGTATGTAAGGTCCCCTGTCTACACATGCCAGGACTGGTTCTTTATACTTCATTACGTTCTCTGATAATCTCTCAAGATTCAGTCATATGTTCCTGTTGAAACATAAGTCCGAAGCTTTTGAGGTATTCACAGAATATAAGTTGGAAGTAGAGAACCAAAATACGGGTATAAGTATTATGTCCTATGATGAAATCAGGGAGGAGAATACTTGTGCATGGAATCCTTGGACTATTCTAAAGGAAAATGAGATTCTCTCTCAGTATTACTCCTCTGAATACACCACAGCACAACGGTGTATCGGGACGGAGCAATCATACCCTATATGATAAGGTATGCTCTATGATGAGTACTACTGAGTTACCTATTTCCTTTTTGGGAGTTATGCGCTTGAGAAGCTGCATACCTATTGAATAGGGTTCCAATCAAATCAGTTGCCTACCGCTTCATATGTGATATGGAAAGGGAAGAGCCCATGTATTAAGCAAGTTAAGATTTGGGATTGTCCGGCCTATGTCAAAAGCAAAATCCGGACAAGATCGAGGCAAGGTCAGTTCTGTAGAACTGGAAAGGTTCCAGCTATACAAACTGCAACTGATGATTTGACAGAACCAAAGGATTCAATAGTCCCCGACGAACCTCAGCCTCTCCGCCGATCTGGTAGGGTTCCTCGCCTGCCTGAGAGATACCTCGGTTTCTCGATGACAGTGGGAGCAAGGATTGCATCATGAGATGATGACCCAACCAGTTTCGAGCAAGCCATCAAGAGTAGGGACTCTGTAAGAATGGCTGGATGCTTAGTGATCTGAGATGGAATCCTTATACACCAACAAAGTATGGACTTTGGTTGCTATATCTGAAGGGTTAAATCCCCATCAGGAGCAAGTATATCTTGAGAAGACTACTTGGTGTAGATGGAAAAGTTGAGAATTTCAAAGCTAGACTTGTTAAAGGTTTTCGTCATCGACCAAGCACGGAAAATGATGAAACCTTTTTCCAGGGAATATGCTTAAGTCCATCCAGATCCTACTTGCCACGGCTATATACCATAACTACGATATCTGGTGGTTGGGTGCCATGACTACTTTTCTAAATAATGTTTTAGAAGAGTGCGTCTATAAGTACACAGCCAGAGGGCCTCGTAGACAGTGGGAGCAGCGGAAACGTGTGCAAGATGCTTTATAGGATAAAGCAGGCATCGCGGAGTTGGAACATCTGTTTTGATGGATTAGTCAAAGAAGTTGACATCATCAAAATGGTAGATGAACCTTGTATAAACAAAAAGGTAGTAGGGAGTATGGTGACGATCCTCGTAGAGTACGTGGATGACATACTCTTGTTAGGAAAGGAGTTTCCTATGCTACGCTCGATCAATCTCCGCTTATCACAATGATTTTCCATATAGGATCAAAGTGATACATACTAAATCCTAAGCTTTGGATCTATGAGATAGATCTAATTGGATGTTAGGATACTCACTAGTTGTAGTGAGATGATATCAATCGATCCTGGGGAGAATCACTGGAAGGGTTCCAGACTGATAAAGACGACTGAATGTCAGTCACAGGCATTGTCTTTACCCTCAGTAAAGGGACGGTATGTTGGAAGAGTTCCAAGCTAGATACCGTGGCAAACTAGACGATAAAGGCTGGTAACATCGCTATTAAAGATACTACCAAAGAGGCAGTTTGGGTGTATATTGGTTCATAAGATGAACTAGGTTCCTACCATTGTGTGACAATGGAACTATGGCTTTGGCCAAAGAAACCCTGGTCCCATCAGTGACCCAGACATATTCTGAGGCAGCATCACCTGATCATGGAGATAGTTGATCTCCAGGGTGATCGAGGTTAGGAGAGTAGACTCAGAGGACAACACAGCGGATCCACTCACGAAGGCCTTTTCCCAAAGAGAGACTTTTAGGGGATGGTTGAGTATTAGATACTACAACTACTGCTACAGATGGCCCTAGTACAAGTGGGAGATTGTTAGTAATATGTATGCCCTAGAGGCCATTACTGTACATTGGATGTATATTGTAGTGGATGCTAGGACATATATAGGTAGGACTTTCTTGCTCGACATGATAGTACGCTATCTGGTTGCTCTTTATCTTAACATGTATACTTCCTGTCTCTCTGATTACATGTTGATAAAGCCCTAAGGATGTGTACTCGACTTCCAGGACTATGATGCAGATCATACTAGTGGGGCCTGGGTAGTCCATGAGTACATCCTTCAATGTTCCTAGTCGAGGGAATATCGAGACGGGGCATCGATATTCCAGAATAGACTAGCGTATATCTTCTCGACCCATGCGATGGGCGATGGATGATCCCATATCCATTGGTGTTTGACATCAGAGATGGTATACGGGTGCTCAGTGGAGACTGGGTATACTGAACGGACTCGCCGAGAACTCCCAGATGGTATTATACCTCACGTCAGATGGCAGTTCTCTGGTGACACTGGTACAGCTTAGTCTGTTGACCCGAGATCGTCATAGAGTCTTGTGTGTCTCCCTCTGTGCTTTGATTTCCACCCTACCACGGCTCTACTGAGTCGTGCAAACAGGTGGTTTTTGGGTACAGTCCCGATTCACATGGAGGCAATGAGCGATAGGAGGGGATTCGTCTCTCCCGGTATTGGGGGTTGATGTTGCGCTATGCTCGACTGGCCATAACAGGAAATCCCTGGCCAGGGTTGCAGTGACATACTGGTAAGAGTTATCAGTAGTTTCACGAATGTTATGGACCTCAAGTCGGCATGACTTATCGAGCTACTGGGGTCTGACGTTTACCACCCCTAGGCGAGATATGCGACATATCATACGAACAGACCGGACTGTACGGTAAGTGTTACTGGTTGGATTCACAGGAGTGTGAGCGGGCTTGCTCGTCGATCTTCTGATCGCTCAATACCCGGGTCGCCGTTACGTTTAGCAGACCGCTTGCGGCTTGTGGGTGTTTGATATGATCATCATCTGCTACCGGCGTATTGACGAGTCTTTAGAGTCCTACACAGAGGTTTCCTGGCTCAAGCGAAACGAAATAGGAGCGCATATGAGATATGTGCGGGACCGAGAATAATGCGTGTATGTGATACCGTATTCTATTCTCGCGATGAATGTGTCGAATGGTTATATGCGATATAACCTAGTTATCGAATCAAGGATTGATTCGATAAGCCGATACATTGGATACTAGTCGGTTATATACGATATGACCGGATCGTTAATTCAAGTGTTGATTTAATGATTTAATGTATAATTATGTATTTGATATATTACTTTGCATTAACTAGTATTGGTTCACTTTAAATGGATTTTCTCACTTGAATTGTGCAAGTTGTATATGTGATATACATTTGTGCACATGATTGTATCATGTTTGATGATACATGTTTACTTGGTTAAGTGTAAAGAATTAAACCATGGTTAAGTTTATGATTAGGGTTTTCTTTTTTCTTACTTATTTATTTTTGGAAAAAGATGAGAAAAGAATGGTTGCTATTTTTGTTTTTAGTTGAAGATTCATGAAGCATTGACTAAGTCACCATTCTTGTCTCATGCTTAACCCTAACCATTCAAGTTAACCATGGTCCATTCTCTACAATTAACCAAGGGTTAATATATGATAAGTATTGATTTATTTATCCAATTATCCAAGACTTATCATATCTTCTTCTTCTTCATCTTCTTCTTCCATGAAGAAAGCTTGCTACATCAATGGCAAGTGATGAAAAAGTGTGAGAAATCCAATTCTAAAGTGAACCCACTTCCTATTTCTTCATCCTCTACCTCTTGCCAAGTAGTATAGGGTGTTTCCTTCACAAGTTTTCATGGCTTGGTGAAGGTGGAGCTTGATCTAGTGATGCCTCGACGTAGATCATCTTCGGCACGTTGTCGACGACCTAGCCCACCTATTTCTCCGATGAAACCACCGTGAGAGTCATGGTTCGATTTGGACAGCGGAGAGGACTTCATCGCGGAGCCATGGAGGTGGAGGACCGGATCTACAAAGGTTGTAGCCCCTTCCCTTTAGCTATATTTCCGTTTACTTGCTTGCATCGCCTCGTTATCTAGTTAACGATCCGTATTAGGGTTTGTAGGCACTTGTAAAATTTTAATTGGCCATGTTTGATACCTTGTGAGACTCCATTAGAGTGCCTAGGAACCCTACACTGGCCAGGGACGACAATGTGTAATGGCTCCCCTAGACACAGCACGATATCAACTCCCAATACTGGGAGAGACGAATCCTGTCTAACCGTCACTGCCTACAAGTGCTTCGGGACTGCACCCAACTACTACCTGTTTGCACGACTCAGTAGAGCCGTGGTAGGGTAGTAATCAAAGAACAGTGGGAACACACTCGAGGCGAAGTGACAGTGTCAAGTCAGCGGACTAAGCTGTACTCATGTCACCTGTTAACTGTTAACTGACGATGGGTATAATACCAACCAACAGTTCCCGACGAGTCCTGTCCAGTGTACTCGTAACCTAACGAGTACCTGCATACTATCTCCAGTACGACATACTGATAGCTGTGGGACAGACCATCTCCCCTGCTAGGAAGAGAAGCGTATGCACTAGTCTACTCTGGAGTATCGATGCCCTGTCTCGATAATCCTACGACTAGGGACCAAAATAAGGATGTGCTTATAGACTACCCAGCCCCCACTAGTGTGATCGCCATCACAACGCCGGTAGTCAAGCAAAAATCCTAAGGGCTCCATCAATATGTATCAGCGATATGTTAAAAGAAACATATACACATATTAAGATAGAAACAAACCAAGTAGCATACTACTATATCGAGCAAGACTGTCGTAAAACCGTATATATATCCCAAGCCTCCAAAATGTATTATACAAACTAGTACTATACAATATGGCTTCTAGGGCATACATATCTAACACCAGCATTATCAATATAAGTCGACGTTAGACACCCCACATGATGCGGGGAGGCGGAATAGGTAAAACAATTATTTTGTTTAAGCTAATATCGACTAACTTTACGAATCTTTGCTAAACCCTAACTAACAACATCATAGAAGTGATAAGCTACTATGAAAGATGATTATACCTAGTGAATCAAGTCCTTCTTGTTCTCGTAGACCACCTCCTCGTCGACCTCCTTGTTGTGATAGAATATCCACCCGAGAGCTACTTCTCCAAGCTTAACCTCTCACTTGAGGTAACTAGGTTGCTAAGAGTGCTAATCTAAGTAACCTAGAGGATATAGAATAGGATTAAGGATCTATTAGTCTTGCTAACCCTTGGATCTCAACACATGAGAGGTTAAGGTTAGAGTTGAAGAAAGAGAGCTTGAGGAGAGAGAATGTGAAAGTAATTATCAAATGGAAATTAACTCATATGTGTATATATATCATAAAGCATAAAATATCTTGCACAAAATATCTTTGCACAAATATCTTCATGCTTCATTTAATACAAATGAATCATCTAATGAGTCATTAAAACTATTAATGCTTCATTAACTCACTTGATGAATCATCTCCATGAGTCACAAAACCATTTAATGCATATAACACCTAAGCTCTCCACCTCATCAAACTTCTAGAAGCTTCTCGAGTAATTACGAGAACGCCCCTCCTATCCGTGAAAACACAGAAATACTGAGACTGTATAAATCCAATAATCCAATAATAGAATCTGGCTTAAACCAAAACCTGCTAGTATAAACTGTCCGAACATCGTACGTGCATAAATGCACGTGCGTGTCCGAACCCTGTCGTAAAACCATACGACCTCTATATCGTTTCGCCCGAAGCAGGGAAACTCTCTGTGTGGGACTCTAAAGACTCGACACTACGCTGGCAGTGGGTTTAACCATAGACCGCAAGCGGCACTAGCTGTACGTAACGGTCCCCAGGTAGATGTCGATAAGAAGGCCGATGAGGAAACCCATCCGAACTCCTACTGAGCCTGATGTGACAATCTCCGTACGGTCCGGTCTATTCGTCTATGACTATCGCATATCAGGCCTAGGGGCGGAAAGCGTCAGTCCCCTAAAAGCGGTATAAGTCATGTCGGGGTGAAGCCTATTACACCTTGAGAAGCTACTGGAAATCCTACCAGTAAATCTCGCTTGCCCTGGCCAGGGACTTTGCGTAATGGCTCTCCAAAACACAGCGCGATATTAACTCCCAATACCGGGAGAGACGAATCCTATCTAACCGCCACTGCCTCTAAGTGCTTCGGGACTGCACCCAACTGCTACCTGTTTGCACGACTCCTTTGAGCCGTGGTAAGGTAGCAATCTAAGAACAGTGGGAACACACTCGAGACGAAGCAGCAGTGTCAAGTCTGTGGACTATGCTGTACTCATGTCACCTAGGAACCGTTAACTGACGACGGGTATAATACCAACCAACAGTTCCCTGAGAGTCCTGTCCGATGTACCCGTAACCCAACGAGCACCTGTATACTATCTCCAGTACAACAGACTGATGGCTGTGGGACAGACCATCTCCTCAACTGGGATGAGAAGCATACACACTAGTCTACTCTGGAGTATCGATGCCCTGTCTCGATAATCCTATGACTAGGGACCTGAAAAAGAATGTGCTTGTAAACTACCCAGCCCCCACTAGTGTGACTGCCATCACAACACTGGTAGTCAAGCAAGATCCTAAGGGCTCTATCAATATGTATTCTCGATATGCTAACATATACACATATTAAGATAGATATAAACCAAGTAGTATACTATCATGTTTAGCAAGACCGTTAATATAACTGTGAATATCCCAAGCTTCCATTAAGTAATATACAAGCTAGTATGATACAATAACGGCCCCTAGGGCATATACACTAACAATCTCCTACTTGCACTAGGACCATGTACTGGCGTATCGAAGACCTATCATCTCGAGTAGCCTCTCGAACTGAATCTGAGGTAAGGCCTTAGTGAATGGATCTGCAGTGTTCTCCTCTGTAGGAACTCTCCGGACCTCGATCTCCTGTCGATCTATGATCTCCCTGATCAGGTGATACCGCCTTAAGATGTGTCTGGACTTCTGATGGGACCTGGGTTCCTTCTCTAAAGCTATAGCTCCATTGTTGTCACAATACAGTGGTATTGGATCAGCAATGGTAGGAACCACCTGAAGTTCTGTTAGGAACTTCTTTATCCAGACTACTTCTTTTGCGGCATCGCAAGCAGCGATATACTCTGCTTCCATCGTCGAGTCGGCAACGGTGTCCTGCTTAGAACTCTTCCAGCACACCGCCCCTCCATTGAGGGTAAAGACATAACCTGATATGGACTTGGAGTCATCATTGTCACTCTGGAAGCTGGAGTCGGAAAAAGCCTCGATCTGGAGGTCTTTTCCGCCGTAAACCAAGAACATATCCTTAGTCCTTCTCAGGTACTTGAGAATGTTCTTTACTGCTATCCAGTGCTTCTCCCCTGGGTCTGACTGATACCTGCTTACCACGCTCAGTGCGTAAGCTACATCTGGTCTGGTGCACAACATCGCATACATTATAGAGCCTACCGCAGAAGCGTAGGGTATAACTGACATGCGATCCCTTTCCAAATCAGTCTTGGGAGACATCTCTTTGGATAGGGTGATTCCGTGTCAAGCCGGTAAATTACGGTGCTTAGAATATTCCATACTGAATCTTTTCAGTACAGTGTTGATATACCTAGACTGCGAAAGTCCCAACATCCTCTTAGATCTATCACTATAGATCTGGATCCCCAGAATGTAAGAGGCATCACCCAGGTCTTTCATGGAGAACTTGTGTGACAAGAATCCTTTCACAGATTGTAGCATAGGAATGTCATTTCCTATCAATAGAATGTCATCCACATACAAGACGAGGAATACGACAGTTCGTGCTACAATTTTACTATATATACATAGTTCATCTGGATTTTTGATAAAGTCATATTCTTTGACCGTTTCATCGAAACAGATGTTCCAACTCCGCGATGCATGCTTTAGTCTATAAATGGACTTAAGCAACTTGCACATTTTCCCGCTGCTCCCACTCTGATTGAAGCCTTCTGGCTGATCCATATAGACGCACTCTTCTAAACTACCATTCAGAAAATCCGTCTTTACGTCCATCTGCCAGATCTCATAATCATGGAAGGCGGCAATGGCAAGAAGGATCCGAATAGATTTGAGCATAACCACTGGAGAAAAAGTTTCGTCATAGTCCAAACCAGGTCTTTAACGAAAACCCTTTGCAACAAGTCTAGCCTTATAGGTTTCCACCTGTCCATCTACACCAATCTTTTTCTTGAAGATCCATTTGCATCCTATGAGTTTTAACCCACCTGGAGCAAAGTCCAAAGTCCATACTTTGTTGGTATACATGGACTCCATCTCGGTCCGCATTGCATCCAGCCATCTTTCCGAGTCACCGCTCTGGATGGCCTGCTGGAAGCTAGTAGGTTCATCATTATCAATGACGCAATCCTCTCTATCCCCATCTATGAGAAAACCGTAGTATCTCTCAAGCGGATGAGACGGCCTACTACTCCTGCGGAGGGGTGCGGGAATGTCCTGTTCTTCTTGAACTACTGGTTCTACCAAACTTTCAGTAGTAGTTTGTGGTTCTGGAATTTCTTCCAGTTCTATTGCACTCCCACTTGTTTCCTTTTCTAAAAACTGATGTTATAGAAAATGGGCATTACGAGAAACAAAAACCTTTTGTTCCTATGCGTAATAGAAGAAATACCCCTTGAGTTCTTTGGATATCCCACAAACTTACACTGTACTGATCGCGCCTCGAGTTTGTCCGCATGCTGCTTTTTTACAAAAGCTGGACATCCCCATATCTTCAGATACTGAAGATAGGGTTTCTTCCCACTCCACATCTGATATGGCGTGGTAGGCACAGTCTTGGTAGGAGCCCTGTTCAAAAGATATGCTGCTGATTCTAGCGCATATCCCCAGAAAGATCGCGGTAACTCATCATTACTCATTATGGAACGTACCATATCTAATAGGGTTCGGTTCCGTCTCTCCGATACACCGTTATGCTGTGGAGTGTATGGAGGAGTAAACTGAGAGAGAATTCCTTTCTCTTTTAGGTAACCTAGGAACTTGGCACTTAAGTATTCACCACCTCGATCAGATCTCAGTGTCTTGATACTTTTACCGGTTTGGTTTTCTACTTCATTCTTATATTCTTGGAATTTCTCAAAGGCCTCGGATTTATGTTTCATTAAGAAAATGAATCCATACCTAGAGTAATCGTCCGTAAAAGTAATGAAATATGAAAAACCACCTCTTGTATGTATAGACATTGGACCACATACATCGCTGTGTATGAGTCCTAAGAGCTCGCTCGCTCTTACTCCATGTCCAGTGAATGGAGTCTTTGTCATCTTTCCTTTGAGACATGATTGACAAGTTGCATAAGATTGATATTCGAACGGATCCAAATATCCTTCTCTATGTAACTTAGTTAACCTTGTCTCATTGATGTGACCCAGTCTACAATGCCATAAGAAAGCCTGATTTATATCTGGAGACTTTCTTTTTAGTGTGTTCGGGACATTGAAAATCTTTAATTGGTTTAATACGTATATACCGTTATCTAGTGTACCGGACCCAATCAAACCATGATTAAGGTGGATGTTAACAACATCGCTTACAAACGTGAAATCATAACCTTCTTTTGATAACAACGATACTGATATGATATTACACGTTAAACTAGGTACACAAAAACAGTTGCGCAAAACCAAAATATGTCCGCTCGTCAATCCCAGGTGATAATCCCCTACGGACACAGCACCCACACTAGCTCCATTAGCAACCTGGAGGGTCATATCACCAACCTTCAGCACTCTACGGTCTTTCAGTGCCTGCAATGAATTGCATATATAAGAGCCTGATCCGGTATCCAATACCTAGGAAGTAGAGTTGATTGACAGACAATTTTCAATTACAAACACACCTGAAGTCGAAGCCACAGCTTGCTTCGGGTCTTGATTCTTGGCAATCCAAGCTTTGCAATTTTTCTTCCAATGGCCTTTCCTACGACAGTGGAAGCACTCGTCCTTTGCCACTACTGGCACCGCAACTTTTGCCTTTCCCTTAACTCCTACCTTACCAACACCACCTCTTGGTTTGGTAGCGGCCTTCATCTTCCTTACTTTGGCCCTTGCCTTGGACCTGCAAGAGGAAGCACCGCGAACAAATATAGTGGGTGTATCCCTTGCTTTCTGCAAGGTGCCCTCTGCACTCCTCAACATGTTAAGGAGTTCTGGAAGTTCAACTTCTTTTCCTTGAATGTTGAAATTCAGAATAAACTGGGCGTAGGTGGAAGGAAGGGACTGAAGAACCAAGTCTGTATAGAGCTCGTTCTCTAAAGTCGTCCCGAGGTCCGCGAGCTCTTCTATATAGCCAATCATCTTTAGGACATGTTCTCCTACAAATGATCCGACGGCCAGCCTCGACTGAAACAAGTTCTTCGAGGTCTCGTATCTTGCTATACGAGATTGCTCTCCATACAGATCTTTTGTGTGGAGAAATATGGATTCAAGATCCATATCCTCATGCCTCCTCTGATGTTCATTATTCATAGAGGCAAGCACGATGCATTTGGCCTTCGCGCAATCGAACTCCCAGGTCTTGTGGATTTCCTTATCCGCAATACTGGAATCTGGACCAGGGACAGCAGGTGCCTTAGCAGTAAGGACATACCCCAATTTGTCATATGTCAAAGCCATCTTAACATTCCGGAACCAATCTTTATAGTTTGGCCCTATCAATATATTTTTTCTAATAGTAACGTAAGGCCTGTCATGTTCTGGGTCGCTGCAATGAGAGAGAGAGGGAACACTTTAGCATGATGCTCTTGCAAGTTTAGAGTGGTTTTTAGTTTATCTAAACTGGATAGCTCCCACTGTTTTTCGAATCCCTCCTCAAACCAAAAAGGAAAAACTAGTCAGGACTATTCTCATCGTACAATACTTGCTTAATCGTTCAGCCAGGCCAGTGTCGGTACTTCGAGGGAGGTTTTACGACGCTTTCGCGAAGTTCCTTAATTAAATAACCTCTTTTCTATGGGGGCGTAGCCCCGCTGACACCTTTCTCGACACCTACTTGGTTTATAGTATTGATCGTTAAGTGACGAATCCCCTGATAAGTAGCGGATACTCACAGTAGGATCGGAATCCAAATATCATCGTGTGATAAAGCTGAAGGAATCCTACCAGAATTATCACACTCCAAATGGTATGCAACTCTTAGCAAATTTCAGTTTCTTTAGAAATTCCTGATATAAATTTCTGCCCCATGCTCTTATGACCTTGGCGTTGGTCAAAATGTCATAAGTCACATGTCAAGTTCTACCCATCATTATCTTGTTAATTTGAACCCATCCGTACATACCCCTGACGTTGGCCAAATGATAATACGACTGTCCCAAACTAACTCATCTATCTATGCAACAAATGAATACCCAGCAGCTACCAAACACTATGCCTTGGCGTTGGTCAAAATACATAGCTTGAATACTACTGAATACCCAAATGAAATGATGGAGGGCTACGAATGGTTTTGGCGAAACCGTGAACGTAGTGAACTTGATATGATCGAAGGAACCTGATAGCTTTTAAAAGGAGTGGTTAAAGCTCCGCAATTTAAAAAATATCTTCTGTTTTAAAATAACCGAGTGGTTTCTTTTAAACTGTTCCAACGATTCAACTTTGGTTTATTTTCTTTGCATTAATATAATGCGTCCCATCAATTAACTTATCATTGCAGAAAACAACGAAAATACAACGTCCTCTTATGCCATCCGCATTCGTCACTGGGTCCCGTCATTCACTCGTTAGCTTACTTAACTAACGACAGAGCAGGGGCTGGGCTAGCGCGGGTGTAAAACATAAGTGACGCCTAATAGCTATCATATATAGATATTGTACATTCGTCAGACGCAATAATAAGCATTCCAGATCACAGATGAACATATTGGATTTTCTACGAATCCGCATTCTTTTTGAGCCTGCAAAGAAAGACGGATTACACAGTCGCGATGAATAGCCAAAACCCCATCCTAGACCCCTACGGGTACGGCAAACTACCCGTCAAGTACCCGAAATGAAGCGGTCTCCCTCAACAACGTGAGTAGGCCACTAAACACTTCAAAGTACCCGGTAGTTTGTGCACCCCATCTTGGGTCTATCCTAGGAGCAGAAAACAGTAAATGAAATAATACAACGGTGGCTACAACCTCAGCCCGGATGTGCCCCGCAAAAGAATATTACAACAATTTACAAATTACATTTTAATGAAAGAAACACTCGTCTCACATCCCCGGCTATCCATTCACGAGAATCCAACAAGTCCACAAACACAAACCAGTAAAAACCATTACAGAAATGTGCAACCCCCTACCAACCGACATACTAGCAGTTAGGGGAGGTTTACGAACACATTAAAAAAACACAGATATAATCAAGTTAGCCAAACATCTTAGAATTTCGATCAAGCAAATACAAATGAATCTTATGCAAATAATTCTCTGTGCACCTGAAACCTGAGCAGAAACAAAACATGCCAGAAAATACAACATCAACACAGAAGAGTTACTGGGCAAATTTGGGCTAACTCGGCTTCAACTCGGCCGCGGATCCGCGGCGGATCGCTTGGAATCGGCCGCGGTTCCGCAGTGTTTTGGCCGAGTTACGATCCCAAATTTCTCCAGTAACCTTATAATTCCCTGCTTGTATTTTTAAGGGTCCCTGAAAAATTTTTAGACCCCGTTTTAAAATCGGCAGAAACTAGGTCAAAATGATGTTTTTTCAGGTTCGCTTTGCGATCGAATTTCTAACGACTTTGGTAACAAGTTAGTTATGGTTTACCGAGGCTCTAATACCACTGTAAGTCGATATTAGACACCCCATATGATGCGGGGAGGCGGAATAGGTAAAACAATCATTTTGTTTAAACTAATATCGACTAACTTTACGGATCTTTGCTAAACCCTAACTAACAACAACATAGAAGTGATAAGCTACTATGAAAGATGATTATACCTAGTGAATCAAGTCTTTCTTGTTCTCGTAGACCACCTCCTCGTCGGCCTCCTTGTTGTGATAGAAGATCCACCCGAGAGCTACTTCTCCAAGCTTAACCTCTCACTTGAGGTAACTAGGTTGCTAAGAGTGCTAATATAAGTAACCTAGAGGATATAGAATAGGATTAGGGATCTATTAGTTTTGCTAACCCTTAGATCTCAACACATGAGAAGTTAGGGTTAGAGTTGAAGAGAGAGAGCTTGAGGAGAGAGAATGTGAAAGTAATTATCAAATGGAAATTAACTCATATGTGTATATATATCATGAAGCATAAAATATCTTGCACAAAATATCTTTGCAGAAATATTTTCATGCTTCATTTAATACAAATGAATCATCTAATGAGTCATTAAAACCATTAATGCTTCATTAACTCACTTGATGAATCATCTCCATGAATCACAAAACCATTTAATGCATATAACACCTAAGCTCTCCGCCTCATCAAACTTCTAGAAGCTTCTCGAGTAATTACGAGAACGCCCCTCCTATCCGTGAAAACATGAAAATACTGAGACTGTATAAATTCAATAATCCAATACTAGAATCTGTCTTAAACCAAAGCCTGCTAGTATAAACTGTCCGAACATCGTACGTGCATAAATGCACGTGCGTGTCCGAACCTGTCATAAAACAATACGACCTCTATATCGTTTCGCCCGAAGCAGGGAAACTCTCTGTGTGGGAGTCTAAAGACTCGACACTACGCTGGCAGTGGGTTTAACCACAGATCGCAAATGGCACTAGCTGTACGTAACGGTCCCCAGGTAGATGTCGATAAGAAGGCCGATGAGGAAACCCATCTGAACTCCTACTGAGCCTGATGTGACAATCTTCGTACGGTCCGGTCTGTTCGTCTATGACTATCGCATATCAGGCCTAGGGGCGGAAAGCGTCAGTCCCTTAAAAGCGGTATAAGTCGTGTCGGGGTGAAGCCTATTACACCTTGAGAAGCTACTAGAAATCCTACCGGTAAATCTCGCTTGCCCTGGCCAGGGACTTTGCATAATGGCTCTCCAAAACACAGCGCGATATCAACTCCCAATACCGGGAGAGACGAATCATATCTAACCGCCACTGCCTCCAAGTGCTTCGGGACTGCACCCAACTGCTACCTGTTTGCACGACTCTTTTGAGCAATGGTAGGGTAGCAATCTAAGAACAGTGGAAACACACTCGAGACGAAGCAGCAGTGTCAAGTCTGCGGACTATGCTGTATTCATGTCACCTGAGAACTGTTAACTGACGACGGGTATAATACCAACCAACAGTTCCCTGCGAGTCCTGTCCGGTGTACCCGTAACCCAACGAGCACCTGTATACTACTCCAGTATAACGTACTGATGGCTGTGGGACAGACCATCTCCCTAACTGGGATGAGAAGCGTACACACTAGTCTACTCCGGAGTATCGATGCCCTGTCTCGATAATCCTACGACTAGGGACCTGAAAAAGGATGTACTTGTAGACTACCCAGCCCCTACTAGTGTGACTGCCATCACAACGCTGGTAGTCAAGCAAGATCCTAAGGGCTCTATCAATATGTATTCTCGATATACTAACATATACACATATTAAGATAGATATAAACTATGTAGCATACTACCATGTTTAGCAAGACTGTTAATATAACTGTGAATATCCCAAGCTTCCATTAAGTAATATACAAGCTAGTATGATAAAATAATGGCCCCTAGGGCATATACACTAACAATCAAAACGCCCGATCAAAATACGTACACTAAATACACGTATTTAATCGAACCTTAGTGCGTATCAAAATACGCACATACTATATCGTTTCGCCTGAACTGCGAAACCCTTTGTGTGGGACTCTAAAGACTTGACAATATGCCGGTAGTAGGTGTAACCACAAGCACGTCAGTGGCACTAGTTGTATATAACGGCTACCCAGGTATTGAACGAAAGGAAGCTCAACAAGCAAACTCGTCTATATCCCTACTGAGCCTGTAAGTGACAATCTCCGTATAGTCTGTTCTCTTCGTCTAAGAGTATCGCATACCGCATCTAGGTAGTAGTTAACGTCAGACCCCTAATAACCCGATAAGTCATGTAGGTGTCAAGCCCATTACCAAACCGAGAAACTACTGATCTCTAATCAGTAAATCTCATCCGCCCTGATCAAGGACTTATGGTGATGGCCAACTGAACACAGCACAATATCGACTCCCTATACTGGGAGAGACGAATCCTTGACGATCTCTCACTGTCTCCATGTGGCTCGGGACTACACCCAATTAAAACCCGTTTGCACGACTCAGTAGAACCATGGTAGGGTAGTAATCTAAGTACAGTAGGAACTTACATGAGACAAATAATGATCTTATGTCAACAGACTACCTGTACTCATGTCAACTGAGAATTGCTATCTGATGATAGGTATAGTACCATCTAGAAGTTCTCGGCGTGTCCGTCTGATGTACTCACCTCTATTGAGCACCTGTATACAATTTTAGGTGCAACACACCAATAGCTATGAGACCCTCCACTGCCCCTCGTCGGGGTCTAGAAACGTATACACTTGTCTACTCTGACATATCGATATCCAGTCTCGATACTCCCATGACTATGGACTTTTAAAGATGTGCTTATAGACTACCAAGCTCTCAAAAGTATGATCGCCATTATATCTCTGGTAGTCAAGCAAAGATCCTACAGGCTTTATCATTATGCATTCGCGACACGTAATAAAACGTATACACATCAATGATAAAGACAGACCAAATAGCATACTATCATATCGAGCAAGAATGGTCTACCTATATAGGTCCTCCTTCAATTATCTTAATCGCCTACTTTCGTTTACAATAATTGCCTTGAAGGTACTATAGCCAACTATCTCTCACTTACACTTAAGGCCAATTATTGCGGTATCGCATACCCACAGCTCGTGTGCTACCGAATACCCAACTTCTCTACTAACAGCTCGTGTGTTCGAGAAATAGCCTTAGTGAGTAGATCCGCTATAATATTTCTAACTATCTCTCTCTATATCTCAAACTTCGCGGAGATCAATTATCTCCTGAACTGAGCGATACCCTACCTCAGAATTTGTCTGGATATCTGATGGGACCAAGTTCATGAGTGAACAACTTTATCCAACAAATTTCTTTGGTTATATCCTCTGTTGAGTCAACTCCTGCGCCATGTCTATCTCAGTATCCGTTTGGAAACCTTTCCAACATACTGCCCCTCAAAAGAGGATTAACATATAGCTCTGACAGCCACTCTGTTATCCAAATCACCTTGGAAGCTAGAACCAGTAATCGCCTCCTGAAAAAGGCTATCATTACCATACCCTGAGAACATCCTGATATGTTCTTTACTGCTTCCCTTTGTTTCTCCAGGATTAGATTAATATCCTCTTAATACACTAAGTACAAAAGCAACTTCTATTCTGGTACTTGACATTGCATGACTAATCCAATTAGCAAAGCAATTGGTATGCCATTCATCTGAGTCCCTCTCCTCATCAGTTTAGAAGATATCTTTTTAGAGAGGGTGACTCTATCACCTGCAGGTACACCACCATACCAGGAGTCCTCCATTCTAAAATCCTTTAGAATGGTGTCCAAATACCCAAATAGAGACACTTTCCAAATCTTGATCTAACGACATAATTCTAGTTAACAGAATCCCCGATATTTAGGGCATGTTTGGTTGGGCGTTTTGAGCTCCCAAAAGCTCTTTTGGAGCTAAAAAATACTTTTGAAGAAAAAAATACCAAATAGGCCCTATGCCCAAAAACTCTTTTGGAGCTAAACAAGAAGAAAAAATCTTCTTTTTTCAGAAGCTAAAAAATAAAGTTTTTGGGAAAAAGCTCCTCAATTTTTTTATTCTTATCATCTCCTCATCACCATCACCCCATCTCGACCCTTGCACTTGATTTCTCTCCTCATCATCTCCCCAGTTTGAATCCTTAGGTGATCGAAGCGATCAAGGCCCCAAAATAATCGAGGCCCCCAGATCGAAGCCTTAAAAGATGACGATAACGAATAACCCTAGATGATAGAGGCCCCTGAGATCGACATGATCATCGAGAGGTTGATCGACGAGATCCAAGTTTTTAGCTTCACGCATCAAGCAATCGAAGCCTCTCGACTTCGACGAAGAATTCATAGATCGAGAACATGGATCTCAAATATTTTTCTGTACATATTTTTGTGAAGATCTTTTGATCTTTGTGAATTTTTTAAAAGTAAATTGTAAATTAAAAAAATAATGTTTTCTTTCATCGATTTCTCACAAATATTAAGAAAAATGATGCCCTTAATTCTCATTTAAACGGTCAACAACACTTCTGCAACTCTTAACAGTTTTTTGAAATAAACAGCTTTTCAAATCAACAAACAAATTTTATAATAGCACTTTTTCCTAAAGAGCTTTCTTCAACAATACTTTTTCTAAAATCTATTTTCGCAACAGCCCAACCAAATAGGCCCTTAATCCAGATTTTATATGGAGAAACTTTTGTGACAACCACAGTTTAATTGATTGTAGTATAGGATCATCACTTCCTATTAGGAGTATGTCATCCAAATATTAGGACAGTACTCCCTACAACCATCTTATTAGGTTCATATGTTCTTTTGATGAAGTCAAATATCTTGACTGTCACATCAGAAAAGATGATCCACCTCCGCAATGCACGCTTTAGTCTATAAACAGATATAAGCAACTTGCACACCTTCCGCTTCTCCCACTGTCTACGACAACTCTCTGGCAGAGTCAAATACACATGCACTTCTAAAGTCCCATTTAGAAAGACATTATAGTCATCCACCTGCCAGGTCTCATAGTCATGAAAAGCAACAGTGTCAAGTAATATCCGTATGGACTTCAGCACAGACATTGAAGAAAAAGCTTCATCACAATCAACATCGGGTATTTGATGAAAACTCTTTACTACAAGTCTAGCCTTATTTGGTTACTACCTTTCCACCGGCACTGATCTCGAAAGATCTATTTGCTCTTAATGAGTTTTACCCCTTCAGGAGCACCCAGCAAATTCCATAATTTGCCGAAGTGCGTGGAGTCCAACTTATATATCTGACATCTGGCCAACATCCGGAATTCACCACTTCCCAATGGCCAGATGATAACTAGTAGGGTCATCATAACCATGATGCAAACCTCTCTGTCACGGTTTACGATGACACCAAAGTACCTCTCGAGCGGCTGAGGTTACCTACTAAAATCAGCAGAGTGGCTATGGTTTGTCGAATCCAATTGAATCCTTAAGTTCTACTTTCTGTAATCGTTTGTGGTTCTGGAATCATTTTCAGTTCTACCATACTCCCACTAAATTCTTATGCAAAGAAATCCTTTTATAAAAAGGTAGCAAGTCAAGAAAAATGCAACTATTGATCTTGCAAATGGTAGAAGTTAAACCCTTGCAAAAACTTGGGATAACTCACAAACTGCCATTACTGAAGTGTGCCTTGAGTTCGTCCGGATTCTGTTTTTAAAAAAAAACCAGATAACTCCATATCTTAGCATTCATAAGATGTGCAACCAATATATATTCATATAGAATCAAAGGCACTAATTTAGATGGAACCAGATTCAAAAGATTATGCAACTGTGTCCAGTGCATATCCCTAAATGGAAGAAGGCCATACAACATTACTCATTAAGGAGCGCATCCACGAACGAGTAACCTGATTGAGAATCAAGTTCTCAATATTATTATGATGGAATATCTAGCATAAGTATCTACATCTTTGATCACCTCTAAGAATCCTGATATTTCCAACATATAGTTCACTATTTTATTCTTATACCTATAACTTCTCAAAATTTTGGACCTTGTATTTCAACGATATGCGTGTCTAAAACCAGAGAAGTTATAAGTAAACGGAATATAATATGAGTACCAACCCCTTGTCCTAATGGACTGGACAACATACATTATAATGTATAAGTCCTAAGAGTTTTACTAACTCAAAATCTGTGTGTCGTTAGTTGAAAACTATATTTTTGTCAAGAACGACTATACCGTTATTCAATGTACCTATCTTATCCTCAACTGATAGAGGTAAATGTCCAAGATATATTTTCAAAATTAATATCCCACTTTATAAAATAAAGATATAGATATTTCATTTTAAAAATTGGTACATATATAACAACGGCTGTTCAAAAAACCAAATGTTTGTCGTTTGGCAAACCCAGGTGATTTTCTAAAACATCACCAATTACAAAGAATTCTTATATTGAGAATCTAATCACCCAATTCCCAATAGTCTGCTCCCACTTATCATCTATAACATCATACAGATATGAGAATCTCAACCGGTATATACATACTCTGGAGTCAGAATATAATTGAGAAAGTACTTTTCAATCACTACTGCACAGGAATACTAAAACATTAAAATATTTCGAAGGGGTGGCCGAGTATTCCTAGCAATGCCTTTTTCCAATGGCCAGATTCATAGCACTAGTCGCAATTTCCTTTGCCTTCACTTCAATCTTTCTATATGTCTCTGTATATTACCTTCTGTACACCATACTTAGACTAGTTGGTTTTCTTTCTTCCCTATCTGTCGGCACCTGCCTAAGATTTGGAAGAAGACTCCTAAGATTTGGAAGAAGACTATCCAACAAACATAACTGGTGTACTCTCCTTATACAAGGAGCTCACAACTTGAGAGAAGGTGAAGAAGGGAAGACAACCGAATTATATGATTCAATTTCTCCAGAACCCTTAGCCTTCTTCGACTGAAGAAAATTTTTCAAGTTCGTATGTAACTATACGTGATGGTCGTTCCAAGAAATATGGATATCCGTAGTGATACGGAGTGTTCTGGAGAAGGCAAAAGGTAAATTAGGAGCGGAAAGGATATATGCGACTTAGTCGTGAATCATGACAAACCAAAACCAAGTTTGTAAAAAGGGTCGGTCAACTTGGTTTACGAGTTTTAGTTTAAAGTCAGTCATGGGTCACTGCCAAAGAGAGAGAAAAGAAACACTCAGCGTGCACTATATCAAGATTAGATTGGTTAATCACTTTATCTAATCAGGATAGTTCCTACTATTTCCTTGAATTCTCCTTCAAACCCTAAAAAAATAAGTAGTCGGGATCATTTACATTTTATAAGTTTGCTAACCGTTCAGCCAGACCAATGTTGGTACTCCGAGAAAGGCTCACCATGCTTTCACACGGACCTAATTAAATAACCTCATTTCTGCAGAGGCGTAACCTCGTTAACACCTTTCTAGACACCTAATGGGTTATTTAGTTATGAAGTGAAAATATTCCGAAGAGTAAAACCTACTCACAGTGAAAATCGGAACCTAACTATCATTATGTGATAATTTTGATGGAAGCCAAAAAAATTACCACACTTCATAGGGTATGCGCATACTAGGCGAGTTTCCTTTATGTTTGAAACTCCCGATATGGTTTTTACCCGAAGGACTCTAGTGACCTTGACTAATGATCAACAAATCATAAAGTCCTAGTCATGTTCAACCCATTATTATCCTGGATTGCATTAAACCCACCCGCACGATCCTTGACGAATGATCAACAAAGTCACACGAATGTCCTGATCAATCGCATATCTGTGGCATATAAAAGTATTACAGAGCTACCAAACACTATGCCTAAGCGAATAGCAACGACAAATATAACACAAATACTAAGCAATACTAATCTGAAATGACGGAGGGCTACGGCTAGTTTTTAGTGAAAACCTTTAACGTAATGAATTTGATATCGTTGAAGGAACATGAGTGGCTTTGAAAAGGAGCGGTTTAGGCTCCACTTTTAAAACAATTGGTTTTGAAGAAATCGAGTAGTTTTTAAAAAATAGTTCCGGCAACATCATATTAGGTTTGTTTTCCTTGCATTAAACCTATAATGTGATCCCGTCAATCTATATTTCTAAGCCACACAGAAATAACCAAAATAGCATACTTTTATATGTCATCTGCATTCGCCATGGGGTCCCGGGTCTTTACCGTAAGGTTAGTTAACTTACGGCAGAGCGGGGACAGGGCTAGCGCAGATGCAAATCATATAGAAGCATCTAATAACATATATATATATATATATATATATATATATATCAATCACAGACAAATAATAAACATCACAGGCATGGATTAACAACAAATAAAATAGAATAGCGGATAATCTAGAAGCCCTGTGTTTCGTTCGAACCGCAAACGAAAACCGACGTTCCTCGGTCGTGTTAATAGCCCGTATAAACTCGAGCCAAGACCCCTACGAGTACGGCAAGTTACCCTCCAATTCTAAAAGTGAGGCAACCCACAATCAATGTCATGAGTGGGCCATCCGGCACTTCTAGAAATCTAGTAACTTGAGCATTCCTCCGTGGGTCAGAGCTGCACTACTATAAGTGCGGTGAATAACCCGTCAATCCGAGAATGAGGTGGCCCGGTCTCAACTCCACAAGATGGTCATCTATTGCATTCTCGAATCCGGCTACCCGAGCACTCCGTCGCAGAGTATTCTAGTACAAGTAAAAAAAATATACGCAATAGTGACAACGACCGCAAGCTGGACATGTCCCTGAAAGAATATACATCAAGCGGCAATGATGGCTGCAATCCGGCCGCTCATCCTGAATAAACGAATACAAACATATCAAAACTATACAAACAAATTGCATAATGGGCTATCCAATAACGACAATCTGTCTAAACCATCACAAGATATATAAACAAACCAATACAATAAGTAACCGGTGTGTAACCTCGTCTAATCAAACATATAGCAATTAGACAGCGTTAAGTAACATACAAACAAAACTACGGATCATAAACGATGCATTAGTTTCGACCGAAAAGTTTCCCGAATTTGCACGAACGCAAAGATAACATATACTGAAATCTCGGGTAAAACGAAGTTTACCAAAAATCAAGTTTTCCAATATCCAAGCCACCACAAAAATCCAGAGACCTAATCCTAATTTTGGGCCGCAAATTAGGGTAAAAATGAATAAAAAAGCAGTCTAAAATTAGAGTTAGGTTATCGGGTTTCGTGCCAAGTTTTATTATCAAATGAGGAGCTCTTTGCAAGTGTCAAATAATTTTTTAGATACTTTGAAATTTTCAGAACAGAGACTTGGTTTTAGAAAATGAATACGGTTAAAATTTCAGTTTCGAAATGCTTGCATCATCTATAACTAGTTAAGTTGTTTGGCATAGCTCCAATACCACCGTAAAGACCCTAATACTCGCGCCACAAGACTCACGGCGAAGGCGGAAGTGAAAAAAAAAATTATAGTAAGCACTAACGACCTATACTGTAGAATCGATTCCAAATACTAAACTAAATATCTAAACAAGCAAGGTTAGGGGCTAGCTACCTTTGTAGCTATTGACCCTAAGAACTTCACTTGTTATTGTTAGTTTTGATGATTAAAAAACCTATAATTGTGATCATATTAAAAATTATGATAATATTTTTTTCATATAATGATTTATCTTTTTGAACTAACCCTATATTGTGTACAAATATAGTTTATACATTTCAAATAAAAATGATATACAATAAGAGATGGCAAAGATGGCAACTTCATGAGCTTGAACATGCAACAACCTCTTCATATCAAATAGCAAAAGAAGCTTGAAGAATTCAAGACTCAAGAATTAAAAGTGATTGTAATTTTGGTTAAGTTTTCAGTAGGGAATAGGTATGACTTGTAAAACTCTTTTAGATTTTGTAAATACAAAATTAAGGGCATAATTTAGAAAACATCCTTTTATAATAATATGATATTTTAGATTATGACAAAGGAGTTTTTAAATTTATGTTTTCTATAATTAAGTTTTAAGACAAAACACATTGTGGCATTTTTAGAGAGTTTTTCTTTGAAATAAAAATCTCAAGCACAAAGTGAGTTTAAAAGATGTTCTTTACAAAATTACTTTCGTGTCTATTGAAAAAAAATTTATGAGAATTTTTTTGAAAGAATTTTTTATGGAATTATATTTTTCATAAAGATTAAGAAATTTTAAATTCTTTCCATAAAATTATTTGATTGAGAGATTTCATATTACTTTCATTTTGATTGAATATTTGATTGATAAGAATTCAAATTATTTTCATGGATATTTGATTGAAAGAATTTAAATATTTTCCTTATTAAAACATATGATTGAATATTTGATTCCATGAATACTTGATTGAGAGTTTTCAAATATTTTCCTTATTAAAACATTTGATTGAAAGATTCCAAATATTTTTCTTATTAAAATATATGATTGAATATTTGATTCCATGAATATTTGGTTGAGAGATTTATGGAGATTCACATTTGGAATTATGTTTTAATTAAATCTCTAATCTGATTTACTCCCAAAATATTTCCTTATTTTTCAGTAAATCTTTGAGAAAATCAGTTTGCAAAATTTATCATTTTTCGCGGTTTTTCACTAAGCGGATGACTTATAGTCGACCGGTCACTTGATCGCTAGCACACTGCGCTTTAATTTGAAAATCCAGAGTCGACTGAACTGCCGATCGGTCTCTTTTGAGCGGTCGACCGCTTTAGGAGTTAGTTGACAGATACACTGGACCACGCGACTTTCTGGATCTATTTTTCTGCAGTTTTTCCTTGAGCTGATTTTTATGTTTACCATATTTGCTCAAATAAATTTCCACACTTTCAAACTTGAATTACAACAGCTAGTTTTTTTTCTTAAATGGAAATTTGATTTATTATAGCACAAAAGGTAACAACTTTTTCATTATAAAGTGAGAAAAGGTATTCATGTTTCATCATCCATTCTCTTGTGATTAAGCTTTACACATGAAACCTTTTTTACTCTTCTCTCAAAAAATTATACTTAAATACTCTACAAATTAAATGCCTTTAACTTGAAATATTTGCTCAATCAAAGAGTTACAGTGTGCAATCCATCTTTCTATATTGTACTTCTTTGCTGGTAATTCAACCTTTACTTGTGAGGTTGGGGTGTGTGCTTGAATCTCGGGTATAAACATTCAAGAAGAGCTAGAGGCCATTATACTCAATTCAGGTTTGATCTCTTTCCGCATAAAAAGATCGGTTTTAGTGAAAAATCTTCACGACGGTGAGATAGTCGTGGAGGACAGGACTAGGCAAAGTTGCTGAACCTGGATAAATTCCTTGTGTTTGTTTCTTCTTAGCTTGCATTTTTGTTTTAAATTAACTCTGTGATAAGGCGTTTGATATATTATTAGTGTGAACATCATTCTAGCTAAAACTGTTTGTATGAGGTATTATTTTTAAATAGTTGCCTTCACCCTATTCATTCTCCCTCTAGGGTGATTTTCAATTGGTATCAGAGCTAAGGTTTTTTTTCAATACTTAACAGTTTTTGAGTAGATCACATGACAACTCACACTTCGCTTGAAATGTCTATCAAGGAGGGTATCTCTTACACACGGGCTTCTTATTTTGACGGGAATGAATATCCGGCATGAAAGATAAGGATGTCAATTTATCTTAGAGCACATCATAAGGTTTTGGGTAAGATTCAAAAGACATATGTTCAACCTACCGAAGAGGACCAAACTAAATGGTCTGCCAATGAATTTAATTCTCTAGACTTAAATGCAAAGGCTATGCATTTAATTTTGAATGCTTCATCTACCATTGAATTAAATCGTGTTCTCACTTATACTACTGCATAGTATTTGACATGCTATTTAACTAATCTATGAAGGTAATTCCGTGGTAAAGGAGGCAAAGATAGAACTATGGTTCACAAACAATGAAAACTATAGATTGTGTCCAAATGAACCTATTGATGATATGCTTACTTGTTTTTCTACTATCATAAATAATCTCGCTTGTCTTGGAAAGTTTTTCTCTAATGCAGAAAAGGTACGAAAAATTCCCATATCCCTTCAAAAGAATTGGGAAATTAAGGCAACAACTCTCAAGGACATCTATCAAGTTAGCAAGATGACATATCAAGAAAAGCTCAAAACTTACAAGATGGAACTTAAATCCTACGAAGAAGAAGAAGCAAAGCAAGCACCAAAGAATTGCATTGCTCTGCAAGTAATGGACAAATCAAATAAAAAAGAGGAAAGTTATTCGGAGGAAGAAATGACATTCATTACTGGAGGACTGCGAAGGGTGTTTCAATGGAGGAAAAACAACATAGGTGAGATATATAAAAACAAAGATAAAACTAACCCATCAATCTGTTATAGATGCAGAAAACCTGGACATATGAAAACCGAATGTCCATTGATGGCCAAAGAGAAGTACAACAAGAACTCGAAGAAAAAGTCTCTCAAATCCAGAAATTAATCAGATTCAGATGCAAGTAAAAACGATTCAGAATGTGACACAGTCGACATGAGCTTTATGGCAAAAGAGGTAGAATGCGAATTTTCTTATGATGAGTTAAAAGAAATTATCACTGAATATGATAAAACTTTTACTAAATCAATGGAAATATATAAAGAGCAGAAAAAGGCTTTAAAAATTGTTTCTGCTGAGAAAAATACTGTTAAAATTAAATGTCTCTCTCAAACTTGATAATGTTGATACTTCGTTTAAATCTAAAATGGATATATTATTGAATGATCTAGCTGCTATTAAACATGTTCATGATAATCTTGTAGTAGAACATGATAAGTTAGTTGTTGATCATGATAAGTTTATTAGCACTCACAACATTCTTGTGCAAACTCACGATTTATTTAGTGATATGCATGATAAACTTATAATTTATTTTGATGAGTTAGTTGTTGAGAATAATTTCTTAAGAACTAAGGTTGATGATCTCGAATCTGTATTAGTTAAGTTTACCGAAGGCAAGGATAGTTTAGATCTCTTACTAGGAAAGACGGAAGGGATTCAAAATCGAAAGGGTATTGGTTATGAAGGTGTCAGTGCTCCTACATCTACTAGAAAATATGCCTATGTTCCTCGAAAAAATTCTTCCCATGTTTACTATGCTTATATGTATGCTCCTCGTAGAAATAGTTCTTATGTGCATGATAAAAGATCTAATTGCTCTCCTCATATTGATACTTCTTGTTTCTTTATGCATGCCCATAACTTACACAAGCCTAAACTCATGCATAAGACTCAAACGGACAAAACACACTTTACACATGCCATATGTAATTATTGTAATAAATATGGTCACATATATCGCAATTATAATTCTAGGAAAAATATTTATTATCATCCTCTTTTTAAAGCTAACTCTGCAGGACCCAAAAGGATTTGGGTACCAAAAACCGTTATTACTTCTTTATCTACAAGAACACAATAAGGAAAGAGGTGAAGAACGGTGGTACTTCGATAGCGGTTGCTCAAAACATATGAATGGAAATATTGAGCTATTCGTCATCCTATCGAGAGAAGATAATGGTACCGTAACCTCTGGAGATGATCACAAAGGTAAAATTATAGGTAAAGATACCATAAAATTTGGTAAGACTATTATAGAAAACATCCATCTGGTTATTGGATTAAAGCATAACTTAATTAGCATTAGTCAGTTTTGTGATAAGAGATATAATGTACCTTGTAATAAAGATATGTGCATCATTAATGATAAGGAAAGTGGTCATTATTTATTTTCAGCACATAAATTTAACAATATTTGTATTATACGTATTAATGAATTCTGTAGTCAAAAACTTAAATGTCTAAATGTTATGCAAGAAAATTCTTGGATTTGGGATCGAAAATTAGGGCACACTTCCATAGGGTATATTTTAGACATCTAAGAAAGTGCTTGTAAGAGAACTTCCATAAGTCAAATTCTTTAAAGATAAAGTGTGTGAAGTTTGTCAAAAGGGCAAACAAAAAAAGTTCATTCAAATCGAAGAATTGAGTATTGTGCATGAAGATATAGATGACATACAATCAAAAGAGATATGATTAGAAGTTTATTATACAATACTGCGAGTAGACTCAATATTATGCATTTTGTATTTCTTTGTGCAAGAATTCTGTCCAACTTTAAAGAAATTCATTTGATTGTTGTTAAGCGCATAATTAGATATCTTAAAGGTACACAAAACCTTGATTTATGGTATCCTAAAAATTGTTGATTTGATCTAACAAGCTATTCAGATACAGACTATATAGGGAGTCAAGTTGATAGACAAAGCACAAGCGAGTCGTTTCAATTTTTAGGACATTGCCTCGTGTCTTGGTCATCCAAATAGTAGAACTTAGTAGCTCCATCAACCGTTGAAGCAGGATATGTTGCAGCCGGAGCATGTTACGCTTAGACATTGTGGATGAAAAATACGTTACTAAACTATAATATAAAAAAAATTGATCATATTCCTATCATGTGTGACAATACAAGTAACGCCGATATGATTAGGAATGCCTATAAACACAGGAGAACTAAGCAAATAAATATCCGATATCATTTCATTCATGAGTATTTCTTATCATGTGATATTTTATTTGAATGTGTTTCTACTAAGTTTCAACATGCTGATATTTTTACTAAGCCGCTTGATTTACAAAGGTTTCATTTTATTCGTCGCGAATTAAACATTTGTGACATATAATTTTTCACGGCTGAAATTTTCTATATTAAATGTTGGTTTTTTTAAAGATTTTTTATCTAAAGGTTTATAGATTTTTTTCTGATTTTTTCTAACTTAAAAAAACAATATTTCTAAGAAGGGTTAGGTGACCGGTCGACTGACCAATATTTTCACTCATCTCTGAATTTCATTTTTCCAAAACAGGCGACTAAATGGATGACTGAACAGTCGACTGCACGGGTTCAGGCTGCTATAATTGGGACAAATTTTAGATCTAAAACTCATTCTTTCAAAACCCTTTTCCTTCTCAAAACTTCTCTTTTTGGAAAAATCCTGTAAAAAATTTCTTCAAAATATGCTCGGATCTCTTCAAATCTTCTTAAATAGTTTTTATATTTTAGGTTATTAGTCAAAGATATTAAAGATTTCATCTCAAATTTCTCTAGTTTGGGTTTTTTTCCTTCTCTTTTGTAAACTTTCAAGCTCATCCATGGCACTAAAGAGAAAAGTTCCTGCATCTAAGAAGAAGAAATAAATTAACTATGATGATGATCTTTTCCGTTCTTAGAAAGCACAAGAAGATTTTTTCAAAAATTTCTATGAGAAACCTATTCGTTGCGGTCTGTTCGTTAATTTCCATGATCTTGAACGGTATCCCAATGTCATCCACTACTTTCAAAATCAACAAAGGGTAAAGTTTCTACCTCAAAAGATTCTTACATATCCTCTTTTAGTTAAATACTTCTATTCATACCTCAATGTTGAGGGGGATGACTAGTTATGTTTGTGGGAAAAATATTGAGCTTAACCTGACCATTGTTAGCGAAATTCTAGAGGTGCCTAATGGAGGTTTAAACTTATATGGAGTGTTATTAACTGAGTTTCTGTTTGATAACTACGGATCTAAAATTAATTAAGCTCGCAATTTGATCTATGTAATAGATAATCATCTTGACAGTGACAAAGTTAACACTTTTTGCAATGATGCAAGGATCATAGTAAGGATAGTGATCCATAATGTGTTTCAAAGAAGGGAGAAAAAGATGCTGCTTGGAATGAGGTAAAGACGATCATGGTCTTAGACTCTATTCCTATAAACTTGTCGGAATTATTCATCTCCACTATTATGAATACCTATCAAAAGAAAAATAAGCCCTTAGTTTATGGATGTGCTTTGACTAAGATCTTTATGTATTTTGTCATTGACGTGAAAAATTTGAATCTCAAGTAGAGGGTGATTTTAATACTGCAACTCTTTCGTTGATAGGACTTCAAGATAGCGCAAGGAAACGTCGACAACAACGATAGCCCACATTTTCCATCCCCTCCTCGTCTACAACCATCAAGTCAAGCTCCACCTCCTCGTTCATATTTCGATGGTTCACCATATTTTTGGGAACAATTGGATGCCCGCTTCACTAATTTCAATCTAGTAAGTGTTGAATGCTATCAGCAGCTCGTATATCAGTACCGAACCTTGGACGAGCAATAGCAGCGAGTTATGGAAGAAGTGCTTAAAAATCGCCGAAGGATGGATGAGTATTTTCATGGTGGCAGTGACGGTTATTAGTTGTTGGTTGGATGCATCTCTTGGTAGCCATGATGGGTATTATTTAACTATGTTCTTTTGTTGCTTTTATACTTTTGGACTTTCGTATGCTTTTTGGACTCGTTAAACTCTATTCCTATTACCGTTGATTGTTTTTAACTATGATCGTTTTTAACTCTAGTTTATGCATATTTGGGTTGTTTTTGCATTATCCATACGGATATATGTGCAACATTATATTTGTGGTCTCTCTTTTTGATTATAACAAAAAGGAGGATAGATAGACTCATTGATTTAGGGGGAGATATCGACATGTGATCAAAGTGACAATATACTCATGCATTAAGGGGAAGAGTACTTCTTCGATAAAGGGAGAGTATATTTTCTTGGTAACAAAATCTTATCATAATTTCTATCTCATTTTCTTGTATCAATAATTATAGTTTTGTTATCATCAAAAAGGGAGAGATTGTTGACCCCAAGAGCTTTACTTGTTATTGTTGGTTTTGATGATTAATAAACCTATAGTTGTGATCACATTAAAAATTATGATAATATTTTTGCTCAATAATTAATGATTTACCTTTTTGAGCTAATTCTATATTGTGTACAAATATAGTTTACACATTTACGATATACAATAAGAGATGGCAAAGATGGCAACGACACGAGCTTGAATATGCTTCAACCACTTCATATCAAATGGCAAATGAAGCTTGAAGAATTCAAGACTCAAGAATTAAAAGTGATTGTAATTTTGGTTAAGTTTTGAGTGGGGAATAGATATGATTTGTAAAACTCTTTTTAATTTTGCAAATACACAATTTAAGGGCCTAATTTATAAAACATCCTTTTATAATAATATGATATTTTAAATTATGAGAAAAGAGTTTTTAAATTTATATTTTCCATAATAAAGTTTTAAGACAAAACACTTTGTTGCATTTTTAGAGAGTTTTTTTTGAAGTAAAAATCTCATGCATAAAGTGAGTTTAAAAGATATTCTTTACAAAATTACTTTTATGTCTATTGAAAAAAATTTATGAGAATTTTTGTGAAAGAATATTTTATCGAATTATATTTTTCATAAAGATTAAGAGATTTCAAAGTCTTTCCATAAAATTATTTGATTGAGAGATTTCATTATACTTCCATTTGGATTGAATGTTTGCTTGAAGAGAATCCAAATTATTTCCATAGATATTTGATTGAAAGAATTCAAATATTTTCATCATTAAAATATATGATTGAATATTTGATTCCATGAGTATTTGATTGAGAGTTTTCAAATATTTTTCTTATTAAAATATTTGATTGAAAAGTTTCAAATATTTTTCTTATTAAAATATATGATTGAATGTTTGATTCCATAGATATTTGATTGAGAGATTTGTCGGGATTCACATTTGGAATTATGTTTTAGTCAAATCTCTAATCTGATTTACTCCTAAAATATTTCCTTATTTTTCAATAAATCTTTGAGAAAATCAGCTTGCAAAATATATCGTTTTTGTGCGGTTTTTCACTTAGCAGACGACTGACAGTCGACCGGTTATTCGAGCGCTAGCATACTACGCTTTAATTTGAACATCCAGAGACGACTGAACAGCCGACCGGGCTCTTTTGAGCGGTGGACCCCTTCAGGAGTCAGTCGACCGGTACACTCGACCGTGCGACTTTTTGGATATATTTTTCTGCAGTTTTTCCTTGAGCCGATTTTTATGTTGATCATATTTGCTCAAATAAATTTTCATACACTTTCAAATTTGAATTACAACAGCTAGTTTTTTTTTCTTATATGGAAATTTGATTTATTCAAGCATAAAAGATATCAACTTTTTCATTATAAAATGAGAAAGGTTTTCATGTTTCATCATTCATTCTCTTTAAATTAAGCTTTACACATGAAATCATTTTTACTCTCCTCTTAAAAACTTACACTTGAATACTCTATAAATCAAAGGCCTTTAACTTGAAATATTTGCTCAATCAAAAAGTTATAGTGTGCAATCCATCTCTCTATATTGTATTTCTTTGGTGGTAATTCAATCTCTACTTGTGAAGTTGAGGTGTGTGCTTGAATCTCGGGTATAAATATTCAAGAAGAGATAGAGACCATTGTACTTTATTCAGGTTTGATCTCTACCCGCATAAAGAGATTGGTTTTAGTGAAAAATCTTCATGGTGGTGAGATAGTCATGGAGGACGGGACTAGGCAAAGTTGATGAATCTGGATAAATTCCCTGTGTTTGTTTCTTCTTAGCTTGCATTTTTGTTTTTAATTAGGTCTGTGGTAATTACTTTTATTTATCTCGGTGTTTGATATATTATTAGTGTGAACATCATTCAAGCTAAAACTGCTTGTGTGAGGTATTATTTTTAAATAGTTGTCTTCACTCTATTCAACCCTCCCTTTAGGGTGATTTTCTGTAGCGTGTCCTCGCAATTGCGGATGACCCCTACACCGCTCCAAAGACTCTCGAAAGACTCTGAAGTCGTCGGAAATGAGTTCGGACGCCAATCTTTCTCGTTGAAAATGATCAACTCGAGAGAACACGAATCAAGCTTTAGATTCACACTAATGAATCAAGTGAATCAACTCACAATCAAAACTTGCCAGGAAGTGATGGTGAGAATGATGTAGTGGTGGTTACCTCATTGTTTTTCTCTCTTTATAAAATTTCCATTCTCAAGTAAAGAAGCTAGCCATTAAAGAGAAAAGAGGAAGAAGAATAAAAAGTTATGAATGAATTCATTATCTATTTTCTTTTCCTCTTTTCTTTTAATCAAGAGAGTGTGAGTGTGGGTCATCATGTGACTCATGACATGAATCATGAGCCCACACTCATCTAAAAGGTTCCACAAAAGAAAAGAAAACGTGTGTATAAATACACTCTCTCACACACACACACACACACAAATATGTATCAAATACATATATCTTTATTCATATCAAAATACGAATACTCGTATTCGTATTGAAATAAAAATACCTATATTTGTATTAAGATACAAATGCCTGTATTTACACAAATACTCGTATTCGTATAAAGACCGTATCTGTGTCAAAATACAAATACCGTATTCATATAAAAATACGAATACCAAAAGAGAGATAATGAGAGATATAATACTAGCTCACAATGATCTGGCTATCTTTCAAAGCTGCCAGTATTATCAAAATCCCCGATTAAAGTACGTGTATTGAATATACGTATTTAATCGAATCTAAGTACGTATCAAAATACGCACACACTATATCGTTTTGCCTGAACTGAGAAACCCTCTGTTTGGGACTCTAAAGAATCAAAAATACGCTGGCAGTGGGTTTGACCACAAGCACGTCAGCGGTACTAGCTGTACGTAACGGTTACCCAGGTATTGAACGAAAAAAAGGTCGACAAGCAAACTAGTCTGTACTCCTACTGAGCCTGTAAGTGACAATTTCCGTACAGTCCGGTTTCTTAGTCTAAGAGTATCATATACTGGGTCTAGGGGGTGGTTAATGTCAGACCCCTAATAACCCGATAAGTCGTGTCGGTGTCAATCCCATTACCAAACCGAGAAACTACTGATCTCCAATCAGTAAATCTCATCCGTCCTGGCCATGGATTTATGGTGATGGCCAACCGAACATAGCGCGACATCGCCTCCCTATACAGGGAAAGACGAATTCCTGATGATCGCTCACAACCTCTATGCGGCTCGGGACTGCACCCAACTAAAACCTGTATGCACGATTCTGTAGAGCCGTGGTAGGATAGTAATCTAAATACAGTGGGAACTCACACGAGACAAATGACAATCTCAAGTCAACAAATTATCCGTACTCATGTCAACTGAGAACTGCTATCTGACGATAGATATAGTACCATTTAGAAGTTCTCAGCGAGTTCATCCGGTATACTAACCTCCAGTAAGCACGTGTATAAAATCTTAGGTGTAACACACCAATGGCTATAAGACCTGCCATCGCCCCTCATCGGGATTTAGAAACGTATACACTTGTCTAGTTTAGAATATCGATGCACAGTCTTGATACTCCTACGACTGGGGACTTTTAAGGATGTGCTTATGAACTACCAGGCTCTCACAAGTATGATCGTCATCATAATTCTGGTAGTTAAGCAAAGATCCTACGGGCTTTATCATTATGTATTCGCGACACATAATAAAACGTATACAAATCAATAATAAAGACAAACCAGATAGTATACTATCATACCGAGTAAAACTGTTCTACCTGTATCGGTCCTCTTTCATTTATCATAATCGTTTACTTTCGATTATCATAATTACCTTGAGAGCACTATAGCCGACAAATACCCTATTAACGACCATATATAAATGAACGGTCCCTAATACCCCATCCCTAATAAGCACAGTTTCTAGGGATTAATCCAAATTAAATAATTTGAATTAAGCAGTCAAGTTGATCATTGGACGGAGTTGGGAATTTTCATGCAATCCAATCTATAGTATTGTTACAATGTTAAGGTGACTAAAATTAAGTGGAAAAAAAAACACACGTGAAAAATAAAATTAATATTTAAATATGGTCAATAGAAGTTCATGCATGTACTTTCTACGCTTAGTCGTCATTATAAAAATATTTCTAAATTTGGACTAACAACCAATCAGTCCAAAAGATTAACCTAAAACATCTGGAATATTGAATTTCTTTGAGTTATATATTATTACTACTGTTGTAGTGAAGGATTTATAATGCTGATATAAATTGTTTTATTTATGTACTATTTTTTGAAGGGTGATAAACAAGTCGGTTATTAGCATATACTGGGAAGCCTGCTTAATCATAGAATATTTGCTCAATACGTTTATTAGAGACAATAAGAATAAATGTCACTTGAGCAAAAAATAAAGAATCACTTACACAAGAAACTAGCTAGTTAATCTCCTCTCAAACTCACAACAGACTGAATACTCTGAGTTTGGGTTATAATATTTTTTTAAAAAAAAGGGAAAAAATGGTGGTTGTAAGAGATTGCCGTATGCAAGATTCGATGACGGATGCTTCAGAGGTGGAAGTTTTCCCTTCAATCTTCAACTGTAAACTGGATTCTTTTCCCATCAAATAACTGGGTTTGTCAATACGCCCTGGCTCATTTAAATAGGTTGATTGGATGCTGCTTGCTGAATGTTGCCATAGTAAACTTGAAGGATGGAAAGCTTCATACCTATCAGATCAGTCCCCCACTACTAGATGGTTGATGGTTGCCCCACTATTAGATGGTTGCGCCCCAAAGGAGAGACTCTTGTTTAAAACCATCCCTAAGAGGGGTTTTATAGTAGTGAACATGTCCTCTCTGAAGTTATGGAAGCTGTTTTTTTCTTCTTATTTTATTGTGAGATCAGAGTGGAGAGACGAAATAATAGAAAAGTGAATTTAAGTGGTGTAACGATTATCTTCTTTATGATAAAAGAATGATCATGCTATGCGCGGGGTTTAATTAGTCGATTCAGGTGAACCCCAATGTTTCCCTTTGCTGGTCGTTACCATCTAGCCGCCGCCGTTGTCCATTGATCGTCTCTGTCGTTAGCCTCCGCCGCTACTCGTTGTCGATCACTGCTCCCACCCTTCATTATTGGCTATCGACGCCTGACAGCCTTCTTCGCGCCGACCGTCGCCCTTGGCCGCCGGCCACTCAACATTGTCGGTCAATGTCACCTCTGCCACCCCTGGTCTCCCGCTATTACCGACTGTCACTCGTTTCCAACCTTTATCTTTCGTTTCCCGTTCTGCTCATCGTCAGCCGTCACACTTCATTTCTGGGGGCCGACGACAAGTTTCTTTCATTTCATGTCCACCGCTCGTCTTTAGCCATCACACTTCATTTCCGCCCACTGCCACTGGTTGCCCGTCGGCCGCTGGCCTACATCGCTATCTTGAATATCGCATCATCGCTATTCCAGTGCCGTCTTTTCATCGCCACCTCTACTTCCACAGCCGCACTGCCCGTCTCCCACAACAGCCCACCTCGTTGACCACTACCGTTGAATACGAATATTATCAAAAATGATCAAAATATGCGAAGAAATTCATGCAAATTTACTTCGAATCAAATGCCTGTTAAAATTGTGGAGAAACTTCTGGTAAACGTCTGATGTGAAGAGTACAGATGTTTGGACATGCATGAGAGTTGTGTCATAAATCCAGAGCAACGCCATTCATCTGATGGAGAGGATGCAGACGTCTGGTCAAGTTGAAACCAAAAGAACAGAGCATAGCCAGACATCTGTGGCAGACGCCTAGAGATACTGAAGCCCGATCCAGAGCAGCGGCAGATGTCTGATGGTAAAGGTGAAGACATCTGTCCAAGAAGACGAAGTCTAACAGAGAGTTGGCAGACGTCTGACCATTTTTTAGTCAGACATATGTCGCCGGGAAATCTATGCGAATTTTATGTTTGGTAATTTGAGTTTATCTCCTATTTAAAATAGGATTAGGATTTTGCCTATATATAGGGACCTCTCATATGATTAATGTACCGCCATTAAGAGAGAGTATTATATTGAAAGGGTAACGGCTTAGTTCTAGAGAGATTTGATAGAAATCTCCTAAGGTTGCTCGTGAGTGTACTTCATTCGAGATTATAGTAGATTTTGCTGGTTCCGCTTTGTCAGGGACTAGCCATACGGTGGGTAAATCTCGTTAACAAATCTCTCGTCTTTTCTGGTTTGTTTGGGATACTATTTTCTTATTTTCGCACTTTATTATTATTTGTGATCTTTCGTCGGTATCACGTTTGTTGTTGCCTGATTGTTTGTCGTAGCGTTGATTCTCCATCATAGGTTATCTCCTAACAACTAATATCAAAGCCTAGAGCTTGACGTTTGATTCCACAACAACTGGTATCATAGTGTGGTTAGGGAACCTAGAGTTCTTCGATTCTATGATCTAGGTTAATGGTGGGTAACGACGCTTGTGTCATCTTCCCCACTTTCTTAGATCGTTGTTTTGAAGGCGTTGGTTCAGATCGAAAGAGAAATTGAGTTTGTTGCGACATAGACGAAAAGATGACGAAGGATAAGATAAAAATCGAGAAATTCAATGGTCACAATTATGGCTAGTGGCACATGCAAATGGAGGACTATCTATACCAAAAGGATTTATATCTTCCGTTGTTGGAAGAGAAGCCCGAGAAGATGTCCGATGAGGCATGAAATCTATTGGATAGGAAACCGCTGGTAACGATTAGGGTATCGTTAACTCCGCAAATGGCCTTTAACATCTCAAAGGAGAGAAAAAACTATGGGGCTAATGACGACATTAGCGAAGTTGTATAAGAAGCCTTCGACATCAAATAAGATATTTCTGATGAAGAAGCTTTTCAATCTGAAGATGGCAGAAAACAGTTCGGTGACAGAGCACATGAACGAATTCAACAGCGTGACAAGCCAACTCGAATCGGTTTCAATTGTGTATGAAGATGAGAATCGAGCCCTTTTATTTCTATATTCGTTGCCAGAGAGTTGGGAGAACCTAGTTATGGCGGTAAGCAACTCGATCTCAGGAATTGTCACGTATAATGATGCGGTAAGTTGTATATTAAACGATGAGATGAGGAGAAAAGTTGTGAGTGGGAGTTCGAGAAATTCTGCATTTTCAGTTGAGAATCGTGGTAGGACGATGGAAAAGGGGAAAGGGAAGAAGGGCAATCGAAAGGGAAGATCCAAGGCGTCTGTTGTAACTGCAGAAAGAAGGGTCACAGAAAAAGCGAATGTAAATTCTTGAAGAAAAACTCAGATAGGAAAACGGATGAAAAGGAAGCCAATGTAGTGTCTACATATGAACAGGGGGAACATGGGCTTTGTATATCGGTGAACGACAACACAAATGCAGATACCTGGTTCCTAGATTTAGGGTCATCCTTTCACTGCACTTTAGGATGGTATCACTTTAACGAGTATGTTCAAGGGGATTTTGGACATGTGACAGTGGTAAACAGTCAGCCATAGAAGATCGTTGGAAAAGAGACAATCATATTACAACCGTCATGAGGAGGTCAAATAAAGCTGAAGAACGCGAGACGCATTCCAGATATGAAGAAAGCTTAATTTCTATAAGTCAGATGAACAACGAAGCTTATATGACGGTGTGTAGGAATTCTCAATGGAAGATTTCTTAAAGATCGTTGGTGGTCGTAAGGGACAAGTTGAGCGGTTCATTGTACTCATTCAGTGGAAGCAGTGGAGGTTCGATTGTGTTGGCGATAGGTTCAGAAAAAGATTCTGAGATTTCGTTATGGCACAAGTGATTGGAGCACCTCAGCGAGAAGAATATGAAGATTCTTCAGGATAGAGGCTTCTTTCTGGGATGAAAAAGGTGGAGTTGGAAGTTTGCGAGAGTTGCGTTTGTGGGAAGTAAAGCGCACTCAGATTTCAGATTGGAAGTATAGCTAAGAAGACAAGAAGCTAAAGATGGTTCATACGGATTTATAGAGTCTGGTCTCCGTGGAGTCTTATGAAGGAAATCGGTATTTCATAACTTTCATTGATGATGCAAGTAGGAAGACCTGGGTTTATGCAATGAAGAAGAAGTCCTATGTGTTTGGTCTCTTTAAACACTGAATTGCACAGGTGGAGAACCAGACGGGGATGAAGGTTAAGTGCCTGAAGTCTGACAATGGCGGAGAATATTGCACACAAGAGTTCGAGGCGTTTTGCTCGCACAAAGTTATTCGTTGGCTGAAAACGGTACCGGGGATGCCGCAACAGAACGACATATCTGAAAAGATGAAAAGTACAAGCCTAGAATGGGTGCAGAGCATGACCTTGGATAAGGATTAGCCAAAATTCCTATGGGCAGCAGCTATCGATACTGCTATGTATCTGATCAACAGACGTCCGACAAGTGCCCTCGATGAAGGTATTCCGGAAGAAATTTGGACAGGTAAACCGGTTGATTACTCGCATCTCAAAGTATTTGGTTGCATTACGTATTCTTTGATTGATAAGGCGGAAAGGAGTAAGCTTGACTCCAAGTCTAGAAAGTATGCTTTCATCGAGTATGGTGGAGACGAGTTCGGATATTGGCTGTGGGATTAGACAAGTAAGAAGATAATATGAAACTGGAATATCGTCTTTGATGAGAAACACTTGTATAAGGAAGCAAAGTAAGCCAAAAATGGTGCAGTATCTGAGTTCGTCGAGTTAGATGGAACTTAAAAGAGCATTCAGGTGTCTACAAGTAGAGATCAGAATTTGGAGGAGACTGCAATACAGGATCAGCTTCAAGAATAGGTTGGTGACCAAGTTCAGCAACCAGATGTATCAGTTCTGAGGAGATCTACACGACTTAAGAGGCTACCTGATAGACTTATTACCGACTTAATTTTGTACACAGATTCAGGAGAGCCTGAATCCCTTGCAGAAGCAACAAGCGACGGTGCCAGCAAGCAGTAGGAGCAAGTTATGAACGAGGAGATGGATTCTTTGAAGAAGAACCGTACGTGGGATCTAGTAAAGCTACCTAAGAGTCAGAAAGCGTTGCTAAATAGATGGGTGTACAGGATAAAAGATGAGGCTGATGGCATGAAGCAGTACAAGACTTGCTTGGTAGTCAAGGGATATGCGCAACAGAAATATGGGATAGACTATCAAGAGACATTTTCCCCCAGTGGTGAAGATGATATCAATTCGGGTGATTATCAGTATCGTGGCGGTGGGGGATTTGCACTTAGAGCACCTGGATGTGAAAACAACATTCCTTCATGGAGATTTAGAGGAGGAGATCTATATGATGTAGCCACTGGTACGAGGTGAAGGGGAAAAACAATATGGTATGTAGACTGCGAAAAAACTTGTATGGGCTCAAGCAAACTCCTAGGCAGTGGTATCTCGAGTTCGATCAGTTCATTTTAGAGACAGAATTTGTGCGCTGTGAATCAGATCGTTGCATGTATTTTCAGACTTTCAAGAATAACAACTACATTAATTTGTCACTTTACGTGGATGATATGCTGATAGCGTGTTCGAATTTCGAGAAAATTCAAACTCTGAAGAAGATGATGATTAAAAAATTCTCCATGAAGGATTTGGGATTGGCCAAGCAAATCTTAGGCATGAAGATCATACGAGATAGGAAGCAACGAAAACTGTGGTTATCGTAAAGGGACTATATCGAGATTGTTTTGAAGTGGTTCAATATGGACAAGTCAAAAACGGTGAGTACTCCTTTAGCGAATCACTTCAAACTCAATAAGAAGTTATGCCCGATAACTCAAGAGCAGAAGTATGAGACGGTCAGAGTGCCTTATGCATCTACGGTAGGGAGTTTGATGTATGTGATGGTGAGTATGAATCCTGATATTGCTAATACAGTGGGAGTTGTGAGCAGGTACATGCAAAATCCGGGGGAGGAGCATTGGAATGCAGTGAAGTGGATATTAAGATATCTCAAGAGAACTTCCAGTCATTGCTTATGTTTCGGGGGCGTTACTCTCAAGGTTTAAGGATACGTTGATGCGGAGTACTCGGATGATCAACATAGTAGGAAAAGCACAACGGAGTACGTATTCACGGTTGGGAAAACAACGGTGAGTTGGGTCTCTCAGTTGCAAAAGACAGGGGCATTGTCAACTACGGAGGCTGAATATGTGACCATTATGGAAGCCGATAAGAAGATGATATGCTTACAAGGGTTACTCGAAAAGTTGGATAAGAAACAAAATTTCAACACTTTATAGAGCGACAGCCAAAGTGTGATACACTTGGCCAAGAATGCGGCATATCACTCTCGGGCGAAGCACATCAAGATACGGTACCAGTTCATACGCATAGTATTGGAAGATGAGGAGTTGACACTGCAGAAGATCGCGAGAGAAAAATCCTGCGAATATATTCACCAAAGTCATAGAAAGATATAAGTTGGATCTCTGTTGCAAGTTGGTGAAGCTTTTCATGAACATCTAATGAGAAGAGAATAGAGTGGAGTCGTGTGAAGTCTAATAGTGTTGGAAATCAAGGCGGAAGTATTTTCAAGTGGGAGATTTTTTAAATTGTGGAGAAACTTCTGACAGACGTCTAATGTGAGGAGTACAGACGTCTGGACATGAATGAGAGCCATATCAGAAATCCAGAGCAACGCCAGACGTCTGATAGAGAGAATACAGACGTTTGGTCAAGTTGAAACTAAAAGAATATAGAGCGTAACCAAACGTCTGTGGCAGACGTCTGATGGTAAATGTGAAGACGTCTACCCAAGAAGACGAAACCTTACAGAGAGTTGGCAGACGTCTGACCATTTCTTGGTCAGACGTCCGTCGACGGGAAATCTGTGGGAATCTTATGTTTGGTAATTTGAGTTTATCTCTTGTTAAAAGTAGGATTAAAGTTTGCCTATATATAAGGACCTTTCATATGATTAATGTATTGACATTAAGAGAGACTATTGTATTAAGAGGGTGACGACTTTGATCTAGAAAGATTTGAGAGAAATCTCGTAGGGTTGCTCGTGAGTGTACTTGATTCGAGATTATAGTAGACTTTGCAGATTCCGCTCTGCCAGGGAATAACCATACGTTTGGTGAACCTCGTTAACAAATCTCTCGTCTTTTCTAGTTTGTTTGTGATTCTATTTTCTTTTTCTCGCATTTTATTATTATTTGTGATCTTTCGCCGATCGGTATCACGTTTGTCGTTGCGTGATTGTTTGTCGTAGCGTTGATTCACCGTCATAAGCTATCTCCCAACAACGACAATGCCAGATCATCATATTTATGAGAATGTGTGGATTCCGGACAATTTTCCATCTCATGTACCAAAAGACTCTCAAAGGATCACGAATCTCCTAATAATTATCAAAACAAGGAAAACTTGGGGGGGGGGGGGGGGCTGTAACGCTAAAAGATATAGGATCTTCTCATTACAAGAAAAGAATTTGGTGGGATTTAACTCACCCTCACGTGCAAACCGGGGCCACGCAGTACAATTAACAAATTCTTTTGGTTGGGAGCGGATGACACGGAGATTCCGCCCACAAAGAAACACGTGATTAATGTCTACAGCTAAGCACGTACGTTCTTCAACTACTATACATTTCTATTTTAGATGTAATGAATTATTAGGTTTTTTAAGTGCTTGGCCTAAAAAGGCTAATGTCAGACGGAAAAGTAAAGAAAGGGAGAACTTTGCGTGAAAGTAATGTGAATGAAGTGAAACACTTTTTGTTGTCTAGGGTTTTGATACGTACAAGGTGTGGCATGTAGGAAGTCAAGGCTCTTGGGTCGTTTTCCTTTCATGAATTTCACATATATTGTTTGACAAAATAAGTTATCAACAGAAGAAAATTTGTGAGAGAATTGGTCCAAGATCGCCAAGTCTGCATCAGTCTTTTTTTTTGATAAGTTGTTACCTATTCAAGAAATATAAGTTTAGAATCAAGTAACAGTAACATCAATATGTTGTGTGTGTATATACAAGCAGGGAACGCCCTAATTATATCTTCCATCTTCATTTCAATATAGTGGCGGATCCAGAATTGTAAATTAGGCACGAAGAAAAAATTTCTATAGTAAATAAAAAAAAATCAATCTGTGCAACTAACTTTTATAGTTTTTAGACTTGGATTTGATTTAGACATTGTTATTCTTTTATACTAGATTGGTTAATTCATTTCTTCATACATCAAAATATAATCACCGCGTCAACAATCAAATCTATTTCGCTGCTAGCTTTTAGTAGCATGTAGTAATTGCTTTTGTAAAAAAAAACATGCAATTGGAAAACTGTAAAATCAATTGCAAGATGTTCGTAGTATTATTTTTTAGTTAGAATGAATATCCAACATTACATGAAAAATGAAAAATGCAAGGGTTTTTTTAAAAAGAAAGTTGTGATTGCAAGAAATCCATTATAAAGGACTAGAAATTGATTTTTTTAAAAATAAATAAAAATTGAAAAATTGAAAAAAAAGCAGCAACCACCATGATTATACTATTTTATCAATCACCCAACTAATCACTAACCCATACCTATTTCTTGATTCAGAAACCTCTTAAGTTTTATTTATTTGAATTGATAAATTTCCAATAGAGTATAGTATATACATAATAACCGAAATCCAGATAGGGCGGATGCGTTTCGGCTCTACCTAGATCCGCCCCTGATTCAATGGTCAATTTCAATAGTAAAGCGCTATTAAAATACTTAAGAGGAGACTAATAATTTTTGCATTCACTCCTTACTAATTGTTTTCAGAGTCTAGATTTCCTTTTAGCAGCTAGGGTTTTAGCAATGCAAGATTATAATGTAGAAGTCTATCGAATTTAATTGGATATATAATGTTTACACTTTTGATCAATGATGATGAAACATGCATGAAACACACTAATTAACATAGTTGATACTAATTTATATAGAGAAAAGAATACAGATTACACATTAATCACTATAAATTACTTCAGAGGATATATACGAAATTAATTTATCATTTCCTCTTCCTTTTAGCTGATTGTTATTATAACTAGATCTTCTTACAGAAGCTAGGGTTTTAGCAATGAAAGAAAATATTAGAGATAAAAAATCTATAGATATATTCATCTAGAAATGTATAGTTCTAGCAGATTAAAAAAAATTAAAGTGCTTCAAAATTCATAGCCAACATAATCCTAAAGCAAAATAATATATATTCAACTAGAAATTCTTGTAGTAGAATTTTATGTGCGCTAATTGTATATGCAAATATGATATTCTCTTCTCATCATTATACGTACATGAAAGTTAAAGAAGTGGAATTCACCAGTATATGATGATTATGGAGGACAAAGGCAATAGCAGAAATTCCTTTTTCTTTTCGTCAGAAATGTCAATCCAACGTTATTTTTTAGCCGATGGGCACGCCAATCACATTATTCATCATTTACATAGATAACCTGCATTTCATATATGTGACTTTAATACCTTTAACTTAATGATCTAGTATCACAAAAGTGTTCTTAAGTTTATTGTAAAAACCTGTTAAATTTCAACCATAAAGATCAAGATGGACAATACTGATCAGCCAAAAAATAGTGAGGTTGACCTCCTTTGATCTAGACCATATAGATCGAGATGGATGGTGTTGATCATCTAGTAATGGTACGGTGTAGGGTTGCTCTTTATAACGGAATAGATGGAATAGCTTATGTGGCATTTTTCCTGCATTATTTTAAATTATATGGTACCTCTAATGCAAGATCTGGATTAAGGTGATGGGACTAATAAATTGAATTACAAGGAATATTGTTTTATAAAGAGAAGTTAGAAGTTTCTCTACATTGATCGTATGTTGACATTTTTGTTTATATCGAACTCGTGGCAGAAGTGATCTACATATTTTCTTTGCCTTTTTTTTAGCAAAGAACATTTGAAATTTCAGAAAACAATTCGTCATTGGTTTAAATTAATTGACATTCAAAATTTCATCATCGTTGATCAAATAATTTGGACATTTTAAATTAATTGAACCTGAAGCCAATTAATCAATCCACAGCATAAAATAAAGCCTGCTGCCAGATCAAAAATAAATCCAGAGAGAATTTACTTTTGAAGTCTGCTTTGGCTGCAGCAAAAAGGTAGAGAGAGAGAGAAATTGAGAGATTTGTATTGAGAGAGATCGAGTTTTGTATTTGGGTGAAATCGAGAGGGCAGTAAATTCTTTTGTAATTTTTCGTTGAATAGTGGAAACAATTCGTCGTCGGTCAGGATTAGGTAGAGTGCGCACTGAATCTGGATAATATCTGTCCTTTACTTGATGTGTTTTCTTTTATTATTTATTATTTTTGTGTAGATGCTACGTTTAATCCTTTTCGTTAGTTCCACGCATATCGATTATCCGCTGCATACTTTGATACTATTTTCACAACAGGATCTACTTGAGTTTCATATCCGTCCAAAAAAAATATCATAATTTGCAAATCAATAATCAATTCACTATAATTCTAACAACTGGCAGTACTTCTAACATCTATTTAGAATTGACCACAAAATAAAATCCCTACAGCGTGCAAAAATCGTTTAAAATAAATGCTTGCAGTAAAAGGGAAAAAAAATCAGAATTGTAAACCAAGGTGTTGCATTATACTAACACAACCTTGATGGTTCACTAATTAATCATGAATAACGGGGACCATAAAGATATAATCAAACTAGCATCTCACAAGACTAAAATTAATTCACTATCATTATAGAACACTAAAATGGTTTCCCAATGATTCTTAAGACAACAACTTGATTAATGATATGAATATGTAACCAGATTCTAGCTATATATATTAATCACTAAACTGCAACAGTTATCTACTTATAAGAACCAATAGGGTGAAACCTTATTTTTCTCGGCTGAATGCCATCTAATTAATTAATTAACAAAGAGGCCTTGAGGCAAGTACTTGAAAGATCTCACTCCAATGCCTTAATTGACATGGTCAGATCTAAAGTACTAAGCCCTATAGCGGCCTTGTTGCTGCTACCTGTCTCAAAGAACCGAAACTCCGAGGTTTTCTGTACTTCGCTTTGAATGTTGATTCTTGACAAAGGATTTGGGGGAGAAAGTGAGAGTGAGAGTGAGAGTATGCTATCGACTTCTTGACTAGCTTGAGGGCCTTTCTTGATCACGTTAACTCCATCTTGTCCTGAACCAGGGCTTAAGCCTAACTTTAAGTTGGGCATCGAATCACTCTCATTTGTCATTCTCATCATCTTTGTGTCCGTGAAGTAGTTTTCTCTTCTTGCAAATATCCCCTCAGATTTTGATTTCTGCGCTTGTTGCTTTTGTAACTGAAAACGAAATCATGTGTAAGGGTTAGTGACGTTTCCAAATTAGAATGCATATATGTAGTTATATGGTGAAAACCGAGCATGGCGAACAACATATCCAATGCAAAATTAATACGAAGAAAAGGAAAGAAGAAGAAGAGAAGATTGTAGGTAAATTTATGTTTTTGGTTTGAAAACAAAATGAAAAGGAGAAGTAGCTAGTATTAATATTATATTAAGGAAAAAAGGCTAGGTAAATTTTTTATAGTTTCTAGTCTCTCTTCTCTAACCTAGTGAATGTGAGATAAAGTATAAGAAGAATGTATTAATCTTTTCAGAATTTAATTAAAGGCATCTTACTGAAGCAATCTCGAGCCTAAATTGAATATTTTCAATGGAGTGGTTGTTTTCTCTATGTTTTTCTAAATAATTATTCTCATTACCAGAACAAGAAAATCAAGATTCATTTTCTCTAGCTTCTAAAAAAGAAACAAGAATCTATTTTCTCATTTCTCCCATTCTTAAACTAAAAAAACAACCTGAAGAGGATATAAACCTCTATCGATGCAACAATGCATCATTTAAAAGATGAAAATTTTAGACAGTTTACCTCAAGTCGCAACGGCATCTCAAATTGAGCTTGAATGCGATCATTGATGACTATTGGGTCTTTGGATGAGTTGTTGTAGTTGCTTCTCCCTTGCCATCCCAACAAAGAGCCAGGTGGTGTAGCCAAATTCAAAGGATTATCCTTGAAAAAGGATTTAGAGCTACTCCCTATCCAATCTAAGCCTCCATCTCTCTTTCCGTCCATATTACCAATCTGCCATCTCCTATCTTGACCATGAAATTGGCGTTGAGAGTGTCCTGGATCCCCACTACACGTAATTGCGTCTCTTACATCAAAAAGATGTGATGTCGATATATTTTTATCTTTTCTCAAGATCATTTCTTGTAGTAGTCCCTTGGCCGAGCCTTGATTGTTAATCGAACCAAATCTTGGTCCCGCTTGAGGGGTGAATGCCCACTCTTGGTGTCTGCTTGGTGAAACAAGAAAGGGTTAGGGTTTTTGAGATATTTGTATGTTAATTTTTTTGTCGGCGATAGTTTTCTAATTTCGTGTACCTTATACGACCGCTGTTGAAGTCTAATGGTTGCGTCCGGTGCAAAAAGTTAGAAAACCGATTAGATTCGTGAATGCCTCTTGTTGGAAAGAGGCCCCCATTTTCCATTCTGATGTGCTGGTGGTGAGAAACTGATCCTCTTTGGTAGAACAAATCGTGAAAGCGATCTCTTCTCACCATATAATTATCCATCGAAGAAAATGCTGCAACAATCAATAAAACCATCATGCATTCGTACTAATTTCTTTATTTTCGGAAAAAAATGTTTAATTCAATTACTAAACATGTTTGTAATTATTGTTTGATTTAAATTGATATAGAAACTATGATTTATGATTTATAACAAGAACTTATTGTAATAACTTAGTTTTTTGACAGGTATCCCTAATTCCCATATCATATAAAATTTAATTGTATTTAGAAGTACGGTTACACTCAATTTTGTAAATTATTAGATGAGAAAAAGGTGTACATCAAACCTGAAGAAATCGTTCTTTCTTGTCCAGAATCATCAAGCTTCTTGCTTCTGTACATCTGTTCACAAAAGAGGTTATTGGAGAAATAATTAGGGCAAGGAAGAAATTAAGAGGGGAATAAAGAACAGCTCAAAAGTTGTTCTTTTTAATTCTCTTAGAAACAATAATATAACTTTTTTTCCTCTCTCTATGTGTGATCTCTTTTCTTTCTTACCTGCAAATGGCTCTTTACATGACCAATAGAAAGCCCCCTCACATTCATCAGCTGAAGCACCAACTTTGGTGTTGCTCCTGCATCCAACAAAAGAAAATAACCAAGCTAGATCAAAATTGAGCTAATAGCTAGAAACACATTAACAAAACTTTTCAATTATTAAAGATAAAGTTTGCAAAGAGTATTTACTTTCTTGGCCGCCGAGCCTTTCCACTGCATGAATAAAAGATCTATGCAGATCAGGAGTCCAGCGAAGCCGCGGCATTTTAGACCTTATGTATTGCCTCACCGTCGGTCCTCTCTCCCCTTCTCCTTCACTCTTCTTGCTATTGTTATTTGTGCTACTGGAGCTCCCACCTCCTGCGGCTACTTCAGTTGTGCTACCTCCATCATCTTCCTCATCTTCGTCTTCGTCTAATTCGATCTCATCTTCTTTATTGCTTCCATCTTCATCTACATCTTCGTTTAAATCGAGCGCAGGCATCTGCCTTTTCTTGTCTGCAGGCGAACAACTGTTTGACCCTACGCTCTTTTCGCTGCTTTTTTCTTCGTCATCGCAGATCTCCACCACTTCCTTACCCTTTTCCATCTCTCTCTCTCCTCACACAAAATCAATCAAATATTCCAAGACTGGATTAGTTGAGGAAGTGGGGGAAGGAAGAAGAAGGAGGAGTCTGAGAACAATAATTATATTGTGCATAAATATATAATAGTATTATAGCTATCAATAGTTGAAGCTAAAGATGAAGGAAATGATTATAAAAGGATGTAAGAATATTTTAATGAGGCAAAGACGATGAACAAGTATTCCCTGCATTGACTGGCTGTTATTTTATTTTCCTCCCTTAATTTCTCTGTTGTAATTAATGAGAGAAGAGAACATAGAGAAAAAGGATGGGGCAAAATAGGGGTAACAAAAGATATAACTGTTGACACGTGGCACGATATCGAGTGCAACGTTTTCCAAGTTTTGGTATTTTTGCGGATTTTCCGTAAGCTTTGTATTCCTCATGATCTTTGTTTCAGGTTTGGCTGCTTCTATATCTTTACTTTTACAGTATGTGATATATCATGATTAATGTGGGAGTCTCATCTGCAAAAGAGAATCTCTTTTCTAGATTGGTAAAGAAATCTACTGTCCATGGTCTTCTTTTGTGATCATCATCATCATCCATATTAATCGCGACAGCGTAAAACATATCTAAACTAACTTTTATATGATTTTGATATTCTTAGATCGTCATTTTGATCATGCAAGTGTTGTGTTATCGGTAAAACCGGTACAACTTTTCATGCAAGTACAATTATCAAAATCATAAAAAAAAATTGTTTGTATTTACCTTAGAATATATTGATTGAGATGAATAGTTTCAATAAAAAAAATTGATATAGATTATTCACTTTTTGACCGAACTGGAGAAAAGTTGTCCCCATGTTATTGAAACATGCCCCCCCCCACACACAGACACCCCCACACCCACCACACACACACATATCTCTATTAAAAAGATGGTATTACATAAGCTAGAGATTTTCTAGAAATGTTTTTTTTGCCGTCTATGAATATTTTTTGAATATATGAACTTTTAAATCAGGATACATATATAATTTTTAATCAGCAAGCATTTTCTCATTATAACTACATACTACCATGAACTAATTTAAATGGTTAGGTCTAATGATTATAATACCATATTCTTATGTGTGCCCTGAATTATGTGATCCATATTTAAAATTACTTATGATCGAGCCTTGTTTGCTCTAATTACCGAGCTTTGTAACGAGAGGATGAGTCAATGTTGTGGTCCGAGAGAGCCAATACCTTGGACAAAGAGAGCCCCCATTGACGTCAAGCCCATATGGTGAGCCAATTCAGCGGTTCAGACACTACAGGAATACTGTAACAAATTCGACAGGTATATCCTGTCGAGTTAGGTCTAATTCGACGGTAGATTCTAAATTGCGACGGAAGACCGCTGTCGAATTATATGTCATCGCTGTAGGCCTAATTCGACGGTCATGACGCGTTGAATTATACTTATCTAATTCGACGCAATCTACGCGTCGAATTAGATGTTATTTCGACGCGTCAATCGCGTCGAATTAGACATGATTTTATACCAATAGATTATTATTAAAAAATATAATAATAATATTATATATCTAACTCGACGGGCATATCCCATCGAATTAGACTTTTTTTCAACCGGGAATACCCGTCGAATTAGATTTAAACAGTAGAAAAATAAATAAATTGCAAAACGGAAAATCTGGAATTTCAATTACATTCCAATATCAATTCAAATATCGATTACATTCCAATTGAAAGTGTTTACTAGCACCGCGGCGGGGTTAAAACAGGCATCACACATGCAATTTTCAAAAATTTCGGATGCTGATGAACACTAACCAAGATCTTAACTACAATATTAGGGTTTAACAATGATGATATGATAAACTAAGAGAAGAGAAGGAGGCTACAACCTTTGATGATCGCGTCCTTCTCTTCTAATGCTCCGGATAGTAGTCCATGCGACTCCACTGGGCTCCACTTGAAGAATATGCAAGCTTCCTCCGATGACCTTCGTGTCGAAGATGATCCATCCGAAGCTTGCCAATCCAAGCCATCTCTTCTCTAAACACTTTAGTGAAGGAAACACGCTACGTTTGATTGCTAATCAAGTGTAGGATGGTGAAGTAGGGGCTTTGTTTAGCTCACTAGCTTTCTCACAAGCTCAGGTTTCACAGCACATGTGAGGGATTTGAGCTTGGAAGTGTGAGGTGGAAGATGAAGAATGCTAGAGGGCAAGAGCTCAACACAAGAAAGAATGAACTCTTGAAAAATGCAAGTCAAGAATGAAAAAAACATAGAATGGCATGCCTCATCCATTCACTTAATGAACCATCAAATAAAATACAATACTTTTATTATGTCATGCTTCAATAGTGAAGAATGGCTAATAAAATAATGAGCAAGCCATACTATACCCATTCCTCAAATTTCCACCTCATTTTTCTATTTTCAAAAAATAGAAAATCCATGCCATGCTTATATATATATATAAGAAAATATTTAGTGAGTATTAATATTAGTTAAGATATAATTATATCAAATATAATATATCATATTGTTAAATCAACACTTGATTTAATAACTGTTTATATCACATATAACCGACTAATATCATTTATCTGTATATCACATTATCAAATCAACACTTGATTCGATAATTCGGTTATATCACATATAACCTGACCGATATCGGATAACAGCCATATTAGAATACGGTATCACATACTCGTATTTAATCAAGCCCCCCTTGCACATATCAGCATATGTGACCTACCTCGTTTCGCTTGAACTAGGAAACCTCTGTGTGGGACTCTGAAGACTCGTCAAAACGCCAGGAGTAGGTGATGATCACATTAGTCACCCACAAGCCGTCAGCGGTACTAGCTGGACGTAACGGCTACTCAGGTATTTATCGAATAGAAAATCAACAATCAAGCTTGTCCAAACTCCCATGAAGCCTATAGGTAACACTTACCGTACAGTCCGGTCTCTTCGTCTGATATGTCGCATATCGAGTCTGGGGATGGAATCGTCAGACCCCAATAACTTGATAAGTCATGCCGATGTATGGCTCATAACGGTTCAAGAAACTACTGATAACACTTACCAGTAAATATCATCAGCAGCCCTGGTCAGGGACTTACTGTTATAAACAATCGAGTATAGTGCAACATCAACTCCCAATACCGGAAGAGATGAAACCCCTCCTATCGCTCATTGCCTCCATGTGACTCGGGACTGTACCCAAAATCCACTTGTTTGCACGACTCCTTTGAGCCATGGTAGGGAGAAAATCAAAGCACAGTGGGAACCGCACAAGACTCTATGGCGATCTCGGGTCTACAGACTAACTTGTACCGGTATCACCAGAACTTCTATCTAACGATATGTATAGTACTATCTAGGAGTTCTCGGTGAGTCCTGTTCAGTGTACCCATTCTCTAATGAGCACCTGTGTATAATCTTTGATGTCATAAATTAATGGATATGGGATCAACCATCACCCCATACAGGGTCAAGAAACATATACACTAGTCTACTCTGGAATATCGATGACATGTTTCGATATTCCCTTGACTAGGAACAATAGAAGGATGTGCTTGTGGACTACCCAAGTCCCAGTAGTATGATCCGCATCATAGTCCTGATAGTCAAGCCAACATGTTAAGGGCTTTATCAACATGTATATGAGAGATGGTATAATAATACCAGTGAACATGTTAAGATAAAGAAAACCAGATAGTATACTATCATGTCGAGCAAGAAAATCCTCTATATATATGTCCAAGCATCCACTATATTATACAATAATGGCCTATAGGGCATACATATCACTAAAAATCTCTCACTTGCACTAAGACTAGTTGTTGTAGTATCTCATACCCAACATCCCAGAAAGTCTCTCAATTTGCATTTGGGAGAGGGCTTTGGTGAGTGGATCTGCTATGTTATCCTCAATGTCAACTCTCCTGATCTTGATCTCCCGGAGATCTACTATCTCCCTGATCAGGTGATACCGTCTAAGAATATGTCTGGATCACTGATGGGACCGGGGTTTCTAGGCCAAAACCACAGCTCCATTGTTATCACAATACACAGGTATTGGACGATCAATGGTAGGAACCACACCAAGTTCAGCTATGGACTTGTTCATCCAGACAGCCTCTTTGGCAGCATCGTTGGTAGTGATGTATTCAGCCTTCATCGTCAAGTCTGCTACGGTATCTAGCTTGGAAATCTTCCAACATACCGTCCTTCCACTGAGGGTGAAGATAAAACCCGAGGCCGACTTACTGTCGTCCTTATCACTCTGAAAGCTCGAATCGGTAAAGGACTCCACCTTGAGTTCACCGTTACCATACACCAAGAACATTTCTTTAGTCCTTCTCAAGTACTTAAGAATGTTCTTTACAGCTATCCAGTATTTCTCCCCAGGATATGATTGATACCTACTCACTACACCTAGTGAGTAAACTACATCCGGTCTGGTACACAACATCGCATACATGATTGACCCGATTGCCGAAGCATAGGATATCCCTTGCATGCGAGCCCTCTCCAAATCATTCTTGGGAGACATCTCTTTGGAGAGAGTGATTTCTGAACAAGCAGGTACATTACCACGCTTAGAATCTTCCATACTAAATCTCTATAGTATGGTGTCTATGTACCTGGATTGGGACAATCCCAACATCCGTTTAGATCTATCTCTATAGATCTTAATCCTCAGGATATAGAAGGCATCACCAAGATATTTCATGGAGAACATGTGTGATAAGAAGAGCTTGATTGAGTGTAGCATAGGAACAACATTTCCTATCAAGAGTATGTCATCCACGTACAATACGAGAAAAACAATCTTACTCTCTACAACCTTCTTATATATACATGGTTCATCTACATCTTTGATGAAGTCAAACTCTTTGACAGCTTCATCAAAACAAATGTTCTAGCTCCGCGATACCTATTTTAATTCGTACATTGATTTAAGCAGCTTGCACGCGCTTCCGCTGCTCCCACTGTCTATGAAGCCTTCTGGCTGTATCATATACACGCTCTTTTCTAAATCACCATTTAGAAAAGCGGTCTTGACGTGGAATCTGCCAGATTTCGTAGTTATGGTATGCAACAACGGCAAGTAGGATCCTGATGGACTTAAGCATAGACACTGGAGAAAAGGTTTCATCATAGTCGACACTAGATCGTTGACGAAAACCTTTTGCTACAAGTCTAGTTTTGAAAGTCTCAACTTTTCCATCTACACCAATTATCTTCTCAAGATTCACTTGCTCCCGATGGGTTTTACCCTTTCAGCAGCAACTTTTAAAGTCCATACTTTGTTGGTGTACATGGATTCCATCTCAGATCACATAGCATTCAGCCATTTCACAGAGTCTCCACTTATGATGGCCTGCTCGAAACTAGTTAGGTCACCATCTTCTATGATGCAATCCTCGTTTTCACCGTCTATGAGAAAACCGTAGTATCTCTCAGGTGGATGAGGAACCCTACTAGATCTGCGGAGTGACTAAGATTCGTTGGGGACTATTGAATCCTCCGGTTCCACCAAATCGTCAGTTATAGTTTGTGTAGCTGGAACTTCTTCCTGTTCTACCTCATTGGCGCTAATTTTTTTCACAAGAAATTCCTTTTTTAAAAAGGTGGCATGTCGAGAAACAAACATCTTTTGTTCTTCGGTGTGGTAAAAGATATACCCTCGCAAATGTTTGGGATATTCTACAAACTTGCACAGAACAGACCTTGCCTTGAGCTTGTCTGGATTTTGCTTTTTAACATAGGCCGGACAACCCATATCTTAAATCGTTTAAGAGATGGTCTCTTCCGATTCCATATCACATATGGAGTGGTAGGCAACAAATTTGGTCGGAACTCTATTCAATAGGTATGCAGCTATCTCAAGTGCATAATCCTAAAAAGAAATAGGAAACATAGCGTTGCTCATCATAGAGTCCACTATATCTAATAGAGTGTGATTCCTCTGCTCCGATACTCCGTTGTGCTTTGGTGTATACGAAGGAGTAAGCTGAGAGAGAATCTCATTCTTTTTTAAATAATCCCGAAATTCTGTGCTCAAGTATTTACCTTCTCGATCAGATTGAAGGATTTTAATACTCTTACCCGTCTGGTTCTGAACTTCGTACTTATATTCCTTGAATTTCTCAAAGGATTCAGACTTGTGTTTCAACAGGAACACATGTCCGTATCTTGAGAGATCATCGATGAATATAATAAAGTACGAGTAACTATTCCTGGCATGTGTAGACATAGGACCGCATACATCACTATGTATCTGTCCAAGAGTTTAGTAGCTCTTTCTCCGTGTCCAGTAAACGGAGATTTGGTCATTTTTCCTTTGAGACATGACTGGAAAGTTTCATAATATGTAAATTCGAACGGATTCAAATAGCCATCTTTATGAAACTTTAGCCAGTCTTGTTGCGTTGATATGACCTAGTCTACAATACCACAAGAAGGCTTCGTTCATTTCTGAATTATTCCTCTTGTGTGTGTTATGTATATTTAGAACTGTTTTGTGATTTAGAACGTATATACCGTTATACAACGGACCATACTCAATCAACACTTGATTTAGGAAAACATTCACAATATTTTTGGTATGAAATAACAGTCGCTCAGAATTATTGTGTTACCATTTGGTAATAAAATGTGATATTCGCCAACTGTTTTGGCTGTAACAATTGCACCATTCCCTACTACTAGAGACATCATCCTTTTCCAGTTCTATACCTCTCTTTAGCCCATGTAATAAATTACATATGTGGGATTCTGATCCGGTATCCAATACCCAGGACGTAGAGTTACTGAGAAACTGTTCTTGGTAACGAACACACCCGAAGACGATACATCAATATTCTTATTCTTCATTTGGGTGACGTGGGAATCCGGATATTCCCCTATTCCTTACTCAGACTTATGACAATCATAAGATAGAGCGGAACCTAGCCCAGTATAATAAGTGGGTTCGGTCAATACATCCATATTATTATCTTGATTAAGGCATGTCATTGGTCGCTACCAGGAGAGAAAGAAGGATAATCACTTTGCGTGCGCTCTTTACAAGATTAGATTGGTTATTATTTTATCTAATCAGGATGGCTCCCACTGTTTTTATCAAATCTTTCTCCAAACCCTAAAAGGTAAGATTACCCAGGATTAATTACACTAAAAGTTCGCCAATCATTCAACCAGGCAAGTATTGGTACCCAGAGAGATTCTCCACATGCTTTCTCATGGAACTAATTAAATAACCTTATTTCCGCAGGGGCATCACCCCTTTAACACCTTTCTTAGACACCTAATGGATCGGCTAATTGTAAAGTGGAAAACTCTCTCAGGAGTAACTCTTACTCGCAGTGGGTATCGGGATCCAACTATCATATAGAAGGTATGCAATCTCATTAAAAATTTCAACACTTGAAATTCCCATTAATTGTTTTTACCCCTAGCCACTTATGACCTTAACAAAGTCAACAAATCATAAGCGCTATCCAAATTCAACCCGTCATTTCTTGATTGAATTAAACCCACCCGTATGACAATTAACATAGTCAACAAAGCCGTACGACTACCCTAATCCAATCGCATCATATGGTTGCAAATAAGCACTAATTAGCTACCGCACACTACGCCTTAACATAGTCAACAAACGTAGTACGAATACTAAATAGCACTTATCTGAAATGACGGAGGGCTACGACTGGTTTTGAAGAAGATCTTTAACGTAATGAATTTGATATCGTTGTAGAATCTAGTGATTTTGAAAAGGAGTGGTTTAAGCTCCGCTTTTAAAATCGAGTAGTTTTCAAAAACAAACTGAATAGCTTTTACTAGATTTTGCTAAAGAGGTCACTCTCGGTGAAGAGATCTCGGATCTTTCTTCATCGAATGAGGTACTGGATATCCATCAAAGAATACCACTATGCAAAGCAAGAACTACAGAAGTTATGATGATAAACCGAGTGGGTTGTTGCATTTGCTAGTTTTGTTAAAGAGGTCACTCCCGGTGAAGGGATCTCGGTTCTTTCCTCATCGAATGAGGTGCTGGATATTCATCAAGAAATACCACTATGCAAAGCAAGAACCAAAGCTACCTTTTTAAAAACTTTTGATTCTACAATATTTTTAGGTTTCTTTTCATTTCATTAATCTCATTAATGAAGTCCTTTCATTTAATGTTTCCTAAACATCACAGAAAATGAAACGAAAATAGAACGTACGCTTATACCATCCGCATTCGCCACGGGGCCTCTGTTCCCTTATAAAAAATAAATAAATAATGAACCAAAAAGCGATGGAAAAATTCCCCAAATAGAGCATTACGTGCCCGCACGTGATGCGCCCTGGAGCAAAAATCATAGACAGTATGCTTAATAAATAAGGCTGAAATTGAGCCTCACGTGCAGGCACTTGAGTATTTATATACAAAGTATATAAGTACCTTCCTAAAACAAATAATAGGCCAGAAGTCGCATCACGTGATACTTTTCTCTGGGACTGCTGCATATAAGCAAACCGGCCTAGTGCTATGGGTCACGTGCTACACGTGAGGGTTCCTAATATTTTCTGAGCCGATAGAATTAAATTCTAAATAAGAGGGATCAGAACCTTATTTGGAAAATATTTCCCCCAATCTTTCTAAACAAGAAAGGTTGTGCTCTGTAAAAAAAAAAGCACCGTTGGATTAAAAATCCAATGGTGATTAAAAATCACCAAGATATAGAATAAGCTCTGTATGAGAAAATATTTTCCCAATTTTTCTAAATAAGAAAGATTGTTCTCTGTAAAACAGAGCACCGTTGGATTAAAAATCCAATAGTGATTAAAAATCACCAAGATACAGAATAAGCTCTATATGGGAAAATATTTTCCCGATCTTGTTAAAAACAAGAAAAACGTCTTCTGTAAAACAGAAGTCTCTGGATCAAAAATCCAACGGTGGATAAAGTCCCCGCATCAATTAAAAAATCTCTCAATGAGAGATTTCCGTAACAAAATCAACAAACTTGCCTCTACTATATAAAGGACTCGAGACCGAAGAGAGAAAGGAGGAGACCCCCATAAGATTTGAGAAAACGAAAAAAAAGAAGAGGAGTTCTCTATGAAGAAAAAGAAACCCTAGGTAAAAATAAAGAGAGACCTAGAGATCATATTTATCACCTTTTACAAGAGTTAAACTCTTCCAAAAAAGAACTTAGTTCTTCCTCTGGTTGAGGTCTACAGAAGCAGATCTCCCCATAAGTCGAGAATTTAATTCTCATCGGGGGATTCTGTTATGCAGTCCCAAAACTTAGATGCAAGAACTAGGTTTGAAGAATTTAATTCTTCCAAACATATAGGAATTTAATTCCGATGATAAAACTAGGGTTTAACCCTACGTAAGAATTTAATTCTTATAAAACAAAGGACGTGAAATTCTCAAGACTTAGATCAAGAGTTCCATGCATATTAGTGCTTAGCGCTATAACGATAGATCACGTGTTCCCACGTGAGCACCTCTGAGAAACAAAAAGGAACAATTGAGATCGAGTCACATGATCCCACGTGACTTCCAATAGTACTTAGCACATAGAAAAGAATAGGAAGATAAATTCAAAGGAGGCAGTGCCCAACTTGGTGGCGCCTCACTTGTCTACACGTGATGGTTACAAGATTTAAGTGTTTAACACTTACATGTATAGAATGAGGGAATAACCCTAAAAGAAACAGTGCCCAATATTCAGACGCCTCACGTGCCACACGTGAGTGCTCCAAATTTCAGTGTTTAACACTACTTAAGAGTCTCGTGTAGGAGCACATGAGCGCTAAACATTTAGCAGTGTTTAACACTGTGAGGGGCCAACCTTAGCCCAAATTAGCCAAGTCTCCCGAGACCAAAAAAAAAACCTTTTGACCATCAATCAACCAAGCCGTCCTATACTCAGGCCCCCCTAAATCGATCTTAGTTCCAGAGATGGCCAATGATTTCCTGACACATGGCATCTAAAATAATGTTCGTTCCACCATGATCTCTCCCTTCAATCTGGAGTTCGGTTCAAGGGTATATCTTTCCACACCTCTGATATATGTCGTTGTAATTCTTCAACGATATCAGAGAGGTGGAGGGTCCCGACAACCAACAGCTCTTGGATGCACTCTCAAACCTATGAGCATATCCTAATGGACTGTAATGTCCCTAAACTAGCCATGGATCGTAACGTCCTTAAACTAGCTGTGGACCGTAACGTCCCTAAACTAAAACGATAGAGCCTAAATGCTCTTTCGTTGGATCAAAAATGATCCCGAACCCCGGTTAAGTAGATCTTAGTTCAATATCGGATTAACGTATCCTTAACAAATATTTAAATTGATCTTAATCCCAAATAAGATTAACGATCCTTAAATCAAACCAAACCCAAATCTAAGAAAATACGGATTTGGACTAATCCACACCCTACGGGCGATAACACAAATTAGTCTCCGTATACAATCCACGGGCAACCAAAAATAAAACTAACACACGACACGAAGTGACCTTCTGGAGCAGGAGAAAGTGGTTATCGCTACGTGGTAACGTAATTAACTGCAGGGGCTTCCTGTTAGGATACCTAGGACGGTAGGAAGGTTTCAGGTAGCATCATCAATGCCAAGTTTAAATTTTTGCCATTCTAGATAACCCTAACCATGAATCTATAACTAGAGAATCAAACTAAACTACATGTTAACAACTAAACATCTAAGTGATTAGGGATTACAACCTTTGTAGTCCATTGCTTCGCTTAATAAGCTCCGAGTTATGGTCCCTTCGCTGCGATCATCAAGCTCCCGGACTCTAGAGAGGCTCCATGAGGTGAATGATCCATGCTTGCTTGAAATGTTCACAATCCAAGATGATCTACCTTGAGGAGTCACAAACCCAACCTATCTCTTCACTAATTAGGAACTAGTGAAGCTAACACATTAATCTATATGGCTAGAATAGATGAGGATGATGAAGTAAGAATTTTGCTCACTTTAGTATTTTATTTCTCACCATTTTTTCATCACATGAAGAAATCAAGAGAGCAAGAATCAAGAGCAAGAAGAAGAAGAAGCTCAAGCTCAAGTGAGAATGAATTGTGTTGAGGTTAGAAATGTAACCAAGGGTTAAAAGTATCATGGCTAACTCTTGTAGAGAATAAACCATGGGCTAGGGTTAGGGTTAGATTAACAAATATCTTAGCAAATATCTAAAGAGTGGACTAAGTCAACTTAAGAAAATATCTTAAGTAATTATCCACAATTTAGAATTAACTAAAATAAATAATAAATCTAACCCTAATTATAGCCATGGTGTGAATCTCATTAAACCCTAGTTGCATTTATAATCTAGCATGTTACAATATTATATATCACATATATAATATATAATGTAATAAAAGAAAAGAATACAATAAACATATATCACATATATATTAAATGTATCCAAAGTGAGAAAATGAAATACTTAAGTGAGCATATATTAGTTAATGTAATTTAATATATCAAATATATAATTATACATTAAATTATCGAATCAACACTTGATCCGATAATCCGGCTATATTACATATAACCGACTAATATAAAATGTATCATTTCATCGAATCAAAACTTGATCCGATGACCCGGCTATATCACATATAACCAGCCAATATCATATATCACGAGAATAGAATACGGTATCACATATCGTATTAATCTCGGTCCCGCACATAACACATATGTGCTCCTACTCCGTTTCGCCTGAGCCAGGAAACCTCTGTGTAGGACTCTAAAGACTCGTCAATACGCCAGCAGTAGGTGATGATTATATCAAACACCCACAAGCTGCAAGCGGTCATCTAAACGTAACAGCCACGCAGGTATTGAGTGATCAGAAGATCAACAAGCAAGCCTGCACACACTCCTGTGAATCCAATCAGTAACACTACCGTACAGTCCGGTCTCTTCGTCTGATATGTCGCATATCCAGTCTAGGGGTGGTAAACGTCAGACCCCAGTAACCGATAAGTCGTGTCGATGTGAGGCTTATAACAGGTCGAGAAACTACTGATTACACTTACTAGTAGATCTCCATATCAGCCCTGGCCAGGGACTTCCAGTTATAGCAAATCGAACACAATACAACATCAACCCCAATACCGGGAGAGACGAAACCCCTCCTATCGCTCATTGCCTCCATGTGATTCGGGACTGTATCTAAAAGCCACCGTTTTGCACGTTCTCATGAACGTGGTAAGGAGGAAATCAAAGCACAGTGGGAATCACACAAGACTCTATGACGATCTCGGGTCTACAGACTAACCTGTACCAGTGTCACTAGAGAACTGCTATTTGACAATAGGTATAATACCATCTAGCAGTTCTTGACGAGTCCGTTCAGTGTACCCAGTCTTTACTGAGCACTCGTACACCATCTTTGATGTCAAACACCAATGGATGTAGGATCATCCATTGCCCATCATATGGGTCAAGATGCGTATACGCTAGTTTACTCTGGAGTATCGATACCGTGTCTCGATACACCCTCTACTAGGAACACTTATAGGATGTACTCGTGGACTACCCTTGCCCCACTAGTATGATCTGCATCATAGTCCTAGTAGTCAAGTACATATCCTAAGGGCATTATCAACATGTGAGAGCAAGACAGTAACCCAATACAAGTCAACATGTTAAGATAAAGTGAAACCAGATAGCGTACTATCATGTTGAGCAAGAAAGTCCTCTCTATATATATCCAAGCATCCACTATAATATACATCATATGTACAACAATGGCCTCTAGGGCATATACATAACTAACACTTGCGCCTACAGGGAAGAGCGTCCCCACAATCAAAAACCCCTCGCAACGAGAGGGAATCTGACGAAATCTGCTACAACGGCCGCATCCGTCTGAACCTCCAACACACGGTGCCATAAATAAACTTGGTATCTTCGGAGAGGTGGACGGATAAATCCAAATAGCATCTGCCCCTAAATTCAGGCAAGAGGGCCTAAGCGGTTTCGTCTCTGTTTTCGGTGGTAAACAGCCCCGTCATGCACCGTTAGGTTACTTAACTAACGGCAGAGCGGGGGCTGGACTAGCGCGGGTGCAAAACATAAGAAACGTTTATTATATATCATATATATAAAGCATTCGTCTCACGCAGTTATATGATCATATCACAGAACCAAGTAGCAGAAGTCAACATATAAAATATTGGATATATTATGAGGTCCGTGTTTTAAATTAAGCCAATAATGAAAAACACAGATTCCACGGTCGTGATGAATGGACAAACCCACATCCCTAGTCCCCTACGAGAGAGACAAGCAACCCTGGCAATTCTAGAGTTAGGAGATCCGGTCTCGACTCCTCGAGATGGTCTCCTACTGGACTCCAGAACTCGGTTACTTGTGCTCCCCGCCTTGGGTCTATCCTAATGCTGAAAAGTAAATAATATATATCAATGGTGACATCATCCTCAATCCGGAAGTTTCCCAATAAAAGAATATTATATACAAATTTTACATGAATGAAAATTGTAAAACTCTCATCTCACATAAAACCCCCGGCTATTCATCCACGACGATCCACTATAATATATCACAGCAACACATAACATCACATGTCATCAACGTAAGTAAATACGCGTATCCTAAATTCTGTTGACATATAGCAGCGAGATTTGGGATACCCCACATATTACAGTTACGGTCGCAGAAAAGAAATGAAAAACTACAATAATTAGAATCTGTATGACCTTAGACATCATAAACCCGGAATATCTCATATTCCTGATTTCATGCCTAACTTATAAACCTTGCATTTTAGTCTCAAATTGAAAACTCTTTTCAATAAGCTGTCGAATAATTCAACAAGATTCCTGACTAAGTTATCGTGTACTATACGCAATTGCGACGGAGTTTTGATCCGAATCAAAACTCCGTGGCAATCGATCAAACGAGACTAAACGGCTAGATTTACAATATACTAACTAGTTTTCACGAAACTAATTATTCCGGATTCTAACAATTGTCACATATCATCAAGATCTATACGGCGTTAAACATTTCGATCGATCTAACAAACAGCCAGAATTCCAGAGACCCCAACAACTTAAGTCACATTAAAAACATCCAGAAAGTGCATGATGACAAAATGTAGCAGCACAAGGAAAATGACACCACAACACCATTAACTTGCGGCGGAACCACGGTTAAATATAGGGTTTTACCGCAGTTCCATAGCTGTTTTTAGGTGTTGGGTCGTCGAATTTCAAAAACCCTGCACGTTTATCTTCATATTTTTAATCACGAAAATTTCAACTTTTGAAAAATCAAAAGAAACTACGTAAATTCTGGGTTTAGAAAACCGATCGAATACTTTAACGTCGTAAAGACCTACCAAATATTCTAGTTTGGCTCTGATACCATATAAGTCAGGCAGCCATCCCATCCAATGGGGTCGCTGTGGCACCTACAGGTCCCTCAGTAGCTACTTTTTACGCATGGCCCCTCGCAAGGACTACAACCCGCCGGAACACCTTCCGGTCTCAGGACACCCTAGGAGTAAGAGCCTATGCTTCACCACACTGTCATACAGTGAGAACTCCCCATAGGTCGACATCCAATGTTTAGTAGCTCTGATACCATGAAAGTGTTTACTAGCACCATGACGGGGTTAAAACCGGTATCACACATGCAATTTTCAAAAATTCCGGATGCTAATGAACACTAACCAATATCTTAACTAGAATATTAGGGTTTAATAATGATGATATGATAAACTAAGAGAAGGAAAGGAGGTTACAACCTTTGATGACCGTGTCCTTCTCTTCTAACGCTCTGGGTAGTAATCCGCGCGACTCCACTGGGCTCCACTTGAAGAAGGTGCAAGCTTCCTCCGATAACCTTCGTGCCGAAGATGATCCACCCGAAGTCCGCCAATCCAAGCCATCTCTTCACTAAACACTTTAGTGAAGTAAACACGCTACACTTGATTGCTAATCAAGTATAAGATGGTGAAGTATGGGCTTTGTTTAGCTCACTAGGCTTCTCATAAGCTTAAGCTTTCACAACAGATGTAAGATATTTGATCTTGGAAGTGTGAGGTGGAAGATGAAGAATGATAGAGAGCAAGAGCTCAACACAAGAAAGAATGAACTCTTAAAAAAGCAAGCCAAGAATGAAAAAAAACACAGAATGGCTTGCCTCATCCATTCACTTATTGAACCATCAAATAAAATACAATACTTTTATTATGACATGCTTCAATAGTGAAGAATGGCTAATAAAATAATGAGCAAGCCATACTATACCCATTCCTCAAATTTCCACCTCATTTTTCTATTTTCAAAAAATAGAAAATCCATGCCATGCATATATATATATATATATATATATATATATATATAAGAATATATTTAGTGAGCATTCATATTAGTTAAGATATAATTATATCAAATATAATATATATCATTTTGTTAAATCAACACTTAATTTAATAATCCGGTTATATCACATATAACTGACTAATATCATTTATCTGTATATCATATTATCAAATCAACACTTGATTCGATAATCCGGTTATATCATATATAACCTGACCGATATCAGATAACAACCAGATTAGAATACGGTATCACATACTCATATTTAATCAAGCCCCCCGCACATATCAGCATATGTACCCTACTTCGTTTCGCTTGAACTAGGAAACCTCTATGTGGGACTCTAAAGACTTGTCAATAAGCCAGCAGTAGATGATGATCACATCAGTCACCCATAAGCCGCCAGCGGTACTAGCTGGACGTAACGGCTACCCACGTATTGATCGAATAAAAGATCAACAAGCCAGCTTGTCCAAACTCCCATGAAGCCTATAGGTAACACTTACCGTACAGTCCGGTCTCTTCGTCTGATATATCACATATCGAGTCTGGGGGTGGAATCATCAGACCCCAATAACCTGATAAGTCATGCCGATGTATGGCTCATAAAGGTTTGAGAAACTACTATAACACTTACCAGTAAATCACATCAACAGCCCTGGCCAGGGACTTACTGTTATCGCCAATCGAGTATAGCGCAACATCAACTCCCAATACCGGGAGAGACGAAACCCCTCCTATCGCTCATTGCCTCCATGTGACTCGGGACTGTACCCAAAATCCACCTATTTGCACGACTCCTTTGAGCCGTGGTAGGGAGGAAATCAAAGCACAGTGGGAACCACACAAGACTCTATGACGACCTCGGATCTACAGACTAACCTATACCATTGTCACCAGAAAACTGCTATCTGACGATAAGTATAGTACCATCTAGGACTTCTCGGCGAGTCCTGTTCATTGTACCCATTCTCTAATGAGCACCTGTGTACAATCTTTGATGTCATACACTAATGGATATGTGATCAACCATCGCCCCATACAGGTTCAAGAAACGTACACACTAGTCTACTCTGGAATATCGATGCCCTGTAACAATATTCCCTCGAATAGGAACAATTGAAGGATGTGCTTGTGGACTACCCAGGTCATAGTAGTATGATCTGCATCATAGTCCTGGTAGTCAAACCAGCATCCTAAAGGCTTTATCAACATATATATGAGAGACGGTAAAATAATACCAGTGAACATGTTAAGATAAAGGAAACCAGATAGCATACTATCATGTCGAGCAAGAAATTCCTCCAATATATGTCCAAACATCCACTATATCATACAATAATGGCCTCTACGGCATACATATCACTAACACCAATATCAATTCAAATATCAATTACAATCCAAATATCAATTACAACCCAATATCAATTCTAATACAATCCTAAACTCATATATGTACATGAAAGTTAGAAATGAAATCATGAGGGAGGTCGATCATGGTGAGGGAGAAAGTTGATCATGAGAGAGGCACATCATTTGGGGGTAAAGCCCCTGCGATTTAAAATACATAATTTAGTACTTATGATATTTATATATTTATATATTATTAAGTCAGGGTTATCAAACTTACCGGCGGTACTGACTCCCCTCATTGCACATACAGACGGATAAGACGAAGCTACTGGGCCATGCTATAAACACTAAACGGATCATTAGCGGGAGCGGCAGTGGGAGCGGGGGCCAATCAGTGTGATGAAACCGATATCCGGCATCCGCTTAGTCTGAGATCCACGATACGTCGGGATCATGGCCCCACGCGACATCTCCGACACCACATCGTCTGCCAGACGATACATAGGAGGTGAATGTCCAGTCAGCCTATAAAGAGCGTTATACTGGGCGGGAGAGATCTTGACAGACACATATTGGACATTCCTATGTGTATGCGGTCGATACGACATGAAGCCCTATCTGCAGTGTACAGTCATTACTTGTCATCAACTGGTTGTCCCTGCTCTATATCCATCTTCTCGATCAACCAGTCTCTCTCAGCCGCCGTCACCTCTATTTGGAGAAGAAACATATTACTATTGGTTTAACAGCTGCACGATAATTATTCTGAAATAATTAAGAAACACGACATTCGTGGAGTCTTACATATTGCTCCTGGGCCGCAACTGATGCAGGCATGCCATCATCCCATATAAATCTGGCCCTGAAGATTTCGATTCGATTAGGGGTGTCTCCATCATGGCCTTCTTGTTGCATATTACATTTAGAAAGTTAACACATCAATTTCTAAGATATTTTTGGAACGTATTAATATAAAATATTGATTGTCGAAACTTACGTATTCGACGCAATACTGTTGGGAATGTTTGTTCCCTCCCATGTAAATATCTTGTAATTCAGCGCGAGATGCTTTATCTCGCGTGCTCCTCTCCTGCAGTTACATCAAATATTGTTTATTGTGTTGCTACAAAAAAATAAAAATGTATCGTTAAGAGACATACCTAAAACGCATCGCTCAAGAAATACTCGACCAAGGCACACCAGCATGCGTCGAACCAATCTGGATCTGGCTTTATCGCATACATCTCCTCCAGTGTATTGACGGATTCAAGTATTTTGAAGACCTTGTGCTTATGGCCTCTCCAGTTCTTCGACATATGCTTAAGCAGCTTTTTGTGAACTTCTCGTTCATCGACAATCGCCTCCGGACCCTCTACGCCATACCACCGGAAGTCGAACCGGCTCTGCAAAATAGGATAATTTATCATTGTATGGGTAGACGTATTTAAACAAATCAAAGTACAGTTCAGTATTGAATAGTATAAACAAATCTCACCATGATCTCCCATACAACAATGTTATTCTTCTAAGCCAACTCTGGGCTATCCCAATCAAGGGCCATCCAATTGTCATTGTCGTCCTTGATCATATGAGGCATGAGTTCCGCGCTGTTCACTATAGAAAACATAATTTTCTTCGTTTCTTTGCTGCTCCGATGAATAGGGTCCCTTGTTTATGAAAGGTATGCAATCGGCTTGTCGAGGCCATGTGGTATCCTTCTCCAGATCTCGGTGGCCCGTGTGGGTCCTCTCACACTCCATGTCCATTTCCTGAAAGACCGTCCCTCGTCCCCCGTTTCCCTATCGGTCCTATCATCACCTGACATATCTAAAACAACTTCACGGTATATACTTCAATATGTTAGAGAACAAAATAATAGTGAAAATTAATGCTGAATAGAATATCATACAGGAGCAACAAATGCAGAAAAGAATATGTTGAAATGTGGGACAAATTATTTAAGTAGATGAAATTTAGGACATATAACAGAGCAATAATGCTAAAAAGAATATCATAAAGGAGCAAAAAATATGTAAGTTTCACATTACTTGAGTTAGTTCAGATGACAAAGCAATAATACTAAAAAAATATCATAAAGATGCAATAAATTATAAGTTTTATATTACTTAAGTTATAAATATAATATAAGAGCGAGTTAAATATCAAGAATACATCGTAATAGTTCATAGAAGAACGGAAATCAATATCAAAATTTCGGTTTCAAGTCTTAGACTTCTGCTTCTATGACCGTTGATGGCACATCGGAGACTATTTTTGGCTCTATGTCCGTCCTTGATAAACTGTTGTTATCAAATTCGAGAGGCATATCATCAGCTTGTATTACCAGGTTTGTAGGACAACTAATCTCGCTTACAACATCATTTTCACACATGCTATAATAGTCTCATGGATTCATCACAATAGCAAATCCCACTGGGAATCCTTGGGTCTGCGACGTAAAAGCACCGGCGAGCTTGACTGGCGAGGATATAAGGCACTTCACTAAAAACGAGTTTCGATGAATTGAGTAAAAGTAGGCCATTTTCAACTATCTCTTTTACCATTACAGCATCTCCTATAAGGACATGTAATACTGTAGGGTTTCGGTTTTAGGATCATGGCATTCACGGAATGCGATATAAATAGAAAATAATAAATTTTCAAATATAGAACCAAAACCTTAGCAGGATCATCAAATACTTGCAACATGCAAAAATAAAAGAGAGTTAAATAGGGGCGCTACAACCTTTATAGCGTCTTCATAGGCTCCAATGGAGAACTTGAACTCTAGCTAGACCTTACGAGCTTCCGGAAGTGCTAGGACGTTGACCGCATGGCCATAGATGATCCGCATGAAAGCGCCAAACCCAAATCTCCATCTTCACTTCTTAAGTGAAGAAACTCACACATTAAACTAGCTAGGCTAATGTGTGAGATAATGTGATCAAGAAAAACACTCTCTTTTTGAATTCTAAGCTCATTTCCAAACTCTACCATTTTTTAAGAGAGGAAGAAGAAGATGGCTCATGGAAAAATATATAAATTAGAATTAACATAAAAGAAAAACACTATTACAATGAGGGGTTGCCCCTACAGATAGAGGAATTCGTAGGGGCAACTTTTTATTACCCCTACAGATTAATCCGTAGGGCCATCTGTTTGCTTCTACGGTGCCCACCGTAGGGACATAAATAAATTAAAAATATTAAAGTTTAATTTTTTATTTGGCCCTACGATGTCCAAAAGAATGCCCTACGGATTAATCCGTAGGGGCAACAAAGTGTTATTTATATAAAAAAAAATAAAGTTAAGCAATTTCCCACCGTCACCAAAATTTCCCACCAATTTCCCGATCGAGCATCCGCGCATCATCGCCACCACACTCTCGTCGTTGCCACCTCACTCTCGCCGTGAGCACATACATCTTCGAGCTTCATTTTCCCGGCCTCCTCCACCTCGTCGAGCTCTTTGCCGCCGGCCGGTGACAACTGAGATGAGTTAATTTCGAGTTTAATTTATAATTATGCTATTTTTTGTGTTATTGTTGTTGATTTTAGGGTTAAGGTTAGGGTTATAGCTAGGGCCGGGTTATTGGTGAAAGTCTACCCTAGCACCACCATGAGGTCCTAATGACATCAAGTATGCCAAATTCAAATTTTTATAGGTGCTAAGCTAGACTTAACAAGATCGTTAACTTGATGATTAGGGTTTTAGTTTGATATCAATATAAACTATAAGAAGTGAATATGGTTATACCCTTGTAGATCGAGTCCTTCACTTCACATGCTCCGTGTAGTAGTCTGGCGACTCCACTAGGCTCCATTTGAGGGTTTGGACGAGCTTCCTTTGATGACCTTCGTGCCAAAGATGATCCACGTGAAATCCCTCCAACTCAAGCTACCTCTACACTAAACTCTTTTACTGTAGAAAACACGCTATACTTGATCGCTAGTCAAGTGTAGGAGGGTGAAGTAGGGGATTTGGTTTGCTCACTAGTATGTATTCAAGCTTCATGATTCACATCACCTGTAAGATTTGAAGCTTGAACAATGGTGAAGAGGAAGGAGAAGAAGAGAGCATGAGAGCAAGAGAGCAACCTTTGCAAAAATGGCTAAGTGTTTTTAATGAAATCAATTGTGAATGGCAACTCTTTGACCCTCACTCATTCAAGCATGGAATTATTGCAATATAAAATTGCAACCATGCTTGAATAGTGAGTCAAGATGAATAAACAAACAATAAAGCACATGCCTTCAACCATGCTCCCAAAGTCTCTCCATTTTCCACCCTTTATTCTATTTTCAAAAAATAGAAAATACATGTCATACTTCATATAATAATATATATATTTATATATATCAAATATACATTAATATATATATATATATATATCAAATATACATTAATATATATATATATATATTAATAAAGAAATTAGTGAGCTAATGATATTAGTTAACATATAATTATATCAAATATAATTTATATCAAATTATTAAATCAACACTTGATTTAATAGTCCGGTTATATCACATATGACCAACTAATATCATTTATCTGTTTATCACATTATCAAATCAACACTTGATTCGATAATCTGGTTATATCACATATAACCTAACCGATAACAGATAACTGTCAGATTACAATACGGTATCACATACATATATTTAATCAGGCCCACACACATATCACATATGTGTCCTACTTCGTTTCGCTTGAACCAGGGAACGTCTGTGTGGGACTCTAAAGACTCGTCAATACGCCAGCAGTAGGTGATGATCACATCAGTCACCTACAAGCCGTCAGCGGTGCTAGCTGGACGTAACGGCTATCCGGGTATTGAGCGATATGAAGATCAACAAGCAAGCTTTTCCATACTCTCCATGAAGCCTATCAGTAGCACTACCGTACAGTCTGGTCTCTTCGTCTGATATATCGCATATCATGTCTAGGGGTAGTAAACGTTAGACCCCAGTAACTTGATAAGTCATGCTTATGTCTGGCCTATAAGAGTTCGAGAAACTACTGTGAAATCTTATCAGTAAATCTCAGCAGCAGCCCTGGCCAAGGACTTCCAGTTATAGCCAATCGAGCATAGCGCAACATCAACCCCCAATACCGGGTGAGACGAAACCCCTCTTATCGCTCATTGCCTCCATATGACTCGGGATTGTACCCAAAATACAACTGTTTGCACAACTCCTCTTGAGCGTGGTAGGGAGAAAATCAAAGCACAGTGGGAGCCACACAAGACTCTATGACGATCTCGGATCTACAAACTAACCTATACCAGTGTCACCAGAGGATTGCTATCTGACGATAGGTATAATACCAACTAGGAGTCCTCGGCGAGTCCGTTCGGTGTACCCATTCTCTAATGAGCATCTGTATGCAATCTTTGATGTCACACACCAATGGTTGTGGGATCAATCATCGCCCTCTAAGGGACAAGAAACGTACACACTGGTCTACTCTGGAATATCGATGCCCTAGTCTCGATATTCCGTCGACTAGGAACTGATTAAATGATGTACTTTTGGACCACCCTGGCCCCACTAGTATGATCTCATCATAATCCTGGTAGTCAAGTACATATCCTAAGGGCTTTACCAACATGTAAGAGACAGACAATATAAATACCAGTCTACATGTTAAGATAAAGGTAATATGATACCATACTATCATGTCGAGAAAGAAAGTCCTCTATATATATGTCCAAGCATCCACTATATCAACAATAATAGCCTCTAGGGCATACATATTCCTAACAACCTCCCACTTGCACTAAGGCCAGTTGTTGTAGTATCTCATACCCAACGTCCCAAAAGTCCCTCGAATAGCATCTGGGGGATGGCTTCAGTGAGTGGATCCACTGTGTTATCCTCTGTGTCAATTATCCTGAGCTCGATCTCCCGGAGTTCAACTATCTCCCTGATCAGGTGATACTGTCTAAGAATATGTCTGGATCACTGACGGGACCGGGGTTCCTAGGCCAAAGCCATAGCTCCATTGTCATCACAATACACAGGTATTGGATGCTCAATGGTAGAAACCAAGTTCATCCTATGAACTTATTCATCCAGACAACCTCTTTGGCAGTATCGTTGGTAGCGATGTAATTAGCCTCTATCAACGAATCTGCTACGGTATATAGCTTAGAACCCTTCCAATATACCGTCTCTCTACTGAGGGTGAAGAAAAAACCCGGGACTGACTTTCAGTCATCTTTATCACTCTAGAAGCTCGAATCGGTAAAGGACTCCACCCGGAGTTCACCGTTACAATACACCAAGAACATCTCTTTAGTCCTTCTCAAGTACTTAAGAATGTTCTTCACAGCTTTCCAGTGATTTTCCCCAAGATCTTTTCAATACTTACTCACTACACCTAGCGAGTAAGCTACATCCGGTCTTGTACACAACATCGCATGTATGATTGTCCCGACTGCAGAAGTATAGGGTATCCCTTGTATGTGAGCCCTATTCATATCAGTCTTGGGAGACATCTCTTTGGAGAGAGTGATTCTTGAACGAGCGGGTACATTACCACGCTTAGAATCTTCCATACTAAACCCTTTTAGTATGGTGTCTATGTAGCTGGATTGGGACAATCCCAAATCCATTTAGATCTATCTCTATAGATTTATATCCCCAGGATGTAGAAGGCATCAGTTAGATCTTTTATGGAGAACTTGTGTGATAAGAGGAGCTCGACCGAGTGTAGCATAGGAACATCGTTTCCTATCAAGAGTATGTCATCCGCGTACAATACGAGGAAGACAACCATACTCTCTACAACCTTCTTATATATACATGGTCCATCTACCTTTTTGATGAAGTCAAACTCTTTGACAGTTTCATCAAGTTCCATCTCCGCGATGCTTTCTTTAATCCGAAGATGGATTAAAGCAGCTTGTACATGCTTCTGCTGCTCCCACTGTCTACGAAGCCCTCTGGCAGTGTCATATACACGCTCTCTTCTAAATCACCATTTAGAAAAGCGGTTTTGCCGTGCAGTCTGCCAGATTTCGTAGTTGTGGTATGCAGCAATGGCAAGTAGGATTCTTATGGACTTAAGCATAGCGACAGGAGAAAAGGTTTCATCATAGTCGACACCAGGTCGTAGACGAAAACCTTTTTGCTACAAGTCTATCTTTGAAAGTCTCAACTTGTCCATTTACACCAAATTATCTTTCTCAAAGACCCTCTTGCTCCCTATGGGTTTTACCCCTTCAGGACCAACTTCCAAAGTTAACACTTTGTTGGTGTACATGGATTCCATCTCAGATCGCATAGCATCTGGCCATTTCACAGAGTCACCACTCGTGATGGCCTGCTCGAAACTAGTTGGGTCATCATCTTCCATGATGCAATCCTCGCTCCCACCGTCTATGAGAGAACCGTAGTATCTCTCAGATGGATGAGGAACCCTACTAGATCTGCGGAGTGGCTAGGGTTCGTTGGGGACTATTGAATCCTCCGGTTCTACCAAATCGTCAGTTATAGTTTATATTGCTGGAACTTCTTCCAGTTGTACCTCATTGCCACTAATTTCTTTCACAAGAAATTCCTTTTCTGAAAAGGTGGCATGTCGAGAAACAAACACCTTTTGTTCTTCGGTGTGGTATAAGATATACCCTCGCGAATGTTTGGGATATCCTACAAACTTGCACAGAACCGACCTTGCCTCAAGCTTGTCCAGATTTTGCTTTTCAACATAGGCCGGACAACCCCATATCTTAACTTGTTTAAGAGATGGTCTCTTCTCATTCCATATCTCATATGGAGTGGTAGGCAACGGATTTGGTCGGAACTCTATTCAATAGGTATGCAACTATCTCAAGTGCATAACCCAAAAAAGGAAATAGGTAACTCAGCAGTACTTATTATAGAGCGCACCATATCTCATAGTGTGTGATTCCTCCACCCTGATATACCGTTGTGCTATGGTGTATACGGAGGAGTAAGCTGAGAGAGAATCTTATTCTCTTTTAAATAGTCTCGGAATTCCGTGCTTAAGTATTCTTCTCCCCGATCATAACGAAATATTTGAATACCTTTACCCATCTAGTTCTCAACTACGTACTTATATTCCTTGAAATTCACAAAAAGACTCAGATTTGTGTTTCAACAAGAACACATGCCGTATCTTGAGAGAACATCGGTGAATGTAATAAAGTACAAAAAACCATTCCTAGCATTTGTAGAAATAGGACCTCATACATCACCATGTATCTGTCCAAGAGTTCAGTAGCTTTTTCTCCGTTTCCAGTAAACGAAGATTTGGTCATCTAGCCTTTGAGACATGACTGGCAAGTTTCATAAGATGTAAATTTGAACGGATTTAAATATGCATCCTTATGGAACTTTAGCAGGTTTTATCTCATCGATATGACCTAGTCTACAATGCCATAAGAAGACTTCATTCATTTCTAAACAGTTCCTCTTATGTGTGTTCTGTATACTTAGAACTGCATTTTGATTTAGAATGTATATACCGTTATATAACGCACCATACCCAATTAACACTTGATTCAGGAAAACATTCACAATATTTTTGGTACGAAATAACAGTCGCTCAGAATCATTGTCTTACAAGTTAGTAACACTAGATGATATTTGCCAACTGCTTTGGCTGCAACAATTGTAGCATTCCTTACTATTAGAGATATATCACCCTTTCCTAGTTCTCTACCTATCTATAGCCCTGTAGGGTGTTTTTCGTCACCCTATCGATATGTGAATACGCTCGCTCTTGTCAGGCGCATTACAGATTCCCCTTCCTAGAGTAAGCTGGGGTTTATTGATTGTGGGGATCCGAATTTCCGACAACCGTGAACTAAGCTGCCGTTAATTACCCCTCGCCTTTGGAGCGAGAGAACCTCCGATTGACGGGTCAAACAGGTCATGCAGACTCAATGTGTAGTGTGCGTATGTTTTTAAAGGGTTTTGGATATATCGGGGGCCTCATAGAGTTTACGGGGGTCCCATTACCCGGATCGCGGGCTGGGGGTCAAGGGGGCTAGCAGTCCCCTTACGGGGTGCGGGGCAGTGCCTTGTTAGAAATTTTTTTAACGGGGACAGTGTTGTGGAGTGTGTGTGTATAAAAAAAGGGAAGAAAAGCGTCCAAAGGATGCGTGGGTTCCAGCACCTCATGTGACTAGCACGCGAGCGCTGGGCGCAGGCGCCCCACGTGCTTGGCATGCAGGCTCTGGGGCGTCAGCAGGAAAAGGGACTTAGTCCCTGCACTGGGAGCTGTGCTCCCGATTTGACTTATGGAGTTAAACTCCTGACAGAGAGGACAAGTGGGCTTAACCCTTGCACTGGGAGTTGTACTCCTAAAAAAAAAGATTAATTATTTTGTGTGTGTGTGTGTGTGTGTATGTATATATATTGAGGTGTTAAACTCCTAAGATATTTTTGGAGCTGATGAAAGGGGCTTCTCCATTAAGCCCTGGATATTCCTAAGATGGGATTATTGGAGATGGGTGTCCGTCTTCTTCCCCTCGGTTGGCCGGATCTTGGAGAAAAGGGGTGAGATTTAAAGATCTTCCATTTTTGAGATCTGATAGAAGATCTGAGCTCCCCTTTGTGGGTTTTGTGGTGAAAAACTATTTATTTTTGGAAAAGGAAGAGTTAAACTCTTAATTTAATTCAAAAAGGAGAAGAAGGTTTTAGAACCTTGAGCAAGGAGAAGGAGGCACAAACCCAAATTTTTGGGGAGAATGAATTGTTCTTTTTTATTTCATTATCTTGTTGCCTTTTATAGGCTTACAAATTTACATATAGCCCCTTGGGCTTTACAAAATGGCATCATGCCCATCCCATGCCACATGTGCTCATTTGTTTTGCACATGACCCATGGGCTTTACAAAAATTTGTCTTTATGTCCATAGTTCTTACATTCATGCATAAAAATTTATGTCAAAATTATTTATTACATGATTTCATTTTGGCATGGGGGAGGCAGGCCGTGGAGCTCGACTTGGGCATGGGCCCACCTGACCTGGGCTTGGGCCCACCTGTCTTGGGGTTGACTTTGAATTTGACTTAGTGTCACGATTCGGATATGTGGAACGTGACTGGCAATTAAATTACGAAACGTCTAGAGGCATAACGTAATCTAAGTAAGCCAAAACCCAGAAATCTAAACCATTTAAAGAAATAGAGTGAAGCAAAACTTAACATAAAAAGATGATTTTAGTAAAATGAAGTCAGATTAAAACATTTTAAAACACCAAATCTTCCCAAAAATTTCGGCAGAGTTTCCTTTGTAATTACTGGCCCCAAACGGGTACAAAACAAAAATATACATAAGTAATGAATAAGGCATCCCCAAGCAGGAGCTAGCTCTTCGCCAATGGCGGAATCACAACCACATGCAACATATATCATAATATAGGAGGTAAGCATCTGAAAATAAGAAATAAGAAAGCACTATGTCGGCTCAAGTGAGCATCGACACTAGAATAGAATATATACAAGTCTCACAAGCTCACCATCTAAGTCCAAATACAACTGGTGGAAAACGGTAGATAAGATAGATGGAGTGTACTAGATACAATAACAATACACAAGGTGGGATCAAAAATATCCTCGCAACCCACCTATGAGCAAACCGCAAGTCAATGCAAATGAAGCAAAATGAGAAAGTACGCCCGCCACTACTGTGCCGACGGGTCAGACCTGCAAGATACTGTGGCACAACCGGGGTGAGTTGCCAACTCGTGAGTAGTAATTAACGTTTAATAAGGCTATCGTAAGCATGCACGCAAATGTGTCACAACCTACATATACCAATATGACGCGATGTACAAGTATGAATGCAACATGAATAGATAATCAACACGAAATACAGATATAATTGATATGCGAAGATCTGTATCTTTATCTCAGTAAAACTTTTGTATAATCAAAACTGGAGTATCATTAGTGAAATCAACAGAAAATCCGTATCAAGCATCGACACAATATATGTATATCCCAATATCTCAATGTCTCAATATCTAAATATCTCGGGCTCCGTCAGTCTGGATCGGCCCATATCATCAAATCTCATGACCATGGTCGGTATCCTCCAGATATCCACCGCGTTAGACATCACCGGTAGGTAGTCCTCCCCTGCCAAGCTCATCGTCTACAACTCGAGCTTATTGCCCCGGGGTACCTTACCGGGCCCACCATATACCCGAGACGGTTCATCCTACTCCTTGAATCGGGTCTCGAAAACGAACAGAAATCAGGAAAACTCATGGTGGATGACACATACATCATATCACGAGAAAACCACAACATGCATTTTTAAAATGATAATAGGTTTATAAATTCTTGCGGTTTTCCCCCGAAATACAGAAATCTCATAAATACTGAAATCTCCAAGAAAATCACAATATATGAACATGTCGGTAATGATGGATGTTTATTAAATCGGTAATATGCAAAGTGATAGATGAATGAGGATGCCATGAGGTATATGACTAGCAAACCTACTTATCCAATCCTGATGAGATGAATATACAACTACAAGTCTACATATCATATATTATGCAAGTACTCAGCTACTGATTTAAGCAAGTTCGATAGTGTTCGTGACATAGCAATTACCAAATGCGTGTGTGTTCGCATGAACAGTGCACATGCAGCATGAACTAATGGTAATGGTGCAAGTGTCCTATGAGATGATATATATATATATATATATATATATATATAAGATGATGCGATGCAATGAGATGAATAACTAGGAAACTACGCATATAAATGCAAGTACTACTAGTAATCCTAACTATTGGGCGCCCAGCGCCATTTATACGATTCCTCTGTAGATGTGTACATCTACTCACTGGGACGTCTCGGCTAAACTGATCCAATCACGGTCTTGCCTTTATGCACTGCGTCCGACGTCTCTGCACCCGATCCTAGAATCGTACACAAGTGAATAAGAGGATAGATATATAAATAATCGCGGACAAAAACAATGCAAGACAACCAACGCACACTAACTAGACGCGCACGCACTTGGTGCACAAACGCATTCGCGACAACGCCACAAACCATAACTAGGGGTCGCTATATGTGACAACCACCAAGCCAAGAACCCGATCGTACCGATCGCGCAATCACATGACATTACATATCTTAAAAATTAAGTTGTATCTCATCACCACCTCAAACCTAAATAAAACCTGATTATTCTAAAAACCTAGTAAGTAAACAAAAGGAATTTTTAGTGCAAAACTAGGTTTTTAAGCAAACCTAGTGGCCACAAATTCCACTTAATATTTTAATTAGACCACACAATTATTAACTATATTTTAATCTCACCTATTTCAACACTAAACTTGAAATTAATTTGCATATACAAATTATTAAGATAATTTAAGAGTTAGGATCAACAAGTTAGCAACTAGATTATGTTTGAAAAACTATTAGATGCTAAACTACACTTAGCTAACATAATTAAATGATAAAAACATAAATTTTAACCTCAAACCTTCTCTTTAATATTTAAAACATGAAATTAAACTATATCAACACCTAATTAAAATTAGATTTAAAGTAATAATTAACAAAGCAATAATTAGATTAAGATTTATACCTCACAATGGCTTAGGAAAAGATCCAAGCTTGCAACCAAATATAGAATTGATCCAAAGAACCATGCTTAGATTGAACAAGGAATTTTGTGAAGGATTAAGCTAAAAAATATTGTGTTGATTTTGTGGATTCTTCTTCTTCTTCTTCTTCTTTTTTTGCAAGGAATTGATGTTGAAAAGAGAGGAGGGGCTGCAGATTCTTGTGCTGGCCGAGCCTAGTGAGAGGGGTCAGGTTGTATGTGTGTGAGTGAGTGAGAAATGTCCAAGTCAAAACTCCCCATACCTCATTAAATATACACCATGCCTCTTTATCTCTTCATTTTCCATTTTTCTTTTATTTCAACAAAAGGTTAATAAAATTCTAGAACCATGTTCAAACCTTGTTTACAACATGTCACATTTGTGTTTAGTTGGTCATGGTGCACTAAACTTGTATTATCCTATTCTAATTTGTAATTAACATTAATTTAATGTGTAAGTGTATGATTAAATTAATAATTAAAAGAAATTAATTAAGGAAAATATTTTAGTAACCTAGAAATTAAATAAGTAACTAGTTAGTCACCCAAGCAAGCAATTTCATAATTAAAATGTGTATAATTATGATTATGTGGAAAAATAATTATATCTCGGTTTTACGGAAAACACGTATTATCAATAATTAATCAAAATGAATTTTCAGAACGTTACAATCTTTCCCCCTTAAAAAAATTCGGTCGCCGAATTTAAAATTTAACTACGCGTACCTTCGAAGAGATGGGAAACTTCTTATGCATTTCGTCCTTGGTTTCCCAGGCGACCTCTTCGCTATTCAGTCCACGCCAAAAGACCTTTACGGACGGTATGACCTTAGACCTCAGTTTCTTCACCTGTCAATCCAGAATGATTATCGGCTGCTCGGTGAAAGATAGGTCACGCTCCAGCTGGATTGTCTGGTACTGAATCGTGTGAGAGGGGTCATGAAGGTACTTGCGGAGTATCGATACATGAAACACGGGGTGAACATCTGGAAAGCTGGGTGGAAGAGCCAAACGATAACCAACTGTACCAACACACTCAAGAATCTCGAAGGGACCCACATATCTAGGACTAAGCTTCATTTCCTTCCGAATCTCATCATGCCTTTCATTGGAGAAACCCTCAAGAAAATATGATCACCTTCAGCGAACTCAAGTCTGCAACGCCGTCTATCAACATAAGACTTCTGCCTGCTCTAGACCGCTCTCACCCAATCCCGAATCAACTGGATCTTTTCGGTCGACTCCTGTACAACCTGCGGTCCCAAAATATTTCTCTCATTGAGCTCTGTCATCTCCTCCCATATAACGTCTCGAAGGGTGCTATCTGAATCGTCTCCTGGAAGCTGTTATTGTAGGAGAACTTTATCAAGGGGAAATGACGATCCCAGCTGCCACCGAAATCTAGAATGCAAGCTCAGAGCATATCTTCGAGAGTCTGTATGGTCCGCTCTAACTGACCGTCTGTCTGCGGATAGAAAACCGTACTGAAACTCAATCGGCGCCCAAAGTCTCCTGAAGTTTCTGCCACAGTCGGCTGGTAAACTGGGTGCCTCTGTCGGCAACAACGCAAGTCGGAACGCCGTGTAGTCGCACAATCTCATCAACATATATCTGAGCATACTGAACGGATCCGAAAATGGTCCTTACTGGCAGAAAGTGAGCTACTTTCGTCAATCGGTCTACGATCAGCCAAATAGATTCATACCCTCTACTGGTCCTAGGTAGACCCACGATAAAATTCATAGAGATCTGCCCCCATTTCTACTCCGGAATGGGCAAGGGCTGTAACTCTTCTGCTGGCCTCTGATGCTCGGCCTTAACTTGCTGACAAGTCAAGTATCCCGAAACAAAATCTGTGACATCTCTCTTCATCCCTTCCCACTAGTAGACATCTCTCAAGTCATGGTACATCTTGGTGGAACCTGGATGAACACTATATGCTGACTGATGTGCCTCCTCAAAATATCGCATCTCAGTCCCTCGGAATCTGGCACACACAATCGAGTCGCAAATTGTAGAACTCCCTGATCATAGATCACGAACTCTAAATCTCTGCCATGTCGAACCTGCTCCATGATCTCTAGCAAACGAACGTCATCGGACTGTGCCTCACTGATACGATCAAGTAATTATGGACGTACACGGACATGGGAAAGTTGTCCCCCGGTCAAAGTAAACTCGAACTGTACTCAGCTGTCAAAGAGAATCTGCCATTCTGCCGTCGACTGTCTCTAAACTGTGCCCAAACAAGACCAGCTACCTCCGGGCCTCCGACTCAAAGCATCTGCCACAACATTTGCCTTGCCCGGACGATAAAAAATCTCCCAGTCATAGTCCTTCACTAGCTCCATCCAACGGCGCTGTCACAAATTCAGATCTCGCTGCTGAAAAAAAAATGTACCTTAAGCTCTTGTGGTCCGTGAATATCTGGCATGACTCACCGTATAAGTAGTGTCTCCAGATCTTGAGTGAAAAGACCACCACAACCATCTCTAAGTCATGAGTGGAATAGTTCTGCTCGTGCTTCTTCAACTGCCAAGAAGCGTAAGCAGCGACCCTGCCGTGCTGCATCAACACACAGCCTAGCCCTACTCGAGAAGCATCACAATAAACGACAAAACCGCCTGATTCGGAAGGCAAGATAATACTGGTGCCATAGTCAAAGAGTCTTCAACCGCTGAAAACTCTGCTCGCATGTCTCGGTCCAAAGAAAAAGAACTCCCTTCCGGGTCAACCCGGTCAACGGTGCAGCTATACGAGAAAAATCCTGTACGAAATGTCGATAGTATCCGGCCAAATCCAAAAAGCTGCGAACCTCCGTCACTGATACAGGTCTGGGCTGGTATTGAATGGCCTCGATCTTCTTCGGTTCTATACGTATACTAGGATGTCATCAATGAACACGATGATTAACTGATCAAGAAATGGCATGAATATACGGTTCATCAAGTCCACAAACGCTGATGGGGCATTGGTGAGCTCGAACGACATCACCAAGAACTTGTAATGCCCGAAACGTGTGCGAAAAGCAATCTTCAGAATATCATCCTTACGAACCCGCAATTGGTGATAACCCGATCGCAAATCAATCTTCGAGAAATGTCCCGCACCCTGGAGCTAATCAAACAAATCGTCAATGCGAGGTAGGGGACATCTGTTCTGCACAGTAACTCGATTCAAATGATGATAATCGATGCACAAACGCAAACTGCCGTCTTTTTTTTACGAACAGGACAGGAGCTCCCCAAGGTGATGCACTCGGACGAACAAGCCCTTAATTCAAAAAATCTTGCAACTGATCCTTCAGCTCTCGAAGCTCCGCCGGGTCCATCCGATATGGCGGTATAGAAAAGGCTCCGTGCCGGGAATTAAGTCAAAGAAGAACTCAGTATCGTGCTCTGGCGGCAATCCATGCAACTCGTCAGGAAAGACATCGGAAATCTCGCTTACAATCGGAACCTGGTCCAGCGGGACCTCTGCGGCTCTAACATCACAAAGATATGCTAAGAATCCCTAACATCCTTTTCTCAAAAGCTGACTAGCGTGAAGAGAAGAAATCAAACCGGGAAAGGTAGCGCTAATGTCTCCCTGAATAACAAAAACTGGCTCACCCGGAAAAACTAAATCTGGTTGCCTTCTCGCGGCAGTTCACGGACGCATAACACGTGGCTAACCAATCCATGGCCAGAAGAACATCAAAATCAAACATATCGAGAAGAATCAAATTGAAAGAAGAATCCTTATCCCCGATACGAACAAAACAAACATGAACGAAAAACATATCGAGCGACAAAAGACTTGCCTACTGGAGTAATAACAATCAACGATAGATCAAGCAAAGGACGACACTCGGTCCAATCTCAGTACAAAGTGCATAGATACAGGTTCAAACAACAAAAGAAATACGCGCATCGAAAGAAAATACTGAAATAATACCTATCACAACGACGTTGGATGCCTGCGCATCCAGAAGAGTCAAAGCGAACACTCGGCCTTTCCCCCACTTGTAGCCGGCTGTCCTTTGCCTCTGCCACCACCATCTCCCAGAAAGAACCTGTCACAGCGTCTACCTAATCGCCTCTGAGCTGGCATACCAGTACGAATCCGCTTCGGTCCAGAAACGACCGAAGTCTCAGAAATACGTTCCTCCAACAGTAAGGTCGCGTCCATAGCAGCGGCGTAAGTGTCAAAATGCTGGATGCCGATAGCAAGAAATAACTGTATGTCCAATCCCCGCACAAACCACTTTATCCATTTCTCTTCTGTGTCCACCAGGTAAGGATCATATAGGGACGGCTGAGTAAACTGAATGTAGTACTCGGACACTATCATCCCTGGAGTCTTGCGCAAAGACTTGAAACTACGAGCTCGGCATCTCGAACGCTCTCCGGAAGGAAATGAGCAAGAATTACAGCTGTGAACTCATCCCAAGTCATAGGAGGTAGACCTATAGCTTGGCCTATCTCAACTGACTCGCACCACGTCTGAGCAAGACCCTCTGGATGAAAACTCGCAAGCTCAACCCATCTCTCGTCAGAACATCTCAGCGAACGAAAAATCCTAGCCATCCTGTCGAGGAATGTCTGCGGATCCTCCGCCGCATCTGTGCCGGTGAAAACTGGAGGCTACAGCCTAAAAAAATCCTGTAAGGATATGGAGATACTCTCGTTAACAATAGGAACATCTGTCTGAGCAGTAGGTACAATCACAGTTCCCGCAGTAGGAGGGACATCATCGGCTCTCAGGGCTCGGCTAGCCTCAACTAACAATCCAACCATCTGTCATAAGTCCTGAATACTCGACTCCAGCCTAGCTATTCGGTCTGGAGAAGGCGGATCACTCTGTCCCTGAGGGCTAGGCGTACCACCCTGATCGGTCCTCGTCTCAAACGAGCCTGCTCTAATCTTATCCCCAGGCGGCAGCTCTCGGGCCCTCGTAATCTTCAGCGGCATAGTAGCTGGAACAAGAAGCGGGATTGATAGGAACATTGCAATCGAATAAAGAGGATATATGGAAATCAAGGAAAGAAATACAAGCAAATATATATTCTAAGGTCACTTGGGTGGAGTACCGTATCGTAAGTATGCCGCGGAACATACACACACTACGTCACTCTGCTTAAGTCACCTACTCCATCTACCAAGGGTCATCCTACACTCAGAAAGGTAAAACTTATCGCTCTGATACCAACTTTGTCACGACCCGGATATGTGGAACGTGACTGACACTTAAATTACGAAACGCCTAGAGGCGTAACGTAATCTAAGTAAGCCAAAGCCCAGAAATCTAAACCATTTAAAGAAATAGAGTGAAGGAAAACTTAACTTAAAAATGTGATTTTAGTAAAATGAAGTCACATTAAAGCATTTTAAGAAACCAAATCTTCCCGAAAATTTCGGTAGAGTTTCCTTTGTAATTACTGGTCCCAAACGGGTACAAAACAAGAATATACATAAGTAATGAATAGGGCATCCCCAAGCGGGAGCTAACTCTTCGCCAATGGCGGAATCACAACCACATGCAACATATATCATCAATATAGGAGGTAAGCATATGAAAATAAGAAATAAGAATGCACTACGTCGGCTCAAGTGAGCATCGACACCAGAATAGAATACATACAAGTCTCACAAGCTCACCATCTAAGTCCAAATACAACTGGTGGAAAACGGTAGATAAGGTAGATGGAGTGTACTAGATACAATAATAATACACAAGGTGGGATCAAAAATATCCTCACAACCCACCTATGAGCAAACCGCAAGTCAATGCAAATGAAGCAAAATGAAGAAGTACGCCCGCCGCTACTGTGCTGACGGGTAAGACCTGCAAGATACTGTGGCACAACGGGGGTAAATTGCCAACTCGTGAGTAGTAAGTAACGTCTAATAAGGCTATCGTAAGTATGCACGCAAATGTGTCACAACCTATATATACCAATATGACGTGATGTACAAATATGAATGCAACATGAATGGATAATCAACACAAAATCCAGATATAACTGATATGCGAAGATCTGTATCCTTATCTCAGTAAAACTTTTGTATAATCAAAACTGGAGTATTAACAGTGAAATCAACATAAAATCCGTGTCAAGCATCGACACAATATATGTATATCCCAATATCTCAATGTCTCAATATCTCAATATCTCAGGCTCCGTCAGTCTGGATCGGCCCATATCATCAAATCTCACGACCACGGTTAGTATCCTCCAGATATCCGCCGCGTCAGACATCACCGGTAGGTAATCCTCCCGTGCCAGGCTCATCGTCTACAACTCGAGCTTATTTCCCCGGGGTAACTTACCAGGCCCACCATATACCCGAGACGATTCATCCTACTCCTCGAATCGGGTCTCGAAAACCAACAGAAATCAGGAAAACTCATGGTGGACGACACATACATCATATCACGAGAAAACCGCAACTTGCATTTTTAAAATGATAATAGGTTTATAAATTCTTGCGGTTTCCCCCAAAATCCAGAAATCTCATAAATACTGAAATCTCCAAGAAAATCACAATATATGAACATGTCGGTATGATGGATGTCTATGATATCGGTAATATGCAAAGCGATGTATGAATGAGGATGCCATGAGGTATATGACTAGCAAACCTGCTTATCCAATCCTGATGAGATGAATATACAACTACAAGTCTACATATCATATATTATGCAAATACTCAGCTACTGATTTAAGCAAGTTCGGTAGTGTTCGTGACATAGCAATTACCAAAGGCGTGTGTGTTCGCATGAACAGTGCACGTGCAGAATGAACTAATGGTAATGGTGCAAGTGTCCTGTGAGATGATATCACATATATATATATATATAAGATGATGCGATGCAATGAGATGAATAACTAGGAAACTACGCATATAAATGCAAGTACTACTAGTAATCCTAACTATCAGGCGCCTAGCGCCATCCATACGATTCCCCCATAGATATGTACATCTACTCACCGGGACAGCTCGGCTAAACTGATCCAATCACGGCCTTACCTTTCTGCGCCGCGCCCGACGTCTCTGCACCCGATCCTAAATCGCACACAAGTGAGTAAGAGGATAGATATATAAATAATCGTGGACAAAAACAATGAAAGACAACCAACGCACACTAACTAGACACGCACGCACTTGGTGCACAAACGCGCTCGCGACAATGCCATAAACCACAACTAGGGGTCGCTATACGTGATAACCACCAAGCCAAGAAACCGATCGTACCGATCGCGCAATCATATGACATTACATATCTTAAAAATTAAGTTGTAGCTCATCACCACCTCAAACCTAAATAAAACCTAATTATTCTAAAAACCTAGTAAGCAAACAAAAGGAATTTTTAGTGCAAAACTAGGTTTTTTAGCAAACCTAGTGGCCACAAATTTCACTTAATATTTTAATTAGGCCACATAATTATTAACTATATTTTAATCTCACCTATTTAAACACCAAACTTGAAATTAATTTGCATATGCACATTATTAAGATAATTTAAGAGTTAGGATCAACAAGTTAGCAACTAGATTATATTTGAAAAACTATTAGATGCTAAACTACACTTAGCTAACATAATTAAATGATAAAAACATAAATTTTAACCCAAAACCTTCTCTTTAATATTTAAAACATGAAATTAAACTATGTCAACACCTAATTAAAATTAGATTTAAAGCAATAATTAACAAAGTAATAATTAGATTAAGATTTATACCTCACAATGGTTTAGGAAAAGATCCAAGCTTGCAACCAAAATGAAGAATTGATCCAAAGAACCATGCTTAGATTGAATAAGGAATTTTGTGAAGGATTAAGCTAAAAAATATTGTGTTGATTTTGTGGATTCTTCTTCTTCTTCTTTTTTTGCAAGGAATTGATGTTGAAAAGAGAGGAGGGGCTGCAGATTCTTGTGCTGGCCGAGCCTAGTGGGAGGGGTGAGGTTGTGTGTGTGTGTGAGTGAGTGAGAAATGTCCAAGTCAAAACTCCCTATACCTCATTAAATATACACCATGCCTCTTTATCTCTTCATTTTCCAATTTTCTTTTATTTCAACAAAATGTTAATAAAATTCTAGAACCATGTTCAAACCTTGTTTACAACAACATGTCACATTTGTGTTTAGTTGGTCATGGTGCACTAAACTTGTATTATCCCATTCTAATTTGTAATTAACACTAATTTAATGTGTAAGTGTATGATTAAATTAATAATTAAAAGAAATTAATTAAGGAAAATATTTTAGTAACCTAGAAATTAAATAAGTTACTAGTTAGTCACCCAAGCAAGCAATTTCATAATTAAAATGTGTATAATTATGATTATGTGGAAAAATAATTATATCTCGGTTTTACGGAAAACACGTATTATGAATAATTAATACACAATTAATCAAAACGAATTTTCAGAACGTTACACTTGGTCAACTGGGATGTAATTTTTGACCCCAACAGAGTGCCCCCCATCAATAAATGCACACCACACATGTGGGTCATGTGCATGAAATTGATGGATCTTCTTTCATGTGGAGGCGACTTAATTTGATTCCCGTTTTTAGGAAGCTGGCACTGCCCTTTTTACGACATGGACGGTCGATGCTTGACTTGTCTCCGAGACGGAGTGTCGGTGGTTGACGTGTTCTCGAGGCGGAGTGTCTGTTTGACGTGTCCCCGGCATAGAGTGTCTGTTTGATGTTCCCTGAGACGGAGTGTCACTGGTCGACGTGTCCTTGGCACAGAGTGTCGGTTGGTCGACGTGTCCCCGGCACGGAGTGTCGCTGTTCGACGTTTTCCCGGCACGGAGTGTCACTGTTCGTCGTTTCCCCGGCATGAAGTGTTTCTGTTTGACTTGTCCCCGGCACGGAGTGTCACTGTTCGACGTTTCCCCGGCACGGAGTGTCGCTGGTCGACTTGTCCCCGGCACAAAGTGTCACTGTTCGACGTTGTTCTCCGCCGAACACAGAGACGCGACTGCGCAGGTCCGTCTTGCCTAAAATTCGGGGCAGATGCTAATTGGTGCTATCCGTCCACCTCTCCGAAAATGCCAAGTTGATTTATGGCACCATGTATCGAAGGTTTAAACGGATGCGGTCGATGTAGCAGACTTCGTCAGATTCCCCCTTGTTTGAGGGGTTTTTGATTGTGGGGACGCTCTTCCCTGCAGGCGCAAGCCCCTGCAGTTAATTACGCTACCGCATCGTGGTAACAATTTTCTCCTTCTCCAGATGGTCACTTCGTGTCGTGGGTGTTTGTTTTGTGTTCGGTTGCCCATGGATTGTATACGGAGACTAAGTTATATTGTCGCCCGTAGGACGTGGATTAGTCCAAATCCGTATCTTTCTTAGATTTGGGTTTGGGGGGGTTTGTGTTTAAGGATACGTTAGCCTTATTGGAGGCTAAGATCAACTTAAACGTTTGTTAAAAACACGTTAGTCTAATTTTAGACTAAGATAAACTTAACGGGATCGTTTAGATCCGACAAAAGAGCAATTGGGCTCTGTTGTTTAATTTAATGACATTGCGGCCGGTAATTAGTTTAAGGACATTGCGGTCCAATGTTAGTTTTAAGACATTGCGGTCGAGGTTAAGGACATCATAGTCCGTGAATTTAAGGACTCCATAGTTCGATGTTAGTTCTAAGATATCACGGTCGAGGTTAAGGACATCATAATCCGTTGTTTTAAGGATTCCACAGTCCGATGTTAGTTTTAAGACATCACGGTCAAGGTTAAGGACATCATAGTCCGTGGATTTAAGGACTGCACAGTCCGATATTAGTTTTAAGACATCACGGTCAAGGTTAAGGACGTCATAGACCGTGGATTTAAGGACTTCACGGTCCGATATTAGTTTTAAGACATCACGGTCGAGGTTAAGGACATCATAGTCCTTGAGTTTAAGGACCCCATAGTCCGTTGTTAGTTTTAAGACATCACGGTCAAGGTTAAGGACATCATAGTCCGTGGATTTAAGTATTCCACAGTCCGATGTTAGTTTTAAGACATCACGGTCAAGGTTAAGGACATCATAGTCCATGGATTTAAGGACTCCACAATCCAATATTAGTTTTAAGACATCACGGTCGAGGTTAAGGACATCATAGTCCATGAGTTTAAGGACCCTACAGCCCGTAGCAATGTGTGGTTATCGGGACCCGTCACCTCTCTGACGACGTTGAAGGATTACAACGACAGATATCAGAGGAGTAAAGAGATGTATCATCGAACCGGATGTAAATTGATTGGGAGAGAAGATGAGCTCAGTTCAATTTAAATTGAGGACTTATGGCCAGAATTGGATTAAGTCTAGTTAAAAATGTTTAACATTTTTATTTATATTGTGCCTATTAGGCCTTTATTTGGGCTCTGCCCTTTTAATAATGCATAGCATTTATCAGAACAAGGTATGTTCTGACAGCGCACCACGTGGCGCATCAGGTGCTTTGCGCCAATTAAAGAGCGCATTGCGCTAGCGCACATAAGGGTGACACGTGTCGCTTAGCGCTGAGCGCTGGTTTGTCAGCGCACTGCGCTTTATGAGTGCACTGCGCTAGTTTATGGGCGCGCCAGTGAATGACACGTGGCGCGTTCTGGCGCTGTGCGCCAGTACAAGAGCGCAGTGCGCTATTTTTAGAAGCGCAAAGCGCAAACTATTTTGTGGTTGACACGTGGCGCGTTCTGGCGCTGTGCACCAGTCCAATAAGCGCAAAGGCGCAATTCAAGAGTGCAAACCACTTTTCAGTAGCGCAAAGCGCATCAGATCAAATTTAAGATCAAAGAACAAGTTTTTTGTTCTTCAAAAGAGGCCTTGCCTCAAGATCCAAGAATCAAAGTTCTTGTTCTTATCAAAAGGCTCTGCCTTTGTAGAGCAGAAGATCTGTGAAGTAAAAGTACTTCTTTTAGTCTTTTTATAATTAGATCTTTTTGATCTTTTTCTTTTTTATTGAAGACCTTGATCTTGTTCTTAGATCTCTAATCTTTTTAGAAGAGGGTTCTTCTTTTTTAATGAGATGATTTCATCTCTATTTATTCAAGAAGATAGTTCTTTACCTTTAAAGATGAAGAAATGATCTTCTTTCTTCAAAGGCTTGCCTTTCTTTCTCTTTGAGTTCTTCTCTCATAGTTTGCAGAGAGTTTTTTTCTATCTCTTCCTGTATGTGTCTCTCTCTATTTTAGACTTGAAGTCTAGAGTCCTTTATATAGGGCCAAATGATTTGTTGAATTGGTTAGAGAGATCTTTCTCTGATTGATTTGGGAATATTTCCCACCGTTAGATCTTTAATCCTAAGGCTTTTGTTTTACAGAAGATAATCTTCTTTTTTTTAAAAAGATTGTAAAGAACTTTCCATAACAGAATTTTAGTTCTGATTAATCAATACTTTATTATTAATAGATCTTTTGATCTGACGGTGGGGGAATTTTAATTCCAGCGCTGGCGCACCTTGCGCGAGTGCACCTGCGCTTGATACATGGCGCGCAGCGCAACTGCCCTAGCGCGCCCGTGTTTTACACGTGGCACGCAGCGCAGAGCGCAGCGCAACTGCCCTAGCGCGCCCGTGTTTGACACGTGGCACGCAGCGTAGAGCGCAGCGCAACAGTGCTAGCACGCCCGTGTTTGACACGTGGCGCACAGCACAGAGCGCTGGATCTGAAGCGTTGCTTCAATTTAAATTTTGGAATTTGAATAGAGCTTTGCTCTGATTGGGGGTGCGCTGCCTAGGGCGCAGCGCTCCTGGCGCTGGCGTGTCTGCTTTTGACACGTAGCGCGCAGCGCGCAGAATCTGAAGCGTTGCTTCAATATTTACTTTAGATTTTTAATACAGAGCTTTGCTCTTATTGGGAAAAGGAAGCTTCGCTTCATTTCAAATCTTGGAATTTGAATAGAGCTTTGCTCTGATTGGGGAAACAAATGCCCCTCCACCGTTGCACTTACGTGGTCCGAGCGTGAGTGCAGCGGTGGTTGGATCAACTTTTTTGGAAGTTGAAATGGCTCTGAATGCCTATAAATAGGACATTTGGTCCCTTAGATGATTCCTATCTTCTTTCTTGAGAATTTTCTCTTATTCAGAGCATTGCTCTTCAATTTAAGAACTTTTCAAGAGTAAAACTCTGTCAAAACTTATTTAAAGTTTTAAAAAAACTTTTAATAAACTAGGGTTTTACCCATTAACAGAGCTTTGCTCTTCATAGATCTTTGATCTAAAGAGAACCCTTTTAGGGTTTCATTAATAGAGCTTTGCCCTCTAAAAGGTTTTTATTTATGATTTCTTAATTCATTAATGGAGCTTTGCTCCTTTCAAATCATATAGAAGAACTCTTACGAGTTTGTTCATGGATCTGTAAGATAAAAAAATAAAATTTTATTTTTGATGGGTTATATCATCTTCTTAGAGCAAGGCTCTCAGCGTTCTCGGGGAATTTCTTTAAATTCCCCTCATAACTTATTTTGACAGGTGTCACTCCCGTCCGCAGAGCATTGCTCTTGAGGAGTTTAACTCCCTGTGTCTTGTTTTTCCTCATTGCTAATCTTCTAATGATGTTTCTTTCAGGAACTATAGCTGTTCATTTATACAGTCTGAACGAGTTCATTACTTATGAGGATATCCGCGTACAGGGCTGTCACCAAAACTAAGAGTTTACAGATGCCCAATGTGCAGAGATTATGGGTCGTCTGTACGTACGCGTTGGTTGGTTGCTTCCTCGCCGTTCTGCTCTCTTGAAAGTCGTACTGGGAGCAATTTGGAGAGAACTTCTGGGGTTTCACGAGGCCATGCCGCTTAATGCGCTGGATGATACCGAAGACAAGGTGCATTCAGTATACTTGTCGGGGCTGATCTCGAAGAAATGACGAGATAGCCTCATTGATATTCTGCATCAAATTTTTCAACAGACGACAATAATTGCTTCGTATCAGAGGGTGGGGGGCATTGCCTTGACACGCGTGAGCGCGGGAGGATGCACACGAGAATGGTCAGAAAGGCCAGAAAGACTCTAGACGGTCTTACTTTCGAATTCCTCAATCCATGCTCTGGATCTGAGGTTTTGCCATTGTAATCATCTTGATGATGTTTTCGTTTATTGCTTTCATAATTGTAAGAGCCCCCTTTTTTTTTGAAGTATGAATGGCAAATTTCTCATTTCAGCATCTCTTATTTTGTGTACTGAATCTTTTTGCACATGCATGAATGGGTATGTCTCGAACGCTTAATTAAATACAAATCAGATGTTCTTTCTGTCGCTTCCTTCTCCTTGCTGTGCTGTTGCCGTGTGATTTCAGCAAGTGCGGCCTGTAGATATTATATAGCCGTCAATCTTGGATTTTTTTTGGTAGAATGGTGATGGCTTAGGAAACAGGGTTAGGATCTGTCACCTAAGACTTTTCAATTTTATGAGCCGTGAGGGTCTCATAAAGACTTTCTCCCTACGAGTCGAGAGAATCCCGTAGGTGTATTTTCTCCTTAGGAATCGTGAGGATTCCTAAGTGCGTTTTCCCTTATAAGTCGTAAGGATTTTATAAGAGAATTTTCCCTCTTACGAGTCGAGAGGACCCGTAAGAGGTTGTTTCCTTCCTTGTCGATGTTCGACTTCGGAGAGTATGGCCTGCAGATAGTCTATCTTGACCTCCTTGTAGTGCACCGATGGCTTAGGAAATAGGGTTAAGGTCCTGTTGACTAAGGCTTTTGACTTCATGAGCCGTAAGGGTCTCACAAAGGTATTTCTCCCTACGAGTCGTGAGGATCTCGTAAGTGCGTTTTCTCCTTAAGGATCGTGAGGATTCCTAAGTGCATGATCTCTTATAAGTCGTAAGGATCTTACAAGAGTGCTTTCTCCTTATAAGTCAAGAGGACTTACAAGGGTTGTTCACCGTGCAAATATATCCCTAGTCGTGAATGGGACTTTGTTAGGGAGATGTTTATTCGTGCCCGTGGATTGTATACAAGGGTCAATATTGAGCCGCTTGTAGGGCAGTATTGAAGGTTGTGGGGGTTGCTTAAGAACAGACACAGATCCCTGTAGCTTGAAACTTTTGAATCTTATGAGCCGTGAGGATCTCGCAAGTGTAATTTCTCCCTAGGGATCGTGGGGATCCCTAAGTGTGTTTCTCCCTTGTGAGTCGTAAGGATCTCACGCAGGTGGTTTCTTCTTACAGGGTCAGAGGACCTTGCAAGCGTCTTTTAACGAGATTGCGCCCTTTTGGGTTTTCACAAAACTCGCCGGTAGCCCTGCTGTTTTTACTCACGGAGCCCTTTCGGGTTTTCATCCGTGCCCATTTCGCTTATGGACATACCGTTTTTTTAACGAGGTTGCGCCCTTTCGGGTTTTCACAAGACTCACTGGTAGCCCTGCTGTTTTTACTCACGGAGCCCTTTCGGGTTTTCATCCGTGCCCATTTTGCTTATGGACATACCGTTTTTTTACCACGTCAGCCTGAGGATACCGCAGGTTGGTAGTAGTTTAACGACGTTTCAGTCATCTGCAAGTTTTAGGACATTGCGGTCCGCCGTTGCCGTATTTGAGGCAAAATTCTAGTTTACGGACTTTTCGGTCCATGGGGCTTTCCCTATGAATGAACATAATGCCCCCGGCATATCCATCTTTTTCGGAGCATGTGGTTGTGGCGGGCTCACCTTCCAGTTTTCGGACAGCGCGAACTTGCCCTGTTGGTATTGGTTTTCAACCCAGTTTTTGAAGACGTAGCAGTTTTCGATCGGATGGCCTAATACTCAGTAGTAAGGGCAGTAATTAGGATTATTGACGTTGTTTGGCTGCAACGGACGTTTTGGATCCGGCAAAGTGATAAGCCTGTTGCGCACTGCTAGTTCGAACAGTCTCCTTATTTCATTCTAGGGAAATGAGTAAGGACGTTTCAACTTCTCATAGAGGGGTTGCCGCTTGTTGCTTTGGCGAACAACCGGTCTAGGGCCACTCAATTGTTTTTGAGCGTTGGCGACGAAGGCCAATTTTCCCTTCCCCTTATCCTTTTTGTTCGATCCCTTGTTTGCGGGTCCGAGATTCTTTCCGAGTAGCGTGCGATTGCACGGCTGAATGTTCTCGCAACTCCTCAGTTCTTTCGTTTCAGAGATGGATTCCTTGAAGAGGGGGCCGAGGGCTACTTCTTCGTCGGAGTCGCTCCCGAAGGTGAGAACTCGCGATCCCCCGGGATCAACCCTATGACAATTGCTGGCAATTCTTTTACACTCATCTGTCACATTTTTTCGCTGTCTATGAGCTTCACGCTTTGTCCTCTTAAAGTGTTGCCTGTGAGCGACATACCCTTGCCACCAACACTTAAAGGAGTTGCAGTCTTCAGTAGGATGTGCGATCTTTTGATGATATAAGCAGAAGTTAGGATATACGTCCTTTTCATCAAGATGTATACCACCAGGAGAATTTTCTCTGAAAGAGGGCAGCTTCATCCCCATCGATATGGCTTTGGCGAATCGCTTCCTTGCCTTGATCCTGCTTTTATTTGCGGCGGATGTACTTGGATCTGGTGGGAGTGTTTCGACCCTTTTGTCTAGTCGCCGGCGTTTGGCCTTTTCAAATATGGCCATCTCGCGCTCCTGATCAGCTTTGCTTTTTAGACGGGCTTCGTTCAAGAATGCGTCAATTGTTTCATCGGATGGCCCTAGAAGTTCAGGCTCGGGATCTGCCCCCGGATTCTCTGCGTCAGGAGCTTCTTCACTGTCTATCAACGAGTGAGAGATCATATGGCAGCTTGCCACATAATCCTCAGGTTCATCCGACGAGTCTTTGTCATCATCTTCGTCCTCAAGGACGTGGCTGAGGAATTCTCGGAATGTGACTGGGGTCCGCGCCTTCTGATTATATTCTTCCAGTGCGTCAATATGTTTTCGCAGATCCGTGCGCTTGTCATCAAACTGCGTGAGCTTTCTGGTCTTCTTCTTTTTCTTTGAAGACTTTGACGGCTGTGCCTGGGTGTTTTGCCCACTGCTATCAATTCTCGGTGTTGGGCGTGGTTTCAGCATCCCATCAATGACCTCGGGCTCTGGTGGACTTTTCCACCTGACGGCTAGGCATGTGTGAAGATCTTTCAGCATTCTTTTAGTTTTGGCTGAAAGGGCGACCTCCCACGGAGTTTCTTCTATAAAAGAGCACGATGCCTCCAGCATGTCCGCTTTTTTAGGGGCATGAGGTTGTGGCGGGTTCACCTTCCAGTTTTTGAATAATGCGAACTTCCCTTGTTGGTATTGGTCCTCAATCCAGCCTTTGAAAACGAAGAAATCTTCGATTGCATGGCTTACTGCTTGATGGTAAGGGCAGTAATTAGGATTGTTGAGATCGCCTGGCTGCAACAGACGTTTTGGATCCAGCAAATTTATGAGCCTGTTGCGCACTGCCAGCTCAAACAGTCTTCTCGTTTTGTCTTGAGGAAACGAGTAAGGACGTCCTAACCTTTCCTCGAGGGATGGGCGTGGACGCATATTGCTTTGGCGAACGACCGGTTTTAAGTTATTCGGCTGTTGTTGAGTATTGGCGACGAAAGTTTCTTTTCCTTTCCCCTTTTCATTCCGAGGATCCGTCTTTGAAGGAGATGGTTTATGACCCATCTGATCCATTTGGGCCAACTTGTCAATCAAGGCCTGGAAAGTAGTTGGCTTAAAAAACATCATGAATTGCGAGATGGTCGCTTGAGGGTCAAGAATGCCCACGAACATTCCCACTGCCGGCGCTTCTTCGATGCGCCGTTCGCATTTCGACCATAGGTTCCGCCACCGGATTGCATACTGCACCCATGTCTCTCTCGGCTTTACTCTGGCGTTGATCAATGCCGTGATCGGGGTGCATCCGCTAGCGCTCGCAAAACGCTGAGTGAATAACAACTCCATCTCTGCAAAAGTTTTGACAGAATCGTTGGGAAGTTCTGAATACCATTCGAAAGCTGTGTCCGACAAGCTACCGACGAACTGGCGAACTAGTAGTTTATCATCGCCTCCGGTGTTACCACAAAGAGCCCTGAACTGGGCGATGTGGATTCCTCGTCCCTTTATACACATGGAACTTAAGGATCGTATATCCCGGCGGGTAACTTATTTGGTCATACCAGCCCGGATAGGGTCGTCCAGTCTTGACAACTTGGCCGGCCGCTTCATTTGCCTGGTGAACTCTTATTTGCTGAGCAATATAGTCATCCAGTGCAGCTTTGGAGACTATCTCTTCTTTGGCTGTTGAAAGAGCCGGAGGTGGATTTGACGTCTCTCCTCTGTCGTCTTCGAGGATAATCGAAGGATCTTCAGCTGGGGGATCTGGCTGGATCATCATGCCCACCATGTCTTGGAACAGAAGAGTCATTTGCTTTATATTGGCCGCTTGTTCCACAGCCTCCTTGTCCTTCTTTTCGAGCATTCTACGAAGGAATTCAGCATCAATCTCGTATTCACGACGTTGTTCCGATGACGCCTCCAGGCTTTCTTTTGGCCCGGTGAGTGCGGCCATCGCAGTCAGCATCTCCTGGAGCTTCTGCTGCTGCTGTTCCTGGGCTCTTGTGATGGATCGGGTGAGTGGTCGGTGGCCCATAGAAGCTCGGCTATCCTCCTTCCCGGATGCCATGTAAACGGTATGCACCACCATGCCCCCAGACTTAGAGCGTTTGGGCTCAGTGCCTTTGACAGTTGTCGCAGGCATGGGGATTTTCTCCGGCCTTCTCCTCTTATGAGCGGTCGAAGTTGAGGGGGCCGTTGCAGTGGGCGCCCAGATAGATTTTCGTGGCTTGGCAGGATGGCTTCCTTCTTCTTGAACCTTTACCCTCTTCTGTTGGCGGGAGAAATTTGGATCAATCACTGAGTCTTGGACTTGACGCCAGACTTTGTAGATCTTGGAGGACAGCCGCTGAGGGGACTGTTCTGGCTTTGTTTCCGCAACATTCTCCACCGGAGGAGGAGATCTTTTCAGTACGGCGGTAGGAGAATTCCTGCTCACCTTTTTCAGCAGCTCAAAGCTGTTCCCAGCTGGAACAACAGCATTAATTTCCGCCGTCGGGGCTGGTGGAGTTAGCCCAGAAAGGGAGTTGCCTCCGACCTCCTTCACTCGGCGCCAGTGGCGACGTCGAGCATGTCGAGCTGATGGAATTGGTTCGGTGACGAGGATGGCTTTGTCTTGCCCCCTGTTCAGGTGAGGGGCTGTTGCTGGTGTCAGCCTGTTGAAGACTGATGTCCTTTGAGTAGCAGGAGCGGGAGTGGGAGCTGGGACAGTCAGTCTTGTAAAGACTGACCCCTAGGCAGGAGAAGCCTCCTTTACGACTTCAGAAACAGGGTTGGTTACTCTCTTCGGAATAACCTTCTCTTGGATTGCAAGCTTCATTGTGGGCCGACAGGAATTTTGGCCCAGTCTGGCGAAGACCGAGGAGCTGGAGCTGGACGACCAGTTAAGAGGGGCCGCAGTAGGTGTAAGACGATCAAAGACCGACTTCTTGGGAGCTTCCGGTATCAGCACAGGAGCGGTGAAGCTCGTTGGCGGGAGCATGGTCCCGAAAAACAATCCTGTGATGGCTTGAGTGACCTGTACCACGGGCATCGTGAACAGGGAAGCCGCTTGAGGCCCGTAGGCTATGCCTCCAGATGAGGCGGAGCGCGAGTTGCAGCTGCAGTTGGAGCACTTTACGCAAGTAGATGCCATTGCTCTTTTGCTTTCTGCGCCAAGCAAGAAACCAAATCTTAGTAACTTGAAACCCAAGGGCAACCATTAACAAACCGCGATTGGTTCGCGAACACGACATACGAAGTGTGGAGTGGAAAGAGGAAAAGGTCCTACCGGGCGTGCCAGAATCTGTTCTCCGCCGAACACAGAGACGCGACCGCGCAGGTCCGTCTTGCCTGAAATTCGGGACAGATGCTAATTGGTGCTATCCGTCCACCTCTCCGAAGATGCCAAGTTGATTTATGGCACCATGTATCGAAGGTTTAAACGGATGCGGCCGATGTAGCAGACTTCGTCAGATTCCCCCTTGTTTGAGGGGTTTTTGATTGTGGGGACTCTCTTCCCTGCAGGCGCAAGCCCCTGCAGTTAATTACGCTACCGCATCGCGGTAACAACTTTCTCCTTCTCCAGATGGTCACTTCGTGTCGTGGATGTTTGTTTTGTGTTCGGTTGCTCGTGGATTGTATACGGAGACTAAGTTATGTTGTCGCCCATAGGACGTGGATTAGTCCAAATCCGTATCTTTCTTAGATTTGGGTTTGGGAGGGTTTGTGTTTAAGGATACGTTAGCCTTATTTGAGGCTAAGATCAACTTAAACGTTTGTTAAGGACACGTTAGTCTAATTTTAGACTAAGATCAACTTAACAGGATCGTTTAGATCCGATAAAAGAGCAATTGGGCTCTGTTGTTTAGTTTAATGACATTGCGGTCGGTAATTAGTTTAAGGACATTGCTGTCCGATGTTAGTTTTAAGACATCGCGGTCGAGGTTAAGGACATCATAGTCCGTGGTTTTAAGGACTCCACAGTCCGATGTTAGTTTTAAGACATCACGGTCGAGGTTAAGGACATCATAGTCCGTGGTTTTAAGGTCTCCACAGTCCGATATTAGTTTTAAGACATCACGGTCAAGGTTAAGGACATCATAGTCCATGGATTTAAGGACTCCACAGTCCGATATTAGTTTTAAGACATCACGGTCGAGGTTAAGGACATCATAGTCCATGAGTTTAAGGACCCCACAGTCCGTTGTTAGTTTTAAGACATCACGGTCAAGGTTAAGGACATCAAAGTCCGTGGATTTAAGGACTCCACAGTCTGATGTTAGTTTTAAGACATCACGGTCAAGGTTAAGGACATCATAGTCCGTGGATTTAAGGACTCCACAGTCCGATATTAGTTTTAAGACATCACGGTCGAGGTGAAGGACATCATAGTCCATGAGTTTAAGGACCCCACAATCCGTAGCAATGTGTGGTTATCGGGACCCGTCACCTCTCTGACGACGTTGAAGGATTCCAACGACAGATATCAGAGGAGTAAAGAGATGTACCCTCGAACCGGGTGTAAATTAATTGGGAGAGCAGATGAGCTCAGTTCAATTTAAATTGAGGACTTATGGCCAGAATTGGGCTAAGTCCAGTTAAAAATATTTAACATTTTTATTTATGTTGTGCCTATTAGGCCTTTATTTGGGCTCTGCCCTTTTAATAATGCATAGCATTTATCAGAACAAAGCATGTTCTGACAGCGCACCACGTGGCGCATCAGGCGCTTTGCGCCAATTAAAGAGTGCATTGTGCTAGCGCACATTAGGGTGACACGTGTCGCTTAGCGCTGAGCGCTGGTTTGTTAGCGCACTGCGCTTTATGAGTGCGCTGCTCTAGTTTATGGGCGCGCCAGTGAATGACACGTGGCGCGTTCTGGCGCTGTGCGCCAGTACAAGAGCGCATTGCGCTATTTTTAGAAGCGCAAAGCGCAAACTGTTCTGTGGTTGACACGTGGCGTGTTCTGGCGCTGTGCGCCAGTCCAATAAGCGCAAAGGCACAATTCAAGAGTGCAAAGCATTTTTCAGTAGCGCAAAGCACATCAGATCAAATTTAAGATCAAAGAACAAGTTTTTTGTTCTTCAAAAGAGGCCTTGCCTCAAGATCCAAGAATCAAAGTTCTTGTTCTTATCAAAAGGCTCTGCCTTTGTAGATCAGAAGATCTGTGAAGTAAAAGTACTTCTTTTAGTCTTTTTATAATTAGATCTTTTTGATCTTTTTCTTTTCTATTGAAGACATTGATCTTGTTCTTAGATCTCTGATATTTTTAGAAGAGGGTTCTTCTTTTTTAATGAGATGATTTCATCTCTATTTATTCAAGAAGATAGTTCTTTACCTTTAAAGATGAAGAAATGATCTTCTTTCTTCAAAGGCTTGCCTTTCTTTCTCTTTGAGTTCTTCTCTCAAAGTTTGCAGAGAGTTTTTTTCTATCTCTTCCTGTATGTGTCTCTCTCTATTTTAGACTTGAAGTCTAGGGTCCTTTATATAGGGCCAAATGATTTGTTGAATTGGTTAGAGAGATCTTTCTCTGATTGATTTGGGAATATTTCCCACCGTTGGATCTTTGATCCTAAGGCTTCTGTTTTACAGAAGATAATCTTCTTGTTTTTAACAAGATTGGAAAGATCTTTCCATAACAGAATTTTAGTTCTGATTAATTAATAATTTATTATTAATAGATCTTTTGATCTGACGGTGGGGGAATTTTGCGCACCTTGCGCACCTTGCGCCGGCGCACCTGCGCTTGACACGTGGCGCGTAGCGCAGAGCGCAGCACAACTGTGCTAGCGTGCCTGTGTTTGACACGTGGCACGCAACGCAGAGCGCAGCGCAACTGCGCTAGCGCGCCCATGTTTGACACGTGGCGCACAGCGCAGAACGCTGGATCTGAAGCGTTGCTTCAATTTAAATTTTGGAATTTGAACAGAGCTTTGCTCTGATTGGGGGTGCGCTGCCTAAGGCGCAGCGCTTTTGGCGCTGGCATGTCTGCTTTTGACACGTGGCGCGCAGCGCGCAGAATCTGAAGCGTTGCTTCAATTTTTACTTTAGATTTTTAATACAGAGCTTTGCTCTTATTGGGAAAAGGAAGCGTCGCTTCATTTCAAATCTTGGAATTTGAACAGAGCTTTGCTCTGATTGGGGAAATAGACGTTTTCCCGGCACGGAGTGTCTGTTTGACGTTTCCCTAAGACGGAGTGTCACTGGTTGACTTTTCCCTGGCATGGAATGTCACTGTTCGACGTGTCCCCGACACGGAGTGTCGCTGTTCGACTTGTCCACAGCACGGAGTGTCGCTGGTCGATGTGTCCCCGGCATGGAGTGTCGCTGGTCGACTTGTCCCCGGCACAGAGTGTCGCTGTTCGACTTGTCCCCGACACGGAGTGTCGCTGTTCGACGTGTCCCCGGCATGGAGTGTCGATGTTCGACGTTTCCCCTGCATGGAGTATCGATGTTCGACGTTTCCTCGGCACGGAGTGTCGCGGTTCGACTTGTCCCCGGCATGGAGTGTCGCTGTTCGACGTTTCCCTAGCACGGAGTGTCGCTGATCGACTTGTCCCTGGCATGGAGTGTCGCTGGTCGACGTTTCCCTGGCACGAAGTGTCGCCGATCGACGTTTCCCCGGCATGGAGTGTCACTGTTCGACGTTTCCCCGGCATGGAGTGTCGTTGTTCGACTTGTCCCCGGCATGGAGTGTCGCTAGTCGACTTGTCCCCGGCACGGAGTGTCGCTGGTTGTTTGACTTGTTCCCGGCACGGAGTGTCGCTGGTTTTGATGTAGAGGCCGATTTCCAGGCGAAGCGTAATTCCGATAGGGAAGGTAGATACTCTGAGGCGAAGCATAATTTTGACACGGGATACATTCTGAGACGAAGTATGATTCCGCCGCAGAGGTTGTTGGTTTAATTTGTTTGATTTTTTCCTTATTCGGCGGGACTTTTGAATTTGAGGGGAATTTGGAATTTGTTTAGCATCATTATTGCTGCACTGGAATAATTCCAGGAGCAACTCATCATTTGCCCTGGGAGGACTTGGGATTTTGGTTTTGGTTTGGCATCAGCATCGCTACACTGGAATGTGGTACCAGGAGCGAATCATCATTTTCCATGAGGGGATTTCCATCATTCCCAGCTTAACGACTTAGGGGCCATCTGTTCCCAGTTTGACGACTTCGGGGTCATCTATTCCCAGTTTAACAACTTAGAAGTCATATATTCCCAGTTTAAAGACTTATGGGTCTTCTGTTCCCAGTTTAAAGACTTAAGGGTCTATTGGATCGGAAGTTTGGAATTTTGGGGCTAGGGTCGGCATCAGCGTTGCTAACACTGAAGTACAGGTGCCAGGAGCAATTCACCATTTGCCATTTCTTGTTGGGGAGCGATGGCTTAGGAGACAGGTTTAGGTCCCTATCACCTAAGACTTTTCAATTTTATGAGCCGTAAGGATCCCATAAAAGCATTTTCTCCCTACGAGTCGAAAGGATCTCGTAGGTGTATTTTTCCTTAGGAGTCGTGGGGACTCCCAAGTGTGTTTTTCCTTTGTGAGTTGTAAGGATCCCACGAAGGTGTTTTCTTACGAGTCGTGAGGATCCCGTAAGTTTTGTTCTCCTCATGTATCGTGAGGACACATGAGTGGGTCTTCCCAAATGGGCCATAATTCCGAAGGCGGAGACCGGCTGTGTGACTGGTGATTGCGGTGGGGTATGGGTATAATGAGAATTATTTGAGCCCGTGAATTGTACACGGTAGTCAACTTGGGGATCAACCGTAGGGCTGGGAGAATTTTGGGATTTTGTTGGCGTCTGTATCGCTGCACTAGAATATGGTACCAAAAGCGACTCATCATTCGCCGTTTTGGGATTTGGAATTTGGTTAGCTTCTGCATCGCTGCACTGAAATATGGTACCAGGAGCGACTCATCATTCGCCACCGTTTTTGTACACCGTGATTGCTCTATCATTTCAGCTTATCTTATCGCGAAGGTCGCGATTGCCCTATCATTTCAGCTATTTATTCGCGGTTGCCCCATCATTTCGGCTTTATTTTCTTATTTATTTTACTCACTGATTTTTATTGCGAGTTGCCCCCATCATTTTGGATTTTCTTTTTCTTCTTCTTTTATTTACATTTTTTTTATTTACACACATTTTTTTACATTCCCATTTTAATGACTTAGGGGTCGTTTACTCCCAGTTTAATGACATGGTGGTCAACTGTTTCCATTTTAACGACTTGGTGGTCTTATATTTTTAGTTTAAGGACTTAAAGGTCTATTGTTTCCAGTTTAACGACTTAGAGGTCATCTGTTTCCAGTCTTAGAGGTCATCTGTTTCAAGTTTAACGACGTGGTGGTCATCTGTTTCCAGTTTAAAGACTTAGAGGTATACTGTTTCCAGTTTAACGACTTAGAAGTTATTTGTTTTTAGTTTAACGACTTAGAGGTCATCTGACAAGGAGCTTAGAGAAGATACCCGATTGAGCGGTTGTCAGGGGCACCGCTGGAGCTTGCCCGAGATGCCTTATTACTTTGTTGGTGTTGATGGCCTTGCCCCCAGCTGGAGCAACGGAGAGTCGTGCGGAAATGGATTTGTGCTTGGGCTGAGGTGCCTTTGCAACCATGACATTTGGCCTTTTCCCTTTTGAAGCCGGTTCATCAGTCACCGGGGCTTGAGGAGCAGGGTTGGTATTAGCTGGCATGAACAGAATAGAGCCGAATGGTAGCGGCGGCTCCTCCCACTGTTTCCCGAGACTGGCCAGGAGGACCGTCCTAGCGTCCATCTTCATCGTGTAGGAGATGGGAGTTGTACTGAGAATTGAGATTGACCTTGGAGGCATTTTGTTGCGGCTTGATTGCTTGAAATCCTGCATGAAAGAGTATTATTTTAGTATAAATATCAATATGTATGTTGATTGAGTTCGCATGAACGCTTAACCCGAAATATGGGAGGAAAGATAGGACCCACCGGGTGTGCCAGAATTTGTAGGGTGTTTTTCGTCCCCCATCGAGATGGGAATACGGGCGCTTGTCAGGCGCATTACAGATTCCCCCTGCCTAGGGTAGGCTGGGGTTTATTGATTGTGGAGATCCGAATCTCCGGCAGCCATGAACTAAGCTGTCGTTAATTACCCCTCGGCTTTGGAGTGAGAGACCCTCCGATTGACGGGTCAAACAGGTCATGCGAACTCTATGTGTAGTGTGCGTATGTTTTAAAAGGGTTTTGGATATATCGGGGGTCTCGCAGAGTTTACGGGGGTCCCGCTATCCGGATAGTGGGTTGAGGGTTAAGGGGGCTAGCAACCCCCTTGCGTGGTGCGGGGCAGCGCCCCGTTAGAAAATTTTTTAACGGGGACAGTGTTGTGGAGTGTGTGTGTGTATAAAAAAAGGGGGAAGAATGGGTGCCGGCGCCCCACGTGCTTGGCACGCGGGCGCTGGGGCATCAGCAGGAAAAGGTACTTGGTCTCTGCACTAGGAGCTGTGCTCCCGATTTGACTTATAGAGTTAAACTCCTGACAGAGAGGACAAGTGTTAGTTATATGTATGCTCTAGAGGCCATTACTGTACATACGATGTATATTGTAATGGATGCTTGGACATATATAGGGAGGACTTTCTTGCTCGACATGATAGTATGCTATCTGGTTGTACTTTATCTTAACATGTATTCTGATTGTCTCTATATTACATGTTGATAAAGCCCTTAGGATATGTACCCGACTACTGGGACTATGATGAGATCATACTAGTGGAGCCACGGTAGTCGATGAGTACATCCTATAACTGTTCCTAGTCGAGGGTGTATCGAGATAGGGCATCGATACACCAGAGTAGACTAGCGTATACGCATCTTGACCCATATGATGGGCGATGGATGATCCCATATCCATCGGTGTTTGACATCAAGGATGGTGTACGGGTGCTCAGTGGAGACTGGGTACACTGGAAGGACTTGCCGAGAACTCCCAGATGGTATTATACCTTACGTCAGATGGCAGTTCTCTGGTGCACTGGTACAGCTTAGTCTGTTGACCCGAGATCGTCATAGAGTCTTGTGTGATTCCCACTGTGCTTTGATTTTCATCATACCACGTCCAAGAGGGTGTGCAAAAAGGTGGCTTTTGGGTACAGTCCCGAATCACATGGAGGCAATGAGCGATAGGAGGGGATTCGTCTCTCCTGGTATAGGGAGTTGATGTTGCGCTGTGTTCGATTGGCTATAACCAGAAATCCCTGGCCAGGGTTGCTGAGATTTACTGGTAAGTGTTATCAGTAGTTTCTCGAACTGTTATAGACCTCATATCGACACGACTTATTGAGCTACTGGGGTCTGACGTTTACCACCCCTAGGCGAGATATGCAACATATCAGACGACGAAACCGGACTGTACGGGAGTGTTACTGATTGGATTCACAGGAGAATGTACAGGCTTGCTTGTTGATCTTCTGAGCGCTCAATACCTGGGTGGCTGTTACGTTTAGCTGACCGCTTGCAGCTTGTGGGTGTTTGATATGATCATCACCTACTGCCAGCGTATTGACGATTCTTTAGAGTCCTACACAGAGGTTTCTTGACTCAGGCAAAATAGAGTAGGAGCACATATGTGATATGTGCGGGACCGAGGATAATGCGGTATGTGATACCGTATTGGATTCTCGCGATATGAGATATCGGCCGGGTATATGTGATATAGCCGGGTCATCGTATTAGTCGGTTATTTGTGAAATAGCCGGATTGTCGGATCAAGTGTTGATTCGATAATTTAATGTATAATAATATATATGATATATTAAATTACATTAACTAATATTAGCTCACTAAAAGATTCATTTTCTCACGGGATAATACATTGATATATATGCGATATATGTTAATTGTATTATTTTCTATTGTTACAAAATATATTGTATATGTGATATATAATATTGTAACATGTTAGGGTTACAAATTTAACAATGGATTAGGGTTTGAACTTGGTTAGGGTTTGGATTAGGGTTAGCTTTTGCATGAAGCTTTCATGAAGCTTCATGAAGCTTTGACTTTGTGGTTGCTTGATATTTTTGTGAGATATTATGTTAACCCAATCCAAACCATTAACTCTAGTTAACTCTCTATAAGGGTTAACTCTTTCATACTTAACCCTTGGTTAGATTTGTAACTACTACAATAATTCATTATCCATCACAAAAGGATTAAGTTATGATATTCATTCATCTTCTTCTTCCTTGAGTTCCTTTTTGAAAAAGCTTTCTTTTGTGATGAAAGTGAGTGAGAAAAAGATTATAAATGAGAGCAAAAATCATACTTCATCATCCTCATCTATCCTTGCCATTTAGATGAGGGTGTTCACATCATTTCATGAGTGATAGCTTGTGTTAACGAAACTTCAAGGTAGATCATCTATGTTATCGAAGATCGGAAGCAAGGTTGCATCATTCTCTTCGTGAAGCCTCTCGAGAGTCCAGAACACGATGATCGCAGCGAAGGGACCTCAACACGGAGCTTAAGAAGTGAAGGACCGGATCTACAAAGGTTGTAATCCCTCTCACTTAGTGTTAAAATGTTTAACATGTTAGTTTTCGCCTAAACCCTAGTTTAAAGATCCGGCTTTGGATTGTTCGGCACGGCTAAAATTTTAATCGGGCATGGTTGATGCCTCGTAGACCCTTGTGCGCGTGCCTAGCAACCCTACAGTGGTATCAGAGCCTAACTAGAGCTTTAGGCGAAGTGTAGACGAAGTTAGAAGTCCAATCGAACCCGGATAACCCCGATTTTACCCTTCTCGGTACATTTTCAAAAATGTTGATTTTTTATGAATTAAAAATGCTCAGAAAAACAAGCAGGGCAAACTAAGAATTACTGTGAAGTACGGTCCACTAAGTCAATTATTTGACCGCGGAACCGCGGCTAAACCAAGGTTTTGGCGGTGTTTTCGCGGCCAAAATTTGGACTTAGTCCCTCATATTTCATATATTTATTCTTAGGTTCTTTCTTGGCAGTTTTTTCTGGGAATTTTTTAATTCCACTCAATTGTTGAGTTTTCTAGGGTTATATTGGAGACTCGTTGATTCGAACGGATAATTTAACTTTGTTTAGTCTTTCCGGATAATTTTAGAAACTGTTAAAAAGTTCGACCGGATATCAATAACTCACTTTTTCCCCTGTCGGAAAATTTTCAAAAGTTGGATTTTTTCTCGAGTTTGAAACTTTCGTAAAGTCATGCAAGTAACGCGGTGGACCCTCTAGAAGACAACAAACCTTAACTCGATTATGTGACCGTCTTGAACTGCCTCTAAAGCTTAGGGTTTGGGGCTGTACGGCATGCCACATGTGAGGCGTTGGCTTGACCCTTCTACGGCTGAATCATTGGTACTATGGCATGTGATGGATGTTTTTAAACTGATTTCAAGTGTTGAGATATATTGGGGAAATCTTGGGTGTTTGATTATTCGATCGGAAAGTTTAACATTGTCTATTTATCTGGAATGTGATACAATATTTGGAATCCACAAGTAGTTATGAGATAACTAATTTGAATGTTATAAACATAGCAGTTTAGTCTCAGATGATCGGTTGCCACGTAATTTTGATGTGATCAAAAGTCCGTCGCAATCACGTAGCGTACGCGGATACTCGCCGGGTAAACTTAACAGACAGCCACGCCCCATAGCCCCGACCAAGTGACTATAGGAGAACCCCATCGCCAAAAGCATCCGTTTGGGTACTCGCGGCAGCGGTGTTCCGCCTTAGTGCACTTCGTCGACGGCATCCGGGGGTGCGGCCGTCTACTAAAGTTTGCGATGAGTATTCGATCAGGATGTCGGGAATCTTGTTGAATTGCCCGACTTGATATTGAAAAGAGTTTTCGATAAAGAGACTAAAATGCGGGGTTTATAATTGTTAGGCATGCGATGTCTAAGGAATTCATTTGGTTAGGCATGCGATATCTAAGGAGGTTGCGGATTCCAACTGTTGTAGTTTTACACTTTCTTTTCTGTGACCATAAGCGTAGTATGTGGTGTATCGCCGGCTTCGTTGCTATACATCAATAACAATCGGGATACGCATACTTGCTTACGTTGATGATATGTGATATTATGTGTTGCTGTGATATGTTATATTGGATCGTCGCGTTTGCATAGTCGGGGGTTTTATGTGAGATGAGAGTTTTTCTTTTTCTTTCATGTAAAATTCATTTGTATGTAATATTCTTTTATTGGGGTACTTCCGGGCTGAGGATGATGTCACCATTGTATATTATTTACTTTTCCGCATTAGGTAGACCCAAGGCGGGGAGCACAAGTAACCAGGTTCTAGGGTCTAGTGGGAGACCATCTCGAGGAGTTGAGACCGGTTCTCCTAACCCTAGAATTGGCAGTGTTACTTGCCGCTCTCGTAGGGGTCTAGGGATGTGGGTTTGGCTATTCATCACGACCATGGAATCCGTGTTTTATACAGGCTCGTATTGAAAACACGGACGTCCTAGTATATCCAATATTTCATATATGTTCTTCTGCTGCAATGTTCTGTGATGAGATCATATTACTGCCTGAGACGAATGTTTATATTATATATATGAGATATATGTTATATTGCAGATTTCATTTCAAATGAGCTGCTTGTGAAGCATAATAAAAGGGGACTTCATTAATGAGATTAATGAAATAAAAGAAACCTAAGATGTTGTAGAAACTTGTTTAAAAACTGGTAGCTCTAGTTCTTGCTTTGCATAGCGGTGTTCCTTGTAGAACATCCAGCACCTTATTCGATAAGGAAAGAGCCGAGATCCCTTCACCGGGAGTGACCTCTTTAGTGAAACTAGCAGATGCTACGAACTCGGTTTGTCTTTTGATTGCTTCTATAGTTCTTGCTTTGTATAGTGATATTTGTAAAATATCCTGCACCTTATTCGATGAGGAAAGGGCCGATGATCCCTTCACCGGGAGTGACCCCTTTAGCAAAACTAGAAAAGCCTCAAAAACACTCCATTTAAAATCACTCGATTCTACGACGATATAAAGTTCATTACGCAAAGGGTTTTCTTAAAAACCTGTCGTAGCCCTCCGTCATTTCAGATAAGTAATAGTTAGTATTCGTGCTGCGTTTGTTGACTTAGTCAAGGCGTAGTGTGCGGTAGCTGATTAGTGCTTATCTGCAAAGCATATGATGCGATTGGATTTGGGTAGTCGTGCGGCCTTGTTGACTCAGTCAAGGGTCGTGCGGGTAGGTTTAATTCAATCGGGAAATGACGGGTTGAACTTTACTTGCGGTCTATGGTTTGTTGACTTAGTCAAGGTCATAGATCGCTTGGGGCAAAATATTATTGGGAATTTCAAGTGTTGAAATTTGCAATGAGATTGCATACCTTCTATGAGATAGTTGGATCCCGATACCCGCTGCGAGTAAGAGTTACTCCTGGGAGAGTTTTACACATTACAATTAGCCGATCAAGTAGGTGTCTAGAAAAGTGTTAACGGGGTTATGCCTGTTAGTGTATATGCCCTAGAGGCCATTACTGTATCATACTAGTTTGTATATTACTTAATGGATGCTTGGGATATTCACCTTGTATATACAATCTTGCTCAAAATAGTAGTATGCTACTTGGTTTGTTTCTACTTCAATGTGTACATGTGTTTATATTTTGTATATCGCCTATACACATTAGTGGAGCCCTTAGGATCTTTGCTTGATTACCAGCGATGTGATGGCCGTCACACTAGTGGGGCTGGGTAATCTATAAGAACATCCTTATGCAGGTCCCTGGTCGCAGGACTATCGAGACAGGGCATCGATACTCCGGAGTAGACCAGCGCATGCGCTTCTCATCCCAGTGTGGGAGACGGTCTGTCCCACAGCCGTCAGTACGTCGTACTTGAGATAGTATGCGGGTGCTCGTTAGGTTACGGGTACACTGGACAGGACTCGTCGGGAACTAACTAGTTGGTATTATACCTATCGTCAGTTATCAGTTCCCAGGTGACATGAGTACAGCTTAGTCTGCTGACTTGACACTGTCACTTCGCCTCGGGTGTGTTCCCACTGTACTTTGATCACTACCCTACCACGGCTCAAAGGAGTCGTGCAAACAGGTGGTGGTTGGGTGCAGTCCCGAAGCACTTGGAGGCAGTGACGGTTAGACAGGATTCGTCTCTCCCGGTATTGGGGGTTGACATCGCGCTGTGTCTAGGAGAGCCATTACACGAGTAGTCCCTGGCCAGGGCAATCGAGATATACTGGTAGGTTTCCAGTGTTATCTCAGGGTGTTTTGGGCTTCGCTCCGGCACGACTTGTACCGCTATTGGGGGACTGACGTTTACCGCCCCCTAGGCCCGCCATGCGATGTATCAGACAAACAGACCGGACTGTACGGAGAATGTCACACTCAGGCTCAGTAGGAGTTCAGATGGGTTTCGCCTCGTCCGTCTTCTTGTCGGCATTACCTGGGGACCGTTACGCACAGCTAGTGCCGCTTGCGGTCTGTGGTTAAACCCACTGCCAGCGTAGTGTCGAGTCTTTAGAGTCCCACACAGAAAGCTTTTCGCCTTTAGGCAAAAGAGTAGAGATCGCATGGTATTGCGACAGGTCGCATGGTTTTGCGACAGGGTTCGGTCACATCCGTGCACTTGTGCACGTACAGTGTCCGGACAGTTTACACTAGCGGGCTTTGGTTTAAGCCAGATCCTAGTGTATCTTATGGGATTGGATTTATCCAGTTTGCATTCGTGTTCCTCGGAACGCGGATGCGGGTGTGTATGCACAGTTGACAGGGAGGCAGAGGCAGCGGATTCTCATTAGGGTTGTTGACAGTTGACCGTTGACTATTTGACTTTATGCTCAACCCTAATGAGAATATGATATGTGATTAACTATTATATTAATTAAGTATTATGGTGATATGGTTGTTGACTTGTTGACTTTTGTTGACTTGTTGACTTTGTTGACTTGTTGACTTTTGTTGACTTGTTGACCGGTTGACTAGGCTTGACTAGTTGACCATCATGATAACCATAGCCATCATTTCATGGCAAAGACTTTTGTTTACTTGCTCATTTGTGTAAAATGAGTGCATGAAATGATATGGTTGTGGTTGCTTCTAACCATCACATAAGACTTTTGTTAATATGATGAGTTATCATTGCTTTGGATTATGAGAGGGTGAGAGACAAAATACTTGCTCATTCTTTCTTGCTCATTCTCTCTCTTGTTCTTGAGCTCTCCTCTTGCTCTCACCCTCAACCTCTTGCTCCCTCTCTTGATCTATGGTTCTCTTGTCTCATGAGTTGAGAATCAAGAACCATAGATAAAATCCCATTCTATTTCCTCTCTACTCATTCTAGTTCACTAGGTTTAGCAAACCAAGTGAACTAGTTTCTTCAAAGAACGAAGAAGGAGCTAAAGGTTGGAGCTTTCAGGTGGATCTATCTTCGGCGTACGGAGACGACGAGAAGAAGCCATTGGACCACCATCGGAGCTTTGAAGACGAAGGAGTTCAAGACAAGCAAGGTATAACCATCTCCATCCGAGTAGCTAACTCTCTTTAGCTAAGTTTGCTAGTTTTTAGTTTAGTCAAAGATCCCGACTTTGCTTAGTCCATGTTGCCCCTTGCGCTAAAAATTTGATTTTTATACCGTTTCCGCCTCCCCGTAAGAACCGGGGGTCGCAACGTGGACTTACAGTGGTATCAGAGCCTAACTAGACTTAAACTAGCTTGGTAGTAAAGTGTAACGAAGTTCGGAACCGAAAAAAAATCCAAAAACCTAACTTTTACAAAACCTGAGTTTCTGTTGAAATTTTTTCTGGTCAAAATGAAAAACTTTATACTCCTAAATTCGGCTCAGGGTTTTGTGTGAACACCCATGAAAAACGGTCCACTGTTTCCTTCAAACCGCCGCGCTTCCGCCGCACGAGGTAGGCATGTGCCGCGGAAGCGCCGCGGTTTGTCGTCTTCTCTGCATCGTTTTTCGTGCGGTGTGTGTCTGTGTTGGTTTTGGGATTTTTGAAATATATTATTTGTGCCCAGATTTTCCAGAAAAGAAATTTCCTTTTGGGGTCCTATAATTCCGTATTTTTTTTTCCGAACTTCACTGCACTTTGACTATGATGGTTATATCTGTGATGTTTGCATGTATTGAACGTCGGCTAATCGCTATAAGTCGATTGGTCGGGGTTATACATGATCTGTAATGTGCTGGAATGTGTATATAAATATGTTGGATTGTCGCGGGTGAATAGCCGGGGGTTGTGAGACGAGAGTTTTCTTTTCTTGCAATTCATGTAAATTTGTAAATTGATGTAATAATTATTTGTATGGCCGCACAACCGGGTCGGGGTTGTAGCCGTCATTGTATAATTTCTTTTTACTGTTTTTGCTCCTAGGATAGACCCATGGAGGGGTGCACAAACTACCGGGTATGCCGAAGTGTCGAGTGGCCTACTCATGGAGATGAGGGAGGTTGCTACGCTTCGGGTACTTGGCGGGTAGTTTGCCGCACCCGTAGGGGTCTTGGGTGGGGTATTGGCTATTCACCGCGACCGTGTTATCTGTTTTTGTTGCAGGCTCGTACAAATTACAGATTGCTAGTATATCCAATGTATTTATCTGTGATCTGAAATGTTTATCATTGCAGTATATCTATATATGATATTATTTAGGCGTTGCTTATGTTTTACAGACGCGCTAGCCCAGCCCCCGCTCTGTCGTTAGTTAAGTAACCTAACGGGTAATGACGGGGCCCAGTGGCGAATGCGAATGGCATAAGCGTACGTCATATTTTGGTTGTTTTCTGCAATGGTAGGTTTAATTGATGGGACGCATTAAAAGAACTAATGCAAGAATATCACGCATTAAAAGAACTAATGCAAGATAATAAACCAAGTTAAAGTCGTTGGAACACTTTCGAAAAACCACTCGGTTCTTTTCAAAACCAACTTTTAAATGCGGAGCTTGAGCCACTCCTTTTAAAAGCTATCTCGTTCCATCGACCAAATCAAGTTCACTACGTTCACGGTTTTGCCAAAACCATCCGTAGCCCTCCGTCGTTTCACATGAATAGTCAATAGTATTCAAGCTGTGTTTGTTGGCCAAAGTCAAGGCACAGTGATTGGTAGCTATTGGGTATTCATGTGCAGCATAGATAGATGCGTTGGTTTGGAACAGTCGTACTGCCTTGTTGGCCAAAGTCAAGGGTAGGTGCGGGTGGATTCAAATTAACCTGGAGAACGACGGGCAGAACTTGACATGTGACTTATGATTTGTTGGCCAAAGTCAAGGTCATAAGAGCATGGGGCAAAAATCCACATCGGGAGTTTCATAAGTACTGAAACTTGCTAGATTTGCATACCATTTGGAGTGTGATGATTCTGGTAGGATTCCTTCAGTTTCGTCACGCAATGATATTTGGATCCCGATCCTACTGTGAGTATATGCTACTCCTCGGGAAATTTCTCACTAATCGATCAATGCTATAAACCTAGTTGGTGCCTAGAAAGGTGTTAGCGGGGCTACGCCCCCAGGGAAAAGAGGTTCTTTAATTAAGGAACTTCGCGAAAGCGTTGGAAAACCTCCCTCGAAGTACCGACACCGGCCTGGCTGAACGGTTAAGCAAGTATTGTGCGGTGGGATTGATCCCGGCTAATTCTTCCTTTATGGTTTGAGGAGGGATTCGAGAAACAGTGGGAGCCATCCTGTTTAGACAAACTAAAAACCACTCTAAACTTGCAAGAGCATCATGCTGAGTATTTCTTCTTCTCTCTCTTAATTGCAGCGACCAATCAACATGACTGGACTTAAGTTACTCCTAGATAAAAACAAACTGACAGGGCCAAACTACAAAGATTGGCTCAGGAATGTCAAGATAGCAATCACTTATGACAAGCTGGGGTATCTTCTTACCACCAAAGCTCCCCCTGTCCCTGGTCCAACTTCCAGTGTCGCGGATAAGGAAATCCGCAAGACTTGGGAGATTGATAGCGCGAAGGCCAAGTGCCTCCTGCTTGCCTCGATGGACAACGAACATCAGAGGAGGCATGAGAATATGGACATGGAGTCCATATTGCTCCATACAAAAGAACTGTATGGAGAGCAATCACGTATCGCAAGATACGAAGCGTCGAAAAAGTTATTTTCGACAAGAATGGCCGTCGGATCATCAGTAGCCGAGCACGTGCTAAAGATGATCGGCTTCATTGAGGAGCTCGCTGACCTAGGGATCACATTGGAGAGTGAGCTATATACGGATATAGTTCTCCAGTCCCTTCCTTCCACTTACGCCCAGTTTATACTGAACTTCAACTTACAAGAAAAGGAGGTTGAACTTTCAGAGCTCCTCAACATGCTGAGGAGCGCAGAGGGCACCCTACAGAAAGGTAGGGATACATCCACTTTGTTTGTAGGAGGATCATCTTCTTCTAGGTCCAAGGCGAAAGCCAAGGGAAAGAAGAAGAAGGCCCCCGCCAAACCAAGGGGCGGTGTTAGTAAAGTGGATACGAAGGGAAAAGGTAAAGCAACAAAGATAGTGAGGAAGCTTGTGGATAAGGAAGAATGCTTCTATTGTCATAAGAAAGGACACTGGAAGAATGATTGCAGGGCCTGGAAGGCCAGAACACAGGAATTGAAGCAGGTTGCAGCTTCAGCTTCAGGTGTGTATGTTATTGAAAATTGTCTTTCAATAAACTCTACTTCCTGGGTATTGGATACCGGATCAGGATCTCATATCTGTAATTCTTTGCAGGCGTTGAGAAACCGTAGGGTTTTGAAGGCAGGTGACATGACCCTCAAAGTTGCGAACGGAGCTAGCATGGATGCTAAAGCCGTGGGGGACTATCACCTGGGAATGTCAGATGGACATGTTTTGGTTTTGCGTAATTGCTTTTTTGTACCCAACGCAACTTGTAATATCATTTCTGTATCTTTAGTTTCTAAAGAAGGTTATGAATTTGCGTTTGTAAGTAATGTTGTAAACATTCACCTTAATCAAGTTTTGATTGGGTCAGGTACATTGAGTAATGGTATATACGTGTTAAACCAACCACAGATTTTCAACGTCCAGAATACACACAAAAGAAAGTCTCCGGAAATGAATCAGACTTTCTTATGGCATTGTAGATTGGGTCACATCAATGAGAGAAGGTTGACTAAGTTACATACAGAAGGATATTTGAATGCGTTCGAATATCAATCGTATGCCACTTGTCAATCTTGTCTCAAAGGAAAGATGACAAAGACTCCGTTTACTGGACAAGGAGTAAGAGCGAGCGAGCTCTTGGGACTCGTACACAGTGACGTGTGCGGTCCAATGTCTACACATGCCCGAAGCGGACATTCTTACTTCATTACTTTTACGGATGACTTCTCAAGGTACGGTTATGTCTTCTTGATGAAACATAAGTCCGAGGCCTTTGGAAAATTCCAGGAGTATAAGAATGAAGTAGAGAAACAGACCGGCAAAAGTATTAAGATTCTAAGATCGGATCGAGGTGGAGAATACTTAAGTGCCGAGTTCCTGGACTATTTAAAAGAGAACGGAATTCTCTCTCAGCTTACTCCTCCATACACCCCGCAACATAACGGTGTATCGGAGAGACGAAACCGCACCCTATTGGATATGGTGCGGTCCATGATGAGTAACGCTGAGTTGACGCGATCATTCTGGGGATATGCGCTAGAATCAGCCGCATACCTTTTGAACCGAGTACCTACTAAGACCGTGCCTACTACACCATATGAGATGTGGTGTGGGAAGAGACCCTATCTTAAGCATATTAAGACATGGGGATGTCCAGCTTTTGTCAAAAAGCAGCATGCGGACAAGCTCGAGGCACGCTCAGTACAGTGCAAGTTTGTGGGATATCCAAAGAATTCCAAAGGATATTTCTTCTACTGTAAAGAGGAGCAAAAAGTCCTTGTTTCTCGTCATGCCTACTTCTTGGAAACTGAGATTTTGGAAAACCAGATAAGTGGGAGCACAATAGAACTGGAAGAAATTCCAGAACCACGGACTATTACTGAAAGTTTAGTGGAACCAGAGGGTTCAACAGAACAAGACATTCCTACGCCGCTCCGCAGGAGTAGTAGGCAGTCTCATCCGCCCGAAAGATACTACGGTTTTCTCATAGACGGGGATAGAGAGGATTGCATCATAGATTATGATGAGCCTACTAGCTTCCAGCAGGCCGTTCAGAGCGTTGACTCAGTGAAATGGCTGGATGCAATGCGGACCGAAATGGAGTCCATGTACACCAACAAGGTATGGACGTTGGACATTGCTCCAGACGGGGTAAAACCCGTAGGATGCAAGTGGATCTTCAAAAGGAAGATTGGTGTAGATGGACAGGTTGAGACCTATAAAGCTAGGCTGGTAGCAAAGGGTTTTCGTCAAAGACCTGGCTTGGACTACGACGAAACCTTTTCTCCAGTAGCCATGCTGAAATCCATTCGGATCCTTCTTGCCATTGCTGCCTTCCACGATTATGAGATCTGGCAAATGGACGTAAAGACAGCTTTTCTAAATGGAAATTTAGAGGAGTGTGTCTATATGGACCAGCCAGAGGGTTTCATTCAGAGTGGGAGCAGCGGAAAGGTGTGCAAGTTGCTTAAGTCCATCTATGGACTAAAGCAGGCATCGCGGAGTTGGAACATCTGCTTTGATGAGACGGTCAAAGAATTTGGCTTTATCAAAAATCCAGATGAACCATGCATCTATAGTAGATTTGTAGCGAGAACTGTAGTATTCCTCGTTTTATACGTGGATGACATTCTCTTAATAGGAAATGACATTCCTATGCTACAATCTGTCAAGGGGTTCTTATCACACAGGTTCTCCATGAAAGACCTGGGTGATGCCTCATACATTCTGGGTATCCGGATCTACCGTGACAGATCCAAGAGGATATTAGGACTTTCACAGTCCAGGTACATCGACACCATACTGAAAAGATTCAGTATGGAAGATTCAAAGCGCGGTAACCTACCGGCTTGTCACGGGATCACCCTCTCTAAAGAGATGTCTCCCAAGACTGATTTGGAGAGGGATCGCATGTCTATTATACCCTACGCTTCTGCGGTAGGCTCTATAATGTATGCGATGTTGTGTACCAGACCGGATGTAGCTTATGCACTGAGTGTGGTAAGCCGGTATCAGTCTAACCCAGGGGAGAAACACTGGATAGCGGTAAAGAACATTCTCAAGTACCTGAGAAGGACTAAGGAGATGTTCTTGGTGTATGGCGGAAAAGACCTCCAGATCGAGGCCTTTGCTGACTCCAGCTTCCAGAGTGACAAGGATGATTCCAAGTCCATGTCGGGTTTTGTCTTTACCCTCAATGGAGGGGCGGTGTGTTGGAAGAGTTCCAAACAGGAAACCGTTGCAGACTCGACGATGGAAGCGGAATACATCGCTGCATCTGATGCCGCAAAAGAAGCTGTCTGGATGAGGAAGTTCTTGAAAGAACTTCAGGTGGTTCCGTCCATTGTTGATCCAATACCTCTGTATTGCGACAACAACGGGGCTATAGCTTTAGCGAAGGAACCCAGGTCCCATCAGAGATCCAGGCACATCTTGAGGCGGTATCACCTGATCAGGGAGATCGTAGATCGCCAGGAGATCGAGGTTCGGAGAGTCGCTTCAGAAGATAACACTGCTGATCCATTCACCAAGGCCCTGCCCCAGACTCAGTTCGAGCGGCTGATCGAGATGATAGGTCTTCGATACGCCAGTACATGGCCTTAGTGCAAGTGGGAGATTGTTAGTGTATATGCTCTAGAGGCCATTACTGTATCATACTAGTTTGTATATTACTTAATGGATGCTTGGGATATTCACCTTGTATATACAATCTTGCTCAAAATAGTAGTATGCTACTTGGTTTGTTTCTACTTCAATGTGTACATGTGTTTATATTTTGTATATCGCCTATACACATTAGTGGAGCCCTTAGGATCTTTGCTTGATTACCAGCGATGTGATGGCCGTCACACTAGTGGGGCTGGGTAATCTATAAGCACATCCTTATGCAGGTCCCTGGTCGCAGGACTATCGAGACAGGGCATCGATACTCCGGAGTAGACCAGCGCATGCGCTTCTCATCCCAGTGTGGGAGACGGTCTGTCCCACAGCCGTCAGTACGTCGTACTTGAGATAGTATGCGGGTGCTCGTTAGGTTACGGGTACACTGGACAGGACTCGTCGGGAACTGACTAGTTGGTATTATACCTATCGTCAGTTATCAGTTCCCAGGTGACATGAGTACAGCTTAGTCTGCTGACTTGACACTGTCACTTCGCCTCGGGTGTGTTCCCACTGTACTTTGATCACTACCCTACCACGGCTCAAAGGAGTCGTGCAAACAGGTGGTGGTTGGGTGCAGTCCCGAAGCACTTGGAGGCAGTGACGGTTAGACAGGATTCGTCTCTCCCGGTATTGGGGGTTGACATCACGCTGTGTCTAGGAGAGCCATTACACGAGTAGTCCCTGGCCAGGGCAATCGAGATATACTGGTAGGTTTCCAGTGTTATCTCAGGGTGTTTTGGGCTTCGCTCCGGCACGACTTGTACCGCTATTGGGGGACTGACGTTTACCGCCCCCTAGGCCCGCCATGCGATGTATCAGACGAACAGACCGGACTGTACGGAGAATGTCACACTCAGGCTCAGTAGGAGTTCAGATGGGTTTCGCCTCGTCCGTCTTCTTGTCGGCATTACCTGGGGACCGTTACGCACAGCTAGTGCCGCTTGCGGTCTGTGGTTAAACCCACTGCCAGCGTAGTGTCGAGTCTTTAGAGTCCCACACAGAAAGCTTTTCGCCTTTAGGCAAAAGAGTAGAGGTCGCATGGTATTGCGACAGGTCGCATGGTTTTGCGACAGGGTTCGGTCACATCCGTGCACTTATGCACGTACAGTGTCCGGACAGTTTACACTAGCGGGCTTTGGTTTAAGCCAGATCCTAGTGTATCTTATGGGATTGGATTTATCCAGTTTGCATTCGTGTTCCTCGGAACGCGGATGCGGGTGTGTATGCACAGTTGACAGGGAGGCAGAGGCAGCGGATTCTCATTAGGGTTGTTGACAGTTGACCGTTGACTATTTGACTTTATGCTCAACCCTAATGAGAATATGATATGTGATTAACTATTATATTAATTAAGTATTATGGTGATATGGTTGTTGACTTGTTGACTTTTGTTGACTTGTTGACTTTGTTGACTTGTTGACTTTTGTTGACTTGTTGACCGGTTGACTAGGCTTGACTAGTTGACCATCATGATAACCATAGCCATCATTTCATGGCAAAGACTTTTATTTACTTGCTCATTTGTGTAAAATGAGTGCATGAAGTGATATGGTTGTGGTTGCTTCTAACCATCACATAAGACTTTTGTTAATATGATGAGTTATCATTGCTTTGGATTATGAGAGGGTGAGAGACAAAATACTTGCTCATTCTTTCTTGCTCATTCTCTCTCTTGTTCTTGAGCTCTCCTCTTGCTCTCACCCTCAACCTCTTGCTCCCTCTCTTGATCTATGGTTCTCTTGTCTCATGAGTTGAGAATCAAGAACCATAGATAAAATCCCATTCTATTTCCTCTCTACTCATTCTAGTTCACTAGGTTTAGCAAACCAAGTGAACTAGTTTCTTCAAAGAACGAAGAAGGAGCTAAAGGTTGGAGCTTTCAGGTGGATCTATCTTCGGCGTACGGAGACGACGAGAAGAAGCCATTGGACCACCATCGGAGCTTTGAAGACGAAGGAGTTCAAGACAAGCAAGGTATAACCATCTCCATCCGAGTAGCTAACTCTCTTTAGCTAAGTTTGCTAGTTTTTAGTTTAGTCAAAGATCCCGACTTTGCTTAGTCCATGTTGCCCCTTGCGCTAAAAATTTGATTTTTATACCGTTTCCGCCTCCCCGTAAGAACCGGGGGTCGCAACGTGGACTTACAATGCCTTTGGGAAAATGAGGTTTACTTTAATTAGGTTCGTGCGAAAGCACGGGGAACCTCCCTCAAAGTACCGACACTGGCCTGGCTGAAAGATTGGCGAACTTGTAGCGTGTAATTAATCCTGGCTAGTCTTTCCTTTTAGGGTTTGAAGAAAGATTTGATTAAAAACAGTGGGAGACATCCTGATTTGATATATTAGATAACCAATCTAATCTTGCAAGAGCATACGCTGAGTGTTTTCTTTTCTCTCTCTCCAGGTAGCGACCATATCACGCCTTAATCAAGATAATAAAACGGATATATTGACCGAACCCGCTTGTTATACTGAGCTAGCGAACGTTGGTCCCGCTCCAACTTATAATTGTTATAAGACAGAGCAGAATTGGGGAATACCAGATTTCCTGTGCCGCCCAAACGAAGAAAGTGCATGTTGATGCATCATCTTCGGGTGTGTTCATTACACAGAACTGTTTCTCAGTATCTTTTACGTCCTGGGTATATGATACCGGATCAGGTTCCCGCATATGTAATTTGTTACATGGGCTACAGATAGGTAGAGAACTGAGAACGGGTGATAAGTTTCATGAGATAGAAACGGTGCAAGTGTTGCAGCCAAGTCTGTTGGTCACTATCACCCTGTATTACCAGAATACATTGATTTTGAACGAATGTTATTAGATAGCGAACCTGATATACAACATCATATCAGTCTCTTTATTAGTAAAGAAATGATATAATTTTGTATTGTTGGATAATGTTTTGAACATTTCCTATATCAAGAGTTGATCGGTTCAGGCACGTTATCTAAAGGCATAGACGTTCTAAATCAAACCACAGTTCTTAATGTATAGAACACACACAAGAGGAACAGTTCAGAAATGAACGGATCCTTCTTGAGGTATTGTAGACTAGGTCATATCAATGCGACCCGACTAGCTGAAGTTACATTAAGATGCATATTTAAATTAGTTTGAATTTACATCTTGTGAAACTTGCCGGTCATGTCACAAAGATAAGATGACCATAGCTCTGTTTATTAGAAACAGAGAAAGAGTTAGTGAACTCTTGGGATTGATACGTGCTGATGTATGAGAGTCTCCTGTCTACACATGCCAAGACCGGTTCTTTGTACTTCATTACATTCTCTGATCATCTCTCAAGATTCAGACATATGTTCCTGTTGAAACACAAGTCCGAAGCTTTTGAGATATTCACAGAATATAAATTAAAAGTAGAGAACCAAAATACGGGTATAAGTATTATATCCTTTGATGAGATCAAGGAGGAGAATATTTGAGCACGGAATTCATGGACTATTCTAAAGGAGAATGAGATTCTCTCTCAGCATTACTCCTCCGTATACACCATAGCACGATGGTATATTAGGGCGGAGCAATAACACCCTATGTGATATGGTGTGCTCTATGATGAGTACTACTGAGTTTCCTATTTCCTTTTGGGAGTTATGCACTTGAGAAGCTGCATACCTATTGAATAGGGTTCAAATCAAATCAGTTGCCTACCACTTCATATGTGATATGGAAAGGGAAGAGCCCATATCTTAAGTTTGTTAAGATTTGGGGTTGTCCGACCTATGTCTAAAAAGCAAAATCCGGACAAGCTCGAGGCAAGGTCTGATATGTAGAACTGGAAAGGTTCCAGCTATACAAACTGAAGCTGATGATTTGGTAGAACCAAAGGATTCAATAGTTTCCAACGAACCTCATCCTCTCCGCCGATTTAGTAGGGTTCCTCACCCACCTGAGAGATACTTCGGTTTCTCTATGACAGTGGGAGCGAGGATTGCATCATGAGATGATGACCCAACTAATTTCGAGCTAGCCATCAGGACTGGGACTCTGTAAGAATGGCTGGATGCTTAGCGATCTGAGATGGAATCCTTATACACCAACAAAGTATGGACTTTGGTTGCTTTATCTGAAGGGTTAAATCCCCATCAGGAGCGAGTAAATCTTGAGACGATTACTTGGTGTACATGGAAAAGTTGAGACTTTCAAAGCTATGCTTAAGTCCATCCAGATCCTACTTGCCACTGCTACTTACCACGACTACGATATCTGGTGGTTGGGTGTTATGACTGCTTTTCTAAATGATGTTTTAGAAAAGAGCGTCTATAAGTACACAGCCAGAGGGCTTCGTAGACAGTGGGAGCAGCGGAAAGGTGTGCAAGATGCTTTATAGGATAAAGCAAGCATCGCGGAGTTGGAACGTCTGTTTTGATGTGGTAGTCAAAGAGTTTGACTTCATCAAAATGGTAGATGAACCTTGTATATACAAAAAGGTAGTAGGGAGTATGGTGGTAATCCTCGTAGAGTACGTGGATGACATACTCTTGATAGGGAAGGAGTTTCCTATGCTACTCTCGGTTAATCTCCGCTTATCACAAGGATTCTCCATACAGGATCAAAGTGATACCTCCTAAATCCTGGGTTTTGGATCTATGAGATAGATCTAATTGGATGTTAGGATACTCACTAGTTGTAGTGAGACGGTATCAATGGATCCTGGGGAGAATCACTGGAAAGGTTCCAGGATGATAAGGACGACTGAATGTCAGTCGTAGGCATTGTCTATACCCTCAGTGGAGGGACGGTATGTTGGAAGAGTTCCAAACTAGATACCGTGACTTACTAGACGATTAAAGGCAAGATACATCGTTACCAAAGATGCTACCAAAGAGGCAGTCTGGATATATATAAGTTCATGAGATGAACTTCGTTCCTACCATTGTGTGACAATGGAGTTGTAGCTTATGCCAAGGAACCCCCGTCTCATCAGAAATCCAGATATAATTCTTAGGCAGTATCACCTGATCATGGAGATGGTTGATCTCCAGGGAGATCGAGGTTAGGAGAGTAGACACAGAGGACAACAGCGCGGATTCACTCACAAAGGCCTTTTTCCCAGTAGAGACTTTTATGGGATGGTTGAGTATGAGATACTTCAACCACAGCTAATTGTTGGGTATGTGATACCACAACAGATGGCTCTAGTGCAAGTAGGAGATTGTTAGTTATATGTATGCCCTAGAGGCCATTACTGTACATACGATGTATATTGTAATGGATGCTTGGACATATATAGGGAGGACTTTCTTGCTCGACATGATAGTATGCTATCTGGTTGTACTTTATCTTAACATGTATTCTGAATGTCTCTATATTACATGTTGATAAAGCCCTTAGGATATGTACTCGATTACTGGGACTATGATGAGATCATACTAGTGGGGCCACGGTAGTCGACGAGTACATCTTATAACTGTTCCTAGTCGAGGGTGTATCGAGATAGGGCATCGATACACCAGAGTAGACTAGCGTATACGCATCTTGACCCATATGATGGGCGATGGATGATCCCATATCCATCAGTGTTTGACATCAAGGATGGTGTACGGGTGCTCAGTGGAGACTGGGTACACTGGAAGGACTCGCCGAGAACTCCCAGATGGTATTATACCTTATGTCAGATGGCAGTTCTCTGGTGACACTGGTACAGCTTAGTCTGTTGACCCGAGATCGTCATAGATTCTTGTGTGATTCCCACTGTGCTTTGATTTCCATCATACCACGTCCAAGAGGGCGAGCAAAAAGGTGGCTTTTGGGTACAGTCCCGAATCACATGGAGGCAATGAGCGATAGGAGGGGATTCGTCTCTCCTGGTATAGGGAGTTGATGTTGCGCCGTGTTCGATTGGCTATAACCAGAAATCCCTGGCCAGGGTTGCTGAGATTTACTGGTAAGTGTTATCAGTAGTTTCTCGAACTGTTATAGACCTCATATCGACACGACTTATCGAGCTACTGGGGTCTGACGTTTACCACCCCTAGGCGAGATATGCGACATATCAGACGACGAGACCGGACTGTACGGGAGTGTTACTGATTGGATTCACAGGAGAATGTACAGGCTTGCTTGTTGATCTTCTGAGCGCTCAATACCTGGGTGGCTGTTACGTTTAGCTGACCGCTTGCAGCTTGTGGGTGTTTGATATGATCATCACCTACTGCCAGCGTATTGACGATTCTTTAGAGTCCTACACAGAGGTTTCTTGACTCAGGCAAAACAGAGTAGGAGCACATATGTGATATGTGCGGGACCAACGATAATGCGGCATGTGATACCGTATTGGATTCTCGTGATATGAGATATCATCCGGGTATATGTGATATAGCCGGGTCATCGTATTAGTCGGTTACTTGTGAAATAGCCGGATTGTCGGATCATGTATTGATTCGATAATTTAATGTATAATAATATATATGATATATTAAATTACATTAACTAATATTAGCTCACTAAAAGATTCATTTTCTCACGGGATAATACATTGATATATATGCGATATATATTAATTATATTATTTTCTATTGTTACAAAATATATTGTATATGTGATATATAATATTGTAACATGTTAGGGTTACAAATTTAACAATGGATTAGGGTTTGAACTTGGTTAGGGTTTGGATTAGGGTTAGCTTTCGCATGAAGCTTCCATGAAGCTTCATGAAGCTTTGACTTTGTGGTTGCTTGATATTTTTGTGAGATATTATGTTAACCCAATCCAAACCATTAACTCTAGTTAACTCTCTACAAGGGTTAACTCTTTCATGCTTAACCCTTGGTTAGATTGCTTAACCCTTGGTTAGATTTGTAACCACTACAATAATTCATTATTCATCACAAAAGGATTAAGTTATGATATTCATTCATCTTCTTCTTCCTTGAGTTCCTATTTGAAAAGCTTTCTTTTGTGATGAAAGTGAGTGAGAAAAAGATTATAAATGAGAGCAAAAATCCTACTTCATCATCCTCATCTATCCTTGCCATTTAGATGAGGGTGTTCATATCATTTCATGAGTGATAGCTTGTGATAACGAAACTTCAAGGTAGATCATCTATGTTATCGAAGATCGGAAGCAAGGTTGCATCATTCTCTTCGTGAAGCCTCTCGAGAGTCCAGAACACGATGATCGCAGTGAAGGGACCTCAACACGGAGCTTAAGAAGTGAAGGACCGGATCTACAAAGGTTGTAATCTCTCTCACTTAGTGTTAAAATGTTTAACATGTTAGTTTTCGCCTAAACCCTAGTTTAAAAATCCGGCTTCGGGTTGTTCGGCATGGCTAAAATTTTAATCGGGCATGATTGATGCCTCGTAGACCCTTGTGCGCGTGCCTAGCAACCCTACAACAAGTGGGCTTATCCCTTGCACTAGGAGTTGTACTCCCAAAAAGAAAGATTTATTATTTTGTGTGTGTGTGTGTGTGTGTGTGTATATATATATATATTTGAGGAGTTAAACTCCTAAGATATTTTTGGAGCTGATGAAAGGGGCTTCTCCCTTGAACCCTGGATCTTCCCAAGATGGAATTTTTGGAGATGGGTCTCCTTCTTCTTCCCCTCGGTTGGCCGGATCTTGGAGAAAGGGGGTAAGATTTAAAAATCTTCCTTTTTTAAGATTTGATGGAAGGTCTGAGCTCCCCTTTGTGGGTTTTGTAGTGAAAAACTATTTATTTTTGGAAAAGGAAGGTTAAACTCTTGATTTAATTCAAAAAGGAGAAGAAGATTTTAGAACCTTGAGGAAGGAGAAGGAGGCACAGACTCTAATTTTTGGGGAGAATGAATTGTTCTTTTTTATTTCATTATCATGTTTTCTTTTATAGGCTTACAAATTTACATATAGCCTCTTGGGCTTTACAAAATGGTATCTTGCCCATCTCATGCCTCATGTGCTCATTTGTTTTGCACATGAGCCATGGGCTTTACAAAAATTTGGCTTTAAGCCCATTTTTCTTACATTCATGCATAAAAAATTACATCAAAATTATTTATTACATGATTTCATTTTGGCATGGAGAAGGCAGGCCGTGGAGCTCGACTTAGGCATGGGCCCACTTGACGTGGGCTTAGGCCCACCTGTCTTGGGGTTGACTTTGACTTTGACTTGGTCAACCGGGATGTAATTTTTGACCCCCAACAAGCCCATGTAACAAATTACATACGTGGGATCCTGATCCGGTATCCAATACCCAGGACGCAGAACAAACTGAGAAATAGTTCTTGGTAACGAACACACCCGAAGAAGATATATCAACATGCTTATTCTTCGTTTGGGTGGTGTAGGAATCTGGATATTCTCTTATTTCTTGTTCCGACTTATGAAAATTATAAGATAGAGCGGAACCTATCCCAATATAATAAGTAGGTTCGGTCAATACATCCATATTATTATCTTGATTAAGGAATTTCATTGGTCGCTACCAGGAGAGAAAGAAGGATAATCATTTTGCGTTCGCTCTTTATAAGATTAGATTTGTTATTTTATCTAATCAGGATGGCTCCCACTGTTTTTATCAAATCTTCCTTTAAACCCTAAAAGGGAAGATTAGCCGGGATTAATTACACCCTACATGTTTGCCAATCGTTCGGCCAGGCAGGTATCGGTAATCCGAAGGAGGTTCCCCGTGCTTTCGCACGGATCTAATTAAAATAAACCTCGTTTCTCTAGAGGCATAACCCCGTTGACACCTTTCTAGACACCTACTTGATCGGCTAATTGTAAAGTGCAAAACTCTCCTAGGAGTAACTCTTACTCGCAGTAGATATCGGGATCCAACTATCATATAGAAGGTATGCAATCTCATTGCAAATTTCAACACTTGAAATTCCCGATAATGGTTTTTACCCTTAACTTCCTATGACCTTGACGGAGGCCAACAAACCATAGGCCGCTAGTCAAGTTCAACCCGTTCATTTCTTGATTGAATTAAACCCACCCGTACGACCCTTGACGGAGGCCAAATAACGCCGTATGACTACCTTAATCCAATCGAATCATATGCTGCAGATAAGTATTAATTATTTACCGCACACTACGCCTTGACGGAGGCCAACAAACGTAGCACGAATACTAAATAGCACTTATCTGAAATGACGGAGGGCTACGCAGGTTTTTAAGAAAACCATGAGCGTAATGAACTTGATATCGTTGTAGAATCTAATGATTTTGAAAAAGAAGTGTTTTTTAGGCTTTTCTAGCTTCGCTAAAGAGGTCACTCCCGGTGAAGGGATCTCGGCTCTTTCCTCATCGAATGGGGTGCTGGATATTCATCAAGGAATACCACTATGAAAAGCAAGAACTAGAGAAGCTTATCAAAAACAAAATCGAGTGAGTTTTATCATTTTCTAGTTTCGCTAAAGAGGTCACTCCAGGTGAAGGGATCTCGGCTCTTTCCTTATCGAATGAGGTGCTGGATATTCGTCAAGGAATACCACTATTCAAAGCAAAAACTAGAGTTACACTTTTTGAAAATTTGATTCTACAACATTTTTAGGTTTCTTTCTTTCATTAATCTCATTAATGAAGTCCCATCATTTAATGTTTCCTAAACATTACAGAAAAGTGAAATGAAAATAGAACGTATGCTTATGCCATCCGCATTCACCACTGGGCCCCGTCATGCACCGTTAGGTTACTTAACTACGGGCAGAGCGGGGGCTAGAATAGCGCGGTGCAAAACATAAGCAACGCATATTATATATCATATATATAATATAATATTCATAATATTCGTCTCATGTATTTATATGATCACATCACAGAACTAAGCAGCAGAAGCAACATATGAAATATTGGATATACAAGGATTTTCGTGTTTTAAATTTAGCCAGTAATGTAAGACACGGATTCCACGGTCGTGAAGAATAGCCAAGCCCACATCCCTAGACCCCTACGAGAGCGGCAAGTAACACTACCAATTCTAGAGTTAGGAGACCCGGTCTCAACTCCTTGAGATGGTCTCCCACTGAACTCTAGAACCCGGTTACTTGTGCTCCCCATCTTGGGTCTATCCTAATGCGGAAAAGTAAATAATATATATCATTAATGACATCATCCTCAACCCGGATGTTCCCCAATAAAAGAATATTACATAAAAAATTTACATGAATGAAAATTGAAAAACTCTCATCACACATAAAACCCCTGACTATTCAATCACGACGATCCAATAAAACATATCAGCGATACATAATATCACATATCACCAACATAAGTAAATACGCGTATTCCAAATTCCGTTGACATATAGCAACGAGATTTGGGATACCACATGTATTACACTTACGGTCGCAGAAAAGAAATGTAAAACTGCAATAATTAGAATCCACATTTTCTTAGACATCATAAACCCGGAATATCTCATATTCCGAAATTTCATGCCTAACTCTATAAACCCAGCATTTTAGTCTCATATCAAAAACTCTTTTCAATAATTTAGTCAGGTAATTCAACAAGATTTCCGACTACCCGATCGAATACGTGTCGGAAACTATAGTAGATGGCCGCACCCCCGATACCGTCGACCAAGTGCACTTAGGCGGAACACCGTGGCCGCGAGCACCCGAGTGGGTGCTATTGGCAACGGGGTTCTCCTACAATAACTTGGTTGGGGAAATGGGGTAAAGCTATCTAGTAAAATTATTCGGCGAGTATTCGTGTATGATACACGATTGTGACGGAGTTTTGATCCGAATCGAAATATCGTGGCAATCGATCTATCGAGACTAAAATGCTAGATTTATAAACACTAACTAGTTTTCACAAAACTAATTAAATGTAGATTCCAACTACTGCATCCATATCAAACTAAAAACCCGAAACGATGTAATAATTATGACTATGAAACACTCCGTATAAGCCCCTTAACAAAATTACATCACATGCAATTTTGGAAAAACAAACATAACCTGAAATCCCAAAACCAATCTACTGGAACACCAAAAAAATTTCAAGGCCAGACAACAAGATATAACCGGCCATGCCGGTTTTTGAAGGCTTTTCGCCGGGTTAAAAGTTGTGGTTTGGCCTCAAATTTTTCCAGTGTTCAATTTGCATCATATACAACATTCTTTAGTTGTTTAAATAATTTCCTGAGATCATTTTAAAATCGACAGAAACTTGATTTTGGGTTTTGGGTTTCAGAGTTGTTTCGTTTTCGTGATCTTAACTACATCGTCTAATCTTCTAGTTTTTGCTCTGATACCATGAAAGTCTACCCTAGTACCACCATGAGGTCCTAATGACATCAAGCATGCCAAATTCAAATTTTTATTGGTGCTAAGCTAGACTTAACTGTAAGTCTACGTTACCCACCCCGGTACTTACGGGGAGGCGGAATAGCTAAAAAACAAATTTTTAACACAAGATAACATAGACTAAAAGTTGAGGATCTTTACCAAACCATTGCTAAGAAACTACATGAGGTTCTATCTACTATGCAAGGAGATTATACCTCATGCTACTAGTCCTTCGGCTCTTCTTCGCTATCCTCCTCGTCTCCGTAGGCTCCATGGGTCGATCTGGATCTTGGTCACCTCCGCGGCCTCCTTGAGTCGAAGACGATCCACCCGAGAGTCTATGGTCCGAGCTCCACCTCAAGCCGAGATAACTAGGGCAACAAGTTTGCTACTCTTGGTGTCCTAGGTGATGTAGAGGAAGAAGATGGATTTGTTTGTCTGTTTGGATCCTTATTTTCTCAACACATGAGAGCTAAAGGATTTTGTAGTGAGGAGGAAGATAAAGCAACCATGGGAGCTCTCTTTTTGATGAGAGAGAATGAGCAAGAGATAATGATGCATAAGAAAAAACATTTACTAATCTCTTATTATGATAAAGTGTGATGGCTACTTGATTTGACCCTTATCATCTCAAAAATAAATCCAAAAGAATAAGAAGGATCTAGTGCTCTCAAGAAATATCCAAGTCAACAATGGTCAACTAGGTCAAATGGTCAACATGGCCAAATGGTCAAAGCAATTAGCCATAACACAATTATCATTAAAAAAGATTAGTAAATATTTTCCTCACCTCATAATAGTTTTGACCGAATCAACGGTCAGAACCCCAATGAGGTACCTCCTTCTTCGCTCCTCACAACCGTGCATACACACCCGCATCCGCATTCCGTAGAATGCAAATGCACAGAAGACAAAACCAATCCATCTATACAATACTAGGATCCGGCTTAACCCAAAGTCCACTAGTATCGTCTGCCCAAACATCATACGCGCACAAGTGCACGTAAGTGATCGTAGCCTTACCGTAAAACCATACGGCCTCTACACCTTTTGCCCAGTGCAGGGAAACTCTTTGTGTGGGACTCTAAAGACTCGACACTACGCTGGCAGTGGGTTTAACCACAGACCGCAAGCGGCACTAGCTGTACGTAACGGTCCCCAGGTAGATGTCGATAAGAAGGCCGATGAGGTAAACCCATTCGAACTCCTACTGAGCCTGAATGTGACAATCTCCGTACAGTCCGGTCTGTTCGTGTATGAGTATCGCATGTCGGGCCTAGGGGGCGGTAAACGTCAGACCCCTAATAGCGGTACAAGTCGTGTCGGAGTGTAGCCCAGAACACCCTGAGAAACGACTGGAAACACTACCAGTAAATTTTGCTTGCGCTGGCCAGGGACTTTGTGTAATGGCTCTCCTAGACACAGCGCGATATCAACCCCCAATACCGGGAGAGACGAATCATGTCTAACCGCTACTGCCTCCAAGTGCTTCGGGACTGCACCCAACTACTACCTGTTTGCACGACTCCTTTGAGCCGTGGTAGGGTAGTAATCAAAGTACAGTGGGAACACACTCGAGGCGAAGTAGCAGTGTCAAGTCGACGGACTAAACTGTACTCCTGTCACCTGGGAACTGTTATCTGACGATAGGTATAGTACCAACCAACAGTTCCCGACGAGTCCTGTCCAGTGTACTCATAACCTAACGAGCACCCGCATACTATCTCCAGTATGACGCACTAATGGCTGTGGGACAGACCATCTCCCCTGTTGGGAGGAGAAGCGTATACGCTAGTCTACTCCGGAGTATCGATGCCCTGTCTCGATAATCCTATGACTAGGGACCTGTATAAGGATGTGCTTGTAGATTACCCAGCCCCCACTAGTGTGACTGCCATCACAACGCTGGTAATCAAGCAAAGATCCTAAGGGCTCCACTAATATGTATAAGCGATATGCTAAAAGAAACACATGCACATATTTAAGTAGAAACAAACCAAGTAGCATACTACCATTTTGAGCAAGATTGTGTATACAACTGTGAATATCCCAAGCTTCCATTAAGTAATATACAAACTAGTATGATACAGTAATGGCCTCTAGGGCATATACAATAACAATCTCCCACTTGCACTAGGGCCATGTACTGGCGTATCGAAGACCTATCATCTCGATCAGCCGCTCGAACTGAGTCTGGGGTATGTCCTTCGTGAGTAGATCTGCAGTGTTATTCCCCGAATCTACTCTCCTCACCTCGATCTCCCGGCGATCTACGATCTCCCTGATCAGGTGGTACCGCCTCAAAATGTGTCTGGATTTCTAATGGGACCTGGGTTCCTTCGCTAAAGCTATAGCACCGTTGTTGTCACAATACAGCGGTATTGGATCAATAATGGTAGGAACCACCTGAAGCTCCGTGAGGAACTTCTTCATCCAGACAGCTTCCTTTGCGAGATCGTAAGCAGCTATGTACTCCGCTTCCATAGTTGAATCAGCAACGGTTTCCTGCTTAGAGCTCTTCCAGCAAACCGCCCCTCCATTGAGGGTAAAGACATAACCCGACATGAACTTGGAGTCATCCTTGTCACTCTGGAAGCTGGAGTCAGCAAAGGCCTCGATCTGGAGGTCTTTTCCGCCATACACCAAGAACATCTCCTTAGTCCTTCTCAGGTACTTGAGAATGTTCTTTACTGCTATCCAGTGTTTCTCCCCTGGGTCTGACTGATACCGGCTTACTACGCTCAATGCGTATGCTATATCGGTCTGGTACACAACATCGCATACATTATAGAGCCTACCGCAGATGCGTAGGGTATAGATGACATGCGAGCCTTTCCAAATCAGTCTTGGGAGACATCTCTTTGGAGAGGGTGATTCCGTGACAAGCCGGTAGATTACCGCGCTTTGAATCTTTCATACTGAATCGTTTCAGTATGGTGTCGATGTACCTGGATTGCGAAAGTCCCAACATCCTCTTAGATCTATCACGATAGATCTGGATCCCCAGAATGTAGTTGGCATCGCCCAGGTCCTTCATGGAGAACCTCTATGATAAGAATCCTTTGACTGACTGTAGCATAGGAATGCCATTTCCTATTAGGAGAATGTCATCCACGTACAAGACGAGGAATACCACAGTTCTCCCTACAATCTTATTGTAAATGCACGGTTCATCCAGATTTTTGATAAAGTCGAATTCTTTGACAGTATCATCAAAGCAGATGTTCCAGCTCCGCGATGCCTGCTTTAGTCCATAAATGGACTTAAGCAACTTGCACACTTTACCGCTGCTCCCACTCTGAATGAAACCCTCCGGCTGATCCATATAGACGCACTCTTCCAAATTTCCATTTAGAAAAGCCGTCTTTACGTCCATCTGCCAGATCTCATAATCGTAGAAGACAGCAATGGCAAGAAGGATCCGAATGGATTTGAGCATAGCCACTGGAGAAAAGGTTTCGTCATTGTCCAAACCAGGTCTTTGGTGAAAACCCTTTGCAACAAGTCTAGCTTTATAGGTTTCAACCTGCCCATCTATAACAATCTTCTTTCTGAAGATCCATTTGCAGCCTACGGGTTTTACCCCTTCTGGAGCAATGTCCAAAGTCCAAATTTTGTTGGTGTACATGGACTCCATCTTGGTCCGCATTGCATCCAGCCATTTTACTGAGTCACCTCTCTGAATGGCTTGCTGGAAGCTAGTAGGCTCATTATTTTCAATGATGCAATCCTCTCGATCCCCGTCTATGAGAAAACCGTAGTATCTCTCGGGCGGATGAGACTGTCTACTACTCCTGCGGAGTGGCGCTGGGATGTCCGGTTCTCCTGAAACTTCTGGTTCTACCAAGCTTTCAGTAATAGCTTGTGGTTCTGGAATTTCTTCTAGTTCTATTGTGCTCCCACTTATCTGATTTTCTAAAAACTCAGTTTCCAAGAAGCGGGCATGACAAGAAACAAAGACCTTTTGCTCCTCTGCGTAATAGAAAACATACCCTTTGGAGTTCTTTGGGTATCCCACAAACTTACACTGTACTGAGCGTGCCTCGAGCTTGTCCGCATGCTTCTTTTTTACAAAAGCTGGACATCCCCAAGTCTTAAAGTGTTTAAGAAAGGGTTTCTTCCCACTCCACATCTGATATGGTGTGGTAGGCACTGACTTAGTAAGAACTTGGTTCAAAATATATGCAGCTGTTTCTAGTGTATAACCCCAGAAAAATCGCGGTAACTCAGCCTTACTCATCATGGAACGAACCATATCCAATAGAGTTCGATTCCGCCTTTTCGATACACCGTTGTGTTGTGGTGTGTATGGAGGAGTAAGCTGAGAGAGAATTCCATTCTCTTTTAAGTAGTCCAGAAACTCGGCACTTAAGTATTCACCACCTCGATCAGATCTCAGTGTCTTGATAATTTTGCCTGTTTGTTTTTCAACTTCATTCTTGTATTCCCGAAATTTCTCAAAGGCCTCGGATTTATGCTTCATCAGGAAGATATGTCCATACCTAGAGAAATCATCCGTAAAAGTAATGAAGTATGAATAACCACTTCGCGCATGTGTAGACATTGGACCACACACGTCACTGTGTATGAGTCCCAAGAGCTCGCTCGCTCTTACTCCGTGTCCAGTGAACGGAATCTTTGTCATCTTTCCCATGAGACAAGATTCACAAGTAGCATAAGACTGATACTCGAACGGATTCAAGTATCCCTCTTTATGTAACTTTGTTAACCGTGTCTCATTAATGTGACCCAGTCTACAATGCCATAAGAAAGCCTGATTTGTTTCCGGAGACTTTCTTTTAAGTGTGTTCTGGATACTGAAAACCTGACCTTGATTCAATACGCATATACCGTTTTCTAATGTACCTGACCCAATCAGAACTTGATTTAGGTGGATGAGGACCACATCGCTTACAAAAGTAAAATCATGTCCTTCCTTAGAAAGTAAGGATACAAATATGATATTACAAGCCATACTAGGTACATACAAACAATTACGCAGAATCAATATCTGCCCATTTATCAATCCAAGGTGATATTCCCCTACGGATTCAGCGTCCACGTTCATTCCGTTGGCAACCCTGAGAGTTATATCACCTATCCTGATAACTCTACGGTTTCTCAAAGCCTGTAATGAATTACAGATGTGAGATCCTGATCCGGTATCCAGAACCCAGGAAGTAGAGTTAATTGACATACAATTTTCTATTACAAACATAACCAAAACTGAAGCCACAACATGCTTCGAATCCTGGCTACTGGCTTTGCTAGTCCTGCAATCCTTCTGCCAATGTCCTTTCCCGTAACAATAGGAACGTCCCTCCTTCACTATATCCAGTCCTGAATCTTTTGCCCTACCCTTTCCTTCTTCTTCCCTGGTTTCCTTCAGGGTATAAGTAGAGTGCAGAGACTGTAGAATCAAGTCAGTATTTGACCCGTTCTTCAACGTAGTCTTCAGGTCTGTGAGCTTATCAAAATAGCTAGTCTCTGTAAGGACGTTGTTCCCTACAGATGATCCGACAGCCAAGCTCACTTGAAGCAATTCGTTCGAGGTCTCATATCTTGCGATACGAGATTGCTCTCCATATAAATCTTTGTTATGGACGAAGACAGAAACTAAGTCCATCTTCTCGTGCCGCCTCTGGTATGCACCATCAACTGAGGCCAACATGAGGCACTTGGCATTCGCACAGTCCTTTTCCGATGTCTTACGGATATCAATATCCGTGACAGGGGAAACTGGTCCTGAGACGGCAGGGGTTTGATTAGTTAGGAGGTGTCCCAGCTTGTCATGGGTAATGGACATCTGGACAGACCTTTGCCAGTCATAACAGTCAGATTCAGTCATTTTATTATCTAGATGTAACCTATGTCTGGTCACTGGGTCGCTGCAATTAAGAGAGAGAGAAGAAAACACTTAGCATGATGCTCTTGCAAGTTTAGATTGGTTTTTAGTTTATCTAAACAGGATGGCTCCCACTGTTTCTCGAATCCTTCCTCAAAACATAAAAGAAGAATTAGTCGGGATTGATCTCACCGTACAATACTTGCTTAGCCGTTCAGCCAGGCTGGTGTCGGTACTTCGAGGGAGGTTTTACGACACTTTCGCGAAGTTCCTTAATTAAATAACCTCTTTTCCCTGTGGGTGTAGCCCCGCTAACACCTTTCTAGACACCTACTTGGTTTATAGCATTGATCGTTAAGTGAAAAGTCTCCCGAGGAGTAGCGGATACTCACAGTAGGATCGGGATCCAAATATCATTGTGAGATAATGCTAAAGGAATCCTACCAATATTATCAAACTCTAAATGGTATGCAGCACTAGCAAGTTTCAATTTCCTTAGAAACTCCCAATGTGGATTTTTACCCCATACTCTTATGACCTTGAATAAGGCCAACAAATCATAAGTCATATGTCAAGTTCTACCCGTCATTGTCCAGGTTGATTTGAACCCACTCGTATATACCCTTGACTATGGCCAACAAAGTAATACGACTGTCCCAAACCAACGCATCTATCTATGCAACATATGAATACCCAGCAGCTACCAATCACTATGCCTTGACTAAGGCCAACAAACATAGCTTGAATACTATTGAATATTCATACGAAATGATGGAGGGCTACGAATGGTTTTGGCAAAACTGTGAACGTAGTGAACTTGATATAATCGAAGGAACCTTGATAGCTTTTAAAAGGAGTGGTTTAAGCTCCGCGTTTTTAAAAGTTTTCTGTTTTGGAAAAAACCGAGTGGTTTTGAAATTGTTCCAACGATTTAACTTTGGTTTATTTTCTTTGCATTAATATAATGCGTCCCATCAATTAATCCTACCATTGCAGAAAACAACGAAAATATGACGTACACTTATGCCATCCGCATTCGCCACGGGGCCCCGTCATCACCCGTTAGGTTACTTAACTAACGACAGAGCGGGGGCTGGACTAGCGCGGATGCAAAATATAAGCAACGCCTACTAGATATCTTATATAGATATATACATTCGTCAGATGCAATGATAGCCATCCCAGATCATAGATGAACACATTGGATATGCTAGGAATCCGTGTTTCATTCGAGCCTGCAACGAAAGACGGATTACACGGTCGCGATGAATAGCCAAACCCCACCCTAGACCCCTACGGGTGCGGCAAACTACCCGCCAAGTACCCGAAGTGAAGCAACCTCCCTCAACAACGTGAGTAGGCCACTCGGCACTTCAAAGTACCCGGTAGTTTATGCACCCCTCCTTGGGTCTATCCTAGGAGCAAAAACAGTAAAATAAATAATATACAATGGCGGCTACAACTTCAACCCGGATGTGCGGCCATAAAATAATATTACATCAAATTACAAATTTTACATTGAATGAAAAATGAAAACTCTCATCTCACATCTCCGGCTATTCATCACGACAATCCAACAAGTTCATATACACAAATCAACATCACAGATCACTGATATGCACAACCCCCACTAATCGACGTACAGCGATTAGTAGACGTTCAGTACATATATCACATCACAGAAGATCCGATTAGCTAATATACTTAGAATTTCGATCGATTACCAGATTTGAATCTACCCCAAGCACAACACAATACTCAACAAAATCTGGGCAGAAACAAAATATCAGAGAAATCACAAAACACCAAGATAGACATTCTACAGGAAAAACGAGCTGACTCGGAGTCGACTCGGCCGCGGATCCGCGGCGAAACCCATGGTTTCACTGCGCTTCCGCGGCGGTCTCACCGAGTCACGATCTCATTTTTCTTGGGTCTTTTTAGAAAATCCTGCACGTATTTTTAAGGTCCCTGGAAAAAAATTTGGACCAGTTTTTAAAAACGACAGAAAACGTGCATTTTTGACGTGTTTTAGCGATTTCTCCGGCGATCGAATTTCTAACACTTTGCTAATAAGTTAGTAATGGTTTAGCGAGGCTCTGATACCACTGTAGGTCTACGTTACCCACCCCGGAACTTACGGGGAGGCGGAATAGGTAAAAAACAAATTTTTAACACAAGGTAACATAGACTAAAAGTTGAGGATCTTTGCCAAACCATTGCTAACAAACTACATGAGGTTCTATCTACTATGCAAGGAGATTATACCTCATGCTACTAGTCCTTCGGGTCTTCTCCGCTATCCTCCTCGTCTCCTTAGGCTCCATGGGTCGATCCGGATCTTGGTCACCTCCGCGTCCTCTTTGAGTCAAAGACGATCCACCCGAGAGTCTATAGTCCGAGCTCCACCTCAAGCCGAGGTAACTAGGGCAACAAGTTTGCTACTCTTGGTGTCCTAGGTGATGTAGAGGAAGAAGATGGATTTGTTTGTCTATTTGGATTCTTATTTTCTCAACACATGAGAGCTAAAGGATTTTGTAGTGAGGAGGAAGATGAAGCAACCATGGGAGCTCTCTTTTTGATGAGAGAGAATGAGTAAGAGATAATGATGCATAAGAAAAAACATTTACTAATCTCTTATCATGATAAAGTGTGATGGCTACTTGATTTGACCCTTATCATCTTAAAAGTAAATCCAAAAGAATAAGAAGGATGTAGTGCTCTCAAGAAATGTCCAAGTCAACAATAGTCAACTAGGTCAAATGGTCAACATGGTCAAATGGTCAAAGCAATTAGCCATAACACAATTATCATTAAAAAATATTAGTAAATATTTTTCTCACCTCATAATGGTTTTGACCGAATCAACGGTCAGAACCCCAATGAGGCACCTCCTTCTTCGCTCCTCACAATCGTGCATACACACCCGCATCCGCATTCCGTAGAATGCGAATGCACAGAAGACAAAACCAATACATCTATACAATACTAGGATCCGGCTTAAACCAAAACCCACTAGTATCATCTGCCCGAACATCATATGCGCACAAGTGCACGTAAGTGATCGTAGCCTTGCCGTAAAACCATACGGCCTCTACACCTTTTGCCCAGTGTAGGGAAACTCTTTGTGTGGGACTCTAAAGACTCGACACTACGCTGGCAGTGGGTTTAACCATAGACCGCAAGCGGCACTAGCTGTACGTAACGGTCCCCAGGTAGATGTCGATAAGAAGGCCGATGAGGTAAACCCATCCGAACTCCTACTGAGCCTGAATGTGACAATCTCCGTACAGTCCAGTATTTTCGTTTATGAGTATCGCATGTCGGGCCTAGGGTGCGGTAAACGTCAGACCCCTAATAGCGGTACAAGTCGTGTCGGGGTGTAGCCCAGAACACCCTGAGAAACGACTGGAAACACTACCAGTAAATCTCGCTTGCGCTGGCCAGGGACTTTGTGTAATGGCTCTCCTAGACACAGCGCGATATCAACCCCCAATACCGGGAGAGATGAATCCCGTCTAACCGCTACTGCCTCCAAGTGCTTCGGGACTGCACCCAACTACTACCTGTTTGCACGACTCCTTTGAGCCGTGGTAGGGTAGTAATCAAAGTACAGTGGGAACACACTCGAGGCGAAGTAGCAGTGTCAAGTCGACGGACTAAGCTGTACTCCTGTCACCTGGGAACTGTTATCTGACGATAGGTATAGTACCAACCAACAGTTCCCGACGAGTCCTGTCCAGTGTACTCGTAACCTAACGAGCACCCGCATACTATCTCCAATACGACGCACTAATGGCTGTGGGACAGACCATCTCCCCTGCTGGAAGGAGAAGCGTATACGCTAGTCTACTCCGGAGTATCGATGCCCTGTCTCGATAATCCTACGACTAGGGACCTGTATAAGGATGTGCTTGTATATTACCCAGCCTCCACTAGTGTGACTGCCATCACAACGCTGGTAATCAAGCAAAGATCCTAAGGGCTCCACTAATATGTATAAGAGATATGCTAAAAGAAACACATGCACATATTTAAGTAGAAACAAACCAAGTAGCATACTACCATTTTGAGCAAGATTGTCTATACAACTGTGAATATACACTAACATTAACAAGATCGTTAACTAGATGATTAGGGTTTTAGTTTGATATCAATGTAAACTATAAGAAGTGAAGATGGCTATACCCTTGTATATTGAGTCCTTCACTTCACATGCTCCGTGTAGTAGTCCCACGACTCCACTAGGCTCCACTTGAGGGTTTGGACGAGCTTCATCCGATGACCTTCATGCCGAAGATAATCCACGTGAAATCCCTCCAACTCAAGCTACATCTACACTAAACTCTTTTAGTGTAGAAAACACGCTACACTTGATCTCTAGTCAAGTGTAGGATGGAGAAGTAGGGGATTTGGTTTGCTCACTAGTATGTGTTCAAGCTTCATAATTCACATCACATGTGAGGGTTGAAACTTGAACAATGGTGAAGAGGAGGAAGAAGAAGAGAGCATGAGAGCAAGAGAGCAATCTTTGCAAAAATGGCTAAGTGTTTTTAATGAATCAATTGTGAATGGCAACTCTTTGACCGTCACTCATTCAAGCATAAAATTATTACAATATAAAATTGCAACCATGCTTGAATAGTGAGTCAAGATGAATAAACAAACAATAAAGCTTATGCCTTCAATCATGCTCCCAAAGTCTCCCCATTTTCCACCTTTTATTCTATTTTCAAAAAATAGAAAATACGTGCCTTGCTTCATATACTAATATATATATATATATATATATATATATATATATATATCAAATATACATTAATATATATATATATTAATAAAGCAATTAGTGAGCTAATGATATTAGTTAACATATAATTATATCAAATATAATTTATATCAAATTATTAAATCAACACTTGATTTAATAATCCGGTTATATCACATATGACCGACTAATATCATTTATCTGTTTATCACATTATCAAATCAACAATTGATTCGATAATCTGGTTATATCATATATAACCTAACCGACAATAGATAACTGCCAGATTACATTACGATATCACATACACGTATTTAATCGGGTCCACACACATATCACATATGTGTCCTACTTCGTTTCGCTTGAACCAGGGAACTTCTGTGTGGGACTCTAAAGACTCGTCAATACACCAGCAGTAGGTGATGATCACATCAGTCACCTACAAGCCGTCAGCGGTACTAGCTGGACGTAACGACTACCCGGGTATTGAGCGATATGAAGATCAACAAGAAAGCTTGACCATACTCTCCATGAAGCCTATCAGTAACACTACCGTACAGTCCGGTCTCTTCGTCTGATATGTTGCATATCATGTCTAGGGGTGGTAAACGTCAGACCCCAGTAAAGTGATAAGTCATGCCGATGTATGGCCTATAACGGTTCGAGAAACTACTGATAACTCTTATCAGTAAATCTCAGCAGCAGCCCTGGCCAGGGACTTCCAGTTATAGCCAATCGAGCATAGCGCAACATCAACCCCCAATACCGGGAGAGATGAAACCCCTCTATCGCTCATTGCCTCCATGTGACTCGAGACTGTATCCAAAATCCACATATTTTCACAACTCCTCTTGAGCGTGGTAGGGAGGAAATCAAAGCACAGTGGGAGCCACACAAGACTTTATGACGATCTCGGGTCTACAGACTAACCTGTACCAGTGTCACCAGAGGACTGCTATTTGACGATAGGTATAATACCAATTAGGAGTTCTCGGCGAGTCCGTTTGGTGTACCCATTCTCTAATGAGCACGTGTGTACAATCTTTGATGTCAAACACCAATGGTTGTGGGATCAACCATCGCCCTCTAAGGGACAAGAAACGTACACACTAGTCTACTCTAGAATATCGATACCCTAGTCTCGATATTCCCTTGACTAGGAACTGATTAAAGGATTTACTTTTGGACCACCCTGGCCCCACTAGTATGATCTCATCATAATCCTAGCAGTCGAGTACATATCCTAAGGGCTTTATCAACATGTAAGAGACGGACGGTATAAATACCAGTCTACATGTTAAGATAAAGGTAATCTGATAACATACTATCATGTCGAGCAGGAAAGTCCTCTATATATATGTCCAAGCATCCACTATATCAACAATAATGGCCTCTAGGGCATACATATTCCTAACAATTGGGGGTTAATTTGGGTTAGGATTAGGGTTTGGGTGATGATTAAGCTTAGGGTTAGACTTAGGGTTAATTAAGTTGGGTTAGGGTTAGGGTTCGGTTGATGTTTAGGGTTAGTTTGGGTTAATTAGGTAAAATAGGGTTGGTGATGATTAGGGTAATGGTTAATTAGATTAATTAGGGTTAATTTTGGCTTGGGGTAAGATTAATTTAGGTTAGGGTTTGGGTGATGATTAGGGTTAGGTTAATTTGGGTTAGGGTTTGGGTTAGGATTAATTTGGGTTAATTAGATAAAATAGAGTGCATTTGTGTTAGGGTGTTGATTAGGGTTAATTTGGTTTAATTAGCTTAATTTTGGATTAATTAGGGATAATTTGAGTTAGAGTGATGATTAGAGTTAATTTGGTTTAATTAGATTAATTTTGGGTTAATTAGGGATAATTTGAGTTAGGATGATGGTTAGGGTTAATTTGGTTAATTTGGGTTAATTAAGGTTAGGGTTTAGGGTGCACTAGTTTCTTCAGTAGGATACTCGATGATAACGTAAATGTACAACTTTACCGTAAACTTAAGAAAACCATACCCTAAACTAAAAACTTCGAACCCTTAAAAATGAAACGTAAACGTAAAACCTATTCAAGTTAAATGTTCAAGTTAAAACCAATATATGATACTCGATGATAATATGAAACTTTTATATTCTCATCGATACTCATATGTGAAAATAAAAATGCGACTTAGTCCTCGTCTATCGGTTAACATACGTTCGATATTCGTCGTGACATAGAATTATACGAAGGTTGTTAAATATAGGACGGTATAGTTCGGTGCTAACAACCGTCGTGTAATCTATGTGACGACAAGATTCAATCGTATGATAACTGATAGATTTGTCCAGTGTGGACAAGTTAGGAATGTATAAAGCAAACACCTACATTCACTTGTGTTTTCATTCGTTTTGAGTTATTTCGTCGGTACTTTTCCGCTGGTTCTCCATGTACAAAGATAGATTAGATGTTTATTTCAACGTTATTTCACAACATTGAAATGATTATCTATTCTATTACAGTGTACTCGAAGAACAGCGGGGAGATACTGCCGAAATTTACTCGAAACAGATGAAAGCACAAGCGAATGGGTGTCTGCTCTATGCATTCTTAATAGGATAGAATCCTTACCTATGACAGCCGAAACACACATATACAACATGAATACATAACAAATGCACACACAAAGCACATACACACTAACAACCTTACACTTAAGCGAAATCATAAATTGAAACACACATACACAGAATACAACTCATACTTGGGTATATTCAAATCTAACTTTGTTAATCGATAATTTATTCTTTTCAACGACAAACTTGCCTCTACGGATTTTCTTCTTTGTCATTAACCATCTCGTTCTTAGATTTCTCAATATAGTCACCATAACTTACAATTTATATATTATACAGTCTAACATGGACCATGAGTACATCAGAGTTAAGAACTGGATGTACGTGGATTAGCAACAATGCATGCAATCTAAGTTTGTCGCAGAAGTTACTGCTTTCATTGAATTTGCACGCGCACATAATAAGATCGTGTTAGAGAAGATTCTCTGCCCGTGCGATAGATGTGGGAATAAGTTCTGACAGAAGGTAGAAATCGTAGAGCTTCACATTGTTAAACATGGTTTTACTATACTTTATACAATTTGGCTATATCACGGAGAGGGACAAGAAGAAGACGGTAATGCGGCAGAAGAAGAAGGAGAAGACGGTAATGCGGCAGAAGAAGAAGAAGACGATAACTTCTTTCCAAGAGAAGAAATGGAGGATATGGTAGAGACTACTCTAGGTGATAGTATTCCTACCGAAGATGACATTCCTTCCGGTTAAGGACTGCGTGCAGATAAGTATGAAAAATTCATGAATGATGCTAAAAGACCAATTTATAAGAATGTAAAGTATTCCACCCTATCATGGTTTATCCAACTTTTCCAGATTAAGTGTCTAAATGGATGGAGCAACAAGTCATTCACGATACTTCTGAAGTTTCTGAAAGATTCTATGGCCCCGGGAAATAACATACCCGACAGTTGGTACGAAGCCCAGAAGATGATGTCTAATTTGGGTCTGATGTGTGAAAAGATTCATACATGTCCTAAAAATTGCGTGTTGTACCGAAAATAGAATTTAGATTTGAAAGAGTGTCCAACATGCGGAGAGGCCAGGTATAAGCCGAAAGAATATGATAAGAAACCCGATATACCTGTCAAGATAGCACGATACTTTCCCATAACACAAAGGATGTAGAGGCTTTTCAGGTGCAAGAATACAGCCGAGGCAATGATTTTGCATCACCGTGTTGCTCCAAGCGAAGATGGAAAAATGAGTCATCCAAGAGATTCACCGGCATGGAAGAATTTCGATAGGAGGCACGAAATATTCAATAGTGATCTTCGTAATGTCAGGCTCGGACTCGCTAGTGATGGTTTCTGCCCATTCAACTATATGGCTGGAAGCCACAGCACATGGCCCGTTGTAATGATAGTTTATAATCTATCACCTTGGTTGGCTATAGATTAATCCTAGTTTATGATACCTCTTCTTATTGAAGGACTAAACTCACCGGGAAACAATATCGACGTCTATCTCCGACCTCTGATCGATGAGTTAAAATCTTTATTCATTGATGGTGTAGATACTTACGATGCAAACACAGATACAACCTTCACAATGCGTGCGGCTTTAATGTGGACAGTTAATGACTTTTCTGCGTATGGAATGCTATCAGGTTGGTATGTACATGGTCACAAAGAATGCCCTTATTGCCATTAGTATACAATATAGAAATGGTTGAATTTTAGCAGGAAAATTTGTTATCGCGGTCATCGGCGTTTTCTACCACTAGACCATCCCTACAGATTAGGCGCTGCTCACTTTAATGGTCATCAGGAGATTCTTGGGCCTCTATCCTCATTGTCCGGAGAGAATGTGATTGCTCAGTGGGATGGCTACAATAATGTGACCTTCGGAATAGATCCGGCAAAACAGGTCAAACCACCATACTGGAACAAGTTAAGCATTTTCTACGAGCTTCCGTACTGGTCAACAAATTTAGTGCATTATTGTCTGGACGTCATGCACATAGAGAAGGGAGTATCCGAGCACGTACTCATCTTTCTTCTTTGTAAAGACGGAGAATCGAAAAACAACTTTCATGCTTGGATGGACCTTCAGGACTGGGAAATTAGAAGTGAATTGCATCTTAAACCGATAGCAGGTAAACCATATAATTTTGTACTTCCCAATACCGCGTATCATATGTCACAACTGGAGAAGAAAAAGTTCTTGCAGGCGTTGCGTGATTTGAAAGTTCCCACGGGTTTCTCAGGATCATTTAGCAAGACGATAAAAATAGTGAAAGGTAAGATCGATGATCTAAAAAGTCATGATCACTATATTATTATAGAGCACCTTCTCCCATTAGCCTTCAGGACTTCCTTTCCCGAATCGGTTGGTCTAGTAATCAATGACCTTTGTTCCTTTTTTAGAAAATTGTGCGCTAAAACCCTGAATGTTGTGACGCTTGAGAATCTAAAAAATTCTATTTTATTGATACTTTGCAAGCTTGAGCGTATTTTCCCACCATCATTCTTTGATATCATAATACACCCGACAGTTCATCTTGCAACCGAGACTAATTTAGCCGGGCCGGTACAATATCGATGGATGTATCCCGTCGAAAGGTACGTGGAATTTTTTGTTTCACGCAATTTGTAAAATTATTGTTGTCCTATATGCCCGTATTTATTTATTTAATATATTTTTCTTTAGGCAGCTCTACACTCTGAAAAAATATATACGTAATAGAAATTGACCAGATGGTTCTATGATGCAAGGTTATCTTCTAGATGAAGTAACCACATTTTGTTCCCGCTATCTGGATGAGAACATTGAAACGAAGTTTAACCGGCCTTGGAGAATTCAGGATGGGCCATATGATAAAGCTGATTATAAGAGAGTAGACACTATATTTATCAACAAGATATATCGGTTTATCCTCCTCAATAGCGCATGTCTTGAAAAAATTAGAGAGTAAGTTTTTTTGAATTAATTGTTATATTTGTGTTTGTATGTGTATGAAATGATATAATATTAATGTCATAATTTATTGTTGAGAACAGAATTCATATTGATGAGGTACGTGAGGGGCATCCTGATTGGAATGATGAACAATTGGAAAAATATCATCAGGATAATTTTTGCGATTGGGTTGCAGATCATGTAAGTTGTTCGAATAATATGTTATTGCTACCAGTCTTAATCTAAACTTATATCGTTATGTATTTTCCGTAAAATTTGTTTTGTCAGATCCAAGATCTGAACTTGTTTGCATCATTAGAGAGAGATTCACGATGTTTAGCTCAGTTTCCCAGTATGGAGGTTGTATATTATAAAGGATTCGGTGTCAGTGGATACAAATTTGAAGTTAAGGACATAGAAATATCTCGAACCACTCAGAATAGTGTGATTGCGACGGTAGGATCAGATGGTGTGATTTATTATGGATACCTAAATTGCATACTTGGCATCCAATACCCCGGACGATCAAAACCGTTTTATATATTTCAGTGTACTTGGTACGATACATGAACCGATACGGATAAGTTGAGAAACAATCTCGGGACTTGGAAAGATGAATATAGATTGACAAGTGTGAACACATTTCGATTTTACGATCAGGACGATCCATTTATCTTTCCGAACCAAGCGTTCCTAGTATACTACTCACAGTGCTTGAAGCATCCGGGATGGAGTGTCGTATGCCGTTGGAAACTCAGGGATGTTTACATTGTCCCTGAATTCGAGGATCGTATGGAGGACAGCAATGAGGATGAAGAAGAAAGAAGACTTAGAGTGCTCCGACCGTCTGTTTCAAAAGACGGGTTGTCTTCGGCTGATCGTGAAGTAACGTGGGTTAGAAATAATATCGATGATGAAATCCATGTAGATATGTATAATGCGTCCACAAAACAAAAAAGCTTATCAGTAATTTTATATTATTTTTCATATTTCTATGATCTATACATATATTGTATGCATATATAATGATTGTACTCTTATCTAGGTTTGATGACGGCGACCGAAGCAGCGAGGGGCAGTAGGAGCACCAGCCGCGGCAACGGCAGAGGTAGAGTAGTTCTGCCATCCGGAAAGCTGTGTAGGGAGCTTCAGAGGGCTGGTCTTGCACCCCGATTGGTATCCCCTTCAGATGACTCTTTCCGTGTGGACTTTGCCACACCTCTAGTTATATTACATGCATAGTCATTTTGAATATAATAATATAGATATACACTCATATTTATTTCAAAATTACTTATATAATCAATGTTTAATTGTCTAGCAGTTGATGGTGCGTCTACACTAGAGACAGAGGCCACTACTGCACCTGCAGGTATGTTTATATATCGTATAGTGCATGCATATTGATTTAGAATGTTATATCATGTATATACACACATTCTTTTTGTTCTTACTTAGATAATCATTTTTTGATTGTTTAGCAGTAGGTGGTGCTCCACATCTCGGGCAGAGGCCACCACCGCACCTGCAGGTATGTTTATATATCCTATATTGCATGCATATTGATTTACAATGTTATATTATTGATATACACATTCTTTTTGCAATTACTTATATAATCTATTTTCAATTATCTAATTATAGGTGGTGCATCCACATCTGGCGTAGAGGCCACTCCCGCCACTTCCGTACCCTCCGCTTAGTCTGCAGGTTAGTATGAATAAATATAAAATATTTATTCATTTTACATATTCTCTAAGAATAAACATGAACTTCATGTAATTTTATCGTCAATATTTATTTTCTAGTTAGAGGGGATGCGTCCACGTCTGGGTCACCGGCTGTTCCTCACCGGAGGAACTATCGTCCCGCTCGTGCTGCTGCCCGAGCCCAGGCTCGTGCTGTCGCCGGAGGTATATATCGCAATTCAACTTTTGTTAATACTTGATTTCTTAATACCACTTTGTCTTAATATTGCTTGTCTTGATATTTCTTGTAGATACAGGACATCCCCATCCCGAGAGGGGGACTCGAGGGCTAAATCAGTCCTACTGGATGAGGCCCGATAGAGTTAGGGGGGAGGAAGCATTCCCCCTCTTCTTTACCCCCGATTATCGCTATAATGGCGATTATGCCGAGAGGTTCTGCCGGCATATGGGGGATGAGAGCCGCATCCAAAAGAAGTATCCACTTCACGTTGAGTGGGGCGATCAGCACCGGCGCTCATTTGCCCTCTTTTGGGATCAGGCTTGGGTATTAATATATATTTTCATTTGACTTATCCAATATATTTATTATTATTTAACACTTGCAATTTAAATACATTATTTTTTTGTATTTGCAGTTGGATTACGACTTTCAGCCTGTACCCGACCCTGATCACCCTAAGAGAGTGCTCAATCTTCACGCTCTTTACCTGGGCCTGATGAAGAACATGCAATCAAAGGTCTGATACAATAGGAACAAGCTGAAGATCGACTGATATTTGGTATGGATGGCGACCCCCGAGGCAGAGAGATTGGCTCTCCTACATACTCCGGCCTTTGCGAGAGTCGACGTAGATACATGGCCTCTCTTATGCCAATATTACGACTCTCAGCGCAAACAGGTTTGTAATTTAAATGCAATTCATTATTTAGTATATAATTTATATTTTTGTGTTGCTTAATTAGAAAACTAAATCTGAATGTGTTGTGCAGAAATAGGCCGATCAAAATAAGGAGAATAGGAAGTCGGCGAAGAGGGGTCGCCCCACTTATACAGGTGGCTCGAGGAACATTACTCGAGCTATGGAGGCATCGGTAAATTACAATAGATCTATTTTGATATAATGTAATATTAAGAGTTATTTTATAATATATGTAAATTTTTGGCGAATTGCAGAGAGCTCAGACCCTGGCGTAGGGTGGTACACCGAGCGTGCTGACTGCGTATCTTTCCATCCATGACACCTCGACAAATCCCGCCATGGACGAGCTTCGATTCCCCGACACCGGTACCCAGGAGTATTGCGTAAGTGTTAATATTTATTCTAATTCGAATGAAATTTTTGTTTTGAGAAGTTCAAATTTAAATGATATACTTATATTTTAATGGTTAATGTGGGTGTAGGAGCGGGCAGTGGAGCAGGCGGAGGCATCGAGGATCGATTTTAGTGGACAAATCGATCCGATGCTACTAACTCCAGTCCTAGAAGCCACATACGGAGGAAACTGCGGAGGTTGGGAGAGAGGCCAGGGACTGGGTCCTAACAGAGCCCATATGAGGTTGGTCTCCACTCCGGCGGTTACTTCCCCTACCCCCCGTGAGCGACGTCTGGAGCATGATGTTTCCTCCTTGAAGACCACCGTCGAGGAGTTGAAAGAGATGTTGATACGTATATTACTTAATAGTAAAATGTTATATCACATTATAGATAGTAACATATGCAATATTAATAGACTGAACTTATTCGGTTGTAGACTTAGCTTTGATTAATCATACTTACATAAAACTATCTAATTAAAATAAACAACGGTTTTCCAAACTAGATACCCAAACGAGGCGTAAGTCCCTAAGTATTCTTAGATTGGGGTTTCGCAATAACCTGATAATAATACGAATTCGACTAAAATCTAATACACTGTTCTTACTCGTTTATTACACACAAAATTTAACAAATACGACAGGCTACTTCGGCTGTGGCTCTGCAAGCTATTACCTCGGCTGCGGTTGCGCAGACCACTCCTGCAACTCCACAGCCCGCTCAGACTTCCACACAGTCCGTTCCTTCATTAGTCGAGTTTTTGACGACTCAGGGCTGCACCGAGGAGCAGATGCGCCAGATTACGGCGATTATTAGAGGTGGAGGAGCTGGACCGAGCTAGGGTAGCTTTTTTTTATAATATTTTTTAGGATGTATGTACTTATATGATACATATTGTATATATTTTGGACGATATTGGTGGTTGTTTGCTTGTTGACGATGATTTAGATTGATATCGTATTCTGTTTGTTTATTTCTTTTATATATTATACGTGAGATGTTGATTATGAATATTTATGTATTTGGTTATATGATGTATATATTATTGTGCACAAGGCAGGGAAAAAACAGGAAGCCTATTTTTATAAAAAAAAAACCCTGATATTTTGTCCCTACGGATTAATCCGCAAGGCTATCTATTGCACCTATGTTTGCCCCTACATAATTAGCCATAGGGACAAAATATCAGGATACCTAATATTTTGTCCTTATAGACTCAGTAACAGGGATAAAATTTGCCCCTACGAATTAATCCGTAGTCACATTTATCAGGCCCTACCGATAAATCCGTAAGGGTATCTATTAGGCCCTACGGATAAATTCATAGGAAAAATATTTTATTTTATAAACCAATAAATTAAATAAAGATTATGTCCCTATGGAGTAATCCGCAAGGATAAATGACCCTACGGAGTAAGCCGTAGGGACAATTATTACTCTGTAGGGGCAGTGGTTTGCCCCTATGGCTAAAACCGCAGGAGCAGCCCATTATTGTAGTAGTGAAAGAATAGGAAAAGAAAAAAGGAAATGAGTCATCAAGAAAAGAAGAGATTAGAAGAAGAAGTCCACTTTTCTTCTTATTTCTTTTAATTTCTTTTCATTTCAAATCTTTTTTTTCTTTCCTCTTTATATTTATTCTTAACATATATCATATCTCTTTACTTTATATATATAAATATATTTTTATAAAGAGAAGTAAACATGTATCAAATATACTTCCATTTTAGGTATCGTATACGCAATACTAATATATCAGTATCACATACTAATATAATAAAAATAGAGAGAGAGTGTATCCAATACACAATAGTAGAAACCATATCATAATACGGTTATTAAGTCAACACTTGACACAATATTCCGGTTTTTAAACTGGCTAGTATTTTTCGGACATTCGATTAAACCATACATTTAATTGAACTCCCGCATATATCATATACTCACGCCACATCAGCATTTTTCTTATGCCGGCACTTTCGTTGCGGGACTCTAAATACCTATCAATACACTGGCAGTAGGTAATATAGGATCATATTCGATTGCATCCGAAACACTTTCAGATCCAATCCCCCGACGGGATAACCCACAAGTACGTCAATGGCACTAGTTGTATGTAACGTCTATCCAGGTATGAACAAGATAAAAGCAGGTCGATGGGTAAACTCATCCAGACCCTATAAATTCTATAAGTGACAGTCACGGTACAGTCTGGTCTCTTCGTCTACGAGTATCATATATCGGGTCTAAAGTTTGGAATCTGTCAGACTCCTATAACTCTATAAGTCGTGCGACAGAGGACTCATAACCAACTGGAGATATAACTGATAACACTTATCAGTTTATCTCCACTGTGGTGGTCACCGACTTGTGGTTGCAGTCATGTCCTGTACAGCGCGACATCAACTCCCTGTACCGGGAGAGATGAATCCCTTCGACCGTTCACTGCCTCCACGTACTTCGGGACTATACCCAATAAAAACCTATTTTTACGACTCCTTTAAGCTGTGGTAGGGTAAAAATCTAATTATAATGGGAATACACATGGGACATTATAGCGATCTCAGGTCCTAAGGACCACCATGTACTCATGTCATCAGAGAAATACTATCTGACATTGGTATATTACCAACAAGGAGTTCTCGGTGAGTCCATCCAATGTAACTCATCCAATGAGTACCTGTATACAATCCTCAATGTCAAACACCAAGAAGTGCAGGATCAGCTATCGTCGTTCAACCGGGTCAGGAAACATACATACTAGTCTAAACTGGAGTACCGATGCCTAGTCTCGATACTCTTACGACCAAGGACATTTAAGAATGTGCTTATCGACTACTCTGGCCCTACTAGTATGATCTCCATCATCGTCCTGATAGTCAAGCAAAATCCTAAGGTTTTTATCTTATATCTAAACAATATGTGATAATGAATAAATACATCACATGAAAGATAAAGACAAACTAGATAATATATTATCATCTCGAGTAAGATTTTTCTCTCGTATAGATTCTCCTTCAATTACAATAATTGCTTTGAGGGCACTTATATCCAACAATCTCCCACTTGCACTTAAGTCCAATTATTGCGGTATCGCATATCCAACTTTTGTAATGACAATTTCGCAAACTGTATTTGAGAACTAGCCTCAATAAATGGAGCCGACACATCGCATCTCTCTGTTTCTCCCTGAATTTCAACTTCGGAGATCAAATAACTCCCAAACTGAGTGATATGTGTCTTAGTATTTGCCTGAACTGACGATGGGATCATATTCATAAATGAAAAATTATATCCAGCGAATTCTCATGCGGTATCCTTTGCTGATTTACAATCAGTATCTAGCGCCACGACTACCTCAGTATCCTACTTGGAACACTTTCCAATATACTACTATTTAAAAGAGGGTAATTATAACTCACGACAGACGCTCTGTCCCCCATGTTATCTGAGAAGCTAGAATCAGTAACTACCTCTTTCAGGAGGCTGCCATTACCATATACCAAGAATATCAAATGCTCTTCACTGCTACCCCATGTTTCTCCAGGATTGGACTGATATACATATCCTATATAGAGAAACACTTGTGATCACCAATGTTTTACCGATTGCAGTATAGGAACATCACTTCTTATCATGAGTATGTCATCTACACACCATATGAGGAATCCGATAACACTCCTTACTATCTTTTTACAAATACCAGGTTTATCTCTTATTTTGATGATGTCAAATGCTTTGACCGTATCATCAAAACAGATGATCTCTCTCCGCTATGCCTGCTTTAGTTTATAAATAAACTAAAATGACTTGCACACCTTCTGCTGCTTTCATTGACTTCAATAACCTTCTGGCAGAGTCATATATACGCATACTTCTAAATCATCATTTAGAAAGACGTAATAGTCATCTATCTGCCAGATCTCATAGTCATGAACAACAGCAGTGGCAAGTAATATCCGTATGGACTTGAGCACAGACACTGAAGTAATAGTTTCATCACAATCCACATCGGGTATTTGATGAAAACGTTTTACTACAAGTCTAATTTTATTAGGTTAGTACCTTTCCATTTGCATTGATCTCGTAAGATCTACTTGCTCCTAATGGGTTTTACCCCTTCAGGAGCACCCAATAAAGTCCACACTTTGTTGCAATGCATGGAGTCTAACTAGGATAACTTGGTATCCAACCATCAGCCGGAAGTCATCACTTCTCATAGTCTGTTGATAACTAGTAGGGTTATCATTTCATGATGCAAGCCTCCTTGTCACCGTCAACGAGAAAACTGTAGTACATCTCAGGTGGCAGAGGTCACCTACCAAATCTGTGGAGTAGCTATGGTTTGTCAGGGTCAATTGAATCTCCAGGTTCTACTAAATTTTCAGTAACCGTTTGCAGTTATACAAGTGCTTTCAGTCTACCAAACTCCCACTAATTTCTTTTGCAAGAAATTCCTTTACCAAGGAAGTGGCGAGTCATGAACAAAACACTTTTGATTTTGCAAATAGTAGAAATTCAAAACCTCGTCAATGCCCGGATAACCCACAAACTGCCATTACTGAAACATGCTTTGAGTTTATCCCGATTCTGGTTTTAAGTATAAGCCGGACAACTTAACATCTTAACAATCTTAAGATGATATCCCATTCTATATCACATATAGAATTTGAGGCACTGATTTATGTGGTACTAGTATCAATTGATATGCATCTATTTCTAGTGCATCTCTTAATTGAAAATGGCGATTTAGCATATGGATGATATCACATTCCTTTTAGGATCATTTCCTCCTTAGCCGTTGATGGGGCTTGCAGAGAATTTGAAATGTCACCATTGTCTTTAAAAGCGACTGTCGGTAGTTCATCTGCCAGTGGTTCTGAATGGACGATCATTCTAGCCATATTCTGGATCAGAAGGGCCATCTAGTTCATTTTAGCGTACATCTCTTTCGCTTCTTCATCCTTTTTCTTGAGAGCGCACTTCAGGAAGTTAATATCCGACTCCTACCCTATCCTTTCTTCAGGTGCGTCCTTAGGGGTTTCCTTAAGCAGTGGACTAGTTAGTGCTGCTGCCTGATCAAGCATCTTCTGCAACTTTTCACGTTGCAGTTGAGATTTTTTCAGAGACCGAATATGCGGTCCGTGACAAGTAGAAGCTTGACTTTTGTCTTTGGAGCTCACCATATGGATTGTGTGAACTACCATGCTCACATGCTTGGGGCATTTGGAGCTTTGGCCTTTTGGAGTTTGCCTCGGGTTCTTGAGCTTTATCTGGCCTTTTTTTTGGTGAGAAACCGCTTTAGGTGGAACCGTCAGAGTAGGAACAGCCTTGAGATGAGTCCCCTTATATTTGGAAAGGGAGTTGTCATAGTTTGGCTAATGTTTAGAAGGAAGGGCCACGGATGATGACCGAGTTCTTCACCTACTTTCGTATCTTATATATAGATGAGGAAAGATTTCTCAGAGAGTGAACTGGTTTCTGCTCTTCTTGGATCTCCACGGGCTATGGAGATCTTTTGAGTGCTTCAAGGGAGAATTTTTTCTGACCTTTTGCAGCAGTTCAAAATTGTTCCCGGTTGAAACAGTTATATTCACCATCAAAGTTGGAATCAGCCCTGACGGAGAACTGCCCCCAACTTATCTTATTTGACATCGATATTGACGTCGATGATGTCTCGCAACCAGATCTTCATCAATCTCAGGAGTTTGGAGAGATTTCCCCCTGTTTTCTTTGAGAGCATGACTATTCTGCCCCTTGTGTCGACCTTAGTCCTCGGCAGGAGCCAGTCGTATGAAGACCGATGTCGTCGGTAGAGCTGAAGCTTGGGAAGCAAGCCTGTGGAAGACAGACTTCTTCTGGGCTTCCTCCTTCGACGTTGAGATATCAAGGGTAGGAGGTAGGAGTATCGACCTAAAGAAAAGCTCACTGATATCTTGAAGAGCCGGATTGCAGAGATTTGAGACTGCAACTGGCCCATACTTGACTCCACCAGATGTGACAGAGCCTGAGTTGCGGTGAATGGAAGCAAACACTATTCTACAAAGAGACGAAACGCTAGCTTCAATATATCATCACCCAAAGGCAACTGAATATATATTTATACCGCGATTTTTTGGCGAAAAACACGACACATAAAGTGTGGAGTGGAAATAGGAAAAAGTCCCACCGGGCATGCCAAAATCTATTTATCGCTGAAAATAGAGACGAACTGGGATAGAACGTCTAACCTGAATTTGGGGCATATGCTATTTGGAGCATATCCATCCACCTCTCTGAAGATACCAAGTTGATTTATGACACCGTATATCAGAGGTGTGGACAGATGCGACCGATATAGCGTGACTTATCAGATTCCTCCTCTTTAAGTAGTTTTTTTATTGTGGGGACGCTCTTCTTTGCAAGCGCAAGCCTTTGCAATTAATCACTCTATCGCATTGTGATAACAACTTTCACCTGCTCCAGACAGATCACTTCGTGTCGTGTTATATTGTTTATTTTGGGGTTGTCCATGGATTGTATACGGAGACTAGTTTATGTTGTTGCCCGTAGGACGCGGATTAGTTGAAATCCCTACATATCAGACTTGGGTTTGAACCAAGGTCATATGTTCCATCAGTTCAGGGGTTTAAGGATTGTTAATCTTACTTTAAATTAAGATCAATTAAAAATATGGTTATGGATCGCTAATCTTGTTTTAGATTAAGCTCGATTTAAAATATGTTTGCTTGATTAATTTTCTTTTTAACATCGAAGAAGTTTAAAACTTCAGAGAGTTAGTCTATTTTAGATTAAATGTTGGGCTTTCTGTTACCCAAAAATGCTAAACAATAGGCCATACATTTTGTTTTGGGCTTTACATAACCTAACAGTACTAAGCACTGGACCCAGAAACTTAAGCTTCAACATAAGAAGTAATATCCTTCCCGTTTCAGTGTTCACGTGAATATCACGTGAGTACTCTGGTTTCTTTGACACTCATGTACTATCATGTGAGTAGCTATGCCTCTTGGTGTTCACGTGCCTTTCACGTGAGTAGTGCTAATCACTCATTCAAACAGCGCTCACATGGATATCACGTGATGCGCACATTCGTTTTAGCTTCAGGTGCTCATGTGGATATCACGTGACGCGCATGTCTTTGGCTTCAAGCGCTCACGTGGATATCACGTGATGCACTTCTGTTTGCTTTTCTTTCCAATACTCACGTGCTTTTCACGTGAGATTTTAAGTCTCGGATAGCTTCTTTTGGGGCGCTCACGTGGATATCATGTGAGACGATTATTCATGTTTTCCTTTTGAGTGCTCATGTGCTTTTCATGTGAGTCGTTGTTTTCTTGGGTTTTCACGTACCTTTCACGTGACCCTTTGTTTTATAGGGTGTTCACGTATCTTTCACGTGAGACTCTACCATATTCCTGCAGAGATCAACTGCAATAACTAAGTTCTTTTTTTTATATGAGAACTAAGTTCTTAGTGAGATAAAAAAAAACCTATCTTTAGATAAAAACATATCTTGAAGGAATTAAGTTTCTAAAATATAAATTGCATCTTCTTCTTTCTTCTATCTTCTTTTCTTCTGTTCTTATGGAGGGTGATAAAATATCATAGTTTTCCTCTGGATCTTGAGTCTGAAGAACAAGATCTTCCCGATGAGAATTAAATTCTCATCTTATGGAAGATTTCTCTTGTTGATCTCAGATCTGGAGGAACAACAAAGTTATTTTTAGAGGGTTAAACCATTATATATGTATATGATAGGTAAAGGAGATTCTTTTATCTCTATATTTTCAATACCTAATATTTGAACAAAAAGATAATCTTCTTCAAAAAGAGAATTAAATTCTCGGTTGTTTTTTGTGAAAGTCTGTAAAGGGGATTTTCTTTCTTACAGAATCTTATAGAGGGTTTTCTGTATGTAAGATTTGAAGTCTCGGGTCCTTTATATAGGAGAGGAAAAATATCAATCAGTTTGAGAGAATATCTCATTGAGAGATCTTGATTGATCTAATTAATCTCAGAGATCACTCGAGGAATTATATACGCCGTTGGATTTAAGATCCGGGGAATTTTGTTTAACAGAAAATATTTTTTGTTCATTTTAGCAAGGTTAGGAAAATATTTTCTTAACAAAAAGTTCGATTTTATCATCTGATTTAGTTGGTGATATTATAATCACCGCCGGATTTTTAATTCAGAGGCACTCTGTTTAACAGAGAAATTTTTTCTACTATTAGAAAAATCAGGAGGAAATATTTCCCAAATAGAACTTAGTTCTAAATAGAATTTAATTCTATATGAAACTAGCATTTCAAACTGATATGCTCACGTGACTTTCACGTGAGGGCTGTTATATATAAATGCCATTAGCGCTCACTTATTTAACACGTGGGGCCTGTATGGTTTTAGTTTTATCTGAATTCAGCACTCATATGCTTTGCATGTGAGCGCTCACGTATTCAACACATAGAAGCCATATCACATGATTTAATTCTCCTTAAAGCCGGACGTTATACGGTTTGCATGTGAGCGTTCATGTGTTAAACATGTGGGAGGGTTTCGTTTCATCTTTTCTTTTCTTCTCTTTCTTTTTTTTATAAAGGAACAAGGGCCTGTGTTTCTAAACCGCTGGACGACAGTCTGTTGGGTTTGTGAATACTTCAATAACAATTGAAATCTCGTTACTTTTGGGCCCGTGATTCCTTACCCCTAGACGATAATCTTGGATTCGAGAATACTCTTGAGATTGTTTGACATTCACACTTAAATTTACGTTAGTTAATTTACCTTTTAGAGATCTCTTAGGATACCTTGTTACTCACTTCATGTTCACCACTACACACTTATTACATGCTATACTTATTGCCGTACTCCTGTTACATTACTTTGTTTACATAGTCGCCATGTTATACTTATTCATATTTCACGATTTCTATTCATTCTATATCATACATCACTTTGTATTTTAAATCATATAATTCACACATATCTTAGGGACTTACCGAGCGCAAGCTCACTGACGGGCATTCCAACCATCTTTTGTTTTTTTTAATGTTCGTCAGATGATTTAGAAACTGAGGAGGTGGAACCGACTACAGAGGATTACGACCAGTTTGCTTCTGAAGCCGATCCTTGGTTTTCTTTCCAGTTTTTCAGATTCAGTATAGCACTTGTTTAGGCATTTTTATATTTTGTATCTTTGTTTTTGAGACATCATGTATCAGTTTGAAACTCTCTAAAGTTGGGAATGTAAATATATATAAAATTGGATTTTCATTGTCATATTTATTCTTGTCATTTTTTGTTACTTATAAATGTTTACCGTATTTGTTTCGAGGAAAGACTTTTTTGGAATAAATACGTCGCAGGTTTATCACGTAACTGCTCCCGTTTTTTAGGAAGCGGGACGTGACACTGCATATTGGGATGGACTAGGTCGTCCCAGTCGTTTTGGACGTCGACCTTAAAGTTGACGTCTCAAAAATTTTTGGGACTGCCCGAGCCATCCTATATCTTTGGTTTTGGACAGCCTGAAAAATTTAGGATGGTTCAGACCTTCCTAAATCATAGGACGGCCTGGGCCGTCCTAAAAGTGTTGGAACGGTCCAAGCCGACCTAAATTTATGATTTTTTATTTTTAAAAAAATATGCATAAACATATACAGGATATATATAAAAATTTATTTTAAAAAACATACCCATTCATATTTACACATACAGTATATATACAATTATTCAAATATTTATATAGTACTATTCCTTTATACACTAAGAATACAATCTTCCAAAAGAATACAACATTATTCTTATATTTTGAAGTTTATTTTTCTAATTAACTCTGGATACTCATCCACGTCATTGTCCTTCTCTTTCTTTCGATGACGAACACAAGTGTCATATACATCTGGTTATTAACACGGACATAGAAATTTACATCAAATAGCTTAATTGTATAAGTTAGGCCGAATAGAAATACATAGTAACACAACGATATCAACAACACAAATAAATATTTTGTTCTGCTTATCGTATCATCATAGTCAAGTGACTTGAACACTAAAATTATAGGAGTTCTATATAAAGTTACATTTCCAGCAAGAGATACGTAGACTTCCTAGATATTATTTAACTAGTCTAATTATTTACATGTCATATTTTATGTTGATGTTCATATCGACAAAAAATGAATGTTAATGATTTCAATCAGCTGGCTTAACAAAGATCTCTCCATTGATTTTATTATGAGTTATATATATTGCCAAAAGACCCTGACCAATTCCTTAAACTTCAACACTCAAGAAATATATCAAAACTTAAATAACAATGATTTGGCTTATTGATTAAGTGCTAGTTGATTACACACATACACACACACATACAACCCACTTGCTAACCCTACCCTCTAATTAGCCTCATTTCAGTATTAGCAATAATCTGGCCTTTAAAAGACATCCCAACCTTCATTTTCACCTCCCAATCATAAAAAAATAAAATAAAACACCATATACACATATACACACCTCAGTTTACACATAGATAAACACATACATACATATTATCAACCTACTACTTGTTATCTCTGACCTCTAATTAGCCTCATTTCAACATAAACAATGATTTGGCCTTCAAAGAAAACACCATAGTCCTTAATTAATTTCACCCATATCTATATATTCATCACAAATTTTTGCTCGAAACGCAACCGGGCTCAAAATTCGAGCAAAATTTTCTAACAGCTATTCAAATCAAGTAACAAAATTTTCTAATATGCTCTCTTGCATATTGAATACTTGGTTTGAATGAGTTTTATTGGATTGCTCAGAATCAGTCCCAAAATGATTGGGACGGCTCCAGCAGTCCCAAAAGCTTTAGGACGTGGGACCATCCTAACCCCGACGTCCTAATTTTAGACACGTGTAGTAGTGAATTTTCCCTATAAAAAATTTTACTCTGACTTGTAGAATTATTGGGCATCTACTATATATAGTAAAATGACACATGTTGTTTACCTGGCAATAAATTAATGCAATAAAATTATTAATGTATCTAGGATTAAATAATGGAGGATGATCTTTCATTAATTCTACAATTCTTACATCAAATGTAAACATGCATTCTCACAATTCACTGCATTAGGAAAAAATGATCATCTTTTCAAAATAATCAGCAGCATATATAATTAATATGAATGACCTTTGCTTAGGCATCACAAACCAAACCAAGTTCATTTTATTAACATTTAGTACAAAGATGATATATTTGTAAAAGCAGAAAGTGCTCAAAGTTGCCAAATGTCTATATATATAAATTACAAGGTTGACTGAAGAAACCCTTGTGATCATGTAATGAAAGAGATGATGCAAAACACACTTAATCCAAGAGTTGATAATAAATTCAAATTAAAGTACTTAAAATATTAAAATGAATGATGATACTTAAAATAGGACCAAGACAAATATACTAATTACTAAGAGTAAGGCATTAGTAATGAGACAACTTCCCAATGCCTTCTTGCATTTCACCCTGTTAATAATTTTAGTAAAAACAACAATAACATTTGTTTATATATTTTAAATAATGATCGAGTACTGATTAACTCAAAGTATCTATATCTTGTGTAGTTTGTTCTGTGTTTGCTTTGACATGAAATAAATTACAACAGTAGCTTCAAGTTTGCTTGCATGTGCATGTAGATCCTACATCGAGTGACAGATATATGAATTTTTATTGTCAACGAAAAAGTATCCATATCCGTCACTAAAACATATGGTAATGCTCATTTACACTTAATATCGATCCAGATACAACCTCTACCTCTAATCAGGGGGATAGCCAAGATGGATCGAGGTTAGGCATCCAACCCATCTTGATCGGGAGATTATCTATATAAAGCTATCGATCTAGACCATCTAGATCGGGAGACTAGATTTTTTACCTTTTGTAACTTGGTGTTGTAGTTTCGTTAAAATTATATTTTAATGAAACACAGGGTGTTCACCTTCGGTTGCTCAAAATATAAAAATAGGCATGAACATGTGAGCAATCCAATAAAACTCATTCAAAGCAAGTATTCAATATGCATGAGAGCATGCAGGTCTTACCAACATCTGATTTGTTTCTAGCACAAGCTTTCGGGTGCCCCCATCCCCATCTCCCCCACCACCCACACCACCAAAAGAAACACACACAGACACACAAAGTTTCATGGAGGCGGAAAATGTCACGGGCCATGGTCGGATTTAATGAGAAAACCAATTTTAATGGTCGCAATTTTCTCAGAAATTTAGTGTCTTTTAGAATAATTAATGTGACTGGTCCTAATTTAGGGATAAAAGCTCTCATGTGAATCCTTCTTCCAATACTGGTTTTTGTTATTTGACAGGTTGGGGTCCCTTCTCCTCAACAAACATATCCGTGATCAGCTTTTATATAAGTTGACCCTCGCTAAATCTATTTCATAAATAAATACATATATACTGGATATATAATTGAGAATTCACATATACAGCTTATTCTCTTTCTATTTAGAGGATGATTCAATGTAGTCCCGATTGATTAGGCAACATATTTAGCCCCAGTAAAGTTTGTGTTTTCTTAAAAAAAAGTTCTACTACTTATCTTGCTATTTTATATATTCTAACATGCTCCTACTAATTTGAGCGCCCACTCCAATTTGAGCAAGCTATTGAGTAGGATTGTTTGTACGTGATATGGATATATATGGAAATATGAAGCTAGATACGGATTCAAATATTTCCAAACAAATACAAGGAAATATATTATTTTAAATTTATATTTTATTATTAATGCTTATTTAAACCATTTTTTTTGCTCTTTTTGTATGTTATGAATTTAAAAGAATACTTTGACATATTATTTAATCATTTTTTTTCAAAACATGCAAAATATATAGGCAATTAATATATCTTGTATATATATATATTTGTTTACATATCTATTTATTCATATATTCATTTCCATGCATATTTATTTATATCAATATTTTAAGTATTCAAATTAAATAAGTAAACAAATTACTTTTCGAAATATATCAATTGCATACGACATTATATGCGATGCATCAATATTTGTTTTATGCTAAATCTTTTTTATACCAATATCTTATCTGTATCCATCTTCTTAATATCTGCTTCGTTTCCTTATCCGATTTTGGTAACATATATGAATTTTTATTTCGAACTATTTCTATATCCATATTCATATCCATCACAAAATATGATAATGCTCTCCATATCTTATTTGGATGCAAGCCTACCTTTAACTAAAAAAGCAACGGAATATTAAACTTCTAATAATTATTTCTTTTTTTTTTTCCTAATGACAGTTAACTCTTCTGGTGATGATTATACGATGGAGTAATTTAAATAAGATAGATCCTTTTCATTAGAAAGGATCAAAGGCAGACCACATATATATCCATCTATGGAATCGAGACTTTGATAAAATACAATTTATCTAGAGAACAAAATGTCGTCAGACTTCATTCAAATTTAATGTTTTTTTTACAAGGTGAAAACTTCTCTTTCTCTTTAAGTACGTAATATATATTTGGAGATAATTTCTTGCAAAAATATACTATTATGTAGTCAAAATCTGTTCTTTTCAACTTAGACACTACGATCCTCTCTCTCTCTCTCTCTCTCGTTTGATAGCATACATAGACTATAAGCTTAGCCTATGGTTGTTGAATGCATATGTAGACCTAGCCTATTTAAAATAATCTAATACGCCTTTGAAACCAATGGTATTAAAACAATGGGGATCTTTGACGTCAATAAGCACCCATGCATGAAAAGGTCTCAAGCATGCATTGTCTACTCACAATATATGAAGCGATTGATTCTTTAAGAATAACGCGAAGAGACAATGGGAGAGAGACAGAGAGGTCATCATCATTCATAATATCGGTTATCAAATGAGCGATAATCATAATTCTTGCACTCTTGGTCAAACTAATGCCGGATGGAATTTCTCATGCAAATTGTTATTTTCTTGGTCAACTCCTTTGCATGGTAGCGTTTGGTGAGTGAGACTACTGGGAAAGTCTGACTTAGAAGAAAGTCTTGGCACCTTTTCATGAAGATCGAAGAGTTTTAATTTGTTTTGTTTTGGGCAGGCGCATGCTGTGTCTTTTTTAATGTAGAAAAGGGCCAGGATCGATATATTTACAGACAAAGGAACCAGTCACCATTTGCACTGATAGGGATGGATCATAGCTAGACAAAGGAGGGAGGCATGACGCCGGATCAGGGATTAGATGGTGGGGAGGATATAAGGACTATTGTGTATGCCTTCTATTCCGATCCTATTGATTTCATGTTCGATCCGGCGTCATCACAGAGTTCACGAAAATTCGAAATTATCTGCAAGTAAGGGGGATAGACGTCGTCGACGCTCTCTACACTGCTACAATAGAGTTTGCCTCTACGGCTACAGTAATCCGTAGGGGCAACTTTTTATTGCCCCTACGGATTAATCTGTAAGGGCCATACGGTTGTCCTTACGATGCTTTATGGATTAATTTAAAAATATTTAATTGTAATCTTTTATCTGACCCTACGGAGTAGTAAAAAAAGAACCTATGGATTAATCCGTAGGGGAAAATAAGGATAATTTATATAAAAAAAAGTCTCTGAAATTTCCTCATCTCCCCAAATTTTTCCCAGCAACTTTCCCGCGTGCGCGTCGTCCTCTTAGTCTCATCACCCGCCGGTCTTCTCATCGCCAAAACTTCTCGTCGTCGTCATCAGCTCAGTCTTCGCCACCACCTCGTCGAGCTCCTCCACCTCAGTCTCGCCACAGTCTCAAAATTTCCCGCTCGTCGCCATCTTGCCGCCACCACCTCGTCGAGCACCATCCCCAGCCTCCTCCACCTCGTCGAGATCCATCCGCCGGCAAAACTACAAGTGAGGTGAGTTAATTTCTATGTTAAATTATTAATTATTCTTAATTTTTGTTATTGTTAATTTTAGGGTTAGGGTTAGTTCCGGGTTAATTGGGGTTAATTAGGGTTAGGGTGAGGGTTGGGATTAGGGTTATGGTTAATTAGGTAGGTTAGGGTTAGGGTTAGGGTTCGGTTTAGGGTTAGGGTTAGGGTACGGTTAGGGTTTAGGGTTAGGTTTCGGTTTAAGGTTAGGGTTAGGGTTATGGTTAATTAGGCAGGTTAGGGTTAGGGTTCGGTTTGGGGTTAGGGTTCGATTTGGGGTGAGGGTTAATTAGGTAGGGTTAGGATTAGGGTTAGTTAGGGTTAATTAGATAAAATTGGGTTGGTGATGATTAGGGCCAGGGCTAGGGTTAATTAGATTAATTAGGATTAATTTTGGTTTTGGGTAAAGTTAATTTGGGTTGGGTTTGGGTGATGATTAGGGTTAGATTGATTTGGGTTAGGATTCGGGTTAGGGTTAATTTGGGTTAATTAGGTAAAATAGAGTGTATATGTGTTAGGATGTTGATTAGGGTTTATTTGGGTCAATTTTGGGTTGATTAGGTTTATTTGGGTTAGGGTGATGATTAGGGTTAATTTGGGCTAAGTAGGGTAATTTAGATTAATTTGGGTTAATTGGGCTAATTTAGGTTAATTTTGGGTTAATTAGGGGTAATTTGAGTTAGGATGATGATTAGGATTAAATTTTGGGTTAATTAAGGATAATTTGGGTTAATTAGGGTTAGGATTTAGGGTGCACTAGTTCTTTCACTAGAATACTCGATGATAATGTAAACGCACAATTTTACCGTAAACTTAACCCTTCATATAAGAATTTAGTTCTTTCTCTGGTTGAGATTTGCAGAAACGAATCTCCCCACAAGTTGAGAATTTAATTCTCATCGGGAAGATTTTGTTCTGCAGATTCAAAATTTAGAGCAAAAGAACTAAGTTAAAATGAAATAACAGGAACATATGGGAATTTAATTCCTCCAAAAATTGGGGTTAGGGTTTAGAGTGCACTAGTTCCTTCAGTAGGATACTCGATAATAACGTAAACGCACAACTTCACAGTAAACTTAACCCTTCATATAAGAACTTAGTTCTTTCTCTGATTGAGATTTGCAGAAGCGAATCTCTCCACAAATTGAGAATTTAATTCTCATCGGGGAGATTTTTTTCTGCAGATTCAAAACTTAAGGAAAAATAACCAAATTAAAAAAAATAACAGGGACATATGCGATTTTAATTCCTCCAAAAATTAAGATTAGGATTTAGAGTGCATTAGTTCCTTCAGTAGGATACTCGATGATAACGTAAACGTACAAGTTTACCGTAAATTTAACCCTTCATATAAGAACTTAGTTCTTCCTTTGGTTGAGATTTGCAGAAGCGAATCTCCCCACAAGTTGAGAATTTAATTCTCATTGGGGAGATTTTGTTTTGCAGATTCAAAATTTAGGGGAAAAGAACTAAGTTAAAAAGAAATAATAGGGACATATGGGAATTTAATTCCTCCAAAAATTAGGGTTTAAGCATATATAAAGAACTTAGTTCTTCAAAAAAATAATGATGATCCAAGAGCCTCAAAACTGAAATCTTGATGATCATCAATGACTAAAAATGTCATTAACAAGAGATCAATATCTCTAAGAAAACACAAGAATAGCTTGGTGACCCGTTATTGCTTAGCACTATTTTGAAGTCTCACGTATTTCCCACGTGAGTGCTTCAAACGAACAAAAAGAAATAACAGGAACATATGAGAATTTAATTCCTCCAAAAATCAGGATTTAACCCTATATAAAGAACTTAGTTCTTCAAAAAAATTATGGTTTATTCTTTTCAACCCTACACAAAGCACATACACACGATCCGAATTTGTCTGCGTCATTAGAGAGTGATTCAACATGTTTAGCTCAGTTTCCTAATATGAAGGTTGCATATTATTAAGGATTCGGTGTCCTTGATTACAAATTTGAAGTTAAGCACATAGAAACATCTCGAACTACTCAGAATAGTGGGATTGCGACGATAGGATCGGATGGTGTGATTTATTATGGATACTTCAATTGCATACTTGGCATCCAATATCCCGGACGATCAGAACCGTTTTATATATTTCAATGTACTTGGTACGATACACGAACCGATACGGATAAGTGGAGAAACAATATCGGGAATCGGAAAGATGGATATGGATTGACTAGTGTGAACACATTTCGATTTTACGGTCAGGATGATCCATTTATCTTTCCGGACCAAGCGTTCCAAATATACTACTCACAGTGCTTGAAGTATCCGGGATGGAGTGTCATATGCCGTTGGAAACCCAGTGATGTTTACGATATCCCAGAATTCAAGGATCGTATGCAGGACAACGATTGGGACGAAGAAGAGAGAAAACTTAGAGTGCTCCGACCGTCTGTTTCAAAAGACGGGTTATCTTCGGCTGATCGTGAAGTTACGTGGGTTAAAAATGATATCGAGGATGAAATCTAATATGTCTAACGCGTCCATTATCAGTAATATTATATTATTTCTTCATATTTTTACGATCTATACATAAATTACATGCATATGTAATAATTGTACTCTTTTCTAGATTTGATGATGACGACCGGAGCAGCGAGGGGCGGTAGGAGGACCAGCCGCGGTAGAGGCAGATCGGTTCTGCCGCCCGGAGAGCTGTGTAGGGAGCTTCAGAGGGCCGGTCTTGTACCCTTATTGGAGACCCGTTCAGATGACTCCTTCCGTGTGGATTTTGCCATACCTCCAGCTATATTGCACGCATATTCATTTTGAATGTAATATTATAGATATACACGCATATTTTTTCAAAATTGCTTATATAGTCAATGTTTGATTGTCTAGCTGTTGGTGGTGCGTCCACATCAGAGGCAGAGGCCACTCCTGCACCTCCAGGTATATTTATATATCCTATAGTTCATGCATATTGATTTAGAATGTTATATCATAAATACACACACATTCTTTTTGCTATTACTTAGATAATCATTTTTTATTGTCTAGCTGTAGGTGGTGCCTCCGTATCTCGGGCAGAGGCCACTACCACACCTGCGAGTATATTTATATATCCTATAGTGCATGCATATTGATTTAGAATGTTATATTATTGATCTACACATTCTTTTTGTAATTATATAATCTATTTTTAATTGTCTAATTATAGGTGGTGCGTTCATATCTGGCGCAGGGGCCACTCCCGCCACTTCCGTACCCTCCGCTCAGTCTGCAGGTTAGTATGAATAAATATAAAATATTTATTCATTTTACATATCCTCTAAGAATAAACACAAATTTCATGTAATTTTATCGTCAATATTTATTTTCTAGTTGGAGGGGATGCGTCCATGTCTGGGTCACTGGCTGTTCCTCATCGGAGGAACTATCGTCCCGCTCATGCTACTGCCCGAGCCCAGGCTCGTGCTGCTGTCATCAGAGGTATATATCGCACTTTAATTTTCATTAAACCTTAGATTTCTTAATACCACTTTGTCTTAATATTGATATTTCTTGTAGATGGAGGGCAGCCCCATCCTGAGAGGGGGACTCGAGGGCCGAATCAGTCCCACAGGCTGAGGCCCGACAGAGCTAGGAGGGAGGCAGCATTCCCTCTCTTCTTTACCCCCGATTATCGCTATACCGACGATTATGCCGAGAGGTTCGACCAGTATATGGTGGATGCGAGACGCCTCGTGAAGAAGTATCCACTTCACGTTGAGTAGGGCGATCAGCACCGGCGCCCATTTGCCCTTTTCTGGGATCAGCCTCGGGTATTAATATATATTTTCATTTGACCTATCCAATATATTTATTATTATTTAACACTTGCAATTTAAATACATTGTTTTTTTGTATTTGCAGTTGGATTACGACTTTCAGCCTGTACCCGATCTTGATCACCCTGAGAGAGTGCTCGATCTTCACGCTCTATACAATGGCCTGATGAAGAACATACAATCAAATGTCCGATACAATATGAACGAGCTGAAGATCAACTGCTTTTCCTTATGAATGGAGACCCCCGAGGCAGAGAGAGTGGCTCTCCTACATACTCCGGCCTTTGCGAAAGTCGACGTAGATACATGGCCTCTCTTATGACAATATTTCGACTCTCAGCGCAAACAGATTTGTAATTTAAATGTAATTCATTGTTTAGTATATAATTTATTTTTTTGTGTTGCTTAATTAGAAAACTAAATCTGAATGTGTTGTGCAGAAACAAACCGATCAAAATAAAGAGATTAGAAAGTCGGCGAAGAGGGGTCGCCCCACTTATACAGGTGGCTCGAGGAACATTACTCGTGCTAAGGAGGTATCGGTAAATTACAATAGATCTATTTTGATGTAATGTAATATTAAGAGTTATTTTATAATATATGTAAATTTTTTGCGAATTGGAGAGAGCTCAGACCCTGGTGCAGGGTGGTATACCGAGCGTGCTGACCGCATATCTTGCCATCCACGACACCTCGACAGATCCCGCCACGGGCGAGCTTCGATTCCCCGACACCGCTACCTAGGAGTATTGCGTAAGTGTTATTATTTATTCCAACATGTTTGAAAATTTGTTTTGAAAAATTCAAATTTAAATGATATACTTATATTTTAATGGTTAATGTAGGTGTAGGAGCGGGTGGTGGAGCAGGCGAAGGCATCGGGGATCGATTTTACTGGACAGACCGATCTGATACTGCTGATCCCAATCCTAGACGCCGCACACGGAGGGCACCACGGAGATTGGGAGAGAGGCCGGGGACTGGGTCCTCGCAGGGCCCATATGAGGTTAGACTCCACTCCGGCGGCTACTTCCCCTACCCCCCGTGAGCGACGTCTAGAGCATGATGTTGCCGCCTTGAAGACCACCGTCGAGGAGTTGAAGGAGATGGTACTTATACTACTTAATAGTAAAATATTATATCACATTACAGATAGTAACATATGCAATATTAGTATCCTGAACTTATTTTGTTGTAGACTTAGCTTTGATTAATCATACTTACATAAAACTATCTAATTAAAATAAACTACGGCTTTCCAAACTAGATACCCAAACGAGGCCTAAGTCCTTAAGTATTCTTAGATTGGGGTTTCGCAATAACCTGATAATGATACGAACTCGACTAAAATCTAATACACCGTTCTTACTCGTTTATTACACACAAAATTTAACAGGTGCGACAGGTTTCTTCGGCTGTGGTTCCACATGTATCTCCTTCGGCTGTGGCTCCGCAAGCCACTACTTCAGTTGCGGTTGCACAGACTGTTAGTTATATGTATGTCCTAGAGGCCATTACTGTACATTGGATGTATATTGTAGTGGATGCTGAGACATATATAGGTAGGACTTTCTTGCTCGACATGATAGTACGCTATCTGGTTGCTCTTTATCTTAACATGTATACTTTCTGTCTCTCTGTTACATGTTGATAAAGCCCTTAGGATGAGTACTCGACTTCCAGGACTATGATGTAGATCATACTAGTGGGGCCTGGGTAGTCCATGAGTACATCCTTCAATGTTCCTAGTCGTGGGAATATTGAGATGGGGCATCGATATTCCAGAGTAGACTAGCGCATATCTTCTCGACCCATGTGATGGGCGATGGATGATCCCTTATCCATTGGTGTTTGACATCAGAGATGGTGTGCGGGTGTTCAGTGGAGACTGGGTACACTGAACGGACTCGCCGAGAACTCCCAGATGGTATTATACCTCACGTCAGATGGCAGCTCTCTGGTGACACTGGTACAGCTTAGTCTGTTGACCCGAGATCGTCATAGAGTCTTGTGTGTTTCCCACTGTGCTTTGATTTCTACCCTACCACGGCTCTACTGAGTCGTGCAAACAGGTGGTTTTTGGGTACAGTCCTGATTCACATGGAGGCAATGAGTGATAGGAGGGGATTCGTCTCTCCCGGTATTGGGGGTTAATGTTGCGCTATGCTCGACTGGCCATAACAGGAAATCCTTTGCCAGGGTTGCAGTGATATACTGGTAAGAGTTATCAGTAGTTTCACGATTGTTATGGACCTCACGTTGGCATGACTTATCAAGCTACTGGGGTCTGACGTTTACCACCCCTAGGCGAGATATGCGACATATCAGACGAACAGACCGGACTGTACGGTAAGTGTTACTGGTTGGAATCACAGGAGTATGAGCGGGCTTGCTCGTCGATCTTCTGATCGCTCAATACCTGGGTGGCCGTTACGTTTAGCAGACCGCTTGCGGCTTGTGGGTATTTGATATGATCATCACCTGCTGCCGGCGTATTGACGAGTCTTTAGAGTCCTACACAGAGGTTTCCTGGCTCAAGCGAAACGAAATAGGAGCGCATATGAGATATGTGCGGGACCGAGAATAATGCGTGTATGTGATACCGTATTCTATTCTCACGATGAATGTATGAAATAGTTGTATGTGATATAACCTAGTTATCGAATCGAGGATTGATTCGATAAGTCGATACATCGGATATTAGTTGGTCATATGCGATATGACCGGATCGTTAAATCAAGTGTTGATTTAATGATTTAATGTATAATTATATATTAGATATATTACTTTGCATTAACTAGTATTTGTTCACTTTAGATGGATTTTCTCACTTGAAGTGCACATTGTATATATGATATAGTATTGTGCACTAGTTTGTATCATGTTTGATGATACATGCAAACTTGGGTGTGTATGATTAAACCATGGTTATGTAATGGTTAGGGTTTTGATTTTATTAACTATTTATTTATTTATTCTTTATTTGGAAAGAAAATGAAATGGTTGCTTCTTTTGTTCTTTTCTTTGAAGCTTCAAGAAGCTTTGACCATTTTGTCTTCATCTCCTAAACCTAACCATTCACCTAACCCTAGTTTATTCTCTACACTTAACCAAGGTTGCATTATGATAAGAATGAATGGGATTTTCTTATTGAAATAATTCTTTTTATTCTTTCATCTTCATCATCTTCATCAAGCTTCAAAAAGCTTGCTAGCTTCAATGGTGAAATGAGAAAAAGAGTGAGAAATCCAATTCTAAAGTGAACCCACTTCCTATTTCTTCATCCTCTACCACTTGCCATGTAGTATAGGGTGTTTTCTTCACAAGTTTCATGGCTTGGTGAAGTTGGAGCTTGATCTTGAGTTGCCTAGACATAGATCATCTTCGGCATCGAAGTCGGCGACCTAGCCCGATCTTTTCTCCGATGAAACCACCGCAAGAGTCTAGGATTCCGATTGGTACAGCGGAGGGACGTCATCACGGAGCCAAGGAAGTGGAGGACCGGATCTAAAAAGGTTGTAGTCACTTTCCTTTAGCAATAAAGTCGTTTACTTGCTTGCATCGCCTTATCATCTAGTTAACGATCCGTATTAGGGTTTGTAGGCACATGAAATTTTTTGAATTGGGCATGTTTGATCTGTTGTGAGACCTCATTAGTGTGCCTAGGAACCCTACAGTGGTATCAGAGCCTAGCTAGAGCCTTAGGCGATGCGTAGACGGAGTTAGAAGTCCGATCGAACCGAAACCCTAATCTCAAATTGCTCTCTGTACATTTTTTGAAATCGGGGATTGTTTCGAATTAAAAATATGCAGAAAAATAAGCAGGGTCTTATTTGAATTACTGTAAAAAACGAGGGGCTAATTCGATTAAACTGCCGCGGAACTGCGGCATGAGCCTGGCATGTGCGGCGGTTCCGCGGCCGTACGGTCTCCTCTTTCACTGAATTTTGCACAGTAAATCCTATATTTGAATGCTATATTTTCTGGGTATTTTTATTATGACTCAAGAGTTGAGCGTTCTGGGGTTGTATTGGGAATCGAAGATTCGATCGGATTATCAAACTTTGTCTATGTGTTTTTCCGGATAATTTTAGAATAGGTTAAAAAGTTCGAGCGGATGTAAATACCCACTTTTTCCCCTGCCGGGAAATTTCCAATTGTTGGACTTTTCCGCAGTTTAATGACGTTCTAAGTAGTGCAAGTAACGCGATGGTCCCTCTAGAAGACAACAAACCTTAACTCGATTATGTGACCGTTTTGAACTGCCCTTTGAACCTTAGGGTTTGGGGCAGTACGGCGTGCCACATGTGAGGCGTTGGCTTGACCCTTCTACGGCTGGACCGCTGGTACTGAGACATGAAGTGAATGTCTTTGAACTTATTTCATGTGTTGAGCTGTTTCGGGAAAACTTGGGTGTTCGATTGTTCGATCGGAAAGTTTAACATTTTTTATTTATCCGGAATGTGATACAATATTTGGAATTCACAAGTAGTTATGAGATAACTGAATGAATGTTATAAACATAGCAGTTTAGTCTCACTTGATCGGTTGCCACGGAATTTTGATGTGATCAAAAGTCCGTCGCAATCACGTAGCGTACGCGGATACTCGCCGGGTAAACTTAATAGACAGCCTCACTCCATAGCCCCGACCAAGTGACTGTAGGAGAACCCCATCGCCGAAAGCATCCGTTCGGGTGCTCGCGGCAGCGGTGTTCCGTCTTGGTGCACTTCGTCGGAGGCATCGGGGGTGTAGCCGTCTACTGAAGTTTGCGACGAGCGTTTGATCAGGATGTCGGGAATCTTGTTGAATTGCCCGACTTGATATTGAAAAGTGTTTTCGATAATGAGACTAAAATGCGGGGTTTATAATTGTTAGGCATGCGATGTCTAAGTATTTCATTTGATTAGGCATGCGATATCTAAAGAGGTTGCGGATTCCAACTGTTGTAGTTTTACACTTTCTTTTCTGTGACCGTAAGTGTAATATGTGATATCGCCGGTTTCGTTGCTATATGTCAACGACAATTGGGATACGCATGTTTACTTACGTTGATGACATGTGATGTTATATGTTGCTGGATATGTTATATTGGATCGTCGTGTTCGAATAGCCGGGGTTTTTTTATGTGAGATGAGTGTTTTTCCTTTTCATTCATGTAAAAACTTGTATGTAATATTCTTTTATTGGGGCACTTCCAGGTTGCGGATGATGTCACCATTTGTATATTATTTACTTTTCTGCACTAGGATAGACCCAAGGAGGGGAGCACAAGTAACCGGGTTCTGGGGTCCAGTGGGAGACCATCTCGAGGAGTCGAGTCCGGGTCTCCTAACCCTAGAATTGGTAGGGTTGCTTGCCGCTCTCGTAGGGGTCTAGGGGTGTGGGATTGGCTATTCATTACGATCGTGGAATCCGTGTTTTATACTGGCTCGTATTAAAAACACGGACGTCCTAGTATATCCAATATTTCATATGATATTTTCTGCTGCGTTATCTGTGATGTGATCATGTGATTTGTTCAGATAGATGTATATAGTATATATGATATATTATATAGACGTTGCTTATGTTTTACACCCGCGCTACCCCTGCCTCGCTCTGCCGTTAGTTACCTAACCTAACGGTGCAGATGGGACATCGAGGCGAATGCGGATGGCATAAGCGTACGTTATATTTATCTGTGATGTTTAGGTGGACTTAAATGATGGGACATTCATTAATGAGATTAATGAAAGAAAATAAACCTAATTGATGTTGTGGAATCGAATTTCAAAATAAAAACAGGTAGCTACAGTTCTTGCTTTGCATCGCGGTGTTCCTTGTAGAACATCCTGCACCTTATTCGATGAGGAAAGGACCGAGATCCCTTCACCGGGAGTGACTCCTTTAGCGATAACTGGCAGATGCTATACCCTCGGTTTGTCTTTTGATTGCTTCTATAGTTTCTGCTTTGCACAGTGATATATATGATATATCCCGCACCTCATTCGACGAGGAAAGGGCCGACGATCCCTTCACCGGGAGTGACCCCTTTAGCAAAACTAGAAAAGCTTTAAAAAACACTCCATTTAAAAACCATTTGATTCCGCAACGAGATCAAGTTCAAAGCGTTAAAGGTTTTATTAAAAACCATCCGCAACCCTCCGTCATTTTAGGAAGTAGAGTACTTAGTATTCGTGCTGTGTTTGTTGACCTTAGTTAAGGCACAGTGTACGGTAGCTAAGTGATGTCTTCCTACACCGCATAAGATGCGATTAGTTAGGACAGTCGCGTGATTTTGTTGACCTTAGTTAAGGGTCATGTGGGTGGGTCTAATTAATCACGAAATGACGGGTAGAACTTGACTAGTACTTATGATTTGTTGACCATAGTTAAGGTCATAAGTGCTAGGGGTAAAAATTCTTTATCGGGAGTTTCAAGTGTTGAAATTTGCAATGAGATTGCATACCTTCTATGTGATAGTTGGATCCCGATACCCACTGCGAGTAATTGTTACTCCTGGAAGAGTTTTGCACTTTGCAATTAGCCGATCAAGTAGGTGTCTAGAAAGGTGTCAACGGGGTTACGTCTCTGGGAAAACGATGTTTACTGTAATTAGGTCCGTGCGAAAGCACGGGGAACCTCCCTCAAAGTACCGACACTGGCCTGGCTGAAAGATTGGCGAACTTGTAGAGTGTAATTAATCCCGGCTAGTCTTTCCTTTTAGGGTTTGAAGGAAGATTTGATAAAAACAGTGGGAGCCATCCTGATTAGATAAAATAAATAACCAATCTAATCTTGCAAGAGCGCACGCAGAGTGTTTTCTTCTCTCTCTCTCCAGGTAGCGACCATATCACGCCTTAATCAAGATAATAATATGGATGTATTGACCGAACCCGCTTGTTATACTGAGCTAGGGAACGTTGGTCCCGTTCCAACTTATAATTGTTATAAGACAAAGCAGGAAATAGGGGAATACCAGAATTCCTATGCCTCCCAAACGAAGAAAGTGCATATGATGCATCTCCTTCGGGTGTGTTCATTACAAAGAACTGTTTCTCAGTATCCTTTGCATCCTGGGTATTTGATACCGGATCAGGATCCCAGATATGTAATCTGTTACGTAGGGCTACAGAAAGGTAGAAAACTGAGAACGGGTGATAAGTTTCATGAGACAGAAAACGGGGCAAATGTTGCAGCCAAGTCTGTTGGTCACTGTCACCCTGTATTACAAATACATTGATTCTGAACAAATGCTATTAGATACCGAACCTGATGTACAAAATCATATCAGTCTCTTTATTAGTAAAGAAATGATAAAATTTTGTATTGATGGATAATGTTTTGAACGTTTCCTATATCAAAAGTTGATCGGTTCAGGCACGTTATCTAAAAGCATCGACGTTCTAAATTAAACTACAGCTCCTAGTATACAGAACACACACAAGAGGAAGAGTTCAGAAATGAACGAATCCTTCTTGAGGCATTGTAGACTAGGTCATATCAATGCGACCCGACTGGCTGAAGTTACATTTTAGATGCATATTTAAATCAGTTTGAATTTACATCTTGTGAAACTTGCCAGTCATGTCACAGAGATAAGATGACCATAGCTCTGTTTATTGGAAACAGAGAAAGAGTTAGTAAACTCTTGGGACTGATACATGATGATGTATGTAAGGTCCCCTGTCTACACATGCCAAGGCCGGTTCTTTGTACTTCACTACATTCTCTGATAATCTCTCAAGATTCAGTCATATGTTCCTGTTGAAACATAAGTCTGAACCTTTTGAGATATTCACAGAATATAAGTTAGAAGTAGAGAACCAAAATACGGGTATAAGTATTATGTCCTATGATAAGATCAGGGAAGAGAATACTTGTGCATGGCATTCCTGGACTATTCTAAAGGAGAATGAGATTCTCTCTCCGTATTACTCCTCTGAATACACCACAGCATAACGGTTTATCAGGGCGGAGCAATCGCACCGTATTAGATATGGTGTGCTCTATGATGAGTACTACTGAGTTACCTATTTCCTTTTGGGGTTATGCACTTGAGAAGTTTCATACCTATTGAATTAGGTTCGAATCAGATCACTGCCTACCACTCCATATAAGATATGGTATGGGAAGAGCCTATCTCTTAAGTTAGTTAAGATTTGGGGCTGTCCGGCCTATGTCATAAGCAAAATCCGGACAAGATCGAGGCAAGGTCAGTTCTGTAGAACTGGAAAAGGTTCCAGCTATACAAAACTGCAGCTGATGATTTAACAGAACCAAAGGATTCTATAGTCCCCGATGAACCTTAGCCTCTCCGCCGATCTGGTAGGGTTCCTCACTTGCCTGAGAGATACTTCGGTTTCTCGATGACAGTGGTGTAGGGTTCCTAGGCACTCTAATGGAGTCTCACAAGTGATCAAACATGCACAAATCAAATTTTACGGGTGCCTATAAACCCTAATACGGATCGTTAACTAGATATATAGGCGAAACAAGCAAGTAAACGGAAATGTATCTAAAGGAAAGGGGCTACAACCTTTGTAGATCCGGTCCTCCACATCCTAGACTCCGTGATGAGGTCCCTTCGCTGTCCAAATCAAAACCATGACTCTAGCATCGGCTTCATCGGAGAAATGGGCGGGCTTGATCGTCGGTTCGATGCCGAAGATGATCTACGTCGAGGCATCATAAGAACAAGCTCCAACTTCACCAAGCCTTGAAAAATTGTGAAGGAAACACCCTATACTACTTGGCAAGAGGTAGAGGATGAAGAAATAGGAAGTGGGTAGACTTTAGTTTTGGATTTCCTATACTTTTTCATCAATCACCATTGATGTAGCTAGCTTTCTTCTCATGTTGAAGAAGAAGAAGATGAAGAAAAAGAATATGATAAGTTAATTAATCTTGAAAAGAAAATCAATACTTATCATATAATGAACCTTAGTTAGGTGTAGAGAATTGACTAAGGTTAGTTTGAAGGGTTAGGGTTAAGAAAGAAGACAAAATGGTCACTTAGTCAAAGTTTCAAGAAACTTCAACTACAAACAAAATAAGCCACCATTTCATTTTCTTTATCATTTTCTTTTTCCAAAATAAACAAAAAGAATAAATAAAAGAATAAGTAAATAAAATGAAACCCTAACCATTCATATAACCATGGTCAATTCTTTACACAAACCCAAGCTTGCATGTATCATCAAACATGATACAATCATGTGCACAAATGTATATCACATATACAACTTGCACAATTCAAGTGAGAAAATCTATTTAAAGTGAACCAATACTAGTTAATGCAAAGTAATATATCAAATATATAATTATACATTAAATCATTAAATCAACACTTGATTCAATGATCCGGTCATGTCGCATATAACCGGCTAGTATCCAATGTGTCGGCTTATCGAATCAATCCTTGATTCGATAACTAGGTTATATCGCATACAACCATTCGACACATTCATCGCGAGAATGAAATACGGTATCACATACACGCATTATTCTCGGTCCCGCACATATCTCATATGCGCTCCTATTTCGTTTCGCTTGAGCCAGGAAACCTCTGTGTAGGACTCTAAAGACTCGTCAATACGCCGGCAGCAGATGATGATCATATCAAACACCCACAAGCCGCAAGCGGTCTGCTAAACGTAACGGCCACCTGGGTATTGAGCGATCAGAAGATCGACGAGCAAGCCCGCTCACACTCCTGTGAATCCAACCAGTAACACTTACCGTACAGTCCGGTCTGTTCGTCTGATATGTCGCATATCTCGCCTAGGGGTGGTAAACGTCAGACCCCAGTAGCTCGATAAGTCATGCCGACGTAGGGTCCATAACATTCGTGAAACTACTGATAACTCTTACCAGTATATCACTGCAACCCTAGCCAGGGATTTCCTGTTATGGCCAGTCGTGCATTGCACAACATCAACCTCCAATACCGGGAGAGACGAATCCCCTCCTATCGCTCATTGCCTCCATGTGAATCGGGACTGTACCCAAAAACCACCTGTTTGCACGACTCAGTAGAGCCGTGGTAGGGTGGAAATCAAAGCACAGTGGGAGACACACAAGACTCTATGACGATCTCGGGTCAACAGACTAAGCTGTACCAGTGTCACCAGAGAACTGCCATCTGACGTGAGGTATAATACCATCTGGGAGTTCTCGGCGAGTCCGTTCAGTGTACCCAGTCTCCACTGAGCACCCGTATACTATCTCTGATGTCAAACACCAATGGACATGGGATCATCCATCGCCCATCACATGGGTCGAGAAGATACACGCCAGTCTACTCTGGAATATCGATGCCCCTTCTCGATATTCCCACGACTAGGAACAATGAAGGATGTACTCATTGACTACCCAGGCCCCACTAGTATGATCTGCATCATAGTCCTGAAAGTCGGGTACACATCCTAAGGGCTTTATCAACATGTAATCAGAGAGACAGAAAGTATACACGTTAAGATAAAGGGCAACCAGATAGCGTACTATCATGTCGAGCAAGAAAGTCCTACCTATATATGTCCCAGCATCCACTACAATATACATCCAATGTACAGTAATAGCCTCTAGGGCATACATATAACTAAAAAGTGGGAGAGAGGATTGCATCATGAGATGATGGCCTAACTAGTTTCGAGCAGGCCATCAAGAGTAGGGACTCTGTAAGAATGGCTGGATGCTTAGCGATCTGAGATGGAATCCATGTACACCAGCAAAGTATGGACTTTGGCTGCTATATCTGAAGGGTTAAATCCCCATCAGGAGCAAGTATATCTTGAGAAGATTACTTGGTGTAGATAGAAAGGTTGAGACTTTCAAATCTAGACTTGTTAAAGGTTTTCATCATCGACCAGGCGTGGATAATGATGAAATCTTTTCCAGGGACTATGCTTAAGTCCATCCAGATCCTACTTGCCATTGCTACATACCATGACTACGATATCTGGTGGTTGGGTGCCATGACTACTTTTATAAATAATGATTTAGAAGAGAACGTCTATAAGAACACAGCCAGAGGGCTTCGTAAACAGTGGGAGCAGCGGAAACGTGTGCAAGTTGCTTTACATAATAAAGCAGGCATCGCGGAGTTGGAACGTCTGTTTTGATGTGATAGTCAAAGTGTTTGACTTCATCAAAATTAGTAGATGAACCTTGTATATACAAAACGGTAGTAGAGAGTAAGGTAGTCATCCTCGTATTGTACGTGGACAACATACTCTTGATAGGAAAAGAGTTTCCTATACTACGATCGGTCGATCTCCTCTTATCACATGGATTCTCCAAATAGGATAAAGGTGATACCTCCTCGATCCTGGGGAGAATCACTGGAAAAGTTCCAGGGTGATAAGGACGACTGAATGTCAGTCGCAGGCATTGTCTTTACCCTCAGTGAAGGGATGGTATGTTGGAAGAGTTCCAAGCTAGATACCGTGGCAAACTAGACGATAAAGGCCGGTAACATCGCTATTAAAGATACTACCAAAGAGGCAGTTTGGGTGTATATTGGTTCATGAGATGAACTAGGTTCCTACCATTGTGCGACAATGGAAGTGTGGCTTTGGCCCGGGAACCCTAGTCCCATCAGTGACCCAGACATATTCTGAGGCAGCATCACCCGATCATGGAGATAGTTGATCTCCAGGGTGATCGAGGTTAGGAGAGTAGACTCAGAGGATAACACGGCGGATCCACTCACAAAGGCTTTTTCCCAGAGAGAGACTTATATGGGATGGTTGAGTATTAGATACTACAACCACTGCTACAGATGGCCCTAGTGCAAGTGGGAGATTGTTAGTTATATGTATGCCCTAGAGGCCATTACTGTACATTGGATGTATATTGTAGTGGATGCTGAGACATATATAGGTAGGGCTTTCTTGCTCGACATGATAGTACGCTATCTGGTTGCTCTTTATCTTAACATGTATACTTTCTGTCTCTCTGTTACATGTTGATAAAGCCCTTAGGATGAGTACTCGACTTCCAGGACTATGATGTAGATCATACTAGTGGGGCCTGGGTAGTCCATGAGTACATCCTTCAATGTTCCTAGTCATGGGAATATCGAGATGGGGCATCGATATTCCAGAGTAGACTAGCGCATATCTTCTCGACCCATGTGATGGGCGATGGATGATCCCATATCCATTGGTGTTTGACATCAGAGATGGTGTGCGGGTGCTCAGTGGAGACTGGGTACACTGAACGGACTCGCCGAGAACTCCCAGATGGTATTATACCTCACGTCAGATGGCAGTTCTCTGGTGACACTGGTACAGCTTAGTCTGTTGACCCAAGATCGTCATAGAGTCTTGTGTGTCTCCCACTGTGCTTTGATTTCCACCTTACTACGGCTCTACTGAGGCGTGCAAACAGGTGGTTTTTGGGTACAGTCCCGATTCACATGGAAGCAATGAGCGATAGGAGGGGATTCGTCTCTCCCGGTATTGGGGGTTGATGTTGCGCTATCCTCGACTGGCCATAACAGGAAATCCCTGGCCAGGGTTGCAGTGATATACTGGTAAGAGTTATCAGTAGTTTCACGATTGTTATGGACCTCACGTTGGCATGACTTATCAAGCTACTGGGGTCTGACGTTTACCACCCCTAGGCGAGATATGCGACATATCAGACGAACAGACCGGACTGTATGGTAAGTGTTACTGGTTGGATTCACAGGAGTATAAGCGGGCTTGCTCGTCGATCTTCTGATCGCTCAATACCTGGGTGGCCGTTACGTTTAGCAGACCGCTTGCGGCTTGTGGGTGTTTGATATGATCATCACCTGCTGCCGGCGTATTGACGAGTCTTTAGAGTTCTACACAGAGGTTTCCTGCCTCAAGCGAAACGAAATAGGAGCGCATATGAGATATGTGCGGGACCGAGAATAATGCGTGTATGTGATACCGTATTCTATTCTCACGATGAATGTATGAAATGATTGTATGTGATATAACCTAGTTATCGAATCGAGGATTGATTCGATAAGTCGATACATCGGATATTAGTCGGTCATATGCGATATGACCGGATCGTTAAATCAAGTGTTGATTTAATGATTTAATGTATAATTATATATTAGATATATTACTTTGCATTAACTAGTATTTGTTCACTTTAGATGGATTTTCTCACTTGGAGTGCACATTGTATATATGATATAGTATTGTGCACTAGTTTGTATCATGTTTGATGATACATGCAAACTTGGGTGTGTATGATTAAACCATGGTTATGTAATGGTTAGGGTTTTAATTTTATTAACTATTTATTTATTTATTCTTTATTTGGAAAGAAAATGAAACGGTTGCTTCTTTTGTTCTTTTCTTTGAAGCTTCAAGAAGCTTTGACCATTTTGTCTTCATCTCCTAAACCTAACCATAGTTTATTCTCTACACTTAACCAAGGTTGCATTATGATAAGAATAAATGGGATTTTCTTATTGAAATAATTCTTTTTATTCTTTCATCTTCATCATCTTCATCAAGCTTCAAAAAGCTTGCTAGCTTCAATGGTGAAATGAGAAAAAGAGTGAGAAATCCAATTCTAAAGTGAACCCACTTCCTATTTCTTCATCCTCTACCACTTGCCATGTAGTATAGGATGTTTTCTTCACAAGTTTCATGGCTTGGTGAAGTTGGAGCTTGATCTTGAGTTGCCTCGACGTAGATCATCTTCGGCATCGAAGTCGGCGACCTAGCCCGATCTTTTCTCCGATGAAACCACCGCAAGAGTCTAGGATTCCGATTGGTACAGCGGAGGGACGTCATCACGGAGCCAAGGAAGTGGAGGACCGGATCTACAAAGGTTGTAGTCACTTTCGTTTAGCAATAAAGTCGTTTACTTGCTTGCATCGCCTTATCATCTAGTTAACGATTCGTATTAGGGTTTGTAGGCACATGAAAATTTTTGAATTGGGCATGTTTGATCTGTTGTGAGACCTCTTTAGTGTGCCTAGGAACCCTACACAGACTGCTTCTGCGGCTCCACAGCCCGCTCAGACTCCCGCACAGTCCGCTCCTTCATTAGTCGAGTTTTTGATGACTCAGGGCTGCACCGAGAAGTAGATGCGCCAGATTACGGTGATTATCAAAGGTGGAGGAGCTGGACCGAGTTAGGGTAGCTTTATTTATATTTTTGAGGATGTATATACTTATCTGATACATATTGTATAAATTTTGTACGATATTGGTGGTTGTTTGCTTATTCACAATAATTTAGTTTGATATTGTATTCTGTTTGTCTATTTCTTTTATATATTATGCGTGAGATGTTGATTATGAATATTTATGTATTTGATTATATGATGTATATATTATTGTGCACAGGGCGGGGAAAAAACAGGAAGCTCTTTTTTTTAAAAAAAACCCTGATATTATGTCCCTACGGATTAATCCGTAGGGCCATCTGTTGCACCTACGGCTTAATCCGTAGGTACACAATTTGCCCCTACACAGTTAGCCGTAGGGACAAAATATCAGGATACCTGATATTTTGTCCCTATGGACTTAGTAAAACTTTCCCCTATGCATTTATCCGTAGGGGCTGATATCTGGATCTACGGATGTATTCGTAGGGGCAACTATCATGCCCTACGGATACATTCGGAGGGGCAATTATTTATTTTATAAATCAACAAATTAAAATATTTATCAGTCCCTATGGAGTAATCCGTAGGGATAAATGTCCCTACGGATTACAGCGTAGGGGCATATTCAGTGCGAAGACTTGCATCTGCGGCCTTTGCACCTACGGGTTTTTTTTGCCCCTACGGATATATCCGTAGCGGCTGTGCATTACACTTACGGATAAATCCGTAGGGGCAACCCTTTATTGTAGTAGTGCTATATACGGTATATTTTAGGCAAACGTCTGATTCGAAAAGTGCAGACGTCTGCGAGCACTCTGTTCTTTCGAAGACTTCAAAACCAAACGTCTGAAGTTACTTCTTCAAACGTCTGGGAACACTCTATTATTTTGATGACTCTCGGGCAAACGTCTGAGCATTCTTTTTTCAGACGTCTGTCGTGTCTTGGGATGGATATTTACTTATGTTAGGAAGTTAGTTATTTGATCAAATCTTTTTTATGCTATATATATTGCAGCAAGTAGTAATCCTAGATTTGATAGCTTTTGTAATATTTTGAAAGAACTCTTTTGTTATTTGTGAGAGATATGGTTTTGAGGGATTTGTAATTTCGTCCACCGGTTTTGTACTCCTCCGTATTCGTTGATTAATAAAAGTTTTGCCTTCTCCTAATTGGATAGTACTTTTATTTCCTATTTGATTGTGATTTGTTTCTTCTTTTTTTTCCTATCGTTTGCATATCTTTGTGATCGTCTTGCCGCAACAACTTGTATCAAAGCCACGTTGTGTTGTTTCGGGATCTTTTGGTTAAACCATTAGATCTTCAATATTGTTATCTAGATTAACGGTGGGTAACGGCACTTTTTTCCTCTTTCTCATGAGGTTTTAGGGTTTGGAAACACCTTGAGTGAAACAATCGTGTTTTAGTTTGAACCTGCATCATATCTTTGACAATTATGAAGTTCGATATTAAGAAGTTTGATGGAAATATGAGTTTCAGTTTATGGCAAGTCTGTATGATTGCCGTGTTGACTCAAAATAATTTGAGAAAGTCAATTCTTGGGAAGGATGCTAAGCTTTCCACTATGACGGAGAAAATTTGAGAGGAATTGGACGAAAAGGCTATCACGGCTATCTAACTGTGTTTGACAAACGAAGTTCTGCAAGAAGTTTTGGTAGAAAAGACGGCGGCTAATTTATGACAGAAATTAGAAGAGTTATATTTAAGAAAGTCTCCCACGAATTGACTTCTTTTGAAGCAGTATCTCTACACACTTCGTATGTCAGAAGGCTTTCCAATTAAATCTCACGTCAGTGAGTTTAATTTAATCATTACGGATCTTGATAAGATCAATATGAAGATTGATGATGAAGATCAGGATCCTTTTTTGTTATGTTCATTGCCACCCTCATATAAACACTTTTGTGACACCATAGTCTATAGAAGAAATACTATCTTGATCAAGAATGCCAGAAAAAATTTGATGAACAAGAAGAAGATAGATAAGGTGTTAACTTCTAGTGAAGGCGATGGTCCATCTTCAAGCTTATTTGTATGAGGGCGAGCATAGAAGAGTGATCCGGAAGGTAATAAGAAGAAATCAAGGTCGAAGTCCAAGAATAAGAACCTGACCTGCAATTATTGTAAGAAGAAGGGGCAGTTTAAGGTCGATTGTTTTAAATTAGAGAACAAGCTGAAGCTAGAAGAAAAATCGAAGGAGTTTTCAGCTGAGCTAGTACAGCGGAAGGAGAAGAATGTTTTCTTGTGGTTAGTGAGAACACACATCGATCTAAGGGTGAATGGATCATAAATTCGGTTGTTCCTACCACATGTGTCCCGATAGGGATTTGTTCACCATCTATGAGTCCATTGATGCTGGAGTGATTTTGATGGGCAATAATAGTTCGTGTCGAGCTATTGGCAAGAGAACGATCCAAATAAAGATATTTGACGGTGTTGTGAGGATTGTTCCCTTAATATTTAAAGATAATAAAAGAGCCAAGCTCTGTTAAAGTTTAATGAGGCAGCGTCTCACGTGCCCCCCACGAGGGCGCCAGCGCCATCACCAACCCCTTAGGATTAAATCCTATGGCGGCGCCGCATATGAAGCTCACGTGGGCGCCAATGTGCAAAGCACAGGAACGCCTAGAATTAAATTCTTAAGTGGCGCCCACGTGCATGACACGTGAGTGCCGGCACCCAAATTAAAATCAAGCAGAATTAAATTCTACAAGGGGACATTTCCCTAAAAACTGGGATACTCTCTTTTAAACAGAGCCGTTGGATCAAAAATCCAATGGAGATGATAAATCATCAGAATATAGAATTAAATTCTATTAGGTGAAAATATCTCCCAAATCTTTCTAATTGAGAAGGATACTCTAGGTTGGATCAAAGATCCAATAATAGAATAAAATTCTATTTTGGGAATATATTTTCTCAATGTTTACAAATAAAAAAAGATTACTTTCTGTAAAACAGAGAGCTCTTGGATTAAAAATCCAATGGTGATTAAAAATCACCATTTTACAAAATAAAATACTGTGCATGGGAAAATATTTCCCCAATCTTGTTAAAAACAAGAAAAAATATTCTGTAAAACAAAAATCCTTGGATCAAAAATCCAACGGTGGATAAAATTCCCCAAGTAATTTTTGAAACCAATAAAATCAATTGGAATCTCTCAATGAGAGATTTTCTCAAATTAATTAGTAAACTTGGCTCTACTATATAAAGGACCCGAGACTTCAAGTCTCATATAGAGAGAACCCCCCATAAGCTTCGGTAAAAATACAGAAGGCTCTAAAAAACAACAGAGAATTTAATTTTCAATAGAGAAGAAGATCTTCCTCCTCTCAAATCCTAGGTAAAGAAACCACAGAGGTCAAAACATCTTCTTTACCTATCATATCATATCTAAGGGTTTAACCCTTTTCAAGAATTTAGTTTTTTCTCTGAATCTGAGATCCACAAGACAAGTCTCCCACAAGTTGAGAATTTAATTCTCATCGGGAAGAACTTGCTCTTGAGAATCAAATATTCAGAAAAGAACTATGAAAAGAAAAAGAACCTATTCTATAGGAATTTAATTCCTCTGAAAATAGGGTTTAATCTTAAAAGAAACTTAGTTCTTATAAAAGAAAAAACATAAGAACTTAGTTCTTGAAGAAAACCTGATCTCAGATCTTCAAAACAAAGATATTGGTGTCATTAATGGTCAAAATGCCATTAACAGATATTCAAACTACGAAAAAGAAAAGAACTTAGCGCCTCACGTGCTTTCCGCGTGGGCGCCCCCAACAGCGCACAACGCCTCACGTGAAAAACACGCGGGCGCCCAAACAGAGGGCCATCACCTCACGTGAAATACACGTGAGCGCTGAATAAAAAAATGTTTAGCACTTCATATACGGCCAAAACGGTTAAGTGCTTAGCACTGATTGGGCAACGCCCAATGCCTCACGTGAAACACATGTGGGCACCCAATAAAATAAAGGGGATAGTGCCGCACATGCTCCTCATGTGAACGCCATATAAAAGTGCTTAGCATTATATACAGTCAAAATGACTGAGTGTTTAGCACTGATTGGGCAATGCCTATAACTGAAGGCTTCACATGATACCCATGTAAGAGCAAGAGCCTAAATAAGTGCTGAGCACTTTTGAACAAAAAAAAAGACTGAGCAGACTATGCCTAAATTGGTTTAGTTTCTCTAAAAAGGTTTTCTTACAGCTGAGCCCAAATGCTCTGTTGTTGGATTTTAAATAAAAATGATCCTTAAAATTTTGCTAAATTGATCTTAATCTCAAATAAGACCAACGTATCCTTAGCTAAAATAAATTGAGCCCAAATGTCACATATTTAAGTTGATCTTAATCTCAAACTAGATTAATGGTCCTTAAATAAAACAAACCCAAATCTAAAATATACGGATTTGGACTAATCTACGCCCTACGGGCGATGACATAAACTAGTCTCCATATACAATCCACAGGAAACTATAACAAACAAAATAACACATGACGCGAAGCGAGCTGTTGGAGAATAAGAAAGTGGTTATCGTAACGCGATAACATAATTAACTGTAGGGGCTTGCGCCTGCAGGGAAGTGTGTCCCCACAATCAAAAATCCCTCACAAATGAGGGGGAATAGGATAAAGTCACGCTACAACGGTCGTGTCTGTCCAAACCTCCGATATATGGTGCCATAAATCATATTGGTATCTTCGGAGATGTGGATGGATAAGTCCAAATAGCATCTGCCCCCAAATTTAGGCTAGACGTCCTAACGTCTCGGTCCGGTCTTTCGGCGGTGAATAAAGATATTGACGGAAGTTATCCATGTACCTGACTTGAAGAAGAATCTCATCTCTTTGGGTGCACTCGACGCTAAGGATTACAAGTTTTCCGCTGAAGGTGGAGTTTTGAAGGTAACAAAAAATGCTCTAGTTGTGATGAAGGGTTTGAAGAAGGGGTCCTTCTACTTGTTGCGGGGTTCGATAACTTCCGGATCAGCAACTATTTCATCATTCAAATCTATAACATATTCGGACAGTACCAGATTATGGCACATAAGGCTCGGGCATATGAGTGAGAGAGGTATGGCCAAGTTGTCGAAACAGAGTCTACTTGGTAGTCAGAGTACGTCGAAGATGGAGTTTTGTGAGCATTGCGTTTTTAGGAAGTAGAAACGAGTCAGTTTCAGTTCGGCGGTGCACAACACAAAAGGTACTCATGACTACATTCATTCAGATTTTTGGGGACCCTGTAATGCCCCACGCCCTAGTACAGATGGTATTATCCGCTCTGGCCGAAACCACACGGTTTTACCCTTTAGAGCGAACCAGACCCGATCAAGGGCCAGTTCCTAGGAGGTCACCCATCTCAGAACTTCCCTGGCTTGATCACACTTAACTACGGAGTTCTCAAGCTCCTGTAGTGCTAGTCCACTTAAAAGGAGCCTCTGTAATTGAGAGTGGTATCATTACATTTATAATGCAGTTTGGTCCTCTTTCGGAATGTGTTCCGAAAATTCCCCATTGTTCTACAGTGGATCCCACGGACTCAAGAGGTGGCCCCCATGGATTCAAGAGGTGGCCCCTGTCTCCTTGGCATGACAATTAGCATGGCACTTTGTTCCGTGAGCAAGAACCGGGTCCCGACATACTCCCCACTTTTGAACAATGGTTCGTACTTGAACCACAAACCTACTACTGAGGGACCTACATGGTCACCATAAAAATCTGTCATTCCCCGCTTCCCAGTAGATGGAAATGATGGCGTGGCAATCCCGCGTCATATTTATCCAGAGAAGGTCATTTCTGTAGGGATTCCTAGCACGACAGCAAGGTTTCGGGAGGCATCGTCCATGCCAATTTCAAAAATTTGCCATACTAAAGAACCCTAACCTAGAATCTTAACTAGAGATTTAGACGAATCAAGCATGCAAACAACTTTACATATAAAGTGAACAAGGAATACAATCTTTGTAGACTGGTCCTTCACTTCAATAGCTCCGTGTAGTAGTCCCTTCGCTCCAAGTAGTGAACTCGCGGACTCTAGAAAGGCTCCACAAGATGAACGGAACAAGTTTGCTTGAAATCTTCGAGGCCGAAGATGATCTACGTCGAGGAGACACCAACTCAAGCTACCTCTTCACTAATATGGAATTAGTGAAGAAAAAACCCTAAACTAAATGGTTAGTACAGTAGAGGATGATGAAGTAGGAATTTTGCTCACTTTAAATTTATTTTTCTCACAATATTTCAACACCTTGAGAAAAGCTAGAAAGCTTTCTCTTGATGAAGAAGAAGATGAAGTGGAGATGAGAATGAAACTCATGAAGTGAGAATAGCAACCATGAGTGAGTTTGTATCATATACTAACTCATATAGAGACTAAACTATGGCTAAGGATAATGGTTAGATTAATAAAAATCTCATGTAAAACAAACTTAGTGGACTAAGTCAATGGTTAGCATAAGCTTCTCCAAGCTTCCAACCATGACAAAATTCCATCAATTTTGAATTACTTGGATAAATAAAAACCCTAATATTATCTTAAGTATAATGTAAGTCTCATACACCCATGAAACATGTGGCATCAATCATGACACAAAATAATGTACATTAATATATATCACATATATACTATATGCCCACAAGTGAGAAAAAGAAATGTTTAAGTGAGCTAATATTAGTTAATGTAATTCAATATATCAAATATATAATTATACATTAAATTATTAAATCAACACTTGATTTAATAATCCGGCTATATCACATACAACCGGTTAATATCAAATGTAACAACCTATCGAATCAACACTTGATCCGATAACCCGTCTATATCATATATAACCGTCCGATATCACATATCGCGAGAATAGAATACGGTATCAAATACACGTATTAATCTCGGTCCCGCACATATCACATATGTTCTCCTACTTCGTTTCGCTTGAACCAGGAAACCTCTGTGTAGGACTCTAAAGACTTGTCAATACGCCGGCAGTAGGTGGTGATCATATCAGTCACCCACAAGCCGCAAGCGGTCTGCTAAACATAACAGCCATCCAGGTATTGAGCGATCAGAAGATCAATAATCAAGCATGCTCATACTCCTGCGAATCCATCAAGTAACACTACCGTACAGTCCGGTCTTTTCGTCTGATATGTTGCATATCACAGCCTGGGGGTGGTATAACGTCAGACCCCAATAGCCTGATAAGTCATGCCGATGTGAGGCTCATAACGGTTCGAGAAACTACTGATAACACTTACCAGTAGATATCAGCAACCCTGGCCAGGGATTTCATGTTATGGCCAATCAAGCATAGCGCAACATCAACCCCCAATACCAGGAGAGACGAATCACCTCCTATCGCTCATTGCCTCCATGTGACTCGGGACTGTAACCAAACACCACCGTTTTACACGATCTCTTGAACGTGGTAAGGTGGAAATCAAAGCACAGTGGGAATCACACAAGACTCTATGACGATCTCGGGTCGACAGACTAACCTGTACCAGTGTCACCTGAGAACTGCTATCTGACGATAGGTATAATACCATCTAGGAGTTTTCGGCGAGTCCGCTCAGTGTATCCACTCTCCACTGAGCACCTGTATACCATATCTGATGTCAAACACCAATGAATATGGGATCATCCATCGCCTATCATATAGGTCGAGAAGCGTATACACTAGTCTACTCTGGAATATCGATGCCCTGTCTCGATACTCCTTTGACTAGGAACAATTGAAGGATGTACTTACCAACTACCTCTGCCCCACTAGTATGATCTGCATCATAATCCTGGTAGTCAAGTACTCATCCTAAGGGTTTTATCAACATATAATAGAGAGACAATAAGTGTACATGTTAAGATAAAGAGCAACCAGATTGCATACTATCATGTCGAGCAAGAAAGTCCTCCCTATATATGTCCAAGCATCCACTACAATATACATCACATGTACAGTAATGGCCTCTAGGGCATACACATAACTAACAATCTCCCACTTGCACTAAGGTCATTTGTTGTAATATCTTATACTCAACGTCCTATAGAAGTCTCTCTAGGGAAAGGCCTTTGTGAATGGATCCGCCTTGTTATCTTTCGCGTCAACTCTCATTATCTCGATCCCTTGGAGATCAACCATCTCCCTGATCAGGTGATACCGTCCTCAGAATACGCCTGGAACGCTGATGGGACCTGTGTTCCTAGGCCAAAGCCATAACTCCATTGTTGTCACAATAACAATTATTGGACACTCAATGGTAGGAACCATGTTCATTTCATGAACAAGAATTATTCAGACATCCACTTTGGTAGCATTGTTGGTAGCGATGTATTCAACTTTTATCGTCTAGTTTGACATGGTATCTAGCTTGGAACTCTTCCAACATGACGTCCCTCTACTAAGGGTAAAGACAAAGCCCGTGACTGAATTTCAGTCGACCTTATCACTCTGGAAGCTCGAATTGGTAAAGGACTCCCACTGGAGTTTACCGTTTCCAAACACCAAGAACATTTCTTCAGTGCTTCTCAAGTACTTAAGAATATCCTTCGCAGCTGTCCAGTGATTCTCCCAAGATTCGATTAATTCCTGATCGTTATACCTAGTGAGTTAGCTACATCTTGTCTGGTACATAACATCGCATGCATGATAGAGCCTACCTCTGAAGCTTAGGGTATCCCTTACACGCGAACTCTCTCCAAATCAGTCTTGGAAGACATCTTTTTGGAGAGAGTGATTCCTGAGTAAGTGGGTGAACCACCACGCTTAGAATCTTCCATACTAAACTCCTTTAGTATGTTGTTAATGTACCTGGATTTGGGACACTCCCAACATCCACTTAGATCTATCACCATAGATCATGATCCACAAGATGTAGTAGGTATCATCCAGATCTTCCATGGAGAATCCTCATGACAAGAAGAGCTTGACCGAGTGTTGCATAGGAAACCATTTCCTATCAAGAGTATGTCATCTACATACAATACGTGGAAGAAAACCCTACTCTCTACAACCTTCTTGTATATACAAGGCTCATCTACCTTTTTGATGAAGTCAAACTCTTTGACTGCCATATCAAAATAGATATTCCAACTCCGCGATTCCTGCTTTAATCCTAATGGATTTAAGCATAGTTTTGAAAGTCTCAACTTTTCCATCTACACCAAGAATCTTCTCTAGATCCACTTGCTCCCGATGGGTTTTACCCCTTTAGGTGCAACATTCAAAGTCATACTTTGTCGGTGTACATGGATTCCATCTTTGATCGCATAGCAACCAGTCTTTTCACAGAGTCCCCACTCATGATGGCCTGCCTGAACCTGGTTGGGTCATCATCTACCATGATGCAATCCTCGCTCCTACCGACACTGAGGAAACCATAGTATCTCTCAAGTGGATGAGGAACCCTACCAGATTCGCAGAGAGGCCGAGCTTCGTTGGAGACTATTGAATTCTTTGGTTTTACCAAATCATTAGCTGTTAGTTTGTCCAGCCGAAACTCCTTCCAGTTCTACCTCATGAAAGCAAATTTCTTCATAAGAAATTCCTTTTCTAAAAAGGTGGCATGCTGAGAAACAAAATACCTTTTGCTCCTCAGTGTGGTAGAAGATATTCCCTCGCAAATGTTTGAGATATCCTAACAGACTTATACAGAACTGATCTTGTCTCGAGTTTGTCCGGATTTTGCTTTTCAACATAGGCCGGGCAACCCCATATCTTAACACGTTTAAGACATGGTCTCTTCCCATACCATATCACATATGGAGTGGTAGGCACTGATTTAGTCGAAACCCTATTCAATAGGTATGCAGCTTCTCAAGTGCATAACTCCAAAAGAAAATAGGTAACTCAACAGTACTCATCATAGAGCGAGCCATATCTCATAGGGTGCGATACCTCTACCCCGATACACCGTTGTGCTGTGGTGTATTCGAAGGAGTAAATTGAGAGAGAATCACATTCTCTATTTTAGAAAATCCATGAACTCCATGCCCAAGTATTCGCCTCCTCGATCACATCGAAGGACTTTAATACTTCTACCCGTCTGGTTTCTTAACTTCAAGCTTATATTCCTTGAATTTCTTAAAAGTTTCAGACTTGTGTTTCAACATGAACATATGTCCGAATCTTGAGAGATGGTCAGTGAATATAATAAAGTAAAAGGAACCAGCCCTAGCATTTGTAGACATAGGACCGTATACATCATCATGTATCTTTCCCAACAGTTCACTAACTCTTTCTCCGTTTCCAGTAAACGGAGTATTGGTCATTTTATCTTTGAGACAAGACTGGCAAGTATCATAAGATGAAAATTCGAACAGATTCTAATATTCATCCTTAATGTAACTTTAGGTAGTCGTGTCGCATTGATATGACCCAGTCTGCAATGCTACAAGAAGGATTTGTTCATTTATGAACTACTCCTCTTGTGTGTGTTCTATATATTTTGAACTGTGCTTTGATTTAGAACGTATATGCCATTACATAACGTGCTTGATCCAATCAACTCTTGATACAGGAAAATGTTCACAACATTATCCTCCTATACAGAATTATATCCTTCTTTAACTTAATAAAGAAACCGATTTAATGTTGTATATCAGGTTCGGTATCTAATAACATTTGTTCAGAATCAATATATTTACCATTTGGTAATACAAGATGATATATGCCAACTAACTTGGCTGCAACAATTGCACCATTCTCTAACATAGAGAACAATCACCCAATCTCAGTTCTCTACCTTTCTTTAGCCCATGTAACAAATTATATATGTGGGATCCTGATCCGGTATCTCATACCTAGAACGTAGAGGATACTGAGAAACAGTTCTTGGTAATGAAAACACCCGAAGAACATGCATCAACATACTTATTTCTCGAATTGGGTTGCGTAGGAATCCAGATATTCTCCTATTTCTTGCTTGGACTTATAACAATTATAAGATAGAGCGGAACCAACGTTCCCCGGCTCAGTATAATAAGCAGGTTCGGTCAAAACATCCATATTATTATCTTGATTAAGGCATGTTACGGTCGCTACCAGGAGAAAGAGAGAAGAAAACACTCAGCGTATGCTCTTGTAAGATCCGATTGGTTATTATTTTATCTAATCAGGATGGTTCCCACTGTTTTTATCAAATCTTTCTTCAAACCCTAAAAGGTAAGACTAGCCGGGATTAATTACACTCTACAAGTTCGCCAATCTTTCTGCCTGACCAGTGTCGGTACTTTGAGAGAGGTTCACCGTGCTTCTGCACGGACCTAATTAAAATAAACCTCATTTTCCCAGGGGCGCTACCCCGTTAATACCTTTCTAGACACCTACTTGATCGGCTAATTATTATGTGCAAAACTCTCCCAGGAGTAACTCTTACTCGCAGTGGGTATCGGGATCCAACTATCTCATAGAAGGTATGCAATCTCATCGCAAATTTCAACACTTGAAATTCCCGATAATAGTTTGCCCCTAACCTCCTATGACCTTAACAAAGGACAACAAACCATAGGATGCTAGTCAAGTTCAACCCGTACATTTCATGATTGAATTAAACCCACCCGCACGACCCTTGACAAAGGCCAACAAGGTCGCACGACTACCCTAATCCAATGGCATCACATGCTCAAGCAGATAAGCACTAATCAGCTACCGCACACTACGCCTTGACAAAGGCCAACAAATGCAGCACGGATACTAAATAGTCCTTATCTGAAATGACGGAGGGCTACGACATATTTTTAATAAAACCTTTTGCGTAATGAACTTGATATCGTTGTAGAATTGAGTGATTTTGAAAAGGAGTGTTTTTTAGGCTTTTACTAGTTTTGCTAAAGAGGTCACTCCCGGTGAAGGGATCTCGGCTCTTTCCTCATCGAATGAGGTATTGGATATTTCACAAATACCACAATGCAAAGCATGAACTAAAAAACCAATCAAAAGACAAAACCGAGTAGGTTGTAGCATCTGCCAGTTTCGCTAAAGAGGTCACTCCCGGTGAAGAGATCTCGGCTCTTTCCTTATCGAATAAGGTGCTGGATATTCTACAAGGAATACCGTTATGCAAAACAAGAACTAGAGCTACCGGTTTTTAAAACAAGATTCTACAACATCTTTAGATTTCTTTTATTTCATTAATCTCATTAATGAAGTCCCATCAATTATGCTTCCTAAGTATCACAGAAGAAACGAAAGCAGCAATAGTTATTATATATCATATATATAATATAAGCATTCGTCTCATCAAATAAAATGATCACATCACAGCACATCAGCAGCAGAAGAACACATATGAAATATTGGATATACTAGGAATACCGTATTTTATTTAAGCCAATAAAAAACGCAGATTCCACGGTCACGATAAATAGCCAAACCCACATCCCTAGACCCCTATTAGAGCGGCAAGCAACCCTACTAATTCTAGAGTTAGGAGACCCGGTCTTGACTCCTCGAGATGGTCTCCTACTGGACCCTAGAACCCGGTTACTTGTGCTACTCGCCTTGGGTCTATCCTAATGCGGAAAAGTAAATAACATATATCAAATGGTGACATCATCCTCAACCCGGAAGTGCCCCAATAAATGAATATTACATACAAGCTTTAACATGAATGAAAATGAAAAACTCTCATCTCACGTAAAAAACCCCGGCTATTCCAAACATGACGATCCAATAAAACATATCACAGCAACATATAACATCACATATCATCAACGTAAGTAAATATGCGTATCCCAATTGTTGTTGACATATAGCAACAAAACCGGCGATACATCACATATTACACTTACGGTCACAGAAAAGAAAGTGAAAAAACTACAATAATTGGAATCCGCACCCCCGATGCCGTCAACGAAGTGCACTTAGGTAGAACACCGCGGCCGCGAGCACCCGAACGGATGCTTTTGGCAACGAGGTTCTCCTACAGTCACATGGTCGCGGCTATGGGGCGTGGCTATCTAGTAAGGTTACCCAGCGAGTATCTGCGTATACTACGTAATTGCGACGGACTTTTGATCCACATCAAAATCCCGTGGCAACCGATTAAATGAGACTGAATTGCTAGATTTATAAAATTCAAATTAGTTATCACAAAACTAAATATGTGGATTCCAAATATTGTATCACAATTACAGATAGCTAGACGATGTTAAACTTTTCGATCGAATCAACAAACACCCAAAATTTTCCAAAGAGCTCAACACTTGAGCGGAGTTTAAAAAGTACCAAGAACATGCCACAGCACCTATGGACCAACCGTAGAAGGGTCAACCCTTGCCTCACCTATGGCGCCGCGGAACTACTAAAAACCCTAGGGTTTGGTGGCGGTTCCGACGGTCACAGATTCGAGTTAGGGTTTCGTTCTTCTAGAGGGTCCACAGAATCTCCTGCATGATTTTCTGAAGATTTTAAACTTGGAAAAATCCAACTCTTGGAAAATTTCCAGCGAGAGAAAATATGGGTTATTGATATCTGTTTGAACTTTTTGACGACGTCTAAATAACTCGAAATGATGTTACAATTACGACTACGAAACACTCCGAATTGCCTTTGCACAATCACATGCAATTTTAGCAAAAAACAAGCAACACTTGAAATACCAAAACCCAGAGACTGGAACACAAAATTTTTTTGAAGCCAAACTGCTCTGGAAAAACCGGTGAGCTCAGAAATTCATGACTTGTGGCCGGCCAAAATCTGGTGGTGAGGATTCAAATTTCTACTGTGTTCATGTTACATCCCATATAACATTCTGCAGTTGCTTAAAAAAATTTTAGAAACTCTGAAAATTTCGACAGAAAATAGATTTTTTATTTCGTGTGTTTCGGGGTTGTTTTGGTTTCGTAATTCTAAAAATATCGTCTAATTCTCTAGTTTGGCTCTGATACCACTGTAGGGATGCCTAGCACGACAACAAGGTTTCTAGAGACATCATCCATTCCAATTTCAAAAATTTTCCGTACTAAAGAACCCTAACCTAGAATCTTAACTAGAGATTTAGACGAATCAAGCATGCAAACAACTTTACATACAAAGTGAACAAGGAATACAACTTTTATAAACTGGCCCTTCACTTCAATATCTTCATGTAGTAGTCCCTTCGCTCCAAGTAGTGAACTCCTGGACACTAGAAAGGCTCCACAAGATGAACGTAACAAGCTTGCTTGAAGTCTTCGAAGCCGAAGATGATCTACGTCGAGGAGACACCAACTCAAGCTATCTCTTCACTAATATGGAATTAGTAAAGTAAACACCCTAAACTAAATGGCTAGTATAGTAGATGATGATGAAGTAGGAATTTTGCTCACTTTAAATTTATTTTTCTCACAATATTTCATCACTTTGAGAAAAGCTAGAAAGCTTTCTCTTGATGAAGAAGAAGATGAAGTGGAGATGAGAATGAAACTCATGAGGTGAGTATAGCAACCATGGGTGAGTTTGTATCATATACTAACTCATGTAAAGACTAAACTATGGCTAAGGATAATGGTTAGATTAATAAATATCTCATGTAAAACAAAGTTAGTGGACTAAGTCAATGGTTAGCATAAGCTTCTCCAAGCTTCTAACCATGAAAAATTTCCATCAATTTTGAATTACTTGGATAAATAAAAACCCTAATATTATCTTCAATATAGTGTAAGTCTCATACACCCATGAAGCATATGGCATCAAGCATGACACAAAATAATGTACATTAATATATATCACATATATACTATATGCACACAAGTGAGAAAAAGAAATGTTTAAGTGAGCTAATATTTGTTTCCCCCAATCAGAGCAAAGATCTGTTTTAAAAAATGAAGTGACGCTTCTGCTTCCCCCAATCAGAGCAAAACTCTATTCAAATTCCAAGATTTGGAATGAAGCGACGCTTCCTTTCCCTCAATCAGAGAAAAGCTCTATTTTGAATTTCAAAATTCAAAAATTGAAGAAACGCTTCAGATCCCGTGCACTGCGCGCTGCGTGCCACGTGTCAAGCACAGACGCGCTAGCGCCAGGTACGCTGCGCCCTAGGCAGCGTACCCCCAATCAGAGTAAAGCTCTGCTTTAAAATTCAAAATAAAATTGAAGCTCAAACAAGGTGCGCTAGCGCAGTTGTGCTGCGCTCTGCGTGTCAAACACGTGTGCGCTAGCGCAGTTGCGCTGCGCTCTGCGCTGCGTGCCATGTGGCGAACGAAGGTGCGCTAGCGCAAAGTGCGCCAGCGCTGGAATTAAAAGAATTCCCTACCGTTAGATCAAAAGATCTAATAATAATAAATTATTAATTAATCAGAATTAAAATTCTGTTATGCAAAGATTTTTCAACCTTATTAAAACAAGAAGATTATCTTCTGTAAAACAGAAGCTTTAGGATCAAAGATCCAACGGTTGGAAATATTCCCAGATCAATCAGAGAAAGATCTCTTAAACTGATTTAACAAATCAATTGGCCTTATATAAAGGCCCCAAGACTTCAAGTCTCACATAGAAAAACCCTCTGCAAACTTTGAGAAAAACTCAAAGAGAAAGAAAGGCAAGCCTTTAGAAGAAAGAAGATCATTTCTTCATCTTTAAAGGTAAATAATTAATTCTTGAACAACAGAGATGAAATCATCTCGTAAAAAGAAGAAACCTCTTCTAAAAAAGATCTTAGATCTATAAAAAAGACCAAGGTCTTTTGATTTAAAAGAAAAGATCAAAAAAGATATAATCATAAAATAATAAAAAGAAGTAAAATACTTCACTCACAGATTTTTTGATCTATAAAGGCAGAGTCTTTTATAAAAACAAGAACTTTTGTTCTTTGATCTTGAGTCAAAGCCTCCTTTGAAGAACATAAACTTGTTCTTTGATCTTAAAATCTGATCAGATGCGCTTTGCGCTATTGGAAAGTGCTTTGTACTCATGAACCGCGCCTTTGCGCTCCTTGGACTGGCGCTCAGCTTTAAAACATGCCACGCGTCAACCATAGACACGATCTGCGCTTTGCGCTCCTGAAAATAGCGCACTGCACTCTTGGGTTGGCGCTCAGCGCCAAGCGCGCCACGTGTCACTCACTGGCGCACCCATAAACTAGTGCAGCGCGCTCATAAATTAAAAGCGCAGTGCTCTAACAAACTAGCGCTTAGCGCTAAGCGCGACACGTGTCCTCCTCGTGTGTGCTAACCGACAGAAACGCAATGCGCTCTTTGACTGGCGCAAAGCACCTAGTGCGCCACGTGGCGCACTGTCAGAACATATTTTGTTCTGATAAATGCTATGCATTCAATATAAGACAAAAAAAATGTCTGAGCCTAATGCTTAGCATCATTAAAAGGGCAGAGCCCAAATAAAGGCCTAACAGGCAGAATAAAAATAAAATGTTAAACATTTTTTTAACTGGACTTAGCCCAATTCTGGCCATAAGTCCTCAATTTAAATTGAACTGAGCTCATCTGCTCTTCCAATCCATTTACACCCGGTTCGAGGGTGCATCTCTTTACTCCTCTGATATCTGTCGTTGTAATCCTTCAACGTCGTCAGAGAGGTGACGGGTCCCGACAACCACACATTACTACGGACTGTGGGGTCCTTAAACTCATGGACTATGATGTCCTTAATCTCGACCGTGATGTCTTAAAACTAACAATGGACTGTGGGGTCCTTAAACCTATGGACTATAATGTCCTTAACCTCGACCGTGATGTCTTAAAACTAACATCGGAATGTGGGGTCCTTAAGCCCATGGACTATGATGTCCTTAACCTCGACCGCGATGTCTTTAAACTAACATTGGACCCTAATGTCCCTAAACTAATTATCGACCGCAATGTCACTAAACTAAACAATAGAGCCCAAATGCTCTCTTGTCGGATCTAAATGATCCCGTTAAGTTGACCTTAGTTTAAAATTAGACTAACGTATTCTTAACAAACGTTTAAGTTGATCTTAGTCTCAAATGAGGCTAACGTATCCTTAAACCCAAACCCCCCAAACCCAAATCTAAGAAAGATACGGATTTGGAATAGTCCACGCCCTACGGGCGACAACATAACTTAGTCTCCGTATACAATCCATGGGAAACCAAACACAAAACAAACACCCATGACACAAAGTGACCATATGGAGAAGGAGAAAGTTGTTACCGCGATGCGGTAGCGTAATTAACTGCAGGGGCTTGCGCCTGCAGGGAAGAGCGTTCCTATAATCAAAAACCCCTCAAACGAGGGGGAATCTGACGAAGTCTGCTACATCGGCCGCATCCGTTTAAACCTTCGATACATGGTGCCATAAATCAATTTGGCATTTTCGGAGAGGTGGACGGATAGCACCAATTAGCATCTGCCCCTAGATTCAGGCAAGACGTTCAGTCTTCCCGGTTTTCGGCGGTAAACAGATTCTGGCACGCCCGGTGGGACCTTTTCCTTTTTCCACTCCACACTTCATGTGTCGTGTTCGTGAACCAATCACGGTTTGCCAATGGTTTCCCTTGGATTTCAAGCTACTAGGATTTGGCGTTTTTCTTGGTGCCGAAAGAAAAGGATCAATGGCGTTCACCTGCTCAAAGTGTTCCACATGCAACTGCAACCCACGTCCTGTCTCAACTGGGCACGTAGCCTACGGTCCCCAAGCGGCTTCCCTATTCACGATGCCCGTGGAATAGGTCGCTCAAGCCACCACAGGGTTGTTTTTCGGAACCATGCTTCCGCCGATGAGCTTCAGCACCCCTGTGCCCGTACCAGAAGCTCCCAAGTAGTCGGTCTTTGATTGGCTTACAGCTACTACGGCCCCTCTCAACGGGTCGTTCAGCTCCAGCTCCTCGGTCTTCGCCAGAATGGGCCAAAATTCCTGTGGGCCCACGATGAAGCCTGCAATCCCAGAGAAGGTTATTCCGAAGAGAGTAACCAACCCTGCTCCTGAAGTCGTCAAGGCGGCTTCTCCTGCCAAGGTGTCGGTCCTTACAAGACTGACTGTCCCAACTCCCACTCCCGCTCCTGCTACTCAAAGGACATCAGTCTTTAACAGGCTGACACCAGCAACAGCCCCTCACCTGAACAGGGGGCAAGACGAAGCCATCCCCGTCACCGAGCCAAATCCATCAGCTCGACGCGCTCGACGTCGCTACTGGCGCCGGGTAAGGAAGGCCGGGGGAAAATCCCCCTTTGGGCTAACTCCACCAGCCCCAACGGCGGAAATTGATGCTGTTGTTCCAACCGGGAACAACTTTGAGCTGCTGAATAAGGTGCACAGGAACTCACCTACCGCCGTACTGAAAAGATCTCCGCCACCAGTGGAGGCTGTCACAGAAATAAAGCCGTAGCAGTCCCCTCAACGGCTGTCTTCCAAAGTTTACAAAATCTAGCGACAAGTCCGAGAGTCGGTGGTTGATCAAGACTATCCCCGCCGGCAGAAGAAGCTGAAGGTCCGACAGGAAGAAAACCGTCTTGTTAAGCCACAGAAGGTGACGGCTACTTGGGTGCCCACTACAACGACCCCCTCAACTTCGACCGCTCATAAGAGGAGAAGGCCAGAGAAAATCCCCATGCCTTCGACAAATGTCAAAGGCACTGAGCCTAATGGCCCTACGTCTGGGGGCATGGTGGTGCATACCGTCTACATGGCATCCGGGAAAGAGGATATCCGCTCTTCTACGGGCTACCGACCACTCACCCGATCCATCACGAGAGCTCAGGAACAACAACAGCAGAAGCTTCAGGAGATGCTGACTGCAATGGCCGCACTTACCGGGCCAAAAGAAAGCCCGGAGGCATTCTCGGAGCAACGCCGTGAGCAGGAAACTGATGCTGAATTCCTTCGGAGGATGCTTGAGAAGAAGGACAAAGAGGCTGTGGAACAAGCAGCCAATATAAAGCAAATGGCCGTCCTATTTCAGGATATGGTGGGCATGATGATCTAGCCGGACCCTCCAGCCGAAGATCCTCCAGTAATAATTGAAGATGACAGAGGAGAAACATCAAACCCTCTGCCGGCTCTATCAGCAGCCAAGGAAGAGACCATCTCCAAAGCTGCCCTAGATGATTACATCGCCCAGCAGATACGAGTTCACCAGGCGAATGAAGCGGCTGGGCAAATTGTTAAAACTGGGCGACCGTATCCAGGCTGGTATGATCAGATAAAGTACCCGCCGGGCTACACGATCCCGAAATTCTATGTGTACAAGGGGACAGGCAATCCCCATCAACATGTTGCTTAGATCAGGGCCCTCTGTGGCAATACTGGTGGCCATGATAAGCTCTTGCTCCGCCAATTCGTCGGCAGCTTATCGGAGACGGCATTTGAGTGGTACTCCGAACTTCCAAATGATTCCGTAAAAACTTTCGCGGAAATGGAGTTGTTGTTCACCCAACGATTCACAAGTGCTAGTGAACGCACCCCAATAATGGCATTGATCAATGCCAGGGTGAAGCCGGGCGAGACATGGGTTCAGTACACAATCCGATGGCGGAACCTGTGGTTGAAGTGCGAACAACGCATCGAAGAAGCACCAGCGGTGGGCATGTTCGTGGGCACCTTAGACCCTCATGCAACTATTTCACAGTTCATGATGTTCTTCAAACCAACCACGTTTCAGGCTCTAATCGACAAGCTGGCCCAGATGGACCAGATGGGTCATAGACCATCTCCCCCGAAACCGGAACCGCGAAACGAAAAGGGTAAAGGGAAGGCGATCTTCCTTGCGAACACCCAACAGCAGCCCAGTGCCCCAAGACTAACGGATTAATTGGAGGAGAGACGGCGCTATTATAATGAGAAAATGAAGCGCCCTTACTCATTCCCGCGGGATAAAATGAAGAGGCTGTTCGAACTAGCGATGCGCAACAGGCTTATCAATTTGCCGAATCCAAGACGACCATCGCAACCCGGCGAAGTGAATAATCCCAATTATTGCCCTTACCACCAAACGGTAAGCCATCCAATCGAAGATTGTTTCGTCTTTAAGGGATGGATCGAGGATCAGTACCTACAAGGCAAGTTTACGCAGTCTGAGAAGTGGAAAGTAAACCCACCACAACCGCACACTCCTAAGAAGACAGACACACCGGGGGCAACGTGCTCTTTTGTTGAGGAAGCTCCATAGGAGGTGGCTCTTTCGGCCAAAACCAAAAGGATGCTGAATGAGCTCCAGACATGTCCGGCAATCAGGTGGAAGAATCCGTTGGAACCCCAGATCATCGAAGGGATGCTGAAGCCGCGCCCAACTCCAAAGATTGGTGGTAATAGCCAAAGTGCTCACACCCAGCCGTCGAAATCTTCGAAAAAGAAGAAGAAATCCAAAAAGCCCATGAAGCCTAGTGACAAGCACAAGGACCTGCACAAACAGATCGACGCGTTGGAAGAGTATAACCAGAAGGCGCGGACCCCAATCACGCTCCAAGAGTTCCTCAGCCACGTCCTTGAAGACGGAGATGATGGAGAAGACTCGTCGGATGAGTCTGAAAATTACGTGGCAAGTTGCCATGTGATCTCTCACTCGTCGATAGACGAGGAAGAAGCACCTTGCACCGAAAGACTGGGGGCAGGGCCTGGACCGGAACTTCTGTGGCCGACAGACGAAATGATCGACGCATTCTTAAATAAAGCTCTTTTGAAAAGTAAAGCTGATCGGGAGCGTGAGATGGCCATATTTGAAAAGGCCAAGCGTCGGCGACTGGACGAAAGAGTCAAGAAACTTCCGCCGAATCAAGGGACATCCGTCGCGAATAAAAACAAGTTCAAGACGAGGAAAATGTTTGCTAAAGCCATATCGATGGGAATGAAGCTACTACCTTCCGAAGGAAACACTGTTGGTGAAGAAGAGATGCATCCTAGCTATTGCTCATATCATCGAAAGATTTCGTACCCCACCGAAGAATGCGACGCTTTTAAAAGATGGTGGCAGGGATATGTTGTTCACCGGCAACATTTTAAGCGGATGAAACGCAAAACTCGTCGGGAGCGAAGAAATACGACCGAAGAGCGTGGAAGAACTACCGGCAACTGTCGCATGGTTAACGCTGGGGGATCGCGAGTTCTCACGTTCGGGAGCGACTTCGATGAAGAGATGACTCTTGGCCCTCTATTCAAGGAATCCACCTCAGGAAAGGAGGGAGAATCGAAGACCTATGAAAATATCCAGCTGCGTAATCGTACGCTGCCCGAAAAGAATCTCGGATCCGCAAACAGAAAAGATAAGGGAAAAGAGAAGGTCTCTGAAGATATCGCCTTAGATGACCAAGTCGTAAAAGAGCTGACCGCCAAGGACCCGCCAAAGAAAAGTAAGGTGGACTACAACATTCTAGCGCACTTGAGGAAGTTACCCTCACAGCTCAGCATTCTCGACGCCCTTTTACTATCAAAAGAAGCAAGGGACTCATTGATTAAGGCGCTACAAGAGCCAGAACAATTCCAAGCTTTTCTCGCCGAAGAAAAGATGAAGGACGAGCTGGAAGAAGTACACACAGCCGATATTACCTTCGGCGATGAAGATCTCCTCCTTGGGACATGCGAGCACAACCGTCCCCTATATGTCTCCGGATATTGTCACGATATCAAGATAGGCAAAATCCTGGTCGACAATGGGTCTTCCGTCAATCTCCTAAACGTGCGAGTGTTAAAGGAAATATGCATGAGCGTTCAGCACCTCGCTCGTGATAAAATCACCATCTCCAGGTTCGACTTTCAGTCATCACGAACTCTCGCGTCTGTGATACTGACACTGCGTTTCGGACTAATCGTCATGGATATTAAATTTCACGTCATCGATTCCAAGACATGCTACAACGCTTTGCTCGGCCGGCCCTGGTTATACGAGTACAACATCATCCCTTCTACTCAACACCAGTGTATGAAATATTTCAAGGATGGTCTCGAGTATACTGTAACAGGAGAGCTAAACCCATTCTCCGTGAACGAAGTCCGAAAATACGAAGATGCAAAATACTTCTTGCCAGATTTCGAGGACACGGAGAGATGTCATAAACAGGAGAACAAAGCTATCCCTACCATTCCAGTCTTCGGGAGTGATACCGAGGAGGAAGAAGAGATAGTTTACTCGGGTCCGCCCCAGTACAACAAACTAGGACCATCCGCTCCTATGTTGATCTTTGGCAGCGATTCGGAAGATGAGGTCCATGCTATATTCTCTGCTCGGCCTTCAATACAAACCATCGTTGGTGAAGATCAAAGTTTGCAAGTTGCCATAGTTCTGCCCAAGCATCATAAAGAACTAGACGCGCTTGATACCTACAATATGGAAGAGCTGCAGACGTTCTATATCCCTTCCAAGCGAGAAGGCGAAAAGGAAATCCTATTCTACCGATCAGGGGAGACTAAAGTGGAGAAAGAAATCTGGCATGGCGTGGATTCCACACTCGACAGGCTCCAGCCCATCCGTTTGCCTAAATATTACACAGACGGGCTAAGGAGACTCTTGAGACGCCAAGGTATACCCTTTAAGAAAACTGCTCGACAAGCACGGTTCTATGACAGGATCTGGAACGTCCCTGGAACTCAGTGGAAATTGCCCAACGGAAAAATGGAAACGACCGGGCTTAGGTATGTTCGATCCAAGAAATGGGAGCTACTCCGTGACTGTTACGTCATACATGACTTTGATGAAGAAGGGGATGCTCGGTGGGAAGATGATAACCTTGAACCAGAAAGGGCTCCCGCCGTGAAAATGCCTAGTCCGTCGTTTGAAGAACAAATGGACAAGCTTATAAGGGAAGCGAGTCAAAAGGTTTGAGACGACCACAATCGCGAAATGGCCATCTACGAGAAAGCCAGGATGCAACGCCTTCTTCAACAGGCTGCGAAAGATGAAAATGCTCCTCCCTGTCAACCCGTTGTACAAAAAGCCCGACGCAGAGGCAGAAACAAACCAAAGAACGGGAAAGGCGTTCGAGAGCGACAAAGCGGGACCAAGAAGCCACGCGATCGGGAACCGAGCAATCCGGATTCGTCCCTTATAAAGAAGATGAATCGAGCATACTCTTTTCCTCAGAATAAAACACAGAAGATACTTGATCTTGCCATAAGACATCAAATGATTACACTCCCGGAGTCCAAGCACCCTGAGCAAGCAGGCGAAGTCTCTCATTCGGACTATTGCTCCTATCATAGGGCAATAGGACATCCTATTGAAGACTGCTTCACCTTCATGAATTGGGTCGAAGATCAATATCGACAAGGCAGATTCCCTCTATCTAGCAGCTGGAGGGTAACCCCACCGCAGAAGCATGAACCCAAATCCATGAGGGTAGAACCAGATCAACATCGGTCTTGGAAGCGAGCTCGTACCTGCCACGTGATAACGCTATCAGAAGAAGACCCCGACAGTATGGATAATCTCCCCTGGTGCTTCGAAAACAATGATGACGAGGTGATCTCAGAATTTCCACCAGAGGATAATCTTCCCTGGTGCTTCGACGGACCACTATGTCCTAAAACTAGCCGTTGACTGAGATGTCGATAAACTACGGTGGATGGCAACGTCCCAAAGCTGATATATAAAAAAAAAAAGAAAAAGAATAAAAAAAAAGAAGAGAGAAAAAAGAAAACGGTATGTCCATAAGCAAAATGGGTACGGATAAAAACCCGAAAGGGCTCCGTGAGTAAAAACAGCAGGGCTACCGGCGAGTTTTGTGAAAACCCGAAAAGGCGCAATCTCATTAGAATAAAAAAAAGAGAATGAATAAAAAAAAAGAGAAAAAAGAAAACGGTATGTCCACAAGCAAAATGGGCACGGATGAAAACCCGAAAGGGCTCCGTGAGTAAAAACAACAGGGCTGCAGGCAAGTTTTGTGAAAACCCGAAAGGGCACAATCTCGTTAAAAGACACTTTCAAGGTCCTCTCGACTTTGTAAGGAGAAACCACCTGCGTGAGATCCTTACGACTCACAAGGGAGTAACACACTTAGGGATCCCCACGATTCCTAAGGAGAAATTACACTTACGAGATCCTCACGACTCGTAAGGAGAATCCTCTTATGAGACCCTCACGGCTCATAAGATTTGAAAGTCTTAAGCTACAGAGACTTGAAACTGTTCTTAAGCAACCCCCACAACCTCCGATACTGCCCTACAAGCGGCTCAATACTGACCCTTGTATACAATCCACGGGCGCGAATAAACATTTCCCTAACAAAGTCCCATCCGTGACTAGGGATATGTCAACATGGTAAACAACCCTTGTAAGTCCTCTCGACTTATAAGGAGGAAACACTCTTGTAAGATCCTTACGACTTATAAGAGATCATACACTTAGGAGTCCTCACGATCCTTAAGGAGAAAACGCACCTACGAGATCCTCACGACTCGCAGGAAGAAATACCTTTGTAAGACCCTTACAGCTCATGAAGTCAAAAGCCTTAGTCGACAGGATCTTAACCCTGTTTACTAAGCCACCTTTGTTCGAAATCTACAGAGGCAAATGATGATTCGCTCCTGGCAATATCCCAGTAGTAGCGGTGCTGATGCTGAAATCGGTGTCTAATTCTGAGCTTGCAGCGAAAAGCCAGCAAGCCACACATGCATACGAAATAACCGAAATGATGGGGCAACTTGCAGACAAAATCAGCAAGTAAAAATATATGCATGCAAAATAGCCGAAATGATTGGACAACACGCAATAAAAAGCAGCGAGTAAAAATAAAAAAAATAGCCGAAATAATTGGGCACCGCGAAAAATAGCCAAAATGATTGGGCAATCGCGACCTTCGCGATGTAAAAGCTGAAATGATAGAGCATCGCGGAAAAAAATAAAAAAAAATGATGAAATGATTGCCCTACAGGTGATATATGTCAATCCCTGTATACAATCCAGGGGAGCAAACAAAGAGGGAATCACACCCTTCCTCCCCAAGCTTCATCAGAAGGAGAGGCCAAATATCAATGGTTCATAGACAACCTAGAGACCATCTCAACATTCGTCTTATTACAACAGACACAACATCAAGCAAAGCGGAACAGCGGCAACTCCCAGTTCCATGATTCGGCGGTGTACAGATGACCGAGAGTCAAACTCCGACTCCGTGAAATGCGGATAAAGTCAACCTTTCCTGGCTACGTGAAACGCGGATTATGTCACTCCTGACCCCATGGAAAATGTCCAGAGCGGATCCTGGTCCTCGCAGAGCACGGCAATGACCCATGTGAAGCATCCAGAGCGGAGCCTGGTCCTCGCCAAACACGGCAGTGAACCCGTGGGAAGCATCCTGAACAAAATTCCTGGCTACGTGGAAGCGGATTATGTCACTCGTGACCCCGTGGAAAACGTCCAGAGCGGACCTGTTCCTCGCCGAACAAGGCAGTGAACCCGTGGGAAGCATCCAGAGCAAAATTCCTGGCTACGTGGAACGCGGATAATGTCACTTCTGACCCCGTGGAAAACGTCCAGAGCGGATCCTGGTCCTCGCAGAGCACGGCAGTGAACCCGTGTGAAGCATCCAGAGCGGAGCCCGGTCCTCGCCAAACATGGCAGTGAACCCGTGGGAAGCATCTAGAGCAAAAATCGGACTGTAAGGTCCTTAAACTCACGGACTATGATGTCCTTAACCTCGACCGTGATGTCTTAAAACTAACATTGGACTGTGAGGTCCTTAAACTCACGGACTATGATGTCCTTAACCTCGACCGTGATGTCTTAAAACTAACATTGGACTGTGAGGTCCTTAAAGTCACGGACTATGATGTCCTTAACCTCGACCGTGATGTCTTAAAACTAACATTGGACTGTGAGGTCCTTAAACTTACGGACTATGATGTCCTTAACCTTGACCGTGATGTCTTAAAACTAACAACATTGGACTGTGAGGTCCTTAAACTCACGGACTATGATGTCCTTAATCTCGACCGTAATGTCTTAAAACTAACATTGGACTGTGAGGTCCTTAAACTCACGGACTATGATGTCTTTAACCTCGACCGTGATGTCTTAAAACTAACATTGGACTGTGAGGTCCTTAAACTCACGGACTATGATGTCCTTAACCTGGACCGTGATGTCTTAAAACTAACAACATTGGACTGTGAGGTCCTTAAACTCACGGACTATGATGTCCTTAACCTCGACCGTGATGTCTTAAAACTAACATTGGACCGTGAGGTCCTTAAACTCACAGACTATGATGTCCTTAACCTTGACCGTGATGTCTTAAAACTAACAACATTGGACTATGAGGTCTTTAAACTCACGGACTATGATGTCCTTAACTTCGACCGTGATGTCTTAAAACTAACATTGGACTGTGAGGTCCTTAAACTCACGGACTATGATGTCCTTAACCTTGACCGTGATGTCTTAAAACTAACAACATTGGACTGTGTGGTCCTTAAACTCACGGACTATGATGTCCTTAACCTTGACCGTGATGTCTTAAAACTAATATTGGACTGTGATGTCCTTAAACTCACGGACTATGATGTCCTTAACCTTGACCGTAATGTCTTAAAACTAACAACATTGGACTGTGAGGTCCTTAAACTCATGGACTATGATGTCCTTAACCTCGACCGTGATGTCTTAAAACTAACATTGGACTGTGAGGTCCTTAAACTCACGGACTATGATGTCCTTAACCTTGACCGTGATGTCTTAAAACTAACAACATTGGATTATGAGGTCTTTAAACTTACGGACTATGATGTCCTTAACCTCGACCGTGATGTCTTAAAACTAACAATGGACCGTAATGTCCTTAAACTAATTTTACCTTGGTTCAAGGGTACATCTCTTCACTCCTTTGATATTTGTCGTTGTAATTCCTCAACGTCTTCAAAGAGGTGACGGGTCCCGACAACCACACGTTTCACGGACTGTGGGGTCCTTAAACCTATGGACTATGATGTCCTTAACCTCGACCGTGATGTCTTAAAACTAACAGCGGACTGTGGAGTCCTTAAATCCACGGACTATGATGTCCTTAACCTCGACCGTGATGTCTTTAAACTACGGTATCTTGGAAAACGTCCAGAGCGGAGCTTAGTCCTTGCAGAACACGGCAGTGAACTCGTGGGAAGCATCCAGAGCAACCCTTGACTCCGTGAAATGCGGATAAGGGCAACTTCACCCATCACTTGCGGGCCCTCACGACTCGTAAAGGAGCAAATTCTCTTTTGAGATCCTTACGACTTTCAAGAGAAAACACACTGAGGAATCCTCACGATTCTTAAGGATAAATTACACCTACGGGATCCTCTCGACCGGTAGGGAGAAAATTCTTTATGAGACCCTCACGGCTCATAAAGTTGAAAAGTCTTGGGTGACATATCCTAACCCTATTTTCTAAGTCATCACTACCTTACAAAGAGCACAAGATTGATAAATATATACTATTTACAGACCGCACTTGCTAAAATCACATGGTAACAACACAGCAAGGAGAACAAAGCGACAAGGAGAACATTTGATTCGCATTTAATTAAGCGTCCGAGGCATACCCGTTTATGCATGTGCAAAAGATTTAATACGAAAAATAAAACAAGCTGATAGGAGAAACTTGCCATTCATACTGCAAAAAAGTTCTTACAATTATGAAAGCAGTAAACAAAAACATTATCAAAATAATTACAATGGCAAAACCTCAGATCCAGGGCATGGATTGAGGAACTCAAAAGTGACTTTGTCCAGAATTTTCCAGGCCTGACAAACCATCCTAGTATGCTTTCTTTTGCGATCACAAGCATCGGGATCCCCACGGATGTCCTGCACCCTCCGATAGGAAGCAAGTATGGCCGACTGTTGAAAACCCTGGTGCAGGAGATCAACAAGATTGTCTCACCTTCTCTTTGAGATTAGGCTCATTAGATACACCGAGTGCACCTTATCCTCGGCGGCATCCAACGCCCTAAGCGGCATGCCGGTACAGAATAAAGGAAGCGCTTCCCAGATCGCTCCCACAATAAGCTTCAGAAGAGAGGAACGTCGAGGAAGCAGCCGACCATTGTATGCGTCAAAGCGACCCATAATTTCGGCACACTCGGCGTTTATGAATTCTCGATTCTGAGAACGGCCGAGTGAGCAGATGTCTCCGTAAGAGATAATCTCGTCGAGATCATACATATGAGCGTCCATTACTCCTGAAAAAGAAAATCAGCAAAAAAATCAGCGGACAGACTGATTAAGCGAATTCTTATTAAAACAGGCACAGGGAGTTAAACTCCTCGAGAGCAATGCTCTGCAGACAGGAGTGACACCTGTCAAAATCAATTATGAGGGGAATTTAAAGAAATTCCTCGAGAACACTGAAAGCCTTGCTCTGAGAAGGTGATATAACTCATCAAAAAATAAAATTCCATTTTTAATCTTCAAGATCCGTGAAAAAACTCTTAAGAGTTCTTCTATATGATTTGAAAGGAGCAAAGATCCATTAATTAAGAAATCATAAGTAAAATCCTTTTAAAGAGCAAAGCTCTATTAATGGAACCCTAAAAGGATTCTCTTTAGATCTCTTAAGATCCATGGAGCAAAGCTCTGCTAGTGAAACCCTAAATGGGTTTTCTGTAGATCAAAGATCTATTAAGAGCAAGGCTCTGTTAATGGGTAAAACCCTAACTCATTAAAATTTATTAAATTTTTTACCTAAGTTTGAAAAAAATATTTACTCTTGTGAAGTTCTTAAACAAAAGAGCTGCGCTCTGAATAAAAATTCTCAAAGAAGATGATAATCATCTAGAGGACCAAAGGTCCTATTTATAGGCGTTAAGTCGCCTCTTCAACTTCTGAGTTGATCCAAAGGCTCAGATGTTGCCACCGCTGCGTTCACGTGTGGACCACGTAAGCGCAACGGTGGGGGAGGGGCATTTGTTTTCCCCAATCAGAGCAAAACTCTGTTTTAAAAAATGAAGCAACGCTTCTACTTCCCCCAATCAGAGCAAAACTCTGTTCAAATTCCAAGATTTGGACTGAAGCGACGCTTCCTTTCCCCCAATCAGAGCAAAGCTCTGTTTTGAATTTCAAAATTCAAAAATTGAAGCAATGCTTCAGATCCCGTGCACTGCGCGCTGCGTGCCACGTGTCAAGCGCAGACGCGCTAGCGCCAGGTGTGCTGCGCCCTAGGCAGCGCATCCCCAATCAGAGCAAAGCTCAGCTTTAAAATTCAAAATAAAATTGAAGCAACGCTTCAGATGCTGCGCTCTGCGCTGCGCGCCAAGTGTCAAATAAGGTGCGCTAGTGCAGTTGCGCTGCGCTCTGCGCTGCGCGCCACGTGTCAAACACGTGTGCGCTAACGCAGTTGCGCTGCGCACCACGTGGCGAACGAAGGTGTGCTAGCGCAAAGTGCGCCAGCGCTGGAATTAAAAGAATTCCCCACCGTTAGATCAAAAGATCTAATAATAATAAATTATTAATTAATCAGAATTAAAATTCCGTTATGAAAAGATTTTTCAATCTTATTAAAACAAGAAGATTATCTTCTGTAAAACAGAAGCCTTAGGATCAAAGATCCAACGGTGGGAAATATTCCCAGATCGATCAGAGAAAGATCTCTTAAACTGATTTAACAAATCAATTGGCCCTATATAAAGGCCCCAAGACTTCAAGTCTCATATAGAAAAAACCCTCTGCAAACTTTGAGAAAAACTCAAAGAGAAAGAAAGGCAAGCCTTTAGAAGAAAGAAGATCATTTTTTCATCTTTAAAGGTAAAGAATTAATTCTTGAACAACAGAGATGAAATCATCTCGTAAAAAGAAGAAACCTCTTCTAAAAAGATCTTTGATCTATAAAAAAGACCAAGGTCTTTTGATTTAAAAGAAAAGATCAAAAAAGATCTAATCATAAAATAATAAAAAGAAGTAAAATACTTCACTCACAGATCTTTTGATCTATACAGGCAGAGTCTTTTATAAAAACAAGAACTTTTGTTCTTTGATCTTGAGGCAAAGCCTCCTTTGAAGAACATAAACTTGTTCTTTGATCTTAAAATCTGATCAGATGCGCTTTGCGCTATTGGAAAGTGCTTTGCACTGATGAAATGCGCCTTTGCGCTCATTGGACTGGCGCTCAGCGCCAAAACATGCCACGTGTCAACCATAGACACGATCTGCGCTTTGCGCTCCTGAAAATAGCACACTGCGCTCTTGGGTTGGCGCTCAGCGCCAAGCACGCCACGTGTCACTCACTGGTGCACCCATAAACTAATGCAGCACGCTCATAAATTAAAAGTGCAGTGCGCTAACAAACTAGCGCTTAGCGCTAAGCGCGACACGTGTCCTCCTCATGTGCGCTAACCGACAGAAGCACAATGCGCTCTTTGACTGGCGCAAAGCGCCTAGTGCGCCAAGTGGTGCGCTGTCAGAACATACTTTGTTCTGATAAATGCTATGCATTCAATATAAGACCAAAAAATGTCAGAGCCCAATGCTTAGCATTATTAAAAGGGCAGAGCCCAAATAAAGGCCTAACAGGCAGAATAAAAATAAAAAGTTAAACATTTTTTAAACTGGACTTAGCCCAATTCTGGCCATAAGCCATCAATTTAAATTGAACTGAGCTCATCTGCTCTTCCAATCCATTTACACCCGGTTCGAGGGTACATCTCTTTACTCCTCTGATATCTGTCGTTGTAATCCTTCAACGTCGTCAGAGAGGTGACGAGTCTCGACAACCACACATTACTACGGACTGTGGGGTCCTTAAACTCATAGACTATGATGTCCTTAACCTCGACCGTGATGTCTTAAAACTAACAATGGACTGTGGGGTCCCTAAACCCATGGACTATGATGTCCTTAATCTCGACCGTGATGTCTTAAAACTAACATCGGACTGTGAGGTCCTTAAGCCCATGGACTATGATGTCCTTAACTTCGACCGCGATGTATTTAAACTAACATTGGACCGCAATGTCCCTAAACTAATTATCGACCGCCATGCCACTAAACAAAACAATAGAGCCCAATTGCTCTCTTGTCGGATCTAAATGATCCCGTTAAGTTGATCTTAGTTTAAAATTAGACTAAAATATCCTTAACAAACGTTTAAGTTGATCTTAGTCTCAAATGAGGCTAACGTATCCTCAAACCCCCACCCAAATCTAAGAAAGATACGGATTTGGACTAGTCCACGCCCTACGGGCGATAACATAACTTAGTCTCCGTATACAATCCACGGGCAACCAAACACAAAACAAACCCCACGATACGAAGTGACCATATGGAGAAGGAGAAAGTTGTTACCGCGATGCGGTAGCTTAATTAACTGCAGGGGCTTGCGCCTGCAGGGAAGAGCGTTCCTACAATCAAAAACCCCTCAAACGAGGGGGAATCTGACGAAGTCTGCTACATCGGCCGCATCCGTTTAAACCTTCGATACATGGTGCCATAAATCAATTTGGCATCTTCGGAGAGGTGGACGGATAGCACCAATTAGCATCTGCCCCAAGATTCAGGCAAGACGTTCAGTCTTCCCTGTTTCCGGTGGTAAACAATATTAGTTAATGTAATTCAATATATCAAATATATAATTATAAATTAAATTATTAAATAAAAACTTGATTTAATAATCCGGCTATATCACATATAACCGGCTAATATCAAATGTAACAACCTATCGAATCAACACTTGATCCGATAACCCGGCTATATCACATATAACTGTCTGATATTACATATTGCGAGAATAGAATACGGTATCACATACACGTATTAATCTCGGTCCCGCACATATCACATATGTGCTCCTACTTCATTTCGCTTGAACCAGGAAACCTCTGTGTAGGACTCTAAAGACTCGTCAATACGCCGGCAGTAGATGGTGATCATATCAGTCACCCACAAGCCGCAAGCGGTCTGCTAAACGTAACGGCCACCCGGGTATTGAGCGATCATAAGATCAACAAGCAAGCCTGCTCATACTCCTGCGAATCTATCAAGTAACACTATCGTACAGTCCGGTCTCTTCGTCTGATATGTCGCATATCACAGCCTAGGGGTGGTATAACGTCAGACCCCAATAGCCTGATAAGTCATGCCGATGTGAGGCTCATAACGGTTCGAGAAACTACTGATAACACTTACCAGTAGATATCAGCAACCCTGGCCAGGGATTTCATGTTATGGCCAATCAAGCATAGCGCAACATCAATCCCCAATACCGGGAGAGACGAATCACCTCCTATCGCTCATTGCCTCCATGTGACTCGGGACTGTACCCAAAAACCACCGTTTTGCACGATCTCTTGAACGTGGTAAGGTGGAAATCAAAGCACAGTGGGAATCACACAAGACTCTATGACGATCTTGGGTCGACAGACTAACCTGTACCAGTGTCACCAGAGAACTGCTATCTGACGATAGGTATAATACCATCTACGAGTTCTCGGTGAGTTCGTTCAGTGTACCCAGTCTCCACTGAGCACCCGTATACCATCTCTGATGTCAAACACCAATGGATATAGGATCATCCATCGCCCATTATATAGGTTAAGACGCGTATACGCTAGTCTACTCTGGAATATCGATGCACTGTCTCGATACTCCTACGATTAGGAACAATTGAAGGATGTACTTACCGACTACCTCTGCCCCAATACTATGATCTGCATCATAATCCTGATAGTAAGTAGTCATCCTAAGGTCTTTATCAACATGTAATAGAGAGATAATAAGTGTACATATTAAGATAAAGAGCAACCAGATAGCATACTATCATGTTGAGCAAGAAAGTCCTCCCTATATATGTCCAAGCATCTACTACAATATACATCACATGTACAGTAATGGTCTCTAGGGCATACACATAACTAACAATTTCTTAAATAAATTTACTAAGCATATTGAAACAATAATACACAGTACAAGAATAAATGAAGGCTGTAAAGTTTTTCAACTTCAAATATTTACAAGTACATGAGTTTCAGCTGGAAAGTAAATATAGAAAAAAGAAAATGATTAAACATGTGGCATACATAAACTGAAGAAAAGTGAAATTGAGCCAGTCTTGAGTAGCGATCCGGTTGCAGTCTTCCTCTGTGGCCTCCACTTCCTCCGTTTCAACCGTATCTGACGAACATTCCAAGAGAAGAAAAATGTATGGAATGCCCGTCAGCGAACTAGTGCTCTGTAAGTCCCAAGACAGAGTAAGAGTGAAAAGTGATAAGTACATAATAACCATGAAATAATGTTCGCGACGAGTAAAAGTATATGTAAATTGAACAAGGTTATATATACTATAGGTCTCTATATGGTCACTATGTTAACGTTAAGTTCCAAATGTGAATGTCAACGCAACCATAGAAGTATTTATGAGCCCAAGAGTGGGCCCCAGGAGTAAGGAAACACGGGCCCATTTCATGTGTTAACATCGGGGCTCTAGGCTGTGGATGAGTCGACCCGACTGATATTCGAGTAAAATAAAAAAGAGGTTAATACGGGACTCCTGAAACTCCGTTGGATTCATACAAGAAACTATCTTAAACACCCTGAGTATAATATATATATATTATTATTATAAGATAGCCTTAGTTGATTTGATTGGTTGATTGTGATATGTCTTTATCGAAACCAAAGATTGCAAAAGGTGTAGAATAAAGTCAAGTGAGTCGAGTAATATGCGAGTCATGACAATTGCAATCTTGGTTCGAGTCAAGTTAGTTCGAGTAAATTGGGTTTCGAGTTCACGTTCAAGTTTATATTTGATTTTGGATTCGAGTTCAGATATTTTTCATATGTATTAATTTAACTGTTGAAGATCTTATGTTCGGGAGAAATCGGACAACTGCTGCACATCGACGGCAGAATTTTTGTTTTTTTCCAAGACAATTGTCATTGATAACTCCGTTAAATTATATAATCTAAATATGCAAGCACTCACTTTCTCCGGCTCTCTGGGGCTCAAGAGAATTGATCCCACTTAAACCTATATTAATCTAGAGTCCTTAAATATTGTTTGCATATCTCGAGAGGGTTTTATGAAAAAATACTTTAATATGGTTAAAAAAATAAAGCTCGAGAGTGATTTATAATATTTAAAGTTTTCATGAAACATGTATTTTAATTGTTGTGGTATTTTGGTGATAAAACCTAGTTTTTAAAAGTTTATGTTATTTTAATGAAAACTACTTCTTTTGGATACTTGGTGGTATTTTATTAAAATTTTAAAAATATAGTTTCATAATATGTTTTTATTGAAAATACGAATTCATAGTTTTATATAATTTTTCCAAAGATTAGTTTTGTTTAGAAAAGTCGTATTTCTTAAAAACCGTATTTTTATTTTCTTTCGAGAGCGAATACTCCGTGAAGAGTTCTGCATCTCACACTACTATCCCAAGGATGTGCGATAATCCACACCATATATTAGCGGATCCCCTAACGAGAGTTGTAGAGGTGTAATTGCTAAGGCTTTTAAAATATCGATTAAAACAAACCCGTTTTGAAAAAAATGTGGTATTTTAATATAAAACCTATTCTTTAAATAAACCATATATTTGGAATACTGTGCTATGAAACCATAGTGTGCGTGTGGGGTAGGTCGTTATCCCGTGAAGTTTTCCTAAAGGTATTTTTAACAATTATTGAAATACGGGTCATATTAAAGTTCATGGTATTTTTTTGAAAACTTCGTTTTATGATTATTTCATATGGAAATTTTTTGTTAAACTACAAGCTAAATAATGTAAGTAAGGTTAAGAGTAGTTTTATAGTGTTGGTGTGGCTTAATTTACTCATCAAGTGGATTAAAAGATTTAAAAAATCTATTATCGGAGCTAACTCCACTTTGTCGATGTGTTAAAAGAATGCGGTTTGAGTTAAAACGAAAGGAAAGAAGAGGGACATACTAATTATGTAGTGTTAGGAAGAGGTTAAAGAAGAAAGAGGGGGTCTTGGACTCATCGGCGATGCTCCGGTCGTTGGAATTTGATCGCTACTTCCTTTGGCTTACTTAACTCCAGTTGAATGGCCTTAACCCTTCTTGAACTTAGAAAATTTTGAAGAAATTTTCAAAATAGAAGAGAGCCAGGGTATTGGGTGGTATTTATAGGGTAAAAATGAGAGAGGGTGTGAAATAAATTGAATTAAAATAGGTTTAATGGTGTTAATTAGAGAATTGAAGAGTCTCTGTTTGATTGCAGGAAAATCAAACAGTGCAGGAGAGTAGAGGGGAGTCGAAGGGACTTGTGTGCAAAACATGAAGTTAAGTGGAGCCAATCGGACCATCGGCGGTGGGTGGATTGTGAGTTTGGGTGGTCGGATCTTGAGGGTTTGCCTCGAGATTCGTGCTACGTGTCTAGTTTGGTGTTTTTCTTGTTTGATTTTTCTGAAACTTTTCGTTTCTCCGTGTATTGCACGTGTAACTCTTGGGCTTCCGAAAAATTTAAAAAGAAAAATCTTAAAAATAATTGGGGCTGATAGGAGTCGAACACACATGCTATGTCACAACAGTGTAAAGACTTTACCAGTGAGCTACAAATTGCTTCTTTCTTTTATTAAACAAAAATGACTTATAACTCCTATACAGGCTCAAAAACCATTTTCTGTACACTTAAACAAATAATTCTGTACAGGGATTTCAGAGTCGTTACAGACCTTCTCAAGTTGCTTCTAAAGAAAGTGGTGCCAAGTATCTGCTTAATTTCATCAATAATTTTTGAGGAAAGTTTGGGTCTACTTCTTGAAGCACAAGAGCGATGTGTTTCTTACGTTCAAATAATGAAAGACATTGATTGAGAAGCAGACATGCAAGCAGATCGAGAGACTACGAACATGCAATGTGTTAGAATTTTTCAGTGGAGATTTCAATAATTTCTGTCACCCTCAGGTCCTCATATACATGTATTGGTATTTCTAAGTATTTATAAATATTTTAATACTCATATTGCATTTGAAAACATGAATTTCCTTGACAAATATTTGTACTTGAAAATATTTATAAAATTTTTGATAATTTAAAACTAATCGTATATTTTGATAAATATAAAACTTGATTTCTAAACGTAAATTTATTTTACACATTTTTGATAAAAGAATTATTTATGCAAATTTGGGTTTATATGTAATTATTTAAATTAAAGGGGAAAAGTGAAAATTTCACCTATTCTAGATTTTTCTTCACATTTCTTCTCTCTTCTACTTTCTTCTTTTCTTCTTTTATCTTCCATTTGATCTCTCATATTCTCTAGAATTTCGCTCTTTAGAATTCCCCCTTCTTTTTAGATCTCTCCACCTCTCTCTATTTCACCTTCTTTCTCTTTAAAATGCCTCTCCCTTATATCTTTTCTTCCTCTCTCATAATTTTTCTCTAATCTAAGTTTTACCAAATTTTCAAGAAGAAAATGAGAAGGAAATTGAAGATCAAGGCAAGTGTTTACTTATAATTGATTTCTTGATTTATTGCTTACTTTAAAGTAATTGATAACTTAATTAAGTTTTATTATAATTGATTTCTTGATTACTATAGTCAAGAGGTATTAGGCAAGTGTTTATTCTTGTTTGAATCATTTTTAGCTTACCTAATTGATTTGTGTAATTATTTGATATATAATTAGTTATTTGAATACTTGATAGTTTTTTTATGAATATTAACTTGATTAGTTCATGTTATTGATTGTTTAAATTCGCTCTCAATATTCCTCTCATCTCATAATTTTCCCCAAATTAAAGCTTTACAAATTTTCAAGAAGTAAAATAGAGAGAATTGGAGATTAAGGTAAGCAATATAAAGTTATTTTGTTAACTTCGATTATTTTAATAGATTAATTGTTTTAGTCAATATGAAGTTGATGTTTTTATCACTTGTTTGTGTGGATAGTTGATAGTTAGATTGGTTTTGTTTATTTGATTGTTAAATTCATTCTTCCATAGTCACCATATCTAGTATCGCGAGTATACATCACAAAAATAAATAAAATTCATTGGGGCTTTCTTGAAATCCGGTGATCAAGTCACTGTTGGAATAAATTTAAATCTCTAGAAAATTTTAGAACTATTATTTAGGGTTAATTAGACAAATATTGAGGTGTGCACACAAAACGAGGCATTTTTGCCCATGCCTAGCAGCCCAAGTCAGTCCCAGGTCGGCCCAAATGTCAAGTTGGGTTTTAGGGTTTTCTCATGGTCTAGAACACTTGAAAATCTTTTCAGTTTTATATCTCAAATTTCTTAAATCAAGTATTGAGATCTGGAATAGTTTTAGCTTAGGTTATTGATTTCGGTAATCCATGATTCAAAATTAAATCATGTCTACATGTTGATTATGAGAGGTTAATCCTAAATTTGGCACCCAAATAGCGTTAGCCAAAGGTTATGATCTATGCAAGTTTAACCGGCATCAACTATAGATTCATATATATTTAAGTTGAACTACTTGACTTGACTTGATACTCTTTGTATGTGTGTATCATGTCACGGTACAGGTGAATATATAATTCTTGTCATGAAACATGTGTGTGTATGTATGTACACACACACATGTTTCATGACAAGAATTATATATTCATCTGTATCATGACATGTAATACACACACACACACACACTTCAAGACATGATTTGTATGTTTGTGAGTTTCATAACACAACACAGATACTCGAACAATGATGCATTACATGGTACAGTTACCATCGATTATTTGTTATAATTTGTTAATATATTTACTGTTTCATGACATGAAAAGTTTACCTGAACATGATATATTTATTTGAGCACTGATACAATTTTCCTGATACAGTTCCAATTATTGACATTGACATGAAATCATGATTTAACTTATCTAATTCCATAAATAAAACTGATACAACGGGGGTGGGGAAAGGACTTGATAGACTTGGTTAATAGTTTTGGAAAGTTTATTTATGGTACCAAATGTAGGACCCAACCATGGGGGTCCGGGCAGTAGCTGAACTACCGTAATGTCACTATTATTATTATTTCTCGTTAGGACCAGCCATGGTGGTCCGGGTAGCTCACTACCATAATGTTACTGTTTTTCTACTCCATGAAAATGTTTTTAAATGTTTTCCGAGCTGTAATACAGTGTACACTGTAGTGCCTAGCGGTGCGTCCTAGGTTCAGCTCTAGGAGTAATGGGGCCATGATCCTGAGTATGTATGGGATACTTTCCATTGTTATTTGCTGGATATCAGGATCTTTAACAAATATAAAAACAAACTATCTAAAACTTGACGTAAGAAACTACGTATACTCGGGTGCTGGTATAGGACTGTACCGGGGTATATGTGTGGCAGTTCATGTTCACAAACTAAATAAAAAAACTAAATAATAAGCTATTTAAACTTACTTAAACAACTACATATACTTAGGTGCTGGTATGGGACATGACCGGGGTATATGCGAGTCTTTTCATGTTTATGTTATATTGACACTCAAATTCCATATTAATAATTGATATTCATTTTTAGTGATTCATGCAACACTCATATTATTACTTGATACATAATGGTACTTAGCTTGTGTGATTTCATGTTACTAGTTATTGACTTGATACTAGTTTATTACTGTACTTAATACTTGTTACCGACATGATCTTTCTGTTGAATTGACTAGTGGTTTACTGGTGAATGGAAAAGTAAGAATACTCGTACTCTTGGATGATATCTACGCTACGCCTATTGTTATCGTGTTTATCGTGATCACTGGATACTGGTTACTGGTCACTGGATACTGGTTATATTTGATATGGACGTGCCAGCTAGTCATGGGATACCCTTAATTATGAGCACCCTTACAGTCCATTTGCACAATACTCCTCTAGCCATCTTCACATATTACATTTTAAATCCACATCCATATACATTTTTATTTTAAACTATGTCCATATGCATTTTATTTATACATTATATCCCTGTAGACACACCTGTGCACGATTTCCTTCATTTTATAACTTGTTAGGTCGCTTTTTGACGACCCTGGGCTTGCATGTCTAGATATTGAGGATCAGACGGCTGATGTTCTGCATTACTAATTAGGATTGTCTTCATAGTGTCTCGAAGACAGATCATCAGGTTTATCTTATACCGGGTATCTATTTCTTCCATTTGTATCCTGATATCTTGTATCTTCCATGTTTATTAAATACATCTTATTTTTTCCATATTCCATTCTTCTATATTTAACTTGATTTATTTCTTAGCGTGTGGTACTTGATGCATGAATCTGTACAACTACTCATTTGTGTTAGTTGATATTTATATATATTTGAGCTGCTCAAGTTGATATCGGTGGCTTAGTATATATGACGGGAGTAAATCCATTTTCTGAATATACGTGTTTGCCTTCAGTCGCGTACTCTACCCCGTATTTTGTTGTGGGTCCACTATTTCCTGTATTGAGGGGTAGGGGAGTGACAATTTCTGCAAAATTGTTGGTATCGTTCGGCATATCGTTGTCTACACACCACAGCAGAATGGAGTCGTGGAGCATATGAACCAGACACTTTTGGAGAATGCTCGGTGCATGTTGTCTGATGCAGGGCTCGGTAAGGAATTTTGGGCAGAGGCGGTGAACAAGAAAAGCTTCATTGTGAATCGGTCACCTCATACATCGCTATATAGTAAAATACCGGAGCAGGTATGGTCTGAGAAGCACATCGATTATTCTACATTTCGAGTGTTTGGTTGTCCCGCATATGCACATTGCCGTGAAGGCAAGTTGGATTATCGAGCGAAGAAGTGCATATTTCTTGATTATGCTACCGGCGTTAAAGGTTATAGGTTGTGGTGTTCGGATCCTAAGTCACCAAAATTTATGATTAGCAGAGATGTGAGTTTTGACGAATATGTTATGTTGAAGCCGAAGAATTTAGAATCTCTAAGTAAAGAAGATTTAAGGAAGGATGAGCCGGACGTTGAAATTGAAGTCGATGAAAGCTCAGTTTCACAGGAGATCTCTCCTTCACTATCGTCTGATAAAACTCATGATGATCAGTCCCAAAATGAGGAGTATTTACTCGCTCGAGACCGACAACGAAGGGAAATTCGACTGCCACAAAGATATGGTTATGATGATCTAGTGCTTTATGCGCTGTCTGTTGCAGAGATATTTGATAGTAGCGAGCCGACGAGCTATTAAGAAATTATTTCATCTGATGAGTCAGCTCGTTGGCTAGTCGTTATGAATGAATGGATTGAGTCTCTTCACAAGAATCTTACATGGAAGATTGTGAAGCCCAAAGAAGGAAGAAACTAGTTGGTTGCAAGTGAGTTTTCAAGAAGAAAGAAAGAGATCAAGGGGTTTTGGATACTCGTTATAAGGCATGATTGGTAGCTAAAGGCTAATCGCAGGTTCGGAGAGTTGACTTCAATGAGGTATTTTCTCTGGTTGTAAAACATACCCCTATACGTGTCTTGCTCGATTTGGTAGCTATGCAAGATTTATAACTCAAGCAGCTCGATATGAAAATTGCATTCTTGCATAGTAATTTAGTAGAGAAGATCTACATCCAACAACCGGAAGGTTTCGATATTGAAAGCAAGGAAGACCACATTTGTTTCCTAGAGAAGTCTCTTTATGATTTGAAATAGTCACATAGACGTTGGTATAAGAAATTTGACTCATTCATGATAGATATTGGGTTTACGAGAAGTAAGGGCGACGGTTGTGTTTATTGTAAGAAGTTCGCTGATGGTTCTTGTTTACCGTCGGAAACCGGACTGAGGCACGGGGAGCGTGTCCAGCCTGAATATGAAGGTAGATACTATATGAAACATATATCTATCTACCTCTTCGAAGATACCAATTCGATTTATGACATCATATATCGAAGTTTTGGTTGAATTCGACCGTTGTAGCTGAACTATTAGATTCCCCCTCAATGATGTAGTTTTTATTATTGTGCGGACGTTTTTTCCTATAGGTGCAAGCTCCTGCAGTTAATTACGTTATTGCCACGCGATAACAACTTTCTTTACTCCATGTCTATCACTTCATGTGTTGTGTTATGGTTTTATTATTTTGGGGTTGCCCTTGAATTGTATACGGAGATCAATATATATCGTCGCCTGTAGGGCGTGGATTAGTCCAAATCCATACATATTAGATTTAGGGTAAATTTAGGTTACATATCTCATATAAATGAGGTCCATCAGTTCAGGTGATACTTGAGTTTGATCTAAGGATCGTTGGTCGTATATGGGACTAAGATCATCTTTGATGATATGGGTTGAAGGTCGTTAGTCGTATACGAGACTAAAATCAACTCGGAAACAGTGAGCATATGGGCTCAATTGATCATTTGATCATATATGGATAGCCCATGGATAGTATACAGTAGTCAATATGGAGACAGTCTGCAAGGCAGAATAACAGTTTAGGGACATATCGGTCCATCTTTCAACTCGTGCGCACGTGTATATCACGTGGCAAAACGAATGATGTGAACATCTAAAAAGGGATGCGCCCAATATTGGGGTGCGATTATGTTTGAAGGCATTTATATTTCCTCCAAAGATATATACATATATGTATACTTTCATAAAGCCGGAGCTCTGTTGTTCTTTTATCTGATGGTGCGCACGTCTATATAAGGTGCACATCTTTTTGGGGTGTGCATATGTATAGGGGGCGTATCAATATGAGGTATGTATCTGTATGGGGTTAAGTCGCTCCTTTTCTTGAAAAAATTTCATATCTTTCAAGAAATTGGGACGAAAGAGGACTCGTTGGTTATTGGAACCCTCCACCTCTCTGAAAAAGCCGAGAGATTATAACGCCGTATATCAGAGGTGCGGATAGATGTACCCTTAAACTAAATCCCGTATATGAGGGAAGAGAACATGTTAGAGAATGTAGAACTTATAATGATCGTTAGTCTTATATGAGACTAAGATCAACTTAGGTAACATAGGTTAAGAATCATTAGTTATATATGGGACTAAGATCAACTTAGATATCATGAGCATCTTTTTGAAGAATCTTTAGTCGTATATAGGACTAAGATCAGCTTAAAAAATATGATTAGGAATCGTTAATTTTGTTTTAGATTAAGATTAATTTAAACATTCAACTAAGGGTCATTAATCATATTTGGGACTATGTTCAACATAGGTATCATGATCATATGGGCTTAATTGATCTTAAGATCAAAAAATCTTAAGTTTCAGGGAATCGGCCAAGGAGTATGGTGTGGTGCACTTATATTAGCGCACATCATCATGGATGCATTTCCAATGGCACATGCCTATCGAAGCATGGTTCTCTGGTGCATGCCACGTGAAGCGTTTATATTGGCTCATACATATTGACCTATGAAGGAATGTCACTGGGACATCGGCGCATATTTAGATTGGCGCATGCTATGTGTCGCATACCCATCATTGCATGCCCATTGACATTTGGGTCTCTGGTGCATGGACTTAAGTCCTCAGTATATGGATCATTGGCTCATAGGCTATTGGCTCTTGCCATGTGGCGCATTCCCATTAGCCCATATGCCTCTGGCGCATGCCACGCGTGATTCTTCTTCAGAGATTAATCTCTATCTTTTGAAACTTAAGTTTCAGGGGAGCTTAAGCTTCTGTTAATGGCTATTTAAGCCATTAACAACATCAATATCATGATTTTCATGATCTTATAATTTTTTATGCTCTGTCCATATGGGGACTATCTGAAGTATAAACTTCATCATCTTTTTATAGGGATCTTTCAAGCCATTTGGGTTCTGTTCATCATATTCAGGAAGAAAACTTATGTTTTCTCTAAGCCCTAAATCTTAATATCAATATCCCTCCATGAGAGATGATCTTGACTTAAGGATCTTAAGATCTAAGAAGAACTTAAGTTCTTACAAAGTTTAACCTTCTTTTATATGAAACTTAAGCTTTTTTTGATAGAGATTGATCCACTATTTACCTCGGTTTTTGTGGAGAAGAAAGATGGCAGAGAGCAAGCAAGTTTAAGTTTTTGATCTCAAGTTTATGGGGAGGTCGGCTGTATTGAGAATTGATCTCATGTGTTCTTTATATAAGGGATGGATTTGTTTTGGGTAAGTAGAGAAAATTTATCATTTATTTTTCTCTAATTGTTCTTAAGATCAGTCTGGATTCTTAAGTATTGTTGGATTTTGATCCAAGGGTTTTTATTAACTCAATTGGTATTTTCTTTGTTTAGAAAAATACCTGATTGATTTATTTGTTGATATTATGTGTATATTTCTTTTTAAGAAAGATATAGGAAATTAATTTCCAAATATAGCTTAAGCTATAATGAAGCGAGAGCTTCAATGTTCTGGCGCATTTATGCTAGCGTCAGAGGCATTGGCGCATGCTTTAGGCAGCACTAAACAAGCATTGGCGCATGTTTTGAATAGCGGCAGAAAACTTAAGTTATTATATGAAATATTTTTGTAGGAACAATGCTTTATTGGGTACACTTGCGCATGACAAGTATGTGCGCATATGCTTCGCACATGTCGCAGCCTATCTCATGCATCAGCTTACGCGTGTGCATGTATATTGATGCGCATGTCATCAAAGTGATTTTTTCACCATGTGTGCACTTGATACATGCTTACACAAGTGCCCTTATTTTTTTTATGATAGGTGCGCACCTAGTATATTTGTGCGTCAAAATTAGTGTGAACAAATTCCCCCGCTACTTTCCCCACGTAAGTATGTACATGGGTTAAGTAGTGTAAAGCAACACCTCGCCATAGATTTGATAGCTTAAGAGACATATTTAGATCCCTTCCAACTAAACCTTTTTCCATCTTCATAAGCCGTAAGGGTCTCATGAAGGCATTTCTTCCTACGAGTCGAGAGGATCTCGTAAATGTATTTGCTACTTAGGAACCGTGGGGATTCCTAAGTGTACTTCGCCTTTGTGAGTCGTAAGGATCTCACTCAGATATTTTCTCCTTACGAGTCGAGAGAACACATAAGTGGCTTCTTCCCATTGGTAGCTTGGTTAGCCAATGGAGAATGTCTTGGATACAACTTTGTTGTATATGGCCCATAGATAATATACGGTAGTCAGTATGAAGACAGTCTGCAGGACAGCGATGGCTTAGAAAGCAGCTTTAAATCCTTGTCACCTAAGGTTTTTCAACTTTATGAGCCGTAAGGGTCTCATAAAATTAGTTCTCCCTACGAGTTGAGAGGATCTCATAGGTGTATATTATCCTTAGAAGTCGTGAGGACTCCTAAGTGTCTTTTCTCTTGAGAGTCGTAATGATGTCACAAGAGTGTTTCCCATTTATGAGCCGAGAGGACCCGTAAGTGATTTCTTTTCCATGCTGTTTTTGCTGGAATGGCTTAACTTAGTTTATTTACTCGTTCCGGAGCGTTCAATTTACCCTTCCCTTAGGCATACGGATAAACTCATCCTAACGTTAGACATACATAACCCCTTTTATCATAGGAGTCCGTTATATTTGTGGTGCTGGGTTTAGTCCATCACACCGTTACGTCAGCTAATTTCTTCTCGATCAACGTCTACTCGGGTCGCTGGTTCGAGTAGCCGCGTACTTGCTGTATCACCCAACCCTTCCGATGCAGGATACAAAGTCTCAAGTAACCTTCTTAGGCTGGGATATTCATGTTGCCATTAGAGGATTCAGTGTTAGACGTTTCAAGTCAATGTCGTGCACTCCACGTGTTCGCAGGGAGGCAGAAATGGCAAAAAATGATTTTTATGGGCTTCGCAACACCGACTAGAACCAAGGATCAATCATAAATACTAGCTAGTAAACTACTTGAGGTTTAACCACTCAGAAAGAATGTTATAACTCAAGATACAAGTCCTTCGGGTCTTCTCCGCTGTCCTCCTTGTCATCGTAGGCTCCGAGGATCGATCCAGATCGTAGCTTCGTCATCGGCTTCCTCAAGTCAAAGACGATCCACCCGAGAGTCTATAGTCCGAGCTCCTACCTCAAATCCGAGGTAACTAAAGCAACTAGCTTGCTAAACTAGATGGCCTAGGTGATGTAGAGAATGAAGATGGATTTATTTGTCTCTTGGAACCCTAGTTTACTCAACTCATGAGACCTTAAGGGTTGAGAGGAAGAAGAAGATGGAACTTGAGGAAAGAGAGTATTTTCACAAATGATAATTGTGATGGCTCTCTTGATATGACCATAAGCATGTGAAGAGAAAATATCCCACCAAAAATATCTAGTGCCAAAAATATCTCACAAAATATCTAAGTCAAATAGTCAAACCAAGTCAAATAGTCAAACCAAGTAGCCATGCTTGAATTATCATATATCAATATAACAATATATTTCCTATACCTCATAATTGTTTTAATCATATAAATAATCAAAACCCTAATGATGTGTCTTTTTCTATAAGCAATCTTGAGTAATTACAAAAATGCCCATCTCATCCGTATATACATACCTGCATCCGTGTTCCGAGAAACACGAATACAAAGAGACGAAACTGATCCATCAATATAATACTAGGATCTGGCTTAAACCAAAGCCCACTAGTATTATCTGCCCGAATATCATACACGCACAAGTGTACATACGTGATTGAAGCCCTGCCGTAAAACCATACGACCTCTACATCTTTCGCCCGATGCAGGGAAACTCTTTATGTGGGACTCTAAAGACTCGACAGTACGCTGGCAGTGGGTTTAACCACAAGACGCAAGCGGTACTAGCTGAACGTAACGGCTATCCAGGTATCTGTCGATAAGAAGGCCGATGAGCAAACCCATCCGAACTCCTACTGAGCCTGAATGTGACAATTTCCGTACAGTCCAGTCTGTTCATCTAAGAGTATCGCATATCGGGCCTAAGGGGCGGTAATCGTCAGATCCCTAATAGCGCAATAAGTCATGACAGAGTGTAGCCCAAAACACCCTGAGAAACTACTGGAATATCTACCAGTAAATCTCGCTTGCCCTGACCAGGGACTTTGTGTAATGGCTCTCCGAACACAGCGCGATATCAACCCCCAATACCGGGAGAGACGAATCCTATCTAACCGCCACAGCCTCTAAGTGCTTCGGGACTGCACCCAACTACTACCTGTTTGCATGACTCCTTTCAGCCGTGGTAGGGTAGTAATCAAAGTACAGTAGGAACACACTCGAGGCGAAGTAGCAGTGTCAAGTTGACGGACTAAGCTGTACTCATGTCACCTGGGAACTACTACCCGACGATAGGTATAATACCCACCAAAAGTCCCTGAAGAGTCCTGTCCAGTGTACTCATAACCTAATGAGCATCTGCATAATATCTCCAGTATGACGTACTAATAGCTATGGGACAGACCATCTCCTCTGCTGGGATGAGAAGCGTATACACTAATCTATTCTGCAGTATCGATGCCCCTTCTCGATAATCCTATGACTAGGGACCTGTATAAGGATATGCTTGTAGACTACCCAGCCCCCACTAGTGTGACTGCCATCACAACGCTGGTAATCTAGAAAAGATCCTAAGGGCTCTACCAATATTTATAAGCGGTATGCTAAAATAAACACATGCACATATTTAGGTAGAAACAAACCAAGTAGCATACTACTATTATGAGCAAGACTATCAATACAACTGTGAATATCCTAAACTTCCATTAAGTAATATACAAACCAGTATGATACAATAATGGCCTGTAGGGCATGTATCACTAACAAACGTCACCATGGCGCTTTCCTTTGAGGTCGGACTCCATTCTTCGAGTCCCAGGGAAGTCATAGCTGCATCCGTCTGAAGTGGGATAACATCCAATGGTCTTTAAGTATTGTATATCTTTCCATTAAGACCTGAAGCTAAAAATATGCCTTCACTTCACTTTTTAGTTTGATGATGTCGCGCTGATTCTTCACTGAAGTAGGGTAGACATCCATTTGATCTTTAGGCTGTATATATCGCCATTGAGATATGGAGTTAGGAATTTGCCAACACTTCACTTTGATTTGACCCTTTAGTCCTTATTGACGTTGCGTTTGCATCCTGATGGAATGAGAAGGAACGTTGAGATTATCTCTTTGCTGTAGATGTTGCCATCAAGATCTGGAGTTAGGAATTTGCCAACACTCTACTCTTGCTTTAGCTCTTAGAGCTTCATTGACACCATGTCTGTACTCTGATGAAGTAAGAGGGATTTCCAAATAGTCTCTAGGCTGTATATGTGTCATCAAGACTTGGTTCTTCATTTGGCAAAGCATAGTCGAAAATACACTTTCCTTTCTTTCATTTGTGCCCGTGGATTGTATTCAAGAGTCGGCATTGACCTACTTACAGGGAAAAAATTCCATATATATTTCTTTTCTTATATCCATGATACTCTATCATTTTAGCTTTTCTTATCGCGAAAGTCGCGATTGCCTAATCATTTCGGCTATTTTATTTTATTTACTCGCTGATTTTTATTGCGAGCTGCCTAATCATTTCGGGTATTTTATTTTATTTTTACTCGCTAATTTTCATTGCGAGCTACCTAATCATTTCGGCTATTTTATATGCATATATTTTTCCTGCTTGTTGATCTTTATTGCGAGTTGGGGACTTAGAATCTGATACCAGCTTTGGCATCAGTATCGCTACAACTGGAATATTGCCAAGAGTGACTCATCATTTTCCATTGCCTGTAGGACAAAGGTGGCTTAGAAGGCAGGTTTAGATCCCTGCTAACTAAGAATTTTTTCATCTTCATAAACCATAAGGGTCTCATGAAGGTATTTATCCCTGCGAGTCGAGAGGATCTCATAGGTGTATTTTCGTCATAGGGGTCGTGAGGACTCCTAAGCGGTATTTTCTCTTGCAAGTCGTAAGGATCTTACAAGAGTATTTTCTTCTTGTAAGTCGAGAGGACTCATAAATGTCATTCACCATTCGGAAAATATCGTTTGCTTTTGGTGAGACCTTGTCGGAATATATTTTGTTTGTGCTTGTGGATTGTATATAAGAGTTGGTATTGAACTACTTGTAGGGCATCTTGGAGGATATGATGGCTTAAAAAACATGTTTAGATCCATGTAACCTAAGACTTTTTAATTTTATGAGCCGTGAAGGTCTCATAGAAGGTATTTTCTCATTACGAGTCGAGAGGATCTCGTAAGTGCATTTTCTTCCTAGGAATCATATAGATTCCTAAGTGTGTTTTTCTTTTGCGGGTCGTAAGGATCTCACACGGGTGTTTTCATAAAATCGAGAGGACTTTGCAAGTGTACATTTTTTATGAGTTTGCGCCCTTTTGGGTTTTCAAAAGCTCGCCGGTAGTCTTGATGTTTTTACTCACAGAGCCTTTTCGGGTTTTCATCCGTGCCCATTTTGCTTGTGGACATACCCCTTTTTAACGGTGGAATTCTCGGATGTAGTTTCCCTGCAGGTAACCCAACATCGCTTGCTGGTAGGACTTGGAAGAGATATGGATCGTTTATGCCCGTGGATTGTATACGGTAGTTAATATGGAAACTAGCCGTAGGGCATAACATCTTTTTGGACATACTATATTTTGGAGGACTGCATCATCGGTTGAGCTTCATAGCTGGTAGGACTTCAGGTGCAGCCTCACAGGTGGGACTTGAGTTGCAATCTTCGCCGGTGAGACTTCAGATTCATTGTGGATCTCAAGGAGCCCATAGGGCAATATATATTTGGAAAATCATGGTGGAGATACATATTGCTCATGCCCATGGATTGTATATGGTAGTCAATATGGAGACAAACTGTAGGGCAAGATGCCAGTTTAGGGATATAGTGATCCATGGTGTTTGTTTCAGTTGGGGAGTTATATAACTCGTCCCTTCTACTGCTTACTTGATTAGGCATTATTGTCTAGTCTTTTCATAAATGACCATTTCACGCCTTAGGCTATATTCACCCTCTTGGACTAATTCTTTTATTATCGCGTCAATCAAGTTGTCTTGCAGGAAATACATAGCACTTTGCACGGTACCTACTCTTTGCTCATCAGTGTCTCTTTCTGACGCTGATGGGGCATCTTCTTCATATACGAAGAAATGATATACCATGTGGCTACTTTCCACATGCTCCTTTTCTTCTTCTGCCAAGTCTTCTTCTTCCTCCACCTCGCCATGTTCGAAGTGATGCTGAAGAAACTCTTCGAGATGATTGGTGATTGCGCTTTCTGGTTATATTTCTCCAGCGCGTCGATATATATTTGTCCGGTTGTCTAAATATTCGTCAGGTTGGACAGGCTTCTTAGTCTTCTTCTTCTTTTTCTTTGGAAGAATTAACTTGAGTATTCGCGTCCCAATCTTTTTCCAAGGCTACGCGGTCATTATTTTGAAGACCGGTTCCTTTAGGGCTGCTCATTTGTTGTTGAGTATTGGAGACAAATGTCGTCTTGCTTTTGCTTTTGTTATTTCATAAATCTTCACCAGAAGAGGAAGAGGCTTGACCCATCTGATCCAACTGAGATAATTTATCGAAAAGTTCTTGAAATAGTAGGCTTGGAAAAAGGCCATGAATGGGTACACCCATGAATGTCGGTGAATAGTAGCTACAAACATTATGATGACTGTAGTTTCGTCGATGTGCTACTCGCATTTAGACCAAAGGTTCCGCCACCGGATAGCATAATGAACCTATGTCTCGTTTGGTCTGACCTTTTCATTGATCAACGCCGTCATGATAGTGCATTCACTTGTACTAGCGAATCTCTGGCAGAATAGCATTTCCATTTCATCAAAATTCTTCACGGAGCCATCAGGAAGCCCTGAATACCATTCAAAAGCAGTACCTGACAGACTATTAACGAACCGATGGAGCAGCAGCATATCATCTCCTGCAGTGTTGGCGTACATAGATTTAAACAGCATGATGTGTTGGCGAGAATTCCCGGTCCCATTGTATATATGGAACATATGAAATGTGTAACCCAGGGGGTTTTGCCTATGGTCGTAGCATGTCGGATACGGTCGACCGGTCTTGACTAGCTTATTCGCCACTTCGCAATTATAGTGAGCTTTGATATGCTGAACGATATATTCGTCCAGCTTTTTTTAGAGACCATTCCCTCCTTAGTCGTTGATGGGGCTTTTTGAGGATTGAAAATATCTCCTTTATCATCAATAATGACCACCGATGGTTCATCTGCCGGTGGTTGGGATTGTTCCATCATTCCAGCCATGTTCTAGATCAAGAGGGCCATTTTGTTCATATTATCGGTCATCTCTGCCGCTTCCTTATCTTTTTCCTTGAGAATGCGCTTCAGGTAATCAATGTCAGACTCCTGCTATGTCCTTTCTTTATATGTGTCCTCCCGATTTGCATTAGGTGGTGGAATAACGAGTTGTGCCGCTTGAGAAAATATCTCCTGCAGTTTTTCATATTACTGCTGAGCCTTTTTCAGAGACTGAGTATGCGGCCTGTGACTAGCAGAAGCACGACTTTCATCTTTAGAGCTCACCATATGGGCTGTATGAACTATCATGCACTATAGCTTAGGGCGTTTAGAATCTCGACCCTTAGAGTTTTCCTCAAGCACTTGAACTTTCTTTGGTCTCTCTCTTTTATGAAAAGCCACTTTAAGAGGAACCATCATAGCAGGAACCTCTTTGTGATGTGTCCCCTTTTTATTTGGAGAGGGAGTTGTCTGTGTTTGGTTAACACTTCATTCGTTCGAACTCAGGAGAAGAGCTGCAGACAACGACGGAGTTCTTCACCTCCTTCCACACCTTATATATAGATGCAGAAATTCTTTTTGGGGAGCAAACTGGAATTTGCTCTCCTTGGATCTCCATAGGCTATGGAGACTTCTTCAATACCGTGGTGAGGGATTTTGTCTGACCCTTCGCAGCAGTTCGAACCTATTCCCGGTTGGAATAGCAGCATTCACCATTGGAATTGGAACAAAGGGAGTCAACCTTGATGGGGAACTGACCCCATCTCATCTTACTTGACGCCTATGGCGACGTCGGGTATTTCCCAAGGTAGGCACCTCCTTTTCTTACGGGGTTTCTTTATCATGCCCCCTGCATAGCTTGACACCTTCGATAAGAGTCATTCGGTGGAAAACCGACACCTTCTGGACTTCCTCCTTCGACGTTGAGGCATCGAGAGTAGGAGGTGGTAGTATAGAGATAAAGAAGTGCCCATTCATGTCTTCAGTCATATGCACCGCAGGGATGCAAAACATTGGGGCTACGAGCGGCCCGTAGTTGATTCCTCTAGATGGGGCAAAGCTTGAATTGCAGTGAGTGCAATTGAAAGCCATTGATCTTTGCATAGATACGAAATGCCAGCTTTAGCATCATACTACCCAAAGGCACTATAAATATATATACCGCGATATTGTTTGCGAAAAACACGACACACGAAGTGTGGAGTGGAAAGAGAAAAAGTTACCACCGGGCATGCCAAAATCTGTTTACCGCCAGAAACCGGACTGGGGCACGGGGAGCACGTCCAACCTGAATGTGGGGGAAAATGCTAGATGGAACATATCTATCCACCTCGCCGAAGATACGGAGTTGATTTATGATACCGTATATCAAAGTTTTGGATAAATGCGATCGTTGTACCTGAACTATCAGATTCCCCTTCAATGACGAGGTTTTTATATATCGTGGGGACGCTTTTTTCTGCAGGAGCAAGCCCCTGCAATTAATTACATTATCGCTACGCGATAACAACTTTCTCTACCCCCTGTATATCATTTCATGTGTCGTGTTATGATTTGTTTATTTTGGGGTTGCCTTTAGATTGTATACGAAGACTAATATATATCATCGCCCATAAGGCGCAGATTAATCCAAATCCGTACATATTAGATTTGGGGTGAACTTAGGTCATATATCTTATATAAATGAGGTCCATCAATTCAGGAGATACTTGAGTTTGATCTAAGGATCGTTAGTCATATATTGGACTAAGATAAACTTAGATGATATGGGTTGAAGGTCGTTAGTCATATATAGGAATAAGATTAACTCAGAAATAGTAAGCATCTAAGCTCAATTGATCATTTCACCATATATGGATAACCCATGGATAGTATATGGTAGTCAATATGGAGACAGTCTGCAGGGTAGAATAACATTTTTAGGACATATCGGTCCATCTTTCAACTTGCACGCACGTGTATATCATGTGGCGAAGCGAATGATGTGAACATCTAAAAAGGGATGCGTCCAATATTGGGGTGTGATTCAATTTGAAGGTATTTACATTTCCTCCAAACATATATACATATACATATATGTATACTTTCATAAAGCCGGGGCTCTGTTGTTCTTTTATTTGATGATGTGCACGTTTATATGAGGCGTACCTCAATATGGAGTGCATATTTGTATGGGGTGCGCATCAATATGAGGGGCGTATCAATATGAGGTGCACATATGTATGAGGTTAAGGCATTCTATAAGTCGATGTCACACACCCTATGCACTTATGGGGAGGCGGAATTTACAAAAAAATGATTTTTCATACTTTGCAACACCGACTTTAACTCCAGGATTTTAACAGAAACCTTAACTAACTATCCTACTAGGAGGTTCTAACTACTATGTTATTATTTATACCTCCTTGATTCTGGTCCTTCGGGTCTTCTTCTCTTCCTCTCCTTGAGCTCCTCGAAGATCCGGATCGCGCTTGATAGTCGGCCTCCTCGTGTCGAAGATGATCCATCCGAGAGTCTATACTTCAAGCTCTAACCTCTAAACCGAGGTAACTAAGATACCTAGTTTGCTAAGCTAGGTACCTTAGAAGATGTAGAGTATCTAATAGAGTATTTAATCTCACTTGACCCTATAGTTCACAACTCATGTGAGGGATTAGGGTCTTAAGGAAGAAGGAGATAAAAAAATGGAAAGAGAAAGTGAAACCACAAATGAACTAGGGTAAAGTCAAGTGAAGATTGGCTCCTGCACTCATCTCACTCAAGCATGCAATATTTTTTAATTGAAAATATCAACCATGCTTGAATAGTGAGTCTAAACCAAAAAAATAAACCATGAGCCATGCTTCACTCCATGCCACAAATATCTCCATTTTCCACCTTATTAATCTATTTGCAAAATAGCTAAATCCAAATAATGAGATGTCTCCTTCTAGAAGTATCTCTTGTGAAATTACAAGAAATCCCTCACCGTATATACATACCCGTATTCGTATTCCGAAAAATACGAATACAATGAGATAATAATAATCCAATAATATAATACTAGAATCCGATTTAAACCAAAGCTCACTAGTATTATCCGTCCGAACAACATCCATCTAGCCAGTACACGTATGTGATTAGAACCCAGCCGTAAAACCATACGGCCTCTACATCGTTTCGCCCGAAGTAGGGAAACCCTCTGTATAGCACTCTAAAGACATGACAGTACACTGGCAGTATGTTTAACCACAAGTCCGTCAGCAGTACTAGCTGCACGTAACGGCTACTTAGGTATCTGTCGATAAGAAGGCCGATGAGCGAACTCATCCAAACTCCAACTGAGCCTATCTATGACAATCTCCATACAGTCATGTCTGTTCTTCTAAGATACTCGCATATCGGGCCTAGGGGATGGTAGCCATCTGACCCATAATAACGCAATAAGTCATGCCGGGGTAGAGCCCAATACATCCTGAGAAACTACTAGAGTACCTACCAGTAAATCTCGCTTTCCCTGGCCAGGGGATTTGTGTAATGGCTTTCTGAACACAGCGCGCTATTGGCCCCCAATACCGGGAGAGATGAATCCTATCTAACCGCTACTGCCCAAGTGCTTCGGGACTGCACCCAACTACTACCTGTTTGCCCGACTCCTTTGAGCCGTGGTAGGGTAGTAATCTAAGTACAGTGGGAACACACTCGAGACGAATAGCGATATCAAGTCAACGGACTAATCTGTACTCATGCCACCCGGGAACTGCTACCTAACGATAGGTATAATACTAACCAGCAGTTCCCTACGAGTTCCTCCAATATAACTTATAACCCAATGAGCACCTGTATACTATCTCCGGTACGACATACTAATAGCTGTGGGACATACCATCTCCCCTGCTGGGATGAGATGCGTATACACTAGTCTACTATGGAGTATCGATGCCCCGTCTCAATAATCCTACGACTAGGGACCTGTATAAGGATGTGCTTATATATTACTCAGCCCCCACCAGTGTGACTTCCATCACAACGCTAGTAGTCAATCAAAGATCCTAAAGGCTCTACCAATATGTATTAGCGATTTACTAAAAGAAACATATACAGATATTGAGATAGAATCAAACCAAGTAGTATACTACCATTTTGAGAAAGACTGTTATCATATCTGTGTATATCCGAAGATTCCAAAATGTAATATACAAACCAGTACTATACAATAATGGTCACTAGGGCATATATCACTAACACATTCCCTGTCTTGATAAAATTTCATATCTTTCAAGAAGTTGGGACGAAAGAGGACTCGTTGGTTATTGGGACACGCCACCTCTCTGAAGACGTTGAGGGACTACAACGCCGTATATCAGAGGTGTGGAAGGTTGTATTCTTGAACCAAATCATGTATCTGAGGGAAGAGAACATGTTAGAGAATGACGAGCTTATAAGGATCATTAGTCTTAAATGAGCCTAGATTAACTTATGTAACATAGGTTAAGGATCATTAGTCGTATATGGTAGTAAGATAAACTTAAGTATTATGAGCATGTGTTTGAAGAATCTTTAGTCGTATATGAGACTAAGATCAATTTTAAAAAATATGATTAAGGATTGTTAATTTTGTTTTAGATTAAGATCAACTTAAACATTCAACTAAGGGCCATTAGTCATAAGGTCAACTTAGGTATCATGATCATATAGGCTCAATTGATCTTAAAATCAAAGAAGCTTAAGTTTCAAGGAACCAGCCAAGAAGTATGGTGTGGTGCACTTATATTGGCGCATGCCTTATTGGCGCACATCATCATGGGTGCATGTCCAATGGAGCATGCCTATCGGAGCATGGGTCTTTGGCGCATGCCACATGACGCGTTTATATTGGCTCATACATATTGGCCTATAAAGGAATGGCGCTGGGACATCGGTGCATGCCACGTGTCGCATACCCACTGGCGCATGCTCATTAACATTTGGGTCTTGGTGCATGGACTTAAGTCCTCAGTATATGGATCGTTGGCGCATGGGCTTGGTGCTTGTCTCGTGGAGCATACCTATTGACGTATATGCCTCTGGCGCATACCACTTGTGATTTTTCTTCAGAGATTAATCTCTATCTTTTGAAACCTAAGTTTCAAAGGAGCTTAAGGTTCTGTTAATTTCTATTTTAGCCATTAACAACATCAAGATCATGATTTTCATGATCTTATATTTTTTATGCTGTGTCCATATAGGGACTATCTGAAGTATAAACTTCATCATCTTTATATAAGGATCTTTCATGTTATTAGGGTTATGTTCATCATGTTCAGGAAGAGAACTTAAGTTTTCTTTAAACCCTAGATCTTAAGATAAAAATATCCCTCTATGAGAGATGATCTTGACTTAAAGATCTTAAGATCCGAGAAAAACTTAAGTTCTTACGAAGGTCAACCTTCTTCTATATGAAGCGTAAACTTCTTTTGATGGAGATTGATCCCCTGTTTACCTCGGTTTTGTGGAGGAGAAAGATGGCAGAGAGAAAGAAAGCTTGAGCTTTTAATCTCAAGTTTATGGGGAGGTCGGTTGTATTGGGAATTGATCTCTTGGGTTCTTTATTTAGGGGGTGGAATTTTGTTGGGCAAGCAGAGAAAATCTATCATTTAATTTTCTCTAATTGATTTTAAGATCAACCCGGATGCTTAAGTATCGTTGGATTTTGATCCAAGGGTCTTATTAACCCAATTGGTATTTTCTTTGTTTAGAAAAATACCCGATTGATTTATTTGTGGATATCATGTGTATCTTTCTGTTTAAGAAAGATATAGGAAATTAATTTCCAAATATAGCTTAAGCTATAATGAAGCTCTCGCTTCAATATTCTGGCACATTTAGGCTAGCGCCAAATTGCATTGGCACATGCTTTAGGCAGCGCCAAACAAGTATTAGCGCATGCTTTAAATAGCACCAGAGAACTTAAGTTCTTATATGAAATATTTTGGTGGGAACAATGCTTTATTGGGTGCAGTTGCGCATGGCAAGTATGTGCGCACGTCGTTCACACGTGTCGCAGCCTATCTTATGCATCAGCTTACATATGTGCATGTATATTGATGCGTATGTCTTCCAAGTGACTTTTTCACGATGTGCGCACTTGATACATGCTTGCGCAAGTGCCTTGCATTTTTATGATAGGTGCGCACTTAGCCTGTTTACGCCTGAAAATTGGTGCGAACCGTTATTTCATATACTTATTGTTTTATGTTGATGATATATTGGTAGTAGTAAGATATATGATTGATATTCAGAATTTGAAGGAACAACTGAAAAGAAAGTTCGAGACCAAGGATTTGGGAGTGACCAAGAAAATACTTGGTATGAATCAAATTAGGCGAGATCTCAAGGAAGGAAAACTTTACTTGTCTCAACAGCGATATGCTGAGGAAGTTTTAGAGCATTTTGGTATGGTAGAAGCTAAATCTGTAAGTACTCTGTTGGCGTCTCATTTCAAACTTTTTGCTTGTTCATCACCGCAAACAGAGGATGAGATTAAGTATATTTCGAATATTCTGTATTCAAGTGCGGTAGGTATAATTATGTATGCCATACCTTTTACCCGACCCGAGATTTCACATGCAGTTAGTGTTGTTAGTCACTATATAATATCTCCTGGTAAAGGTCATTGGCAAGCTGTGAAATGGATTTTACGATACCTGCGAGGTACGTCTGATGTGGGGTTGGTGTTTGGACGGAATAACGACAATTTGGTTGGATTCAGCGATTCCAATTATATGGGTGATCTTGACAGGTGAAGATCGATCACCAGTTATGTATTCTCTTTAGGAGGACGTGCCATCAGTTGGCATACTTCGTTACAGCCTATATTAGCATTGTCTATGACAGAGGCGGAGTATATGGCCGTTGTTGGGGCCGTTAAGGAAGCGATCTAGTTGAATAGACTATTTTCGGAACTTGATATTCAAAAGGATCCCATAATAGTTTACTGTGATAGCCAAAATGCAATTCAGTTGATGAAAGATTAGATGCGTCATGATAGGATGAAGCATATTGATGTACGGTACTGGTTTGTTCAAGAAGTCATTGAAAAAGAAGAGATTATTATGATGAAGGTTGGCACAACGAATAATCCGGCCAACATGTTGACAAAGTCTTTTTCGGTTGTTAAGTTTGAGTATTGCTTGAACTTAATTTGAGTGCATCGCACTTATTGAGCCCTGAAGGGGTTTTGTGGTGAAGGTGGAGCTATTATTAATTTTATGGAAAAGTTTGTGGGAATGCGAGACAAGGTGGAGATTTGTTGTGTATGCCTCTCATTCCGATCCCTTTGATTTCATGTTCGATCCGGCATTATTGCAGCGTTGGCCAAGATTCGAAGCTATCTACTGAAAGTTCCTATTGCCCTCGCCTCTAACCTACGGCCAATGCGAAATCTGAAAACAAAAATTTTCATGGCACTAAAAACTTATACAAAAGAAACTAAACCAAACACCTAAACTAGCAAGCACAAAAGGATAGAAATCACAACCTTTGTAACGTCTTCATTTTCTCCAATTGGGTTGGACTCTAGTATGCTCTCAAGAGCTCCGGATCGTACTTGCAATCCGGTCTTCTTTCGATGATTCACCCGAGGGAACCAAGTTCAAGCTTCAACTTCGTCAATGAAGTAACTAAAGATCCTAGATTGCTAATCTAGGATACTTAGTGATGTGTGTGAGTGTTCTAGCATTTTTCTTTCTCTTTATCTTCATGATTCTCAACTCATGAGAATGTTGAAAATGAAGAAGAAGAAGGAGCGATGGAAGAGAGAGAAGCTAAATAGTAGAATGAACAAAACTCTTAACCAATTCAAGCATGTTTCATATTCTTTTGTTAAAAGAATTTTCCAATTTAAAATTACAACCATGCTTGAATAGTAAATGCAAATGAATTTATAATTCATTTGCCTATACTCTCCATCATTTCTCTTTTCCACCTCATTTCACAATTTCTTCATAAGAAAATCCTAGAAATGAGTTATCCTTCTTCTAGAAGTATTCTTTTATAAATACAAGAATACGTCCCCGCAAATAAATGCCCGTATTCGTATCAAAATACGAATACTCTAGAGATAGAAAAATACAATGAACATAATACTAGAATATACATATCGAAATATACATATGAAAATTATTAAATCAAGACTTGATTTAATAATCCGGCTTAATCCTAAGCCGACTAGTATTATCATCCTCCCGATTGAACACATACCAAATCGGAACCCTGCACGTATCAATATACGGCCACTACATCATTTTTCCTGAACCGGGAAAACCCTCTGTGTGGAACTCTAAAGACTCATCAATACACTGGCAGTGGGTTTAACCACAAGCACGTCGGCGGCGCTAGCTATACATAACGTCTACTCAGATATTAAGCGAAAGGAAGGCCGACGAGAAAACTGATCCGTATCCCTACAGAGCCTGTCTGTGACAATCTCCGTACAGTCCGGTCTCTTCGTCTGAGATAATCCAATACCGGGTCTGGGGGATGGATAACGTTAGATCCCTACTAACCCGATAAGTCATGCCGGTTTGAAGCTCATCACCCACTGAGAAACTACTGGTATCACATCAGTAAAACTCATCCACCTTGGCCAAGGATTTCTGGTGATGGCTGATCCAACACAGCGCGACATCGACTCCCAATACCGGGAGAGACGAATCCCTGACGATTGTTCACCGCCTCTATATGGCTCGGGACTGTACCCAAATAAAACCTGTTTGCACGGCTCTTTTGAGCCATGGTAGGGTAGTAATCTAGGTATAGTAGGAACTCACATGAGATAAATGAAAATCTCAGGTCAAAGGACTAACCTGTACTCATGCCACAAAAGAACTTCCATCTGACGATAGGTATAATACTATCTAGAAGTTCTCGGCGAGTCCATTTAGTGTACTCACGTCCAGTGAGCACCTGTATACTATCTTAGGTGACTCAATACCAATGGCTTGTGAGACTGGCCACTGCCCCTCGTCGGGGTCTCGAAAAGTATACACTAGTCTACTCCAGAGTAGCGATGCCCAGTCTCGATACTCTCTCGACTAGGGACATTTAAGGATGTGCTTATGGACCACCCATCTCCCACGTATATGATCACCATCATAATACTGGTAGTCAAGTAATAATCCTACATGCTTTATCAAAATGTATACACATATTGATAAAGACAAATCATATAGTATACTATCATCTCGAGTAAGAATGTCCTACCTATATAGGTCCTCGTTCAATTGTCATAATCGCCTACCTGCAATTACAATAATTGCTTTGAGTGCACAATATCTAACAATCTCCCATTTGCACTTAAAGCCAATTATTGCGGTATCGAATACTCACAGATCGTGTGTGTTGGCTATAGTGCCATCAAGGCAATTATTGAAATCGCAAGTTGGTGATTATGATGATTGAGGGAGGACCTATACGGATAGAACGGTCTTACTCGAGATGATAATATGCTATCTGGTTTGCTTTTATCATCATGTACATACATTATGTGGTATTACAGATCACTATTACATGTTGATAGAGCCCATAAGATTCTTGCTTGAGTGCTAGCATTATGATAGCGATCATATACGTGGGATCTGGGTGGTTTATAAGCACATCCTTAAATGTCCCTAGTCATGGGAGTATCGAGACTGAGCATTGATACTCCAGAGTAGACTAGTGTGTACTTATGGAGACCCCGACGAGAGGCGGTGGCCGGTCTAACAAGCCATTGGTGTTAGTTAGTCACCTAAGATAGTATACAGATGCTCATTGGGTTATGAGTACACTGGACGGACTCGCCGGGATCATGCTAGTTGGTATTATAACTATTTTCAGATAGCAGTTCCTAGGTGACATGTATACATGTTAGTCTTTCAACCTGAGATTGTCATTTTTCTCGTGTGAGTTCCCATTATTCTTTGATTACTACACTACTATGGCTCAAAGGAGTTGTGCAAACAGGTTTTAGTTGGGTACAGTCCCGAGTTACATGGAGGCAGTGAGCGGATCGTCGGGGATATGTCTCTCCCGGTTGGTGATGGGGGTTGATGTCGCGTTGTGCATGGGTGGCCATCACCAGAAATCCTTGGAAATCGTAGTTGAGAATTACTTTCACAGTTGGTGATGGGCTTCATACCAACACGAAATCTTGCGTTATTAGGGGTCTGACTCTATCCACCCTCTAGACTCGATATGCGATACTTTTAGATGAACAAACCGCACTGGACGAGTATTGTTACAGACATGCTCAGTAGGGGTCAGGATGAGTTTGCTCGTCGGCCTTCCTTTCGCTCAATACCTGGGTAGCCGTTACGTACAGCTAGCTGACGTGTTTATGGTTAAACCCACTGCCAGTGTATTGACGAGTCTTTAGAGTCCCACACAGAGGGTTTCCCTACTTCGGACGAAACGATGTAGAGGCCGTAAGGTTTTGCGGCAGGGTTCGATCATATACGTGCAATTGTTCTTGATTCGGATGGTTTATACTAGTGGCTTTGATTTAAGCCGGATTCTAGTATTATATTGTTGGATTATTTTCGTCTCATTGTATTCCTATTTTGTCGGAATACGGATACGGGTATTTATATGCGGATGGGAGGTATTCTTGTAATTTATTATAAGGTGCTTCTAGAAGATGCCACCATATTTAGTTTTAACCATTTAGGATTAAATGGTTAATGAGGTGGAGAGGATGAGGTGTTGTATGCATTTATTGTAGCATGGCTTTGTGGTGACTCATGCAGTGACTGATGTAGTGACTCATGGTTACTATTCTAGCATGCTTGATATTTTGTAAGTGTTGTGAGATACTTTCTTTACTTGAGATATTTTGGAGACTTGAGATATTATTATGGGTTCATAATTGCTCACAACACTTAGCCTTTTATTTTTTCTTGAGTTGCCTCACACTCTCATCCTCAAGCTTCTTCTTCTATCTCTACCCTTCAAGTCTCATGTGTTGAGAAACCTAGGGTGTTTGGAGATAAATTAATCCATCATTAATTCTACATCCTCTAAGCTATCTAGTTTAGCGAACTAGATACCCTAGTTATCTCGGCTATGAGGTTGGTGCTCGAAATACAAATCCTCAGGTGGATCATCTTCGATGAAGGGAGACCGTAGATCAAGCTTGATCATGGAGGCCTCTAGGAGCTTGGGATGATGGTTAAAGACCGATGGACACGAATCATTCGGTATAACCATTCTTAACTCTTTTTATATTTGCTAGCTTAGGGTTAATGGTCGATCCATATTATAGAGTTGTTCTAGCACCAGTTTTATTAAATTTTTGTTCCGCATTCGGTCACGGTAGATGGCCATGGCGCTAGCATAACCCAACATGGTATCAGAGCCTCTTATAAACCAATACTAGCTAGTTTGCATATTGTTATAATCTCAATCGATAAATTTTTCCGAATCGTATTTCCATATTAGCATGCTTGCTATCGAATTTCAAAGTTAAATTTTTTTTTTGGGTATCTTAAAAATATGTGCAGGCAAAACTAAAGCTAAGAAAAAAATTTGGGTACCTAACTCTAAAATTCCACAGCGGAGCCCAAGCCAAATGGCACGTTTTGCCGAGGAACCGCGGCGCTTTTTTTGCTACAGTGCCCTAATTTTTTTCTGGGTCTCTAGTTCATGGAAATATGATTTTTGGAATATTTTGTTTTTGTCCAGATTTGTTTGAGTGCGGGTTTTGCATTTAGGGACCAATTTGGAAAAGTTTAGTCAATTGAAATTTTAATTGTGTGTTTTTCAGTGCATACATTACTATTTGCGACCGTGAATGTCATTAGAGCGGTATAACTCGTCTAACAGCTATATGTTCTTTTAGACGGGTTTGTGAACATGACATTCACGTTGATGTTCTGTGTTGTGCTGAGGTTGTGATTGGATTGTCGTGGAGGATAGACAGTGGTATAATGATAGTTGTACAGTTCAGATTCATTTGTACATTTGATATTGCGGGACGATCGTCCGACATGTGGACTGCCGTCTCTGCCAATTTGTATATTATTTGTTTAGGACACGACTGAGTTGAGGTCGATGTCACCCCTGTACATATATTTTTCTTTTCTGTACTTGGATTACCCACAGTGGAGTGCTCGAATAGCCAGGTTCTAGAGGGCAATGGGCACGCATCTCATGGAATTGAGACGGAGGGGGCCTTACTCTAGAATTGGGGGGCCATACTCCGCACTCGTAGGGGGTATAGGGTAATCCACGGTGGAGTGCTCAAGTTACCGGATTCCGTGAAGTGCTCAAGTTACCGGATTCCGTGAAGTGCTGGATGGCCCATTCGCTTTGTTGATTAGGGCTGCCTCACTTCTGAGATTGGCGGGTAACTTGCCGCGGTCGTAGGGGTCCAGGTTTTCATTGCATAGGCTATCCACACGATAGGGAACGTCAGGTTTCATTTGCGGCTCAAATGAAACCCGAGGCTTCAAGATTATCCACCATTCTGTATTGTTTGCTGAGATTCTGTGATGTTGCTTATATCATGCCTGGGATGAATTTTATATATATTTTTATATATACTAGTAGATGTTGTATATGTTTTTCACCCGCGGTAGTCCAGCCCCCGCTCTACCGTTAGTTAAGTAACCTAACGGGTGATGATGGGGCCCAGTGGCAAATGCTGATGGCATATACGTAAATTATAATTCCATTCCTTTATCTAGTGTGATATGTTTAATTGATGGGATTGCATTAATTCCGATTAATGCAAAGAAAAAAAACCTATATGATATTGTTGGAGCCAAGTTTTTAAAAAATTGACATTACAGACGTTTCCTTTTTCTTTGCACAGAGGTATTCGGTTATGAATATCCAGCACCTCATTTGACGAGGCAAGAGCCGAGATCCCTTAATAGGGAGTGACCTCTTGAGCAAAAGTTTGCGTCATCGTAATAACTTCACTATATCCGATTCTTTTACTTTGCATCATGGTATTCGGTTTGGAATATCCTGCACCTCATTTGATGAGGAAAAAGCCGAGATCCCTTCACAGGGAGTGACCTCTTTAGCAAAATTTTGCGCCACTATATATTTGTAAAACCACTTGGTTCTTTCAACGATATCAAGTTCATTACGTTAAAGGTTTTTCGCCAAAAAATAGTTGTAGCCCTCCGTCATTTCAGATTAGTATTATTTAGTATTCGTGTTGCGTTTGTTGACCTAGTCAAGACGTAGTGTACGGTAGCTAAGTGGTACTTTTCTGTGCATTGTAAATGCGATTGGTTAGGACAGTCGTGCGACCTTGTTGACCTAGTCAAGGGCACGTACGGGTGGGTTTAATGCAATCAAGAAAATGATGGGTTAAACTTGACTAGCAGTTTATGATTTGTTGACCTAGTCAAGTTCATAAACCATTAGGGGTAAAAACCACATCGGGAGTTTCAAACATACAGGAAACTTGTCAGGCATGCACATACCTTCTAGAGTGTGGTGACTTGAGTGGATTCTATCAAGTTATCATGCGATGATAGTTGGATCCCGATTCCCACTGATGAGTAGGTGTTACACCTCGGGTGATCACGACTAATTCTCCTTTTAGGGTTTGAGGGAGAATTCGAGGAAACAGTAGGAGCCATCCTGATTAGATAAAGTGATTAACCATTCTGATCTAGGTTAGAGTGCACGCTGAGTGTTTCTTTTCTGTCTCTTTCTCTGGCAGCGACCATGGCCTGACATTAAACTAAAACTCATGAACCAAATTAACCGAACCTTCTTAAAACACTTCGGCTTTTGGATTGTTATTTAGTTGCATATATCATTGCCGCTCCTACATCCCCTTTGCATTTCTCCAGAACAATCTGTATCTCTACGAAGATCCATATTGATTGGATATGTCATCGTATAGTTACATACGAACTCGAAGGAACTTGTTCCAGTTCGAGGATGGTTTCTGGTTCTGGAGAAATTGAATATAATTATTCGATTGTCTTTTCCCTTTACCTTCTCTCAGGCTGCGAGAGCTCCTGGTGTTAGGAGAGTACACCTATTACGTTTATTGGATAGTCTTCTTCCAAACCATAGGCAGGTGCCGAAAGGTAGGGAAGGAAGAAAACCAATTAGCCTAAGTGTGGTGTACAGAAGGTAATAAGTACATACATATAAAGGGATCGGATAAAGGGAAAAGGAAATTGCGACTGCTATCATTCACGACGAAACAACATATACCCCTGCTACTCCTATATCACCTTTTCATTTCTCTGGAATACTCCGTATCACTACACGGATCCACATTGCTTGGGTATGCCATCGTAAAGTTACATACGAACTCGAAGGATCTTGTTCCAGTTTGAGGATGGTTTCTGGTTCTGGAGAAATAGAATAAGATTATTCAGTTGTCTTTTCCCTTTACCCTCTCTCAGGTTGCGATGGATCTTAGTATTATGAGAGTACACCTATTGCACTTATTAGATAGTCTTCTTCCAAACCTTAGGCTAGTGCCGAAGGGTAGGTGATTGATCTCAAAACTATCTAATAACCGCAATCAAGAACGGCGTCGCATGAAGGTAGCCGGTGAGTACGGGTCGGTCCACAGGGATTTTGTGAATTTCCGATTCGTTCTTACGAGTTAATTCCGAAGGGTGTTCGGATTGATTATTAAATCTAAAATCCTAAATTATTCTACCTAGGGCAATTAATTGAAAGTTATAACTAGGGTGTAGAAATAAAATCTATACTAGGGCAGGAAAATAAATTTAATCTAGGGCATGAATTGAAATTATCTAGGGCAAGAAAATAAACAAATCTACTTACTTTACAGATGCATTTCTCCAATCATCCATGCAGGGTTGTCAGATCTGAATTTCAGAATTGAAGAGAGGCACCGATGCTCTCCATAAAGAATTTTGGAATTTTTATTAAAAGGAGGCATAAAGTTTACAATGAATTAGAGTCCCTATTTATAGAAGATAGGAAACCCTAGGGTTACAATGACTCGCATATTTGCATTTACAAAAATAGCCCTCTAGGAAGACCGGTCAACGCCGCCACTTTATTTCGCTAAAAAATTAATTTTTTATTTCTTTAAAACTGCCACAGAACCGCGGCCCGAGGTACGGTTTGGCCGCGGTTCCGCGGCCAAAAGGAAGATTTGGCTTCTGCAACTTCTGGGCTGGGCTCCTGGTGACTTTGTCTTCCTGTTTCTATATGTCTTTTTCCATTTGGGCTTTTAGGTTGGTTCCAGATCTTCAGTGAACAATTTGCAATGGCTTTTTAACCGTTTGCCTTGACATTTTGGGGTCTTGCGTTGCCTTGTTAATTGTGAACTGTCTTTCGATGTAGGCTTGACTAAGATCCTCCCATTTGTTGGTCAAAAGTCCATATTTTCATCGTCTTTACATCGTTTTCACTGTTTCCTGTCCAAGAACCTGTAACCTGTAACATGTAGCAGACATGCGTCAAAAGTACCTGTTTATTTATAAAAAGAATAAGAATAGGGAATTTAATAATGCAATATTATGGTGTGAACAAATACCCCCAAACTTATCTTTTGCTCGTCCTCGAGCAAACTTATTTTTATTCACTAAAAACCTAACCGCACTTTCGCAGGGAAACGCGATTGCACTGAGCACGTGCAACAAGCCGTTAAACCTCTAGGTGTCCCTAGTAGGAGGAGTGTTGTCTCCTGAGGGTTTTCAGCGGATTACACCCACAAAATCCTATCAACTTGGCTTTTCGACTTTAATTCTCCAATTAGGTCTTCTAACAAGGAATTCTATTATCTTCGACTCATAAATTATCCACCCATATTCTTCACACTTTCTCATTATTTAACTGAAGATTATATATGTTCTATAGACTTACCTAGCTTTCGGCATCTCCTAAGTTTTCCTTCTAGGGTTACATCTCCACTCAGGAATTTCTATCAACCCTTACTAAAGATACAAGTTCTATTCTTCACTCTTTTCTCTTATCTAAATCCCAATCACATACCCCTACGTGTGTGTATAAATCACCCCTACACTTGGAAATTCAAATCAAGCAATCATACCCTTGTCCGTTGTCCAAAGTACTAATTAGTTGGTGAATTTTTAATTGAATTTTACTTACACATCCTTCATGCGACCGTTAATACTTCTTGAGCTACCAACAACCGATTACAAGATGCGTTAGCACTTTAAAGCGTACTTCCTAGTTTTGCAACACCCAAGGCTTTAGCAGTGACTCCCAAACCAGTTGGTCTAAGGCACTAGGTGATGAGGCACCCTCGCTAAATATTTTTCTATTTTTACAGCCATAAGTAATCACAAAAACCAGTGTCCATTTTTTTTATTCTTTATTCACACTTTTTTTCTTTTATTTTCTTCGTACTAAGGACTTTAGACAAGAGCATTTCAAGGTCTCTTCTACTATTCCAAGTTTCAAGATGCGTGATTGTGCATTTTGTAGGGTACACGTTTTCAGAATCTAGACTTAAGCTATGAACTATTTTTCAAACTTATACTCTAATAAGAACATCAATACTCTTCCCTCATTTTGACTTAACCCAAGAAGTGAACCCAAAATTTGCCTATTTCTAAATAATCTACAAAGACATATACTTTCTACCGTTAAACTTTAAGGAATGTTATTTTTAGGGTTTTTAATTCACTAAGTCTAAGATCTAGTTGTTCCTAGCCAGTTGACCTATTTGTCAAACCAAAGTCAATTAGCCAAAATTGAATACAATAATTTTTATAATTTTTGAAAATTTTCAATTTTTTATGGGTTTTCAAATAAGTATGCAAATGCAAAAATATGTACAAATGAATGCGAAGAAAGAAGACTTACCGGGCATACCCCCAAACTTGAACTTGACAGTGTCCTCACTGTCATGCTAAACCAAGAGGGTCAAAATATCGGTACTCCCCTGTTTATTTATTTATAAAAATGTTTTTATATTTTTTTTATGTTTTGAATTTTTTTTTTAATTTTTTATAGAAAAAGAAAACAAAAAATATATACATATATACAAAGGCCCCCCCCAAACTTAAGCTTGGCTTTACATAAGCCAAAGGTTAGCACCAACCATTCAAAGATCTTATCGTGGTAGTGGTATAGTTGGTGCAAGAATGGGGTGTGGATGAAAGAAATGAGAAACACACGAGACCGAATGAGAAGAAGGGCGGTAGAATAGGGTCTCGGTGTGGGAGAAGAATGGCGGAAAGAAGAAAGAAGGGTCGCGCGATCTTGAGGGTGTAAATCGAGTGAATAAATTAGCGCAATATGTGATGACCGAAGTGTGAAAACTGATTGTGCTAATCTATCAACTCGTCGTGCAATGGGGTCAAATCTCTTAAGATTCGCAGGAAAACATGGGTACGCCGAACTTGGTATAGGAAATGAAAGCGTAACGGTCATTTGTACGGTCGGGACAATAGGAGAGACGAAAGGAAGTGAACTAGGGATAGTATCATTCTCACCGTAGTAAACTGTCTCGAACTTGAAAGATTCCATTAATGGTTCGAAACTACTATAATCAACCGAGTCTGATGGCTCATCTGAAAATGTAAAGGACTCAAACTCGGGCGGTGAGTCATCAGCATCGTCCGAAAAAGTGAAACACTCGTAGGTGTTATCGTCTGTGAGAATTGTGTCAGATTCAAAGGAAAAGGTTTCAAGCTCACAGTCTTCAAGCGGGGTCGGAACGATGGGAAGGAGGGAGGGTGATATAACAGTCAAAGGTTCAGGAGGATGAATTGGAAAATCAGACACATCAAACAAAAATGATTCAACCTCAATATTATCTTCAAGACTCTCCTCAATACTATCCTCAATATTTAACTCATCCATGCCGTTATCATCAAAATCTAGACGCATATGAGATTCGGGAGAAACATTTAATAACTCGGGATGATGATTTGAACATAAAATTTCAATTAAATCGACAGGTTCATCATCCGAAATATTCCCGGCGTCTATATCCTCAATCAAGTGAAAATCAATTTCTTTAGACACCTCATCAAAAGTATGGATATCTATCGATTTAGGTTCTAGATGGGAGGTGTAAAGATCGAAAGGATTAGGTGCGGTTTCACTCGAAAAGGGTTCCTCACAATTTGGCAAATCAAGCACTACAAAATCACACAACTCATTTTTATTTTCAACTGGTGAATCATTTGGGACAATCGATGGAAAACAGGAGTTGTGGGCTTCAAATGGGTAAGGGTAGGTTTGATTTGGAAATTCTCTCACATTCTCACTCTGTCCAACCGCCTCCTTATACATTGAAAAATTTTGAGCTAGCGGAAAACAAGCTACCGGTTCGGTAGGTTGCATAAGGGCGGCTAAAGACGCTTCCACATTCCTAGTCATTTTATTCGTTGCTGCAATGTACGCTTCCAACGACTCTTCCAAACTAGACTTAGGTGGTGAGGGGGTTTCGGTAAAAGATTCAAAATCGTGTGGATGTGCAAAACTCCCAACAGGCTGTGTCGAAACGGTGTCTAGTGAAGGTGGGAAGGTCGGGTAGGACTGATAGGAAGTGGGTGGTAGGATAGGGGTAGGGTCAACATATGGATAAGAAGGTGAATAATCATGCGGATCCCTAAAACTAGATGAGTGGAGAGGGGTGAAAGATCGACTGCGAGATTGAGCAATATGCTCAGCAATGGACATCGGCTTAGAAGTTACAGCAGGACTTGGAAAAGTGGTGTCAACAGACGAAGGTGGTGAAGGTTGACTTGGTTGACACAAAGTGGGTTGAAAAGTCAAACTGTTTCTCCTAGACGCCTCTATGTGATCTTTCAACGAAATTTTTGGCAAGGAAGGATCGTCTTTAAATTGACCGAACAAATTGACGTACGACGCAAAATTAGGTTCGGGATACCAAAGTTCGGCTAATGATTTATTATGTGGGGTACCCATGTTGGTAGAAAGGGGGAAAGAAGGAAAGTTTATTGTGGTGAAAGGATTTATTTGTGGCTAAAAACTTTGCAAGTTTCTATCAAAATTTTCCTTATTTTCCTTTTTCTCTTTATTTGAGACTGTTTGCAGAAAAAAAAATTTCGATAAAAGGCTTAGACACAAATGTAATCAACCAGAAATGCACAATCAGACCTAGATCTAGGGTCACCTAGGTCTGCTAGACAGCTCCTAACTAGGGCTAGAAATAGGACCTCAAACCGCCTCTTCACCGACAAGTACGGCCAGGTAAGTGGGAAGGAACCACAGTAGTGGGCCTAATTAAAAACCACTAGCCTAGACACCGCAAAGTCAATTAGGATAAACGGTCGATGCCTATACTAGTCCTTTTCCTATTGAGATCGATGTCCTTAGGGCTGAGTCTAGTATTTTTTAATTAGGATATGGTCAATGCAAATGCCTTATGTGATTACTGGGGTCCTGGGAAGGGTGATGAAATCCCCACCCAATCTGAATTGGTCAAAAAGCCCCTTAAAGTCCGATTAAAGATATGCAAAACAGTAAATCACTTGCAATCAAAGATTTTTATTTTATGCGCGGTGCAAAGAATCCTGCACAAGATTGTTATTTGGAAGGGAAAGGATTTTTGAGCGCAAAGAAATCCTGCAGGCAAATTTACAGAAGATATATCAAGATTTGCAGAGGAGGAGAGAGAGAAAACTCACAGAAATTTGCAGTGGCAGAACGGTTTTTTTTTTTTTTTTATCGCGCTTCTGCCCCTTTTTTTTAAGCCCTGATTCGACTAGACCGCGGCGGTTCCGCGGCCAAAAGGGGGCTGGCGCGGCGGTTCCGCCGCGCTTTGGTCGGTTCGGCGAACTTTTTTTTTTTTTTTTTTTTGAACCAGATCACCGCGGTTAACTTGTAGACTCGGTCCTCCAAATTTCTTCTGTTCCTCGGTTGTTTGATCTTCTGTTGTTCCGATCTGTTTTTTCCTGTTTTGATCTCTATAGATTTCCAGATCCGATTTTCGTATATCCTGCAAAATTCAAACAACAAAGTATCCCTTTCAAAAATAACAGATTATATATTTTTTATATTTTTTTGGATTTTTTTAGATTTTTATGATTTTTTTTAATTTTGATTAACCCGAAATTGCGAAAAGGAAAGTTCTACGCCATCCCCGGTAATGGCGCCATTTGATTGATCTCAAAACTATCTAATAACCGCAATCAAGAGCGGCGTCGCATGAAGGTAGCCGGTGAGTACGGGTCGGTCCACAGGGATTTTGTGAATTTCCGATTCGTTCTTACGAGTTAATTCCGAAGGGTGTTCGGATTGATTATTAAATCTAAAATCCTAAATTATTCAACCTAGGGCAATTAATTGAAAGTTATAACTAGGGTGTAGAAATAAAATCTATACTAGGGTAGGAAAATAAATTTAATCTAGGGCATGAATTGAAATTATCTAGGGCAAGAAAATAAACAAATCTACTTACTTTACAGATGCATTTCTCCAATCATCCATGCAGGATTGTCAGATCTGAATTTCAGAATTGAAGAGAGGCACCGATGCTCTCCATAAAGAATTTTGGAATTTTTATTAAAAGGAGGCATAAAGTTTACAATGAATTAGAGTCCCTATTTATAGAAGATAGGAAACCCTAGGGTTACAATGACTCGCATATTTGCATTTACAAAAATAGCCCTCTAGGAAGACCGGTCAACGCCGCCACTTTATTTCGCTAAAAAATTAATTTTTTATTTCTTTAAAACTGCCACAGAACCGCGGCCCGAGGTACGGTTTGGCCGCGGTTCCGCGGCCAAAAGGAAGATTTGGCTTCTGCAACTTCTGGGCTGGGCTCCTGGTGACTTTGTCTTCCTGTTTCTATGTCTTTTTCCATTTGGGCTTTTAGGTTGGTTCCAGATCTTCAGTGAACAATTTGCAATGGCTTTTTAACCGTTTGCCTTGACATTTTGGGGTCTTGCGTTGCCTTGTTAATTGTGAACTGTCTTTCGATGTAGGCTTGACTAAGATCCTCCCATTTGTTGGTCAAAAGTCCATATTTTCATCGTCTTTACATCGTTTTCACTGTTTCCTGTCCAAGAACCTGTAACCTGTAACATGTAGCAGACATGCGTCAAAAGTACCTGTTTATTTATAAAAAGAATAAGAATGGGGAATTTAATAATGCAATATTATGGTGTGAACAGTAAGGAAGGAAGAAAATCAATTAGCCTAAGTGTGGTGTACAGAAGATAATAAGTAAAGACATATAAAGTGATTGGATTGAGAGCTAGGAAATATACGATTACTGTCATGAATCTGGATAGTGGAATAGGCATTATTAGGAATACTCGGCCACCCCTTCGAAACATTTTCATATTCGGTTTCACTGTGCAGTGTTAATTGAAAACTATTTTCCCAATTAAATTCTAACTCCAGGATAGGTATTTACCATACTTGATTCTCACATGTGTATGGCGTTACAGATGCTGAGTGGGAGTAAGATATTGGGAATTGGGTGATTAGATCCTCTATATATCGGAATTCTTTGTATTTGGTGATATTTGAGAAAGTCACCCGAGTTTTGCCTGACGACAAATATTTGGTTTTAAATATCTGTCGTTATGCACCAATTTCAAATTGAAATCTATACGTTTATTTTATAAAGTGAGATATAAATTTTTGAAATTATGTATATGACATTTACCTATATCAGTTGATGGTTAGGTAAGGAGTATTGAACAACGGTGTAATTCTTCTTAACCATAGTACAGTTTTCAACCTACGACGCATAGGGTTTGAGTTGTTAAACTCGGTGGACATATACAAAGTATTGTATGTTGTCCGATTTCCGATAGGACAAAGGGGTTGGTACTCATACTGTATTCTGTTTACTCATGACTTCTCTAGTTTTAGACAAGTATTTTGTTGAAATACAAGGTCCAAATTTTGAGAAGTTATATGTATAAGAATAAAGTAGAGAACCATATGTTACAAGTATCAGGATTCTTCAAGGTGATCGAAGATGTAGATATTTGTATTGGGTATTCCGTTGTAAGTAATAGTTTTGAGAAATTGCTTCTCTCTCAGGTTACTCTCATGCGTGGGTGCGCACCTTAATGAGTAATACTGCTTGGCCTCCTTCCATCTAGTTGATATGCACTGGAAACGGCTGCATGTATTTGAATCTGGTTCAAATTAAATTAGTGCTTATTGTTTCTATATTGGATATATAGAATGGATTCATATCATAACGATGTTAAGGTATATGGAGTTGTCCAGGTGATGCTTAAAACCAGAATCTTGACAAAGTCAAGGCACGTTTCAGTAATGGCAGTTTGTGGGTTATCGCGGGCTTTGACGAGGGTTAACATTCTACCATCTGGAAGATCAATAGTTATATTGTTCTTGACCCGCCACAGTTTTAGTAAAATGGATTTTTTTCAGAAAATATTTGTGGGAGTATGGTAGAACTGGAAGTGATTCCAAAACCACAAACGATTACCGAAAATTTATTAGAACCTAAAGATTCAATTGAGTTCGACATTCCATTAGACGCTCTACAGATTTGGTGGGTAACCTCAGGCACCCGAGAGGTACTTCGGTCTCCTCAAAAACGGTGACAGGGAGATTTTTGATTACCCAAACTTGCCGCTACTGCTGTTCTAGACTATGAGATCTGGAAGGAGGATGGGTATAACATCGTTCTAAATTAGCTTTAGAAGTGCGCGTGTATATGACTCTGCAAGATGGTTGTTGTAGTCAGTGAGAGCAGCGGAAGCGTAGTGGGCAAGTAGCTTATGTTTATTTATAGACTAAAGCAGGTATAGCGGAGATAGATCGTATAGTTTTGATGCGACAGTCATAGAGTTTGACTTCATCAGAATAACAGATGGATCTGGTAAGAAGGTAGTAGAGAGTAATGTCCTGGTATTTGGATGACATGCACTTAATAGGAAGAGATCTTCCTATACTACGATCGGTTATACTGTGGTTGTCATAAGGTGTTTTCTCCACATAGGATCTGGATAAAATATCAGGGATTCTGGTACCTAGATCTATGGTTTTAGATCTAGATTTGGGGAGTGTCCCAATTTGGGTAATTGACACTATTCTAAAGGGTTTTTAGAATGGACAACTACTGGCGTGGTGGTGTACCGCCGGTGATGGAGTCATCCTCTCTAAAGAGATATCTTCTAGACTGATGAAGAGAGAGATTTACATGATTGTGTAACATTTCAGAAAAATAAAATATTATTTTTGGGAATATAAATAATTAAAATAATAAATATTATGAATATTTTAACGTGCGGAAATTAGTTTTAATGTTATGGTATAATTAAATACCGATAAATTGGGAAATATTGGAAAATTAAATTGAATGGTGATTTTTGAAAGAATATTATATGATATAGACACTTTATAAAGTTTATACAATTAATTATATACAAGTTTATTTCTAAACTTGATTAATATTCACTAATTATGCATTAAGTATGATTTTGCGTGTGACATGCACCATTTCATGTTTTACACTTGTTACATTTTATTCTACCATGATTCTTTCTTTTTATCGAATGGATTTTGTTTTAACATGAGATTTAAAAGAAAAGATAAATAAAAGAAAAGAAAAGATTAAAAAAATATGGCATGGAGAGACAAGGAAGCATGGGCAAGTGAGAGAAGAGAGAGAGAGGGTGAAGGGTCACTTGACCATGGATATTTTCCTCCATTTCATTTTATTCATTCTCTTTCTCCTTCTCCTTCATCTTGGCTACCCTCTACTCCACCTCCTTTACATCCTCACAAACACCCTTAATCCCACACCAAAACACCTTAACCTTTTCACAAAAATTGATCTCTAGCTTACTACAAGTATGGGGAACCAAGACAGTTGGGATTTTGAAGACTTGGGGCAACTCAAGAAAATTCTTGAGTTGCCAAATGTGATATTTCCTGCACTATTAGTGTAGTATTAGAGTTTCTTTAGTTTCTATGTTAGTTTAAAATCGATTAAGCGAGGTTTAGTGAGCTTTAAAAATTCCAAGATGAGGGTTAGGGTTTTTCTTGAGTTGTGAGGGTGCAATTGAGAGTATTTGGTGACTACAAACCCCTTTAGTGATAATCTTTTAGAACAAAATAGAAAAAAAACAAAAACCTGGATTTAGAAACTTCCGTGACGGTTTTGTGTTAATTTAGTGCCTACAGGGAATCTAGAATGAACCGAGATCTTTACAAGAAAAACAAACAACACCATTAACTTAACAAAGACACTAGGAGACCACCCTGCAAATACGAGACCAATACAAGCCAATTGAACCGATCTGGCCAGATTTTTCGGTATAGTTGCCGGCCACATTATGGAGTTTGGGGTCAAGGTTGCTTCTGTAGCTCATATACCCTATATACTACACCTCAGTACTGCTAGTTTAGCTTGATTTTACCTGAACAAGATTCTGGAACAAGTTTTGTAAGTTGCTGTTTTGGTTTCCTCGATGTTCATGACTTGAATTTTGGATATTTTGTTTTATCTCGATCACTTAACGTTTGTACGTCGATATATGGTGTTTTTTTGGTTCTTTTGCATGCGTAGGCTATAGGTTTTAACCTATAGGCACCTCGCGTGTCGTTTTGGATTTGAATCGGATTTTAATGCGATATTATATGTTATGACATTTCCACGTGAACTTCGGGACGATAAGCAAAAGCATGGCGGTATCGACTTCGGCAAGTAAGGATCAATGTGAGTAGATATATATCTATGGGGGGAAGTCGGGTGGATGGCTTATAGCACCCCCGCAGTTTCGTAGTGTAACATACGAATACGTTATATTATATATATAAATATGTGTATTGTGATACGTGGATGATTATCAAGATGGGCTTTAGGTGTTCGCAGGTTAAATTTAGTGTAATTGTAAGATAGTGCTTAGTGTACTTTCTTAGTCGTGAAACCCTAGAATAAGGTATACACACACATGCACACATGAGTTATATTTTCGTGTATATGATATATGAATATATATATATATGTGTGTGTGTGTGTGTGTGTGTGTGTATGTATGTATGTGGATGTGTTGTTATATATATCTGTGTGTGTGTGTGTGTGTGTGGATGTGTTGTTACACACACACATACACACACATATATGTATACACGCATGATGAGGATAGTATATGATTCTTGGAGATGAGTCGATGTGATTGGGCATGATGCCGTGAGAGCGGTGATGTGATTTGGGTCGTGTTATGAGATACGACATATTATATTAGCGGATCGGTGGGCGATGTGTTTTCATACACACGCGGATATATATATATATATATATATATATATATATATTGATGATATCGAAATGTACTAGACTTTAGACCAGTACCCCTAATTCAGAATATGATGATAATGATACCAGATAAGTAATGTGTTATATGTGATATTGACCCATACCCCGATTTGGGATGCCGTACAATGGATTTTACCGTACGATATATAAATTGATGATTGAACCGCACTCTCTACTCGAGGATGTCATATTATATATTTATAGTACGTGACGCTATTGAGGCGGGATCACCGACTACTAGATATATCGACTCAGACTTAGGTGGATTTCCTTACCGTTTCGATTAGTCTCTTAGTTTAGTCTTGTAGTTTATCAGGTAGATGTTAGACTGGGCTCGAGTCATACTTATTTTCAAAAGTAACGAATCGTGGGTATTTTAAAGACAGGCTGAGGGGTATTACGGATATTTCAAAGGACGTATCTTTTCTTAAAAACATCGTAGTCCCCATTTTCTAAAAACCACGATTCGTGCTATTTCAAATGCCAAATTGTATGACTCGTATATATATAAATGTTTATTCTTACATGTTGCGTTTACTATTCAATTTCCATGTATTCTTGTTGTTCGCATCGCATTACATGCTTAAATGTATTTTCATTAGTTATTATGAACCCATGCTGTCAGGACACCGGCACCATTACCGATAATGCGTATGCTCCACGTACACTTGTTTGCCGGATCACACACATCATCATCGGTAATTGCCAGTCACGTACTATTTCGGGTCGTGACAAAGTTGGTATCAAAGTGCTAGGTTTAACCTTGGTTCGAGTCTATGTTTGACTATATAGAGTCTACGGCGTATGTTTATATTCGGAACCTAGGCTTGACCTTACGGAACTTAGATTTGGTCGAGAGAGTATTAGACCCGAACTTTCATCGCATAGGTTGACCTTGGTTGATGGAGTAGGTGACTTAAGTAGAGTGACGTATCGTGTGTATGTTCCGCGTTATATTTACGATGGGCTACTCCGTTTAAGAAGCCTTAGGATGTACATTTTTTTGCACAGTAATCTATTTGTTCATAGATCTATCCTCATCGATATCGGTTGGTGGTTTTTGTTACCACGATTGCATGGACAGAGAGAGCTGCGGCTAGAGTTGTGGTCAGCATGAGCTCGTCTTGGACGAGAACTGACCAGGGCACAATTCCGGTGACACACAATTACATAGATGTGTCGTTTAATTATGTTTTTCACGCCATGAGCGTTTCGATATGTTGTTTTACTATATTTTTCTCATGGACGCGAGCGTTCAGATAAGCGCCAGAGGATTAGGCCATTGCTAGAGGCCGGCTAGAATGTGATGACTGTTAATGTATCATCTATTCTTGGGGATTGAGGCACTGTTCAGCGTGCAGACGAATGAGCCAACTATTGCTGCGACTGACAAGATATCGCCGTAGATGTTTGAAGATATTGCAGCATAAGTTGTACTTAGAGATGCGATAGAAGATCGCTAGTCACCTATGGATGAGTGACTAGGACATGGGGTTCGTTTGCATACTCCGATGTGAGGTCATCAGATTGATTGATTTCAGTTAGAGAAGACTTCATGCAGGTACGTTGAGAGTCGATAGAAACGAACGAATGTCAGAAACCCATTTTTCCAAGTTTAAGGTATTCGGAAAAACATGCAAGTAATTCTGTTGACCCTCTAGAAGAATGAAACCCTAACTCAACATAATGATCATGGAACCGCCTTTGAATCTTAGGGTTTGCGGCAGTTCCGCGGTGCTATTAACGAGACTTGGGTTTGCCCTTCTACGGATGGTCCATAGGTACTGTGGCATGTATTGGATATTAGTAAGCTGTGCTCAAGTGTTGAGCTCTCGGGGAATTATGGGATTTTGATGAATCAATCGAAAATTTCGACGTCTTCCGGATATCATATGATGAGATACTTCACGAGAAGACTTGGACCTAGGATCGGTCGTATTACGTACACCCAACAGGCCAGAGTTCGGCATCATTGACGAGATATGTTATGAGCGACCATGATAGTTGGCTTGAGATCTTAAGAGGATGTACCAGAACGAAACTATTTCCGTCATCATTTCAATATTGGGCCGTTGAACCGAAGAGTTATGTAACTGGAAATTCACAGTGAGAGACGAGAGCCTAAGGGCACAAGGCGCCAGACTATGAACAAGAGGCAAGTGGATATCTTGCTCTGCTAGCTTTGGATGCACCGACACCTTCTCGACTTTGAAGGAAGGATGTATCGACGACAGTATTGATGATTTGTGATTTGGTGATTCGAATATCACGTATCCATCATTTTCGATTTTGGTATGTTGAGCGATTTATTTGCATGATTGAGATTTTGTGCACCACAGTTGCACTCGACTTCGATTTGATGTCATTCGAGATGTTGATTTTGATTTCATGCCTATGGTATGCATGTGATTTGACTTGTGCCTTCGGTATAGCTTTCATGCACTTCAGTATTTTGATTCGATTTTGTGCACGCTGATGCACGTAGTTGTGAGATTTTATACCACGGTATACCTGATTTGGATTGATGTATGTTATATACCGTCGATTTCGATTATGATATCCGATATTTGTTTTTGTGCACCTTGTGACTCGGTTTGGATTCTTGCGCATACATGGCGCGCTTGATGCGATTTTGGTGCACACCAGATGCACCAAATCGGGATTCTTCGTGCATATCAGATGCACCTGATATTGTTGTCAGGCACACTCGTTACCCTTGACAGGTGTTTTCGTGCACACCCGTTGCACTTATATTTTATTCTGTGCTTATGTATGGCACATTCATTGATTTCGATTTCCGTACGCACCAGACGCACGTTGCATTATTTACATATGCCATTGAGTGCGATTTCTTTGGAGCAGTACATTTTTATGATATTTACTATTTGGTTTAGTAACTGAGCAGGACTAGTTAGAGGACAGTACCTGAATATGTTTTTGTATGCATCGATAGTTATCGAAGGGATATCCAAAAAAGAGCTACAGTCTCGATATTTTTCCTATGTGTCCGAGATGACACGAAACATTTCATAAAGGAAACCCTTCTAAATTATTTTCAAAACGGCGGGACGTGTATGTTAAACAAAGGATATATATATATATATATATAGTTATTTTCTTACAATAAATGTCCGCTAGTTGTGCCGTGATGCGAGCATTACACGGTGATTTGAAAAAGGTTTCGCATGCATTTCTTTTAGATGTTTTGATGAATTTACAACGATGCGTACATGTATAGTTTTGATGTATATCATGTTAGTTTTCGTATTGGACTTTGACATTGGTATCTTTCCCATAACTCCGATGATTGCGTGATACTTGACGGAGTTTTGAATTGAGTTATATACTCGTTTTTCATGCGCATGCATTGCACTATGATATGTTTTGTATATGTATGATTTCGGAGCCCCGACGACTTGATCATTTTACTGAAATGTTTTAGTATTTGAGGGGTTTAGATTTAAATTCGGGGACCGAATTTATTTAAGGGGGAAGACTGTAACATTTCAGAAAAATAAAATATTATTTTTGAGAATTTAAATAATTAAAATAATAAATATTATGAATATTTTAACGTGCGGAAATTAGTTTTAATGTTATGGTATAATTAAATACCGATAAATTGGGAAATATTGGAAAATTAAATTGATTGGTGATTTTTGAAAGAATATTATATGATATAGACATTTTATAAAGTTTATACAATTAATTATATACATGTTTATTTCTAAACTTGATTAATGTTCACTAATTATACATTAAGTATCATTTTGCATGTGACATGCACTATGTCATGTTTTACACTTGTTACATTTTATTCTACCATGATTCTTTCTTTTATAGAATGGCTTTTGTTTTAACATGAGATTTAAATGAAAAGATAAAGAAAAGAAAAGAAAAGATTAAAAAAATGTGGCATGGGGAGACAAGGAAGCATGGGCAGGTGAGAGAAGAGAGAGAAAGGGTGAGGGGTCACTTGACCATGATATTTTCCTCCATTTCATTTTATTCATTCTCTTTCTCCTTCTCCTTCATCTTGGCTGCCCACTTCTCCACCTCCTTTACATCCTCACAAACACCCTCAATCCCACACCAAAATACCTTAATCTCTTCACAAAAATTGATCTCTAGCTCACTACAAGCATGGGAAACCTAGAAAGTTGGGATTTTGAAGACTTGAGGCAACTCAAGAAAATTCTTGAGTTGCCAAATAAGGTATTTACTTCACTATTAGTATAGTATTAGAGTTTCTTTAGTTTCTATGTTAGTTTAAAATCGATTAAGCGAGGTTTAGTGAGGTTTAAAAATTCCAAGATGAGGGTTAGGGTTTTTCTTGAGTTGTAAGGGTGCAATTGAGAGTATTTGGTGACTACAAACCCTTTAGTGATAATCTTTTAGACCAAAACAGAAACAAAACCAAAAACCTGGATTTAGAAACTTCTGTGTCGGTTTTGTGTTAATTTAGTACCTGCAGGGAATCTGGAATGAACCGAGACCTTTACAAGAAAAACAAACAACACCATTAACCTAATAAAGACACTAGGAGACCACCTTGCAAATACGAGACCAATCCAAGCCAATTGACCCGATCTGGCCGAATTTTTTGTTATAGTAGCCAGCCACATTGCGGAGTTTGGGGTCAAGGTTGCTTCTGTAGCTCATATACCCTATATACTACACCTCAGTACTGCTAGTTTAGCTTGATTTTACCTGAACAAGATTCTGGAACAAGTTTTGTAAGTTGCTGTTTTGGTTTCCTCGATGTTCATGACTTGAATTTTTGATATTTTGTTTTATCTCGATCACTTAACATTTGTACGTCGATATAGGGTGTTTTTTGGTTCTTTTGCATGCGTAGGCTATAGGTTCTAACCTATAGGCACCTCGCGTATCGTTTTGGATTTGAATCAGATTTTAATGCGATATGATATGTTATGACATGTAGGTACCTCCGCGTGAACTTCGGGACGACAAGCAAGAGCATGGCAGCATCGAATTCGGCAAGCAAAGATCAATGTGAGTAGATATATATCTACGGGGGAAGTTGGGTGGATGGCGTATAGCACCCCCGCTGTTTCGTAGTGTAACATATGAATACGTTGTATTATTTATATAAATATGTGTATTATGATACGTAGATGATTATCAAGATGGGCTTTAGGTGTTCGCAGGTTAAATTTAGTGTAATTGTAAGATGGTGCTTAGTGTAATTTCTTAGGCACGAAACCCTAGAATAAAGTATACAAATACACACATGCACACACGGGTTATGTTTTCGTGTATATGATATATGAATATATATATATATATATATATATATGTATGTGGATGTGTTGCTATATATATATACGCGCGCGCGCGCACACACACACACATACGTATACACGCATGATGAGGATAGTATATGATTCTTGGAGATGAGTCAATGTGATTGGGCATGATGCCGTTAGAGCGGTGATGTGATTGGGTCTTGTTATGAGATACGAAATATTATATTAGCGGATCGGTGGGAGATGTGTTTTCATATACACACGGATATATATATATGTGTGTGTGTGTGTGTGTGTGTGTGTGTGTGTGTGTGTTGATGATATCGGAATGTACTAGATTTTAGATCAGTACCCCTAATTCAGAATATGATGATAATGATACCAGATAAGTAATGTGTTATATGTGAAATTGACCCGTACCCCGATTTGGGATGCCGTACGATGGATTTTACCGTACGATGTATAAATTGATGATTGAACCGCACTTTCTACTCGAGGATGTCGTATTATATATTTATAGTACGTGACGCTATTGAGACGGGATCACCGACTACTAGATATATAGACTCAGACTTAGGTGGATTTCCTTACTCTTTCGATTAGTCTCTTAGTTTAGTCCTGTAGTTTATCAGGTAGATGTTAGACTGGGCTTGAGTCATACTTATTTTCAAAACTAAAGAATCGTGGGTATTTGAAAGACAGGCTGAGAGGTATTACGGATATTTCAAAGGACGTATCTTTTCTTAAACCACGATTCGTGCTATTTCAAACGCCAAAATTGTATGAATCGTATATATATATATAAATGTTTATTCTTACATGTTGCGTTTACTATTCAATTTCCATGTATTCTTGTTGTTCGCATCGCATTGCATGCTTAAATATGTTTTCATTAGTTATTATGAACCCATGCTGTCAGGACACCAGCACCATTACCGATGATGCGTATACTCCACAAACACTTTCTTGCCGGCTCACACACATCATCATCGGTAATTGCCAGTCACGTACTATTTTGGGTCGTGACAGATTGGCATATCACTTGCTTAGGCAATTGAGTCAATCATGAGATGTCAAGTACCACGCCAGATATTGTTTTTGCACTGGCTGCAATAAACATATATTAATCTAATCCAGGAGAAATGTTGGGAAGCAGTTATGAACATAAGTGGATGTTCTTGGTATATGGTAACGGCAGCCTCATTTGGGAGGCAGTTTTCATTTTTAGGCTTCCAAGGTGACCTGGATGACAGAGTAGCTGTCAGAGTTATCGTTTTCCCTATTTTGAGGGGCAGTATATTGGACAGGTGTTCCAAGTGGATACTGTAGAAGGCATGGCGCAGAATACTGATTAAATTCAGTGGATGATACAGTCTAAGAAGTTTGTTGGATTTGGAGTTCATTTGTGAACTTGGTCCCATCAGATATCCAGACAAATTCTAAGACAGGTATTGCTCATTTTGGGAGATAGTCTTTCTCCGTGAAGTTGAGATATATAGAGAGAAAAAGATAGAAACACTGGAGCGGATCCATTCACAGAGGCTATTTCTCGAACGCAATAGTTTCACAAACGAGCTTTGTAAGATTGATAAGTAGAGAAGTTGGGTGTTCGGTATCACACGGGCTGTGAGTATGCGACACCGCAATTATTAGCCTTAAGTGCAAGTAGGAGATTGTTTGCTATAGTGCCCTCAAGGAAATTATAGTAATCGCAAGTTGGTGATTATGATGATTGAGGGAGGACCTATACGAATAGAACAGCCTTACTCGAGATGATAGTATGCTATCTTGTTTGCCTTTATCATCATGTACATGCATTATGTGATATTACAGATCACTATTACATGTTGATAGAGCCTATATGATTCTTGCTTGACTACCAGCATTATGATAGCGATCATATACGTGGAAGCTGGGTGGTCTATAAGCACATCCTTAAATGTCCCTAGTCGTGGGAGTATCGAGACCGGGCATTGATACTCCAGAGTAGACTAATGTGTACTTATCGAGAACCCGACGAGGGACGATGACTGGTCTCACAAGCCATTAGTGTTAGTTAGTCACCTAAAATAGTATACTGGTGCTCAGTGGGTTATGAGTACACTGGACGGACTCCCCGGGAACATGCTAGTTGGTATTATACTTATTGTCAGATAGCAGTTCCCAGGTGACATGTGTATAGGTTAGTCTGTCAACCTGAGATCGTCATTTTTCTCGTGTAAGTTCCCACTATGCTTTGATTACTACACTACCACGGCACAAAGGAGTCATGCAAACAGGTTTTAGTTGGGTATAGCCCCGAGCAATATAGAGGCAGTGAGCGGATCGTCATGGATTCGTCTCTCCCGGTATTGGGGTTGATGTCACGTTGTGAACGGGTGGCCATCACCAGAAATCCTTAGCCAAGGTAGTCGAGAATTACTGATTTGGATTAGTAGTTTCTCAGTTGGTGATAGGCTTCATACCGACACGAAATGTCGCGTCATTAGGGGTCTGACTTTATCCACCCCCTAGACTCGATATGCGATACTTTTAGATGAACAGACCGGACTGGATGAATATTGTCACGGACATGCTCAGTAAAGGTCAGGATGAGTCTGCTCGTCGTCCTTCTTTTCGCTCAATACCTGGGTAGCCGTTACGTACAGCTAGTGCCGCTAATGTGCTTGTGGTTAAACCCACTGCCAGCATATTGAAGAGTCTTTAGAGTCCCACACAAAAGGTTTTCCTGCTTCGGACGAAACGATGTAAAGGCCGTATGGTTTTGCGGCATGGTTTGATCATATACGTGCACTTGTGCACGTATCATGATTCGGACGGTTTATACTAGCGGCTTTGGTTTGAGCTGGATTCTAGTATTATATTGTGGGATTATTTTCGTCTCATTGTATTCGTATTTTGTCGGAATATGGATACGGGTATATATATCCAGATGAGGGGTATTCTTTTAATTTATTACAAGGTGCTTCTAGAATATGCCACCTCATTTAAGCATTTAGGATTAAATGGTTAATGAGGTGGAGAGGATGAGGTGTTGTATGCATTTATTGTAGTATGGATTTGGGGTGACTCATGGGGTGACTCATGTAGTGACTCATGGTTACTATTCTAGCATGCTTGATATTTTGTAAGTGTTGTGAGATATTTTCTTTACTTGAGATATTTTGAAGATTTGAGATATTTTGGAGACTTGAGATATTATTATGGTTTCATAATTGCTCAAAACACTTCGCCTTTTATTTTTTCTTGAGTTGCTTCACACTCTCATCCTTAAGCTTCTTCTTCTACCTTCACCCTTCAAATCTCATGTGTTGAGAAACGTAGGGTGTTTGGAGACAAATTAATCCATCATTAGATTCTACATCCTCTAGGCTATCTAGTTTAGCGAACTAGGTACCCTAGTTATCTCGGCTATGAGGTTGAAGCTCGAAATACAAATCCTCAGGTGGATCATCTTCGATGGAGGGAGACCGGAGATCAAACTTGATCATGGAGGCCTCTAGGAGCTTGGGATGATGGTTAAAGGCCGAAGGACACGGATTATTCGGTATAACCATTCTTAACACTCTTTATATTTGCTAGCTTATGGTTAATGGTCGATCCGTATTATAGGGTTGTTGTAGCGCCAGTTTTATAAAAAATTTATTCCGCATTCGGTCACGGTAGATGGCCAAGGCGCTAGCATAACCCAACATGGTATCAGAGCCTCCCATAATCTAATACTAGCTAGTTTGCACAAAGTTAAAAACTCAATTGACAAATTTTTCCGAATCGTATTTCCATATTAGCGTGCTTGCTGTCGAATTTCAAAGTTGTTCAAATTTTTTTTTGGGTATCTTAAAAATATGTGCAGGCAAAACTAGAGCTAAGAAAATAATTTGGGCACCAAACTCTAAAATTCCGCCGCGGAACCCAAGCCAAATGGCACATTTTGCCGAGGAACCACGGGTTTTTTTTTGCTACAATGCCCCAATTTTTTTCTAGGGCTTTAGATCATGGAAATATGATTTTTGGAATATTTGGTTTTGGCTTAGATTTGTTTGAGTGCTGGTTTCGCATTTAGGGGCCAATTTGGAAAATTTTAGTCGATCGAAATTTTAATTGTGTGTTTTTCAGTGCATACATTACTTTCTGCGACCGTGAATATCATTAGAGTGGTATAACTCGTTTAACTGCTATATGTTCTTTTAGACACGTTTGCGAATATGACATTCACGTTGATGTTCTGTGTTGTGCTGAGCTTGTGGTTGGATTGTCGTTGCGGATAGCCAGTGGTGCAATGATAGTTGTACAGTTCAGATTCATTATACATTTGATATTGCGGGACGATCATCCAACATGTGGACTGCCGTCTCTGCCAATTTGTATATTATTTGTTTGGGGCACGACCGGGTTGAGGTCGATGTCACCCTTGTACATATATCTTTCTTTTTTGTACTAGGATTACCCCGCGGTGGAGTGCTCGAATAGCCGGGTTTTAGAGGGCAACGAGCCTGCATCTCATGGCGTTTAGACAGAGGGTGCCTTATTCTAGAATTGGCGAACTATTTGCCGCACTTGTAGGGGGTATAGGGTGACCCACGGTGGAGTGCTCAAGTTACCAGATTCCGTGAAGTGCTGGGTGGCCCATTCACTTTGTTGATTGGGGCTTCCTCACTTCTGGGATAGGTGTGTTGTTCCCCTCCTAAAGACGCAGCGGAGACGCGGCGGACGTCTTGCCTAAATTTCGGGGCAGATGCTAATTGGTGCTATCCGTCCACCTCTCCGAAAATTCCAAGTTGATTTATGACACCATATATCGATGGTTTAAACGGATGCGGCCGATGTAGCAGACTTCGTCAGATTCCCCCTCGTTTGAGGGGTTTTTGATTGTGGGGACGCTCTTTCCTGCAGGCACAGCCCCCTGCAGTTAATTACGCTACCGCATCGCGGTAACAACTTTCTCCTTCTCCAGATGGTCACTTCGTGTCGTGGGTGTTTGTTTTGTGTTTGGTTGCCCGTGGATTGTATACGGAGACTAATTTATGTTGTCGCCCGTAGGGCGTGGATTAATCCAAATCCGTTTTTTCTTAGATTTGGGTTTGGGTTTAAGAATACGTTAGCCTCATTTAAGACTAAGATCAACTTAAACGTTTGTTAAGGATACGTTAGTCTGATTTTAGACTAAGATCAACTTAACGGGATCGTTTAGATCCGACAAAAGAGCAATTGGGCTCTATTATTTAGTTTAATGACATTGCGGTTGATAATTAGTTTAAGGACAATATGGTCCGTTGTTAGTTTAAGGACATCTCGGTCCATTGTTAGTTTAAAGACATCGCGGTCGAGGTTAAGGACATTATAGTCCGTGGGTTTAAGGACCCCACAGTCGAATGTTAGTTTTAAGACATCACGGTCAAAGTTAAGGACATCATAGTCCATGGGTTTAAGGACTCCACAGTCCGATATTAGTTTTAAGACATCACGGTCAAGGTTAAGGATATCATAGTCCGTGGGTTTAAGGACTCCACAGTCCAATCGTTAGTTTAAAGACATCACGGTCGAGGTTAAGGACATCATAGTCCATGAGTTTAAGGACCCCACAATCCGTGAAATGTGTGGTTGTCGGGACCCGTCATCTTTTTGAAGACGTTGAGGAATTACAAAGACAAATATCAAAGGAGTGAAGAGATGTACCCTTGAACCAAGGTGAGTTGGTTGAAAGAGCAGATGTGCTCAATTCAAGATAAGTTGAGGACTTATGGCCAGAATTAGGCTAAATCCACATAAAAATGTTTAACATTTTATTTTTGTTCTGTCTATTAAGCCTTTATTTGGGCTCGGCCCTTTTAATAATGCTAAGCATTGGGCTCTGACATTTTTGTCTGGTATTGAATACATAGCATTCATCAGAAACAAAATTTGTTCTGACAGTGCACCACGTGGCGCGCCAGGTGCTTTGCGCCAGTCAAAGAGCGCATTGCGCTTCTGTCAGGTAGCGCACACGAAGAGGACACGTGTCGCGCTTAGCGCTAAGCGTTAGTTCATTGGTGTAGGGTTCCTTGGCACACTCAAGAGGTTCTGCAACTGATCAACCATGCCAAAATCAAAATTTTCCATGTGCCGAGAAACCCTAATTGAGATCGTTAACTAGAGGTAAGGCGAAACTAAAAGATAGTAAACTACTTTACTATTAAGTGAAAGGGATTGCAACCTTTGTAGATCCGGTCCTCCACTTCTAAAGCTCCGTGATGATGTCCCTCCGCTGCGATCATCGGGATCCCGGACTCTAGCGATGGTTTCGTCGGAGAAATGAGCGGGCTAGGTCGTAGACTTCGGTGCCAAAGATACGTCGAGGCGACTCAAACTCAAGCTCCATCTTCACTAGGTCATGAAACTTGTGAAGATAACACCCTATACAACATGGCAAGTGGTATAGGATGAAGAAATACGAAGTGGGTTCACTTTGGATTTGGATTTCTCACTTGATTTCATCACTTGGAATTTTCTAGTAAGCTTTCTTCACCGCATGAAGAAGATGAAGAAGAAGAAAAGAAAATGAATTATCTTATTAGAAAATTCAAGTGAAGTCTATCATATAGCAACCATGGGTGAGGTTAACACATATACAGAATAAACTAGGGTTTAGGTGTAATGGTTAGGTTAAGGGAAAAAACAAAATGGTTAAGACTTTCAAAGATGCTAAGAAGTTTCATGAAGCTTGAAGCAAAAAAACAAAGAAAGCCACCATTTCATTTTTGCCAAAAATAAATGAATAAAATAAATAAATAAGTTAAAACCCTAACCATTAACCTAAACATGGTTTAAAGCATACACACACCCAAGTTTGCATGTATCATCAAACATGATAGAAACTAGTGCACAAACATATATCATATATACAATGTGCACAATCTAGTGAGAAAAATAATCTTAAGTGAACAATATTAGTCAATGTAAAGTAATATATCTAATATATAATTATACATTAAATCATTAAATCAACATTTGATTTAATGATCCGGTCATATTGCTTATAACCGACTAATATCAAGTGTATCAATATATCGAATCAACATTTGATTCGGTAACCCGGCTATATCTTATATAACCGTCCAATGATACAAATCGCGAGAATAGAATTCAGTAACACATACTGGTATTATTCTCGGTCCCGCACATATCTCATATGCGCTCCTATTTCGTTTCGCTTGAGCCAGGAAACCTCTGTGTAAGACTCTAAAGACTCGTCAATACGCCGGCAGCAGGTGATGATCATATCAAACAGCCATAAGCCGCAAGCGGTCTGCTAAACGTAACGGCCACCCGGGTATTGAGCGATCAGAAGATCAACGAGCAAGCCCGCTCACACTCCTGTGAATCCAACCAGTAACACTTACCGTACAGTCCGGTCTGTTCGTCTGATATGTCGCATATCTCGCCTAGGGGTGGTAAACGTAAGACCCCAATAGCTTGATACGTCATGCCGATGTAAGGTCCATAACAAGCATGAAACTACTGATAACACTTACCAGTAAATCAGTGCAACCCTGGCCAGGGATTTCCAGTTATGGCCAGTCGAGCATAGCGCAACATCAACCCCCAATACCGGGAGAGACGAATCCCCTCCTATCGCTCATTGCCTCCATGTGAATCGGGAATGTACCCAAAAACCACATGTTTGCACGACTCAGTAGAGCCGTGGTAGGGTGGAAATCAAAGCACAGTGGGAGACACATAAGACTCTATGACGATCTCGGGTCAACAGACTAAGCTGTACCAGAGTCACCAGAGAATTGCCATCTGGCGTGAGGTATAATACCATCTGGGAGTTCTCGGCGAGTCCGTTCAGTGTACCCAGTCTCCACTGAGCACCCGTATACCATCTCTGATGTCAAACACCAATGGATATGGGATCATCCATCGCCCATCACATGGGTCGAGAAGATATACGCTAGTCTACTCTGGAATATCGATGCCCCGTCTCAATATTCCCACGACTAGGAACATTGAAGGATGTAATCATGGACTACCCAGGCCCCACTAGTATGATCTACATCACAGTCCTGGAAGTCGAGCACATATCCTAAGGGCTTTATCAACATGTAATAGAGAGACAACAAGTATACATGTTAAGATAAAGAGCAACCAGATAGCGTACTATCATGTCGAGCAAGAAAGTCCTACTTATATATGTCCCAGCATCCATTACAATATACATCCAATGTACAGTAATGGCCTCTAGGGCATACATAAAACTAACAATCTCCCACTTGCACTAGGGCCATCTGTAGCAGTGGTTAGAGTATCTAATACTCAACCATCCCATATAAGTCTCTCTCTGGGAAAAAGCCTTTATGAGTGGATCCGCCGTGTTGTCCTTTGAGTCTACTCTCCTAACCTCGATCACCCCGGAGATCAACTATCTCCATGATCAGGTGATGTTGCCTCAGAATTTGTCTGGGTCACTGATGGGACCAGGGTTCCTGGGACAAAGCCACACTTCCATTGTCACACAATGGTAGGAATCTAGTTCATCTCATGAACCAATATACACCCAAACTGCTTCTTTGGTAGTATCTTTAATAACGATATTACCAGCCTTTATCGTCTAGTTTGCCATGGTATCTAGATTGGAACTCTTCCAACATACCGTCCCTTTACTGAGGGTAAAGATAATGCCTGCGACTGACATTCAGTCGTTCTTATCACCCTGGAACTTTTCCAGTGATTCTCCCCAGGATCGATTGATACCATCTCACTAAACCTAGTGAGAACCCTAATATCCATTTAGATCTATCTCATAGATCCAAATCCCAGGATTTACGAGGTATCACCTTTATCCTATTTGGAGAATCCTTGTGATAAGAGGAGATTGACCGTGTGTAGTATAGGAAACTCTTTTCCTATCAAGAGTATATTGTCCACGTACAATACGAGGATCACTACCATACTCCCTACTACCTTTTTGTATATATAAGGTTCATCTACCATTTTGATGAAGTCAAACTATTTGACTACTACATCAAAACAGACGTTCCAACTTTGCGATGCCTGCTTTATCCTATAAAGAAACTTGCACACGTTTCTGCTGCTCCCACTGTCTACGACGCCCTCTGGCTGTGTTCTTATAGACGTTCTCTTCTAAATCATCAATTTAGAAAAGCAGTCATGGCACCCAACCACCAGATATTGTAGTCATGGTATGTAGCAATGGCAAGTAGGATCCGGATGGACTTAAGCATAGCTACTGGAAAAGGTTTCATCATTATCCATGCCTGGTCGATGACGAAAACCTTTAACAAGTCTAGCTTTGAAAGTCTCAACCTTTCCATCTACACCAAGTAATCTTCTCAAGATATACTTTCTCCTGATGGGGATTTAACCCTTCAGATATAGCAACCAAAGTCCATACTTTGTTGGTGTACATGGATTCCATCTCAGATCGCTAAGCATCCAGCCATTCTTACAGAGTCCCTACTCTTGATGGCCTGCTCGAAACTAGTTGGGTCATCATCTCATGATGCATTCCTCGCTCCCCTGTCATCGAGAAACCGAAATATCTCTCAGGCGGATGAGGAACCCTACCAGATCGGCGGAGAGGCTGAGGTTCGTCGAGGACTATTGAATCCTTTGGTTCTGTCAAATCATCAGCTGCAGTTTTGTATAGCTGGAACCTTTCCAGTTCTACAGAACTGACCTTGCCTCGATCTTGTCCGGATTTTGCTTTTGACATAGGCCGGACAATCCCAAATCTTAACTTACTTAAGAGATAGGCTCTTTCCATACCATATCTTATATGGAGTGGTAGGCATTGATTTGATTCGAACCCAATTCAATAGGTATGCAGCTTCTCAAGTGCATAGCCCCCAAAAGGAAAAAGGTAACTCAGTAGTACTCATCATAGAGCACACCATATCATATAGGGTGCTATTGCCCCGCCCTGATACACCGTTGTGCTGTGGTGTATTCAGAGGAGTAATACCGAGAGAGAATCTCATTCACTTTTAGAATAGTCCAGGAATTCTATGCACAAGTATTCTCCTCCCTGATCTTATCATAGGACAAAATACTTATACCCGGTTTTTGGTTCTCTACTTCTAACTTATATTCTGTGAATATCTTAAAATCTTCAGACTTATGTTTCAACAGGAACATATGACTGAATCTTAAGAGATCATCAGAGAATGTAATGAAGTACAAAGAACCGGTCCTGGCATGTGTAGACAGGAGACCTTACATACATCATCATGTATCAGTCCCAAGAGTTTACTAACTCTTTCTCTGTTTCCAATGAACAGAGCTATGGTCATCTTATCTTTGTGACATGACTGGCAAGTTTTACAAGATGTAAATTCAAACTGATTTAAATATGCATCTAAAATGTAACTTAAGCAAGTCGGGTCGTATTGATATGACCTAGTCTACAATGCCTCAAGAAGGATTCGTTCATTTCTAAACTCTTCCTCTTGTGTGTGTTCTGTATACTAGGAACTGTAGTTTGATTTAGAACGTCAATGCTTTTAGATAACGTGCCTGAACCGATATAGGAAATGTACAAAACATTATTCAACAATACAAAATTATATCCTTCTTTAATAAATAAAGAGATTGATATGATTTTGTATATCAGGTTCGGTATCTAACAGTATTTGTTCCGAATCAATGTATTGGTAATACAGGGTGACAGTGACCAACAGACTTGGCTGCAACACTTGCACCGTTTTCTGTCTCATGAAACTTATCACCCGTTCTCAGTTCTCTACCTTTCCGTAGCCCATGTAACGGATTACATATATCTGGGATCCTGATCCGGTATCTAATACCCAGGACGTAGAGGATACTGATAAACAGTTCTTTATAATGAACACACCCGAAGGAGATGCATCACATGCACTTTCTTGGTTTGGGCGGCATAGGAATTCTGGTATTCCCCAATTTCCTGCTCTGTCTTATAACAATTATAAGTTGGAGCGGGACCAACGTTCCCCAGCTCAGTATAACAAGCGGGTTCGGTCAATACATCCATATTATTATCTTGATTAAGGTGTGATATGGTCGCTACCTGGAGAGAGAGAAGAAAACACTCTGCGTGCGCTCTTACAAGATTAGATTGGTTATATATTTTATCTAATCAGGATGGCTCCCACTGTTTTTTATCAAATCTTCCTTCAAACCCTAAAAGGAAAGACTAGCCGGGATTAATTACACTCTACAAGTTCGCCAATCTTTCAGCCAGGCCAGTGTCAGTACTTTGAGGGAGGTTCCCCGTGCTTTCGCACGGACCTAATTAAAATAAACCTCATTTTCCCAGGGGCGTAACCCCGTTGACACCTTCCTAGACACCTACTTGATCGGCTAATTGTAAAGTGCAAAACTCTCCCAGGAGTAACAATTACTCGCGGTGGGTATCGGGATCCAACTATCTCATAGAAGGTATGCAATCTCATTGCAAATTTCAACACTTGAAACTCCCGATAAAGGTTTTTACCCTTAGCACTTATGACCTTAACTATGGTCAACAAATCATAAGCACTAGTCAAGTTCTACCCGTCATTTCGTGATTAATTAGACCCACCCACATGACCCTTAACTAAGGTCAACAAAGTCACATGACTGTCCTAATTAATCGCATCATATGCGGTGTAGGAAGACATCACTTAGCTACCGTACACTGTGCCTTGACTATGGTCAACAAACACAGCACGAATACTAAGTACTCTACTTCCTAAAATGACGGAGGGTTGCAGATGGTTTTTAAGAAAACCTTTAACGCTTTGAACTTGATCTCGTTGCGGAATCAAATGGTTTTTAAATGGAGTGTTTTTGAGGCTTTTCTAGTTTTGCTAAAGGGGTCACTCCCGGTGAAGGGATTGTCGGCCTTTTCCTCATCGAATAAGGTGTAGGATATATCATATATACCGCTGTGCAAAGCAAAAACTATAGAAGCAATCAAAAGACCAACCGAGGGTTGTAGCATCTGCCAGTTATTGCTAAAGGAATCACTCCCGGTGAAGGGATCGTCGGCCCTTTCCTCATCGAATAAGGTGCAGGATGTTCTACAAGAAACACCGCGATGCAAAGCAAGAACTGTAGCTACCTATTTTTGAAATTCGATTCCACAACATCTTTTAGGTTTATTTTCTTTCATTAATCACATTAATGAAGTCCCATCATTTAAGTCCACCTAAACATCACAGATAAATATAACGTATGCTTATGCCATCCGCATTCGTCTCGATGTCCCGTCTGCACCGTTAGGTTAGGTAACTAACGGCAGAGCCAGGCAGGGCTAGTGCGGGTGTAAAACATAAACAACGTCTATATAATATATCATATATACTATATACAATATCTATCTGAACATATCACATGATCACATCACAGATAACGCAGCAGAAAATATCATATGAAATATCGGATATACTAGGACGTCTGTGTTTTATTTTGAGCCTGAATAAAACACGGATTCCACGGTCGTGATGAATAGCCAATCCCACACCCCTAGACCCCTACGAGAGCGGCAAGCAACCCTACCAATTCTAGGGTTAGGAGACCCGGACTCAACTCCTCGAGATGGTCTCCCACTGGACCCTAGAACCCGGTTACTTGTGCTCCCCTCCTTGGGTCTATCCTAACGCGGAAAAGTAAATAATATACATCAACGGTGACATCTTCCGCAACCTGGAAGTTCCCCAATAAAAGAATATTACATACAAGTTTTTACATGAATGAAAATGGAAAAACACTCATCTCACATAAAACCCCCCGGCTATTCAAACACGACGATCCAATATAACATATCCAACAACACATAACATCACATGTCATCAACGTAAATAAATATGCCCATCCCAATTGTCGTTGACATATAGCAACGAAACCGGCGATATCACATATTACACTTACGGTCGCAGAAAAGAAAGTGTAAAACTACAACAGCTGGAATCCGCAAACTCTTTAGACATCGCATGCCTAACCAATTATAAACCCCGCATTTTAGTCTCATTATCGAAAACTCTTTTCAATATCAAGTCGGGCAATTCAATAGGATTCCCGACATTCTGATCGAATGCTCGTCGCAAACTTTAGTAGACGGCCGCACCCCCGATGCCGTCGACGAAGTGCACCAAGGCGGAACACCGCTGCTGCGAGCACCCGAACGGATGCTTTCGGCGACGGGGTTCTCCTACAGTCACTTGGTCGGGGCTATGGGGCGTGGCTGTCTATTAAGTTTACCGGCGAGTATCCGCGTACGCTACGTGATTGCGATGGACTTTTGATCGCATCAAAATTCCGTGGCAACCGATCATTTGAGACTAAACTGCTATGTTTATAACAATCATATTAGTTATCTCATAACTACTTGTGAAATCCAAATATTGTATCACATTCCAGATAAATAGAAAATGTTAAATTTCCGATCGAACAATCAAACACCCAAGTTTTCCCGAAACAGCTCAACACATGAAATAAGTTTTAAAACATTCACTTCATGCCACAGTACCAACGGTCCAGCCGTAGAAGGGTCAAGCCAACGCCTCACATGTGGCACGCCGTACTGCCCCAAACCCTAAGGTTCAAAGGGCAGTTCAAGACGGTCACATAATCGAGTTAAGGTTTGTTGTCTTCTAGAGGGTCCATCGCGTTACTTGCAACTACGGAAAGATCCAACACTTGGAAATTTTCCGGCAGGGGAAAAATTGGGTATTTATATCCGGTCGAACTTTTTAACATGTTCTAAAATATCCGGAAAAACATAAACGAGGTTAGAATATCCGATCGAATTAACGAGTCCCCAATACACCCCAGAAAACTCAACTCTTGAGTAGAAATTAAAATTTCCCAGAAAACACAGGAAACACTATGAGCAATTACTGTGCAAATAAAAACAAAAGTTACCATAGTACGGCCGCGGAACCGCCGCGTGAGCCAAGCTATGGCCGCGGTTCCGCGGCACATTAGACGATGTACAGTCACGTGATGCACAGTAATTCTATATTTTCCCTGCTGATTTTTTAAAGAATTTTTAATAAGGTAAAATCCACAGTTTGTAAAAATGTACAGAGAGGGGTATCGATTAGGGTTTTAGGGTTCGATCGGATTTCTAACATCGTCTATATTTCTCCTAAAGCTCTAGCTAGGCTCTGATACCACTGTAGGGTTTCTTGGCACACTCAAGAGGTTTTGCAACTGATCAACCATGCCAAAATCAAAATTTTCTATGTACCGAGAAACCCTAATTGAGATCGTTAACTAGAGGTAAGGCGAAACTAAAAGCTAGTAAACTACTTTACTATTAAGTGAAAGGGATTACAACCTTTGTAGATCCGGTCCTCCACTTCTAAAGCTCCGTGATGATGTCCCTCCGCTGCGATCATCGGGATCCCGGACTCTAGCGATGGTTTCGTCGGAGAAATGAGCAGGCTAGGTCGTAGACTTCGGTGCCGAAGATGATCTACGTCGAGGCGACTCAAACTCAAGCTCCATCTTCACTAGGTCATGAAACTTGTGAAGATAACACCCTATACAACATGGAAAGTGGTATAGGATGAAGAAATAGGAAGTGGGTTCACTTTGGATTTGGATTTCTCACTTGATTTCATCACTTGGAATTTTTTAGTAAGCTTTCTTCACCTCATGAAGAAGATGAAGAAGAAGAAAAGAAAATGAATTATCTTATTAGAAAATTCCAGTGAAATCTATCATATAGCAATCATGGGTGAGGTTAACACATGTAGAGAATAAACTAGGGTTTAGGTGTAATGGTTAGGTTAAGGGAAAAAACAAAATGGTTAAGACTTTCAAAGATCCTAAGAAGTTTCATGAAGCTTGAAGCAAAAAAACAAAGAAAGCCACCATTTCATTTTTGCCAAAAATAAATGAATAAAATAAATAAATAAGTTAAAACCCTAACCATTAACCTAAATATGGTTTAAGGCATACACACACCCAAGTTTGCATGTATCATCAAACATGATACAAACTAGTGCACAAACATATATCATATATACAATGTGCACAATCTAGTGAGAAAAATAATCTTAAGTGAACAATATTAGTCAATGTAAAGTAATATATCTAATATATAATTATACATTAAATCATTAAATCAACACTTGATTTAATGATCCGGTCATATTACATATAACCGACTAATATCAAGTGTATCAATATATCGAATCAACATTTGATTTGGTAACCCGGCTATATCTTATATAACCGTCCGATGATACAAATCGTGAGAATAGAATTCAATAACACATACTGGTATTATTCTCGGTCCCGCACATATCTCATATGCGCTCCTATTTCGTTTCGCTTGAGCCAGGAAACCTCTGTGTAGGACTCTAAAGACTCGTCAATACGCCGGCAGCAGGTGATGATCATATCAAACACCCACAAGCCGCAAGCGGTCTGCTAAACGTAACGGCCACCCGGGTATTGAGCGATCAGAAGATCAACGAGCAAGCCCGCTCACACTCCTGTGAATCCAACCAGTAACACTTACCGTAAAGTCCGGTCTGTTCGTCTGATATGTCGCATATCTCGCCTAGGGTTGGTAAACGTCAGACCCCAATAGCTTGAAAAGTCATGCCGATGTAAGGTCCATAACAAGTATGAAACTACTGATAACACTTACCAGTAAATTAGTGCAACCCTGGCCAGGGATTTCCAGTTATGGCCAGTCGAGCATAGCGCAACATCAACCCCCAATACCGGGAGAGACGAATCCCCTCCTATCGCTTATTGCCTCCATATGAATCGGGACTGTACCCAAAAACCACCTGTTTGCACGACTCAGTAGAGCCGTGGTAGGGTTGAAATCAAAGCATAGTAAGAGACACACAAGACTCTATAACGATCTCGGGTCAACAGACTAAGATGTACCAGTGTCACCAGAGAACTGCCATCTGACGTGAGGTATAATACCATCTGGGTATTCTCGGCGAGTCCGTTCAGTGTACCTAGTCTCCACTGAGCACCCATATACCATCTCTGATGTCAAACACCAATGGATATGGGATCATCCATCGCCCATCACATGGGTCGAGAAGATATATGCTAGTCTACTCTGGAATATCGATGCTCCGTCTCGATATTCCCACGACTAGGAACATTGAAGGATGTACTCATGGACTACCCAGGCCCCACTAGTATGATCTATATCACAGTCCTGGAAGTTGAGCACATATCTTAAGGGCTTTATCAACATGTAATAGAGAGACAGCAAGTATACATGTTAAGATAAAGAGCAACCAGATAGCGTACTATCATGTCGAGCAAGAAAGTCCTACCTATATATGTCCCAGCATCCACTACAATATACATCCAATGTACAGTAATGGCCCCTAGGGCATACATATAACTAACAATTGGCGCATTGCGCTTTTAATTTATGAGCGCTTTGCGCTAGTCTGTTGGCGCGCCAGTGAGTGACACATGGCGCGCTTGGCGCTGAGCGCCAGCCCATGAGCGCAGTGCGCTGTTTCAGAAGCGCAAAGCGCAGATTGTGTCTTTGGTTGACACGTGGCGTGTTTTGGCGCTGAGAGTCGATTCAAGAAGCGCAAAAGTGCAATTCATGAGTGCAAGGCACTTTCTGATAGCGCAAAGAGCGTTTGATCAATTTTAAGATCAAAGAACAAATTTATGTTCATCTTAAAGGAGGCTTTGCCTAAAGATTCAAGAACAAAAGTTCTTGTTTTATAAAAGGGCTCTGCCTTTATAGATCAAAGATCTGTGAATGAAATAAAATTCTTCTTTTATATTTATATATTTTTTTATGATTAGATCTTTTGATCTTTTGCTTTTTATTAAAGACCTTGGTCTTTTTCAGATCTATAATCTTTTTAGAAGATGGTTCTTCTTTTTACGAGATGGTTTCACCTCTGTTGTTCAAGAACATAGTTCTTTACCTTGAATATGAGGGTTTTTCTCTCTCTCTCTCTCTTTTTTTATATCCCCCAGACTTGAAGTCTAGGGGCCTTTATATAGGGCCAAATGATTTATTGAATCAGTTTTAAGAGATCTTTCTCTGATTGATTTGGGAATATTTCCCACCGTTGGATCTTTGATCCTAAGGCTTCTGTTTTACAGAAGATAATCTTCTTGTTTTAATAAGATTGGAAAGATCTTTCCATAACAGAATTTTATTTCTGATTAATTAATAATTTATTATTAGTAGATCTTTTGATCTAACGGTGGGGGATTTTTAATTCCAGCGCTGGCGCACATGCGTTTGACACGTGGCGCGCAGCACAGAGCGCAGCGAAACTGCGCTAGCGCACCTGCGTTCGACACGTGGCGCGCAGCACAACTACGCTAGTGCAGAGCGCAGTGCAACTGCGCTAGCGCACCTGTATTTGACATGTGGCGTGCAGCGCAGAGCGCTGGATCTGAAGCGTTGCTTTAACTTTTAAATTTTGAATTTTAAAACAGAGCTTTGCTTTGATTGGGGGTGCGCTGCCTAGGGCGCAGCACACCTGGCGCTAGCACGTCTGTGTTTGACACGTGGCGCTCAGCGCGCAGAGCGCTGAATCTGAAGCGTTGCTTCAATTTAAATTTTGAATTTTGAAACAGAGGTTTGCTCTGATTGGGGGAAACAAATGGCCCCCCACCGTTGCGCTCACGTGGCGCACACGTGAGTGCAGCGGTGGCAACATCTGAGCCCTTGGATCAACTCAGAAGTTGAAGAGGCTGTTCAGTGCCTATAAATAGGACCTTTAGTCCCTTAGATGATTTCCATCTTCTTCTTGAGAATTTTCACTCAGAGCCTTCTCTTTCTGTTTAAGAACTTTCAAGAGTCAGAACTCTTTCCAAACTTAGGTAAAATTAATTTTTTTTAATAAATTAGGGTTTTTACCTATTAACAAAGCCTTGCTCTTCATAGATCTTTGATCTAAAGAAAACCTTTTTTAGGGTTTCATTAATAGAGCCTTGCTCTCATGAACCCATAGATCTAAAGAGATCTTTTCTTGGGGTTTCTTATCCCATGAATCAGAGCTCTGCTCTTTGATAATATGTGGATCTTTTGATCTTTGATGGAGAACTCTTAAGAGTTTTTTCATGGATCTTGAAGATCCCAGAATTTTTAATTCTCAAAAATTAATTTTAATTAATCTTTGATGGATTTTCTATCATCATTACAGAGCCAGGCTCTTTAAGGATTTTTTTCCCTTCATGATCAGAGTTTGACAAGTGTCACTCTGTCATAGAGCTTTGCTCTCAGAGGGAGATTTTCTTCTTCTCCCGAGGGATTTTTCATTCAATGAGAATTTCCTTGAGGATTTCCTCATTAATTAACAGTCTCATCCAATGATGAGGTTGTTTTATTAATCGATGCATTGTCATCTGGATTTTGTGGGTCCCTCTTTGGTCCCCTTTCCACTGTATTGCAGTGTGGTACAAATTTTAAAGTGCCGAGTGTCAGAATTTTAGAATTAAATTATAGTACTGACAATCGAATTCTGTTCTTTCTCGCAGGCGACATGTCTTCCGATCTCTCTTTCCCGTTTTTTCATTCAGAGGGAGGATTCCCTGAGGCACCTGTGGACCGGGAGGTTCTCGCGCTCATCAGAGACTATGACCTGGAACATAAAAACCTTCACTTGTGGGGTAGGTGGTATGACCAGATTATCAGAGGTCATCGAAGCTTCTCTTGTGTGACGCCGTCGGAGCTAATCTCGTCGATTTCGTATGCGGATGCACCCCCGGTGAACTATGCCGTGGAGGTTGTCAATTGGACTTCGGAGGGTCTTCTTCAGCCTTCGATTGTCGCTATACCCATGCAGCTGTCGGCAGCCTTAGATACCTTGGGGTGGCTCATATGCCAGGGCGAGTCGCGCCCTTGGGGATAACCCTACAACATCGGGTTGACTCCCCGACATTCGGCCGGGTATTTGCAGTGGGCCAGGTACATTTTGTCAGCGAAGAAAACGCAACTGCTGAAGCTCGGCCTATACCTTGCGGTTTATGCTTCGTTGTTCCAATATTCTGCTCCTCCGACATGGTGGATTAAGGCGTTCTTGGAGCAGTGGAACATCCCAACCCATACCTTTCTTCTGCTGGACAGAGAAGTCTCTATCTCCTTAGAAGAATTTGCTGAGATTTCCGGTCTGCCGGTTAGGGGGGAGCACTATGAGGAGCTGCTTCCTCCGGATGAATACGTTTTTGCTACTAAGCTGGTGGTGATGGGCCTAACGCCGGAGAACGCCATTCAGCACCAGTTTCCTAGTCTGATAAAGGTGCTGAACATGTACGAGAGCCTCTTCTTGGAATCCGGAGGCCGGGGGGTCAGTTTCGCATACTTCATTGCCCGGTTTCTTCGCCCGGAGATTCTATCGCAACGAGGCGAAAAATTTGCCAAGCTCGACGACCCCTTCGGCTTTGGCTTGGACCGTTGACCAGTACTGGAAGATGATCAGAAGGGCTTTTTTCTTCCTGATGCCGCGATCATTCCTCTATCAGAAATCGCCGCTCCGTGTATTGACGAGGAGGCTTTCTTTCTTGGGTTTCTTAAGCTGTGGGTGTGCTGGTTCGCGCTCCCTATGCACCCTCGCTATATGGGGCCATCCGTCTTCTACCCAGCGCATCGAATGGTGGTCGGAATACAAGTGGCCATCGGGATTGTCGGGTTAGCCACTTGTACCATGGTCTTAGCGTGCCGGGGGATACAACTGAACCGGGTGTGCATGCCGCCAACTTCCCGATGCACTACTTTACTTCATGGATGGAAATGCACGTACTCGGGGTATTTGGTATTCATAAAAGACCTTCGTTTTTCGAGAAATGCAAATTCCCAAGAATCATGCGGCTGGTTGACGCCTCTATCGTGAATCCGTCTCAGCGGGAAGCTAGGGGCTTGCTTCTTCGTCCGCGCACGGTCGGAGCTGGTATGTCTTTTACGGACAAAGTCCTGACGATCGGCCAAGAAACTTCCAAGACGGTGCTGGCATTGCGCGACGTTTTTAAGAACGGGGACTCCGTGTTGAAAGCCCGGGAGATTCTACATCTATACTCCATCAGGCCGGGTTTTCTCGTATTCAGGTAAAATGATGCGGCGCTTTTTATGAGATACATCCCCCATCATTTCGCCCAGCAGCTGAGTTATAACTAGGGGGTTCCACTGGAGGCATTCTTGGAAGAACCTGCTGCCACCAAAGAGGGAATACGGGGTGCGCTGCATCACTTTATGCGCTTGAATATGGGCTCCCACTTCTTCATTAGCCAGCCGAGTTGCATTCCGAGGGCCCTTAACGTACACGGGGCCTGGTATCAGCACGCGATGGGCGCTGTTATCAGGGAAGAGAGGCGGCTGCTGCTCGATCGCAAGAGTGCGTCCCCTGCCAGCGATCGCAACGTCCCTCTAAAGCGACGGATCGCTATCCCCCCTCCGCTAAGAGAGATTGCTGCAGTTGAGCCTCCACGTGTGTAAAGCTCCACGCGTGGATTGCCCCAAGCTCCTGTAGAGACGGTGGATGTGCTATCGATGCCCCGTACTCCCATGGAGACGGTAAACGTAGCTTCACCCGACTCTGGCGAAGGCTCGGATATCGGGACTCGCCGTCCCAAAGTGCCCACCAAACGCAAGCTGGTGCTGGCTGCGACCGGAGCTCGCTCACAGAAGAAGAAAAAGAAGTCGATCTTTTCTCTCGATGTGGTACTTGGCCAGGAGCCTCACGCTCCTTACGGCGAGGGCCTGAGCAAGTATGGGACAAACGATGGCTTATTCATGCCGCCAGACGATACTGATCTGGCGGCTGCCATTGCATCTTCTAAATAATTGGCCAGCCGCGAAGAGGGGTTGGCTATCCTTGCGCGATCAGGTACTCATTAGCTGTATTTTCCGCCATTGCATCATATTTCTATTATTGTGTTATGACTGACGTTTTTTCATCTTTAACAGGCATTTCTACCGAAGAAGCTCTCGCTGCTTCTCTCAAGACTTTTGAGGAAGAGGAACGACTTCGAGCATCCTTAGGCATCGGTACATTTCGGTTCACCATGTTCCTGATCCCATTTCTTATGAGTAATCTGACCCTTTATTTGTCTTATCGCTGGGACCACAATGCCGATCCCGCAAGCTAATGCGGAAATTCTTCCCGGGCTAGCTACCGAAGTCCCGGCCTTTTCGGCACTGCCGAAAGAGGCCTTACTTAAACAACCGATGACGGAAGCCTTGACGGCTCAAGAGGTAACCCTGGATGCGGACGATGACGTCCTGTTGAAGGAGGCTTCTAGAAGGTCTGTTTTGACGGCTCGGGAGGAAAGGAAGCGCCGGAGGCGCGCAGCAAGGGAGCATAGTGCTGCTTTAGCTGTGGGAGCGGGTTCGAGCGTCGCTACTCCTGCTGCTACTCCTTTAGAGGAGTCTCCGGATGCCTTGTCTACTGCTTACAGACGGGCAGCACGTGCGGCTCGGGAAGTAAACGGTAAATCAACTCCAGGTAATGTGCCTTGAGATTCCGTTGTCAAATTTTTGAATTATCAATTCTCATATACCTTATCTTGCGGGGCCGAGCCTTACCTAAGAAGTGGCGGTGAACGCCGAGCCTGAGGTAGCGGTGGAGGAGGTAGCTACTATTGCCGAACCCAGGACGGCGGTAGGCGATGTGGCCGCAATTGCCGGGCTCGAGGTAGTGGCTGATGAGACAGTCACGATTGCTTTGCCCGAGATAGCTACCATTGCCGAGTTCGAGGTGGTGGCGGGTGAGATGGCTACCACGACCATGCCTAAGGTGGTGGCGAGCGAAATGGGAACAATTGTTAGGCCCGAGGTGGCCGCTCTCTCTCAAGAGTCGGGCACCGCTCCGATCATCGCTTTTCCCTCCTATAGTTCTTTGCCGTCTCCTGGCATCGCAAGCGTGAAGATGGCTCTCGTGGAGTCAGGGGATGAGGCGACGGGAGGTGAGACCACCCCGATGGAGGAGGGGGACACCGTTGTAGTATCAAGTGACGCCCTCGTCACGGTTCCGGCTGGCGACTCATCAGGTAGATTTTAGGTCACCGCCCTTCTTTTTATTCCGCAATCTTTTTCAATCTTTCCTGACAGGGTTTATCTTATTTCTAATGCAGGTGTGGCTAGTGCTGATGTCGCGCTACCCGAGGCAGCGCCGTCAGTTACCGCCCTGACGGTGACTACCTCTCTACCTTCTCTCGCGTCGTCTCAGATGCTGGAAGGTTTGTGACTCATCAGTCTTATCTCTAGGCTGTATAATTTATGTACTGACGTTGCATTATTGCGTCTTTGTAGGAGTCTTTTTTGACCACCTGTACCAGGTGTTGCACCCCCACTTCTCCTTCCCATCGGAGATTGCTTCATCCAGTGGCACTGGTGAATACAGCCTTCAGTTAATGTCCTTTCTTTTATCAACAGTGAAATCATTTCTGATTCTCCTTTTCCTTGATTGAAGGAGGAGATGAGAGAACAGTTGCGCCACTGGTCCTCCTGGCTTTGCCACTTGCTGCAGCTGGTATAGTAAATCCTATTGTTCATGAACCTGTTTTACTTATTAAACCGTCATCTGATTGCGAATTGTTTTGCAGCGGTCGCTTCGACTCCGGCCTCTTTCGAATCTCGCATTATGAGGCCGGCAGGGCCCTTTTCCAGACGTCCATCCTCAAAAGGTGCTGTGACCAGTCTGCGTATGCTGAGCGAATACGTCGAGGAGCTTAACGGGGAGGCTCCTACATCTGCCGCATATTTTGCTGCCGAGGTCAACCCAATGCTAGCGACGCTCGTGAACTTCCATAATGAAGGTGTCGTCGAGTCTTGGGTTAATCATTGCAGGAAGATTGAGGCCTGTCTACATGAGCTTGAGCTTATGCGTCCTGCCCATGAGACTCAGGATTTGAACTCCCAGCGGACCGCATGGGTTGAGCAGAGTGTTCCGTTCCTTCGCCATTTCGAACGAGAGGCAACCCTTAAGCGTAAGGAATGTTAGGCGACTGCTGCTAAACCTGCCCAACTTCGCGCTGAGGTTACAGCTAATGCTGCCCAACTGAACACCATTTTTGAAAACCTTCAACGGTGTATCTATGATGGGCTGGTGTTGAGGAAGAAGCTTGATCTTAATGACCAGGTCGTACAGAGTCAGGAGGCTGCCCAGCAGGAAGTTGAACAGAAACTCTCATCCTGTTTGCAGCAACGGGCCCAAGTTGAAGCAGAGCTGGCCGCGGCGGCTGATCGTGAGGAAGAGTTGAGAAGAGTGCGCGAGCAGCTAGTTGGTCTATTGAAGGCGCCTCCCTCCCAATAGTTGCTTTTGTATAGATTGAACACTTGTAATCTTTGAACAACATGTATCCATTTTTTATTCTTTTATACGATTTGCCTTGTACTCAATTGAATTCATGAATAAAAGATACACATTTTTTTGTTATACTGTTGATTTCTTCTCCTTACTGTGTTGTTGCCATGTGATTTTAGCAAGTGCGGTCTGTAGATAGTATATAGCTGTCAGTCTTGGGCTCTTTGTAGGGAGGTGATGGGTTAGAAAACAGGGTTAGGATCTATCACCTAAGACTTTTCAACTTTATGAGCCGTGAGGGTCTCATAAAGAATTTTCTCCCTACCGATCGAAAGGATCCCGTAGGTGTAATTTCTCCTTAAGAATCGTGAGGATTCCTAAGTGTGTTTTCTCTTGAAAGTCGTAAGGATCTCACAAGAGAATTTACTCCCTTACGAGTCGTGAGAACCCGCAAGTGATGGGTGAAGTTGTCCTTATCTGCATTTCACGGAGTCAGGAGTTGCTCTGGATGCTTCCCACGGGTTCACTGCCGTATTCTGCGAGGACCAGGCTCCGCTCTAGATATTTCCTACGGGGTCAGGGTTGACATTATCCGCGTTCCACGTAGCCAGGAATTTTGCTCTGGATGCTTCCCATGGGTTCACTGCCGTGTTCAGCGAAGACCAGGCTCTGCTCTAGATGCTTCACACGGGATCATTGCCGTGCTCTGCGAGGACCAGGATCCGCTCTAGACGTTTCCCACGGGGTCAGGGTTGACATTATCCGCGTTCCACGTAGCCAGGAATTTTGCTCTGGATGCTTCCCATGGGTTCATTGCCGTGTTCGGTGAGGACCAAGCTCCGCTCTGGATGCTTCACACGGGTTCACTGCCGTGCTCTGCGAGGACCAGGATCCGCTCTGGACGTTTCCCACGGGGTCAGGATTGACATAAGCCGCGTTCCATGTAGCCAGGAATTTTTCTCTGGATGCTTCCCACGGGTTCACTGCCGTGTTCGGCGAGGACCAGGCTCCGCTCTGGATGCTTCACACTGGTTCACTGTCGTGCTCTGCGGGGACCAGGATCCGCTCTGGACGTTTCCCACGGGGTCAGGATTCACATAAGCCGCGTTCCACGTAGCCAGGAATTTTTCTCTGGATGCTTCCTATGGGTTCACTGCCGTATTCGGCGAAGACCGGGCTCCGCTCTGGATGCTTCACACGGGTTCACTGCCGTGCTTTGCGAGGACCAGGATCCTCTCTGGATGCTTCAAACGGGGTCATTGCCGTGCTTTGCGAGGACCAGGATCCGCTCTGGACGTTTTCCAAGGGGTCAGGATTGACATAAGCCACGTTCCACGTAGCCAGGAATTTTGCTCTGGATGCTTCCTACGGGTTCACTGCCGTGTTCGGCGAGGACCAGGCTCCGCTCTGGATGTTTCCTATAGGGTCACGGTTGACATTATCCGCGTTCCACGTGACCAGGAATTTTTGACTTTATCCGCATTTCACGGAGTCGGGGTTTGACTCTCGGTCATCTTTGCACCGCAGAGTCATGGAATTGGGGGTTGCCGTTGTTCCGCTTTGCTTGATGTTGTGTCGGTTGTAATGAGACGAATGTTGAGATGATCTCCAGGCTATCTGTGAACCGTTGAGATTTGGCTTCTCCCTCTGATGAAACCTGGGGGGGAAAGAGTGTGATTCCTTCTTTGTTTGCGCCCCTGGATTGTATACAGGGATTGATGTGATATCACCTGTAGGGCATAAATTTCATTCATTTTTTTTATTTCTTTCCGCGATGCTCTATCATTTCAGCTTTTATATCGCGAAGGTTGCGATTGCCCAATCATTTCGGCTATTTTCTCGCGGTGCCCAATCATTTTGGCTATATTTTTATTTTTACTCGCTGCTTTTTATTGCGAGTTGCCCAATAATTTCGGCTATTTTGCATGCATATATTTTTACTTGGTTATTTTGTTTTCAAGTTGCCCCGTCATTTCGGCTATTTCGTATGCATGTGTGGCTTGCTAGCTTTTTGCTGCAGGCTTGTAACTAGACATTGATTCCGGCATCAGCACCGCTACAACTGGGATATTGCCAGGAGCGAATCATCATTCGCCTTCGACGATGTCGAACAAAAGTGGCATAGTAGGCAGGGTTAGGATTCTGTCGACTAAGGCTTTTGACTTCATGAGCCGTAAGGGTCTCATAAAGGAATTTCTCCCTATGAGTCGTGGGGATCTCGTAGGTGTGTTTTCTTCTTAAGAATCGTGAGAATTCCTAAGTGCATGGTCTCTTATAAGTCGTAAGGATCTTACAAGAGTGCTTTCTCCTTATAAGTCGAGAGGACTTACAAGGGTTGTTCACCGTGCAAACATATCCCTAGTCACGGATGGGAATTCGTTAGGGAAACGTTTATTCACGCCCGTGGATTGTATACAAGGGTCAGTATTGAGCCGCTTGTAGGGCAGTATCGGAGGTTGTGGGGGATGCTTAAGAACAGGTTCAGATCCCTGTAGTTTAAGACTTTTGAATCTTATGAGCCGTGAGGGTCTCATAAGAGGGTTCTCCTTACGAGTCGTGAGGATCTCGCAAGTGTAATTTCTCCTTAGGAATCATGGGGATCCCTAAGTGTGTCGCTCCCTTGTGAGTCATAAGGATCTCACGCAGGTGGTTTCTCCTTACAAAATCGAGAGGACCTTGCAAGTGTCTTTTAACGAGATTGCGCCCTTTCGGGTTTTCACAAAACTCGCCGGTAGCCCTGCTGTTTTTACTCACGGAGCCTTTTCGGGTTTTCATCCGTGCCCATTTTGCTTGTGGACATACCGTCTTCTTTTCTTTTTTTTTTTATTCTAACGAGGTTGCGCCCTTTCGGGTTTTCACAAGACTCGCCGGTAGCCCTGCTGTTTTTACTCACGGAGCCCTTTCGGGTTTTCATCCGTGTCCATTTTGCTTGTGGACATACCGTTTTCTTTTCTTTTTTTTTATTCTTTTTTTTGTATCGGCTTTGGGATGCTGCAATCTACCGTAGTTTATCGACATCTCGGTCAACGGTTAGTTTTAGGACATAGTGGTCCGTTGTTAGTTTAAGGATGTTTCAGTCCGTCGTTAGTTTAAGGACGTTTCGGTCCGTTGTTAGTTTAAGGACGTTTCAGTCCGTTGCTAGTTTAAGGACATTTCGGTCCGTTGTTAGTTGAAGGACGTTTCGGTCCGATGTTAGTTTAAGGACGTTTCGGTCCGATGTTAGTTTAAGAACGTTTCGGTCCGTTGTTAAGGAAGCCGGTTACCACTTATGGAGTTTGGGCTTAGGAAGATAGCGAGCGAACATAGTCGTCGTCATTTATCATTGACCTAGGCCATAACTCATCAAGCGTAGTTCTTATTCAGGAAGCGACCGTTTATTGGCCTGAAAGGTCTTTCACCATGCATGTCCATGAGTAGATAGGCCCCACCCTGGTAGACCTTGTCTATAATATACGGGCCTTCATAATTCGGCTCGAATTTCCCTCATTTAGCATGATTGGGGATCATAGGTATTTTGACCACTAGCACGAGTTCGCCTTGGCGGAATGTCCTCGGCCTGGTCAATCATTCATATGAGCGTGTCATCTTTGCCTTATAAGCCTCCAGATTTTGTTGCGCTATGAGCCGGATTTCATCAAGGGTATCGAGCTCCTCGAGCCGAAGGTGAGCGTTCTCTTCATCCGTTGGCTCGTAATGAACTGCCACTCGTAGAGAGGGTAGCTCTATCTCGAGGGGGAGTACTGCCTCTGTACCGAATACCAATGCGTATGGAGTTGTGTTCGTGGCCGTTTTGAACGTAGTCCGGTATGCCCAGAGAGCTTCATGCAGTCTCTCATGCCAGTCCTTCTTATTTCGGGACACCGTCTTTTTCACAATCTTTGTCAAGGTCTTGTTGAAAGCCTCAGCTAGACCGTTAGCTCGGGGATTATAAACTGAGGAGTATCTCCAGTCTATATTGTGTTGTTGTGTGAAACGGCTGATCCTGTGGCTTCTGTAGGCTGGCCCGTCATCGGAAATAATCCGTCGCGGAGTGCCAAACCAATAAATGACGTGCGTCTTGAAAAAATGGAGGATATTCTCTGTCTTCACTTCCTTCAGCGGTACTGCTTCTTCCCATTTGGAGAAGTAATCAGTTGTCGCCAAAATGAATTGATGTCCTCTGGATGATGCTGGTTCAATGGGGCCGATTATGTCAGTTCCCCACATTTCGAACGGTTAGCTGTCCACCGTTAGATGTAGTGGATTTGGATGCTGATGGATAAAATCCCCATGGATCTGGCACGAGTGGCATTGCTTCGCATACTCGAGGCAGTCCTGGATCATCGTGGGCCAATAATAACCCATCCGTTTGATCTTCAGCTTCATCTTCGGCCCGGCTTGGTGAGAACCGCAGAGTTCATCGTGAGTTTCTTAGACGACTCTCTTTGCCTCTTCAGGTCCCAGGCATCTTAGCCATAAAGAATCAAATGACCTCTTGTACAGAGTATCGTTGGCGAAGGCGAAAGATAGGGCTCGCTTCATGAGCTGATGTTTTGAGGACGCATCTTCAGGTGTTCGACGGGATTTGAAGTAGTCTATAAAGACTTCTCTCCAATCTTCAACCTTTTCTTGGTCTTTTACTTGTAGATCCATTTTCTCGGTCGCTCCCTTTTCCTCGGACGACTCCGGAGATATTTCTTCCGGTGCAAGAACCCGACGGCTTTGTACCATGATTCTTACGTCATCGAGGTTCTCATCGGCCAATTCTTTAGCAAGCTTGGCTAATGCATCCGCTTTGCTATTTTCCGCACGCGGTATGCTTTCCAAGTTGTAGGAAGGTATTTGGGTCAGCAGTTGTTGTACCCTCTCGCCATACTTCACCAGTTCTGGTTTGCACGTTTGATAGTCGTCGTTTACTTGACTAACGACCAATTGGGAGTCTCCGTATATGAGGAGGTTCTCAATCCCCATGTAGATTGCGCAGCTGGATATTTTCACAGGTCTTCGACTCTTCCTCTTTCCCCGAGGTGGATTCTTTGAAGAGAGGGCCAAGAACCATTTCCTCGTCAGAGTCGCTCCCGAAAGTGAGAACTTGCGATCCCCCGGCATTAATCACGCGACAATTTCCGGTGGTTCTTTTATGCTCCCCTGTCGTACTTCCCTGCCCCCGACGAGTTTTGCGTTTCATCCGCTTAAAATGTTGTCAGTGAGCAACATATCCCTGCCACCATCTTTTAAAAGCGTTGCACTCTTCGGTGTGGTGTGCGATCTTTCGATGATATAGGAAGTAGCTAGGATGCATCTCTGCTTCACCGAGAGTGTTTCTTTCGAAGGGTGGTAGCTTCATTCCTATTGATATGGCTTTAGCAAACCTTTTCCTCATCTTGAAATTGTTTTTATTCACAACGGATGTCCCTTGATTCGGCAGGATTTCTCGACTCTTTCGTCCAGTCGCCGGCGTTTGGCTTTTTCAAATATGGCCATCTCACGCTCCCGATCAGGTTTACTTTTCAGAAGAGCTTCGTTTAGGAATGCGTCGATCATCACGTCTGATGGCCCTAGAAGCTCCGGTTCAGGCCCTGCCCCCAGTCTGTCGATGTGCAGGGATTTTTCATCGTCTGTAGACGAGTGAGAGATCACATGGCAACTTGCTATGTAATCCTCAGATTCATCTGATGAGTCTTCTCCATCATCTCCGTCTTCAAGGACGTGGCCGAGAAATTCCTGGAGCGTGATTGGAGTCCGCGCCTTCTGGTTATACTCTTCGAGCACGTCGATCTATTTTTGCAGGTCCGTGCGCTTGTCGTCAGGCTTCACGGGCTTTTTGGATTTCTTCTTCTTTTTCGAAGATTTCGACGGCTGGGTGTGAGCACTTTGGCTATCACCACCAATCTTTGGAGTTGGGCGCGGCTTCAGCATCTCTTCGATGACCTGGGGTTCCAGCGGATTCTTCCACCTGATCGCCGGGCATGTCTGGAGATCATTCAGCATCCATTTGGTTTTGGCCGAAAGGGCCACCTCCCATGGAGCTTCTTCAACAAAATAGCACGTTGCCCCCGGTGTATCCGTCTTCTTAGGAGTGTGCAGTTGTGGTGGGTTTACTTTCCACTTCTCAGATAGCGCAAACTTGCCTTGCAGGTACTGATCCTCGATCCATCCCTTAAAGACGAAGCAATCTTCGATTGGATGGCTTACCATTTGGTGGTAAGGGCAATAATTGGGATTATTCGCTTCGCCGGGATGCAATGGTCGTTTTGGATTCGGCAGATTGATAAGCCTGTTGCGCATCGCCAGCTCGAATAGTCTCTTCGTTTTGTCCCGTGGGAACGAGTAAGGACGCTTTATTTTCTCATTATAATAGCGCCGTCTCTCTTCCAGTTGATCCGTCAGTCTTGGAGCACTGATCTGCTGTTGGGTGTTCGCAACGAAGGTCGCCTTCCCTTTACCCTTTTCGTTCCGCGGTTCCGGCTTCGGGGGAGATGGTCTATGACCCATTTGATCCATCTGGGCTAGTTTGTCGATTAAAGCCTGGAATGTGGTCGGTTTGAAGAACATCATGAACTATGAAATAGTTGCATGAGGGTCTAGAGTGCCCACGATCATGCCCACTGCTGGTGCTTCTTCAATGCGCTATTCGCATTTCGACCACAGATTCCTCCATCAGATCGCCTACTGAACCCACGTCTCGCCCGGCTTCACCCTGGCATTGATCAATGCCGTTATTGGGGTGCGTTCACTAGCACTTACGAATCGCTGGGTGAACAACAACTCCATTTCTACAAAAGTTTTGACGGAGTTGTTTGGAAGTTCGGAGTACCACTCAAACGCCGTCTCCGATAAGCTGCCGACGAATTGGCGGAGCAAAAGTTTATCATCGCCACCGGTGTTGCCACATAGAGCCCAGAACTGGGCGACATGCTGGTGGGGATTGCCCGTCCCTTTATATACATGGAATTCGGGATCGTGTAGCCTGGCGGGTACTTTATCTGATCATACCAACCTGGATACGGTCGCCCAGTTTTAACAATTTGCCCAGCCGCTTCATTTTCCTGGTGAACTCTTATTTGCTGAGCAATATAGTCATCCAGAGCAGCTTTGGAGATTGTCTCCTCCTTGGCTGTTGACAAAGCCGGCAGAGGATTCGATGTTTCTCCTCCTTCATCTTCAATTATTACTGGAGGATCTTCGGCTGGAGGGTCCAGCTGGATCATCATGCCCACCATATCCTGGAATAGAAGGGCCATTTGCTTTATATTGGCCGCTTGTTCCATGGCCTCTTTGTCCTTCTTTTCAATCATTCTCCAAAGGAATTCGGCATCAGTTTCTTGCTTATGGTGTTGCTCTGAGGATGCCTCTGGGCTTGCTTTCGGTCTTATGAGTGCGGCCATAGCTGTTAACATCTCTTGGAACTTTTGCTGTTGTTGCTCCTGAGCCTTAGTCACTGATCGCGTAAGCGGTCGATGACCTGTGGAGATACGGCTATCCTCTTTTCCGGATGCCATATAGATGATATGCACCACCATGCCCCCAGACTTAGGGCGTTTGGGCTCAGTGCCTTTGATATTTGTTGCAGACATGGGGATTTTCTCGGCCTTCTCCTCTTATGGGCGGTCGAAGTTGAGGGGGCCGTTGCAGTGGGTACCCAAGTAGCCGTCGCTTTCTGTGGCTTAACAGGACGGTTTTCTTCCTGTCGGACCTTCAGCTTCTTCTGCCGGCGAGGATAGTCTTGATCGATCACTGACTCCTGGACCCGCCGCCAGACTTTGTAAACTTTGGATGACAGCCGCTGAGGGGGCTGCTCCGGCTTTATTTCTGTGACAGTCTCCACCGGTGGCGGAGATCTTTTCAGTACGGCGGTAGGCGAGTTCCTGCGCACCTTGTTCAGCAGCTCAAAGCTGTCCCCGGTTGGAACAGCAGCATTAACTTCCACCGTTGGAGCTGGTGGAGTTAGCCCAGAGGGGGAGTTGCCCCAGCCTTCCTTACTCGGTGCCAGTGGCGACGTCGAGCGTGTCGAGCCGATGGTTTTGGTTCGGTGATGGGGATGACTTTGTCATGCCCCTGTTCTGGTGAGGCATTGCCGGTACCAGCCTCTTGAAGACTGATGTCCGTTGAGAAGCAGTATCCAACCGGTCAAAAACAGACTTCTGAGCGGGGACGAAAACCGTAGTGGGAGTCGGAACAGTCAGTCTTGTAAAAATCGACCATTTGGCAGGAGAAGCCGCCTTGACAACATCAGGAGCAGGGATGGCTATCCTCTTCGGAACAACCTTTTCTGGGATTGCAGGCTTCATCATGGGCCCACATGAACTTTGGCCCAATCTCGCAAAGACCGAGGAGCTGGAGCTGGACGACCCGTTGAGAGTGGCCGCGGTAGTAGCAAGACGATCAAAGACCGACTTCTTGGGAGCTTCTGGTGTTGGTACAGGGGTGTTGAAGCTCATCGGTGGGAGCAGGTCCTAAAGAACAGTCCGGTGGTTGCCTGAGTCACCTGATCTGCCGGCATCATGAACAAGGAGGCCGCTTGAGGCCCGTAAGCTATGCCTCCAGATGAGGCGGAGCGTGAGTTGCAGTTGCAGTTGGAACACTTCACGCGAGTAGATGCCATTGCTGTTTCGCTTTCTACGCCCAGCAAGAAACCAAATCTTAGTACCTCGAACCTAAGGGCAACCATATCAAACCGCGATTCGTTCGCGAACACGACACACGAAGTGTGGAGTGGAAAGAGGAAACGGTCCCACCGGGCGTGCCAGAATCTGTTCCCCTCCGAAAGACGCGGCGGAGATGCGGCGGACGTCTTGCTTGAATTTCGGGGCAGATGCTAATTGGTGATATACGTCCACCTCTCCGAAGATTCCAAGTTGATTTGTGGCACCATGTATCGAAGGTTTAAAAGGATGCGGCCGATGTAGCAGACTTCGTCAGATTCCCCCTCGTTTGAGTGGTTTTTGATTGTGGGGACGCTCTTCCCTGCAGGCGCAAGCTCCCGCAGTTAATTATGCTACCGCATCGCGGTAACAACTTTCTCCTTCTCTAGATGGTCACTTCATGTCATGGGTGTTTGTTTTGTGTTTGGTTGCCCTTGGATTGTATACGGAGACTAATTTATGTTGTGGCCCATAGGGCGTGGATTAGTCCAAATCCGTATATTCTTAGATTTGGGTTTGGGGGTTTGGGTTTAAGGATACGTTAGACTCATTTAAGACTAAGATCAACTTAAACGTTTGTTAAGGATACGTTAGTCTGATTTTAGACTAAGATCAACTTAACGGGATCGTTTAGATCCGAAAAAAGAGCAATTGGGCTCTATTGTTTAGTTTAATGACATTGCGGTCGATAATTAGTTTAAGGACATTACGGTTCGTTGTTAGTTTAAGGACATCTCGGTCCATTGTTAGTTTAAAGACATCGCGGTCGAGATTAAGGATATCATAGTCCGTGGGTTTAAGGACCCCACAATCGAATGTTAGTTTTAAGACATCACGTTGAAAGTTAAGGACATCATAGTCCATGGGTTTAAGGACTCCACAGTCCGATGTTAGTTTTAAGACATCACGGTCAAGGTTAAGGACATCATAGTCCATGGGTTTAAGGACTCCACAGTCCAAACGTTAGTTTAAAGACATCACGGTCGAGGTTAAGGACATCATAGTCCATGAGTTTAAGGACCCCACAGTCCGTAAAATGTGTGGTTGTCGGGACCCGTCACCTCTTTGAAGACGTTGAGGAATTACAACGACAAATATCAAAGGAGTGAAGAGATGTACCCTTGAACAAAGGTGAGTTGGTTGAAAGAGCAGATGTGCTCAATTCAAGATAAGTTGAGGACTTATGGCCAGAATTGGGCTAAGTCCAATTAAAAATGTTTAACATTTTATTTTTGTTCTGGCTATTAAGCCTTTATTTGGGCTCGGCCCTTTTAATAATGCTAAGCATTGGGCTCTGACATTTTTGTCTTGTATTGAATGCATAGCATTCATCAGAAAAAATGCTTGTTCTGACAGTGCGCCACGTGGCGCGCCAGGCGCTTTGCGCCAGTCAAAGAGCGCATTGCGCTTCTGTCAGGTAGCGCACACGAAGAGGACACGTGTCGCGCTTAGCGCTAAGCGTTAGTTCATTGGCGCATTGCGCTTTTAATTTATGAGCGCTTTGCGCTAGTCTGTTGGCGCGCCAGTGAGTGACACGTGGCGCGCTTGGCGCTGAGCGCCAGCCCATGAGCGCAGTGCGCTGTTTCAGAAGCGCAAAGCCCAGATTGTGTCTTTGGTTGACACGTGGCATGTTTTGGCGCTGAGCGCCGATTCAAGAAGCGCAAAAGCGCAATTCATGAGTGCAAGGCACTTTCTGATAGCGCAAAGCGCATTTGATCAATTTTAAGATCAAAGAACAAATTTATGTTCTTCTTAAATGAGGCTTTGCCTCAAGATTCAAGAACAAAAGTTCTTGTTTTATAAAAGGGCTCTGCCTTTATAGATCAAAGATCTGTGAATGAAGTAAAATACTTCTTTTATATTTATATATTTTTTTATGATTAGATCTTTTGCTTTTTATTAAAGACCTTGGTCTTTTTTTAGATGTATGATCTTTTTAGAAAATGGTCCTTCTTTTCACAAGATGGTTTCACCTCTGTTGTTCAAGAACATAGTTCTTTACCTTGAATATGAAGAAATGATCTTCTTTTTTCTAAGAGCTCGCTCTTCTTTTTCTCAAGCTTTGCAGAGGGTTTCTCTCTCTCTTTTTTTTATATCCCCCAGACTTGCAGTCTAGGGGCCTTTATATAGGGCCAAATGATTTGTTGAATCGGTTTTAAGAGATCTTTCTCTGATTGATTTGGGAATATTTCCCACCGTTGGATCTTTGATCTAACGGTGGGGGATTTTTAATTCCAGCGCTGGCGCACCATGCGCTAGCGCACCTACGTTCGACATGTGGTGTGCAGCGCAGAGCGCAGCGCAACTGCGCTAGCGCACATGTGTTTGACACGTGGCGCGCAGCGCAGAGCGCTGGATCTGAAGCGTTACTTTAACTTTTAAATTTTGAATTTTAAAACAGAGCTTTGCTCTGATTGGGGGTGCGCTGCCTAGGGCACAGCGCACCTGGCGCTAGCACGTCTGTGTTTGACATGTGGCGCTCAGCGCGCAGAGAGCTGAATCTGAAGCGTTGCTTCAATTTAAATTTTGAATTTTGAAAAAAAGCTTTGCTCTGATTGGGGGAAACACGTGTAACTTGCCACACTTGTAGGAGTCAAGGTTTTCTTTGCACAGGCTATCAACACGACAGGGAATGTCGGGTCTCATTTGCGGCTTAAATGAAACCCAAGGCTTCAAGATTATCGACCATTCTGTGTTGCTTGCTGAGGTTCTGTGATGTTGCTTATATCATGCCTGGGATGAATGTTATATATATTTATATATATATTAGTAGATGTTGTATATGTTTTGCATCCGCGGTAGTCCAGCCCCCGCTCTGCCGTTAGTTAAGTAACCTAACAGGTGATGACGGGGAAAAGTGGCTAATGCGGATGGCATATACGTACATTATATTTTCGTTCCTTTATCTGGTGTGTTATGTTTCATTGATGGGACTGCATTAATTCCGATTAATGCAAAGAAAACAAACCTATATGATGTTATTGGAACCAAGTTTTTAAAAAACTAATATTACAGACGTTTCCTTTTCCTTTGCATAGTGGTATTCTGTTATGAATATCCAACACCTCATTCGACGAGGCAAAAGCCGATATCCCTTAATAGGGAGTGACCTCTTGAGCAAAAGTTTGCGTCATCGTAATAACTTCAAGGCCTCTAACTCTGCGAATTGAGATAGTTCCAATTTTAATTTGAATTTGTTTTGCTAATTCGAATTGAAGGGTGATATCAAATTGGTCTATTTTTTTTCTTAATATGAATGGAATATTAAGAAAAAAATTCAATTAATTAAGTAAAAAAATAAGAAAAACGAGTTGATCTATAGACGATGCTTTTGCTTTGCATCGTGGTATCAATGAGCGCACGCACAGATGACTAACCTGAGAGAGAAGCAAGTTCTCAAATAATACTATGATGGAATATCTAGCATAAGTATCTACATTTTCGATCACTTTGAAAAATACAAATACTTCTAACGTATGGTTTGTCAGTGATATATGCCATAGAGGCCATTATTGTATAGTGCTGGATTGTATATTACATTTTGGAAGCTTGGGATATTCATAGATATAATAACAGTCTTGCTTAAAATGGTAGCATGAAACTTGGTTTGATTCTACCTCAATATGTGTATATGTTTCTTTTAGTATATCACTAATACATATTGGTAGAGCCCTTAAGATCTTTACTTGACAACCAGCGTTGTGATGGCAGTCACAACAGTAGGGGCTGGGTAGTCTATAAGTATATCCTTATAAAGGTCCCCAGTAATAGGATTATCGAGATGGGGTATCGATACTCCAGAATAGACTAGTGTATACGCTTCTCATCCTAGCAGGGGAGATGGTCTGTCCCACAGCTATTGGTATGTCGTACCGGAGATAGTATATAGGTGCTCATTGGGTTATGGGTTACAATGGACGGACTCATTGGTAACTGCTGGTTAATATTATACCTATCGTCAGATAGCAGTTCCCAGGTGGCATGAGTACAGGTTAGTCTGTTGAATTGAAATCACTATTCGTCTCGAGTGTGTTCCCGCTGTACTTAGATTACTACCCTACCATGGCTCAAAGGAGTCGTGCAAATAGGTAGTAGTTGAGTATAGTCCTGAAGCACTTGGAGGCAGTAGCGGTTAGATAGGATTGGTCTCTCCCGGTATTAGGGGTTGATATCACGCTGTGTTCGGAAAGCCATTACACAATGTCCCTGGCCAGGGCAAGCGAGATTTACTGGTAGGTACTCCAGTAGTTTCTCAGGGTGTATTGGGATCTACCCCGGCATGACTTATTGCGCTATTAGGGGTCTAACGGTTACCATCCCTCTAGACCCAATATGCGAGTATCTTAGAAGAACAGACCGGACTGTACAGAGATTGTCACAGATATGCTCAGTAGGAGTTCAGATGAGTTTGCTCATCGGCCTTCTTATCGACATATACCCGGGTAGCCGTTACATGTAGCTAGTACCGCTGACGGACTTGTGGTTAAACCCACTGCTAGCGTACTATCGAGTCTTTAGAGTCCCATACAGAGGGTTTCCCTGTTTCGGGAGAAACGATTAGAGGCCATATGGTTTTATGGAAGGGTTCCGATCATGTACGTGTACAGGCTACACGGATGTTGTTCGGACGCGTAATACTAGTGGGCTTTGGTTTAAGCCGGATTCTAGTATTATATTATTGGATTATTATTATCTCATTGTATTCGTATTTTTCAGAATGCGAATACGGGTATGTATATACATTGGCGGCATTCTTGTAATTTCATAAGAATGCTTCTAGAAGGGGACACCTCATTATTTGGATTTATTTATTTTGAGAAATAGATTAATAAGGTGGAAAATGGAGATATTTGTGGCATGGTGAAGTATGGCTCATTTGCATTTGTTTATTGGTTTGGACTCATTATTCGAGCATGCTTGATATTTTCAATTAAAAAATATTGCATGCTTGAGTGAGTTGAGTAAGGGAGCTATTCTTCACTTGCCTTGACTTAGTTCATTTGCTCATATTGTTTCTCTCCCCATTTTTTCTCTCCTTCTTTCTCAAGACCATAATCCCTCACATGAGTTGTGAACCATAGGGTCAAGTAAGATTAAATACTCCATTAGATACTCTACATCTTCTAAGCTATCTAGCTTAGCGAACTAGGTACCTTAGTTACCTCGGTTTAGAGATTGGAGCTAGAAGTATAGACTCTCGGGTTGATCATCTTCGACACGAGAAGGCTGGCGATCAAGCGCGATCCGAATCTTCGAGGAGCTCAAGAAGAGGACGAGAAGAAGACCCGAAGGACTAGAATCAAGGAGGTATAAATACTAACATAGTAGTTAGAACTTCTTAGTAGATATAGCTAGTTATGGTTTCCGTAAAAATCCTGAAGTTAAAGTCGGTGTTGCGAAGTAAGAAAAATCATTTTTTTGTAAATTCCGCCTCCCCGCGAACCGCGGGGTGCGCGACATCGACTTACAGTGGTATCAATACCCACCAAACCTTAACTATCTTCTTAGCAAGTGATTAGAACTTCGATCGACGGAAAATACCCGAAATTAAATTTCCGAGATATGCTTGCTGTCGATTTTTTAAAACTGTTCAAAAAAATTATTTTAGTGACCTTAAAAATACATGCAGGTATTTCTAAGACGTGGAAAAAAAATATGAGTACCTAACTCATCAACTTTGAGGCAAAACCGCCGCCAAGTAAGTCATTTGGCGGCAGATCCGCCGCCGAGTTGTGGCCGAGTTGCTCCTAATTTTTTCTGTGGTTTTGGTTCTTGGAATTATGATTTTTGGTATATTTGGTTTTTACCCAGATTGTTTGTGTATGGGGTAAACACGGATAAGTATTAATGATCGAAATTCTAAGTTCTTAGCTAATATGTGATTCTATGTTTATATATGTGTTGCTAAACGTCTGCTAATCGCTATATGTCGATTAGTGGGGGTTGCACATATCTCTATTGTGATGGTTTGTGTATATAAAGTATTGGATCGTCATGGATGAATAGCCATGGGATGTGAGAAGAGTGTTTTCTTTTCTTTCCTTCATGTAAATTTGTAATTGATGTAATATTATTTTTGCGGGGCACATCCGGATTGAGGTTGTACCCACTGTTGTATTATTTCATTTACTTTTTCTTACACCTAGGATAGACCCAAGGTGGGGTGCACAAATTACCGGGTTCTTGAAATGCCAAGTGGCCTACTCATTTTATTAAGGGAGGTTGCTTCACTTTGGAAATTTGGCGGGTAGTTTGCCGCATCCGTAGGGGTCTAGGGTGGGGTTTGGCTATTCATCACAACCGTAGAATCAGTCTTTCATTTTAGGCTAAAACGAAACACGGAATTTCTAGTATATCCAATATATTCATCTGTGATCTGTGATCTGGAATGCCTATTATTGCGTGAGACGAATGGATATATATATATATTGTATATAATAAACGTTTCTTATGCTTTGCACGTATGCTAGTCCAGCCCCCGCTCTGCCGTTAGTTAAGTAACCTAACGGTGCATGACGGGGCCTCATGGCGAATGCGGATGGCATAAGTGTACGTTCTATTTTCGTTTCTTTTCTGCAATGTGTAAGGCTACGCCAGTGCCCCGGCCATCAATCCGTGGCCAAATGCGGAACAAAAACTTTAAAAAACCGGCGCTAACGGAACCCTAATCGACGGATCGTACCATTAACCCTATACTAGTTAACTGTAAAGAGTTTAGAGAGGTTATACCGATCGATCCGTGTCCTTCGGTCTTAAACCTCTGCCCAAGCTCCTCGCGGCTGCCCCGATGAAGTTCGGTCTCCGGTCTCCCTCGTCGAAGATGATCCACGTCGAGGATTAGTAATACGGGCTCCCGCTTAAAAAACCTAAGCAACTCGGGCATCCAGTTGCCAGCCTAGATACCCAAGATGAAGTAGAGAGTGTGTATGATTACTTTGTCTCAATTCACCCATGGATTCTCAACTCATGAGATGGAATGGGTCGAGGTTAAGGAAGTTGCCAAGAAGTAGAAAGTGTGAGCTAAAGCTTTCTCCTTTTAGCAAGTGAAGAAAATTGTGATGGCTAAATAAAATGTTCTGTGGTTTTTTTTGCGGTGTCGTGTAATATTTAGTTGTGAGCATAACTGAAGAAAATATCTCTCTTGAAAATATCTGCCTCACAATAAAATATCTCAACCCCAAAACAAAAAGCAAATCATCACACCATGCATCACCAATGACTCACACCATGACACCAATGTGCATATGCCATGAATCATTGCCCAAGCCAAAACTCACACTCACTCTTTCCACCTCACATTAAACATTAAACTAAATGTTTAAATGGAAAAAGAAAACGGCAACTCAAAAGTTATCTTGTAACGAATTACAAGAATACCCCTCATCTGTATATACATATCTGCATCTGTATTCCTACTGAATACGAATACAACAAGATGAAAATAACCCAACAATATAATACTAGGGTCCGGCTTAAACCAAAGCCCACCAGTATTATCCGTCCGATCATGATCCGTGCACAAGTGCACGTATATGATTGAACACTGCCATAAAACCATACGGCCTCTACAACGTTTCACCCGAACTTGGGAAACCCTCTGTGTGGGACTCTAAAGACTCGTCAATACTCTGGCAGTGGATTTAATTACAACCACGTCAGTGGCATTAGCTGTACGTAACGACTACCCAGGTATTGAGTGAAAGGGAGGCCGACGAGCAAACTCATCCTGAAACCCTACTGAGCCTGACAGTGACAATATTCGTACAGTCCGGTCCGTTCGTCTATGAGTATCGCAGGGGGGTGGATAAAGTCAGACCCTTAATAACGCGATATTTAGTGTTAGTATGAAGCTCATCACCACCTGAGAAACTACTGATCCGAATCAGTAATTCTCGAGTACCTTGGCCAAGGATTTCTGGTGATGGCCACCCGTGTACACCACGACCTCTACCCCCAATACCGGGAGAGACGGATCCCCTGACGTCCGCTCACTGCCTCCATGTGGCTCGGGACTGTACCCAACTAAAACCTGTTTGCACGACTCCTTTAAGCCGTGGTAGGGTAGTAATCAAAGCACGGTGGGAACTCACATGAGACAAATGACGATCTCAGGTTGATAGACTAACCTGTACACATGTCACCAGGGAACTGCTATCTGACAATAGGTATAACACCAACTAGCATGTTCCCGGTGAGTCCGTCCGGTGTACTTATAACCCAATGAGAACCTGTATACATCTTAGGTGAACCAACTAACACCAATGGCTTGTGAGACCGGCCACCACCCCTCGTCGGGGTCTCGATCCGTATACACTAGTCTACTCTCGGAGTATCGAAATCCAGTCTCGAAACTCCCACGACTAGGGACACTTTAAGGATGTGCTTATAGACTACTCAACTCTCATGTATATGATCGCCATCATACTGCTGGTAGTCAAGCATGAATCCTAAGGGCTCTATCAACATGTAATAGTGATCCGTAATGTCACCTGAAACATGTACATGATGATAAAGACAAATCAGATAGCATACTATCATCTCGAGTATGACTGTCCTACCAGTATAGGTCCTCCCTCAATCATTGCAATCACGTGCCTGCGATCCAATAATTGACTTGAGGGCACTATAGCCAACAATCTCCCACTTGCACTTAAGGCTAATTATTGCGATGTCGCATACTTACAGCCCGTATGATACCGAACACCTAACTCCTCTACTAATCAGTTTCACAAAGTTTGTTTGTAAAACTATTGCGTTCGAGAAATAGCCTCAATGAGTGGGTCCGCTCCGATGTTTCTTTCTATGTCTCTCTTTATCTCAAGTTCATGGAGAAATCCATCTCCCGAAATGAGCAATACCTGTCTTAGAATATGTCTGGATATCTGATGGGACCCAGTTCACATATGAACTCCAAATCCAGCAAACTTCTTAGACTTTATCGTCAACTGAATTTAATCAATATCCTGCGCCATGCCTCCCTCAGTATCTGCTTGGACTATCTGTCCAAACTACTGCCCCTCGTGAGAGGGAAAACAATAACTCTGACAGTCACTCAGTCATCCAGGTCATTACCAAATCCCTAGAACATCTACTTATGTTCATAAACTGCTTTCGAACGTTTCTCCAGGATTGGATTAAAATATCAACTTATTGCATCTAGTGCAAAAAAAATATCTGGTGTGGTACTTGACATCTCATGATTGACTCAATTGTCTAAGCAAGTGATATACCAATCATGCACATCCCTCTCTCCTTTAGTCTGTAAGACACCTTTAGAGAGGGTGACTCTATCACCTGCAGGTACACTACCATGCCAGGAGTCGTCCATTCTAAAACACCTTTAGAATACTGTCTAAGTACCCAGATTGGGACACTTGCCAAATCTAGATCTAAAACCATATATCTAGTAACCAGAATGCCTGATATAATATCCATATCCTATGTGGGGAAACCACTGTATGAGAACCACAGTATAACCGATCGTAGTATAGGAATTTCACTTCCTATAGGTGCATGTCATCCAATTACCAGGACATCACACCCTACTATCTTCTTAACAGATCCATCTCCTATTCTGATGAAGTCAAAGCCCATGACTGTCATATCAAAAATTATATGATCTATCTCCGCTATACTTGCTTTAGTCTATAAATAGACACAAGCTACTTGTCCATTATGCTTCCGCTGCTCCCACTGACTACAACAACCCTCTGGCAGAGTCATATACACGTGCACTTCTAAAGTAAACTTTAGAAAGACACTATACTCATACTCCTGCCGGGTCTCATAGTCTAAAACAGCAGTAATGGCAAGTCTGGGTAAACAAGAACCTCCCTGTCCCCGTTTTTTAGGATACTGAAGTACCTCTCGGGCGCATGAGGTTACCCACCATATCTGCGGAGTGGCTAATGGAATGTCAAACCCGATTGAATTTTTAGGTTCTATTAAATTTTTAGTAATTGTTTGTGGTTCTGGAATCACTTCCAGTTCTACCATACTCCCACTACTATTTTCTGAAAAAGTCCATTTTACTAAAACTGTGGCGAGTCAAGAACAATATCACTATTGATCTTCCAGATGGTAGAAAGTTAACCCTCGTCATAGCCCCGGATAACCCACAAACTGCCATTACAGAAACGTGCCTTGAGTTTTCCAAAGTCTGGTTTTAAGCATAAGCCATACAACTCCATATACCTTAACATTGTTAAGATATGAACCATTCTATATACAATATAGAAACAGAGGCACTGATTTAATTGGAACCAGATTCAAATCATGCAGCTGTCTCAAGTGCATGTTAACCAAATGGAAGGAGGCCGATTAGCATTACTCAATTTATGAGTGCATCCAGATATGAGTAACCTAAAAGAGAATCAAGTTCTCAAAACCATTACTGTCAACTAAACACCAAACACAAGTATCTACATTTTCGATCATCTTGAAGAATCCTGATATTTGCAACACATGGTTCTCTACTTTATTCTTGTACCTATAACTTCTCAAAACTTGGACCTTGTATTTCTACGAAACACTTGTCTAAAACTGGAGACGTTACAAGTAAATAGAATATAGTACGAGGACCAACCCCTCTGTCCTTGTGGACACTGGACAACATACAATACTTTGTATAAGTCCCCTGAGTTGAATAACTCATACCCTGTACGTCGTAGGTTGAAAACTATACTATGGTTAAAAAGAATTACACCTCCGTTTAATGCTCCTTACCCAATCATCGACTGATATTGGTAAATGTCATGGACATAATTTCAAAAAGATATATCTCACTTTATAAAATAAACGTATAGATATATTAGTTTGAAATTGGTACATAACAACGGATATTCAAAACCAAATATCTGCCATCAGGCAAAACCCCAGGCGATTTCCTCAAATATCACCAATTACAACGAATTCCAATATAATGAGGACTTAATCACCTAATTCCCATTCATCATCTGTAAAACCATACTGATGTAAGAATCAAACCCGGTAAATACATACCCTGGAATAAGGATCTAATTGGGAAATCAGTTTTCAATTAACAACGCACAGTGAAACTGAAACATGAAAATGTTTTGAAGGGATATTCGGGTATTCCTAGTAATGCCTCTTACATTATCCAGATTCATGACTATAACTGTATATTTCTTTGACGTCTCTTCAAATCCCTTTATATGTCTTTACTCATTACCTTCTGTACACCACCCTTAGGCTAAATGGTTTTCTTCCTTCCCTACCGTTCGGCACCATCCTATGGTTTGGAAGAAGACTATCCAATAAGCGCAATAGGTGTACTCTCCTAATCTTAGGAGTACTCGCAACTTGAGAGAAGGTAAAGATAAAAGACAACTGAATAAACCTTATTCTATTTCTCCTGAACCAGAATCTATCCTCGAACTGGAACAAGTTCTTTCGAGTACGATGGATTATCCAATAACTGTGGATCTTCATAGTGATACGGGATGTTCTGGAGAAAATCAAAGGTGAAGTAGGAGTGGCGATGAAATACGTGGTTTGGTCGTGAATGATAGAAGTTGCAATTTATTTTTCCCTCTTACTAATCCCTTTATTTGTCTTTACTTATTACGTTCTGTACACCACACTTAGGCTAATTGGTTTTCTTCCTTCCCCACCTTTCGGCACCTGCCTATAGTTTGGAAGAAGATTATCCAATAAGCGCAATAGGTGTACGCTTTCCTAATCCTAAGAACCCTCACAACCTGAGAGAAGGTAAAAGGAAAAGACAACTGAATAGTCCTATTCAATTTCTCCAGAACCGGAAACCATTCTCGAATCTAAAACAATTTTCTTCGAGTTCGTATGTAACTATACGATGGTTATATCCAATAAAAGGGATCTTCGTAGTAATACGGAATGTTCCGGAGAAATTCAAAGGATAAAAGAAGGAGTGGCAATGATGTATGCAACTCTGACAATCCAAAGGCCAGTGTTTTAAGAAAGTTCGGTTAACTTGGTTACTGAGTTATGGCCTAGGGTTGGGACATGGTCGCTGCCAAAGAGAGAGAGAAAAGAAACACTCTGTGTGCACTCAAACCTAGATCAGAATGGTTAATCACTTTATCTAATCAGGATGTCTCCCACTGTATCCTTAAATTCTCCTCCAAACCTGAAAGAAGAATTAGTCGGGATCATCTAAAATCACCCGAGGAGTAAACCAACACATCAGTGGGTATCGGGATCCAACTATCATTGCATGATAACCTGATGGAATCCACTCACGTTATCACACTCCAGAAGGTATGCGCATGCCTTAAAAGTTTCCTGTATGTTTGAAACTCCCGATATGATTTTTACCCCATGCTCTTATGACCTTGACGAAGGCCAACAAATCATAATTCACATGTCAAGTTCTACCCGTCATTGTCCAGGTTAATTTGAACCCACCCGTACTTGCCCTTGACGAAGGCCAACAAGGCTGTACGACTGTCCCAAACCAACGCATCTGTCTATGCAACAGAAAGGTAACAAGTAACTACCATACACTATGCCTTGACGAAGGCCAACAAACATAGCATGAATACTAAGTGCTACCCGTCTGAAATGACTAAGGGCTACGAATGGTTTTTGGCGAAAAACCTTTAACGAAATGAACTTGATATCGTTGAAGGAACCGGATAGCTTTTTCTAAACATATAGTGGTGAAAACATTTGCTAAAGAGGTCACTCCCGGTGAAGGGATCTCGGCTCTTTCCTCGTGGAATGAGGTGCAGGATATTCTCACTGAATACCGTGATGCAAAACAAAAAGTAATCGACTATAGTAAAGTTATTACCTTGACGCAAACTCCTGCCCAAGGGGTCACTCCCGATGAAGGGATCTCGGCCCTTGCCTCGTCACATGAGGTGCTGGATATTCATAACCGAATACCGCTGTGCGAAACAAAAGAAAATGCCCTTATAATAGCAGCTTTTGAAAATTGTTCCAAAAACATCGAATAGATATGTTTTCCTTGCGTTGATCTAAATCATTGCAGTCCCATCAATTAATCACACCACAAAAGAACGAAAATATGATGTACGTATATGCCATCCGCATTTGCCAGTGGGTCCCGTCTTCACCCGTTAGGTTACTTAACTAACGACAGAGCGGGGACTGGACTAGCACGGGTGTAAAACATATACAACATCTACTATTATATATATAGCAATATATAATAATCGCTCCAGGCGAGATAAATGCAACATCACAGAAAAGCAATAAGTATCACAGAACAATACAGATAATCTGGGAACCCTGGGTTTCCTTTGAGCCGCAAGTGAAACCCGACGTTCCCCTGGTCGTGTGGATAGCCTGTGCAATGAAAACCTAGACCCCTACGAGCGTGGCAAGTTACCCGCCAAAACTAGAAGCGAGGCAGCCCCCTTCATCAAAGTGAATGGGCCACCCGACACGTCACGAAATCCGGTAACTTGAGCACCCCACCTTGGGTCAACCTGTACCCCCTACGAGTGCGGCGAACAGCCTGCCAATTCTGGAGTGAGGTCCCCTCCTTCTCAACGCCATGAGATGCGGACCCGTTGCCCTCCAGAACCCGGCTATCCGTGCACTCCATCGCGGGGTAATCCTACTACAGAAAAGAAAATATGTACAATGGTGACATCGACCTCAACCCGGTCGTGCCTCAAACAAATAATATACAAACAGGCAGTGACGGCAGTCCACATGTCGGACGTTCGCCCCGCAATATCAAATTTACAAATAAAACTAAACTGTACTATCATTACATCCAAGCTATCCACCACGACAATCCGCAACAAACACAGCACAATACAGAACATCAACGTGAATGCCACGTTCGCAAACCCGTCTAAAGGAACTATAGCAATTAAACAAGTTGTACCGCTCGAATGACATTCACGGTCGTAGATAGTAATGTAAGTACTGAAAACTTTAAACAGTGTTAGAAATATCGACTTCGAAATAACCCCGAATAGCCCCATACAACTAGATAAATCCATATCCAAACTTGGCTAAACTAGCAATACCACCGAACCTATATTCTAGAGACTAGACCACACTGCAAATTTCAAACCCAGACTCACCAAAGTGGCCAGCCAACTCGGATTCTAGAGCATTGTGATCGGGTCAAAGTTTTTAGAATGGGTTCGTATTTGGGTTGTTGTCTAGTGGTCATCTAAGTAGTCTTCTGCAATTGCTAAAATATTTTTAGAAGACTCAGAAAAAATTGACAGAGAATGGAATACATCAAGTATTGATTCGGAGTTGTTTCGGTTTCGATAGTTTAACATCGTATAAACCAACTAGTATGTGGTTAATGGGTTGGCTTTGATACCATGTAAGGCTACACCAGCACCCCGACCATCAATCCGTGGCCAAATACGGAACAAAAACTTTAAAAAACCGGCGCTAACGGAACCCTAATCGACGGATCGTACCATTAACCATATACTAGTTAACTGTAAAGAGTTTAGAGAGGTATACCAATCGATCCGTGTCCTTCGGTCTTCAATCTTTGCCCAAGCTCCTCGCGGCTGCCCTGATGAAGTTCGGTCTCCAGTCTCCCTCGTCAAAGACGATCCACTTTGAGGATTAGTAATACGGGCTCCCGCTTCAAAAACCGAAGCAACTCAGGCATCGAGTTTTCCAGCCTAGATACCCAAGATGAAGTAAAGAGTGTGTGTGATTACTTTGTCTCAATTCACCTATGGATTCTCAAATCATGAGATGGAATGGATGGAGGTTAAGGAAGTTGCTAAGAAATAGAAAGTGTGAGCTAAAGCTTTAGCCTTTTAGCAATTGAAGAAAATTGTGATGGCTGGAAAAAAATGTTCTATGGTTTTTGTTGTGGTGTTGTGTAATATTTAGTTGTGAGCACAACTGAAGAAAATATCTCCCTTGAAAATATCTGCCTCACAATAAAATATCTCAACCCCAAAACAAAAAGCAAATCATCACACCATGCATCACCAATGACTCACACCATGACACCAATGTGCATATGCCATGAATCACTGCCCAAGTCAAAACTCACACTCACACTTTCCACCTCACATTAAACATTAAACTAAATGTTTAAATGGAAAATGAAAATGGCAACTCAAAAGTTATCTTATAACGAATTATAAGAATACCCCTCATCTGTATATACATACCTGCATCCGTATTCCTACTGAATACGAATACAACGAGACGAAATAATCCAACAATATAATACTAGGATCCGGCTTAAACTAAAGCCCACTAGTATTATCCGTCCGATCATGATCCGTGCATAAGTACACGTATATGATCGAACCCTGCCATAAAACCATACGGCCTCTACAACGTTTCTCCTGAACTAGGGAAACCCTCTGTGTGGGACTCTAAAGACTCGTCAATACGCTGGCAGTGGGTTTAACCACAAGCACGTCAGTGGCACTAGCTGTACGTAACGGCTACCCAGGTATTGAGAGAAAGGGAGGCCGACGAGCAAACTCATCCTGAAACCCTACTGAGCCTGACAGTGACAATATCCGTACAGTCCGGCCCGTTCGTCCATGAGTCTCGCATATCGTGTCTAGGGGGATGGATAAAGTCAGACCCTTAATAACGTGATATTTAGTGTCGGTATGAAGCTCATCACCACCTGAGAAACTACTGATCCGAATCAGTAATTCTCGACTACCTTGGCCAAGGATTTCTGGTGATGGCCACCCGTGCACACCGCGACCTCTACCCTCATTAACGGGAGAGACGAATCCCCTAACGATCCGCTCACTCCCTCCATGTTGCTCGGGACTGTACCCAACTAAAACCTGTTTGCACGACTCCTTTGACCCGTGGTAGGGTAGTAATCAAAGCATGGTGGAAACTCACACGAGACAAATGACGATCTCAGGTCGATAGACTAACCTGTACACATATCACCCGGGAACTGCTATCTGACAATAGGTATAATACAAAATAGCATGTTCCCGGCAAGTCCGTCCGGTGTACTCATAACCCAATCAGCACCTGTATACATCTTAGGTGAACCAACTGACACCAATGGCTTGTGAGAGCGGCCACCGCCCCACGTCGGGGTCTCGATCCATATACACTAGTCTACTCTCGGAGTATCGATGCCCAGTATTGAAACTCCCATGACTAGGGATACTTTAAGGATGTGCTTATAGACTGCCCAACTCTCACGTATATGATCGCCATCATACTGCTGGTAGTCAAGCATGAATCCTAAGGGCTCTATCAACATGTAATAGTGATCTATAATGTTACCTGAAGCATGTACACGATGATAAAGACAAACCAGATAGCATACTATCATCTCGAGTAAGACTGTCCTACTGGTATAGGTCTTCCCTCAATCATTGCAATTACATGCCTGCGATCCAATAATTGTCTTGAGGGCACTATAGCCAACACAATGATAGGGTTATATGATGGGACCACATTAATATTGATTAATGCAAGGAAAACAAACCAAAGTTTAAATCGTTGGAACATTTTCAAAACCACTCGGTTTTCTTGAAAAACAACTTTTAAATGCAGAGCCTAAACCACTTCTTTTAAAAGCTATTATGGTTCCTTCGACTATATCAAGTTTATTATGTTCACGGTTTCGCCAAAACCATCCGTAGCCCTCCGTAATTTCATATGGGTATCCAGTAGTATTCAAGCTATGTATTTGATCTTCGTCAAGGCATAGTGATTGGTAGCTGCTGGGTATTCATCTGTAGAATAGATAGATGCGTTGATTTGGGACAGTCATACAACTATTTTAGCCATCTTCAAAGGCTTGTACGGATGGGTTCAAATTAACATGGACAATGACGAGTAGAACTCGACTTGCATCTTATGATATGTTGGCCTTCGTCAAGGTCATAAGAGCTTGGGGCAAAAATCCACATCGGAAGTTTCAAAAGAAAATGAAACTTGTTAGTGTTGCATACCATTTGGAGTGTGGTGATTTTGGTAGGATTCCTTCAAAGTTGTCACACGATGATATTTGGATCCCGATCCTACTATGAGTATCCGCTACTCCTCGGGAGAATTTTTCACTTCACTATCAATACTATAAACCAAGTAGGTATCTAGAACGTTGTTAGCGGGGCTACGCCTCCAGGGGAAAGAGGTTTTGTAATTAAGGAACTTCACGAAAGCGTTGGAAAAGATCCCTTGAAGTACCAACACTAGCCTGGACGAAAGGTTAAGCAAGAATTGTAAGGGTGTGATTAATCCTGACCAATTCTTCTTTTATGGTTTGAAGGAGGATTCGAGAAAAAGTGGGAGCCATCCTGTTTAGATAAACTAATAACCAATCTAAACTTGCAAGAGCATCATGCTGAGTGTTTCTTCTCTCTCTCCTAATTGCAGCGATCAAAATGATTGGGCTTAAGTTACTGCTAGATAAAAATAAATTGACTGGGCCAAACTATAAAGATTGGCTAAGGAATGTCCAGATGGCCATTACCTATGACAAGCTGGGCAACCTCCTTACTACCAAAGCCTCCGTCGTCCCGGGTCTAGATTCCACCGTCGCGGATGTTGAAATCCGTAAGACATGGAAAATATACAGTGGGAGAGCCAAATGCCTCGTGTTGGCCTCAATGGATAATGAACACCAGAGGCGGCACGAGAAGATTGACTTAGCTTCCATCTTCCTCCATACCAATGATTTATATGGAGAGCAATTTCGTATTGCAAGATACGAGACCTCGAAGAAACTGTTTCAGGCGAGATTGGCTGTCGTGTCATCTGTATGGGACCACGTCCTTAAGATGATTAGCTATATTGAAGTGCTCACGGACCTTGGGACCATGTTGGAGAACGAGTTGTATACAGATTTGATTCTACAGACCTTCCCCTCTACCTACGCCCAGTTTATCTTGAATTTCAACATTCAAGGTAAAGAAGTTTCACTTCCAAAACTCCTCAACATGTTGAGGAGCGCTGAGAGCACCCTGCAGAAATTCAAGGAGACACCTGCTCTGCTTTTTGGTGAATCTTCCTCTTCTAAATCCAAGACGAAAGCCAAGGGGAAGAAGAAGAAGGCCTTCACCAAACCGAAAGGCGGTGTCAGTAAGGTAGAGGGAAAGGGCAGGGTAAAAGTTTCGGGGCTGACAGTAGGGAAGGAGAAATATTTCTATTGTCTCGGGAAAGGGAATTAGGAGAAGGAATGCAGGGCTTGGAAAGCCAGAAATCAGGATTCGAAGCATGTTGTGGCTTCGGCTTCAAGTGTGTTTATGATTGAAAATTGTCTGTCAATTAACTCTACTTCCTGGGTACTAGATACCGGATCAGGATCTCATATATGTAATACATTGCAGGCTCTGAGAAACCGTAGAGTTTTCAAGGCAGGTGATATGACTCTCAGGGTTGCTAACGGAAAGAGCATGGATACTGTATCCGTAAGGGAATATCACCTAAGATTGACAAGTGGGCAGATTTTGATTTTGCGTAACTGTCTGTGTGTACCTAGTTTGGCATGTAATATCATCTCTATTTCTTTACTATTTAAAGAAGGTTATGATTTTACATTTCTAAGCGATATTGTCCACATCCACCTTAATCAAGCTTTGATTGGGTCAGGTACACTAGATAACGGTATATACGTATTAAATCAAGCTCAGGTTTTCAATGTCCAGAACACACTTAAAAGAAAGTCTCCGAAATTAAATCAGGCTTTCTTATGGTATTTTAGACTGGGTCATATCACTGAAACACGGTTGACGAAGTTACATAAAGAGGGATATTTGGATCCGTTTGAATATCAGTCTTATGCAACTTATCAATGATGTCTCAAAGAAAAGATGACAAAGACTCCATTCACTGGATACAGGGTAAGAGCCAGCGAGCTCTTGGGACTCATACACAGCGACGTGTGTGGTCCAATGTCTACATATGCAAGAAGTGGTTATTCCTACATCATTAGTTTTACGGATGATTTCTCAAGGTATGGACATGTATTCTTGATGAAACATAAATCTAATACCTTTGAGAAATTCCAGGAATACAAGAATGAAGTGGAAAAACAAACCGGCAAAAGTATCAAGACACTTAGATCTGATCGAGATGGTGAATACTTAAGTGCCGAGTTCCTGGATTACTTAAAAGAGAATGGAATTCTCTTTCAGCTTACTCGTCCATACACACCTTGACACAACGGTGTATAGGAAAGGCGGAACCGAAGCTTATTGGATATGGTACATTCCATAATGAGTAATGCTGAGTTACCGTGAACCTTCTGAGGTTATGCACTAGAATCGGCTGCATATCTTTTGAACAAGGTTCCTACTAATTCAGTACTTACCACACCATATCAGATATGGAGTGGGAAGAAGCCCTATCTTAAGTATCTAAAGATATGTGGATGTCCAGATTTTGTAAAAAAGCAGCATGCGGACAAGTTCGAGGCACGCTCAGTACTGTGTAAGTTTGTTGGATAGCCAAAGAACTCCAGGGGTATCTTTTCTATTACACGGAGGAACAAAAGTTCCTTCTTTCTCGGCATGCCCACTTTTTGGAAACTCAATTTCTTAAAAAAGAAATAAGTGGGAGCGCAATAGAACTGGAAGAAATTCCAGAACCATAAGCTATTACTAAAAGCATGGTGGAACCAGAAGTTTCGAAAGAACCGGACAACCCGTGCCACTCCGCAGGACTAGTAGGCAGTCTCATCCGGCCGAGAGATACTACGGTTTTCTCATAGACGGGGATAAAGAGGATTGCATCATTGACGATGATGAGCCAATTAGTTTCTAGCAAGCCATTAGGCGCAGAGACTAGGTAAAATGGCCGGATGCAATGCGGACCGAAATGGAGTCCATGTACACCAACAAAGTATGGACTTTAGACATTGCTCCAGAAGGGGTAAAACCCGTAGGCTGCAATTGGATCTTCAGAAAGAAGATTGGTGTAGATGGACAGGTTGAAACCTATAAGGCTAGACTTGTTGCAAAAGGTTTTCGTCAAAGATCTGGTTTGGACTATGATGAAACCTTTTCTCCAGTGGCTATACTCATATCCATTCGTATCCTTCTTGCCATTGCTGCCTTCCACGATAAGGAAATTTGGCAGATGGACTTAAAGACCGCTTTTCTGAATGGAAATTTGGAAGAGTGTGTTTATATGGATCAGCTGGAGGGTTTCATAGAGAGTGGGAGCAGCGGAAGAATGTAGAAGTTTCTTAAATCCATTTATGGATTAAAGAAGGTGTCGTGGAGTTGGAACATCTATTTTGATGAGACGGTCAAGGAATTCAACTTTATCAAAAATCCAGATGAACCATGCATTTATAGTAAAATTATAGCGAGAACTGTGGTGTTCCTCGTCTTGTAGGTGGATGACATTCTCCTGATAGGAAATGACATTCCTATACTACAATCAGTCAAAGGATTCTTGTCACAAAGGATCTCCATGAAGGACCTGGGTGATGCTTCCTACATTCTGGGGATCCAGTCCTATTGTGATAGATCTAAAAGGATATTGGGACTTTCACAGTCAAGGTATATCGACACCATACTGAAAAGATTTAGTATGAAAGATTCAAAGCACGGTAATCTGCCGGTATGTCACGGAATTACCCTCTCCAAAGAGATATCTCTCAAGACTGATTTGGAAAGGGATCGCATGACTATTATACCCTACGCTTCTGCGGTAGGCTCTATAATGTATGTGATGTTGTGTACTAGACCAGATGTCGCTTACGCACTGAGCGTTGTAAGCAGGTATCAGTCAAACCCAGGGGAGAAGCAATGGACAGCAGTTAAGAATATTCTCAAGTACCTGAGAAGGACTAAGGAGATGTTCTTGGTGTACGGCAGTGAAGACCTTCAGATCGAGGCCTTCGCCGACTCCAGCTTTCAGAGTGACAAGGATGACTCCAGGTCTATGTCGGGTTATGTCTATACCCTCAATGGAGGGGCGGTCTGTTGGAAGAGCTCCAAGCAGAACACCGTTGCTGACTCGATGATGGAAGCGGAGTATATCGCTGTATGTGACGCCATGAAGGAAGCAGTCTGGATGAAGAAGTTCATTACAGAACTTCAGGTGGTTCCGTCCATCATTGATCCAATACCTCTGTATTGTGACAACAACGGGGCTATTTCTTTAGCGAAGGACCCAAGGTCCCATCAGAAGTCCAGACATATCTTGAGGCAGTACCACCTGATCAAAGAGATTGTTGATCACCGGGAGATCAAGGTGCGGAGAGAAGAGACAGAGAACAATACTATAGATCCACTCACAAAGGCCATCTCTCAGACACAGTTCGAGAGGCTAATCGAGATGATAGGTCTGCGATATGCCAATACATGGCCTTAGTGCAAGTGGGAGATTGTTAATGATATATGCCTTAAAGGCCATTATTGTATAGTAATGGATTGTATATTACATTTTGGAAGTTTGCACAGATATAATAACAGTCTTGCTAAAAATGGTAGTATACTACTTGGTTTGATTCTACCTTAATATGTGTATATGTTTCTTTTAGCATATCGCTAATACATATTGGTAGAGCCCTTAAGATCTTTGCTTGACTACCGGCATTGTGATGGCAGTCACACTAGCGGGGGCTTGGTAGTCTAAAAGCACATCCTTATAGAGGTCCCTAGTAGTAGGATTATCGAGACGGGGCATCAATACTCCAGAGTAGACTAGTATATACACTTCTTATCCCAGCAGGGGAGATGGTATGTCCCACAGCTATTGGTATGTCGTACCGGAGATAGTATACAGGTGCTCATTGGGTTATGAGTTACACTGTATGGACTCGTTGGGAACTGTCGGTTGATATTTTTCCTAACATCAGGTAGCAGTTCCCGGGTGGCATGAATACAGGTTAGTCCGTTGACTTGAAATCACTATTCGTCTCGAGTGTGTTCCCGCTGTACTTAGATTACTACCCTACCATGGCTCAAAGAAGTTGTGCAAACAGGTAGTAGTTAGGTGCAGTCCCGAAGCACTAGGAGGCAGTAGCGGTTAGATAGGATTCGTCTCTCCCGATATTGGGGGTTGATATCGCGCTGTGTTCAGAAAGCCATTACACAAAGTCTCTGGCCAGGGAAAGAGATATTTACTGGTAGGTACTCTAGTAGTTTCTCAGAGTGTATTGGGCTCTATCCCGGCACGACTTATTGCGCTATTAGGGGTCTGACGGTTACCATCCCCCTAGGCCAGATATGCGAGTATCTTAGACGAACAGACCGGACTGTACGGAGATTGTCACCGATAGGCTCAGTAGGAGTTCAGATGAGTTTGCTCATCGGCCTTCTTATCGACATATAGCTGGGTAGCCATTACGTGCAGCTAGTACCGCTAACGGACTTGTGGTTAAACCCACTACCAGTATACTGTCGAGTCTTTAGAGTCCCACACAGAGGGTTTTCCTGCTTCGGGCGAAACGATGTAGAGGCCGTATGGTTTTACGGAAAGGTTATGATCATATACGTGTACATGCTACACGAATGTTGTTCGGACGGATAATACTGGTGGATTTTGGTTTAAGCTGGATTCTAGTATTATATTATTAGATTATTATTACCTCATTGTATTCGTATTTTTCGGAATGCGAATACGGGTATGTATATACGGTGAGGGCATTCTTGTAATTTTACAAGACATGCTTCTAGAAAGGGATGCCTCATTATTTGGATTTATCTATTTTGAGAAATAGATTAATGAGGTAGAAAATGGATATATTTGTGGCATGGTGAAGCATGGCTCATTTGCATTTGTTTATTGGTTTGGACTCACTATTCAAGCATGGTTGATATTTTCAATTGGAAAATATAGCATACTTGAGTAAGTTGAGTAAGGGAGCCATTCTTCACTTGCCTTGACTTAGTTCATTTGCTCATATTGTTTCTCTATCCATTTTTTCTCTCCTTCTTCCTCAAGACCCTAATCCCTCATATGAGTTGTGAACCATAAGGTCAAGTGAGATTTAATACTTCATTAGATACTCTACATCTTCTAAGCTACCTAGCTAAGCGAAATAGGTATCTTAGTTACCTCGGTTTAGAGGTTGGAGCTTGAAGTATAGACTCTCGGGTGAATCATCTTTGACACGAGGAGGCCGACGATCAAGGGTGATCCGGGTCTTCGAGGAGCTTAAGGAAAGGAGGAGAAGAAGACCCTGTTGGGTTTCTCAGCACCCTACTAGGTATTCATAGTATCTACCATGCCAATTTCAAAAAATCTAGTATGCAAAAGAACCCTTGACTAGGATCTAACTAGAGTAATTAGACAATACAAACATGTAATCAAATATTACAACTAAGTGAATGAGGAATACAACCTTTGTATACCGGTCCTTCACTTCTAAAGCTCCGTGTAGTAGTCCCTTCGCTCCAAGTAGTGAACACCCGAAATTTAGTAAGGATCCATATGAAGAAATGAACGAGCTTGCTCAATGCCTTCGAGGCCGAAGATGATCTACGTCGAGGAGACTCAAACCCAAGCTACCTCTTCACTAGGTGATGAACTTTGTGAAAAGAACACCCTATACTAAATGGCTAGTAGTATAGGATGATGATGTAGAAAATGAGCTCACTTTAGATTTTATTTTCTCATAATATTTTCTCACTTAGAAAAATCTAGCAAGCTTTTTCTCAAAATGAAGAAGATGAAAAATGATCAAGATGAGAAAATGAAAACCCCATAAGGTGAGAATAGCAACCATGGGTGAATTAGTGTCATACACTAACCCATGTAGAGAATAAACCATGGGTAACAATAATGGTTAGGTTAATAAATATCTACATGTAAAACAAAAAGAGTGGACTTGGTCAATGGTTCCACAAACTTCTACAAGCTTCAACCACGTGACAATTTCCAACCAATTTTGATTTAGTTTAAATAAATAAAAACCTCACATTATTATCAGTATGGTGTGAGTCTCATTCACCCATGTAGCATATGGCATCTAGCATAACACAAAATAATGTATACTAATATATATCACATATATACTAATGCACAATAAAGTGAGAAAAGAAATCTTAAGTGAGCTAATACTAGTTAATGTAAATTAATATATCAAATATATAATTATACATTAGATTATTAAATTAACACTTGATTTAATAATCCGGCTATATCACATATAATCGACTAATATCATGTGTATCAATTCATCGATTCAACACTTGATTCGATAATCCGGCTATATCGCATATAACCGACCGATGACACAAATCGCGAGAGTAGAATACAATATCACATACTCGTATTAATCTCGGTCCCGCACATATCACATATGTGCTCCTACTCCGTTTCGCTTGAGCCAGGAAAGCTCTGTGTAGGACTCTAAAGACTCGTCAATACGCCGGCAGTAGGTGATGATCATATCAAACACCCACAAGCCGCAAGGAGCCTGCTAAATGTAACGGCCACCTGGGTATTGAGCGATCAGAAGATCAACAAGCAAGCCTGCTCATACTCCTGCGAATCCCATCAGTAACACAACCGTACAGTCCGGTATCTTCGTCTGATATGTCGCATATCACGCCTAGGGGATAAGTCATGCCGATGCAAGGTCCATAACAGATCGAGAAACTACTAATAACACGTACCAGTAAATCTCATCTACCCTGGCTATGGATTTCCAGTTATGGACAGTCGGGCAAAGCGCAACATCAACCCCCAATACCGGGAGAGACGAATCCCCTCCTATTGCTCATTGCCTCCATATGACTCGGGACTGTACCCAAAAACCACCTGTTTGCACAACTCAGTAGAGCCATGGTAGGGTGGAAATCAAAGCACAGTGGGAGACACACAAGACTCTATGACGATCTCGGGTCGACAGACAAACCTGTACAAGTGTCACCAGAGAATTGCTATCTGACATAAGGTATAATACCATCTAAGAGTTCTCGGCGAGTCCGTTCAGTGTACCCAGTCTCCACTGAGCACCTATATACAATCTCTGATGTTAAACACCAATAGATATGGGATCATCCATTGCCCATCATATGGGTCGAGAAGCGTATACGCTAGTCTACTCTGGAATATCGATGCCCCATCTCAATACTCCCACGACTAGGAACAATTGAAGGATGAACTCAAGGACTGCCCAGGCCCTACTAGTATGATTTGCATCATAATCCTGGTAGTCAAGTACACATTCTAAGGGCTTTATCAACATGTAACAGAAAGACAGTAAGTGTACATGTTAAGGTAAAGAGCAACCAGATAGCGTACTATCATGTCGAGCAAGAAAGTCCTCCCTATATATGTCCAAGCATCCACTATAATATACATCTAATGTACAATAATAGCCTCTAGGGCATATATACAACTAACAATCTCCCACTTGCACTAAGGCCAGTTTTTTATAGTATCTCATACCCAACGTCCTATAAAAGTCTCTCGTAGGAAAGGCCTTTGTGAGTGGATTCGCCGTGTTATCTTTCGCGTCAACTCTCCTAACCTTGATCTCTTAGAGATCAACCATCTCTATGATCAGTTGATACTGCCTTAGAATATGTCTGGGTCACTGATGGGACCGGGGTTCCTAGGCTAAAGCCGCATCTCTATTGTCACACAATGGTAGGAACTAAGTTCATCTCATGAACAAATATACACCCAGACTGCCTCTTTGGTAGCATCATTGATAGCGATATATCCAGCCTTTATTGTCTAGTTTGCCACAGTATCTAGTTTGGAACTCTTACAACATACCGTCCCTCTACTGAGGGTAAAGACAATGCTTGTGACTGTCTGATAGTCGACCTTATCACTCTGGAAGCTCGAGTTGGTAAAGGACTCCCACTGGAGTTCATCGTTACCAAACTCCAAGAATATTTCTTTAGTGCTTCACAAGTACTTTAGAAGGCTCTCCGAAGCTATTCAGTGATTCTCCCAATGATCATTTGATACCAACTCACTACATCTAGTGAGAATCCTAACATCCACTTAGATCTATCTCATAGATCTAAAAACCAAGATTTAGAAGGTATCACCTAGATCCTACATGGAGAATCAATGTGATAAGAGGAGATTGACCGGGTGTAGCATAGGAAACTCCTTTCCTATCAAAAGTATGTCGTCCACATACAATACAAAGAAGATCACCTTACTCTCTACTACCTTTTTATATATACAAGGTTCATCTACCATTTTCATGAAGTCAAACGCTTTGACTATCACATCAAAACAGATGTTCCAACTCCGCGATACCTGCTTTAACGCATAAAGCAACTTGCACACGTTTCCACTGCTCCCATTGTCTATGAAACCCTCTGGCTGTGTACTTATAGACGCTCTCTTCTAAATCAGTATTCAGAAAAGCAGTCATGACACCCAACCACCAGATATCGTAATCATGGTATGCAGCAATGGCAAGTAGGATCCAGATGGACTTAAGCATAGCCACTGGAGAAAAGGTTTCATCATTATCCATGTCTGGTCGATGACGAGAACCTTTTTCAACAAGTCTAGTTTGAAAGTCTCAACTTTTCCATTCACACCAAGTAATCTTCTCAAGATATACTTGCTCCTGATGGGGATCTAACCCTTCAGATATAGCAACCAAAGTCCACACTTTGTTGGTGTATATGGATTCCATATCAGATCGCTTAGCATCCATCCATTCTTACAGAGTCACCACTCTTGATGGCCTGCTCGATACTAGTTGGGTCATCATCTCTTATGATGCAATTTTCGCTCCCACTGTCATCGAGAAATCTAAGTATCTTTCAGGCGGACGAGGAACCCTACCAGATCGGCAGAGAGGCTGAGGTTCATTGGGAACTATTGAATCCTCTGGTTCTACCAAATCATCAGCTGTAGTTTATATAGCTGGAACTAATTCCAGTTCTACCTCATGACCACAAATTTCTTCCTTAAAAAATTCCTTTTCCTAAAAAAGTGGCATGCCGAGAAATAAAACACCTTTTGTTTCTCGGTGTGGTTGAATATATTCCCTTGCGAATGCTTAGGATATCCAACAAACTTCCACAGAACTGACCTTGTCTCGAGCTTGTCCGGATTTTGCTTTTAGACATAGGCCGGACAACCCAAATCTTAACATGCTTAAGAGATGGGCTCTTCCCATCTCATATGGAGTGGTAGGCACTGATTTGATTGGAACCCAATTCAATAGGTATGTTGTTTCTTCAAGCGCATAACCCCAAAAGAAAACAGGCAACTCAGCAGTACTCATCATAGAGCGCACCATATCTAATAGGGTGCGATTGCTTCGCCCCGATACACCGTTTGTACTGTGGTGTATACGGAGGAGTAATGCTGAGAGAGAATCTCATTCTCCTTTAGAATAGTTCAAGAATTCCATGCACAAGTATTCTCCTCTCTGATCTTATCAAAGGACATAATACTTATACCCGTTTTGGTTCTCTACTTTGGATTTATATTAATTGAATTTCTCAAAAGCTTCAGGCTTGTGTTTCAACAGGAACACATGTCCGAATTCTGAGAGATCATCGGTGAATATAATAAAGTACAAAGAACCGGTCCTGGCATGTATAGACAGGGGAGCACATACATTATTATGTATCAGTCCTAAGAGTTCAGTAACCCTTTCTCTGTTTCAAGTAAACGGAGCTATGGTCATCTTATCTTTGTGACATAACTGGCAAGTTTCACAAAATGTAAATTCAAACTGATTTAAATATGCATCTTAATGTAACTTAGCTAGTCGGGTCGCATTGATATGACCTAGTCTACAATGTCATAAGTAGGATTTATTCATTTCTGAACTCTTCCTCTTGTGTGTGTTCTGTATGTTAAGAACTGTGGTTTGATTTAGAACGTATATGCTATTAGATAACGTGCCTGAACTGATCAACCCTTGATATAGGAAATTTTCAAAATATTATCCAACAATACAAAATTATATCCTTCTTTAGTAAAATAAAGAGACTGATATAATGTTGCATATCAGGTTCGGTATCTAATAACATTCGTTTAGAATCAATGTATTACCATTTGGTAATACAAGGTGATAATTGCCAACACTTTGGCTGCAACAATTGTACCGTTCTCTATAATTAGAGACATATCACCCTATTCTCAGTTCTCTACCTATCCGTAGCCCATGTAACAGATTACATATGCGGGATCCTGATCCGGTATCAAATACCCAGGACGTAGAGTATACTGAGAAACAATTCTCTGTAACGAGCACACCCGAAGAAGATGCATTAATCATGCACTTTCTTCGTTTGGGCGGCATGGGAATCCTGGTATTCCCCTATTACCTACCCGGTCTTATAACAATTATAAGTTTGAGCGGGACCAACGTTCCCCAGCTCAGTATAATAAGCGGGTTCAGTCAATACATCCATATTATTATCTTGATTAAGGCGTGACATGGTCGCCACCTGGAGAGAGAGAGAAGAAAACACTATGCATGCGCTCTTGCAAGATTAGATTGGTTATATATTTTATCTAATCAGGATGGCTCCCACTGTTCTTATCAAATATTCCTTCAAACCTTAAAAGGAAAGACTATCCGGGATTTCTTACACTCTACAAGTTCGCCAATCTTTCAGCCAGGCCAGTGCCGATACTTTGAGCGAGGTTCCCCGTGCTTTCGCACGGACCTAATTAAAATAAACCTTTTTTTCCTAGGGACGTAACCCTGTTGACACCTTTCTAGACACCTACTTGATCAGCTAATTGTAAAGTGCAAAACTCTCTCAGGAGTAACAATTACTCGCATTAGGTATCGGGATCCAACTATCTCATAAAAGGTATGCAATCTCATTGCAAATTTCAACACTTGAAACTCCCGATAATGGTTTTTACCCCTAACACTTATGACCTTGGCTATGGTCAACAAATCATAAGCACTAGTCAAGTTCTACCCGTCATTTCGTGATTAATTAGACCCTTTCACTTGACCCTTGGCTAAGGTCAACAAAGTCACATGCTTGCCCTAATTAATCGCATCATGTGTAGGAAGACATCACTTAGCTACCGTACACTACGCCTTGGCTAAGGTCAACAAACGCAACACGAATACTAAGTACTCCAATTCCTAAAATGACGGAAGGTTGCGGATGGTTTTTAAGAAAACCTTTAACGCTTTGAACTTGATCTTGTTGCAGAATCAAATGGTTTTAAAAGGAGTGGCTTAAGCTCCACATTTTTAAACTTTGCTTTTTCGTAAAAAGCCGACTGGGTTTCAAATTCGATTCTACAACATCTTTAGGTTTATTTTCTTTCATTAATCTCATTAATGAATGTCCCATCATTTAAGTTACCTAAACATCACATATTAATATAACGTACGCTTATGCCGTCCGTATTCACCACGAAGTCCTGTTATTCACCGTTAGGTTAGGTAACTAACGGTAGAGCGGGGTAGGGCTAGCACGGGTGAAAAACATAAGCAACGTCTATAATATATCGTATATATTATATAATGTATCCATCTCAGAATATAAAGTGATCGCATCACAGAATATCAGCAGCAGAAGACAACATATGAAATATTGGATATACTAGGATTTTCGGATTTTAATTTAAGCCTGTATAAAACATGAATTCCACGGGCGTGAAGAATAGCCAATCCCGCATCCCAAGACCCCTACGAGAGCGGCAAGTAACCCTACCAATTCTAGAGTTAGGAGACCCGGACTCAACTCCTCGAGATGGCCTCCCACTGGAATCTAGAACCCAGTTACTTGTGCTCCCCTCCTTGGGTCTATCCTAATGCGGAAAAGTAAATAATATACATCAACGGTGAAATCTTCCTCAACCCGGAAGTGCCCCAATAAAAGAATATTACATACAAGTTTTTACATGAATGAAAATGAAAAACTCTCATCTCACATAAAAAAGCCCCCGCTATTCAAACACGACGATCTAATATAACATATCACAGTAACACATAATATCACATGTCATCAACGTAAGTGAATATGCGCATCCCAATTGTCGTTGATGTATAGCAACGAAACCGGCGATACACCACATATTACACTTATGGTCGCAGAAAAGAAAATGAAAACTATAATAGTTGGAATCCGCAACCACCTTAGACATCATAAACCCGTAATATCTCATATTGCGGATTTCATGCCCAACAATATGAATTCCTTAGATATCGCATGCCTAACAATTATAAACCACGTATTTTAGTCTCAATATCGAAAACACTTTTCAATATCAAGTTGGGCAATTCAACAAGATTCCCGACATCCTGATCGAATGCTCGTCGGAAACTTTACTAGACGGCCATACCCCCGATGCCGTCGACGAAGTGCACTTAGGCGGAACACCGCGGCCGTGAGCACCCAGACGGATGCTTTTGGCAACGGAGTTCTCCTATAATCACTTGGTCGGGGCTATGGGTCCTGGCTATCTAGTAAGGTTGCCTGGAGAGTATCCGCGTACGCTACGTGATTGCAACAGACTTTTGATCACATCAAAATCCCGTGGCAACCGATCAAATGAGACTAAATTGCTAGATTCATAACATTCAAATATTGTGGATTCCAAGTATTGTATCCCATCATAAATATCCGGACGAAGTTAAATTTTTCGATCGATTAATCAAAGTCCCACAATTCCCCTAGAGCTCAACACTTGAGCATAGTTAAAAAATACCCAGAATATGCCACAGCACCTATGGACCAACCGTAGATGGGCAAACCCAAGCCTCATTAATGGCATCGTGGTGTTAGTTATATGTATGCCCTAGAGGCCATTACTATACATTGGATGTATATTGTAGTGGATGCTTGGACATATATAGAGAGGACTTTCTTGCTCGACATGATAGTATGCTATCTGGTTGCTCTTTACCTTAACGTGTACACTGATTGTCTCTCTGTTACATGTTGGTAAAGCCCTTAGGATGTGTGCTTGACTACCTGGACTATGATGCGGATCATACTAGTGGGGACATGGTAGTCCATAAGTACATCCTTGAAAGTCCCTAGTCGTGGGTGTATCGAGATGGGGCATCGATATACCAGAGTAGACTAGCGTATACCTTCTCGACCCATACAGATGGGCGATGGATGATCCCATATCCATTGGTGTTTGACATCGGAGATGATATACGGGTGCTCAGTAGAGACTGGGTACACTGGACGGACTCGCCGAGAACTCCCAGATGGTATTATACCTCACGTCAGATGGCAGTTCTCTGGTGACACTGGTACAGGTTAGTCTGTAGACCCGAGATCGTCATAGAGTCTTGTGTGGTTCCCACTGTGCTTTGATTTCCATCTTACCACGTCCAAGAGGGCATGCAAAACGGTGGTTTTTGGGTACAGTCCCGAGTCACATGGAGGCAATGAGCGATAGGAGGGGATTCATCTCTCCCGGTATAGGGGGTTGATGTTGCGCTGTGTTCGATTGGCTATAACAGGAAATCCCTGGCCAGGGTTGCTGAGATTTACTGGTAAGTGTTACCAGCAGTATCTCGAATTGTTATAGACCTCATATCGACACGACTTATCGAGCTATTGGGGTCTGACGTTTACCACCCCTAGGCGAGATATGCGACATATCAGACGATCAGACCGGACTGTACGGTAGTGTTACTGGTTGGATTCACTGGAGTGTGAGCGGGCTTGCTCGTCGATCTTCAGATCGCTCAATACCCGGATGGCCGTTACGTTTAGCAGACCGCTTGCGGCTTGTGGGTGCTTGATATGATCATCACCTGCTGCCGGCGTATTGACGAGTCTTTAGAGTCCTACACAGAGGTTTCCTGGTTCAAGCGAAACGAAATAGGAGCGCATATGAGATATGTGCGGGACCGAGAATAATGCGTGTATGTGATACCGTATTCTATTCTCGCGATGAATGTGTCGAATGGTTGTATGCGATATAACCTAGTTATCGAATCGAGGATTGATTCGATAAGCCGATACATTGGATACTAGTCGGTTATATGCGATATGACCGGATCGTTAAATCAAGTGTTGATTTAATGATTTAATGTATAATTATATATTTGATATATTACTTTACATTAACTAGTATTGGTTCACTTTAAATGGATTTTCTCACTCGGTTTGTGCACATTGTATATGTGATATACTTTTGTACACATGATTGTATCATGTTTGATGATACATGTTTCCTTGGTTAAGTGTAAAGAATTAAACCATGGTTAAACATATAATTAGGGTTTTATTTTTCCATTACTTATTTATTCATTTATTTATTTGTTTATACATTTTGGAAAATAAATGGAAAAGAGAAAAGAATGGTGGCTTTATTTGTTGTTTAGTTGAAGCTTCATGAAGCTTTGACTTTGTCCACCATTCTTATCTCATCCTTAACCCTAACCATTCCTTTAACCATGATTGATTCTCTACACATTACCATAGTTAACATTATGATAAGGTTAGATTATTCTTTTCTTTTTAATAAACTTATCATATCATTTCTTCTTCTTCTTCCTTGAACTCAAGAAGAAAATCTTGAAGTCTTCAATGGTGATTGATGATAAAGAGTGAGAAATCCAATTCTAAATTGAACCCACTTCCTATTTCTTCATCCTCTACCTCTTGCCAAGTAGTAGAGTGTGTTTTCTTCACAAGTTTCTTGACTTGGTGAAGTCGGAGCTTGATTTAGCGATGCCTCGACGTAGATCATCTTCGGCATGGACATCGATGACCTAGCCCGTCCATTCTCCGATGAAGCCGACGCTAGAGCCCGGGACTTGTTATGGACAGCGAGGAGACTTCATTGCGAAGCTATGGAGGTGGAGAACCGAATCTACAAAGGTTGTATTTCCGTATCTCTTAGTTAAGTGTTAACTAGTTTATTGTTTCGCCTAGATTTCTAGCCAACGGTCCGTACTAGGGTTTCTCGGCACCGTTTAAATTTGAAATTGGCATGTTCGATACCTTGGGAGACCTCATTAGGGTGCCTAGGAACTCTACAGTGGTATCAGAGCCTAGCTAGAGCCTTAGGCGAAATCTAGACGGAATTTGAAGTCCGAACGAACCAAAACCCCAAAATTTCCATGCTCTCTGTCCTTTTTTCAAAAACGTGGATTTTTCCAAATTAAAAATTGCTAAAAAATTCAGCAGGGAAATATAAGAATTACGGCGCAAAAAGTTTATCATGAACAGTACAAAGTGCGGCGGAACCGCGGCAGAAGCTTGGCTTCTGCGGCGGTTCCGCGGCAAAAAGGTGACATCAGCATTCACAGTTTGCACAGTAACTCTTATTAAATTATGCTGGATTTTCTGGGAATTTTTAATATTAATTCAAGAGTTGAATTTTCTGGGGTTGTTTTGGGGATTCGGTGTTTCGATCGGAGTATCAGATTTTGTCTATGTGGCTTTCCGGATAAATTTTAGAATATGTTAAAAAGTTCGACCGGATATAAATACCCAATTTTTCCCCTGTCGGGAAATTTCCAAGTGTTGGATTTTTCCGTAGTCTAAAGACGTTCTAAGTAGTGCGAGTAACTCGATGGACCCTCTAGAAGACAACAAACCTTAACTCGATTATGTGACCGTCTTGAACTGCCCTTTGAACCTTCGGGTTTGGGGCAGTACGGCGTGCCACATGTGAGGCGTTGGCTTGACCCTTCTACGGCTGGACCGTTGGTACTGAGGCACGAACTGAATGATGTTAGACTTATTTCATATGTTGATCTGTATCGGGAAAACTTGGGTGTTCGATCGTTCGATCGGAAAGTTTAACATTTTCTATTTATCTGGAATGTGATACAATACTTGGAATTCGCAAATTGTTATGAGATAACTGAATGAATGATATAAACATAGCAGTTTAGTCTCACTTGATCGGTTGCCACGGAATTTTGATGTGATCAAAAGTCCGTCGCAATCACGTAGCGTACGCAGATACTCGCCGGGTAAACTTAATAGACAGCCTCACTCCATAGCCCCGACCAAGTGACTGTAGGAGAACCCCGTCGCCGAAAGCATCCGTTCGGGTGCTCCCGGTAGGGGTGTTCCGCCTTGGTGCACTTCGTCGACGGCGTCGGGGGTGCGGCCGTCTACTGAAGTTTGCGACGAGCATTCGATCAGGATGTCGGGAATCTTGTTGAATTGCCCGACTCGATATTGAAAAGTGTTTTCGATTTGGAGACTGAAATGCGGGGTTTATAATTGTTAGGCATGTGATGTCTAAGTAATTCATTTGATTAGGCATGTGATGTCTAAAGAGATTGCAGATTCCAACTGTTGTAGTTTTACACTTTCTTTTCTGTGACCGTAAGTGTAATATGTGATATCGCCAGTTTCGTTGCTATATGTCAACGACAATTGGGATGCGCATATTTACTTACGTTGATGACATGTGATGTTATGTGTTGCTGGATATGTTATATTGGATCGTCGTGTTTGAATAGCCGGGGTTTTTTATGTAAGATGAGTGTTTTTCATTTTCATTCATGTAAAAACTTGTATGTAATATTCTTTTATTGGGGCGCTTCCAGGTTGCGGAAGTTGTCACCGTTTGTATATTATTTACTTTTCCGCACTAGGATAGACCCAAGGAGGGGAGCACAAGTAACCGGGTTCTGGAGTCCAGTGGGAGACCAACTCGAGGAGTCGAGTCCGGGTCTCCTAACTCTAGAATTGGCAGGGTTGCTTGCCGCTCTCGTAGGGGTCTAGGGGTGTGGGTTTGGCTATTCATCACGACCGTGGAATCCGTGTTTTATACTGGCTCGTATTGAAAACACGGACGTCCTAGTATATCCAATATTTCATATGATTCTTCTGCTGCGATATCTGTGATGTGATCATGTGATGTTCTTTGATAGATACTGTATATAGTATATATGATATATTATATAGACGTTACTTATGTTTTACACCCGCGCTAGCCCTGCCCCGCTCTACCGTTAGTTACCTAACCTAACGGTGCACGAGGGGACATCGAGGCGAATGCGGATGGCATAAGTGTACGTCGTATTTATCTGTGATGTTTAGGTACTTTAAATGATGGGACTTCATTAATGTGATTAATGAAATAAAAGAAACCTAAGATGTTGTAGAATCGAATTTTAAAATAAAACAGGTAGCTACAGTTCTTGCTTTGCACAGCGGTATATATGATATATCCTGCACCTTATTCGATAAGGAAAGGACCGAGATCCCTTCACCGGGAGTGATTCCTTTAGCAATAACTGGCAGATGCTACACACTCGGTTTGTCTTTTGATTGCTTTTAAGAGTTTTTGCTTTGCACAGTGATATATATGATATATCCCGCACCTCATTCGACGAGGAAAGGACCGACGATCCCTTCACCGGGAGTGACTCCTTTAGCAAAACTAGAAAAGCCTCAAAAGCACTCCATTTTAAAAATTCATTCGATCCTACAACGATATCAAGTTCATTACGCAATAGGTTTTCAGAAAAACCTGTCGTAGCCCTCCGTCATTTCAGATAAGTACTAGTTAGTATTCGTGCTACGTTTGTTGACTATGTTAAGGCGTAGTGTGCGGTAGCTAATTAGTGCTTATCTGCATAAGCATATGATGTGATTGGATTAGGGTAGTCGTGCGACTTTGTTGACTATGTTAAGGGTCGTGCGGGTGGGTTTAATTCAATCGGGAAATGACGGGTTGAACTTGACTAGCACTTATGATTTGTTGACTATGTTAAGGTCATATAGCTGCTAGGGGCAAAATATTATCGGGAATTTCAAGTGTTGAAATTTGCAATGAGATTGCATACCTTCTATGAGATAATTGGATCCCGATACCCGCTGCGAGTAAGAGTTACTCCTGGGAGAGTTTTATACATTACAATTAGCCGATCAAGTAGGTGTCTAGAAAGGTGTCAACGGGGTTACGCCTCTGGGAAAACGAGGTTTATATTAATTAGGTTCGTGCAAAAGCACGGGGGACCTCCCTCAAAGTACCGACACTGGCCTGGCTGAAAGATTGGCGAACTTGTAGTGTGTAATTAATCCCGGCTAGTCTTTCCTTTTAGGGTTTGAAAGAAGATTTGATAAAAAGCAGTGGGAACCATCCTGATTAGATAAAATAATAACCAATCTATTCTTGCAAGAGCGCACGCTGAGTGTTTTCTTCTCTCTCTCTCCAGGTAGCGACCATATCACGCCTTAATCAAGATAATAATATGGATTATTGACCGAACCCGCTTGTTATACTGAGCTGGGGAACGTTGGTCCCGCTCCAACTTATAATTGTTATAAGACAGAGCAGGAAATTGGGGAATACCAGATTTCCCGTGCCGCCCAAACGAAGAGAGTGCATGCTGATGCATCATCTTCGGGTGTGTTCATTACAAAGAACTGTTTCTCAGTATCCTTTACGTCCTGGGTATTTGATACCGGATCAGGATCCCAGATATGTAATCTGTTACATAGGGCTACAGAAAGGTAGAGAACTGAGAACGGGTGATAAGTTTCATGAGACAGAAAACGTGGCAAGAGTTGCAGCCAAGTCTGTTGGTCACTGTCACCCTGTATTACCAATACATTGATTCTGAACGAATGTTATTAGATACCGAACCTGATATACAAAATCATATCAGTCTCTTTATCATTAAAGAAATGATAAAATTTTGTATTGTTGGATAATGTTTTGAACATTTCCTATATCAAAAGTTGATCGGTTCAGGCACGTTATCTAAAAGCATTGATGTTCTAAATCAAACTACAGTTCTTAGTATACGGAACACACAAAAGAGGAAGAGTTCAGAAATGAACGAATCCTTCTTGAGGCATTGTAGACTAGGTCAGATCAATATGACCCGACCAGCTAGAGTTACATATAGATGCATATTTAAATCAGTTTGAATTTACATCTTGTGAAACTCGCCAATCATGTCACAAAGATAAGATGACCACAGCTCTGTTTATTGGAAACAGAGAAAGAGTTAGTGAACTTTTGGGATGATACATGTTGATGTATGTAGGTCCCCATTCTACACTTGCCAAGACTGGTTCTTTATACTTCATTACATTCTCTGATGATCTTTCGAGATTCAGACCTATGTTCCTGTTGAAACACAAGTCCGAACCTTTTGAGATATTCAAAGAATATAAGTTAGAAGTAGAGAACCAAAATACGGGTATAAGTATTATGTCCTTTGATGAGATCGAGGAGGAGAATACTTAAGCACGGAAATCCTGGATTATTCTAAAGGAGAATGAGATTCTCTCTCAGCATTACTCCTCCGTATACACCATAGCACGATGGTAAATCGGGGTGGAGCAATCACACCCTATATGATAAGGTGTGCTCTATGATGAGTAATACTGAGTTACCTGTTTCCTTATTGGGAGTTATGCACTTGAGAAGCTGCATACCTATTGAATAGGGTTCAAATCAAATCAATTGCCTACCACTTCATATTTGATATGATAAGGGAAGAGCCCATCTCTCAAGTTAGTTGAGATTTGGGGTTGTCCAGCCTATGTCTGAAAAGCAAAATCCGGACAAGCTCGAGGCAAGATCTGTTATGTACAACTGGAAAGGTTCCAGCTATACAAACAACAGCAGATGATTTGGTAGAACCAAAGGATTCAGTAGATTCCAACGAACCTCAGCCTCTCCGCCGATCTAGTAGGGTTCCTCACCCACCTGAGAGATACTTCGGTTTCTCTATGACAGTGGGAGCGAGGACTGCATCATGAGATGATGACCCAACTAATTTCGAGCTGGCCATCAGGAGTAAGACTCTGTAAGAATGGCTGGATGCTTAGTGATCTGAGATGGAATCCTTATACACCAACAAAGTATGGACTTTAGTTGCTATATCTGAAGGGTTAAATCCCCATCAGGAGCAAGTATATCTTGAGAAGATTACTTGGTGTACATGGAAGAGTTGAGACTTTCAAAGCTAGACTTGTTAAAGGTCTACATCATTGACCAGGTATGGATGATGATGAAACCTTTTCTAAGTAGCTATGCTTAAGTCCATCCAGATCCTACTTGCCACTGCTACATACCATGACTACGATATCTGGTGGTTGGGTGTCATGACAGCTTTTCTAAATGATGTTTAGAAGAGAGCGTCTATAAGTACACAGCCAGAGGGCTTCGTAGACAATGGGAGCAGCGGAAACGTGTGCAAGATGCTTTATAGGATAAAGCAGGCATCGCGGAGATGGAACATCTGTTTTGATGGATTAGTCAAAGAAGTTGACATCATCAAAATGGTAGATGAACCTTGTATATACAAAAAGGTAGTAGGGAGTATGGTGATGATCCTCGTAGAGTACGTGGATGACATACTCTTGATAGGGAAAGAGTTTCCTATGCTACGCTCGATCAATCTCCGCTTATCACAATGATTCTCCACATAGGATCAAAGTGATACCTCCTAAATCCTGGGTTTTGGATCTATGAGATAGATCTAAATGGATGTTAGGATTCTCACTAGTTATAGTGAGATGGTATCAATCGATCCTGGGGAGAATCACTGGAAGGGTTCCAGGGTGATAAAGACGACTGAATGTCAGTCACAGGCATTGTCTTTACCCTAAGCAAAGGGACGGTATGTTGGAAGAGTTCCAAGCTAGATACCGTGACATACTAGAAGATAAAGGCAGGATACATCGCTACTTAAGATGCTACCCTAGAGGCTGTTTGGGTGTAAATTGGTTCATGAGATGAACTATGTTCCTCCCATTGTGTGACAATGGAGTTGTGGCTTATGCCAAGGAACGCAGGTCCCATCAGTGATCCAGACATATTCTAAGGCAGTATCACTTGATCATGGAGATGGTTGATCTCTAAGGGATCGAAGTTAAGAGAGTAGACTTAGAGGACAACACAGCGGATCCACTCACAAAGGCCTGTTCCCAGAGAGAGATTTTTATGGGATGGTTGAGTATGAGATACTACAACCACTGCTACAGATGGCCCTAGTGCAAGTGGGAGATTGTTAGTTATATGTATGCCCTAGAGGCCATTACTATACATTGGATGTATATTGTAGTGGATGCTTGGACATATATAGGGAGGACTTTCTTGCTCGACATGATAGTATGCTATCTGGTTGCTCTTTACCTTAACGTGTACACTGATTGTCTCTCTGTTACATGTTGGTAAAGCCCTTAGGATGTGTGCTTGACTACCTGGACTATGATACGGATCATACTAGTGGGGACATGGTAGTCCATAAGTACATCCTTGAAAGTCCCTAGTCGTGGGTGTATCGAGATGGGGCATCGATATACCAGAGTAGACTAGCGTATACCTTCTCGACCCATACAGATGGGCGATGGATGATCCCATATCCATTGGTGTTTGACATCGGAGATGATATACGGGTGCTCAGTAGAGACTGGGTACACTGGACGGACTCGTCGAGAACTCCCAGATGGTATTATACCTCACGTCAGATGGCAGTTCTCTGGTGACACTGGTACAGGTTAGTCTGTAGACCCGAGATCGTCATAGAGTCTTGTGTGGTTCCCACTGTGCTTTGATTTCCATCTTACCACGTCCAAGAGGGCATGCAAAACGGTAGTTTTTGGGTACAGTCCCGAGTCACATGGAGGCAATGAGCGATAGGAGGGGATTCGTCTCTCCCGGTATAGGGGGTTGATGTTGCGCTGTGTTCGATTGGCTATAACAGGAAATCCCTGGCCAGGGTTGCTGAGATTTACTGGTAAGTGTTACCAGCAGTATCTCGAATTGTTATAGACCTCATATCGACACGACTTATCGAGCTATTGGGGTCTGACGTTTACCACCCCTAGGCGAGATATGCGATATATCAGACGATCAGACCGGACTGTACGGTAGTGTTACTGGTTGGATTCACTGGAGTGTGAGCGGGCTTTCTCGTCGATCTTCAGATCGCTCAATACCCTGGTGGCCGTTACGTTTAGCAGACCGCTTGCGGCTTGTGGGTGCTTGATATGATCATCACCTGCTGCCGGCGTATTGACGAGTCTTTAGAGTCCTACACAGAGGTTTCCTGGTTCAAGCGAAACGAAATAGGAGCGCATATGAGATATGTGCGGGACCGAGAAAAATGCGTGTATGTGATACCGTATTCTATTCTCGCGATGAATGTGTCGAATGGTTGTATGCGATATAACCTAGTTATCGAATCGAGGATTGATTCGATAAGCCGATACATTGGATACTAGTCGGTTATATGCGATATGACTGGATCGTTAAATCAAGTGTTGATTTAATGATTTAATGTATAATTATATATTTGATATATTACTTTACATTAACTAGTATTGGTTCACTTTAAATGGATTTTCTCACTCGGTTTGTGCACATTGTATATGTGATATACTTTTGTATACATGATTGTATCATGTTTGATGATACATGTTTCCTTGGTTAAGTGTAAAGAATTAAACCATGGTTAAACATATAATTAGGGTTTTATTTTTCCATTACTTATTTATTCATTTATTTATTTGTTTATACATTTTGGAAAATAAATGGAAAAGAGAAAAGAATGGTGGCTTTATTTGTTGTTTAGTTGAAGCTTCATGAAGCTTTGACTTTGTCCACCATTCTTATCTCATCCTTAACCCTAACCATTCCTTTAACCATGATTGATTCTCTACACATTACCATAGTTAACATTATGATAAGGTTAGATTATTCTTTTCTTTTTAATAAACTTATCATATCATTTCTTCTTCTTCTTCCTTGAACTCAAGAAGAAAACCTTGAGGTCATCAATGGTGATTGATGATAAAGAGTGAGAAATCCAATTCTAAATTGAACCCACTTCCTATTTCTTCATCCTCTACCTCTTGCCAAGTAGTAGAGTGTGTTTTCTTCACAAGTTTCTTGACTTGGTGAAGTCGGAGCTTGATTTAGCGATGCCTCGACGTAGATCATCTTCGGCATGGACATCGATGACCTAGCCCGTCCATTCTCCGATGAAGCCGACGCTAGAGCCCGGGACTTGTTATGGACAGGGAGGAGACTTCATTGCGGAGTTATGGAGGTGGAGAACCGGATCTACAAAGGTTGTATTTCCGTATCTCTTAGTTAAGTGTTAACTAGTTTGCCTTTTCGCCTAGATATCTAGCCAACGATCCGTAGTCGGGCTTCTCGGCACCTAGATTATTTATAATTGGCATGGTTGATGCCTTGTGAGACCTCACTAGTGTGCCTAGGAACCCTACACGTGGAACTGCCACAAACCCTAAGGTTCAAAAGTGGTTTCATGGTTATTATGTCGAGTTAGGGTTTCATTCTTCTAGAGGGTCGACAGAATTACTTGCATAATTTTCCGAATACCTTAAACTTAGAAAAATGGGTTTTTGAAATTCATTCGAACTTTTTAACTTCGCCTAGATAATATGTGAAAACCCAAAACCATGTTAAACTACGAATATGAAACACTCCGAGTAGCCTATACAGTAAGACCACATCACATGCAATCTTAGAAGAAACAAGAAACTCCTGAAACACCAAACCCCAGAGCCTGGAACACAGGAAAATTTTGAGGCCAAAAGTCCCTAACTTGGACGAGCTCACCGGTTTTGGGGCATGTCTGGCCGGCCAAAACCAGACGAAACGGTCTCAAATATCTTATGTGTTCATGTCATATCTCATACAACATTCTGCAGTTGTTTAAAAAAATTTTAGGGGTCATTTAAAAATCGACAGAAACTAATGTTTGATATCGGGTGTTTCAGAGTAGTTTCGGTTTTGTAATCTAACAAATATCATCAAATACTCTAGCCGGGCTCTGATACCACTGTTGGGGTTTCTCAGAACCCTACTAAGTTTTTACAGCATCTACCATGCCAATTTCAAAATTTTCAAGAGTGCTAATAAACCCTAACTTAGGATCTAGCTAGAGTAAATGGACAATATGAAACATGTGTCCAAACATTACAACTAAGTGAATGAGGAATACAACCTTTGTAGACCGGTCCTTCACTTCTAAAGCTCCGTGTAGTAGTTCCTTTGCTCCAAGTAGTGAACACCCGAACACTAGTAAGGATCCACATGAAGAAATGAACGAGCTTGCTCAATGTCATCGAGGCCGAAGATGATCTACGTCGAGGAGACTCAAACCCAAGCCATCTCTTCACTAGGTGATGAACTTTGTGAAGAGAACACCCTATACTAAATGGCTAGTAGTGTAGGATGATGAAGAAGGAAACGGGATCATTTTAGATTTTATTTTATCACTATTTTCTCACTTAGAAAAAACTAGCAAGCTTTTTCTCAAAATGAAGAAGATGAGAAAATGAAAACCCCATAAGGTGAGAATAGCAACCATGGGTGAGTTGGTGTCATACACTAACCCATGTAAAGAATAAACCATGGGTTACAATAATGGTTAGGTTAATAAATATCTACAAGTAAAACAAAAGGTGTGGACTTGGTCAATGGTTCCACAAGCTTCTACAAGCTTCAACCATGTGACAATTTCCAACCAATTTTGATTTACTTTAAATAAATAAAACCCTCACATTATTATAAGCATGGTGTGAGTCTCATACACTCATATAGCATGTGGAATCTAGTATGACACAAAATAATGTACACTAATATATATCACATATATACTAATGCACAATCAAGTGAGAAAAGAAATCTTAAGTGAGCTAATAATAGTTAATGTAAATTAATATATCAAATATATAATTATACATTAGATTATTAAATCAACACTTGATTTAATAATCCGGCTGTATCACATATAACCGACTAATATCATGTATATCAATTCATCGAATCAACACTTGATACGATAAACCAGCTATATCGCATATAACCGACTGATGACACAAATCGTAAGAGTAGAATACGGTATCACATACTCGTATTAATATCGATCCCGCACATATCACATATATTCTCCTACTCCGTTTCGCTTGAGCTAGGAAAGCTCTGTATAGGACTCTAAAGACTCGTCAATACGTCGGTAGTAGGTGATGATCATATCAAACAACCACAAGCCACAAGAGACCTGCTAAACGTAAAGGCCACCCAGGTATTGAGCGATCAGAAGACCAACAAGCAAGCCTGCTCATACTCCTGCGAATCCCATCAGTAACAATACCGTACAGTCCGGTCTCTTCGTCTGATATGTCGCATATAACGCCTAGGGGTGGTAAATGTCAGACCCAATAGCTTGATAAGTCATGCCGATGCAAGGTCCATAACGGGTCAAGAATCTACTGATAACACTTACTAGTAAATCTCATCTACCTTGGCCAGGGATTTCCAGTTATGTCCAGTCGGGCATAGCGCAACATCAACCCCCAATACCGGGAGAGACGAATCCCCTCCTATCGCTCATTGCCTCCATGTGACTCGGGACTGTACTCAAAAACCACCTGTTTGCATGACTCAGTAGAGTCGCGGTAGGGTGGAAATCAAAGTATAGTGGGAGACACACAAGACTCTATGACGATCTCGGGTCGACAGGCTAACCTGTCTAAGTGTCACCAGAGAACTGCTATCTGACGTGAGGTATAATACCATCTAGGAGTTCTCGGCGAGTCCGTTCAGTGTACCCAGTCTCCACTGAGCACCCGTATACGATCTCTGATGTCAAACACCAATGGATATGGGATCATCCATTGCCCATCATATGGGTCAAGAAGCGTATACGCTAGTCTAATCTGGAATATCGATGCCCGTCTCGATACTCCCACGACTAGGAACAATTGAAGGATGAACTGATAGACTGCCCAGGCCCCACTAGTATGATCTGCATCATAATCCTGGTAGTCAAGTACACATCCTAAGGGCTTTATCAACATGTAACAGAGAGACAGTAAGTGTACATGTTAAGGTAAAGAGCAACCAGATAGCGTACTATCATGTCGAGCAAGAAAGTCCTCCCTATATATGTCCAAGCATCCACTATAATATACATCTCATGTACAATAATGGCCTCTAGGGCATACATACAACTAACAGACCCGAAGGAATAGAATCAAGGAGGTATAAATACTAACATAGTAGTTAGAACCACTTAGTAGAAATAACTAGTTAAGCTTTCTGTAAAGATCCTAGAGTTAAAGTCGGTGTTGCGAAATAAGAAAAATCGTTTTTTTTAAATTCCGCCTTCCCGTGAAACCGCGGGGTGCACGGCATCGACTTACATTGTTCTCTACTATATTCTTATATCTATAAACTTCTCAAAATTTTTGGACCTTGCATTTCAATGACTGCGTGTCTAAAACCAGAGAACTCATAGGTAAATCTAAATGAAGTAAGAGTACCATCCTCTTGTTCTGAAGGACACTGGACAACATATATTTACATATATAAGTCCCTAGAGTATACTAACTCAAATTCCGTGTGTTGTAAGTTGGAAAGTGTATTTTTGGTTAAGAATGTCTATATCGTTATCAATGCACCTTACCTTATCCTCAACCGATAAAGGTAAATGTTTAGAACAAAATTTTCAAAATTTATATCTCACTTTATAAAATAAAGATGATATTCAACTTTAAAAATTGGTACATAACAACGGTTATTCAAAACCAAATATTTGTCTTAAGGCAAAACCCAGGTGATTTCCTCAAATATCACCAATTAAAAAGAATACTGATATTGAGGATCTAATCACCTAATTCCCAATATTCTACTCCCACTCAGCATCTTTAACGCCATACAGATGTAAGAATCAAGTATGGTAAATACATACTCTGGAGTCAGAATCTAATTGGAAAAGCACTTTTCAATTAATACCACACAGGAAAACTGAAATATGAAAATGTTTTGAGGGGGTGGCCGGGTATTCCTAATAATGCATCTTCCACTATCTAGATTCATGACAGTAGTCGCAAATTTTCTTGCCCTAACTCCAATCCCTTTATATGCCTTTACTTCTTACCTTCTGTACACCACACTTAGATTAATTGGTTTTCTTCTTTTCCTACCATTCGGCACCAGCCTATGGTTTGGAAGAAAACTATCCAATAAGCATAATAGGTGTACTCTCCTAATACTAGGAGCCCACACAATCTGAGAGAAGTTAAAAATAAAAGACAACCGAATAATCCAATTTGATTTGTCTAGAACCCGTGGCCATTCTCGAACTGAAACAAGTTTCTTCGAATTCGTATGTAACTATACGAAATGGCTATTCCAAGTAATATGGATCTCTGTAGTGATACGGAGTGTTTTGGAGAAAAGTAAAGGGAAAGTAGTAGTAGTAGTGGGGATATATGCAGTTTTGTCATGAATCATGGCAATCCAAAGCCAGAGTGTGTAAGAAGGTTCAGTTAACTTGGTTCATGAGTTTTAGTTTAAGTTATGTCATGGTCGTAAAATAGAAAGAGAACAGAAACACTCAGCGTGCACCCTAAAGATTAGATTGGTTAATCATTTTATCTAATCAGAATGGCTCCCACGGTTTCCTCGAATTCTCCTTCAAATCCTAAAAGGAGAATTAGTCAGGATGGCCCGAGGAGTAACACCTACTCATCAGTGGGAATCGGAACCTAACAATCATTGTGTGATAAGTTTGACGGAAGCCGACCAAAATTACCAAACTGCATGAGGTATGCGCAAACTTGGCAAGTTTCCTTTATATTTGAAACTCCTGATATGGTTTTGTTACCCCCAAGTGGCTTATGATCTTGACTAGGTCAACATATCATAAGTCGCAAGTCAAGTTCAACCCGTCATTATCCTGGATTAATTAGACCCACCCGTACGAGCCCTTGACTAGATCAAAATGACCGTACGACTGTCATAACCAATCGCATCACCATGCAGCAGAAAAGTACTAAAGAACTACCGACCACTACACCTTGACTAGGTCAACATACGGAGCACGAATACTAAGTAATACTAATCTAAAAAGATGGAGTTTTACGGTTGGTTTCTGGCAAAATACCTTTAACGTAATGAACTTGATATCGTTGACGGAACCCAAGTGGCTTTGAAATGGAGTGGTTTAGGCTCCACTTTTAAAACTAGTAACATAAGATTTTGCTTAAGAGCGAACTTTCCGTGAAGAGATCAAGGCTCTTTCCTCATAGAATGAAGTGAAGAATATTCCTAACCGATTACCTCTATGCAAAGCAAAAGAATATGACTATAGTTTTGAAGAAAACCGAGTAGTTTTAAAAATTGGTTCCGACAACATCATTTAGGTTTATTTTCCTTGTATTAATCAGATTTAATGTAGTCCCATCAATTAAGCATATCATGCCAGAAAAGAAACGAAAATAGGCAAGCACATATATGCCATCCGCATTCGCCACAGGGTCCCGGGTCTTCACCGCAAGGTTACTTAACTTACGGCAGGGCGGGGATAGGACTAGCGCAGATGCAAAACATATATTGTGTCTACTAAATATATAATATATATAGCAACATTCGTCTCATGCAAGATATCAAGTAACATCACAGAAGCATCACAGCAGAAGCAAACACAAAATGGAAATGCGGATAATATAGGAAAAATACATTTCAATGGAGCCAAATATGAAATACAATTTTCCTGGTCGTGTGGATAACTTGTAGTATTGGATCCTAGACCCCTACGAGTGCGGCAAGCCACCCGCCAATCCCAGAAGCGATACAACCCTAATCAACGAAGTGAGTGGGCTACCCAGCACTTCCAAAATCCAGTGACTTTGGCACCCCTCTGCGGGTCAATCCTATACCCCTTACGAGTGAAGCGAATAGCCTGCCAATTCTAAAGTAAGGCACCCCGGTCTCAACGCTAGTAGATGGTGGCCCGTTGCCCTCTAGAACCTGGCTACTCGAGTACTCCGCCGTAGGGTAATCCTAGTTCATGTAATGAAAACCTGAATATACAATAGTTGCTACGATCGCAACTTGGACGCGCCCCAAAGAATAATATACAAGCCACAGTGACGACAGTCTAAATATCGGAGGCTCACCATGCAATATAAATATACATTATATCATAGAGAATTATATCTAATACTACATACTCTGGGCTATCTATCGCGACAATCCAACACAACCATAACAACATAGCAATATCCATCACAGATAATGCAAACTTGCGAGTATCAATTCCGTAACCCCGTCTAAATTATGCATATAGTAATTAGATGATGTGTTAAAAAATGTTATGATACACGCAACCATCACTAAGCCTAATACAATCGAATACTGCACATAAATAGTCAACACTTCAATTTTCCAAAACACCGAAATTGAAGTGTGCTAAAAACCGGCAAAAATTCCATGCTAAAACCCACTTCGTGAGTCTGAAATGGGCTCGGATTGAGCCAAAACTTTGTGGAGAACCCCGACACGAAATTAACGTTGACCTGGAGTCATGTAGGGGGTACCCTACCCCCTAGGCCACCCTAAGGTGGCCATATGGGTATGGCAGACCCGACCCTGCCCAAGTCGGCAAGGCTTGGGTCCCTACTACCCCAAGGCCACCTTTGGGTGGTCTCGGGGGTGTAGGCCCTCCTTAGGGCCCTCGGGACATCCCCACGATCCCCACGCACATCCCCATGTCTTCTCGGTCCAAACTGAGAGCCCGCGGGGAGTCAAAACATCAAGTTAGTAAGGAATTTCTCACTGGATTTGCGACAGTTTTTGCAGGGCAAATACCGGAAGGATTTGGAAGTTATAACTATCTAGTTTAGGGTGTTTGGGTGGCTCTGATACCATTAAAAGTTCCTAGTGCCCTTGCTACTAACCCACAGCCAATGCGGAATTCGAAAACAAAATTTTTTATGGCACTAAAAACTTATATCCAAGAAACTAAACCAAACACCTAAACTACCAAGCACAAAATGATAGAAATCACAATCTTTGTAGCGACTTCATTTGATCCAATTGGGTTGGACTCTGGCATGCTCTCAAGAGCTCTGGATCGTGCTTGCAAGCCATTCTTCCTTCACCGAAGATGGTCCACCTAAGGGAACCAAGTTCAAGTTTCAACTTCATCGATGAAGTAACTAAAAATCCTAGGTTGCTAATCTAAGATGCTTAGTGATGTGTGTAACTGTTCTAGCATTTTTCTTTCTCTTTATTTTCATGATTCTCAACTCATGAGAGAGTTGAAGATGAAGATGAAGAAGAAAGAGCTATGGAAAAGAGAGAAGCTAAATAGAATGAATAAAACTCTTAAACAATTCAAGCATGCTTCATATTCTTTTGTTAAAAGAATTTTCCAATTTAAAATTACAACCATGCTTAAATAGTAAATACAAATGAATTTATAATTCATTTATTTATACTCTCCACCATTTCTCTTTTCCACCTCATTTCATAATTTCTTCAAAAGACTATACTAGAAATGAGTTTTCCTTCTAGAAGTATTCTTGTATAAATACAAGAATACATCCCCGCAAATACATGCCCATATTCGTATCAAAATATGAATACTCTAGAGATAAAAAAAAAATACAATGAACATAATACTAGAATATACATATCGAAGTATATATATGAAAATTATTAAATCAAAACTTGATTTAATAATCCGGCTTAATTCTAAGCCGGCTAGTATTATCATCCGCCCGATTGAAATCCGCGTGGCTAGCTTACATACCTAATCAGAACCCTGCATGTATCAATATACAACCAGTACATTATTTTTCCTGAACCGGGAAAACCCTCTGTATGTGACTCTAAAGACTCATCAATACGCTGGCTGTAGGTTTAACCATATGCACATCAGCGGCACTAGCTGTACGTAATGGCTGCCCAGGTATTGAGCGAAAAGAAGGCCGACGATGAAACTCATCCGTACTCTACTGAGCCTGTCTGTGACAGTCTCCGTACAGTATGGTCTCTTCATCTGAGAAAATCGCAAACCGGGTCTGGGGAGTGGATAACGTCAAAACCCTACTAACCCGATAAGCCGTGTCGGTATGAAGCTCATCACCCATTGAGAAACTACTGAAATCACATCAGTAAATCTCATCCACCTTGGCCAAGCATTTCTAGTGATGGATGAACCAACATAGCGCAGCATCGACTCCCAATACCGGGAGAGACGAATTCCTGACGATTGTTCACTGCCTCCATGTGGCTCGGGACTGTATCCAACTAAAACCTGTTTGCACGACTCTTTTGAGCTGTGGTAGGGTAGTAATCTAGGTATAATGGGAACTCATATGAGATAAATGAAAATCTCAGGTCAAAGAACTAACATATGCTCATGCCATAAGAGAACTTCCATCTGACGATAGGTATAATACCATCTAGAAGTTCTCGGCGAGTCCTTCCAGTGTACTCACGTCCAAAGAGCACCTGTATACTATCTTAAGTGACTCAACACCGATGGCTTGTGAGACCGGCCATTGCCCCTTATCGGGATCTCAAAAAGTATACACCACTCTACTCCGGAGTATCGATGCCCAGTCTCGATACTCTCTCGACTAAGGACATTTAAGAATGTGCTTATGTACCACCCAGCTCCCACGTATATAATCACCATCATAATACTGGTAGTTAAACAATAATCCTACGGGTTTTATCAAAACATATACTCATAATGATAAAGACAAACCAGATAGCATACTATCATCTCGAGTAAGACTGTTCTACCTGTATAGGTCAGCGTTCAATTATCATAATCGTCTATCTACAATTACAATAATTTTCTTGAAGGCACTATATCCAACATCTATAAGCAAGGGGACAGACGTTTGGAGCTACAGCTGCAGACGTCTGTCGACGCTCTGTATACACAGTATACTTTGGAAAAACGTATGACTCAAATAGTTCAGACGTCTGCGAACACTCTGTTCTTTCGAAGACTTCAAGACCAGATATCTGAAATTACTTCTTCAGACATCTAGGAATGCTCAATTATTTTGATGACTCTTCGGTAGACGTCTGAGCATTCGTTCTTCAGACGTCTGCCATGCATTGGGCCGGATATTTTCTTATGTTAGGAAATTAATTATTTGATCAAATCTTTTGTATGCTATATATATTGTAGCAAGTAGTAACCCTAAATCTGATGGCTTTTGTGATATTTTGAAAGAACCCTTTTGTTATTTGTGAGAGTTAGGGTTTTGAAGGATTTGTAATTTCGTTCACCGGTTTGGTACTCCTCCGTATTCGTTGATTAATAAAAATTTCGCCTTCGCCTATTTGGTTAGTACTTTTATTTCCTATTTGATTGTGATTTTTTTGCGCTTTCTTCTCTATCGTTTGCATATCTTCGTGATCGTCTTACCGCAACAAAGACTCGGGTGATTTTTTTATTAGGGGGTTTGTACCCCGAAGGGACTTCGGTGGTTTTTTATGATTTTGTAAGGGTTTGTTCCCCAATTTGCTTTATGTATTTTACATTTTCTTTTTTTTTTCCCTTGTCATATTTTAGTTAGCTTCGTTAAGTTTAATGAAACGCAGGGGTACTGCCCTTCATTTTGGTCCCAACAAAAAAGGAAAAAAGGAAGAAGAATGATAGACTTTCGGCTCCAAATCTTATAAGAGAACTCAAGAATCTGCCATCCATACAGTTTGCTGATGACACGATCCTTCTTTGTTAGGCTTATGAGGAAGATATCCTAAATCTTAAGTAATTCCTTATATTTTTGAAGGTGTTTCTGGTTTAAAAATCAATTTTCATAAAAGTTCCATGTTTTACTTCGACAAGAATCTTCATTTAGGCAACCGGTTTGCCAACATTCTTAAGTGTAGTCTCTCCTCCTTACCTATTAATTACTTTGGCATTCCTCTCAAATCTGGGAGTATTGATTGGAGCAATTTGCAAAAGCTTATCGTTAAAATCCAATCAAGACTGTCAAATTGGAAAGGGATGTCACTTTCCATTGGGGGAGACTTACACTCATTAACTTTGTTCTCTCTTCCTTACCTTTGTATTATAGGTCCTTTTTTAAATTACCCAAATGGGTAATAAAGAAAATTAACAGTATTAGAACTTCCTTTTTACGGAAAGGGATGAACAAGGGGAAAAAAGATATCATTTGGTTAACTGAGGAAAGTTTGTGCCAATAAAAAAGAAGGGGGCTCGGATATCAAGAATTTTGAACTTTAACATCTCTCTCCTTTGTAAATGGATTTGGAGATTGTACAAGTCTGATACTTATTCTTTAACAGTACTCAAATCCATTTACAATCGAGATGGTAGAATGTTGAATGGTCAGACATCTTCTCATTTTTGGAAAGAATTGAGTACATGTAAATATTAATTTCTTTTTTAACAATGTCTCTTGGAAGTTAGGGGATGGCAAAAGTGTTATGTTCTGGAAGGAAAATTTGGTGATAAGTGACACCTTTGTAAATTCTTTTCCTAACCTTTTCTCTGCAGCCTGGAATGAACAAGCTCTAGAACACTCTTAGGGATTCATGCAAAATGAGGAATGGAAATGGAAAATAAGGTTTAAAAATGTCCTGTTCGTAAAAGAAAAAGGTATGCTCACACAACTCCTTGATACTCTATCATCACATTAGCTTAATGAAAATCACCTTAGAGGGGGTGAATAAGGTGAAGGTAATAGATTAAAATTTAAAACCTCACACAAGGAGTTCTAAAAAATATTCACACTAAATAATATTTCAAACACAGAGAAAGATAATTGAATTTATCATAGAGCTAATAAAAATGAAGTGCAAGTTATGAGGAGGCAAACACAGAGAATTTATCCAGGTTCAGTAATTTTGCCTAGTCCTGCCACTCACGACTATCTCACCGTCATGAAGATTTTCTTTACTAAAATCGATCTCTTTATGCGGGTAGAGATCACACCTAGACAGAGTACAAACGGTCTCTAGCTCTTCTTGAATTTTTATACCTGAGATTCAAGCTCACACCCCAAGCTCACAAGTAGAGATTGAATTTACCACTAAAGAAATACAAAAAGAAAGAGATGGATCGCACACTAAAACTCCTTGATTGAGCAAATACTTCAAGTTAAGGGCTTTGATTTAAGTGTAAATATTTGAGAAACAGAGTGAAAGAGTTTTCAAGTGATAACCTTAGTGAGAGAGTTGATAACAAAGCATGAAAACCTCATCTTCTTTTATACTAGAAATTTGATATCTTTTATGCTAAAATATTTCAAACATCCAGATATAAAAAACTAGCTGTTGTAATTCAAATTTAAATGTATATGGAAATATTTGAGCAAAGATAGTAATCATACAAAAAAATCAAAAGAAAAACTGCAGAAAAAATACATCCAGACTTCGTGCGGTCGAGTGGACCGGTTGACTGACTTCTTGAACGTTCGACCGTTCAGTCGTCTCTGAATATTCAAATAAAAATATAGTGTGCAGACGGTCGAGTGACCGGTCGACTGGCAGTTATCTGCTCGAAGTATATCAGCACAAAACTGATAGATTTTAACAATCTTGATTTTCTCAAAAAATTAAGATATAATAAGGAAGTAATTTGAGAATAAATCATCATAGAGATTTAAATAAAAATAATTCCCAAAAGTAAAAATCCATAAACCTCTCAATCATAAATCCATGGAATCAAATATTCAATCATGTATATTAATAAGGAAAATATTTGGATTCTCTCAATCAAAAGAATCCAATCAGAAAATTGAATTTAAAAACACATCCAACCGGGGATTTAATTAAAAAAAGAATGTCACATGAAATCTTTCAATCAAAAATTTCATGAAAATAATTTGAAATTAATTTTCCAAACTTTATGGAAAAATAATACAATAAAATCTTATTTTCCAAAAAACACAACAGACATGATAAGAAAAATCTTAGAAATAATCTTATAAAACATATCATTTAAAATTATTTTGTGCATGGGGATTTTACATTATGAAATACTTAGTAGAATACAACAAAGTGTTTTATCTTCAAACATACTTATAGAAACCATAAGTTAAAACTCTTTTGTCCTAAAAATAAAGTATCGTATTATTTTAGAAGGATATTTTGCATATTAGGCCCTTAACTTTTATATTTGCAAAATCGAAAGAGTTTTACAAGTCATACATATTCCCCACTCAAAACTTAACCAAAAATTACAAGCACTTTAAATCCTGAGTCTTGAATTCTTTAAGCTTCTTTTTCCATTTGATACGAAATGTTTGTAGCATGTTCAAGCATGTGGAGTTGTCATCTTTACCATCTCCTATTGTATATTGTGCATATCTGAAATGTATAAACTTACATTTGTACACAATATAGGGTTAGCTCACAAATATAAATCATTAATAATACGAGCTAAAAATATTATCACAATTTGTAATGTGATCACAATTATAGATTTGTTAATCATAAAAAATAATAACAAGTGAAGCTCTTTGGTGTCAACAATCTTCCATTTTTTGATGATAACAAAACTATAATCTTTGATACAAGAAATGAAATAGAAATTGTAATAAGATTTTGTTACCAAAAATATATACTCTCCCTTTGTCGAAGAAGTGCTTTCCCCATTAATCCATAAATATATTGTCTTCTTGATCATATGTCCATGTCTTCCCCTGAATCAATAAGTTTCTATCTCTCCCCCTTTTTGTTATAATCAAAAAGAGGTATCACAAATATAATGTTGCACATATATCCATAAAAACAATGATCATAGTTAACAAAACCAAGAACTAATAATATAAAACCACGTTCATAGTTAAAAAACCAACAACTAATAATATGCATAAACTATAGTTTAACAAGTTATAGTTAAAAATGATCAACGATTATAGGAATAGAGTTTAACAAGTCAAAAAACGTACGAAAGTCCAAACGCATACGAAAGTCCAAAAAAGCATAAAAGTAACATAGAAAAGATTACTCATCATAACTACCTAGAGAATCAACCAACCCAAAAAACTTACTAATAACCACCACTGCCGCTTCCACCATGGAAATATTCTTCCATATTTCTACGATTCTTAAGAAATTCTTCCATAATTCGCTGCTGCTGCTCATCCAAGATATGGTATTGCTCGGCAAGTTGCTCATGGCGTTCGTTATTTGCGAGATTGAGACCAGTGAATCGTTTGTCCAACTTTTCCCAAAATTGCACCGACCCGTCGAAGTATGAAGAGGGAGGAGGAGCTTGTCTTGGGTTTTTTGGAGGAGGAAAAGAAGAAACATGTGGGCTAGCGCTTTGTCAACGTTTCTGTGCACTCTCTTGAAGACCCATCAACGAAAAAGGTTCCGTATTAAAATCGTCCTCGACTAGTGGTTCATATTTTCCACCTTAATACCAAAATACTTGAAGATCTCAGTTAAAGCACATCATAAACCAAAGCCTTATTCTTCTTTTGATAGGTATCTATAATAGTGGAGATGAATAATTCAAGAAATTTTACGGGAATAGAATCTAAAATCATGAAAGTAATTGTTTTACCTTCATTACGAGCTACATCTTTTTCCCCTTTCTTAGGAATCACATTATGAATTACTACGCTTGCTATGACTCATCCATCATTGCAAAAAGTGTTATCCTTATCATTATCATGATGATCATTTACAGCATAAATCATATCTCTAGTACGCTTCATATTAGACTCATATTTATCAGAAGGAAACTCAGTTAAAGATACTCTATATGGGTTAAATCCTCCATGAGACACTCCGAAAATTTCGCTAACAATGGCTAGCTGAAGCTCAATTTCTTTTTCACAAACATAACTAGTTAAAGTGACATCTTTCTCAACATATATATTTGCATAGAAACACCAAACCAAGAGAAGGTATGTAGGAACTTTTAGAGATAGAAAATTTACCCATTGTTGATTTTGAAAGCAGTGGATGGCATTTGGAAATCGTTCTAGATCATGGAAGTTAATGTACCGACCACATCGAATAGGTTTCTCATGGAACTCTGTGAGAAAATCTTCTTGTGCTTGCTTAGATTGGAAGAGATCATCATCAAAGTCGATTTGTTTCTTCTTCTTCTTGGATGCAGCAACTTTTGTTCTTGGTGTCATGGATGAGTTTGAAGGTTTGGAAAAATGAAGGAGAAACCAAAAAAGAAATAAGAAACCAAAAAATACTAATTTTGAAATCAAAAATCTAGAAAATAAACAAAGATATTTAAGGAGATTTGAGATATTGTGAGGAATTTGGTGATATTTTTTCTAAGGAAAGAAATTTTGAGAAACAAAAGTTTTGAAGATATGAATTAGATCTAGAAAGCCCCAATAATAGAAGCTCGAGCCCGTGCGATCGACTGATCAATCGACCGATTTGGAAAAATGAAATCCAGAGACGAGTAAAAAATTGGTCAGTGGACCGGTCACCTGACCGTTTTTTAGAAATAACAGTTTTCTAGAAACGCCAAAAAAAAATCATCAAAACAAATATTTAAAAAAGAAAATTCCAGTCGTGAAAAAAAATTAAATGTCTCAAATGTTTAACTCAAGATGAATAAACTCAAATCTTTGTAGTAAATCAAGCGGCCTTTTGAAAATTTCAGCAAGTTGAAACTTAGCAGAAACATATTCAAGAATAATATCACCGGATAAGAAATGCTCACGAATAAAATGATATCGGATATTTATATGCTTAGTTCTACTGTATTGATCGATATTCTTAGGCATGTGGACGGTACTTGTATTGTCACACATGATAGGAATATGATCAATTTTTAGATTATAGTCTAGTAATGTATTTTTCATCCATAATACCTGAGCGCGACATGCTCTGGCTGCAACATATTCCGCTTCAGCGGTTGATAGAGTTATAGAGTTCTGCTTTTTAGATGACCACAATAGTAGATAGTGTCTTAAAAATTGACATGTCATGCTCGTGCTTCGTCTATCAACTTGACTCCTTGCATAGTCTGCATCTCTATATGTTTTAACATCTATCGATTTACCATTTTCATCTTTGTTGAGCTTGGTAGTGGTTGCCATTGGTGTGCTGCATTGTTTAGCGTTTTCCAATCCAAACCTTTTGACAAGTTCTTTAGCGTATTTTGCTTGACTAATGAATTTCCTTTCTTATAATTGCTTGATTTGAAGCCCAAGGAAAAGGTTCAATTCCCCCAGCATGCTCATTCAAACCCGTTCTGCATTAAGTTAGAAAAATCATCATTCATTTTAGCGTTAGTAGAACCAAAAATAATACCATCTACATAAATTTGAACAATTAGAATATCGTTATCCAAGTTCTTTATAAATAGCGTTTTGTCAACCTTATCTTTGGCAAAACCATTATTCATAAGAAATGAACTTAACCTATCATATCATGCCCGCGGTGCTTGTTTTAAACCATATAAAGCTTTATCAAGTTTTAAAACATGATTAGGAAGATTTGGATTTTCAAAACCAGGGGGTTGTTTGAAAAAAACTTCTTTCTCAATAAAATCATTTAAAAAGCGTTTTTAACATCCATTTGATAAAGTTTAAAATCTTTAAAACAAGCATAGGCTAGAAGAATTTGAATGGCTTCGAGTCTGGCTACCGGTGTGAAGGTTTCTTGAAAATGGATTCCTTCTTGTTGATTGTAACTTGAGCCACTAAACGGGCTTTGTTACGAACGACATTGCCGGATTTATCTAAGTTATTTCTAAAAACCTATTTGGTTCCAATAATAGTTCTATTTTCCGGTTTAGGAACTAGTTTCCAAATTCGATTCCTTTCAAATTGGTTAAGTTCATCTTGCATAGCGATAATCTAATCATCATGCATCTCAGCATCACTAAAAGATTTTGGTTCGACATAGGAAACAAAAGCAATATTATCTAAATGACTAATAGAATTAGAGCGGGTGGAAACTTTCTTTGATACTGTTGGGGTCAAAATTTGCACCCCAGTTGACCGGGTCAAAATCAAGGTCAACCCCAAGTAAGCGGGGCCAAGCCCAGATCAAGTGGGCCAATGCCCGGGTCGGGCATGAACATGAAGCCGCCGGCCTCCCCCATGCTGAAATAAAAAATCATGTAATAAATAATTTTGGTGTAATTTTTATGGGTATAAAGCCAAATTTTTGTAAAGCCCATGGCTTATATGCAAAAGAAATGAGCACATGAGGCATAGGATGGGCAAAATATCATTTTGTAAAGCCCAAGAGGCTATATGTAAATGTTGATCAGTCGAAAATACTGCATTTTTAACACGTCAATTTCCCTATCATTTGCACTCATCTAGAAGTGTTCGGTATTCATATTGCATATATTAGCAAAACGGTTGTAAAATACAAGATTACATGTGTTATACTCTAAAACCGGCATTTTTAGGAAAATTGACTGTTTTTCATGGCATCGCATTATTCTTGTATAGCGCAACACTTGTTTCGGAGTCTGTGCACGAAATTCCAGGAGAAAGGCCAAAATTTTCATAATGCTGATAAAAAATTACGCCAACTCAAAGACTTGAGAGCTGGTAGCAATCTAGAAGGAGTTACAATATTAAACATATCAGAAAAGTACTAAGATGTCATCAGAAGGCTATAGTAGAATACTGAAGCCCTAAGGCTCCTATTGGGCCGCAGATCCGCGGCCGGAGCAGGCTTGCGCCGCGGATCCGCGGCAGTCTTTCCAGATCATCAGCCCATTTTCAGTGCAGAACTCCTCTCTAAGTGCATACATCTCAGCAAGCTATGTCAAATTCCAGATAACTCTCGAAGCTTCTGCCAGATCAGCAAAGATCATTAAGCAAGCTAATCATGATTAAGCTCCAAGCTTCCAAAGCAAGCCAACTAACAACCTAGTTCTAGAAGCATCCCTCCAACTAACTTCTTCTAGAAGCCTCTCTAGCTAACAAACTTTTGGAGGGAAATTCAAATTTGAAATCCTAGATCTATGGTTAGGAGGTCTATAAAAGGAAGCCTAGATCTAGGGTTAATGGTTGTTCTTTATCTCCCCCAAATTCAATACAAGTTGAGTGACACAACTTGTAACTTCAAAACCCTAACCCTAATTCCAATTCAAGATCAAGAATTCCGAGTTCAATCAAAGCAAGAAGCCTAGATCCTTTTGGAGCGAAGCCGATCTTCATCCGAGCAAGTGATCCAAGCCGATCCACGACTCAAGGAGACGATGCGACGCTAGATTCGACGATCTCGTTCCCTTCTCAATTTCTTGTAGTCTTTGAGCAAAGTGTAACAAATTGTTGAATAATAAAGGTGACAATTTTTTTATCTTGCTTATCTTTTGAATTCAAGCATTATGATTCAATCTCGATTCTTGAATGTTTGCTTTGTGATAATGTTTGAGTAAAACTCCGCTCGTAAAGGAGTCGAGACGATCGATAGAATGATGATGATTTAGATTCTTTTACAATTCTTAAATCATATAATGTTTGTAAATTCTTGAGAATCGAATGATCGATGACCTAGTTTCGATGCGATGCTTTCTTGATTGTGTTCGCTCGAAACTAGAGATCAACGATCGATCATTTGATTTACTTGAAGCCAGTTTGTGAATGAGATTCATCGAAAGGACAAAGGATAAGATGAGGAAATCCTAGCTTCTTCGCAAGATCCTTAACCTCGATAAATCGTCATCGATCTAGTATCAATTCGTTAATGGATAAGAATATGAAATCATTAGATCTCATCACATCTATAGATCCGATCTACTCCTACGAGCCACACTTCAAATCTTGATTGTTGGTTTGGAAATCATCACAAATTCTCAATTATTGATTTTATCGTTTCTTGATTTAGACTAGATTTTCCTAATTCTTGAACTTCAATTTACAAATCATGAATTGTTTGTTTTCTTTTCTTTAAACTTTCAACTCATCTAAATCGAAACACGAACGATTACACTTTCCTTGTGGACGATCCGCACTTACTAACGCGCAACAAATCGACACCGTTATTGATTGCGGTCAAATAATTTTTTGTTGTGATTTCTATAATCATTTTCTAAACCGACACAACGAGAAAAATCATCCCAATCAAATGTGTAAGCCTATATAAGGCAATATGATAATGAAATAAAAAAAATACAATTCATTCTCCCCAAAAAAACTAGGGTTTGTGCCTCCTTCCTCAAGATTCTAAAACTCTCTTCCCCTTTGGAATTAAATCAAGAGTTTAACTCTTCCTTTTCCAAAAAAGAAATAGTTTCTCACCACAAAACCCTTGAAGGTGAGCTCGGATCTTCAATCAGATCTCAAAAAAGGGAGACTTTTAAGTCTGTCACGCCCCGCTTCCCAAAATACGGAATACGAGGGGTTGACAAGGCCAGCCATGCTCCTACGGTCAAGGAAATATCCTTCCGTAGTCACACTTCGGCTTCTAGCTTTACGTGGTAATCAGTAATCAATGCACAGGTAATGAGAAATCCAGTCACCAAATCAAAACAGATACAAAAACTAACCAGATAGAGATCAAGGAAGTATAGCTCTGAGTCGCTGATCTAGATATCCGGAATGTCCTCGAGGTACGTCAGGTCCTGGTCCAAGCTAAATCCACTTCTTCCTCTGAGCATGCATACTCAGGTCGTCCGAACGACACAATAGCAATGAATAGAAATACATATGTAACATGTGTAATAATGATGAATATGAAGCAACACGCATAAAGTGATGATATGAACATGAAGGAGCCAGTACAGGTAAACAATAAAGCAGGTAAATAGTATGGCAGGTATATCGAATCAGTAAGCAATGCATGTTAATGTCACTAACCATATCAGTCTCTAAGTCTCACTGTCCAGGTCGCTAAACCTATCGTCAGTCCAAGTGTGAGAGTCAACCACTCGTGAGTATCCCCCACCCAAGGGTAGGACCCAAGGACAAGGGAACACGGGCCCGAGTCGCTCGCTGATAATCAGTAATATCCCCATATATCTCCAGAATCGTTGTATGTGCCGGCAATGGGACTCCCGAGATTCTGTTGAACTCACACTCAAACTACCCCACACCCCGTGGTCTACATCAAACGCCAACCATAAACTCAAATATCAGTCGGTTCATGACAAGTCTATGCAAGAACTGGAGACCGGATCTCCATCAAGCATGTCTCGATTGATACCCAAGACAAATGGACAGTGTTTGGTGCCTTACCTATGACACCCATATAAGTGCTTCCATAATTGTCCCATACCAATTATAGTCACACTTATACACGTCCCATAGACGTCGACAATGCAATATATCCATAAGGTCCGCTGATTGTGTACGAGTACGTGTCACTTCCACTTATTCACTCATGCTTAAATACTAACGTACTTGCCACAATCAGACCACTAATACCTAACACTGGGTAATGAACATGATCACTAGGTTACCGATGCGATGACTTCTACACGATATGATGAAAATACAATAATTACCCTACGAATGGAATACCATCAGTCAATGTCCTACCACTTGCATAATTTATCATAGATCGTAAATGTAGAATTAAGCGAAACAATGTAAAGGGGGTACGTAGTATGTTTAATTATCTATCCCTAAAAATTGGTTTCGCGCTAATCGGGTTTCAGGTTTTCTAGTTATGACCATTTCAATTTAAGTGTTAACGGCTGGAAATCCGGTTTCAGAATCGGAAGTCCATTTCTTAACACACTTTAATCCCAGTTGGGATCATAATTAGGCGATGCTAAAGTTGAACAATGTTTAGGGTTATCAGTTGGGTTTCCATCGCAATTGGAGGATCAGTAATATACTATATCGACAGGGAGTTATGGACAGGTTATGTTCAATGTGTAAAATCTGCCTCTGCAGAATTCAGCAAAACGTATCGGCATTATAAAATGAGTTAAATATATCAAAATGTTGAGGAATCCAGTGAGACCAGTGGAGTAACAAAGCTAACTCAATTTTATACGTGACGATATAGGTTTTCGCGCATTCTCATATTTGAACAGGATTATACAGGGGTTTAAGAACATGGGTTAACCGGGATTTCTGTTCTGGACTGCAGTAATCCTCCGCAATTATCTCTATCATACTTAGTTAGAATTCAGTGAACAACTATAGAATACTGTAGGTTAAACTGTTAGCTTCGATACGAGCCATGGAACGCCAAAATCCGATTTATACATAAATCTTTATAAATTTTACGGTTTAGCATGTTCAGAAATTCAGAATTCGCAATGATACTTGAGATTAACGTTTCATAGGTGAAACGACCGTGGTTTTCCACTAAATTTCTACAGCACATGGGTAAATAGTAGACGGGTCTAAATATTACAAGTTCCATTGTTTAACGATAGGTTCTCATATATAGTTTCGCATCAAACACTTGTTTATACGTATGGTGATCGAAACTTCGGTTGTGCAAAGATATAAATAAGTATGTGTATAACATTAATAGCATGTAAAGCAAGTGGAAATCACTTGCATCGGTCGCTTGATATGGAAGCGACGCCGTTGCAGGGTTTGTCCCGACACACGGGACGGTGCGATGCTGGATACAAGCGCGCGGCGCGAGCGCGGTGTGCTGTGACCCAGTACTGGACGCGGTGGCGACGCGGGCGTGATACGGCAGTGGACGTGGTCCTGGCTCGGTGCGTGGCATGACGCAACACGGAACTGGGCCTGGTGGCGACGCGGGTGCGACACAGTGCTGGGCCTGGTGATAACACGGACGCGACGTGGTGCTGGGCCTGGTGATGACACGGACGCGACGCGGGAGTGGGTCTGCGATTGCACGGATGGCACGAACACGACACGGCTTGAGTTTTGAGCCTGGCTTCGGTGAAAAAGACGGAGCTTGGAGCAGCGACGAAGTGGCTTGGCGCAGATACGGCAAAGCAGTGAGGTGATGGGGTTGTCGGTCGAGGTGTTGATGTTGAGTTGAGGCTCGGAGAAAGGAAGTGAGCCGGCGGAGTTGAGGGAGTGCAGTGAGCTGAGAAAGGGAGGCTGGTGGTAGTGTGCTCGGGGTCACCGGGGAGGGTCGTGGCAGGGAGCTCGGGTGGCCGGAGGTGAAGTCTGCACCTGGGTCGAAGGAGAAGGTTGCTGTCGCAGGGGAAGCTGGCGGTGGCGGTTGTCTCATAGGGGTAACGACGACGACGGTGCTTGGTGGGGGCGCACGGGAGGAGAGGAAGGTGGCGACGGGCTCACGGGAGGAGGAAGGGGATGCAGGGCTTGGCGAAGGGATGAAGAGGTCGGTGGCGAGGTGGAGGAGATGAGGAGGAGCTCATGTCGAAGGAGGCGAGGGCGGTAGGGTGGAGTGGACGTCGGCGATGGGGGTTCTTGCGTAGGGAAAAGGGGGAGACGGCGGTGGGAGAAAGAGGGAGAAAGAAAGAGATGTTGCAGAGGGAGGGAGAGAGAGAGAAAAGGGAGAGGCGTGATAAGGAGGAGGGAGCCGTTGAGGGGAGCGGGTCATGGGAGGGAACGCGCGCGCGTCGTGGGCGCGAGAGAGGCGGGGGAGAGGACGTGGTCGCGACGACGTGGCCAGAGGAGAACAGGCGGGAACGAGAAATGGGGAAGAGAAGATGAATGAATAGGGAGTGGGTCGGGTAGTGAGAGGGTTTGGGCCGGGTTCGCCGGCCGGCTTGGAATAAAAATAGAAAAAGAGATAGGGAGAAGTAGGCCGGGCTGAAGGAATTAAAAAGGAAAAGGAAAGGGAAGGGGAGATGGGCTGGGCTCGGGAATTAGAAATAGGAAAAGGGAAAAGAATTAAGTAAATAGGATTTTAGTTTGGTTAGGAGTTTTAATAAATTAGTTTAACTAAAATTTATACACATATATATATTTAAGTTGGAATAAGTCTGGATTAAATTCTGGAAAAATACGAAAAATTTGTAGAAAATTTTGGGGAAATATCTGGAGACTTATTTATTAAGATATGCTAATTATATATAGGGACTGGGTATTACATCATACCACCCTTACAAAAATTTCGTCCTCGAAATTTAAAATAAGCGATACGCGATAAATAATATGCGAAAAACCACAGAATCAAATACTACTATATAGTAATCTACGTAGAAGCGGCTAGATAAAAATCAGAGTCCTAAATATATATATACATACGTATATCAAAAAATAGTGCAGCTAAAATAATAAGCATAAGGCATAACCTTTTATAATAGCAAACTATAAGCACCATACCCGGAAAAATAAAGTAACAATAATAAAATAGTGAAGTATTTGTCGATAGGTTAAAACATTTTAGAATAATGTATCGATCAAACAATTTTAAAATAACTTAGAAGACCCACATGGTGAAAATAAGAGACATGGAACAAAATAATATGCGCGATATATGTTTGCGCTATTAAAAATGTGAAGAGTAGTAAAGCATTTAAAACGGGTAAAACAGAAGTTAGTTAATAACACGAAATTTTTTGATAAATACAAAATAATGAAAACTAAATTTTCGAATAACGACGTCACTGAATGTAATAAAAGGAAGCACTACTGGTGTATAAGGGCTAGTCAGGGTAGGGGTTACAATAGAGTATGACCCATTCAAAAGATCGGGGTGCGGTACTTATAATCTAAGCGAGGGTCAAATCAGCATAAGGTGCAGGAGTGAAGGACAGTAATGAATCTCAGAAGGAAAAGAAATGTATAGGGGAAACAGTCAAAGAATCATGCGAACCAAAAAGATTAGCGAACTCAGAAATTTTATTTCATTCTAGAAAATTCCAAACAAGGCATTCTCGAAAAATAAAAGATGACCCTAAACTATACATAGATTTATTTAGCCAGAGGAGACAAAAACTAAATCGCGTCAGTCGCGGTTATGGGAGTTCAGCAGGTTACGGCAGGCTCGCGCGCTCAGATAGGGGCGTCCATTTCCATAGCGCCTCGCAGGGATCGCCACTGGAGGTTCTCCTGCCGCGGGGTCTTATTCTTCTGGTCCTTCTTCCTCGGCTGGAGTTTCTTCATCGAGTTCTGCTTCTACGTGATTCTCTTCTTCTGGACCTTCTTCTATGGGATTTTCTTCCAATGGATTCTCCCCAAGGTCTTCCTCTCCTGGATTTTCTTATATCGGGTCCTCCTCGGGATCTCCCCTTATCGGGTCCTCTTCGGGGTCCTCTTCTTCGTCGTCAGAGTCGCTGATTATGTCGACTTCTGGGGCTGTGAATACTTCACCCTCGGAATCGCTGTTTCCGAAAATCACCTGTGGGTCGTTGATCTCATCATCTGAACTCACCAGCATGCAGTCCAAGAAAACGCACGACCGTGTATCCTCATCTAGAGGCGGCGCTGCTCCAGGGTGGGCCATGGTCTGAAAAGAAAGAGTCATGATTAGACAGTGGAACACTTTAGGAAAATAATCAAGGATACGTAGTACAAGGAAAATATACGGTAGGCAAGGACTGAAAAATCAAAATTTAGAATGCTGATGCAATGAATAGTATAAATAAAGTGAGAGGCAAGGGAACGATACATACATCACAACTCAGAGTTTTATTGCATTCAACTAAAAGTTCAACGGATACAAGATCTTAAACGAAAGGAAATATTTACAAAAGAGTGACAACATTTTTATTGAAAGCAGAAAGGTGATAATTCTCCTTTAATATCTAGACCGCTGCATTCTCGTCAAGCAAGTGGAATTCTGCGCTGGACCCGTACTATCCTCGAAGCTCGAGTTACGAAATAACCATCACTTAGCAAGAGTGGAGAGTGTGGACGAATCTCCCCCTTGTAGCTCCTTCCTTTTAGGGCAACCATTGACAAGATGTTCGCTGGATCCGCAAATCAGGCACTGCCCTTTGGCGCTGCGACAGTCTTTCTGAAGGTGTCCCGGCTTCATGCAGTATCTACAACTTTGAGCCTTCCGCTACTTCCATTGCTGGGGAACAAGCGGGCGCTTCATCTTCACCTGTTTTCCTTGTTTAACAGGGATTCCCTTACGATTGGAGGCTTCCACTGGTGCCTGAGTCATCTTCCTTCCTAATCCTTCAGCTAATAGGTCGTTCGTTCAGTCCTGGGCTTCTTTCAAACCTTGCAGCACATTCAAAATCTCGACGGTCTGATTCTGGGGAGTGGAGATAGAGGAAGAGTCGTTGGAAGACATGGTCCTGAAACAACAATTTTAGGACGGCATAAGGTACAAGGAGTAAAAATCAGAACAAGATATAGAATAGACAATGAAACAAGAATATCGGGTGAGGTGAAACTCAATCGAGCAGAAATCAAATGTAGGATTCCAAGTCACTCAATAGAGTATAGTATTGTAACTATGCTGCAGTTCATAATTACAATCACATAACTTTACTAAGTCACCTAAAACTCTAGCGAATGGATCAATATGTATAGCAGAACACACTATGTGAATCAAGATCAAGAATAACAAGTTTACAATCTAGACCGAAGGATGTCTTAGATGGTCAAGCTCTACACGGAAACTGCAATCCCAATCGAAGAAAAACCTGGTTCTGATACCAACAAAACCATGTCACGCCCCGCTTCCCAAAATACGGAATACGAGGGGTTGACAAGGCCAGCCATGCTCCTACGGTCAAGGAAATATCCTGCCGTAGTCACACTTCGGCTTCTAGCTTTACGTGATAATCAGTAATCATTGCACAGGTAATGAGAAATGCAGTCACTAAATCAAAACAGATACAAAAACTAACCAGATAGAGATCAAGGAAGTATAGCTCTGAGTCGCTGATCTAGATATCCGTAATGTCCTCGAGGTACGTCAGGTCCAGATCCAAGCTAAATCCACTTCTCCCTCTGAGCATGCATACTCAGGTCGTCAGAGCGACACAATAGCAATGAATAGAAATACATATGTAACATGTGTAATAATGATGAATATGAAGCAACACGCATAAAGTGATGATATGAATATGAAGGAGCCAGTACAGGTAAACAATAAAGCAGGTAAATAATATGGCAGGTATATCGAATCAGTAAGCAATGCATCTTAATGTCACTAACCATATCAGTCTCTAAGTCTCACTGTCCAGGTCGCTAAACCTATCGTCAGTCCAAGTGTGAGAGTCAACCACTCATGAATATCCCCCACCCAAGGGTAAGACCCAAGGACAAGGGAACACGGGCCCGAGTCGCTCGCTAATAATCAGTAATATCCCCATATATCTCCAGAATCGTTGTATGTGCCGGCAATGGGACTCCCGAGATTCTGTTGAACTCACACTCAAACTACCCCACACCCCGTGGTCTACATCAAACGCCAACCATAAACTCAAATATCAGTCGGTCCATGACAAGTCTACGCGAGAACTAAAGACCGGATCTCCATCAAGCATGTCTCGACTGATACCCAAGACAAATGGACAGTGTTTGGTGCCTTACCTATGACACCCATATAAGTGCTTCCATAATTGTCCCATACCAATTATAGTCATACTTATACACGTCCCATAGACGTCGACAATGCAATATATCCATAGGGTCCGCTGATTGTGTACGAGTACGTGTCACTTCCACTTATTCACTCATGCTTAAATACTAACGTACTTGCCACAATCAGACCACTAATACCTAACACTGGGTAATGAATATGATCACTAGGTTACCGATGCGATGACTTCTACACGATATGATGAAAATACAATAATTACCCTACGAATGGAATACCATCAGTCAGTGTCCTGCCACTTGCATAATTTATCATAGATCATAAATGCAGAATTAAGCGAAACAATGTAAAGGGGGTACGCAGTATGTTTAATTATCTATCCCTAAAAATTGGTTTCGTGCTAATCGGGTTTCAGGTTTACTAGTTATGACCATTTCAATTTAAGTGTTCACGGCTGGAAATCCGGTTTCAGAATCGGAAGTCCATTTCTTAACACACTTTAATCCCAGTTGGGATCGTAATTAGGCGATGCTAAAGTGAACAATGTTTAGGGTTATCAGTTGGGTTTCCACCGCAATTGGCGGATCAGTAATATACTATATCGACAGGGAGTTATGGACAGGTTATGTTCGATGTGTAAAATCTGCCTCTGCAGAATTCAGCAAAACGTATCGGCATTATAAAATGAGTTAAAAATATCAAAAAGTTGAGGAATCCAGTGAGACCAGTGGAGTAAGAAAGATAACTCAATTTTCTACGTGAAGATATAGGTTTCCGCACATTCTCATATTTGAACAGGATTATACAGGGGTTAACCGGGATTTCTGTTCTGGACTGCAGTCCAGAATCGTAATCCTCCGCAATTATCTCTATCATACTTAGTTAGAATTCAGTTAAAAACTATAGAATACTGTAGGTTAAACAGTTATCTTCGATACGAGCCATGGAATGCTATAATCCGATTTATACATAAATCTTTACAAATTTTATGGTTTAGCATGTTCAGAAATTCAGAATTCGCAATGATACTTGAGATTAATGTTTCATAGGTGAAACGACCGTGGTTTTCACTAAATTTCTACAGCACATGGGTAAATAGTAGACGGGTCTAAAGATCACAAGTTCCGTTGTTTAACGATAGGTTCTCATATATAGTTTCGCATCAAACACTTGTTTATACGTATGGTGATCGAAACTTCGGTTGTGCAAAGATATAAATAAGTATGTGTATAACATTAATAGCATGTAAAGCAAGTGGAAATCACTTGCCTCGGTCGCTTGATATGGAAGCGACACCGCTGCAGGGTTTGTCCCGACACACGGGACGGCGGGATGCTGGATACGGGCGCGCGGCACGAGCGCGGTGACCCGGTACTGGACGCGGTGGCGACGCGGGCATAATACAGCAGTGGGCGTGGTCCTGGCTCGGTGCGTGGCACGACGCGACACGGAACTGGGCCTGGTGGCGACGCGGGCGCGACGCGGTGCTGGGCCTGGTGATGACACGGACGCGACGCGGTGCTGGGCCTGGTGATGACACGGACGCGACGCGGGAGTGGGTTTGCGGTGGTACGGATGGCACGGACACGACACGGCTTGGGTTTTGAGCCTGGCCTCGGTGAAGAAGACGGAGCTTGGAGCAGCGACGAAGTGGCTTGGCGCAGAGACGGCAAAGCAGTGAGGTGATGGGGTTGTCGGTCGAGGTGATGATGTTGAGTTGAGGCTCGGAGAAAGGATGTGAGCCTGCGGAGTTGAGGGAGTGCAGTGAGTTCAGAAAGGGAGGCTGGTGGTTATGTGCTCGGGGTCACCGGGGATGGTCGTGGCAGGGAGCTCGGGTGGCCGAATGTGAAGTCTGCAGCTGGGTCAAAGGAGAAGGTTTCTGTCGCAGGGGAAGCTGGCGGTGGCGGTGGTCTCGTGCTGGTGACGACGACGATGGTGCTTGGTGGGGGTGCGCGGGAGGAGAGGAAGGTGGCGACGGGCTCATGGGAGGAGGAAGGGGATGCAAGGCTTGGCGAGGGTATGAAGAGGTCGGTGGCGAGGTGGAAGAGACGAGTAGGAGCTCGTGTCGAAGGAGGCGAGGGCGGTAGGGTGGAGTGGACATCGGCGATGGGGGTTCTTGCGTAGGGAAAATGGGGAGACGGCGGTTGGAGAAAGAGGGAGAGAGAAAGAGATGTTGCAGAGGGGGAGAGAGAGAGAGATGTTGCCGAGGTAGAGAGAAAAGGGAGTCGCGTGAGAAGGATGAGGGAGCCGTTGAGGGGAGCGAGTCGTGGGAGGGAACGCGCGCGCGTCGTGGGGGCGAGAGAGGCGGGGGAGGGGAGGGGACGTGGTCGCGACGACGTGGCTAAAGGAGAACGTGCGGGAACGATTAATGGGGAAGAGAAGATGAATGAATAGGGAGCGGGTCGGGTAGTGAGAGGGTTTGGGCCAGGTTCGCGGGCCGGCTTGGAATAAAAATAGAAAAAGAGATAGGGAGAAGTGGGCCGGGCTGAAGGAATTAAAAAGGAAAAGGAAAGGGAGGGGGAGATGGGCTGGGCTCGGGAATTAGAAATAGGAAATGGGAAAAGAATTAAGTAAATAGGATTTTAGTTTGGTTAGGAGTTTTAATAAATTAGTTTAACTAAAATTTATACACACATATATATATTTAAGTTGGAATAAGTCTGGATTAAATTCTAGAAAAATACGGAAAATTTGTAGAAAATTTTAGGGAAATATCTGGAGACTTATTTATTAAGATACGCTAATTATATATAGGGACTGGGTATTACAAAGTCTCACCCCATTTTCTCCAAGATCCAGCCGATCAAGAGGAGGAAGATGGAGACCCATCTCCAAAAATCCGACTTTGGATAGATCCAAGGCTCAAAAGAAGCTTTAGGGCTAAAGAGAGAAGAGAGGGGTCCCCTTTGATCACCTCTGAAGATCTTTGGGGAGTTCAACTCCAAGACCCAAATCCTCAAAGGAGTTTAACTCCTATCCAAGATCATTTAGGAGTTTAACTCCAAATCTAAATCTTTTGGAGTTTAACTTCACTCAAAATCTCTTGGGAGTTTAACTCTTAATCCAGGGGCTAAGCCCCTTTTCCGTTGGTGTTCCCAGCGGTCGCGTGCCGCACACGTGACCCACGGGCGCCCAGCGGTCGTGTGCCGCGCACGTGACCCGCGGGCGCCCAGCGGTCACGTGCATGGCACGTGACCCACGGGCGATAAAGAGCCCACGTATGCTTCACGCGACTCAAGGGTGCTCAGCACCCAGTGGTCGCGTGCAGCTCACGTGACCCGCGGGCGTCCCGCGGTTGCGCGCAAGGCACGTGGCCTACGGGCGCTAAGCGCCCATGTGCGCCTCACGCGACCCACAGGCGCTCAGCGCCCAACGGTCGCGTGCAGTGCACGTGACCCGCTGGCACCCATCGGTCGCGTGCAGCGCACGTGACCCGCTTGTGCCCAGCGCCCAAGTGCCAGGCACGTGACCCGTGGGCTCCAAGTGCTCACGCGCCAGGCACGTGACCTACGGGCGCCAGTACCCACATGCCAGGCACGTAACCCGTGTACGCCCAGAGCCCATGTGCCATGCACACGTCTTTAAGACGCTCCCCCATTTTTATATGTACTCCACACAAAACTCTACGGGGCCCCCGATATATCCAAAACACCTTCAAAACACAACACACATTGAGTTCGCATGACCTGTTTAACCCGCCAATCGGAGGTTCTCTCGATCCAAAGGCGAGGGGTAATTAACGGAAGCTTAATCCGCATCTGCCGGAGATTAGGATCCCCACAATCAATAAACCCTAGCCTATCCTAGGCAAGGGGAATCTGTAATGCTCCCGACAAGCGCGCGCGTATTCCCATCTCAATGGGGTGACAAAATCACCCTACAGATACGTCACCAATGATTAATTCATTTGGATGATTTGGATCGAACTTCCACTCTTCTGGCAAATTTTGAGATGCTTCACTTTCTTGGTTAATTTGATCATCTTTCATGCTTTTCTCCTTTGTGCCATCTATCTCTTTTGATTGTATGTTATCTGCATCTACATTCATAATACATTTCTCACAAGATTGGTTAGATTCATCAAATTTTAGATGCATGGACTCTTCTACTACTAAAGTTCTCGTGTTATAGATACGATATGCTTTGATAGTAAGAGAGTAACCAAGAAAAATTCCAACATCACATTTAGTATCAAATTTTCCTAAGGAGTCCTTGGTATTGAGAATAAAACACTTGCAACCAAAAATTTTGAAGAATCCAATAGTTGGTTTCTTCTCAAAATATAATTCATAAAGAGTTTTATTTTCAAATTTACGAATAATAACTCTATTAATAATGTAACATGCAGTATTAGCAGTTTCGTCCCAAAAATAATGTGGTAAAGAATATTCATTGATCATTGTTCTTTCCATTCATGTATGGATCTATTTTTCCTCTCGACAACACCATTCTGTTGCGGAGTTCTAGCACAAGAAAATTCGCGTTTAAAACTATTTTCTGAACAAAAATTCTCGAACTCATTGTTTTCAAACTTACTACCATGATCACTTAGAATTTTTAAAATATAACAATCCTTTTCATTTTGAACACATTTTGAAAAACATTTAAAGCTTCATTTTTTTGTGCTAAGAAATAGATCCAAGTAAATCGGGAATAATCATCTACAATAACAAAAGCATATTTCTTTCCATTCAAACTTGCAGTTTGAGTAGTTCCAAAAAGGTCTAAGTGTAGTAATTATAACGGATGTGTAGTTGATACCTGGTTCTTCGATTTGAAAGAACATTTTACTTGTTTTCTCTTTTGACATGCTTCACATACTTTATTCTTAAGAATTTTGACTTGTGGAAGTTCTCTTACAAGCTCTTTCTTAGAAATGTCTGAAATGTGCCCTATGGAAGTGTGCCCTAATCTTCGATGCTAAAGCCAAGAATCTTCCTCTATGATATTTAGAAATTTAAGATTTTGACTACAGAATTCGTTAGTTCGAATAATATAATTATTTTTAAATCTAAGTACTGAAAATAGACAGTGACCACTTTCCTTATCGTTAATCATGCACATATCTTTGTTGAAAGAGACATTGTATCTCTTATCACAAAACTGACTAAAGCTAAGTAAGTTATGCTTCAAACCAATAATAAGATGAATATTTTCTATAATAGTCTTACAAAATTTGATTGTACCTTTATCGACAATTCTACCTTTGTGATCATCTCCAAAGGTTACGGTACCGCTATCCTCTTTCGATAGGATTGTAAATAGCTCAATGTTTCCAGTCATGTGTTTCGAGCAACCGCTATCAAGGTACCACCGTTATGTCTTTACTTGTTGTATTCCTATAGACAATGAAGTAGTAACGGTTTTTGGTACCCAAATCTTTTTGGGTCCTCCAAAGTTAACTTTAGAAAGAGGATGATAATAAGTATTTTTTCTAGCATTACAATTATGAGATATGTGCCCATACTTATTACAATAATTATATATGGTAGGAGTAAAATGTGTTTTGTGCATTTGAGTTTTCTGCACGGGTCTTGGCTTGTGTTTGTGATGAGCATGCATAAGAGAATAAGGAGCATCAATATGAGGGGCGTCATTAAATCTTTTATCATAAGAATTATTTCTATTAGGAGCATACATATAAGCAAAGGAAACATGAGAAGAATTTTTCCGAGTAACATGTGCATGTTTTCTAGTAGAGGTAGAAGCACTAACCCCTTCATAACCAATACCCTTTCTATTTTGAATCTCTCGTGCCTTACCTGGTAAGAGATCTAAACTATCCTTATCTTTGGTAAACTTAATTAAAGCGGATTCAAGATCACCAACTTTAGCTCTTAAGGAATTATTCTCAATAAATAACTAATAAAAAAACTCTAAGTTTATCATGCATATTACTAGACAAATCGTGAGTGTACACAAGAGCATTGTGGGTGTTAATAAGCTTTTCTTGATCAACAATTAACTTATCATGTTTAACCACAAGATCATCATGAATAGCAACAAGATCATTAAATGATGTATCCATATTATATTTAAATGAAGCATCAACATTATCAAGATTTAGAGAAGCGTTTAATTTTAACAGTTTATTTTTTTAGCAAAAACATTTTTAATAGCTTTTTCTGTTCTTTATATTTGTCCATTAGTTTACTAAAAGCTTCATCGTTTTTAGTGATGATTTCGTGTAGATATTTGTAAGAAAATTCGCATTCTACCTCCTTTCCTATAAAGCACATGTTGGTTGTGTTACAATCTGAATCACTTTTATTTCTATCTGAATCTGACCAAGTGCTAGATTTGAGAGCCTTTTTCTTGGAGTTTTTGTTGTACTTCTCTTTTGCCATCAATAGATAATCGGTTTTCATATATCTAGGCTTCCTGCATCTAAAACAAATTAGTAGGTCAGTTTTACCTTTGTTTTTGTATGTCTTACCTATGTGGTTATTGTTTTCCTCCATTGAAATGCCCTTCTCAGTCTTCTAGTAATGAATACCATTTCTTCCTCTGAATAACTCTCCTCTTCTTCTTCATTTGATTTGTCCATTACTTGCAGAGCAATGAATTTCTTTGGCGCTTGCTTTTCTTCTTTTTCTTCGTAAGGTTTGAGTTCCATCTCGTAACTTTTGAGTTTTCCTTGAAGCTCATTGTAGGTCATCTATCTTACTTGATAGATATCTGTATTTTTCACTTTTATACCATCCATTCTTGATCGCATTGCATATAGGTATGTGCTTTTGATCCATGTTTGCTACATAATTACAGGTTACAGGTTCTCAGTTCAGAATAATGCAAATCACGCACAGTTATGACAAATTCAGGATAACTGCCTACAAACGGATAAAAATACGGGTTTCAATCATCCACATCCGCCACGTGCCGCTTACCAGTACAAGGGATAAGATCAAGCGATGGTCATTCGTGTCCAGAACAAGTACAAGACACGAGGTTGGCAGTGCAGAGTTCGAGGGAGATCCAAGACACAAAAATCAAATGATTTAATGGAGAGAAAAGTAAAGAAAAAAGATGTCATTTTGGACTGTTGAAAATTTGGGAATATTTTGGAATTATTTTGCAAATGTGAACTTATCAAAGTGAAGAATAAAGCAACACAAGAAGCCACAAGAAAAACGAGGCATCAATTCAAAAAATCGACTGTGGATGCGTGAAATTTTGCACATATAGGCGGCGGATCCACGCCTATTACGTGTCACCGTTTGTCCAATTTTTTATTGTCATTTCATTTGGCTTCAGAAAACAACCATGTGGTTTCATTTCACTGCCTATAAATGCTCCAGTTCAGAGGCAAACATGATGTATTATTTTCGCTAGCTTTAGTTTTAATTTAGTGTAAACTTCTTCTTCTTCATCATCTTTCCTCCATTAAAATTGTGTGAGAGCTTTTTGAGTGGATGATAATAAAGTTTCAGAGTTTTATGTTCATGTCTTGTCTCAATTGTTAACTTAGTTTTTATTATTTGCTTGTTATAATCTTAGTAATATAATTGTATTTTATCGGTTTTCATTGTTCTTTTTCTTCTCCTGTTTCTTATTATCCTTGCAAACTATGATGCTCAAGTGTGATCCTTGCCTAGGTAAGGTCCTAAGTAGCTAGTTGCTTTTCTTCACCTTCGTTATTTTCCATCTACTTCTCTACTTCTTGTTTTCTTTTTTTTTTTTGTAAACATGAGTGAGTAGTTTTCTCACTTGTCAGGGTAGGATAAGAAAAGTTTGAGAGAAGAAAATCTCTCCCACTCTATCATTTTTCTCTCTTGATACCAATGTTACGGTAATCGGCAACAATGGGGATTATCATGACTAGGAAGGGTACTTGCGAGTATAAGCTAGGCTTTCCAACACTTAGTTTCTTCCTTTTGGTCCTTGTCCGTTCGTTCTTGGCTCTTAGCCATAACCTCCTGTCAACCCAACCACAACCGGTCTCACTAGAGTGTCACCACTATCATAGAGGATAGGGTGCCGTAGGGAGCGGATTGTGGATACTTTGACGGTAGTTCAACTCAGGTTGTTAAGAAAAAAAAAGAGCGAGGGAGATTTCTTTCTCTCAAACCGCCTTATTTTACCTTAACAAGTGCGAAAACTACTCACTCATGTTTACAAAGAAAAGAAAACAAGAAGTAGAGAAGAAGATAGAAAAGAATAAAGGTGAAGAAGAGCAACTAGCTATTTGGGATCTCACCTAGACAAGGATCACACTTGAGCATCATAGTTTACAAGGATAAAAGGAAAGAGGAGAAGAAAAAGAACAATGAAAACCGATAAAACACAATTATACTACTAAGATAATAACAAGCAAATAATAAAAACTAAGTGAAGCATTGAAACAAGACTTGAACATAAAACTCTCAAAGTTCATTTATCATATACTCAAAAAACTCTCACACAATTATAATGAAGGAAAGATGATGATGATGAAGAAATTTACATTAGATTAAAACTAAACCTGGGAAAAATAATACATCATTTTTCCTCTGAATTGGAGTTTTTATATGCAGTGAAATGAAACTACATGGGTGTTTTCTGAAGCCAAATAAAATGACAATAAATCCCCAAAAAATTAGACAAATGGTGACACGTAATAGGCATGGGTCCGTCGCCTATATGTGCAAATTTTCGTGCATCCATGGTCGATTTTTGGAATTGATGCCTCCTTTTTCTTGTGGCTTCTTGTGTTGCTTTATTCTTCACTTTGATAAGTTCTCATTTGCAAAATACTTCCAAAATATTCCCAAATATTCAACAATCCAAAATGACAACTTTTTTTTACTTTTCTCTCCATTAAATCATTTGATTTTTGTGTCTTGGATCTCTCTCGCGCTCCGCGTTGCCAACCTTGTGTCTTGTACTTGTTCTAGACACGAATTACCATTGCTTGATCATGTCCCTTGTACCGGTAAACGTCACCTGACGGATGTGGATGACCAGAACCCGTATGTTTATCCGTTTGTCGGCAGTTGTCCTGAATTTGTCATAATTGTGCGATATTTGCATTATTCTGGACTGAGAACCTGTAACATGTAATTATGTAGCAAACACGGATTAAAAACACCTATCTATATTCAATGCGATCAAGAATGGGTGGTATAAAAGTGTAAAATTCTGATATGAACAAATACCCCCAAACTTATATTTTGTTCTTCCCGAGCAAACAATTTTATTTTCAAAATGTTCTAAGCTCACTTTCGTAGGCATCACGGTTTCACTTAGCGTGTGCAGCAAACCGTTAAACCTCTGAGTTTCCCTAGAGGAGAAGTTTTGTCTTCTGAGGGTTTTCAGCGGATACTACCCATAAAATTCTGTCAAGTTAGACGTCAACTCTAATCCTGCAGTTTAGCATCCCAGTTAGAACTCTATCATCCTAAATTAGAAATATCGACCCTTTATTCTTCACACCTCCTATCCATTTAACTTAAGGTCCTATACGTTTTGTCAGTTTATAAAGACATCAGTTTCTCTTGAGTTTTCCTTCTAAAACATAGTCTCTAATCCAGAATTTTTATCATCTTTAAGAAAAACATAAGACTTATTCTTCGTTCCTATCTCTCCTCCAAATATCGATAATATACCCCTATGTGTGTGTAAATTCATCCCTACACTCAAGAATTCAATTCAAACTATAGTACTCTTGCCCTAATACCCAGTACTACTTCTTTTTATTAATGATGGGCAGATTCGCTCACACACCTTTAATGCAACTACTACTGCTTTCTGAGGCACTAATCAGCCGATTACCGAATGTGTGAGTTTATTAAAGCGTAAATAGCAATTTCCAGGTCTTGCAAATATTTTTTTTAAAGACCGGATATATTTTTTTCAACGGCGCTTTTTCGGTGGTTAGCTTCAAATACCATTTTTTTCATTCATACAAAGCTTTCAGGTAAGTATTTTTAAGTATCCTCTATTATCCTAAGTTTCAAGATGTGTGTAAGTGCAGTTTGTAGTGTATATACTTTTTGTATTTGGACTCAAGACTAAGAACTATTTTTCAGACCTATCCTTCAATAAAACATTCAATACTTTTGTTTACCGCCGAAAACAGAGACGAACCGGGATGGTATCGGCTTTCCTGAATTTGGGGGTAGATGCTATTTAGATTAATCCGTCAACCTCTCCGAAAATACCATGTTGATTTATGGCACCATATATCAAAGGTTTGGATGGATGCGGCCGTTGTAGTAGATTTCGTCATATTCCCCCTCGTTTGTGATGGGTTTTTGATTGTGGGGACGCTTTTCCCTACAAGCGCAAACCCCTGCAGTTAATTACATTATCGCGTTGTGATAACCACTTTCTCCTGCTCCGGAAGTTCACTTCGTGTCGTGTAGTTTGTTTTATTTTGGGTTGCCCATGGATTGTATACGGAGACTAATTTATGTCGTCGCCCGTAGGGCGTGGATAAGTCCAAATCCGTATATTTTTAGATTTGGGTTAGGCTTATTTGAGGACCGTTAATCTGGTTTTATATTAAGATTGACTTAAATATATGTGAGTATTTGGGGCTCGATTTGTTTTTGTTAAGGATACATTAACCCAATTTGAGGCTAAAATCCACTTAACGATTTTTAGGATCATTTTTATTTCAGATCCAACAAAAGAGCATTTGGGCTCTATTGTTTTAGTTTAAGGATGTTTCGGTCCACTATCGCTATTTTAGAGGCGAATATTAGTTTAGGGACATTTCGATCCGTGATTGCCATTTTGGAGGCTAATATTAGTTTAGGGACGTTTTCGTCCGTTATCGCCATTTTGAAGGCGAATGTTGGTTTAGGGACATTTCGGTTTGTTGTTCATCTTGCGTGTACATGCATTTGTTACGTGAAGGAATGAACAATTGTGATATGGAATGCACCCAGTATGGGGTGCGGTCTGATTTGAGGTGTGCACGTCGGTTTGTATGGTTTGGAAATCCACTAAAGAATTGTCGGTTGTCGGGACCCGCCACCTCTCTGAAAACGTTGAAAAATTATAACGACATATATCAGAGATGTGGAGAGATGTACCCTTAAACTAAATCCCGTATTTGAAGAAAAAGGGGGGCTGCTGTAGACCTAAGAGTCATTAGTCATTTTTGAAACTAATATTATCTTAGGAGATATAGGATGAATATCATTTTAGATATCATCAGTTGAAAGATCATTAGTCATGTTTGGCACTAAGATCAATTTGGGGAATCATGAGAACAGGGGGCTCGGTTGATTGGAAATCGAAGAGGTTTTGTCCTTGGAAAAACTTAGCCAATTTGGGCTAGGTCTGGGTCTCCATAGTTAGCCAATAGAGCTAAGCACTGGTATATGCAGCACTCACATGTATCCCACATGAGACGCTGGATCAGTGTTAAACACCGAACTCTGGAGGCGCTCACGTATGAACACATAAGGCACTCAAAATATGGGCGCTGCTCTTTGGGTTTTATTCCCCTTTTTATATAAGTGCTAAGCACTTGGTTCTTCTGGCGCTCACGTGTGAAACATGTGAGGCGCCCCAAATATGGACACCGCCGTTTGGGTTTATTCCCTCTTTTTATATGAGTGCTAAGAACTGGTTAGGGCTCTCGTGGAAAACACGTGACTGCCTTACGAAGTGCCTCTTGTTTTTTCTTTTAAGCACTCGAGTGGGAAACACGTGAGGCAGTCTGGGCCGTTCTTGTTGTTCATTAGAGGCACTCACGTGGAAAACATGTGAGGTCTCATTATAGTGTTAAACACTAATGGATCCCCAGGCTTTCCTTCTGTTTTCTTAGAGATCTTGATCTCTTATTAATGGCATTTCTAGTCATTAGGATTTGGGTTTGGAAGGTCTCGGATTATTATCACCATCTGGACTGAGAAATCTCGTTTTTGCAAGAATCAAATTCTTTATATAGGGTTAAACCCTAGTTTTCAGAGGAATTAAATTCCCATATGTTTTTGTAAGAATTAAATTCTTTGAACTCAGTTATTTCCCCTAAGTTTTAAATCTGCAGATCAGAATCTCACCGATAAGAATTAAATTCTCAACTTATGGGGAGATCTGCTTCTGTAAATCTCAACCAGAGGAAGAACTGGGTTCTTATATGAAGGGTGAAACCCTTGAAGAGGAAAAAGAAGAGATAAAACAATCTCTATGTTTTTTTCTTTTTACCTAGTGTGTTATGACGAAACAAGTCTTCACCGAGAATTAAATTCTCTTTTTTCTGTCTCTCTTTATGTCTCGTCCCTTTTTCTCTCCTCTCCTTTTTTGTTTTTCTCCTTGCTCCTATTTATAGGAGAGGGGAGAAGATCAATTTTGTTGAGCAAATCTCTGATTGAGAGATCAAAAATGATTTTTAAATCAATCGGTGAATTTTATTCACCATTGGATTTTAATCCAAAGGCTCCCTGTCTAACAGAGAGGTTTTCTTATTTGTTTAACAAGATTAGAAAATATTTTTCCTAAGATAGAATTTTATTCTATCACATGGTCGTTGGTAGTTTTATAATCACCGTTGGATCCTTGATCCAAGCGTCCTCTATTTAACAGAGAAGATCTTTCTAATTTAAAGAAAGATCAAGGAAATATTTCCACATGGAATTTAATTTTATCGGATAGTTCATCCAAGATTGTCTGTTAGAGAACGCTCTTTCCATATTAGAAAAATTCAAGGAAACATTTACCCTCATAGAATTTAATTCTATTGCATAGAATTTAATTCTATCAACTACGAAGATTTTAAAAGAACTCACATGTGGCACGTGATCCCTAATGGGGTTGAGCTTGTTTACTTTTAGCGCTTATATGCTTTTGCATATGAGCGCTCACGTGTTTAACACGTGAAGCCTGTTTGGCTTGCCAATTATTTAATTGCAGTGCCTATATGCTTTGCATATAGGCACTCACGTGTTTAACACGTGAGGCTTATTTAGCCTATCAGTTGTTTAATTGCAACGCATATATGCCTTACATATAGGTGCTCACATGTATAACTCGTGAGGTTTGTTTAGCCTATCAGTTGTTTTAACTGCAGCGCCTATATGTTTTGCATATAGGTGCTCATGTGTTTAACACATGAGGCTTGTTTAGCCTATCAGTAGTTTTAACCGCGGCGTCTATATGCTTTGCATATAGGTGCTCACGTGTTTAACACGTGAGGCTTGTTTAGCCTATCAGTAGTTTAATTGTAGCGCCTATATGCTTTGCATATAGGTACTCACGTGTTTAAAATGGGAGGCTCGAATAGTGGGGAGTTTCCCCCTTTCTTACTCTTCCCCTTTTTTTTACGAGGGAACAAATGCCCCCCAGCATTACTCTCACATGGCTTGTACGTGAGTGCAACACTTTCCACTCTTACAGCCGTTGGATTTGCCTAGGGGAACGGGAAGATGAACCGCTCCCCATCATGTCTTATAAATGCTGGGGCTTGGCCCTTGAGATGACCACTGTTCTTTCATCTCCTTCCTTGCTTATTTTCCTTAAGAATTTAATTTTCTTTTTCAGAGCTTAGTTCTCTGTCCGTAGAACTTTCAGAGTTAAACTCTGTCAAAAAGAACTCTTTTGGATAAAGATCTTGAACAAAATTTGTTTCTTATGAACAAGAAACCATTTTCTCTAATTTTCTCTGGATTTTAAATCCATCGCAAGAGCTTTGCTCTTCTCTGGAACTGATCTTTTAGGGATCCCAAAAGACATAAATTTTTAATGTAGTAAACCCCGATGTCTTCGAAGATTGGGCGTTTCTCTTCTGATATTTGAGGATCTTTGGAATTTAATTCCATTTCTTCATTTCCCCATCATGGGGGTTTCTGGAATTTAATTCCATCGTTTAAAGGACTTTGATTCCTCATTGAAGAGCTTAGCTATGAAAGTATCAGAGGCCTTTTGGGAAATTTATTCCCTGGTGTTCTTGAGCATATCTTTTTTTTAGGGTTTTAATCTCATTTTCACAGATTTGAATTTGTTGGGTATTTTAACATAACTCATTTTTTTAGGGTGCTAAGAGTTGTTTAAACTCCAGTGTCTATTTAGTGAGAATCCTTTTTGATTCTCGCAATGATTATCTTGCCTCATCATTGGTGAGCCGCCATATTGATTTTGCGGGGTCCATTGATTTTGCAACCAGTGGTCCCATTACGTTTTTAATAGGTTTTCCTTTCCCCTCTTATTTCAGTAACAATGGCCTCACTTCCTTATTTCCCTTACACTCGCTCAGAAGTCGTTTTTCCACAATCGTCATCGGACGAGGAAGTTATGGCGATAATTAGGGCACATGACAAGGACCATACGATTCTTCTCTTGTGGGGGTTTGGTACGGTCACATCATTAGGGGCCGCTGTAGCTTTACTTGTGAAGTGCCAACAAAACCCATCCGCTCAGTATCATTGATGGAGCGCCCACGGACTGTTTATGCGGTGGAGGCGTCCAATTCGACTCCTATGGGCCGGCTCGAGCCGTCAACGACCGGGATACCCAACCAGCCCCTGTTGTCCATTGATATTTTGGGGAGCCGAATATATCAGGGTGAAGCTCAACCCTGGGGGAAAGTTTATAAGGTAGGTGTTACCCCATGCCACCCAGTGGGCTACCATCCTTTGGCTCGATACATTCTCTTTGCCCAACACGCACGGCTGCAGAAGGTTAGGTTGTACCGAGCAGTATATGCATCATTATTCTACTATCACGCTCCTCATGTCTGATGGGTCAAGGCCTTCTTGAACCAATGGAATCTTTCTACGAACACGTTCTTGCTAGGGGATCGCGAAGTCTCGATCTCACTAGAGGGGTTTTATGAAATTTCAGGGTTGCCGATTAGGGGAGAACATTACGAAGAATTATTGCCTCCGGATGAGTACGCATTTTCTATAGTGCCCACTATGCTTGATGGCCTGACGACTGAGAACACCGTTCGTCATAAGCACCCGAGTCTAATTAGGGCCCTGAGTATTTTCGAAAAACTGTTCGTGACATCGGAAGGGCAAGGTGTCACTTTTGATGCTTTTATTGCTTGCATTCTCCGCGAAGATGTCTTATCCAAGAAGGCTTCAAAATTCGTGAAAATTGAAGATCCTTTTGGATTCGGGTTAAACAAATTGCCGGCCAAAGAAGAAGACTTGCCATAGTTATATATTCCAAACTCGTCGGACGTGGCTTTTGATGCGATCGCGGCTCGTGGCATGGACGAAGAAACTTTCTTTGTCGGCTTTATCAGTCTCTGGTTTAGCTGGTTTGCCATGCCGATGCATCGACGTTTCATGAGAGCCTCCGTCTTCTACCCTGCTCATTGCATAGCTGAAGGAGCACGATTAGCTGTTAGTATTGCACGATTGTCGCATCTATATCATGGGTTAATCATTGCCGCTAATACTTCGAACCCGGGTGCAAATACTGTGAATTTCTCCCTCTATTACTTCACGTTGTGGATCGAGATGCACGTGTTAGGAGCGTTCGCTGCACACTGGCAGCCAGATTTTTATGAATCATATACCTTCCCGCGGGTCATGAGGTTGGTTGATGCTTCCGCTGCCGAACCGACCCAGTTAGGGGCTTTCCGCGTACTGCTCAATCCATATTCGAATGAAGGCGGAATGGTTTTCATTGACTGAGTCATTTCTGCTCCAACAGGGCCCGTTCAACAGTTTTTTTGATTTGTCGAAGGATAGAGCACCATCTCAAAAGCATATGGAGATCATGCATCTATAGTCAATAAGGTCAGGGTATTTAGTGTTCCGCCAGAATGACACTGCTCTCTTCATGCGGTATAATCCGCATCGCTTTGCCCAGCAGTTAGGTTACAACCAGGGCGTCCTTCTCGAAGCATTTTTAGTTGAGCCTACTCTCTCCGTGGAGGTTACGCGTGATGTCATCCATCATTTCATGCGTTTAAACACTGGCTCCCTCTTTATGATCCCGGAGCCCGACTATCTTCCGAGGCCTATGGGATCCTTCAAGGCTGGTATCGCCATCGGGTCGGTCCTGTCATTGTAGAGGAAAGACGGGTGCTTTTTGAGTTTAAAGATCCCGCCTCAGCTTAAATCACCAGTGCCCCATTGCGGCCGCGGTCGATGGTTCTCCCTCCTCTATGGGATAGCGGTTCAATGCTTATCTCTAAAGCCGCAGAAGCAGAATCAGTCCCTCGCACTGCTGGAATGCCGATGGGTGCTAGAGCCGAGGCGGAAGTTCCTGATAAAGCACCAGCAATGGCATCCCCAAAGGATGATACCAAAGGCGTGGTTGGGCAGCGTCGTGCAAAAGCACCGAAGGGGAGGAAGCGCTTCTCCAGTAATGTTAGCTTCGGCTCAAAAAGGAGAAAGAAATCAGTCGTCGACCCACTCGATGCCTTGCTTGAATCTGAGCCCCTTATCCAGGATGAGCCGATATCCATGGGGTAGCCGTACGACGGTCTTCTTTTCCCCGGTTCCTCTGCCGAGGAGGCTGCTCAGTTGGCCGAGTCTTTAAGGCGCTCATAAGATGAGGCTGAAACATGCGCCCCGGAAGGAAAGGCTTTCCCCATGTTGTATTCTATGACGTCGATCCGTTGATACTTAGGGTACCCATGGGTCCTCTGATGATGGAAGAAGAACGGGCTCTCAAACAGCCCATCTCGACCGTTTCTGAAAACGAGATTGCTCTGAAGACGGGCAGGCATTTGCTTGCGATCGAAACTCGATGAGCGCAATTGATCAGAAAAGAACAGTGGCTTGAACAAGTCATACTTCAGGCTCCCTGGCGTATTGGTATGCTAATTTCTCATTTTTTTGCAAATAATTTGTATTACTTTCATATCGCCTTTTCTTTGCAAAAAACTTTGTAGGGACTTCTGCAGCGGGAGTAGGTTCGAGCCCAGATCACGCCATGGATGTAGATTCTACAAATATCTCCCGTAACGCACCTGAGGGTGTAGAGGAGATTACTGAAACTGTTACCCTCGCTGTGGAGCTCTTGGTGATGGCTTCCATTCCTTCAGCCTCTGTTCTTCCAGCAGAGGTGGCCTCACCGGCTGTAGATCCCATGGAAATCTCTAGTGATGCATCGGAGGGTGTAGAGGAGATTGTCGAAGACGCCATCCCTGCCTTGGAGCTTTCAGCGGTGGCTTTTGTCCCCCAATTAGAGACCGCCACAGCGGCTGTAGATTTCACGAATATCTCCAATGACAGAGCTAAGGGTATAGAGGAGGCTGCCGAAACTGCCATTCCTCCAGTTCAGGGCGGGCGAAGTATCGAAGATAATATTATAGACATATACATTTTGTTTAACGACCCCTCCATTATCTGAACCTTTCTCTCCCTCAAAATTGCGGGAGTTAGCGTTTTCCATCGTAGATCTTTCTCCGAGAAAAACCTTCCAGCGTTTGCTTGACATGGAGGCCCCATAAGCGATACCCCCATAAAGCATAGTCCTTTTGTTCTGGCCAAGGTCGATATTCTTCTGCCCTTTTTGTTTTATATTTTTATAATGATACTGATATGCTCTTCATTTTAAACTACAATTCTGGAAGCCGACGACGAAGTCGAGATTCTTGATAGACCTGGGAATCTCTCAAACCCGCCTTGCATGACTGTAGGTAAGTGATACTTTATCCTTGGCATCGTTCTGCTCATTCTTTATTTGGAAAGGCAACTAACCGCACATATGTCTTCACAGCTTTGCCAACCCTGACTCCATTAGAGTCCTGGATTTCCATGCCGCCGGGCCCTTATGCCCGACGCGTTTCTGAGATGATGGCAAAACAAAGCATTTATTCCCTGGCGGCTCTAATTGAAGACCTTCACGCTGTCTGTCACTGCCGAAGAATTCGATGCTGAAGCCAATGCTTCCTTATTTGTTCATGCCACTTATCATGACGAGGCATTGGTGCGTACTTGGGTTGAGTACTGCTGCCGAGTCGAGGCCTGCCTACATGGGATTGAATGCATACGCCTTCCCTTCGACATCTTGTCTGTAAAGGCGAGGCTGTGTGGGTGGATCGAACGATGTGCATCCAATCTCTAGTCGTGCGAGAAAAATCTCAACCGGAAGTTTTCGGCAAGGGAGTTGGCTTCAAAGTCTTTAGGGGAACTTCAAGCCCAGCTCACTGCCAAGACCACTCGTGCATACGAAATTTGGCGGGTGCTTCAAGAAGCCATTACAGAGGTGGTGGCTCTTGATAAAGCAGTTATTTTTACACATGAGATGGTTGAAGCCCACAAGGTTGCCGAGAAAGATCTTGAGAGCCGATTTGATTCATACCAGAACCAACAGACACAGGCAAGGACTTGGCTCGCGGCATTGATAGAGCTCAAAGCAGAAGTCCGGTGGAAAAATGACAAACTTGTTGGCTTATTGAATCGCCCACCAGCTTAGAAAACTTTTTACACCTTGTATTCATTTTGATTCATGAATAAAAGCTTCTTGTATTCATTTGATTTATGAATAAAAAGACATATTTCATTTCATACTTGTGTCTCTCTATCCTTCGATGTCTTGATTTTACGTAAAGTAGTTTATTTACTCATTTCGGAGCTTGTAGTTTATTCACTCATTTCGGACTCTCTAGCTTATGGACTTATTTCGGAGCTTGTAGTTTATTCACTCATTTCGGAGTCTCTAGTTTATGGACACATTTCGGAGTTTGTTTAGTTTATGGACTCATTTCGGAGTTTGTTTAGTTTATGAACTCATTTCAGAGTTTTTTTAGTATACCTCCCTTGGGTTTATAGGAAAATTTATCCTAACGTTATATATAAATAACCCATGCTCTTTGCGACAGAGGTCCATTAGGTTTTGTGGTACTAGGGCTTTGGTTCGTGGTACCATTGCGTTGGTTGATGTATTCCTCGATATGTAGTCTTTAAGCTGTTGTTCGAGTAACCCCGCGACTGCCGTGTCTCTGATCCCTTCGGGGGTTGGACAAGATGTCTTCAAGTAATCTCCTTAGGCTATATGACCGTCGAAAGAGCAAGCGTTAGGAATTTTCCATGTTGCTTTTAACTTGAGGTTAGGCTCAATTTGGAGCCCCGAAGAGTCATAACCACTCCGTGCTGGTATGGGATGATCTCTGATAGTCTCTTAGGGTTTATATGAGTTGCCGTCGAGACCCTGAAGCTGGGAATATGCCGTTGCTTCATTTTTTATTTGGCTATTTGGAGCCTTTTTTGACATTGCGTTTGCTGTAACGAGAAGAATGTCGAGCCGGAGCTGGGATTTTACCGTCACTCCTTTTTTATTTGGCTATTTGGAGCCTTTGTTGACATTGTGTTTGCTGTAATGAGAAGAATGTCGAGCTGGAGTTAGGATTTTTCTATCCCGACTTTTTTATTTGGCTATTTGGAGCCTTTATTGACATTACGTTTGCTGTAACGAGAAGAATGTCGAGCTGGAGCTAGGATTTTGCCGTCACTCCTTTTTGATTTAGCTATTTAGAGCCTTTGTTGACATAGCATCTGCTGTAACGAGAAGAATGTCGAGATGGAGCTAGGATTTTGCCGTCACTCCGTTATTGATTTGACCCTTGGGTCTTTTTTGACATCGTGTCTGCATCCTGATGGAATGAGAAGGTATGCCGTGGGAGTATTTAGGTTGTATATGAACCGTCAAGACTTGGAGCTAGGAATTTACCATGGCTCTGTTTTTTCTTCGACTGCTTTGGTCTTTGTTAACGTCGTGCCTGCATCCTGCTAGAATGAGAAGGAACGCCGGGGTAGTCTTTAAGTTGTATATGCACCATCGAGATCTGGCTCTCCTTTTGACGGAGCCAGGTAGGAAAACATGGTTTACTTTTTTATTTATGCACATGGATTGCATACAGGGGTCAGTGTAGGCTCGCCTGCAGGGCAAATGAAACTTTATTTTATTTTAATTTTTTATTGCCGCGATACTCTATCTTTTCAGCTTTTCTGATTACGAAAGTCGCGATTGCCCAACCATTTCGGCTTTTTATCTGCAGTGCCCAATTATTTCGGCTATGTTGTATATATTTTTACTGGCCGCTTTTTATTGCGAGTTGTCCAAACATTTCGGCTGTTTTTTTATATGCATATTTTTTGCTCGCTGATTTTTAATGCGAGTTGCCCCATCATTTCGGCTATTTCATTTGCATTTTTTAATTATTTTTTTACTCTCTGCTGTTTTTATTGCAAATTTGGAATCCGATACCAACCTTGGCATCAGCATCGTTACGACCAGAATATTGCCAGGAGCGAATCATCATTTTCCATGAAAGGACTTGGAGTTTGATACCTGTTTAGGCATCAGCATCGCTGCAACCGGGATATTGCCAGGATCGAATCATCATTTTCCTTGAGAGGACTTGAAGTTTGATAACTTTTTAGGTATCAGTATCGCTACCACTGGAATGTTACCAGGAGCGAATCATCATTTGCCTATGTTGGTTTGAACAAAGATGGCTTAGTAAATAGGGTTAGGATCCTGTCGACTAAGACTTTTCGACTTAATGAGCCGTAAGGGTCTCATAAAGTTATTTCTCCCTACGAGTCGAGAGGATCTCGTAGATGTATTTTCTCCTTAGGAATCAAAAGATTCCTAAGTGTGTGTTCTCCCTTGCAAGTTGTAAAGATCTTGCGAGAGTCTTTTCTCCTTATAAGTCAAGAGGACTTACAAGTGTCGATCACCATATGGGGACATTTCGCGCCATTAGTGGAACTAGATGAGGGCTATATTTATTTGTGCCCGTGGATTGTATACAAGGGACAATATTGGACCACCTGTAGGGCATCTTGGGGAATGTGATGGCTTAAGAACAGGTTTGGATCCCTGTAGTTTAAGGCTTTTGAATCCTATGAGCCGTGAGGGTCTCATGGGGGGAGGTCTCCTTACGAGTCGAGAGGATCTCGCAAGTGAAAATATTACGAAATTGCACCCTTCCGGTTTTTCATAAGCTCGCCGGTAGCCCTGCTGTTTTTACTCATGGCGCCCTTTCAGGTTTTCAACCGTGCCCCATTTGCTTGTGGACATACCGTTTTTTAACGAGATTGTGCCCTTCCGGGTTTTCACAAGCTCACCGGTAGATCTGCTGTTTTTACTCACGGCGACCTTTTGGGTTTTCATCCGTGACCCTTTTGCTTGTGGACATACCTTTTTTTTAACGACCCATCTATTTGCTAATAGGACTTAGGGGTGACTTCACCGCTGGAGCAGCTGTGTAGCTAGTGGGGCTTGAGTTGCAGTCTTCGCTGTTGAAGCTTTGATTGTAATATAGATCTCAAGAGAGCACATCACCATTTTGGAGGCGATGTGATAGTTTAGGGACATTTCAGTCCGTTATCGCCGTTTTTGAGACGAAATTTTAGTTTAAGGACGTCTCGGTCCATTGTTAGTTTAGGGACATCTCAGTCCATGGCCAGTTTAAGGACGTAGTGGTCCACTGTTACCATTTACAAGGCAACAGATCTTCTGGATACTACTTTCAGGGTTCTAACTCAGGAAGATAGTGAGCGGACACAGGCGTCGTCATCTATCATTGACATGAATCGTAACCCGTTAGGCATAGTATCTTTTGAGGAATCGGCCATTTATTGGCCAGAAGGGTCTTTCGCCGTGCATATCCATGAGCAAGTAGGCCCCACCCTAGTAGACCTTATCTATGATGTACGGGCCCTCATAGTTCTGCTAGAATTTCCCCCGTTTGGTATGATTGGGGATCATAGGTCTTTTGACGACTAGCACGAGTTTGCCTTGGCGAAATGTTCTCGGCCTGGTCAGCTTTTCGTATGACCGCGTCATCCTTACCTTATAAGCCTCCAGATTTTGCTGTGCTATAAGGAGGGTTTCGTCGAGGGCGTCGAGCTCCACAAGCCGGAGATGAGTGTTTTCGTCGGCTGTTAGCTCATATTGAACCGCTACTCAGAGAGAAGGGAGTTCTATTTCCAAAAGAAGTACGGCTTCCGTGCCGAATACCAACGCGTATGAGGTCGTATTCATGGTTGTTTTGAATGTCACCCAGAGAGCTTCGTGCAGCCTTTTGTGCAAGTCTTTCTTGTTTCTGGACACCGTTTTCTTTAAAATCTTTGCCAAGGTCTTGTTGAAAGCTTCAGCTAGACCGTTGGCTCGGGGATTATAGACGGAAGAGTATCTCCAGTCTATTTTATGATGTTCTGCGAAGCAGTTGATTTTATGGCTCCTATAGGCTGGTCCATTATCTGAGATTATCCGTCGCGGGGTGCCGAACCGGTAGATGACATGTGTCTTGAAGAAATAGAGAATATTCTCCGTCTTCACCTCCCTTAGTTGTACTGCTTCTGCCCACTTAGAAAAGTAGTCGGTCGTTGCCAGTATGAACCGGTGTCCTTTGGATGATGCTGGCTCGATGGGCCCGATTATTTTGGTTCCCCACATTTCGAATGGCCAGCTAGCTACCGTTGGATGTAGAGGATTTGGATGTTGGTGGATGAAGTCCCCGTGAATCTGGCACGAGTGATACTACTTCACATATTTAAGGCAGTCCTGAATCATTGTGGGCCAATAATATCCCATCCTTTTGATCTTCAGCTTCATCTTTGGCCCGGTTTGATGAGAACCGCAGAGTCCGTCGTGAGTTTCTTGAATGACTCTCCTTGCTTCTCCTGGCCCCAAGCACCTTAGCCACAAACCATCAAGCGATCTCTTGTATGGAGTATCATTGAAGAAAGTGAAAGATAGAGCCTGTTTCATAAGCTGATGTCTTGACGGCGCGTTTTCGGGCGTTCGATGGGATTTGAAGTAGTCTGTGAAGACTTCCCTCCAATCCTTGACCTTTTCTTCGTCTTCTATTTGGAGGAGCACTTGTTTGGTCGTTTCTTTTCCTTCAGATGACTCTGTTAAATCCTCCGAAGATATCTATGCTGGCGTAAGAACTTGGCGGCTTTTTACGATGATCTTTAAGTCATTGCGGTCTTCGTCGGCCAATTCTTTAGCCAATCTAGCCAATGCATCCGCTTTGCTATTTTCCGCACGCAGTATACTCTCCAAGATGTAGGAGGGGATTCGTGTCAGTAGATGCTGCACTCTTTCACCATACTTGATCAGTTCTGGCTTGCATGTCTGATAGTCTCCATGTACTTGGCTGACAATGAGCTGGGAGTCTCCATATATGAGGAAGTCTTTGATTCCCATGTCAACAGCGATCTCGAGACCTGTTATCAAAGCTTCATATTCAGCTTCGTTGTTAGTCCTTGGCTCCGTCAGGGAGAAGGCGTAACACATTATCCTTCCTTGCGAAGTCACGAAGATAAGACCCCACTCCAGCTTTGATTATGGGAGTGTTATGCTTTCGCCTTTTCATGGAAGGTGCTCCATCGAAGTAGAGTTCCTATCGGGCATCATTTTCTTCCTTCTCTCTTTCGATTGCGTCGAACGCATGTTCATCCGGTAACTCACAATTTAAGGGGGAGTCAGCGGGTATCAGATGCTTGGAGAGAAAGTCAATGATAGCATGGCCTTTCACTGCTTTGAGAGGACGATATGTTATCGAGAACTCCATCAGGAGGATGGCCCATTTGGCAAGCCTCTCTGTTTGTATGGCATTTGAGATCAGATATTAGAGAGGATCCATCTTTGGTATGAGATGGACCTCATGCGCCAAGATGTAGTGTCTGAGCTTCATTATCGTGAAGATCAGTGCCAGATAATGCTTTTCTATAGGGGAATAGTTGTTTTCTTCCCCCAAGAGAACTCGACTCAAATAGTACAGAGCTCTCTCCTTTTCTTGATCATTCTCCTGTGCCTATAGCGCACCTAGATAACCTTCAAGGGTCGTTGTGTACAAGACGAGAGGCTTTTTCTTAACCGAAGCGGTGAGTACCGGCAGATTCTGCAAGTATTGCTTGATCTTGTCCAGTGTGTTTTGGCATTTATGATCCCAGACGAACGGGGTCCCCTTCTTCATTAGATGACTATAAGGACAGCATTTTCCGGACAGCTTGGCTATGAACAGCCGGATATACGCGAGCTTTCCTTGGAGAGACCGCAGTTGTTTGAGAGTTCTCGGCGTGGGCATTTCCATAATTGCCTTGATCTTTGATGGGTCTATTTCGACGCCTCGGTGTCGTATGATGGATCCTAGGAATTTTTCTGAGGAGACTCCAAACGCGCATTTGAGAGGATTCATCTTCAGATTGTATTTCCGAAGACGTTGGATTATTATGTTCAGATGTTCCCAATGTTCCTCATATGATTTTCTTTTCACCACAAGGTCATCGATATAGCATTCGATAATCTCATGAATGAGGTCATCGAAGATCTTCGTCATGGCCCTCTGATAGGTAGCACCAGCATTCTTCAAACTGAAAGGCATTACATTGTAGTAGAATATGCCCAACGGAGTCCGAATGGCGGTATGCTTTTGGTCTCCAGGATGCATTCTTATTTGATTGTACCCTGAAGATCCATCCATAAAGGAGAATACCTCATGGAAGACGTGATATCGATCATCAGCACAGTAACGAGTACTGGAAAATCATCCTTCGGGAAAGCTTTGTTGAGGTCCCGAAAGTCCAAGGAGATGCGCACCGTCCAATTTTTCTTCATCACTTGAACGATGTTGGCGATCCAGTCGGGATATTGAACTTCTTGGATGAATCTGGAGTCAATTAGTTTCTTGACTTCGGCGTTGATACTCATCTCGAATTCAAGCCGCATTCTTCTTGGCGCTTGTCTGACTGCCTTGATGTCCAGTGTGTACGATTGCTATGCACGACAGCAAGGTTTCGGGAGGCATCGTCCATGCCAATTTCAAAAAAAATTCCGTACAAAACAATCCTAACCCTAGAATCTTAAACTAAAGATTTAGACAATACAATGTGTAAACTACTTTACATCTAAGTGAGTAGGGATTACAACCTTTGTAGTCCAGTCCTTCACTTCTTTAGCTCCTTGTAGTAGTCTCTTCGCTCCAAGTTGTGATCTTGCGGACTCTTGAACAGCTCCATAAGAAGAAAGATGCATGCTTGCTTGAAGTCTTCAAAGCCAAAGATGATCTACGTCGAGGAGTCACAACCCCAAGCAACCCTCTTCACTAATGTAGGATTAGTGAAAATAACACCCTATACTAAAGTGATAATCTAGTAGAGAATGATGAAGTAGGATTTTCGCTCACTTTAGAATAACTTTTCTCACTATTTTTCTTCTTCTCTCAAAAACCCAGAGAGCTCTCTCTTGCTCTTGATGAAGATGAAGCAAAATAAAAGATGGAGAGAGAGTGGCAACCATGGGTGACAAAATATTTAATATAACTCATGTAGAGACATAACCATAGGTTTAGATAATGGTTGGGTTAATAAATATCTAGTGTAAGACAAAACTAGTGGACTAAGTCAATGGGTCTCCAAGCTTCATGAAACTTCATGCCATGCGACAATTTTCAACTAATAATTGAATTAATATAAATAAATAAATCCTACATTATCTTTATCATGGTGTAAGTCTCATACACCCATATTGCATGTACCATCAACCATGACACAAATAAAACGCAATTAATATATATCACATATATATTAAGTATGCACATGTGAGAAAAAGAAATGCTTAAGTGAGCTAATATTAGTTAATGTAAATTAATATATCAAATATATAATTATACATTAAATCATTAAATCAACTCTTGATTTAATAATCCGGCTATACATAATATGACCGACTAATATTATTTGTATCAACTTATCGAATCAACACTTGATTCGATAACGCGGCTATATCTCATATAACCGACTGATACAGTATCGACTTATCGAATCAACACTTGATTCGATAACCCGGTTATATCTCATATAACCGATCGATACCTTATATCGCGAGAATAGAATACGGTATCATGTACTCGTATTAATCTCGGTCCCGCACATATCACATATGTGCTCCTACTTTGTTTTGCCTGAGCCAGTGAAACCTCTGTGTAGGACTCTAAAGACTCGTCAAAACGCCGGCAGTAGGTGATGATCACATCAAGCACCCATAAGCCGTCAACAGTACTAGCTGGACGTAATGGCTACCCGGGTATTGAACTATCAGAAGATCAGCAAGCTAGCCCACTCTAACTCCTGCAAAAGCCTTTCAGTAACACTACCGTACAGTCCGGTCTTTTCGTCTGATATGTCGCATATCTAGTTTAGGGGTGGTAAACGTCAGATCCCAATAACTTATAAGTCGTGCCGATGTGAGGCTCATAACGGGTCGAGAAACTACTAATAACACTTATCAGTAAATCTCCCTAGCAGCCCTGGCCAGGGACTTATCGTTATGGCCAATCGAGAACAGCGCAACATCAACCCCAAATACCGGGAGAGACGAATCCCCTCCTATCGCTCATTGCCTCCCTGTGATTCGGGACTGTACCCAAAAGCCACCGTTTTTCACGTTCTCATTAACATGGTAAGGTGGAAATCAAAGCACATTGGGAATCACACAAGACTCTATGACGATCTCGGCTCTATAGACTAACCTGTACCGGTGTCACCGGAGAACTGCTATCTGACGATAGGTATAATACCAACTAGGGGTTCTCGGCGAGTCCGTTCAGCCCAGTCTCCACTGAGCACCCACATACCATCATTGATGTCAAACAACAATGGATATGGGATCATCCATCGCCCATCATATGGGTCAAGATGTGTATACGATAGTCTACTCCGAAATATCGATGCCTAGTCTCGATACACCCTCGATTAGGAACAATTTTAGGGTGTACTTATGGACTGCCCTTGGCCCCACTAGTATGATCTCCATCATAGTCCTGGTTGTCAAGTACACAACCTAAGGTCTTTATCAACATGTGAGAGCAAGACAACATTACCTATACAAGTCAACATGTTAAGATAAACACAACCAGATAGCATATTATCATGTCGAGCAAGAAAGTCCTCTCTATATATATCCAAGCATCCACTATAATATACATCACATGTACAATAATGGCCTCTAGGGCATACATATAACTAACAATCTCCCACTTGCACTAAAGCCAGTTGTTGTAGTATCTCATACCCAACATCCCGAAGAGTCTCTCAAATTGTATCTGGGGAATGGCCTTGGTGAGTGGATCCGCCGTGTTGTCCTTCGTGTCAACTCTCCTGGCCTCGAATTCCAGGCGATCAACTATCTCCCGAATCAGGTGATACCGCCTCAGAATATGCCTGGATCACTGATGGGACCTGGATTCCTTGTCTAAGGTCACTGCTCCATTGTTATCGCAATACAAAGGTATTGGACGCTCATTGGATGGAACCACACCAAGTTCAGTTATGAACTTCTTCATCCAGACAGCCTCTTTAGCAGCATCGTTGGCAGCGATGTATTCAGCCTCCATCGTCGAGTCTGCCACGGTTTCCTGTATGGAACTCCTCCAACAAACTGCCCCTCCATTGAGGGTAAAGACAAATCCTGAGACCGACTTAGAGTCGTCCTTATCACTCTGGAAGCTCGAATCGGTAAAGGACTCCACTTGGAGTTCTCTATTACCATACACCAAGAGCATCTCTTTAGTCCTTCTCAAGTACTTGAGAATGCTCTTCACAGCTGTCCAGTGACTCTCTCCTGAATTTGCTTGATACCTACTCACTATACTTAGTGAGTATGCTACATCGGGTCTGGTACATAGCATCGCGTACATGATAGAGCCTACTGCCGAAACATAGGGTATCCCTTGCATGCGAGCTCTCTCCAAATCAGTCTTGGGAGACATCTTTTTGGAGAGAGTGAGTCATGAGATCATGGGTAAAAACCCACGCTTGGATTCTTCCATACTAAACCTCTTTAGTATGGTGTCAATGTACTTGGATTGGGATAATCCCAGTATCCGTTTAGATCTATCTCTATAGATCTTAATCCCTAAGATGTAGGAGGCATTACCTAGATCTTTCATTGAGAATCTTTGTGATAAGAAGAGATTGGCCGAGTGCAGCATAGGAATATCATTTCTTATCAAGAGTATGTCATCCACGTACAACACGAGGAAGACAACCTTACTCTCTGCCACCTTCTTGTATATCCAAGGTTCATCCACGTTTTTGGTGAAGTCAAACTCTTTGACTACCACATCAAAACAGATGTTCCAACTCTGTGATGCCTGCTTTAACCCGTAAATGGATTTAAGCAGCTTACACACCTTCCCGCTGCTCTCACTATCCACGAAGCCTTCTGGCTGAGTCATGTACACGCACTCTTCTAATCACCATTTAGAAAGACGGTCTTAACATCCATTTGCCAGATTTCGTAGTCATGGTATGCAGCGATGGCAAGCAGGATCCGGATGGACTTAAGCATAGCTACTGGAGAAATGGTTTCATCATAGTCCACACCTGGTCGTTGACGAAAACCTTTTACAACAAGTCTAGCTTTGAAAGTCTCAACTTTTCCATCTACACCAAGTTTCTTCTTAAAGATCCATTTGCTCCCGATGGGTTTTACCCCTTCAGGAGCAACTTCCAAAGTCCATACTTTGTTGGTGTATATGGATTCCATCTCAGATCGCATTGCATCCAGCCATTTCACAGAGTCACCACTCGTGATGGCCTGCTCGAAGCTAGTTGGATCATCATCTACCATGATGCAATCCTCACTTCCACCATCAACGAGAAAACCGTAGTATCTCTCAGGTGGATGAGGAACCCTACTAGATCAGCGGAGAGGCTGGGGTTCGTTGGGAACTATCGAATCCTCTGGTTCTACCAAATCTTCTGTCGTAGTTTGTATAGCTGGAACTTCTTCCAGTTTTACCTCATTGCCACTAATTTCTTTCATAAGAAAACCCTTTTCTAAAAAGGTGGCACGACGAGAAACAAATACCTTTTGTTCCTCGGAGTGGTAGAAGATACACCCTTGCGAATATTTGGGATATCCTATAAACTTGCACAGAACTGACCTTGCCTCGAGCTTGTCCGGATTTTGAGTCTTTACATAGGCCGAACAACCCCATATCTGAATAAAATTAAGATATGGCCTCGTCCTATTCCATATCTCATATGGAGTGGTAAGCACTGATTTGGATAGAACTCTATTCAATAGGTATGCTGCTGTCTCAAGCACATAATTCCAAAAGGAAATAAGTAACTCAGCGGTGCTCATCATAGAGCGCACCATATCTAATAGGGTGCGATTCCTCCATTCCGATACACCGTTATGCTGTGGTGTATATGGAGGAGTAAGCTGAGAGAGAATCCCATTCTCTTTTAGATAGTCCAGGAATTCCGTACTCAAGTATTCTCCTCCCCAATCGGATCGTAGGATTTTAATACTTTTTCCCGTCTGGTTCGCGACTTCATGCTTATATTCAATGAATTTCTCAAAAGTTTCAGACTTGTGTTTCATCAGGAACACATGTCCGTATCTTGAGAGATCATCAGTGAATGTAATGAATTATGAGGAACCATTCCTGGCATGTGTAGACATGGGACCGCATACATCACTATATATCAGTCCTAAGAGTTCTGTAACTCTTTCTCCGTGTCTAGTAAACGGAGTTTTGGTCATGTTGCCTTTGAGACATGACTGGCAAGTGTCATAAGACGAAAATTCGAACGGATTCAAATATCCATCCTTATGTAATTTAGCTAGTCGTGTCGCATTGATATGACCTAGTCTACAATGCCACAAGTAGGATTTGTTCATTTCTGAACTCTTCCTCTTCTGTGTGTTTTGTACGCTAAGAACTGTGGTTTGATTTAGAACGTATATGCTATTATTTAACGAGCCTGATCCAATCAACTTTTGATCCAGGAAAATGTTCATAACATTATCCTGTACTACAAAATTATATCCTTCTTTATTTAATAAAGAAACTGATATAAGATTGCATATCAGGGTCGGTATGTAATAGCATTCGTTCAGAATCAATGTATTACCAAATGGTAATACAAGGTGATATTCGCCAACTGCTTTGGCTGCAACATTTGCACAATTCCCTACTCTTACGGAATGATCACCCTCTCCCAGTTCTCTACCTTTCCTTAGCCCATGCAACATATTACATATATGGGATCCCGATCCGGTATCTAATACCCAGGACGTAGAGTGTACTGAGAAACAGTTCTCGTTGACTAACACACCCGAAGAAGATGCATCAACATTCTCATTCTTCGTTTGGGTGGCGTGGAAATCCGGATATTTTCCTACTTCCTTCTTGGACTTATAACAATTATAATTTGGAGCGGAACCAACGTTCCTCTGCTCAGCATAAAAAACGGGTTCGGTCAATACATCCATATTATTATCTTGATTAAGGCCTAACATGGTCGCTATCTGGAGAGAGAGAGAGAGAAGAAAAAACTTAGCGTATTCTCATGCAAAGATCAGATTGGTTATTTATCTTATCTAATCGATGTCTCCTATTGCTTTTCTCAAATTTTCCTTCAAACCTTAAAAAGAAAATTCAGCCAGGATTAATTGCATTCTACATTTTCGCTAACCGTTCAGCCAGGCCAGTGCTGGTACTTCTGAGGGAGGTTCCCCATGCTTTCGTACGGACCTAATTAAAATAAAGCTCATTTTCCCAGAGGCGTACCCTGTTGACACCTTTGTAGACACCTAATGAGTTAGCTAATTGTAAAGTACAAAACTCTCCCGGGAGCAACTTTTGCTCACAGTGGGTATCGGGATCCAACTATCTCATAGAAGGTATGCAATCTCATTGGAAATTCAACACTTGAAATTCCCGATAATGGTTTTTACCCCAAGCGTCCTATGACCTTGACGGAGGCCAAACTACCCATAGGGCGCTAGTCAAGTTCAACCCGTTCATTTCTTGATTGAATTAGACCCATCCGCACGACCCTTGACAGAGGCCAAACTATGCCGTATGAATACCCTAATCCAATTGCATCTCATGTTGCAGATAAGTACTAATCAGCTACCGTACACTACGCCTTGACGAAGGCTAAACTACCGTAGCATGAATACTAAAATAGCAGTTATCTGAAATGACGGAGGGCTACACAGGTTTTTAAGAAAACCATGAGCGTAATGAACTTGATATAGTTGTAGAAACAAGTGATTTTGAAAAGAAGTGTTTTTAGGCTTTTTACTAGTCTTTCTAAAGAGGTCACTCTCGGTGAAGGGATCTCGACTCTTTCCTTATCGAATAAGGTGCAGGATATTTCACAAATACCGCTATGCAAAACAAGAACTAAAAGAAGCAATAAAAAGACAAAACCGAGTGGGTTGTAGCATCTGCTAGCTTTTTCTAAAAAGGTCACTCCCGGTGAAGGGATCTCGGCTCTTTCCTCATCGAATGAGGTGCTGGATATTCTACAAGGAATACCACTATGCAAAACAAAAACTAGACCTACCCTTTTTGAAAATATTATTCTACAACATCTTTTAGGTTTCTTTCTTTTCATTAATCTCATTAATGAAGTCCCATCATTTAAAGCTTCCTAAGCATCACATAAAATGAAACGAAAATATAACGTACGCTTATGCCATCCGCATTCGCCACAATGTCCCGTTATGCACCGTTAGTTTACTTAACTAACGGCATACCGGGACGGGACTAGCGTGGGTGCAAAACATAAGCAATGTCTATTATATATCTCATATATAATATATAGCCATTCGTCTCAAATCCACAGTGATCACATCACAGAATATCAGCAGCAGAAGATAACATATGAAATATTGGATATACTAGGAATTCCGTGTTTTAATTTAAGCCAGTATAAAACATGGATTCCACGGCCGCGATGAATAGCCAAACCCACATCCCTAGACCCCTACGAGAGCAGCAAGCAACCCTACCAATTCTAGAGTTAGGAGACCCGGACTCGACTCCTCGAGATGGTCTCCCACTGGACTCTAAAACCCGGTTACATGTGCTCCCCTCCTTGGGTCTATCCTAATGCGGAAAAGTAAATAATATATAACAATGGTGATATCATCCTCAACCCGGAAGTGCCCCAATAAAAGAATATTACATACAATGAATTTTACATGAATGAAAATAAAAACTCTCATCTCACATAAAAACCCCGGCTATTCAAACACGAAGATCCAATATAATATATCACAACAACACATAACATCACATGTCATCAACGTAAGTAAACATGTGTATCATAATTGTCGTTGACATATAGCAACGAAAATGGTGACACCCCACATATTATACTTACGGTCGCAGAAAAGAAAATGTCAAACTACAACATTTGGAATCCACAATTACCATAGACATCATAAACCCAAAATATCACATACTTTGGATTTCATGCCTAACTCTATGAATTCCACATATTGTATCACATTCCAGAAAAATCTAGACGACGTTAAACATTCCGATCGAATCAACAAACACCCAAAATTTCCCAAAAAGCTTAACACTTGAGCGCAGTTTAAAAATACTCATCACATGCCACAGCTCCTATGAACCAGCCGTAGAAGGGTCAACCAATGTTTCACCTGTGGCACCGCTGAACTACCACAAACCCTAGGGTTTGGTGGCGATTCTGACGGTCACAGAATCGAGTTAGGGTTTCGTTCTTCTAGAGGGTCCACAGAATCGCTTGCATGATTTTCTGAAAGTTTTTAAACTCGGATAAAGTCCAACTCTTGGAAAATTTTCCGGCAAGGGTTAAAGTGGGTATTTGATATCCGTTCGAACTTTTTAACACCATCTAGACAACCAGAAAAACTGTTAGAATTACGACTACGAAACACTCTGAGTTGCCTTTGTAGAAAGTTAACATCACGTGCAAATTTAGAAAAAACAAACAACACCTGAAACACCAAGACCCAGAGACCAGAACAGAGTACAAATTTCAACCCTGAACTCCACATTCCAACCGAGCAGGCCGGATTTTTTGGCTCTGTGGCCGGCCAAATTCCGAGGGTTGGGGCTAAACTTTGTACCGTGTTCATGTTGCCTCTCATACAACATTCTGCAGTTGTTTACAAAAAATTTCGACGACTTTAAAATTTCGACCGAAACTGCACTTGTGTATTGGGTGTTTCGGAGTTGTTTCGGTTTCGTAATTCTACATACATCGTCTAAATCTCTAGCTTGGATCTGATACCACTATAGGATTACTAGGCACGATAGCAAGGTTTCGGGAGGCATCGTCCATACCAATTTCAAAAAATTTGTCGTACAAAACAATCCTAACCCTAGAATCTTAAACTAAAGAGTTAGACAATACAATGTGCAAACTACTTTACATCTAAGTGAGTAGGGATTACAACCTTTATAGTCCGGTCCTTCACTTCTTTAGCTCCTTGTAGTAGTCCCTTCAATCCAAGTTGTGATCTTGCGGACTCTCGAACGGCTCCACAAGAAGAAAGATGCATGCTTGCTTGAAGTCTTCAAAGCCGAAGATGATTTACGTCGAGGAGTCACAACCCCAAGAAACCCTCTTTACTAATGTGGGATTAGTGAAAATAACACCCTATACTAAAGTGCTAATCTAGTAGAGGATGATGAAATAGGATTTTTTCTCACTTTAGAATTACTTTTCTCACTCTTTTTCTTCTTCTCTCAAAAACCTAGAGAGCTCTCTCTTGCTCTTGATGAAGATGAAGCAAAATAAAAGATGAAAAAGAGAGTGGCAACCATGGGTGAGAAAATATTTAATATAACTCATGTAGAGACATAACCATAGGTTTAGATAATGGTTGGGTTAATAAATATATAGTGTAAGACTAAACTAGTGGACTAAGTCAATGGGTCTCCAAGCTTCATGAAGCTTCATGCCATGTGACAAATTTCCAACTAATAATTGAATTACTATAAATAAATAAACCCTACATTATCTTTATCATGGTGTAAGTCTCATACACCCATGTTACATGTATCATCAACCATGACACATAAATAAAACGCAATTAATATATATCACATATATATTATGTGTGCACATGTGAGAAAAAGAAATGCTTAAGCGAGCTAATATTAGTTAATGTAAATTAATATATCAAATATATAATTATATATTAAATCATTAAATCAACTCTTGATTTAATAATCCGGCTATACATAATATGACCGACTAATATTATTTGTATTAACTTATCGAATCAACACTTGATTCGATAACCCGGCTATATCTCATATAACCGACTGATACAGTATCGACTTATCGAATCAACACTTGATTCGATAACCCGGTTATATCTCATATAACCGATCGATACCTTATATCGCGAGAATAGAAAACGGTATCATATACTCGTATTAATCTCGGTCCCGCACATATCACATATGTGCTCCTACTTCGTTTTGCCTGAGCCACTGAAATCTCTATGTAGGATTCTAAAGACTCGTCAATACGCCGGCAGTAGGTGATGATCACATCAAGCACCCACAAGCCGTTAGCGGTACTAGATGGACGTAACGGCTACCCGGGTATTGAACGATCAGAAGATCAGCAAGCTAGCCCGCTCTAACTCCTGCAAAAGCCTGTCAGTAGCACTACCGTAAAGTCCAGTCTTTTCGTCTGATATGTCGCATATCTAGTCTAGGGGTGGTAAACGTCAGACCCTAATAACTGATAAGTCATGCCGATGTGAGGCTCATAACGGGTCGAGAAACTACTGATAACACTTATCAGTAAATCTCTATAGCGGCCCTGGCCAGGGACTTATCGTTATGGCCAATCAAGCACAGCGCAACATCAACCCCCAATATCGGGAGAGACGAATCCTTCCTATTGCTCATTGCCTCTATGTGATTCGGGAATGTACCCAAAAGCCACCGTTTTGCACGTTCTCATGAACGCGGTAAGGTGGAAATCAAAGCACAGTAGGAATCACACAAAACTCTGTGACGATCTCGGGTCTACAGACTAAGTTGTACCAGTGTCATCGGAGAACTGCTATCTGACGATTGGTATAATACCAACTAGGAGTTCTCGCCGAGTCCGTTCAGTGTACCCAGTCTCCACTGAGCACCCGCATACCATCTTTGATTTCAAACACCAATGGATGTTGGATGATCCACCGCCCATCATATGGGTCAAGATGCGTATATGCTAGTCTACTCCGGAATATCGATGCCCTGTCTTGATACACCCTCGACTAAGAACAATTTTAGGGTATACTTGTGGACTACCCTTGGCCCCACTAGTATGATCTCCATCATAGTCCTGGTAGTCAAGTACACAACCTAAGGGCTTTATCATCATGTGAGAGCAAGACAACATCATATATACAAGTCAACATGTTAAGATAAAGAGCAACCAGATAGCATACTATCATGTCGAGCAAGAAATTCCTCGCAATATATATCGAAGCATCCACTATAATATACATCACATGTACAATAATGGCCTCTGGGGCATACATATAACTAACACGGTGATATAGCCAGTTTATTTACTGCTACTTCTAGATCTAGACCTAGCATTCCGGAATAGTTCCACACGAAACAATCTTTATATTGCATGAGTACATCTTTTAAAGTGGTCACCTTCTTTTCAGATAGCAGCTCACTGACGAATGTCGGCCTCAGATCATTTTCCGTCCCTAGGTCAATTCTTCTTAGGTAGTCCGCCATAGTGTGTATTTCATCCTCTAGCTCTTTTGGTGCTGGTGGAAACTCTGAGATCACTTCCTCCTCGTCCTCATTTACGAAGCACTTGAAGAAGTCATCCATATTCTCGTGCTCTCCCTCCTTTGAGAGTGTTACCATGTAGCAAGTATGAGCTCGCTTCGATTCTTGGTGTTGAGATGGTCCTACCTTCACGATATAGGTTCCCCTTGGCTCATGCTTTTGCAGTGAGGTCACCCTCTAGCTGTCGAATAAAGTGAACCTGTCCTGTTGATATTGGTCTTCGACCCAGTCTTTAAAGGTGAAGCAGTCTTCAAGGGGATGCCCTATTTCTCTATGATAGGAGAAATAATCCGGGTGATGTTCCTCATTTATTTATTCGGGGTACCGAGGCTCCGGGAGCATCATCATTTGATGCTTCTGTTTCCTTATTAAAAAAGAAGAAGAAGAAAAGAAGATGAGAGAAAGAAAGGGGAAGCTTCTCACTAAATAATCTCTACGTGTTAAACACGTGAGCGCCTGTATGCAAAGCATATAGGCGCTGCAATTAAACTACAAATAGGCTAAACAAAGCCCCACATGTTAAACACATGAGCGCCTATAAATAGGCACTGCAATTAAACTATAGATAGACTAAACAAAGCCTCACGTGTTAAACACGTGAGTGCCTATATGCAAAACATATAAACGCCGCAATCAAATAATAGATAGGCTAAACAAAGCCTCACGTGTTAAACACGTGAGTTTCTATATGCAAAACATATAGGCGCTACAATTAAACTACAGATAGGCTAAACCAAGCCTCACGTGTTAAACACGTGAGCGCCTATATGCAAAGCATATAGGCGCTCCAATTAAACTACGGATAGGCTAAAACAAATCCTCACAAGCTAAACACGTGAGGACACCTCCTTAGAATTAAATTCTACTTAATGAACCATGGGATCAAGGATCCAACGGTGATTAAACATAGAATTAAATTCTATTGGGAAGAATATTTTCTGTAAGACAGAGAATTAATGGATCAAAGATCCAAAATATTTTCTATATCTTTCTAAACAGAGAAAGATTATACTCTGTTAAATTAAACACCCTCGGATTTAAAATCCAATAGAGATTAAAATGTCAACGCTCGATAGAATTTTATTCTATATATGGGAGAATATCCCCAATCTTGTTAAAAACAAGAACAATATCTTCTGTAAAACAGAAGTCCTTGGATCAAAGATCCAACGGTGGATAAAATTCCCTAAATCAATTCTGAGACCAATTAAATCAATTGGGATCTCTCAATGAGAGATTTTCTCAGAATTAAACAAACTTCTTTCCACTATATAAAGAACACGAGACTTCAAATCTCAAAAGAGAAAAAAGAGGAGGGGACACAAGAAGAAAGACGCAGAGAGAGAGAGAGAGAGAGAGAGAGAGAGAGAACTCCCCAGAGGCTTAAAAAACAAGAATATATAGTGAGCTTTGGAGGACCAGGAGAATTTAATTCTCAAAAGAAAGTCTTGCTTTCTTGAAACATTAGGTAAAAAGAAAAACACTTTTCATTTGCCTCTATAAGGGTTTAACCCTTCATGCAGGAACTTAGTTCTTCCTCTGGTTGAGATCTGAAGAAGCAGATCTCCCCACAAGTTGAGAATTTAATTCTCATCAGGGAGATTCTGTCATGCAGATTCAAAAAATCTAGGGGAAAGAATTGAGTTCAAAAAAGTTGATTCTTACAAAACACATGGAAATTTAATTCCTATGAAAACTAGGGTTTAACCCTATAAAAAGAATTTAATTATTATAAAACAAGAGACATGAGATCCTCCAAATCCTAGGGTTATTAATATGAGATCAAAATCTCCAAATACCCAGAAGGAAAGACTGATGATTCATTAGCGTTTAAACACTATAATGAGGACCGCACGTATTTCCCACGCGAGCGCTTAAAAGAAGAATAAGGAGTGCCTCCTAGGGCAATCACGTGTTTTGCATGCGATCTCCAATCAAGTGCTTAGTACTTAAATAAAAAAGGAGGGGATAAAATCCAAAAGGCAGTACGCAACTTTGGGGCGCCTCACGTGTTCACACGTGAGCGCCACAAGAACCAAGTGCTTAGCACCTATACGTAAAAAAGGGAATAAAACCCAAAGAACAACGCCCACTTCGGGACGCCTCACATAATTCACACGTGAGCGCCTCCAAAGTTCATTGTTTAACACTGGTCCAATACTTCACACGGAATACACGTGAGTACTACATTTACCAGTGCTTAGCACTACAGGGGTAAATATAGAGACCCGAACCTATTCACAAATTGGCTAAGTCTTCCCGAGGTTAAAACTTCTTTGATCTCCAAATCGACCGAGCCTCTATGCTCATGTTTTCCCAAATTGATTTTAGTCCCAAATATGACTATTAATCTTCCAACTGATGATATCCAAAACGATACTCATCCCACATTCACCCAAGGAAATCTTAGTCTCAAACATGACTAACATTTCTTAGGTCTACAGCAGCACCAACTTTCCCCTCAACTATGGGATATGGTTTATGGGTACATCTCTCCACACCTTTAATATATGTCGTTGTAATTCCTCAACGTCTTCAGAGAGGTGGCGGGTCCCAACAACCAACAATTTTTTGTTGCACTTCCAAACTGACGTGCACACCTCAAATCAAATCACACCACAAACTGAGTGCATCCCAAATCATCGTCGTTCATCCCGTCATGTAACAAATACACGTGCGCGTAAGATGTTGATCAATGAACCGAGACGTCCTTAAACTAAAATCTCACATCCAAAATGATGATCAACGGACCGAGACGTCCTTAAACTAAAATCCCACCTCCAAAATGGTGATCTACAGACCGAGATGTCCTCAAACTAGAACTTTATAACATTTCAGAAAAATAAAATATTATTTTTGGGAATTTCTATAATTTAATAATAAATATTATGAATATTTTAATACGCGGTATAATTAAATACCGATAAATCGGAAAATATTTGGAAAATTATAAAAATTACTGAAATGAGGGTACTTTATGTGATTTATGCAAATTATAAATTTTTATAATTAATTATATACAATTTTAATGCTAATCGCGATTAAATATTGCTAATCTTGCGTTAATCCGGATTTGTGTACATGACATGCACCATGTCATATTACACTTTTGTTACATTTTCTACATGGCTTTTCTTTATTTTTATGCATGGTTTTGTTTTAAAAGAGAGAAGAAAAGGAAAAGAAAAGAAAAGAAAAAGAAAATGATTAAACAATGAGGGATGGGCAAGAGAGAGAGAGAGAGGTGAGGGTCAACCTTGGACCATGGCTTCTTCCCCTTCATTATTTCCTTCTTCATTTTTCCTCTCCCCTCTCTTCATGGCTGCCCACCTCCTTCCTCCCTCCTCTACACCCTCGAAACACCACTAAAAACTCATCAAAACTTCATCTCCGCTTCACTAAAAGTATGCACAAGCTCACTAGATACACTTTGGACCAAGAAAAATCGGATTTTGAGCACTCGGGGCAACTCAAGAAAATTATTGAGTTGCCAAATGAGGTAATTTCATCACTATTAGAGTAGTATTACATTTCATTAGCTTCTATTGTTAGATTGGAATCAATATATCGAGGTTTAGAGAACTTTGAAAATTTCCAAGTTAGGGTTTTAAGGTAATCTTGAGTTGTGAAGTGTAATTGAGGTTAATAGTGACCTTAAACCCATGTAGGGATTGTATATTGGACTGAAACCATAGAGTAAACCCCTAATTCCCAAACCTAGAAACCCCGATATCGGGAAATTGTGGAAATTTGAGGTGTATTTGGAGATCTGCTAACACTCGGGTGACCTGAAAATTATTTAGCGAAGACTGAGAGATGTGTAGGCGACCTGGAAGCTACCCTAGAGACCCGAGCACCAAATCCCTCCTCATGGCCGCAGATTTAACCCTAGGAGGCGCAATTTTCGACGTGGATTATTTGGATAGGCCCCAGGTTTGGTCCATGGCTCCAATTGCAGTAAATAAGACATCCCCTATATGCAAAATGTCCCAATTGCCACCCGAGGCAAATCTGGAAGTGTTTTCGAAGTTTCTGAATTCGTTTTGTGGCTTTTTATGAATTTGGATTTGGTATTTGATATTGTGTTTCCGTCGTGTGGCGTTTGAACATCAACGACTAGGGTTATTGGTCGTATTTTGCATGCGAGGATATAGGTTCTAACCTATAAGCGATTCGCATGCCGTTTTGGTTTTCGTGCATGAATTCTATTTACGATGCTATATGTGATATGTAAGTACCCCCACGTGGACTTTGAGACGACGAGGATAAGCGTGGCGTCATCGACTCCAGCAAGCGTGGATCAAGTGAGTAGATATATATCTACAGGGGAAATCGGGTTGATGGCGTATAGCACCCCCGTAGTTCGTAGTGTAGTATACGAATACGTATACATATATATAATTATGTTTATTGTGAGACTGGATGATTATCTAGATGCTGGAGATAGTGCCCTCAGAGTCAATTATTGGATCGCAGGTACGTGATTGCAATGATTGCGGAGGACCTATACCGGTAGGACAGTCTTACTCGAGATGATAGTATGCTATCTGGTTTTCCTTTATCAGTCGTGTACATGTTCAGGTGACTGATTACATGTTACACTTTGATAGAGCCCTTAGGATCTTGCTTTACTACCAACAGTATGATGGCGATCATATACGTGAGAGTTGGGTAGTTTATATGCATATCCTTAATTGTGGTCCCTAGTCGTAGGAGTTTCGAGACAGGGCATCGATACTCCGGAGTAGACTAGTGTATACAGTCGAGACCCCGACGAGGGGCGGTGGCCGGTCTCACAAAGCCACTGGTGTCAGTTGGATCACCTAAGATGTATACAGGTGCTCATTGGGTTATGAGTACACCGGACAGGACTCGCCGGGAATCTGCTAGTTGGTATTATACATATCATCAGATAGCAGTTCCCTGGTGACATGTGTACAGGTTAGTTCATCGACCTGAGGTCGTCATTTGTCTCGTGTGAGTTCCCACTGTGCTTTGATTTCTACCCTACCACGGCTCAAAGGAGTCGTGCAAACAGGTAGTTTTTGGGTACAGTCCCGAGCCATATGGAGGCACGTGAGTAGATCGGCAGGGGATTCGTCTCTCCCGGTATTGGGGGCGAGATCGTGCTGTGTCTAGGAGAGCCATTACACAAAGCCCACGGCCGTGGCAGGAGATTTACTGGTAGGTACTCCAGTAGTATCTCAGGGTGTTATTGGGCTACACTCCGACACGACTTATACTGCTATTGGGGGTCTGACGTTACTAGCCCCCTAGGCAGATATGCGATACTCATTAACGAACGGACCGGACTGTATATACATTGTCACTGTTAGGCTCAGTAGGGTTTCCGGATGAGTTCGCTCATCGGCCTCTCTTGAGGTCAGTCCATGCGCAGCCGTTACGCACAGCTAGTGCCACTGACAGCTTGTGGTTAAACCCACTGCCAGGGTACTGACGAGTCATTAGAGTCCCCCACAGATAGTTTCCCAAGTTCGGGCGAAACGTTGTAGAGGCCGTATGGTTTTATGGCAGGGTATGGAGAATGCACGTGCGTTTACGCACGTGTCGGTTTTCGGACAGACGATACTGGTCGGCTTTCGTTTAAGCCGGATTCGAGTATTATATTGAGTAGATATAATATTTTTGTCTCAGTTGCATTTGTATTCGGTCGTAATACAAATGCGGGTATATTTATACAGTTACGGGTTGTCCTGAAATTCGTTTCAGGATCACTTTTGGAAATTGTCAGTTTCCAGTTTTCTATCAGCCGTCTTTTAACATTCGGTTAAAAACGGATTTATCTTTTCTTGGATAAGGATGAGTCGTGTTTTTAGAAGGTTCTAGAGAGGGTGAGGTGGCTAATGAGTCATCTTGACATTAATGACTTGATGATGTGTTATAATGACTCATGCTTTAAGCTTTAATGTTCTTGTTTACTTAAGGATATTTCTTCGTGATCTTTTCTCTTATGGTTACCCTCTCATTGCTCCTACCCTCACCTCCCTCTTGGTTTAAAAGTGGCTGGCCACCATTGTGTGAGAGAGAGAGAGAGATTGATTTCATTTTTGGTAGAAAAGACTATAGTTTTAGGGTGCATGGAAATTTCATAGCCTCTTTCATTCCATCACCCGATTCGAGTGGCAACTTCATTAACAGATCGTCCACGGTTTTGGACGAAGTGAGACAAAGTAATCTACTCATATTCTACATCATTCTTGGTCGTCTCTTTTAGCAAACTTGACGACCGAGTTGCCTCGAGTCAGAGGCGGGAGCCCGTTTAAAGAATCGTTGACGTGGTGCCACCTGGATGAGCAGATCGGAGATCGAAGAGATCGGAGCAGCCGCAACGGAGCATAGGATGATGGTTGAAGAACGAAGCACTCGGATCGTTCGGTATAACCTTTCTACACTCTTTACAGTTTGTTAGTTTAGCAATAATGGCAGATCCGGGTTATAGTATACGATAGCGCCAGTTAAAAAGTTTTTGTTCCGCATTTGGCGTCTGTAGACGGCCGGGGCGCTACCGTAGACTTACAGTGGTATCAGAGCCTCTCCATTATTCTATACTAACTTATGCTAACGCGTTTAAAATATCGATCGAACCGGAAATCAAAAACTGCAAAATTCAAGTTCACAGTTTCTGTCGATTTTTTAAGGGTTCCAAAAATTATTCTACATATCACAGAAATCTGTGCAGGGTTTTCTAAGCACACTGTGAAAATTTGGGCAAGTGATCTCTCAAGATTGCAGCGGAATCGCGGCCAAACCCTTGGTTTGGCCGCGCATCCGCGGCCATTCTATGGGATCAGTGCACCAAATTTGCACAGTGTCTTCTCTGTTGGAATTTGGGGATTTTGGTATATATCTTTTGGGCCCAGATTTTGTAACTGTTCAACAGATGTTCGTGGGGCCCACTTCGTGATATTTAGTCGATCGAAATTTAAACATGTTAGTTTACAGTACTTGCTTTATATCTCCGACCGGGAATGTCATTTGATTGGTAAACCGCGTCTGATTGCTATAGTTCTTTTAGACGGGTTTGCGAACGTGGCATTCGCGTTGATGTTCTGTGTTGTGCTGTGATGTTGCGGATTTGTCGTGGTGGATAGCAGGGTGCAATAATAGTGCAGTTTGGTTTTATTTGTTCATTTGATATTGCGGGGCGAGCGTCCAACATGTGGACTGCCGTCACTGCCTGTTGTATAATATTCTTTTGGGGCACGACCAGGTTGCGGTCGATGTACCTGTTGTACTATTTTTCATTACTGTACTAGGTTTTGCCCCGCGACGGAGTGCATGGATAGCCGGGTTCTGGGGGGCAACGGGTCCGCATCTCATGGCTTTGAGAGGCAGAGGGGCCTTACTCTAAAATTGGCAGACTATTCGCCGCACTCGTAGGGGGTACAGGTTGACCCAAGGAGGGGTGCCCAAGATTACCGGATTCCGTGAAGTGCTGGGTGGTCCATTCACTTTGCTATAGGGGCTGCCTCGCTTCAGGTTTTGGCGGGTAACTTGCCGCACCCGTAGGGGTCTAGGTTTCATTGCACAGGCTATCCACACGACCAGAGGAACGTCGGGTTTCAGCAGCGGCTCTGTGAAACCCGGGGATCCCAGATTATCTGTATTTTTCTGTGATGCTTATTACTTTTCTGTAATGTTGCATATTATCACGCCTGGAGCGATTATTGTATATTGGCTTATATACTATTAGATGTTGTATATTTTTTGCACCCGCGCTAGTCCAGTCCCCGCTCTGTCGTTAGTTAAGTAACCTAACGGATGATGACGGGACCCAGTGACGAATGCGGATGGCATATACGTACATTTTATTTTCGTTCTTTTCTGGTGTGATTGATTGATAGGACTGCGTTGATTCTGATCAATGCAAAGGAAAACAAACCTCTTTGGCAGTTGTTGGAACAAATTTAAAAAGTGTTATTGCAAAGACGTTTCCTTTTGTTTTGCATAGCGGTATTCAGTGGAATATCCTGCACCTCATTCGACGGGGCAAGGGCCGATATCCCTTCACCGGGACTGACCCCTTGGGCAGAAGTTTACGTCAGGGTAATAACTTCACTATAGTCGATTACAAGTTGCTTTGCATCGCGGTATTCAGTGGAATATCCTGCACCTCATTCCACGAGGAAAGAGCCGAGATCCCTTCACCGGGAGTGACCTCTTTAGTAAAAGGTTTTCGCCACTATATTTTAAAAAGCTATCAGGTTCCTTCAGCGATATCAAGTTCACTACGTTAAAGCTTTTTTCGCCAAAAACCAGTCGTAGCCCTCCGTCGTTTCTTATGGATGGTCAGTAGTATTCAAGCTATGTTTGTTGGCTTTCGTCAAGGCATAGTGTTTGGTAGCTGCTGGGTATTCATTTGTTGCATAGATAGATGAGTTGGTTTGGGACAGTCGTATTACCTTGTTGGCTTTCGTCAAGGGTATGTACGGGTGGGTTCAAATTAACAAGATAATGACGGGCAGAACTTGACATGTGACTTATGATTTGTTGACTTTCGCCAAGGTCATAAGAGCATGGGGCAAAAATGATATCGGGAGTTTCTAAAGAAAATGAAACTTGCCAAGTGCGCGCATACCTTCTGGAGTATGAGTAACGTGGATGCATTCCATCACATTATCATGCGATGAGAGTTGGATCCCAATTCCCACTGATGAGTTGGTTTACTCTTCGGGTGATCCCGATTGATTTTTCTTTCAGGTTTGGAGGAGAATTTGACAGGACAGTGGGAGGTTTCCGGATTAGATAAAGTAATAACCATTCTGATCTAGGTTAGAGTGCACGCAGAGTGTTTATTTTCTCTATCTCTTTGGCAGCGACCTTTGACCGACCCTAGACAATGACTCAATAACCAAGTAGACCGAACCTTCTTAAAATACTGGCTTTTGGATTGTCCGAGTTGCATAAGTCATTGCCACTCCTTCTTTTACCCTTTGCATTTCTCAGAACACCCCGTATTACTACGGACATCCACTTCCATTGGATAGATCCATCGTATGGTTATATACGAACTCGGAGGGACTTCTTCGAGGATGGATCAAGGTTCAGGAGAAATAGAATTGGTTTATTCAGTTGTCTTTTATTATCACCTTCTCTCAGGTTGCGAGGGCTCCTTGGTTTAGGAGAGTACACCTATTACGCTTATTGGATAGTCTTATTCCAAACCATAGGCAGGTGCTGAAAGGTAGGGAATGAAGAAAACCAATTAGCCTAAGTAGGGTGTACAGAAGGTAATATGTAAAGACAAAATAAAGGGATTAGAAAGAGGGCAAAGTAAATTGCGACTGTTATCATTCACGACCAAAACCGCGTACTTCATCGCCACTCCTATTTCACCTTTAAAAGAATAAGGTATTATTCAGTTGTCTTTTATCATCACCTTCTCTCGAGATGCGAGTACTCCTTGGTTTAGGAGGGTACACCTATTATGCTTACTGGATAGTCTTCTTCCAAACCTTAGGCTGGTGCCGAACGGTAGGGAAGGAAGAAAACTATTTAGCCTAACGATGGTGTACAGAAGGTAACGACGAAAGACAAATAAAGGGATTTGGAAAGATGGCAATAAAATATATGGTTGAAGTCATGAATTGGATTATGGAAGAGGCATTACTAGGAATACCAGGATACCCCTACGAAACATTTTCATGTTTTAGTGCATTGTTAAACGAAAACTGTTTTCCCGATTAGATACTTACTCCAAGGGTATGTATTTACCAGGTTTCATTCTCATATCTGTATGGTTTTTCAGATGATGAGTGGGAGTAAGTTATTGGGAATTAGGTAATTATCCTCATTATATCAGAATTCGTTGTAATTGGTGATATTTGAGGAAATTGCCAGGGTACAGTTTTCCACCTACGACGCACAGGTTTTGAGTTGTTCAAACTCAGCGGACTTATACAAAGTATTGTATGTTGTCCAAGTGTCCATCAGGACAAAGGGGTAGGTCCTCGTACTATGTTCTGTTTACTTATAACTTCTCTAGTTTTAGACAAGTGTTTCGTAGAAATACAAGGTCTTAGTTTTGAGAATTTGTGGGTATAAGAATAAAGTAGAGAACCAGATGTCACAAGTATCGGGATTCTTCAAAGAGATCGAAGATGTAGATTCTTGTGATTGGTATTCAGATGATAGTAATGATTTTGAGAAACTTGTTTCTCTTTCAGGTTACTCATAATTGGAAGGATTCCTAAGTTGAGTAATGCTGATTAGCCTCTTTCCATTAAGATGATATGCACTGGAGACAGTTGCATGATTGAATATGGTTCCAATTAAATTAGTGCCAAAGTTTCTATATTGGATATAGAATGGTTCATATCTTAACGATGTTAAGGTACGGGGAGTTGTCCAGCTTATGCTTAAAACCAGACACTGGATAACTCAGGACACGTTTCTGTAATGGCTGTTTGTGGGTTGACCCTGGCTATGACGAGGGTTGATATTCTACCATTTGGAAGATCAATAGTGATATTGTTCTTGACTCGCCACAGTTTTAGTAAAATGGATTTTTTCAGAAATCAGTAGTGGGAGTATGGTAGAACTGGAAGTAATTCCAGAACCGCGAACGATTACGGAAAATTTAATAGGACCTATATATTCAATCAGGTTTGACATTCCATTAGCCACTCCGCAAATATGAAGGGTAACCTCAGACACCCGAGAAATACTTCGGTAGCCTCAAGGACAGTGACGCGGAGGTTCTTATCTACCCAGACTTGACACTACTATTGTTCCAGGCTATGAGACCCGGTAGGAGGGTTGTCGTAGTCAGTGGGAGCAGCGGAAGTATAGTGGGCAAGTAGCTTATGTCTATTTATAGACTAGAGCAGTTATAGCGGAGATAGATCATCTATTTTTGATGTTACAGTCATGGGTTTGACTTCATCAGAATAGGGGATGGATCTGTTAAGAAGGTAGTAGGGTGTGATGTCATAGTATCTGGATGACATACACAGAGTAGGAAGTAAAATTCCTATACTACGATCGGTTGTACTCTGGTCGTCACACAGTTGTTTCTCCAGACAGGATATGGATATAATATTTGACATTCTGGTTTCTAGATCTATGGTTTTAGATCTGGATTTGGGTAGTTTTCCAATGTGGGTACTTTGACAGTATTCTAATGGTTTTTTAGAATAGATGACTCCTGGCATGGTGGTGTACCTGCAGGTGATGGAGTCACCCTCTCTAAAGGTGTCTTACAGACTAAAGGGGAGAGGGATCGGCATGATTGGCAGATCACTTGCTTAGGCAATTGAGTCAATCATGAGATGTCAAGTACCACACCAGATGTTGTTTTTGCACTTGATACGATAAGTTTGTATTAATCCAATCCTGGAGAAACATAAGGAAGCAGTTTTAGAACATAAGTACATGTTCTACGGATTTGATGACGGCAGCCTCCTTCGGGAGATGGTTATCATTCCAAGCTTCAAAGGTGACATAGTTGACAGAGTGATTGTCAGAGTTATAGTTTTTCCTCTAATGAGGGACAGTATTATGGACAGGTGGTCCAAGAGGATACTGTGGGAGGCTTGGTGCTGGATACTGATTAGGTTCAGTGATCGATACAGTGTAAGAAGTTTGGATTTAGAGTTCATTTATGAACTAGGTCCCATCAGATATCCAGACATATTCTAAGACAGGTATTACTCGATTCGGGAGATGGCTTTCTCCGTGAACTTGAGATTAAGAGAGATATAGAAAGAAACTTCTAGGCGGATCCACTCACTAAGGCTATTTCTCGAACACAATAGTTTTACAAACGAGCTTTGTGAAACTGATTAGTAGAGGAGTTGGATGTTCGGTTTCACACGGGCTGTGAGTAGTCGACATCGCAATAATTAGCCTTGAGTGCAAGTGGGAGATTGTTGGAGATAGTGCCCTCAGAGTCAATTATTGGATCGCAGATACGTGATTGCAATGATTGCGGAGGACCTATACCGGTAGGACAGTCTTACTCGAGATGATAGTATGCTATCTGGTTTGCCTTTATCAGTCGTGTACATGTTCAGGTGACTGATTACATGTTACACTTTGATAGAGCCCTTAGGATCTTGCTTTACTACCAACAGTATGATGGCGATCATATACGTGAGAGTTGGGTAGTTTATATGCATATCCTTAATTGTGGTCCCTAGTCGTGGGAGTTTCGAGACAGGGCATCGATACTCCGGAGTAGACTAGTGTATACAGTCGAGACCCCGACGAGGGGTGGTGGCCGGTCTCACAAAACCACTGGTGTCAGTTGGATCACCTAAGATGTATACAGGTGCTCATTGGGTTATGAGTACACCGGATAGGACTCGCCGGGAATCTGCTAGTTGGTATTATACATATCGTCAGATAGTAGTTCCCTGGTGACATGTGTACAGGTTAGTTCATCGACCTGAGGTCGTCATTTGTCTCGTGTGAGTTCCCACTGTGCTTTGATTTCTATCCTACCACGGCTCAAAGGAGTCGTGCAAACAGGTAGTTTTTGGGTACAGTCCCGAGCCACATGGAGGCACGTGAGCGGATCGACAGGGGATTCGTCTCTCCCGGTATTGGGGGCGAGATCGTGCTGTGTCTAGGAGAGCCATTACACAAAGCCTACGGCCGTGGCAGGAGATTTACTGGTAGGTACTCCAGTAGTATCTCAGGGTGTTATTGGGCTACACTCCGACATGACTTATACTGCTATTGGGGGTCTGACGTTACTAGCCCCCTAGGCAGATATGCGATAGTCATTAACGAACGGACCGGACTGTATATACATTGTCACTGTTAGGCTTAGTAGGGTTTCCAGATGAGTTCGCTCATCGACCTCCCTTGAGGTCAGTCCATGGGCAGCCGTTTCGTACAGCTAATGCCACTGACAGCTTGTGGTTAAACCCACTGCCAGGGTACTGACGAGTCATTAGAGTCCCCCACAGACAGTTTCCCAAGTTCGGGCGAAACGTTGTAGAGCCCGTATGGTTTTATGGCAGGGTTCGGAGAATGCACGTGCGTTTACGCACGTGTCGGTTTTCGGACAGACGATACTGGTCGGCTTTGGTTTAAGCCGGATTCGAGTATTGTATTGAGTAAATATAATATCTTTGTCTCAGTTGCATTTGTATTCGGTCGTAATACAAATGCGGGTATATTTATACAGTTACGGGGTTGTCCTGAAATTCGTTTCAGGATCAGTTTTGGAAGTTGCCAGTTTCCAGTTTTCTATCAGCCGTCTTTTAACATTCGGTTAAAGACGGATTTATCTTTTCTTGGATAAGGATGAGTCGTGTTTCCAGAAGGTTCTAGAGAGGGTGAGGTGGCTAATGAGTCATCTTGACATTAATTGGTGCATTAATGACTTGATGATGTGTTATAATGACTCATGCTTTAAGCTTTAATGTTCTTGTTTACTTAAGGATATTTCTTCATGATCTTTTCTCTTATGGTTACCCTCTCATTTCTCCTACCCTCACCTCCCTCTTGGTTTAAAAGTGGCCGGCCACCATTGTGTGTGTGAGAGAGATTGATTTCATTTTTGGTAGAAAAGACTATAGTTTTAGGGTGCATGGAAATTTCATAGCCTCTTTCATTCCATCACCCGATTCGAGTGGCAACTTCATTAACCGATCGTCCACGGTTTTGGACGAAGTGAGACAAAGTAATCTACTCATATTCTACATCATTCTTGGTCATCTCTTTTAGCAAACTTGACGACCGAGTTACCTCGAGTCAGAGGCGGGAGCCCGTTTAAAGAATCGTTGACGTGGTGCCACCTGGACGAGCAGATCAGAGATCGACGAGATCGAAGCAGCCGCAACGGAGCATGGGATGATGGTTGAAGAACGAAGGACTCGGATCATTCGGTATAACCTTTTTACACTCTTTACAGTTGTTTAGTTTAGCAATAATGGCAGATCCGGGTTATAGTATACGATAGCGCAAGTTAAAAAGTTTTTGTTCCGCATTTGGCGTCTGTAGACGGCCGGGGCGCTACCGTAGACTTACAGTAGATACATCTTAGGAGATCATGGATTAAATTATAGTATAGTTGGATGATAGTGCCATTAGTTAGTGTTAGTCGCGAACCCTAGAATAAGGATTACACCCACACGCACACTCACACACACTTACATTGTTTTACTTGTGCGTATATGGGGACACACACACACACACACATAGATATATATACACATATAGGTTTGAGAATATGTATATATATATATATATGTATATATATATATATATATATATATATGTATACATATACTTGGATATGAGGATAGTACATGGTATTTGGAGATGATTCGATGAGATTGGGCATGAGGCCATGAGATCGGTGATATGACATTGTTCATATTATGAGATACGACACGATTAGTATAGCGGGTCCTTAGGCGATATGTTTTCATACACACGCACATATATATGTAGATGGTATCAGTATGTACTAGACTTAGATCAGTACCCCTAATACAGGATATGATGATAAGGATACCAGATGAATAATGAGATAAATGTGATATTTGACCCGTACGCAGATTTGGGATGTCGTATGATGGATTTACCGTACGAGCTATATTGATGATAGATTCGCACTCTTGACTCGAGGATGTCATATTATATAGTGTATCTTATGGGATACTATTGAGGCGGGATCACCGACGATTATATATATATATATATATATATATTGACTCAGCTTAGGTGTCTTTCCTTACCCCTTTTCGGTTAGTCTGTTAGTTAGTCCTGTAGTTACTTGTAGATGTTAGACTAGACTTGATTCATACCTATTTCAAAACTAACAAATGGTGAGTGTTTTAAAGACAGGACAAGGGATTCTACAGATATTTCAAAGGATGTACCTTTTCTTAAAAACACCGTAGCCCTATTTTCTAACACCACGATTTGTGTTATTTCAAATGGCAAAACTGTATGATTTATATATAATAATGTTTATTTCCTTATTGCTGCATTTACTATTCATTTGCCCTTTATGCTGTTATTCGCATTGCATTGCATACTTATATGTAATTTCATTAGTAATGATGAAACATGTCGTTAGGACACCAGCACCATTACCGATGATGCGTATGCTCCACGTACACTCGTTTGCCGGCTTACACACATCTTCCTCGGAAATTGCTATGTGACGTACATTTTAGAGAATATTATTTCTTTGATATAGCTTGCTAGCTGGTAGTTCGTAGATGTTATTGTCTCATATGCTAGTTCATTATTGCATTCATTGCTTGATATTTCATGCATATTTATATATTCATTAGTCATGCAATATTATAAGGGCCAGTCCGGATTACCGGAGCCCAGTATTCATTATTATTGACTATTCAGTTTTGTATTTTGGATTTTCATGAGATTTCTGGATTTGGAGAAACCTCAAGGATTTTATAAACTGATTATCATTTTAAAATGAAAGTTGCGATTTTCTCATGATATGATTTGAGATACGTCCACCATGAGTTTTCTCGGCTCTTGAGCGATATCATACACCTGATTCGAGGAGGAGGTAGAACCATCTGTAGGTGCATGGTGGACCCGGTGCGGTACCCCGGGGCGAGAAGGTCACAGATGATAGCGTTGAGCCTGAGACAGGGGAGCACTACTGACCGGTGATTTTATTGTGATACGCCGGATATCCGGAGGATACCGACATGGTCTTGAGATTTATGATACAGGCCAGTCCGGATAGCCGGAGCCTGAGATATTGAGATTTGATGATACAAGCCAGTATGGATAGCCGGAGCCTGAGATTTAAGATATATTTTGTCTCGATACTTGACACTAATTTCTGATTTCATTGATGATACACAAACTTATAAATACAGAAATCTCACTAAATTAAGAAAACAGTATTCTCATACATGATGCATTCTGTTTTCATTATATTGCACTCATACCTCATGTTTATGATATATTGCTACCTGATGCACTGACACGAGCACATGGGATTACACTTATGCATAGATGTACCCATGCCATTATTATATGCTTCAGGCCATATTATTATTTGAGGATATTACTGATCGTATGACCTAGGATTGAATCATACACACGATTTTTGCTCTGTGATATTTTCGACTCACGAGTTGGCAACTCACCCCCCCATTGTGCCACAGTTTCTTGCAGGTTTTGCCGTACAGGTTTCGTTGCGGTTTTGCTGGCACACTGCTTCTTTCCGGGTGATTGCTTTGGTAGGTGGGTTCACTTGCATCGTGACCACCATTGTACCTTATTTATATTCAGTTGTATCTTGTAACTCCATCAACCATCAGACTTAGAAAACCAGTTGTGTATTCTTTCGACCTTAGAGTCGCACATTGTATTATTATGGTTTTCTTGATGATTTGAGTTTCCTTTTGAGTTTTGATCCTCGTGTTGGATATAGTGCCCTCAAAGTCAATGATTGGATCGCAGGCATGCGATTGCAATGATTGAAGGAGGACCTATACCGATATGACTGTCTTACTCGAGATGATAGTATGCTATCTGGTTTGTCTTTATCATCGTATACATACTTTAGTTCGCTATTGCATGATGATAGAGCCTATAGGATTCTTGCTTGACTGCCAGCAGTATGATGGCGATCATATACGTGGGAGCTGGGGTCTATAAGCACATCCTTAAAGTGTCCCTAGTCGTGGGAGTTTCGAGACAGGGCATCGATACTCCAGAGTAGACTAGTGTATACAGTCGAGACCCCAACGAAGGGCGGTGGCCGGTCTCACAAGCCATTGGTGTCAGTTGGATCACCTAAGATATATACAGGTGCTCATTGGGTTATGAGTACACCGGAAAGGACTCGCCGGGAACATGCTAGTTGGTATTATACATATCGTCAGATAGCAGTTCTCAGGTGACATGTGTACAGGTTAGTTTGTCGACCTGAGATCGTCATTTGTCTCGTGTGAGTTCCCACTGTGTTTTGATTACTACCCTACCACGCTCAAAGGAGACGTGCAAACAGGTTTTAGTTGGGTACAGTCCCGAGCCACATGGAGGCAGTGAGCGGATCGTTGGGGATTCGTCTCTCCCGGTATTGGGGGTTGATGTCGCACAGTGCACGGGTGGCCATCACTAGAAATTCTCGGCCGGGATAGTGGAGAATTACTGATTTGGATCAGTAGTTTCCCAGGAGGTGATGGGCTTCATACCGACACGAATTATCGCGTTATTAGGGGTCTGACTTTATCCACCCCCCTACACTCGATATGCGATACTCTTAGACGAACGGACCGGACTGTACGGATATTGTCACTGTCAGGCTCAGTAGGGTTTCTGGATGAGTTCGCTCGTCAGCTTCCCTTTCGATCAATATATAGGCAACCGTTACGTACAGCTAGTACCTCTGACGTGCTAGTGGTTATACCCAGTGCCAGTGTGTTGATGAGTCATTAGAGTTCCCCACAGACAGTTTTCAAAGTTCGGGCGAAACGTTGTAGAGGCCGTATGGTTTTATGGCAGGGTTCGGAAAATGCACGTGCGTTTACGTACATGTCATATTTCGGGCAGATAATACTGGTGGGTTTTGGTTTAAGCCGGATTCGAGTATTATACTGTGTAGATATAATATCTTTGTCTCAGTTGCATTTGTATTCGGTCGTAATACAAATGCGGGTATGTTTATACTGTTACGGGGTTATCCTGAAATTCGTTTCAGGATCGCTTTTGAAAGTTGCCAGTTTCTAGTTTTCTATCACCCGTCTTTAACATTCGGTTAAATGCGGATTTATCTTTTCTTCATGAGGGTGAGTCATGAGAGTGCTTCTAGATGATGGTGAGGTGTTAAGTGAGGTGGCTTAGTTCATTTAATGTTATGCAAGGTGTATTAGTGAGTCACCTTTAGCATTAATGTTTCTTGTAAAGCTTTAAGATATTTCTCCTTGATCTTTTACCTTATGATTACCACCCCTTGCTCCTACACTCACCTCCCTCCTTTTCTTATAGTGGCCGACCCCTCTTGGAGGAAAGAGATGGTTGTTCATTTGAAAAAGATGATAGTTTTGGTGCTTACAAATTAGATACTCATTTCTCATTTTCACCCGATTCAAATGGCAACTTCATTAACCTTTCATCCATAGCTTTGGATATAACGAGACAAAGTGTTCTACTCATTCTCTACATTAATCTTGGTCATCTCTTTTAGCAGACTTGATGATCGAGTTGTCTCGGTTCAGAGACGGGAGCCCGTTTAAAGATCCGTCGATGTGGTGCCACCTAGACGAGAAGACTGGAGATTCAGGAGATCGGAGCAGCCGCAACAAAGCGTGGGATGATGGTTGAAGACCGAAGGACCCGGATCGTTCGGTATAACATTTCTACCCACTTTACAGTATGTTAGTTTAGCGTTAATGGCAGATCCTGGGATATAGTATGCGATAGCGCCAGTTTATAAAAGTTTTTGTTCCGCATTTGGCGTCTGAAAGACGGCCGGGGCGCTACCGTAGACTTACATTGGTATCAGAGCCTCACCATTAAGCTTTACTAACTTGTGCTAACGCGTTTAAAATATCGATCGAACCGAATTTCAAAAACTGCAATTTTTCTGTTCAATGTTTCTATCGATTTTTAATCTGGTCTAAAAATTATTTTGCATATCACAGAAAATCAAGCAGGCTTTTTAAAGCAGACTGTAAAAATTTGGTCACGTGATCCCACAGTACCGCCGCGGATCCGCGGTCAAACCTAGGGTTTGACCGCGCATCCGCGGCCAGTTTATGGGAACAGTGGTCCAAATTTGTACAGTGGCTTCTTCATGGGAAATTGTGGTGTTTGGTATATTTCTTTTGGGCCCAGATTTTATTACTGTACAGCAGATGTACGTGGGGCCCACTTTGGGAAGTTTTGTCGATCGAAATTTTAAACTTGTTAGTATGCGGTACTTATATTATATCTCCGACCGTGAATGTCATTCGAGCGGTAAATTGCGTCTAATTGCTATAGTTATTTTAGACGGATTTGCGAACGTGACATTCGCGTTGATGTTCTGTGTTGTGCTGTGATGTTGCGGATTTGTCGTGGTGAATAGCAGTGTGCAATGATAGTGCTGTTTGGATTTATTTGTACATTTGATATTGCGGGGCGAGCGTCCAACATGTGGACTGCCGTCACTGCCTATTTGTATAATATTCTTTTGGGGCACGACCGGGCTGAGGTCGATGTACCCGTTGTACATATTTTTATTTCTATACTAGGTTTACCCCGCGACAGAGTGTACGGATAGCCGGGTTCTGGAGGGCAACGGGTCCGTATCTCATAGCTTTGAGAGGCAGAGGGGCCTCACTCTAGAATTGGCAGGCTATTCGCCGCACTCGTAGAGGGTACAGGTTGACCCAAGGAGGGGAGCTCAAGTTACCGGATTCCGTGAAGTGCCGGGTGGTCCATTCACTATGCTGTAGGAGGCTGCCTCTCTTCAGGTTTTGGCGGGTAACTTGCCGCACCCGTAGGGGTCTAGGTTTCATTGCACAGGCTATCCACACGACCAGGGGAACGTCGGGTTTCAGTAGCGGCTCTGTGAAACCCGGGGATCCCAGATTATCTGTATTGTTCTGTGATGCTTATTACTTTTTCTGTAATATTGCATATTATCACGCCTGGAGCGATTATTGTATATTTGTATATATACTATTAGATGTTGTATATGTTTTACACCCGCGCTAGTCCAGTCCCCGCTCTGTCGTTAGTTAAGTAACCTAACGAGTGATGACGGGACCCGGTGACGAATGCGGATGGCATATACGTACATTTTATTTTCGTTCTTTTCTGGTGTGATTAAATGATGGGACTGCGTTGATTCTGATCAATGCAAAGGAAAACAAACCAGTTAGGCAGTTGTTGGAACAGTTTTAAAAAGTGTTATTACAAAGACGTTTCCTTTTGTTATGCATAGTGATATTCAGTTAGAATATCCTGCACCTCATTCGACGAGGCAAGGGCCGATATCCCTTCACCGGGAGTGACCCCTTGGGCAGAAGTTTGCGTCAGGGTAATAACTTCACTATAGTCGATTACAAGTTGCTTTGCATCGCGGTATTCAGTTAGAATATCCTGCACCTCATTCCACGAGGAAAGAGCCGAGATCCCTTGACCGGGAGTGACCTCTTTAGCAAAAGGTTTTCGCCACTATATTTTTATAAAAATCTATCAGGTTCCTTCAAAGAGATCAAGTTCATTACGTTAAAGGTTTTTCGCCAAAAACCAGCCGTAGCCCTCCGTCATTTCTTATAGATGGTCAGTAGTATTCAAGCTATATTTGTTGGCCAAAGTCAAGGTATAGTGTTTGGTAGTTGCTGGGTATTCATCTGTTGCATAGATAGATGCGTTGGTTTGGGACAGTCATACTTCCTTGTTAGCCAAAGTCAAGGGTAGGTACGGGTGGGTTCAAATTAACCTGGATAATGACGGGTAGAACTTGACATGTGACTTATGATTTGTTGGCCAAAGTCAAGGTCATAAGAGCATGGGACAAAAATCATATCGGGAGTTTCTAAAGAAACTGAAACTTGCCAAGTATGCGCATACCTTCTGGAGTGTGATAACGTGAGTGGATTCCGTCACGTTATCATGCGATGAGAGTTGGATCCCGATTCCCACTGATGAGTTGGTTTACTCTTCGGGTGATCCCGACTAATTCTTCTTTCAGGTTTGGAGGAGAATTTGAAATTACAGTGGGAGGTTTCCTGATTAGATAAAGTGATAACCATTCTAATCTAGGTTAGAGTGCACGCAGAGTGTTTCTTTTCTCTCTCTCTTTGGCATCGACCTTTGACCGACCCTAGACTATGACTCGGTAACCAAGTTGACCGAACCTTCTTAAAATATTGGCTTTTGAATTTTCTAAGTTGCATAAGTCTTTGCCAGATCCTTCTTTTACCCTTTGCATTTCTCAGAACACCCCGTATTACTACGGACATCCACTTCCATTGGATAGATCCATCGTATGGTTATATACGAACCCGAAGGACTTCTTCGAGGATGGATCCAGGTTCAGGAGAAATAGAATTAGTTTATTCAGTTGTATTTTATTATCACCTTCTCTTAGGTTGCGAGGGCCCCTTGGTTCAGGAGGGTACATGATCAGTCGAAAATATTGTATATTTTAGCCGGCAATTTCCCTAACATTTGCATACATTTAGAAGTGTTCGGCATTCATATTCTACATATTAGCAAATCTGTCACAAAATATGAGATTGCATGTGTTAGACTTTTAAACCGACACTTTAAGGGAAATTAACCGCATTTCATGGCATAGCATCATTTCTGTATTTGCGCAACACTTGTCTTGAGTCTATGCAGGAAATACGGAAGAAAAGCAAAAGAGCTGATCAACATTACGCCAATTCAATCACTTCAGATCTGGTAACATTTCAGAAGGAATTATTAAATTCAGCATATAAAAGAAAAGCCCAAAAGTGAGCCCAAGACCAAACCTGAAAGCCCAAGCTTTAAATCCCCAAAGAAGCCGCGGATCCGCGGCAGGAGGTGGCTTGCGCCGCGGATCCGCGCCTATTATGCCACGTCAGCATGGAATTTTTGCAGCATTATCCCTAGCTCTGGTCCCACATCTCATTGTGATATGTCAATTTCCATAATTCTCCAGAAGCTACTGCCAGATCAGCAAAGAAAATTAAGGAAGGCTAATCCTAATTAAGCTCCTAATTAATCCTCTTCTAGAAGCTCCTCCTAACTAATCACATCTAGAAGCTTCTCCCCTAACTAACTTTTGGAGGGAAATTTGAATTCTCTCAACAAACTTTTGGAGGGAAACTTGGAATTTGAAATCCTAGATCTAGGGTTAGTTATCTATAAATAGGAACCTAGACCTAGGGTTAAAGGCTAATCAATCTTTAGGGAATCAATTTTAGTTAATCTCTTTCCCTCTTTCATCATCTTCTTCCACAAGTCTAGTGACAAGGCTTGTGCGAAACCCTAACCCTAATTCCACTCCAAATCCAAGATCTTGAGTACCAAATCAAGCGAGAAGCCTTCAACCTTTTAGGAGCCGAGCCGATCTTCAATCGGGCAAGTGATCCAAGCCGATCCGCGTTCCACGGAGACGAGCGAAGCCAAGTCGACGATCGAATTCTTCCTCTTGTAGTTCTTGAGCGAATGTAATGAAATTGTTGATATAAATAAAAGGTGAAATTCTTTAATCTTGCTTTCTTTTAATTCTTGCATCATGATTAGATCTCAATTTGTAATTGTTGCTCTTGTTGTGATGTTTGAGTAAAACTCCGCTCGTAAAGGAGTCGAGACGATTGTAGAATGATGATGTAACAAATCTTAATACGATCTTTAAGTCCTACGAGTTTTGTAAACCCTAGCAAGTTCAAGAATCGATGACCTAGTTTCGTAGCGATGCTTTCTTGATTGTGATCGCTCGAAATTAGGGATCTACGATCGTTTCTTGAATTTACTAGAGGCTAGAATATGAATGATATCAATGAAAGAACAAGAGATAAGATGAAACCCTAGTTTCATAAGAAGTCTCTAATTCTCATCGATCATCATCGATCTAGTATCAATTCATCGAAGGATAAGAATACGTAATTCTAAGATTACATCACATCTATAGATCCGATCGATTCCTACGAGCCTCATTTCGATTCTTGAGATTTGGTTTGGAAAAATCATCAAACGATCAATTCTTGATTCTATCTTTTAATGCTTTCTTAGATCTAGATTTTTCTCATTCTTGAACTTCAATTTCAAATCATGAATTGTTTTGTTTTCTTTTCCTTAAAGTTTCAACTCACCTAAATCGAAAGACGAACGATTACACTTTCCCTGTGGACGATCCGCACTCACTAACAATCTACATCCGACACCGTAGTTGATTGCGGTCAAATAATTTTTGGTTGTGATTTCTTTTCAATTTTATACTACACATCAAGAATTCGTTTCAATCAAATGGCGCCGTTGCCGGGGATAGTGCGCTAATAGTTCGTATTTTGAAATTTGAGTTGAAAATTTTATTCCATCTAAATTTTGTGATCAAAATTCGTGCAAACACTAATACGTGTGTTGTGATTTGATTGCGAGGAAATCTGGAGCATTCTGTGCTGTGGAAATTTTTTTTTGGATATACCAGAGAGCTGAGGGAGCCAACAGAAGCTCCCTGAAGAAAATTTGTACAGTGATTCCACCAGAGGAGCGCGTTTCCGCGGCCAATACCTACAATACGCGGCGGTTCCGCGGCGAGGTTGGGGGTTCTCTGGAAAATTTTGCCTGCAAGTGATTTCTGTCTCTCTCTCCTCTCCCTTTCTCTGCTCCAACTAATATTTTGTGCAGGATTCTTTGCAAATAAATCGCAGCGCCGCAAAAGCAAAATAAATTTGTGTGTGTTTTTGATTCTTGTGGTTGTTGCATATTAATACGGAATTTAAGGGGCACGACCAAATCCAAATTAGGTGGGGATTTCATTACCCTTCCTAGGCCCCGAAAATCGCAAAACTTGCATCCACATTTACCCTCATTAATTAAAAGAAATCTAGAGATGACTCTAAGGACCGTCGCGCTCAATTAGGACAAGAGAAGGCCGTGGGTAATTCATTGCTTATCCGCGTTTTCTTGTGGTGCCTAAGGCGAGTGTGTCTAAGGCTAGTGGTTATTAATTAGGCCCACTGTAGTGGTGGTTCCTTCCCACTTACCTGGCACTTATCCGGCCACAGGGGGACAAAGAGGCAGTGGAGGATTTATCCTGCGACTTGTCTTTTGGCAGTTAGGAGCGGTCTAGAGTTTGACCTAGGTGACCACTAGATTCTAGGGTTTGTGTGTTGCATTTGTTTTGTTGCATCATATTTTTTTCAAAAATCCGTATCTTTTCAAAACAAACACCGCATACATCATTTCCCCTAATTATAAATTCACGCTGCCACTTGTACTAACCCTTTTTAGTGCAAGATAGGCTGGACACGGGTTTCTAGTGCCCGTTAAGTCCGCGTTTTCTTGATCGACCCTAAAGTCGGTATTTCTACATTTACCCTTTCTTTTACCCACCACCACACCCACATCGATGGATCCACCTCCATCGAACTTCTTTTCCACTACCCTGCCGCCGTCCGTTGGTGCGCAGAATCCACCTCGCATCTCTCTCCAAGAGAGGTGCTATCCAACACGAGGCCCACTTTCCACCTGTCTATCCATTCCACCAGCCAACGGGGAAAATTTTGAAATCAACCCCCAATTCATCAAACTTTTACCCAAATTTCATGGTCTTGATTCTGAAAACGCATACATGTTTATTTCCAAATTTGAAAACGTATGTGCTTTGATGGGGAATTCACAACTGTCTTTGGATGCTCTGCGTTTACGTCTTCTCCCATTCACTTTGTGCGATTTAGCCGAGAAGTGGCTTTACATCACACCCGCACATTCTATTTCAACATGGGACGAATTCGTTGCAGTATTCCTTAAGAAATTTTATCCTAATCACAAGACCGCCCGTGTTCGGAGCGAAATCTCTAAATTTACCTAACTTCCCAATGAACCATTTTGGAAATGCTTTGAACGATTCAAGGATCTTCTTATCCAATGCCCTCATCACAGAATCCCCAGATGGGATTTGTGTCGAATTATCTATGAGGGTGTTGATCTCACTACTAGACAGATGCTTGAAACCATGTGTCATTGCCAATTCCTATCTAAAGATGATGGTGAAGCTTGGAAATACTTAGAAGATTTAGCTCAAAACACATCACAATGGGAAAGTGTTAGACCACCACCACCTAGGGAAGATGTCAATCAGCTCGATGTTTCCGTCACCTTGAAAGCCGAAATGGCCGCAATACAAAGGAAACTCGACGCTATAGAAAATAAAATCTCCTCAGCCTCCCTAAACCAATCCACACTTCCCAAAACCGTGTGTGGCTGCTGTTCGAACCCTTCACATTTGACGGAAGAATGTCCTTTGAATGTACCGTTTCAAGGTCACACTAATGCTTCACTTCAGCAAGGACCTGGAAACTATCCCTCTTCTTCCTCATATAATCAAGATTGGAGGAATCACCTGAACTTTTCTTGGAACCAATCACAATCTCAAAACACGGTTCCAATCCTAAACAATTTTCAAAGGGTGCCTCCACCACAACAGCAACCACCACTTCAATTGAGTCAGCACCCCTTCCAACCACAAAATTTTCAAAATCCTGCCAACACTTTTGCACTACATGAAAACTCTTTGCAATTGGCCGGTAATGATAATATCTCTGCACTGGTGCAAACCTTGGTTACTTTCATGAATCAATCCACCCAAGAGTCGGCAAGTTTTCAATCTTCCATCGATAATATGATAAAGATCATTCTCACTCAAAATGAGAATATCAAATCAATGGAAGCACAAATTGAACAAATAACAGACGAAATAAGTGCTAGAGAAGAAGGGAATCTTCCATCTCAACCCGTACCTGATCCTAGACCTTCACATTGCACTAATGTGGACGCTTTTACAACGTTGAGATCTGGAAGAGTGCTAGACAATCATTTGGGTGAACAAATTGATAATGATGAATTGATCATTAACACCCCGGCTTCCACTTCCACTTCCACTCACACTTCTATTTCTTATCCTATTTCGTCTAACTTACCTTCTTCTTCCGAGCCTATTCTCCGTATTCCCAAAGGCTCGAACCCTCCACCCACCTCATCTTTTCCACCCCCACAAACTTCTCCACAAATGTTGGACCCAACACTTATTAATAGAGCTCCATTTCCAAATAGGTTGAGGCCCAAGAAACATGATGCCCAAATGGAGAAGATTGTGGACATGTTTAAGGAAGTTAACATCAACATCCCTCTCCTAGATGCTATTCAACAAGTTCCGTCCTATGCAAAAACTCTTAAGAACTTATGCACTAGGAAGAGGAAGACTCAAGTGCCTAAAAAAATCTTCATGTCGAGTACTGTAGACACGGCTTTTCCCCAACAATTACTACGGAAACGTAAGGACCCTGGCTGTCCTACTATTTCCATTTTTATTGGGGAGAAACACATCAACCGTGCGTTACTTGACCTTGGCGCTAGTGTTAACTTACTTCCTTACTCAGTATATGAGCAACTAGGTATCGGAGTGTTAAAACCTTCGAGCATAACTCTCCAGATGGCTGACCGATCAATCACTAAACCTAGGGGTAAACTGGAGGATGTGTTAATAAAAATCGGGGAATTTGTATTTCCTGTGGATTTTATTGTACTTGATACACAGCCTGTAGCGAACCCACGGAATCAAATTCCGGTGATTTTAGGTCGCCCCTTTTTGGCCACTTCCAACGCAATAATCAACTGTCGTAATGGTTCTATGACCCTATCTTTCGGGAATAGGTCAATAGAACTGAACATTTACAAGTTGGGAAGTGTACCCTCCGAACCTATTGCTCAGGTCTGTTCTGTCGACTTAATGGATGTCGACAGCAGCGAATTTGATGATCCTCCTGATACCGATCTTGACTCTTTTCATATGTTGTTGTTTGACCCAACTATGTATCATACACATACGGACTTTTCCACCGAGATGTCCGGGTCAACAATTAACACTGATTATGAACTACTTTTAGAGTCTGAAGATCACCCCGCACCTTGTGATGACATTATTCACCGGGGTATAGATGGAACTTTTGAGGAGATCTTCGCTGATGAACTCGCATTTTTGAATGACACGGGTGTTGAGATGAATCATCTCCCAGTCATTGAAATTGAACCTCCACCCCTTCTTCTGAATTGTAAAAAGAATGCGAGTAATCCATCACATACACTGCATCGTCTCTCCAATACGAGACGCACACACATTCTATTCCACCACTTACCCTTTCCCCACTTCTTCTTCCACCAACCAGAGCACTGCATTGATAAAATTTTTGAATGGTTGGTGTTGATATTCGGTCTTTGCAAAGCTTGGCATCGACCAATGATTTTTTTTACCCCCACTTGTGATTTTCAAAGTTTAACATTGCATAATTCAAGTTTGGGGGGGTATAATTTTATCTGGCTCTTGAAAAGAAAAATTTTTTACAAACTTTTGAGCCAAAAATAAGTTTGGGGGAGGTTCTTCACTTAAATATTTTGCCCCCACTAATAAATTCCTCCCAAGCTTACAGGTTTTTCAAGATTTAGCAGAAGGCAACAGTGAGGACACTGTTGAAAACAAGTTTGGGGGAGGTTTGTGCTTATTTACGCATCATTTGCATCATACATTGCATAAGCACAAAACATTTCTTTAAAAACCTATAAAAATTTAAAAAAATTTCAAAATTATAAAAATATTTTTTGTATATAAATAAGATAATGAAAGTTTAGATAGTGAAAAATTACATCCATGAGATTAGGAAAATTTAAGAAAACCAAGAAAATTAGAAGTTTTCTTATACGAACTAGTAATAAGTAGTTATGAGCCGTTGTCCCAAGGGTTAGTAAGATGAAGGACGTCGCTAATCTGAGGATAAAAATAAGTCTGAAAAATAGTTTCTATTCTGGAAGCCAAACATTTTGAACGTTGCTACCCTGCTATTCGCACTTACACACGTCTTGAAGCCTGGGATAGTAGAGGATACCTTGAAATGCTCTTGTCTTAAAGCCAAAAGTATGAAGAAAAAAAAATGGTGAGAAAAATGGACACTGGTTTTGTTATCACCAAGGGAAATAAAAAAATATATAGCAAGGGTGCTTCTTCATCTAGTGCCCTAAGGCCAACTGGTCTGGGAGTCACTGCTATACCTAAGGTGGTGCAAGATTAGGAAAATACACCAAATAAGCAAGCACAGGAGTAATCGGTCGGTTAGTACCTCAAGAAGTATTAACGGTCGCATGAAAGTGTGTAAGCTCATCGGAAAAAAATATATATACTGAGGCTGATGGGCAAGAGTATGATAGCTTGAATTGAATTCTCCGGGTGTAGGGATGTCCTTTACACACACGCAGGGTGATATGATCGATGTTTGGAAGAAAGATAGGAATGAAGAATAAGACGATGTTTTATTGAGGGAGGACGTGATTTCTAACATCTTTTCACGACCATTAAGATAGGGCTCATGACAACCGAAAAGCTAGCTTAGTTGGAAACCCTAATTTTCAAAGTCTTTCTTATACGATTCTTTTCTTTAAATGTAATATTCATGATCTTCCTTTTATTATTGGATTTTGTGGGTGCAATCCGCTGAAAACCCTCAGGAGACAACACTCCTCCTACTAGGGACACCTAGAGGTTTAAAGGCTTGTTGCACGTGCTCAGTGCAATCGTGTTGCCTACGAAAGTGTGCTAGTTAGTTTTTCTCTTTCTTTTTTTTCTCCTTCTCTTTTTAATAAAACATTCGCTCGAGACGATCGAAATTAAGTTTGGGGGTATTTGATCAGTCGAAAATATTGTATATTTTAGCCGGCAATTTCCCTAACATTTGCATGCATTTAGAAGTGTTCGGCATTCATATTCTACATATTAGCAAATCTGTCACAAAATATGAGATTGCATGTGTTAGACTTTTAAACCGACACTTTAAGGGAAATTAACCGCATTTCATGGCATAGCATCATTTCTGTATTTGCGCAACACTTGTCTTGAGTCTATGCAGGAAATACGGAAGAAAAGCAAAAGAGCTGATCAACATTACGCCAATTCAATCACTTCAGATCTGGTAACATTTCAGAAGGAATTATTAAATTCAGCATATAAAAGAAAAGCCCAAAAGTGAGCCCAAGACCAAACCTGAAAGCCCAAGCTTTAAATCCCCAAAGAAGCCGCGGATCCGCGGCAGGAGGTGGCTTGCGCCGCGGATCCGCGCCTATTATGCCACGTCAGCATGGAATTTTTGCAGCATTATCCCTAGCTCTGGTCCCACATCTCATTGTGATATGTCAATTTCCATAATTCTCCAGAAGCTACTGCCAGATCAGCAAAGAAAATTAAGGAAGGCTAATCCTAATTAAGCTCCTAATTAATCCTCTTCTAGAAGCTCCTCCTAACTAATCACATCTAGAAGCTTCTCCCCTAACTAACTTTTGGAGGGAAATTTGAATTCTCTCAACAAACTTTTGGAGGGAAACTTGGAATTTGAAATCCTAGATCTAGGGTTAGTTATCTATAAATAGGAACCTAGACCTAGGGTTAAAGGCTAATCAATCTTTAGGGAATCAATTTTAGTTAATCTCTTTCCCTCTTTCATCATCTTCTTCCACAAGTCTAGTGACAAGGCTTGTGCGAAACCCTAACCCTAATTCCACTCCAAATCCAAGATCTTGAGTACCAAATCAAGCGAGAAGCCTTCAACCTTTTAGGAGCCGAGCCGATCTTCAATCGGGAAAGTGATCCAAGCCGATCCGCGTTCCACGGAGACGAGCGAAGCCAAGTCGACGATCGAATTCTTCCTCTTGTAGTTCTTGAGCGAATGTAATGAAATTGTTGATATAAATAAAAGGTGAAATTCTTTAATCTTGCTTTCTTTTAGTTCTTGCATCATGATTAGATCTCAATTTGTAATTGTTGCTCTTGTTGTGATGTTTGAGTAAAACTCCGCTCGTAAAGGAGTCGAGACGATTGTAGAATGATGATGTAACAAATCTTAATACGATCTTTAAGTCCTACGAGTTTTGTAAACCCTAGCAAGTTCAAGAATCGATGACCTAGTTTCGTAGCGATGCTTTCTTGATTGTGATCGCTCGAAATTAGGGATCTACGATCGTTTCTTGAATTTACTAGAGGCTAGAATATGAATGATATCAATGAAAGAACAAGAGATAAGATGAAACCCTAGTTTCACAAGAAGTCTCTAATTCTCATCGATCATCATCGATCTAGTATCAATTCATCGAAGGATAAGAATACGTAATTCTAAGATTACATCACATCTATAGATCCGATCGATTCCTACGAGCCTCATTTCGATTCTTGAGATTTGGTTTGGAAAAATCATCAAACGATCAATTCTTGATTCTATCTTTTAATGCTTTCTTAGATCTAGATTTTTCTCATTCTTGAACTTCAATTTCAAATCATGAATTGTTTTGTTTTCTTTTCCTTAAAGTTTCAACTCACCTAAATCGAAAGACGAACGATTACACTTTCCCTGTGGACGATCCGCACTCACTAACAATCTACATCCGACACCGTAGTTGATTGCGGTCAAATAATTTTTGGTTGTGATTTCTTTTCAATTTTATACTACACATCAAGAATTCGTTTCAATCAGTACACCTATTACGCTTATTGGATAGTCTTATTCCAAACCATAGGCAGGTGCCGAAAGGTAGGGAATGAAAAAAACCAATTAGCCTAAGTAGGGTGTACAGAAGGTAATAACTAAAGACAAAATAAAGGAATTAGAAAGAGAGCAAAGTAAATTGCGACCGTTATCATTCACGACCAAAACACGTACTTCATCGCCACTCCTATTTCACCTTTGCTTATTCCCCCAGTTCAGGAGAAATAGAATAAGTTATTATTCAGTTGTCTTTTATCATCACCTTCTCTCAAGTTTTAAGTACTTCTTGGTTTAGGATGGTACACCTATTATGCTTACTGGATAGTCTTCCTCCAAACCATAGGCTGGTGCCGAACGGTAGGGAGGGAAGAAAACCACTTGGCCTAAAGGGGTGTACAGAAGGTAATGAATAAAGACAAATAAAGGGATTTGGTGAGATGGCAAAAAAATATACGGTTAAAGTCATGAATTGGATTATGGAAGAGTCATTACAAGGAATACCAGGATACCCCTATGAAACATTTTTATGTTTCAGTGTATTGTTAAAGGAAAATTGATTTCCCGATTAGATACTTACTCCAGGGTATGTATTTACCAGGTGTGATTCTCACATCTGTATGGTTTTACAGATGATGAGTGAGAGTAAGTTATTGGGAATTAGGTGATCATCCTCATTATATCGGAATTCGTTGTAATTGGTGATATTTGAGGCAATCGCCTGGGTACAGTTTTCAACCTACGACGCACGGGTTTTGAGTTATTCAACTCAGCGGACATATACAGAGTATTGTATGTTGTCCAGTCCATCAGGACAAAGGGGTTGGTCCTCGTACTATGTTCTATTTACTTTTGACTTCTCTAGTTTTTAGACAAGTGTTTCGTAGAAATACAAGGTCTAAGTTTTGAGAAGTTGTGGGTATAAGAATAAAGTAGAGGACCAGGTGTCGCAAGTATCGGGATTCTTCAAAGAGATCGAAGATGTAGATTCTTGTGATTGTTATTCAAATAATAGTAATGGTTTTGATAAACTTGTTTCTCTTTCAGGTTAATCATAATTGGATGGATTCCTAAGTTGAGTAATGCTGATTAGCCTCTCTCCATTAAGTTGATATGCGCTGGAGACAGCTGCATGTTTTGAATCTGGTTCCAATTAAATAAGTGCCAAAGTTTCTGTATTGGATATAGAATAGTTCATATCTTAACGATGTTAAGGTGCGGTGAGTTGTCCGAGTTATGCTTAAAACCAGACTCTGGATAACTCAGGGCACGTTTCTGTAATGGCAGTTTGTGGGCTGACACTGGCTTTGACGAGGGTTGATTTTCTACCATCTTGAAGATCAATAGTGATATTGTTCTTGACTCGCCACAGTTTTAGTAAAATAGATTTTTTCAGAAAACAGTAGTGGGAGTATGGTAGAACTGAAAGTGATTCCAGAACCGCAAACGATTACGGAAAATTTAATAGGACCTATATATTCAATCAGGTTTGACATTCCAATAGCCACTCTGCAGATATGGTGGGTAACCTCAGACACCCGAGAGGTACTCCGGTAGCCTCAAGGATGGTGACAGGGAGGTTCTTGTTTACCAGGACTTGACACTACTGTTGTTCCAGGCTATGAGACCCGGCAGGAGGTTAAGTATAGCGTCGTTCTAAACTAGCTTTAGAAGTGTACGTATATATATATAATTCTGCCAGAGGGTTATCGCAGTCAGTGGGAGCAGCGGAAGCATAGTGGGAAAGTAGCTTATGTCTATTTATAGACTTGAGCAGATATAGCGGAGATAAGATCATCTATTTTTTTGATGTGACAGTCATGGGTTTGACTTCATCAGAATAGGGGATGGATCTGTTAAGAAGGTAGTAGGGTGTGATGTCCTGGTATTTGGATAACATACACAGAGTAGGAAGTAAAATTCCTATACTACGATCGGTTGTACTTTGGTCGTCACACAGTTGTTTCTCCACAAAGGATATGGATATAATATCTGACATTCAGGTTTCTAGATCTATGGTATTAGATCAAGATTTGGGTAGTTTCCCAATATGGGTATTTTGACATTATTCTAATAGTATTTTAGAATAGATGACTCCTGCCATGGTGGAGTACCTGCAGGTGATGGAGTCACCATCTCTAAAGGTGTCTTACAGACTAAAGCGGAGAAGGATGTGCATGATTGGCATATCACTTTCTTAGGCAATTGAGTCAATCGTGAGATGTCAAGTACCATACCAGATGTTGTTTTTGCACTAGATGCGATAAGTTTATATTAATCCAATCCTGAAGAAACATAAGAAAGCAGTTTTAGAACAAAAGTGCATGTTCTACGGATTTGATGACGGCACCCTCCTTCGGGAGACGGTTATCATTCCAAGCTTCAAAGGTGACATGGATGACAGAGTGATTGTCAGAGTTATAGTTTTCCCTCTGACGAGGGACAGTATTATGGACAGATGGTCCAAGAGGATACTGTGGGAGGCTTGGTGCTGAATACTGATTAGGTTCAGTTATCGATACAGTCTAAGAAGTTTGGAATGAAAGTTCATTTATGAACTAGGTCCCATCAGATATCCAGACATATTCTAAGACAGGTATTACTCAATTCGGGAGATGGCTTTCTCCGCGAACTTGAGATTAAGAGAGACATAGAAAGAAACATCAGGGCGGATCCACTCACTGAGGCTATTTCTCGAACACAATAGTTTTACAAACGGGCTTTGTGAAACTGATTAGTAGAGGAGTTGGATGTTCGGTATCACACGGGCTGTGAGTATGCAACATCGCAATAATTAGCCTTAAGTGCAAGTGGGAGATTGTTGGATATAGTGCCCTCAAAGTCAATTATTGGATCGCAGGCACGCGATTGCAATGATTGAGGGAGGACCTATACCGATATGACTGTCTTACTCGAGATGATAGTATGCTATCTGGTTTGTCTTTATCATCGTGTACATGCTTTAGTTCGCTATTGTATGATGATAGAGCCCATAGGATTCTTGCTTGACTGCCAGCGGTATGATGGCGATCATATATGTGGGAGCTGGCGTCTATAAGCACATCCTTAAAGTGTCTCTAGTCGTAGGAGTTTCGAGACAGGGCATCGATACTCCAGAGTAGACTAGTGTATACAGTCGAGACCCCGACGAGGAGCGGTGGCCGGTCTCACAAGTCATTGGTGTCAGTTGGATCACCTAAGATGTATACAGGTGCTCATTGGGTTATGAGTACACCGGACAGGACTCGCCGGGAACATGGTAGTTGGTATTATACATATCGTCAGATAGCAGTTCTCAGGTGACATGTGTACAGGTTAGTTTGTCGACCTGAGATCGTCATTTGTTTCGTGTGAGTTCCCACTATGTTTTGATTACTACCCTACCACGCTCAAAGGAGACGTGCAAACAGGTTTTAGTTGGGTACAGTCTCGAGCCACATGGAGGCAGTGAGCGGATCGTTGGGGATTCGTCTCTCCTGGTATTGGGGGTTGATGTCGCACAGTGCACGGGTGGCCATCACTTGAAATCCTCGGCCGGGGTAGTGGAGAATTACGGATTTGGATCAGTAGTTTCTCAAGAGGTGATGGGCTTCATACCGACACGAATTATCGCGTTATTAGGGGTCTGACTTTATCCACCCCCCTACACTCGGTGTGCGATACTCTTAGACGAACGGACCGGACTGTACGGATATTATCACTGTCAGGCTCAGTAGGGTTTCTGGATGAGTTCGCTCGTCAGCTTCCCTTCCGATCAATACATAGGCAACCGTTACGTACAGCTAGTACCTCTGACGTGCTAGTGGTTATACCCAGTGCCAGTGTGTTGATGAGTCATTAGAGTTCCCCACAGACAGTTTTCAAAGTTCGGGCGAAACGTTGTAGAGGCCGTATGGTTTTATGGCAGGGTTCGGAAAATGCACGTGCGTTTACGCACGTGTCATATTTCGGGCAGATAATACTGGTGGGCTTTGGTTTAAGCCGAATCCGAGTATTATACTGTGTAGATATAATATCTTTGTCTCAGTTGCATTTGTATTCGGTCGTAATACAAATGCGGGTATGTTTATACTGTTACGGGGTCCTGAAATTCGTTTCAGGATCGCTTTTGAAAGTTGCCAGTTTCCAGTTTTCTATCACCCGTCTTTAACATTCGGTTAAATGCGGATTTATTTTTTCTTCATGAGGGTGAGTCATGAGGGTGAGTCATGAGAGTGCTTCTAGATGATGGTGAGGTGTTAAGTGAGGTGGCTTAGTTCATTTAATGTTATGCAAGGTGTATTAGTGAGTCACCTTTAGCATTAATGTTTCTTGTAAAGCTTTAAGATATTTCTCCTTGATCTTTTACCTTATGATTACCACCCCTTGCTCCTACACTCACCTCCCTCTTCTTCTTATAGTGGCCGGCCCCTCTTGGAGAAAAGAGATGGTTGTTCATTTGAAAAAGATAATAGTTTTGGTGCATACAAATTAGATACTCATTTCTCATTTTCACCCGATCCAAATGGCAACTTCATTAACTGTTCGTCCATACCTTTGGATGTAACGAGACAAAGTGTTCTACTCATTCTCTACATCAATCTTGGTCATCTCTTTTAGCATTCTTGATGATCGAGTTGCCTCGGTTCAGAGGCGGGAGCCCGTTTAAAGATCCGTCGACGTGGTGCCACCTGGACGAGAAGACTGGAGATTCAGGAGATCGTAGCAGCCGCAACAAAGAGTGGGATGATGGTTGAAGACCGAAGGACCTGGATCGTTCGGTATAACATTTCTACCCACTTTACAGTATGTTAGTTTAGCGTTAATGGCAGATCTTGGGATATAGTATGCGATAGCGCCAGTTTATAAAAGTTTTTGTTCCGCATTTGGCGTCTGAAAGACGGCCGGGGCGCTACCGTAGACTTACACCTCGTCCTTCGGCGTTGTATATTATATTGCTTGCGTGGTTGTGACCGTCATTTGACGAAGAGCTAGCTCCCGCTTGGGGATGCCTTTATTCATATTATGCATGTTGTACCCTTTTGGGGCTAGTTTTTACAAAGGAAACTCTGCCGAAATTTTCAGAAAAGACTTGAGATTTTAAAATGCAATACTTCGGCTTATGTTATTTAAAACCACTTGTTTTAAAACGTGTTTTCTTCACTTCTTTCTTAAAATGGTTTATATTTCTGGGATTTTTTTGGCTTACTTGAATTAGATGGGGTCCTATAGACTTCATATGATTCAATTGTCAGTCACGTGCCATTTCGGGTCGTGACAAATATCGCCCCCCAAAATGGCGATAATGGACCGAAATGTCCCTAAACTAAGGCAACAGAGCCCAAATGCTCTCTTGTTGGATCTGAAGCAAAAAAATGATCCTAAGACCTTGTTAAGTAGATCTTAGTCTCAAATTGGACTAACGTATCCTTAACAAAAAACCAGTTGAGCTCCAAATTCTCATATGTTTAAGTTGATCTTAATCTCAAACCAGATTAACGATCCTTAAATCAACACAAGCCCAAATCTAAAATATACGGATTTGGACTAATCCGTGCCCTACGGGAGACAACACAAATTAGTCTCCATATACAATCTACGGGCAACCCAAACAAACAAAAACACACACGACATGAAGTGAACTTCCAGAGCAGGAGAAAGTGGTTATTGCGATGCTATAACGTAATTAACTGCAGGGGCTTGCGCCTGCAGGGAAGAGCATCCCCACAATCTAAAACCTCCTCACAAACGAGGGGGAATCTGACAAAATCTACTATAACGGCAGCATCCGTCCAAACCTACGATATACGGTGCCATAAATCAACTTGGAATCTTACGAGAGGTGGACGGATAAATCCAAATAGCATCTGCCCTCCCCCAAAATTCATGCCAGATGTCCTAAAGTCCCGGTCTCATCATTCGGCAGTGAACAGATTCTGGCACGCCCGGTGGGACCTTTTCCTCTTTCCGCTCCACACTTCGTGTGTCGTGTTCACGAAAAAAATCGCGGTTTGTTATGGTTGCCCTTGTGTTTGAGGTACTAAGATTTGGTGTCTTGCTCCTGTACAGGAAATCAATGGCTTCTAGCTGCACAAACTGCAACCGCAACTCTCGCTCCGCCCCAACTGGAGGAGTGACATACGGACCTAATGCGGCCTCCATCTTTCCAATGCCGGTGGGGCAGGTAACTCAAGCCACCACTAGATTGTTCTTCGGGACAATGCTCCCACCAGCGAGTTTTAGCGCCCCAGCGCCACTACAGAAAGCTCCAAAGAAGTCGGTCTTCGAAACACCTGCAACCACCACGGCCCCTTTCAACAGGTCGTCTAAGCCCGAAACAGATAGTCCTCCCAACTCCTGCTATGGGTGAAGTCGTCAAAGATGCTTCCCCTACCAGAAAATCGGCCTTTGAAAAATTGGTTGTTCCCTCTCAACGGATGTCAGTCTTCAACAGGCTAGCACCAACAGTAGCCCCTCATCAAAGCCGGGGGTATGACGGAGCCGATTCTATAACTGATATGGTCCCGTCTACAAGACACGCTCGACGTCTCCACTGGCGCCGAGTGAGGAAATCCGGGGGCAACTCCCCCTCTGGACTTACTCCACCAGTTCCAATGGTGGAAGTTAACGCTGCTGTTCTAACCGGAAACAACTTTGATCTGCTTAAGAGGGTGCAAAAGAACTCTCCAACCGCGGTGCTGAAGAAATATCCCCCACCTACTGAAAACATGATGCAGGCAAAACCAGAGCAGCCTCCTCAGCGGCTGTCCTCCCAAATCCACAGGGTCTGGCGGAAAGTCCAGGATTCTGTGATCAACAAAGACCACTCTCGTCAACCGGAGAAAATGAAGGCTTAGCATGAAGAGGATCATCCCTCCGCCATACCATGAAAGTCATCGTCCACATGGGTGCCTATTACAACGGCTCATTCAACCTCGACCTCCCAAAAAAGGAGGAGGCCGGAGAAAATCTCATTACTTGCGGCAAATTCCAAACGCGCTGGACCCAAACGCCCCAAGTTTGGAGGCATGGTTGTACACACGGTCTACATGGCTTCCGAGAAAGAGGGAAGCCGTACTTCCGTGGGTCATCGACCGCAAACTCGGTCATTGACAAAATCTCAGGAGCAACAACAAAAGCTCCAGGAGATGCTAACGAAAATGGCAGCACTCACCGGACAGAAAGAAAGTCCGGAATCAACAACTGAACAGCGCCAGGAGCAAGAGACCGATACAGAGTTCCTACGAAGGGTACTGGAAAGAAAGGAAAAGGAAGCTACTGAGCAAGCTGCCAACATAAAACAGATGGTTCTCCTATTCCAAGACATGGTTGGAATGATGATCCAGCCAGAACCCCTAGCTGAAGACCCACCGATAATCATTGAGGATGACAGAGGGGAAATATCAAACCCTCTTCCAGCTTTATCAATAGCCAGGGAGGAAACTATGTCTAAGGCTGCCCTTGATGATTACATAGCTCAACAAATACGATCTCATCAAGCGAGTGAAACGGCTAGCCAAGTCGTCAAAACTGGGCGACCGTATCCGGGCTGGTATGATCAAATCAAGTACCCACCGGGATATACGATTCCCAAATTCCATGTGTACAAAAGGACATGCAATCCTCATCAGCACGTGGCTTAGTTCAGAGCTTTGTGCGGTAAGATTGGAGGCGATGACAAATTGCTGCTTCGCCAGTTCGTTGGCAGCCTGTCAGAAACGGCATTTAAATGGTACTCGGAGCTCTCAAATGACTCCGTCAAAATATTCATGGAAATGGAATTTCTATTCACACAGCGGTTCGCCAGCGCAAGAGAGCGCACCGCGATCACAGCATTAATCAATGCCAGGGTGAAGCCAGGAGAGACCCGGGTTCAATACACAATCCGGTGGTGGAACTTATGGTCAAAATGTGAACAACGCATCGAAGAAGCTCCTTCCGTGGGCATGTTCATAGGGACTCTGGATCCTCAAGCGACTATATCCCAGTTTATGACGTTCTTTAAGCCGACCACCTTCAGGCTCTGATCGACAAGTTGGCCCAAATGGACCAGATGGCCCATGGACCTTCCTCTTCAAAAAGCCAAGGGTAAATGGAAAGCGGTCTTCGTTGCCAACACTCAACAACAACCGAGTGACCCGAAACCGGTTACTCGCCAAAACAATGCGCGCCCGCGATAATTCCTATAAGAGGATTTAGGACATGCATACTCGTTTCCCCATGATAAAACGAGGAGACTGTTCAAACTAGCAGTGCGCAACAAACTCATCACTCTGCCGGACCCAAAACGTTCACCGCAGCCCGGTGACGTTAACAACCCCAACTACTGCTCCTATCACAAAATGGTGAGCCACCCAATTAAAGATTGCTACGTATTCAAACATTGGATCGAGGATCAGTATCAATGGGGGAAATTTGCGCTTTCTAAGAACTGGAGGGTGAACCCGCGACAGAGGAACGCTCCTAAAAAGGTGGATACGCCGGGGGCATCATGTTCGTTTGTAGAAGAAGCTCCGTGGGAAGTTGTCCTTTCAGCTAATACCGAAAGAATGCTGAGGGATCTTTAAGCATGTCCGGCGATCAGGTGGAAAAGCCCGCTGAAGCTCGAGATCATTGAGGGGATGCTGAAACCGCGTCCCACACCAAAAACTGCTAACGATGGGAAAAACACCCAGGTCAAGCCGTCAAAGTCTTCGAAGGGAAAGAAGAAGACCAAGAAGCCCGTGTAGCCTGACGACAAGCACATGAATCTGCGAAAGTCCATCGACGCGATGGAGGAGTACAACCAGAAGGCGTGGACCCCAGTCACTCTCGAAGAGTTTCTCAACCATATCCTTGAGAATGGAGATAGTGACGATGATGAGGGAAATGACTCATCATGAGGAACCCAAGACTATGTAGCAAGTTGCCACATGGTCTCTCATTCGTCGTTAAATTACGAAGAAACTCTCTCGGTGTCAGAAAGCAACACAGAGGAACTGGGGGCAGGATCAGTGCCAAAATCCCCAGAGGTGCCAGAAGACCCAATTGACTGGCTGCTAAACGAAGCTTTTCTAAAGAGCAGAGCTGACCGAGAACGTGAAATGGCCATATACGAAAATTCCAAGCATCGACATTAGGATGAAGAAGACACAACGAGGAAGAGTCACAAAGTACTCCAACCAGACCGAAGCACACCTGCGGCAAACAAAAGCAGTGTTAAGACGGAAAAACAGTTCGCCAAAGCCCTGTCAATGGGAATGAAGCTGCCATCTCTCAAAGGAAATATTCCTGGGGCCACATGCCTCAATGGAGAGATTTCACATCCGAACTATTGCCTAATCATCAGAGGGCCACCCGCCCCCCCCGAAGAGTGTAATGCCTTCAAGAAGTGGTGGTGAAGATTCGTTGCTCATCTACAACACTTCAGGTGGATGAAATGCAAAGCTCGTCAACAGTAAAGAAGCGCGACAGATAAGTGTGAAGGAACGGCTAGCAACTGTCAGATGGTTGGTATTAGTTCGAAAAAAGGAAAATCCCAAGTTCTTACATTCAGGAGCTATTCTGAGGAGGAAATAACCCTCGGCCCTCTCTTCAAAGAATCCACCTCCAGAAAAGAGGAGGAGGAGAAGAACTGTGAGAATATTCAGCTGCGTAATCGCACGCTGCCTGAGAAGAACCTCGGGCCTACAAACAAAGGTTCACACAAAAGAGACAAGGGGAAGGAAAAAGTCACTGAGGAAATTGCCCTCGATGATAGAGTCGTCGAAGAGCTCGCAGCCAATGACCCGCCTAAGAAAAACAAGATGGATTACAATGTCCTGGCACATCTGAGGAAGATACCCTCACAAATGAGCATATTGGATGCTCTCCTCCTGTCCAAAGAAGCAAGAGATTCTTTGATCAGGGCTTTATAGGAGCCCGATCAGTTCCAAGTTTTTCTTGCAGAAGAAAAGATGAAAGACGAGCCGGCAGAGGTTCATACAGCTGAAATTACATTCGGCGATGAAGATCTCCACCTCAGAACGTGCGAGCACAACCGTCCTCTATATGTCATCGGGTACTGCCACGACATCAAGATAAGGAAGATCCTGGTCGATAATGGGTCCTCCGTCAACCTTCTCAACGTGAAGGTGCTGAAGGAGATCTGCATGAACGTTCAGCACATAGCTCGGGACAAAATTACCATCTCTGGGTTCGACTCACAGTCATTGTTTATATCATAATATTGCATTATTATATTCCCCATTCTTATGCATTTTACAATAAAACAGGTGCTTTTGACCCATGTCTGCTTCATAGTACAGGTTACAGGTTCTTGGAGCGAAAATAGTGAAAAAGACAAAAGACGATACAAAAGAGGGACTTTTGACTAACAAATAGAAGGATCTTAGTCAAGCCTAGACGAAGAACAGTTCACAATGTACAAGGCAACGCAAGGTCCAAGATGTCAAAGCGAACGGTTAAAAGTCCAATGGAATTGTCCACTGGAGATCTGGAACCAATGTAGAAGCCAAATGGAGAAAAGAACTAAAGAATCAGGAAGCCCAAAAAGTCCAAATACAGCACACAAATTTTAAGCCAATGTTTTCTCCATTGGGCCGCGAAACCGCGGCCCAACCCCTACCCAGGCCGCGGTTCCGCGGCCGTATAGAGCCCGGAGGAAAGAAAATTTTTACCATAATTCAGGGGCGGTGCTGACTAGTCAACCTAAGGGCAAATTTGTAAATGCAGACGTGCGAATCAATTGTAACCTAGGGTTTCTATGTCCTATAAATAGAACCCAATTCATTGTATTTTCTCATGCTTCTATTCATCAATAAAATTTCAGTTTTCTTTGAAGTTGGAGAGCATCAATCGTAAGTAGGTTTATTTTTCCGCCATAGTTCTAGTTTTAATTTCTGCCCTAGGTAATTTCTTTTCTTGCTCTAGTTTAATATAGTATTAGAATTTTTATTAACTTGTAGTACGTCTTTCATCTCTTAAATCAAAACAAAATAAAAATTATGTCTTTCGTAGATCTCTCAATGAGCGAGTAGTTTCCTCGCTTGTTAGAGTTAGGAATAGGGAAGGGTTTGAGAGATGAAGATCTCTCATCTCTTTCTTTGCCAATCTCTTATGAACAATTAGGACTCCATGCATACTTTCTTATTCCGCTCCCTACGACACTCTACCCACGAGGTAACGGTGATACCGTAGTATAAAAGACCGGATCTGTAAGTTTTCCATGGAGGTTAGGGTAAAGATTAAAAAAGGAAGGACAAGGATCTAGAGGAAGAAATATCTTCCCAATCATCCTAACCCCCTTTATTAATATTTACCATAACCCCTAATATGATATCTAATTTAAGGTATTGAAAGAGGTGTAGATCTTTATTTACCAAACTTTTCCTAAACCTAATCCTAGCAAGTTTCCTAATTCTAGTATAACACAACTTAGTTTTTAGACTTAATTAAAAGATCCAACACCCTTTGGAATTAGCTCGTAAGAACATTTAGGAAAATTACAACATCCCTGTGGACCGACCCGTATTCACCGGCTAGCTACATGTGACGCCGTTCTTGATTGCGGTAATATATTTTTGATCGTACAAAGCTCTCTAAATCAAATGGTGCCGTAGCCGGGGATGGAGTAAAATTTCCTTTTGTAATTTCGGGTTAATATAAAATATAAAAAAACCATAAAAATTGAAAAAATCAAAAAATAAAAAATTCCATCATCTTTTATTGTTTGAAGGGTTTCTTGTGTGAATCTTTGCAGGATCGACGGATCTGGAAAAATCCAGAGTGCGAATAAGAAAAAAGTACATCAAAACAGAGAGGGATTGCAAGTATAGAACAACAGAATTTTTTTTTGAGCCCTGAAGCCTCCACCAGACCGCTAAACCGCGGCCTAAGCTCGCTCCCGCCGCCCTTCCGTGGCCCTCTTGCATCATCATCGCGCAATTTTTGCACGGTTTGTTTCCTATTTCTCCCCTCTGCAAATCCCCATATATCTTCTGTTAAATCTTCTGCAGGATTCTGTGCGCTAAAAATCTTCTTCCCCCTTCCAATAATTGATTTTCTGCAGGATTCTTTGCGCCGCGCTTAAAAGAAAATTGATTGCAAGTGATTTACAGCTTTGCATATTTTAATCGGATTTTAAGGGGCTTTTGACCAATTCAGATTGGGTGGGGATTTCATTACCCTTCCCAGGACCCCAGAAATCACTTAAAGCATTTGCATTGACCACTCTTAATTAAAAAAATACTAGACTCAGCCCTAAGGACGTCGCGCTCAATAGGACAGAGGACCAGTTATAGGTATCGGCCGTCTATCCTAACCTGACTTTACAGTGACTAGGCAAGTATGTCAAGGCTAGTGGTTTTTAATTAGGCCCACTACTGTGGTTCCTTCCCATTTACCTGGCACTTACCTGGCCGCAATTGGCAGTGAAGAGGCGGTTTGTGGTCCTATTTCTAGCCCTTTGGAACAGTTAGGAGCTGTCTAGCTGACCTAGGTGACCCTAGATCTAGGCCTGATTGGGCATTTGTGGTTGATCGCATTTGTGTCACAAGTCTCTTTTCAAAAATCGTTTTTCAAAATCTCACAAAAAAAAATCTTTTCAAAAACTTGCAACTTGTCGCTAAAGAAATCTTTGCACTTCACTTACACCACTTCTTCTCATTGACGTTCTCTTACCTCCACATTTTGTCTTTCATCTTTTGACTACACTACCCTTTTAGTGTATTTCCGGTTGGACTAGGGACACTAGCGCCCGATTAGTCCGTGTTTCATTGGTACCGACCGACGAACCTTTCGACTCCGAAGTCGAAATCCTTTCCACTTCTTCACTTTCACCTGCAAATTCTTCTTCTGAAGGTATGTCGGGATACAATCCTAACAACACTTTACCGACGGGAATGATTCCACCTCCGTTAGGTGAGAATAACCCGAATCACCCGCCTGTTGAAGCGCCCACACGAGTCGCGCTCCAGGATCTTTTCTACCCCATCCGCACCGCCCTACCTACTTGTCTTGCCCTCCCACCGGCAAATGGGGACAATTTTGAGATCAAACCCCACTTCATCAATATGCTGCCTAAGTTTCATGGTCTGGAATCCGAAGATGCATATATCTTTATCAATAAATTCCAAAACGTTTGCGCCATAATGAAAACTACCTAATTAAGTGATGACGCTATAAGGCTAAGGGTCATTCCTTTCATCTTATGTGACTTAGCCGAGAAGTGGCTATACAGCACAGCATCACATTCCATTAGAAATTGGGACGAGTTTGTGAAAGCTTTTCTTAAAAAGTTCTATCCTCATCACAAAACTGCTAGAATCCGTAATGAGATTATACAATTTTCCCCAGCTTCCTTCCGAACCATTTTGGAAGTGTTTTGAAAGATTTAAAGACCTACTCGTTCAATGCCCTCATCATGGGATCGAAAGTTGGCAATTTTTCCAAACATTATATGAGGGATTGAACCCGGCAACGAAGCAGTTGCTAGAAACCATTTGTCAAGGTCACTTTCTAACCAAATCTAGTGAGGAAGCGTGGCAGTTTCTTGAGGACTTTAGTGAACAAACAATTCAGTGGGAGTGCACCAAGACCACATCATCATCTTCTTCTATTGGTCAACCTACGGCAGGCATACATCAAGTAGAGATGTCGATTGCTATGAAGGCCGAGATGGCCGCTCTTACGAAAAAGCTAGAAGCGATTGAGACCAAAATTTCATCGCCTTCTCCTGCCCCCGTTATGCCTCCACGAACTGTTTGTGCTTGTTGTTCGGATCCATCACATCTTACAGAAGAGTGTCCTTACAATTCATCCACTCAAGGACATGATCAAGTCAATGCTGCCTTTCAGCAACGACAAAGAAATGATTCATACTCTTCGACATATAATCCGGGTTGGAAGAGTCACCCAAATTTCGCTTGGAACCAAAATCAACAATTCCAAGGAAACAACAATTTTCAAAGGCCTCTTCCTCCACAACAACAAGCACCTCCACAAACTCAATTTCAACAACATTTCCAACAGCAACCTTACCCTAATCAAGTGAACAATTTTGTGCCTAACACTTCTTACCCGCCAAACAATTTTGTTCCACCTCAGAATGACAAGGTTAACTCGCTCGAAAGAAGTCTAGATGCTTTCCTAAAGCAATCTACACAATCTGCTGCAAGATTAGAGACTTCTATTCAATCTTTGGTGCAAAACAGTGCCTCACATGATCAAAGCATCAAATCTATTGAGGCACAAATTGCACAACTCAATGCAGCATTGAGCGAGCGAGAAAAAGGAAAGCTTCCATCTCAACCACTGCCAAATCCCGGTCACGCACATGCTGCATATCAACAGCAAAATCATAACGTAAATGCTGTGACTACGTTGAGATCCAGAAAAGTGTTGCAAAACAATGTGGGTATTAATCATGACACCCCTGCCGGTGGTCCTTCTTCATCTTCTTCACCTTCTTCTTCTTCTTCTTCATTAGAGCCTATTCTTCATCCTTCACACGGCTCTATTTCTTCTAGCTCGAACGGACCTACTTCTCACAACACGAACACATCTACACAGGGATCCATTCCAACTCCACAATCTGATCCGCAAAAATTGGACTCAACACCTTTTCAAAATGTACCTTTTCCAAACCGGTTGAGATCCAATAAACCAATTCCACAAATGGAGAAGATTGTCGAGTTGTTCAAACAGGTTAGGATAAATATCCCTCTCTTGGATGCAATCCAACAAGTTCCTTCATATGCAAAAATCTTAAAGGACTTATGCACCAAAAAGAGGAAGTCATAAGTACCAAAGAAAGTTTTCGTGGCTAGTGCTGTTAGCGATGCTGTTGTCCAATCTTTACCCCAAAAGCATAAGGACCCCGGTTGTCCTACTATTTCGATAACAATTGGGGACAAGAACATCAATAGAGGACTATTAGATCTTGGTGCTAGTGTCAACTTGCTACCTTATTCTGTGTACGAGCAATTAGGCATTGGAGAGCTTAAGCCCACTCATTGTACTCTCCAAATGGCCGACCGATCCATCACCCACCCTAGGGGAGAGTTGGAGGATGTGTTAATTAGAGTAGGGGATTTCATTTTCCTCGTTGACTTTATTGTTATGGATACACAACCTGTCGCTTGTAAGTGCACGGCGGTGCCCCGGCCGTCTGAACGAGGCCAAAATGCGGAATATAAAACTTTTCTATAAACTGGAACCGGCACCACCGCGCACAAAAATCCCCGATCGGGCCATTAATCTAATCCTAGCTAACAAGAGAAGGGGTAGAGAGGTATACCGAGCGATCCGTGTCCTTCGGTCTTCTCGTCGTCGTCCCGATCTCCCCGCGGAATCTCCGGTCTTCACCTCCTCGCCGGAAGTGCACCACATCGCCGGGTTCTTTTACGGGCTCCCACCTCTGGACCGAGGCAACTCGGGCACGAAGCTGGCGAGCCGACGTGCCCAAGAATTGCTGTAGAATAGTGTGGAACTCTATGTCTCATTGGGGTATGAAGTTGCCATGGTTTTGATGGAGGAATGATATGTGGAATTTTGTGATGAACTAGAGAACATTTTTCATGCCAAATGAGAGCAAAATCCCACACCAAAAATAATTTCAGCCCCCATGAAGAAGTGGCCGGCCTCATTGTGTGGAGAGTGAGAGAGAGAGATAGACAAAAAGGTGGGGGGAACAATAATACATCAAAGAGAGAGAAAGGGTGATGATGATCAAGAATCATCATAACCAAAACCTCACTCCAAAACCCATCACTCATCTCATCACACAAAAGTCAAGCCATGATGAAGTCAAATGAAGTCAATGGATGGTGCACCATCATGAAACCATCATGATGCAAAAGTCTTCTCCATTGTTAAATGCACAATTGCAAATAACCCCCTCCACCAAATTTCAGCCAAAGAAAGGAAACAAAGGAAAATGGCCGAAACGGAATGCAAACTGGCAACTTCAAAAAACTGATCTCGTAATAAATTACAGGAAAACCCCGCGACTGTATATACATACCCACATTTGTATTCCGACCGAATACAAATGCAATAAGACAAAATCTACACTGTACAATACTAGGATCCGGCTTAAACCAAAGCCCGCTAGTATTATCCGTCCGATCATGATCCATGCAATACCGCACGTATCTGATCGAACCCTGCCATATCTCCATACGGCCTCTACAGCGTTTCGCCCGAAACTTGAGAAACTGGTCTGTGGGGAACTCTAAAGACTCGTCAATACTTTGGTTGTGGATTTAACCACTAGCACGTCAGAGGTATTAGCCTATACGTAACGGGCTACCAGGTATTGACCAGAAAGGACGTCGATGAGCGAACTCATCCTGACACCCTACTGAGCCTATCAGTGACAATATCTGTATAGTCCGGTCCGTTCGTCTATGAGCATCGCATGGCGGGCCTAGGGGGTTGGTAAAAGTGAGACCCCCAAAAGCGGTACAAGTCGTGTCGGAGTGTAGCCCAGAACACCCTGAGATACTACTGGAATACCTACCAGTAAATCTCCTGCCTTGGCCAAGGACTTCGTGTAATGGCTCTCCTAGACACAGCGCGACCTCACCCCCAATACCGGGAGAGACGAATCCCTGCAGATCCGCTCACTGCTTCCATGTGGCTCGGGACTGTACCCAACTAAAACCTGTTTGCACGTCTCCTATGAGCGTGGTAGGGTAGTAATCAAAGTACAGTGGGAACTCATACGAGACAAATGACGATCTCAGGTCGATGAACTAACCTATACACATGTCACCAGGGAACTGCTATCTGACGTCAGGTATAAGACCAACTAGCATGTTCCTGGCGAGTCCTGTCCGGTGTACTCATAACCCAATGAGCACCTGTATACATCTCAGGTGAACCAACTGACACCAGTGGCTTATGAGACCGGCCACCGCCCCTCGTCGGGGTCTCGAATGTATACACTAGTCTACTCTGGAGAATCGACGCCCTGTCTCGAAACTCCAACGACTAGGGACCTTTTAAGGATGTGCTTATAGACCCCAGCTCCCACATATATGATCGCCCTCATACTGCTGGTAGTCAAGCAAGAATCCTAGGGGCTCTATCAACGTGCAATAGTGACCGACCTGTAAAGTCACCTAAAGCAGTACACGATGATAAAGATAAACCAGATAGCATACTATCATCTTGAGTAAGACTGTCCTACCGGTATAGGTCCTCCCTCAATCATTGCATTCACGTTCCTGTAATCCAATAATTGACTCTGAGGGCACTATCTCCAACAATCTCCCACCTGCATTCAAGCCTAATTATTGTGATGTCGCATACTCACAGCCCGTGTGATACCGAACACCCAACTCCTCTACTAATCAGTCTCACAAAACCCGTTTGCGAAACTATTGTGTTCGAGGAATAGCCTCAGTGAGTGGATCCGCCCTGATGTTTCTTTCTATGTCTCTCTATATCTCAAGTTCGCGGAGAAAGCCATCTCCCGAAATGAGCAATACCTGTCTTAGAATATGTTTGGATATCTGATGGGACCTAGCTCATAAATGAACTCCAAATCCAAACTTCTTAGACTGTATCGTCAACTGAACTTAATCAGTATCCTGCGTCATGCCTCCCTCAGTGTCCGCTTGGATCACCTGTCCAAAACACTGCCCTTCGTCAAAGGGAAAACTATAACTCTGACGGCCACCCTGTCTTCCAGGTCACCTTGGAAGCCTGGAATGATAACTGTCTCCTGAATAAGGCTGTCGTTATCATATCCCTAGAACATTCACTTATGTTCTAAAACTGCTTCCGAATGTTTCTCCAGGATTGGATCAATATTAACTTACTGCAGCTCGCGCAAAAACAATATCTGATGTGGTACTTGACATCTCATGATTGACTCAATTGCCTAAGCAAGTGATCTGCCAATCATGCACATCCCTCTCCCCTTCAGTCTGTAAGACACCTTCAGAGAGGGTGACTCCACCACCTGCAGGTACACTACCGTGCATGGAGTCGTCCATTCTAAAACACCTGTAGAATGCTGTCTAAGTACCCAGATTGGGAAACTACCCAAATCTAGATCTAAAACCATAGATCTAGTAACCAGAATGTCTGATATAATATCCAAGCCTTATGTGGAGAAACTACTGTGTGACAACCAATGTATAACCGACCGTAGTATAGGAATTTCACTTCCTACTCTGTGTATTCATCCAAATATCAGGATATCACACCCTACTACATTCTTAACAGATCCATCCCCTATTCTAGTGAAGTCAAACCAATGACTGTCACATCAGAAATAGATGATCTATCTCCGCTATATCTGCTTTAGTCTATAAATAGACATAAGCCACTTGTCCACCAATGCTTCTGCTGCTCCCACTGACTACGACAACCCTCTGGCAGAATCATATACACGTACACTTCTAAAGCTAGTTTAGAAAGACGCTATACTCATCCTCCTGCCGGGTCTCACAGTCTTGAACAACAGCAATGGAAAGTCTGGGTAAACAAAAACCTCCCTGTCACCGTCTTTGAGCATACCGGAGTACCTCTCGGGTGCCTGAGGTTACCCACCATATCTGCGGAGTGGCCAATGGAATGTCAAACCAGATTGAATCTTTAGGTTCTTATCAAATTTTCAGTAATCGTTTGCGGTTCTGGAATCACTTCCAGTTCTACCATACTCCCACTACTGTTTTCTGAAAAAATCCATTTTTGTAAAAACTGTGGCGAGTCTAGAACAATATCACTATTGATCTTCCAGATGGTAGAAAGTCAACCCTCGTCATAGCCTGGGTCAACCCACAAACAGCCATTACAGAAACGTGCCTTGAGTTATCCAGTGTCTGTTTTTAAGCATAAGCCGGAAAACTCCCCGTACCTTAATATCGTTAAGATATGAACTGCTCTATATCCAATACAGAAACAGAGGCACTGATTTAATTGAACCAGATTCAAATCATGCAACTGTCTCCAGTGCATGTCAACTAAATGGAGAAAGACCGATCAGCGTTACTCAACTTAGGAATGCTTCCAATTATGAGTAACCCGAAAGAGAAGTAAGTTCTCTTAATATCCATTACTATCAACTGAATACCATACGCAAGTATCTACATCTTCGATCTCTTTGAAGAATCCCGATACCTGCAACATCTGGTTCTCTACTTTACTCTTATACCTATAACTTCTCAAAACTCAGACCTTGTGTTTCTACGAAACACATGTCTAAAAACTAGAGAAGTTATAAGTAAACCGAATATAGTACGAGGACCAACCACTCTGTCCTAATGGATACTGGACAGCATACAATACTCTGTATAAGTCCCTTGAGTCTAATAACTCAAACCCTGTGCGTCGTAGGTTGAAAACTGTACTATGGTTATGAAGAATTACACCGCCGTTTAATGCTCCTTACCTAACCATCCACTGATATAGGTAAATGTCATGGACATAATTTCAAAAAGGTATACCTCACTCTATAAAAATAGACGTACAGATATATCAATTTGAAATTAGTGCACAACAGCGGATATTCAAAACCAAATATTTGCCGTCCGGCAAACAACCCAGGCGATTTCCTCAAATATCACCAATTACAACGAATTCCGATATAATGAGGACGATCATCTAATTCCCAATAACTTACTCCCACTCATCATCTGTAAAACCATACAGATGTGAGAATCATACCTGGTAAATACATACCCTGGAGCAAGTGTCTAATTGGGAAATCAGTTTTCTTTTAACAGTACACAATGAAACTGAAACATTGAAATGTTTCGTAGGGTATCCTGGTATTCCTAGTAATGCCTCTTCCATTATCCAGATTCACAACTATAACCGTATATTTCTTTGCTATCTCTCCAATTCCCTTTATATGTCTTTAGTCATTACCTTCTGTACACCCCTTTAGGCCAAATGGTTTTCTTCCTTCCTTACCGTTCGACACCAGCCTATGGTTTGGAAGAAAACTATTTAATAAGCATAATGGGTGTACTTTCCTAATCCTAGGAACACTCGCAATGCGAGAGAAGGTGAAGATAAAAGACACCTGAATAAACCTTATTCCTATTTCTCCTGAACCAGAATCCATCCCCGAACTGGAACAAGTTCCTTTCGAGTTCGTATATAACCATACGATGGAATATCCAATAAACTGTGGATCTTCGTAGTGATACGGAGTGTCCTGGAGAAATACAAAGGTGAAGTGGGAGTGGTAATGAAATACTTGGTTTGGTCGTGAATAGCAGTCGCAGTTTACTTTGCCCTCTTACTAATCCCTTTATTTGTCTTAACTTATTACCTTCTGCACACCATCGTTAGGCTAATTGGTTTTCTTCATTCCCTACCGTTCGGCACCTGTCTATGGTTTGGAAGAAGACTATCCAATTTGCGTAATAGGTGTACTATCCCCTAATCCAAGGAGCACTCGCAACCTGAGAGAAGGTAAAAGGAAAAAACAACTGAATAGATCTATTCGTTTTCTCCAGAACCAGAAACCATCATCGAATCTAGATCAAGTTCCTTCGAGTTCGTATATAACCATACGATGGTTTTATCCAATGGAAGTGGACGTTCGTAGTAATACGGGGTGTTCTGGAGAAAAGGGTAAAGGTAGGAGTGGCAATGAGGTGTGCAACTCTGACAATCCAAAAGCCAGTCTTATAAGAAGGTTCGGTTAATTTTGGTCTCTGAGTCATAGTCTAGGGTCGGGTCATATGGTCGCTGCCAAAGAGAGAGAGAAAAGAAACACTCAGCATGCACTCTAACCTAGATCAGAATGGTTACCAATTTATCTAATCAGGAAACCTCCCACTGTACCGTCAAATTCTCCTCCAAACCTGAAAGAAGAATTAGTCGGGATCACCCGAGGAGTAAACCAACTCATCAGTGGGAATCGGGATCCAACTATCATCGCATGATAACGTGATGGAATCCGCTCATGTTATCACACTCCAGAAGGTATGCGCATATCTGCCAAGTTTCAGTTTCTTTTGAAACTCCCGATGTGATTTTTGCCCCATGCTCTTATGACCTTGACGAAGGCCAACAAATCATAAGTCACATGTCAAGTTCTACCCGTCATTATCCAGGTTAATTTGAACCCACCCGTACAAGCCCTTGACTTTGGCCAACAAGGCTATACGACTGTCCCAAACCAACGCATCTATCTATGCAGCAGAAAGGTAACAAGCAGTTACCATACACTATGCCTTAACGAAGGCTAACAAACATAGCATGAATACTATATGCTACCCGTCTGAAATGACGGAGGGCTACGAATGGTTTCTGGCGAAAACCTTTAACGTAATGAACTTTATATGGTTGAAGGAACCAGATAGCTTTTATAAAAATATAGTAACGAAAACCTTTGCTAAAGAGGTCACTCCCGGTGAAGGAAACTCGACTCTTTCCCCGTAGAATGAGGTGCAGGATATTCCAACTGAATACCACGATGCAAAGCAAAAGTAATCGACTATAGTGAAGTTATTGCCCTGACGCAAACTTCTGTCCAAGGGGTCACTCCCGGTGAAGGGATCTCGGCCCTTGCCTCATCGACTGAGGTGCTGGATATTCATAACCGAATACCACTGTGCAAAACAAAAGAGAACGTCCTTGCAATAACAGCTTTTTGAAAAATTGTTCCAACAACATCAGAATAGGTTTGTTTAGCTTGCATTGATCCGAATCAATGCAGTCCCATCAATTGATCACACCAATAAAGAACGAAAATAATGATGTACGTATATGCCATCCGCATTCGCCACTGGGTCCCGTCATCACCCGTTAGGTTACTTAACTAACGACAGAGCGGGGACTGGACTAGCGCGGATGCAAAACATATACAACATCTACTAGTATATATATCAATATATAATATTCGCTCAAGGCGTGATTAAATGCAACATCACAGAAATGTAATAAGCATCACAGAACAATACAGATATCTGGGATCCCCGGGTTTCACAGAGCCGTTACTGAAACCCGACGTTCCCCTGGTCGTGTGGATAGCCTGTGCAATGAAATCCTAGACCCCTACGGGCGCGGCAAGTTACCCGCCAAAACCTGAAGCTAGGCAGCCCCCTTCAGCAATGTGAATGGACCACCCAGCACTTCACGGAATCCGGTAACTTGGGCACCCCTCCTTGGGTCAACCTGTACCCCCTACGAGTGCGGCGAATAGCCCGCCAATTCTAGAGTGAAGCCCCCTCCGTCTCAATGCCATGAGATGCGGGTCCGTTGCCCTCTAGAACCCGGCTATCCGTGCACCCCTCCGCGGGGTAATCCTAGTACAGAAAGTAAAATATACATACAACGGGTACATCGACCTCAACCCGGTCATGCCCCAAAAGAATAATATACAAACAGGCAGTGACGACAGTCCACATGTCGGACGCTCACCCCGCAATATCAAATGTACATATAAAACGAAACTGTACTAACATTGCTACCAGGCTATCCCCCATGACCAATCCGCAACATCACAGCACAACACAGAACATCAACGTGAATGTCACGTTCGCAAATCCGTCTAAAAGGGCTATAGCAGTTAGACAGGATTTACCGATCAAATGACATTCACGGTCGCAGATATAATGTAAATACTATAAACTAACATGTTTAAAATTTTTGATCGATCAAATTTACCGAAGTGGGCCCCAAGCACTACTGTAGCACTCAAAGAAATTCTGGGCCCAAAAAGAATATTAAAAAAAACCCCATTTTCAACCCATAAGCCCACTGTAAAAATTTGATTCACTGATTACACTTTACAGCCACGGAACCGCGGCCAGAACAGGGGTTTGGCCGCGGTTCCGCGGTCTCACCAAGGAATCAGTGTATCGAATTTTTCCACAGTGCTTATAATTCCCTGCACGTATTTCTGAAATGTACTGAAAAAATTTTTGAGCTAAAAAAAATTCGACAGAAACTGATGCAATAGAAATTGTGGTTTTTGGAAATTCCGATCGATCGAACATGTAAACACGTTAGAGCAAGCTAGACTAGGTTAATGGCGTGGCTCTGATACCAGTGTAAGTGCACGGCGGCGCCGCGGCCGTCTGAACGAGGCCAAAATGCGGAATATAAAACTTTTCTATAAACTAGAACCGGCACCACCGCGCACAAAAATCCCGGATCGGGCCATTAATCTAATCCTAGCTAACAAGAGAAGGGGTAGAGAGGTATACCGAGCGATCCGTGTCCTTCGGTCTTCTCGTCGTTGTCCCGATCTCCCCGCGGAATCTCCGGTCTTCACCTCCTCGCCGGAAGGGCACCACATCGCCGGGTTCTTTTACGGGCTCCCACCTCTGGACCGAGGCAACTTGGGCACGAAGTTGGCGAGCCGACGTGCCCAAGAATTGCAGTAGAATAGTGTGGAACTCTATGTCTCATTAGGGTATGAAGTTGCCATGGTTTTGATGGAGGAATGATATGTGGAATTTTGTGATGAACTAGAGAACATTTTTCAAGCCAAATGAGAGCAAAATCCCACACCAAAAATAATTTCAGCCCCCATGAAGAAGTGGCCGGCCACATTGTGTGGAGAGTGAGAGAGAGAGCTAAACAAAATGGGGGGGGAAACAATAATACATCAAAGAGAGAGAAAGGGTGATGATGATCAAGAATCATCACAACCAAAATCTCACTCCAAAACCCATCACTCATCTCATCACACAAAAGTCAAGCCATGATGAAGTCAAATGAAGTCAATGGATGGTGCACCATCATGAAACCATCATGATGCAAAAGTTTTCTCAATTGTTAAATGCACAATTGCAAATAACCCCCTCCACCAAATTTCAGCCAAAGAAAGGAAACAAAGGAAAATGGCCGAAACGGAATGCAAACTGGCAACTTCAAAAAACTGATCTCGTAATAAATTACAGGAAAACCCCGCGACTGTATATACATACCCGCATTTGTATTCCGACCGAATACAAATGCAATGAGACAAAATCTACACTGTACAATACTAGGATCCGGCTTAAACCAAAGCCCGCTAGTATTATCCGTCCGATCATGATCCGTGCAATACTGCACGTATCTGATCAAACCCTGCCATATCTCCATACGTCCTCTACAGCGTTTCGCCCGAAACTTGAGAAACTGGTCTGTGGGGAACTCTAAAGACTCGTCAATACTTTGGTTGTGGATTTAACCACTAGCACGTTAGAGGTATTAGCCTATACGTAACGGGCTACCAGGTATTGACCAGAAGGGAAGTCGATGAGCGAACTCAGCCTGACACCCTACTGATCCTGTCAGTGACAATATCTGTACAGTCCGGTCCATTCGTCTATGAGCATCGCATGGCGGGCCTAGGGGGTTGGTAAAAGTGAGACCCCCAAAAGCGGTACAAGTCGTGTCGGAGTGTTGCCCAGAACACCCTGAGATACTACTGGAATACCTACCAGTAAATCTCCTGCCTTGGCTAAGGACTTTGTGTAATGGCTCTCCTAGACATAGCGCGACCTCACCCCCAATACCGGGAGAGACGAACCCCTGCAGATCCGCTCACTGCCTCCATGTGGCTCGGAACTGTACCCAACTAAAACCTGTTTGCACGTCTCCTTTGAGCGTGGTAGGGTAGTAATAAAAGTACAGTGGGAACTCACACGAGACAAATGACGATCTCAGTTCGATGAACTATCCTGTACACATGTCACCTGGGAACTGCTATCTGACGTCAGGTATAAGACCAATTAGCATGTTCCCGGCGAGTCCTGTCCGGTGTACTCATAACCCAATGAGCACCTGTATACATATTAGGTGTACCAACTGACACCAGTGGCTTGTGAGACCGGCCATCGCCCCTCGTCGGGGTCTCGACTGTTTACACTAGTCTACTCTGGAGAATCGATGCCCTGTCTCGAAACTCCCACGACTAGGGACCTTTTAAGGATGTGCTTATAGACCCCAGCTCCCACGTATATGATCGCCCTCATACTGCTGGTAGTCAAGAAAGAATCCTAGGGGCTCTATCAACGTGCAATAGTGACCGACCTGTAAGGTCACCTAAAGCAGTACACGATGATAAAGATAAAGCAGATAGCATACTATCATCTTGAGTAAGACTGTCCTACCGGTATAGGTCCTCCCTCAATCATTGCAATCACGTGCCTGTGATCCAATAATTGACTCTGAGGGCACTATCTCCAACATCGCTAACCCCCGAAGTCAAATTCCGGTGATACTTGGTCGACCATTCCTTGCGACTTCTAACGTGGTGATCAATTGTCGTAACGGTTCAATGAATCTATCTTTTGGCAATATGACAATTGAACTCAACATTTTTAAGTTGGGAAATCAGCCTGCCGAGACTAATTCTAGCGTACTTGATGTTTGCTCGATCAATGAGATCGCGGAGGAGGACTGTGAGTTCGAAAATTTTATGTTTGATCACAGCAATGTTGACGCCACTAGTGCATTCCTCCTAGAATCCGACACAGCTTTCACGACGGACAAAGATTATGAGTGTTTCATCTTTGTAGATGATTTTGAAGACTCTCCACCCGAGTTTGAGTCTTTTGCTTTTTCGGATGAGTTAGTTGAACCATCCGACTCGGTTGCGTACACTGATTTGAACCTTTGATGGAATCCTTCGAGTTTGAAACAGTTACTCCATTGCTGCCATCTATTGTTTCACCTCCTAAACTCGAACTAAAGCTTTTGCCGTTGCACCTAAAATATGCTTATCTAGGTGAGAATGAGACCTTACCCTTCATCATATCGTCTTCTCTACCTCTTGAGCAAGAGAAGGCTCTTTTAATGGTCTTATAAAATAATCGGCAAGCTTTTGGCTGGTCTAGACATCAAGGGGATTAGTCCCCTCATAGTCGAACATCATATACACTTGATGGATGATGCCAAGACGGTAAGGGATCCACAAAGACGCCTCAACCCCATTATGAAAGAGGCTGTCAAGAAGGAGATTGTTAAATGTCTTGATAGTGGTATACTTTACCTTATCTCGGATAGCCAATGGGTTAGCCCCATTCATGTTGTGCTAAAGAAATCGGGTATCACGGTCATTACCAATGAGGCAAATGAGTTAATCCCTACTCGCACCCAAACTGGGTGGCGAGTTTGCATCGAATATAGAAAACTCAATGCCGCGACAAGGAAAGACCACTTTCCTTTACCTTTCATTGACCAAATGCTAGAACGATTGGTTGGGCACGAGTTCTACTGCTTTTTAGATGGCTATTCCGGCTATAACCAAGTCCCCATCGCCAAAGAGGATCAAGACAAAACCACATTTACTTGTCCTTTTGGCACTTTTGCTTATTGTCGCATGCCCCTTGGGTTATGCAATGCACCCGCTACATTTCAGCGGTGTATGATTGTGATCTTTTCAGACATGGTTGAAAAGTTTTTGGAGATCTTTATGGATGATTTCTCCATTTTTGGTGACTCCTTCGACGAGTGTTTGCTACACCTTGACGCAGTTCTTACCCGCTGTAGGGATAAGAACCTAACTTTAAATTGGGAGAAGTGCCACTTTATGGTACGAGAAGGCATTTTCTTAGGACATGTCATCTCGCAAAACGGCATAGAGGTTGATAGAGCCAAAATTGAAGTCATTTCTAATCTTCCTCCTCCTAAATGCGTCAAAGACATCCGAGCTTTCCTTGGCTATGCTGGTTTTTATAGACGGTTCATCAAGGATTTTAGCAAGATTGCTAGACCCTTGACTCTCTTATTGGCCAAGGACACAACATTTGATTTTGACTCAACTTGCATGGAAGCGTTTGAGTCATTGAAACACTCTCTCATTTCTGCGCCCATTCTTTCATCTCCAGACTGGACGCATCCCTCCGAAATTATGTACGACGCATCAGATTTTGCCATTGGTGCTTTTCTTGGACAGCACGTAAATAAAATGCCGCACGTAATTTATTACGCTAGCCGTACATTAAATGAGGCCCAACTAAACTACACAACAACAGAAAAAGAGTTTTTAGCAGTTTTGTTTGCACTTGAAAAATTTCGGCCTTATTTAATCGGCTCTCCAGTCATTGTGTATACGGATCATTCAGCTCTTCGCCACCTTTTTGCGAAGAAGGATGCTAAATCGAGGCTAATACGTTGGATCCTCTTGCTACAAAAGTTTGACCTTGTCATAAGGGACAAAAGAGGATGTGAAAACGTAGTGGCCGATCACCTTTTACGACTTCCTTCTTCGCCTACACTTGAAATTCCAATACAAGATGTCTTTCCCGATGAGCAACTCTTAACCGTTTCTTGCGAACCATGGTTCGCTGATATAGTAAACTACTTAGCCACCGGCTTGATACCTAAAGATTGGTCGAAACAGGATAAACTTCGATTCGTGTCCCAAGCAAAGCATTTTTACTGGGATGAACCTTATCTTTTTAAATACTGTTCCGACCAAATCATTCGTCGGTGTGTACCGGAAAACGAGATTAAGAGTGTGCTGTCTTTTTGCCACGATCAAGCATGTGGCGGGCACTTTGGCCCAAAGAAGACAGCCGAGAAAATCTTGCAGTGTGGTTTCTATTAGCCACGACTCTTTAAGGATGCATATGAATACTGCAAGACATGCTCCCGGTGCCAACACTTGGGCCGGATATCGTGGAGAAACGAAATGCCGCTCCAACCAATTTTGGTTGTGGATGTTTTTGATGTTTGGGGAATAGACTTCATGGGACCATTTCCCAATTCTTTTGGGAATGTCTATATTCTTTTGGCTGTTGACTACGTGTTAAAGTGGGTCGAGGCTGTGCCTAGCCGGACAATTGACAATAAGATTGTCGTTCGATTTCTTAAAAAACATATCTTTTCTCGATTTGGGCACCCTCGAGCGATAATAAGTGATAATGGTTCTCACTTTTGCAATAGGACCTTTGAGTCCTTAATGCGCAAATATTCTATTACCCACAAGCTGTCAACGCCCTACCATCCCCAAACATGTGGGCAAGCCGAGGTCTCGAATCGGCAAATTAAGAAAATCTTGGAGAAAACAGTTTCTAAAAACCGTAAAGATTGGTCACTCAAACTGATCGATGCACTATGGGCTTTCCGTACTGCATACAAGACAAATCTTGGTATGTCTCCATACCGGCTTGTTTACGGGAAGGCTTGCCACCTCCCAGTAGAGATTGAGCATAAGGCATTTTGGGCTATCAAAGAGTTGAATTTATCATTAGGAGATGCGGGCAACAATCGAAAGCTGCAATAAAATAAACTAGAAGAGCTGCGGGATGAGGCATATGATAATGCCGTCATTGTTAAAAACCGAACCAAGGTGTTCCATGATAAACACCTTCTGTGAAAAACATTTAAACCGGGTCAACAGGTTTTACTCTATGATACCCGGTTACATTATCACCCCGGCAAGCTCCGTTTTAGGTGGAAAGGGCCATTTGTAGTTCGCACTGTTTATCCGCACGGTGCGGTTGATCTTGAAAATCCGGAGGATGGTATTTTATTCAAAGTAAATGGACATCGATTAAAACCGTTCTTCACAGCGGACCCATCGGAAGAGCTCCTGTTTTTGCAGGAACCGCTTTACACCGATTAAATCTCCTCCACATTCACCTCCGAATTTCCAATCAATTTTTCCAAAACTTCATTTCAAATAATTTTGGAGGTGTGTATTATTTGTAAATATGTTAATAAGCAGGAAATGGCCGACATTATCGACCCGCTTGGTGCAGCATGACAGTGAGGACACTGTCCAGTTTAAGTTTGGGGGTATGCTCGGTAAGTTTTCGTCCTTCGCATTCATATGTATATTTTTGCATTTGCATCCTTATATAAAAATCATAAAAATTTGAAAAATTTGAAAAATAAAAAAAATTAGAAAAAGAAAACCCATAAAAATTGAAAATTTCAAAAATTATAAAAATCAATGTATTCAATTTTGGCTATATTTGACTTGAGTTTAACAAAAAGGTTGAATAGCTAGGAACAACTAGATCTTAGACTTAGTAAATTAAAAACCCTAAAAATAACATTCCTTAAAGTTTAACCGTAGAAAGTATATGCCTTTGTAGTTTATTTAGAAATAGGCAAATTTTGGGTTCACTTCTTGGGCTAAGTCGAAACAAAAGAAAAGTATTGAAACTTTTATTAGAGTATAAGTTTGAAAAATAATTCCTAGCTTAAGTCTAGATTCTGAAAATGTATACCCTACAAATTGCACCAACAAGCACCTTGAAACTTGGAATAGTAGAGGAGACCTTAAAATGCTCTTGTCTAAAGTCCTTAGTACAATGAAAATAAAAGAAAAAATATGTGAATAAAGAAAAAATAAGTGAATAAAGAAAAAAATTCATTTTGTAGACCAACTGGCTTGGGAGTCACTGCTAAAGCCTTGGGTGTTGCAAGACTAGGAATTACACTTTAAAGTACAAATGCATTTTGTAAGCGTTCGTTGGTACCTCAAGAAGTATTAGCGATCGCATGAAGGATGTGTAAGAAAAATTCATTTAAATTCACCAACTAATTAGTGCTTTGGACAGCGGACAAGAGTACGATTGCTTGATTTGAATTTCCAAGTGTATGGGTGATTTATACACACACGTAGGGGTATGTGATTGGAGTTTAGATGAGAGAAAGGAGTGAAGAATAGAACTTGTATCTTTAGTAAAGTTGAAAAAAATTCCTAAGTAGAGATGGAAAACTTAGGAAATGCCGAAAGCTAAGTAAGTCTATAGAACATATATAATCTTAAGTTAAATGATAAGGAAGTGTGAAGAATATGGGTGGATAATTTACGGGGTCGACGATAATAGAATTCCTTGTTAGAAAACCTAATTGGAGAACAAAAGTCGAGAAGCCGGATTGATAGGATTTTGTGGGTATATCCACTGAAACCCTCAGGAGACAACACTCCTCCTACTAGGGACACCTAGAGGTTTAATGCCTTGTTGCACGAGCTCAGTGCAATCGGGTTTCCCTGCGAAAGTATGGTTAGGTTTTTGTCGAGAATAAAAAAATAAGTTTGCTCGAGTACGAGCAAAAGATAAGTTTGGGGTATTTGTTTATATCATAATATTGCATTATTATATTCCCCATTCTTATGCATTTTACAATAAAACAGGTGGTTTTGACCCATATCTGCTACATAGTACAGGTTACAGGTTCTTGGAGCGAAAACAGTGAAAAAGACCAAAGACGATACAAAAGAGGGACTTTTGACCAACAAATAGAAGGATCTTAGTCAAGCCTAGACGAAGAACAGTTCACAATGTACAAGGCAACGCAAGGTCCAAGATGTCAAAGCGAACGGTTAAAAGTCCAATGCAATTGTCCACTGGAGATCTGGAACCAATGTAGAAGCCAAATGGAAAAAAGAACTAAAGAATCAGGAAGCCCAAAAGGTCCAAATACAGCACACAAATTTTCAGCCAATGTTTTCTCCATTGGGCCGCGGAACCGCGGCCCAACCCCTACCCAGGCCGCGGTTCCGCGGATGTATAGAGCCCGGAGGAAAGGAAATTTTTACCAAAATTCAGGGGTGGCGCTGACTAGTCAACCTAAGGGCAAATTTGTAAATGCAGACGTGCGAATCAATTGTAACCTAAGGTTTCTATGTCCTATAAATAGAACCCAATTCATTGTATTTTCTCATGCTTCTATTCATCAATAAAATTTCAATTTTCTTTGAAGTTGGAGAGCATCAATCGTAAGTAGGTTTATTTTTTGCCCTAGTTCTAGTTTTAATTTCTGCCCTAGTTCTAGTTTCTTTTCTTGCTCTAGTTTAATATAGTATTAGAATTTTTATTAACTTGTAGTAGATCTTTCAACTCTTAAATCAAAACAAAATAAAAATTATGTCTTTCGTAGATCCCTTAATGAGCGAGTAGTTTCCTCGCTTGTTAGGGTTAGGAATAGGGAAGGGTTTGAGAGATGAAGATCTTTCATCTCTTTCTTTGCCAATCTCTTATGAACAATTAGGACTCCATGCATACTTTCTTATTCCGCTCCCTACGACACTCTACCCACGAGGTAATGGTAATACCGTAGTATAAAAGACCGGATCTGTAAGTTTTCCATGGAGGTTAGGGTAAAGATTAAGAAAGGAAGGACAAAGATCTAGAGGAAGAAACATCTTCCCAATCATCCTAATCCCCTTTATTAATATTTACCATAACCCCTAATATGATATCTAATTTAAGGCATTGAAAGTGGTGTAGATCTTTATTTACCAAACTTTACCTAAACCTAATCCAAGCAAGTTTCCTAATCCTAGTATAACACAACTTAGTTTTTATACTTAATTAAAAGATCCAACACCCTTTGGAATTAGTTCGTAAGAACATTTAGAAAAATTACAACATCCCTGTGGACCGACCCGTATTCACTGGCTAGCTACATGCGACGCCGTTCTTGATTGCGGCAATATATTTTTGATCATACAAATCTCTCTAAATCAGTCATCACGGATGCTTGGGTCTGTGATATTGACGATATGCTTGGGGCTACTCGTCACTGACATCAAATTTCATGTCATCGACGCCAAGACTTGCTACAATGTTTTGCTCGGCAGGCCTTAGTTGCACGAGTACAATGTCATCCCTTCTATACAACACCAGTGTATGAAGTATTTCAAAGATGGCCTCGAATACACCGTCACGGGAGAGCTAAATCCATTCTCCGTAAGCGAAGTCCGAAAATATGAAGACGAAAAGTACTTCCTACCAGACTTCGAAGATATGGAAAGATGTAATAACCCAGAGGATAAACAGAAGTCCATTGTCACCATCCCGATATTTTGGAGTGACACCGAGAAAGACGAGGAAATAGTCTACTCGAGGCAACCCCAATGCAACAGGCCTGGACCATCTACTTCTATTTTGGTCTTTGGCAGTGACTCCGAGGATGAGGCCAACGCCGTGTTTTCTACTCGCCCGTCAGCACAAACCGTCACTGGAGCTGATCAGAATTTACAAATCACCATAGTTCCGCCACGACATTGCAAAGAACTTGATGCGCTTGATACATACAGCGTACAGGAGTTGCATACTTTCTACGTCCCTCCCAAGCGAAGAGGTGAAAAGGCGATCCTCTTCTACCAATCTACGGAAACTGAAGTAGAGAAAGAAGTCCGGTATGGTGCCGATCTTGCGCTTAATAGGTTTCAACCAATCCGTCTGCCCAGATATTACGCAGAGAGATTGAAAAGGCTATTAAGATGCCAAGGCGTATCCTTCAAACAAACCGTTCGACTATTCCAGTTCTACAACAAGATCTGGGACGTTCCCGGAACTTAGCGAAATATGCCCAACGGAAGGATGGTGATGAATGGGCTTGGATATGTTCGGTCAAATAAACGGGAGCGATTCCATAACTGCCGCGTCATAAATAACTCCGGTGGAGAAAATAATGCTTTTCCAGATAGCTGTGACGTTGAAACGAAGCAAAATCCCGCTATAAAAACGCCAAGTCCGTCGTTTGAAGGGAAAGTTAACAAGCTAATAAGAGAAGCCGGTCAAAAGGTTCGGGATGATCTCAACCGCGAAATGGCTATTTACGAAAAGGCTAGGAAGCAGCGTCTCAATCAGCAGTCTGCGGAAAGAGAAGATTATGATGCCCTTCACCCTTAGCCCGCTGTACATTCTCGTGACAAGAGAAAAGCCCGAAATTGGGGCAAAAGCAAAGTGAAGAATGAGAATGATGTTCGAAAACAGCGAAGCAGACCCAAGAAGCCACACGATCGAGTAAAAGTCAGTTGGAATCCGTCTTTTATGAAGAAGATGGGTCGGAAACACTCTTTCCCCCAAGACAAGACACGAAAAATATTCAACCTTGTCATGAAGCATCAAATGATGACGCTTACGGTGTCTCGGCATCCCGAACAAATAAACGAGGTCCATCATCCGGATTATTGCTCTTATCACTGAGCAATAGATCATCCACTTGAAGACTGCTTCACCTTTAAAGACTGGGTCAAAGACCAGTATCAACAAGGAAAGGTCACTTTGTCCGCAGCTGTAGGGTAACCCCGCCGCAAAAGAATGAGCCAAAGAGGACCTATACCATGAGGACAAAACTAACTCAACATCAAGAATGGAAGCAAACCCATACCTGCCATGTGGTAATACTATCAAAGGAGGGAGGGCACGAGACTACAGATGACCCCTTCAGGTGCTTCGCAAATGAAGACGAGGATGAGGTGATTTCAGAGTTTGCACCAGCACCAAAAGAGCTGGAAGATGGGATACACACCACGGCAGAAAACCTGAGGAAAATCGACTTAGGCACGGAAAATGAGCTGAGGCCCACGTTCGTCAGTGAGCTGTTGTCTAAAAAACAGGTGGTCACACTAAAGGACGCGCTTATGCAATATAAAGACTGCTTCGCATGGAACTATTCCGAGTTGCCGGGACTGGATCCAAAATTAGCGGAGCATAAACTGGCTATATCGCCAGACGTTAAGCCAGTCAAACATGCGCCAAGAAGAATGCGGCTCGAACTCGAGATGAGTATCAATGCCGATGTCAAGAAACTAATTGACTTTGCTTCATCAAAGAAGTTCAGTATCCTGATTAGATTGCAACCATTGTTCCCATGATGAAGAAAAATAGAACAGTGTGCATCTGCATGGACATTCGAGACCTTAACAAACCTTATCCGAAGGATGACTTCCCAGTACCTGTTACTGAGCTGATAATCGATAACACGTCCACTCATGAGGTCTTCTTCTTCATGGATGGATCTTCCGGCTACAATCAAATAAAAATGCATCCTGAAGACCAAAAGCACACCGCCTTCCGGAATCCTCTAGGTATATTCTGCTATAAGGTGATGCCCTTTAGTTTGAAGAACGCAGGGGCTACCTACCATAGGGCCATGATGAAGATCTTCGATGACCTCATACATGAGATTGTCGAATGCTATATTGACGACCTTGTGGTGAAAAGCAAATCGTACAAGGAGCACTGGGAACATCTGAACATAGTGTTCCGGCGACTTCGGAAATACAATCTAAAGATGAATCCTCTGAAATCCGTGTTTGGAGTCTCCTCAGGAAAATTCTTAGGATTCATCATACGACACCGAGGCATCAAAATAGACCCATCAAAGATCAAGGCAATTATGAAAATGCCCATGCCAAGTGTTAGTTATGTATATGAACTAGAGGCCATTATTTTACATATGATGTATATTATAGTGGATGCTTGGATATATACAGAGAGGACTTTCTTGCTCGACATGATAGTATGCTATCTGGTTGCTCTTTGTCTTAACATGTAGACTTGTATTGTGATACTGTCTTGCTCTCACATGCTGATAAAGCCCTTAGGATGTGTACTTGACTACCAGGACTATGATGGAGATCATACTAGTGGGGCCAGGGTAGTCCACAAGTACATCCTTTAAATGTTCCTAGTTGAAGGTGTATCGAGACAGGGCATCGATATTCCAGATTAGCCTAGGGTATACGCTTCTTAACCCATATGATGGGCGATGGATGATCCCACATCCATTGGTGTTTGACATCAAAGATGGTATACGGGTGCTCAGTAGAGACTGGGTACACTGAACGGACTCTCCGAGAACTCCTAGTTGGTATTACACCTATCGTCAGATAGCAGTTCTCTGGTGACACTGGTACAGGTTAGTCTGTAAACTCGAGATCATCATAGAGTCTTGTGTGATTCCCACCGCGCTTTGATTTCCACCTTATCACGTTCAAGAGAACGTGTAAAACGGTGGTTTTTGGGTACAGTCCCGAATCACATGGAGGCAATGACCGATAGGTGGGGATTCGTCTCTCCCGGTATTGGGGGTTGATGTTGCGCAGTGCTCGATTGGCTATAACAGGAAGTCCCTGGCCAGGGATGATTTGGAGATCTACTTGTAAGTGTTATCAGTAGTTTCTTGACCCGTAATGAGCCTCACATCGGCACGAATTATCGGTTACTGGGGTCTGACGTTTACTACCCCTACACTAGATATGCGACATATCGAACGAAGAGACCGGACTGTACAGTAGTGTTACTGACAGGCTTTACAGGAGTATGAGCAGGCTTGCTTATTGATCTTCTGATCGCTCAATACCTGGATAGCCGTTACGTCTAGCTAGTACCGCTAACGGCTTGTGGGTGCTTGATATGATCATCACCTACTGCCGGCGTATTGACGAGTCTTTAGAGTCCTACACTGAGGTTTACTGGATCAGGAAAAACGAAGTAGGAGCACATATGTGATATGTGCGGGACCGAGATTAATACGAATATGTGATACCGTATTCTATTCTCACAATATGTGATATCAGTCGGTTATATGTGATATAGCCGGATTATTAACTAAAGTGTTGATTTAATAATTTAATGTCTAATTGTATATTTGATATGCTAATTTACATTAACTAATATTTGCTCACCTTATACATTTCTTTTCTCACATGTGCACAGTTGATCTATCTACGATATATATTATTTGTGTTTTCTTTTTTGTGTCATGCTTGATGATACACACTACATGGGTGTATGAGACTCATACGATGCCATTAGATATTTAGGGTTTTATTTATTTAATGCAAATATAAATTGGTGGGAATTAACCATGGTTGCAAGCTTTGGAAGCTTATGGAAACCATTGACTTAGTCCACTAAATTTGTCTTGCATTAGATATTTATTAACCTAACCATAATTTTTAGCCATGGTTTATTCTCTACATGAGTTATAAGTGATATGAACTCACCCATGGTTGCCATTCACTTTCTCATCCATTATTTTCTTCATCTTTATCATTGAGCACTCTGGCTTTCTCAAGAAAAATATATAGAGTGAGAAAATTAATTCTAAAGTGAGAAAAAATCCTACTTCATCATTCTCTACTAGATTAGCCATTTAGTTTAGGGTGTTAGCTTCACTAATCCCTAATTAGTGAAGAGGTAGCTTGAGTTGGTGTCTCCTCAAAGTAGATCATCTTCGTCCTCGAAGATCATTGAAAAAGCTCGTTCATTTCGACTAGTGGAGCCTACGGAGTGTCCAGATCACCATTACTTGGAGCGAAAGGACTTCTACACGGACCATTTGAAGTAAAGGACCGGTCTACAAAGGTTGTATTCCATATTCACTTAGATGTAAAGTTGTTTACATATTGTATTGTCTAATTCTCAAGTTAAGATTTTAGGGTTAGGGTTAAGTTGCATGGCAATTTTTGAAAATGGCATGGACGATACCTCCCGAAACCTTACTGTCGTGCTAGCTAACACTACAGTGGTATCAGAGCCAAACTAAAGAATTAGACGATATTTGTAGAATTACAAAACCGAAACAACTCCGAAATACTCGAAACGAAAACCTAGTTTCTGTCAAAAATTTTAAGTAGTCTAAATTTTTTTTAAGCAACTGCAGAATGTTTTATGAGATGTAACATGAACACTGGACAAAAACGAACCCAATTGGCCGGATTTGACCCGGCGAAATTCACCAAATTTCCGAGCTGGCCGGCCCCATGTTGAAATTTCGGGTTCGTTTTGGTTTGGTGTTCTGGTCTCTGGGTTTTGGTGTTTCAGGTGTTGCTTATTTTTTCTAAAATTGCATGGGATGTTGATTTTCTATAAAGGCAATTCGGAATGTTTCGTAGTCGTAATTCTAACATTGTTTCGGGTTACCTAGACGGCGTTAAAATGTTCGAATGGATATCAATAACCCAATTTTTCCCTCGATGGAAATTTTTCCAAGAATTGGATTTTTCCAAGTTAAAAAACATTCAAAAATCATGCAAGTAATTCGATGGACTCTTTAGAAGAACGAAACCCTAACTCGATTCTATGACCATAAGACTCGCCGCCAAACCATACGGTTTGCGGTAGTTCTGCGGCGCCATAAGTGAGGCAAGGGTTGGCCTTTCTACGGTTGGTCCATAGGTACTGTGGCATGTTCAGAGTATTTTTATACTGTGCTCAAGTGTTGTGCTCTTTGGGAAATTTTAGGTGTTTGTTGATTCGATCGGAATGTTTAACATCGTCATTTACTAGAAATTGCACAAATGTAATATATACATCTATGAAAACTCTAGCTATTTGTGGAATGTGATACAATATTTGGAATTCATATTGTTAGGCATGAAATCCGGAATATGTGGTTTATGATGTCTAAGGTGATTGTGGATTCCAAATGTTGTAGTTTGACATTTTCTTTTCTGCGACCGTAAGTGTAATATGTGGTGTATCGCCGATTTCGCTGCTATATGTCAACAACAATTGGGATACGCATATTTACTTACGTTGATGACATGTGATGTTATGTGTTGCTGTGATATGTTGTATTGGATCGTCCTGTTTTGAATAGACGGGGGTTTTATGTGAGATGAGAGTTTTTATTTTCATTCATGTAAAAACTTGTATGTAATATTCTTTTATTGGGGCACTTCCGGGTTGAGCATGATGCCACCACTGTTGTATATTATTTACTTTTCCGCATTAGGATAGACCCAAGATGGGGAGCACAAGTAACCAGGTTCTAGAGTCCAGTGGGAGACCATTTCGAGGAGTCGAGTCCGGGTCTCCTAACTCTAGAATTGGTAAGGTTGCTTGCTGCTCTCGTAGGGGTCTAGGGATGCGGGTTTGGCTATTCATCACGACCGTGGAATCTGTGTTTTATACTGGCTTAATTTAAAATACGGAATTCTTGGTATATCCAATATTTCATATGTTATCTTCTGCTACTGATATTCTATGATGTGATCACTTTATATGCGTGAGACGGATGCTTTATTATTTTATATATGATATATAATAAACATTGCTTATGTTTTGCACCCGCGCTAGTCCCGCCCCGCTATGCCGTTAGTTAAGTAACCTAATGGTGCATAACGGGACGCTGTGGCGAATGCGGATGGTATAAGCGTACGTTGTATTTTTGTTTCTTCTGTGATGCTTAGGAAGAATAAATGATGGGACTTCATTAATGAGATTAATGAAAAAGAAAGAAACCTAAAAAAGGATGTTGTGGAATCAAATTTTCAAAAAGGGTAGCTCTAGTTTTTGCTTTGCATAACGGTATTCCTTGTAGAATATCCATCATCTTATTCGATAAGGAAAGAGCCAAGATCCCTTCACCGGGAGTGACCTCTTTAGCAAAAGCTAGTAGATACTACAACCCACATGGTTTTGTTTTGTGATTGCTTCTCTAGTTCTTACTTTGCATAGTGGTATTTGTGAAATATCCTGCGCATTATTCGATGAGGAAAGAACCAAGATCCCTTCACCGGGAGTGACCTCTTTAGCAAAACTACTAAAAGCCTCAAAAACACTCCTTTTCAAAATCACTCGATTCCGCAACGATATCAAGTTCATTACGCAAAAGTTTTTCTTAAAAACCTGACATAGCCCTTCGACATTTCAGATAAGTAATATTTAGTATTCATGCTACAGTAGTTTGGCCTCCGTCAAGGCGTAGTGTACGGTAGCTGATTAGTACTTATCTGCAGTATGAGATGCGATTGGATTAGGGTATTCGTACGGCGTTGTTTGGCCTACGTCAAGGGTCGTGCGGGTGGGTCTAATTCAATCAAGAAATGAACGGGTTGAACTTGACTAGCGCCCTATGGGTAGTTTGGTCTCCGTCAAGGTCATAGGACGCTAAGGGTAAAAACTATTATCGGGAATTTCAAATGTTGAAATTTGCAATGAGATTGCATACCTTCTATGAGATAGTTGGATCCCGATACCCACTGTGTGTAAGAGTTACTCCTGGGAGAGTTTTACACATCACAATTAGCCAATCAAGTAGGTGTCTAGAAAGGTGTTAACAGGGTTACGCCCCTTGGAAAACAAGATTTATTTTAATTAGGTCCGTGCGAAAGCACGGGGAACCTCCCTCAAACTACCGACAATGGCCTGGCTGAATGATTGGCGAACTTGTAAGGTGTAATTAATCCCGGCTAGTCTTGCCTTTTAGGGTTTGAAGGAAGATTTGATAAAAACAGTGGGAGCCATCCTGATTAGATAAGATAATAACAAATCTAATCTTGCAAGAGTATACGCTAAAGTGTTTTCTTATCTCTCTCCAGGTAGCGACCATGTCAGGCCTTAATCAAGATAACAATATGGATGTATTGACCGAACCCGCTTTTTATACTGAGCAGGGGAACGTTGGTTCCGCTCCAACATATAATTGTTATAAGTCCGAGTAGGGAATAGGAGCATATCCGGATTCCGACGCCACCCAAACGAAGAATAAACATGTTGATGTATCTTCTTCGGGTGTGTTAGTTACAGAGAACTGTTTCTCTGTGCACTCTACGTCCTGGGTATTAGATACCGGATCGGGATCCCACATATGTAATATGTTACATGGGCTTAGAAAAGGTAGAGAACTGGGAATGGGTGATCATTCCATAAGAGTGGGGAATGGAGCAAATGTTGCAGCCAAAGCAGTTGGCGAATATCACCTTGTATTACCAAATGGTAATACATTGATTCTGAACGAATGCTATTACATACCGAACCTGATATGCAATCTTATATCAGTTTTTTTATTAAGTAAAGAAGGATATAATTTTGTAGTACATGATAATGTTATGAACATTTTTCTGAATCAAAAGTTGATTGGATCAGGCTCGTTAAATAATGGCATATACGTTTTAAATCAAACCACGGTTCTTAACATACAAAACACACACAAGAGAAAGAGTTCATAAATGAACGAATCCTTTTTGTGGCATTGTAGACTAGGTCATAACAATGCGGCACGACTAGTTAACTTACGTAAAGATGGATATTTGATTCCGTTCGAATTATCATCTTATGAAACTTGCCAGTCATGTCTCAAAGGAAAGATGACCAAAACTCTGTTTACAGGACACGGAGAAAGAGTTACAGAACTCTTGGGACTGATGCATGGTGATGTATGTGGTCCCATGTCTACACATGCCAGGAATGGTTTCTCGTACTTCATTACATTCACTGACGATCTCTCAAGATACGGACATGTGTTCCTGTCGAAACGCAAGTCTGAAGCTTTTGAGAAATTCAAAGAATATAAGCACGAAGTTGAGAACCAGACGGGTAAAAGTATTAAAATCCTTCGATCTGATCGAGGAGGAGAATACTTGACCAATGAGTTCCTGGACTATCTAAAAGAGAATGGGATTCTCTCTCAGCTTACTCCTCCGTATACACCATAGCACAACGGTGTATCGGAACGGAGGAATCGCACCCTATTAGATATGGTGTGCTCTATGATGAGCACCGCTGAGTTACCCATTTCCTTTTGGGGTTATGCGCTTGAGACAGCAGCATACCTATTGAATAGAGTTCCAATCAAATTAGTGCCTACCACTCCATATGAGATATGGAATGGGAAGAGGCCATATCTTAATTTTATTCAAATATGGGGTTGTCCAGCCTATGTGAAGACATAAAATCTAGACAAGCTCGAGGCAAGGTCAGTTCTGTGCAAGTTTATTGGATATCCCAAACATTCACGAGGGTATATCTTCAACCACTTCGAAGAACAAAAGGTGTTTGTTTCTCAACATGCCACCTTTTTAGAAAAAGAGTTTTCTTATGAAAGAAATTAGTGGCAATGAGATAGAACTAGAAGAAGTTACAGCAGCACAGACCACAACTGATGATTTAGTGGAACCAGAGGATTCAATAGCTCCCATCGAACCTCAGCCTCTCCGCCGATCTAGTAGGGTTCCTCATCCACCTGAGAGATACTACGGTTTTCTCATTGATGGTGGGAGCGAGTATTGCATCATGGAAGATAATGACCCAACTAGCTTCGAGCAGGCTATCACGAGTAGGGACTCTATGAAATGGTTGGATGCAATGCGATCTGAGATGGAATCCATATACACCAAAAAAGTATGGACTTTGGAAGATGCTCCTGAATGGGTAAAACCCATCAGGAGCAAGTGGATCTTCAAGAAAAAAATTAGTGTAGATGGAAAAATTGAGAATTTCAAATCTAGAGTTGTTGCAAAAGGTTTTCGTCAACGACCAGGTGTGGATTATGATGAAACCTTTTCTCCAGTGGCTATGCTTAAATCCATCCGGATCCTGCTTGCCATTGCTGCATACCATAACTACGAAATCTGGAAAATGGATGTTAAGACCGCCTTTCTAAATGGTGATTTAGAAGAGAGCGTGTACATGACTCAGCCAGAGGGCTTCGTAGACAGTGGGAGCAGCGGAAAGGTGTGCAAGCTGCTTAAATCCATCTACGGGTTAAAACAGGCATCGTGGAGTTTGAACATCTGTTTTGATGTGGTAGTCAAAGAGTTTGACTTCATCAAAAACGTAGATGAACCTTGTATATACAAGAAGGTGGCAGAGAGTAAGGTTGTCTTCCCCGTATTGTATGTGGATGACATACACTTGATAGGAAATTATGTTCTTATGCTGCACTCGGTCAAGCTCTTCTTATCACATAGATTCTCAATAAAAGATCTAGGTGATGCTTCCTACATCTTGGGGATTAAGATCTCTAGAGATAGATCTAAACGGATACTGGGATTGTCCCAATCCAAGTACATTGACACCATACTAAAGAGGTTTAGTATGGAAGATTCCAAGCGTGGGAATTTACCCACGATCTCAGGACTCACTCTCTCTAAAGAGATGTCTCGCAAGACTGATTTGGAGAGAGTTCACATAAAAGGGATACCCTATGCTTCAGCGGTAGGCTCTATCGTGTACGCGATGCTATATACCAGACCCGATGTAGCATACTCACTAAGTGTAGTGAGTAGGTATAAAGCGGATCCAGGAGAGAATCACTGGACAGCTATGAATAATATTTTCAAGTACTTGAGAAGGACTAAAGAGATGTTCTTGGTGTATGGTAATGGTGAACTCCAAGTGGAGTCCTTTACCGATTCGAGCTTCCAGAGTGATAAGGACGACTCTAAGTCGGTCTCGGGATTTGTCTTCACCCTCAATGGAGGGGCGGTTTGTTGGAAGAGTTCCAAGCAGGAAACCATGGCAGACTCGACGATGGAGGCTGAATACATTGCTGCCAACGATACTGCCAAAGAGGCTGTTTGGATGAAGAAGTTCATAAATGAACTTGGTGTGGTTCCGTATATCGAGCATCCAATACCTTTGTATTGTGATAACAATGAAGCTGTGGCTTTGGCCAAGGAACCCAGGTCCCATCAGCGATCCAGGCATATTCTGAAGCGGTATCACCTAATCCGGGAGATAGTTGATCGCCGAGAGATCGAGGTCAGGAGAGTTGACATGAAGAACAACACAGCGGATCCATTCACGAAGGCTATACCCCAGATAAAATTTGAGAGACTTTTCGGGATGTTGGGTATGAGACACTACAACAACTGGCCTTAGTGCAAGTGAGAGATTGTTAGTTATGTGTATGCCTTAGAGGCCATTATTGTACATATGATGGGCGATGGATGATCCCACATCTATAGAAAGGACTTTCTTGCTCGACATGATAATATGCTATATGGTTGCTCTTTGTCTTAACATGTAGACTTATATTATGATACTGTCTTACTCTCACATGTTGCTAAACCCCTTAGGATGTGTACTGGACTACCAGGACTATGATGGAAATCATACTAGTGGGGCCAAGGTAGTCCACAAGTACATCCTTTAAATGTTTCTAGTCGAGGGTGTATCGAGACAGGGTATCGATATTCCAGAGTAGACTAGCGTATACGCTTCTTGACCCATATGATGGGCGATGGATGATCCCACATCCATTGGTGTTTGACATCAAAGATGGTATACGGGTGCTCAGTGGAAACTGGGTACACCGAATGGACTCGCCAAGAACTCCTAGTTGGTATTATAGTTATCGTCAGATAGCAGTTCTCTGGTGACACTGGTACAGGTTTGTCTGTAGACCCGAGATCGTCATAGAGCCTTACGTGATTCCCACTGTGCTTGATTTCCACCTTACCACGTTCAAGAGAACGTGCAAAACGGAGGCTTTTGGGTACAATCCCGAATCACATGGAGGCAATGAGTGATAGGAGGGGAATCGTCTTTCCCGGTATTGGGGGTTGATGTTGTGCAGTGCTCGATTGGCTATAACAGGAAGTCTGTAACACCATAGAATGCGATTAATGTTAATTAAGCGATATTGCAGGTTTTTAGAGAAAAGTTTACCAAATCGGTTTCCTCACATTTTATAACAATTAATTAACATTTTATTATTATTTATTTTGGCTTGCACACACATGTTCATGTTAATGTGAGGGTTTATTAGTGTTAACCTTGTTAATGACCATGACACCATAAGCAATCCATGCTTTAGCTTAACCTTGCTTTAACCTTGCCTAGATATTTTGTGAGAGATATTTCTTTGTTTGGATTGAGAGAGAGGGAGGTGGATAGTGAGTCATGAGGGTTATTAATGAGAGCATTAATGGAGGTGAGGGAGAGAGTAAGAATAAGGTTTTGTTTCACCCTACACTCACCCCTCACCATTATTTCCCCTCACTCTCTCATTCTTCTCTCATTCTTTTTATTCTTCATCTCCTCACTCCTAATCTGAACCCCCACTATCCCATCACTAAAATCTTGCTAAACTTCACAAAAATCCCATTAAAACAATTCAAATGTCTTGATTTTAGCCACTAGGTTGCCTTGGAGCTTGGAAAGCTTGGATCTTGTGAGCAAGTGTGGCTAGGTATAATCTCTAAACTGATATATAGGTGTTATAAAGTTGTATAGTTTGTTGGTTGCTGTTTAGAACACTTAAAGTATCGTTTCGTGCAAATATCGTATTTTTAGTATCATATTAGAGCCTCTGTGATCTTCTGTGACCTGGGAATTTTAATGTAAAATCAAACAATGTAGTAGTGTTGTACTAGTGACCCTAAGATTACACCTAAAGCATGAACCCCATCCCACCAGTTTTAGCCGGAGAGTTGAGGAGTAAATCCGGCGACCTCGGCCGTTAGGGGGTGTTGGGGTTTGGATTTTGTAGGGTAGCTATCTTCTGTGGTTTAGGGGTATTTGGTACTGTTTGATTTTTGGGTTTTTACAGTATACAAAATCTGGGATCACTTTGCTATAATCTAGTGTTTTGAGTACGCGTGTTACGTTATCCGACACGGTTCGTGATCTTGTGTAGCTGCTGTGCTTGGGTTGGTTTCGTAGTATCGCCACGCATGTTAGCCACTAGACAGACACTTGTGAGTTGGTTTGAAGTTGGTGTTCGGTCAAAAAATAGTTGTACATGATATTGAACGATTCCTGAGATTTTTGCACCGGCTATGTTTTGTGTTAATAGGATCGCAGGTGGGGACTTCGGACGCTGCGAAGCAAGGGAAGCAGGTGATTGGATCTACCTAGCTGGAGATTATCGGTGAGTAGATTTAACATCTATGGGGAGATCGCCCATATGGCGTTATGCCTCAGGGCTGGATATGATATGATATTAGCTGCATGTTTATTTGCACATATAGAGTTTGTGCATGAGAATATTGCATATTATCACTTTTTGTGCCTGGACATGTTCCTTTTGGACACTACACTATTATTGACGGTTCATGTTGCATGAGCACTAATTGTATGCTACACACACACCGTCGGTAATTGCCATGATACGCACAACACATATACATACGTGATATTGTATTGGTTAGGGACATTGAGGCATGCTCCTTATTTCCATTTTGTACATGGGAGGTAGTGTACTTGTATACCTACCTGCTTACACATATACCTTGCTATAGCTACATGTTTACCTGTATATGATGTCGCATTTGATTTCGGAGAAATTAGGAACCGCATGATATATATATATATATATATATATATATATATATATATATATATATATATATATATATATAATAACTTGTTGTCGTTAAATAGCGGTTTTTCCTTGACATGCTCATATTACTGTTTTATATTCTATATATCATATTTACATGGATTTACGCATTGAGATATGGATTTCATATGATTTCTGGATTTGAGAACCGCGAGGATATTTCAAGAAATGTGCATTTGTGTTGAAAACCCGGTTTCTCTTGATATGATATTTCAGTGCGTCCACCATGTGATTCTCGGTTCTGAGATTTGGCATGTGATACCCGATTTGAGGAGCAGGAGGCACCGTTTGCGGGTACATGGTGGACCCGGTATGGTACCCCGGGACGAGAGGTGATTTCGTGGTGTAGACGATGAGCCTGACAGAGGGACCAGTACCTACCGGTGATATTATTTGGACTCGGTGGATATCTGGGGGATACCGACCGGAGTCATGTTCAGGCATGCTACGTGGATTGCGGGTGTCGATGTGGACACTCAGGTTCCATGAGATGTACTGACATCAGGGCCAGTCATGGTGAGGGCACCTGACAGATGAGTATTTACGTGTCGATGTTGGATACTAGTTTTCATGATATTTTTGGGTGTCGATGTTGGACACTCAGGCTCCATGGGACTTACAGGATATGAGGGTCGATCGAAGAATGCGGTGCCTTTGGTATTGGGATTTGTAGTGTCATTGATGGACACTGGTCTTCCCACGATGAGGGTTCCATGAGGATGACATGTTTTATCCCATACTCAGCATTTATTTGATATGCATTGCTTCATGTAGTTGTAGTACCCTGATTATGTACCTTTACATGATTATTGCATACTCATATTGCCATACTTATGCTATCAGAGTTCATGATAGATTATCGTTGTTCGTGCATATTTGCGATTTCTGTATGATGTTATTTACTATTCACGAGTTGGCAACTCACCCCTGTTGTGCCACAGTGTTTTGCAGGTCTGACCCTCAGGGTAGTCGCGGCAGGGCGCCTTTTTATCTCTACTTTTGCGGATACCGCTATGGTTGGCTGTAAGGCCTTCTTTCTATAAGTGGGTTTGCAGTTATCCGATGATCTCGTTGTATATCCTTTGTATCTAGTACACTCCATATACTATCTTCATGTATTGATTTAGAGATGAGTTGTGAGCATCGATATTGTATATTCTTATGACTCAGGTTGTTGTGCTCGTGTGAGCCGACCTTTATTTATGTTGATTATTGTCTTTTCCTTCACTACGGCGTCGTATATCTATTGTGGTAGTTGTTTCCGTCTTTCGACGAGATTTGCTCCAGGTTGGGGATGCTTTACTTATATCTTATATTTGTACCCGTTTCGGGGATGGTTTTTACAAAGGTGGTGCTGCCGAAATTTTCATGAAAACAAACTTAAGTTTTACGTTTTAAGTTTTGCTTGAGATTTAAAAAGGGGTATCTATCTTTTCCTTCTTGTGATGGTTTAGATTGCTGGGTTTCGACTTACTTATTTGTGTTACGCCTATTGACGTTACGTAGTCTATGTGCCGGTCATATGCCTAACTTGGGTCGTGAAAAAGTTGGTATCAAAGTGCTAGGTTTTACCTTTCGGAGTGTAGCATGACCTTGGTATGATGGAGTAAGTAGCTTAAGCAGAGTTACGTAGTGTGTGTATGTTCCGCGGCATACTTACGACACGGTACTCCGCCTAAATGACCTTAGGACTTATTGCTTGAAATTCCTTCCGTGATTATATATATCCTTATGATTCGATTTCTGTGTTCTTATCGAATCATGTTTCCCTTTCCAGCCTTTATGCCGCCAAAGACTACGAGGGCGCTGAGAGCGGCCGCGAGGGCCAAGGTCAGAGTTGACTCGTATGAGACGAGGACTGACCCGGGCGGTACGCCTATTGTGCAGGGACAGATTGATCCACCTTTTACAGACTATATAGCTATGCTGGGTGCTGGTATGCAGAATTTGCGCCAGATGATGGGGTCGTTAGTTGAGGCCATTCGAGCGCAGAGGCAGGTGGTTGTTCCACCCGTTACGGGGACTGTGTTGGTGCTTACGGTTTAGGCAGTTGTACCTGCGGCTACGGAGGTGATTACCGTATCGTTATCGGATTTCATGAGGCTGAGGCCTCCGGTTTTCACTGGCACTGATGCAGCTAAGGATCCGCAGTCGTTTATCGACCGGATGGCCTGGATATGTCGTTTGCTGAGATGCTCTGACGCGAAATGGGTAGAGTTCACAAGTTTTCGTCTGGAGGGTCTGGCTCAGAAGTGGTGCGAGTCCTTAGAGAAGGGCAGAGCCACAGGTCTTTCCCCTATGACCTGGGCTGAGTTCGTGACGGTGTTTCTTGCGTGTTTTCTTCCGCAGAGCACCAGGGATGCTCGAGCGCGCAGTTTTGAGTCGTTACGCCAGACCCCAGGCATGACGGTGGCCGAGTACGATGTGCTGTTTACCGAACTGTCTGTGTATGCTCCATATTTGGTAGCTACTGAGGAGATGAGGGTGAAGAGGTTTGTTCGAGGCCTGCTTACCCAGTTGTTCCTCGCTATCAGCGTACAGCATTGTGACACGTATGCAGCGGCGGTGGACTCAGCCCTTTTGGTTGAGGAGCGTCTTTCTGAGACGTCGGATGTTCCGGAACCGAAGAGGGTTCGTACTGAGGTATCAGCACGGAGACAGAGGTTTGCATGCCGCGACAGAGTTCCTTCAGACTCGATGAGTAGCAGAGACGTGGGACGGGGCCAGTTATTCAGCTCTTATCCCCAGGAGGGTCAGCGGCTGTCTTATGGGTGCTATGGGTGTGGCAGTCTACATTAGCTTGTTAGGGATTATACCGTGATACGCCAGAGAGAGGCAGCCGTACCCCAGATTACCTTACCACCTTCTCCACCTCAGAGAGCGTTGCCTCTTATGCCCGTTGTTTCCCCGCGTCAGACTCATGCTCAGAGAGGTCGTGGTCGCGGTGGGGTTTTTCATAGAGGATGAGGTGGCGGAGGCAGAGGACAGCCAGTCGCAGGTAGAGGGCAGGCTCGGGTGTTTTCCTTGACTCACTAGGATGCGCAGGCATCCAATGCAGTGGTTTCAGGTACCCTTTCTGTATGTTCTTTTGATGCACATGTTTTATTTGATCCAGGATATACGCACTCGTATGTTTCTACACACTGTGTGCCGAGGTTGGGCTGAGAGTCGAGTTTGCTAGATCAGCCGCTTGTTGTGATCACTCCTGTTGGCGAGTCGTTTGTTGCGTGACACGTGTTTCGGTCGTGTGCCGTTCGGATAGGAGATAGAGAGTTGTTCGTCGACTTGATCCTTCTTGAGATGTTAGACTTCGATGTTCTCCTGGGCATGGACTGGTTAGCTACGTGCTACGCGTCTGTGGACTGCCGCGAGAAGACAGTCAGGTTTTGTTTTCCCGGCGAGTCTGTTCTTATTGTGCAGGGGGACTGTGGTGATGTCCCTCACAGTTTGATTTCTGCCCTTTGCGCTAGTCGGCTTTTAAGGAAAAGATGTCGGGGATTCTTGGTGTTCATTTGTGATACTGGAGCCACAGTACGGTCGTTGGACCGGGTTCTTATCTTGCGCGAGTTTTCCGACGTTTTTCCCGATGAGTTACCTGGTTTGCCGCCAGAGCGCGATTTTGAGTTTTGTATTGATCTGATTCCCGGCTATGAGCCTATATCTATACCGCCTTATCGGATGGCTCTGGCGGAGCTAAGAGAGCATAAAGATCAATTGCAAGAGTTGCTTGATAGGGGACTTGTGCGTCCGAGTGTTTCGCCTTGCGGGGCTCCTATTCTATTCGTCAACAAGAAAGACGGCGGTTTGAGGTTGTGTATTGATTATCATCAATTTAACCGAGTTACGGTGCGAAATAGGTATCCTTTACCTCGCATTGACAATTTGTTTGATCAGCTCCAGGGTGTGAAATATTTTTCTAAGATTAATTTTCATTCGGGTTATCATCAGTTGCGGGTTCGGAATGATGACGTTCCGAATATTGCTTTTCGTACACGCTACGGGCATTATGATTTTTTGTTGATGTCGTTCGAGCTCACCAATGCCCCAGCAGCGTTCATAGATCCGATCAACCGGATTTTCAGGTCGTTCCTCGACCAGTTTATTATTGTGTTTATTGATAACATTCTGGTCTACTCTAGGAGTCGTGAGGAGCATGAGCAGCACTTGAGGATTGCTTTGCAGACATTGAGAGAGCACCAGCTGTATGCTAAATTCTCAAAGTGCGCATTTTGACTTGATAGTGTTGACTTCCTGGGTCATGTGCTGAGGGAGATTGTATTCTTGTGGACCCGAGGAAGATCGAGGTTGTGCAGCTTTGGCCCAGACCTGTATCCGTGACTGAGGTCCGCAGCTTTTTGGGCTTAGCTGGTTATTACCGCCATTTCGTGCAGGATTTTTTGAGTATCGCTGCACCGCTGACCGGACTGACCCAGAAGGGGGTTTCTTTTCTTTGGACCGATGCGTGTGAGCAGAATTTTCAGCAGTTGATGACTCAGTTGACGACGACACAAGTTCTATCTTTGCCTTCTGGATCGGGTGGCTTTTTTGTTTACTATGATACTTCTCGAGTGGGGCTCGGTTGTGTACTGATGCAGCATGATAGAGTGATTGCTTATGCTTCTAGGCAGCTGAAAAAGCACGAGCAGAATTACCCCACTCACGATCTTGAGATGGCCGCGGCGGTCTTTGCGTTGAAGATTTGGAGACACTATTTGTACGGGGAGTCGTGTCAGATTTTCACGGACCACAAGATCTTGAAGTACATCTTCCAGCAGCGGGATCTGAATTTGAGACAGTGCCATTGGATGGAGCTTGTGAAGGATTATGATTGTGAGAACCTTTATCACCCGGGCAAGGCGAATGTGGTAGCTGATGCTTTAAGTCATAGGACCGGGGGTTGCTTATCCCGGTTGAGCGCCATTCAGAGACAGTCATCTACAGATTAGCAGATCATGTGTGATGGTAGAGTATAGTTTGAGTTCTCTTCCATTGGGGGACAGCTTGCTCATGTCCGTGCCCGTCCACTACTACTTGATCGTATCCGTGAGGCGCAGCCCAGTGATGCCCGTTTGTCTGAGATTTTTGAGCTTGTTCGGCAGGGTACAGTTTCGGAGTTCATGATTGATGGCCAGGGTGTGCTACGATGCAGGACTCACTTGTGTGTACCAGATATCGATGGGTTGAGGCGCGAGATCCTAAAGCAGGCACATCAGTCGGCCTTTAGCGTACAATCAGGTTCCACCAAGATGTACCATGACTTGAGAGACATTTACTGGTGGGAAGGTATGAAGCACGATGTTTTGGACTTCGTTTCGAGGTACCTGACTTGTCAGCAAGTCAAGGCTGAGTATCAGAGACTGGCTGGAGAGTTGCAGCCTTTACCCGTTCCTGAGTGGAAATGGAAGCATATTTCCATAGACTTTTTTGTGGGTCTACCCAGGACTAGTCGGGGGTATGACTCCATTTGGGTGATCGTTGACCGGTTGACGAAAGCAGCTCACTTCCTTCCAGTGAAGACCACTTTCAGTTATGCTCGGTATGCTCAGTTGTATATAGATGTGACTGTGCGTTTGCACAGCATTCCCACATGCATTGTATCCGACAGAGGCATCCAGTTTACTAGCCGTCTTTGGCAAAAGCTTCAGGAAGCATTGGGTACCCGATTGAGCTTTAGCACCGCTTTCCATCCACAGACCGATGGTCAGTCAGAGCGGACTATACAGACTCTGGAGGATATGCTTCATGCGTGTGTGCTTGATTTTGGTGGCAGTTGGGATCGTCACTTGCCGTTGATTGAGTTCTCCTACAACAAAAGCTTTCAGGAGACTATTCAGATGGCACCTTTTGAGGCTTTGTATGGTAGGAAGTGTCGATCGCCAGTCTGTTGGACCGAACTCTGTGAGAGTAGGGTTTTGGGACCCCAGCTAGTTCAGGAGACTACGGAGAAGATCCAGCTGATTCAGGACAGGATGAGAGCAGCTCAGTGCAGACAGAAGTCTTATGCCAACCGTCGTCATCGCAGACTTGAGTTCGCAATGGGGGATCATGTATTCCTGCGGATTTCTCCGATGAAGCGTGTTATGAGATTTAGGAAAAAAGGGGAAGCTTAGTCCCAGATTTGTAGGTCCTTTCGAGATCCTTGAGCGAGCTGGTGTCGTTGCCTACCATTTGGCGCTTGCGCCCAGTTTTCCGGATGTTCACCCCGTGTTCCATGTGTCGATACTTCGTAGATACCTTCATGATCCTTCTCACATGATTCAACACCAGACCGTTCATCTTGAGCGCGATCTTTCGTTCACTGAGCAACCGGTAGTTATATTGGATCGGCAGGTGAAGAAACTTCGATCAAAGTTCTTGCCATCTGTGAAGGTTCTTTAGCGTAGCCCGACTAGTGAGGACATCACTTAGGAGGCCGAGGCGAGATGCGGAAGAAATTCCCTCATCTCTTTGAAGGTACGCTTGGTATGGATTTTTAATTCAGGGAAGAATTTCTTTTAAGGGGGGAGATTGTAACACCTTAGAATGCGATTAGTGTTAATTAAGCGATATTGCGGGTTTTTAGAGAAAAGTTGACCAAATCAGTTTCCTCACATTTTATAACAATTAATTAACATTTTATTATTATTTGTTTTGGTTTGCACACACATGTGCATGTTAATGTGAGGGTTTATTGGTGTTAACCTTGTTAATGACCATGACACCTTAAGCAATCCATGTTTTGGCTTAACCTTGCTTTAACCTTGCCTAGATATTTTGTGAGAGATATTTCTTTGTTTGGATTGAGAGAGAGGGAGGTGGCTAGTGAGTCATGAGGGTTATTAATGAGTGCATTAATGGAGGTGAGGGAGAGAGTAAGAATAAGGTTTTGTTTCATCCCTACACTCACCCCTCACCATTATTTCCCCTCACTCTCTCATTCTTCTCTCATTCTCTTTATTCTTCATCTCCTCACTCCCAAACTGAACCCTCACTATCCCTTCACTAAAATCTTGCTAAACTTCACAAAAATCCCATTAAAACACTTCAAATGTCTTGATTTTAGCCACTAGGTTGCCTTGGAGTTTGGAAAGCTTGGATCTTCTGAGCAAGTGTAGCTGGGTATAATCTCTAAACTGATATATAGGTGTTTTAAAGTTGTATAGCTTGTTGGTTTCTGTTTAGAACACTTAAAGTATCGTTTCGTGCAAATATCATATTTTTAGTGTCATATTAGAGCCTCTGTGATCTGCTGTGACCTGAAAATTTTACTGTAAAATCAAACAATGTAGTAGTGTTGTACTAGTGACCCTAAGATTACACTTGAAGCACGAACCCCATCCCACCAGTTTATCCAGAGACTTGAGGAGTAAATCCGACGACCTCGGCCGTTAGGGGGTGTTGGGGTTTGGTTTTTGTAGGGTAGCTGTCTTCTGTGGTTTAGGGGTGTTGGGTACTATTTGATTTTTGGGTTTTTACAGTATACAAAATCTGGAATCACTTTGCTATAATCTAGTGTTTTGAGTACGCATGTTACGTTATCCGACACAGTTCGTGATCTTGTGTAGCTGCTGCGCTTGGGTTGGTTTTGTAGTGTCGCCACGCACGTTAGCCACTAGACGGACACTTGTGAGTTGGTTTGGAGTTGGTGTGTCGGTCAAAACGTAGTTGTACGTGATATTGGATGATTCCTGAGATTTTTTCACTGACTGTGTTTTTTTTAATAGGATCGCTGGCGGGGACTTCGGATGCTGCAAAGCAAGGGAAGCAGGTGATTGGATCTACCTAGCTGGAGATTATCGGTGAGGAGATTTAACATCTATGGGGAGATCGCCCATATGGCGTTATGCGTCAGGGCTGGATATGATATGATATTAGCTGCATGTTTATATGCACATATAGAGTTTGTGTATGAGCATCATTGCATATTATCACTTGTTGTGCCTAGACTTGTACCTTTTGGATACTACACTATTATTGACGGTTCATGTTGCATGAGCACTAATTGTATGCTACACACAAACCATCGGTAATTGCCATGATACGCACAACAAATATACATACGTGATATTGTATTGGTTTGGGACATTGAGGCATGATCCTTATTTCCATTTTGCATAGTGTGCTTGCATACCTACCTGCTTACACATATACCTTGCTATAGCTACATGTTCACATGTATATGATGTCGCATTTGATTTCGGAGAAATTAGGAACCGCATGATATATATATATATATATATATATATATATATATATATATATATAATAACTTGATGTCGTTGAATTGCGGTTTTTCCTTTACATGCTCATATTACTGTTTTATGTTGCATAAATCATAATTACATGGATTTACGCATTGAGATATGGATTTCATATGATTTCTGGATTTGAGAACCGCAGGGATATTTCAAGAAATGTGCATTTGTGTTGAAAACCCAGTTTCTCTTGATATGATATTTCAGTGCGTCCACCATGTGATTCTCAGTTCTGAGATTTGGCATGTGATACCCGATTCGAGGAGCAGGAGGAACCGTTTGTGGGTACATGGTGGACCCGGTATGGTACCCCGGGACGAGAGGTGATTTCGTGGAGTAGATGATGAGCCTGACAGAGGGACCACTACCTACCGGTGATATTATTTGGACTCGGCGGATATCTGGGGGATACCGACCGGAGTCATGTTCAGACATGCTACGTGGATTGCGGGTGTCGATGTGGACACTCAGGTTCCATGAGATGTACTGACATCAAGGCCAGTGATGGTGACGGCTCCTTACAGATGAGTATTTACGTGTCGATGCTGGACACTAGTTTTCATGATGTTTTTAGGTGTCGATGTTGGACACTCAGGGTCCATGGGACATACAGGATATGAGGGTCGATCGGAGGATGCGGTGCCTTTGGTATTGGGATTTGGAGTGTCATTGATGGACACTGGTCTTCCCACGATGAGGGTTTCGTGAGGATGACATGTTTTATCCCATACTCAGCATTTATTTGATATGCATTGCTTCATGTAGTTGTAGTACCCTGATTATGTAACTTAAATGATTGTTGCATACTCATATTGCCATACTTATGCTATCAGAGTTCATGATAGATTATCGTTGTTCGTGCATATTTGCGATTTCTGTATGATTTTATTCACTATTCACGAGTTGGCAACTCACCCACGTTGTGCCACAATGTTTTGCAGGTCTGACCCTCAGGGTAGTAGCGGCTGGGCGCCTTTTTACCTCTACTTTTGCGGATACCGCTACGGTTGGCTGTGAGGCCTTCTTGCTATAGGTGGGTTTGCGGTTATCCGATGATCTCGTTGTATATCCTTTGTATCTAGTACACTCCATCTACTATCTTCATGTATTGACTTAGAGATGAGTTGTGAGGATCGATATTGTATATTCTTATGACTCTGGTTGTCGTGCTCGTGTGAGCCGACCTTTATTTATGTTGATTATTGTCTTTTCCTTCGCTACGGCGTCGTATATCTATTGTGGCGGTTGTTTCCGCCTTTGGGCGAGATTTGCTCCCGGTTGGGGATGCTTTACTTATATCTTATATTTGTACCCGTTTCGGGGCTGGTTTTTACAAAGGAGGTGCTGCCAAAATTTTCATGAAAACAAACTTAAGTTTTAAGTTTTACTTGAGATTTAAAAAGGGGTTTCCATCTTTTCCTTCTTGTGATGGTTTAGATTGCTGGGTTTCGGCTTACTTATTTGCGTTACGCCTTTTGACGTTACGTAATATAAGTGCCGGTCATGTGCCTAACTTGGTTCGTGACAAAGTCCCTGGCCAGGGCTGATATGGAGATCTACTGGTAAGTGTTATCAGTAGTTTCTTGACCCGTTATGAGCCTCACATCGGCACGACTTATCGGTTACTGGGTTCTGACGTTTACCACCCTTAGACTAGATATGTGATATATCAGATGAAAAGACCGGACTGTACGGTAGTGTTACTGACAGGCTTTACAGGAGTATGAGCAGAATTGCTTGTTGATCTTCTGATCGCTCAATACCTGGTTAGTCGTTACATCCAGCTAGTACCGCTAACGGCTTGTGGGTGCTTGATATGATCATCACTTACTGTCGGCGTATTGACGAGTCTTTAGAGTCCTACACAGAGGTTTACTGGCTCAGGAAAAATGAAGTAGGAGCACATATGTGATATGTGCAGGACTGAGATTAATACGAGTATGTGATACTGTATTCTATTCTTGCGATATATGATATCGGTCGGTTATATGTGATATAGCCGGGTTATCGAATCAAGTGTTGATTCGATAAGTTGATACATATAATATTAGTCGGTTATATATGATATAGCCGGATTATTAAATCAAGTGTTGATTTAATAATTTAATGTATAATTGTATATTTGATATGCTAATTTACATTAACTAATATTTGCTCACCTTATACATTTCTTTTTTCACATGTGCACACTTAATATATATGTGATATATATTATTTGTGTTTTCTTTTTTGTATCATGCTTGATGATACACACTACATGGGTGTATGAGACTCATACCATGCCATTAGATATTTAAGGTTTTATTTATTTAATGCAAATATAAATTTGTGGGAATTAAGCATGGTTGCTAGCTTTGGAAGCTTGTGGAAACCATTGACTTAGTCCACTAAATTTGTCTTGCATTAGATATTTATTAACCTAACCATAATTTTTAGCCATGGTTTATTCTCTACATGAGTTATATGTGATATGAACTCATCCATGATTACCATTCACTCTCTCATCCATTATTTTCTTCATCTTCTTCATTGAGCTCTCTAGCTTTCTCAAGAAAAAGATATAGAGTGAGAAAATTAATTATAAAGTGAGCAAAAATCCTACTTCATTATCCTCTACTAGGTTAGCCATTTAGTTTAGGGTGTTAGCTTCACTAATCCTTAATTAGTGAAGAGGTAGCTTGAGTTGGTGACTTCTCAAAGTAGATCATCTTCGGCCTCGAATATCATTGAGAAAGCTCGTTCATTTCGACTACTGGAGCCTACGGAGAGTCCGGATCACCACTACTTGGAGCGAAGGGACTTCTACACGGACCATTTGAAGTGAAGGACCGGTCTACAAAGGTTGTATTGCATATTCACTTAGATATAAAGTTGTTTACTTATTGTATTGTCTTATTCTCAAGTTAAGATTCTAAGGTTAGGGTTAAGTAACATGGCAATTTTTGAAAATAGCATGGACGATGCCTCCCGAAACCTTGCTGTCGTGCTAACTAACCCAACACCAAGAACTCATAAATAACTGCGGTCTCTCTAAGGAAAGCTCGCGTATATCCAGCGGTTCATAGCCAACATCTCCGGCAAATGCCGCTTCTACAGCCATCTAATGAAGAAGGGGACCCGTTCGTTTGGGATCGTAAATGCCAAAGTGCAATGGAAGAAATCAAGCAATACCTGCAGAACCTGTTAGTTATATGTATGCCCTAGAGGCCATTACTGTACATAGGATATATATTGTAGTGGATGCTGGGACATATATAGGGAGGACTTTCTTGCTCGACATGATAGTATGCTATCTAGTTGCTCTTTACCTTAACGTGTACACTAATTGTCTCTCTGTTACATGTTGGTAAAGCCCTTAGGATGTGTACTTGACTACCTGGACTATGATGCGGATCATACTAGTGGGGACATGATAGTCTATAAGTACATCCTTCAAAGTCCCTAGTCGTGGATGTATCGAGACAGGGCATCGATATACTAGAGTAGACTAGCGTGTACCTTCTCGACCCATACAGATGGGCGATGGATGATCCCATATCCATTGGTGTTTGACATCAGAGGAGATATACGGGTGCTCAGTAGAGACTGGGTACACTGGACGGACTCGCCGAGAACTCCCAGATGGTATTATACCTTACGTCAGATGGCAGTTCTCTGGTGACACTGGTACAGAGTAGTCTGTTGACCCGAGATCGTCATAGAGTCTTGTGTGGTTCCCAGTGTGCTTTGATTTCCATCTTACCACGTCCAAGAGGGCGTGCAAAACGGTGGTTTTTGGGTACAGTCCCGAGTCACATGGAGGCAATGAGCGATAGGAGGGGATTCGTCTCTCCCGGTATAGGGAGTTGATGTTGCGCTGTGTTCGATTGGCTATAACAGGAAATCCCTGGCCAGGGTTGCTGAGATTTACTGGTAAGTGTTACCAGTAGTTTCTCGAACAGTTATAGACCTCATATCGACACGACTTATCGAGCTATTGGGGTCTGACGTTTACCACCCCTAGGCGAGATATGCGACATATCAGACGATCAGACCGGACTGTACGGTAGTGTTACTGGTTGGATTCACTGGAGTGTGAGCGGGCTTGCTCGTCGATCTTCTGATCGCTCAATACCCGGGTAGCCGTTACGTTTAGCAGACCGCTTGCGGCTTGCGGGTGTTTGATATGATCATCATCTGCTGCCGGCGTATTGACGAGTCTTTAGAGTCCTACACAGAGGTTTCTTGGCTCAAGCGAAACGAAATAGGAGCGCATATGAGATATGTGCGGGACCGAGAATAATGCGTGTATGTGATACCGTATTCTATTCTCGCGATGAATGTATCGAATGGTTATATGCGATATAACCTAGTTATCGAATCGAGGGTTGATTCGATAAGCCGATACATTGGATACTAGTCGGTTATATGCGATATGACCGGATCGTTAAATCAAGTGTTGATTTAATGATTTAATGCATAATTATATATTTGATATATTACTTTGCATTAACTGGTATTGGTTCACTTTAAATGGATTTTCTCACTTGGTGTACAAGTTGTATATGTGATATACTTTTTGTGCAAATGATTGTATCATGTTTGATGATACATGTTAACTTGGATTTGTGTGAAGATTAAACCATGGTTGTGAGAGTGGTTAGGGTTTTGTTTATTCTCCCATTATTTATTTATTCATTTATTTGTTTATTCTTTTGGAAAAGATAAAGAGAAAAGAATGGTGGCTAATTTTGTTTCTTGTTGAAGCTTCTTGAAGCTTTGATCAAGTCAACCATTCTTATCTCATCCTTAACCCTAACCATTCCCACTAACCCTAGTTTAATCTCTACACTTGACCATGGTTTAGATTATGATAAGTTTTCATTTTCTTTTCATTTTTAAATAACTTATCATAACACTTTCTTCTTCTTCATCATCTTCTTCCTTGAAGAAAGCTTCACTTCATCAATGGTGGATTGATGAAAAGTGTGAGAAATCCAATTCTAAAGTGAACCCACTTCCTGTTTCTTCATCATCTACCTCTTGCCAAGTAGTAGAGTGTGTTTCCTTCACAAGTTTTCATCACTTGGTGAAGTTGGAGCTTGATCTAGCGATGCCTCGACGTAGATCATCTTCGGCACGAAGCCGACGACCTTGCCCGCTCTTTCTCCGATGAAGCCGACACTAGAGCCCGGATTTTGATTTGGAAAGCGGAGATGACTTCATCACGGAGCCGTGGAGGTGGAGGACCGGATCTACAAAGGTTGTATTTCCGTATTCTTGTAGTTAAGTGTTAACTAGTTTCTTTTTCGCCTAGAAATCTAGCCAACGATCCGTTCTAGGGTTTCTCGGCACCGTTTAAATTTGAAATTGGCATGGTTGATGCCTTGTGAGACCTCATTAGGGTGCCTAGGAACCCTAAAGTGGTATCAGAGCCTAGCTAGAGCCTTAGGCGAAGTCTAGACGGAATTTGAAGTCCGAACGACCCGAAAACCCAAACCTAAACATGCTCTCTGTCCTTTTTCTAAAAACAGGGATTTTTGTGAATTAAAAATTGCCAAAAAATTCAGCAGGGAAACCTATGAGTTAGTGTGAAGCACGTGGCTCTAAATCGATCAAAAACCCGCGGAACCGCGGCCCCACCCTGGGTTTAGCGGCGGTTCCGCGGCCATGTTGGTGATTTAGACCACGTGTCTTGCACAGTAATTCTTATGTCATAGTGCTGAGTCTTCTGGAAATTTTTATATTTTATTCAAGAGTTGAATTTTCTGGGGTTGTTTTGGGGATTCGGTGTTTCGATCGGAGTATCAGATTTTGTCTATGTGGCTTTCCGGATAAATTTTAGAATATGTTAAAAAGTTCGACCGGATATAAATACCCAATTTTTCCCCTGTCGGGAAATTTCCAAGTGTTGGATTTTTCCGTAGTTTAACGACGTTCTAAGTAGTGAAAGTAACTCAATGGACCCTCTAGAAGACAACAAACCTTAACTCGATTATGTGACCGTCTTGAACTGCCCTTTGAACCTTCGGGTTTGGGGCAGTACGGCATGCCACATGTGAGGCGTTGGCTTGACCCTTCTACGGCTGGACCGTCGGTACTGAGGCACGAACTGAATGTTGTTAGAATTATTTCATGTGTTGATCTGTATCGGGAAAACTTGGGTGTTCGAATGTTCAATCGGAAAGTTTGACATTTTCTATTTATCCGGAATGGGATACAATAATTGGAATTCACAAGAAGTTATGAGATAACTGAATGAATGTTATAAACATAGCAGTTTAGTCTCACTTGATCGGTTGCCACGGAATTTTTATGTGATCAAAAGTCCGTCGCAATCACGTAGCGTACGCGGATACTCGCCGATAAACTTAATAGACAGCCTCACCCCATAGCCCCGACCAAGTGACTGTAGGAGAACCCCATCGCCGAAAGCATCTGTTCGAGTGCTCCCGGTAGCGGTGTTCCGCCTTGGTGCACTTCGTCGACGGTATCGGGGGTGCGGCCGCCTACTAAAGTTTGCGACGAGCATTCGATCAAAATGTCGGGAATCTTGTTGAATTACCCGACTTGGTATTGAAAAGTGTTTTCGATTTTGAGACTAAAATGCGGGGTTTATAATTGTTAGGCATGCGATGTCTAAGTAATTCATTTGGTCAGGCATGCGATGTCTGAGGTGGTTGCGAATTCCAACTGTTGTAGTTTTACACTTTCTTTTCTGTGACCGTAAGTGTAATATGTGATATCGCCGGTTTCGTTGCTATATGTCAACGACAATTGGGATGCGCATATTTACTTACGTTGATGACATGTGATGTTATGTGTTGCTGGATATGTTATATTGGATCGTCGTGTTCGAATAGCCGGGGGTTTTTATGTGAGATGAGTGTTTTTCATTTTCATTCATGTAAAAACTTGTATGTAATGTTCTTTTATTGGGGCACTTCCAGGTTGCGGAAGATGTCACCCTTTGTATATTATTTACTTTTCCGCACTAGGATAGACCCAAGGAGGAGGGCACAAGTAACCGGGTTCCGGAGACCACTGGGAGACCAACTCGAGGAGTAGGTCCGGGTCTCCTAACTCCAGAATTGGTAGGGTTGCTTGCCGCTCTCGTAGGGGTCTTGGGGTGTGGGTTTGGCTATTCATCACGACCGTGGAATCCGTGTTTTATACTGGCTCGTATTGAAAACACGGACGTCCTAGTATATCCAATATTTCATATGTTTCTTCTGCTGCGATATCTGTGATGTGATCATGTGATGTTCTGTGATAGATACTGTATATAGTATATATGATATATTATATAGGCGTTACTTATGTTTTACTCCCGCGCTAGCCCTGCCCCGCTCTGTCGTTAGTTACCTAACCTAACGGTGCACGAGAGGACATCGAGGCGAATGCGGATGGCATAAGTGTACGTCGTATTTATCTGTGATGTTTAGGTACTTAAATGATGGGACTTCATTAATGTGATTAATGAAATAAAAGAAACCTAAGATGTTGTAGAATCGAATTTCAAAAATAAAACAGGTAGCTACAGTTCTTGCTTTGCATAGCGGTATATGAGATATATCATGCACCTTATTCGATGAGGAAAGGACCGAGATCCCTTCACCGGGAGTGACTCCTTTAGCAATAACTGGCAGATGCTACACACTCAGTTTGTCTTTTGATTGCTTTTAAGAGTTTTTGCTTTGCACAGTGATATATACGATATATCCCGCACCTCATTCGACGAAGAAAGGACCGACGATCCCTTCACCGGGAGTGACTCCTTTAGCAAAACTACAAAAGCCTCAAAAACACTCCATTTTTTTAAAAATCATTTGATTCTACAACGATATCAAGTTCATTACGCAATAGGTTTTCAGAAAAACCTGTCGTAGCCCTCCGTCATTTCAGATAAGTGGTAGTTAGTATTCGTGCTACGTTTGTTGGCCTGCGTCAAGGCGTAGTGTGCGGTAGCTAACTAGTATTTATCTGTTTATGCATATGATGCAGATTGGATTAGGGTAGTCGTGCGACTTTGTTGGCCTGCGTCAAGGGTCGTGCGGGTGGGTTTAATTCAATCAGGAAATGACGGGTTGAACTTGACTAGCGCACTATGGTTTGTTGGCCTGCGTCAAGGTCATAGGACGCTAGGGGCAAAATATTATCGGGAATTTCAAGTGTTGAAATTTGCAATGAGATTGCATACCTTCTATGAGATAGTTGGATCCCGATACCCGCTGCGAGTAAGAGTTACTCCTGGGAGAGTTTTACACATTACAATTAGCCGATCAAGTAGGTGTCTAGAAAGGTGTTAACGAGGTTACGCTTCTGGGAAAACGAGGTTCACATTAATTAGGTTCGTGCGAAAGCACGGGGGACCTCCCTCAAAGTACCGACACTGGCCTGGCTGAAAGATTGGTGAACTTGTAGTGTGTAATTAATCCCGCCTAGTCTTTCCTTTTAGGGTTTGAAGGAAGATTTGATAAAAAGCAGTGGGAGCCATCCTGATTAGATAAAATAAAAACCAATCTATTCTTGCAAGAGCGCACGCTGAGTGTTTTCTTCTCTCTCTCTCCTGGTAGCGACCATATCACGCCTTAATCAAGATAATAATACGGATAATTGACCGAACCCGCTTGTTATACTGAGCTGGGGAACGTTGGTCCCGCTCCAACTTATAATTGTTATAAGACAGAGCAGGAAATTGGGGATTACCAGAATTCCCGTGCCGCCCAAACAAAGAAAGTGCATATGATGCATCTTCTTCGGGTGTGTTCGTTACATAGAACTGTTTCTCTGTATCCTCTACGTCCTGGGTATGTGATACCAGATCAGGATCCTAGATATGTAATCTGTTACATAGGGCTGCAGAAAGGTAGAGAACTGAGAACGGGTGATAAGTTTCATGAGGCAGAAAACGGGGTAAGCGTTGCAGCCAAGTCTGTTGGTCACTGTCACCCTGTATTACCAATACATTGATTCTGAACGAATGTTGTTAGATACCGAACCTGATATTCAAAATCATATCACTCTCTTTATTAGTAAAGAAATGATAAAATTTTGTATTGTTGGATAATGTTTTGGACATTTCCTATATCAAAAGTTGATCGGTTCAGGCACGTTATCTAAAAGCATTGATGTTCTAAATCAAACTACAGTTCTTAGTATACAGAACACACACAAGCGGAAGAGTTCAGAAATGAACGAATCCTTCTTGAGGCATTGTAGACTAGGTCATATCAATGCGACCCGACTAGCTGAAGTTACATGAAGATGCATATTTAAATCAGTTTAAATCTACATCTTATGAAACTTGCCAGTCATGTCACAAAGATAAGATGACCACAGCTCTGTTTATTGGAAACAGAGAAAGAGTTAGTAAACTCTTGGGATGATACATGTTGATGTATGTAGGTCCCCTGTCTACACATGCCAAGACCGGTTCTTTGTACTTCATTACATTCTCTGATGATCTTTCGAGATTCAGACCTATGTTCCTATTGAAACACAAGTCCGAACCTTTTGAGATATTCACAGAATATAAGTTAGAAGTAGAGAACCAAAATAAGGGTCAAAGTATTATGTCCTATGATGAGATCAAGGAGGAGAATACTTGAGCAGGAAATTCTTGGACTTTTTCTAAAGGAGAATGAGATTCTCTCTTAGCATTACTCCTCCGCATACACCATAGCACGATGGTATATCGGGGCGGAGCAATCACACCCTATGTGATAAGGTGTGCTCTATGATGAGTACTACTGAGTTACCTGTTTCCTTTTTGGAAGTTATGCACTTTAGAAGCTGCATACCTATTGAATAAGGTTCGAATCAAATCAGTTGCCTACCACTTCATATTTGATATGGAAAGGGAAGAGCCCATATCTTAAGTTGGTTAAGATTTGGGGTTGTCCAGCCTATGTCTGAAAAACAAAATCCGGACAAGCTCGAGGCAAGATCTGTTATGTAGAACTGGAAAGGTTCCAGCTATACAAACTGCAGCTGATGATTTGAAAGAACCAAAGGATTCAATAGATACCAACGAACCTCAGCCTCTCCGCCGATCTAGTAGGGTTCCTCACCCAGCTGAGAGATACTTCGGTTTCTCGATGACAGTGGGAGCGAGGATTGCATCATGAGATGATGACCCAACTAGCTTCGAGCTGGCCATCGAGAGTAAGACTCTGTAAGAATGGCTGGATGTTTAGCGATCTGAGATGGAATCCATGTACACCAACAAAGTATGGACTTTGGTTGCAATATCTGAAGGGTTAAATCCCCATCAGGAGAAAGTATATCTTGAGAAGATTACTTGGTGTAGATGGAAAAGTTGAGACTTTCAAAGCTAGACTTGTTAAAGCTTTTCGTCATCGACCAGGCGTGGATTATGATGAAACCTTTTCAAGTGACTATGCTTAAGTCCATCCAGACCCTACTTGCCACGGCTACATACCATGACTACGATATCTGGTGGTTGGCTGTCATGACAGCTTTTCTAAATGATGTTTTAGAAGAGAACGTCTATAAGTACACAGCCAGAGGGCTTCGTAGACAGTGGGAGCAGCGGAAACGTGTGCAAGATGTTTTATGTGATAAAGCAGGCATCGCGGAGTTGGAACATCTGTTTTGATGGATTAGTCAAAGAGTTTGACATCATCAAAATGGTAGATGAACCTTGTATATACAAAAAGGTAGTAGGGAGTATGGTGATGATCCTCGTAGAGTACGTGGATAACATACTCTTGATAGGGAAGGAGTTTCCTATGCTACGCTCGGTCAATCTCCGCTTATCACAATGATTCTCCATAAAGGATCAAAGTGATACCTCCTAAATCCTGGGTTTGGATCTATGAGATAGATCTAATTGGATGTTAGGATTCTCACTAGTTGTAGTGAGATGGTATCAATCGATCCTGGGGAGAATCACTGGAAGGGTTCCAGGGTGATAAAGACGACTGAATATCAGTCGCAGGCATTGTCTTTACCCTCAGTAAAGGGACGGTATGTTGGAAGAGTTCCAAGCTAGATACCGTGGCATACTAGACGATAAAGGCTTGATACATCGCTATTTAAGATGCTACCAAAGAGGCTGTTTGGGTATATATTGGCTCATAAGATGAACCATGTTCCTCCCATTGTGTGACAATGGAGTTGTGGCTTATGCCAAGGAACGTCCGTCCCATCAGTGATCCAGACATATTCTAAGGCAGTATCACCTGATCATGGAGATGGTTGATCTCCAAGGGATCGAGGTTAGGAGAGTAGACTCAGAGGAAAAACACAGCGGATCCACTCACGAAAGGCCTTTTCCCAGAGAGAGACCTTTATGGGATGGTTGAGTATGAGATACTGCAACCACTGCTACAGATGGCCCTAGTGCAAGTGGGAGATTGTTAGTTATATGTATGCCCTAGAGGCCATTACTGTACATAGGATGTATATTGTAGTGGATGCTGGGACATATATAGGGAGGACTTTCTTGCTCGACATGATAGTATGCTATCTGGTTGCTCTTTACCTTAACGTGTACACTAATTGTCTCTCTGTTACATGTTGGTAAAGCCCTTAGGATGTGTACTTGACTACCTGGACTATGATGCGGATCATACTAGTGGGGACATGGTAGTCTATAAGTACATCCTTCAAAGTCCCTAGTCGTGGGTGTATCGAGACAGGGCATCGATATACTAGAGTAGACTAGCGTGTACCTTCTCGACCCATACAGATGGGCGATGGATGATCCCATATCCATTGGTGTTTGACATCAGAGGAGATATACGGGTGCTCAGTAGAGACTGGGTACACTGGACGGACTCGCCGAGAACTCCCAGATGGTATTATACCTTACGTCAGATGGCAGTTCTTTGGTGACACTGGTACAGAGTAGTCTGTTGACCCGAGATCGTCATAGAGTCTTGTGTGGTTCCCACTGTGCTTTGATTTCCATCTTACCACGTCCAAGAGGGCGTGCAAAATGGTGGTTTTTGGGTACAGTCCCGAGTCACATGGAGGCAATGAGCGATAGGAGGGGATTCGTCTCTCTCGGTATAGGGAGTTGATGTTGCGCTGTGTTCGATTGGCTATAACAGGAAATCCCTGGCCAGGGTTGCTGAGATTTACTGGTAAGTGTTACCAGTAGTTTCTCGAACAGTTATAGACCTCATATCGACACGACTTATCGAGCTATTGGGGTCTGACGTTTACCACCCCTAGGCGAGATATGCGACATATCAGACGATCAGACCGGACTGTACGGTAGTGTTACTGGTTGGATTCACTGGAGTGTGAGCGGGCTTGCTCGTCGATCTTCTGATCGCTCAATACCTGGGTAGCCGTTACGTTTAGCAGACCGCTTGCGGCTTGCGGCTTGCGGGTGTTTGATATGATCATCATCTGCTGCCGGCGTATTGACGAGTCTTTAGAGTCCTACACAGAGGTTTCCTGGCTCAAGCGAAACGAAATAGGAGCGCATATGAGATATGTGCGGGACCGAGAATAATGCGTGTATGTGATACCGTATTCTATTCTCGCGATGAATGTATCGAATGGTTATATGCGATATAACCTAGTTATCGAATCGAGGGTTGATTCGATAAGCCGATACATTGGATACTAATCGGTTATATGCGATATGACCGGATCGTTAAATCAAGTGTTGATTTAATGATTTAATGCATAATTATATATTTGATATATTACTTTGCATTAACTGGTATTGGTTCACTTTAAATGGATTTTCTCACTTGGTGTACAAGTTGTATATGTGATATACTTTTTGTGCAAATGATTGTATCATGTTTGATGATACATGTTAACTTGGATTTGTGTGAAGATTAAACCATGGTTGTGAGAGTGGTTAGGGTTTTGTTTATTCTCCCATTATTTATTTATTCATTTATTTGTTTATTCTTTTGGAAAAGATAAAGAGAAAAGAATGGTGGCTAATTTTGTTTCTTGTTGAAGCTTCTTGAAGCTTTGATCAAGTCAACCATTCTTATCTCATCCTTAACCCTAACCATTCCCACTAACCCTAGTTTAATCTCTACACTTGACCATGGTTTAGATTATGATAAGTTTTCATTTTCTTTTCATTTTTAAATAACTTATCATAACACTTTCTTCTTCTTCTTCATCTTCTTCCTTGAAGAAAGCTTCACTTCATCAATGGTGGATTGATGAAAAGTGTGAGAAATCCAATTCTAAAGTGAACCCACTTCCTATTTCTTCATCCTCTACCTCTTGCCAAGTAGTAGAGTGTGTTTCCTTCACAAGTTTTCATCACTTGGTGAAGTTGGAGCTTGATCTAGCGATGCCTCGACGTAGATCATCTTCGGCACGAAGCCGACGACCTTGCCCGCTCTTTCTCCGATGAAGCCGACACTAGAGCCCGGATTTTGATTTGGATAGCGGAGATGACTTCATCACGGAGCCGTGGAGGTGGAGGACCGGATCTACAAAGGTTGTATTTCCGTATTCTTGTAGTTAAGTGTTAACTAGTTTCTTTTTCGCCTAGAAATCTAGCCAACGATCCGTTCTAGGGTTTCTCGGCACCGTTTAAATTTGAAATTGGCATGGTTGATGCCTTGTGAGACCTCATTAGGGTGCCTAGGAACCCTACAGAACCCGCCGGTACTAACCGCTCCGGTCAAAGGAAGGCCCCTCATCCTGTATACAACGACCCTTGAATGTTCTCTAGGCATGCTATGGGCACAGGAGAACGATCAGGGTAAGGAGAGAGCTCTCTACTATTTGAGTCGAATTCTCCTGGGGGCAGAAAACAACTACTCCCCCATCGAAAAGCACTGCCTGGTACCGATCTTCGCTATAATGAAGCTCAAACACTACGCCTTAACACATGATGTCCATCTCATATCAAAGGTGTATCCTCTTAAATAATTGATGTAAAGAGCCATACTAACAGGAAGGCTAGCTAAATGGGCCCTCCTCTTGATGGAATTCTCGATAACGTATCGACCCCTCAAGGCAGTGAAAGGTCAAGCCATCGCTGACTTTCTCGCTGAGCATCCGATACCAGCCGATTCTGCTTTAAATTGCGAATTGCCAGACGAACATGCATTCAACACAATCGAAAGGGAAGAGGAAGGAAATAATGTCCAATGGGAACTCTAATACGATGGAGCATCTTCCATGAAGAAGCAGAAGCATAACACTCCTATAATCAAAGCCGGGGTGGGCCTCATCTTCGTGACTCCGCAAGAAGGGATAATGCATTTCGCACTTTCCTTAACGGAACCAAGAGCAAACAACGAGGCTGAATATGAAGCTTTGATAGCGGGTCTTGAGATCGCTGTCGATATGGGAATCGAAAACCTCCTCATATATGGAGACTCTCAGCTGGTCGTTAGCCAAGAAAATAGTGACTATCAGACGTGCAAACCAGAGTTGATAAAATATGGTAGGATAGTGCAGCAACTGCTGACACAAATCCCCTCCTATATTCTGGAAAGCATACCGCATGTGGAAAATAGCAAGGTAGATGCATTAGCAAGCTTGCTAAGGAACTGGCTAACGAAAGCCTCGATGACGTAAGGATCGTTGTGCAAAGCCGCCGAGTTCTTGAGCCAGCAGAAATATCTTTAGAGGAGTCAATAGAGCCATCTGAAGGAAAAGAAATGACCGAACAAGAGGTCCTCTAAATAGAAGACGAAGATAAGGTCAAGGATTGGAGGGAAGTCTTCATAGACTACTTCAAATCTCATCGAACGCCCGAAAATGCGACGTCAAGACATCAGCTCATGAACGGGCTCTGTCTTTCGCTTTCGTCAATGATACTCTATACAAGAGATCGCTTAACGGTTTGTGGCTAAGGTGCTTGGGGCCAGAAGAAGCAAAGAGATTCGTTCAATAAACTCATGATGGACTCTGCGGTTCCCATCAAGTCGAGCCAAAGATAAAGCTGAAGATCAAAAGAATGGGTTACTATTGGCCCACAATAATTCAGGACTGCCTCAAATATTTGAAGCAGTGTCACTCGTGTCATATTCATGGGGACTTCATCCACCAACATCCAAATCCGCTACACCCAACGGTAACTAGATGGCCGTTCGAAATGTGGGGAACCAATATAATCGGCCCCATTAAGCCAGCATCTTCCAAAGGACACCGGTTCATACTGGCGATGACCGACTACTTTTCTAAGTAGGCAGAAGCAGTAATACTAAGGGAGGTGAAGACAGAGAATATTCTCCATTTCTTCAAGACACGTGTTATCTACCGGTTCGGTACTCCGCGATAGATAATCTCGGATAATGGGCTAGCCTACAGGAGCCATAAAATCAGCCGCTTGGCAGAACAACACAAATAGACTGGAGATACTCTTCAGTCTATAATCCTCATGCCAACGGCCTAGCTGAAGTTTTCAACAAGACCTTGACCAAGATTATGAAGAAAACGGTGTCCAGAAACAAAAAGGACTGGCATGAGAGACTGCACGAAGCTCTCCGGGCGTACCGAACGACGTTCAAAACGGCTACGAATACAACACCATACACGTTGGTATTCGGCACTGAAGCAGTCCTTCCTTCGAAAATAGAACTCCCTTCTCTCCGAGTAGCGGTTCGATACGAGCTAACAGATGACGAGAATACCCATCTTCGGTTTGAGGAGCTCGACGCCCTCGATGAAACTCGCCTCATGGCGCAACAAAACCTAGAAGCTTACAAGGTAAGGATGACGCGCTCATACGAAAAATTGACTAAGCAAAGAACATTTCGCCAAAGCGAACTCGTGCTAGTCGTTAAAAGACCTATGATCCTCAATCGTACAAAACGGGGTATATTTGAGCCGAACTATGAAGGCCCGTAAATCATAGACAGGGTCTACCAAGGTGAGGCCTATTTGCTCATGGATATGCATGGCGAAAGACCTTTCCGGCCAATAAACGAACGATTCCTCAAGCAATACCACGCTTGACGAGTCATGACTTAGGTCTATGATAGATGAAGATGCTCGTGTCCGCTCACTATCTTCATGAGTCAAAACTCTAAGTGGTATTCGGAAGAACTTCCCCTCAAACATGGCGAAAACGAACCGTAATGTCCTTAAACTAAAGCCTCACCTCAAAAATGGTGATAATGGACCACTACATCCTTAAACTGGCAAAGGACCAAGATGTCCCTAAACTAACAATGGACTGGAATGTCCTAAAACTAGTGTGCCGCCTCAAACATGGCGCATCGCCCTAAATATGTCGATATCCTCTATTGAGATCTATATTGCAATCAAAGCTCCAGCGGCAAAGACAGCAAGTCAAGTCCCATTGGCAAAAAAAAGGTACGTCCACAAGCGAAATGAGCACGGATGAAAACCCGAAAGGGCGCCGTGAGTAAAAATAGCAGGGCTACCGGTGAGCTTGTGAAAACCTGAAAGGGCGCAATCTCGTTGTTAAAAACGGTACGTCCACAAGCGAAATGGGCACGGATGAAAACCCGAAAGGACGCCGTGAGTAAAAACAGCAGGGCTACCAGCAAGCTTGTGAAAACCCGAAAGGGCGCAATCTCGTAAAAATTTCACTTACGAGATCCTCTCGACACGTAAGGAGAACTCCCCCTATGAGACCCTTACGGCTCATAGAATTTGAAAGTCTTAAGTTACATGGTTCCAAACCTGTTCTTAAGCCGTCATATTCCCCAAGTTACCCTATAGGCGGTCCAATATTGGCCCTTGTATACAATCCACGGGCACAACTAAACGATTTCCCCACCAAGTTCCACCAATGATGAGAAATGTCCTCATGTGGTGAACGACACTTGTAAGTCCTCTCAAGTTATAAGGAGAAAATACTCTTGTGAGATCCTTACGACTTATAAGAGAACACACTTAGGAATCCCCACGACTCCTAAAGAGAAAATACGCCTATGAGATGCTCACGACTCGTAGGGAGAAATAACTTTATGAGGCCCTTATGGCTCATAAAATCTGAAAGTCTTAGTCGACAGGATCCTAACCCTGTTTACTAATCCATCTTTGTTCAAGTCCTTTCAAGGCAAATGAGGATTCGCTCATGGCAATATCCCAGTTGCAGCGATGTTGATGCCTAAATCGGTGTCAAACACAAAGTCCTTTTAAGGAAAATGATGATTCGCTCCTGGCAATATCCCAGTTGCAGCGATGCTGGTGCCTAAATCGGTGTCAAACTCCAAGTCCTTTCATGACAAATGATGATTCACTCCTAGCAATATTCCAGTCGCAGCGATGCTGATGCCATAATTAGTATCAGAGCTTAAGTTCCATACTCGCAATAAAAATCAGCAAGAAAAATATATGCATATGAAATAGCCGAAATATTTAGGCAACTCGCAATAAAAATCAGCGAGCAAAAAAATATATGCATATGAAATAGCCGAAATGTTTGGGCAACTCGCAATAAAAAGCAGCGAGTAAAAATATAAAAATAGCCAAAATGATTCTGCACCGCGATAAATAGCCGAAATGATTGGGCAATCGCGACTTTCGCGATATGAAAAGCTGAAAGGATAGAGCATCACGGAATTAAAAAAATAAAAGAAAAAAGAAAATTTTCTCTGCCCTGTAGGTGAGTCTACACCGACCCCTGTATACAATCCATGGGCATAAATGAAAAAGAGAACCATGTTTTCCTACCAGGATCCGTCAAAAGGAGATCCAAGTCTTGATGGTTCAGAAAACAACCTAAATACTACCTCAAAATTCATCTAGTTACAGCAGACGCAATGTCAACAACGACGTTCCCTCTCACTCCAGCAGGATGTAGACGTGACGTCAACAAAAGACCCCAGGGTCGAAACAAAACAGAGCCATGGTAAAATTCCTAGCTCCAAGTCTTGACGGTTTACAAAACAACCTAAAGACAATCTCAACATTCGTCTCGTTACAGCAGACGCAATGTCAACAACGGTGTTCCCTCTCACTCCAGCAGGATGCAGACGCGACGTCAACAAAAGACCCCAGGGTTGGAACAAAACGGAGCCATGGCAAAATTCCTAGCTCTAAGTCTTAATGGTTCACAAAATAACCTAAAGACTATCCTGACATTCTTCTCGTTATAGCAGACGCAATGTCAACAAAGGCTCCAAAATAGCCAAATCAAAAGGAAGTAAAGGCAAAATTCCTAGCTTCAGGGTCTTGACGGTAACTCAAATAAAACCCGAAAAACTATCGGAGATCATCCCACACCAGTGCGAAGTGGTTATGACTCATCGGGGCTCCCAAATCGAGCCTAACCTCAAGAAAAAAGCGGCATGGCAAAATTCCTAACGCTTGCTCTTCCGACAGTCAAACTGCCTAAGAAGATTACTTGAAGACGTCTTGTTCAGCCCCTAAAAGTATCAGAGACACGATAGTCGCGGGTCTACTCGAACAGTAGCGTAAAGACTGCATATCGGGGAATGCATCAGCCAACGTGACGGTACCACGGACTAAAACCTTAGTGCCACAAAGCCTAACGGACCTCTGTCGCAAAGAGCAGGGATTATCTATAACATTAGGACAAGTTTACCTATAAACCCAAAGGAGGTAAACTGGATAAACTCTGAAATGAGTCCATAAATTAGGGACTCCGGAATTAGTGAATAAACTACGAACTCCGAAATGAGTCCATAAACTAGAGACTCCGAAATGAGTGAATAAACTACAATGTCACGACCTGAAATATTAGCTCATGACCGGCACTTAAATCATGCCACGTCTAAAGGCGTAACGTAAATTAAGTAAGCCGAAGCCCAGAAATATAAACCTTTTTAAGAAAATAAAATAGGTGAAGTTTTGAAATAACCACAGTTCTCAAATCCAGAAATCTCATGAAAACAGCATATCTCAATGCGTAAAATCGTAAAGCATGATGTATTCGACATATAATAGAAAGTAAGCATGTGGATCTCGTCCACGTGTCAACCAATGACACAACAATATCATGCATGTAAATATCATGAAAGCATTGTAAGTCCACGGTAGCACCCCGGCCGTCTAACAGACGCCAAATGCGGAACAAAAACTTTTTACAACTGGCGCTATCGCGTACTATAACCCGGATCTGCCATTAAAGCTAAACTAACAAACTACAAAGTGGGTAGAAATGTTATACCGAACGATCCAAGTCCTTCGGTCTACAACCATCATCCCACGCTTTGTTGCGGCTGCTCCGATCTCCTGAATCTCCAGTCTTCTCGTCCAGGTGGCACCACGTCGATGGAGGCGGAGAGGAGAGAGTGAGTGTAGGAGCAAGAGAGTGACCATAACATTAAAGGAGAAGGAATGAGTCATAATACACCTTGTATGAACACATTTAATGAAACAATGAATCATAACCCTTAGTCATCAAAACCATTAATGCAATAATCAATGCACTAATGACTCACAAGCTTAGTCACCATCCTAGTCACCTTCTAGAAACATCTAGAGCCTTCCACACTCATCAAGAAAAGATAAATCCGTCTTTAACCGAATGTTAAATACAGGTGATAGAAAACTGGAAGCTGGCAACTTCCAAAAGTGATCCTGAAACGAATTTCAGGATAACCCCGTATCAGTATAAACATACCCGCATTTGTATTATGACCGAATACAAATGCAACTGAGACAAAGATATTATATCTATACAGTATAATACTCGGATTTGGCTTAAACCAAAGCCCACCAGTATTATCTGCCCGAAATATGACACGTGCGAAAACGCACGTGCATTTTCCGAACCCTGCCATAAAACCATACGGCTTCTACAACGTTTCGCCCGAACATGGGAAAGTGTCAGTGGGGGACTCTAATGACTCATCAACACACTGGCACAGGGTATAACCACTAGCACGTCAGAGGTACAAGCTGTACGTAGCGGTTGCCTATGTATTGATTGGAAGGAAAACTGACGAGCGAACTAATCCAGAAACCCTACTGAGCCTGACAGTGACAATATCCGTACAGTCCGGTCCGTTCGTCTAAGAGTATCGCATATCGAGTCTAGAGGGGTGGATAAGTCAGACCCCTAATAACGCGATAAATCGTGTCGGCATGAAGCCCATCACCACCTGAGAAACTACCGATCCAAATCAGTAATTCTCCACTACCTCGGCCGAGGATTTCTAGTGATGGCCACCCGTACACTGTGCGACATCAACCCCCAATACCAGGAGAGACGAATCCCTGACTATCCGCTCACTGCCTCCATATGGCTCGGGACTGTACCCAAAAAATACCTGTTTGCACATCTCCTTTGAGCGTGGTAGGGTAGAAATCAAAGCACAGTGGGAACTCACACGAGACAAATGACGGTCTCAGATCGAAAAACTAACCTGTACACATGTCACCAGGGAACTGCTATCTGACGATATATATAATACCAACTAGCATGTTCCCGGCGAGTCCTGTCCGGTGTACTCAATGAGCACCTGTATACATCTTAGGTGAACCAACTGACACCAATGGCTTGTGAGACCGGCCACCGCCCCTCGTCGGGGTCTCGACTGTATACACTAGTCTACTCTGGAGTATCGATGCCCTGTCTCGAAACTCCTACGACTAGGGACACTTTTAAGGATGTGCTTACAGACCCCAGCTCCCACGTATATGATCGCCATCATACTGCTGACAGTCAAGCAAGAATCCTATAGGCTCTATCAACATGCAATAGTGAACTAAAGCATGTATATGATGATAAAAACAAACTAGATAGCATACTATCATCTCGAGTAAGACAGTCATGTCGGTATAGGTCGTCCCTCAATCATTGCAATCACGTACCTGCGATCCAATAATTGACTTAGAGGGCACTATATCCAACAATCTCCCACTTGCACTTAAGGCTATTATTGCGATGACGCATACTCATAGCCTCAGTGAGTGGATCCGCCCTGATGTTTCTTTCTATGTCTCTCTTAATCTCAAGTTCGCGGAGAAAGTCATCTCCCAAATCGAGTAATACCTGTCTTAGAATATGTCTGGATATCTGATGGGATCTAGTTCATAAATGAACTCCAAATCCAAACTTCTTAGACTGTATCGATAACTGAACCTAATCAGCATCGCGCACCATGCCTCCTACAGTATCCTCTTGGACCACCTGTCCATAATACTGTCCCTCGTCAGAGAGAAAACTATAACTCTGACAATCACTCTGTCATCCAGGTCACCTTGGAAGCCTGGAAGGATAACCGTCTCCTCAAGGAGGCTGCCATTATCAAATCCATAGAACATCCATTCATGTTCTAAAACTGCTTCCTAATGTTTCTCCAGGATTGGATTAATATAAACTTATCGCATCTAGTGCAAAAACAACATCTGGTGTGGTACTTGACATCTCACGATTGACTCAATTGCCTAAGCAAGTGATCTGCCAATCATGCACATCCCTCTCCCCTTTAGTCTGTAAGACACCTTTAGAGAGGGTGACTCCATCATCTGCAGGTACACCACCATGCCAGGAGTCATCAATTCTAAAATACCATTAAAATACTGTCAAAGTACCCAAATTGGGAAACTACCCAATTCTAGATCTAAAACCATAGATCTAGTAACCAGAATGTCTAATATTATATCCATATCTTCTTTGGAGAAACAACTGTGTGACGACCACAGTACAACCGATCGTAGTATAGGAATTTTACTTCCTACTCTATGTATGTCATCCAAATACCAGGACATATCACCCTATTACCTTCTAAACAGATCCATCCCCTGTTCTGATGAAGTCAAAGCCATGACTGTTACATCAAAACTAGATGATTTAATCTCCGCTATATCTGCTCAAGCCTATAAATAGACAAAAGCTACTTGCCCACTATGCTTTCGCTGCTCCCACTGACTACGACAACACTCTGGTAGAGTAATATATATATACACTTCTAAAGCTAGTTTAGATCGATGCTATACTTATCCTCCTGCCAAGTCTCATAGTCTGGAACAACAGTAATGTCAAGTCTGGGTAAACAAGAACCTCCCTGTCACCGTCCTTGAGGCTACCAGAGTACCTCTCGGGTGTCTGAGGTTACCCACCATATCTGCGGAGTGGCTATTGGAATGTCAAACCTGATTGAATATAAAGGTCCTATTAAATTTTCCGTAATCATTTGCGGTTCTGGAATCACTTCCAGTTCTACCATACTCCCACTACTGTTTTCTGAAAAAATCCATTTTACTAAAACTGTAGCGAGTCAAGAACAATATCACTATTGATCTTCCAGATGGTAGAAAGTCAACCCTCGTCAAAGCCAGGGTCAACCCATAAACTGCCATTACAGAAACGTACCATGAGTTATCCAGTGTCTGGTTTTAAGCATAAGCTGGACAACTCCCCGTACCTTAACATCGTTAAGATATTAACCATTATATATCCTATATAGAAACATTTGGCACTTATTTAATTGGAACCAGATTCTAATCATGCAACTGTCTCCAGTGCATATCAACTCAATGGAGAAAGGCTAATCAACATTACTCAGCTTATGAATCCATCCAATTATGAGTAACCTGAAAGAGAAACAAGTTTCTCAAAAAATCATTACTTGAGTACCATTCACAAGAATCTACATCTTCGATCTCTTTGAAGAATCTCGATACTTATGACATCCGGTTCTCTACTTTATACCCTTACCCACAACTTCTCATAACTTAGACCTTGTATTTCTACGAAACACTTGTCTAAAAACTAGAGAAGTCATAAGTAAATAGAACATAGTACGAGGACCAACCCTTTTGTCCTGATGGACACTGGACAACATACAATACTATGTATAAGTCCGCTGAGTTGAATAACTCAAAACCTGCGCATCGTGGGTTGAAAACTGTACTTATGGTTTAAGAACTACTCCGTTGTTTAATGCTCCTTACCCAATCGTCAACTGATATAGGTAAATGTCACGGACATAATTTCAAAAAGTTATATCTCACTTTATAAAAATAAACGTACAGATATATCATTTTGAAATTTGTGCACAACAGCGGATACTCAAAACTACATACATGCCATCCGGCAAAAACTCAGGCGACTTCCTCAAATATCACCAATTACAAAGAATTCCGATATAATGAGGATGATCACCTTATTCCCAATAACCTACTCCCACTCATCATCTGTAAAACCATACAGATGTGAGAATCATACCTGGTAAATACATACCCTGGAGTAAGTATCTAATCGGGAAATCAGTTTTCATTTAACGATGCACTGAAACATGAAAATGTTTCGTAGGGGTATCCTGGTATTCCTAGTAATGCCTCTTCCATAATCCAATTCATGACTATAACCGTACATTTCTTTGCCATCTCTCCAAATCCCTTTATTTGTCTTTATTCATTACCTTCTGTACACCTTCGTTAGGCTAAATAGTTTTCTTCCTTCCCTACCGTTCGGCACCTGCCTATGGTTTGGAAGAAGACTATCCAGTAAGCATAATAGGTGTACTCTCCTAATCCTAGGAGTACTCGCAACTTGAGAGAAGGTGATGATAAAAGACAACTGAATAATACTTTATTCTATTAAAGGTGAAATATGAGTGGCGATGAAGTACGCGGTTTAGTCGTGAATGATAACAGTCGCAATTTACTTTGCCCTCTTTCTAATCCCTTTATGTTGTCTTTACATATTACCTTCTGCACACCCTACTTAGGCTAATTGGTTTTCTTCATTCCCTACCTTTCGGCACCTACCTATGGTTTGGAATAAGACTATCCAATAAGCGTAATAGGTGTACTCTCCTAAACTAAGGAGCCCTCGCAACCTGAGAGAAGGTGATAATAAAAGACAAATAAATAAACCAATTCTATTTCTCCTGAACCTGGATCCATCCTCGAAGAAGTACCTCCGATTTTGTATATAACCATATGATGGATCTATCCAATGGAAGTGGATGTCCGTAGTAATACGGGATGTTCTGAGAAATACAAAGGGTAAAAGAAGGAGCGGCAATGACTTATGCAACTTTAGACAATCCAAAAGCCAGTATTTTAAATAGGTTCGGTCAACTTGGTCACTGAGTCATAGTCTAGGGTCGGTCAAAGGTCGCTGCCAAAGAGAGAGAGAAAAGAAACACTCTGCGTGCACTCTAACCTAGATCAGAATGGTTATCACTTTATCTAATCAGGAAACCTCCCACTGTAATCTCAAATTCTTCTCCAAAACTGAAAAAAGAATTAGTCGGGATCACCCGAAGAGTAAACCAACTCATCAGTGAGAATCGGGATCCAACTATTATCGCATGATAACTTGATGGAAGCCACTCAAGTTATCACACTCCAGAAGGTATGCGCATGCCTGGCAAGTTTGCTGTATGTATGAAACTCCCGATGTAATTTTTACCTCATGCTCTTATGACGTTGACTTTGGCCAACAAATCATAAGTCACATGTCAAGTTCTGCTCGTCACTATCCAGGTTAATTTGAACCCACCCGCACATGCCCTTGACTTTGGCCAACAAGGCAGAACGACTGTCCCAAACCAACGCATCTATCTATGCTACAGATGAATACCCAGCAGCTACCAATCACTATGCCTTGACTTTGGCCAACAAACATAGCTTGAATACTACTGACCATCCATAAGAAATGACGGAGGGCTACGGATGGTTTTTGGCGAAAAACCTTTAACGTAATGAACTTGATCTCGTTTGAAGGAACCTGATAGCTTTTTATAAAAATATAGTGGCGAAAAACTTTTTGCTAAAGAGGTCATTCCCGGTGAAGGGATCTCGGCTCTTTCCTCGTGGAATGAGGTGCAGGATATTCCAACTGAATACCACGATACAAAGCAACTTGTAATCGACTATAGTGAAGTTATTACCCTGACGTAAACTTCTGCCCAAGGGGTCACTCCCGGTGAAGGGATATCTGCCCTTGCCTCGTCGAATGAGGTGCAGAATATTCTAACTGAATATCACTGTGCAAAACAAAAGGAAACGTCTTTGTAATAACACTTTTTAAAACTGTTCCAACAACATCAAATATATAGGTTTTTTTATCCTTGCATTGATAAGAATCGATGCAGTCCCATCAATCAATCATACCAGAAAAGAACGAAAATAAAATGTACGTATATGCCATCCGCATTCGTCACTGGGTCCCGTCATCACCCGTTAGGTTACTTAACTAACGACAGAGCGGGGGCTGGACAAGCACGGGTGTAAAACATATACAACATCTAATAGTATATATACCAATATACAATAATCGCTCCAGGCGTGATAATATGCAACATTACAGAAAATTAATAAGCATCACAGAACAATAGAGATAATATGGGATCCCCGGGTTTTACAGAGCCGCTACTGAAACCCGACTTCCCCTGGTCGTGTGGATAGCCTGTGCAATGAAACCTAGACCCCTACGGGTGCGGCAAGTTACCCGCCAAAACCTGAAGCGAGGCAGCCCCCTACAGCAAAGTGAATGGACCACCCAGCACTTCACGGAATTCGGTAACTTGAGCACCCCTCCTTGGGTCAACCTGTACCCCCTACGTGTGCGGCGAATAGTCTGTCAATTCTAGAGTGAGGCCCCTCTGCCTCTCAAAGCCATGAGATACGGACCCGTTGCCCTCCAGAACCCGGCTATCCGTGCACTCCGTCGCGGGGTAAATCTAGTACAGAAATAAATATATACAACCGGTACATCGACCTCAGCCCGGTCGTGCCCCAAAAAGAATATTATACAAACAGGCAGTGACGGCAGTCCACATGTTGGACGCTCGCCCCGCAACATCAAATGTACAAATAAATCCAAACAGCACTACCATTGCACACTGCTATCCACCACGACATATCCGCAACATCACAGCACAACACAGAACATCAACGTGAATGTCACGTTCGTAAACCCGTCTAAAAGAACTATAGCAATCAGACGCAGTTTACCGATCAAATGACATTCACGGTCGGAGATATAAAGTAAGTACTGTAAACTAACACGTTTAAAATTTCGATCGACAAAACTTCCCGAAGTGGGCCACACGTACATCTGCTGTACAGTAACAAAATCTGGGCCAAAAAAAAAACTATACCAAAAACCACAATTTCCAAAATTAAGCTCTCTGAAAAAAGTTGGTGCACTGTTCCCACAAAGGCGCCGCGGTTCCGCGGTCAAGCCCTAGGTTTGACCGCGGATCCGCGGTGGTCTTGTGGGATCACGTGCCCAAAATTTTCCAGAATGCTTAGAAAAGCCTGCTTAGTTTTCTGTGATATGTAAAATTATTTTTAGACACTGTTTAAAATCGACAGAAACTTGTGTGCTGAAAATTGTGATTTCGGAAATTCCGTTCGATCGATCTTTTAAACGCGTTAGCACAAGTTAGTAAAGCTTAATGGTGGGGCTCTGATACCACTGTAAGTCCACGGTAGCGCCCCGGCCGTCTAACAGACGTCAAATGCGGAACAAAAACTTTTTACAACTGAAGCTATCGCGTACTATAACTCGGATCTGCCATTAAAGCTAAACTAACAAACTACAAAGTGGGTAGAAATGTTATACCGAACGATCCGAGTCCTTTGGTCTTCAACCATCATCCCACGCTTTGTTGCGGCTGCTCCGATCTCCTGAATCTCCGGTCTTCTCGTCCAGGTGGCACCACGTCGACGGATCTTTAAACGGGCTCCCGCCTCTGAACCGAGGCAACTCGGTCGTCAAGTTTGCTAAAAGAGACGACCAAGATGATGTAGAGAATGAGTAGAACACTTTGTCTCGTCACGTCCAAAGTCATGGACGAACGGTTAATGAAGTTGCCCTTTTGGAACTGTGATGGAATGAAAAGAGCTATGAAATTTCCATACGCTATAAACTATATCTTTTCTCAAATGAACAACCATATTACCTCCATCATAACGGCCGGCCAATATATAGAGAGGAGAGAGTGAGTATAGGAGCAAGAGAGTGACCATAACATTAAAGGAGAAGGAATGAGTCATAATACACCTTGTATGAACATATTTAATGAAACAATGAATCATAATCCTTAGTCATCAAAACCATTAATGCAATGATCAATGCACTAATGACTCACAAGCTTAGTCACCATCCTAGTCACCTTCTAGAAACATCTAGAGCCTTCCACACTCATCAAGAAAAGATAAATCCATCTTTAACCGAATGTTAAAGACGGGTGATAGAAAACTGGAAACTGGAAACATCCAAAAGTGATCCTGAAACGAATTTCAGGATAACCCCGTATCAGTATAAACATACCCGCATTTGTATTACGACCGAATACAAATGCAACTGAGACAAAGATATTATATCTACACAGTATAATACTCGGATCTGGCTTAAACCAAAGCCCACCAGTATTATCTGCCCGAAATATGACACGTGCGAAAACGCACGTGCATTTTCCGAACCCTGCCATAAAACCATATGGCTTCTACAACGTTTCGCCCGAACTTAGGAAAGTATCAGTGGGGGACTCTAATGACTCATCAACACACTGGCACATGGTATAACCACTAGCACGTCAGAGGTACAAGCTGTACGTAGCGGTTGTCTATGTATTGATTGGAAGGGAAGCTGACGAGCGAACTCATCCAGAAACCCTACTGAGCCTGACAGTGACAATATCCGTACATTCCGGTCCGTTCATCTAAGAGTATCGCATATCGAGTCTAGGGGGTGGATAAAGTCAGACCCCTAATAACGCGATAAATCGTGTCGGCATGAAGCCCATCACCACCTGAGAAACTACTGATCCAAATCAGTAATTCTCCACTACCTCGGCCGAGGATTTCTAGTGATGTCCATCCGTACACTGTGTGACATCAACCCCTAATACCGGGAGAGACGAATCCCCGACGATCCGCTCACTGCCTCCATGTGGCTCGGGACTGTACCCAAAAAATACCTGTTTGCACGTCTCCTTTGAGCGTGGTAGGGTAGAAATCAAAGCACAATGGGAACTCACATGAGACAAATGACGATCTCAGGTCGACAAACTAAGCTGTACACATGTCACCACGGAACTGCTATCTGACGATATATATAATACCAACTAGCATGTTCCCGGCAAGTCCTGTCCGGTGTACTCAATGAGCACCTGTATACATCTTAAGTGAACCAACTGACACCAATGGCTTATGAGACCGGCCACCGCCACTCGTCGGGGTCTCGACTGTATACACTAGTCTACTCTGGAGTATCGATGCCCTGTCTCGAAACTCCTACGACTAGGGACACCTTTAAGGATGTGCTTACAGACCCCAGCTCCCACGTATATGATCGCCATCATACTGCTGGCAGTCAAGCAAGAATCCTATGGGCTCTATCAACATGCAATAGTGAACTAAATCATGTATATGATGATAAAGACAAACTAGATAGCATACTATCATCTCGAGTAAGACAGTCATGTCGGTATAGGTCCTCCCTCAATCATTGCAATCACGTACCTGCGATCCAATAATTGACTTAGAGGGCACTATATCCAACAAGCATATACATGTAAATATGAGGATATCAATCAACGTGTGTCCAGCAACGACACATCAAAATCATGGAACCTGAGTGTCCAACATCGACAGTCGAAACATCATGAAACCCGTGTCCAACATCGACACGTAAATCCTCATATCTCAGGCTCCTTATAGTCTGTCCGGATCGGCCCGCGGGCTCCGGCAGTATGGATCGGCCTATATCCATCTCATGACTCCGGTCGGTATCCTCTGGATAACCGCCAGGTCCAACAAATCACCGGTAGGTAGTAGTCCCTCTGTCAGGCTCATCGTCTACTGCACAACCATCCATTCTCGCCCCGGGGTACCATACCGGGTCCACCATGAACCCGTAAACGGATCATCCAACTCCTCGAATCGGGTTTCACATATCACACGTCTCTGAACCAAGAAAATGCATGGTGGACGTCTCGAAATATCATATCAAGAGAAACCGTGTTTTTAAAACAATACATACTTTCTTTTGAAATAACCACGGTTCTCAAATCCAGAAATCTCATGAAAACTGCATATCTCAATGCGTATAATCGTAAAGCATGATGTATGCGACATATAACGGAAAATAAGCATATACGTATATCATGCAACATGGAACGGTGATGTGAGCATAGCAAGTAAATCATGCAAGGAGTCATATCATGATGCAGCAATTCTACTGTGTGAGTGACATAGCAATTATCGATGATGAAGTGTGTGAGCCGGCCAATCTGTGTAAATGTAACATATGCATCATCGATAATGGTGTAGGTGTACTAGCACAGGTATATATAATGCAATGAGAATGAAATTAACGTGGCATAAGGTACATCGTACGCGAAATGCTAACATGTATACGTATCTACAATATATACGAGTCGGTGAATCTATCACTCAGCCTCCAGCCTCACAACATCATGTACAGTATAATCTATCGTACAATATCCTCTAGTCAAGGGTACAGATCAATCATAATAAAACTCATCCACGTACGGTAAATCATCGTACGGCGGCATTAAACAATTAGGGATCCTATCAACCTATATGACAATGAGGGTAAGGACCTAACGTCTCGTACGGCATATCACTCATGATTCACAACATTATATATATTTATATGCCTACATCCCAGGTCACATCCATAACAATCTCCTATCAGGGGACAGGCAAAGGTATCAATCATCTCTTATCGACTCGCATCCGTATACCGACATATCAATCGAGTCATCATATCACATCATATATTCTTTTCATCACATTAGTATCTCGCATCAAGCCATCTTACATATACATCCTATCTTATCCTATTAATCTCATGTCACGCTACTTTAAATCTCCTACTTATTCTCTTATAACTACCTATCTATAAGTCGTGATTCACATTCATTTTTCATATCCTTATTTATCAATTCGAGACATCGTTTCTATCATATCAGGTCTAAGAGTCATATCCCTATAACTTCCATCTCATATCTCAATATATATGTATTCAGCCATTCCTATCATCTCTAACTATCTTTTATTCCTATCATCTCTAACTATCTTATATTCCTATCGTATCTAACTATCTTAATTAATCATCTCCATAGTTTTCTAATATAGGTTTTCTTAACCATATTCTATACATTGGTTTCCATCAAATTTGCGGGGGTGCTATATGCCATCCACCCGACTTCCCCCGTAAATATAGATCTACTCACCTTAATCCTTGCTTGCCGAAGTCGATGACGTGATGCTCCGTTGTCTCGGAATCCACACGAAGGTACCTACAATATCAACAAATATCGCAATACCATTAACATCAAGTCCGGAAAACCAATACGGTACATGGTGCGCTCATAGGTTAGAACATATGCCTACGCATGCAAAAACAACCAAACAACCCTTGTTGTTGACGTACAAACGCCCAACAACCAAATACAATATCAAATACTAAAACCAGGAATTCCAAAGTATGGAAAACATAACCAAAACCACTCACAACAGCTCCCAGATTCTCTCTCAGGTACAATGGGATTAAACTAGCAATGCAGTGGGGTTGTATATGAAGTAAATGAGCTACAGACCAAACCTAGGCACCAAATACCACATTTTGGCTGGCCACTTTACCCATAATTCCGGCCAGCTCGGCCCAGAGTGCTCTGATGGGGTTCTTCTCCTCAGGGTGGTCTTCTAGTGTTCAGCCTAGGTCAATGGTATTGTTTGTTTTTCTCGGAATTTTCCCTGGTTGCTCCAGATTCCCTGTAGGCCACAAAACGTTACAAAACCGACATGGAATGATTCCTAAGTCCGTATTCTCTGTTCTAGGCCAGTAAAAACACCAATCAAGTCTTGTAATAGCCCCTAAACATCACCAAATCCACAACATCACCCAACCCTTCTCTTGAAATTTCTAAACATCACATACCCTAACCAAATCACATTTTAAACTAAACTAGAATACAAGAAAACTCAAACTAAACTAAATGGAAGAAAATATACCTCACTTGGGAAACTCAAGAAAAACCCTTGCTTGTTCAAAGCCTCCAAAATCCAACTTTGATTGGTCCATTGTGTTGAGAGTGAGGTGGGGATCAATTTTAATGAAGAGGGTGTAGGGTTTTGGGAAGGAAATTGAGATGAAGCTTGAAGGTGAAGGTGGAGGGAGATGAAGAGTTGAAGAAGATGAAGAACAATAATAGAGGAAGATGAATGAGGCATCCCCCCTCTCTCTCTCTCTCATTTATTCTCACTCTATTTCTCTCTCATGGCATGCTCCAAGTCATGATGTGGTCCCTCCTCTCTCTCTCCTCAATAATACCCTCTCATTTCTTTCTTTTGTCACACAAATAGAACCAAAGAAATGAACAAACACAAAGGAAACAATATGTAACAAAATGCAACATGTCATGGTGCACTAGCCATGATTAAAATGTGGAAATACGGATATGGCCTAATCGCGATTAGTAGTGCACTAATCGGGTTTTCATTTAAACTGCATATAATTAATTATAAAAATGCCAAATCCAATAAATATATATTTAAATGAATAAATCATTTTAAATCTCCAATTATTTCAAAATTATTGGTATATATTTATACCATTTTACGAAAACCCCAATTTCGCAAATCGGGTAGTTTTCGCGAAATATATTATTTTAACATTAAATTCCAAAAATAATATTTTATATTTTCTGAAATGTTACAATCTTCCCCCCTTAAATAAATTCGGTCCCCGAATTTAAATTTAAACCCCCAAATACTAAAACATTTCAATAATCAGCTCAAATCAACGGGGCTCCGAAATCATGGAAGATATAGGAATATTACAGCGCATTGTGTGCGCCTGAAAACGAGTATGAAACTAAAAAAAATCGAACTCCGTCAAGTGTCACGCAAATCACCGGATTTGCACGCATATCATCGGAGTTACAATGAAGATACAAATCTCGAAATCCACTACTGAAATCCAATCTACACTAGTCAAATACTATAATACATATATAGTATGCATCCTTGGAAAAACCTTCAAAAACTGAATAAAACACATGCAAAATCTTTTCTGAATCGCCGTATGATGCGTAACTCACGGCACAAGTGACGTACGCTCATTTGTAAAGTAATAAATATATGTTCATATAGGTTTTGCTAAAATATACGTTCCGCCCTTTTAAAATATCCCAAAAGGTTTTCCTTTGTAAACGTTCGTGTCGCTCACGGACACATAGGAAATAGCAAGACTATAGCTTATTTTTGAAAACCTCTTGTCAAACTGTAATGCATGCAAAGTACCCAGGTACTGTCCTCGGATCAGTCCTGTTCGGCTACTACATAATATAGTACCTATCGTGAAAACAACATGCTCAAGCGCAAAATCAGCCTCAAAAGGCGTATCCGATAATCACGTGCGTCTGATGCGCAAGGAAATCAAATCCAAATACAAGTGCCACAATATGCACAAAAGCAAAACTAAGTGCAATGGGTGTGCACGAAAGCATCTGTCCAGTGCAACGGGTCTGCACGATAATAACATCAAGTGCATCTATAGTACATGAAAATCTCAATCCAGTGCAACTAACATGCACGAACGAAAATTCCAATCGAGTGCATCCGGTGTGCACAAAATCATATCTCATATCAAGTGCATCCAACATGCACGAATAAAATCTAACTCAAGTGCATCCGATGCGCACAAATCCAATACCAAGCGCCTAATATGCATAAAAATCCAACCAGAGCGCGTCAGGTCCGTATAAAGTATCTAGTGCAGTAAAACGCACGAAAACGAACGTCAAGTGCAAACGCACACAAAAACAAAAATCTGGTAAAACAAATACTCAAAGACATAAATCGGGTGCAACCAAGGTATGGAGTATAAATTTAGTGCAACTAATGCACGAAATACCCATCCGGTGCAACAAATGTACGAAACGCAAAACTAGTGCAACAAATTCACAAAAATGCAAATCCGGTGCATCAAATGCACAAAATACCAAATCTAGTGCATTCAGTGCACGAAATACCAAATCCAGTGCAAAAAATGCACGGAAACTCATCAATAACTCAAATTCGTATAAAAAGCAACACCGAGTGTACCAAAGTGTATGAAATCGAAAACATGTGCAACTGCGTGCACAAAACACGTATCAATACACTGGAAGCATATGTGAGCTATACCGAGTGCAAAAATCAAATCGAGTGCGTACCACATGCACAAAATCAAATCGACTGCATAAAATCCACAAAATCATAAACACGTGCAGCCAAGGCACAAAATCAATACCAAGTGCAATAGATATGCACAAATCGCAAACCGATGTAGCGGTGTAAAAACATAAATCAAGTGCAATAACCTTGCACAAAAATGTAATACCCAGTAGGTGCAGCCATGGTGCACGAAAACAATATCATGAAACCCAATCACCAAAACTCAAATCCAAGCGATATAAGTATGATACTCGGATCACAAACGCAAATCGCAACAAATGACATTGAGGTACACCTCCTATAATGTCGAAAAATGTCGGTGCGCTCAAAACTGGCAAAGCAAGAACATCCGCTTGCCTCCTACTCACGGGTTGGCGTCCCCTGTCTCTGGGTCCTCATTTCTCAGCAGATTACCAATCTCGCAATCCGTCGGCTCGTCGGCCCGGTCAGGTGTGCTAACGGAAATTATTCCGCTCTGGCACTCCTCTGGTCATCTCTCGGCCAATTAGCATGACCACTCGTAAAGCAGCACGTCACTGGCGTCGGCCTCTGGCCCTCTGAACACACGTGACACAACTGATCCTCGGTACAAATCTTATTGCAGCAGTGTCCTGGAAGGAACCTGCTCAAGGTCTCTTCCGATCTCGCCTATGCTGAACTGTACCGAGGCTGGTACTCTTGCAAAATCTTTCCTCGCTTTCTGGACATCTGCGTTCTCAGCACAGCATTTTCTCGGGAACTGGCCGTATCCCAACGCCTCTGTATACATATCCGATCTCTAATCTCAACGGGGAGTAACAACAACTCGTTAACATCTCGCATGAACCTCTTGCTCCACTTGTCTTTATTATCGTCCACTTCGACGTCACGTCATGCTATCTACGTACTGCAATTGTTCTCGGCTACAGTCAATCCGGAATCTCTCATACGGACTCGAAATTACGAACTCGGTATCTTCATCACTCTGTAGAAGATCTCTAGCTGAACACGTCCTCGGGAACTCTTCCCAACCATCGGAGGAATATTCCATATTCGTCCGCTCTCGATCAACTCACAACGCATCTGGGTGAGGTGCTCTATCCGAAGCTGGTCCACTTACTGATCTCCTATCGGATCACCCAACGAACCAAGTCATCTCTGGATCGATCTATTCTGGATCTGAGTAAAATTCTCCACACTGGAAATCTTCTACTCAACTGGGCCTGTGTCGGCGCATCAAATCTGACAAATCACCTTCGTCTTTCAACTCAAGATAGACTAGCTATCATCTGTCGCATCTCTGCCTGGAAGATTTAGCGATCTCAGCTCGTAAGCTCTGGAAGCGACATCCCACCAATCTTAGCAACAGCTGGGTCATCTGTCTACAAGGTAGACGACATCACAATCTTTGAGGTAGGTTGTACATCAACAGTCCTCTCACACAGGCAGCCTATAGCAATAGCTCGATCATCTGGTGCAAAACCGAACACTCGCCTCAAACAAGAGGTCACAACACAGATACATTAAGACGTTCCCATATCACCAGAAAACACGATGGTCAGTCCCCGTCCATGACGAGCTCGCCCTGACCGCCTCACTAGCAGCAGCTCAATCTGTGCTCAAACCACAGTGACAAGAACCTTAATCAAGTATCGACGAAAATAGATCAAAGGGATGAAAAGAATCAACAGATCTAGAATGGATACATGATCATAAGGAGGAATGGAATCAATGAGAGTATGATCATAGAAACGAATAGAATCAACGATCTCAAATGGATGTGTGATCAAGGGAATGAAGAGAACCACAAATCTCAAAATATGCACATCCTAAAGTTTCTTAAGTGGAGTATCGTATCGTAAATATGCCACGGAACATACGTACGGTACGCTACTCTACTCAAGCTACCTACTCCATCAATCAGGGCCAACCTATGTAATGAAAGTTTGGGTCTAATACCCCCCTGTTCAAGTCTAAGTTCCGTAAGGTCAAGCCTAGGTTCCAAAATAGATTACGCCCCAGACTCCACATAGTCAAACCTAGACTCAAACCAAGATTAAACCTAGCGCTCTGATACCAACTTTGTCATGACCCGAAATATTAGCTCGTGACCGGCACTTAAATCACGCCACGTCTAAAGGCGTAATGTAAATTAAGTAAACCGAAACCCAGAAATCTAAACCTTTTTAAGAAAATAAAAAAGGTGAAGTTTTGAAATAAAGGAATGATGAAATCAAAGGTTTTCTTGAATGCATAAATAGTGAAACATGAAAAATGCAAGTGGAATTTATTAGTTGAAAAACATGTTTCGTTTTTTAAAAATTTGGGCAGCACCTCCTTTGTATATTTTGATCCAAAACCACATACATATGATAATATAAAAGGCATCCGGAGCTAGCTCTTCGCCAATCGGCGGAATCACAGCCACACAAGACAAAAAATATGTATACGACGCCCAATGGCGAAGATCAACACAAAAGGAAATGTAAAGCAAGACATCAACCTACCAAGCGAACATATAACCCATCGATCTAATTCTCGCAACTACAAGTCTTGCTAAGTCTTACTACATATACAAATACTAGTTTCTGATTTGATGGAGTTAACTAGATATAACAGGAATAATAAATACAAGAGGGGTACGATCCAACATGTACCACCTACCAAAGCAAAACACCCGAAACTCAAACTAAACTAAATGGATGAAAATATACCTCACTTGGACAACTCAAGAAAAACCCTAGCTTTTCCAAAACCTCCAAAATCCAACTTTGATTGGTCCATTGTGTTAAGGGTAAAGTGGGGATCAATTTTAATGAAGAGAGTGTAGGGTTTTAGGAAGGAAATTGAGATGAAGCTTGGGGGTGATGGTGGAGGGAGATGAGGAGTTGAAGAATATGAAGAACAATAATGGAGGAAGATGAATGAAGCAACCCCCCTCTCTCTCATTTATTCTCACTCTCTTTCTCTCTCATGGCATGCTCCAAGTCATGATGTGGTCCCCCCTCTCTTTCTCCTCAATAATACCCTTTCATTTCTTTCTTTTCTCACACAAATAGAACCAAAAGAAATGAACAAACACAAAAGAAACAATATGTAACAAAATGCAACATGTCATGGTGCACTAGCCATGATTAAAATGTGGAAACACGGATTTGGCCTAATCGCGATTAATAGTACACTAATCGGGTTTTCATTTAAACTGTATATAATTAATTATAAAAATGCCAAATCCAATAAATATATATTTAAATGAATAAATCATTTTAAATCTCCAATTATTTCACAATTATTAGTATATATTTATACCATTTTACAAAAACCCTAATTTCGCAAATCGGGTAGTTTTCACGAAATATATTATTTTAATATTAAATTCCAAAAATAATATTTTATATTTTCTGAAATGTTACATACAAACTCCGAAATGAGTATATAAACTAGTTTATGCCAAGATAAGATATCGACAGAAAGAGAAGCGCTAGTATGAAATGAAATATGTCTTTTATTCATGAATCAAAATGAATACAAGATACTCTTATTTATGAATCAAAATGAATACAAGTAAAAAAAGAGGGAGAATATACAACGACAAAATTGTCTAAGCCGGCGGACGTTCAATAAGCCAGCAAGTTCATCGTTTTTTCTGCTGGACTTCTGCTTCGAGCTCTATTAGTGCCGCAAGACGAGTCCCTGCCTGTGCCTGTTGATTCTGGTATGAAGCGAACCGATTTTCATGCGCTTTCTCGGTGACTTAATTGGATTCAACCATCTCACGTGTAAAAATAACGGCTTTATCGAGAGCCACCACTTCTGTGATGGCCTCTTGAAGCACCCTCCAAATTTCATATGTACGAGTGGTCTTGACGGTGAGCTGGGCTTAAAGTTCCCCTAAAGCCTTTGAAGTCAATTCCCTCGCCGAAAACTTCCGATTGAGCCTTTTCTCACATGATTGGAGATTAGCCGCACATCGTTTGACCCATCCACGCAGGCTCGCTTTTACAGACAAGATGTCGGAGGGAAGGCGCATCCATTCAATCCCATGTAGACATGCCTCCACTCTGCGGCAATACTCAACCCAGGTGCGCACCAATAGCTCATCATGATAAGTGGAAAGAACAGATAAGGAAGCGTTGGCTTCATCAGCGAATTCTTCGGCTACGACAGAAGTACCAGCGCGAAGATCTTCGATGAGAGCTGCCAGGGAATAAACGCTATGTTTTGCCATCCTCTCAGATACGCGTCGGGCGTAAGGACCTGGTGACATGGGGATCCAAGAATCTAATGGGGTCAGGGCTGGCAATGCTGTGAAGATATATGTGCGGTCAGTTATATTTTCAAATATAGAGTAAGCAAAACGAGGCCAAAAAAATAAAACGTCACTTACCCACAGTCATGCACGGCGGGCTTGAGAGATCCCCAGGTCCATCAAGAATCTCGACTTCATCATCGGCTTCCAGAACTGTGGTTTAAAATGAAGGGCATATCAGCATCATGATAAAAATATAAAACAAAAAGGGCAAAAGAATACCGACCTTGGCCAGAAGAGAGCACTATGCTTTATGGAGATGTCGCTTGTAGGGCCGACATGTCAAGCAATCGCTGGAAGGTTTTCCTCGGGGAAAGATCCACGATGGAAGCCGCCACCTCCCGCAATTCTGAGGAAAGGAAAAGTTCAGATAATGGAAGGGTCGTTAAAAAAATGTGTATGTATAGAAGATTACCTTCGATGCTTCGTCCGCCCTGAACTGGAGGGATGATAGATTCAGCAGCCTCCTTTACACCCTCAGGTGCATCACTGAGGATATTTGTGAAATCTACAACCAGCATGGAAGTCTCCAATAAGGGGACTAAAGCCGTCATGGAAGGCCCCGAGGCGGGGATAACAGTTTCAGCAATCTCTTCTACACCCTCCGGTGCGTCACTAGAGATATCCATGGGATCTATGGCCGGCAAGGCCACCTCTGCCGGAGGAGTAGACGCTGAAGGGACATAAGCCACCACCGGGAGCTCCACAACAAGGGTATCAGCTCCAGTAATCTCCTATACACCATTCGGTGCATCATGGGAGATATTTTTAGAATCCGCAGCCATGGCTCGATCTGGGCTCAAACCCACATCCGCTGCAGAAGTCCCTGCAAAGTTTTTGAAAAAATAAGGAGACGTGAAAGCAATACAAATTACTCGCCAAAATAAAGACACGAAAAATACGCATACCAATATGCCAAGAATCCTGAAGTATGGCTTTTTCGAGCCATTGTTCTTTTCTGATCATATGCGCTTGCCGGGTTTCAATCGCAAGTAAATGACTGCCCATCTTCAATGCAAGCTCATCTTCAGAAACAACCGAGATGGGCTGTTTGAGAGCCCACTCTTCTTCCATTAACAGAGGACCCATGAGTACCCTACGTGATAATGGGTCAATGTCGTAGAATACAACGGAGGGGAAGGCTTTCTTCGGGATGCACACGTTTTTAGTCTCATCTCGTGAGCACCTTAAAGCCTCGTCCAACTGCGCAGCCTCCTCGGCAGACGAACCAGCAAAAAGAAGACCGCCATCCGGCTCCTGCATAGATATCGGCCCATCCTAAATAAAAGGCTCGGATTCAAGCAAGATGTCGAGTAAGTCGGCGACCAATTTCTTTCTCCTTTTGGAGCCTGTGCTAACGCTAGCAGAGGAGAGCTTCCTCCCCTTTGGTGCTTTGGCACGGCGCTGCCCAACTTCGCCTTCAGTATCACCCTATGGTGACACCACCGTGAGTGCTTTATCAGCAACTTCCGCCTCAACTCTAGTACGCACCGGCATACCAGCAGTGCCAGGGGCTGATTCTACTTCTGCAGCTTTAGGGATAATCATCGAACCGCTATCCCTCGGAGCAGGGCGAACCACCGAACGCGGCCGCAATGAGGCGGTGGTGACCAGAGCCGGAACGGGAGCTCTACATTCGAAAAGCACCCTTCTCTCCTCTGCAATGACGGGGCCGACCCGATGGCGATACCAACCCTTGAAGGTCCCCACAGGCTTCGAAAAGTAGGCGGGCTCTGGGATCATAAAGAGGGAGCCAGTGTTTAACCGCATGAAATGGTGGATAACATCGTGATTAACCTCCAGGGAGAGGGAAGGCTCAACTAAAAATGCCTCGAGAGGAACGCCCTGGTTGTAGCCTAACTACTGGGCGAAGCGATGCGAATTATACCGCATGAAGAGAGCAATGTCATTCTGGCGGAACACCAAATAACCCGGCCTGGTTGAGTATAGATGCATAATCTCCTTAGGCTTTAAATCTAGAACCCCACCCTTCGACAAATCAAACAATTGCTGAACGAGCCCCGCTGGAGCAGAAAGGACTCAATCGCTGAAAACCATTCCGCCTTCATTTGAGCATGGATTCAGCGGTACGTGGAGAACCCCTAACTGGGTCAGATCGAGAGCGGAAGCATCAACCAACCTCATGATCCGTGGGAAAGTATATGATTCATAAAATTCTGGTCGCTGGTGCACAGTAAACGCTCCTAACAAATGCATCTCGATCCACGACATGAAGTAGTGGAGGGAGAAATTCATGCTATTCGCACCCGGGTTTGAAGTATTAGCGGCAACGCTTAACCCATGATATAGATGCGACAACTCCACAATGCCAATGGCTAATCATGCTCCTTCCACTATGCGATGAGCAGGATAAAAGACGGAGGCTTCATAAAGAGGCGATGCATCAGATGGCAAACCAGTTGAGCCAAAAAATGATAAAGCCGACGAAGAAAGTTTCTTCGTCCATGTAAGGGGCCAGGATCTCATCAAAAGCCACGGCCGACGAGTTTGGAATATAAAATTGCGGCAGGTCTTCTTCTTTGGCCGGTAGTTTCTTCAACCCGAACCCAAAAGGATCTTCAATTTTCGTGAATTTTGGAGCCTTCTTGGATAAGACATCCTCGCGGAGAAAGCAGGCAATGAAAGCATCAAAGGTGACACCTTGCCCTTCCGATGTCATGAACAGCTTTTCAAAAATACCTGGGGCCTTGATTATACTCGGGAACTTGTGGTGAACGGTATTCTCAGTCGTTAGACAATCAAGCATTGCAGGTGCCATAGAAAAGATGTACTCATCAGGAGGCAGCAACTCTTCGTATTGCTTTCCCCTGATCGGCAATCCTGAAATTTCACGAAACTCCTCCAGTGAGATCGAGACTTCACGATCCCCAGGAAAGAATGTGTTTGTAGGAAGATTCCATTAGTTCAAGAAAGCCTTGACCCACCAGACGTGAACGGAGTGATAACAGAATAACGACGCATACACTGCTTGGTACAACCCAACCTTCTGCAGCCGTGCGCGTTGGGCGGAGAGAATGTATCGAGCCCAAGAAAGATAGCCCACTGGATGGCGCGGGGTAACTCCTACCTTATACACCTTCCCCCAGGGTCGAGCTTCACCCTGACATATGCGGCGCCCCAAAATATCAATAGCCAACGGGGTCTAGTTGGGTATCCCGGTCGTTGACGGCTCGAGCCGGCCTGTGGGAGTCCAATTAGTCGCCTCCACCGCATAAGCAGTCCATGGGCGTTCCATTAATGAGATTGGACGGATGGGTTCTGTTGACACTTCACAGGTAAAGCTACGGCGGCCTCTAATGATGTGGTCGTACTAAACCCCCCATAAGAGAAGACTCGTACGGTCCTTGTCATGCACCCTAATCATCGCCATAACTTCCTCGTCTGATGGCGACTGCGGAAAAGCGGCTTCTAAGCGAGTGTAAGGGAAGTCAAGAAGTGAGGCCATCATTCCTGAAATAAGAGGGGAAAGAAAAAAAGCCATTTAAAAAAATATATATAATAATAATAAATAATATAAAATTAAATTTTTAAAAAACACGTGATGTTTGTTTCACGGGACCATTGGCTGCAAAACTAATGGACCCCACAAAATCAATATAACGGCTCACCAATGACGAGACAAGATAATCATTGTGAGAATCAAAAAGGATTCTCATTAAATAGACACTGGAGTTTAAACAAACTCTGTGCATCCTCAACGAAAAATGAGTTCTGTTAAAATACCCAACAAGTTCAAATTTGTGGAAATAAGGGTAAAACCCTATAATGAAAATCTACTCGAGAACACCAGGGAATACAATTCCTAAAAGGACTTCTTGATCTTACAGAGCTAAGCTCTTTGATGAGGAATTAAATTCCTTTTAAGCAATGGAATTAATTCCAGAAACCCCTATGATGGGAAACGAAAAAATGGAATCAAAATTCCATATATCCTCAAAGATCAGAGGAGAAATGCCGATCATCGAAGACATTGGGGTTTTCTACTCAAAGATTGTGCCTTTTTGGATCTCTAAGAGATCAGTTCCAGAAGAGAACAAAGCTCTTCCGGTAGATTTAAAATCCAGAAAAAAATTAGAAAAAGAGGTTTCTTGTTCCTAAGAGATAAATGTAGTTCAAGATCTTTACCCAGAAGAGTTTTTTTTAACAGAGTTTAACTCTGAAATTTCAACGGGCAGAGAACTGAGCTCTGAGAAGAGAATTAAATTCTCAAGAAAAAGACTAGGGAAGAAGACGAAGGAACAGTGGCTATCTCAAGGGCTAAGCCCTTATTTATAAGTCGTGATGGAGAGCGGATCATCTTCCCGTTCCCCTAGGCAATCCAACGGCTGTAAAAGTGGACAGCGTTGCACTCATGTGTAAGCCACATGAGAGCAACGCTGTGGGGGCATTTGTTTCCTTATAAAAAAAGAAGAAGAAAAGAAGATGAGAGAAAGAAAGGGTAAAGCTTCTCACTAAATAAGCCCTACGTGTTAAACACGTGAGCGCCTATATGCAAAGTATATAGGCGATGCAATCAAACTACAGATTGGCTAAACAAAGCCTCACGTTTTAAACACGTTGGCGCCTATAAATAGGCGCTGCAATTAAACGTCAGATAGCCTAAACAAAGCCTCACGTGTTAAACACGTGAGCGCCTATAGGCAAAGCATATAGGCGCTGCAATCAAATAAGAGATAGGTTAAACAAAGCCTCACGTGTTAAACACGTGAACGCCTATATGCAAAGCATATAGGCGCTGCAATTAAACTACAGATAGGCTAAACAAAACCTCACGTGTTAAACACGTGAGCGCCTATATACAAAGCATATAGGCGCTGTAATTAAACTACGGATATGCTAAAACAAAGCCTCATATCCTAAACACGTGAGGACACCTCCTTACATAGAATTAAATTCTACTTAATGAACCGTGAGATCAAGGATCCAACGGTGATTAAATATAGAATTAAATTCTATTGGGAAGAATGTTTTCTGTTAGACAGAGAGTTAATGGATCAAAGATCCAAAATATTTTCTATATCTTTATAAACAGAGAAAGATTATACTCTATTAAATTAAACACCATTGGACTAAAAATCCAATGGTGATTAAAATATCACCGCTCGATAGAATTTTATTCTATATATGGAAGAATATCCCCAATCTTGTTAAAAACAAGAACAATATCTTCTATAAAACATAAGTCCTTGGATCAAAGATCCAGCGGTGGATAAAATTCCCCAAATCAATTTTGAGACCAATTAAATCAATTAGGATCTCTCAATGGGAGATTTTCTCATAATTAAACAAACTTCTTTCCACTATATAAAGAACCCGAGACTTTAAGTCTCAAAAGAGAAAAAAGATGAGGGGATAAGAAGAATGATGCAGAGAGAGAGAGAGAGAACTCCCCAGAGGCTTAAAAAACAAGAATATATAGTGAGCTTTGGAGGAACAGGAGAATTTAATTCTCAAAAGAAAGACTTGCTTCCTTGAAACATTAGGTAAAAGAAAAACACTTTTCATTTACCTCTCTAAGGGTTTAACCCTTAATGCAGGAACTTAGTTCTTCCTCTTGTTGAGATCTGCAGAAGTTGATCTCCCCACAAGTTGAGAATTTAATTCTCATCGGGAAGATTCTATTATGCAGATTCAAAAAAACTAGGGGAAACAATTGAGTCCAAAGAATTTGATTCTTACAAAACACGTGGAAATTTAATTCTTCTGAAAACTAGGGTTTAACCCTATAAAATGAATTTAATTCTTACAAAACAAGAGACGTGAGATCCTCCAAATCCTAAGGTTATTAACATGAGATCAAAATCTCCAAACACCCAGAAAGAAAGACTGATGATTCATTAGCGTTTAAACACTATAACGAGGACCGCACGTGCTTCCCACACGAGCGCTTAAAAGAAGAACAAGGAGTGCCTCCTAAGGCAATCACGTGTTTTGGATGCGATCTCCAATCAAGTGCTTAGCACTTATATAAAAAAGGAAGGGGAAAAAACCGAAAGGCAGTACCCAACTTTGGAACGCCTCACGTGTTCACACGTGAGCGCCACAAGAACCAAGTGCTCAACACTTATATGTAAAAAGGGGAATAAAACCCAAAGAACAGCACCCACTTTGGGACACCTCACGTGATTCATACGTGAGCGCCTCCAAAGTTCAGTGTTTAATACTGGTCCAATGCTTCAGGCGGGATACACGTGAGTACTACATTTACCAGTTCTTGGCACTACAGGGGTAAATATGGAGACCCGAACCTAGTCACAAATTGGCTAAGTCTTCCCGAGGTCAAAACTTCTTTGATCTCCAAATCAGCTGAGCCTCTGTGCTCATGTTTTCCCAAACCGATCTTAGTCCCAAATATGAATATTGATCTTCCAACTGATGATATCCAAAACGATACTCATCCCACATTCTCCCTAGAAAATCTTAGTCTCAAACATGACTAACATTTCTGGTCTGCAGCAGCACCATCTTTGCCCTCAAATATGGGATTTGGTTTAAGGGTACATCTCTCCACTCCTCTGATATATGTCGCTGTAATTTCTCAACGTCTTTAGAGAGGTGGAGGGTCCCGACAACCAATAATTCTTTGGTGCACTTCCAAAATGACGTGCACATCTCAAATCAAACCGCACCCCAAACTGAGTGCATCCTAAATCATCGTCGTTCATCCCGTCACGTAACAAATACACATGCGCGCAAGATGGTGATCAACGGACCGAGACGTCCTTAAACTAAAATATTACCTCCAAAATGGTGATCAACAGACCGAGACGTCCTTAAACTAAAATCTCACCTCCAAAATGGTGATCGACAGACTTAGACGTCCTTAGACTAAAATTTCACCTCCAAAATGGCGATCAACGAACCGTGACGTCCTTAAACTAAACTAAAATCTCACCTCCAAAATGGTGATCAATGGACCGAGACGTTCTTAAACTAAAATCCCGCCTCCAAAATGGTGATCAACAGACCTAGATGTCCTCAAACAAGAACTTCACCCCCCAAAATGGCGATAATGGACCGAAATGTCCCTAAACTAAGACAACAGAGCCCAAATGCTCTCTTGTTGGATCTGAGGCAAAAAAATGATCCTAAGACCTTGTGAAGTAGATCTTAGTCTCAAATTAGACTAACGTATCCTTAATGAAAACCAGTCAAGCTCCAAATGCTCATATGTTTTAGTTGATCTTAATCTACAACCAGATTAACCATCCTTAAATCAACCCAAGACCAAATCTAAAATATACGGATTTAGATTAATCCGCGCCCTATGGGCGACAACATAAATTAGTCTCCATATAAAATCCACAGGAAACCCAAACAAACAAAAACACACACGACACGAAGTGAACTTCCAGAGCAGGAAAAAGGGGTTATCACGATGCGGTAACATAACTAACTGTAGGGGCTTGCGCCTGTAGGGAAGAGTGTCCCCGCAATCAAAAAACCCCTCGCAAACGAGGGGGATCTGACGAAGTCTCCTACAATGGCCGCATCCATCCAAACCTCCAATATACGGTGCCATAAATCAACTCGGCATCTTCAGAGAGGTAGACGGATAAATCCAAATAGCATCTGCTCCCCCCCCCAAATTCAGGACAGACGTCCTAACGTCCCAGTCGCGTCTTTCGGCGGTGAACAGATTCATGACAAGGTTGAATATTTTCCTTTTCTTGTCTTGAGGGAATGAGTACTCCCAACCCATCTTCTTCATAAAAGACAGATTTCAGCTGACTTTTTCTTGATTGCGTGACTTCTTGGATCCGCTTCACTATTTCCGAACATCATTCTCGTTCTTCACCTTGTTTTTGCCCTTGTTTCGGGCTTTTCTCTTGTCACGAGAACATATAGAGAGAGGAGTGTGAAGGGCATCGTAATTTTCTCTTTCCACAGACAACAGATTGAGATGCTGCTTTCTGGCCTTTTCGTAAATAACCATTTCGCTGTTGTGATCATCCCGAACCTTTTGACCAGCTTCTCTTATTAGCTTGTCAACTTACTCTTCGAACAACGGACTTGACGTTCTTATTGCGAGATTGTTCAGTCGAAATTATTGCAATTTTAACATAACAATTTCCTCACTTTTCTAATCTTCTAAGGACGTTTGATATAAATATAACACATATTACAAGTTCGTCTGGAAAATATCAATTATCATGTGTTATACATTATAATCAACACTTTTGAAGGAAATTGTATGTTTATTATTTCATGCATAATATTGTATATCTATAACATTCTTCATTGAGATCTTGTGCAGAAATTAGCCCAGATTAGATATCGGAATCAGAAATTCACCGATAAAATATAGGAAATCAAAGAGTTAAATTCTGACAGAGATTCAGTAGAGATAAGAAGATTCTAGATATCACATATAAACCCAGAGACCAATATTAGAAGACTCAAGAATTTTGAAGCAACAAACTTACCAATCGACCGCGGAACCAAGGACGAGCCAGGCCGAGTTGCCGCGGATCCGTGGCTGATTTAGGGGCTTTGAAGTCGGGAACTCTCCGGAAACTTCATTGCAACGTCCTAGCTTCTTGGAAATGCTTCGTTATAACAACCTTGTTCTGAAAACTTCTCTACAACAACCTACCTTGTTGATCAAGCTTCATAACTACCTAACTTATTCTAGAAGCCTCTCTATAACAACTTAGTTTATGAGGGAAGCTTGATTAAGGGCTATAAAAAGGACCCAAGCCTTGAGGTGAGAGGTTGGACACTTTTGATCCAAAAACCAAATCAAGATCCAAGATCAAGAATCATGAGAAATTCGAGATCATTCAAGATCCTTTACGCGAAGCCAATCATCATCAACGAGCACGTGATCCTTGATAGATCCAATCCTCACGGTGATCGAGCAAAGCGAAGATCGACGGAGAAATTACCTCTTCAAGGGAGTGATCGAGAGCGAATTTTCTTGTAATCTCGGATTGAACAAGTTGTAATTTGAAGTTGAATAATAAAGGTGATCATTACTTTTAATCTTGCTTTCTTTAAATTTTCACATTATGAAATCTCTATTCGTTGATTCTTCTATTTTCATAATGTATGAGTAAATCTCCGCTTGTTAAGGATTTGAAGGAATTTGGTAGATCTAATGGTGAGAGAATTCTATATTCATATTAATTATTATGGAGATTATAAATTTTAGCAAAAAGAATCATTAATGTCCAAATTGTGAGTGAGATCAATTTATTGAGAATTTCATCACAATTTGGGATTAGATTGATGAACCTTCTTGTTAAAGGCTAGATATGAATGACAATTAATGAAAGGACAAGGTGCAATGAAGGAGAAACCCTAGTTTCTTCAAAGGATCCCTAATTCTCATTAATAGGTATCGATCTAGTAGTAATTCTACCAATAGATAAGATGAATCATCTTGAATCATCATCCATGGCTATTAATTCCGTTCGAATCCTACAAGCCTTCTTCAATTTTCTTGATAACTAAATCTTGAGCATTTTCTTGAATTTTTTTCCTTGAAAACTATTTCTTAAACTTCTTGAAATGATTATTTCAACCAAATCTTAAAATAAATTGTTGATTTTCTTTACTAGTTCTTTCGACTCAACTAAAGCAAGAATTTACAAGTTCCACAAATCCCAGAGGACGACCCGTACTCACTAACGCTCGCTACACGCGACACCGTTATTGATTGCGGTTATTATTACGACTAAAACATTACATCACTTCTTTACTACTACAACTTTTCTTTAAAATCAAAGAAGCGAAAATTAGACCAAATCAAATGGCGCCGTTGCCGGGGATGCGTGCGTAATTTGTTCTTTCTTGCTATTTGAGTTGAAATATTATTATTCCATCAAAATTTAAATCAAAATCGCATCGTGTGGTTAACGATTAGTGTTTGAATGTTTGCGAGGGAATCTAGAATCATTGGAGCAGAGAGATAAATATTCTGAAGCATTAAACAGGACCAGAGGACCAAGGGGAGCACCAGTAAAAAATTTGTTTCAACGATCGTTCAAATTAACCGTGGAACCGCGGCAATAAGCTTGTATTGGCCGCGGAACCATGGTGGTATTGGGGTATTGAGACTCCACTTTTCTCTGGTATATTCTATTCTTTCTTCTATCTCTTCTGATCTTGTCCAATAACAACTTTTCTGCATAATTCTTTGCAAAAATTCGCCGCTTAAAATAATTCTTGTTGCGTGTTTTGATATTGGTTGTTTTTGCATATTTTAATCCGGAAATTAAGGGGCAAAGACCAAATTCAGATTAGGTGGGGAGTTCATTACCCTTCCTAAGCCCCAAAAATCACAGAACTAGCATTCGCATCACCCTTCATTAATTAAAAAATATCTAGACAAGACTCTAAAGACCGTCGCGCTCAATTAAGACAGAGGAGGTCATGGGTAATCTACTGCTTATCTGCATTTCTTCTATGATGTCTAGGCAAGTGTGTATAAGGCAAGTGGTTACTTAATTAGGCCCGCTATTTACATAGCGGATACCTCCCACTTACCTGGCACATACATAGCCACAAGAGGGATAAAGTGGTAGTAGAGAATTTATCCTGCGATTTGTCTCCTGGAAGTCTAGGAGCGGTCTAGTGACTTGACTTAGGTAACCTTAGATCTAGGCTTGATTGTGCATTTTTTGTAATTTGTCTAAATCCGTCTTTTTCAAAACAAACCAAAAACAAACCAAACCTTTCTCTTAATTTACACATATGCTGCCACTTGTGCTAAACCCGCTTAATGCATGCTCGGCTGGACACGGAATTCTAGTGCTCGTCTTGTCCGCGTTTCTTCTATCAACTCCGAAGTCGGTATTTCTTCATCTTCTTTTTCCTCACCACAAACCACATCCACCGAGATGGACGGTTCTCCATCAACTTTTAATAACACCACTCTGCCACCACCCGCAGGTGCGCAGAATTTACCGCGTATATCTCTCCAAGAGAGATGCTACCCTCTACGTGGTTCTTTTCCTACTTGCCTTTCAATTCCACCAGCCAATGGGGATAATTTTGAAATCAAACCACAATTTATCAAACTGTTGCCCAAATTTCACGGGCTTGAGTCCGAAGACGCATACTTTTTTATAAACAAATTCGAAAATGTATGTGCAATGATTGGCACGTCACAACTTACTATGGATGCTGTGCGTTTACGTCTTCTCCCATTTACTTTGTGCGATTTAGCCGAAAAATGGCTTTATAACACAACCGCACACTCTATTGCCAAATAGGATGAATTTGTTGTAACATTCCTTAAGAAATTTTATCCCAATCATAAGACCGCCCGCGTTCCAAGTGAAACCAACCAGTTTACCCAGCTTCCCAATGAACCATTTTGGAAATGCTTTGAAAGGTTCAAGGATCTTCTTTTATAATGGCCTCATTACGGAATCAATAGATGGGATCTGTGTCGAATTATATATGAGGGTATTGATCCAGCAACAAAACAGATGCTTGAAACCATGTGTCAATGTCAATTCCTGTCTAAAGATGATGGTGAATCTTGGAAATACCTGGAAGATCTTGCCGAAAACACTTTACAATGGGAAAGCATTAGTCACCCATCATATAGGGGAGGTATCCATCAGCTCGATATTTCCATCACAATGAAAGCCGAAATGGCCGCGATAAAAAGGAAACTCGATGCTATAGAAAACAAAGTCTCTTCAGCCTCCCTAAATCAGATAACGCTCCCTAAAACAGTGTGTGGATGTTGTTCTGATCTATCCAATTTGACGGAAGAATATCCTTTGAATTCTCCGTTTCAAGGTCAAGAACACACTAATGCGGCATTTCAGCAACAACCTAGAAACGATCCTTATTCTTCCACATATAATCAAGGTTGGAAAAATCACCCTAATTATACTTGGAACAAACACCAAACTCAAAATATAGTTCCAAACCAAAATAACTATCAATGGGTTCCTCCACAGCAACCACCACAGTGTCAGCACCCCATCCAACCACAAACTTTTCAAAATCTGGCCAACAATTCTGCACACTATAATAATTCTTTCCAAACGGCCGGTACCGAAAACTCATCTTCACTCGATCTATTTATTAAATTTTCCATGAAAACATCGGCTGATTTAAAGGCTTCTATCCAAATATTAATGCTGAACTCCGCCTCCCACAGTGAGAGTATAAAATCGATGGAAGCACAAATTGCACATGTCACGACCCAAAGTTCGGCCCGTGACCGGCACTTAACCACGTAACGTCTACAGGCGTAACGCGACTAAGTAAGCCGAAACCCAGAAATCAAAACCATTAAAAGTATTGAGTGTTAAAATATTTAATAGAAACATTTGTTAAAACGTTTAGAAAACCTTAAGTAATTTAGTAAAATTCTTTAAAGTTCAAGTTATTATCTTAAAAATTTTGGCAGCATTTCCTTTGTAAAAACTAGCCCCGAAATCGGGTACAAGACAATATATGAGTAAAATGAAATATAATAGGAATAAAGCATCCCAAACGGGAGCAATCACGCCCAACGGCGGAAACAATCACCACAATGATAATATACGACGCCGAAGCGAAGAAATGAGCAGTATAAGTGAAAACAAATATCATGAAAGATAAAGCTGCATAAATAAAGTCGGCTCACAATGAGCTCGACACCAGAGTAAAAAATAATATACATCGTCCTCACAACTGGTCTCTAAGTAAATACATAGGTAGTAGATGGAGAGTACTAGATACAACAGTGTATACAACTGGAAAATAAACAGATCCCGCACAAAAACCCACCTATCAGCAAAGGGCTCACGCGCCAACTGCAGTGGTATCTGTATCAAAAGATGCAAGAAAGCAGCCTGCCGCGACTACTCTGAGGGGCAACCTGCAAACACTGTGGCACAATGGGGGTGAGTTGCCACCTCGTGAATAGTAGATAACATATAAAGGTAATCGCGAGTATGCACGTGCTGCGATACTCTAACCTATGCCAACAGATAACATCTATATGATGAGCTAGATGAGCAATAATCATGCAACAAGTGCGATCTAATAATATCTCTATATGATGAGCAGGGTATGCAATAATCGTGCATAGCAAGTGTACTCTATCAGGTACTACAGATACAGGATGAGATGTATAACACTGAATACTGAGCATGGAAATAAATAACATCTACACGGAATGTAAACGTGGAAAAATAACCGGTGTCCATCAATACACCCAAATCCCAGTAAACTCAGGCGCCGTTACTCTCATTGGCCCACAAATCCTGTAAATCTCAAAGAATCGTGTCCAGTATCGACACGCAAATCCTCAAGTATTGGGCTCTGTCAGTCCAGATCAGCCCACGGGCTCCGTCTGCGGAATCGGCCCTCGGCCCCAGCAGTATGGGTCGGCCCGTATCCATCTCTCAGCTCTGGTCAGTATCCTCCGGATGACCTCCTGGCTCAACCAATCACCGGTAGGTAGTAGTCCCTCCGCCGGGCTCACCGTCTAACAATACGAGTCTTCTTGCTCCGGGTTACCATACCGGGTCCACCATGTACCCGCAATCGGTGCCTACCACTCCTCGAATCGGGTATACTCACACAAGCTCTCTGGAACCGAGAAAACTCATGGTGGACGCACTGAAATATCATATCAAGAGAACCCGGGTTCTTAAAACAGTGCGTATTTTCTTAAGATAATACCACGGTTCTCAAATCCAGAAATCCCATAAATCCAAACTCAAATCCGTGCAATGTGTCGTATGACACTAAGAGTAAAAAGGGAAACCGCTCTTTTAAAAAGAATCCAGTTTTGAAAATATCTCATGCGGTCCCTATTTTCTTGAAATCAAGTCAATATCATCAATGTATGTAACATATATATGTATGTAGGTATGGATGTGCAAATGGATATATACGCGAATATGAGTGTAGCACTACTATGAAAATACAGTGTGCATGTGCGCAAATATGAAGATATCAATATATGTGTGCACTCGTATGAGTATACAGTGTGCATGTGCGCAAGTATGAAGATATCAATATATGTGTACACTGGTATGAATATACAGTGTGCATGTGCGCAAGTCTGTCCGGCCGGTGAGCCCGAACAGGAAGCGGCATCTACGACCAAACATCCTATCACGCCCTGACACTTAACGCCATACGGGCGATTTCCCCGTAGATGTTAAATCTACTCACCTAGTCGCGTGCTAAGCGTAGCCGACCACCTGCTTCCCTTTCTTTGTGGCGTCCGACGTACCCGCCTGCGAACCTAGAATTCACATAGAGAATCCACATAAGCAAATATCTCGAAAAAACGCGATATCGAAATCAAACGATAAACTCGCGTCGCGAACTAAACGCGTGTGTGTCCGATACGCTAAAACGTGTGTATACGCGTCTTAAACTACCCAGACACGTCGCGATACGCAGCAACCACAGAACCCACTCATGTATCACACGTGTCGCGCAAACAAAACGTATTGGAAAAACGATATATGGTTCCAGATTTTTACTCGGGCACAAAAGGAAAAAGTTGCACACACCAAACTACTAGAATATATAGCACACTCCCTTAGCCAAAACCCCAGCACCCAAGTCCCCTATCTGGCTGCAATTTGCGGCCAGAACGAATAAACTGGCGGCCAGAACAAGGGTAGGGGGTCTCGTTCTCTGGGTACGAGATCAACATCTATCAAGTATGCTCCAGTTATCTCAGTTTTTCTCTGAAGCATACGAGTCTACAGCAGATCACAGAAAGGCTAAGTTTTGCACTAAATGAAACCCTATGGTATTTTAGTGAAATCTGGGGTTAAGCTGAGTTTATGTGGGCCAAACAACACTCAATTAAGTTAGTCTAACCACCAAAATCATCTCTTAACCAAAAGTCCGCACTAAACACCATTTCTAGCACTAAATCTCACTTTTACACTAATCGAAGCTAATTAACACACAAGTTTAGCAAAAATGAAGTTGGGCTCAGAAGATATACCTCACTTGACCCTATGATGCAGGAAGAGGGAGAAGGAGAAGAAGGGAAGGAGCTGCTGCTGCCTGCTACTGCTGCTTTGCTGCTGCTGGATGCTGCTGATGCTGGTGCTGCTGTTGATGCTGCTGGAGCTGGTGCTGCTTCTTCTGCTGTTGTTGCTGCTGATGTGAGTGTGTGTGTATGAGTGAGAGATTTGTGAGAAATGAGTGGCAAAAGAAATGAGAGCACAAGAGTCAACCCCTCTCTCTCTCTCATTTAATGCAAGCATTGGCTCATGCCATGATGCCCATCTTCTCTTTCTCTCTCTCCAAGTCAACCACAACAATTCAAATCATTTCCATTTAAAAAAAAAAACAATTAACCAAACACTTATTTAAAATCCAAATACACCTAAGGAAAATGGTTTAACCCACTATGGTTGCTAATCATGGTCTAACCCCATTTTAGCCCTAGCTTACATGCACATGTGTGTGCAAGTTTAGAAAAATTCTGATAAAATATCAATTAAATTTGATATATTATTTGAAAAATCGTTTTGGTAAACTTTTTATTAAAAACCATACTTTAGAGTATAATTAGCCACTAATCACATCCTAAGGTGTTACAATCTTCCACCCTTAAGGAAATTCGTTCCCGAATTTAAAAATATAAAGCTACACATACATTCAAAGAGATGAGGGAACTTCTTCCGCATCTCGCCCTTGGCCTCCCAAGTGATCTCTTCACCATTTGGGCTGCGCCAAAGCACCTTCACAGTCGGCAAGACCTTCGATCGAAGTTTCTTCACCTGCCGATCCAATATCACGACTGGCTGCTCGGTGAACGAAAGATCGCGCTCGAGCTGAACGGTCTGATGCTGAATCATGTGCGAAGGGTCATATAGGTATCTGCGAAGTATCGACCCGTGGAATACGGGGTGAACATCTGGGAAGTCGGGTAGAAGGGCTAAACGATATGCTACTGCACCCACACGCTCGAGGATCTCGAAGGGACCTATGAATCTAGGGCTAAGCTTCCCCTTTCGTCCAAACCTCATCACTCCCTTCATTAGAGAGACCCTCAAAAAAATGTGATTGCTAACTGCAAACTCTAATCTGCGGCGGCGTCCGTCAGCATACGATTTCTTCCTGCTCTGAGCTGTCCTCATCCTGTTTCGAATCAGCTGTATCTTCTCGATCGTCTCTTGTACGATCTGCGGCCCCAAGATACTACTCTCACTGAGCTCTGTCCAACAGACGGGCGATCTACATCTCCTCCCATACAAGGCCTCGAAAGGTGCCATTTGAATAGTATCCTGGAAACTATTGTTGTAGGAGAACTCCACCAAAGGTAAATGATGATCCCAGCTACCACCAAATTCTAAAACGCATGCTCGGAGCATGTCCTCAAGAGTCTTAATAGTCCGCTCTGACTGGCCGTCGGTCTGCGGATGAAATGCTGTACTGAAACTTAAGCGGGTGCCCAAAGCCTCCTGAAGCCTCTGCCATAGTCGGCTGCTAAACTGGATGCCTCGGTCGGACACGATACATGTCGGGACTCCATGCAGTCGTACAATCTCATCGATGTACATCTGGGCGTACTGAGAAAATCCGAAAGTCGTCTTTACCGGCAGGAAGTGAGCCGCTTTCGTCAATTGATCCACGATCACCCAAATGGAGTCATACCCTCGCCTAGTTCTGGGCAGACCCATAATGAAGTCTACCGAAATATGTTCCCATTTCTACTCCGGAATGGGTAACGGCTGTAGCTCTCCCGCGGGCCTCTGGTGCTCGGCCTTGACTTGCTGACAAGTCAGACATCTCGACACGAAGTCTGCGATGTCCCTCTTCATTCCATCCAACCAGTAAACATCTCTCAAATCAAGGTACATCTTGGTGGAACCTGGATGAACACTATACACCGATCGATGTTCCTCCTCAAGAATCTCACGCCGCAGTCCCTCAGCATCTGGTACGCACAGTCTAGTCCCAAATCGCAGTATTCCCTGATCATCGATCACGAACTCGGAAGATCTGCCCTGTCCAATCTGTGCCATGATATCTGAACAACGATCATCACTGTACTGTGCCTCATGTATGCGGTCAAGCAACTGTGGGCGTGCACGAACATGCGCAAGCTGTCCCCCGATCGGCGTGAACTCGAACTGCACACGGCTGTCGCATAAAATCTGTCAATCTGCCGACGTCTGCCTCTGCACTGCACTCAAACAAGATAGACTACCCCCAGGCCTCCTGCTCAAATCATCCGCTACTACATTCGCCTTGCCCGGGTGATACAAGATCTCACAATCGTAGTCCTTTACTAGTTCCATCCAACGGCGCTGTCTAAGATTCAGGTCTCGCTGTTGAAATATATACTTTAAGCTCTTGTGATCTGTGAATATCTGGCATGACTCGCCGTATATGTAATGTCGCCAGATCTTGAGTGCAAAGACCACTGCAGCCATCTCCAAATCGTGAGTGGGGTAGTTCTGTTCATGTTTCTTCAACTGCCGTGAAGCATACGCGATCACCCTGTCATGCTGCATCAATACGCACCCTAGCCCCACTCGAGAAGCGTCACAATAGACCACAAATCCGCCCGATCCTGAAGGCAATGATAACACCGCCACTGTAGTCAAACAAGTCCGTAGCTGCTGAAAGCTATGCTCGCACTCCTTCGTCCAATCGAAAGGAACTCCCTTCCGGGTCAACCCGGTCAAAGGTGCAGCAATACGGGAGAAATCCTATACAAATCGCCTGTAGTAACCGGACAATCCTAGAAAGCTGCAGATCTCCGTAACTGAAGCGGGTCTGGACCAACGCTGAACGGCTTCGATCTTCTTCGGGTCCACACATATACCCTCTCGTGTAATCACGTGACCCAAGAAATCTACGCTGTCAAGCCAGAATGCGCACTTGGAGAATTTTGCAAAAAGTTGGTGCTCCCTCAAAGTCTGCAGTGTGATCCGCAGGTGCTGCTCGTGCTCCTCTCGGCTCCGGGAATACACCAAAATATCGTTAATGAATACGATGATGAACAAATCAAGATACGGCCGGAAAATATGGTTCATCAAGTCCATGAATGCTACTGGGGCATTGGTGAGTCTGAACGACATCACCAAAAACTCATAATGGCCGTAACGCGTGTGGAAAGCTGTCCTCGGTATATCCTCCTGTCGAACCCGCAGCTGATGGTATCCTGATTGCAGGTCGATCCTCGAAAAATATCCTGCCCCCTGAAGCTGGTCGAACAAATCGTCGATGCGTGGCAAAGGATATCTGTTCCGCACGGTAACCCTGTTCAGCTGGCGGTAGTCGATACACAGACGCAAACCGCCGTCCTTCTTCTTGACAAACAGGACTGGAGCACCCTAAGGAGACACACTGGGTCGAATAAGTCCCTTATCCAGCAAATCTTGCAACTGACCCTTCAACTCACTAAGCTCCGCCGGGGCCATCCGATAAGGCGGTATAGAAATAGGCCCCGTGCCGGGAATCAAGTCAATACAGAAAGCAATATCGCGCTCAGGCGGTAGCCCAGGAAGCTCGTCAGGGAAAACATCAGGAAACTCATGAACAATCGGAACCTGGTCCAACGGAACATCTGTAGCTCTAGTATCACAAACATAGGCTAGGAATCCCTGACATCCCTTCCTCAACAGCTGTCCGGCGCGAAGAGAAGAAATCAAACTGTGAGGGGAGGCACAACAGTCCTCCTGCACAACAAAAACCGACTCGCCGGGAAAACAAAATCTAACTGTCTTCTCGTGGCAGTCCACAGACGCATAGCAGGTGGCTAACCAATCCATGCCTAAGAGAACGTCGAAGTCCAACATCTCAAGAAGGATCAATTCGACAGGCAACTCTCTCACGCCAATACGGAAAACACAGGATCGGAACACGTGTCTAGCAACAAACGACTCTCCAACAGGAGTGGTCACAACAAGCGGCTGATCAAGCAAACCGGACTCTCTACCCAAACTCGGCACGAAGGGTGTGGAAATGTACGAGTGCGTGGATCCGGGATCAAACAACACGTGTGCGTTAACAGAACATACTGATAGGGTACCTGAAACCACTGCATTGGACGCCTGCGCGTCCTGATGCATCAACGCGAAAACCCGTGCCTGTCCTCCACCTGCGACTAGCGGTCCCCTACTAGCAACTGGCTGTACTCTACCGGCAGCTGGCTGTCCTCTACCTCGGCCACCTCGTCCTCTATGAGTAAACCCTCCGCGACCACGGCCGCTTTGTGCATGAGCCTGACGCAGAGCAACAGTAGGTACAATAGGCAACGCCCTCTGGGGTGGGGAAGGTGGAAGTGTGACATGTGGTACTGCTGGCTCCCTCTGGCGTATCTTGGTACAATCTCTGACGTGGTGATAGGGACTACCACACCCAAAGCATCCACGCGACGACTGCTGACCCTCCTGGGGATAAAAGCTAAACATCTGACCTCGCCCCAAGCCTCTGCCACCTGTACGACGTCTATCACGGCATTCGAATGGAAGTCTCTGTGCTGCTGTATCAGTACGAACCCTCTTCAGACCTGGAACTATCGAAGTCTCAGCTAGGCACTCCTCGACTAATAAGGTTGCATCTACAGCTGCTGCATAAGTCTCGCAATGCTGTGCGCTGATCGCAAGGAACAGTGGGGTAAGCAAGCCTCGAACAAAGCTCTTGACTCGCATCACCTCAGTAGCCACTAAGTATGGGGCATAAACTGATAGCTCAGTAAACAATACGTCATACTCTGCCACTGTCATCTGTGGCGTCTGGCGTAGGGAATCGAATCTGCGCGCTCAGGCATCCCTGACACTCTGGGGAAGGAAACGGGCTAGAAACACCGTCACAAACTCGGTCCAGGTCATAGGAAGAAGACCTGCTGCTCTGCCCTTTTCTGCCGACTCGCACCACTTCTGCGCAAGACCTTCCAGGCGAAAGCTCGCGAACTCTACCCATCTCGCTTCTGAGCACCTAAGTGAACGACATATCCGGGCCATCCTATCAATAAAACACTGTAGGTCCTCGGCTGCATCGGTGCCTGTGAAGACCGGAGGCTTCAGCCTCATGAACTCTGATAGCGATACTGTAATAACCTCCGTGGCTGCAGGGGTAACTGCATGTACTGTAGGTACCATCGCGGTCCCCGTAACGGGTGGAACTACCTCTGGTCGCTGTGCTCGAAGCGTCTCAACTAACGACCCTATCATCCGGCGCATCTCCTGCATACCGGCCCCTAGCATAACGATCTGATCTGTCGTAGGAGGAACAGTCTGCTCTGGTACAACAGGTGTACTACCCGGATCAGTCCTCGTCTCGGACGAGTCAACTCGAATCTCGGCTCTCGCGTCTGCTCTCTGGGCCCTCATAGTCTTTGGCGGCATAATGGCTGAAAGGAAAGTAGGATTCGATAAGGATACGGAAATCTAATCACAAGAATGTATAAAATCATGAAGGAATTTCCAATCAATAAGTCCTAAGGTCGCTTAGGTGGAGTACCGTGTCGTGAGTATGCCGCGGAACATACGCACGCTACGCCACTCTGCTTCAGCTACCTACTCCATCATACCAGGGTCATCCTACATTCCGAAGGTAAAACCTACGCTCTGATACCAACTTTGTTACGACCTAAAGTTCGGCCCGTGACCGGCACTTAACCACGTAACGTCTACAGGCGTAACGCGACTAAGTAAGCCGAAACCCAGAAATCAAAACCATTAAAAGTATTGAGTGTTAAAACATTTAATAGAAACATTTGTTAAAACGTTTAGAAAACCTTAAGTAATTTAGTAAATTCTTTAAAGTTCAAGTTATTATCTTAAAAATTTTGGCAGCATTTCCTTTGTAAAAACTAGTCCCGAAATCGGGTACAAGACAATATATGAGTAAAATGATATATAATAGGAATAAAGCATCCCAAACGGCACCCAACGGCGGAAACAATCACCACAATGATAATATACGACGCCGAAGCGAAGAAATGAGCAGTATAAGTGAAAACAAATATCATGAAAGATAAAGCTGCATAAATAAAGTCGGCTCACAATGAGCTCGACACCAGAGTACAAAATAATATACATCATCCTCACAACTGGTCTCTAAGTCAATACATAGGTAGTAAATGGAGAGTACTAGATACAACAGTGTATACAACTGGAAAATAAACAGATACCGCACAAAAATCCACCTATCAACAAAGGGCTCACGCGCCAACTGCAGTGGTATCTGTATCAAAAGATGCAAGAAAGCAGCCTGCCGCGACTACTCTGAGGGGCAACCTGCAAACACTGTGGCACAATGGGGGTGAGTTGTCAACTCGTGAATAGTAGATAACATATAAAGGTAATCGCGAGTATGCACGTGCTGCGATACTCTAACCTATGCCAACAGATAACATCTATATGATGAGCTAGATGAGCAATAATCATGCAACAAGTGCGATCTAATAACATCTCTATATGATGAGCAGGGTATGGAATAATCGTGCATAGCAAGTGTACTCTATCAGGTACTACAGATACAGGATGAGATGTATAACACTGAATACTGAGCATAGGAATAAATAATATCTACACGGAATGTCAACGTGGAAAAATAACCGGTGTCCATCAATACACCCAAATCCCAGTAAACTCAGGTGCTGTCACTCTCATCGGCCCTCAAATCCTGTAAATCTCATAGAATCGTGAGTGCCCAACATCGGCACTCGAAATATCATAAAATAATCGTGTCCAGTATCGACACACAAATCCTCAAGTATCGGGCTCTGTCAGTCCGGATCGGCCCACGGGCTCCGTCTGCGGAATTGGCCCTCGGCCCCGGCAGTACGGGTCGGCCCGTATCCATCTCTCAGCTCTGGTCGGTATCCTCCGGATGACCGCCAGGCTAAACCAATCACCGGTAGGTAGTAGTCCCTCCGCCGGGCTCACCGTCTAACAATACGAGTCTTCTTGCCCCGGGTTACCATACCGGGTCCACCATGTACCCGCAATCGGTGCCTACCACTCCTCGAATCGGGTATACTCACACAAGCTCTCTGGAACCGAGAAAACTCATGGTGGACGCACTGAAATATCATATCAAAAGAACCCGGGTTTTTAAAACAGTGCGTATTTTCTTAAAATAATACCACGGTTCTCAAATCCAGAAATCTCATAAATCCAAACTCAATGCGTAAATCCATGCAATGTGTCGTATGACACTAAGAGTAAAAAGGGAAAACCGCTCTATTAAAAAGAATCCAGTTTTGAAAATATCTCATACGGTCCCTATTTTCTTGAAATCAAGTCAAAATCATCCATGTATGTAACATATATATGTATGTAGGTATGGATGTGCAAATGGATATATACGCGAATATGAGTATAGCACTACTATGAAAATACAGTGTGCATGTGCGCAAGTATGAAGATATCAATATATGTGTGCACTGGTATGAGTATACAGTGTGCATGTGCGCAAGTATGAAGGTATCAATATATGTGTGCACTGGTATGAATATACAGTGTGCATGTGCACAAGTATGAATATATATAAACATCTACGACTAAACATCCTATCACGCCTTGACGCTTAACGCCATACGGGCGATTTCCCCGTAGATGTTAAATCTACTCACCTGGTCGCGTGCTAAGCGTAGCCGACCACCTGCTTCTCTTTCTTTGCGGCATCCGACGTACCCGCCTGCGAACGTAGAATTCACATAGAGAATCCACATGAGCAAATATCTCGCAAAAACGCGATATCGAAATCAAACGAGAAACTCGCGTCGCGAACTAAACGCGCGTGTGTCCGATACGCTAAAACGTGTGTATACGCGTCTTAAACTACCCCGACACGTCGCGATACGAAGCAACCACAGAACCCACTCACGTATCATACGTGTCGCGCAAACAAAACGTATTGGAAAAACGATATATGGTTCCAGATTTTGACTCGGGCACAAAAGGAAAAAGTTGCACACACCAAACTACTAGAATATATAGCAGACTCCCCTAGCCAAAACCCCAGCACCCAAGTCCCCTATCTGGCCGCAATTTGGGGCCAGAACGAATAAACTGGCGGCCAGAACAAGGGTAGGGGGTCTCGTTCTATGGGTACGCAATCAACATCTATCAAGTATGCTCCAGTTATCTCAGTTTTTCTCTGAAGCATACGGGTCTACAGCAGATCACAGAAAGGCCAAGTTTTGCTTTAAAACGTTAAGTTTTGCACTAAATGAAACCCTATGGTATTTTAGTGAAATCTGGGGTTAAGCTGAGTTTATATGGGCCTAACAACACTCAATTAAGTTAGTCTAACCACCAAAATCATCTCTTAACCAAAAGTCCACACTAAACACTAGTCGAAGCTAATTAACACACAAGTTTAGCAAAAAGGAAGTTGGGCTCAGAAGATATACCTCACTTGACCCTACGATGCAGGAAGAGGGAGGAGGAGAAGAAGGGATGGAGCTGCTGCTGCCTGCTACTGCTGCTGATGCTGCTGAAGCTGCTGCTGATGCTGGTGCTGCTGTTGATGCAGCTGGAGCTGCTGCTGCTTCTTCTGCTGTTGTTGCTGCGGATGTGAGTTTGTGTGTGTATGAGTGAGAGAGTTGTGAGAAATGAGTGGCAAAAGAAATGAGAGCACAAGAGTCAACCCCTCTCTCTCTCATTTAATGCAAGCATGTGCTCATGCCATGATGCCCATCCTCTCTCTCTCTCTCTCTCCAAGTCAACCACAACAATTAAAATCATTTCCATTTTTAAAAAAAAACAATTAACCAAACACTTGTTTAAAATCCAAGTACACCTAAGGAAAATGGTTTAACCCACCATGTTGTTAATCATGGTCTAACCCCATTTTAACCCTAGTTTACATGCACATGTGTGTGCAAGCTTAGAAAAATTCTGATAAAATATTCATTAAATTTGATAAATTATTTGAAAAATCGTTTTGGTAAATTTTTTATTAAAAAACATACTTTAGAGTATAATTAGCCACTAATCACATCATAAAGTGTTACAGCATAATTAAAAGCCGCGTTGAGTGCTAGAGAGAAAGGGAAACTTCCATCTCAATCCCTACCGAATCCTGGCTACTCGCAACAACATAATGTGAGTGACATTGCCACGTTGAGATCAGGAAGAGTATTGAATAATCAAGTCGGTGAAGAGATTGATAATGATTCAATCAATGATACCCCGGCTTCCACTTCTAACCCTATTTCGTCTACTCCATCTTCTTCCGAGCCTATTCTCCGTTTTCCTCAAGGCTCGAACCCTCCACCCACCTCCTTGAGTCTACCTATAATGATCCCCGCTCTAATTCTGGGATCCGTTCCACCTCCTCAGTTTTCTCCAAGGTTGGACCCAGCTCTTATTGATAAAGCTCCTTATCCAAATAGGTTAAAGGGAAACAGACCAAGTTCACAAATGGAGAAGATTATGGAAATATTGAAACAGCTTAACATAAATATCCCTCTCCTAGATGCTATACAACAATTTCCGTCCTATGCAAAAATTCTAAAGGACTTGTGCACTAGAAAGAGGAAAACTCAAGTGCCGAAAAAGGTGTTCATGTCGAGTAATGTAAACACAGCTTTTACCCATCAGTTACCAAAGAAACGTAAGGAACCTGGCTGTCCTACAATTTCTATTTCTATTGGAGGTAAAAATATCAACCGTGCTCTTCTCGATCTTGGCGCTAGTGTTAACCTGCTTCTATACTTTGTCTACGAGCAGTTAGGTATTGGAGAGTTAAAACCATCGCACTACACTCTCCAGATGGCCGATAGATCTATCACCAAACCTAGGGAGAGCTTGAGGATGTGTTGATAAAATTCGGGGAATTTATATTTCCTGTGGACTTTATTATTCTAGATACACAGCCTGTAGCGAACCCACGGAACCAAATTCCAGTGATTCTCGATCGACCCTTTTTGGCCACTTCCAACGCTGTAATTAACTGTCAAAACGGCTCTATGAACCTATCCTTCAGGAAGATGTCAATTGAGCTTAACATTTACAAGTTGGGAAGTGAACCCTTCGAACCTTCTGCTCAATTATGTTTTGTTGAATTAATAGATGTCGACAGCAGCGAATTTGAACAGCTTCACGATACTGATCTAGACTCCCTCAATACGTTGTTGTTTGACCCCGCTATGTATTGTACATATACAGACTTATCTATAGAGTTGTCCGGGTCAACATCTAACGCTGATTATAAACCTTTTATCGAGTCTGAATATCATCCCGTTCTTTCCGATGAGATTATTCTTCGGGGTATTGATGAAAGCTTTGAAGAAATTTTCGCTGATGACCTCGCATTTTTAGAAAACACGGGAGTTGTGATGAATCAACTCTAAAAAAAAGGAGTTGAACCAACACCCCATCTTCTTGACAATAATGAGAATGCGAGTAATCCATCATTATCATTGAGTCGTCTCTCCAAATCGAGACGCAAACCCGTTATATTACACCACTTATCTCTTCCCCACTTCTTCTTGGCTCTATATAACATGTTCTTCCACCAACCGGTGCGTTACTGTTGGGTTTCCTTAGCACCATGCCTAGGTTTGGAAGCATCACACATGCCACTATAAAATTTTTAGGAGGTGCTAAGCAAACTAACCATGAATCGGACTAGAAAATTAGGGTAACAACTAATTAGTATCACATACTAGAGGTAATCTATACTAAGAGATAAGTAATACAACCTTTGTAGACTTCCCTCCTTGACTCCTTGGATCTCCTAGAGTTTGAACCGGCTTTCTTAAGCTCCTTCTAAGTCCACGACGATCCACCCGAAGTCCCTTTGCTCAAAGCTCCTTGCTTCACTTGATCAAGGATGAAGATGAAGCAAACACTTTACACTAATGGGCTAGGGTAGTGTAGAATGGTGATGTGGTTTGTTTTCTCACTTCAAAACCCTTTCTTTTTATCTACCTCACTCAAAGGAAAACTCAAGAGAGCATGAGAGAGAAGGATGAAGAAGATGGCAAGCTTGAGCTCAAGTTTTGTGATAATCTCAAAAATAAAAGGAGAATAGAAAATATAAATGAAAGTCACACTCTCATCTAACCATGGTAACTAAATATCTAGATATTTATTTTAGAGTTTAAAGCAACTAAGGAAAGTTAACTCATGGTCAAAGCAAAGGTTAAATAAAGAAGTGTGTAGAATTATCAACCATGAATTAATTTTCTTTTTCTTTAACTCAAAAACAAACACACACACACACACACACACACACACACACACACACATATTAGTTCCATGTGAGTCTTGCATTAACGTCACAAGTGTATCAACAACCATGACACAATATATGTATGTATTTGTGCATTCACATCATCATGTGCATGAACATAAATATATGCATACATGCAGGCATACATCCAAAAGAAAAGTTTTAATAAAATTGAGATAAAAAAGTCAATGTTAAATCAAAACTTGATTTAACAAAACGGTCATATCACATACGACCCGACCAATAGTAAACGCCCTGATTAATATACGGTATCATATACACGCATCTAATTGAGCTCCCGCGCATATCTCATATGCATACCACATCGTTTCGCCTGAGCAAGGAAACTCCTGTATGGGACTCTAAGACTCGTCAAAATACCGGTAGTAGGTGATGATCATATCAATCACCCACAAGCCGCAAGCGATCAGCTAAATGTAATGGCCACCCGGGTATTGAGCGATCAGAAGAAAAACAAGAGAACCTGTCAAAACTCCCGTCGAGCCAACTGGAAACACTTACCGTACAGTCCGGTCTCTTCCTCAGATATGTTGCATATCGAGTCTAGGGATGATTTCGTTAACCCCCAATAACTCAATAAGTCATGTCGGTGTATGGCTCATAACAGATCGAGAAAATACTGATAACACTTATCAGTAAATCTCAACAACTCTGACTAGAGACTTCCTGTTATAACCAATCGAGCATAGCGCAACATAAACCCCAATACCGGGAGAAACGAAACCCCTCCTATCGCTCATTGCCTCCATGTGCCTCGGGACTGCACCCAAAATCCACCTGTTTGCATGACTCAGTAGAGCCGTGGTAGGGTGGAGATCAAAGTACAGTGGGAGGACACACAAGACTCTATGACGATCTCGGGTTTACAGACTAACCTGTACCAGTGTCACCTGAGAACTGCTATTCGACGATAGATATAATACCATATAGGAGTTCTCAGCGAGTCCGTTCCGTGTATCCAGTCTCCACTGGGTACCCGCATACAATCTTTGGTGTCAACACACCAGATGGATAAGGGATCATCCATCGCCCATCATATGGGACAAGAATGGTATATGCTAGTCTACTGGAATATCGATGCCCCGTCTCAATATACCTACGACTAGGAACGTTTCAAGGACATGCTTATAAACTACACGTGTCCCACTAGTATGATCTGCATCATATTCCCAGTAGTCAAGCATATATCCTATGGGCTTTATCAATATGTACCAAAAGAGTAAGATGCATGATCAAATGAACATGTCAAGATAAAGTACAACCAGATAGCATACTAACATGTCGAGCAAGAAAGTCATCTATATATATATATATACACACACATGTCCAAGCATCCACTATACATATAATGGCCTCTAGGGCATACATATGTCCAACAATTTCCCACTTGCACTAAGGCCAATTATTGGCGTATCTCAAACCCAACATCTCAAAAAGTCGCTCATGTTGCGGCTGTGGAAGGGCCTTGGTGAGTGGATCCGCAGTGTTATTCTTTGTATCTACTCTCCGAATCTCGATCTCGTGGCGATCTACTATCTCCCGGATCAAATGATATCGTCTCAGGATGTGTCTGGACTTCTGATGGGACCTGGGTTCTTTGGCCAACGCCATAGCCCCATTATTATCACAATACAATGGTATTGGATCAATAATAGTTAGAACCACTCCTAGTTCCGTGACGAACTTTCTCATCCAGACGGCTTCCTTGGCAGTATCATTTGCAGCAATATACTCAGCTTCCATCGTGGAGTCTGCAACGGTATCATGTTTGGAACTTTTCCAACTAACCGCCCCTCCATTGAGGGTAAATACAAACCCTGAGATAGATTTGTTGTCATCCTTATCACTTTGGAAGCTGGAATCGGTAAAGGCCTCCATTTGGAGATCCCCATTATCATACACCAAGAACAATTCTTTAGTCCTTCGCAAGTACTTAAGAATATTCTTCACTGCTATCCAATGTTTCTCCCCTGGGTTGGATTGATGCCAGCTTACTACAGCTAGTGCATAAGCTATATCAGGGCGAGTACATAATATCGCATACATTATAGACCCTACGGCTGAAGCTTAGGGTATAATGCTCATGCGAGCTCTCTCTTCATCAGTGTTCGAACAGAAGTCCTTGGAGAGAGTGATTCCATGACAAGCGGGAAAGGTACCACGCTTGGATCTTCCATACTAAACCTTTTTAGGATGGTGTCAATTTACTTTGATTGGGATAATCCCAATAACCTCTTGGATCTATCTCTATAGATCCTAATGCCCAAAATGCAAGAGGCATCATCCAGGTCCTTCATAGAGAACATTTATGATAAGAATAGTTTGACCGATTGTAGCATAGGAATATCATTTCCTATCAAGAGAATGTCATCCACGTACAATACGAGGAATGTGACACCTACAATATTCTTATAAATGCATGGTTCATCTATATTTTTGACAAAATCAAACTCTTTGATTGTATCATCAAAGCAGATGTTCCAGCTCCGTGATGCCTGCTTTAATCCATAAATGGATTTAAGCAACCTACATGCCTTTTCGCTGCTCCCACTGTCAATGAAGCCCTCTGGCTGATCCATAAAAACGCATTTTTCTAAATCACCATTTAGAAATACAGTTTTTACGTCCATCTGCCAGATTTCATAATCGTAGTGAGCAGAAATAGCAAGTAGGATCCGAATGGATTTAAGCATTGCTACTGGAGAGAAAGTTTCAGCATAGTCCAATCCTGGTCTTTGACGAAAACCTTTCTCTATAAGCCTTGCTTTATAGGTCTCCACTTGTCCATCTACACCAATCTTTCTCTTAAAGATCCATTTGCAACCTACGGGTTTTATCCCAGGAGGTGCAACATCCAAAGTCCATACTTTGTTGGTATACATGGACTCCATTTCGGATCTCATAGCATCCAGCCACTTCACTAAGTCACCACTCGTGATAGCTTGCTAAAAACTAGTAGGGTCATCATCATCCATGATGCAATCTTCTCTATCACCATCAATGAGAAACCCATAGTATCTCTCTGGTGGGCAAGAAGTTCTAGTAGATCTCCGGAGCGGCTGAGGTTCTTGAAGTTCTACTGCAACATCAGTTTCAACCAATTCGTCATGAGTAATTTGTTTCTCTAGAACCTCTTCTAGTTCTACCGCATTGCCATCAATACTATTTTTAAAAATTTCATTTTCTAAAAATATGGCATGTTGAGAAACAAACACCTTTTGTTCCTCCTTGTGGTAGAATAGATATCCATATGAATGTTTTGGATATCCCACAAATTTACACATGACCGATCGTGTCTCGAGTTTATCTGGATTCTGCTTTTTGACAAAAACCGAACAACCCCATATCCTAACTATTTTAAGAAATGGTCTCTTTCAACACCATATCTCATATGGAGTGGTAGATACGGTCTTGGTTGGAACCCTGTTCAACAGATACATGGTTGTCTCCAATGCATGTTGTTTATATCAGAATTTTGCATTATTATATTCCCCATTCTTAATCATATTGCAAATAAATAGGTGCTTTTGATCCATGTCTGCTAAATAGTTGCAGGTTATAGGTTCTTAGAACAATACAATGAAATTCAGGAAAAGACGCTACAAATGTGAGACTACGACCAACAAGTAGATGAATCTGTATGATACCGCCTACCAGTTTAAGGAACAAATAACGATCAATGAACAGTTCAATGCACAAATTAAGAGGGCTTACGGTAAAAGTTCACATAATTCTGCACTGTTGGAAATCTGGAAGAAAATAGAAGAGACTTGAGGAACCAAGTGAAGAAAACAGAAGTAAAAAGCAACATGAAGCAAACCTGAGAAAACGAGCCAGAGATCCCTCAAGATGGCCGTGGAACCGCGGCCAAACAAGGCTTCCTGCCGAGGTTCCGCAGCCGTGTAGTGCACGTGTCGGTGCAAATTGTCGGTGGTGTCGATGCTTTGACCCGGCTTTCTTATGGTAGTATTGTAAATTCAGATATGGATCAGATGTAAACCCTAAGGTTTCTTCTATCTATAAATAGGAAAGCCTACAGCCTCTTTTCACTGGTGCCTCTTTTGGGTGCCTCTTTTGAGATGCCTCTCTTTAGTTGATAAATTCTTTTCAATTTCTAGATTTAATTATCATTTTGTAATGAATCGTTGAGAGGTCATCAATAAAGGTATTTTTTTATTTTTATCTTGAATTCTTTTTATCTGCAATTTTAATTCCTGCAATTTTTATCTGTTCTTTTAATTATCTGCAATTTAGTTTTCTAATATTAAGAATTATAAAAAAAAATGAATTTGATTGTCACCTTCCTAATGAGTGAGTAATTCCTCACTTGTTAGGGTTAGGATAGGGAAGGTTTGAGAGAAGGAAATCTCTCCATCCTTTCTTTACCCAAATAATTTTATTTAAAGGACTCTCTTTAATCCAACCATACACCGCTCACTACGGCACCGTATCCTAAATGATAGCGGTGATTCCTTAGTTCGACCGGTTGTGGTTGAATTAACTAGAGGTTAGGGCTAAGAGTTAAGAAAGGACGGACAAGGACCAAAAGGAAGAAACTAAGTTTCTTCCTAGTCGTGCTAATCCCCTTTGTTGACTATTACCCTAACACCTATATTCTTCACTAGGGCATTAGAAGCAGTGAGTAGAATCCCTTTTCCAAACTAACCTAATCCTAACCCTAGCAAGACTTTTAATCAATTTAATCTCATTCTTAGATCGTAAAACAAAATCCGACTTGATCGGATTAACTCGTTAGAACATAAAGAAAAGGAACCCATCTCCGTGTGGACCGACCCGTACTCAACCGGCTAGCTACCAAGCGACACCGTTATTGATTGCGGTATATTCTTAACTTTGATTTTAAAACGCACGCATACGCGAAACTATATCAATCAAATGGCGCCGTTGCAGGAGAGACGGTAGTCTCTTTCTTTGTGTAATTTCGGGTTAGAAAAAAAAATTATAAAAATTGAAAAAATATAAAATAAAATAAATTCATCTTATTCTTTTTGAGAGGTATTGTGTGAATTGCGCAGGAAAAGAAGATGGACTGATTCAGATCTGGAAAAAGACAGTGAACAAATCAACAAACAAAAGATCTGAACAGACAGAGGAGAATCACAACAGACAACAGAAAAATTTTGGAGATCCAAACCAACTTAATCACCGCAGAACCGCGGCAGATTCAAGCGTTTGACCGCGAAACCGTGGTCTACTGCTGACGTCAGCACCCCCAATTTTTCTGTAAGTATTTTTGTCCCCTCTCCTACCCTGAGCTCCACTGAAAATTTTTCCTGCAGGGTTCTTTGCGCAAAATCTTTCTTCCTCTCCAATAAATTGTTTTTGTGCAGGATTCTTTGCGCTGCCAAATAAAGTAAAAAAAATTTGGCAAGTGTTTTGGATTTTTGTGTTTACTGCTTTGAATTTTAAAAACGGACTTTTAAGGGGCTATAATACCAATCCAGATTGGGTAGGGATTTCATTACCCTTCCTAGGACCCAAAAAATCACAAAAAGCATATGCATCAACCCTCAAGTTAATTAAAAAATATCTAGACTCAGTCAACTAAGGACTGTCGTGCACATTAGGACAGAGGAAGGTTGTGGGCATTCAGTCGTTTATCTAAACCTGACTTTGTGGTGCCTAGGCTAGATAAGTGGGAAAGATAATTTTAAAAGGCCCGTATCACGGTGATTCGTGAGCGGATCCCTCCTTTCTTCATTTGTGCTTACCTGGCCACAATTGGCGGTGAAGAGGCGATTTGAGGGATATCTCACAACTTGTCATTTTGGAACAGTTAGGAGCAGTCTAGTTGACTTAGGAGACCCTAGCTCTAGGCTTTGATTGTGCATGTATAAATTGTGATTGTTTGAAATTGTATCGTAGTTCCGTACAATTTTTTGCAAAACTCTTTCTAAAAAAACACTTTCAAAAATTTCAAAATTCCAAAACAAACAGTTTTTTTTAAATAAGAAAAAAAATTAAAAAAATAAAAAATAAAAAAATAAAAAAAAATCATCACATTCTTTTTCTTCTCCTTTCTCACATCATGGGTATCCCATCTCGCAAAACTCTTGCTGAACTTTGGTACCCTCAACCAGACATTACTTCCTACGCGCATTGTTTTGGTCGAATTTCGGACGAACCCTCCATACCCAAAATTTCTTTGAAAGATCGAATAGACGCGTATAGGAGAAACAGTTGGACTCCGCAATCTACTTTGTATCAACCGTTTCAACCTTCACCACCTTCTTACGTTGTTACCCCTTTTGAGAGTCCGGTGGTAACTCCGAAACCCATGTCTATTGCTGAACATATTGAACAATCTCATAGCCGATCTTTCACTCCTTTCAACACTTCCAGTTCTTGGGATCGACAATTCCATTCACCTTTTTATCCAAATGTTGATCCTAATACTGTCCAACTATTCAATTCCTATCCATCTTACCCAACTGTTGCACATTCCCTAGACATTGCTTCTACACAGCCATTTCGGAGTTTCCAGAATCCAAACAACTTTGAATTTTTTACTGAAACCTCTTCACAACCCATGTCTAGTCTGGAACAGTCGTTGGAAGATTTTATAGTAATTTCAAGACAACATATGATGGATCTAAATGCGTCCATGGCCGCCCTTATATAACCTAGTGACCCGGTAGTTAGTTTCCAACTAGCTCCAAATTTTCCAATGTATGATGAAGTGGTTGGACAGATTGAGAATTTGAGTGGTGGGAGTGAGCTGTACACACTTCCAAATCAAACCTACACATCCCCAATTGTATCCCATAACTCCGGTTTTGAATGTCTATCAAGTGTTCCAAATGATTCACCAGTTGAAGATAAAACGTCTAATGAGTTGTGCAACTTTGTAGTGTTTGATTTACCTGATTGTGAAGGGTCCCTTTCGAGTGAAATCACCACCAATCCTTTTGACCTCTACACCTCCACTCTAGAACCTAAATTGATTAATATCCATGTTTTTGATGAGGTGTCTCAGAAATTTAATTTTCACTTGATCGAGGATATTGACGCTGGGAATATTTTGGATGATGAACCTACAAATTTGGATGAGTTTTTCTTTCCAATTCATCATCCTGAGACATTAAATGTTTCTCCCGAACTTCATATGCGTCTTGAATTTGATGAGAATTGCATGGATAAGCTAAATTTTGAGGAGAGTATTGAGGATGAACCGGTTTTGTTTGATGAGTCGGATTTTCCAATTCATCCTCCTGAACCTTTAACTGTTACACTTCCTAAATCAATCCCGTTCATCCTTTCTGTCGTTCCGACCGGACAAGAAACCGTGTCCCTTTCATTTTCAATGTCTGCTTTACCAAGTTCGATATACCCATGTTTTCTCACGAATCTTGAGGGATTTGACATCATTTCTCAGTGGGTTAATAGATTAACACAATCGCTTTTTACACATCGGTCATTACAAATTGTGCTAATTTATACACTCCATCTCCACCCTCAAGTTCGTATTCAACTTCTTTCTCCCACTTTCTCAGGTTCCTCTTCTATTCTTCATATAGTTTCAGTGAGCATTGATGAATCACAATCCGATAATTCAAGTTTGATCATTCCAGAAAGCCAACTTGATTTGGATACTTTTGAAAATGAGGTAGATGGGTTTTTCGAGTCTCCTACCTCCATAATTTTTGACAAATCAAGTATAATAAATTCTGGCACAAAACTTATTGACAGCAAAATGTTCAATTATATCGATGAGAGTTTTGAAGAACTTTTTGCTGATGAACTTGCATTCTTAAACGACACAGATTTTGTGATTAATCAACCCCCACTTGAAGAAGTCGAACCACCACCATTTTTTTCCCTTCCGCCATTCTTCTCCTCCGCCGAGACTGTATACTGCTTCTATCTCCACATGGTCTCGTGTGTTTCTCCTTTCTTTTCTCTACACTCCATTCTTTCATCAACCACACCATTATAAAGATAAAAATTTTGAATGGTTGGTGCTCAACTTTGGCCTGTGTAAAGCCTTGCATAGCTTGATACTGTGTTTTTCTCCCCCTAACTCTGAACTTTAACGCATAAACTGTGGAAACACTGTTTCACGTAAGTATGGGGGACCTTTTTGTGTATATATATTTTGTTTTCTTTTTCTGTTAATAAAAATAATTAGAAAAATAAAAAATAAACAGGGGAGTGCTGACAATTTTGACCTTCTTGATGTAGCCTGACAGTGAGGGCACTGTCAAGTTTAAGTTTGGGGGTGTGCTCGGTAAGCTTTCTTCCGTCACATTCATATGTATATTTTTGCATTTGCATACTTATTTTAAAACACATAAAAATTGAAAAAATTTAAAAATTATAAAAATTGAAAAGTTCAATTTTGGCCATATTTGACATGACGGTTGAATAGTAGGGAATAACTAGATCCTAAACTTTATAAATTAAAAACCCTAAAAATAACCTTTCTTAAAGTTTAACTATAGAAAATATATGTCCTTGTAGATTATTTAGAAATAGACAAATTTTAAGTTCAGTTCTTGGGCTAAGTCAAAATAAGGGAAGAGTATTGAAATTTTTATTTGAAATATAAGTCTGAAAAATAATTCCGAATCTTAAGTCTAAATTCTGAAAATATATACCCTACAACTTACACAAACACGCACCTTAAAACTTGGAATAGTAGAGGATACCTTGAAATGCTCTTGTCTAAAATCCTTAATATGAAGGAAAATAAAATAAAAATACAAGTGTGAATAAAGAGATAAAAAAATGAACACTGGTTTTATAATTACTTAAGAATGCATAAATAGAGAAAAAAAATATAGCGAGGGTGCTTTATCACCTAGTTCCTTAGACCAACTGGTTTGGGAGTCGCTGCTAAAGCCTTGGGTATTACAAGACGAGGAATTACTCCTAAATGTGCGAACACATTTTGTAATCGGTCTTTAGTACCTCAAGAAGTATTAACGGTCGCATGAAGGATGTGTGAGCAATTTCATCTAAAATTCACCAACTAAAAGTACTTTGGACAATGGACAAGAGTATGGTAGTTTGAATTGAATTTCCAAGTGTAGGGGTGATACATACACACACGTAGGGGTATATGATTAGGGTTTTTGATGAGAGATAGGAATGAAAATAGGAATTATATTTTCAGTAGAGATGATAAAAATTCCTAAGTTGAGATGGAACCTTAGAAGGAAAATTCAAAAGATGTTGAAAGCTAAATAAATTACAGAACATATACAATCTTAAGTTAAATGAAAAGTGAGTGTGAAAAATACGGGTTGATGATTTCTAAGTCGAAGATAGTAGAAATTCTTGCTAGAATACCGATTTGAAGAATGAAAGTCAACATGCCAAGTTGATTGGATTTTGTGGGTAGTATCCGCTGAAAACCCTCAGGAGACAACAATCCTCCTACTAGGGACACCTAAAGGTTTAACGGCTTGTTGCATGAGCTCAGTGCAATCGCGATTCCCTGCGAAAGTGAGGTTAGGATTTTTTCGAGAATAAATTGGTTTTGCTCGGGACGAGCAAAAGATAAGTTTGGGGGTATTTGTTCATATCAGAATTTTGCATTATTATATTCCCCATTCTTAATAATATTGCAAATAAATAGGTGCTTTTGATCCATATCTGCTAAATAGTTGCAGGTTACAGGTTCTCTGAACAATACAGTGAAATTCAGGAAAAGAATCTACAAATGTGTGACTACGACCAACAAGTAGATGAATCTGTATGATACCGCCTACCAGTTTAAGGAAAAAACAACGATCAATGAACAGTTCAACGCACAAAGTAAGAGGGCAGCACAAGATTCAAGACTTCAACGCGAAGCTTACGGTAAAAGTCCACATAATTCTGCACTGTTGGAAATCTGGAAGAAAATAGAAGAGACTCTGAGGAACCAAGTGAAGAAAACAGAAGTAAAAAAGCAACATGAAGCAAACCTGAGAAAACGAGCCAGAGATCCCTCAAGATGGCCGCGGTTCCGCGGCCGTGCAGTGCACGTGTCGGTGCAAATTGTCGGTGGTGTCGGTGCTTTGACCCGGCTTTCCTAGGGTAGTATTGTAAATTCAGATGTGGATCAAATGTAAACCCTAGGGTTTATCCTATCTATAAATAGGAAAGCCTACAACCTCTTTTGAAGGGTGCCTCTTTTGGGTGCCTCTTTTGAGATGCCTCTCTTTAGTTCTTAAATTCTTTTCAATTTCTAGATTTAATTCTCATTTTTTAATGAATCGTTGAGAGGTCATCAATAAAGGTATTTTTTTATTTTTATCTTGCATTCTTTTTATCTGCAATTTTAATTCCTGCAATTTTTATATGTTCTTTTAATTATCTGCAATTTAGTTTTCTAATATTAAAAATTATAAAAAAAAAATTGAATTTGATTATCACCTTCCTAATGAGTGAGTAATTTCTCGCTTGTTAAGGTTAGGATAGGGAAGGTTTGAGAGAAGGAAATCTCTTCCTCCTTTCTTTGCCTAAATAATTTTATTTAAAGAACTCTCTTTAATCCAACCATACACCGCTCACTACGGCACCCTATCCTAAATGATAGCGGTGATTCCCTAGTTCGACCGGTTGTGGTTGAATTAACTAGAGGTTGGGGCTAAGATTTAAGAAAGGATGGACAAGGACCAAAAGGAAGAAACTAAGTTTCTTCCTAGTCGTGCTAAACCCCTTTGTTGACTATTACCCTAACACCTATATTCTTCACAAGGGCATTGGAAGCAGTGGGTAGAATCCCTTTTCCAAACTAACCTAATCCTAATCCTAGCAAGAATTTTAATCAATTTAATCTCATTCTTAGATCGTAAAACAAAACCCGACTTGATCTGATTAACTCGTTAGAACATAAAGAAAAGGAATCCATCTCCCTATGGACCGACCCGTACTCAACCGGCTAGCTACCAAGGGACACCGTTATTGATTGCGGTATATTCTTAACTTCGATTTTAAAACGCACGCATACGCGAAACTATATCAATCACATGTCCCCTAAAGGAAAGCGGTAACTCAGCATCACTCATCATGGACCGTACCATATCTAATAGGGTACGATTCCTCCGTTCTGACACACCATTGTGTTGTGGTGTGTAAGTGGGAGTGAGCTTAGAGAGAATCACATTCACTTTTCAGAAGTCTGAAAACTCAGTACTCAAATACTCTCCACCTCGATCCGATCGAAGTTTCTTGATGCTCAAGCCTGTTTGTTTTTCTACTTCAAGTTTGTACTCCTTGAATTTCTTGAAAGCTTCGGATTTATGCTTCAATAAAAACACGTGTCCGAATCTTGAGAAATTATCAGTAAAAGAGATGAAGTATGAAAAACCGCCTCTAGCATTTGTAGACATTGGTCCGCATACATCACGATGTATGAGGCTTAAGAGTTCTAATGTTTTTTCTCCGTGTCTAGTAAACGGAGTTTTGGTCATTTTACCTTTGATACAAGACTGACAAGTCGCATAAGATTTATATTCAAAAGGATTTAAATATCCATCTTTATGTAGCTTTTCTAGTCTCGTTTCATTAATATGACCAAGTCTACAATGCCAAAGAAAAGCTTCATTTATATCTGAAAATTTTCTTTTCTTTGTATGTTGTATATTGAAAACTGTGTGTTAGTTTAGGACGTAAATACCGTTATTTAGTGTACCATACCCAATCAACTGTTGATTCAAGTTAATGTTCATAACATTATTTTGCAACACAAAATGATATCATTTATTGTCTAACAAAGAAATGGATATTATATTATATAGCATACTGGGTACATAATAACAAGGGTTCAAAACCAAAATACATCCCGAAGGCAACCCCAGATGATACTCTCCTACAGATACATCATGTATATTGGAACCATTTCCAACCCGAAGAGTGTGGTCACCAGTCTTCAAAACTCTACTGTTCTCAATCCCTGCATACAATTGCAGATGTGAGAACCAGAACCAGTATCTAATACCCAAGATGCAGAGTTTATAGAAAAACAGTTTTCAGTTACAAACACACCTGAAGCGGAAGCATCAGTATGCTTCTTCTTCTTGAGATCAGCAAGATAAGAGCACAATTGTGTTTCCAGTGTCCCGACTTGTGGCAGAAAAAACATTCTCCTTTTCCACTTCCTGCGGCCACGGATTTTTCTTTCCCCTTCGCCTTTACAACTCCACCTCTCAGTTTGGTGGGTTTCATCTTCTTCTTCCCTTGTCCTTAGCTTTTGGGATGGAAGAGGAAGATGGCCCAGCAAGCAGAGCGGGAGTTTTTGCTATCTTAAGCGTGCTCTCTGTACTTCTCAACATATTGAGAAGTTTGGGCAGTGATTTCTCCAAATCATTCATATTGAAGTTTACTATGAATGAGCAAAGGCAGGGGGAGAGACTGTAGAATAATATCAGTATATTGCTCGTTATCCAAGATTCATCTTAGGTCCTCAAGTTCTTCTATAAGACCAATCATCTTCAAGACATGTTCACCTACTAATGTGCCAGGTGCCATCTACATCTGAAACAACTTTCGAGATGCCTCGTATCATAAAGTCCAAGATTGCACTCCATACAACTCCTTTGTATGAAGAAAGCTGGATTGAACATCCATCTTCTCATGCTACTTCTGATGTATATTGTCCATAGCAGTAAGCGTGAGGCACTTGGCCGTGTCACAATCAATATCCCATGTTTTTCGGATCTCCTTATCTGAAACAGATGATTTAGGACCTGGGACGGGTGGGGCTTTGGCAGTGAGGACATATGATACTTTATCATATGTAAGTGCAATGTTCAGGTTCCTCAGCCATTCTTTATAATTCGGTCCTGTCAGTTTGTTTTTCTCTAAAAGAAGCTTAAGTCCCGTCATCTGGTATCTGCCCTTAGGAGAGAGAAAAGAAAACACTCAGCGAAATGCTCTTGCAAAGATTTAGATTGGTTATCATCTTATCTAATCGATGTCTCCCACTGCTTTTATCAAATTTTCTTTCAAAACCTCAAAAAGAAAACCATCCAGGATTAATTACATTCTACAGTTTCGCTGACCGGTCAGCCATGCTAGTGTCGGTACTTTGAGGGAGGTTTCCCGTGCTTTTGCACGGACCTAATTAAAATAAACCTCATTTTTCCAGGGGTCTAACCCCATTGACACCTTTCTAGATACCTACTGGATTAGCTAATTATAAAGTGCAAAACTCTCCTGGGAGTAACTCTTACTCACAGTGGGATTGGGATCCAATTATCATATAGAAGGTATGCAATCTCATTACAAATTTTAACTCTTGAAACACCCGATATGGTTTTTACCCCTAGCTGCTTATGACCTTGGCTATGGTCAACATATCATAAGCACTAGTTAAGTTCTACCCGTCATTTCATGATTAATTATACCCACCCATATGACCATTGACAATGATCAACATAATCATATGAATGTCCTAACTAATCACATCATATGCTTTGTAGGAAGACATCACTTGGCTACCATACACTACACCTTGACTATGATCAATATACGTAGCACGAATACTAAGTGCTCTACTTCCTAAAATGACGGAGGGTTGCGGATGGTTTTTATGAAAACCTTTAACGCTTTGAACTTAATCTCATTGTAGAATCTAAATAGTTTTGAAAAGGAGTGGCTTAAGCTCCGCATCTTTTGAAACTTTCTTTTTCATAAAAAAAAAAGACGAGTAGCTTTCAAATCCGATTCTACAACTTCTTTAGATTTCTTTTTCTTTACATTAATCTCATTAATGTAGTCCCATCTTTTAAGTTCCTAAGCTATCTCAGAAAAAAAAACGAAAATAGAACGTACACTTATGCCATCCGCATTCGTCTCAGTGTCCCGTTATCCACCGTTAGATTACTTAACTAACGACATAGCGGGGCGGGACTAGCGCGGTGTAAAACATAAGCAATGTTTATTATATATCATATATATAATAATATTCCATTCGTTTCAGATATTAAGTAATCTCATCACAGAATATCAACAGCAGAAGCACATATGAAAATATAGGATATCTAAGAGGTCCGTATTTTGTATTTAGCCAACAATAGAAAATACGGATTCCACGGTCGCGATGAGTAGCCAAGCCCACACCTCTAGACCCCTACGAGAGCGGCAAGTGACCCTACCAATTCTAGAGTTTAGGAGACCCGGTCTCGACTCTTCGAGATGGTCTCCCACTGAACCCTAGAACCCGGTCACTTGTGCTCCCCTCCTTGGGTCTATCCTAATGCAGAAAAGTAAATAATATACAATAATGGTGACATCATGCTCAACTCGGAAGTGCCCCAAATAAAATAATATTATATACAATTAATTTTTACATGAATGAAAATAAAAACTCTTATCTCACATAAAACCCCCGGCTATTCAATCACGACGATCATTCACGTCATATCTCAGCAACACATAACATCATATATCATCAACGTAAGTAAGTATGCGTACCCCGATTGTCATTGATGTATAGCAACAAAACCGGCGATACACCACATACCACACTTACGGTCGCAGAAAATAAAGTGAAAAACAACAACACTTGGAATCATCACTTTCACATATATCAAGACGATGTTAAACGTTTTGATCGAATCAACAAACACCCACAAATTATCTCGAGAGCTCAACACTTGAGAAAAGTTAAAATATCCAAAAACGTGTCACAGTGTCTATGGACCAGCCGTAGAAGGGTCAACCCTTGCCTTACCTATGGCGCCATGGAACTACGGCAAACCCTGAGGTTTGGCCGCGGTTCCATGGTCATCGGATCGAGTTAGGGTTACGTTCTTCTAGAGGGTCCATAGGGATACTTGCACGATTTTCCGAATACATTTAACTTGGAAAAATTCCAACACTTGAAAATTTCAGAGGGGGTCTTGATGTGGGGTTTAAAGTTCGATCGAACTGTTAAATATTGTCTAGGTTACCATTACAATGTTAAAATATACGACTATGAAATACTCCGAATTAGCCCCTAATCAAAATAAACATCACATGAAATTTTGGGCTAAACAAACAATACCTGAAACCCTAAAACCTACATACCAGAGCACCAGGGGAAAACGAGACAAATCAGAGGCAGGAGGGCCGGCCAGGCCGAAATTTTGAGGAATGTGGCCGATTTTTTAGTGGTAGATTTGCCTCGTTTTTCTCCAGTGTAATTAGTACATCATATGTAAACTTCTGCAGTTGCTTAAATAATTTTTAGACGACTTTTTAAAAAACAACAGAGAGCAATTTTTAGGGTTTCTAAATATCATATTTTTCGGAGTTGTTTTCGTTTTCGTAATGGTTATAACATCGTCTCTAAATTTATAGCTTGGCTCTAATACCACTGCTGGGTTTCCTTAGCACCATGCCTAGGTTTGGAAGCATCACACATGCCACTATAAAATTTTTAGGAGGTGCTAAGCAAACTAACCATGAATCGGACTAGAAAATTAGGGTAACAACTAATTAGTATCACATACTAGAGGTAATCTACACTAAGAGATAAGTAATACAACCTTTGTAGACTTCCTTCCTTGACTCCTTGGATCCCCGAGAGTTTGAACCGGCTTGCTTAAGCTCTTTCCAAGTCCACGACGATCCACCCAAAGTCCCTTTGCTCAAAGCTCCTTGCTTCACTTGATCAAGGATGAAGATAAAGCAAACACTTTACACTAATGGGCTAGAGTAGTGTAAAATGGTGATGTGGTTTGTTTTCTCACTTCAGAACCCTTTCTTTTTATCTACCTTACTCAAAGGAAAACTCAAGAGAGCATGAGAGAGGATGAAGAAGAAGATGGCAAGCTTGAGCTCAAGTTTTGTGATAATCTCAAAAATAAAAGGAGAATAGAAAATATAAATGAAAGTCACACTCTCATCTAACCATGATAACTAAATATCTAGATATTTATTTTAAAGTTTAAAGCAACTAAGAAAAGTTAACTCATGGTTAAAACAAAGGTTAAATAAAGAAGTGTGTAGAATTATCAACCATGAATTAATTTTCTTTTTCTTTAACTCAAAAACAAATATATATATATACATATTAGTTCCATGTGAGTCTTGTATTGCCATCACAAGTGTATCAACAACCATGACACAATGTATGTATGTATGTATGTATGCATTCATATCATCATGTGCATGAACATAAATATATGCATACATCCAAAAGAAAAGGTTTAATAAAAGTGAGATAAAAAAGTCAATGTTAAATCAACACTTGATTTAACAAACCGGTCATATCACATACGACCTGACCAATAGTAAACGCCCGATTAGTATACGGTATCATATACACGCATCTAATCGAGCTTCCGTGCATATCTCATATGCACACCACATCGTTTCGCCTGAGCAAGGAAACTCCTGTATGGGACTCTAAGACTCACCAATACACCGGCAGTAGGTGATAATCATATCAATCACCCACAAGCCGCATGCGGTTAGCTAAACGTAACGGCCACCATGGTATTGAGCGATTAGAAGAATACAAGCGAACCTATCAAAACTCCCGTCAAGCCAACTGGCAACACTTACCGTACAGTCCGGTCTCTTCGTCAGATATGTTGCATATCGAGTCTAGGGATGGTTTCGTCGACCCCAATAACTCAATAAGTCATGCCGTTGTATGGCTCATAACAGATCGAGAAACTACTGATAACACTTATCAGTAAATCTCAGCAGCCGTGGCAAGGGTCTTCCTGTTATAGCCAATCGAGCATAGCTCAACATCAACCCCCAATACCGGGAGAGACGAAACCCCTCCTATCGCTCATTTCCTTCTTGTACCTCAGGACTGTACCCAAAATCCACCTGTTTGCAAGACTCAGTAGAGCCGTGGTAGGGTGGAGATCAAAGTACAGTGGGAGGACACACAAGACTCTATGACGATCTCGGGTCTACAGACTAACCTGTACCAGTGTCCCCTGAGAAATGCTATCTGACGATAGATATAATACCATATAGGAGTTCTCGGCAAGTTCGTTCAGTGTACCCAGTCTCCACTGAGCACCCGCATACAATCTTTGGTGTCAACACACCAGATGGATATGGGATCATCGATCGCCCATCATATGGAACAAGAATGGTATACGCTAGTCTATTCTGAAATATCGATGCCCCATCTCGATATACCTACGACTAAGAACGTTTCAAAGATATACTTATAAACTACACGTGTCCCACTAGTATGATCTGCATCATAGTCCTAGTAGTCAAGCATATATCCTATAGGCTTTATCAACATGTACTAAAAGAGTAAGATGCATGATCAAATGAACATATCAAGATAATGTACAACCAGATAGCATACTATCATGTCGAGCAAGAAAGTCATCTGTATATATATGCATGTCCAAGCATCCACTATACATATAATGGCCTCTAGGGCATACATATATCCAACAGTTACATCGATAAAATTTTCGAATGGTTGGTGTTGACTTACGGTCTTTGTAAAACTTTGCATTGACCAATAACTTTACCCTCCCCCCCCACTTATGATTTTAAAAGCTTAACATTGTTTAACTCATGTTTGGGAAGGTATATTTTTGGCTCTTGAAAATAAAATTTGCATACAAAATTGTGAGCCAAAAATAAGTTTGGGGGAGGTTTTCAAGTCCATTTATTCTTGTCCCCATTAATAATTTTTCCTCCCAAATCTACAGTTTTTTGAGATTTGAAAGATGACAACGGTGAGGACACTACTGTAAACAGGTTTGGGGGAGGTTTGTGCTTATTTACGCATTACCTTGCATTACACTTTGCATAAGCACAAAAATTTCAAAAAAAATCTTTTATAATAAAAGGTTAGAAAGTGAAAAATTACATTTAAAAGATTAGAAAAGTTTAAGAAAACCAAGAAAGTTAGATGTTTTCTTAAACGAAACTAGTAATAAATAGTTATGAGCCGTTGTCCCAAGGATTAGTAAAATGAAGAAAGTCACTAATCTGAGGATAAAAATAAGTCTGAAAAATAGTCCTTATTTTTGAAGCCAAACATTTGAACATTGATACTTTACTATACGCACTTACACACGTCTTGAAACTCGGGATAGTAGAGAATACCTTGAAATGCTCTTGTCTAAAAGCCAAAGTACGAAGAAAATAAAAAAAATAAAAAAGTAAAAGTATAAATGGTGAAAAAAATGAACACTGGTTTTGTAATCACCAAGGAAACATAAAACAAAATATAGCAAGGGTGCTTCATCACCTAGTGCCTTAGTGTAAGTCTACGGTAGCGCCCCGGCCGTCAATCTGAGGCCAAACGCGGAATAAAAACTTTTACAATTGGCGCTATCGCATACTATAATCCGGATCTTTCCATTAACGGTAAACTAACAAACTGTAAAGAGGTAGAAAGGCTATACCGGTCGATCCATGTCCTTCGGCCTTTAGCCATCATCCCACGCTCCTCGCGGCATCTCCGATCTCCTGTCTCCACGTCTAGGTGGCACCACATCAACGGATCTTTATACGGGCTCCCGCCTCTAAACCGAGCCAACTCGGACATGAAGTTTACTAACCGACATGTTCAAGATTGAAGTAGAGAGTGTGTAGAATACTTTGTCTCAAGGAACCCAAGCCATTGGGTGAAGGTAATGAAGTTGCCAATTTGGAGTAAAGGAAGGAGCTTGGAAATTTATCAAATGAATCAATCTCCTTCAAAAATGGGGCTCGGCCATTTTAAGGGGCTGAATTTGGTGGGGCCGACCATGAGGTGGAGGGGGTGAGCACAAGGAAAACCATGATGAGGTTAAGAAGAAAATATCACACAAAAGATCTTCACTAATATCTTTAGCTAGGACAAAGGACTTAAATGCAAATGGTGAATCATATGAACACCTCACACTTAAGAAGAATCCAGCAACTTCTGGAGCCCCGGGCACCACAAAAAAACCCTTCACTTTTATAACTTCCAATTTGCAGGAAAACCCTTCTCAACTAAGAAATTCAACCAATAAGGAAAGAAGGAAAAATGGCCAAAACAAAAATACAAACTGGCAACTTCAAAAAGCGATCCCGTAACTAATTACAGGATAACCCCACTACAGTATAAATATACCCGCATTTGTATTCCGACCGAATACAAAATGCAAAGAGACAAAAATACTCCTACACAATATAATACTTGGATCCGGCTTAAACCAAAGCCCACCAGTATTATCTGTCCGAACCAAGGCACGTGCACAAGTGCACGTGCATGTTCGAATCCTGCCATAAAACCATACGGCCTCTACAACGTTTCGCCCGAACTTGGAAAACTATCTGTGGGGGACTCTAAAGACTCGTCAGTACCCTGGTAGTGGGTTTAACCACAAGCACGTCAGAAGCACTAGCTGTGCGTAACGGCTGCCCATGTACTGACCGAAAGGGAAGCCGATGAGCGAACTCATCCTGGAACTCTACTGAGCCTATCGGTGACAATATCCGTACAGTCCGGTCCGTTCGTCTATGAGCATCGCATATCGGGCCTAGGGGCTGGTAACGTCAGACCCCCAAAAGCTGTATAAGTCGTGTCGGAGGGTAGCCCTGAACACCCTGAGAAACTACTGGAATACCTACCAGTAATTCTCACCTGCATTGGCCAAGGACTTGGTGTAATGGCTTTCCTAGACACAGCGCGATTTCACCCCCAATACCGTGAGAGACGAATCCCCTGCTGATCCGCTCACTGCCTCTATGTGGCTCAGGACTGTACCCAACTAAAACGTGTTTGCACGACTCCTTTGAGCCGTGTGATTAATTTGAAAACTTGTATTTACCGCAATCAGAAACAGCGTCGCTTTGCAGCTAGCCGGTGAGTACGGGTCGATCCACAGAGATGGGTAAATTTCTTTAATATGTTTTAACGAGTTGATTCAAAGTGTCGTTTTGGTTGATTTCTAAAATCTATAAAAACTGGATCTTAATTAATCTAATTTAAAGTCTTGCTAGGGTTAGGCTTAGAGGAAGTTTTAGAGATTAACGTTTTCCTCACCGCTTTCAATGCCTTCTTTTTTAGATCTGTTAGATGTTACGGTTATTATCAATAAAGTGGATCCGAATCTTTTGGGAAGATGTTTCTTCCTCTAGATTCGTATCCTTCCTTTGTTGATAATTACCCTAACCCCCACGGAAAACGCGCGCAACCGGCCCTTTATACTACGGTTCACCGTTACCTCGAGGGGTAGGGTGCCGTAGGGAGCGATTGTGCGCGTATGCATGGAGTTCTAATTCATTAGGTGAATGTGGCATTGAAAGGGGTGAGAGATCTCATCTCTCAACCCTTTCCCTAAGGCTAACCCTAACAAGCGAGGAAACTACTCGCTCATTAGGGGATGATAATGCATATTAATTAAAAGAAGAAAAAACATAATTTACCTTACTAGGTTGACGGATCCCTCCAAACGATATAGAACAGATTTGAATATAACTCCCAGAAATTCTGAAATTTATTGATTGAAAAGAGGCATAGGGTTTTACAATTTTTGACTACAATTTATAAGAAAAGAGGGAAACTAGGGTTACAGACTCTCGGCTATGTGAAAATACAGATTTGCCCACTGAAAATCCAAACCCCCGCACCGACGCACCGACTCAGAAACTTTGCGCCGACACGGGCATTAGACGGCCGCGGAACCGCGGCAATAGGGCGCTTGGGCCGCGGTTCCGCGGCCCTTTGGTGGGCTTGGCTCACTATATTTCTGGGATGGATTCAGGATATCTTGGGCTTCCTATTTTCATATGTATTTTCTCTGTTGGACTTCTTATTCTCCTCCAGATGTTTCAGTGAATACTTGTAGCGATCTTTTAACCGTTCACTTGACATTTTGGACCTTGCACTGTTCTTCGTCTAGGCTTGACTAGGATCCGTCTACTTGTTGGTCAAAAATCCCTTTTCTGTATCAGCTTTTGTCTTTTTCACTGTATTCGCATCCAAGCCCTGTATCCTGTAACATGCAACAAACGTGCGTCAAGAGTACCTGTTTACTTATAAAACGGATAAGAATAGGGGAATGAAAAATGCAATATTATGGTCTGAACAAATACCCCCAAACTTACATTTTGCTCGTTCTCAAGCAAACTTATTTTTTATTCACTAAAATCCTAACCACACTTTCGCAGGGAAACGCGATTGCACTGAGCACGTGAAACAAGCCGTTAAACCTCTAGGTGTCCCTAGTAGGAGGAGTGTTGTCTCCTGAGGGTTTACAGCGGATTACACCCACAAAATCCTATCAACTTGGCCCATTGACTTTTGTTCTCCAATTAGGTTTTCTAATAAGGAATTCTATTATCTTTTGACTCGCAAATTATCCACCCACATTCTTCACACTTTCTCATCATTTAACTTAAGATTATATATGTTATGTAGACCTACTTAGCTTTCGGCATCTCTTAAGTTTTCCTTCTAGGGTTTCATCTCTACTTAGGAATTTCTATCAACTCTACTAAAGATACAAGTTCTATCTTTCATTCCTTTCTTTCTCCAAACTCTAATCACATATCCCCACGTGTGTGTAAATATCACCCCTACACTTGGAAATTCAAATCAAGCAATCGTACTCTCGTCCATTGTCCAAAGCACTTATTAATTCGTTAATTTTGAATTTCGCTTACACATCCTTCATGTGACCGTTAATACTTCTTGAGGTACCAACAACCGATTACAAGATGCGTTAGCACTTTAAAGCGTACTTCCTAGTTTTGCAACACCCAAGGCTTTAGCAGTGACTCCCAAACCAGTTGGTCTAAGGCACTAGGTGATGAAGCACCCTCGCTAAATATTTTTCTATTTTTGCAGCCTTAAGTAATCGCAAAAACCAGTATCCATTTTTTTATTCTTTATTCACTTTTTTTTTCTTTATTTTCATTGTACTAAGGACTTTAGACAAGAGCACTTCAAGGTCTCTTCTACTATTCCATGTTTCAAGGTGCGTGATTGTGCAAATTGTAGGGTATACATTTTCAGAATCTAGACTTAAGCTAGGAACTATTTTTCAAACTTATACTCTAATAAGAACATCAATATACTTCCCTCGTTTTGACTTAACCCAAGAAGTGAACCCAAAATTTGCCTATTTCTAAATAAACTACAAGGCATATACTTTCTACCGTTAAACTTTGAGGAATGTTATTTTTAGGGTTTTTAATTCACTAAGTCTAAGATCTAGTTGCTCCTAGCTAGTTAACCTATCTGTCAAACTCAAATCAAATATGGCCAAAATTGAATACAATAATTTTTAAAATTTTTAAAATTTTTCAATTTTTTATGGGTTTTCAAATAAGTATGCAAATGCAAATGGATGCGAAGGAAGAAGACGTACCGAGCATACCCCCGAACTTGAACTTGGCAGTGTCCTTACTGTCATGCTAAACCAAGAGGGTCAAAATACCGGCGCCTCCCTGCTTATTTATTTATAATTTTTTTTATTGTTAAGAAAAACAAAAATATATACAAAAAGGCCCTCCCCCAAACTTCATTTAAACTATGTTAGACATTACTGCCAAACCTTGCATCGTCAACACCAACCAGTTGAAAAATTTATCAGTAAAGAGTATTGGTTGATGGAAGAAGCGATTCACAAAGAATTGGGGAAGATAGAAGTGGTGGTATGGAAGGTGTGGAGGTGAATATACAGGAGGTGGTGATGCATCTAAACGAGAATGGGAATGATCAGCAATCAGTGGAATATTGGCATTCTCGTAGCTTATTAAAAGAAATGGGGGTATTTCAACTTCTAAAGGAGGTTGACTCACCCCAATACCCCCAAAATGTTCCTGTGGGTCCTCTATTGATTTGGCATCATCCATCAATTTCATATGATATTCAATTATAAGGGAATTGATCTCCTCGATGTCCGCCATAGTCCAACCGAAAACTTGCCGCCTATCTTGTAAGACCATTACGAGGGCGTTCTCTTGCTCGAGGGCTAGAGAGGCCGATATGATAATGGGAAAGGTCTCATTCTCACCTATGTAAGCATATCTAAGGTGAGACGGCAAGGGCGTGAGTTCGAGTTTTGGAGGTGAAAGAATCATTGCGGAATCTACCTCGAACTCAAAGGACTCCAACACAGGTTCGAAATCACTGTAAACAACCAATTCGGATGGCTCGACTAACTCATCCAAAAATTCAAAAGCCTCATATTCGGGCTGTGAGTCGTCATCATCCGAAAAAGTGAAACATTCATAATCCATATCGGTTGTGTCAACTGTGGTAGGCTCAAGAAGGGACGCACTAGTGGCGTCAAAACTGTTTTCATCAAACAAGAATCTTTCAAGCTCGCAGTCCTCCTGCGTGATTTCGTGAATAGAGCAAACTTCTCGTGTACTAGTTTTAGGCACGGGGGGCAGACTTCCCATCTTATAAATATTGAACTCACTAGACATCTTCCCAAAGGAGAGAGTCATGGAGCCATTGCGACAATTTATTACTGCATTGGAAGTGGCCAAAAATGGTCGACCTAGGATCACCGGAATTTGGTTTCTTGGGTTAGCAACAGGTTGTGTATCCATAACAATAAAATCAACGGGGAATATGAACTCCCCCACTTTGATCAACACATCCTCTAGCTGACCCTTTGGATGGGTGATTGATCGATCAGCCATTTGGAGAGTACAACGAGTGGGTTTCAACTCTCCAACCCCTAATTGTTCGTACACGGAGTAGGGAATCAGGTTTACACTAGACCCAAGATCTAAAAGTGCTCGATTAATTTTCTTATCCCCAATTGTGATTGAAATAGTAGGACAGCCGGGGTCCTTTCGTTTTTGGGGTAAGGTTTGATGGTGGTTAATAGCATTGCTCACTGCACTAGCCACTAGCACTTTCTTGGGTACTTGAGATGCCTTTCTCTTCGAGGTGCACAAGCCCTTTAAAATTTTCGCGTATGAAGGGACTTGTTGGATAGCATCCAAGAGAGGTATATTTATGCTAACCTGCTTAAATATCTCCACAATCTTTTCCACTTGTGCAGTTGGTTTATTAGGACTCAACCTGTTTGGAAATGGTGCATTTTGAAAATTAGTCGAGTCAAATGTCTGTGGAGTAGACTGTGGATTAGGAACGGATCCCGGTGTAGATGTGTTCGTGTTGTGAGAAATGGGTCCGTTAGAGCTAGAAGAAGTAGAGCCGTGTGAAGGGTGGAGAATAGGCTCTAAAGAAAAAGGTGAAGAAGAAAGTGAAGAAAATGAAGAAGGGGAAGGTGACGATGGAGAAGAAGAAGAAGAAGAAGAAGAAGAACCACCGGCGGGGATGTCATCGCTAGTTCCCACATTATTTTGCAACACTCTTCCGGATCTCAACGTGGTCACCGCATTAACATTGTGATTGTGATATGCGTTTTGTGGGTGACCGGGATTAGGCAATGGTTGAGATGGAAGCTTTCCCTTTTCTCTCTCGCTCAACGCAGCAGTTAATTATGCAATTTGTGCCTCAATAGATTTGATGCTTTGATCGTGTGAGGCATTGTTATCCATTAAAGACTGAACATAACTTTCAAATCTTGCTGCGGATTCTGTAGATTGCTTGAGAAATGCTTCTAGACTCTTCTCGAGCGAGATAACCTTATCATCATTAGGTTGAACCAAATTGTTCGTTTGATTTGTATAAGGTTGTTGTTGGAAAGGTTGCTGGTTTTGAGTTTGTAAAGGTGCTTGTTGTTGTTGTGGAGGAGGAGGTCTTTGAAAATTATTATTTCCTTGGACTTGTTGATTTTGGTTCCAAGCGAAATTCGGGTGACTCCTCCACCCCGGATTGTATGTCGAAGAGTACGGATCGTTTCGTTGTCGTTGCTGAAATGCAGCATTGACTTGATCCTGTCCTTGAGTAGATGCATTATGAGGACACTCTTCGGTTAGATGCGATGGATTCGCACAACAAGCACAAACAGTTCCTGTGGTTAGAGTAGGGGCAGGAGAAGACAATGAGATTTTGGTCTCAATGGCTTCTAGCTTTTTCATAAGTGAGGCCATCTCGGCCTTCATAGCAATCGACATATCTATTTGATGTATGCCTGCCCTAGATTGACCAACAGAAGAAGATGATGTGGTCTTGGTACTCTCCCACTGTATTGTCTGCTCACTAAGATCCTCAAGAAACTGCCAAGCTTCATCACTAGACTTAGAGAGAAAATGACCTTGACAGATGGTTTCTAGCAACTGCTTCGTTGCCGAGTTCAATCCCTCGTATAATGTCTGGCAAAGTTGCCAACTTTCGATCCCATGGTGAGGGCATTGAACTAGTAGGTCCTTAAATCTCTCGAAACACTTCCAAAATGGTTCGGAAGGAAGTTGTGAGAATTGAATTATTTCATTTCGAATTCTGGCAGTTTTATGGTGAGGATAGAACTTTTTCAGAAAAGCCTTCACAAACTCGTCCCAATTTCTTATGGAATGTGATGCGGTGCTATATAGCCACTTCTCGGCTAGGTCACATAAGGTGAAAGGAATGACCCTTAGCCTTATAGCGTCATCACTTAATTAGGTTGTTTTCATCATAGCGCGCACATTTTGGAATTTATTAATAAAAATATATGCATCTTCAGATTCCAAACCATGAAATTTTGGCAGTATATTGATGAAATGTAGTTTTATTTCAAAGTTGTCCCCATTTGCCGGTGGGGGTGAAAGACATGTAGGTAAAGAAGTGCGGACGGGGTAGAAGAGATCCTGGAGCGCAACTCGTGCGGGCGCTACAACAGGCGGAAGATTCGGGTTATTCGCACCTGGCGGAGGTGGAATCATTCCCGTCGGTAGGGTATCGTTTGGGTTGAATCCCGACATACCTTCGAAAGAAGAATTTGAAGGTGGAGGTAAGGAAATGGACGGAATGTCGACGAAGGGTTCGTCGAAGGGTTCGTCGGTCGGTACCAACGAAACACGGACTAATCGGGCGTTAGTATCCCTAGTCCAAAGTGACATACACTAAAGGAGTAGTGTAGTCAGAAAAAATAGAAAAACAGAATATGGGGTTAAGATAACGTCAATGGAGGGAAGTGATGGAAGTGAGTTGCAAGGTTTCTTAGCGACAAGTTGCAAGTTTTGAAAGGATTTTTTCTTTTTTTTTTTATTTATGTGAGAGTTTTGCAAAAAGGTTTTTGGAAATGGGACTCGTGACACAAATGTATCAACCACACATGCACAATCAGGCCTAGATCTAGGGTCACCTAGGTCTGCTAGACAGCTCCTAACTAGGGCTAGAAATAGGACCTCAAACCGCCTCTTCACGGACAAGTACGGCCAGGTAAGTGGGAAGGAACCACCACTACAGTGGGCCTAATTAATAACCACTAGCCTAGACACCGCAATGTCAGTTAGGATAAACGGTCGATGCCTATACTAGTCATTTTCCTATTGAGCTCGATGTCCTTAGGTCTGAGTCTAATATTTTTTTAATTAATTGTGGTTGATGCAAAATGCTTTAAGTGTTTTCTGGGGTCCTGGGAAGGGTGATGAAATCCCCACCCAATCTGAGTTTGGTCAGTTAGCCCCTTAAAGTTCGATTAAATTATGCAAAACAATAAAATTCACTTGCAATCAATTTTTAGCGCGGCGCAAAGAAACCTGCAGAAAATCTGTTATTTAGAAGGGGAGAGAAGATTTTTTTAGCGCAAAGAATTCCTGCAGAAAATTTTTACAGTGGAGATATGGAGGTTGCAGAGGGGAGAACAAGAAAGCAAACCATGCAATTTTTACTCAGAGAAGAGCTGAAAGAGCCGCGGAACCGCCGCCTGGGGCCCACCTTTGTCGCGGAAGCGCGGTGGAATGAAGAGGTCAGCTCCTGAAAAAAATTCTACTGCTCTGTTGGGAACTTTCTTCTCTGTTCTGATGTGCACTTTTCTGTTCAGCCTTCTGTAAATTTCCAGATCCGCGATCCTTTGCTGTTCCTGCAAGATTCAAAACATAGACCCTTCACACAGATCAAAATTGATAATTTTTATTTCTTTTTTATTATTTTCAGATTTTTATAATTTTTAAAATTTATATCAACCCGAAATTACACAGAAAGAAATTTTACGCCATCCCCGGCAACGGCGCCATTTGATTAATTTGAAAACTTGTATTTACCGCAATCAGAAACGGCGTCGCTTTGCAGCTAGCCGGTGAGTACGGGTCGATCCACAGAGATGGGTAAATTTCTTTAATATGTTTTAACGAGTTGATTCAAAGTGTCGTTTTGGTTGATTTCTAAAATCTATAAAAACTGGATCTTAATTAATCTAATTTAAAGTCTTGCTGGGGTTAGGCTTAGAGGAAGTTTTAGAGATTGACGTTTTCCTCACCGCTTTCAATGCCTTCTTTTTTAGATCTGTTAGATGTTACGGTTATTATCAATAAAGTGGATCCGAATCTTTTGGGAAGATGTTTCTTCCTCTAGATTCGTATCCTTCCTTTGTTGATAATTACCCTAACCCCCACGGAAAACGCGCGCAACCGGCCCTTTATACTACGGTTCACCGTTACCTCGAGGGGTAGGGTGCCGTAGGGAGCGATTGTACGCGTATGCATGGAGTTCTAATTCATTAGGTGAATGTGGCATTGAAAGGGGTGAGAGATCTCATCTCTCAACCCTTTCCCTAAGGCTAACCCTAACAAGCGAGGAGACTACTCGCTCATTAGGGGATGATAATGCATATTAATTAAAAGAAGAAAAAACATAATTTACCTTACTAGGTTGACGGCTCCCTCCAAACGATATAGAACAGATCTGAATATAACTCCCAGAAATTCTGAAATTTATTGATTGAAAAGAGGCATAGGGTTTTACAATTTTTGACTACAATTTATAAGAAAAGAGGGAAACTAGGGTTACAGACTCTCGGCTATGTGAAAATACAGATTTGCCCACTGAAAATCCAAACCCCCGCACCGACGCACCGACTCAGAAACTTTGCGCCGACACGGGCATTAGACGGCCGCGGAACCGCGGCAATAGGGCGCTTGGGCCGCGGTTCCGCGGCCCTTTGGTGGGCTTGGCTCACTATATTTCTGGGATGGATTCAGGATATCTTGGGCTTCCTATTTTCATATGTATTTTCTCTGTTGGACTTCTTATTCTCCTCCAGATGTTTCAGTGAATACTGTAGCGATCTTTTAACCGTTCACTTGACATTTTAGACCTTGCACTGTTCTTCGTCTAGGCTTGACTAGGATCCGTCTACTTGTTGGTCAAAAATCCCTTTTCTGTATCAGCTTTTGTCTTTTTCACTGTATTCGCATCCAAGCCCTGTATCCTGTAACATGCAACAAACGTGCGTCAAGAGTACCTGTTTACTTATAAAACGGATAAGAATAGGGGAATGAAAAATGCAATATTATGGTCTGAACACCGTGGTAGGGTAGTAATCTAAGCACAGTGGGAACTCACACAAGACAAATGACGACCTCACGTTGATGAACTAATCTGTACACATGCCACCAGGGAACAGCTATCTGACGCTAGGTATAATACCAACTAGCATGTTCCCGGCGAGTCCTGTCCGGTGCACTCATAACCCAATGAGCACCTGTATACATCTTAGGTGATCCAACTGAAACCAATGGCTTGTGAGACCGACCACCATCCCTCGTCGGGGTCTCGACTTTATACACTAGTCTACTCTGGAGTATCGATGCCCTGTCTCGAAACTCCTATGACTAGGGACCACTTTTAAGGATGTGCTTATGGACTACCCAACTCTCACGTATATGATCGTCATCATACTGCTGGTAGTCAAGCAAGAATCCTAAGGGCTCTATCAATGTGTAATAGTAATCATGTCACCTAAATCTGTACACGATGATAAAGGCAAACCAGATAGCATACTATCATCTCGAGTAAGACTGTCTTACCGGTATAGGTCCTCCTCAATCATTGCAATCACGTGCCTGCGATCCAATAATTGACTTTGAGGGCACTACATCCAACAATCTCCCACTTGCACTTAAGGCTAATTATTGCGATGTCGCATACTCACAGCCCGTGTGATACCGAACACCCAACTCCTCTAATAACCAGTTTCACAAAGCTCGTTTGTAAAACCCTTGTGTTACGGAGATAGCCTCAGTGAGTGGATCCGCCCTGATGTTTCTTTCTATGTCTCTCTTAATCTTAAGTTCGCGGAGAAAGCCATCTCCCGAATTGAGTAATACCTGTCTTAGAATATGTCTGGATATCTTATGGGACCTAGTTCATAAATGAACTCCAAATCCAAACTTCTTAGACTGTATCGTCAACTGAATCTAATCAGTATCCTGCACCATGCCTCCCACAGTATCCTGTTGGACCACCTGTCCAAACTACTTCCCCTTGTCAGAGGGAAAACTATAACTCTGACAGTAACTCTGTCATCCATGTCACCTTGGAAGCCTGGAATGATAACCGTCCCCCGAAGGAGGCTGCCGTCATCAAATCCGTAGAATATTCACTTATGTTCTAAAACTGTTTCCGAATGTTTCTCTAAGATTGGATTAATATAAACTTATTGCATCTAGTGCAAAAACAACATCTGGTGTGGTACTTGACATCTCATGATTGACTCAAATGCCTAAGCAAGTGATATGCCAATCATGCACATCCCTCTCCCCTTTAGTCTGTAAGACACTTTTAGAGAGGGAGACTCCATCACCTGCAGGTACACCACCATGCCAGGAGTCCATTCTAAAACACCTTTAGAATACTGTCTAAGTACCCAGATTGGGAAACTACCCAAATCTAGATCTAAAAACCATTGATCTAGTAACCAGAATGTCTGATATTATATCCATATCTTGTAAGGAGAAACAACCGTGTGACAACCACAATATAACCGATCGTAGTATAGGAATTTTACTTCCTACTCTGTGTATGTCATCCAAATACCAGGACATCACACCCAACTACCTTCTTAACAGATCCATCCCCTATTCTGATGAAGTCAAACCCATGACTGTCATATCAAAAATAGATGATCTATCTCCGCTATATCTGCTCAAGTCTATAAATAGACATAAGCTACTTGCCCACTATGCTTCCGCTGCTCCCACTAACCACAACAACCCTCTGGCAGAATAATATATAAGTGCACTTCTAAAACTTGTTTAGAACGACGCTATACTCATCCTCCTACCAGGTCTCATAGTCTGGAACAACAGTAGTGTCAAGTCTGGGTAAACAAGAACCTCCCTGTCACCGTCCTTGAGGCTACCAAAGTACCTCTCGGGTGCCTGAGGTTACCCATCATATCTGCGGAGTGGCTAATGGAATATCAAACTTGATTGAATCTTTAGGTCCTATTAAATTTTCCGTAATCGTTTGCGGTTCTGGAATCACTTCCAGTTCTACCATACTCCCACTATTGTTTTCTGAAAAAATCCATTTTACTAAAACTGTGGCGAGTCAAGAACAATATCACTATTGATCTTCCAGATGGTAGAAAGTAAACCCTCGACATAGCCCGGGTCAACCCACAAACTGCCATTACAGAAACGTACCTTGAGTTATCCAGAGTCTGGTTTTAAGCATAAGCCGGACAACTCCCCGTACCTTAACATCGTTAAGATATGAACCATTCTATATCCAATATAGAAACATTTGCACTTATTTAATTGGAACCAAATTCAAATCATGCAGTTGTCTCCAGTGCATATCAACTTAATGGAGAGAGGCCGATCAGCATTACTCATCTTAGGAATGCATCCAATTATGAGTAACCCGAAAGAGAAACAAGTTTCTCAAAACCATTACTATCAACTGAATATCATACACAAGTATCTACATCTTCGATCACCTTGAAGAATCCTGATACTTGCAACACCTGGTTCTCTGCTTTATTCTTTTACCTATAACTTCTTAAAACTTAGACCTTGTATTTATACGAAACACTTATCTAAAAACTAGAGAAGTCACAAGTAAACAGAACATAGTATGAGGACCAACCCCTTTGTCCTGATGGACACTGGACAACATACAATACTCTGTATAAGTCCGCTGAGTTGAATAACTCAAAACCTGTGCATCGTAGGTTGAAAACTGTACTTATGTTTAAGAACTACTCCGCTGTTCAATGCTCCTTACCCAATCGTCAACTGATATAGGTAAATGTCACGGACATAATTTCAAAAAGTTATATCTCACTTTATCAAAATAAACGTACAGATATATCAGTTTGAAATTGGTGCACAACAACGGATACTCAAAACCAAATACTTGCCGTCCGTCAAAAACCCAGGCGATTTCCTCAGATATCACCAATTACAACGAATTCCGATATAATGAGGATGATCACCTAATTCCCAATAACTTACTCCCACTCATCATCTGTAAAACCATTAAGATGTGAGAATCATACCTGGTAAATACATACCCTGGAGTAAGTATCTAATCGGGAAATCAGTTTTCCTTTAACAATGCACGGTGAAACTGAAACATGAAAATGTTTCGTAGGGGTATCCTGGTATTCCTAGTAATGCCTCTTCCATAATCCAATTCATGACTGTAACCGTATATTTCTTTGCCAACTCTCTAAATCCCTTTATTTATCTTTAGTCGTTACCTTCTGTACACCATCGTTAGGCTAAATGGTTTTCTTCCTTTTCTACCATTCAGCACCAGCCTATGGTTTGGAAGAAGACTATCCAGTAAGCATAATATGTGTACTCTCCTAATCGTAGGAGCACTCGCAACCTGAGAAAAAGTGATGATAAAGGACAACTGAATAAAACCTTATTCTATTTCTCCCGAACCTGGATCCATCCTCGAAGAAGTCCTTTCGAGTTTGTATATAACCATACGATGGATTTATCCAATGGAAGTGGATGTTTGTAGTGATACGAGGTGTTCTGGAGAAATGCAAAGGGTAAAAGAAGGAGCGGCAATGATGTATGCAACTTAGACAATCCAAAAGACAGTATTTTAAGAAGGTTCGGTCAACTTGGTCACTGAGTCATGGTCTAGGGTCGGTCAATGGTCGCTGCCAGAGAGAGAGAGAAAAGAAACACTCTGCGTGTACTCTAACCTAGATCAGAATGGTTTTCACTTTATCTAATCACGAAACCTCCCACTGTACCGTCAAATTCTCCTCCAAACCTGAAAAAAGAATTAGTCGGGATCACCCGAAGAGTAAACCAACTCATCAGTAGGAATCGGGATCCAACTCTCATCGCATGATAACGTGAAGGAATCCACTCACGTTATCACACTCCAGAAGGTATGCGCATGCCTGGCAAGTTTCAGTTTCTTTAGAAACTCCCGATATGGATTTATGCCCCATGCTCTTATGACCCTGACGTTGGCCAAATGCCATAAGTCACATGTCAAGTTCTACCCATCATTATCTTATTAATTTGAACCCACCCGTACATACCCCTGACGTTGGCCAAATGGCAGAACGACTGTCCCAAACCAACTCATCTATCTATGCAACAGATGAATACCCAGCAGCTACCAAACACTATGCCTTGGCGTTAGTCAAAATACATAGCTTGAATACTACTGAATACCCAACTGAAATGACGGAGGGCTACGGCTGGTTTTTGGCGAAAAGCCTTTAACGTAACAAACTTGATATCGCTGAAGGAACCTGATAGCTTTTTACAAAAATATAGTGGCGAAAACCTTTGCTAAAGAGATCACTCCCGGTGAAGGGATCTCGGCTCTTTCCTCGTGGAATGAAGTGCAGGATATTCCAACTGAATACCGTGATGCAAAGCAATAAGTAATCGACTATAGTGAAGTTATTACCCTGACGCAAACTTCTGCTCAAGGGGTCACTCGCGGTGAAGGGATCTCGGCCCTTGCCTCATCGAATGAGGTGCAGGATATTCCAACTGAATACCGTGATGCACAGCAATAAGTAATCGACTATAGTGAAGTTATTACCCTGACGCAAACTTCTGCCCAAGAGGTCACTCCCGGTGAAGGGATCTCGGCCTTTGCCTCGTCGAATGAGGAGCAGGATATTCCAACTGAATACCACTGTGCAAAACAAAAGAAAATGTCCTTGTAATAACACTTTTTGAAAACTGTTCCAACAACATCAAACAGGTTTGTTTATGCTTTGCATTGATCAGAATCAACGCAGTCCCATCAATTAATCACACCGGAAAAGAACGAAAATAAAATGTACATATATGCCATCCGCATTCGCCACTGGGTCCCGTCATCACCCGTTAGGTTACTTAACTAACGACAGAGCGGGGACTGGACTAGCGGGTGTAAAACATATACAATATCTACTAGTATATATACTAATATACAATAATCGCTCCAGGCATGATAAATGCAACATTACAGACAAGTAATAAGCATCACAGAACAATACAGATAATCTGGGATCCCCGGGTTTCACAGAACCGCAACTGAAACCAGACATTCTCTTGGTCGTGTGGATAGCCTGTGCAATGAAACCTAGACCCCTACGAGTGTGGCAAGTTACCCACCAAAACCTGAAGCGAGGCAGCCTCCTACAGCAAAGTGAATGGACCACCCAGCACTTCACGGAATCCGGTAACTTGGGCACTCCATCTTGGGTCAACCTGTACCCCCTACGAGTGCGGCGAATAGTCTGCCAATTCTAGAGTGAGGCCCCTTTGCCTCTCAAAGCCATGAGATATGGACCCGCTGCCCTCCAGAACCCGGCTATCCATGCACTCCGTCGCGGGGTAAACCTAGTACAGAAATGAAAATATATACAACGGGTATATCGACCTCAACCCGGTCGTGCCCCAAAAGAATAATATACAAATAGGCAACGGCGGCAGTCCACATATTGGACGCTCACCCCGCAATATCAAATGTACAAATAAATCCAAACTGCACTACCATTGCACGTAGCTATCCACTACGACAAATCCGCAACATCACAGCACAACACAGAACATCAACGCGAATGTCAAGTTCGCAAACCGTCTAAAAGAGCTATAGCAATTAGACACGATTTACCGCTCGAATGACATTCACGATCGGAGATATAATGTAAGTACTGTAAACTAACACATTTAAAAGTCCGATCGACAAAACTTCTCGAAGTGGGCCCCAAGTACAACTCCAGTACTCAAACAAAATATCCCAGAAACCACAATTCCACATGAAAGACACCCAGAAGAAATATGGTGCACTGAAGCCCCAAAATGGAGGCGGAACCGCGGCCAATACAAGGCTTGCGCGGTGGTTCCGCGGCGGTCTTGATGGTTCATTCGCCCAAATTTCTTCCAGATTCTTAAAAAAGCCTGCACGATTTTCTGAAATGCTCAAAATAATTTTTAGACCAGTTTAAAAATTCGACAGAAACTTTATCATGAAAATTGCGGTTTTGGAAATTCCATTCGATCGATATTTTAAACACGTTAGAACAAACTAGTAAAGGTTAATGGCATGGCTCTGATACCATGTAAGTCTACGGTAGCGCCCCGGCCGTCAATCTGAGGCCAAACGTGGAATAAAAACTTTTACAACTGGCGCTATCGCATACTATAACCCGGATCTTGCCATTAACGCTAAACAAACAAACTGTAAAGAGGTAGAAAGGCTATACCGATCGATCCGTGTCCTTCGGTCTTTAGCCACCATCCCACGCTCCTCGCAGCATCTCCAATCTCCTGTCTCCTCGTCTAGGCGGCACCACGTCAACTGATCTTTATACAAGCTCCCGCCTCTAAACCGAGGCAACTCGGACATGAAGTTTGCTAACCGACATGTCCAAGATTGAAGTAGAGAGTGTGTAGAATATTTTGTCTCAAGAAACCCAAGCCATTGGGTGAAGGTAATGAAGTTTCCAATTTAGAGTAAAGGAATGAGCTTGGAAATTTATCAAATGAATCAATCTCCTTCAAAAATGGGGCTCGGCCATTTCAAGGTGCTGAATTTGGTAGGGCTGGCCATAAGGTGGAGGGGGTGAGCACAAGGAAAACCAAGGTGAGGTTAAGAAGAAAATATCACACAAAAGATCTTCACTAATTTCTTTAGCTAGGACAAAGGACTTAAATGCAAATGGTGAATCATATGAACACCTCACACTCAAGAAGAATCCAGCAACTTCTGGAGCCCCGGGCACCACAAAAAAAAACCTCTCTTTTATAACTTCCAATTTGCAAGAAAACCCCTCTCAACTAAGAAATTCAGCCAATAAGGAAAGAAGGAAAAATGGCCAAAACAAAGATACAAACTGGCAACTTCAAAAAGCGATCCCGTAACTAATTACAGGATAACCCCACTACAGTATAAATATACCCGCATTTGTATTCCGACCGAATACAAAATATAAAGAGACAAAAATACTCCTACACAATATAATACTTGGATCTGGCTTAAACCAAAGCCCACCAGTATTATCTGTCTGAACCAAGACACGTGCACAAGTGCACGTGCATGTTCGAACCCTGCCATAAAACCATACGGCATCTACAACGTTTCGCCCAAACTTGGGAAACTATCTGTGGGGTGACTCTAAAGACTCGTCAGTACCATGGCAGTGGGTTTAACCACAAGCACGTCAGAGGCACTAGCTGTGCGTAACGGCTGTCCATGTACTGACCGAAAGGGAAGCCGATGAGCGAACTCATCCTTGAATCCTACTGAGCCTATCGGTGACAATATTCGTACAGTCCGGTGCGTTCATCTATGAGCATCGCATATCGGGCCTAGGGGCTGGTAACGTCAGACCTCCAAAAGCTATATAAGTCATGTCGGAGGGTAGCCCTGAACACCCTGAGAAACAACTGGAATTCCTACCAGTAATTCTCACCTTCCTTGTCCAAGAACTTGGTGTAATGGCTCTCCTAGACACAGCGCGATCTCACCCCCAATACCGAGAGAAACTAATCCTTTGTCGATCCGCTCACTGTCTCTATGTGGCTCGGGACTGTACCCAACTAAAACCTGTATGCAAGACTCCTTTAAGCCGTGGTAGGGTAGTAATCTAAGCACAGGGGGAACTCACACGAGACAAATGACGACCTTAGGTCGATGAACTAACCTGTACACATGCCACCAGGGAACTGCTATCTAACGCTAGGTATAATACCAACTAGCATGTTCCCGGCGAGTCCTGTCCGGTGCACTCATAACCCAATGAGCACCTGTATACATCTTAGGTGATCCAACTGACACCAATATCTTGTGAGACCGACCACCTCCCCTCGTCGGGGTCTCGACTGTATACACTAGTCTACTCTGGAGAATCGATGCCCTGTATCGAAACTCCTACGACTAGGGACCACTTTTAAGGATATGCTTATGGACTACCCAACTCTCACGTATATGATCATCATACTGCTGGTAGTCAAGCAAGAATCCTAAGGGCTCTATCAATGTGTAATAGTGATCATGTCACCTAAAGCTGTACACGATGATAAAGGCAAACCAGATAGCATACTATCATCTCGAGTAAGACTGTCTTACCGGTATAGGTCCTCCTCAATCATTGCAATCACGTGCCTGCGATCCAATAATTGACTTTGAGGGCACTACATCCAACACTTAGACCAACTGGTTTGGGAGTCACTGCTAAGCCTTAGCTGTTGCAAGACGAGGAAATTGCTAATTACGCTTATAAGTGAGCACATTTAGTAATTGGTCGGTTAGTACCTCAAGAAGTATTAACGGTCGCATGAAAAATGTGTGAGCAATTCCATCTAAAATATTCACCGACTAAAAAGTACTGAGGTAGATGGACAAGAGTGTGATAGCTTGAATTGAATTCTCCGAGTGTAGGGATGTCTTTTACACACACGTAGGGGTTATATGATTGGTGTTTGGAAGAAAGGTAGGGATGAAGAATAAAGGCGATGTTTTATTGAGAGATGATGTGATTTCTAACATCTTTTCATGACTATTAAGATAGGGCTCATGACAACTGAAAAGCTAGTGTAGTTGAAAACTTTGATTTTCAAGTTCTTTCTTTTATAGTTCTTATCTTTATATGTAACTTTCACAGCCTTTCTTTTATTATGAGATTGTGTGGGTGCAATCCACTGAAAACCCTCTGGAGACAACACCCCTCCTACTAGGGACACCTAGAGGTTTAAAGGCATGTTATACGTGCTCAGTGCAATCGTGTTTCCTACGAAAGTGTGCTAATTAGTTTTTCTCATTCTTTCTATTTTTTCCTTCTCCTGAATAAAAGAAGTTTGCTCGGGACGATCAAAATCAAGTTTGGGGGAATTTGTTCAGTGGAAATTATTGCAATTTTTAACATAACAATTTCCTCACTTTTCTAATCATCTAAGAATGTTTGATATAAATATAACACATATTACAAGTTCGTCTGGAAAATATCAATTATCATGTGTTATACATTATAATCAACACTTTTGAAGGAAATTGTATGTTTATTATTTCACGAATAATATTGTATATCTCTAACATTCTTCATTGAGATCTTGTGCAGAAATTTGCCCAGATCAGATATCGGAATCAGAAATTCGCCGATAAAATACAGGAAATCAAAGAGTTAAATTCTGGCAGAGATTCGGTAGAGATAAGAAGATTCCGGATATTACATATAAACCCAGAGACCAACATTAGAAGACTCAAGAATTTTGAAGCAACAAACTTACCAATCGACCGCGGAACCGCGGCCGAGTCAGGCCGAGTCGACGTGGATCCACGGCAAAGTTGGGGGCTTCAAAGTCGGGAACTCTTTGGAAAATTCATTGCAACGTCCTAGCTTCTTGGAAACGCTTCGTTGTAACAATCTTGTTCTGGAAACTTCTCTACAACAACCTAGCTTGTTGATCAAGCTTCATAACTACCTAACTTATTCTAGAAGCCTCTCTATAACAATCTAGCTTATGAGGGATGCTTGATTAAGGGCTATAAAAAGGACCCAAGCCTTGAGGTGAGAGGTTGGACACTTTTGATCCAAAAACAAAATCAAGATCCAATTCCAAATCAAGAATCATGAGAAATCCATCGAGCGAGATCATTCAAGATCCTTTACACAAAGCCGATCGTCATCAACGAGCACGTGATCCTTGATAGATCCAAGCCTCACGGTGATTGAACAAAGAAAAGATCGACGAAGAAATTACCTCTTCAAGGGAGTGATCGAGAGAAAATTTTCTTGTAATCTCGGATTAAACAAGTTGTAATTTGAAGTTGAATAATAAAGATGATCATTATTTTTAATCTTGGTTTCTTTAAATTTTCACATTATGAAATCTCTATTTGTTGATTCTTCTATTGTCATAATGTGTGAGTAAATCTCCGCTTGTTAAGGATTTGAAGAAGTTTGGTAGATCTAATGGTGAGAGAATTCTATATTCATCTTAATTATTATGGAGATTATAAACTTTAGCAAAAAGAATCATTAATGTCCAAATTGTGAGTGAGATCAATTTATTGAGAATTTCATCACAATTTGGGGATTAGATTGATGAACCTTCTTGTTAAAGGCTAGATATGATTGACAATTAATGAAAGGACAAGGTGCAATGAAGGAGAAACCCTAGTTTCTTCAAAATATCCTTAATTCTCATTAATAGGTATCGATCTAGTAGTAATTCTACCAATAGATAAGACGAATCATCTTGAATCATCATCCATAGCTACTAATTCCGTTTGATTCCTACAAGCCTTCTTCAATTTTCTTGATAACTAAATCTTAAGCATTTTCTTGAATTATTTTTCTTGAAAACTATTTCTTAAACTTCTTGAAATGATTACTTCAACCAAATCTTAAAACAAATTGCTGATTTTCTTTACTAATTCTTTTGACTCAACTAAAGCAAGAATTTACAAGTTCCATAAATCCCAGAGGACGACCCGTACTCACTAACGCTCGCTACACGCGACACCGTTATTGATTGCGGTTATCATTATGACTAAAACATTACATCACTTCTTTACTACTACATCTTTTCTTTAAAATCAAAGAAGCGAAAATTAGGCCAAATCTGGGATCTTGCTCCAATTCGACATTATGACCATTCGGAAAAGCGTTCCCTTCTTCCCCAGAGCCATTTATGATGTGGCAGTTGTGGAATCTCTCCCGTTTATTTGACCGAACGTATCCAAGCCCAATCGTCTCCATCTTCCCGTTGGGCCTCTTTCGCTGAGTCCCGGCAATATCTCAAATCTTGTTGTAGAACTGGGCTTATCAAGCGGTTTGTTTGAAGGATACGCCTTGGTATCTTAATAGCCTTTTCAATCCCTCTGTGTAATATTTGGACAATCGAATTGGTTGAAGTCTTTCAGGTGCAAAATCGGCACCATGCCAAACTTCTTTTTCCACTCTGGTCTCCGTAAATTGATAGAAGAGGATTGCCTTTTCACCCTCTGCCTAGGAGTGACGTAGAAAGTCTGCAGCTCTTGTACGCTGTATGTATCAAACGCATCAAGTTCTCTATAATGTCGTGGCGGAATCATGGTGATTTGTAAATTCTGATCAGCTCCAGTAATGGTTTGTGCTGACGGGCGAGTGGAGAATATGGCGTTAGCCTCGTCCTTAGAGTCACTGCCAAAGACAAAAATAGGAGAAAATGGTCCAAGACTGTCGCCTTGGTGATGCCCCGAGTAAACTATTTCCTCATCTTCTTCGGTATCGCTCCCAAAGATTGGGATAGTGGCGACGGCTTTTTGTTTATTCTCCGGCTTATGACATCTTTCCGTGTCTTTGAAGTCTGGTAAGAAGTACTTTGCGTCTTCATATTTTCAGACTTTGTTTACGGAAAATGGATTTAGCTCCCCCGTAACAGTGTACTCGAGGCCGTCTTTGAAATACTTCATACACTGGTGTTGTGTAGAAGGGATGACATTGTACTCGTGTAACCAAGGCCTGCCGGGCAGAGCGTTGTAGCAAGTCTTGGTGTCAATGACATGAAATTTGATGTCAGTGACGAGCAGCCTGAAGCGTAACGTCAGTATTAAGACCCGAGCATCCGTGATGACTGTGAATCGAAACTGAAGATGGTAATTTTATCTCGGGCTAGGTGTTGAACGTTCATGCAAATCTCCTTCAGCACCTTCACATTGAGGAGGTTGACAGAAGACCCATTGTCGACAAGAATTTTTCCTATCTTGATGTCGTGGCAGTACCCAGTGACGTATAACGGGTGGTTATGGTCGCACGTTCCAAGGAGGAGATCTTCATCGCTGAATGTGATGTCAGCTGTGTGAACCTATGCTAACTCGTCCTTCATCCTTTCTTCTGCAAGGAAAGCTTAAAACTGATCGGGCTCTTGTAACACCTTGATCAGAGAATCTCGTTCTTCTTTGGACAGGAGAAGAGCATCCAGTATGCTCAGTTGTGAAGGTATCTTTCTCAGATGTGTTAGGACATTGTAATCCGCCTTATTTTTCCTAGGTGGGTCCTTGGCTGCGAGCTCTTTAACGACTCCATCATCAAGGGTGATTTCCCCAGGGACTTTTTCTTTCCCCTTGTCTCTTTTACTCAAACCTTTATTTGTAGGTCTGTAGTTCTTCTCAGGCAGTGTGCGATTACGTATCTGAATGTTCTCGCAGTTCTTCTCCTCCTCTTCTTTGTGGAGTTCTTGAAGAGAGGGCCGAGGGTCATTTCTTCCTCAGAATTGCTCCCGAAGGTAAGGACTTGGAGTTTTTTGCTTTCCCGACTAGTATCAACCATATGACAGCTGCCAGTCGTTTTCTCACGTGCACTTGTCGAACTTCTTTGCTGTCGACGAGCTTCGCGTTTCATCCTCTTGAAGTGCTATTGATGGGCAATGTATCCTTTCCACCACTTCTTGAAGGCACTGCATTTCTCGATAAGGTTGGTAACCCTCCGATGATATAGGCAGTAGTTTGGATGTATATCCGCTCCGTTGAGGCATATGACCCCGGGTGTGTTTTCCACGAGAGAGGGCAGCTTCATTCCTATTGACAGGGCTTTGGCGAACTGCTTCTCTGCTTTGATCCTGCTCTTGTTTGTGGCAGGCGTGCTTTGGCTTGGTTGGAGTACCTTACGACTCATCCTTACCGCAGCTTCTTCATCCTGACACCGACACTTAGCCTTTTCGTATATGGCTACTCTCGGTCAGCTTTGCTTTTTCGAAAGGCTTCATTTAACAGCCTATCGATCAGGTCTTCTGACAGTTCCGGGGATTTTGACGCCGATCCTGCCTCTAGCTTCTCTGCGTTTTCTTTCTGACGACGAGGGAGCTTCTTCGCCATTTGACAACGAATGGGAGACAATGTGGCAACTTGCTACACAGTCTTCGGTTTTTTATGAGTCATTTTCCTCATCATTGTTACTCTCTTCATTCTCAAGAATATGCTTGAGGAACTCTTCGAGGGTGACTGGTGTCCATGCCTTCTGGTTGTATTCCTCCAGCGTGTCAATGTACCTTTGTAAGTCTGTGCGTTTGTCGTCATACTCAGCAGGTTGCACAGGCTTCTTGGCCTTCTTCTTTTTCTTCAAAGACTTTGAAGGTTCGACATGGGGATTTTGCCCTTTGTCGACAGTTTTCGGTATGGGACACGGTTTCAGCATCCCTTCGATGATTTCCAGTTCAAGCGGGCTCTTCCACCTGATTACCGGACATGCCTGGAGATCTTTCAGCATTATTTTAGTTTTAGCTGAAAGGACAACTTCCTATGGAGCTTCTTCCATGAGCGAGCATGATTCCCCCGGCGTATCCACTTTTTTAGGAGCATGCTTCTGTGGCAAGTTCACCTTCCGGTTCTCAGAAAGTGTGAATTTTCCCCGTTGATACAGGTCCTCGACCCAATTTTTAAAGACGTAGCAAGCTTCAATTGGGTGGCTAACCATTCTGTGATAAGAGCAGTGGTTGGGGTTGTTGACATCGCCGAGTTGCGGTGAACTTCGTGGCTCCAGCAATGTGATAAGTTTGTTGCGCACTGCTAGCTCGAACAGTCTCCTCGTCTTGTCACGAGGAAACGAGTAGGCGCGTCCTAGCCTTTCTTCCAGGAATAGGCACGGACGCATGTTGTTTTGGTGAGCAACTGGTTTAGGGTCACTTAGTTACTGTTGAGTGTTGGTAATGAAGGCGGCTTTCCCTTTACCCTTGGCATTTTGAGGGTCCATTTTTGAGGAGGAAGGCCCGTTGCCCATCTGGTCCATTTAAGCCAGTTTGTCGATCAGAGCCTGGAAGGTGGTCGGCTTGAAGAACGTCATGAACTGGGACACCGTCGTTTGAGGATCTAGTGTCCTGATGAACATACCCACGGCAGGGGATTCTTCAATGCGTTGTTCGCACTTCGACCATAGGTTCCGCCACCGGATCGCATATTGGACCCAGGTTTCTCCTGACCTCACCCTAGCATTGATTAATGTCGTGATCAGGGTGCGCTCGCTTGCGCTGGCGAACCGCTGTGTGAACAGCAGTTCCATCTCGGTGAATGTTTTGACAGAATTATTTGGGAGCTCCAAATACTATTCGAATGCCATCTCCGACAGGCTACCGACAAACTGGCGAAGCAGCAGTTTGTCGTCGCCTCCAGTGTTGCCGCATAGAGCTCTGAACTGAGCGACATGCTGATGCGGATTGCATGTCCCTTTGTATACATGAAACTTGGGGAACGTATATCCCGACGGGTACTTGATTTGGTCATACCATCCCGGATACGGTCGCCCAGTTTTGACAGTTTGGCCAGCCGCTTCACTAGCTTGATGATCTCGTATTTGTTGAGCTATATAGTCATCGAGAGCGGCCTTGGAGATTGTTTCCTCCTTAGCTGTTGATAGAGCCGGAAGATGGTTTGATGTTTCCCCTCTGTCATCCTCGATGATTATCGGTGGATCTTCAGCTGGAGGTTCTGGCTGGATCATCATTCCAACTATATCTTGGAACAAAAGCGCCATCTGCTTTATATTAGCAGCTTGATCCGCGGCCTCCTTGTCTTTTATTTCTTGCACCCTTCGCAGGAACTCTATATCGGTATCCTGCTCCTGGTTCTGTCCGGTGAGTGCTGACATTTTGATCAACATTTTCTGGAGCTTTTGTTTTTGCTCCTGAGCTTTTGTCAACGACCGAGTTTGCGGCCGATGACCCACGGAAGCACGACTTTCCTCTTTCCCGGAAGCCATGTAGACCGTGTGCACTATCATGCCCCCAGACTTGGGGCGTTTGGGTCCGTCGTCTTTGGAATTTGCTACGGGCAGTGGGAATTTCTCCGGCCTTCTCCTTTTGTGAGAGGTCAAAGTTGAAGGAGTCGTTGTATCAGTCACCTATGTTGAAGACGTGCCTCTCTATATGATGGAGGGATGGTCCTCCTCTTGCCGAGCCTTCATTTTCTTCAGTCGGCGAGAGTAGTCTTTGTTGATCACAGAATCTTGGGCTTTCCGCCAGACCCTGTGGATTTGGGAAGACATCCTCTGAGGGGGCTACTCCGGCTTTTCTTGCATCATGTTTTCAGCAGGCAAGGGAGATTTCCTCAGTACCGCGGTTGGAGAGTTCTTTCACACCCTCCTAAGTAGATCAAAGTTGTTCTCGGTTGGAACAGCAGCGTCAACTTCCACCATTGGAGCTGGTGGAGTAAGTCCAGAGGGGGTTGTTCATATCAGAATTTTGCATTATTATATCGCCCATTCTTAATCACATTACATATAAATAGGTGCTTTTGATCTATGTCTGCTAAATAGTTGCAGGTTATAGGTTCTCAGATCATTACAATGAAAAGACGCTACAAATGTGAGACTACGACCTACAATAGATGAATTCGTATGATGTCGCCTACCAGTTCAAGGAACAAATGAAAATCAGTAGACAAGTTCAATGCACAGAGCACAAGGGCAGCACAAGATTCAAGACTTCAACGCGAAGCTCACGGCAAAAGTCCATATCATTTCGCACTGTTGGAAATCTGGAAAAAAAATAGAAAAGATTCTGAGGAACCAAGTGAAGAAAACAGAAGGAAAAAGCAACATGAAGTAACCCTGAAGAACTGAGCCAGAGATCCTACCAATTGGCCGCGTAACCGCGGCCAAACAGGCCTTTCTGTCGCGGTTCCACGGCCTTATAGTGCACGTGTCGGTGCAGGTGTCGGTGGGTGTCGGTGCTTTGACCCGGCATTCTTAGGGTAGTTTGGTAAATTCATGTATGGATTAGATTGTAACCTAGGGTTTTTTCCTATCTATAAATAGGAAAGTCGAAAGACAAATGAAGGCATGCCTCTTTTTAATTCTTAGATTTAAATTTTTATTCAAGTTGAAATGCATTGCTAAGAGGTCATCAATAAAAGTGAGTTTTATTTTTATCTTGCATTTTTTTATCTGCAATTTATTATCTGCTATTTTTATTTTGTTCTTTTACTATCTGCAATTTAGGTCATTAAACAAAAAATATAAAAATGAATTTTATTGTCACTTTCCTAATGAGTGAGTAATTCCTCACTTGTTAGGGTTAAGATAGGGAAGGTTTGAGAGAAGGAAATCTCTCTCACTCCTTTCTTTGCCCATATTATTTTATTTAAAAGGACTCTATTTAATTCAACCACACACCGCTCACTACGGCATCCTATCCTACATGATAGCGGTGATTCCCTAGTTAGACCGATTGTGGTTGAATTAACTAGAGCTTAGGGCTAAGAGTTAAGAACAGACGGCCAAGGACCAAAAGGAAGAAACTAAGTTTCTTCCTAGTCATGCTAATCTCCATTGTTGACTATTACCCTAACACCTATATTCTTAACTAGGGCAATGATAGAAGTGAGAAGAGTCCTTATTTGAACTAACCTAATCCTAACCCTAGCAAGCCTTTTAAATTGATTTATTCTCATTTTTAGTTCTTAAAACAAAACCTACCAAAGATAGGACTTAACTCGTTAGAACTTAAAGAAAAGGACACCTTTTCCCTGTGGATCGACTCGTACTCAACCGGCTAGCTACCAAGCGACACCGTCTTGATTACGGTATTCTTAAATTTAAACACAGAAAAACTCTACCAATCAATGGTGTTTCCCCCAGCTCTTCTCACTCGGAACCAGTGGCGACGTCGAGCGTGTCTTGCAGAAGGGACCACCTCAGTTATGGAAGCGGCTCCGTCATGCCCCCGGCTTTGATAAGGGGCTGCTGCTGGTGCCAACCTAGCGAAGACTGTCGTCCGTTGAGAGGGAACGACCAATCTTTCGAAGGTCAACTTTCTGATAGAGGAAGCACTTTTGACGACTTCACCTGCCGGAGGAGTTGGGAGGACTATCCATTTTGGGATAGCTCCTTCAGGTATGCGGGCCCACTTGAGCTTCGGCTCAGCATATTGAAGACTGAGTTGGCAGACTTGGATGACCCGTTGAGAGGGGCCGTGGTGGTTGCAAGTCGATCGAAAATCGGCTTCTTGGGAGCTTCCTGTAGTGGCACTGGGGTGCTTAAGCTTTCTGGCGGGAGCATGGTCCCAAAGAACAATCCAGTGGTGGCTTGAGTCACCCGCCCGACCGGCATTGAAAAGATGGAGGCCGCATTGGGCCCGTACGTCACTCCTCCAGTTGGGGTGGAGCGGGAGTTGCTGTTGCAGATTGTGCATCTTGAAGCCATTGATCTTTTTTCTTCTTCTTCCTGCATAGGAGAAAGATACCAAATCTTAGTACCTCAAACCCAAGGGCAACCATAGCAAACCGCGATTTTGTTCGCGAAACATGACACACAAAGTGTGGAGTGGAAAGAGGAAAAGGTCCTACCGGACGTGCCAGAATCTGTTTACCGCCGAAAACAGATACGAACCGGGATGGTATCGTCTTGCCTAAATTTGGGGGCAAATTCTATTTGGATTTATCCGTCCACCTCTCCGAAGATGCCAAGTTGATTTATGTCGCCATATATCAGAGGTTTGGACGGATGCAGCCGTTGTAGCAGACTTCTTCAGATTCCCCCTCGTTTGCAAGGGGGTTTTGATTATGGAGACGCTCTTCCCTGCAGACGTAAGCCCCTGCAGTTAATTACATTATCGCGACAAGATAACCATTTTCTCCTACTCCGGAAGTTCACTTCGTGTCGTGTGGTTTGTTTTATTTTGGGTTGCCCGTGGATTGTATACGGAGACTAATTTATGTCGTCGCCCGTAGGGCGTGGATTTGTCCAAATCTGTATATTTTTAGATTTGGGTTTAGCTTATTTAAGAACCGTTAATCTGGTTTGAGATTAAGATCGACTTAAATATAAGTGAGCATTTGGGGCTCGATTTGTTTTTGTTAAGGATACATTAACCTATTTTGAGGCGAAGATCTACTTAACGATTTTTAGGATCATTTTTATTTCAGATCCAACAAAAGAGCAGTGGGGCTCTATTGTTTTAGTTTAAGGACATTTCAGTCCACTATCGCCATTTTGGAGGAGAATATTAGTTTAGGGACATTTCAGTCCGTAATCGCCATTTTGGAGGCTAATATTAGTTTAGGGACATTTCGGTCCATTATCGCCATTTTGAAGGCGAATGTTAGTTTAGGGACATTTCGGTCCTTTGTTCATCTTGCGTGCACGTGAATTTGTTACGTGACGGAGTGAACAATGGTGATATGGAATGCACCTAGTATGGGGTGCGGTCTGATTTGAGATGTGCACGTCGGTTTGGACGGTTTGGGAATGCACTGAAGAATTGTCGGTTGTAGGGACCCGCCACCTCTCTTAAGACGTTGAAAAATTACAACGACGTATATCATAGGTGTGGAGAGATGTGCCCTTAAACCAAATTCCGTATTTGAGGAAAAAGGGGGGCTGCTATGGACCTAAGTGTCATTAGTCATTTTTGAGACTAATATTATCTTAGGAGATATAGGATGAATATCATTTTGGATATCATCAGTTGAAAGATTATTAGTCATATTTGGGACTAAGATCAGTTTGGGGAATCATGAGCACAGGGGACTCGGTTGATTGGAAATCGAAGAGGTTTTGTCCTTGGGAAAACATAGCCAATTTGGGCTAAGTCTGGGTCTCCATAGTTACCCAACAGTGCTAAGCACTGATATATGCAGCACTCACGTGTATCCCACGTGAGACGCTGAATCAATGTTAAACACTGAACTCTGGAAACGCTCACGTGTGAACACGTGAGGCACTCCAAATATGGGCACTGCTCTTTGGGTTTTATTCCCCCTTTTTTATATAAGTGCTGAGCACTTGGCTCTTGTGGCGCTCACGTGTGAAACACGTGAGGCGCCCCAAATATGGACACTGCCTTTTAGGTTTTATTCCCCCTTTTTATATGAGTGCTAAGTACTTGGTTAGGGCTCTCGTGGAAAACACATGACTGCCTTACGAAGTGCCTCTTGTTTTTCTTTTAAGCACTCGCATGGGAAACATGTGAGGCAGTCTAGGCCATTCTTGTTGTTCATTAGAGGCACTCACATGGAAAACACGTGAGGTCTCATTATACTGTTAAACACTAATGAATCCCCAGGCTTTCATTCTTTTTTCTTAGAGATCTTGATCTCTTATTAATGACATTTCTAGTCATTAGGATTTGGGTTTGGAAGGTCTTGTATTATTATCACCGTCTGGACCAAGGAATCTCGTTTTTGCAAGAATCAAATTGTTTATATAGGGTTAAACCCTGGTTTTCATAGGAATTAAATTTCCATATGTTTTTGTAAGAATTAAATTCTTTGAACTCAGTTCTTTCCCCTAGGTTTTAAATCTGCAGGACAGAATCTTCCCGATGAGAATTAAATTCTCAACTTATGGAGAGATCTGCTTCTGCGAATCTCAAACAAAGGAAGAATTGGGTTCTTATATGAAGGATTAAACCTTTAAAGATGCAAAGAAGAGAGAAAACAATCTCTGTGTTTTTTCTTTTTACCTAGTGTGTTATGACGAAATAAGTCTTCACCGAGAATTAAATTCTCTTTTTTCTGTCTCTCTTTATGTCTCGTCCCTTTTTCTCTTCTCTCCCTTTTTGTTTTTCTCCTTGCTGCTATTTATAGGAGAGGGGAAAAGAACAATTTCGTTCAGCAAATCATTGATTGAGAGATCAAAATGATCTTTAGATCAATCGGTGAATTTTATTCACTATTGGATTTTAATCCAAAGACTTCCTGTCAAACAAAAAGGTTTTCTTGTTTGTTTAACAAGATTAGGAAATATTTTTCCTAAGATAGAATTTTATTCTATTAGATGGTCGGTTGGTGGTTTTATAATCACCGCTGGATCCTTGATCCAAGGGTCCTCTATTTAACAGAGAAGATCTTTCTAATTTTAAGAAAGATCAAGAAAATATTTCCACATGAAATTTAATTCTATCGGATAGTTCATCAAAGATTCTCTGTTAGAGAAGGCTCTTTCCATATTAGAAAGATTCAAGGAAACATTTACTCTCATAGAATTTAATTCTATTGCATAGAATTTAATTCTATCAGCTGCGAAGATTTTAAAAGAACTCACGTGTGGCAGTGATCCCTAATGGGGTTGAGCTTGTTTACTTTTAGCGCTCATATGCTTTTGCATATGAGCGCTCATGTGTCTAACACGTGAAGCCTGTCACGCCCTCTTCCCGGTGTACGGGTAAGAAGACGCGACGAGGCCCGCTACGCATTTACTCAGAAGCAAACATGCTAAGCCTAAATAAGCAATATAATAAAGTACACAAGAAAATGATAAAAGATGTAAATGAATAGCAACTTTTATTGATTAAATATTCTTTACAATACAACCGGAAAGTAAAATACAATACTGGAAAGCGATGCCTAAACAATGGCATGAACTGAAAAAGAAGTAAATACAAGTAAAGCCTAAAGGTTATGCTGCTCAGTGGTCTGCTCCAAGTGCTCCTGGCTGGTCTAGAAATCCTCAGAGTTAGGTCCTCCTGACAATATTCCAAAGAAAGAAAAGAGAAGGAATGTCGTCAGCGAACAATCGTTCGGTAAGTCCCAAAAAGAGATAGAAATAGAGTAGACAGATAAGAGAGTAACTAGCAATGTTTGATTACAATGTTAAAGAAATTGTTTATAGCTTGGTGCAGAATATGCCAGTGTATACGAGAGGAGTCCAACTTACACCGTGGGCTTTGGTAACCCATAGTATAAGGCTCCATCGATAAAACCATGGAACAATGGCAATGGATGTGTATATATGTCTTTTAATGATCATCCCGTGCCACCTTTAACACATTATGTGCCAGTCTACCCCTTTAAACCCCCGTAAAGTCTTTTGTATTGATTGTATTGTTTTGTTTTATAAATGGATGACTTGCTGAAACCATGATATCATGTAAACAGAATGGATATAAATGGATAGTCATGTAATCAGAGTATATCCATGGTTCGGTTCAGTCGAGTCATATTGATATAGATTGAATTCTGGCATAAATGGATTCATATTGAAATGGAGTTATCTTGAATCATATTCAAGGATAGATTGATTGATTTTAGATTAACCTGAGACTCTGTCTGAGTCAGATGCTTTAAAACGAATTGAAGTGCTGAATTAGTTTTGATGTTATCGGTAACTGCTGCACATGGACGATAGGATTTGTGTCTTTTTCCAAGACAATTACCGTATTGATAACACCGTTTATAGGCTGTCTACCTTAGATAGGCAATCACCCATATTCTCCGGCTCCCTGAGGCTCAAGAGAACTGGTCTCGCTTAAACCTATGTTTACTAGGGTCCTTATTGTAAATTAATATAACTTGAAAGGGTTTTATGAAAAATAGTTTTGATATATTTTCAAATACACCTCAAGTATTTAATTATCGTCTTTAGGGTTTTCATAGTTGTATTTTTTTATAAAATGAAGTTTTTTAGTGAATAGAACCTAGATTTTATTGTATATGGTATTATAGTGTAATATTGGAATTGTATTGATTTGTATCGGTAGTTTCATTAAATTCGTGATTCCCTTGATTTAAAAAACATGGAATATATATATAATATATTTAAAGTAGGTATTTTGATAATATATATATATATATATATTTAATAAAAATAAATTTTTATTTATTAAGTAGAAATCTCATTTTTCTTAAAAATTGCATTAAAAATTCTATCGAGATCGGATGCTCCGTAAGGAGGTCTGCATATCTCTCTACTAGGCCCGAGGATGTGCGATAACCCGCACCATCCCGATCGGGGTTCCCTAAAATGGGTTGTAGAGCTGCATTTGCAAGGAATTAAATAATACACTTTTAAAGAAAACGGTTTTTGAATGTTTATGGTATTTAAATGTAACTCGTATTTTCCCACAAACTAATGTTCAAAAAGTCATCGTGCTATGTAAAAAATGTGTGTTGTGATGAGGTAGGTCATTACCTCATGAGTTTTCTAAAGGTAATATGATCAAAACGAATAAGCAATGTCGTATGTAAATATGATGGTATTTTACCGTAAAAATGAACTAGAAGTTGTAATACATACTATTTTGAATTGAAACTTGTTGTGAATATTGTTTTATGTTTTTTAAACAATATAAGAAGATATGGTAATTTATTGTTTAAGAAAAATTTGAGTTTTTAATGAAAAGAGAATCGGAAGTCGGAATAACTCCGCATCCGACGAGTTTTAAAAATTGGAAGTTTTAGACTTGAGATTGAGAAGGGAAGAGGGGACTTACAGGTTGGAATTATAGATAAGAGGTAGGGAGAGATTTTGGGATCGTCGGGGAGTCGTTTCGTCACCGGATTCTTCCCGAAACGTCGCCGGAACTTCGACCTTTGCTAACTCCACTTGTACAACTTTGGACTTGGAATTTTAGAGAGTTTTTATGATAATTTTCAGAATGGAGATGACTATGGTGTAGGGGATATTTATAGGATAGAATTAGGGTTTAGGGTAATGAAGAATGGAATTAAAATGTGCTTTAAAATGGATTTAATAGAGGAATTATCACTTTCTGGATAACTACAGAGAATTCAAACAACATGGGGGTAGTAGGGGGAGGCCAAGGGGTTAGGGGTGAAAATTTGGGAGCATTTGCCATGGGGGGGCTGGCGGCGCTGGCCCCAAGCAATATCTCGCCGGTCGTTTAGGGGGCGGGGGCTCTGGATTGAAGATACGTGTCCTAGTTGTTAGTGTATATGCCCTAGAGGCCATTACTGTATCATACTAGCTTGTATATTACTTAATGGAAGCTTGGGATATTCACAGTTGTATATACAATCTTGCTCGAAATGGTAGTATGCTACTTGGTTTGTCTCTACTTTAATATGTGCATGTGTTTCTTTTAGCATATTGCTGGTATACATATTAGTAGAGCCCTTAGGATCTTTGCTTGATTACCAGCGTTGTGATGGCGCTCGCACTCGTGGGAGCTGGGTAATCTATAAGCACATCCTTATACAGGTCCCTGGTCGTTGGACTATCGAGACAGGGCATCGATACTCCGGAGTAGACTAGCGTATGCGCTTCTCATCCCAGTGTGGGAGACGGTCTGTCCCACAGCCGTTAGTACGTCGTACTTGGGATAGTATGCGGGTGCTCGTTAGGTTACGAGTACACTGGACAGGACTCGTCGGGAACTGTTGGTTGGTAATATACCTATCGTCAGTTATCAGTTCCCAGGTGACATGAGTACAGCTTAGTCCGCTGACTTGACACTGTCACTTCGCCTCGAGTGTGTTCCCACTGCACTTTGATTACTACCCTACCACGGCTCAAAGGAGCTGTGCAAACAGGTAGTTTTTGGGTGCAGTCCCGAAGCACTTGGAGGCAGTGACGGTTAGACAGGATTCGTCTCTCCCGGTATTGGGGGTTGACATCGCGCTGTGTCTAGGAGAGCCATTACACGAGTAGTCCCTGGCCAGGGCAAGCGAGATATACTGGTAGGTTTCCAGTGTTATCTCAGGGTGTTCTGGGCTACACTCCGACACGACTTGTACCGCTATTAGGGGACTGACGTTCACCGCCCCCCTAGGCCCGCCATGCGATGTATCAGACGAACAGACCGGACTGTACGGAGACTGTCACATACAGGCTCAGTAGGAGTGCAGATGGGGTTCACCTCGTCAGTCTTCTTATCGACATCTACCTGGGGACCGTTACGTACAGCTAGTGCCGCTTGCGGTCTGTGGTTAAACCCACTGCCAGCGTAGTGTCGAGTCTTTAGAGTCCCACACAGAGAGCTATTCGCCTTTAGGCAAAACGAGTAGAGGTCGCATGGTTTTGCGACAGGGTTCGTTCGCATCCGCGCACTTGTGCACGTTTGCTGTCCGGACAGTTTATACTAGTGGGCTTTGGTTTAAGCCGGATCCTAGTATATGATTTGAGATTGGTTTTTCTCAGGGTATTCGTGTTCCTCGGATCACGAATGCGGGTGCGTATGCACAGTTGCTTGAGATTGGGGGAGAGGACCTTGTTTAGGGTTAATGGCTTTTGTCATTTTATTAACCCTATTGATTTTGTGTGGATTATTGTTAATTGATAATTAGCTTAATTATTGTGCATGGTTGTTGTTGACAATTTGACTTCATTGACTTGTTGACCATGTTGACAACTTGACCATAATCATTTCATTTGGAAGATGCTCTTTGATCTTTGCAAAAATGAAATGATAATGGTCAATTCATGATTTATCATGACAATTTTCAAGCTAATTATCTAATTAAAATTATCCTCACATATTAGTGAGAATGGCTCACTATTTTCTCACTCTCTCATTTCATTTCTCTCTCTTGCTCATCCTCTCCCTCAAGCTCTCTCCCTCTCATGTGTTGAGAAACAAAAAGCTTGAGAAAAACCCTTTCTTGATCTTCTCTTCTCACTTCTAGGGTTCAAGTCTTAGCATTTCTTGCACTCTAGTTACTCCTAGCTTGGAGTTGAAGCTAAAGGTGGTGGCTTTCAAGTGGATCTTTCTTTGACGGGAGAAGACAAGCAAGGTGAACTCTTTCTACCATACCTAGGAGCAAGGAGAGAAGGACTAAAGACCAAAGGTATAACCTTTCTTCACTTAGCTACTTTGTAGTTAGGGTTAGCTAGTTTATGTTTAGCAAAGATCCTCACAAGCATAGTCCATGTTGCCTAAGTCATTAAAAATCCGATTTTTATTATGTTTTCCGCCTCCCCGTAAGCACCGAGGTGGGCAACACGGACTTACAGTGGTATCAGAGCCTAACTAAACCTAAACTAGTTAAGTAGTTAAGTGTAACGAAGTTCGGAACCGGAAAAATCACAAAACCAAACTTTTACAAAATCCAAGTTTCTGTTAAAATTATTTCTGCTCAAAATGAAAAACTGTATACATGTAAAATCGTCTCAGGGTTTTGTGAATACACCCAAGAAAAACTATACTCTAATTCCCTCAAGTCGCCGCCCTTCCGCCGCATGAAGTAGGTATATGCGGCGGAACCGCCGCGGATTGTCGTGATCGGCGCATCGTTTTTCGTGCAGAGTGTGTTGTTGTTGGTTTTGGGATTTTTAGGATATATTATATGTACCCAGATTTTACAGAAAAGAAATTTCCTTTTGGGGTCCTATAATTCCGTATTTTTCCGAACTTCACTGCACTTTAACTATATCGGTTATATCTGTAATGCTTGCATGTATTGAACGTCGGCTAATCGCTATAAGACGATTAGTCGGGGTTATACATGATCTGTGATTGTTATTGGTTTGTGGATATGAATGGATTGGATTGTCGCGGGTGAATAGCCGGGTTGGATGTGAGATGAGCGTTTTTTTTTTCTTTCATTCATTTGTAACATGTAAATTGATGTAATAATATTCTTTGTATGGCCGCACAACCGGGTCGGGGTTGTAGCCGTCATTGTATAATTCTTTTTACTGTTTTTGCTCCTAGGATAGACCCATGGAGGGGGTGCACGAACTACCGGGTATCTCGAAGTGCCGAGTGGCCTACTCACGGTGGTGAGGGAGGTTGCTTCGCTTCGGGTGCTTGGCGGGTAGTTTGCCGCACCCGTAGGGGTCTTGGGTGGGGTATTGGCTATTCACCGCGACCGTGTAATCCGCTTTGCGTTGCAGGCTCGAACGCATTGCGGATTCCTAGTATATCCAATGTATTCATCTGTGATCTGTAATGTCTATCATTGCTATATATTTATATATAATAACTATTTAGGCGTTGCTTATGTTTTACAGCCGCGCTAGCCCAGCCCCCGCTCTGTCGTTAGTTAAGTAACCTAACGGGTGATGACGGGGCCCCGTGGCGAATGCGAATGGCATAAGCGTACGTCATATTTTGGTTGTTTTCTGCAATGGTAGGATTAAATGATGGGACGCATTAAAAGAACTAATGCAAGAAATAAACCAAGTAAAAGTCGATTGGAACACTTTGAAAACCACTCGGTTCTTTTCAAAACTAAAACTTTTAAACGCGGAGCTTGAACCACTCCTTTTAAAAGCTATCTCGTTCCATCGATTATATCAAGTTCACTACGTTCACGGTTTCGCCAAAACCATCCGTAGCCCTCCGTCATTCCACATGAATGGTCAAAAGTATTCAAGCTATGTATTTTGGCCAAAGTCAAGGCATAGTGATTGGTAGCGTTTGGGTATTCATGTGCAGCATAGATAGATGCGTTGGTTTGGGACAGTCGTGCTGCCATTTTGGCCAAAGCCAAGGGTAGGTACGGGTGGGTCCAAATTAACCAGGAGAATGACGGGTAGAACTTGACATGTGACTTATGATATTTTGGCCAAAGTCAAGGTCATAAGAACATGGGGCAAAAATCCACATCGGGAGTTTCATAAGTACTGAAACTTGCTAGCGTTGCATACCATTTGGAGTGTGATGATTCTGGTAGGATTCCTTCGGTTTTATCACGCGATGATATTTGGATCCCGATCCTACTGTGAGTATATGCTACTCCTCGGGAAAACTCTCACTTAACGATCAATGCTATAAACCTAGTAGGTGCCTAGAAAGGTGTTAGCGGGGCTACGCCCACAGGGAAAAGAGGTTACTTAATTAAGGAACTTCGCGAAAGCGTTGGAAAACCTCCCTCGAAGTACCGACACTGGCCTGGCTGAACGGTTAAGCAAGTATTGTACGGTGAGAATGATCCCGGCTAATCCTTTTCTTTATGGTTTGAGAAGGGATTCGAGAGACAGTGGGAGCCATCCAGTTTAGACAAACTAAAAACCACTCTAAACTTGCAAGAGCATCATGCTAAAGTGTTTCTTTTCTCTCTCCTAATTGCAGCGACCATTCAAGATGACCGGACTTAAGTTACTATTAGATAAAAACATATTGACAGGGCCAAACTACAAAGATTGGCTCAGGAATGTCAAGATGGCTATCACTTATGACAAGCTGGGGTATATACTTACCACCAAATTTCCCCCCGTCCCAGGTCCCACCTCCAGCGTCGCGGATGTAGAAATCCGTAAGACATGGGAGATAGATTGCGCGAGGGCCAAATGCCTCGTACTAGCCTCGATGGACAATGACCATCAGAGGAGGCACGAGAATATGGACCTAGAGTCCATATTTCTCCATACAAAAGAACTGTATGGAGAGCAGTCTCGTATCGCAAGATACGAAGTGTCGAAGAAGCTCTTTTCGGCAAGGTTGGCCGTCGGATCATCGGTAGCGGACCACGTGCTTAAGATGATCGGCTACATAGAGGAGCTCGCGGACCTTGGGACCACGTTGGAGAATGAACTCTATACTGATCTGATTCTCCAGTCCCTTCCTTCCACTTACGCCCAGTTCATTCTTAACTTCAACATGCAAGGAAAGGAGGTTGAACTTGCCGAGCTTCTGAACATGTTGAGGACTGCTGAGGGCACCCTACAGAAGGGTAGGGAGACATCCACTTTGTTTGTAGGAGGATCTTCCTCTTCTAGGTCCAGGGCGAAAGCCAAGGGCAAGAAGAAGAAAGCCCCCGCCAAACCAAGAGGCGGTGTCGGTAAAGTGGATACGAAGGGAAAGGGTAAAGCAACAAAGGTAGCGGGGAAGCTGGTGGGGAAGGAAGAATGCTTCTATTGTCACAAAAGTGGCCACTGGAAACAAGATTGCAAGGCTTGGAAAGCCAGAACACAGGATTTGAAGCGAGTTGCAGCTTCAGCTTCAGGTGTGTATGTTATTGAAAACTGTCTATCAATAAACTCTACATCCTGGGTATTGGATACCGGATCAGGATCTCATATCTGTAATTCTTTGCAGGCGTTGAGAAAGCGTAGAGTTTTGAAGACAGGTGACATGACCCTCAGAGTTGCGAACGGTGCTAGCATGGATGCAGAGGCCGTGGGGGACTATCACCTGGGATTATCAGATGGACACTTTTTGGTTTCGCGTAGTTGTTATTATGTACCAAATGCAACCTGTAATATCATTTCTGTATCTTTATTATCTAAAGAAGGTTATGAATTTGCATTTGTAAGTAATGTAGTGAACATTCACCTTAATCAAGTGTTGATTGGGTCAGGTACATTAAACAACGGTATTTACGTTTTAAACCAACCACAGGTTTTCAATATCCAGAATACACATAAAAGAAAGTCTCCAGAAATTAATAAAACTTTCTTATGGCATTGTAGACTGGGTCACATCAACGAGAGAAGATTGACTAAGTTACATACTGAAGGATATTTAGATTCGTTCGAATATCAATCATATGCAACTTGTCAATCCTGTCTCAAAGGAAAGATGACAAAGGCTCCGTTTTCTGGACACGGAGAAAGAGCGAGCGAGCTCTTGGGACTCGTACACAGCGACGTGTGCGGTCCAATGTCTACACATGCGCGAAGCGGTTTTTCTTACTTCATAACTTTTACGGATGATTTTTCAAGGTACGGTTATGTCTTCTTAATGAAACATAAATCCGAGGCTTTTGAAAAATTCCAGGAATATAAGAGTGAAGTAGAAAAACAGACCGACAAAAGTATCAAGATCCTAAGATCGGATCGAGGAGGAGAATACTTAAGTGCCGAATTCCTGAATTACTTAAAAGAGAATGGAATTCTCTCTCAGCTTACTCCTCCATACACTCCGCAACATAACGGTGTATCGGAGAGACGGAACCGAACCCTATTGGATATGGTACGGTCCATGATGAGTAACGCTGAGTTACCGCGATCGTTCTGGGGGTATGCGCTAGAAACAGCTGCATATCTTTTGAACCGTGTTCCCACTAAGACTGTGCCTACCACACCATATGAGTTATGGAGTGGGAAGAAACCCTATCTTAATCACATTAAGACATGGGGATGTCCAGCTTTTGTAAAAAAGCAGCATGCGGACAAGCTCGAGGCACGCTCAGTACAGTGCAAGTTTGTGGGATATCCAAAGAACTCCAAGGGATATTACTTCTATTACGAAGAGGAACAAAAAGTCCTTGTTTCTCGCCATGCCCACTTTCTAGAACATCAGTTCATAGAAAAAGAATTAAGTGGGAGCGCAATAGAACTGGAAGAAATTCCAGAACCACAAACTATTACTGAAAGTTTAGTGGAACCAGAAGGTTCAAAAGAACAGGACATTCCTACGCCGCTCCGCAGGAGTAGTAGGCAGTCTCATCCGCCCGAGAGGTACTACGGTTTCCTCATTGACGGGGATAGAGAGGACTGCATCCTAGATTGTGATGAGCCTACTAGCTTCCAGCAAGCCATTCAGAGCGTCGACTCGGTAAAATGGCTGGATGCAATGCGGACCGAGATGGAGTCCATGTACACCAACAAAGTATGGACGTTGGACATTGCTCCAGATGGGGTAAAACCCGTAGGATGCAAGTGGATCTTCAAAAGGAAGATTGGTGTAGATGGACAGGTTGAGACCTATAAAGCTAGACTGGTAGCAAAAGGGTTTTCGTCAGCGACCTGGTTTGGACTATGACGAAACCTTTTCTCCAGTAGCTATGCTGAAATCCATTCGGATCCTTCTTGCCATCGCTGCTTTCCACGATTATGAGATTTGGCAGATGGACGTAAAGACAGCTTTTCTAAATGGTCATTTAGAGGAGTGTGTCTATATGGACCAGCCAGAGGGTTTCATTCAGGGTGGGAGCAGCGGAAAGGTGTGCAAGTTGCTCAAGTCCATTTATGGACTCAAGCAGGCATCGCGGAGTTGGAACATCTGTTTTGATGAGACGGTCAAAGAATTTGGCTTTATCAAAAATCCAGATGAACCATGCATCTATTGTAGATTTGTAGCGAGAACTGTAGTATTCCTCATTTTATACGTGGATGACATTCTCTTAATAGGAAATGACATTCCTATGCTACAATCTGTCAAGGGGTTCTTGTCACACAGGTTCTCCATGAAAGACCTGGGTGATGCCTCCTACATTCTAGGTATCCGGATCTACCGTGACAGATCCAAGAGGATATTAGGACTCTCACAGTCCAGGTACATCGACACCATACTGAAGAGATTCAGTATGGAAGATTCCAAGCGCGGTAATTTACCGGCTTGTCACGGGATCACCCTCTCCAAAGAGATGTCTCCCAAGACTGATTTGGAGAGGGATCGCATGTCTATTATACCCTACGCTTCTGCGGTAGGCTCTATAATGTATGCGATGTTGTGTACCAGACCGGATGTGGCTTATGCACTGAGTGTGGTAAGCAGGTATCAGTCAAACCCTGGGGAGAAACATTGGATAGCAGTAAAGAACATTCTCAAGTACCTGAGAAGGACTAAGGAGATGTTCTTGGTGTATGGCGGAAAAGACCTGCAGATTGAGGCCTTTGCTGACTCCAGCTTCCAGAGTGACAAGGATGATTCCAAGTCCATGTCGGGTTTTGTCTTTACCCTCAATGGAGGGGCGGTGTGTTGGAAGAGCTCCAAACAGGAAACCGTTGCTGACTCGACTATGGAAGCGGAATACATCGCTGCATCTGATGCCGCAAAAGAAGCTGTCTGGATGAGGAAGTTCTTGAAAGAACTTCAGGTGGTTCCGTCCATTGTTGACCCAATACCTCTGTATTGCGACAACAACGGGGCTATAGCTTTAGCGAAGGAACCCAGGTCCCATCAGAAATCCAGACACATCTTAAGGCGGTATCACCTGATCAGGGAGATCGTGGATCGCCAGGAGATCGAGGTCCGGAGAGTTGCATCAGAGGATAACACAGCAGATCCATTCACCAAGGCCTTGCCCCAGACTCAGTTCGAGCGGCTGATCGAGATGATAGGTCTTCGATACGCCAGTACATGGCCTTAGTGCAAGTGGGAGATTGTTAGTGTATATGCCCTAGAGGCCATTACTGTATCATACTAGCTTGTATATTACTTAATGGAAGCTTGGGATATTCACAGTTGTATATACAATCTTGCTCGAAATGGTAGTATGCTACTTGGTTTGTCTCTACTTTAATATGTGCATGTGTTTCTTTTAGCATATTGCTGGTATACATATTAGTAGAGCCCTTAGGATCTTTGCTTGATTACCAGCGTTGTGATGGCGCTCGCACTCGTGGGAGCTGGGTAATCTATAAGCACATCCTTATACAGGTCCCTGGTCGTTGGACTATCGAGACAGGGCATCGATACTCCGGAGTAGACTAGCGTATGCGCTTCTCATCCCAGTGTGGGAGACGGTCTGTCCCACAGCCGTTAGTACGTCGTACTTGGGATAGTATGCGGGTGCTCGTTAGGTTACGAGTACACTGGACAGGACTCGTCGGGAACTGTTGGTTGGTAATATACCTATCGTCAGTTATCAGTTCCCAGGTGACATGAGTACAGCTTAGTCCGCTGACTTGACACTGTCACTTCGCCTCGAGTGTGTTCCCACTGCACTTTGATTACTACCCTACCACGGCTCAAAGGAGCTGTGCAAACAGGTAGTTTTTGGGTGCAGTCCCGAAGCACTTGGAGGCAGTGACGGTTAGACAGGATTCGTCTCTCCCGGTATTGGGGGTTGACATCGCGCTGTGTCTAGGAGAGCCATTACACGAGTAGTCCCTGGCCAGGGCAAGCGAGATATACTGGTAGGTTTCCAGTGTTATCTCAGGGTGTTCTGGGCTACACTCCGACACGACTTGTACCGCTATTAGGGGACTGACGTTCACCGCCCCCCTAGGCCCGCCATGCGATGTATCAGACGAACAGACCGGACTGTACGGAGACTGTCACATACAGGCTCAGTAGGAGTGCAGATGGGGTTCACCTCGTCAGTCTTCTTATCGACATCTACCTGGGGACCGTTACGTACAGCTAGTGCCGCTTGCGGTCTGTGGTTAAACCCACTGCCAGCGTAGTGTCGAGTCTTTAGAGTCCCACACAGAGAGCTATTCGCCTTTAGGCAAAACGAGTAGAGGTCGCATGGTTTTGCGACAGGGTTCGTTCGCATCCGCGCACTTGTGCACGTTTGCTGTCCGGACAGTTTATACTAGTGGGCTTTGGTTTAAGCCGGATCCTAGTATATGATTTGAGATTGGTTTTTCTCAGGGTATTCGTGTTCCTCGGATCACGAATGCGGGTGCGTATGCACAGTTGCTTGAGATTGGGGGAGAGGACCTTGTTTAGGGTTAATGGCTTTTGTCATTTTATTAACCCTATTGATTTTGTGTGGATTATTGTTAATTGATAATTAGCTTAATTATTGTGCATGGTTGTTGTTGACAATTTGACTTCATTGACTTGTTGACCATGTTGACAACTTGACCATAATCATTTCATTTGGAAGATGCTCTTTGATCTTTGCAAAAATGAAATGATAATGGTCAATTCATGATTTATCATGACAATTTTCAAGCTAATTATCTAATTAAAATTATCCTCACATATTAGTGAGAATGGCTCACTATTTTCTCACTCTCTCATTTCATTTCTCTCTCTTGCTCATCCTCTCCCTTAAGCTCTCTCCCTCTCATGTGTTGAGAAACAAAAAGCTTGAGAAAAACCCTCTCTTGATCTTCTCTTCTCACTTCTAGGGTTCAAGTCTTAGCATTTCTTGCACTCTAGTTACTCCTAGCTTGGAGTTGAAGCTAAAGGTGGTGGCTTTCAAGTGGATCTTTCTTTGACGGGAGAAGACAAGCAAGGTGAACTCTTTCTACCATACCTAGGAGCAAGGAGAGAAGGACTAAAGACCAAAGGTATAACCTTTCTTCACTTAGCTACTTTGTAGTTAGGGTTAGCTAGTTTATGTTTAGCAAAGATCCTCACAAGCATAGTCCATGTTGCCTAAGTCATTAAAAATCCGATTTTTATTATGTTTTCCGCCTCCCCGTAAGCACCGAGGTGGGCAACACGGACTTACACTAGTCGCCTCATATATTTCAGTGCACATGTTTGATTTTGTTGTGACTTTTCATTTTACGTTTAGTGTACATGCAAACTTTTGAGATTCTAAAAGTTTAAAAGAAAAGTCAATAAAAAATATATGTGGCTGGGATAATTCGATCACAAATGCTACATCACAGCAGTGCAAGACTTTACCAATGAGCTACAAGTGCTTTCTTGATTTTCAAAAGCAAATTAAATTTATAATTTGTGCTCAAGCTTAAGTACTCCTTTCTGTATTTTTGAAAAAAAAATTCTGTACAGAAAGCTTAGGGTTGTTACATTCTACCCTTCTTATATAAATTTCGTCCTCGAAATTTGTAGAAGGAAAGTGTAACAGATTCAAGAAAAGTTTAATGATAGTGATGGTGATAGAACTAGTGATAGTGCATAAAAATATTTGGAAGAACGAAAGAATGCAAAAGTTTTGGAAAGATTGAAAAATATGTAAGGAAATTACCATGGTTACCTTAGTCTACAGTCTCGGCTTCTACGGCCGCTAATGTGAAAGCCTGACGCCGGGATGCATTCCTCCTAATTGGAGGCACATTCCTCTGTCCTTAGGGCATGTTTCTCTGCGCTCGAGGCATGTTCCTCAGTGCCTGATGGAATTGGCGATTATGTTGTGCAGAAGGTTCACGTGGAGGTGGAGCTGGGAGAGCAAGACGAGGTGCAGGTATATGGATAGATGGCCGCTGCGGATAAGTGTTGTGAGTTGGAACTGAGTTGCGTCTATAAGGACATGTTCCAATTCCATGAGTGGATGCGCCAAAAACAAAGTACAGACCTTTTGCGCGCCTACAGTCCTTCCACAGGTGTCCATCCCTCTTGCAGTAAGAGAAAAAATCTGGACTTGGCCGGTTATTTGTTATTTCTGGTCTCCTGGGTTCAAAAGTTGGTATTGAAGAGGCTCCTCCTGCCATCTGGGTGGCAGGGCGCTTCACACCGACAGATTAAGGTCTGCCCTTCTTTTTCACTACTACCCCGTATCAACGGGCAGCTTTCAGAGCCAGGTCGTGGGTTGGGAAATCCCCTGTAGCTAAGGCAGCTTGGATCTCCGGATCTAACCCTTACTGAAATCGTCTAGGCCTGATCTCAGCAGTCGGTATCAAGTGTGCCGCAAACCTACTGAGCATGGTAAAATCAGCATCATACCCATTCACAGATTTAGTCCACATCAAACCTTGTTGTAGATGGATGAATTTCTGCTCCATGTCAAATCGGGAAGTCTCTAGAAAGTACTTCGCGTCGAACATGTCGCGAAATTTTTTCCATTCGATCGGCTGGTCAAGACGGCTTTCTTCCGCCTTCCACCAAACTTGGGCGTTGTCAGTGAGTTGCAGTTTCGCAACTCGTACCCAAGCGATCTCTGGCACTTGTGCTGCTGCTAAATCGTCCTCAATGCTCTGAGCCTATTCTTCCTCTTCTAAAGGGCTCTCTTTTCCAGAAAATTGCTTCGGGTGCAATGCCCAGAATTGCTTCACTCCAGGTGCTTCTGCTTCTGGACGGTTCAGTAAGATAGCAGTCTGCTGCTGCTGTCCTTCCAGGAGGCTTCAGATTGCCTCAAGCAGTACCATCTGCTCATTGATCGAAACAGCAATGGTAGGCGTAAGCGGTAGAGGTGGTGGTGTGTTGTTGAAGTTGGTGCCGGTATTGTTTGGAGAATCTATAACCTTGAAAGAAAAATAGGGTTAAGATAGATTCAAAGAATATGAAATTATAAGATTCAAGAAATATGAAATGTAAAGAATATTTTTAGTTGCTGATTCTTGTGTTATATTGCTTAGGACTTCATGCAGAATTAACCTGCATGTCCATGCAGAACTGACCTATATGGTAGGCTTCCATGCAGCACTGACCTGCATGAGCCGCCAACAAAACCTATCACGCCCCGCTTCCCGGTGTACGGGTAAGGAGACGCGACGAGGCCCGCTACGCATTTACTCAGAAGAAAACACATTAAGCGTAATAAGCAATATAATAAAGTACACAAAAAAAATGACAAGAGATGTAAATGAACATCAACTTTTATTGATTAAAAATTCTTTACAATACAACCGGAAAGTAAAATACAATACTGGAAAGCGATGCCTAAACAATGGCGTGAACTGAAAGAGAAGTAAGTACAAATAAAGCCTAAAGGTCGTGCTGCTCAGTGGTCTGCTCCAAGTGTTCCTGGTTGGTCTCGAAATCCTCAGAGTCGGGTCCTCCTGACAATATTCCAAAGAAAGAAGAGAGAAGAAATGTCGTCAGTGAACAATCGCTCGGTAAGTCTCAAAGAGAGATAGAAATAGAGTAGACAGATAAGAGAGTAACTAGCAATGTTTGATTAAAATGTTAACGAAATTGTTTGTAGCTTGGTACAGAATATGCCAGTGTATACGAGAGGAGTCCAACTTACACCGTGGACTTTGGTAACCCGTAGTACAAGGCTCCGTCGATAAAACCACGGAACAATAGCAATGGATGTATAGATACGTCTTTTAATGACCATCTCGTGCCACCTTTAACACATTCTATGCCAGTCTACCCCTTTAAAACCCCGTAAAGTCTTTTGTATTGATTGATTGTTTTGTCTTATAAATGGATGACTTGCCAAAACCATGATATCATGTAAACGGAATGGATATAAATGGATAGTATCAGAGTATATCCATGGTTCGGTTCGGTCGAGTCATGTTGATATAGATTGAATTCTGGCATAAATGGATTCATTTCGAAATAGAGTTATCTTAAATCATATTCAAGGATAGATTGATTGATTTCATATTAGCCTGAGACTCTGTCTGAGTCAGACGCTTTAAAACAAATTGAAGTTCTGAATTAGTTTTGATGTTATCGGTAACTGCTGCACATGGACGGCAGGATTTGTGTCTTTTTCCAAGACAATTACTGTATTGATAACACCGTTTTTAAGTTGTCTACCTTAGATAGGCAAGCACTCATATTCTCCGGCTTCTTGAGGCTCAAAAAACTGGTCCCGCTTAAACCTATGTTTACTAGGGTCTTTATTGTAAATTAATATTACTTGAGAGGGTTTTATGAAAAATAGTTTTGATATATTTTCAAATACACCTCAAGTATTTAATTATTGTTTTTAGGGTTTTCATAGTTTTAATTTTTTATAAAATGAAGTCTTTTAGTGAATAGAACCAAGATTTTTTTGTATAAAATGAAGTTTTTTAGTGAATAGAACCTAGATTTTTTTGTATATGGTATTATAGTGTAATATTGAAATTGTATTGATTTGTATCGATAGTTTCATGAAATTCGTGATTCTCTTGATTAGAAAACATGGAATATATATATATAATATATTTAAAGTAGGTATTTCGATAATATTCATACATATATATAATAAAAATAAATTTTTATTAAGTAGAAATCTCATTTTTCTTAAAAATTGCATTAAAAATTCCAACGAGATCGGATGCTCCGTGAAGAGGTCTGCATCTCGCTCTACTAGGCCTGAGGATGTGCGATAACCCGCACCATCCCGATCGGAGTTCTCCAAAATGGGTTGTAGAGGCACATTTGCAAGGAATTAAATAATATACTTTTAAAGAAAACGGTTTTTAAATGTTTATGTTATTTAAATGTAAACTCGTATTTTTCCACAAACTAATATTCCAAAATTCATCATGCTATGTCAAAAATGTGTATTGTGATGAGGTAGGTCATTACCTCATGAGTTTTCTAAAGGTAATATGATCAAAATGAATAAGCAATGTCGTATATAAACATGATGGTATTTTACCGTAAAAATGAACTAGAAGTTGTAATATATATTATTTTGAATTGAAACTTGTTATGAATGTTGCTTTATCTTTGTTAAACAATATAAGAAGAGATGGTAATTTGTCGTTTAAGAAAAATTTGAGTACTTAAAGAAAAGAGAATCGGAAGTCGGAATAACTCCGCTTCCGACGAGTTTTGAAAGTGGAAGCTTTAAACTAGAGATTGAGAAGGGGAGAGGGGAATTACAAGTTGGAATTAGAAAGAAGAGGTATGGGAAGATTTTGGGATCGTCGGGGAGTCGTTTTGTCACTGGATTCTTTCCGAAACGTCGCCGGAATTTCGACCTTTGCTAACTCCACTTGTACAACTTTGGACTTGGAATTTTAGAGAGTTTTTGTGATAATTTTCAAAATGGAGATGACTATGGTGTAGGGGATATTTATAGGATAGAATTAGGATTTAGGGTAATGAAGAATGAAATTAAAATTTGCATTAAAATGGATTTAAGAGAGGAATTATCACTTTCTGGATAATTGCAGAGAATTCAAACACCATAGGGGTAGTGGGGGAGGCCAAGGGGTTAGGGGTGAAAATTTAAGAGCATTTGCCATAGGGGGCCCGCGGCGCCGGCCCCAAGCAATATCTCGCCGATCGTTTAGGGGGTGGGGACTCTGGATTGAAGACACTTGTCCTAGTCGCCTCATATATCTCAGTGCCCATGTTTGATTTTGTTGCAACTTTTCATTTTACGTGTAGTGTACATGCAAACTTTTGAGATTCTAAAAGTTTAAAAGAAAAGTCAATAAAAAATATATGTAGCTGGGGGGATTCGATCACAGGGGCTATGTCACAACAGTGCAAGGCTTTACCAATAAGCTACTCAAAAGCAAATTAAATTTATAACGTGCTCAGGCTTAGGTACTCCTTTATGTATTTTTGAAAAAAATTCTATACAGAAAGTTTAGGGTTGTTACAAAGCCTGTTTGTCCTGCCAATTATTTGATTGTAGCACCTATATGCTTTGCATATGGCACTCACATGTTTAACACGTGAGGCTTATTTAGCCTATCAGTTTTTTAATTGCGGCTCTATATGCCTTACATATAGGCGCTCACGTGTATAACACGTGAGGCTTGTTTAGCCTATGAGTTATTTTAACTGCAGCACCTATATACTTTGCATATAGGTCCTCACGTGTTTAACACGTGAGACTTGTTTAGCCTATCAGTAGTTTTAACTGCAGCGCCTATATGCGTTGCATATAGGTGCTTACATGTTTAACACGTGAGGCTTGTTTTGCCTATCAGTATTTTAATTGCAGCGCCTATATGCTTTGCATATAGACGTTCAGGTGTTTAACACGTGAGGCTCGAATAGTGGGGAGTTTCCCCATTTCTTACACTTCCCTTTTTTTTATGAGGGAACAACTTTCCCTTCATCTCAACTTAACTCAAGAACTGAACTTAAGATTACTTACTTCTAAACAAACTATAAGGACATATATTTATTACAGTTAAACTCAAGAAGGGTTATTTTTAGGCTTTTCAATTTTTAAGCCTAGAAATTAGTTATTTTAACTAGTCAACCAACATGTCTAACTCGAATCTAAACAGCCAACTTGACGACAAAATTTTTATAGTTTTTTTTTAAAAAAAAGTTTCGAATTTTTTTATGGGTTTAAGGATTTTCAAATTTTTATGAGTTTTGAAAAAATTCAATGTAATTTGGAAATATAAACATGATGCAATGCAGAATTTAAACATGCAATGGAAAATAAAAATATTTACAAACAGAAAATAAACGTGCAATTGTAGAAGCATGGATAACTATTTACACAGAACCCACCCCCAAACTTACTCGTAGCAGTGTTCTCACTGCCGCCTACTATGTCTCCTACAATTAAACGCAGTATAACTCATGCCGGCACCACTCATGCCAGCCCCACTCGTGCCAGCACCACGTGCTAACAGGATAGACATCCCCTATTCCAAACTAGTAATACACAGATCAAAACACGTTATCATCCCCAACATCCTCTCAACACCTCGACTAGTATGCCGTAGCAAGCATGCTTGCTCGGTGGGGGTCGGCTCCTCATCACTAGCAGTAGAACTCGAACTAAGGGTTTCCGCAAACACATACTCGGTCGGCTCGGCGCGTGACCATAACTCGTGAAGTTTAGAGTAAGATGCGAACACATCCTCTACTAAAGGTTAAATGGGTACTCCCATCCATATATAAGCATCGAATTCTTCTACAGGAAAAAAGTAGCGACACAATTGTGTCACTAATATCAGGTACAGATAATCCGCTGCTCCTTTTCCTGTTCCAATCTAAGTGTAACAACACCGTATGCATGTCGTAACTTGGGTTTCTCATCATAAGTGTGTGCACAATTTGCAGGGATGGCGTAAAAAAGTAGTGTTATGCGAACTTCCACCTTTTGAAAACGGGTTTCTTTTAAATCGGTATTTTAAACTCCTTGGAAATTACGCCTCTACAACCCTCGTTAGAGGACCCGCTAATGGATGGTGTGGATTATCGCACATCCTTAGGATAGTAGAGCAAGATGCAGAACTCCTCATGAAGTATTCGGTCTCGGAAAGAATAAAAATACGGTTTTTAAGAAACACGACTTTTCTAATAAAAACTAATTTTTGGGGAAAATTATATAAAATTATGAAATCCGTATTTTCAATAAAAGCATATTAAGAAACCATATTTTTAATGAAAAACTATAATTTTAATAAAATACCACCAAGTTTCTAAAAGTAGTAGTTTTCATAAAAATAACACAAACTTTTAAAAAGCTAGGTTTTATCACCACAACAATTAAAATACATGTTCATAAAAACTCTAAATGTTATAAACCACCCTCGAGGTTTATTTTTAAACTATAGTAAAGTATTTTTTTCATAAAACCCTCTCGAGATATACAAACAATATTTAAGGACTCTAGATCAATATAGATTTAAACGGGATCAATTCTCTTGAGCCCCAGAGAGCCGGAGAAAGTGAGTGCTTGCCTATTCAGGTTAGACGACTTAACGGAGTTATCAATGGCAATTGTCTTAGAAAAAACACAAATCATGTCGTCCATGTGCAGCAGTTGCTGATTTCTCCCGAACATAAGATTTTAACAATTTACATCAATTCACATGAAAAGACATGAACTCAAATCCAAACTCAAATATAAATTTGAACTCGAACTTGTATACAAACTCGAACTCTAACCTAAATCGAATCTAAACTCGAATATGAACTCGAATCCAATCTACTCGAACCAACTTGACTCGACTCCGGATTGCAATTGTCATGACTCGCACATTACTCGACTCACTCGAATACAATCTACACCTTTTGCAATCTAGGGTTTCGATCAAGACATGTAAATCAATCAATTAAACTAATTAAGTATATTAATCAGTTATATATATTATACACGGGGTACTTGGGATAGTTTCTTGTGTGAATCCAACGGAGCTTCAGGAGTCCCGTATTAACCTCTATTTTATTTTACTCGAATATCAGTCGGGTTGACTCATCCACAGCCTAGAGCTCCGAAGCCAACACATGAAATGGGCCCGTGTTTTCTTGCTCCTGGGGCCCCACTATTGAGCTCGTGAATACTTATACAGCTGAGTTGACATTCACACTTGGAACTTAACGTTAACATAGTGACCATCTAGAGACCTATAGTATATATTTACCCATGAACATATACTCTTACTCGTTATATATATTCTACACTTGTCGTTTTCTTTACTCTTACCTATCTTTGGGATTTACCGAGCGCTAGTTCGCTGACGGGCATTCCATCCACTTTTCTTCTCTTGGAATGTTCGTCAGATACAGTTGAGACGGAGGAGGTTGAAGCCACAGAGGAGGAATACAACCGGATCGTTTCTCACGGCTAGCTCAGCTTCACTTTTTTCTTCAGTTTATGTATGTCACTTGTTTAGGCATTTTCCTTATTGTATTTACTTTCCAGCATAAACTCTTGTATTTGTAAATATTGGAAGTTGAATATAAATAAAGATGTTTATTGAAAAATTTTACAGTCTCCATTTATTCTTGCTGTGTGTATTATTGTTTCAATACGCTTAGTATATTTATTTAGGAAATGACCTTATCTGGATAAATATACCGTGGGCTTGCCTCGTATCCATTTCCGTCTATTAGGAAGCGGGGCGTGACAGGTTTTGTTGGTGGCTGCATAGAGTCGTAAATAATATACCACAAGAATTAATGAGTTCAACAAACATTTACGGTCATTGCCTTTCAAATTCCTTGAATCTATCCTAACCTATCCTTTATATCTAGGTGATGGACTCTCCAAACAATACCAGCACAAACGTCAACGGCAATACTCCACCGCCTACTCTACCACCACCACCTACCATTGCAGCTCCTATCAATGAGCAAACGGTACTGCTTGAGGCTATCAAGAACCCATTGGAGGGTCAGCAGCAGCAGACTGCTATCCTCATGTACCGTCCTGAAGCCGAAGCACCCGGAGTTAAACAGTTTCGGGCCTTACACCCAAAGAACTTCTCGGGTAAAGAGAGTCCACTTGAAGCAGAAGAATGGGCTTAAGCGATTGAGGATGACCTGGCAGCAGCTCAAGTGCCAGATATTACTTGGGTGAGAATTGCTAAGTTGCAACTGACTGATAACGCCAGAGTTTGGTGAAAGGATGAGAAGAGCCGTCTCACACAATCGATAGAATGGAGAACATTCCGAGACCTCTTCAATACCAAGTACTTCCCAGAGACTGCCCGCTTTGACATGGAGCAGCAGTTCATCCATCTACAGCAGGGCTCGATGTAGGTCAAGTCGGTGGATGAATATGATGCTGAGTTTACCATACTCAGCCGGTAAGATATTGTCTCAAATTCAATTTTCTGATCTCACTCACTATACTGCTAACACAAGGTCATAACAGGTTCGCTGTACACCTTATTCCCACTGCTGATATCCGAGCATGACGATTTCAGTAAGGGTTAGACCCTGAAATCCAAGATGCACTCGCTACAGCGGATTTCCCAATCCATGAACTTGCTTTAAAGGCTGACCGACGCTATGAGACGGTTGTGAAGAAGAATAGCAGGCCGCAAACTAATGCTATGAAACGCCCTGTGCACCAGATTATAGGAGGGGCCTCTTTCAGGCCAGCTTTTAACGGACCATCTCAGAGGCCAATAGGTTCGTTCGCCAACAGCAGGCCGGACTTTTGCATCTACTGCAAAAGAACATGGCATCTTGTGAAGATCTTTCGCAGGGCGAACAACTTGTGCCTGATCTGTGGGTCTTCTACTCACGCAATTGGAGCATGCCCACAGAACCGAGGACCCAACAACCCTCCAGCTAGACTGGCGATCCAAGCTCCTCCTACTCGGTTAGCTCTACCAGCTCCAGCTCCCCGCATCCAGACCACTCAACCCCAATGCCGAGTGTTTAACCAGGCACAGAGGAAAGTGCCGCGACGCCAAGCTTTCACCATGTCGGTCGAAGAGGCCGAAACTACGGGTCAGGTTATCACTGGTAAATCCCTTCCCTATTCTCTTTCAAGTCCTTTCAATTCATAGTCATCTTATATCTATTATACCTAAACCTATAATACACGACTTAGGTACAATCTTAGTAGGATCTCTACTTGCTCTAGCACTTTTCGACACTGGGGCATCACATTACTTTATGTTGCAACGATTCGTTCGAACTCATGCGATCCCAGTTAAACCGCTCGTATCCAGCTGGAATGTCAGTTTAGGGAACAACGTCCTAAAAGCAACTTTGGGATACGATCTGTGTCCAGTGGTCGTCTGCAGTCGAGAATTTTATGCAGACTTCAAGGTGTTGGACATACCGAACTTCGACATAGTCTTAGGAATGGACTGGCTGGGAACTTTCTTCTCTACCATCGACTGTCGCCAAAGGAGGGTAGTGTTCGAAATACCGGATTATCCAGTGTTCTATTTCAAGAGTGGAAACCGTACTTTGGAACCTAGCGTCTACCAAGCAAAACCAAAGAAGGCAGAGGTTGTAGTATTGTAAGCGGAAGAATTGAAACCAGGGGTAGTTCGAGAGTTCGAGGATGTATTTCTGGAAGATATATCAGGTTTGCCTCCCGATCGAGCTCTTGAATTCAGCATCGATTTACAACACGACGCACAACCAGTAATAAAAGCTCCGTACCGATTAATTTTGGAAGGATTGAAGGAAATCTGAATTCAGTTGGACAAACTCCTGAAGAAAGGTTGGATTCGTCCAAGTAGTTCGAGCTGGGGATCTTCGGTGCTACTGGTGAAGAAGAAGGAAGGTTCCTACAGGATGTGTGTAGATTATCGAGCTCTGAACGAAGTGACAATTAAGAACAAGTATCCACCACCGCGCATCGATGACCTTTACGATCAGTTAAGTGGATCTCGTGTCTTTTCAAAGCTAGATTTTCGTTCGGGTTACCATCAGGCGAAGGTCAAAGAGTCCAACATTCCGAAGACGGCGTTTAGGACTCGTTATGGTCATTATGAATATATCATAATGCCATTTAGAGTGACCAATGCACCTGCCATCTTTATGAACTTGATGAACCAAGTTTTCCGAGAGTGCCTAGACAGATTTCTTATCATCTTCATCGACGACATTCTGGTGTATTCAAAGAATCGGAAAGAGCATGCCGATCACTTACGGATTGTTCTTGAAACATTGCGACAACATCAACTCTACACCAAGTATAGCAAGTGTGAATTTTGGCTAGATCAAGTCGGATTTCTCGGACATATTGTTTCAGGCGAAGGAATCTCTGTGGATCCAGCTGAGGTTCCAGCTGTCAGCGAGTGGCCGACACCAAAGAAGGTGAAAGATATACGAAGTTTTGTGAGCTTAGCAGGATACTATCGATGATTCATCGAAGAATTCTCAAAGATCGCAGCACCCCTGACCAAGCTCATACGTAAAGACGAAGCATTCATGTGGTCAGAAGCATGTAAAAAGGCTTTTGTAGAACTCAAGTCGAGATTAATCTCTACGCCAATTCTTGTAATACCGGATCAATCTAGCAGATTCATCGTGCATTATGATGCATCCGGTAAAGGATTAGGATGTGTTCTACACCAGCATGGAAATGTTGTAGCTTTTGCATCAAGACAGTTAAAGGTCCATGAATGCAACTATCCAACACATAATCTAGAATTGGCAGCTGTCGTCTTCACACTCAAGATTTGGTGCCATTATCTGTTGGGAGAACAAGTGGATATATACACTGACCAAAAAAGTCTGAAGTATGTATTTACTCAGAAAAAACTCAACATGCGGCAGAGAAGATGGCTAGAACTCATGGTGGATTTCGACATCAACCTACAATATCATTCTGGAAAGGTGAACGTAGTTCCTGATGCACTTAGCCACCAGCCATTAGTAATGAACCTCACCGCTTAGTGGAGACTACAACAAGAATTGCACGGATTGGAGATTGAAGTAGTTATGCTAGGTAACGCTTCATATTTGATGAACTTACAAGTCCAGTCCACTCTTGTAAATCAGATCAAGGCAGCTCAAGCAAATGATACCAAGCTACAAAAGATCCGAGAACAAGTAGAAAGTGGACTATGAACTGACTTCGTCATCCACGAAGATGGATCCTTATAATATGGAAGTCGTTTATGCGTGCTAATCGGACCTATTCGAGAAGAGTTGATGAAAGAAGCTCACAGCACTCTGTATTCGGTACACCCCAGTGGCACGAAAATGTACAAGGATCTACGACAACACAACTGATGGCATGGAATGAAGCGCGAAGTAGTAAGGAGTGTAGCCAAGTGTTTGGTGTGTTAGTAAGTGAAGGATGAACATTACAGAACTGCTGGTCTACTTCAGCCATTACCAATCCCAGAATAGAAATGGCAGCACATTACCATAGACTTCGTGACTGCTCTTCCTCGCAGCACGAAGGGTAACGATGCAATTTGGGTTATTATGGATCGACTCACCAAGTCGGCTCACTTTATTCCATTCAGAGTTGGCCAGTCAACCGAGACGTTAGAAAGGAAGAACATGGAGGTGAGTATAAATCTAAAGTAAGATTTAAACCTTCAAGAATGTAATACCCCAGGTGGAGTTAGGCTGAATACCACCTACCCCGTGAGAAGTGAGATGTTATCCGGTATCGAGGTAGGAATGTAACCGATACGGATGCACACGGGGACCCACCAGAACAATGGGGAGTATAGAATTCCATTCCGAAAGAGGGCACGATCTGAACTATAAATGGAATGATACCACTCTTATAACACAGAGGCGCCTTTTGGATGAATCAGAACTCCGGAGTTTGAAGAACTCTATAGTTAAGCATGCTTGAGCCAGAAAAATTCTGGGATGGGTGACCTACTAGGAAGTAGCCCCGGGTTCATTCAAAGGGACAAAACCATACAGTTTCGGCCAGAGCGGACAATACCATCTGTGTTTGGGGATGAGTAGTGATAAATATGGTATCAGAGCCGATCCCTCAAAAGTAGGTCTGTGGTTCGAGGACGAACCATTGTTCTAAGTGGGGGGGAATGTAATACCCCAGGTGGAGTTGGGGCTGAATACCACCTACCCCGTGAGAAGTGAAAAGTTATCCGATATCGAGGTGGGGATATAACCGATACGGATGCACACGGGGACCCACCAAAATAATGGGGAGTATTGAATTCCATTCCGAAAGAGGGCACGATCTGAACTATAAATGGAATGATACCGCTCTTATAACACAGAGGCGCCTTTTGGATGAATCGAAACTCCGGAGTTTGAAGAACTCCGTAGTTAAGCGTCCTTGAGCCAGAAAATTCTTAGATGGGTGGCCTACTGGAAAGTAGCCCCGGGTTCATTCAAAGGGACAAAAGCTTGCGGTTTCGGCCAGAGCGGACAATACCATCTGTGTTTGGGGGTGGGTCGTGACAAAGATGTACCATATTTGATACCCATAAATTCATGCAGGAGATCATGAGATTACATGGAGTACCTGTTTGCATCTTCTCTGATCGTGATATAAGATTCCGATCACAATTTTAGCAGAGTCTACAAGCTAGCCTGGGAACGAGTCTGAATTTCAGCACGGCGTATCATCCACAAACAGACGGACAGTCTGAACGAATAATTCAGATTCTGTAAGACATGTTAAGAGGCTGTATGTTAGACTTTGGAGGTTCGTGGGAAGATCACCTACACCTTGTGGAGTTTTCATACAACAACAGCTATCAGGTAAGCATTGGGATGACACCATTTGCAGCACTCTACAGAAGAAAATGTCGTTTCCCGTTGAGTTGGGATGACATTGGAGATCGTGAACTCCTTAGACAAGAGATGATCATGACAACTGTGGACGTAGTTCGCACGATCAGAGAAAGGATGCGAATAGCCCAAGACTGACAGAAATATTAGGCAGATGCAAAGCGTCAACACTTGGAGTTTCAACCCGGAGAACATGTATTCTTGAAGATCTCCCCAAACGAAGGAGTGATACGTTTTGGCAAGAGGCGTAAACTAAGTCCAAGATATATAGGACCATTCGACATACTCGAATGAGTTAGAGAAGTGGCATACTGTTTACCACCCTCATTGGAAGGAGTGCATAATGTGTTCCACATATCCCAACTATGACGATATGTGAGCTATCCCAGCCACATACTTGATCACTTAGAGCTCACAGTACAAACTGACCTAACCTGATAGCAACAACCAGTTGAGATCCTGGACCAAAAGGTGAAAAGATTACGGAACAAGGAAGTAAACTTGGTCCTAGTAATGTGGAGAAAGAATTCGCCAGAAGAATTAGCTTGGGAAAGAGAAGAAGATATGCGTACACGATACTCTTACCTTTTTGAAAATTATTCCCCATGTAATTGTAAATTTCGAGGAAGAAATTTTTATAAGGAGGATAGAATATAACGACTCTGAAACACTTTACAGAATTTTCTTGTTATTGTACAGAAAAGAGTATTACAGCATGTGTAAGAGTTAAAAATTATTTTTGTTAAATAAAAGAAAGAAGCAACTTGTAGCTCACTAGTAAAGCCTCTACACGTTTGTGACGTAACCTGTGCGTTCGATTCCCATCAAACCCAATTATATTTAGATTTTTTCTTTTTAATTTTTGGAAGCCCAAGAGTTATACGTGCAATACACGGAGAAATGAAAAGTTTCAGAAAAATCAAACAAGCGCAATGAGGTGTGCACATCCAAATCGACATGTGGCACGAATCTCGAGGCAAGGCCTCAAGATCCGACCTCCCGTTTTGCCTAAAGGGCCAGCGCTGACGGTTGGGATAGCCCCAAATTCCTCCATGCTTTACACACTTGTCTCTTCGACTTCCCTTAACTCCCCTGCACTGTTTGATTTTCCTGCAATCAAACAGAGAATCTTCAATTCACCATTTAACACCTTTTTAATGCATTTTAATCCATATTTTTAATTCCCAAAGCCTAATTCTCCACTATAAATACCACCCCATATCTTAGCTATTCACCATTCTGAAATTCTAGCAAAAATTCTCTCAAAACTCTCTAAGTGCTAAGTGGAGTTAAGCTTCTCAAGTGGAGTAGCGAGCCAAACTCAACGACCAGAGCATCTCTGACGAAACCATGACCCCGAGAGCTTCTTCAATCTCTTCTTAACCTTCTAAAAACCTTAAGTCTCTCTTCTCTCCAATTCTTTCATCTCAATTCGTCGTCTAAGAAAATATCAACAAAAGTGGAGTTAACACGTAACAACCTTCGTTTTTAAATATTTTATCGTGCTTGATAGGTCTAAATGTCACATAATCATCCTAATATCTTTTTAAAACAAAACTCACATCTATTGTCTTTTGACATAACCAAAATTTCATATTCAATACTCAAATAATGAACTTTTTCATTAAAATACCATGAAATTTAGTGTAATCTCTTTTCGATATCTAATATACCCAAACCCTAGAGCCTTCACAGGGTAATGACCTACCCCACACGCACACTATGGTTTCATAGTATGGTATTCTAAGCATATGGGTAATTCAAAGTAAAAGCTTTTCATTAAAACACCACATCTTTTCAAAATGGGTCTCTTTAAAATCTGTATTTTAAACTCCTTGGCAATTACGCCTCTACAACCCTCATTGGAGGACCCGCTAATAGATGGTGCAGATTATCGCACATCCTTAGGACAGTATAGCGAGATGCAGAACTCCTCACGGAGTATTCGGTCTCGAAAGAAATAAAAATACGATTTTTAAAAAACGTGACTTTTCTAATAAAAACTAATTTTTGGGAAAAATTATATAAAATTATGAAATCCGTATTTTCAATAAAAGAATATTAAGAAACTATAATTTTAATGAAAGATTAGAATTTTAATAAAATACCACCAAGTTTCCAAAAGTAGTAGTTCTCATGAAAATACCACAAACTTTCAAAAAACTAGGTTTTATCACCACGACAATTAAAATATTTGTTCATAAAAACCCTAAATGTTATAAATCACCATCGAGGTTTATTTTTAAACTATAGTAAAGTATTTTTTCATAAAACCCCCTCGAGATATACAAACAATATTTAAGAACTCTAAATTAATATAGGTTTAAGCGGGATCAATTATCTTGAGCCCCAGGGAGCCGAAGAAAGTGAGTGATTGCCTATTCAGGTTAGATAACTTAATAGATTTATCAATGGCAATTGTCTTGGAAAAAGACATAAATCCTGCCGTCCATGTGCAGCTGTTGCCGATTTCTCCCGAACATAAGATTTTAACAATTTACATCAATTCACATGAAAAGACATGAACTCAAATCCAAACTCAAATCTAAATTTGAACTCGAACTCGTATACAAACTTGAACTCTAACCTAATTCGAATCTAAACTCGAATATGAACTCGAACCAACTTGACTCGAATCCGGATTGCAATTGTCATGACTCGCACATTACTCGACTCACTCGAATACAATCTACACCTTTTGCAATGTAGGGTTTCGATCAATACATGTAAATCATTCAATTAAACCAATTAACTATATTAACCAGTGTTCAGTTGATAAAACTGCACATTTGTTATTATATTTTTCCTACTATTTCTATATTAAAAAAGGTCTTTATTATAATATATCATACATATGAGGGTTTATGTGTAAAAATACTATTTTCCATGTGTTAATATATTATAATTAGAATTTGGTAGGAAAATGTATGCAAATAATATCATTGACCTAATCCTAGTAGAACTAAGTCTACTAAATATTATTTAAGTTGTTGTGCAGAATTTCAGGTCTTAAATCAAGAAAATCAAGTTGTTAAAGCTAACCTGCCTAATTAAGAAATCAAAATGAAGAAATCAAGTATGACAGCAACCACGAGAAGATTTCTAAATTCTGAAGGTTCCTAGGATTGCCACATGTCACAAGAAGCAGCCCCATGAAAAAATGATCAAGGGTTCTGATCATCAGGCCGCGGATCCGCGGCCCAAGCCCCTTGATGCCGCGGATCCACGGCAGTATTATGGAAATAAAGTCCAAGATTTTTGTGGGTGAATCTATGATGAATTTTACCTAATATGGAAGCAAATGATTCTGGCTTTGCACTATAAAAAGGCACCGAGAGCCTCTTGGAAAATTTATCAAGCCGACGCTATCACGAAGTCCAAGACGGCTCACGCATCCAGGCTGGTCATCAACTGTTCGTCTAGCTCTTTAGAAGAGATCGAGAAGCAACTAGAAATTGTAATCATTTTCTAAGGATTCAAGTGTAATGAATATTGTTGATTAATAAAGGTAGCTTTCTTTTTCTTATTCTATTTCTTCGTAGTTTAATTATGCAATTTATTTCCATCTCTTTTTCTCCCAACATGCGCGAGTAATTCTCCACTTGTTAGGGTTCGTAGGATTAGGGTAGGCTAATGGATGATGAACATTCCTAAACCCTTTTTAAGTCCTATAAAGTTTATGAACTTTATCAAAAGAATCATTAACATCCTAATCGGGCGCGCTAACAATTCTTTGTTAGTCCCGACCGCGATTAGAGATTAGATTAATGATTGTTTCGGTAAAGGCTAGATATGAAGGGAGTTCCGTGTCGAGATAAGGGTTAAGAGTGGGATTCCTTTTCCCTCCAGAAACCCTAATCTACACGCATCACCGTCGTTCTAGTTTTAAATCTATTAAAGAATAAAAAGAGTAACTTTTAATTAATCGTCCATAACTACTAAATCCTAACGAACCCTACAAGCCCCCTTATTATATTAACTGCATCTTTAAAATAATCTAGATCTATATTTTACATTCTTGTTTAACGTAGATCTAGAAACCATTCTATAAAATTCTTTATCCCTCCTCTCTTTTTCAACACATCTAAAGTAAGAATAAAAAGTATCCACGTTTCCCAGAGGACGACCCGTACTCATCTCGGTCTAGCTACACGCGACACCGTTATTGATTGCGGTTAACTACAAACACACTCTGTTAGTTGTATGTATGCCCTAGAGGCCAGTATTGTACAGATGATGTATATTATATTGGATGCTTGGACATATATAGAGATGACTTTCTTGCTCGATATGATAGTATGCTATCTGGTTTCTCTTTATCTTAACATGTACACTAGTCTCTTTAAACTGTCTTATAGTTACATGTTGGTAAAGCCCTTAGGATGTGTACTTGACTGCCTGGACTATGATGCAGATCATACTAGTGGGGACATGGTAGTCCATAAGTACATCCTTCAAGGTCCCTAGTCGTAGGTGTATCGAGACGGGGCATCGATATACCAGAGTAGACTAGCGTATACGCTTCTCGACCCATGAGATGGGCGATGGATGATCCCATATCCATTGGTGTTTGACATCAGAGATGATATACGGGTGCTCAGTGGAGACTGGGTACACTGGACGGACTCGCCGAGAACTCCCAGATGGTATTATACCTCACGTCAGATGGCAGTTCTCTGGTGACACTTGTGCAGGTTAGTCTGTAGACCCGAGATCGTCATAGAGTCTTGTATGATTCCCACTGTGCTTTGATCTCCACCTTACCACGTCCATGAGGGCGTGCAAAACGGTGGTCTTTGGGCACAGTCCCGAGTCACATGGAGGCAATGAGCGATAGGAGGGGTTTCGTCTCTCCCGGTATTGGGGGTTGATGTTGCGCTGTGCTCGATTGGCCGTAACAGGGAAGTCCATGGCCAGGCCTGATCAGAGATTTGCTGGTAAGTGTTACCAGTAGTTTCTCGACCCGTTATGAGCCTCACATCGGCACGACTTATCGGTTATTGGGGTCTGACGTTTACCACCCCTAGACTTGATATGCGACATATCAGACGAACAGACCGAACAGACGAACAGACCAGACAGACAGGAGTGTGAGTGGGCTAGCTCGTCGATCTTCTGATCGCTCAATACCCGGATGGCCGTTACGTTTAGCAGACCGCTTGCGGCTTGTGGGTGCTCCGAGAGATACTTCAGTTTTCTCGTAGACGGTGACAAGGAGGTCATTATCATGATGATGATGACCCTACTAGTTATTGGCAGGCCATAAGAAATAGTAACTTCCGACTATTGGCCGGATGCATTATATTCAAGTTGGAATCCACGCACTCTAGCAAATTATGAACTTCACTGGATGCTCATGAAAGGGTAAAAGACATTAGGAGCAAGTAGATCTTTAGAGATCAGTGCAGATGGAAAGATAGTAACCTAATAAGGCCAGACTTGCAGTAAAGGGTTTTCATCAAATACCCGCTGTAGATTGTGGTGAAACTTTTATTTCAGTGTCTGTGCTGAAGTCCATACGGAAATAACTTGCCACTGTTGTTTTACATGACTATGATATCTGGCAGATGGATGACTATAACGTATTTCTGAATGGGAATTTAGAAATGTACGTATATATATGAATCTGCCAAAGGGTTATCGTAGTCAGTGGGAGTAGCAGAAGGTTTGCAAGTTGCTTATGTCTATTTATAGACTAAAGCAGGCATAGCGGAGATAGATCATCTGCTTTGATGTAACAGTCAGAGTGTTTGACATCATCAAAATAAGATATGAACCTGGTAAGAAGGATGTAGGGAGTACTGTCATATGATATATGGATGATATACTACTAATAGGAAGTGATATTCCTATACTACAATCGGTCAAACTATTGTTGTCACATATGTTTCTCCACATAGGATCTGGATAATATATCAAGAATTCTGGTGACTAGATCTATGTCAATATATCTAGATTTAGGAAGTGTCCCAATCTGGGTACTTTGGCACCATTCTAAAAAGGTTTAGAATGGAAGACTCCTAGCGCGGTAGTGTACTTGTATGTGATGGAGTCACCCTCTCTAAAGGGATGTCTTCAGGACTGATGAAGAGAGTGACTCGCGTGAATGACATTCCACTTGCTTTGGAAGTTAGGTCAATCATGCGATGTCATGTACCAGACCAAATGTTGCTTTTGCACATGATGTAGTAAGCAGATATTAATCCAATAATGGAGAAACAAAGGGAAGTAGTGTATAATATAAGAGGTTGTTCATAGTGTATGGTAATGGCAGCCTCCTACAGGAGGTGGTTACCGATTCTGGCTTCGAAGGTGATATGGATGACATCTTTCATGAGTTATAAGTTTACCCTCTTCTGAGGAGAAGTATGTCGGAAAGTGTTCCAAGCGGAGATACTGAGGTAGACATGGTTCAGGATGCTGACTATGACTCAGTGGAGGATACTGCCTAAGAAGTTGTTGGATAAAATTGTTCATTTATGAACGTGGTCCCATCAACTATCCAGACAAATTCTAAGGCAGGTATCGCTCAATTCAGGAGGTAGCAGATCTCCGTGAAGTTGAGTTATAAAGAGATAAAGCTAGAAACATCGGATCCACTCACTGAGACTTTTTCATGAACACGGTTGTTTCTCAAACATGCTTTGCGAAACCGTAAGTAGCGAAATTGGGTATTCGATAGCACACGAGACGTGTGGGCATGCAGTACTGCAATTATTGGTCTTAATTACAAGTGGGAGATTGTTGGATATAGTGCCCTTAACGTAATTATTGTAATTGCAGAAAGACAATTATGGTAATTGAAGGAGGAACTATACAGTTATAACAGTGTTGCTCGAGATTATAGTATGCTATCTGGTTTTTCTTTATCATTTATGTGTATACCTTTTACTTGTTATTACGTGTCGCTAATATATAATGATAAAGCCCGTAGGATCCTTGCTTAGCTACCAGTATTATGATGGCGATCATACTTGTAAGAACTGGGTAGTCCATAAGCTTATCTTTAAATGTTCCTAATCATACGAGTATCGAGACTGGGTATCGATATTCTAGAGTAGACTAGTGTATATGTTTCTTGACCCCGACGATGGGCGATGGCTGGTCTCACAACCATTAGTGTTTGCCGCCAAAGATTGTATACAAGTGCTCACTGGAGGTGAGTACACCGAACGGACTCGCGGAGAACTCCAAGATGGTATTATACTTATCGTTAGATAGCAGTTCACCGGTGACATAAGTACATGGTAGTCTGTAGACCTGAGATCGTCATTTTTCTCATGTGAGCTCCCACTGTACTTTGATTACTACCCACCACGACTCTACTTAGTCATGCAAATAGGTTTTAATTGGGTATAGTCCCGAGCCACATGGAGGTAGTGAGTGATCGGAAGGGATTCGTTTCTCTCGGTATAGGGAGTTGATGTCGCGCTATGTTCGGTTGGCCATCACCATAAGTCCTTGTCCAGGGCAGATGAGATTTACTGATAGGACATCAGTAGTTTCTCAGTTAGTCATGAGACTGATATCGGCAGACTTATCGGGTTATTAGGGGTGTGACAGCTTCCACCCCTGGACCTGATATGCGAAACACTTAAACGAAGAGACCGAACTGTATGGAGATTGTCACTTACAAGCTAAGAAGGGTATTGACGAACTTGATTGTCGACCTCCCTTTCGACACATACCTGTGTAGCCATTACGTACAGCTAGTTCTGCAGACCTGCTTGTGGTTATGGATTTTATCCAGTAACTCACTGCCAGTATATTGTCGAGTCTTTAGAGTTTCACACAGAGGGTTTTCCCGGTTTAGGCGATACGATTTAGAGGCCGTATGTTGATACGTGTAAGTGTCACACCCCGCTTTCCAAAAGACGGTGACGGCACGTAACAAGACCCGCGATGTATTTATTTTGAGATGGTCGTTTCCCATAATAAATACGTTAAGTGTTTATAAGAAATATATCATAACAAGAAAATTACAAGTGAATTAAAATTCAACAACAACTTTATTTACATTCATAAATTTAAGTAAAAATACGATGTCTGAAACAACAGATACAATAACAGGACAATTACTAAACAATTGCATACTAGAAATAACTGCAAAAAGGAAAACTAGTAGTCTGGCTGAGCGGTAAGCTGATCAAAATTCCCCTTACTTGACTTGATCTCCTCTGTCCTTATGTCACCTGAAGAACATATCAAGGATAGAAAGAAAACAAGGTTGAATGTCTGTCAGTGAACTTGTGCTCGGTAAGTCCCCAAAAAAGATACGAATATAAAGTGTTATAAAAGAAATGTATGTAAGAAGTATATGAATCTAATGTAGAAGATGACATGTAAGAGTGTTAATTAGATATGTGTATGTTGAGATATCTTAACCATGACATGTATATGAATATGGTTGTCCTATTCTAATATGGTTGTTTGTACTTTGATAAAGAAGGTATGTGTATATACGAGAGTAGTCCAGCTTACCCCGCGGACCAAAGGTATAAGAAGTACAAGGTCTCGTCAAATCCCACGAGACAACGTCATAAGATATTCAAGAGGCGTCTTTTAAAATGATCTCTCGTACCAAGTCATGCATTCCTTACCAACCTACCTCTTATCCCCATGTATTTTAATGTATAGATTAAGTTTACAAGTCTTGTCTAAATCTATGAATATAGATAGTGTAAAAGTTCAAGTTCAAGTTGTGTTCAAGTATTCATGTCAAGTTCAAACCAAGTCATATTCATAGTTCGGGTCACAAGTCATGTATTCAAGCAAAGTTCAAGTTCAAGGATTCATGTTAAGTTCAAGAATTCATGTTCAGGTTCAAGTCAAATTTGAGTTCAAATCAAGTCATGTAAGATGTCATGTGTTTGACTATATATGATTCGATATTCAAGTGATTTAAGATGGCAACCACTACATGTGGCTGACAGCATTTGTGCTCTTTTCAATGACGATTGCTAGACGATTATTAGTTTATCTAAACTAGGCAAGCACTCACTTTCTTCAGCTCCCCGGGGATTGGAGAAAAGATACTGCTTAAATCCATCGTTACCTAAATACCATAGAGATTAGTTTATATAGTGTAGGTATTTTAATGAACTTAAGCAATCTATGTAAAATAATTCATTTGAAAACTCGAGGGGGGTTTAATGTAAAATGCTTTACTTTTAAAAAAACCATCGAGGTTTTTTTGATAAAAATATGTTAATTAGAATGTCGAAAGTTTTAATAAAATTGTACTTTAGATTTTATGGTATTTTAATGATAAAACCTAGTTTTAAAAAGTTTATGGTATTTTTATGAAAATCTATTTTTTTTGGAAAACTTGAAGTATTTAAATAAAAACTTAATCTTTTAATCTAAAATATTTTATTGAAATTAGATTTATAAAAAATGCTTTCTTTTAAGTTACAAGTTTATGATTTTTAATGTAGTATTGTTTTATTTTGTTTAAAAACGTATTACTTTTCGAGAACGCGTTCTGTAAAGAGTTTCGATCTCACCCACTAGACCCTAGATGTGCGATAATCCGCACCATCTTTTAACAGAGTTCCTTTAACGAGGGTTCCCTTAACGAGGGTTGTGAGGTCAAAATTGCCAAGGAAAAGGGTTTAGAATTAAAATTCTATGTTTCGAGACTTGAGGGTATTTTATTGAAAAATGATTCGTTCGGAAAAAAAAACGCTATAAATATGAGATCGTGCAATGATTCCCAAGTGTGCGTGTAGGGTAGGCCGTTACCCCGTGCATGCTATCATCTAGAATATTGACTATATCAACTGATTTATGTAAAAGTAGAAATTATAGGAAACTTGCATATATGAATAAAACTATCATGAAAAGATTGGTTATATGTTATAGAAGTACTTGATATGCGACGGTTCCAAGGACTTGATTAGTAAGTTAAGTTTATAAGTTATGTTCTAAGAAATGTTTTATGATGAAGTGATTTTGATAGAAAGAAAAATATTTTAAATATGAGATATATGGATGTAGTTCCAAAACATAGGGTGATTGGTGACGTAGCTAAAAGTTTTATTCAAAGGATGAAGAAGAGGGGGAGGGGGACTTGCTTGGGTATGAATTGGTCTAACCAATTCACTATTTTATAAGGAAAAAGGAAGGATGAGGGAAGAACTTCAACGTTCGAGGAGAAAAGGGTTTGACAATTCGCTATCGAGCGATCCTTGGCTGACTTGGGCTTCGTAGAGAGGAAGGAGACTCGGTTCAAGATCGATGACGTAAGAGGAGGCGAGCTTGACAATGACTTGAGAGTTTGGCATCTTGGCTTGGATAGAATTTGAGAGATAGAATTTTGAGAGTAATTTTTAGGATAATTTCAGAAGGGGAGAAGCTTGGACTGATTGGGTTTATATAGGAGAAGTGAAATGAAGATTTAATGAAATAAAAGAAATTTAAACACATTAAAAGAGGTTTAATTGGGAAATTGAAACGATGACAGGTCTTAGGTTTGAATAGGGCAGTTTAGAGTGTAAAAATGAACCTAGGGTAGGCAAAGGGACACACGGGCACGGGATGGAGGCGATTGGGGCTAGTAGGGCCACCGGGGTCAGCCTAGGGTCGGCCAAGTTGAGGGTGTTTGCCTCGAGGTTCGTGCCATATTGCAGGTTAAGTTTAAACATTTTATTTGTGTACCTCTTTTCTGTTGCAACTTTTCATAACTCCGTGTAAAGCTCATACAAACCCTTAGGCTCACAAAATGTCAAAAAGAAAAATAAAATAAAATATTGGGGATACAAGGATTCGAACTCGCGGGAGATGGAATTTTATATACGTAATGGACCTAGCTAGAGGAAACGACATGATGCGGAATGGTAAAATCAATAATTACTAGCTTGCATGACATACTACCCTAGTGATCATCCTAAAACTATAACTTGCAAAAAAAAAATCCAGAGCTTAGGAAGTAGAGCATACAACCTATGATGCTTCTTCTCAAAGCTCCACTTTTGTGTAGGAAGGTTGCTTCTTTGATTTGAACTCCAAGCTTGGTCACCAAGGGTTCACCAGTCGAAGTCCTGTTGCCAATCCTTCCATCGAAGATGATCCATGGCGATGAATGGCAACTTGAGCTACTCCTTCTTTCTTACTAGGTGCTAAGTAGAAAGATGAAGTGTCATGTAGATTTAGATGAAAGGGGTCTACACTCTTTTACTCTCTATTCATTCTCTTCTCTTTCTTTTTCTCAAAAAATTGCTAGTATGAAGGAGAGGGAGTAGAATTAGGTTATGGCTAGTCTTAACATCCCACCATCACTTAAGCTCATGCCAGCTGTCTTCTCCTATACTACCACATATCCTAAGGTGTTTGAGATGGCTACACATCACCCTTAGGCATGCATAAATGAGAAAAGGAAAAAAGATTTGAGAGAAAAATATTTCATGATTAATAAATATCAACCTTGACATATAATGGTTCACATCACATGGAACATTAGAAAAGAGAGAGAAAATGATACTATGTTAATTATATGTATTATCACATAATATCATACACCGTGTCATTAAATTAACAATTAATTCAATGACCCGGTTTAGTCATAAAACCGGTTAGTATCAAAACCCTGTCCGGTTCAAGAAACGGACCCGCATGCATCCCCATGCACGCACTACATCATTTTGCTCAAGTGAACAAAACATCTGCGTGAGACTCTAAAGACCCGTCAATATACCGGCAGTGAGTTGTTGGATCATATCCTCAACTCACAAGCATGTCAGCGGCACTAACTGTACGTAACGGCTACCAAGGTATTGAACGAAGGAAGGTTCTACAAGAAAACTTTTCCGTACCCTACTGAACCTATCGATGACACATACCGTACAGTCCGGTCTCTTCGTCTGAGAATGTCGCATACTGGGTCTGGGAGGTGAAATCCGTCAGACTCCCAATAACCGATGAATCGTGCTGATATAAAGCTCATAACCAAATAAGAAACTACCGATAACACTTATCAGTAAATCTCGCTTTCCCTGGCCAGGGACTCATGGTTACAGCCAATCGCATACTGCGCAGCATCAACTCCCCATACCGGGAGAGATGAATCCCTTCTGATCGCTCATTGCCTCCATATGATTCGGGACTATACCCAACCACTACCTGTTTGCACAACTCTTTAAAGCTGTGGTAGGGTAGTGATCTAAGTATAGTGGGGACCACATGAGACACTATGACGATCTCGGGTCTACAGACTAACCTGTACTGATGTCACCTGAGAACTGCTATCTGACGATAGATATAGCACCATCTAGGAATTATCGGCGAGTCCGTTCGGTATACTCAATCTCTAATGGGCACCTGTATACAATCTTCGGTGTCAAATACCAATGGTTGTGGGATCAATCATCGCCCCATACGGGGTCAAGAAACATATACACTAGTCTACTATGGAATATCGATACTCTGTCTTGATACCCCTTACGACTAGGAACTTTTAAGAATGTGCTTATCGACTACCTAGGGCCCACTAGTATGATCAACATCATAGTCCCGGTAGTCAAGCAATGGTCCTAAGGGTTTTATCAACATATATATGTCAGAGCAAGAATAAATGTATATATGTTAAGATAAAGTCAAAACTAAATACTATACTATCATTTTGAGCAAAATAGTTCTATAGATGCATATGTCCCAAACTTCCAATATAATATACAATAATGGCCTCTAGGGAATACATATCTAACAATCTCCCACTTGCACTAGGGCCAGTTATTGGCGTATCTCATACCTAACAACCCGAAGTGTCGCTCGAACTGTACTTGGGAATGGCCTTCGTGAATGGATCCGGTAAGTTTTCTTTTGTATCTACCCTCCGTATCTCAATCTTCTTGCGATCAACGATCTCCCAGATCAGATGATACCGCCTTAAGATATGTCTGGATCTTTGATGGGATCGTGATTCCTTTGCTAATGCTACAGCTCTATTGTTATCACAATACAAAGGTATTGGATCAGCAATGGTTGGAATCACCTCAAGCTCTATTATGAACTTATGCATCCAGACCGCTTCTTTGGCAGCATCATTGGCAGTAATATACTCATCCTCCATTGTCGAGTCTGCAATGGTATCTTGTTTGGAACTCTTCCAACAGACCGCCCCTCTATTGAGGGTAAACACATAACCCTAGTTGGATTTGCTGTCATCTTTGTCATTTTGGAAGCTGGAGTCGGCAAATGCCTCTATACGGAGGTCACCGTTACCATACACCAAGAACATGTCTTTAGTTCTTCTCAAATACTTAAGAATGTTCTTGATTGTTAGGGATTATGCGTGTTCAAGTTTAGTTAAATACCGCAATCAAGACGGTTTCGCTTGTAGCTAGCCGGTTGAGTACGGGTCGTCCGCAGGGAGATGGGAATCTTTTTCTATGTGTTTTTCGACGAGTTAAGTCCGAGAGTCCAGATTTTGTTGTGATTAATTAAGTGTTAAAAAGATATGTAAAGAGAGCTTGTTAGGGTTAGGATTAGGTTAGTTTGAGTTAGGAGTCTCCCACATCTTTCGTTGCCCCTCTTAATATCGGCGTTACGGTAATCGGCAACAACGGGGATTAGCACGACTAGGAAGGAACTTGCGAGTATAAGCTAGGCTTTCCAACGCATAAGTTCTTCCTTTTGGTGCTTGTCCGTCCGTTCTTGGCTCTTAGCCATAACCTCCGGTTAATTCAACCACAACCGGTCTTACTACGGAATCACCGCTATCATGTAGGATAGGGTGCCGTAAGGAGCGGATTGTGGTTCAATTAACGGGAGTCGAATTAAGTTGTTGGGCAAGGAAAGAGTGAGAGAGATTTCCTTCTCTCAAACTTCCCTTATCCTACCCTAACAAGTATGAAACTACTCACACATCATGATACGGAAAAATAAAACAAAACAAAAGAGGAGGATAGAAAGAAAGAGATTAGAAGATAACAACTAGCTATTTGCGACCTCACCTTGGCAAGGATCAAGCGTAAGCATCATGGTTGTTTTAAGGATAACGAAAAAGAGAAAAGAAAGAAACAACAAGAAATAACAACAACTAAGTTAACAAATTAAAATTACAATAATTAACAAGAGAACAAGACAAGCATAATAATAAACGGTTCTTCTTTATTCATCATTCTTCACTCAAAAGCTCACTACAAGTTTTAATGGAGAAGAGATGAGAAGAGGAAGAAGAACATGTATTCTAAAACCTAGAGAAAAAATACAAGATTATGCACCCTCTTCTTCACAAGGTTCTGGGGTATTTATAGGCTGGAAAATGAAAACCTAGGGCAACATTCAGAACCAAAATGAAAAGACCAAAAAGCCCCTGAAAAATCTTCTGCTGACGAGTCTAAACGGCCGCGAAACCGCGGCCTAGACCCCCCTTTGGCCGCGGTTCCGCGGTTGAATGGAGGAGTTGGGCCTAGGGCTTTTTGGTGGTACCCTGGTTTGATGTACCCTTCAATCTGGTATATGTATTTTCTCAATTTGTCTTCACGATTTTTCCAGAATTTCTGTTGAGCCAAAGGTGTTTTGATGTGGATGTTTTTGTCATGATTTCCTCGAGCTCCATGTAGATTTCTTGGATCTTGTGCTGCCATTGAGCCTTGTGCATGAAAATGACAATCGATTTGCCATTTTATCTCCTAAACTGGTGTGTGGCAACAGACGGATAAAGAGCGGAGACCCGTGTTTTATCTGTGGTTGGCAGGAACCCGGATTTTGTCGTGTTTTTCCATGGATTTCACCGTTTAGAGCCGAGAACCTGTATCCTGCAATTGACTAGCAAACACGGCTCAAGAGTACCTACCGATATGCAATGTGATAAAAATTGGGCGGTATGAAAATGCAAAAATCTGATATGAACAAATACCCCCAAATTTATCATTTGCTCGTCCCGAGCAAAGCCAATTTATTCACAAAAATTTTCGAACCTCACTTTCGTAGGGAACGCGATTGCACTGAGCATGTGCAACAAGCCGTTAAACCTCTAGGTGTCCCTAGTAGGAGGAGTGTTGTCTCCTGAGGGTTTTCAGCGGATACTATCCACAAAATCCGGTCAAGCTAGTTTTGTAAAATAACTAAAATTCAAACCCTAAAGTTTTGTTTCAGAAAATAACAATTCTATTATCCTAAGTCTAGACTATCGAACCTTTATTTTTCACACCTCGTTTCTTATTTAACTATAGATTTTATATGTCTTTACGTGCAGTGCAAATAGTGTCGTTAAGTTTCCAGAAGGATCGATTTACGTCATCATGTCACACAATAAAGCCCAGATAAAAATTTTGAAAGGTTCACATAAGTTTTATAAAGAGTTAAGAATTTTTCAAGTTTCGTTTTTCAGTAAAGTTTCAACTTTAGAATTTCTATCTTCCCTAACAGGAAACTAGGTCTTATTCTTCACTCCACCTTTTTCTTGTTTTCATTTCATACACACCTCTGTGAACGTGCAATAGTCTTTATCATAGAGTAAAACCTTCATATCTCCGCTAAATTTTTTTATAAAAGCCTGTCTTTTATCAAGATTATTCTCACACAAAGAACCGTTAGGAATTTTAACTCGGAGAGAACACTTGCTTGACTTTGTTTTAATCTGGACTTTCTAGGCTTCTTAGCGAGCTTTGGGCCAATGCACCCAAACCAGTTGGTTTTAGGGCATTAGGTGTAGAAACACCCCAGCGGACTTAATTACTCATGTTACCTAGGTCCAAAAACAAAAAACAGTTTGGCGTGAAAATCAGATGATTTAATACGAACGGAGATATAACCGGCAGTTCAATTATTTTTTTGGATAAAAGACCTGTTTAGTGGGTTCGGTGTGTAATCATTCCAATCAAGTTTCAGATGTGTTATTTTTCAGACTTAGTTCCAATTAAGGCATCAATAACATTCCTTCATATTCGCTTTACTTCATAAACTATTCTTGATATTACTTATTTCAGAACAAACATATTTGATCCTCAGAAAATCATTTATCTATTTAAAAGTTTTTAAACATAAAAGACTTGTCATCTAATTTCCCAAAAACTCACGACACGTGGAGTGTGATGTAAAGACGTATATCAGCTATAGCTAACTTCAAAGGAGAGTTATCTTTCAGGTTTTCAAAATCTAAACATAAGATTTAGTTATTCTTATTTTATCAAACAAAACCGTCGAAATGTTGAATCAGAGTCTTCCCACTAGCTAACTTGACAGAAAAGTTTTTATATTTTTAGAAAATTTTTAGATTTTTATGGATTTTATGGATTTAAATATGCAGATGCAAAATTTACATATGAATGCGAAGGTTAGAAATGTATTCCGAGCGTACCCCCAAACTTAAACTGGACAGTATCCTCACTGTCATTGCATGAAGAGATCATTTGAAGGGTCAAAAATGTCGGTTAGCGATACACAATTTTTATTTGTTTTTGTTTTTAAAGAAAAGAAAAAGAATATACATAAATATATACAAAATGGTTTGTACGTACCCCCAAACTTATTTGGAACAGTGTCCACTGTTCTAGGCTGGATAACCGAAGTTTGGTGGTAGGCAGAGGAAGATTATGCAGGGTAAACCGGCTCCTGTAAGAATAGGAGCTCCTCTGTTGGTTCGGCGCTAAGGTACGGTTTTAGTCGGTGTCCGTTCACTTTGAAAAATGAACCGTCCTTTGTATTTTCCAAATCCACAGCGCCCTGCGGATATACATTCCGCACAAAATACGGCCCTTTCCAGCGAGATCTGAGCTTTCCAGGATGGAAATGAAGTCTGGTGTCATAAAGCAGTACCTGCTGACCAGGTACGAAGGTTTTGCGTAAAAGGTGTTTATCGTGAAACACCTTCGTTCGATTCTTAACGACAACCGCGTTATCGTAAGCCTCATCCCTAAGCTCGCTCAGTTCGTTCAGTTGCAGCTTCCAATGGCTGCCCGCATCTTTGAGAGACAGATTCAGCTCCTTTATCACCCAAAATGCGCGATGCTCTATTTCGACAGGTAGCTGGCAGGCTTTTCCGTACACAAGCCGATAGGGAGACATGCCAAGGTCGGTCTTATAAGCGGTTCGAAATGCCCAAAGGGCATCAGTGAGTTTCAGCGACCAATCCTTACGGTTCATGGAAACCGTCTTCTCCAGTATCTGCTTGATTTGCCGATTTGAAACTTCGGCCTGCCCGCAGGTTTGGGGGTGGTAGGGCGTGGATAGCTTATGATTAATGGAATATTTCCGCATCAAGGTCTCAAAAGTCTTATTGCAGAAATGACTTCCATTGTCGCTAATGATCGCTCGGGGGTGCCCAAACCGGGAAAAAATGTTTTCTTTAAGGAACCTAACGACAACCTTGTTGTCGTTAGTCCGGCTGGGCACAGCCTCGACCCATTTAGAGACGTAATCAACAGCGAGAAGGATGTACAAGTTCCCAAAAGAGCTGGGAAACGGCCCCATGAAATCTATCCCCCAAATATCGAAAATCTCCACAACCAAGATCGGTTGGAGCGGCATCTCGTTCCTCCGGGATATCCGGCCCAAGTGTTGGCACCGGGAGCAAGTCTTGCAATAGTCATGAGCGTCTTTGAAGAGTTGTGGTCAGTAGAAACCACATTGCAAGATCTTCTCAGCTGTCTTTCTAGGGCCAAAATGCCCGCCACACGCTTGATCGTGGCAAAATGACAGCACACTCTTGAATTCCTCGTCAGGGACACACCGACGAATAATCTGGTCGGGGCAGTACTTGAACAGATAAGGTTCGTCCCAGTAAAAGTGTTTTACTTGGGATAAGAAGCGAAGTCTGTCCTGACTTGACCATTCAGTCGGTAGTAATCCCGTGGCCAAATAGTTTACAATATCTACGAACCAGGGTTCGCAAGATACTGTCAAGAGCTGTTCATCCGGGAAAACGTCGTTGATCGGAATTGGAAGCGAAGGCGAAGAAGGAAGTCGCGAGAGATGGTCGGCAACTACGTTTTCACATCCTCGTTTGTCCTTAATGACAAGGTCAAACTCTTGACGCAAGAGGATCCAACGTATTAGCCGAGATTTTGCATCTTTCTTCGCAAAAAGATGGCGCAGAGCAGAATGGTCGGTATAGACAATGACTGGAGAGCCGATGAGGTAGGGCCTGAACTTTTCTAAAGCAAATACAACAGCCAAGAATTCCTTCTCAGTTGTTGTATAATTGAGTTGGGCGTCGTTCAGGGTTCGGCTCGCATAATAGATTACGTGCGGCATCTTGTTTATGTGTTGTCCAAGGACAGCACCAATGGCAAAGTCGGATGCATCGCACATAATCTCGAATGGGTGCGTCCAGTCAGGTGAAGAAAGAACGGGAGCAGAAGTGAGTGAGCGTTTCAATGACTCGAATGCAATCACACAGCTCGAGTTGAAGTTGAATGGCGTGTCCTTGGCCAGCAAAAGAGTCAGGGGCCTAGCAATCTTGCTAAAGTCCTTGATGAACCGTTTATAGAAACCGGCATGGCCAAGGAAGGCTCGGATATCTCTGACGCATCGGGGAGGAGGGAGATTGGAAATGACCTTAATTTTTGCTTTGTCAACCTCTATGCCATTTTACGAGATGATATGTCTTAAGACAATACCTTCGCGCACCATGAAGTGGCATTTCTCCCAATTCAAAGTGAGATTCTTGTCCTTACATCGGGTAAGGACAGCGTCAAGATGCAGCAAACACTCGTTGAAGGAATCGCCGAAGATGGAGAAATCATCCATGAAAATCTCCAGAAATTTTTCCACCATGTCTGAGAAAATTCCCATCATACACCGCTGAAAGGTAGCGGGCGCATTGCATAACCCAAAGGGCATGCGACGATATGCAAACGTGCCGAAAGGACAAGTGAATGTGGTCTTGTCCTGGTCTTTTTTAGCGATGGGAATTTGATTATAGCCAGAGTAGCCATCAAGAAAGCAGTAGTACTCGTGTCCGGCCAATCGTTCAAGCATTTGGTCAATGAAAGGTAGCGGAAAGTGGTCTTTCCGCGTTGCGGCGTTGAGCTTTCTGTAATCGATGCATACTCGCCACCCAGTTTGGGTGCGAGTAGGGATTAACTCGTTTGTCTCGTTAGTGATGACCGTGATGCCCGACTTCTTGGGGACAACATGAATGGGGCTAACCCACTGGCTATCAGAGATAGGGTAAATGATACCACTATCTAGACATTTTACGATCTCCTTCTTCACAGCCTCTTTCATGACTGGATTGAGACGTCTTTGTGGATCCCGGGCTGGTTTGGCATCATCCATCAGATGAATGTGATGCTCAACGATCAGGGGACTAATCCCCTTGATGTCCTCCATGGACCAGCCAAAAGCTTGCCTGTTGCTATGCCAGACCGCGAGAAGGGCTTTCTCTTGCTCTGGAGCTAGAGAAGCCGAAATGATGACAGGGAGGGTCTCGTTCTCACCTAAGTAAGCGTACTTAAGGTGAGACGGCAAAGGCTTGAGTTCGAGCGTTGGAGGTGAAACGATTGAAGGCAAGATTGGTGCAAAGGTTTCGAACTCAAAGGACTCCAGCAAAGGTTCAAAACGAGTGTAGGCGACCGAGTTCGATGGTTCAGGTAACTCATCCGGAAATTCGAAAGATTCAAACTCTGGTTGTGAGCGGCTAAGATCGTTTGAAAACGTGAAACACTCGTAGTCGTTGTCGGGCGCAGAAACAGCAGCAGGTTCGAAGAGAAACGCACTAGTGGAGTTAAGATTATCGTGATCAAACAGAAACTCCTCGAATTCACATTCTTCTGGGGTGATCTTCTGGATCGAGCAGACGTCCAGTATATGAGCATTAGGTTCGGCGGGCTGATTCCCTAACCTAAAAATGTTGAGTTCAATCGTCATGTTTCCAAAAGAGAGGTTCATCGAACCATTGCGACAATTGATCACAGCATTTGAGGTTGCAAGGAATGGGCGACCGAGTATCACCGGAATTTGATTCCGGGGGTTAGCTACAGGCTGTGTGTCTAATACAATGAATTCAACGGGGAATATGAAGTCCCCGACTTTTATTAACACATCCTCTAGCTCACCCCTAGGATGGGTGATCGATCGGTCGGCCATTTGGAGAGTGCAGTGCGTGGGTTTCAGCTCTCCGACGCCTAATTTCTCGTATACTGAGTACGGAAGCAGGTTAACACTGGCACCAAGATCTAATAGTGCGCGGTTGATGTTCTTATCCCCAATAGTAATAGAAATCGTAGGACAGCCAGGGTCCTTCCGTTTTTGTGGTAAAGATTGGGTAAGGGCATCACTCACAGCACTAGCCAAGAAAACTTTCTTTGGTACCTGAGACTTCCTCTTTTTCGTGCACAAGTCCTTTAAGATTTTCGCGTAGGACGGGACTTGTTGGACAGCATCTAAAAGAGGAATGTTAATGTTAACCTGCTTAAATAACTCCAGAATCTTCTCCATCTGAGGATTTTGTTTATTAGACCTCAACCGGTTTGGAAATGGAACATTTTTAAAATTGGTTGAGTCTAATGTTGGAGGAGGAGATTGTGGAGTTGGAACGGATCCCAGAATAGGTGTTTTCGTGGAGTGAGAAGTGGGTCCATTCAAAGCAGAAGAAGAGGAAGGAGAGCCTTGTGAAGAACGGAGAATAGGCTCAGAAGACGAAGAGGCAAGAGACGAAGAAGAAGAAGAAGAAGAAGAAGCGGCCGGGGTGTCATCATTGATCCGTGTGCCGATGTTGTTTTGCAGCATCCTTCCCGATCTCAATGTGGTCACGGCACTCACATTATGATTCTGTTGTTCAAGAGCAACATGTACATTCTGTGGGTGACCAGGATTTGGGAGTGGTTGGGACGGGAGCTTCCCCTTCTCTCGCTCGCTTAAGGCCGCATTCAGTTGTGCAATCTGGGCCTCGATGGTTTTGATGCTTTGCCCGTGAGCGGCAGTGTGTTGCACTAAAGACTGAATGGAAAACTGGATGTTTGCGGTGGATTGAGTTGATTGTTTGACGAACGCCTCCAGACTTCGTTCGAGCGAGGAAACCTTATCGTTGTTTGACGGAACAAAGTTGTTTGGTGGAAAAGAATTGTTGGGTGCAAAGTTGTTCGTCTGATTTTGGAAAGGTTGGGGTTCGAAGGGCTGCTGAAACTGCTGTTGAGTTTGTTGGTGCACTTGTTGTTGCGGCGGAGGGGCCCTTTGGAAATTGTTGCCTTGGAATTGATTCTGATTCTGATTCCAGGCGAAATTGGGGTGGTTCCTCCAACCGCGATTGTAGGTGGAAGAGTATGGATCATTCCTCGGTCTTTGCTGAAATGCAGCATTAACCTGATCCTGTCCTTGCGATGGTGGATTGTAAGGACACTCTTCGGTTAAGTGAGAAGGATCAGAACAACAAGCGCAGATGGTACGAAGGGGGAGAACAGGGGCAGGGGCAGGGGCAGGAGCAGGAGCAGAGAATTTGCTCTCTATCGCTTCAAGCTTTCTCGTTATTGCAGCCATTTCAGCTTTCATCGCAATAGAGACGTCAAGTTGGTGAATTCCTACCCTAGACTGACCGGTAGAAGTGGAGGTAGAAGAAGAAGAAGTCGGTCTGGTGCTCTCCCATTGTAGCGTTTGCTCCGCAAGGTCGTCAAAGAACTGCCACGCTTCCTCGTCCGATTTCGATAGGAAGTGGCCCTGACAGATGGTTTCCAACAACTGCTTCGTTGCTGGGTTCAGGCCCTCGTATAAGGTTTGGCAAAGTTGCCATTTCTCTATACCGTGGTGAGGACACTGAACAAGAAGGTCTTTGTACCGGTCAAAGCACTTCCAGAAGGGTTCAGAAGGAAGCTGAGAGAATTGGTTGATTTCATTTCGAATCCTTGCGGTTTTATGATTCGGATAAAATTTCTTTAGAAACGCTTTAACAAACTCGTCCCAGCTGGTGATTGAGTGGGAAGCGGTGTTATACAGCCATTTTTCAGCAAGATCGCATAAAGTGAACGGAATGACCCGTAGACGTATAGCATCGTCCGACAGCTGGGTGGTTTTCATCATGGCACAGACGTTTTGAAATTTATTGATGAAGATATAGGCATCTTCAGATTCAAGCCCATGAAATCGTGGAAGCATGTTGATGAAGTGGGGCTTAATTTCAAAGTTGTCCCCATTTGCCGGTGGAAGAGAAAGGCAGGTGGGAAGTGCAGAACGGGTGGGATAGAAACGATCCTGGAGCGCGATTCGCTGCGGCGCTATAACAGGCGGTGGTGGTGGGTTATTGGTCTCCGTAGGAGGTGGAGCCAATCCAGGGGTAGTCAAAGAGATGTTCGGATTAAATCCTGACATCGCGGAAGAAGAGGTTGGTGAAGGTGAAGGTGAAGATGTATGAACAGAATTCCGGTCAACGTCGGAGTTGGCCGGAAAAGGTAAGGGTGAAAGAGGAGTGGACGGAGTTTCGACGTCTGAGTCGATCGCGTAGTCGGTAGCGACTAACGTAACGCGGACTAGACGGGCGCTAGTGTCCCGAGTCCAAGCGGACATACACTAAACGAGTTTAGTATAGTCAAAGCGGAGAAGGTGAGGGTAAGAAAACGTCAATGGAGAAAACGATGGGTGGAGGGTGAAAAATGGATTTGGCGACAAAAGGGCAAGTTTTTATAAAAGTTTTTGATTTTTTCCTTTTTTTTTATTTTTAGAAAGAGATTTACAGAAATATGTACGGATATACGGCTTAAGTAATCACAAATAAGATATGCACAATCACACCTAGATCTAGGGTCACCTAGGTCTGCTAGACCTGCTCCAGAACTTGATTGTCGAAGTAAAACAGTGTCGAGAAACGGGCTTAAGATACACTGATCATGAGGCCAGGTAAGTGCAGAGATAAGGGGAGGTTTTCCAACGCTTTCGCGAAATTCCTTAATTAAATAACCCTTTCTCTTTTGGCGGTTGCGCCGTTAACACTTTCCTAGACACCCCGTAAACAATATACCGTTAAGCGAGGTTCTAAACACGGTTAACTTCTCCTAATGAGCGCGAAGTCCTTACGGCTGAGTCTAGTATTTTTTAATTACAATGGACAATGCATATGCTTTTGTGATTTTTGGGGTCCTGGGAAGGGTGATGAAATCCCCACCCAATCTGAATTGGTTTCAAGCCCCTTAAGTCCGTATTAAAGAATACAAAGCGGTAACAAATCAACTGCAAACAATTTTTATTTTTAGCGCGGCGCAAAGAATCCTGCACAAGAACAGTTTATTGGAAGGGGAAGAGAATTTGCGCAAAGAATGCTGCAGAAAACACAATTTATTGGAGTCCAGAGGAGTGGGAGAGAGGAGAAGGACTCACCAAAAATTTTTGGCAGCCCTAAGGCACCAAATGGCCGCGGTTCCGCGGCAATAAGGCCCTAATGCCGCGGTTCCGCGGCTAAGTTGTGGACTTGGGGCTCCAGGTTTCTGGTGTGGGCTGTTTTGGGTGTCCTCTGCTGTTTTTAAGACCCTGAATCTGGATTTGCTCAATGTAACTGTTCCAGAATCTTACAGTAGACCGTTTGCTTCATGTTGATCCGTCGCAGTGTAGCCGCGAAATGTGGGTCTATCTTCCCACGTCTTTGGCACTGAACTTGAACTTCGTATTTTCCTGCACACTTGCACAAAAACTAATAAAAAAAACAAGATGATTTTTTTTACAACGTATATTTTTTTTTGTTTTTTTTTTGTTTTTTTTGTTTTTGGTTATATTCACTAGTTAACCCGAAATTACACAAAGAAATAAACTACCGTCTCCCCGGCAACGGCGCCATTTGATTGTTAGGGATTATGCGTGTTCAAGTTTAGTTAAATACCGCAATCAAGACGGTTTCGCTTGTAGCTAGCCGGTTGAGTACGGGTCGTCCGCAGGGAGATGGGAATCTTTTTCTATGTGTTTTTCGACGAGTTAAGTCCGAGAGTCCAGATTTTGTTGTGATTAATTAAGTGTTAAAAAGATATGTAAAGAGAGCTTGTTAGGGTTAGAATTAGGTTAGTTTGAGTTAGGAGTCTCCCACATCTTTCGTTGCCCCTCTTAATATCGGCGTTACGGTAATCGGCAACAACGGGGATTAGCACGACTAGGAAGGAACTTGCGAGTATAAGCTAGGCTTTCCAACGCATAAGTTCTTCCTTTTGGTGCTTGTCCGTCCGTTCTTGGCTCTTAGCCATAACCTCCGGTTAATTCAACCACAACCGGTCTCACTACGGAATCACCGCTATCATGTAGGATAGGGTGCCGTAAGGAGCGGATTGTGGTTCAATTAACGGGAGTCGAATTAAGTTGTTGGGCAAGGAAAGAGTGAGAGAGATTTCCTTCTCTCAAACTTCCCTTATCCTACCCTAACAAGTATGAAACTACTCACACATCATGATACGGAAAAATAAAACAAAACAAAAGAGGAGGATAGAAAGAAAGAGATTAGAAGATAACAACTAGCTATTTGCGACCTCACCTTGGCAAGGATCAAGCGTAAGCATCATGGTTGTTTTAAGGATAACGAAAAAGAGAAAAGAAAGAAACAACAAGAAATAACAACAACTAAGTTAACAAATTAAAATTACAATAATTAACAAGAGAACAAGACAAGCATAATAATAAACGGTTCTTCTTTATTCATCATTCTTCACTCAAAAGCTCACTACAAGTTTTAATGGAGAAGAGATGAGAAGAGGAAGAAGAACATGTATTCTAAAACCTAGAGAAAAAATACAAGATTATGCACCCTCTTCTTCACAAGGTTCTGGGGTATTTATAGGCTGGAAAATGAAAACCTAGGGCAACATTCAGAACCAAAATGAAAAGACCAAAAAGCCCCTGAAAAATCTTCTGCTGACGAGTCTAAACGGCCGCGGAACCGTAGCCTAGACCCCCCTTTGGCCGCGGTTCCGCGGTTGAATGGAGGAGTTGGGCCTAGGGCTTTTTGGTGGTACCCTGGTTTGATGTACCCTTCAATCTGGTATATGTATTTTCTCAATTTGTCTTCACGATTTTTCCAGAATTTCTGTTGAGCCAAAGGTGTTTTGATGTGGATGTTTTTGTCATGATTTCCTCGAGCTCCGTGTAGATTTCTTGGATCTTGTGCTGCCATTGAGCCTTGTGCATGAAAACGACAATCGATTTGCCATTTTGTCTCCTAAACTGGTGTGTGGCAACAGACGAATAAAGAGCGGAGATCCGTGTTTTATCTGTGGTTGGCAGGAACCCGGATTTTGTCGTGTTTTTCCATGGATTTCACCGTTTAGAGCCGAGAACCTGTATCCTGCAATTGACTAGCAAACACGGCTCAAGAGTACCTACCGATATGCAATGTGATAAAAATTGGGCGGTATGAAAATGCAAAAATCTGATATGAACAGTTCTTCACAGCTATCCAGTGTTTCTCCCCTGGGTTTGATTGATACCGGCTTACTACACTAAGTGCATAAGCTACATCTGCTCTAGTACATAACATCACATACATTATAGACCTGACTGCCAAAGCATAGGGTATAATGCTCATGCGATCTCTCTCTTCATCAGTTTTAGGAGATATCTCTTTAGAGAGGGTGATTCCGTGACAAGCGGGCAAATTGCCACGTTTGGGATCTTCCATACTAAACCTCTTTAGTATGGTGTCAATGTACCTTGACTGGGACAATCCCAAAAGTCTTTTAGATGTATCCCTATAGATCTTAATCCCCAGTATGTAGGAGGTATCACCTAGGTCTTTCATGGAGAATTTTTGTGATAGAAAAAGTTTGACTGATTGTAGTATGGGAATTTCATTTCCCATCAAGAGAATGTCATCTACGTACAATACGAGGAAAAAAGGCTCTACCTAAAATTTTCTTTTAAATACAAGGTTCATCCACGTTATTGATAAAATCAAACTCTTTGATTGCATTATTAAAGCAGATGTTCCAACTCCGCAATTCCTGCTTTAATCCATAAATGGATTTAAGCAACATGCATGTCTTTCCGCTACTCCAACTGTCAACGAAACCCTCTGCCTGATCCATATAAACGCACTCTTCTAAATCACCATTTAGGATAGCGTTTTTTACGTCCATTTTCCAAATATCATAGTTGTGGAATGCAGCAATAGAAAGTAGGATCCGAATGGATTTAAGCATAGCCACTAGAGAAAAGGTTTCATCATAGTCCACACCTGGTCTTTGATGAAAACCTTTTGCAACAAGTCTAGCTTTATAGGTTTGTGTTCATACCAGAATATTGTATTTAATATCGGCCATTCTTCTGCTCGTTTGTTTATAGGAAGGTGCTTTTGATCCGTGTTTGCTATATATTTACAGGTTACAGGTTCCTAGTCCAAATTGACGCAAATCATACAAAATCTCCACAGTTACCCTAAAAATCCAGAACATCTGTCACAGACAGATAAAATACGGATTCCGGTCATCCGTATCCGTTCAGTGCCGCTTACCAGTTCAAGAGACAAGACGAAAAACAGTGGTCATTCATGTCTCGGAGAAGCACAGAGCACGAGAGGGGCAGCACAAGATTTAACGGGTACGCGGAACTCGAGAGAGATAAAGGTCAAATGAATTAAAAGTGAAGCCATTTTGGACTGTTGCAAATCTGAAGAAACTTTAGAAGCATTTTGCAATTTGGGACATGTATAACAATAGAAGATAGTAACACAAAGAATCCAAGAAAATACGAGACCCCAATTCCAGAAAACCGCGGCGGAACCGCTGCCAAATATGGGTTTTTGCGGCGGTTCCGCCACAGTTTCATGTCATCATCTGACCAAACTTTAGGGTCATTTTGGTCATTGTATTTGCGCTCAGAATTTAGCATTAAGGTTTCAGCTCTCTGCCTATAAATAGCCCAGTTTTGTGCCAAGTAAGAGATGCTTCTTTTTAGTTAGATTTTAGTGTAGGTTGGCTTGTATCTTCTTCTTCCTCTTCATCTATTCCTCCATTAAAGTGTAGTGAGAGCTCTTGAGTGGATGTTTAATGAAGATGAGGGTTTTTATTATCTTGTATCTTTTAAGTCTTGTATTGTAATTTCAATTCTTAGTGTAATTTTATTTCTTATTGTTAAGTAGTTGTTATTTCTTTTATTGTTTTCTTTTTCTTTTCTTCTTATTCGTATTATTTTCAAGCCATGATACTCGACGGAGTCCCTTACTAAGGTGAGGGCCTAAGTAGTTAGCTTGCTACCATTTTGTAAAACCGTATATTTTCCTTTCGTTCTTTGCTTCTTTCTTCTCTTGTTTTCTTTTTCATTTTAATGTGTGAATAATTTCCACTTGTTAGGGGCTAAGGAAGGTTAGTATGAGGGACGGAAAAATCCCTTGTGTTTCTCTTCGCCACACATCCTCAAACGAATCTCGACCAAATAAACCAACCCCCTCACTTAGGCGCGCTATACGTGACATATAACCGCGACCTAAGCCGAGAACTCCTTTGGACGTACTACAACGTGATATATAATTATGACCCAATTGGATACATGGTTGCGAGTGTTTGGCCGAGGGTTGGAAATAAGCGCACGTAGAGGAAGGACAAGGGGCACTACGAATGGATTTAGCGTTGGAAATCTTGCTCAAACTCCCAAATCCCATTCCTATGTCCTCCTAATCCCCGCTACTTTCTTTATCCCGAACTTCATTTTAAGATTGGCAAAAGAGAAGCATAAGACTAATCCTAACTCTACTAACCAATCTTAACCCTAACAAGCTTACTTGAACGTAAATACAAACACTTAGGATAGATTCAGACATACACACTTTCAATCTTTATTGACTCGTCTAAAACACGAACGAACATACTACCATCTCCCTGTGGATCGACCCGTGCTCAACCGGCTAGCTGCAAAGCGACACCGTCTTGACCGCGGTAAGTAGAACAAATAGGAAAAGGCGGAACATGTAGCTCTGCCATATCAATCAAATGGCACCGTTGCCGGGAAGACGGTAACGTATTTCTTTCTTGTTATTCGGGTTAATATTTTTTTGTATATATATAAAAAATAATAAATATAATAAAAAACTTTTTGTTATTTTTGATTTTTTTATGTGCAAATGTGCAGGAGATCTGGAGCAATTACAGTAATCAAATCAAGAGATAGATGTTTTTATTCTATTGTACAGAACAAGAGGAGTGCAGGGACCAAAACTTAAGTCCCCAATTCCAAATTTTGACCGCGAAACAGCTGCTAAAGCTTGGGTTGCACGGCGGTTCCGCGGTTATATTATGGTTTCTTTGCCCCAATTTTTTCTACCCCTTCTCTTTCCTCTATTCTTCTCTGTGAATTCCACTAAACTGTATTTTATGCAGGTCTCTTTGTATAGATTGCGCCGCCGCCAATAATTTTTTTGTTGTTTTAGATTTTATTTGTTTATACGCTTTGCATATAATAATGCGGACATTAAGGGGCTTGAACACCAATTAAGATTGTGTTGGGATTTCATCACCCTTCCTAAGACCCCACAAATCACTAAACGCATACGCATTATCTTGAGTTAATAAAAAATATCTAGACCAAATCTTTAAGGACTTGTCGCGCTCATTTAGGACAAGTGAATGTTGCGGGGAATCGGTCGTTTATCTAAACTTGACTTTGTGGTGCCTAGGCTAGACAAGTGAGGAGGTAATTTTAAAAGACCCGTCTCACGGTGATTCATGAGCGGAACCCTCCTTACTTCACTTGTGCTTACCTGGCCACAATTGGCAGTGAAGAGGTGATTCGAGGGTTATCCTACAACTTGTCGCTTAGAAGTTTAGGAGCGGTCTAGTTGGACTTTGAAGACCCTAGCTCTAGGTGTTGTTTGTGCATATTATGATTGTGATTGTGCTTATGTAAAGTTTAGTCCCATAATTCCGTATTCTTTCAAAAACCAAACAAACAATTTCGAAAACTACAAAAACAAATTTTTTTTTAAAAATTCAAAAAAAATAAAGAATAAAAAAAATATTTTATAAAAATTCAACCACTTTCCACCCTCCCTACCTTTTCATAACATGGGTACCCCAAAACCACCAACTTTTGCTGAAATTTGGTACCCGCAACCAGATATTTCTTCTTACGGTTCTTGCTTTGGCCGAACTTCGAACGATCCATCCATGCCCAAAATTTCTTTGAAAGATCGTATAGACACGTCTAGGACAAACAATTGGACTCCGCAATCCACTTTGTACCAACCGTTTCAACCTCTCTTGCCTTCTTATGTTGATATCCCTTTTGCGAGTCATGTTGCGACTCCGAAACCCATGTCCATTACCTACAGAATTGAACAATCTCGTAGACGATCTTTCACTTCTTTCACCACTTCCAATTCTTTTGATCAACGATTCCAATCACCTTCTTATCAGAATGTTGATCCTACTCCTGCCCAACCATTCGATTCCTATCCATCCTACCCGATTTTTACACCTTCCCTAGACATTGCTTCTGTACAACCTTTTGGGAGTTTCACGTATCCAAACGAATTTCACTACTAAAATAGGGGGTTGCCCCTACGGATAACGAAATCCGTAGGGGCAGATTTAGTTTGGCCCTATGGATTAGTCCGTAGGGCCAAAAGGTTTCCCCTACGGTCCTTACATATTAATTTAAAAAATATTAAATCGTAAATTATTATTTGCCCCTACGGAGCCGCAAACCAAGAACCTACGGACTTATCCGTAGGGGCATCTAAATAGAGATTTAATTAAAAAGGCACGGATCGATCCCTATGCTCATTACCTAAAAATTATTTTCCCATCGCGCGTGAACCCAAAATCCCCAAACCCTCGTTCCCGCCGATCGCCTGTGTTTCGTCGCCGTTCTTATCGTCGCCAGCGCAGGCCGATTCATCGTCGCCACCGCCTGGTTCTTCCTCATCTCCGATTTTGTCTTCGCCTCCGATCGATCGTCGACGCCTCCACTGCACAGGTTAGGAAATCTTAAATTAAACAAATTTTTGATTATTTTAGGGCTTGGGTTCATGGTTTGGGTACCGATGAGGCATCCGTTGGGGTTAGCGTTAGGGTTGGGGTTAGGGTTGGGGTTGCGGTTAGGGCTGAGGCTAGGGTTGCGGTTGGGGCTGGGGTTGCTTGTAAGCGGGACAATTGTCCAGGGATTCTTATTGTTCCCTCTTCACTTGTATGAAACTCTTTCCTCTTCACTTGTATGGAAAACTCTTAAATTTACCCGAAATTTCACTAATTTTTTACATTAGAATTACTATATTGGGGAAGTTTGAAAATCTCAGTAATGGCAGAGAAAAGGGAAAGTCAGCAGATGAAGGCTGAACTGCACATACCTAGAAATTACATGCACTTTTGAGGGGTCACAGAAACTGTTTGCGTAATTTGCTTGTATTGAAGTCAAAGAGTTATCTGGGCAAACTGGTGGCTAGGAATTGTAATTATCTTTTTGGTCGATTCACTATCAGGAAAAGCTGATCTTATTGTAGATTTTGCTCGATTTGACTTATTGACTGAGTGCAGGGCAATGGGAGTCGAGGTTTCGATCGAACGCTTCAAGTGGTTGGTGAGGTTCAGCTCTCCATTTGGCAGAAAAAGCCTTCAAAGTAGTTTTTATTCCCAGCTTCATTGTTCTATGGATCAAAATGAACATGTACAGAAAATGAATGTTGTTGGAATGAGAATGTACAGGTGGATGGGTGATAGACTGGAGGATAAGAAAATAATGTATTTGTAACAAGTTAGAGCCTAAGTGGCCCGTCCCAGAAATTAAAGGGTAAAATGAGAGAGAATCGATGGAGATAGTTTGGGCATGTGTAGGGCTAGGGTATGAGATGTCCTCTTTCTCTATTTCAAAAAAAATAATACAAAATATCAAAGGAATTTTTTTTGCTCCAATAACAAAACTTTCCGAAATTTTTAAAACTTGTACTTTACCTCTCTCAACCATAATTTATTCCCAAAATGGGCTTCCTTTAAATAGTTCATTAAAATATTTAAATGAAATAAGATAGAAAGGAAAAAGGATCTATACTTAAGTGCATAAATAACCAAAAAGGAAAACGAAGAAAAACAACAAAAGAAACCAAAAGATAGAGAAGGTAAAGCTAGAAGAATCGCACCATTAGCTGCGGGTCATCTTTTAAATGAGCCCCTTCTTTGATCCCTTGCCAGCAGCCATCACAATCCCAATATATATAATTTCTTCAGGCAGTCCACTTAGCCGGTACCTGAAAATAGCATAAGTGTCACACGACAGCAGTTAATTTCTATCGGTTAACATACGTTCGATGTCGTCGTGACATAGAACTATACAAAGTTGATCTTAGTCTAAAATTAGACTAACGTATCCTTAACAAACGTTTAAGTTGATCTTATTCTCAAATGAGATTAACGATCCTTAAACCCAACCCAAACCCAAATCTAAGATAATACGGATTTGGACTAATCCACGCCATACGGGCGACAACATAAATTAGTCTCCGTATAAAATCCACGGGCAACCAAAAAAAAAAAAAACAAACACCCACGACACGAAGTGACCATCTGGAGAAGGAGAAAGTTGTTACCGCTATGCGGTAGCGTAATTAACTGCAGGGGCTTGCGCCTGCAGGGAAGATCCGTTTAAACCTTCGATATACGGTGCCATAAATCAACTTGGCATCTTCGGAGAGGTGGACGGATAGAACCAAATAGCATCTGCCCCGAAGTTCAGGCCTGGACGTCTTAACTTCCCGGTCGCGCCTTTCGGCGGAGAACATATGTGACATGTGATATGTATGCATATGTTTATGTGATATATGCGTATGTATGCATTTAAGTAAAAACAACCCTACACTTAAGCGAAATCATAAATTGAAACACACATATATAGAATACAACTCATACATGGGTATCCTCAAATCTAACTTTGATTATCGATAATTTATTCTTTTCAACGACAAACGTACACACAAAGCATATACACGGATTTTCTCCTTTGTCAGTAACCATCCCGTTCTTAGATTTCTCAATATAGTCATCATAACCTACAATTTATATGATACAGTCTAACATGGCCCATGAGTACGTTAGGGTTAAGGACTGGATGTATGTGAATTGTCTAATGCGTCCACGAACCGTTTATCTAGATTTGATGACGATGTCGAGAGCAGCGGGGGGGCGGCAGGAGCTCCAGCCGCGGCAGAGGCAGAGGCAGAGCGGTTCTGCCGCCCGGAGAGCTGCGTAGGGAGCTTCAGAGGCCGGTCTTGCAACCAGATCAGAGACCCCTTCGGATGCCTCCTTCCGTGTGGATTTTGCCACACCTCCAGGTATACTGCACGCATATCCATTTTGAATGCAATATTACAGATATTCATTCTTGTTTATGTCAAAATTACTTATATTGTCAATGTTTGATTGTCTAGTTGTTGGAGATGCGTCCACATTTGGGACAGAGGCCACTCCCACTCCTCCAGATATGTTTATATATCATATAGTGCATGTATATTGATTTAGAATGCTATATCATAAATATACACACATTCCTTTTGCTCTTACTTAACAATTTTTATTATTGTCTAGCTGTAGGTGGTGACATCACCGCACCTGCGGGTATGTTTATATATCCTATAGTGCATGCATATTGATTTAGAATGTTAGATTATTGATCTACACATTCTTTTTGCAATTACTTATATAATCTATTTTTAATTGTCTAATTATAGGTGGTGCATCCACATCTTCCGCATGGGCCACTCCTGCCGCTTCCATACCCTCCGCATCGTCTGCAGGTTAATATGAATAAATATAAAATATTTATTCATTTTACATATGCTCTATAGAATAAATATGAACTTCATGGAAATTTACCGTCAATGTTTATTTTCCAGTTGGAGGGGATGCGTCCGCATTCGGGACCCCGGCTGTTCCTCACCGGAGGAACTATCGTCCCGCTCGTGCTGCTGCCCGGGCCCAGGCTCGTGCGTTAGTCACCGGAGGTATATATCACACTTCAATTTTCCTTTAAGCTTGATTTCTTAATGCAACTTTGTCTTAATATTGATTGTCTTGATATTTCGTGCAGACGTAGGGCCTCCCCATCCCCAGAGGGGGACTCGAGGCCCGAATCAGTCCCATAGGCTGAGGCCTGACAGAGCTAGGGGGAGGCAGCATTCCCCCTCTTTTTTACCCTTGACTATAGCTATACCGGTCCTCATGCCGAGAGGTTCGGCCGGTATATGGCGGACGAGAGCCGGCTCGTGAAGAACTATCCACTTCACGTTGAGTGGGGCGAGCAGCACCGGCGCTCATTCGCTCTCTTCTTTGATCAGGCTCGTGTACGTATTAATATATATTTTCATTTGATTTATCCAATATATTTATTATTAACACTTGCAATCTAATAACAATGTTTTTTTTTGTATTTTCAGTCGGATTACGATTTTCAGCCTGTACGCAACCTTGATCATCCTGGGAGGGTGCTCGACCTTCATGCTCTGTACAATGGCCTGATGAAGAACATGCAGACCAAGGTCCGATACAACAGGAATGAGCTGAAGGCCGACTGCTACTCCATGTGGATGGCGACCCCCGAGGCAGGGAGAGCGGCCCTCCTATCTACTCCGGCGTTTTCGAGAGTCGACGTAGAGACATGGCCTCTATTGTGCGAATATTTCGACACCCAACGCAAACAGGTATGTATTTTAAATGTAATTCATTGTTTAGGATATAATTTATTTTTTTGTGTTCGTTAATTAGAAAACTAAATGTTAATGCGTTGTGCAGAAACATGCCGCTCAGAATACAGAGAAAAGGAAGTCGGCGAAGAGGGGTCGCCCCACTTACAAAGGTGGCTCGAGGAATATTACTCGAGCCATGGAGTTATCGGTAAATTACAATAGACCGACCTTTGTGATATTCTGCAATACTAAGAGTTATTTTCTAATATTTCTAATATTAAGAGTTATTTTCTAATATTGCAGATAGCTCAGACCGTAGCGCAAGGTGGTACACCGAGCGTGCTGTCCACATATCTTGTCGTCCACGGCACTTCGACAGATCCCGCCACGGGCGAGCTTCGATATCCCGACGTCGCTACCTAGGAGTATTGCGTAAGTGTTAATATTTATTCTACCCATATTTGAAATTTTAGTTTTGGAAGGTTCAAATTTAAATTTTATACTTATACTTTACTGCTTAATGTGGGTGTAGGAGCGGGTGGTTGAGCAGGCCGAGACCTCGGGGATCGATTTTACCGGACAAAGCGATCCGAGGCTGCTGACCCCAGTTCTGGACGCCGCACACGGAGGGCACCACGGAGGTTGGGAGAGAAGCCGGGGACTGGGCCCTAGCAGGGCCCATATGAGGTTGGACTCCACCCCGGCGATTACTTCTTCCGTCTCCAGTGAGCGACGTGTCCAGCAGGAACTGGAGAGCTTGAGGGCCACTATTCAGGAGTTGAAGGAGATGCTGGTATGTATACTACTTTATAGTAAAATATCATGTCATATTATAGATATCAACATATCCATAATTAGTACGTAGCCTGAGCTTATTTGGTTTTAGACTTAGGTTTGATTAATCATACATACATATGTAATTAAAATAAACAACGGTTTTCCAAACTAGATATCCAAATGGGGTTTCGAAATAACTTGATAATGATACGAATTTGAATAATACACAGTTCTTACACGCTTCTTACACACGTTAGGTCCAGACGCGACAGGGTACATCGGCCGAGCCTCCACATGCATCTCCTTCGGCTGCGGCTCCGCAAGCCACTACATCGGCTGCGGTTTCGCAGACAGCTCCTATAGCTCCACCGTCCGCTCAGACTCCCGCAGCCGTGGCTCCGCAAGCTACTATCTTGACGGCGGCTGCACAGACCACATCGCCAGCTCCACAGTCCGCTCAGACTCCCGCACACGCCGAATTGCATGGTTTATTGACCGAAGAGCAGGCGCGCCAGATTCTATCGTTTATCAGAGGTGGAGTTGGACCGAGTTAGGGTAGCTTTTTGATTCTTATTTTTTGAAACATGTATTTATTTATATGATACATATTGTACTACATTTTGAAACGATATTGATATTGGTTTATATTTATATCATATTCAGTTTTTGGGTCTCTTTTGTATACTATATGCGTGAGATGTGATTATGAATACTGCGATATATGTTGCGTGATGATTAATTTTATATTTGATTGATATATATATATATATTATTGTGCACAGGGCGAGAAAAAATCAGGCAGCCCTTTTTTTAAAAAAAAAGATAATATGTACCTACGGATTAATCCGTTGGTACACATGTTGCCTTTACGGCGTAAACCATAGGGGCAAAATATCAGCATTAACTGATATTTCCCCCCTTATCTCAGTATCAGGGGGTTGGGATTGCCCCTACGAATATATCCGTAGGGGCACACAAACGCCCCTACGGAGTTATCCGTAGGGGCAACATATCAGGATTTCTGATATTTTGCCCCTACGGATATGTACCTACGCATGTATCCGTAGGGGATAGTACTTAGCCCTACGGATACATCCGTCGGTACAGTCAATATATTTAAAAACCCCGTAAATAAAATAACTTTTTTTCCCCTACGACCCACTCCGTAGGTGCAAATGGACCTACACAAAAATCCGTAGGGGCAAGTTTTTGCCCGTAGGGGAAAATTTAGGGCTTCAACTTGCACCTACGGCGTTCGCACCTACAAGTTATTTTTTTGCTCCTACGGATAAATCCGTAGGGGCAGTGGTTTGCCCCTACGGGTAAATCCATAGGGGCAACCCTTATTTGTAGTAGCGTTTGAATCTTTTACTGAAATCCCCTCACAACCTATGTCTAGTCTTGAACAGTCGTTGGAAGAATTTTGGGTGGCGTCGTACCAACAGATGATGGATTTGAATTCGTCCATGGCTGCCCTCATAAAACCAAACGAACCGGCAGATAGTTTCTAACTAGCTCCACATTTTCCAATGTATGATGAGGCGATAGGACAGGTTTAGAATTTGAGTAGTGAGAGTGAGTAGTACACCCTTCCAAATCAAACCTACCCATTGCAAATTGAATTCCACAATTCCGGTTTTGAAAGTTTATTGAGTGTCCCACATGAATCACCAATTGAAGATAGAATGTTTGATGAGTTGTACGACTTTGTAGTGTTTGATTTACCGGATTATGAAGGGACCTTGTCAAGTGAAACCATACCCAATCCTTTTGATCTTTACACCTCCACTCTAGAACCTGAATTGATTGAAATCCATGCAGTTGATGAGGTGTCTGAGAAATTTGATTTTTACTTCATTGAGGATATCGACGCTGGGAATATTTTGGATGATGAACCCGTAGTTTTGGATGAGTTTTTCTCACCAATTCATCATGTCCTTTCACTTACGTGTGGACATCATCCCAAACCATTAACTGTTTTTCCCAAATTCCATATGCGTCTGGATGTTGAGGATAAATGCATGGATGGGATGAATTATGAGGATAGTATTGAGGATGAAACAGTTTTACTTGATGAGTCAGATTTTCCAATTCATCATGTCCCTTTCATTGACTGTGTACACCCTCCTAAAGCTTTAACTGATACCAGTCCTTAATCACTTCCCTTCATGCTTTCCATCATTCCCACTTCGCAAGCCACCGTATCACCTTCTTTTCTTATGTCTGGTTCACCAAGTTCGCTCTATCCATGTTTTCTCACGAATCTTGAGAGGTTTGACCCCATTTCTCAACGGGTTGATAGATTAATACAATCATTTTTTTCACATCGGTCATTACAAATTGTACTAATTTATTCACTCTATTTCCACCATCAAGTTCGTATTCCAATTCTTTTTCCCTTCCGCAATTCTTCTCCTCATATACCGAGACTGTATCCCGCTTCTATCCGCATACGGTCTCGCATATTCTCCATTTCTTTCCTCTCCGCATTCTTTCACCAGACCAGGCCTTATCCCGATAAATTTTTTGATTGGTTGGTGCTAACTTTTGGTCTGTGTAAGGCCTTATATAGATTGATACTGTTCTCTCCCCCCTAATCCTAAACTGCACCGCTTAAACAGTGGCAACACTGTTTCACTTAAGTTTGGAGGGGATCTTTTAGTGTATATATTTTTGGTTTGCTTTTTGTTTTGTATAAAAAAGGGAAAAAAGTATTAAAAAAACAAAAAAACAGGGGAGCGCCGACAATTTTGACCCTCTTGGTATAGCCTGACAGTGAGGGCACTGTAAAGTTTAAGTTTGGGGGTATGCTCGGTAAGCTTTCTACCTTCGCATTCATGTGTATATTTTGCATTTGCATACTTATTAAAAACCCATAAAAATTGAAATTTTTTCCAAAAATATAAAAACTTTGTCGTCAAGTTAGCTAATAAGGTAACCTAGATTTTTATTCCGAAAATTTAGTTGATACATTAGTAATAACTAAATCCTATGCTTTGGAATTGAAAACCCTAAAAATAACCCTCCTTCTTTTTAACCTTAGTAATTATACGTCCTTGCAGTTCTTTTTAGAAGTAGGTAATCTTGAGTTCAGTTCTTGAGTTAAGTCGAGATGAAGAGAAAGTATTGAAAGCTTTATTGAAAGATAAGTCTGAAAAATAGTTCATATTCTTAAGTCCAAATTCAGAAAGTATATACCCTACAAATCACACTTACACGCACCTTGAAACTTGGGATAGTAGAGGATACCTAGAAATACTCTTGCCTAAAAGCCTAATATGAAAGAAAAAAACGGTATTTAAAACTAACCACCAAAGGAGCATCATTGAAAAATATATCCGGTCTTGAAAAAGAAAAATAAAAAAAAAAGAATAAATAACAAGACCTGGAAACTGCTATTTACGCTTTAAACTCACACATTCAGTAATCGGCTGTTAGTGCCTCAAGAAGCATTAATAGTCGCATGAAAGGTATGTGAGCAACACCGTCCATCATTAACGAAAAGAAGTAGTATTAGGTAATATGGTAAGGGTACTATAGCTTGAATTGAATTCTTGAGTGTAGGGGTGAAAATTTACACTCACATGAGGGTATACGATCGATGTTTGGAGGCAAGATAAGAATAAAGAATAAGACTTATATTTTCCGTAAAGTTGATAAAAATTCCAGATTGGAGACTGCGCTTTAGAAAGAAAACTCAAGAGAAACCGAGATCTTTCTAAAACTATAAAACGTATAGGATCTGAGGTCGAATAAATAGGAGGTGTGAAACATAAGGGCTGGATATTTCTAATTTAGAATGATAGAATTTCTAACTTAGATGCTAAACTGTAAGAGTAGAATCAACGTTAACTTGTGAAACTAGCTTGACAGGATTTTGTGGGTAGTACCCGCTGAAAACCCTAAGGAGACAACACTCCTCCTACTAGGGACACCTAGATGTTTAACGGCTTGTTGCACGAGCTCAGTGCAATTGCATTCCCTACGAAAGTTAGGTTAGGATATTTTGTGAATAATTGGTTTTTCTTGGGACGAGCAAAAGTTAAGTTTGGGGGTATTTGGTCATACCAGAATATTTCATTTAATACCGCCCATTCTTCTGCTCGTTTGTTTATAGGCAGATGCTTTTGATCCGTGTTTGCTACATATTTACAGGTTACAGGTTCCTAGTCCAAATTGACGCAAATCATACAAAATCTCCACAGTTACCCTAAAAATCCAGAACATCTGTCACAGACAGATAAAATCTGGGTTCCGGTCATCCGTATCCGTCCAGTGCCGGTTACCAGTTCAAGAGACAAGAAGAAAAACAGTGGTCATTCATATCTCGAACAAGCACAGAGCATGAGAGGGGCAACACAAGATTCAATGGGTGCGCGGAGCTCGAGGGAGATAAAGGTCAAATGAATTAAAAGTGAAGCCATTTTGGACTGTTGCAAATCTGAAGAAACTTTGGAAGCATTTTGCAATTTGGGACATGTATAACAACAAAATATAGTAACAAAAAGAATCCCAGAAAATACGAGGCCCCAATTCTACAAAACCGCGGTGGAACCGTCGCCAAATGTGGGTTTTTGCAGCGGTTCCGCCGTGGTTTCGTGTCATCATCTGACCAAACTTTAGGGTTATTTTGGTCATTGTATTTGCGCTCAGAATTTAGCATTAAGGTTTCAGCTCTCTGCCTATAAATAGCCCAGTTTTGTGCCAAGTAAGAGATGCTTCTTTTTAGTTAGATTTTAGTGTAGGTTGGCTTGTATCTTCTTCTTCCTCTTCATCTATTCCTCCATTAAAGTGTAGTGAGAGCTCTTGAGTGGATATTTAATGAAGATGAAGGTTTTTATTATCTTGTATCTTTTAATTCTTGTATTGTAATTTCAATTCTTAGTGTAATTTTATTTCTTATTGTTAAGTAGTTATTGTTATTTCTTTCCTTATTTTCTTTTTCTTTTCTTCTTATCCGTATTATTTTTAAGCCATGATACTTGACAGAGTTCCTTGCTAAGGTAAGGGCCCAAGTAGTTATCTTGCTACCATTTTGTAAAACCGTATTTTTTTTCCTTTCTTTCTTTTCTTCTTTCTTTTTCATTTTAATGTGTGAATAATTTCCACTTGTTAGTTGCTAAAGAAGGTTAGAATGAGGGACGGAAAAATCCCTTGTGCTTCTCTTCGCCACACATCCTAAAACGAACCTCGACCAAACAAACGTAACCCCCTCACTTAGGCACGCTATACGTGACATATAGCCGCGATCTAAGATGAGAACTCCTTTGGGCACACTACAACGTAACATGTAGTTATGACCCAATTGGATACATGGTTGTAGGTGTTTGGCCGAAGGTTGGAAATAAGTGCACGTAGCGGAAGGACAAGGGGCACTAGGAATGGATTTAGCGTTGGAAATTTTGCTTAAACTCAAAAATCCCATTCTTATGTCCTCCTAATCCCCGCTACTTTCTTTATCCCAACTTCATTTTATGATTGGAAAAAGAGAAGTACAAGACTAATCCTAACTCTGCTAACCAACCTTAACCCTAACAAGCTTACTTGAACATAAATACAAACACTTAGGATAGATTCGGACATACACACTTTCATTCTTTATTGACTCATCTAAAACACGAACGGACATACTACCATCTCTCTGTGGATCGACCCGTGCTCAACCGGCTAGCTGCAAAGCGACGCCGTCTTGATTGCGGTAAGTAGAACAAATAGGAAAAGGCGGAATGTGTAACTCCGCCCTATCAATCAGTTCTACTTGTCCATCAGCACCAATCTTCATTTTGAAGATCCGCTTGTATCCAATGGTTTTTACCTCAGGAGGTACAATGTCCAAAGTCCAAACTTTGTTAGTATGCATGGATTTCATTTCGGATCTCATAGCATCCAGCCACTTCACCGAGTCCATACTAATGATAGCTTGCTGAAAATTAGTAGGCTCATTATCATTGATGATGCAATCCTCTCAATCCCCATCTATGAGAAAACCGTAGTATCTCTTGGGTGGATGAGATTGCCTACCGGATCTGCGGAGTGGCTGAGGTTTATCTGTTTGTTCTTGAATCAGTGTCTCTGTCAAATCTTCAGCTACTGTTTGTTGTTCTGGAATTTCATCCAGTTCTACCGTGCTCCCACTAATTTCTTTTGCAAGAAATTCCCTTTCCAAAAAGGTGGCGTGACGAGCAACAAACACCTTCTGTTCCTCGGTATGGTAGAACAGATATCTCATCGAATGTTTTGGATATCCCACAAATTTACACAACACCGATCGTGTCTCAAGTTTGTTCAAATTTTGTCTTTTATCATAGGCCGGACAACCCCATATCTTAATGAAGTTAAGGTATGGTCTCTTCCCCTCCCATATCTCATATGGAGTGGTAGTCACAGGTTTAGTTGGAGACTTATTCAATAGGTATGCTGCTATCTCCCGTGCATAAACCCAAAAGGAAAGGAGCAACTCGGCGATACTCATCATAGAGTGCACCATATCCAATAGGGTGTGATTTCTCCGCTCCGATACACCATTGTGCTGTGGTATATACGGAGGAGTAAACTGAGAGAGAATTCCATTCTCTTTTAAGAACTCAAGGAATTCAGTACTCAAGTATTCACTGCCTCGATCTGATCGATGTATTTTAATACTTTTTTCTGTTTGTTTCTCTGCTTCACTTTTATACACTTTAAACTTTTCGAAGGCCTCAGACTTATGTTTCAGAAAGAACACATATCCATACCTTGATAAATCATCAGTAAAAGTTATGAAATAGGAATGCCCGCTTTGTGCATGTGTAGATAATGTTTCACATACCTCACTGTGTATGAGGCCTAAGAACTCGGTATCTCTTTCTTCGTGTCCAGTAAACGGTGTTTTGGTCATCTTTTCTTTTAGACATGATTGATGATTTATGGGGCAGAAGTACGCGTTCCGCCTTGTCCTATTTGTTCTACTTACCGCAATCAAGACGGTGTCACTTTGCAGCTAGCCGGTTGAGCACGGGTCGTCCGCAGGGAGATGGTAGTATGTTCGTTCTTGTTTTAGACGAGTCAATAAAGAATGTATATGTGTTTGTTCAAAACTATCATATGTGTTTGTATTTATGTTCAAGTAAGCTTTTTAGGGTTAAGGTTGGTTAGTAGAGTTAGGATTAGTCATGTACTTTTCTTTTGCCATTCTTAAAATGATGTTGGGATAATCGAATGTAGCGGGGATTAGGAGAACATAAGAATGGGATTTGCGAGTTTAAGAAAACTTTCCAACGCTAAATCTATTCCTAGTGCCCCTTGTCCTTTCGCTACGTGCGCTTATTTCCAACCCTCGGCCAAACATACGCAACCATGTATCCAATTGGGTCACAACTACATGTCACGTTATAGTGTGCCCAATGAACTTCTCGACTTAGGTTTCGGCTATATGTCACGTATGGCGCGCCTAAGGGAGGGGGTTGTGTTTGTTTGGTCTAGATTCATTTTAAGGTGTTTGGCGAAGAGAAGCACAAGCGAGTTTTCCTTCCCTCATACTAACCTTCCTTAGCCCTAACAAGTGTGGAAATTATTCACACATTAAAATGAAAAAGAAAACAAAGCAAGAAAGAAGCAAAGAATGAAAGGAAAATTACGGTTTTACAAAGATACAAGCTAACTACTTGGGTCCTCACCTAAGCAAGGAACTCCGTCGAGTATCATGGCTTGAAAATAATACGGATAAGAAGAAAAGAAAACGAAAAGAAAACCAACAACTACTTAACAACAATAATAAAGTTACACTAAGAATTAAAATTACAAGACAAGAAATAAAAGATACAAGATAATAAAAACACTCTCATCTTCATTAAACATCCACTCAAGAGCTCTCACTACACTTTAATGGAGGAATAGATGAAGAGGAAGAAGAAGATACAAGCTAACCTACACTAATTCTAACTAAACAGAAGCATCTCTTACTTGGCACAAAACTGGGCTATTTATAGACAGAGAGCTGAAACCCTAGGGCTAAATTCTGAGCCCAAATACAATGACCAAAATAACCCCAAAGTTTGGTCAGATGATGACACGGAACTGCGGCGGAACCGCCGCAAAAGCCAACATTTAGCGGCGGTTCCGCCGCCGTTTTGTGGAATTGGGGTCTCGTATTTTCTGGGATTCCTTATCTTGCTATCTTCTGTTGCTCTGCATGTCCCAAATTGCAAATTGCTTCCAAAATTTCTTCAGATTTGCAACAGTCCAAAATGGCTTCACTTTTAATTCATTTGATCTTATCTCCCTCGAGCTCCGCACACCCATTGAATCTTGCACTGCCCCTCTCGTGCTCTGTGCTTGTCCCAGACACGAATGACCACTGTCTTTTGTCTTGTCTCTTGAACTGGTAAGCGGCACTGGACGGATGCGAATGGCCGGAACCCGGATTTTATCTGTCGGTGACAGATGTTCTGGATTTTGGCGTAAATTTGGAGATTTTGTATGATTTGCGTCATTTTGGACTAGGAACCTGTAACCTGTAAATATGTAGCAAATATGGATCAAAAGCACCTGCCTATAAACAAATGAGCAGAAGAATAGGCTGTATTAAATGCAATATTCTGGTGTGAACAATTGACAAGTTTCATAAGATTGATATTCAAACGAATCTAAATACCCATCTTTATGTAACTTATTCAGTCTTGTTGCATTTATATGACCAAGTCTCTAATGCCATAAAAAAGTGTCATTTTTATTTGAAGACTTTCTTTTGTTGGTGCTTTGGATATTGAAAACTGTGTGTTGATTCAGAGTATATATTCCATTATTAAATGTACCAGTCCCAATCAACGTTTGATTAAGGTGAATGCTCATAATATTGTTTTTTAATATGAAACTATATTCTCCTTTATCTAGTAAATCAACTGATATAATATTACACATCATTGTTGGTACAAAATAACAATTCTTCAAAATCATAAAATTGCTACTTCGCAATCCAAGATGATAATCCCCAACAGTTATAGCGTCAACATTTGCACCATTCCCAACTTTGAGGATCATATTTCCTTTCTTCAAAAACCTGCTACTTCTCAACGCCTACAAAGAGTTACATATGTGAGAATCTGATCCGGTATCCAATACCCAGGAAGCAGAGTTAATAGAAAAACAGTTTTCTGTTACAAACACACATGAAGCTGAAGCATCATCATGCTTCTTTTCCTTGTGGTAGGCCTTATAAGCCCTGCAATTTCTCTTCTAATGCCCTTGCTTGTGACAATGAAAACACTCTCCTTGCTCCGATTCCACAACCCCAGCTTTATCCTTGCCTTTCTCCCTTTTTGACACCACCTTTCGGTTTGGTGGGGTTCTTCTTCCTCTTTCCCTTAGTCTTAGCCTAGGACTTGGAAGAAGAAGAATCCCCAACAACTAGAATGGGTGCTTTTTCCTTCTTTAAGATGCTCTCAGCTACCCTCAACATATTGAGGAGGTTTGGAAGATCAGCTTCCAATGCGTGCATATTGTAATTCAATATGAACTGAGCATAGGCGGAAGGAAGGGACTACAGAATTAAGTCGACGTACAACTCATTCTCTAACACGAACTTTAGGTTTGCGAGTTCTTCAATAAAACTGATCATTTTTAAGTCGTGTTCTCCTACTGATGATCCGGAAGCCATCCGCATTTCAAATAATTTCTTTGAGGTCTCGTATCTTGCGATACGAGAGTGCTCTCTATACAAATCCTTGCAATGGATGAATATTGATTGTATGTCTATATTCTCATGCTGCTTCTGAAGCTCAATATTCATTGCAGCCAGCACTATGCACTTGGCTTTCGCGCAATCTTCGTCCCATGTTTTACGGACCTCGATGTCTGCAATCGTGGCATTGGGACTTGGGGTATGGGGTGCTTTACCGGTGAGGACATATGGCACTTTTTCATAAGTGAGGGCAATGGTGACATTCCTCAGCCAGTCCTTATAATTAGGTCCAGTCAACGTATTCTTCTCTAATAATAGTTTTAGTCCGGTCATGGTTGCTGCCTGTTAGACGGGGGAGAAAAGAAAACACTCAGCGTATGCTCGTACAAGATTAGAATGGTTTATTATCTTGTCTAATCAGGATGGCTCCCATCATTTTTATCAAATCCTCCTTAAAACCTTAAAAGGAAAGATTAGCCAGAATTAATTGCACCCTACACATTCGCTTAATCGTTCAGCCAGGCCAATGTCGGTACTTCGAGGGAGGTTTTCCAAGACTTTTGCCAAGTTCCTTAATTACAGAGAACCTCTTTTTCCAAGAGGCGTTGCCCCATTAACACGTTTCTAGACACCTACTTGATTTAGCTAATTGCAAAGTGAAAAATTCTCCCGAGAGTAACACTTATTCCAGTGGGAATCGGGACCCAATTATTACATAGAAGGTATGCAATCTCATTGCAAATTCTAACCTGAAACTCCTGATATTGTTTTTAACCATAACAACCAATAACACTTGCACTCCAGAATAGGGAGTTGATATCGCACTGTGTTCGATTGGCCAGGACCATAAGACCTTGGCCGCGGCAGTTGGGATTTACTGATTGGTTGATCAGTAGTTTCCTGGATTGGTCCTGAGATGCATCAGCATGAATTATCGGGTTATTAGGGTCTGACGTTTACCACTCCCTAGACCCGGTATGCGATACTCTCAGACGAAGAGACCAGACTATACAGAGATTGTCACAGATAGGCTCAGTGGGATTCCGGATAAGTTTTCTCACCGGCCTTCTTTTTCGATAGGGACCCGGGTAGCCATTACGTACAACTAGTGCCGCTGATGTGCTTGTAGTTATGGATTTATCTAGTAACTCACTGCCGGCGTACTGTCGATTCTTTAGAGTCCCACACAGAGGGTTTCCTTGGTTCAGGCGAAATGATGTAGTAGCCATATTGGATACATGCAAGGTTCCGATCGATTGATTGTACTATGTACCTGGACTTTCGATCGAAAAGTTGATAATACTAGCCGGCTCGGGAATGAGCCGGATTATTAAATCATGTATTGATTTAATAATTTGCATATATGTATTTCGATATGTATATTCTAGTATTATGTTCTTTGTGTTATTCTATCTCTTTGGGTATTCGTATTTTTACATGAATACAAGTATGTATATACAGTAAAGTGTAATTCGTATTTATACGGAAAACATTCTTGAAGGTGGACACCTCATTTTAGTTATTATCCATTTACCTTAAAAGGAAAATGTGGTGTAAAGAAAGGTGAGGGGAGTATGGTGAGAACCATGCCTCAATAGTATTGACAAATGAATTTTTAATTTATTTGTGCTAACTATTGAAGCATGGTTGGATTTTTATATTGTAAAATTTGTTTTACAAAACCAAGGTTGAGTATTTTCTCTCACATGCTTGATTCATTTTTCAAGCTCACCATTTGCTTCACTCTCCTCACTTGTTTCTTGAGCTCCTCCACCTTCATCTTCTACCTCCTCTCTACACTCTCATGTGCTGAGAATCAAAAGAGGAAGTGAGGTAGATACACACATTGAACCTTACACTACATCCTAGACTCTTTGGACTAGCAATCTAAAGTCTCTAGTTATTCCACTTGACTCTTAGTGTGGAGCTAAAGCCATAGACTACATCCCTCGGGTGGATCATCTTCGACGGAGGAAGACCAGCCATCAAGCTTGATCCAGGAGAACCGAAGGAGCAAGGATAGATGAACAAGCTCGATCAAGAAGATCACTAGGAGAAGACTAAGAGGATAGAAGACCGAAGGACACAGATCTTTCGGTGAGACAATTCTATCATAGTAGATAGATATCCTCTTTGATAGCTAGTTTAGGTTTATGGTAGATCCGACATCAAGTTATTCTAGCGCCAGTTTTTCAAACCTAAAATTTTTGTTCCGCAAACGGCCATGGTAGAGGTCAGGGCACCAGTATAACCCAACAACGGAATAGTAAAATCGATAATTCCTAGATTGCATGACATACTACCCTAGTGAGCATCCTAAAACTATAACTTGCAAAAACTAAAACCTAGAGCTAAGGGAGTGGAGCATAAAACCTATGATGCTTCTTCTCAAAGCTCCACTTTGTGTTGGAAGGTTGCTCCTTTGATTTGAACTCCAAGCTTGGTCTCCAAGGGTTCACCGGTCGAAGTACCATTGCCAATCCTTCCGTCGAAGATGATCCACGGCGATGAATGGCGACTTGAGCTACTCCTTCTTTCTTACTAGGTGCTAAGTAGCAAGAATAAGTGTCATATAGATTTAGATATAGGGGGTTTACACTCTTTTTCTTTCTATTCTTTATCTTCTCTTTCTTTTTCTTTTTCTCAAAAAATTGCTAGTATGAAGGAGAGAGTAGAATTAGGTTATGGCTAGTCTCAACATCCCACCATCACCTAAGCTCATGATGGCTCTCTTCTCTCATGCTACCGCATGTCCTAAGGTGTGTGAGATGGCTACACATCACCCTTAGTCATGCATAAATGAGAAAAGGAAAAAAGATTTGAGAGAAAAATATATTTCATGATTAATAAATATCAACCATGACATATAATTGTTCACATCAAATGGAACATTAGAAAAGAGAGAGAAAAATGATACTATGTTAATTATATATATTATCACATAATATCATACAATCAAACTTTTCATTAAATTAACAATTAATTCAATGACCCGATTTAGTCATAAAACCGGTTAGTATCAAAACCCCGTCTGGTTCAAGACAAGTGTCTAACCGGACCCCGCACGCATGCCCATACGTGCACTACATCATTTTGCTAGAGTGGACAAAATACATGTGTGGGACTCTAAAGACTCGTCAATATGCTGGCAGTGAGTTGTTGGATCACATCCTCAACTCATAAGCACGTCAGCAGCACTAGCTGTACGTAACGGCCACCCAGGTATTGAACGAAGTAATGGTCGACAAGAAAACTTATCTGTACCCTCCTGAGCCTAACGATGACACTTATCGTATAGTCCGTTCTATTCGTCTGAGAATGTCGTATACCGGGTCTGGGAGGTGGAATCCGTCAGACCCCCAATAACCCGATAAATCGTGCCGATATAAAGCTCATAACCAAATGAGAAACTACCGTTAACACTTATCAGTAAATCCCGCTTGTCCTGTCCAAGGATGCATGGTTATAGCCAATCGCATACTGCGCAACATCAACTCCCTATACCGGGAGAGACGAATCCCTTCTGATTGCTCTTTGCCTCCACATGATTCGGGACTGTACCCAACCACTACCTGTTTGCACAGCTCTTTAAAACTGTGGTATGGTGGTGATCTAAGTTTAGTGGGGACCATATGAGACTCTATGACAATCTCAGGTCTATAGACTAACCTGTACTCATGTCACCTGAGAACTGCTATCTGACGATAGGTATAGCACTATCTAGGAGTTCTTGGCGAGTCTGTTCGGTATACTCAGTCTCTAATGAGCACCTGTATACAATCTTTGGTGTCAAATACAAATGGTTGTGGGATCATCCATCGCCCCATATGGGTCAAGAAACGTATACACTAGTCTACTCAGGAATATCGATGCCCTATCTCGATACCCCCTATGACTAGGAACTTTTAAGGATGTGCTTATCGACTACCCAGGGCCCACTAGTATGATCGACATCATAGTCTCGATAGTCAAGCAATGATCTTAAGGGTTTTATCAACATGTATATGTAAGAGGAAGAATAAATGTATACATGTTATGATAAAGTCAAAATCAGATAGCATACTATCATTTTAAGCAAGATTATTCTATAGATGCATATGTCCCAAACATCCAATATAATATACAATAATGGCCTGTAGGGCATACATATCTAACAGGAATGGCAATAGAAAGGCTTAACCAGTAAGTTACAAGTTTTTTCTTGTATATAAGTTATCAAGAATGACTTATAACTCGAAACCATAACAGAAATACGACCTCTTTTATTAATTAAAACAAAAGAGACGGTACATGGAATTTAGGGTCGTTACAGCGAGAGTCCGATTAAATATGTGTACGGGTTACAAAAACTTTAATCGGACGTTTTATAATAATAACCGGCTTAGGTTTAAGCCGGATTATTAAGTCAATTATTGATTTAATAATATACATATATATTTTTTGATATATATATTCTAGTATTATGTTCACTGTTCATTTTCTCTCTCTTTGCTATTTATATTTTTATACGGATACACGTATATATAGAAGATACATATACCGGGATGTATTTTATATTTATACAAAATATATCTAGAAGGAGGACTCCTCATTTGTTATTTTCTTTTTCGAAAATAAAAGAAATGAGATGGAGGGCGATCTGTAAAAGAGCATGGTTGGGAAGGATGGTGAGAGGGATGGGCTCTATATTTTATTGGAAAATGAAAATGGTTTTTATTTGTATTGTTGCAAAAATCCCTCTCACTCACAACCATATTTTAATCTCTTCACTATCTCTTATCGTTTTCTCCTTCTTCCTCTTGAGTTATGAGAGCTCTTTTGAGTTTCGAAAATGAGAGAATTAGTTTGTTATAAAATCTTTGCATTCCTCATATTCTATCTCTAGCGAGTTTAGAATGTCAGTTGCTTCCTCAATGATCTTTTTGGAGTGAAGCTGGAGTTTGGATTGGGTTCCATCGGGTGTATCATCTTCGGCAAGGGTGATCGCCTCTTATGCTCGTTCCCAACGGCCTAGGAGCCTAGATGAGATCTTCCACGATTGGATGGACATGCTACAAAGATTGTATATTCACAACATAGTAGATAGATCTATTTTCTATGATTGTTGGTTTAGTTTTTGGAAAGATTTCTAGGTTATAGTTTCTAATGCTTGCATTTTTTGTTTTCGCTTCCGCCTTAGCAGCGAGTATACGGCGCGAGTACTAGGAACTACTTACACTCCTAACTTCTACATATTGCATCATCGAGCGGGACATTCTGTTCACACCAGAATATTGCATTTAATACCGTCCATTCTTCTGCTCGTTTATTTATAAGTAGGTGCTTTTAATCCGTGTTTACTACATGATTACAGGTCACAGGTTCCTAGTCCAAAATAATGCAAATCACGCAAAATCTCCACAGTTATACCAAAATTCAGAACACCTGCCGAAAACAGATAAAATTCGGATTCCGGTCATCTACACCCGTCTAGTGCCGCTTACCAGTTTAAGAGACATGACAAATAACAGTGGTCATTCGTGTCTCAGACAAGCACAGAGAACGAGAGGGGAAATACAAAGATCAAGAGGTGCGTAGAGCTCGAGAGAAATCAAAGTCAAAAAGATTAAAAAAGTAGCCATTTTGGACTGTCGAAAATCTGAAGTTATTTTATAACCATTTTGCAATTTGAGACCTGTAAAACAGAAGACAGAAGCAACACGAGGAAGCCCAAGAAAAACAACATGCCAAACCCTCCATATGACCATGGAACCGTGGCCAATAGGCTTTTTAAGCGGTGGTTCTGTGGCCAATACTTGTCTTCTCCCGACAAACTTTTAGGGTAGTTTGGTAATTGTATAGGGGCTCAGAATATGGCCTTAGGGTTTCATTTCTCTTACTATAAATACTCCAGTTTTGACCCAAGTTAGAAATACTTTTCTTTACTAATATTTAGTATAGTTTAGTTTGAATTTTCTTCTTCTTCTTCTTCATCTATTCTCCATGAAATTGTAGTGAGACCTTTTGAGTGGAAGATTAATGAAGATGGGGCCTGTTTTTATTATCTTGTATCTTTAATTTTTTGTATTGTAATTTTCATTCCTAGTGTAACTTTATTATTTGTTGTTAGTTTTCTTTTCTTGTTTTATTTTCCTTCTCTTCTAAACCGTATTTTCAAGTCATGATACTCGATGGAGTCCCTTGCTTAGGTGACGGCCCAAATAGTTAGCTTGCTACCATTTTTTAAAACTATATTTTCTTTCTTTCGTTTCTTCCTTTTTGTTTTATTTTTCTTTTAAATGTGTGAATAATTTCCACACTTGTTAGGGCTAAGGAAGGTTAGCGTAAGAGATGGAAAACTTCCTTCTACTTCTCTTCGCCAAACACTATAAAATGAACCTAGACCAAACAAACACAACCCCCTCGCTTAGGCGCGCAGTGACATATAGCCGCGACCTAAGTCGAGAAGTCCTTTGGGCACACTATAACGTGACATATAGTTGTGACTTAATTGGATACATGGTTGCGTATGTTCGGTCTAGGGTTGGAAATTAACGCATGTAGAGGATGGACAAGGGGCACTAGAAATGAATTTAGTGTTGGAAAGCTTTTTTAAACTCGCAAATCCCATTCTTGTGTCCTCCTAATCCCCGCTACTTCCGATTATCTCAACATTGTTTCAAGAATGGCAAAAGACAAGCACAAGACTAATCCTAACTCTACTAACCAACCTTAACCCTAAGAAGTTTATTTGAATATAAAATACGAACACTTAGGATAGAATTAAACATACATACACACTTTCATTTACTCGTCTAAAACAAGAACGGAACAAACGAACCATCTCCCAGTGGACGACCCGTGCTCAACAGGCTAGCTGCAAAGCGACATCGTCTTGATTGCGGTAAGTAGAGAACAAAGTAGAATGCATATCATAACATATATCGCAGTTATTTTGCTTCAATCAAATGGCGCTATTGCCGGAGAGACGGTAATGTGTTTCTTTCTTGTCATTCTGGTTAATTTTTGTATATTTAAAAAATATAAATAATAAATAAATAGAATAAAATCCATTTTTTATTTTTGATTTTTTTTGTGTAAGTGTGCAGGCAAATCTGGAGCAAGTACAATGATTCAATCAAGAAACAGAGCATTGGAAACTGAAGAGAAGAAAGAGGGGAGTGCACATAGGAATTTTGAAGCCTTATTTCATCATTTCAACCACGGTTCCGCGGTCAATAAGAAGCAAGGGCGGCAGTTCCGCGGCCAAGTTTTGGCTTCGAAGCCCCAATTTTTTATACCCCTTCTCCTTCTCCAACAACCTCTGTAAACTCTACTGAATTGTATTTTCTGCAGATTTCTTTGCACAAATTGTGCCGCCGCCCAATAAAATTTTTGTTGTTTTAGATTTTGTTTTTTTAAACGCTTTGCATATAATAATACGGATATTAAGGGGCTTGAACACCAATTAAGATTAGATGGGGATTTCATCACCCTTCCTAAGACCCCACAAATCACAAAAAGCATACGCAATACCTTGAGTTAATAAAAAATATCTATACCAAACCTATAAGGACTTGTCGCGCTCATTTAGGACAAGTGAAGGTTGCGGGGAATCGGTCGTTTATCTAAATTTGACTTTGTAGTGCCTAGGCTAGACAAGTGAGGAGTTAATTTTAAAAGGCCCATCTCATGGTGATTCGTGAGTGGAACCCTCCTTACCTCACTTGTGATTACCTGGCCATAATTGGCAATGAAGAGGCGATTCGAGGGTTATCCTGCAATTTGTCGCTTAGAAGTCTAGGAGCGGTCTAGTTAGACTTTGAAGACTCTAGCACTAGGTGTTGATTGTGTATATTGTGATTGTTCTTGTTTAAAGTTTAGTCCCATAATTCCGTCTTTTTCAAAAACCAAAACAAACAATTTCAAAAAATCCAAAACCTCCAAAAAATTTTTATAAAAATTCACCCACCTTCCACCCTCCCAACCTTTCACATTTTTCATAACATGGGTACCCCAAAATGACCAACTCTTGTTGAACGTTGGTACCTACAACCAAACATTTCTTCTTACGGTTCTTACTTTGGTCGAACTTCAAACGATCCATCCATGCCAAAAATTTCTTTGAGAGATCAGATAGACACGTCTAAAACCAACAATTGGACACCACAATCCACTTTATGTCAACCTTATCAAATTTTCATATCTTCTCATGTTGATACCCCTTCTGAGAGTCATGTTGCGAATCCAAAACCTATGTCCATTGCTGACAGAATTGAACAATCTCGTAGATGATCTTTCACTCCTTTCACCACTCAAAATTCGTTAGGACAACAATTCCAATCACCTTTTTATCATAATGTTGATCCTAATCCTGTCCATTTTTCACATCCATCCGATTCCTATCAATCCTACCCGACTTTTACACCTTCCCTAGACATTATTTCTGATCATCACTATAGGAGTTTCACGTATCCACACGACTTTGAATCTTTTACTGAAACCCCTTCACAATCCATGTCTAGTCTTGAACAGTCATTGGAAGAATTTTGGGTAGCATCATGTCACCAGATAGAGGAATTGAATGCATCTATAGCCGTCCTCATAAAACCTAACGAACTAGCAGCTAGTTTCCAACTAGCTCAAAATTTTCCAATGTATAATGCAGCGATAGGACAATTTAAGGATTTGAGTAGTGAGAGTGAGCAGTATTCCCTTCCAAATCAAACCTAGACATTTCAAATTGAATTCCATAACTCCTGTTTCTAAAGTCTATCGTGTGCTTTAAATGTTTCACCAATTAAAGATAGAACGTTTGATGAGTTATGCGACTATGAAGTGTTTGTTTTACCCGATTGTGAAGGGTCCATTTCAAGTGAAACCAATGCCTATCCCTTTAATCTCTACACCTCCACTCTAGAACCACAATTGATTGAAAATCATGATTTTGATGAGCTGTCTGAGAAATTTAACTTTCACTTGATTGAGTCTATCGACGCTGAGAATATTTCGGATGATGCACCCAAAATTTTGGATGAGTTTTTCTCACTAATTCATCATGTTTTTTCACTTCCGTGTGGGCATCATCCTGAACCATTAACTGTTTTTCATGAACCCCATATGCGTCTGGATATTATTGATGATGAATGCATGGATGAGCTGAATTTTGAGGAAAATTTTGAGAATATCATTGAGGATGAACTAGTTTTATTAGATGAGTCAAATTTTCCAATTCATCATGTCCCTTTCATTGACTGTGCACACCCTCCTGAACGTTTAACCGATACCATTCCTCAATCACTTCCCTCCATCATTTCCGTTGTTTCCACCTTGCAAGACACCGTATCACCTACATCTTTTACGTCCGGTTCACCAAGTTCGGTCGGCCCATGTTTTCTTGCGAATCTTGAGAGGTTTGACCCTATTTCTCAACGTGTTTCTAGATTAGTACAATCCATTTTTACAATTCGATCATTACAAATTGTACTAATTTATTCAATGCACTTCCACTTTCAAGTTTGTATTCCATTTCTTTCTCCCTTCCGCCTATCTTCTCCTCTACCGAGACCATATGCTATTTCCATCCCCACACGGTCTCGCGTATTCTTCATTTCTTTCCTCTACGCATTATTTTTCCAACCATTGCATTATCATGAAAAAATTTTTGAATGGTTGGTATTAACTTTTGTCCTGTTTACGTGATAAAATTTTTGAATGGTTGGTATTAACTTTTGGCCTGTGTAAAGCCTTGTATAGATTGATGACGTTTTCTCCCCTCTAACTCTGAATTTTAAAGCTTAAATAGTGGAAACACTGTTTCACTTAAGTTTGAGGGGACCTTTTGTGTATATATATTTAGTTTTGCCTGTTCTTTTATAAACAAACAATAAAAAAACAGGAGAGCAACGGCAGATTTTGACCCCTCAACAATTTTGACCCTCTTGATGTAGCATGATAGTGAGGACACTTTCAAGTTTAAGTTTGGGGGTGTGCTCGATAAGCTTTCCACCTTTGCATTCATGTGTATATTTTGCATTTGCATACTTATTTAAAAACCCACAAAAATTGAATTTTTTTCTAAAAATATAAAAACTTTGTCGTCAAGTTAGGTAGTAGGGTAACTTAGATTTTTATTCCGAAAATTTAGCTTGATAGGTTAGAAATAACTAAATCCTAGGCTTAGGAATTAAAAACCCTAGAAATAACCCTCCTTCAGTTTAACCTTGGTAAATATACGTCCGTATATTTTTTTTAGAAGTGGGTAATCTTGAATTCAGTTCTTGAGTTAAGCCGAGATGAAGGGAAAGTATTGAAAGCTTTATTGAAGGATAAGTCTGAAAACTAGTTCCTGTTCTTAAGTCTAAATTCAGAAAGTATATACCCTATAAACTGCACTTACACGCACCTTAAAACTTGGGATAGTAGAGGATACCAAGAAATACTCTTGCCAGAAAGCCTAGTATGAAAGAAAAAATGATATTTAAAGCTAACCACCCAAAAGAGTATCATTGAAAAATATATCCGGTCTTGAAAAGAAAAAAGAAAAAAGAATAAAAATAAATTACAAGACCTGGAAACTGCTATTTACGCTTTAATAAGCTCACACATCCAGTAATCGGCTGATTAGTTCCGCATGAAGCAGTATTAGTCACATGAAAATGTGTGAGCAAATCTGTCTATCATTAATGAAAAGAAGTAATATTAGGTATTAGGGAAATTGTACTATAGCTTGAATTGAATTCTTAAGTGTAGTGGTGAAATTTACACACACGTAGGGGTATACGATCTATATTTAGAGGGAAGATAGGGATAACTAATAAGTCTTACAATTTCCATAATGATGATAAAAATTCCGAATTGGAGACCGCGCTTTAAAAGGAAAACTCAAGGGAAACTGAGATCTTTCTAAACTGTCAAAACATATAGGATCTTAGGTTGAATAAATAGGAGGTGTAAAAATAAGAGATGAATATTTCTAACTTAGGATGATAGAATTTCTAACTTAGATGCTAAACCGTAGGATTAAAATCAAAGTTAACTTATGAAACTGGCTTGACAGGATTTTGTGGGTAGTATCCGCTGAAAACCCTCAGGAGACAACACTCCTCCTACTGGGGACATCTAGAGCATTAAAGACTTGTTGCCCATGCTAAGTGCAACCGTGATATCTATGAAAGTGAGCTTAAGACTTTTTGAAAATAAATGGTTTTTCTCGAGACGAGCAAAACATAAGTTTGGGGATATTTGTTCACACCAGAATATTGCATTTAATACCGTCCATTCTTCTACTCGTTTATTTATAGGTATGTGCTTTTGATCCGTGTTTGCTTCATGATTACGGGTTACAAGTTCCTAGTCCAAAATAATGCAAATCATGCAAAATCTCCACAGTTATACCAAAATCCAGAATATCTGCCAAAAACAGATAAAATCTGGGCTTTGGTCATCTACACCCGTCCAGTGCCGCTTACAGTTCAAGAGATAAGACAAATAACAGTGTTCATTCAAGTCTCGGACAAGCACAGAGCATGAGAGGGACAACACAAAGATCAAGAGGTGCGCTGACCTCGAGGGAGATCAAAGACAAAAAAAATTAAAAGTGTAGCCATTTTTTACTGTTGAAAATCTGAAGATATTTTAGAACCATTCTGCAATTTGGGACCTGTAAAACATAAGACCAAAGAAACACGAGGAAGTCCAAAAACTACGACATGCCAAACCCTCCAAGTGACCACGGAACTGCGGCCAATAGGCGATTTGAGCGGTGGTTCTGCGGCCAATTCTTGTCTTCTCCTGACATAATTTTTGGGGTAGTTTGGTAATTGTATAGGGGCTCAGAATATGGCCCTAGAGTTTCATTTCTCTTCCTATAAACACTCCAGTTTTGACACAAGTTAATAATTCTTTTCTTTAACAGGATTTAGTGTAGTTTATTTTGTATTTTCTTCTTCTTCATCATCTATTCTCCAAGAAATTGTAGTGAGAGCTTTTGAGTGGAAGATTAATGAAGATGAGGGTTGTTTTTATTATCTTGTATTTTTAATTTCTTGTATTGTAATTTTAATTTCTAGTGTAACTTTATTATTTGTTGTTAAGTAGTTGTTAGTTTTCTTTTCTTGTTTTATTTCCCTTTTCTTCTAAACCGTATTTTCAAGCCATGATACTCGATGGAGTCCCTTGCTTAGGTAAGAGCCCAAGTAGTTAGCTTGCTACCATTTGTTAAAACCGTATTTTCCTTTCTTTCTTTTCTTTCTTGTTTTATTTTTCTTTTAAATGTGTGAATAATTTCCATACTTGTTAGGGCTAAGGAAGGTTAGCATAAGGGACGGAAACATCCTTGTGGTTCTCTTTGCCAAACACCTTAAAATGAACCTAGACCAAACAAACACAGCCCTCCCCCTTAGAAGCGCTATAAGTGACATATAGCCGTGACCTAAATCGAGAAGTCCTTTTGGCGCACTACAATGTGGCATGTGGTTATGACCTAATTGGATACATGGTTGCATATGTTTGGCCTAGGGTTGAAAATAAGCGCATGTAGCGGACGAACAAGGGGCACCAGGAATGGATTTAGCGTTGGAAAGCTTGCTTAAACTCACAAATCCTATTCCTATGTCTTTCTAATCCCCGCTACTTCCGATTATCCCAACATCATTTCAAGAATGGCAAAAGACAAGCACAAGACTAATCCTACCTCTACTAACTAATCTTAACCCTAACAAGTTTACTTGAATATAAAATACGAACACTTAGGATAGAAATGAACATACATATACACTTTCATTGAGTCGTCTAAAACAAGAACAGAACATACTAACCATCTCACAGTCGACGGCCCGTGCTCAATCGGCTAGCTGCAATATGACACCGTCTTGATTGCGGTAAGTAAAGAACAAAATAGAACGCATATCATAACATATATCATGGTTATTTTGCTTCAATCTAATTCCTTAAGACGCTACCACACGTTCTGGGAGATGATACAAGATTCTACACATAATCAGGTCTCAACCACCTCTCGGAATAGAAGAAGGTAAAACGCCTCTTCACGTTCTTCTGACACTGTCCATACATGTCATTGGATAAATCATCGAAGTTCAGAAGAAGATGAATCCGAAGAGCCTCAACAAGGACACGATCCTCCCCAAACCTTCCAGCAGTAACGCAAATACTGGCATCTGTCCTCGGGTTAAAGAAATACCCGATCTTCTACCCATGGAAGAAGATCGGCACCTTCCTTTAGATCCCTCGCAGCAAAGGAATCCTATGGAAAGGTTGGACTTCATATTCAGAGTATCTGAAAGGAAAAATGAGATGCACACAGTGTCCATGCAAACAATCACTCAGCTAAATGACAAAGTTACAGATTTATGGGAAGACAATCTCGAGATGCACCAACAGATGAGGCAATTCGGGCAGCAGCTCACCGATACAGAAAACCGAATCAATGCTTTTCAACGTCAGGTAACGGGATACGGACGCAAGCAAGAAAAAGTGACCGCTCTACACAAACGTTTGATAAGAACCCGAACGTCAGAAAACACTGGACTTGGTCAGAATCACATGGCCAGAATACCCCAAGAATCCTTTTACTCTCTCCCATCAATAGGGCAGATGATCTAAACAATACCCTCGTTGTCTGGTTCGGAATTACTATGAATCTACCAAACTATCAGGAGCATTGGTGGAGAACACCCAATTTCCACCATGCCAAAAGAAGAAGAGCTGGTGGATAATCCTAAATTTTTTGTGTTTCATTATATCTATGGGCACATGCTTAGAGACTACATGATAATCAGACGACGAATGCAGAAGTTAACGGAAATCCGATCATCAGCATCTTCTTCGCCACCCCCGCAAAGGTAAAGGAGAACGCCTCGGGCATCTCACACACTTGTAAGCATCAAGAGCGAAGCTGAAGTTGATGCGCTATACTTTCCTAACAGCGAAGATGAGGATTGTGTTAGACTTGTAAATAACGTGGTCACTTGCCGGGAAACGGTCATTTCTCGCCAAAAGCTAGCAATTCAAAGCGAAAGGGAAAAGAAGCAGGAAAAGACACGAATATCGAGAGAGAAGAAATGGCCCTTCCATGCCAAGGACCCGTTCCCGCCGACCCAAAGTCTGGCAGTCCAAACATAAAGCCCAAATAGGCAAGAAAGGCAAAGCCATCAAAATCGAAGAAGGTGTCGTCCCTTCAGCTTCAAAAGTCAAGAGCAAACCTAGCTAAAATGTGCTAGCATACTTAAAGAAAATGTCGACACTAATGACCATATATGAAGCACTCATGCTGTCCCTAGGGTTGGATATAGTGCCCTCAGGGCAAGTATTGTAATCGCGGGCAGGCGATTATGATGATTGAGGGAAGACCTATACGGATAGAACAGTCTTACTCAAGATGATAGTATGCTATTTGTCATGGCCAGGAAAATGCACATGACTGGCACTTGAATCATGTGAAGTCTATAGGACCCCACCTAATTCAAGTAAGTCAAAAGCCCAGAAATCTAAACCTTTTATGGAAAAATAGTGGAGGTGAAGTTTTGAAATAACGGTATAGTGAAATCAGTTATTTTTCTAAAGTATAAGTGATAACATATGAAAATGTAATGTTTTTATATCATTCTTGAAAACCTTTTCGTCGTTTGAAATTTGGGCAGCACCTCCCTTGTAAATTCTAACCCCAAAACAATACAAACAATAATAATAATAGGCATCCCCAAGCGGGAGCTAGCTCTTCGCCAATTGGCGGAAACAACCACGCAAAGATATAAATATACGACGCCCTGAGGTGAAGATCAAACACATAAGAAAGGAAATCAAAACATCATCAAGAAACTAGAATAAAAAATAAATACATGAGCATGACTCTAAGTCCAAAAAAATATACAAGTCGAGATTTCTAAGTCTACTAAATTTACAAAGTCTGGTTGATAGAGCTTTCAACTAGATACAACATAAAGAATATAGAATTACAAGGCTGGTCATGATGCAATTGTATCCCACCTACCGAAGCAATCACCCGGAAGAAAGCGGTGTGCCAACAAAACCGCTACGGCACCTGTGCTATCAAACCTGTAAGAAAACTGTGGCGCAACGGGGGTGAGTTGGAAACTCATGCGTAGAAAACATCACCAAGTAGAAATCGAATATATGACGATCTCCTAGGTCATACAGTAATAATAATACAATAACGTTGAGTGGTAGCATGGGTAATAATATAAGCATCAGTGTAACAATACTAAAGTAATCATGTCCTGGTCATAATGTTATACCATGTCATATGTAAATATATGTGTGAGTGTAAATGCATCAACTAATGTGAGTCCAGCAATGGCACACTAAATCATGATAAAAACCTGAGTGCTCAGCGTCGACACTCGAAAACATCAGGAAAACCGTGTCCAGCAGCGACACATAATCCACATACCTCGGGCTCCGACTGTTCGGATTGGCCTTATATCATCTGATCTCACGACTCCGATTGGTATCCTCCAGATATCCATCGAGCTAACTATCACCAGTCGGTAGTGCTCCCCTGCTGGGTTCAACGTCTCTCTATACGATCTTCTTGCCCCAGGGTATCGCACCGGGTCCACCATGTACCCGCAGACGGTGTCTCCTCGCTCCTTGAATCGGGTATACATATATGCTCAGAACCGAGAAATCTCATGGTGGACGCCACACATCATATCATGAGAAACCGCATTTTTCTTTTAAATTGATCATAAGTTTTCAAATTCACATGCGGTTTCCCAAATCCAGAAATCTCATGAAAAACCGAAATCTCATAATCATGAGTCAATAATGAGATAATAAATACCGGCAAAAAGCCAATCTACAGTGCATAACTAGAATATAATATATATATATATATATATATATATATATAAATGCATGTGGCATCTAAATAAGAAATGCAATGTCTAAACTAGCATGTGAGATCATGAATGCTAAACAATACTACTAAGCTACAATTTATTAGGTTATACGAATGAAGTGACGATTCTCTAATGTGTACGTGGCTTGGCAATTACCGATGATGATGTGTGTGAGCCAACAAGCAAGTGTACGTGCAACATATGCATCATCGGTAATGGTGCATGTGTCATAGCAGACGAGATCATAACAACTAATGAAAACACATGTATATATATACAATGCAAAGAGAATACTATAAGCATAGCAGAAAGTAAACAGTAAACGCGACATTATAAAATATCTATATCTATATACGAGCCATACGGTTACCGTATTTAAAAATAGCACGAATCGTTGTTTTTAGAAAAATATGGGTTACGGTGTTTTTGAGAAAAGAGGCATCTTTTGAAAATCGGTAGCGTCCCTCAGGTTGCTCTTTAAAATTACCTACAATTCATTAATTTTGAAAATAAGTATGACTCTAACTCTATTCTAACATCTACTTAAGTAATTAAAAGACTAAGCCAAAAACCGAGAGTGCTAAGAAATCTATAACATTACCAAGTCGATAGATCTAGTAGTCGGCGATCCAGCCTCATAGCATCACGTACGGTATAGTCCATCGTACGACATCCTCTGTAGGGTTACCTAGCATGACAACAAGGTTTCGGGAGGCATCGTCCATGCCATTTTTAAAAATTCGCCATACTACATAACCCTAACCCTAGAATCTTAACTTGAGAATTAGACAATACAATATGTAAACATCTTTACATCTAAGTGAATATGGAATACAACCTTTGTAGACCAGTCCTTCATTTCAAATGCTCCGTGTAGAAGTCCTTTTGCTCCAAGTAGTGTTGATCCGGACTCTCCGTAGGCTCCACTAGTCGAAATGAACGAGCTTGCTCAATGATCTTCGAGGCCGAAGATGATCTACTTTGAGGAGACACCAACTTAAGCTACCTCATCACTAATTAGGGATTAGTGAAGCTAACACCCTAAACTAAATGGCTAATCTAGTAGAGGATGATGAAGTAGGAATTTTGCTCACTTTAGAATTCTTTTTCTCACAATTTTTCCCCACCTCTCATAAACCCAGAGAGCTAAGCTCTTGATAAAGAAGAAGATGAAGAGATAACGTTGTGTATGAGAATAGCAACCATGGGTGAGATGATATCTCATATTAAACCTTGAAGAGACAAAACCATGGCTAAAGATTATGGTTAGGTTAATAAATATCTCATGTAAAACAAATTAGTGGACTAATGTAACGTCTTAGATTTCGGTTAGTGTTAGTTTAGACTTTAATGCGGGTTTACTGTAAAAAGTTTACCAATTCGGGTTCCTCACATTTTATAACATTTAATTAATAATTTATTTTTATTTATTATGGACATGCACGCACGTGTGCACGTTAATATGAGGGTTTGTTTGTGTAATCTTATTCTTAGCAACCATGACACTTAACCTAATCTAATCTTTTGCTTTAATCCTTTGCCTTAACCCTAATCCAATCCTTAACCATTTCCTTGATCTTTTGTGTGAGAAGATATTTCTTTTGGAGTGAGGAGGTGGCATGATGAGGTGTGTGTGAAAGCATTAATGGAGAATTAATGCTAATGGTTACACTCACTCTCACCCTTAACCTCACCTCTCTCTCTCATTTCTTCATACACTCTCTCTCACTCATTTCCCTTCTCATTTTATTCTCTCAATCCTCTCTCATCACAACTGAACACTCTCCACTCCATCACAAAACCATCTCAAAAACTTCACAAGTCTCACCGAAATCACATCTTTTACCATCTTTTGCCTCTTGGATGCCTTGGAGTTTGCAAAGCTTGGATCTTTGAGTTCTTTGGATTAGGTAATGATCTTTTTCTGTTCTTTAAGTTCTTTTTGTGTAGCTTAGCTTGTTAGTTTCTGTTTTGAACACGTTTCCTATCGTTTCGGGTAAATATCGTATTTTTTAGCGTAATTTTGGGTCTCGGGTAATCTGCTATCAAACCAGATAATTGTTGCAAAAGTTCCCATCACAGTGACCTAGTGTAGTGACCTAGAACCTACCCTCAAAATACAAGCCCATTCCCTCTTGTTACAGCCGCAGATTTAATGGTTCTGGCCGCAATTTACGGCCAGAGTAGGGACTGGGGTGGTGGATTTTTTTGTAGGGGTCTCTGGGGTTGTATGTGGTCTCATGGCACTTGCAACTTTTACAGATTGTTAGTATAGCAAAATCCGGGACCACTTGTTGCACGAGCACTATTATTGACAGCTCTTGTTGCACGAGCACTGATTGTATGCCACACATACTGTCAATAATTGCCATGACATGCACAACCCACATATAGATATGATATTGTTTGGTTAGGGACATTGAGACATTGATTCATATTCCTTGTTCAATATGACATATAGCATACCTGTATACCTACATGCTTACATATATGCCTTGACAAGCTTACATGCTAGTTACCAGTATACCTATAGGGTATTGTACCATTAGCGATAGGTACATACAAACATAATGACATAGCTACATGTATACCTTGCTATACCTTTATGTTTACACATATAACTGGGTTTAGCTACATGTTTACCTTTATTTGATGTTATATAGACTTGGAGAAATTAGGAATCGCAAGATATTTATATTAACTTGTTGCAGTTAAATAGCGGCTTTTCCTTTATAAGCTCGCATTTCAGTTTTATGTTGTGGATTTTCGCATTGAGATATGGATTTTTCATGATGTTTTCTGGATTTGGGGACCGTGGTAGTTTCATGAAATTATGCATTATTTGAAAAACCTGGTTTCCATTGATATGATATTTCACCACCCACTATGAGTTTTATCGGTTCAGATATATATACCCCATACGAGGAAAGGAGGGGTCCGTGTGCGGGTATATGGTGGGGGCCGGAGGTACCTCGGGGCAAGAATCTCTGTGAGGAGATGAGTTAGTAGGGGTACCATACCATCCGGTGACATTACCAATGACTCGGTGGTTATCGTGGGGATACCGACGGGAGTCATGTACGTATGGATACGTCGAGAGGTGAAGATCAGAGCCAGGCACTCGAGCTTTCGGTATAGCGTATGATACGTACCTATCAGGGTGCCAGTCGTGGTGACAGCACCTGATAGATCAGCATTTCTATGTCGATCCTTGACACATTGTTTTCATGATATTTTACTCCTAAGTATATATAACAGTGGAATGGAACGCTGTTATATATGCATATATATATATATATATATATATATTAGTGGAATGGGAGGCTAATATATATGTATACATATCAATTTATATACATCATCATATTTATTCATGCAAATATACTTAGGATATTAGAAATTTACTTGATATTGGATTTGGGATATAGGAGATTCAGTTGAGATTGGATACATGATATATATATGAGATTGCTGATATTGTACATTAAGGATTTGTGAGACTTATATGATATGAGAGCCAATTTGGGGGTTGATTTGAGGAATTGGGATTTGGATTTGTCTTGATGGATTTTGATCCTACCACGATGTCAGGATTCCGTGGAAATGACATGTTTCATTCCATACTCCACATTTATTGTTTATGCACTGCTTCATGTATTAGTTGTACCTTATAGAGTACCCTTCATGACTGTTGTATTTACATACCATTATTTATATGCATTGCTTCATGTGTTAGTTGTACCTGTTAGTGTACCTTTCATGATTGTTGCATATACACCTTTTCATATCATTATTGCATGATTATTGCATACCGATAGTCATATTATTGCTTCATGTATTACTTGTACCTGCTAGTGTACCCTTCATGATTACTGCATTCATATGACCTTTTATTGCTATTAATTGCATATGTTAAATTCGCGCTATACGTGCATACTTGCGATTACCTGCATATGTTATTTACTATTCATGAGTTAGCAACTCACCCCCATTGTGCCACAGTTTTTTTTGCAGGTTGTTCCCCAGATTAGTCGAGGCAGGTTATTCCTCTATCATATTCTCTTTTGCTGCGGATACCACATCGGCTCACAGTGTGAAGTTTTGCTTAGATGGGTTTTGTGGTTATTCGTTGTTGTATTGTATATTCGTTGTATCCATGTACTCTCCATCTACTACTTTTATGTTGACTTAGAGACTTGATGTGAGGACGATATTGTATATTATTTTGTGACTTGGTTGTCTTTTATACAGTTTCCTTTTTTATCATCTTTTATTTCTTCGCTACGGCGTCGTATATCTGTTGTGGTGGTTGTTTTCCGTCTTTGGGCATGTGTTTTCTCCCGTTTGGGGATGCTTTATTTATATTTATGTTGTACCCATTTTTGGGGTTGGTTTTACAAAGGAGGTGCTGCCAAAATTTTAAAGGAAATAAAGTTGGACTTTTAAAGAATTTGGGTTGAGATTTCAAAGGTTTTAAAAAATGTTATTATTTCTTACTAATTTTGATGGTTTAGATTGCTGGGTTTTCGGTTTACTTAAATTGCGTTACGCCTGTAGACGTTGCGTAGTTTAAGGGCCGTCACGTGCCAATTTCGGGTCGTGACAAAATTGGTATATGAGCGCTAGGTTTTACCTTTCGGAGTGTAGGATGGCCTTGGTATGATGGAGTAGGTAGCTTAAAGCAGAGTAACGTAGTGTGTGTATGTTCGCGGCATACTCACGATGCGGTACTTCGCCGAAAGTGACCTAAGTACAAATTGCTTGAAATTCCTTCCTTGATGACATATCCTTGTGATTCGATTTCCGTATTCTTATCGACCCTTATTTCCATTTTTAGCCTTGCCGCCAATGACTATGGGGACTCAGAGTGATGCAGCGAGGGCCGAGGTCAGGATTGACTCGGGTGGGACGAGGACTGACCAGGATGGCACGCTCGTTGCACAAGAGTAAACGGATCCGCTTTCGACAGATAGTATCGCTAGGCTTGTGGTAGAGATGCAGGACATGCGGCAGACGGTGAGTTCATTGGTTGAGGCCATTCGAGCACAGCGACAGGAGGTTGTCACCCCTGTTACCCAGTTGTTCCTTGCGATCAGCACACAGCATTCCGTCACCTACATAGCACCAGTAGATGCAGCTGTAATTGACGAGACACGTATTCCAGAGACTTTGGGAGTTCCGGGACAGTGGAGGACTCGTTCCGGTGTACCAGCTCAGAGACAGAGGCCTAGTTGTCGAGACAGATTTCGTGACCGTCGCGGGAGTAGCGGAGGCTTAGGATGAGGACAGTCGTTCACCTCTTATCCCTAGGAGGGTCAGCAGCCATCGCATGGATGTTTTCGATGTGGGAGCCTTCAACACTTCATCAGACATTGTTCCTTAGCACCATTTTAGGCTTATGTGCAGAGAGGTCATGGTCGCAGAGGATTCTCTCAGAGGGGACAGTTTGGCAGAGGAGGAGTTCAGTCAGTTGCGGGTAGGGGGCAGACATGAGAGTTTGCTTCTACTCATCGGGACGCGCGGGCGTCCAATGCAGAGTTTTCAGGTATTCTTAATTCGTATGTTCTTTTGATGCACTTGTTTGTTTTGCACACTTGTGCCGTAGTTGGGCCGAGAGTCATGTTAGGTAGATCGGTCATTTGTTGTGTTAACTTTTGTCAGCAATTCTTTTGTTGCGCGACACGTATTTCAGTCGGGTGCCAATCGGATAGGAGGTAGAGATTCGTCCGTCGTTTTGATCCTTCTAGAGATGTTGGATATGGCGTTCTCCTGGGAACGGTCTTGTTAGCTATGTACTAGGCGTATGTGGACTACCGCGAGAAAACAGACAGGTTTGTTTTCCTGAAAAGTCAGTTCTTGTTGTGCGGGAGGACAGTGGTGCCGCCTCTCACAGCTTGAATTCAGCCTTTTTCGCTAGTCGCCTTTTGAGGAGAGGATATCAAGGATTCTTGGCTTTCATTCGTTATACTGGAGCCACAGTGGGTTTGTTGGACTGGGTTCCTTTCGTGCGAGAGTTTTCCGACGTTGTTCCAGATGGGCCGGCGGAGCTTAAGGATTAGATGCAGAGTTGTTTGTTGGGGGGCCTGTGCGTCTGAGTGTTTCGCTTTGGGGAGCTCCTATTCTATTCGTTAAGGAGAAGGACGTCAGTTGGGGTTGTGTATCGATGGATCGCTAATTGAACAGGCTTACGGTGTGGATGAGTATCCTTTACCCCGCATTGCCGATTTCTTCGATCAGCTCCAGAGTGCGAGACTTTTTCTAAGTTTGTTTAGGATCAGGTCATCATTGTTGCGGGTTCGGAGTGATGACATTCCGAAGACTGCTTTTGTGTATGCTACGGGTAGTATGTGGTTTGGTGGTGTTGTTGGACTCACCAATGCCCTAGCAGCATTCGTGGATATGATGAACCAGATTTCTTCAGGCCGTTCCTCGACCAGTTTATTGTTGTGTCATTGATGACATTCTGGTCTTTTCCAATATGTCGTGAGGAACAGGAGCAGCACTTGAGGATTTTTTTTACAGACATTGGGAGAGCGCCAGCTGTTTGCTCGATTCTCGGAGTGTTCCTTCAGGCTTGATTGTGTTGACTCCTAGGTCTTGTAGTTACGGGAGACAGTTTTTGTATGGTTCCGAGGAAGATCGAGGCCCTACAGCTTTGGCCCAGACTTGTGTACGGGACAGGTCCGCAGATTTTTGGGCTTAGCAGTTTTTACCGCCGTTTCGTGTAGGATTTCTAGTGTATCGCTGCACCGTTGACTGGACTGACCGGAAAGGAGTTTCTTTTTCTTGGGACAGAGACATGCGTGCAGAGTTTTCGGCAGTTGAAAACTCGGTTAACAACTGCATCAGTTCTTTCTTTGCTTTCTGGTTCGGGCGACTTTGTTGTTTTACTGTGATGTTTCGCGAGTGGGGCTCGATTTTGTGTTGATGTAGCATTATAGAGTTATCGCTTTTGCTTCCCTACATTTGGAGGAAGTACGAGCAGTATATCCCACTCATGATCTGGAGATGGCCGCGGTGGTCGTGCTTTGGAGATTTGGAAACACTATTTGTTCGGAGAGTCGTGTCAGATTTTCACGGACCACCAGAGCTCAATGAACATCTTCCTGCAGCGGGTTTTGATTGTTGAGACAGTCTTCTGCAGATTTACAGTTCTTATGCGATCGTTGAGTACAGCTTAAGTTCGCCTCTACTGAGGGGACAGCTTGCTCATGTCCGCGCCCGACCACTTTTTCTTAATCGCTTTCGTGAGGCGTTGCCCACCGATGCTCGGTTGTCAGAAATTCTGGAGCATACTCGGCTGGGTAAAGATTCGGAGCCCTTGATTTATGACCAGATGTGCTACGTTTAAGGACGCGTTTTTGTACCTGATACTATTGGGCAGAGACGTGAAATCCTAGAGCAGGCATATCAGTCAGCTTTCTGTGTTTATTCAAGTTCCACCAACATTTGACGTGACTTGTGAGATAGTTTCGGGTGGGCAGGGATGAAGAGTGAAGTTTCGGAGTTCGTTTCGAGGTGTCTGTCTTGTTGTGAGCTAAGGTTGAGCATCTGAGACCGGCTGGAGAGTTGCAACCTTTAACCGTTCCGGAGTGAGAATGGGAGCAGACCTCCATGAATTTCGTTATGGTGTCTACCCAGGTCTAGACAGGGTGTGACTCCATCTGGTGTTTGTTGTCTGGTTATACTCGGTTGCTCAGTTGTTCTTTGTTAAGTTTCTGCGTTACACGGAGTTCCTTCATGCGTTATATACAATAGAGGCACCCTATTCGCTTGCCGTCTTGGGCAGGATCTTCAGGAAGTGTTCATATCAGATTTTTGCATTTTTATACCGCCCATTTTTTATCACATTGCTTATCGGTAGGTACTCTTGAGCCGTGTTTGCTAGTTAATTACAGGATACAGGTTCTCAGCTCTAAACAGTGAAACTCATGGAAAAGCGTGACAAATTCTGGATTACTGCCAACCACAAATAAAATACGGGTCTCCGCTCTCCATTCGTATATTGCCGCACACCAGTTTAAGGGACAAAATGGCAAATCGATGGTCATTTTCATGCACAAAGCACAATGGCAACACAAAATCCAAGATATCTACGCGAAGCTCAAGGAAATCATGGCAAAAGATCCACATCAAATCACCTTTTGATCTTCTGAAATTCTGGAAGAAATTTGAAGAGCTTCTGAGAAACCACATATACCACACTGAAGAGTACAGAAAACCAGGGGAAACCACCAAATATGAAGTTCCAAATCCTCTTTATGGCCATGGATCCGCGGCCAAAATGGCGCTTTGGCCGCGGATCCGCGGCCAAGTAAACTCATCAGATGGTTTAGTTTTAGGGGCATTTTGGTAACTTCATGTAGTGCCAGAATATTGCCCTAGGTTCTCTGTTTCCTGCCTATAAATAGCCCAGAACTTACCAAGCCAAAGGTGCTTACTTCTTGTATTAGGTTTAGGATATATTTTGTTGTTTTTCTTTCTCTTTTCATCTTTTCTCCATTAAAAATCTTTTAGTGAGCTTTTTATGAGTGAAGGATGAATAAAAGAGTTCTTTTCCTTATCATGCTTGTCTTTTTATTTTGTTAATTGTAATTGCTTGTAATTTTCATTTGCTAATCTAGTTGTTGTTATTTGTTGTTTTTTCTTTCTTGTTCTCTTTTTTCTTTATCCTTAAAAACAATGATGCTTAAGCTTGATCCTTGCCAAGGTGAGGTCTCAAATAGCTAGTTGTAATCTCCTAACCTCTCTCTTTCTATCTTCCTCCTTTTGTTGTATTTTCCTTTTTTTGTAATAGGTGAGTAGTTTTCCTACTTGTTAGGGTAGGATAAGGAAAGTTTGAGAGAAGGAAATCTCTCTCACTCTTTCCTTGCCCAACATCTTAATACGGACTCCCGTTAATTGAACCACAATCCGCTCCCTACGGCACCCTATCCTACATGATAGCGGTGATTCCTTAGTGAGACCGGTTGTGGTTGAATTAACTGGAGGTTAAGGCTAAGAGCCAAGAACGGACGGACAAGCACCAAAAGGAAGAACTTAAGCTTTGGAAAGCCTAGCTTATACTCGCAAGTTCCTTCCTAGTCGTGCTAATCCCCGTTGTTGCCGATTACCGTAACACCGATATTAAGAATGGCAACGAAAGAAGTGAGCGACTCCTAACTCAAACTAAGCTAATCCTAACCCTAACAAGCTTTCTTTATATACATTTTAGCACATAGTTAATCTCAAACAAACCTGGACATTTGGACTTAACTCGTTAAAACACAAAGAAAAAGATTCTCATCTCCCTGTGGACGACCCGTACTCAACCGGCTAGCTACAAGCGAAACCGTCTTGATTGCGGTAATTAAACTTGAACACGAAAAATCCCAACAATCAAATAGCGCCGTTGCCGGGGAGATGGTAGTTTATTTCTTTGTGTAATTTCGGGTTAATTTGTGAATATAAATATTACCGAAAAACAAAAAAATATATATATATTGTAAAAATCATCTTGTTATTTTTGATTAGTTTTTGTGCAAGTGTGCAGGGTAAAAAGAAGGTCGATTTCAGTGCCAAAGACGTGGGAAGTTAGACCCATAACTCACGGCTACACCATGGGTGATCAAGACGGAACTAACGGTCTAGTGAAGAATTCTGGAGCAAACCCAGTGAGCAAATCAAGATTCAGGGGTTCCAGACAAGAAGAGGACACCCCAACCAGAACATTCAAGAAAACTTAAGGCCCAACTCACCCATACAGCCGCGGAACCGCGGCCATAGGGCTTGTTTGGCCGCGGAACCGCGGCATGTTGCTGACATCAGCAACAGAAATCCTCTGTGAGTCCTTCTGCCTCTTCCCCACTCCTCTGAACTCCACTGAACTGTTTTTTCTGCAGCATTCTTTGCGCAAACTCTCTTCTCCCTTCCAATAAATTGTTTTTGTGCAGGATTCTTTGCGCCGCGCTAAAAAAATAAAAATTTTGATTGCAGTTGATTGTTACTGCTTTGCATATTTTAATCGGACATTAAGGGGCTTGAAACCAATCAAGATTGGGTAGGGTTTTCTTCACCCTTCCCAGGACCCCAGAAATCACAAAAAGCATATGCATTGACCATTATTTAATTAAAAAATACTAGATTCATCCCTAAGGACGTCGCGCTCAATAGGACAGAGGACTGGTTGTAGGCATCGGCTGTTTATCCTATCTTGACTTTGCGGTGTCTAGGCAAGTGTGTCTAAGGCAAGTGGTTACTTAATTAGGACCACTACTTATGTAGTGGGGAGCCTCCTACTTACCTGGCACTTACCTGGCCGCAATTGGCGGAGAAGAGGCGGTTTGAGGTCCTATTTCTAGCCCTTTGGAATAGTTAGGAGCTGTCTAGCTGACCTAGGTGACCCTAGATCTAGGTGTGATTGTGCATATTTTGTCTGTGATTGTTTGAAGCCGTAAGTCCGTATATATTTCTGTAAAGCTCTTTCTAAAAAATGAAAAAAAACACAAAAACACAAAACTTTTATAAAAACTTGCCCTTTGTCGCCAGAATCCATTTTTCACCCACCACCCATCGTATTTCTCCATTGACGTTTTCTTGCCCTCACCTTCTCCGCTTTGACTACACTAAACTAGTTTAGTGTATGTCCGGTTGGACTCGGGACACCAGCGCCCGCCTAGTCAGCGTTACGTTAGTCGCTACCGACTACGCGATCGACTCAGACGTCGAAACTTCTTCCACGCCTCTTTCACCCTTACCTTTGCCGGCCAACTCCGACGTTGACAGGAATTCTGTTCATACATCCTCACCTTCACTATCACCAACCTCTTCTTCTGTGATGTCAGGATTTAATCCAAACACCCCTTTGTCTCACCCGGGATTGATTCCACCTCCTATGGATGCGAATAACCCACAACCACCGCCTGTTGTAGCGCCACAGTGAATCGCGCTCCAGGATCGTTTCTATCCCACCCGCTCTGCACTTCCTACCTGTCTTTCCCTTCCACCGGCCAATGGGGATAATTTTGAAATTAAGCCCCACTTCATTAACCTGCTTTCGAAATTTCATGGGCTTGAATCTGAAGATGCCTATATCTTCATCAACAAGTTCCAGAATGTTTGTGCCATGATGAAAATGACCCAGCTGTCAGATGATGCTATACGGCTACGGGTCATTCCGTTCACTTTGTGCGATCTTCCTGAAAAATGGCTGTATAGCACCTCTTCCCACTCCATAACCAGTTGGGACGAGTTTGTGAAAGCGTTTCTCAAGAAATTCTATCCGAATCACAAGACCGCGAGGATCTGTAACGAAATCAACCAATTCTTCCAGCTTCCTACTGAACCCTTTTGGAAGTGCTTTGACCGGTATAAAGACCTTCTTGTTCCGTGCCCTCACCACGGTATTGAGAAATGACAACTTTGCCAAACCTTATACGAAGGCCTGAACCCAGCAACCAAGCAGTTGTTGGAAACCATTTGTCAGGGCCACTTCCTATCGAAATTTGACGAGGAAGCGTGGCAATTCTTCGACGACCTTGCGGAACAAACGCTTCAATGGGAGAGCATCAGACCAAGTACTTCTTCTTCTTCCTCTAATTCTACTGGTCAGTCTAGGGTAGGCATTCACCAACTCAATGTCTCTATTCCAATGAAAGCTGAAATGGCTGCAATAACGAGAAAACTTGAAGCAATAGAGAGCAAATTTTCATCTCCTGCTCCTGCCCCTGTTCTTCCCCTTCGTACCATTTATGCTTGTTGTTCCGATCCATCTCACCTAACCGAAGAGTGTCCTTACAATCCACCATCTCAAGGAAAGGATCGGGTTAATGCTGCATTTCAGTAAAGACCAAGAAACGATCCATACCTTCCACCTACAATCCCGGTTGGAGGAACCATCCCAACTTTGCCTGGAATCAGAACCAGCATCAATTCCAAGGCAACAATTTCCAGAGGCCCCCTCCTCCGCAACAACAAGCTCAGCAACAAACTCAACATCAATTTCAGCAGCCCTTCCAACCCCAACCTTTTCAAAATCAGACGAACAACTTTGCACCCAACAATTCTTTTCCTCAAAACAACTTTGTTCCGTCAAACAACGATAAGGTTTCCTCGCTAGAACGAAGTCTGGAGGCGTTCGTTAAACAATCGACATAATCCACCGCAAATATCTAGTCATCTATTCAGTCTTTGGTGCAACACACTGCTGCACACGAGCAAAGCATCAAGACCATCGAAGCCCAGATTGAATAGCTGAATGCGGCGTTAAGCGAGCGAGAAAAGGGGAAGCTTCCATCTCAACCACTCCCAAATCCTGGTCAACCACATAATGTGCATGTTGCTCTTGAACAACAGAACCATAATGTGAGTGCCGTGACAACATTGAGATCTGGAAGGATGCTGCACAACAACATCGGCACAACAATTGAGGATAATGACACCCCGGCCGCTTCGTCTTCTTCTTCTCCTTCCTCATCTTCTGAGCCTATTCTTCATTCTTCAAAAGGCTCTTATTCTTCTGCTCTGAACGGACCCACTTCTCACTCCACGAAAACTCCAGTTCTGGGATCCGTTCCAACTCCACAATCTCCTCCACAAGCATTGGACTCAACCAATTTTTCCATTTCCAAACCGGTTGAGGTTCAATAAACAAAATCCACAAATGGAGAAGATTCTGGAGTTATTTAAGCAGGTTAACATCAACATTCCCCTTTTAGATGCTGTCTAACAAGTCCCTTCCTACGCAAAAATCTTAAAGGACTTGTGCACGAAAAAGAGGAAATCTCAGGTACCCAAGAAAGTTTTCTTAGCTAGTGCTGTGAGTGATGCTCTTACCCAATCTTTACCTAAAAACGGAAGGACCCTGGCTGTCCTATGATTTCTATTACAATTAGGGATAAGAACATCAACCGCGCACTTTTGGATCTTGGTGCCAGTGTTAACCTGCTTCCGTACTCAGTATATGAGCAATTAGGTGTAGGAGAGCTGAAACCAACACACTGTACTCTCCAAATGGCCGACCGATCGATCACCCATCCTAGGGGTGAGCTAGAGGATGTGTTAATCAAGGTTGGGGACTTCATATTCCCCGTTGACTTCATTGTTTTAGACACACAGCCTGTAGCTAACCCCGGAATCAAATTCCGGTGATACTCGGTCGCCCATTCCTTGCAACCTCAAATGCTGTGATCAATTATCGAAATGGTTCGATGAACCTATCTTTTGGAAACATGACAATTGAACTCAACATTTTTAGGTTGGGGAATCAGCCCTCTGAACCTAATGCTTATATACTAGACGTTTGTTCAATCCAGGAGATCACCCCAGAGAACTGTGAATTCAAAGAGTTTTTGTTCGATCACAGCAATCTTGACGCCACTAGTGCGTTCCTCTTTGAACCTGCTGCTGCTTCTGCGCCGACAATGACTATGAGTGTGTCACTTTCTCGAACGATCTTAGCCAGTCACCACCCGAGTTTGAATCCTTCGAATTTCCGGATGAGTTACCTGAACCATCCAACTCGGTCGCTTACACTCGTTTTGAACCTCTACTGGAATCCTTTGAGTTTGAGACCTTTTCACCACTCTTGCCTTCAATTGTTTCACTTCCAATGCTCGAACTCAAGCCATTGCCGTCTCACCTTAAGTATGCTTATTTGGGTGAGAACGAGACCCTTCCTGTTATCATCTCGGCTTCTCTAGCTCCAGAGCAAGAGAAAGCCCTTCTTACCGGTCTTGCACAGCAATAGGCAAGCCTTTGGCTGGTCAATGGCGGACATCAAGGGGATTAGTCCCCTGATCGTTGAACATCGCATTCATCTGATGGATGATGCCAAACCAGCCAGGGATCCACAAAGGCGAGTCAACCCAGTCATGAAGGAGGCTGTAAAAAAGGAGATCGTAAAGTGTCTAGATAGTTATATCATTTACCCTATCTCTGATAGCCAGTGGGTTAGCCCCATTCACGTTGTCCCCAAGAAATCAGGCATAACGGTCATAACCAACGAGGCGAACGAGTTAATCCTTACTCGCACCCAGACTGGGTGGCGACTATGCATCGATTACAGAAAACTCAACGCCGCAACGCGGAAGGACCACTTTCCGCTACCATTCATTGACCAGATGCTTGAACGATTGGCTGGACACGCGTACTACTGCTTTCTTGATGGCTGCTCCGGCTATAATCAGATTCCCATCGCCAAAAAAGACCGGGACAAGACCATATTCACTTGTCCTTTCGGCACGTTTGCATATCGTCGCATGCCCTTTGGGTTATGCAATGCGCCCGCTACCTTCCAGCGGTGTATGATGGGAATCTTCTCAGACATGGTGGAAAAATTCTTGGAGATCTTCATGGACGATTTCTCCATTTTCGGCGATTCCTTTGATGAGTGTTTGCTGCATCTCGACGCTGTCCTTACCCGGTGTAAGGACAAGAACCTCACTTTGAATTGGGAGAAGTGCCACTTCATGGTACGCGAAGGTATTGTTTTTGGACATATCATCTCGCAAAATGGCATTGAGGTAGATAAAGCAAAGATTGAAGTCATTTCCAATCTCCCTCCTCCCAGATGCGTCAGAGACATCCGAGCCTTCCTTGGCCATGCCGGTTTATATAGACGGTTCATCAAGGACTTTAGCAAGATTGATAGGCCCTTAACTCTTTTGTTGGCCAAGGACATGACATTCGACTTTAACTCGAGCTGTGTGACTGCGTTCGAGTCATTAAAAAGCTCACTCACTTTTGCTCCCGTTCTTTCTTCTCCTGACTGGACGCACCCATTTGAGATTATGTGCGATGCATCCGACTTTGCCATCGGTGTTGTCCTTGGACAACACATCAACAAGATGCCGCACGTAATCTATTATACTAGCCGAACCCTAAACGACGCCCAATTGAACTATACAACAACCGAGAAGGAATTCTTGGCTGTTGTATTTGCTTTAGAAAAGTTCAGGCCTTATCTCATCGGCTCTCCAGTCATCGTCTACATGGACCATTCTGCTCTACACCATCTTTTTGCGAACAAAGATGCAAAATCTCGGCTGATACATTGGATCCTCTTGCTTCAAGAGTTTGACCTTGTCATTAAGGACAAAAGAGGATGTGAAAACGTAGTCGCCGACCATCTCTCACGACTTCCTTCTTCGCTGTCGCTTCAAATTCCGATCAACGACGTTTTTCCGGATGAACAGCTCTTGACAGTATCTTGCGAACCCTGGTTCGCAGATATTGTGAACTATTTGGCCACATGATTACTACCGACTGAATGGTCAAGTCAAGACAGACTTCCTTTCTTAACCCAAGTAAAACACTTTTACTGGGACGAACCCTATCTGTTCAAGTACTGTCCCGACCAGATTATTCGGCGGTGTGTCCCTGACGATGAATTCAAGAGTGTGCTGTCGTTTTGCCACGATCAAGCATGTGGCGGGCATTTTGGCCCCAGAAAGACAGCAGAGAAGATCTTGCAGTGTGGTTTCTACTGGCCACAACTCTTCAAAGACGCTCATGACTACTGTAAGACTTGCTCCCGGTGCCAACACTTGGGCCGGATATCCAGGAGAAACGAGATACCGCTCCAACCAATCTTGGTTGTGGAGATTTTCGATGTTTGGGGGATTGATTTCATGGGGCTGTTTCCCAGCTCTTTTGGGAACTTGTACACCCTTCTCGCTATTGATTACGTCTCTAAGTGGGTCGAGGCTGTGCCCAGCCGGACTAACGACAACAAGGTTGTCGTTAGATTTCTTAAGGAAAACATTTTCTCCTGGTTTGGACACCCACGAGCGATCATTAGCGACAATGGAACTCATTTCTGCAATAAGACTTTCGAAGCCTTGATGCGGAAATATTCTATTAATCATAAGCTATCTACGCCCTACCATCCCCAAACCTCTGGGCAAGCCGAAGTTTCAGATCGGCAAATCAAGCAGATACTGGAGAAGACGGTTTCCAAGAACCGTAAGGATTGGTCGTTAAAACTCACTGATGCCCTTTGGGCATTTCGAACTGCTTATAAGACCGATCTTGGCATGTCTCCCTATTGATCGCACGCTTTTGGCGTGTCGGATGTTCAAAGAATTAAAGTGTAACCGCGATCAGGACGGTGTCGCTTTGCAGCTAGCCGGTTGAGCACGGGTCGGTCCACAGGGAGATGGTGGTATCTTACCTTCTTGTCTTAGACGAGTCAATAAAGAATCTGTATGTTTGTTTGATCTAACCTATGTGTTTATTTGCAAGTACAAAGTTGTTAAGAAGAAAATACGAGATTGTAAGCTAAAGAAATCCGTACTCAAAACCTTTGAGCCGAGTCTTGACCAATTGAAGCTCGAGCAATCGGCAACAACGTGGATTAGGGGATTTAAGAGCGGTATTCGTGGAATCCGGCTTATTTACCCTTGTCCTTCCGTTCTTGCCTCTTACTTTCGCCTCCGGCCAAACCGAACGCAACCGGTCGCGGTTAGGAGTCACCGTTACCTTGTCAGGGTACGGTGCCTAACGGAGCGCTTGCGTATGGTTTGGGCGGAGTTCAATGGAAAATAACGGGAAAAGGAAAAGAGCAAAGAAATGTTAACTTACAATATCATATGGATTCTTAAAAACAACAATAATTACAACATTCACAAAATGAACAAAAGAGAGCAAAAGAAAAGAGAAAAGAAAAGAAATGATTACAAGCAAGTAATTAAAGTGCATGGTAATAAATTGCAAGTAATTAAAGACAAGAATGAAAAATGCAAGAAAGGAATTACAAGAACCATAGAGCTGAAAACAAGCATGGGATCAATAGCCAACCCTTAAACTTGCAAGCTCAATCAAGAGGTTGCAAGATCAAGGGAAGGGTAGAGAACGCATGTGAAATGAAGCACTAAGGAGAGAACGAAATAATACAACCCCTTGAGACCAATGACCAAAACTTAAACTTGCAAGCTCACTTAAGAGGTTGCAAGATCAAGTTAAGGTAGAGAGCTCAAGGGGGAAGCTACACAAAAAGAATAATACAAAAACCTTCATCTTTATTCACATCCACAAAAAGCTCTCACTACATTTCCATGGAGGAAGAATGAAGAAGAAGAAGAAGAACTATACAAAAAACTACAAAAGAGGAACACAAAATTGGACCCTTGGCTTAGCTCAAATCTTCTGTATTTATAGGCAGGGAGTTGAAGATCTAGGGCAACAAACTGGACCCATGTGAAAAGACCATCCTACCCCCCAAAGCCCATGCCCTGAAGCGCCTGTACGGCCGCGGATCCGCCGCCAATAGCCCCTATTGGCCGCGGATCCGCGCCCCTACAGTAGGGTTAGGGTGTGGGCAACTTTGTACTTCCCTGGTCTGCTGTCCCCTGTTGTCTGGTACATGTATTTTCTGATAATTTCTTCCAGAATATCTTCAGATTCTTAGTCCAAGATTGCATCTTTTCTTCACTTTTGACTTTCTCTCTTGAGCTCCGCGCACCCATTGATTCTTGTGCTGCCCCCCTCGTGCTCTGTGCTTGTCCGAGACACGAATGACCACTGTCATATGACTTGTCTCAGGAACTGGTACTCGGCACTGGACGGATATGGATGACCGGAACCCGGCTTTTATCTGCTGTGACAGATGTTCTGTATTTGGTGTAACTGTGGAGATTTTGCCTTGATTTGCAATATTTGGACTGGAAACCTGTACTCTGTAAATATGTAACAAACACGGATTAAAAGTACCTACCTATAAACACACGAGCATAAGAATGGGCGGTAAAAAATGCAGTATTCTGTGATGAACAAATACCCCCAAACTTAACTTTTGCTCGTCCCGAGCAAAACCAATTATTCACTAAAATAAAAACCTAACCGCACTTTCGCAGGGAACGCGATTGCACTGAGCATGTGCAACAAGCCGTTAAACCTCTAGGTGTCCCTAGTAGGAGGAGTGTTGTCTCCTGAGGGTTTTTAGCGGATACTACCCACAAAATCCGGTCAAGTTGGTTTTGTACAATAACTAAGATTCAAACCCTAAAGTTTTTGTTTCAGAAAATAACAATTCTATAATCCTAAGTCTAGACTATCGAACCTTTATTTTTCACACCTCGCTTCTTATTTAACTACAGATTTTATATGTCTTTACGTGCAGTGCAATTAGTGTCGTTAAGTTCCAGAAGGATCGATTAAAGTCATCATGTCGCACAATAAAGCCCAGATAACAATTTTAAAAGGATCACATAAGTTTTATAAAGAGTTAAGCATTTTTCAAGTTTCGTTTTCCAGTAAGGTTTCAACTTCAGAATTTCTATCTTCCTTAACAGGAAACTAAGTCGTATTTTTCACTCCACCTTTTTCTTGTTTTCATTTCATACACACCTCTGTGAACGTGCAATAGTCTTTATCATAGAATAAAACCTTCATATCTCCGTTAAATTTTTTTTATAAAAGCCTGTCTTTTATCAAGATTATTCTCACACAAAGAACCGTTAGGAATTTTAACTCGGAGAGAACACTTGCTTGACTTTGTTTTAAACTGGACTTTCTAGGCTTCTTAGCGAGCTTTGGGCCAATGCACCCAAACCAGTTGGTTTTTTAGGGCATTAGGTGTAGAAACACCCCAGCGGACTTAATTACTCAAGTTACCTAGGTCCAAAAACAAAAGACAGTTTGACGTGAAAATCAGATGATTTAATACGAACGGAGATATAACCAGCAGTTCAATTATTTTTTTGGATAAAAGACGTGTTTAGTGGGTTTGGTGTGTAATCATTCCAATCAAGTTTCAGATGGGTTATTTTTCAGACTTAGTTCCAATTACGGCATCAATAATATTCCTTCATATTCGCTTTACTTCATAAACTATTCTTGACATTACTTATTTCAGAACAAACCTATTTGATCCTTAGAAAATCATTTATCTGTTTAAAAGTTTTTTAAACATAAAAGACTTGTCATCTAATTCCCAAAAACTCACGACACGTGTAGTGTGATGTAAAGACGTATATCAGCTATAGTTAACTTCAAAGGAGAGTTATCTTTCAGGTTTTCAAAATCTAAACATAAGATTTAGTTATTCCTATCTTTTCAAACAAAAACCGTCGAAATGTTGAATCAGAGTTTTTCCACTAGCTACTTGACAGAAAGGTTTTTATGTTTTTAGAAAATTTTCAATTTTTGTGGGTTTTTAATAGGGTATGCAAATGCAAAATATACAAATGAATGCGAAAGAAGAAAGCTTACCGAGCACACCCCCAAACTTAAACTTGACAGTGCCCTCACTGTCAGGCTATACCGAGAGGGTCAAAATTGTCGGCGCTCCCTAGAAACAAATTATATACAAAACAAAAAAGAAAACAAAAAGATATACAAAAAAGGTGTCCCTCCCCAAACTTAAGTAAAACAGTGTTTCCACTGTTAAGCGTTGAAATTCAGGATTAGGGGGGAAAGAGAACAGTATCAAGCTATACAAGGCCTTACACAGGCCAAAAGTTAACACCAACCATTCAAAGATTTTATTGCTATAATGTACCGGTTGGTGGAAGAAGGCGTAGAGAAAAGAGTTGGAGAATACGCGAGACCGTATGGAGATAGAAGTGGTATACGGTCTCGGTATAGTAGAGGAAGAAGAATGGCGGAAGGGAAAAAGAAGTGGAATACGAACTTGAGGGTGCAAATGGAGTAAATAGATTAGCACAATTTGTGATGAGCGATGTGTAAACAGCGATTGTGCTAATCTATTAACCCGTCGAGAGATTGGATCAAATCCCTCAAGATTCGTAAGAAGCCATGGGTACGCCGAACTTGGAAAACCAGACATATGAAATGTAAGTGATACGGGTTCTTGCAAGGTCGGAACGATGGAAAGGATGGAGGGAAGTGGTTGAGGAAGGGTATCGGTTAAGGGTTCTGGAGGATGTACACAGTCAGTGAAAGGAACAGGATGAATTGGAAAATCCGACTCATCATCTAGAACTGTTTCATCCTCAAAAATATCCTCAAAATTCTCCTCAAAGTTAAGCTCATCCATGCATATTTCATCAAAGTCCGGACGCATATGGGGTTCGGAAAAAACATTCAATGACTCGGGATGATGAATTGGAGAGAAAAACTCAGTCAAATCTACAGGTTCATCATCCAAAATAGTCCCAGCGTCAATATCCTCAATCAAGTGAAAATCAAAATTCTCTGACACCTCATCAAAAGCATGGATATTAATCGATTCTGGTTCTAAGATATAGGTGTAGAGGTCAAAAGGATTAGGTATGGTTTCACTTGGAGGGGACCCTTCACAATCGGGCAAATCAAACACTACGAAGTCGCACAACTCATTCATCATTCTATCTTCAATTGATAAATCATGTGGGATACTCGATAGACTTTCAAAACAGGAGTTGTGGGATTCAATTTGGGACGGGTAGGTTTGATTTGGAAGGGGGTACATTTCACTCTCTCCACTCAAATTCATAGCCTGCCCTGCCGCCTCATCATACATTGAAAAAGTTGGAGCTAGTTGAAAACTAGCTACCGGGTCACTAGGTTGCATGAGGGCGGCCATGGACGCATTCAAATCCATCATCTGTTGGCTTGACGCTACCCTAAAGTCTTCCAATGACTGTTCCAGACTAGACATGGGTTGTGAAGGGGTTTCAGTAAAAGATTCAAAGTTGTTTGGATACTGAAAATTCCCAAAAGGCTGTGTAGAAGCAATGTCTAAAGAAGTTGCAAAAGTTGGGTAGGACTGGTAGGAATTGAATGGTTGGACAGGGGTAGGATCAACAGGTGGATAAGAAGGTGAATGAAATTGTTGATCCCAAGAATTTGAAGTGGTGAAAGGAGTGAAAGATCGGCTACGGGATTGTTCAATACGTTCAGCGATGGACAAAGGACGACTTGCAGAAGGGGTATCAACATAAGCGGGTGCAGGAGGTTGAAAAGGTTGATACAAAGTGGAATGAGGAGTGCAAGTGTTTGTCCTAGACGCGGCTATGCGATCTTTCAGTGAAACTTTGGGCATGGAGGGATCGTTCGATGTTCGGCCAAAGCAAGAACCGTAAGAAGTAATGTCTGGTTGTGGGTACCAAAGTTCGGCAAGAGTTTTGCGAGGTGGAGTACCCATGATATGAAGAGAGAAGGAAAGAAAGGCAGAGAAAAGGAGGGGAAAAGGAATGTGATATTTTATTTTTTTTAGTAATTTTTTTTTAAAATATTAACAAAAGAATGAAGTATACACACAAAAAGAATATGGACAAAAATAATCACGACACAAAAAAATACCACACCTAATCGTTCTAGTGTTAACCTAGGTCAACTAGACCTGCTCCAGAACTTGATTGTCGAAGTAAAACTGTGTCGAGAAACAGGCTTAAGATACACTGATCACGAGGCCAGGTAAGTGCAGAGATAAGGGGAGGTTTTCCAACGCTTTCGCGAAGTTCCTTAATTAAATAACCCTTTCTCTTTTGGCGGTTGCGCCGTTAACACTTTCCTAGACACCCCGTAAACAATATACCGTTAAGCGAGGTTCTAAACACAGTTAACTTCTCCTAGTGAGCGCGAAGTCCTTAAGGCTTAAAGTCTAATTTCTTTTAAATTTGTGCGGGTAAACGTTATGCGCAAGTTCGTGATTTGTGGGCCACGGAAAAGGTGATGAAATTCTTTACCGTATCTTGTGGGGTTCGCTTGCCCTTAAGTCCGTATTAATGTATGCAATGCGCAATTCAATAAAAATTCTATAAAGAATCAAACAATCGTTTTTTAGTTTAAGCGCGGCGCTGCAACAAATACGGGTTAGTCAATTTTTTTTTAACGTTTGCTAGCGAACTTGCAAAGAATCCTGCAAAGAATAGTATATTGGAAGCGTCGGATTTGAGAAGAAGGTGTTAGTAAAGTACATACCGTTAAGTTTTGGGTTAGGAAACCCCCGTTGAATCAAATCCGGTAAGCTTGAAAGGTTCGCTTGCGCGGGTCAAACTACCCGGATCTTTGGCACTGTACTTCGTAATCACCTTTGCCTTGAATGCACACTTTGCTCCCCACAATTGCAGTTTGCAAATCTGCAAAAATCTGCACTCTTGCCCACAAAAATGATCAAAAACAACAAAATGATTTTATTTTATTTTTTTTTTATATATACAAAAAGAATATTAACCCGAATAACAAGAAAGAAAATACGCTACCGTCTCCCCGGCAACGACGCCATTTGATCGCACGCTTTTGGCGTGTCGGATGTTCAAAGAATTAAAGTGTAACCGCGATCAGGACGGTGTCGCTTTGCAGCTAGCCGGTTGAGCACGGGTCGGTCCACAGGGAGATGGTGGTATCTTACCTTCTTGTCTTAGACGAGTCAATAAAGAATCTGTATGTTTGTTTGATCTAACCTATGTGTTTATTTGCAAGTATAAAGTTGTTAAGAAGAAAATACGAGATTGTAAGCTAAAGAAATCCGTACTCAAAACCTTTGAGCCGAGTCTTGACCAATTGAAGCTCGAGCAATCGGCAACAACGTGGATTAGGGGATTTAAGCGCGGTATTCGTGGAATCCGGCTTATTTACCCTTGTCCTTCCGTTCTTGTCTCTTGCTTTCGCCTCCGGCCAAACCGAACGCAACCGGTCGCGGTTAGGAGTCACCGTTACCTTGTCAGGGTACGGTGCCTAACGGAGCGCTTGCGTATGGTTTGGGCGGAGTTCAATGGAAAATAACGGGAAAAGGAAAAGAGCAAAGAAATGTTAACTTACAATATCATATGGATTCTTAAAAACAACAATAATTACAACATTCACAAAATGAACAAAAGAGAGCAAAAGAAAAGAGAAAAGAAAAGAAAAGATTACAAGCAAGTAATTAAAGTGCATGGTAATAAATTGCAAGTAATTAAAGACAAGAATGAAAAATGCAAGAAAGGAATTACAAGAACCATAGAGCTGCAAACAAGCATGGGATCAATAGCCAACCCTTAAACTTGCAAGCTCAATCAAGAGGTTGCAAGATCAAGGGAAGGGTAGAGAACGCATGTGACATGAAGCACTAAGGAGAGAACGAAATAATACAACCCCTTGAGACCAATGACCAAAACTTAAACTTGCAAGCTCACTTAAGAGGTTGCAAGATCAAGTTAAGGTAGAGAGCTCAAGGGGGAAGCTACACAAAAAGAATAATACAAAAACCTTCATCTTTATTCACATCCACAAAAAGCTCTCACTACATTTCCATGGAGGAAGAATGAAGAAGAAGAAGAAGAACTATACAAAAAACTACAAAAGAGGAACACAAAATTGAACCCTTGGCTTAGCTCAAATCTGCTGTATTTATAGGCAGGGAGTTGAAGATCTAGGGCAACAAACTGGACCCATGTGAAAAGACCATCCTACCCCCCAAAGCCCATGCCCTGAAGCGCCTGTACGGCCGCGGATCCGCCGCCAATAGCCCCTATTGGCCGCGGATCCGCGCCCCTACAGTAGGGTTAGGGTGTGGGCAACTTTGTACTTCCCTGGTCTGCTGTCCCCTGTTGTCTGGTACATGTATTTTCTGATAATTTCTTCCAGAATATCTTCAGATTCTTAGTCCAAGATTGCATCTTTTCTTCACTTTTGACTTTCTCTCTTGAGCTCCACGCACCCATTGATTCTTGTGCTGTCCCCCTCGTGCTCTGTGCTTGTCCGAGACACGAATGACCACTGTCATATGACTTGTCTCAGGAACTGGTACTCGGCACTGGACGGATATGGATGACCGGAACCCGGCTTTTATCTGCTGTGACAGATGTTCTGTATTTGGTGTAACTGTGGAGATTTTGCCTTGATTTGCAATATTTGGACTGGAAACCTGTACTCTGTAAATATGTAACAAACACGGATTAAAAGTACCTACCTATAAACACACGAGCATAAGAATGGGCGGTAAAAAATGCAGTATTCTGTGATGAACACCTATCGGCTTGTTTACGGAAAGGCTTGCCACCTTCCTATGGAAATAGAGTATCGCGCATTTTGGGCGATTAAGGAGCTGAATCTGTCTCTCGAAGATGCGGGCAGCCATCGGAAGCTGCAGTTGAACGAATTAAGCGAGCTTCGGGATGAGGCTTACGAAAACGCGGTTGTCGTTAAGAACCGAACGAAGGTGTTTCACGATAAACACCTTTTGCGGAAAACATTCGCACCTGGTCAACAGGTGCTGCTTTACGACACCCGGCTACATTTCCATCCAGGTAAGCTCAGATCTCGCTGGAAAGGGCCATATTTTGTGCGGAATGTGTATCCGCATGGCGCTGTGGATTTGGAGAATCCAAAGGACGGTTCATTTTTCAAAGTAAACGGACACCGACTAAAACTGTACCTTAGCGCCGAACCAACAGAGGAGCTCCTGGTCTTACAGGAGCCGGTTTACCCTGCATAATCTTCCTCTGCCTACCACCAAACTTCGGTTATCCAGCCAAAAACAGTGGACACTATTTCAAATAAGTTTGGGGGTATGTATATACCATTTATTATATATATGTGGATATTCTTGTCCGGTGCATATCCATTTTTAATATTTTCTTTTCTTTAAAAACAAAAAAAAATGTGTATATCTAACCGACAATTTTGACCCTTCAATGATTTTTCATGCAATGACAGTGAGGACACTGTCCAGTTTAAGTTTGGGGGTACGCTCGGTACGCATTTCTAACCTTCGTATTCATATGTATATTTTGCATCTGCATACTAAAATCCATAAAAATCAGAAAATTTTCTAAAATCATAAAAACTTTTTCGTCAAGTTAGCTAGTGGGAGAACTCAAATTCAACATTTCAACGGTTTTGTTTGATAAGATAAGAATAACTAAATCTTATTTTTAGATTTTGAAAACCTGAAAGATAACTCTCCTTTGAAGTTAACTATAGCTGATATACGTCTTTACATCACACTACACGTGTCGTGAGTTTTGAAAATTAGATGACAAGTCTATTATGTCTAAAAAACTTTTAAATGGATAAATTATTTTCTGAGGATCAAATAGGTTTGTTCTGAAATATGTAATATCAAGAATAGTTTATGAAGTGAAGCGAATATGAAGGAATGTTATTGATGCCTTAATTGGAACTAATTCTGAAAAATAACCCATTTGGAACTTGATTGGAATGATTACACACCGAACCCACTAAACACGTCTTTTATCCAAAAAAATAATTGAACAGCCGGTTATATCTCCGTTCGCATTGAATCATCATGATTTTCACGCTAAATTGTCTTCTGTTTTTGGGCCTAGGTAACTTAAGTAATTAAGTCTGCTGGGGTGTCTCTACACCTAATGCCCTAAAGTCAACTGGTTTGGGTGCATTGGCCCAAAGCTCGTTAAGAAGCCTAGAAAGTCCAGATTAAAACAAAGTCAAGCAAGTGTTCTCTCCGGGTTAAAATTCCTAACGGTTCTTTGTGTGAGAATAATCTTGACAAAAGACAGGTTTTTATAAAAAAATATTTCTAGCGAAGATATGAAGGTTTTATTCTATGATAAAGACTATTGCACGTTCACAGAGGTGTGTATGAACTGAAAACAAGAAAAAGGTGGAGTGAAAAATAAGACCTAGTTTCCTGTTAAGGAAGATAGAAATTCTGAAATTGAAACCTTACTGGAAAACGAAACTTGAAAAATGCTTAACTCTTTATAAAACTTATGTGATCCTTTTAAAATTTTTATCTGGGCTTTATTTTGTGACATGATGACTTTAATCGATCCTTCTGGAACTTAACGACACTATTTGCACTGCATGTAAAGACATATAAAATCTTAAGTTAAATAAAAAGCAAGGTGTGAAAGATAAAGGTTCGATAGTCTAGACTTAGGATAATAGAATTGTTATTTTTAAAATAAAACCATAGGATTTGAATCATAGTTATTTTGCAAAATTAGCTTGACGGGATTTTGTGGGTAGTATCCGCTGAAAACCCTCAGGAGACAACACTCCTCCTACTAGGGACACCTAGAGGTTTAACGGTTTGTTGCACATGCTCAGTGCAATCGCGTTCCCTGCGAATGTGAGGTTATGAATTTTTGTGAATAAATTGGCTTTGCTCGGGACGAGCAAATGATAAGTTTGGGGGTATTTGTTCATATCAGATTTTTGCATTTTTATACCGCCCATTTTTTATCACATTGCTTATCGGTAGGTACTCTTGAGCCGTGTTTGCTAATTAATTGCAGGATACATGTTCTCAGCTCTAAACAGTGAAATTCATGGAAAAGTATGACAAATTCTGGATTACTGCCAACCACAGATAAAATACAGGTCTCCGCTCTCCATCCGTATGTTGCCGCACACCAGTTTAAGGGACAAAATAGCAAATCGATGGTCATTTTCATGCACAAAGCACAATGGCAACACAAAATCCAAGATATCTACGCGGAGCTCAAGGAAATCATGGCAAAAGATCCACATCAAATCACCTTTTGATCTGCTGAAATTCTGGAAGAAATTTGAAGAGCTTCTGAGAAACCACTTATACCTCACTGAAGAGTACAGAAAACCAGGGGAAACCACCAAATATGAAGTTCTAAATCCTCTTTATGGCCGCGGATCCGCGGCCAAAATGGCGCTTTGGCCGCGGATCCGCGACCAAGTAAACTCATCAGATGGTTTGGTTTTGGGGGCATTTTAGTAACTTTATGTAGTGCCAGAATGTTGCCCTAGGTTCTCTGTTTCCTGTCTATAAATAGCCCAGAACTTGCCAAGCCAAAGGTACTTACTTCTTGTATTAGGTTTAGGATATATTTTGTTATTCTTCTTCCTCTATTCATCTTTTCTCCATTAAAAATCTTGTAGTGAGCTTTTTATGAGTGAAGGATGAATAAAAGAGTTCTTTTCCTTATCATGCTTGTCTTGTTATTTTGCTAATTGTAATTGCTTGTAATTTTCATTTGCTAATCTAGTTGTTATTTGTTGTTGTTTCTTTCTCTTTTTTCTTTATCCTTAACAACAATGATGCCTAAGCTTGATCCTTGCCAAGGTGAGGTCTCAAATAGCTAGTTGTAATCTCCTAACCTCTCTCTTTCTATCTTCCTCCTTTTGTTGTATTTTCCTTTTTTTGTAATGGGTGAGTAGTTTTCCTACTTGTTAGGGTAGGATAAGGAAAGTTTGAGAGAAGGAAATCTCTCTCACTCCTTCTTTGCCCACCATCTTAATTCGGACTCCCGTTAATTGAACCACAATCCGCTCCCTACGGCACCCTATCCTACATGATAGCGGTGATTCCTTAGTGAGACCGGTTGTGGTTGAATTAACCGGAGGTTAAGGCTAAGAGCCAAGAACGGACGGACAAGCACCAAAAGTAAGAACTTAAGCGTTGGAAAGCCTAGCTTATACTCGTAAGTTCCTTCCTAGTCGTGCTAATCCCCGTTGTTGCCGATTACCGTAACACCGATATTAAGAGTGGCAACGAAAGAAGTGAGCGACTCCTAACTCAAACTAACCTAATCCTAACCCTAACAAACTTTCTTTATATACATTTTAGCACATAGTTAATCTCAAACAAACCTGGACATTTAGACTTAACTCGTTAAAGCACATAGAAAAAGATTCCCATCTCCCTGCGGACGACCCGTACTCAACCGGCTAGCTACAAGCGAAACCGTCTTGATTGCGGTAATTAAACATGAACACGAAAAATCCTAACAATCAGGAAGCCTTGGGTACTGGTTAAGCTTTAGCTCCGCTTTTCCATCGGCAGGATGATGGTTTTGTGAGAGCGGGCTATACAGACTCTGGAGGATATGCTTGTGCGTGCGTGCTAAGTGTTGTTGGCAGTTGGGATCATCACTTGCCATTGTTAGGATTCTCCTTCGATAGCAGTTATCAGGAGACATTCCAATTGGCAACCTTTAGGTTTAGTTGTTAAGTCGTTTCGATCTCCAGTCTGTTTTTCTGACTCTGCGTGAGTAGGATTTTTGGACCCCAACTAGTCTAGAGACTTTGGAGATGATCCAGTTGGTTCTGGTCTGGATGAGAACAACCCAGTGCAGATAGAGGTCTTATGCCGACCGTGGCGGTTGCAGACTCGAGTTCACAGTGGGGGATCATGTATTCCTACGGATTTTTTCCGATGAATGACGTGCTGAGTTTTGGGAAGTTTATCCCAGGATTGTAGGTCTTTTAGAGATCCTTAAGCGAGTTAGTTCCGTTGCCTATAATTTGGCACTTCCACGCAGATTATTGAGTATTCACCCCGTATTCCGTGTGTCGATACTTTGCAATTATCTTCATGACCTTTCTCACATGATTCAGCACAAGTCCATTTAGCTTGGACGCGATCTTTCGTTCACCGGCAGCCAATTGTGTTAGTGGCTCGGCAGGTGCAGGAACTTTGTTCAAGGGTCTTGCCATCTGTGGAGAGTTTTCTTGGACGTAGCTGTATAGTGAGGTGATCACATGGGAGGCTGCGAGCGAGATATGAGAGTTTTGTAATCTTCTCTTTGAAAGTACGCTTAGTGAGAATTTTAAATTCGGGGACGAATTTTTATAAGGGGGGAGATTGTAACGCCTTAGATTTCGGTTAGTGTTAGTTTAGACTTTAATGCGGGTTTACTGTAAAAAGTTTACCAATTCGGGTTCCTCGCATTTTATAACATTTAATTAATAATTTATTTTTATTTGTTATGGACATGCACGCACGTGTGTACGTTAATGTGAGGGTTCGTTTATGTAATCTTGTTCTTAGCAACCATGACACTTAACCTAATCTAATCTTTGCTTTAATCCTTTGCCTTAACCCTAATCCAATCCTTAACCATTTCCTTGATCTTTTGTGTGAGAAGATATTTCTTTTGGAGTGAGGAGGTGGCATGATGAGGTGTGTGTGAAAGCATTAATGGAGAATTAATGCTAATAGTTACACTCACCCTCACCCTTAACCTCATCTCTCTCTCTCATTTCTTCATACACTCTCTCTCTCACTCATTTCCCTTCTCATTTTATGCTCTCATTCCTCTCTCATCACAACTGAACACTCTCCACTCCATCACAAAACCATCTCAAAAACTTCACAAATCTCACCAAAATCACATCTTTTACAATATTTTGCCTCTTGGATGCCTTGGAGTTTGCAAAGCTTGGATCTTTGAGTTCTTTGGGTTAGGTAATGATCTCTTTCTGTTCTTTAAGTGCTTTTTTTGTAGCTTAGCTTGTTAGTTTCTGTTTTGAATACGTTTCATATCGTTTCGGGTAAATATCGTATTTTTTAGCGTAATTTTGGGTCTCGAGTAATCTGCTATCAAACCAGGCAATTGTTGCAAAAGTTCCCATCACAGTGACCTAGTGTAGTGACTTAGAACCTACCCTCAAAATATGAGCCTATTCCCTCTTGTTACGGCCGCAGATTTAATGGTTCTGGCCGCAATTTGCGGCCAGAGTAGGGACTGGGGTGGTGGATTTTTGTGTAGGGGTCTCTGGGGTTGTATGTGGTCTCATGGTACTTGCAACTTTTACAGATTGTTAGTATAGCAAAATCTGGGACCACTTTGCGTATTTCTTGTGTTTCGTTTCAAGCGATACGTTATCCGATACGGTGCGTGTTCTGTGTTGCTGTTGCTCTGAGTTGGTTTCGTAGTGTCGCTATACATGTTAGCTACAATACGAGCACTTAAGAGTATGTATGGGTTGTCGTGTTGGTCCGTGTAGTTTGTACGTGTTTTTGGTCTATTGCTAATATATTTCTGTTATATTGTTTTATCTTACAGGTTCACAGGCGGGGATTTCGGACGCTGCGACGAAGGGAAAACAGGTGGTAGGCTTCACTTAGCCAGAAGCGTTGGTGAGTAGATTTAACATTTACAGGGGAATTACCCGCATGGCGTTATGCGTCTGGGCTAGAGATGTTAAAATTGTCGCATATTCTATTTCATTTAAAGAGTTGCGCATACACCCTACTGCTTAGTTAATTGTTGTGCTTGGTCTAGTATCCTTAGGACACTGCATTATTATTGACGGCTCTTGTTGCACGAGCACTGATTGTATGCCACACACACCATCAATAATTGCCATGACACGCACAACCCACATATAGATATCATATTGTTTGGTTAGGGACATTGAGATATTGATTCATATTCCTTGTTGCATATGACATATAGCATACCTGTATACCTACATACTTACACATATGCCTTGACATGCATACATGCTAGTTACCAGTATACCTATAGGGTATTGTACCATTAGCGATAGGTACATACACACATAATGACATAGCTACATGTATACCTTACTATACCTTTATGTTTACACATATATCTGGCTTTAGCTACATGTTTACCTTTATTTGATGTTATATAGACTTGGAGAAATTAGGAATCGCATGATATTTATATTAACTTGTTCCAGTTAAATAGCGGCTTTTCCTTTATATGCTCGTATTTCAGTTTTATGTAGCGTATATTACATTCATGGATTTTCGCATTGAGATATGGATTTTTCATGATATTTTCTGGATTTGGGGACCGTGGTAGTTTCATGAAATTATGCATTATTTGAAAAACCCGGTTTCCCTTGATATGATATTTCACCACCCATCATGAGGTTTATCGGTTCGGATATATATACCCCACGCGAGGAAAGGAGGGATCCGTGTGTGGGTACATGGTGGGGGCTGGAGATACCCCGGGGCAGGAATCTCAGTGAGGAGATGGGTTAGTGGGGGAACCATACAATCCGGTGACATTACCAATGACTCGGCGGTTATCGTGGGGAGACCGACGGGAGTCATGTACGTCTGGATACGTCGAGAGGAGAGGGTCAGAGCTAGGCACTCGAGCTTTCGGTATAGCGTATGATACGTACCTATCAGGGTGCCAGTCGTGGTGACAGCACCTGATAGATCAGCATTTCTGTGTCGATGCTTGACACACTGTTTTCATGATATTTTACTCCTAAGTATATATAACAATGAAATGGGACGCTGTTATATATGTGTGTGTGTGTGTATATATATATGTTAGTGGAATGGGATGCTAATATATATGTATACATATCAATTTATATACATCATCATATTTATTCATGTAAATATACTTAGGATATTAGAAATTTACTTGATATTGGATTTGGGATATAGGAGATTCAGTTGAGATTAGATACAGGATATATATATAAGATTGCTGATATTGTACATTAAGAATTTGTGAGACTTATATGATATGAGAGCCAATTTGGGGGCTGATTTGAGGAATTGGGATTTGGATTTGTCTTGATGGATTTTGATCCTACCATGATATCAGGATTCCGTGGAAATGACATGTTTCATTCCATATTCCACATTTATTGTTTATGCACTTCTTCATGTATTAGTTGTACCTGATAGAGTACCTTTCATGACTGTTGCATTTACATACCTTTATTTATATGCATTGCTTCATGTGTTAGTTGTACCTGTTAGTGTACCTTTCATGAATGTTGCATATACACCTTTTCATATCATTATTATTTGATTATTGCATACCGATAGTCATATTATTGCTTCATGTATTACTTGTACCTGCTAGTGTACCCTTCATGATCACTGCTTCATATGACTTTTTATTGTTATTAATTGCATATGTTAGATCCGCGCTGTACATGCATACTTGCGATTACCTGCATATGTTATTTACTATTCACGAGTTGGCAACTCACCCCCGTTGTGCCACATCTTGTTTTGCAGGTTGTTCCCCAGAGTAGTCGAGGCAGGCTATTCCTCTATTATATTCTCTTTTGCTGCGGATACCGCATCGGCTCACAGTGTGCAGTTTTGCTTAGGTGGGTTTTGTGGTTATTCGTTGTTGTATTGTATATTAGTTGTATCCATGTACTCTCCATCTACTACTTTCATATTCATTTAGAGACTTGATGTGAGGACGATATTGTATATTATTTTGTGACTTGGTTGTCTTTTATACAGTTTCCTTTTTTATCGTCTTTTATTTCTTCGCTACGGCGTCGTATATCTGTTGTGGTGGTTGTTTTCCGCCTTTGGGCGTGTGTTTGCTCCCGTTTGGGGATGCCTTATTTATATTTATGTTGTATCCATTTTTGGGGCCGGTTTTTACAAAGGAGGTGCTGCCAAAATTTTAAAGGAAATAAAGTTGGACTTTTAAAGAATTTGGGTTGAGATTTCAAAGGTTTTAAAAAATGTTATTATTTCTTATTACTTTTGATGGTTTAGATTGCTGGGTTTTCGGTCTACTTAAATTGCGTTACGCCTGTAGACGTTGCGTAGTTTAAAGGCCGTCACATGCCAATTTCGGGTCGTGACAACTAAGTCAATGGCCACTACAAGCTTCTACAAGCTTCATAGCCATGACTAAATTCCATCTAATTATGAATTACTTAGATAAATAAAAAACCTAATGTATAATCTAAAACATGGTGTGAGTCTCATACACCCATGTTGCATGTATAATCAAGCATGACAAAAAAGAAAACACAATTAATATATATCACATATATATTAAGTTAGCTAAAGTGAGAAATAGAAATGTTTAAGTGAGAAATTATTAGTTAATGTAAATTAATATATCAAATATATAATTATACATTAAATCATTGAATCAACACTTGATTTAATAATCCGGCTATATCACATATAACCGAATAATAATTATATGCATCGTCTTATCGAATAAACACTTAATTCGATAACCCGGCTATATCATATATAACCGACCGATACAATTATTGCGAGAATAGTGTTTGATATATGTATGCCCTAGAAGCCATTATATGATAGTAGATGTATTTATAGATGTATATATATATATATATATATATATATATATATATATTCATAGGATATTATTGCTCGGCATGATAGTATGCTATCTGGTTACTCTTTATCTGACATGTTCACTTGATCATGCTTTTATTCATTTGTACATGTTGATAAAGCCCTGAGGATATTTGCTTGACAACTGTGATTATGATGGAGATCATACTAGTGGGACATGTGTAGTTTATAAGCATATCCTGAAATGTCCCTAGTTGTGGGTGTATCGAGACGGGGCATCGATATTCCTGAGTAGACTTGCGTATATGATACTAGACCCATCAGATGGGCGTTGGATGTTCCCATATCCATTGATGATTGACATCAAGATCATATGCGGGTGCTCAGTGGAGACTGGGTACACTGGACGGACTCGCCGAGAACTCCTATATGGTATTATATCTATCATCAGATAGCAGTTCTCAGGTGACACTGGTACAGATTAGTCTGTAGACCCGAGATCGTCATGGAGTCTTGTGTGTTCTCCCACTGTACTTTGATTGCCACCCTACCACGGCACTACTGATTCGTGCAAACAGGTGGTTTTTGGGTACAGTCCCGAGACACTTGGAGGTAATGAGCGATAGGAGGGGTTTCGTCTATCCCGGTATTGGGGGATGATGTTGTGCTGTGCTCGATTGGCTATATCAGTAAGTCCCTGGTCAGGGCTGTTGAGATTTACTGATAAGTGTTATCGGTAGTTTCTTGATCTGTTATAGACCATTTATCGGCACGACTTATTGAGTTATTGGGGTCGACGATGCCATCCCTAGACTTTATATGCAGCATATCTGATGAAGAGACCGGACTGTACGGTAGTTTTACCAGTTGGCACGATGGGAGTTTTGACAGGTTCGCTTGTTTTCTTCTGATCGCTCGATACCCGGGTGGCCGTTACGTTTAGCTGACCTCTTGCGGCTTGGGGGTTCTTGATATGATCATCACCCACTGCCGGCGAATTGACGAGTCTTAGAGTCCCACAAAGGAGTTTCCTAGCCCAGGCGAAACGAAGTGGTGTGCATATGTGATACACGCGCGGACCTGATTAAATGCGAGTATGTGATACCGCATATTAATCGAGCGTTTTACTATTGGTCGGGTCGTATGTGATATGACCGGTTTGTTAAATTAAGTGTTGATTTAACATTGACTAAATAGCTCACTTTATTTAAACCCTTTTCTTTATTGTATGCATGCACGTATGCATATGTTTATGTTGATGCACATGTTGATGTGCATGCACACATACATGCATACACTTGTGTGTATCATGGTTGTTGATATACTAGTGGTGGCAATGCAAGTCTCATATGGAAGTATTTTTCTAAATATTTATTTTTGAGTTAATGTAAATAGAATTAATTCATGGTTGATATTTATCCTTCATTCTCTACACTTAATCTTGCATTAACCATGAGTTAATTTTCTATGGCTCTTATTGCTCAATGATAAATATCTAGATATTTATTAACCCATGGTTTAAAGTGAGAAGGATTTAATATATATATATATATATATATTATTTCATTCTCATTTTTCTTTCATGCTTATCACAACCTTTGAGCTCTTGAGTTGCCATCATCTTCCTCCTCCTCTCTCTTGCTTTCTTGACTTTGCTAGTGAGTGAGATAGTGATAAAGATAGGGTTTTGAAATGAGAAAACAAACCACATCATCATTCTACACTAGTCTAGCCAATTAGTTTAGAGTGTTAGCTTCATCTTCATCTTTTGATCAAGTGGAGCTTGGAGCTTGGACAAAGAGGACCCCGGGTGGATCATCGTGGACTCGGAAGATCACTAGCAAGCCCGTTCAAACTCTCAAGTAGCCAAAGAGTCAAGCAAAGAGAACTACATAGGTTGTATTCTCTTTACTTAGTGTTATATTACTTCTTGTATATGATACTACTTCATATGTTATTTTAAATTTCTAGTTTGATCCTAGGTTAGTTTGCTTAGCACCTTAAAGAATTAAATTGTAGCATGTTTGATGCATTACAAACCCTTATGAGGTGCTAGGTAAACCCAAGAGTGGTATCAGAGCCAGGCTATAGCATTAGAGTAACCTAGACGACATTAAAACATTTTGAACGAACATCGATTACCCGAAAAAACCATTCTCTGGAAATTTTTCAAAATGTTCGAATTTTTCACATTAAAAATATTCAGAAAATCATACAGGTAATTCTATGGACCCTCTAGAAGAAAGATACCCTAACTCGACTAAATGACCACGGAACCGCGGCAGAAACCTGGTTTTGGCGGCGGTTCCGCGGCGCCGTTTGTGAGCCTCGGGTCGGCCTTTCTACGGTTGGTCCATAGGTACTGTGGCATGCTTCTGGGTAATTTTAATACTGCTCAGGTGTTGAGCTTCTCTGTGGATTTTTGGGTCATTGATCGATCGATTAAATGGTTTAACATCGCCTAGTTTATTTGCATATATTGATATGAGATGTTATATGTTGTCGTGAAATGATGTATAGGATCGTCGTGATGAATGGCCGGGAGGTTTTATGTGAGATGAGAGTTTTCTTTTCATTAATGTAAAATTCATTTGTATGTAATATTCTTTTATTGGGGCACATCCGGGTTGAGGATGATGTTTCCTTCGATGTATATTATTTACGTTTCCGCATTAGGATAGACCCAAGGTGGGGAGCGCAAGTGACCGGGTTCTAGAGTCCAGTGGGAAGCCATCTCGAGGAGTCGAGACCGGGTCTCCTAACTCTAGAATTGGCTGGGTCGCTTGCCGCTCTCGTAGGGGTCTAGGGTGTGGGATTGGCTATTCATCACGACCGTGGAACCCATATTTTCTATCGTTGGCTAAATATAAAATACAGAATTCCTAGTATATCCTATATTTCATATATGTGCTTCTGCTTTTTATATTCTGTGATGTGATCGCTTGATATATCTGAGATGAATGCAATATTATATAAGAGATATATAGTAGGTGTTGCTTATGTTTTGCACCCGCGCTAGTCCCATCCCGGTATGCCATTACTTAAGTAACCTAACGGTGCATAACGGAACATTGTGGCAAATGCGGATGGCATAAGCGTACGTTGTATTTTCGTTTCTTTTCTGTGTTTGGCTTAAGGACTTAAATGATGGGACTACATTAATTTGATTAATGTAAGAAAAACTAAACCTAAAAAGATGTTGTAGAATCGAATTTAAAAACCACTCGGCCTTTTTGAGAATAAAAAACTACATTTCAAAATTGCGGATAATAAGACACTCCTTTTGAAAACCGTTTGATTCTACAACGATATCAAGTTCAAAGCGTTAAAGGTTTTCTTAAAAACCATCTGCAACCCTCCGTCATTTTAGGAAGTAGAGTACTTAGTATTCGTGCTACGTTTGTTGACTTTAGTTAAGGCGTGGTGTACGCTAGCTAAGTGATGTCTTTCTATACTGCATATGATGCAGATTAATTAGGACATTCATATGACTTTGTTGACCATAGTTAAGGGTCATATGGGTGGGTCTAATTAATCATGAAATGATGGGTAGAACTTGACCAGTGCTTGTGATTTGTTGAGCATAGTTAAGGTCATACGTGCTAGAGGTAAAAACCATATCAGGAGTTTCAAGAGTTGAAATTTGCAATGAGATTGCATACCTTCCATATGATGGTTGGATCCCGATCCTACTATAAGCAAGAGTTACTCCAAGGAGAGTTTTGCACTTTACAATTAGCTAACCTATTAGGTGTCTAGAAAGATGTTAATGAGGCTACGCCTCTGGGAAAATAAGGTTTACTTTAATTAGGTCCGTGCGAAAGCACGGGGAACCTCCCTCAAGTACCGACACTGGCCTGGCTGAACGGTTAGCGAAGTTGTAGAATGTAATTAATCCTGGCTAGTTTTCCTTTTAAGGTTTGAAGGGAAATTTGATAAAAGCAGTGTGAGATATCGATTAGATAAGATAATAATCAATCTGATCATCGCAAGAGCTTTCGCTGAGTGTGTTCTTTTCTCTCTCTTAATGGCAGATACCAATGACAGGACTCAAGCTTCTACTAGATAAAAATAAACCGAATGGGACCAATTATAAAGACTGGCTGAGGAACATTAACATTGCCTTGACTTATGATAAGGTATCATATGTCCTCATGGCTCCATCCCTTCCCGTCCCAGGTCCTAAATCTTCAGTTACGGATAGGGAAGTTTGTAAGACATAGGATGCTGACTGTACCATGGCCAAATGCCTTGTGCTTGCATCGATGGATAACACACATCAAAAGCAGCACGAGCAGATGGATGTTCAATCCATTTTCTCCATACAAAAGAGTTGTATGGGGAGAAATCTCATGTCCTTCGATACGAAGCGTCTCGAAAGCTGTTTTAGATGCGGATGGCTCCTGGCACACCAGTAGGTGACCATGTTCTGAAGATGATAGCTCTTATAGAAGATCTTGAGGACCTCGGATGGTCAATGGACAACGAACAATATACTGATATTATTCTGCAGTCTCCCTGCCCCCTACGTTTGCTCAATTTGTAGTAAACTTCAACATGCACAACATGGAGAAGTCACTATCTGAACTCTTCAATATGTTGAGGAGTGCAGAGAGCACGCTGAAATCAGTGAAGACTCTCGCTTTGACTGCTGGGCTATCTTTTTCCTCTCACCCGAAGGCCAAGACCAAGGGAAAGATGAAGAAGAAACCCGCCGAACCTAGAGGTGGAGTTAAAAAGGTTAAGGGGAAAGACAAGTCCACGGCTGGGGAATCGGGGAAAAGGAAATGTTATCACTGCCACAAATCGGGACACTGGAAGCGCAACTGCACTGAGTACTTGGATCTCAAAAGGAAGAAGCATGGTGATGCTTTCGCTTCAGGCGTGTTTGTGACAGAAAACTGTTTTTCTATAAACTCTGCTTCTTGGGTATTAAATACCGGTTCAGATTCTCACTTGCAATTCCATGCAGGGGCTAAGAAATAGAAAAGTTTTGAAGACAGGTGGCCATACTCTCCGGGTTGGAAATGGTTCCAATGTACATGCGGTTTCAGTGGGAGAGTATCATCTGGGGTCGCCATCAGGGTGTATATTGGTTTTGAACCTATGTTATTATGTACCTAGTATGCTTTGTAATATAATATCCGTTTCTTTGTTAGACAATGAAGGATATAATTTTGTATTGCAGAATAATGTTATGAACATTAACCTGAATCAAATGTTGGTTGGGTATGGTACACTTAATAACGGGATATACGTCCTAAATTAGCACACAGTTTTCAGCATACAACACACTAATAAAAGAAAACTTTCAGAAATAAATGAAGCTTTTCTTTGGCACTGTAGACTTGGATATATTAACGAAACAAGACTAAACAAGCTACATAAAGATGGATATTTAAACCCTTTTGAATATAAATCTTATGCGACTTGCCAGTCTTGTATCAAGGGTAAAATGACCAAATCTCCGATTATAGGACATGGAGAAAGAGCTACTCAGCTCTTAGCCCTCATACATAGTGATGTATGCGGGCCAATGTCTACACAGGCTAGAGGCATTTTTTCTTACTTCATAACTTTTACTGATGATTTCTCAAGGTCGGTCGTGTGTTTTTACCAAAGCATAAGTCTGAAGCTTTTGAGAAATTCACTGAGTACAAACTTGAAGTAGAAAAACAAACCAGATTGAGTATCAAGATGCTTCGATCAGATCGAGATGGGGAGTATCTCAGTACAGAATTTGCAGACTTTCTAAATGAGAATGGGGTTCTCACTCAGCTCACTCCTCCTTACACACCACATCACAACGGTGTGTCAGAGCGGAGGAATCAGACCCTATGGGATATGGTTCGTTCCATGATGAGTGATGCTGGGTTACCTGTCTCATTTTAGGGGCATGCATTGGAGACTGCAGCGTTTCTATTGAACAGGGTTCCAACCAAAACCGTGTCTACTGTAAGGTTTACCTAGCACCTTATGAAGGGTTTGCAAGCATCACATGTCTTAAAATTAAATTTTTAAGGTGCTAAGTGAACATGCAAAGAATCATCACTAGAATTTTAGGGTTTCTTAAACATTCACATCATCATAAGTAAGTAAAGCTAGGGTATTGAGAGTACAACCTTTGTAGCTCCCTACGCTAGACTCCTCGGTTACTTGGGAGTTGGAAAACGTCCGCTTGAGAACCTCTAGGTCCACGATGAACCATCCGGAGTCCTCTTTGTCCAAGCTTGTAACTTCGCAAGATCAAGATAAGAAAATGGAAGCTAACACTCTTCACAAGTGGGCAAGACTAGTGTAGAATGGTGTTGTGGTTGGTTTTCTCACTTCAAAATTCTAACTTTATGAGTATTTTGCTCACTTGAGAAATCTAGAGAGCAAAAGAGCAAGGAGGAAGAAGATGATGGCTTTTGAAATATTAAGAGAATGATAATTTTGTTGTGAAAAATAGAAAATATAAGTATATATATTTTCCACTCTTCATCTCAAACCATAGTTACATTATATGGATATTATTGCACTTGAGTTAAAACATAAAAGAACGATTAACACATGGTTAAAAAGTAGGTAAGCATGGTTAGTTCAAAAAATAGTGTAGAAGATAATCATGTATTAACCTTTTTCTTTTCTTTTGTTTTAAAACAAATGCAATATATATCCATATATATATAATTATAAGGTGTGAGTCTTATATTGCCACCATCTTCTATATATACAACCATGATAACCTTTATGTATGCATGTATGTGTGCATGCACATCCTATGTGCATGAAAGAGAATTAATGAGAATGAGTGCATACATGCATGCATAAAGACAAGAAAGGATTTCAAGTGAGAAACTAATGGTTAAATGATAAATCAACACTTGATTTATCAACCCGGTCATATCACATACGACCCGACAAAAAGCAAGCCGCCCGATTAATATATGGTATCTCATACGCGCATTTTAACCGGGCCCACGCACATATCGCATATGCACACCACAACTTTTCGCCTGGACTAGGTAACTCCTTTGTGGGACTCTAAGACTCGTCAATACACCGGCAGTGGGTGATGATCATATCAAGCACCCCCAAGCCGCAAGCGGTCAGCTAAACGTAACGGCCACCCGGGTATTGAGCGATCAGAAGAAAACAAGCGAACCTGTTACAACTCCCGTCAAACCAACTGGCAACACTACCGTACAGTCCGGTCTCTTCGCCAGATATGCTGCATATCGAGTCTAGGGATGGTAACGTCGACCCCAATAACTCAATAAGTCATGCCGATGAAAGGTCTATAACAGATTGAGAAACTACTGATAACACTTATCAGCAAATCTCAACAGCCCTTGCCAGGGACTTACTGATATAGCCATTTAGGCACAGCACAGCATCAACTCCCAATACCGGGAGAGACAAAACCCCTCCTATCGCTCATCGCCTTCGTGTGTCTCGGGACTGTACCCAACGGCCACCTGTTTGCACGACTCAGTAGAGCCGTGGTAGGGTGGTAATCAAAGTACAGTGGGAGAACACACAAGACTCTATGACGATCTCGGGTCTACAGACTAACCTGCACCAGTGTCACCTGAGAACTGCTATCCGACGATAGATATAATTCCATATAGGAGTTCTCGGCGAGTCCGTCCAGTGTACCCAGTCACCACTGAGCACCCATATACGATCTCGATGTCAAACATCGATGAATGTGGGAACATCCATCGCCCATCATATGGGTCTAGTATCATATAGCTAGTCTACACTGGTATATCGATGCCCCGTCTCGATACACCTACGACTAGGGACATTTCAGGATATGCTTATAAACTACAGATGTCCCACTAGTATGATCTCTATCATAATCACAGTAGTCAAGCCAATATTCTCAGGGCTTTATCAACATGTATGAATGAATAAAAGCATGATCGAATCAACATGTCAGATAAAGAAGAACCAGATAGCATACTATCATGTCGAGCAAGAATGTAAACTGAATATATATATATATATATATATATACATGTATAAATACATCCACTATCACATAATGGCCTCTAGGGCATACATATATCCAACAATCTCCCACTTGTACTAAGGCCAGTTATTGGCGTATCTCATACCCAACATCTCAAAAAGTCGCTCATGCTACGGCTGAGGGAGGGCCTTGGTGAGTGGATCCGCGGCGTTATTCATTGTGTCTACTCTCTTAATCTCGATCTCACGGCGATCAACAATCTCCCGGATCAAATAAAAGCACCTCAGGATGTGTCTGGACCGCTGATGGGACCTGGGCTCCTTGGCTAACGCCATAGCCCCATTATTATCACAATACAATGATATTGGATCAATAATGGTTGGAACTACTCTTAGCTCCGAGACGAACTTCCTCATCCAGACGGCTTCCTTGGCGGCATCATTCGCAGCAATGTACTCAGCCTCTATCGTAGAGTCTGCATCGGTGTCCTGTTTGGAACTCTTCCAACTTACCGCCACTCCATTAAGGGTAAATACAAACCCAGAGATATATTTGTTGTCGTCCTTATCGCTCTGGAAGCTCGAATCGGTAAAGGCCTCCATTTGGAGATCTCCATTACCATACACCAAGAACAATTCTTTAGTCTTTCGCAAGTACTTAAGAATGTTCTTCACAGCTATCCAGTGATTCTCCCCTGGGTTGGATTGATACCTGCTTACTACACTAAGTGCATAAGCTACATCTGGGCGTGTACATAACATCGCATACATTATAGATCCTACTGCCGAAGCATAGGGTATAATGCTCATGCGAGCTCTCTCTTCATCGGTCTTTGGGTAAGAGTCCTTGGAGAGAGTGACCCCATGGCAAGCGGGTAAGGCACCCCGCTTGGAGTCTACCATACTAAACCTTTTTAGGATGGTGTTGATGTACCTGGTTTGGGACAATCCCAATAACCTCTTGGATCTATCCCTATAGATCCTTATACCCAAAATGTATGTGGCATCACCCAGGTCCTTCATGGAGAACCTTAGTGATAAGAAATATTTGACCGACTGTAGCATAGGAATATCATTTCCTATCAGAAGAATGTCATCCACGTACAATACGAGGAATGTGACAGCTTTCCCTACAGCCTTCTTATAAACACAAGGTTCATCTGGATTTTTGATGAAATCAAATTCTTTGATAATATCATCGAAACAGATGTTCCAACTCCGTGATGCCTGCTTTAACCCATATATGGATTTAAGCAATCTACATGCTTTCCCGATGTTCCCACTGCCAAGGAAGCCCTCCGGCTGATCCATATAAACGTATTCTTCTAAATCTCCATTTAGAAATGCCGTTTTAACGTCCATCTGCCAGATTTCATAGTCATAGTGAGCAGCAATAGCAAGTAGGATCCGAATGGATTTAAGCATGGCTACGGGAGAAAAAGTCTCGTCATGGTCCAAACCTGGTCTTTGACGAAAACCCTTCGCCACAAGTCTTGCCTTATAGGTCTCTACCTGCCCATCAACACCAATCTTTCTTTTAAAGATCCATTTGCATCCCACAGGTTTTACCCCAGGGGGTACAACGTCCAAAGTCCAAACTTTGTTGGTGTACATAGACTCCATTTCGGATCTCATGGCATCCAGCCACTTCACAGAGTCTCCACTCGTGATAGCTTGCGGAAAACTGGTAGGATCATCATCTTCCATGATGCAGTCTTTTCTGTCACCATCAATAAGGAAACCGTAGTACCTCTCCGGTGGGCGAGAAGTCCTGCCAGACCTACGGAGTGGCTGAGGTTCCTCAATTTCTATTGCAATAGCCGGTTCAACCAAGTCGTCATTTGTAGTTTGTGTCTCTAGAACCTCTTCTAGATCCACCACCTTGCCATCATCTTTATCTGTGAAAAACTCTTTTTCTAAGAATGTGGCATACTGAGATACAAACACCTTTTGTTCCTTCTTGTGGTAGAATAGATATCCATAAGAGTTCCTTGGATATCCCACAAAGTTACACATGACTGACCGTGTCTCGAGTTTGTCCGGATTATGCTTTTTAACATAGGCCGGGCAACCCCAAATCTTAATTCTCTTAAGAGATAGTCTCTTCCCATGCCATATCTCATATAGCGTGGTAGACACGGTTTTGGTTGGAACCTTGTTCAAAAGAAACGCTGCAGTCTCCAATGCATGCCCCCAAAATGAGACAGGTAACTCAGCATCACTCATCATAGAACGGACCATATCTAATAGGGTCCGATTCCGTCGTTTAGACACACCGTTGTGCTGTGGTGTGTAAGGAGGAGTGAGCTGAGAGAGAATCCCATTCTCTTTTAGGAAGTTTGCAAATTCTGTACTGAGGTACTCCCCATCTCGATCTGATCGAAGCATCTTGATACTCAAGCCGGTTTGTTTTTCTACTTCATATTTATATTCAGTGAATTTCTCAAAAGCTTCGGATTTGTGCTTTAGTAAAAATACATGACCGAATCTTGAGAAATCGTTAGTGAAAGTAATGAAGTAAGAAAAACCGCCTCTAGCCTGTGTAGACATTGGCCCACATACATGACTATGTATGAGTCGTAGGAGCTCGGTAGCTCTTTCTCCGTGTCCGGTAAACAGAGTTTTGGTCATTTTACCCTTGATACATGACTGGCAAGTCGCATAAGATTTATATTCAAAATGGTTTAAATATCCATCTTTGTGTAACTTGTTTAGTCTTGTTTCGTTAATATGACCAAGTCTACAGTGCCAAAGAAAAGCTTCATTTATTTCTGAAAGTTTTCTTTTATTAGTGTGTTGTATGCTGAAAACTGTGTGTTGATTTATGACATATATCCCGTTATTAAGTGTACCATACCCAACCAACATTTAATTCAGGTGAATGTTCATAACATTGTTCTGCAATACAAAATTATATCCTTCATTGTCTAACAAAGAAACAGATATTATATTACAAAGCATACTTGGTACAAAATAACATGGGTTCAAAACCAATATACACCCAGATGGCAACCCCTAGTGATACTCTCCCACTGCGACTGTATATATATTGGAACCATTTCCAACGCGGAGAGTATGGTCACCTATCTTCAAAACTTTGCTATTTCTCAGCCCCTGCATAGAATTGCAAATGTGAGAACCTGAACCGGTATCTAATACCCAGGAAGCAGAGTTTATTGAAAAACAGTTTTCTGTCACAAACACACCTGAAGCGGAAGCATCCCCATGCTTCTTCTTGAGATTCAAGTACTCCGTACAGTTGCGCTTCCAATATCCTGTTTTGTGGCAATGAAAACATTCCCCTTTCCCCGAGTCTTCAACTTTGGACTTTTCCTTTCCCTTCACCTTTTTAACTCCACCCTTAGGATTGGTGGGCTTCTTCTTTTTCTTTCCTTTGGCCTTAGCCTTTGGGCGAGAAGAGGAAGATTGTCCAACAGTCATAACGGGAGTTTTCACTGATTTCAGTGTGCTCTCTGCACTCCTTAACATATTAAGTAGTTCAGGTAGTTCTCTCTCCATGTTGTGCATGTTGAAGTTAACTATGAACTGAGCAAAGGTGGAGGGGAGGGACTGCAGAATAATATCCGTATATTGTTCATTGTCCATCGTCCATCTAAGGTCCTCAAGCTCTTCTATGAGAGCTATCATCTTCAGAACATGGTCTCCTACTGATGTGCCAGGGGCCATTCGCATATGAAACAATTTCTTTGATGCTTCGTATCGTAATATGCGGGATTGCTCTCCTTACAACTCCTTTGTATAGAGAAATATGGCTTGAATGTCCATATTCTTGTGCTGCTTTTGATGTGTGTTGTCCATCGATGCAAGCGCGAGGCATTTGGCCGTGGCACAATTAGCTTCCCATGTCTTGCGGACTTCTTTGTCCGCAACTGAGGATTTTGGACCTGGGACGGGCGGGGCTGAAGCCGTGAGGACATATGATACTTTATCATAAGTCAAGGCTATTTTCAGATTCCTCAGCCAGTCTTTATAATTTGTCCCATTCAGTTTGTTTTTATCTAGTAGAAGCTTGAGTCTAGTCATTGGTATCTGCCATTAAGATAGAGAAAAGAATACACTCAGTGAAAGCTCTTGCAAAGATCAGATTGGTTATTATCTTGTCTAATCGATGTCTCCCACTGCTTTAATTAAGTTTTTCTTTCAAACCTTAAAAAGAAAACTAGCCCGGATTAATTACAGTCTACAACTTCGCTAACCGTTCAGCCAGGCCAGTGTCGGTACTTGAGGGAGGTTCCTCGTGCTTTCGCACGGACCTAATTAAAGTAAACCTCGTTTTCCCAGAGGCGTAGCCCCGTTAACACCTTTCTAGACACCTACTGAGTTAGCTAATTGTAAACTGTAAAACTCTCCTAGGAGCAACTATTGCCCACAGTAGGATCGGGATCAAACCATCATATGGAAGGTATGCAATCTCATTTCAAATCTCAACACTTGAAATTCCCGATACGGTTTTTACCCCTGGTACCTATGACCTTAACTATGGTCAACAAATCATAAGTACCAGTCGAGTTCTACCCGTCATTTCTTGATCAATTAGACCCACCCATATGACCCTTAACTATGGTCAACAAAGTCGTATGAATGTCCTAATTAATCTGCATCATATGCAGTGTAAGAAGACATCACTTAGCTACCGTACACTACGCCTTAACTAAAGTCAACAAACGTAGCACGAATACTAAGTACTCTACTTCCTAAAATGACGGAGGGTTGCGGATGATTTTTAAGAAAATCTTTAACGCTTTGAACTTGATATCGTTGTAGAATCAAATGGTTTTCAAAAGGAGTGGTTTGTGCTCCGCAGTTTTGAAATATAGCTTTTTCATAAAGATCCGAGTGGTTTTTAAATCTGATTCTACAACATCTTTTTAGGTTTATTTTCTTTACATTAATCATATTAATGTAGTCCCATCATTTAAGTCCTTAAGCTAATCACAGAAAAGAAACGAAAATACAACGTACGCTTATGCCATCCACATTCGCCGCAATGTTCCGTTATGCACCGTTAGGTTACTTAACTAACGGCATACCGGGACGGGACTAGCGCGGATGCAAAACATAAGCAACGTCTATTATATATCTCATATATAATATATCATTCGTCTCAGATATCACAGAACACAGGCAGCAGAAACATATATATAATGTGGGATATACTAGGACGTCCGTATTTAGTATTTAGCCAACAATAGAAAATACGGATTCCACAGTCGCGATGAATAGCCAAGCCCACACCCCTAGACCCCTACGAGAGCGGCAAACGACCTTACCAATCCTGGAGTTTAGGAGACCCGGTCTCGACTCCTCGAGATGGCCTCCCACTGAACGCCAGAACCCGGTCACTTGTGCTCCCCTCCTTGGGTCTATCCTAATGCGGAAAAGTACATAATATACAACACTGGTGATATCAACCTCAACCCGAAAGTGCCCCAAATAAAAGAATAATACATTACATTTGAATTTTACATGAATGAAAAATAAAACTCTCATCTCACATAAACCCCCCTGGGCTATTCAATCGCGACAATCCTGCACATCATATCTCAGCAACACATAATATCATATATCATCAACATAAGTAAGTATGCGTACCCCGACTGTCGTTGATGTATAGCAACGAAACCGGCGATATCGACATACTATACTTACGGTCACAGAAAAGAAAGTGTAAAACTACAATATTTGGAATCCACATTCACTTTAGACATCGTAAATCCGAGATATCACATACCTCGCATTTCATGCCTAACTATATGAATTCCACATATTGTATCACATTCCAGATAAATAGACAGTATTAAACATTTCGATCTAATAATCAAATACCCAAAATTTCCTAAAGCTCAACACTTGAGCGGAGTTCAAAAAACCCGGAATGTGTCACAGTAGTAGCGGTCCAGCCGTAGAAGGGTCAAGCCAACGCCTCATATATGGCACGCCGTACTGCCTCAAATCCTAAGGTTCAAAAGGCGGTTCAAAACGGTCACATAATCGAGTTAAGGTTTGTTGTCTTCTAGAGGGCCCACCACAAAACATGCACGTATTTCCGAAAGATTTAAACCCCGTGAAAAAGTGAGTTAATGATACTCGTTCGAACTTTTTAATACTTTCTAAGTTACCCGGAAAAAAGCACGAAATTGAAATTCCGATTGAATCATAGAATCCAAAACAATCTCCAGAACATACAACACTAGATTCAGATTAAAAATACCCAAAAATATACACAAGCAGACAACAAGATCACTGTATAAAAACAAGGCCTTAATGGGTCTGTACGGCCGCGGAGATGCGGCCCAAGCAAGCTTTGGCCGCGGTTCCGCGGTGGGGTATAAGGATTAGGGCTTCGTTTTTTACAACAACTCTTATAATTCCCCGCTGAATTTTTTACATATTTTTAATTCTGGAAAAACCACAATTTGAAAAAATGTCCAGAGAGTGTTCTAAAAGACCGTATTTTGGTTCGATTAGAGTTTTAATTTCGTTAAAATGTCGCCTAAAGTTCTAGGTCGGCTCTGATACCAATGTAAGGTTTACCTAGCACCTTATGAAGGGTTTGCAAGCATCACATGTCTCAAAATTAAATTTTTAAGGTGCTAAGTGAACATGCAAAGAATCATCACTAGAATTTTAGGGTTTCTTAAACATTCACATCATCACAAGTAGATAAAGCTAAGGGTTTTGAGAGTACAACCTTTGTAGCTTCCTATGCAAGACTCCTCGGCTATTTGGGGGTTGGAAAACGTCCGCTTGAGAACCTCTAGGTCCACGATGATCCACCCGGAGTACTCTTTGTCCAAGCTTGTAACTTCGCAAGATCAAGATAAGAAAATGGAAGCTAACACTCTTCACAAGTGGGCAAGACTAGTGTAGAATGGTGTTGTGGTTGGTTTTCTCACTTCAAATCCTAACTTTATGAGTATTTTGCTCACTTGAGAAATCTAGAGAGCAAAAGAGTAAGGAGGAAGAAGATGATGGCTTTTGAAATATCAAGAGAATGATAATTGTGTTGTGAAAAATAGAAAATATAAGTATATATATTTTCCACTCTTCATCTCAAACCATAGTTACATTATATGGATATTATTGCACTTGAGTTAAAACATAAAAGAAAGATTAACACATGGTTAAAAAGTAGGTGAGCATGGTTAGTTCAAAGAAGAGTGTAGAAGATAATCATGTATTAACCTTTTTCTTTTCTTTTGTTTTAAAACAAATGCAATATATATCCATATATATATAATTATAAGGTGTGAGTCTTATATTGCCACCATCTCCTATATATACAACCATGATAACCTTTATGTATGCATGTATGTGTGAATGCACATCCTATGTGCATGAACGAGAATGAATGAGAATGAGTGCATACATGCATGCATAAAGACAAGAAAGGATTTCAAGTGAGAAACTAATGGTTAAATGATAAATCAACACTTGATTTATCAACCCGGTCATATCACATACGACCCGACCAAAAGCAAGCCGCCCGATTACTATACGGTATCTCATACGCGTATTTTAACCGGGCCCACGCACATATCGCATATGCGCACCACAACTTTTCGCCTGGACTAGGTAACTCCTTTGTGGGACTCTGACACTCATCAATACGCCGACAGTGGGTGATGATCATATCAAGCACCCCCAAGCCGCAAGCGGTCAGCTAAACGTAACGGCCATCCGGGTATTGAGCGATCAGAAGAAAACAAGCGAACCTGTTACAACTCCCGTCAAGCCAACCGGCAACACTACCGTGCAGTCCGGTCTCTTCGCCAGATATGCTGCATATCAAGTCTAGGGATGGTAACGTCGAAGCCAATAACTCAATAAGTCATGCCGATGAAAGGTCTATAACAGATCAAGAAACTACTGATAACACTTATCAGCAAATCTCAACAGCCCTGGCCAGGGACTTACTGATATAGCCAGTCGGGCACAGCATAGCATCAACTCCCAATACCAGGAGAGACGAAACCCCTCCTATCGCTCATCGCCTTCGTGTGTCTCGGGACTGTACCCAACGGCCACCTGTTTGCACGACTCAGTAGAGCCGTGGTAGGGTGGTAATCAAAGTACAGTGGGAGAACACACAAGACTCTATGAAGATCTCGGGTTTACAGACTAACCTGCACCAGTGTCACCTGAGAACTGCTATCCGACGATAGATATAATTCCATATAGGAGTTCTCGGCGAGTCCGTCCAGTGTACCCAGTCACCACTGAGCACCCGTATACGATCTCGATGTCAAACATCGATGAATGTGGGAACATCCATCACCCATCATATGGGTCTAGTATCATATACGCTAGTCTACACTGGTATATCGATGCCCCGTCTCGATACACCTACGACTAGGGACATTTCAGGATATGCTTATAAACTACAGATGTCTCACTAGTATGATCTTTATCATAATCACAGTAGTCAAGCCAATATCCTCAGGGCTTTATCAACATGTATGAATGAATAAAAGCATGATCGAAACAACATGTCAGATAAAGAAGAACCAGATAGCATACTATCATGTCGAGCAAGAATGTACACTGAATATATATATATACATGTATAAATACATCCACTATCACATAATGGCCTCTAGGGCATACATATATCCAACATCTACCACGCCATATGAGATTTGGCAGGGGAAGAGACCATCTCTTAAATGAGTTAAGATTTGGGGATTTCCGGCCTATGTAAAAATAAACAAAACCCGGACAAGCTCGAGACACAGTCAGTCATGTGTAATTTTGTGGGGTATCCAAAGAATTCCTATGGATATCTGTTCTACCATAAGAAGGAACAAAAGGTGTTTGTTTCTCAGTATGCCTCTTTTTTAGAAAAAGAATTTTTTACAAATGATATAGAGGACAGTGTGGTAGACCTAGAAGAAGTTCTAAAAACACAAATTACAAATGACTACTTAGTTGAACCGGCTGTTGCAACAGAGACAAATGAACCTCAACCACTCCGTAGATCTGGTAGGACTTCTCGCCCACCGGAGAGGTACTACGGTTTCCTCATTGATGGTGATAGAGCAGATTGCATCATGGAAGATGATGATTTTATCAGTTTTCAGCAAGCTATCACGAGTGGAGACTTTGTGAAATGGCTGGATGCCATGAGATCTGAAATGGAGTCTATGTACACCAACAAAGTATGGACTTTGGACATTGTACCCCCTGGGGTAAAACCTGTGGGGTGCAAATGGATCTTTAAAAGAAAGATTGGTGTAGATGGGCAGGTGGAGACATATAAAGCAAGACTTATGGCGAAAGGATTTAGTCAAAGACTGGGTCTGGACTATGACGACACTTTTTCTCCCGTAACCATGCTTAAATCCATTCGGATCCTACTTGCTATTGTTGCTCACTATGACTATGAAATCTGGCAGATGGACGTTAAAACTAAATTTCTAAATAGTGATTTAGAAGAATGCGTTTATATGGATCAGCCAGAGGGCTTCGTTGACAGCGGGAGCAGCGGGAAAGCATGTAGATTGCTTAAATCCATTTATGGATTAAAGCAGGCATTACGGAGTTGGAACATCTGTTTTGATGATGTTATCAAAGAGTTTGATTTCATCAAAAATCCAGATGAACCTTGTGTTTATAAGAAGGCTGTTTGGAGAGCTGTCACATTCCTCATATTGTACGTGGATGACATTCTTCTGATAGGAAATGACATTCCTATGCTGTAGTCGGTCAAATCATTCTTATCACAAAGGTTCTCCATGAAGGACCTGGGTGATGCCACGCACATATTGGGCATTCGGATCTATAGGGATAGATCCAAAAGGTTATTGGGATTGTCCCAAACCAGGTACATCAACACCATCCTAAAGAGGTTTAGTATGGAAGACTTCAAGCGGGGTGCCTTACCCGCTTTCCATGGAGTCACTTTCTCCAAAGACTTTTGCCCAAAGTTCGATAAAGAGAGAGCTCGCATGAGCATTATACCCTATGCTTCAGCCGTAGGATCTATAATGTATGCGATGCTATGTACATGCCCTAATGTAGCTTATGCACTAGGTGTAGTAAGCAGGCATCAGTCAAACCCAGGGGAGAATTACTGGATAGCTGTGAAGAACATTCTTAAGTACTTGCGAAAGACTAAAGAATTGTTCTTGGTGTATGGTAACGGAGATCTCCAAATGGAGGCCTTTACCGATTCGAGCTTCCAGAGTGATAAGGACGACATCAAATTTATCTCTGGGTTTTTATTTACCTTCAATGGAGGGGCGGTGAGTTGGAAGAGTTCCAAACAGGATACCGTTACAGACTCTACGATGGAAGCTGAGTACATTGCTGCAAATGATGCCGCCAAGGAAGCCGTCTGGATAAGGAAGTTCGTCTCGGAGCTAGGAGTAGTTCCAACCATTATTGATCCAATACTATTGTATTGTGATAATAATGGGGCTATGGCGTTAGCCAAGGAGCCCAGGTCCCATCAGCGGTCCAGACACATCCTGAGGCATTTTCATCTGATCCGGGAGATAGTTAATCGCCACAAGATCGAGATTAGGAGAGTAGATATAAAGAATAACACCGCGGATCCACTCACCAAGGCCCTCTCTCAGCCGCAACATGAGCGACTTTTTGAGAAGTTGGGTATGAGATACGCCAATAACTGGCCTTAGTACAAGTGGGAGATTATTGGATATATGTATGCCCTAGAGGCCATTATATGATAGTGGATGTATTTATACATGTATACATATATTCAGAGGACATTCTTGCTCGACATGATAGTATGCTATTTGATTACTCTTTGTCTGACATGTTCACTTGATCATACTTTTATTCATTTGTACATGTTGATAAAGCCCTGAGGATATTTGCTTGACTACTGTGATTATGATAGAGATCATACTAGTGGGACATGTGTAGTTTATAAGCATATCCTGAAATGTCCCTATTCGTGGGTGTATTGAGACGGGGCATCGATATTCCAAAGTAGAGTAGTGTATACGATACTAGGCCCATCAGATGGGCGATGGATGTTCCCATGTCCATTGATGTTTGACATCAAGATCGTATGCGGGTGCTCAGTGGAGACTGGGTACACTGGACGGACTCGCCGAGAACTCCTATATGGTATTATATCTATCGTCGGATAGCAGTTCTCAGGTGACACTGGTACAGGTTAGTCTGTAGACCCGAGATCGACATAGAGTCTTGTGTGTTCTCCCACTGTACTTTGATTACCACCCAACCATGGCTCTACCGAGTCATGCAAACAGGTGGTTTTTTAGTACAATCCCAAGACACATGGAGGCAATGAGCGATAAGAGGGATTTCTTCTCTCCCGGTATTGGGGGTTGATGTTGTGCTGTGCTCGATTGGCTATATCAGTAAGTCCCTGTTCAGGGTTGTTGAGATTTACTGATAAGTGTTATCAGTAGTTTCTCAATCTGTTATAGACCATTTATTGGCACGACTTATTGATTTATTGGGGTCGATGATGCCATCCCTAGACTTTATATGCAGCATATCTGACGAATAGACCGGACTGTACGGTAGTGTTACCAGTTGGCTCGACGGGAGTTTTGACAGGATCGCTTGTTTTCTTCTGATCTCTCAATACCCGGGTGGCCGTTACGTTTAGCTGACCTCTTGCAGCTTGGGGGTTCTTGATATGATCATCACCTACTGCCGGCGTATTGACGAGTCTTAGAGTCCCATAAGGAGTTTCCTAGCCCAGGCGAAACGATGTGGTGTGCATATGTGATACGCACGGGGACTCAATTAAATGCGAGTATGTGATACCGCATATTAATCGGGCATTTTAATATTGGTCGGGTCGTATGTGATATGACCGATTTGTTAAATCAAGTGTTGATTTAACATTGACTAAATAGCTCACTTTATTTAAACCATTTTCTTTATTGTATGCATGCATGTATGCATATGTTTATGTTGTTGCACATGTTGATGTGCATGCACACATACATGCATACACTTGTGTGTAACATGGTTGTTGAAACACTAGTGGTGGCAATGCAAGACTCACATGGAAATATTTATCTAAATATTTATTTTTGAGTTAATGTAAATAGATTTAATTCATGGTTGATATTTATCCTTCATTCTCTACACTTAACCCTGCATTAACCATGAGTTAAATTTCTATGGCTCTTATTGCTCAATGATAAATATCTAGATATTTATTAACCCATGGTTTAAAGTGAGAAGGATTTTATATATATATATATTATTTCATTCTGATTTTTCTTTCATGCTTATCACGACCTTTGAGCTCTTAAGTTGCCATCATCTTCCTCCTCCTCTCTCTTGCTTTCTTGACTTTGCTAGTGAGTGAGATAGTGATAAAGGTAGGGTTTTGAAGAGAGAAAACAAACCACATCATCATTGTACACTAGTCTATCCAATTAGTTTAGAGTGTTAGTTTCATCTTCATCTTTTGATCAAGTGGAGCTTGGAGCTTAGACAAAGAGGACTCCGGGTGGATCATCGTGGACTCGGAAGATCACTAGCAAGCCCGTTCAAACTCTCAAGTAGTCAAGGAGTCAAGCCAAGAGAACTACAAAGGTTGTATTCTCTTTAATTAGTGTTATATTACTTGTAGTATGTGATACTACATATGTTACTTTAAATTTCTAGTTTGATCCTAGGTTAGTTTGCTTAGCACCCTAAAAAATTGAATTGTAGCATATTTGATGCATTACAAACCCTTGTGAGGTGCTAGGTAAACCCAAAAAATAGAATACGGTATCACATACATGTACTAATCTCGGTTCCGCACATATCACATATGTGCTCCTATTTCGTTTTGCCTGAGCCAGGAAACCTCTGTGTAGGACTCTAAAGACTCGTCAATATGCCGGCAGTAGGTGATGATCATATCAGTCACCCACAAGCCGTCAGCGGTACTAGCTGGACGTAACGGCTACCTGGGTATTGAGCGATCAGAAGATCAACAATCAAGCCTGCTCATACTCTTGTAAAGCCTGTCAGTAACACTACCGTATAGTCTGGTCTCTTCGTCTGATATGTCACATATCCAGTCTAGGTGTGGTAAATGTCAGACCCAAGAAATCGATAAGTCGTGCCGATGTGAAGCTCATAACGGGTCGAGAAACTACTGATAACACTTACCAGTAGATCTTCGTATCATCTCTGGCCAGGAACTTCCTGTTATAGCCAATCGAGCACAGCGCAACATCAACCCTCAATACCGGGAGAGACGAAACTCTTCCTATCGCTCATTTCCTCCATGTGATTCGGGACTGTACCCAAAAGCCACCGTTTTACACGTTCTCTTCAACGTGGTAAAGTGGAAATCAAAGCAGTGTGGGAATCTCATAAGACTCTATGGCGATCTCGAGTCTACAAACTAACATGTACCAATGTCACCAGAGAACTGTTATCTGACGATAGGTATAATACCAACTAGGAGTTCTCGGCGAGTCCGTTCAGTGTACCTAGTCTCCACTGAGCACCCGCGTACCATATTTGATGTCAAACACCAATGGATTTGGGATCATCCATCACCCATCATATGGGTCAAGAAACTTATACGCTAGTCTACTTTGGAATACCGATGCCCTGTCTTGATACACTCTCGACTAGGAACAATTAAAGGATGTACTTATGGACTACCCTTACCCTACTAGTATGATCTCCATCACAGTCCTAGTAGTCATGCACTCATCCTTAGGGCTTTATCAATATGTGAGAGCAAGACAGTATCACAATACAAGTCTACATGTTAAGATAAAAGAGCAACCAGATAGCATACTATCATGTCGAGCAAGAAATTCCTGTTTATATATGTCCATGCATCTACTGCAATATACATCATATGTACAATAATGGCCTCCAGGGCATACACATAACTAACAATCTCCCACTTGCACTAAGGTCAGTTGTTGTAGTTTCTCATACCCAACATCCCGAAGAGTCTCTCAAATTGTATCTGGGGTATGGCCTTCGTGATTGGATTCTCCGTGTTGTTCTTCATGTCAACTCTCCTGATCTCGATCTTCTGGCGATCAACTATCTCCCGGATCAGGTGATACCGCCTCAGAATATACCTGGATCGGTGATGGGACCTGGGTTCCTTGGCCAAAGCTACAGCTCTATTGTTATCACAATACAAAGGTATTGGATGCTCGATGGACAGAACCACTCCAAGTTCGTTTATGAACTTCTTCATCCAGACAGCCTCTTTGGCAGCATCGTTGGCAGCGATGTATTCAGCCTCCATCGTCGAGTCTGCCACGGTTTCCTTTTTGGAACTCTTCCAATAAACCACCCCTCCATTGAGGGTACAGACAAATCCCGAGACCGATTTAGAATCGTCCTTATCACTCTGGAAGCTCGAATCAGTGAAGGACTCCGCTTGGAGTTCACCATTGCGATACACCAAGAACATCTCTTTAGTCCTTATCAAGTACTTGAGAATGTTCTCCACAGCTGTCCAGTGATTCTCTCCAGGATCTACTAGATACCTACTCACTACACTAAGTGAGTATGCTACATCGGGTCTGGTACATAACATCGCGTATATGGTAGAGCCTACTGCCGAAGCATAGGGTATCTCTTGCATGCGAGCCCTCTCCAAATCAGTCTTGGGAGATATCTCTTTAGAGAGAGTGAGTCCTGAGATCGTGGGTAAATTCCCACGCTTGGAATCTTCCATACTAAACCTCTTTATGGTGTCAATGTACCTGGATTGGGACAATCCCAGTATCCGTTTAAATCTATTTCTATAGATCTTAATCCCCAAGATGTAGGAGGCATCCCCTAGATCTTTCATTGAGAATCTATGTGATAAGAAGAGCTTGACCGAATTCAGCATACGAACATTATTTCCTATCAAGAGTATGTCATCCACGTACAATACAAGGAAGACAACCTTACTCTCTGCCACCTTCTTGTATATACAAGGTTCATCTATGTTTTTGATGAAGTCAAACTCTTTGACTACCACATCAAAACAGATGTTCCAACTCCGCGATGCTTGCTTTAACCCGTAGATGGATTTAAGCAGCTTGCACACCTTTCCGCTGTTACCACTGTCTACGAAGCCCTCTGGCTGATTCATGTACACGCTCTCTTCTAAATCACCATTTAGAAAGGTGGTCTTAACATCTATTTGCCAGATTTCATAGTCATAGTATAAAGCGATGGACTTAAGCATAGCCACTGGAGAAAAGGTTTCATCATAATCCACACCTTGTCGCCACTGGAGAAAAGGTTTCATAGTCATAGTATAAAGCGATGGACTTAAGCATAGCCATGGTTTCCTTTTTGGAACTCTTCCAACAAACCACCCCTCCATTGAGGTTAAAGACAAATCCCGAGACCGATTTAGAATCGTCCTTATCACTCTGGAAGCTCGAATCAGTGAAGGACTCCGCTTGGAGTTCACCATTACGATACACCAAGAACATCTCTTTAGTCATTCTCAAGTACTTGAGAATGTTCTTCACAGCTGTCCAGTGATTCTCTCCAGGATCTACTTGATACCTACTCACTACACTTAGTGAGTATGCTACATCGGATCTGGTACATAACATCGCATACATGGTAGAGCCTACTGCCGAAGCATAGGGTATCTCTTGCATGCGAGCCCTCTCCAAATCAGTCTTGGGAGACATCTCTTTAGAGAGAGTGAGTCCTGAGATCATGGGTAAATTCCCACGCTTGGAATCTTCCATACTAAACCTCTTTAGTATGGTGTCAATGTACCTGGATTGGGACAATCCCAGTATCCGTTTAAATCTATTTCTATAGATCTTAATCCCCAAGATGTAGGAGGCATCCCCTAGATCTTTCATTGAGAATCTATGTGATAAGAAGAGCTTGACCGAGTGCAGCATACGAACATTATTTCCTATCAAGAGTATGTCATCCACGTACAATACAAGGAAGACAACCTTACTCTCTGCCACCTTCTTGTATATACAAGGTTCATCTATGTTTTTGATGAAGTCAAACTCTTTGACTACCACATCAAAACAGATGTTCCAACTCCGCGATACTTGCTTTAACCCATAGATGGATTTAAGCAGCTTGCACACCTTTCCGCTGCTCCCACTGTCTATGAAGCCCTCTGGCGGAGTCATGTACACGCTCTCTTCTAAATCACCATTTAGAAAGGCGGTCTTAACATCTATTTGCCAGATTTCATAGTCACAGTATAAAGCGATGGACTTAAGCATAGCCACTGGAGAAAAGGTTTCATCATAATCCACACCTGGTCGTTAACGAAAACCTTTTGCAACAAGTCTAGCTTTCAAAGTCTCAACTTTTCCAACTACACCAAGTTTTTTCTTGAAGATCCACTTGCTCCCGATGGGTTTTACCCCTTCAGGAGCATCTTCCAAAGTCCATACTTTGTTGGTGTACCTGGATTCCATCTCAGATCGAATTGCATCCAGCCATTTCACAGAGTCCCCACTCGTGATGGCCTGATCGAAGCTAGTCGAGTCATCATCTTCCATGATGCAGTCCTCGCTTCCACCATCAATGAGAAAACCATAGTATCTCTCAGGTGGATGAGGAGCCCTACTAGATCGGCTGAGAGGCTGAGGTTCATTGGGAGCTATCGAATCCTATGGTTCTACCAAATCCTCTGTCGTAGTTTGTATCGCTGGAACATCTTCCAGTTCTACCTCCTCGCCATAAATTTCTTTGACAAGAATTTATTTTCTAAAAAGGTGGCATGCTGAGCAACAAACACCATTTGTTCCTCAGGGTGGTAGAAGGTATGTCCTCGCGAATGCTTAGGATATCCTACAAACTTGCACAGAAAAGACCTTGCCTCGAGTTTGTCTGGATTTTGCTTTTTAACATAGGCCGGGCAACCCCATATCTTAACAAAATTAAGACACGGTCTCTTCCCCTCCCATATCTCATATGGAACGGTAGGCACTGATTTGGTTGGAACTCTATTCAATAGGTATGCTGCTGTCTCAAGCGTATAACCCCAAAAAGAAATAGGCAACTCAGCGGTGCACATCACAGAGCGCACCATATCTAATAGGGTACGATTCCTCCGTTCTGATACACCGTTGTGCTATGGTGTATATGGAGGAGTAAGGTGAGAGATAATCCCATTCTCTTTTAAATAGTCCAGGAACTCATTGCTCAAGTATTCTCCTCCCCGATCATATCGAATGATTTTGATACTTTTAACCGTTTGGTTCTCGACTTCATGCTTATATTCTTTGAATTTCTCAAAAGCTTCAGACTTGTGTTTCAATAGGAACACATGTACGTATCTTGAGAGATCGTCAGTGAATGTAATGAAGTATGAGGAACCATTTCTGGCATGTGTAGACATGGGACCACATACATCACTATGTATCAGTCCCAAGACTTCCGTAACCCTTTCTCCCTGTCAATTAAACGGAGTTTTGGTCATTTTGCTTTTGAGACATGACTGGCAAGTTTCATAAGATGATAATTCGAACGGATTCAAATATCCATCCTTATGTAACTTAGCTAGTCGTGTCGCATTGATATGACCCAGTCTACAATGCCACAAGAAGGATTCGTTCATTTCTGAACTCTTCCTCTTGTGTGTGTTTTGTACATTAAGAACCGTGGTTTGATTTAGAACGTATATGCCATTATTTAACGAGCCTGATCCAATCAACTTTTGATTCAGAAAGATGTTCATAACATTATCCTGTACTACAAAATTATATCCTCAATAAAGAAACTGATATAAGATTGCATATCAAGTTCGGTATGTAATAGCATTCGTTTAGAATCAATGTATTACCATTTGGTAATATAAGGTGATATTCGCCAACTGCTTTGGCTGCAACATTTGCACCATTCCCTACTCTTACGGAATGATCACCCATTCCCAGTTCTCTACATTTCCTTAGCCCATGTAACATATTACATATGTGGGATCCTGATCCGGTATCTAATACCCAGGACGTAGAGTGTACTGAGAAACAGTTCTCGGTAACTAACACACCCGAAGAAGATTTATCAACATGCTTATTCTTCGTTTGGATGGCGTGGGAATCCGGATATTCCTCTATTTCCTGCTCTCTCTTATAACAATTATAAGAAAGAACGGAACCAACGTTCCCCTGCTCAGTATAACAAGCGGGTTCGGTCAATACATCCATATTATTATCTTGATTAAGGCCTGACATGGTCGCTACCTAGAGAGAGAGAGAGAGAGAGAGAAGAAAACACTTAGCGTATGCTCTTGCAAGATTAGATTGGTTATTATCTTATCTAATCAGGATGGCTCCCACCGTTTTTATCAAATCATTATTCAAACCCTAAAAGGTATGACTAGCCGGGATTAATTACACCTTACAAGTTCGTCAATCTTTCAGCTAGGCCAGTGTCGGTACTTTGAGGGAAGTTCCCCGTGCTTTCGTACGGACCTAATTAAAATAAACCTCGTTTTCCTAGAGGCTTAACCCCGTTAACACCTTTCTAGACGCCTACTTGATCAGCTAATTGTGATGTATAAAACCCTCCCAGGAGTAACTCTTACTCGTTCTGGGTATCGGGATCCAATTATCTCATAGAAGATATGCAATCTCATTGCAAATTTCAACACTTGAAATTCCCGATAATATTTTTCCCCTAGCGTCCTATGATCTTGACGGAGGTCAACAAACCATAGGCTGCTAGTCAAGTTCAACCCGTACATTTCATGATTGAATTAAACCCACCCGCACGACCCTTGACGGAGGTCAACAAGGTAGTATGACTACCCTAATCCAGTCGCATCATATGCAGCAGATAACCACCAGTCAGCTACCGTACACTACGCCTTGACGGAGGTCAATAAACGCAGCATGAATACTAAGTAGCAGTTGTCTGAAATGACGGAGGGCTATGACAAGTTTTTAAGAAAACCTTTTGCGTAATGAACTTGATATGGTTGCAGAATCGAGGGATTTTTAAAATGAGTGTTTTTTAGGCTTTTGCTAGTTTTGCTAAAGAGGCCACTCCCAGTGAAGGGATCTCGGATCTTTCCTTATCGAATAAGGTGCAGGATATTTCACAAATACCACTATGCAAAGCAATCAAAAGACAAAACCTAGTGGCTAGTAGCATCTGCTAGTTTCGCTAAAGAGGTCACTCCCGGTGAAGGGATCTCGGCTCTTTCCTCATCGAATGAGGTACTGGATATTTACAAGGAATACCGCTATGCAAAGCAAAAACTAGAGCTACCCTTTTAGAAAATTTGATTCTACAACATCTTTTTAGGTTTATTTCTTTTTCATTAATCTCATTAATGAAGTCCTATCAATTATGCTTCCTAAGCATCACAGAAGAAACGAAAATACAACGTATGCTTATACCATCCGCATTCACCATAGTCTCCCGTTATGCACCGTTAGGTTACTTAACTGATAGCATAGCGGGACGGGACTAGTGCGGGTGCAAAACATAAGCAACATTTATTATATATCATATATATAATAATAAAGTATTCGTCTCAAACATATAAAGTGATCACATCACAGAATATCAGCAGCAGAAGATAACATATGAAAAATTGGATATACTGGGAATTCCGTGTTTTAAATTAAGCCAGTATAAAACACGGATTTCACGGTCGCGATGAATAGCCAAACCCACATCTCTAGACCCTTATGAGAGCAGCAAGCAACTCTACCAATTCTAGAGTTAGGAGACCCCTTCTCGACTCCTCGAAATGGTCTCCCACTAAACTCTAGAACTCGGTTACTTGTGCTCCCCATCTTGGGTATATCCTAATGCGGAAAAGTAAATAATATACAACAATGGTGACATCATCCTCATCCTGGAAGTGCCCTAATAAAAGAATATTACATACAAGTTTTTACATGAATGAAAATGAAAAACTCTCATCTCACATAAAAAAAAACCGGCTATTCAAAACACGACGATCCAATATAACATATCACAGCAACACATAACTTCACATGTCATCAACGTAAGTAAATATACATATCCCAATTGTCGTTGACATATAGCAACGAAACCGGCGATACACCACATATTACACTTACGGTCGCAGAAAAGAAAATGTCAAACTACTACATTTGGAATCCGCAATCACCTTAGACATCATAAACCCGAAATATCACATACTTCAGATTTTATGTCTAACCAAATGAATTCCAAATATTGTATCACATTCCATAAATAGCTAGACGATATTAAACATTCCGATCGAATCAACAAACACCCAAAATTTTCCAAAGAGCTCAACACTTGAGCGTAGTTTAAAAATACTCAGTACATGCCACACTATCTATGGACCAACCGTAGAAGGGTCAACCCTTGCCTTACCTATGGCGCCGTGGAACTAAGCAAACCCTAGGGTTTGGCGAAAGTTCTTACGGTCATAGAATCGAGTTAGGGTTTCGTTCTTTTAGAGGGTCCATCACATTACTTGCATGATTTTTGAATGTTCTTTAACTTGGAAAAATCCAACTCTTGGAAAAGTTTTCATCAAGGGAAAAGTTAGGTTATTGATATCCGTTCGAACTTTTTAACGTCGTCTAAAAGACCCGAAAAAATATTAGAATTACAACTATGAAACAATCCGAATTGCCTTTATAGAAAATTAACATCTCATGCAATTTTAGAAAAAACAAGCAACACTTGAAACACCAAAACCGAAAGACTGGAACACCAAAAACATTTGAGGCCAAAACCCCATAACAAAACCGGCCTGCTCGGATTTTCACTGAATGTGGCCGGCCAAAATCTGACCGTATTGCTTCAAATTTCTGTGGCATTCATGTTATATCACATACACCATTCTGCAGTTGCTTAAAAAAAATTTAGAGCCCATTTAAAAATCGACAGAAACTAGATTTCATTGTTTCAAGTTTCGGAGTAGTTTCGGTTTCGTAATCTAACAAACATCGTCTAATTCTCTAGCTTGGCTCTGATACCACTGTAGGGTTACCTAGCACGATAGCAAGGTTTCGAGAGGTATCGTCCATGCCATTTTTAAAAATTTGCCATGCTACATAACCCTAACCCTAGAATATTAACTTGAGAATTAGACAATACAATATGTAAACATCTTTACATCTAAGTGAATATGGAATACAACCTTTGTAGACCGGTCCTTCACTTCAAATGCTCCGTGTAGAAGTCCCTTCGCTCCAAGTAGTGGTGATCCGGACTCTCCATAGGCTCCACTAGTCGAAATGAACGAGCTTGCTTAATGATCTTCAAGGCCGAAGATGATCTACTTTGAGGAGACACCAACTCAAGCTACATCTTCACTAATTTAGGATTAGTGAAGCTAACACCCTAAACTAAATGGCTAATCTAGTAGAGAATGATGAAGTAGGAATTTTTCTCACTTTAGAATTCTTTTTCTCACCATTTTTCCTCACCTCTCATAAACCTAGAGAGCTAAGCTCTTGATGAAGAAGAAGATGAAGATATAATGTTGTGTGTGAGAATAGTAAGCATGGGGGAGATAATATCTCATATTAACCCTTGTAGAGACATAACCATGGCTAAAGAATATGGTTAGATTAATAAATATTTTAGGTAAAACAAATTAGTGGACTAAGTCAATGGCTTCTACAAGCCTCTACAAGCTTCATACCCATGACTAATTTCCATCTAATTATGAATTACTTAGATAAATAAAAAACCTAACGTATAATCTAAAATATGGTGTGAGTCACTTACACCCATGTTGCATATATAATCAAGCATGAAAAAAAGAAAACACAATTAATATATATCACATATATATTGAGTGTGCTAAAGTGAGAAATAGAAATGCTTAAGTGAACAATTATTAGTTAATGTAAATTAATATATCAAATATATAATTATACATTAAATCATTGAATCGACACTTGGTTTAATAATCTGGCTATACCACATACAACCGACTAATAATTATTTGTATCATCTTATCGAATCAATACTTGATTCGATAACCCGGCTATATCACATATAACCGACCGATACAATTATCATGAGAATAGAATACAGTATCACATACAGGTACTAATCTCGGTCCGCACATATCACATATGTGGTCCTACGTCGTTTTGCTTGAGCCAAGAAACCTCTGTGTAGGACTCTAAAGACTCGTCAATACGCCGGCAGTAGGTGATGATCATATCAGTCACCCATAAGCTGTCAGCGGTACTAGCTAGACGTAACGGCTACCCGGGTATTGAGCGATCAGAAGATCAACAAGCAAGCATGCTCATACTCCTGTAAAGCCTATCAGTAACACTACCGTACATTCCGGTCTTTTCGTTTGATATGTTGCGTATCCAGTCTAGGGGTGGTAAACGTCAGACCCCAGTAACCAATAAGTTGTGCCGATGTAAGGCTCATAACGAGTCGAGAAACTACTAATAACACTTACCAGTAGATCTTCGTATCAGCCATGGCCAGGGACTTCATGTTATAGCCAATCGAGCACAGCGCAACATCAACCCCCAATATCGGGAGAGACGAAACCCTTTCTATCGCTTATTGCCTCCATGTGATTCGGGACTGTACCCAAAAGCCACCGGTTTGCACATTCTCTTGAACGTGGTAAGGTGGAAATCAAAGCACCGTGGGAATCACACAAGACTCTATGACGATCTCGGGTCTACACACTAACCTGTACCAGTGTCACCAGAGAACTGCTATCTGACGATAGGTATAATACCAACTAGGAGTTCTCGGCGAGTCCGTTCAGTGTACCCAGTCTCCACTGAGCACCTGCATACTATCTTTGATATCAAACACCAATGGATATGGGATCATCCATCGCCCATCATATGGGTTAAGAAGCGTATACGCTAGTCTACTCTGGAATATCGATGCCCTGTCTCGATATACCTTCGACTAGGGACAATTAAAGGATGTACTTGTGGACTACCCTGGCCCCACTAGTATGATCTCCATCACAGTCCTAGTAGTCAAGTACTCATCCTAAAGACTTTATCAACATGTAAGAGAAAGACAGTATCACAATACAAGTCTACATGTCAAGACAAAGAGCAACCAGATAGTATACTATCATATCGAGCAAGAAAATCCTCTCTATATATGTTCAAGCTTCCACTAAAATATACATCATATATACAATAATGGCCTATAGGGCATACACATAATTAACATCATCGAGTCAACAGTGCGGATCAATCATATATATATATATATATATATATATATATATCGTATGGTAAAATCCATCGTACGACATCCTCAAATCGAGGGTACGGGTCAAATATCATATATAGATCATAGTGTAAGTCGACGTTAGACACCCCACATGATGCGGGGAGGCGGAATAGGTAAAACAATCATTTTGTTTAAACTAACATCGACTAACTTTAAGGATCTTTGCTAAACCCTAACTAACAACAACATAGAAGTCATTAGCTACTATGGAAGATGATTATACCTAATGAATCAAGTCCTTCTTGCTCTCGTAGACCACCTCCTCGTCGGCCTCCTCGTTGTGACTGAAGATCCACCCGAGGGCTACTTCTCCAAGCTTAACCTCTCACTTGAGGTAACTTGGTTGCTATGAGTGCTAATCAAAGTAACCTAGAGGATATAAAATAGGATCAGGGATCTATTAGTCTTGCTAACCCTTGGATCTCAACACATGAGAGGTTATGGTTAGTTCTTGAAGAGAGAGAGCTTGAGGAGAGAGAAGGTGAGAGTGAGAATTATCTTGGAAAAATATCTCATGGTGAATATATGAAGCATAAGATATTTATTAAGTGAATAACAAATAATAATATCATCATGCTTCATTAACTCACCTTGTGTGATTCATCCTATGAGTCATTAATCAATAAATGCATCATTAACTCCTTTGGATGAATCACACCATGATTCATTAATCCAATTAATGCAAATTCCACCTAAGCCTCCAGCTCATTAATCTTCTAGAAGCTTCTCGACAAATTACGAGAATGCCCCTCCCATCCGTGAAAACACGGAAATACTGAGACTGTATAAATCCAATAATCCAATACTAGAATCTGGCTTAAACCAAAGCCTGCTAGTATAAACTGTCCGAACATCGTACGTGCGTAAAAACACGTATGTGTCCGAACCCTGTCGTAAAACCATACGACCTATATATCGTTTCGCCCGAAGTAGGGAAACTCTCTGTGTGGGACTCTAAAGACTCGACTACTATGCTGGCAGTGGGTTTAACCACAGACCGCAAGCGGCACTAGCTGTACGTAACGGTCCCCAGGTAGATATCGATAAGAAGGCCGATGAGGAAACCCATCCAAACTCCTACTGAGCCTGATGTGACAATCTTCGTACAGTCCGGTTTGTTCGTCTAGAACTATCGCATATCGGGCCTAGGGGGCGGCAAGCGTCAGTCCTTTAAAAGCGGTATAAGTTGTGTCGGAGCGAAGCCTATTACATCTTAAGAAGCTACTGGAAATCTACCAGTAAATCTCGTCCGCTCTGGCCAGGGACTTTGCGTAATGGCTCTCCAAACACAGCACGATATCAACTCCCAATACCGGGAGAGACGAATCCTATCAAACCGCAACTGCCTCTAAGTGCTTCTGGACTGCACCCAACTGCTACCTGTTTGCACGACTCCTTTGAGCCGTGGCTGGGTAACAATCTAAGAACAGTGGGAACACACTCGAGGCAAAGCAACAGTGTCAAGTCTGCGGACTATGCTGAACTTATGTCACCTGGGAACTGTTAACTGATGACGGGTATAATACCAACCAACAGTTCCCTGCGAGTCCTGTCCGGTGTACCCGTAACCCAACGAGCACCAGTATACTATCTCCATTACGACGTACTGATGGCTGTGGGACAGACCATCTCCCCAACTGGGGTGAGAAGAGTACACACTAGTCTACTCTGGAGTATCGATGCCCTGTCTCGATAATCCTGCGACTAGGGACCTGAAAAAGGATGTGCTTGTAGACTACCCAGCCCCCACTAGTGTGACTGCCATCACAACGCTGGTAGTCAAGCAAGATCCTAAGGGCTCTATCAATATGTATTCTCGATATGCTAACATATACACATATTAAGATAGAAATAAACCAAGTAGCATACTACCATGTTTAGCAAGATTGTTAATATAACTGTGAATATCCCAAGCTTCCATTAAGTAATATACAAGCTAGTATGATACAATAATGGCCCCTAGGGCATATACACTAACAATCTCCCACTTGCACTAGGGCCATGTACTGGCGTATCGAAGACCTATCATCTCGAGTAGCCTCTCGAACTGAATCTGAGGTAAGGCCTTAGTGAATGGATCTGCAGTGTTCTCCTATGTAGGAACTCTCCGGACCTCGATCTCCTGGCGATCTATGATCTCCCTGATCAGGTGATACCGCCTTAAGATGTGTCTGGACTTCTGATGGGACCTGGGTTCCTTCGCTAAAGCTATAGATCCGTTGTTGTCGCAATACACCGGTATTGGATCAACAATGGTAGGAACCACCGATGTTCTGTTAGGAACTTCTTCATCCAGACTGCTTCTTTTGCGGCATCGCAAGCAGCGATATACTCCGCTTCCATCGTCGAGTCAGCAACGGTGTCCTGCTTGGAACTCTTCTAGCACACCGCCCCTCCATTGAGGGTAAAGACATATCCTGACATAGACATGGAGTCATCATTGTCACTGTGGAAGCTGGAATCAGCAAATGCCTCGATCTTGAGGTCTTTTCCGCCGTAAACCAAGAACATCTCCTTAGTCCTTCTCAGGTACTTGAGAATGTTCTTTACTGCTATCTAGCGCTTCTCCCCTGGGTCTGACTAATAAATGCTTACCACGCTCAGTGCGTAAGCTACATCTGGTCTAGTGCACAACATCGCATACTTTATAGAGCCTACCGCAGAAGCATAGGGTATAATAGACATGCGATCACTTTCCAAATCAGTCTTGGGAGACATCTTTTTGGAGAGGGTGATTCCGTGACAAGCCGGTAAACTACCGCGCTTAGAATCTTCCATACTGAATCTTTTCAGTATAGTGTTGATATACCTGGACTGTGAAAGTCCCAACATCCTCTTGGATCTATCACGATAGATCCGGATCCCTAGAATGTAAGAGGCATCACCCAGGTCTTTCATGGAGAACCTGTATGATAAGAATCCTTTGACAGATTATAGCATAGGAATGTCATTTCCTATCAATAGAATGTCATCCATGTATAAGACGAGGAATACGACAATTCGTACTACAATTTTACTATATATACATGGTTCATCTGGATTTTTGATAAAGTCATATTCTTTGACCGTTTCATCAAAACAGATGTTCCAACTCCGCGATGCCTGCTTTAGTCCATAAATGGACTTAAGCAACTTGCACACTTTCCCGCTGCTCCCACTCTGATTGAAACTTTCTGGTTGATCCATATAGACGCACTCTTCTAAATTACCATTTAGAAAAGCCTTCTTTACGTCCATCTGCCAGATCTCATAATCATGGAAGGCGGCAATGTCAAGAAGGATTCAAATGGATTTGAGCATAGCCACTGGAGAAAAAGCTTCGTCATAGTCCAAACCAGGTCTTTGACGAAAACCCTTTGCAACAAGTCTAGCCTTATAGGTTTCCACCTGTCCATCAACACCAATCTTTTTCATGAAGATCCATTTGCATCCTATGGGTTTTACCCCACCTGGAGCAAAGTCCAAAGTCCATACTTTGTTGATGTACATGGACTCCATCTCGTTCCACATTGCATCCAGCTATCATACCGAGTCGCCGCTCTAGATGGCCTGCTGGAAGCTAGTAGGTTCATCATTATCAATGACGCAATCCTCTCTATCCCCATCTATGATAAAACCGTAGTATCTCTCAGGCGGATGAGACGGCCTACTACTCCTGCGGAGGGGTGCGGGAATGTCCTGTTCTTTTTTGAACTACTAGTTCTACCAAACTTTCAGTAGTAGTTTGTGGTTCTGGAATTTCTTCCAGTTCTATTACGCTCCCACTTGTTTCCTTTTCTAAAAACTGCTGTTCTAGAAAATGGGCATGACGAGAAACAAAAACCTTTTGTTCCTCTGCGTAATAGAAGAAATACTCCTTGGAGTTCTTTGGATATCCCACAAACTTACACTGTACTGATCGTGCCTCGAGTTTGTCCGTATGATGCTTTTTAACAAAAGCTGGACATCCCCATATCTTCAGATACTGAAGATAGGGTTTCTTCCCACTCCACATCTGATATGGCGTGGTAGGCACAGTCTTGGTAGGAGCTCTGTTCAAAAGATATGCTGCTGATTCTAGCGCATAACCCCAAAAAGATCGCGGTAACTCAGCATTACTCATCATAGAACGTACCATATCCAATAGGGTTCGGTTCCATCTCTCCGATACACCATTATGCTGTGGAGTGTATGGAGGAGTAAGCTGAGAGAGAATTCCTTTCTCTTTTAGGTAACCTAGGAACTCGGCACTCAAGTATTCACCACCTCGATCAGATCTTAATGTCTTGATACTTTTGCCGGTTTGGTTTTTTCCTTCATTCTTATATTCTTGGAATTTCTCAAAGGCCTCGGATTTATGTTTCATTATGAAAATGAATCCGTACCTAGAGTAATCATCCGTAAAATTAATGAAATATGAAAAACCATCTCTTGCATGTATAGACATTAGACCACATACATCGCTGTGTATGAGTCCTAAGAGCTCGCTCGCTCTTACTCCGTATCCAGTGAATGGAGTTTTTGTCATCTTTCCTTTGAGACATAATTGACAAGTGGCATAAGATTGATATTCGAACGGATCCAAATATCCTTATCTATGTAACTTAGTTAACCTTGTCTCATTGATGTGACCTAGTCTACAATGTCATAAGAAAGCCTTATTTAAATCTGGAGACTTTCTTTTTAGTGTGTTCTGGACATTGAAAATCTGTAATTGGTTTAGCACGTATATACCGTTATCTAGTGTACCGGACCCAATCAAACCATGATTAAGGTGGATGTTAACAACATCGCTTACAAACGTGAAATCATAACCTTCTTTTGATAACAATGATACTGATATGATATTACACGTTAAACTAGGTACACAAAAACAGTTGCGCAAAACCAAAATATGTCCACTCGTCAATCCTAGGTGATAATCCCCTACGGACACAGCACCCACGTTAGCTCCGTTAGCAACCTAGAGGGTCATATCACCAACCTTCAGCTCTCTATGGTTTCTCAGTGCTTGCAATGAATTGCATATATGAGATCCTGATCTGGTATCCAATACCCAAGAAGTAGAGTTAATTGACAGACAATTTTCAATTACAAACACACCCGAAGTCGAAGCCACAGCTTGCTTCGGTTCCTGGTTCTTGGCAATCCAAGCTTTGCAATCTTTCTTCCAATGGCCTTTCCTACGACAGTGGAAGCACTCGTCCTTTGCCACTACTGGAACCACAACCTTTGCCTTTCCCTTAACTCCCACCTTACTAACACCACCTCTTGGTTTGGTAGCGGCCTTCATCTTCCTTTCTTTGGCCCTTGCCTTGGACCTGGAAGAGGAAGCACCATGAACAAACATAGTGGGTGTTTCCCTTGCTTTCTGCAAGGTTCCCTCTGCACTCCTCAACATGTTAAGGAGTTCTGGAAGTTCAACTTCTTTTCCTTGAATGTTGAAATTCAGAATAAACTGGGTGTAGGTGGAAGGAAGGGACTGAAGAACCAAGTCTGTATAGAGCTCGTTCTCCAAAGTCGTCCTTAGGTCCGCGAGCTCTTCTATATAGCCAATCATCTTTAGGACATGTTCTCCTACAGATGATCTGACGGCCAGCCTCGACTGAAACAAGTTCTTCAAGGTCTCGTATCTTGCTATATGAGATTGCTATCCATACAAATCCTTTGTGTGGAGAAATATGGATTCAAGATCCATATCCTCGTGCCTCCTCTGATGTTCATTATTCATAGAGGCAAGCATGATGCATTTGGCCTTCGCGCAATCTAACTCCCAGGTCTTGTGGATTTCCTTATCCGCAAGACTGGATTTTGGACCAGGGACAGCAGGTGCCTTATCAGTAAGGACATACCCCAATTTGTCATAAGTCAAAGCCATCTTGACATTTCGGAACCAATCTTTATAGTTTGGCCCTGTCAGAATATTTTTCTCTAATAGTAACTTAAGGTCGTCATGTTTTGGGGCGCTGCAAAGAGAGAGAGAGAGAGAGAGAGAGGGAACACTTTAGCATGATGCTCTTGCAAGTTTAGAGTGGTTTTTAGTTTATCTAAACAGGATGGCTCCCATTGTTTCTCGAATCCCTCCTCAAACCAAAAAGGAAGAACTAATCAGGACTATTCTCACCGTACAATACTTGCTTAACTGTTCAGCCAGGCCGGTGTCGGTGCTTCGAGGGAGGTTTTACGACGCTTTCGCGAAGTTCCTTAATTAAATAACCTCTTTTCTCTGGGGGCGTAGCCCCGCTGACACCTTTCTCGACACCTACTTAGTTTATAGCATTGATCGTTAAGTGACGAATCTCCTGATGTGTAGCGGATACTCACAGTAGGATCGGGATCCAAATATCATCGTGTGATAAAGCTGAAGGAATCCTACCAAAATTATCACACTCCAAATGGTATGCATCTCTTTGCAAATTTTAGTTTCTTTAGAAATTCTCGATATAAATTTATGCCCCATGCTCTTATGACCTTGGCGTTGGTCAAAATGTCATAAGTCACATGTCAAGTTCTACCCATCATTATCTTGTTAATTTGAACCCATCCGTACATACCCCTGACGTTGGCCAAATGATAATACGACTGTCCCAAACTAACTCATCTATCTATGCAACAAATGAATACCCAGCAGCTACCAAACACTGTGCCTTGGTGTTGGTCAAAATGCATAGCTTGAATACTACTGAATACCCAAATGAAATGACGGAGGGCTACGAATGGTTTTGGTGAAACCGTGAACGTAGTGAACTTGATATGATCGAAGGAACCTGATAGCTTTTAAAAAGGAGTGGCTTAAGCTCCGCAATTTTAAAAAATATCTTCTGTTTTAAAATAACCGAGTGGTTTCTTTTAAACTGTTCCAACGATTCAACTTTGGTTTATTTTCTTTGCATTAATACAATGCGTCCCATCAATTAACTTATCATTGCAGAAAACAACGAAAATACAACGTTCTCTTATGCCATCTACATTCGCCACTGCGCCCCGTCATTCACCCGTTAGATTACTTAACTAACGACAGAGCGGGGGCTGGGCTAGCGCGGGTGCAAAACATATGTGACGTCTAATAGCTATCATATATAGATATTGTACATTCGTCAGACGCAATAATAGGCATTCCAAATCACAGATGAACATATTGGATTTTCTACGAATCCGCATTCCTTTTGAGCCTGTAAAGAAAGACGGATTACACAGTCGTGATGAATAGCCAAAACCCCACCCTAGACCCCTACGGGTATGGCAAACTACCCATCTAGTACCCGAACCGAAGCGGTCTCCCTCAACAACATGAGTAGGCCACTACACACTTCAAAGTACCCAGTAGTTTGTGCACCCCATCTTGGGTCTATCCTAGGAGCAGAAAACAGTAAATGAAATAATACAACGGTGGCTACAAGCTCAACCCGGATGTGCCCCGCAAAATAATATTACAACAATTTACAAATTACATTTGAATGAAAGAAACGCTCGTCTCAAATCCTCGGCTATCCATTCACGACAATCCAACAAGTCCACAAACACAAACCAGTAAAAACCATTACAGAAATGTGCAACCCCTGCTAACCGACATACTAGCAGTCAGGGGAGGTTTACGAACACATTAAACACATCACAGATATAATCAAGTTAGCCAAACATCTTAGAATTTCGATCAAGCAAACACAAATGATTCTACTCAAATTAATTCTCTATGCACCTGAAACCTGAGAAGAAGAAACAGAACATCCCAGAAAATACAAAATTAACACAGAAGAGTTACTGGGGAATTTTGGGCTGACTCGGCTCCAACTCGGCCGCGGATCCGCGGCGGATCGCTTGGATCGGCCGCGGTTTCGCGGCGGTTTGGCCGAGTTAGGATCCCAAATTTCTCCAGTAATCTTATAATTCCCTGCTTGTATTTTTAAGGGTCCCTGAAAACTTTTTAGACCCCGTTTTAAAATCGGCAGAAACATGGTGAAAAATTCGTATTTTTGGGTTCGTTTTGTGATTGAATTTCTAATGACTTTGCCAACAAGTTAGTTATGGTTTAGCGAGTCTCTGATACCACTTTAAGTCGACGTTAGACACCCCACATGATGTGGGGAGGCGGAATAGGTAAAACAATCATTTTGTTTAAACTAACATCGACTAACTTTACGGATCTTTGCTAAACCCTAACTAACAACAACATAGAAGTCATTAGCTACTATGAAAGATGATATACCTAATGAATCAAGTCCTTCTTGTTCTTGTAGACCACCTCCTCGTCGGCCTCCTCGTTGTGATAGAAGATCCACCCGAGAGCTACTTCTACAAGCTTAACCTCTCATTTGAGGTAACTAGGTTGCTATGAGTGCTAATCAAAGTAACCTAGAGGATATAGAATAGGATTAGGGATCTATTAGTCTTGCTAACCCTTGGATCACAACACATGAGAGGTTAGGGTTAGTTCTTGAAGAGAGAGCTCGAGGAGAGAGAAGGTGAGAGTGAGAATTATCTTGGAAAAATATCTCATAGTGAATATATGAAGCATAAGATATTTATTAAATGAATAACAAATAATAATATCATCATGCTTCATTAACTCACCTTGTGTGATTCATCCTATGAGTCATTAATCAATAAATGCATCATTAACTCCTTTGGATGAATCACACCATGAGTCATTAATCCAATTAATGCAAATTCCACCTAAGCCTCCAACTCATCAATCTTCTAGAAGCTTCTCGACAAATTACGAGAATGCCCCTCCCATCCGTGAAAACACGGAAATAATGAGACTGTATAAATCCAATAATCCAATACTAGAATCTGGCTTAAACCAAAGTCTGCTAGTATAAACTGTCCAAACATCGTACGTGCGTAAAAACACGTATTTGTCCGAACACTGTCGTAAAACCATACGACCTCTATATCGTTTCACCCGAAGCAGGGAAACTCTCTGTGTGGGACTCTAAAGACTCGACTACTACGCTGGCAGTGGGTTTAACCACAGACCGCAAGCGGCACTAGCTGTACGTAACGGTCCCCAGCTAGATGTCGATAAGAAGGCCGATGAGAAAACCAATCCGAACTCCTACTGAGCCTGATATGAAAATCTCCGTATAGTCTGGTCTGTTCGTCTAGGACTATCGCATATCGGGCCTAGGGGCGGCAAGCGTCAGTCCCCTAAAAGCGGTATAAGTCGTGTCGGAGCGAAGCCCATTACACCTTGAGAAGCTACTAGAAATCCTACCAGTAAATCTCGTCCGCCCTGGCCAGGGACTTTGCGTAATGGCTCTCCAAACACAGCGCGATATCAACTCCCAATACCGGGAGAGACGAATCCTATCAAACCGCCACTGCCTCCAAGTGCTTCGGGACTGCACCTAACTGCTACCTGTTTGCACGACTCCTTTGAGCCGTAGTAGGGTAGCAATCTAAGAACAGTGGGAACAAACTCGAGGCGAAGCAGCAATGTCAAGTCTGCGGACTATACTGTACTCATGTCACCTGGGAAGTGTTAACAGACGACTGGTATAATACCAACCAACAGTTCCCTGCGAGTCCTGTCCGGTGTACCCGTAACCCAACGAGCACCTGTACACTATCTCCAGTACGACGTACTGATGGCTGTGGGACAGACCATCTCCCCAACTGGGATGAGAAGCGTACACACTAGTCTACTCCGGAGTATCGATGCCCTGTCTCGATAATCCTGCGACTAGGGAACTAAAAAAGGATGTGCTTGTAGACTACCCAGCCCCCACTAGTGTGACTGCCATCACAACGCTGGTAGTCAAGCAAGATCTTAAGGGCTCTATCAATATGTATTCTCGATATGCTAACATATACACATATTAAGATAGAAATAAACCAAGTAGCATACTACCATGTTTAGCAAGACTGTTAATATAACTGTGAATATCCCAAGCTTCCATTAAGTAATATACAAGCTAGTATGATACAATAATGGCCCTTAGGGCATATACACTAACACATAGTTCGTACGGTATCATCCGTCGTACGATATCATAATCAAGGGTACGGATTTAAGATCACGTACATTCTCTTATCGCATCAAGTCACATGTTATCGCATGTTATGTATATATCGCCCAACGATTCTTTAATATATATCACATCATAAACGATGTCTCAAACTCAAGTCATATATCAAAAATCTATTGACATCATGCCCTATCATATTGACTCACATCCACTAACGTATTATATCCCCATCTTACACGTATATGTTTACTATATATATATATATATATCAACATATCCATACATACATACATACACACATATCATTTCAAGTGTGTGTGCGCGTGCGCACGTAACAAAATAAAACTAACGGCTCACGACTAAGGAAATAACACTAAGGGTAGACCTTTCTATGAGTACGCATAATCAAACCTAAAGTCTCCTAGAACACTATTAGCTAGTTATCCAAATCCCACATTGAAATATATATAGATATATATAAGTATCCTAAACTACAGTTGCGGGCATGCTATATGCCATCCACCCGACTTCCCCTGTAGATATACATCTACTCACGAACAATCTTGGCTTTGCTGAAGTCGATGACGCTATGCTCTCCCTTCTCATCCCGAAAACTACGCGAAAGTACCTATAGTTCAAACACGTCGTATCGTAAACAAGAATTGAATACGAAAACCGATACGACACACAAAACACATATAGGTTAGAACCTATGGTCCACACATGCAAGAATAACCAAACAACTATCGACGTTGACGTAGGAACATCAAACGACCGAGTCAAAACTCAAATATCGAAACTCAAGTCATTAAAAGTCGTAAAACGAAAACACCAACTTGAGTAAACACTTCCATATTTTTCCTTGGGTTGAATTAGGATATTTTGCATATATGATAGGTCAATTTAACAGATAAAAGAGCCATGGACCAAGCATGAAGCTCAAACCTCCTACCAGGCCGCAATTTGCGGCCAGAATGTATTTATTTTTGGCAAGGGGAAAGAATTAGGGGATCGGGTCTCTAGGGTAGCTTCTATGTGGCCTGCACATCTCACTGTGATCGCTAAATATTTTTCAGAGCTCCCTAATTTTAGCAGATCCTAGAATATCATCACATTTTCTACAAAACCCGATATCGGTAATTTCAAAGTTCAAGTTTGGGATTCTAAACTCAGGTCTAGTCCAGAATTCTATAACTAGCAAGGTTGCGGTCACTAAGTACACCTCAAATACACTTCCATAGTTCAAAACATCACCTAAAACTCAACTTAGAATTTTCCAAGATCATAACCCTTCACTAGATTAACTCTAAATCACTATAGGAGAGTAGGAAAACTAAATACTTAACTAAAAATGTAGGATTTATCTCATGGAGCAACTTAAGAAAAACCGTAGATGATCCAAAGTGTTCAAAACCTCAACTTGATTCTACCATGGGGTTTGTAGTGAGGCAAGGAATGATTTTTGTGAAGGTGGCATGGTGCTTTGGTGGAGATTTGGGGGTGGTTTATGGTGGTAGAGGAGGTGATGGAGGATGAAGGAGGATGAGAAGAAGAAATGAAGAAGAGAATGAGGAGGTGAAGAAAATAAAGAGATGAAGGAAGGCTAAAGAAGGGTGTGGAACCTTCTCACACTCTCTCTCTCCCTCTCTCCCATGCTCCCATGTCCCCACCCTCACTCTCCCATCATTTCTTTTTATTTTAAAACAAAACAAAAATCATATAATTACAAGTGAAGCCATGGCTCAAATAAAAGTGAGCAAGGTTTGCAACATGTTTTGTTGCATGCCATGATACATATATGAGATTAATGCATAATTAGTGAAGTATTAATCGAGTATAGTATTAAACTTGTATACAAATAATTGTATAATAATTTATAAAATGTCCAAATTATATAAATTCTTTCAAAATCAATAATTCATATTAATTTTCCATTTATTTTCCAAACTATAAGTATATAATCATACTATTTCATTAAAACTAATCTCCATACTTTTATAATATCCATAAAATTTATTATTTTAATTATTTAAATTCCACAAATAATATTTTATTTTTCTGAAATGTTACAATCTTCCCCCTTAAATAAATTCGGTCCCCAAATTTAAATTTAAACCCCCCAATTACTAAAACATTTCAGCAAACAATCAAGTCGACGGGGCACCGAAATCATAAATACATAAGACATATTAGAGCGCCACCTATACGCATGAAAGCGAGTGCAAAACTCAAAATCGAAACTCCGTCAAGCATCACGCCATCATGGGAGTTAATGCGAAAATACAAATTTTAAGTCCACTATTAAAATCAACATAATATAATTAAGACTATAACATATGTATAGTACACATCATTGTGAAATCTTCAAAACAACTAAATAAAAGGTGCATACAAAAATCTTTTTCAAATCGCTGTGCGATGCGCGTATCACGGCACACATAGCGGATGTTCATTATAAAGAAAATAGCTATATATATATATATATATATATATATTATATCCTTTGTTTAACATATACGTCCCGCCTTTTTGAAAGTGATTTAGAAGAGTTTTCTTCATAAATTTTAGTGTCATCATGGACACGTAGGAAAATATTGAGACTATAGCTCTCTTTTGAAAATCCCCTCGGTAAATATCGATGCAGGGAAAAAATACTCAGGTACAGTTCTCAGACTAGTCCTGCTCGGTTATTATATAATATAATATACGTCATGAAAACATGATGCTCGAAAGAAATCAACCTCAAATAGAGTATACAAAAATGCTACATGCGTCGGGTGCGCACGGAAATCAAAATCAAATACTGGTGCCACGAATGTGCACAGAAACAAAACTAAGTTCAACTGGTGTGCACGAAAGCATCTGTCAAGTGCAATGGGTGTGCATGACAACAATATTGAGTGCATCTAATATGCACGAAGAATACCAATTAAGTACATTTGGTGTGCACAAAATTACATCTAGTGCGCCAAATGTGCGCAAGAATCTCAATCAAGTGCACGAGGTGCACAAAACATAAATCCAGTGCACTAGGGTGCACGAAAACAAATATCAAGTATCAAAATCAAAATCAACGATATACGACATACACAAAATCAAAATCATGTATACCGCGGTATATAAACTCGTAAACGTGTGTAACTGCGTGCACAAAAACCCATATCAAAAACTGAAAGCGCGTGTAAACCACACCGAATGCAAATGTCAAAACCATGTGCATACCATATGCATGAAATCAAATCAAGTATCTCGGAATGCATAAAATCAAAATCGAGTGAAAATGGGTACGCACAAAAATGAAAATCAGCACAACTAATTCATGAAAAATTCGAATCAAGTGCAACTGTGGTGGACATAGGAAATATCAATCATAAAATGAAATGCTCAAAATACCGAAATCAAATGATGAAAACGTGATATCCGAATCACCAAGGTGCAATTCACAATAACTGACGTCGAGATGCCCTTCCTTCAATGTCGAAAGGTGCCGGTGCACCCAAGGCTGGCAGAGCAAGAATATCTACTTTCCTCCTGTCCACGGTTTGGCATCCTCTGCTCTTAGATTCTCGTTTCTCCTTGTGGATTACCAGTTACATGACTCTTCGGCTCAACAACCCGATTCAGAGTAATGAAGGAAACAGTCCCGTCCTGGCGCTTCTATGAAGATCTCCTAGCCAATTTACATGGCCACTCGTAACGTACCACGTTAATAATGGAAATCTCTGGCCTACTGAGTGTGTGTGATACAATCGATCCTGGTCCAAGTATTTACCGTGAAGTATTCCCGAAAGATCCTGTCAGGGTCTCTTTCCAATCCAATCTCATCCCTGTTTAACTGCCCGGAAGTTAGCACTCTTTACTTAATCTGTTTCTCATTCTGGGACAGCTGCATTCTCATCACGACTCTCCTCTAGAAATTACGGCCATATCCAACGCCTCTGCATGCGTATCGAGTCTCTGTCATCAACGGAGACGAACAAAAACTCGTTAAGATCTCGCATGAACCTCTTACTCCACTTACCTACAGTATGGACCAATTCGGAATCATCTCTTCATGGCTGTGTGGACTGCGCTCCCATTGGCTGTACTCATATATAGAGTCTTTTTTGAAGCTATGAACTCGGCATCTTTAATACCCTATGGAAGGTGTCTGGCCAATTTCGTCCTCGGAAACTCGTCCAAGTCACCGGAGTAATGCGCTTTCGCTCTTCCTTTCTCGATCGACTCACAACACGCCTGTGTGAGGTCCTCTTCTAGCTGAAACTAGTCAAGTTGATGACCTCACATCGGAGCATCCAAACGAACAAACTGTCCTAGTCACTTATCTAGGGGTGACTAGCGATCTTCCATCATATCCCTGCCTGTAAACTCATGCTGCATTAGCTTCAAAGGTTTGGGGACGATATCTTATCAAACTCAGCAACAACTGACTCGTCTGTCTGCATGGTAGACAACGCCTCGATCATCTTGAGTAGACGGTACCTTAATAGTCTTCACAATCTGGTTGGACTCTAGCAATGGCCAAATCATTTGTGCAGATCTCGAACGCTCGTGTCAACGAGAACTCCTAGTAAGACAATATATCAATACGTTCATGTGTTACCGGAATACATCCTGGTCAGTCCTCGTCCCTGATGAGCTCGCTCTGACCACATATCTAGCAACATCTCTCTCTGCTCATGTAGCCACGGTAACAGAAACCACAATCCGATATCGATGAGGATAGATCATAGGAACGAATAGAAATATGGTGCATATGAAATGTACATACTAAGGCTACTTAAGCGGAATAGCGTATCGTAAGTATGCCGCGGAAAATACATATGGTACATCAGTCAACTTAAGCCACCTACTCCATCAACCAAGGTAAACCTATGCGACAAAAGTTTGGGTCTAATACCCCCTCGGCCAAGTCTAAGTTCCGTAAGTTCAAGCCTACGTTCCGAAATATATATACGCCCTAGACTCCGGATAGTCAAACCTAGACCGAATCAAGGTTAAACCTAATGCACTGATACTAACTTTTTCATGACCCGGAAAAGGCATGTGACTGGCACTTGAATCATGTGAAGTCTATAGGACCCTACCTAATTCAAGTAAGCCAAAAGCCCAGAAATCTAAACCTTTTAGGGAAAAATAGTGGAGGTGAAGTTTTGAAATAACGGTATAGTGAAATCAAGTTCTTTTTCTAAAGTATAAGTGATAACATATAAAAATGTAATGTTTTTATATCATTCTTGAAAACCTTTTCGTCGTTTGAAATTTGGGCAGCACCTCCCTTGTAAATTCTAACCCGAAAACAATACAAACAACAATAATAATAGGCATCCCAAGCGGGAGATAGCTCTTTGCCAATTGGCGGAAACAACCACGCAAAGATATAAATATACGACGCCCTTGTATCATTTCAGAAATATAAAATATTATTTTTGGAATTTAATATTAAAATAATATATTTCGCGAAAGCTACCCGATTTGTGAATTTGGGGTTTTCGTAAAATGGTATAAATATATACCAATATTTGTGAAATAATTGGAGATTAAAATGATTTATTCATTTAAAAATATATTTATTGGATTTGGCATTTTTATAATTAATTATATGCAGGTTAAATAAAAATTGATTAGTGCATTATTAATCGCAATTAGGCCAAATCCATGTTTTTACATATTTCCCATGGCTAGTACACCATGACATGTTGCATTTTGTTGCATGTTGTTTCATTGGTATTTGTTAATATTTGGTTTTAAAAGAAAAAGAAAAAAAAAAGGAAATAGAATAGGATAATAGGAATGGGCAAGAGAGAGAGTGTGGTATAGCATGAATAATTGAGAGAGAGGGTGAGAATAAGAGAGAGAGAGAAAGAGAGAGGGCTGCCTCATTTCCTCACCCCCATTGTTTTCCTTCATCTTCTTCAACTCTCCCTCCATCACTTCTACCCTTATGGATCATCTCTAAAACTTTGCCAAAATCTTACAACCCCTTCATTAAAAAGATGCACAACCTCTCTACAAACCCAATGGATGCTTCAAAGTTGGATTTTGATCACCTTGAGCAACTCAAGAAAATTCTTGAGTTGTCAAATGAGGTAATTCCTACACTTCTAGTTTATTTTTTGATTTTCCTAGCATCCTAGTTAGTTTAGAGTTTGATTTAGTTAGGTTATGTGATGTTTGGAAATTTCAAGAGAAGGTTTGGGTGATTGTGTGGCCTTGTGATGAGTATTGAGTGTTGCAAGACCTTAGTGTTGATTTAATGGCCTAGAACACTGAATAGAAACCAAAATACGAAGTCCCATGTCGGTTTTGTAGAGTTTGTTGGCCTACAGAGAATCTGGTGTTGTCTGGGAAGTTTATGAGAAAATATAGCAAGTCCATTGACCTAGGTAAATGACCAGAAGACCACCACCCAAGTTTGAGACACTCTCGCCCTATCTAGGCCGGCGAGCTCGGATTTAGTGGTGTCGTCGCCGGATTTTTGATGGGCACTGATGTTGAGTTTTTAGCTGTAGCTCCTAATCCCTGTAAACTATTCCCTGTATCTGCTTGTTTTGTCCCAATTAACCTGAGATGAAATCTGGGAGTGATTTCCTAGGTTGCTGAATATGGTATTTATGATTTATGAAATTGGAATTTGGTATTTGATATTGTATTGGGTCGTTTGATACTTGTACGTCAACGACAAGGGTTGTTTGGTTGTTTTTGCATGCGTAGGCTATAGGTTCTAACCTATGAGCGCACCATGTGCCGTATTGGTTTTCCGGACTTGATTTTAATAGCATTTGCGATTGTGTATTTATGATAGGTACCTTCGCGTGGATTCCGAGACGACGAAGCACATCGACTACGGCTGAACAAGGAGTTCCGCGGGTGAGTTAATTTATATCTACGGGGGAAGTCGGGTGGATGGCATATAGCACCCCCCGCAAATTATAAATGGAAACCAACATATATAGAATATGGTTAGGAAAACCATGTGAGAAACTTATGGATATAGTTAAAAGAGTTAGTAGGCAACGAGAAAGATAATACGAGCGGATATGATTGATATCAGATATGAAACGAGATATATAAGGATATGACATGAGATCGATGAATATATATAAGATCACTTGATGTGAGATATTGATGTGATGAAAAGAGTATACGACGAGATATGATGACTTGTTTTGATATGTCGTTATACGGATGCGAGGCGATATGAGATATTTGATACTTTTGTTGGTCCTAGAATATGAGATTGATACAGATGTGACCTGAGATATATGTATATATATGTGTGTGTGTGTGATTATATGAATGATGAGTGAGATGTCGTACGAAACTTTAGATTCGTACCCTCACTGTTGTATAGGTCGATAGAATCCCCTATTCTGTTTGTTGTCGCCGCACGCGATGTTTTACCAGATGACTGATCCATACACTTGACTAGAGGATGCCGTACGATAGATTATACCATACGTGATGTTTTGAGGATGGATGCCGATTGATAGATTCACCGACTCGGTTATGTTATAGATGCATATATCTTATAGCATTTCACTTACGATGTACCTTATGCTACGATCATGATATTCTCATTGCATTATATATACCTATGCTAGTACACCTATACTATTATCGATGATGCGTATGTTACACTTAAACAGATTGGCCGACTTACACACTTTCATCATCGATAATTGCTATGTCACTTACACAGTAGAATTGCTACATCATGCTATGATATATTGTTATGCTCACATCATTATGCTATGTTGCATGATATACTTGCTATGTTCACATCACCATACCATGTCGCATGATATACTTGATATGCTCACATTTCTGTTCTATATTTGCATACATCATGCTTTACGATTATATGCATTGAGATGTTGTTTTTATGAGATTCTGGATTTGAGAACCATGGTTATATTTCAAAGAAAATTATGTATTGTTTTAAAAACCCGGTTTCTCTTGATATGATATTTCGAGGTGTCCACCATGTGTTTTCTCGGTTCTGAGATTGGTATGTGAAACCCGATTCGAGGAGCGGTAGGCACCGTCTGCGGGTACATGGTAGACCCGGTGAGGTACCCCGGAGCAAGAAGACTTGTATAGTTAGGCGGTGAGCCTGGCAGGGGAGCACTACCTACCGGTGATAGTATTTGAACTCGGCGGTTATCCGGAGGATACCGACTGGAGTCGAGAGATGATATGGACCGATCCGGACTGACGGAGCCCGTGGGCCGATCCGGAATGATGGAGCCCAAGATATGAGGATTTACGTGTCGATGTTGGACACGGGTTTCATGATATTTCGAGTGTCGATGATGGACACTCAGGTTCTATGATTTGATGTGTCGTTGATGGACACACGTTGATTGATATCCTCATATTTACTTACATATGCTTTCAGGATATTTACGTGCATGATGTTGTTGTGTCATTGATGGACACGTATATGTTATCCACATGCTTACAGGCATTGATTATATTGTTGGCATATATGCAGATATGGTCACCCTAGATATCATAGTATCACATTTATGATATAGTTGACCTAGGAATCGTTGTTTTATTCGATTTCTACCTGATGATGTTTTCTACTCACGAGTTGGCAACTCACCCCCGTTGTGCCACGATTCTTGCAGGTTGACCGCCTGGATCAGTAGCGGCATCGCTGGCACACAGCTTGCATTCGGGTGATTTGCTTTGGTAGGTGGGACATATTGGATCGTGCCACTCTTGTATTTATTATTCCTGTCACGCCCCGCTTCCCAGTAGATGGAAACGGTGACGTGGCAAGCCCGCGACGTATTTATTCCGAGAAGGTCATTTCTCGAAATAAATACGCTAAGCGTAATATAAGCAATATAACAATGACAAGAATAGACAAGTGGAAATAAAATCCAACCATTTTATATATTTACATTCTCAACTTTACAGAATTTAACTGATACAAGAAGTCTGAACATAAAAATGTTTAAACATGTAACTTACTAAAAAGAAAAGCTGGAAAGAAAACTGATAATCTGCTTCAGGTGCGAATTGGTTGTAATTCTCTGCAATCGCTTCCACCTCCTCTAATCCTAAGTCACCTGACGAACATTCCAAGAAACAAAAGGTGGGTGGACTGCCCGTCAGCGAACTTGCGCTCGGTAAGTCCCAATAGAGATGAGTAATATATAGATTGAGTGCAAGATGACATATAATATAGCATAAATGGAATTTGAAAAATGTGAACAAGTAAGGTAATGTATATGGCAACTATACCAGCATGGAAATGTAACATGAGCACAGAAAACAAGTATAGCATGGCCGTGGAGTGTAGGTATAATGAATATGCAATGAAAGTAAGTGTCCTAAAAGGTCTCTAAAAGGATAAAATAACTAACGTGAGTTTAAGTATGAATATCAACCAATCTCAAGAGTATTCTCGAACCCAAGGCTATCGTCCAGGGGCAAGGAATCACGGGCCCAAAATAGCGGGACTTCAATTGTTATCGAAGTATTCCAAACCCAACAGGCTATCATCCAGAGGCTTGGAAACACGGGCCCTTATTAGTGAATTCATGATTTGTACCGTTTCAGCCCGGTACCACAGCAACATGATTTGTACCGTTTCAGCCCGGTACCACAGCAACATGATTTATAATAATGGGACTCATGAGATTTCGTTGGATTCATACTCAAACTACCCCAACACCCCGTGTATATAAGTCTATGATTAATATTATGAGTCTTGATCGAATCCATGAATACCAAAAGTGATTTATGATATCAAGTTTTCAAGATTGAGTTCATGCAGTCATATCAATTGCAAGGATTCATGTTCATTGTATTCATGTTTCGAGTCAGAGGGATGGAGTAAACGTAATAAATGAGAATTCGGTTGAGGTATTTGAGGAGAAGAAAAATTTGAAAGAAAACTGAAGAAGAAGAAGAAAAGGCAGAGGGATGGAGTAAACGTAATAAATGGAATTTGTTTTGGGTTTGTTTATTTATTTATTTATTTATTTTTAAATAAAGGGTTTTGGGCTGTGTTTGGGTTATTTCATTTTGGTTTTAAAATAAATGGGTGTGGGTTAGAGTTTGGGTTAAGAAATTTGGGTTTTGGAAAATAATTTGAGTGATTAAATGGAAATAAATAGAATATATATATTTACTAGAAAATAAAATATAATTTAAAAATAGATTATACGGAAAATAATTAAATACCGTATTTTATTAAAGACGAGTAATACAAAGGTATAGAAGTTTTAGGGTCGTTACATTCTACCATCCTTAAAAATAATTTCGTCCTCGAAATTACTCAAGAAGGATGTTGTAACAGGGTAAAGGTGTTTTAGATTAAAGCGATGGTATAGATGAAGGCAGGGACTACTAATATCGTCCTGAAGTTGCATAAGGAAAGAAAGGACAAAAGACTGAAAGAATTTGGAATAGTTGAAAAAATAGAAAGAAATTTTACCAGTGATAACCCGATCTATAGTTTCGGTCTCTACGGCCGACATAGTGAAGCCTGACGTCTCGACACTATCCTTTGTGCCCGATGGTACATCTGTTGTTGAGGGGGTAAGGGTTGCCCATGTTTAGTTGGTGCAGGAAGATCTAAACGAGGAGCGGGAGCTTGAATAGTCGGCTTAGGTGCGTAGGCTATGCTACCTCTGTACTGTGGGCAAGTTTCCATAGTATGCATAGGCGATCCACAGATCAGACAGAGACCGTTAGCTCGTCTACAATCTTTTGCCAGGTGCCCCGACCTCTTGCAGTAATTGCAGATTTTTGATCCATGGTTGTAAAACGTCCCTCTTGATCTCTTAGGTGGCGCTATAGATTCTGGCATCGAGGAGGCTTCTCCAGTAATCTGGCTAACTGGGCGTTTTTCTCCGGCCGATTGTGGTCTTCTCTTCTTCTTGATGACAGCTTCATAACGACGGGCTGCCTTCAAAGCTGCTTCATGAGTCGGAAAATCTCCCATTGCTAGAGCAGCCTGGATGTCGAGGTCTAAACCCTGCTGAAAACGTCTGGCGCGGATCTCAGCAGTAGGAATCAGATGGGCAGCGAACCTGCTGAGCATAGTGAAATCGGCGTCGTATTCATCTACTGACTTGTCCCACATGGATCCTTGTTGTAGATGGATAAATCGTTGCTCCATCTCAAAACGGGCAGTCTCAGGAAAGTACTTGGCGTCAAAAAGATCACGAAAAGTCTTCCACTCGATTGGCTGTGCAAGTCGGCTCTCTTCGGCCTTCCACCAGACTCTGGCATTGTCAGTGAGCTGAAGTTTTGCTACTCGAACCCAAGCTGCTTCTGGAACTTGGGCTGCAGCCAGGTCATCTTCGATACTTTGAGCCCATTCTTCAGCTTCCAGTGGGTTCCCCTTTCCTGAGAACTGTTTAGGATGTAAAGCTCTGAATTGCTTCACCCCAGGTGCTTCAGTCTTGGGACGGTTCAAGAGCTGCTGCTGACCCTCCAATAGGCTCTTGATAGTCTCGAGAAACACCGTCTGTTCAGTGAGGGGAGTTGCAGCAATAGATGGTGGTGGTGTCTTGCCGTTGTTGTTGATCGGTTCAAGGGAAGCCATCACTTTGGATAGAAAATATGGATTTGGATAGATTCAAAGGAGTTGAAAGGTAAGGAATGTAAAAGTAGTCGGATTTTATCTTTCTTGTATCATATTGCTTACGACTTCATGCAGAACGAGACCTGCATGGGCCACCAACAAAACCTGTCACGCCCCGCTTCCCAGTAGATGGAAACGGTGACGTGGCAAGCCCGCGACGTATTTATTCCGAGAAGGTCATTTCTCGAAATAAATACGCTAAGCGTAATATAAGCAATATAACAATGACAAGAATAGACAAGTGGAAATAAAATCCAACCATTTTATATATTTACATTCTCAACTTTACAGAATTTAACTGATACAAGAAGTCTGAACATAAAAATGTTTAAACATGTAACTTACTAAAAAGAAAAGCTGGAAAGAAAACTGATAATCTGCTTCAGGTGCGAACTGGTTGTAATTCTCTGCAATCGCTTCCACCACCTCTAATCCTAAGTCACCTGACGAACATTCCAAGAAACAAAAGGTGGGTGGACTGCCCGTCAGCGAACTTGCGCTCGGTAAGTCCCAATAGAGATGAGTAATATATAGATTGAGTGCAAGATGACATATAATATAGCATAAATGGAATTTGAAAAATGTGAACAAGTAAGGTAATGTATATGGCAACTATACCAGCATGGAAATGTAACATGAGCACAGAAAACAAGTATAGCATGGCCGTGGAGTGTAGGTATAATGAATATGCAATGAAAGTAAGTGTCCTAAAAGGTCTCTAAAAGGATAAAATAACCAACGTGAGTTTAAGTATGAATATCAACCAATCTCAAGAGTATTCTCGAACCCAAGGCTATCGTCCAGGGGCAAGGAATCACGGGCCCAAAATAGCGGGACTTCAATTGTTATCGAAGTATTCCAAACCCAACAGGCTATCATCCAGAGGCTTGGAAACACGGGCCCTTATTAGTGAATTCATGATTTGTACCGTTTCAGCCCGGTACCACAGCAACATGATTTGTACCGTTTCAGCCCGGTACCACAGCAACATGATTTATAATAATGGGACTCATGAGATTTCGTTGGATTCATACTCAAACTACCCCAACACCCCGTGTATATAAGTCTATGATTAATATTATGAGTCTTGATCGAATCCATGAATACCAAAAGTTATTTATGATATCAAGTTTTCAAGATTGAGTTCATGCAGTCATATCAATTGCAAGGATTCATGTTCATTGTATTCATGTTTCGAGTCAAGTTAGATCAAGTATGATAGTTTAGTACAAGTCATATCAAGTGTTCATGTAAACATGTCAAGTGTTCAAGTTCAAGTCGAGCTCGAGTTTGTATTTGAGTTCGAGTTCAAGTTAGATTGGGATAAATTTAATCAAGTGATTTCAAGTATGGGGTTCAAGACATAGGACTAGCATGAAGTAAAAGTGATTCAAGTTATAAGTACTGGTATTACAGTTACTACAATATATGTGTTGGGCATGGTATTGATGAAGGGAGTTATATGTAGCTAACCCTAGATATTAACCAATGGACAGGTTTTGGCAAGACATGAGAATTGTGGTAAAGTTCAAGGAATGCTACTAAGTGAACCAACATAAACAAGAGAGATTCAGTGAAACTAGAGGGATTAAATTAACCACATGTATTACTTAAAAGAATTAACTCTTGATATCTAAATGAAATGTTAGGCCATTAGCAATATAGACTTGTACTGAATTACAAACTAATGAGATTAAATGAGGGTTGGTCAAATATTAGATGGCTCATGGATACGACATGGAACAGTATCTTGAGGGTTATTCCAACGAGAGATAAAATGAAGCATCGTTCTGTTTTCGGAACATATAATCAAAATTAATAATATCTCAGATAAACTATAGTCCGTTCGATTTCAAAGATCAACATGATGAATTGAGGAACTATAGCGATTCAAGTTGAATATGAGGCGCTACCTCTATGAGTAGAAGAATACAGATTAAAATTAGGATAAGCCATTAGCTGCTTGGAGTTGCGACAAGAAAGCAAGACTGACTTTCACAATGTTGGACAGGAAATAGATACCTGAACTAATCATTAGAAACACAAAAGACAGGTAATTGAATAGAGGAAAAAAAATATTCCGGAATTTAAAGTAGATGGTCCTGATAAACTCCCACCCTTCATCCAAGTCTCAAGAACAAGGCTCCTAGAAATAATGGAAAAAGAATGGAACAGAATGATATAGAGAAGAAAGGGGGATATATATAAAGCCTTCAAACCCAACTTATCCATTCATTAACTAAGAATTAATTGGTTCCTGAAAACCTGCAAGTTTCAAAGATAATTTTAAATATAATAATACTTGATTTCTAACTCAAGGACCAGCCAATTTAAAAACCTTTTCTAACTTTGATAGCTAGACTAATGGTTTCCCTTTTTACAAAATTTCCAGGTCAACAACCCTCTCTATTAATACCCATTGTAAACTTATTCATGACTTTAATTTTTCAAAAAGCCCCTATTGATTTTCCTACAATTTCATCCAAATTCTAGATTTCAAGCATATACTCCGTAAATCCACAGGCAAAACAAAGAAATCATAAATCAGTATAGAAATTTTGTAATACAAAAACATGCATAGGTGAAAAAAATAGGCATAGCACAGATCAAACTGACAGGACCAACAGACAAATATCCAAGATGATGAGAGAATTAATCATAGATGTGAAGATTCTACAGAATTTTATAAAATCAAGATGTAAATTGATTAAACCCAAAACTAACTCACAAACCCACCCTTAAGCTAACACAAATTCTAACTATAACCATATACATGTACTAAACTACAATTACCGGAATCAAGATAATATTATGTAGGAGAAAAAAAAATAAATGAAAGATTTGAATTGCTGATTAATTTATAAATCACTCATTGCTTGACCCTGTACCATCACCCACTAACCAACCAATGGCCAATGCAAAAGTATTCTCCTGATCAAATCCTATAAAAATTGTTTTTATTGATCAGGGAAAGAGTTTTGAATGGAAATAAGGCTTATTAAATTAATTTGTGAATATGGCTAGGAAATTATCGCTACAAATTAATAAAGCACCATAACAATTCAAAGTTCATCAGATCAAAACCATCACACATTAAACGAACAATAGATCTAAGTAAAACTTGAATGATCGAGAAAGACTCACACCATTAAATATATGGAGTTAACTATAGGAGAATGAGAGAGAAGGAAGGAGGGACTTACAAGTGAGAAGCGACCGAAAAACTGATTGGGGAAATTCATCAAGCATGAAGCAGGCAATGGGGTGCTTGGGTCGGGTTCAAGCAGCAAGGGTATACCGCCTAAAGAAGGGTCGACCAAGGGCATCAAGAGAAGGAGCTCGGCTAGGTGGAGATGATGTTGACAACGATGATGGCGATGGCTACAAGGTTGGTGGCTAGGATGAGGCGAAGTGTACGACTACGAGGCCGTCGGAGAAGGCGGCGATGCTGTTGGAGCCTGTCGGAGGAGATGATGGGATCGTGGGTTTGTTCGTAGGTGTGGCGGTGATGCTTGGTTTTGACGAAAAGAATAAGTCGACGGTGACGATGGAGGAGGAGATGGTTTTTTTTTTTAATTTCGAGATTGGATCAAGGGAGAATTAAAGGAGAAGTAATAAGGGGAAGAGATATTGAGAATTTAAGAGGATTTAAGGATGGTTATGGGGGAATTGAATGAGAATTCGGTTGAGGTATTTGAGGAGAAGAAAAATTTGAAAGAAAACTGAAGAAGAAGAAGAAAAGGCAGAGGGATGGAGTAAACGTAATAAATGGAATTTGTTTTGGGTTTTTGGGTTTTGGGTTTGTTTATTTATTTATTTATTTATTTTTAAATAAAGGGTTTTGGGCTGTGTTTGGGTTATTTCATTTTGGTTTTAAAATAAATGGGTGTGGGTTAGAGTTTGGGTTAAGAAATTTGGGTTTTGGAAAATAATTTGAGTGATTAAATAGAAATAAATAGAATATATATATTTATTAGAAAATAAAATATAATTTAAAAATAGATTATACGGAAAACAATTAAATACCGTATTTTATTAAAGACGAGTAATACAAAGGTATAGAAGTTTTAGGGTCGTTACATTCTACCATCCTTAAAAATAATTTCGTCCTCGAAATTACTCAAGAAGGATGTTGTAACAGGGTAAAGGTGTTTTAGATTAAAGCGATGGTATAGATGAAGGCAGGGACTACTAATATCGTCCTGAAGTTGCATAAGGAAAGAAAGGACAAAAGACTGAAAGAATTTGGAATAGTTGAAAAAATAGAAAGAAATTTTACCAGTGATAACCCGATCTATAGTTTCGGTCTCTACGGCCGACATAGTGAAGCCTGACGTCTCGACACTATCCTTTGTGCCCGATGGTACATCTGTTGTTGAGGGGGTAAGGGTTGCCCATGTTTAGTTGGTGCAGGAAGATCTAAACGAGGAGTGGGAGCTTGAATAGTCGGCTTAAGTGCGTAGGCTATGCTACCTCTGTACTGTGGGCAAGTTTCCATAGTATGCATAGGCGATCCACAGATCAGACAGAGACCGTTAGCTCGTCTACAATCTTTTGCCAGGTGCCCCGACCTCTTGCAGTAATTGCAAATTTTTGATCCATGGTTGTAAAACGTCCCTCTTGATCTCTTAGGTGGCGCTATAGATTCTGGCATCGAGGAGGCTTCTCCAGTAATCTGGCTAACTGGGCGTTTTTCTCCGGCCGATTGTGGTCTTCTCTTCTTCTTGATGACAGCTTCATAACGACGGGCTGCCTTCAAAGCTGCTTCATGAGTCGGAAAATCTCCCGTTGCTAGAGCAGCCTGGATGTCGAGGTCTAAACCCTGCTGAAAACGTCTGGCGCGGATCTCAGCAGTAGGAATCAGATGGGCAGCGAACCTGCTGAGCATAGTGAAATCGGCGTCGTATTCATCTACTGACTTGTCCCACATGGATCCTTGTTGTAGATGGATAAATCGTTGCTCCATCTCAAAACGGGCAGTCTCAGGAAAGTACTTGGCGTCAAAAAGATCACGAAAAGTCTTCCACTCGATTGGCTGTGCAAGTCGGCTCTCTTCGGCCTTCCACCAGACTCTGGCATTGTCAGTGAGCTGAAGTTTTGCTACTCGAACCCAAGCTGCTTCTGGAACTTGGGCTGCAGCCAGGTCATCTTCGATACTTTGAGCCCATTCTTCAGCTTCCAGTGGGTTCCCCTTTCCTGAGAACTGTTTAGGATGTAAAGCTCTGAATTGCTTCACCCCAGGTGCTTCAGTCTTGGGACGGTTCAAGAGCTGCTGCTGACCCTCCAATAGGCTCTTGATAGTCTCGAGAAACACCGTCTGTTCAGTGAGGGGAGTTGCAGCAATAGATGGTGGTGGTGTCTCGCCGTTGTTGTTGATCGGTTCAAGGGAAGCCATCACTTTGGATAGAAAAGATGGATTAGGATAGATTCAAAGGAGTTGAAAGGTAAGGAATGTAAAAGTAGTCGGATTTTATCTTTCTTGTATCATATTGCTTACGACTTCATGCAGAACGAGACCTGCATGGGCCACCAACAAAACCTGTCACGCCCCGCTTCCCAGTAGATGGAAACGGTGACGTGGCAAGCCCGCGACGTATTTATTCCGAGAAGGTCATTTCTCGAAATAAATACGCTAAGCGTAATATAAGCAATATAACAATGACAAGAATAGACAAGTGGAAATAAAATCCAACCATTTTATATATTTACATTCTCAACTTTACAGAATTTAACTGATACAAGAAGTCTGAACATAAAAATGTTTAAACATGTAACTTACTAAAAAGAAAAGCTGGAAAGAAAACTGATAATCTGCTTCAGGTGCGAACTGGTTGTAATTCTCTGCAATCGCTTCCACCTCCTCTAATCCTAAGTCACCTGACGAACATTCCAAGAAACAAAAGGTGGGTGGACTGCCCGTCAGCGAACTTGCGCTCGGTAAGTCCCAATAGAGATGAGTAATATATAGATTGAGTGCAAGATGACATATAATATAGCATAAATGGAATTTGAAAAATGTGAACAAGTAAGGTAATGTATATGGCAACTATACCAGCATGGAAATGTAACATGAGCACAGAAAACAAGTATAGCATGGCCGTGGAGTGTAGGTATAATGAATATGCAATGAAAGTAAGTGTCCTAAAAGGTCTCTAAAAGGATAAAATAACTAACGTGAGTTTAAGTATGAATATCAACCAATCTCAAGAGTATTCTCGAACCCAAGGCTATCGTCCAGGGGCAAGGAATCACGGGCCCAAAATAGCGGGACTTCAATTGTTATCGAAGTATTCCAAACCCAACAGGCTATCATCCAGAGGCTTGGAAACACGGGCCCTTATTAGTGAATTCATGATTTGTACCGTTTCAGCCCGGTACCACAGCAACATGATTTGTACCGTTTCAGCCCGGTACCACAGCAACATGATTTATAATAATGGGACTCATGAGATTTCGTTGGATTCATACTCAAACTACCCCAACACCCCGTGTATATAAGTCTATGATTAATATTATGAGTCTTGATCGAATCCATGAATACCAAAAGTGATTTATGATATCAAGTTTTCAAGATTGAGTTCATGCAGTCATATCAATTGCAAGGATTCATGTTCATTGTATTCATGTTTCGAGTCAAGTTAGATCAAGTATGATAGTTTAGTACAAGTCATATCAAGTGTTCATGTAAACATGTCAAGTGTTCAAGTTAAAGTCGAGCTCGAGTTTGTATTTGAGTTCGAGTTCAAGTTAGATTGGGATAAATTTAATCAAGTGATTTCAAGTATGGGGTTCAAGACATAGGACTAGCATGAAGTAAAAGTGATTCAAGTTATAAGTACTGGTATTACAGTTACTACAATATAAGTGTTGGGCATGGTATTGATGAAGGGAGTTATATGTAGCTAACCCTAGATATTAACCAATGGACAGGTTTTGGCAAGACATGAGAATTGTGGTAAAGTTCAAGGAATGCTACTAAGTGAACCAACATAAACAAGAGAGATTCAGTGAAACTAGAGGGATTAAATTAACCACATGTATTACTTAAAAGAATTAACTCTTGATATCTAAATGAAATGTTAGGCCATTAGCAATATAGACTTGTACTGAATTACAAACTAATGAGATTAAATGAGGGTTGGTCAAATATTAGATGGCTCATGGATACGACATGGAACAGTATCTTGAGGGTTATTCCAACGAGAGATAAAATGAAGCATCGTTCTGTTTTCGGAACATATAATCAAAATTAATAATATCTCAGATAAACTATAGTCCGTTCGATTTCAAAGATCAACATGATGAATTGAGGAACTATAGCGATTCAAGTTGAATATGAGGCGCTACCTCTATGAGTAGAAGAATACAGATTAAAATTAGGATAAGCCATTAGCTGCTTGGAGTTGCGACAAGAAAGCAAGACTGACTTTCACAATGTTGGACAGGAAATAGATACCTGAACTAATCATTAGAAACACAAAAGACAGGTAATTGAATAGAGGAAAAAAAATATTCCGGAATTTAAAGTAGATGGTCCTGATAAACTCCCACCCTTCATCCAAGTCTCAAGAACAAGGCTCCTAGAAATAATGGAAAAAGAATGGAACAGAATGATATAGAGAAGAAAGGGGGATATATATAAAGCCTTCAAACCCAACTTATCCATTCATTAACTAAGAATTAAGTGGTTCCTGAAAACCTGCAAGTTTCAAAGATAATTTTAAATATAATAATACTTGATTTCTAACTCAAGGACCAGCCAATTTAAAAACCTTTTCTAACTTTGATAGCTAGACTAATGGTTTCCCTTTTTACAAAATTTCCAGGTCAACAACCCTCTCTATTAATACCCATTGTAAACTTATTCATGACTTTAATTTTTCAAAAAGCCCCTATTGATTTTCCTACAATTTCATCCAAATTCTAGATTTCAAGCATATACTCCGTAAATCCACAGGCAAAACAAAGAAATCATAAATCAGTATAGAAATTTTGTAATACAAAAACATGCATAGGTGAAAAAAATAGGCATAGCACAGATCAAACTGACAGGACCAACAGACAAATATCCAAGATGATGAGAGAATTAATCATAGATGTGAAGATTCTACAGAATTTTATAAAATCAAGATGTAAATTGATTAAACCCAAAACTAACTCACAAACCCACCCTTAAGCTAACACAAATTCTAACTATAACCATATACATGTACTAAACTACAATTACCGGAATCAAGATAATATTATGTAGGAGAAAAAAAAATAAATGAAAGATTTGAATTGCTGATTAATTTATAAATCACTCATTGCTTGACCCTGTACCATCACCCACTAACCAACCAATGGCCAATGCAAAAGTATTCTCCTGATCAAATCCTATAAAAATTGTTTTTATTGATCAGGGAAAGAGTTTTGAATGGAAATAAGGCTTATTAAATTAATTTGTGAATATGGCTAGGAAATTATCGCTACAAATTAATAAAGCACCATAACAATTCAAAGTTCATCAGATCAAAACCATCACACATTAAACGAACAATAGATCTAAGTAAAACTTGAATGATCGAGAAAGACTCACACCATTAAATATATGGAGTTAACTATAGGAGAATGAGAGAGAAGGAAGGAGGGACTTACAAGTGAGAAGCGACCGAAAAACTGATTGGGGAAATTCATCGAGCATGAAGCAGGCAATGGGGTGCTTGGGTCGGGTTCAAGCAGCAAGGGTATACCGCCTAAAGAAGGGTCAACCAAGGGCATCAAGAGAAGGAGCTCGGCTAGGTGGAGATGATGTTGACAACGATGATGGCGATGGCTACAAGGTTGGTGGCTAGGATGAGGCGAAGTGTACGACTACGAGGCCGTCGGAGACGGCGGCGATGCTGTTGGAGCCTGTCGGAGGAGATGATGGGATCGTGGGTTTGTTCGTAGGTGTGGCGGTGATGCTTGGTTTTGACGAAAAGAATAAGTCGACGGTGACGATGGAGGAGGAGATGGGGTTTTTTTTTAATTTCGAGATTGGATCAAGGGAGAATTAAAGGAGAAGTAATAAGGGGAAGAGATATTGAGAATTTAAGAGGATTTAAGGATGGTTATGGGGGAATTGAATGAGAATTCAGTTGAGGTATTTGAGGAGAAGAAAAATTTGAAAGAAAACTGAAGAAGAAGAAGAAAAGGCAGAGGGATGGAGTAAACGTAATAAATGGAATTTGTTTTGGGTTTTTGGGTTTTAGGTTTGTTTATTTATTTATTTATTTATTTTTAAATAAAGGGTTTTGGGCTGTGTTTGGGTTATTTCATTTTGGTTTTAAAATAAATGGGTGTGGGTTAGAGTTTGGGTTAAGAAATTTGGGTTTTGGAAAATAATTTGAGTGATTAAATGGAAATAAATAGAATATATATATTTATTAGAAAATAAAATATAATTTAAAAATAGATTATACGGAAAACAATTAAATACCGTATTTTATTAAAGACGAGTAATACAAAGGTATAGAAGTTTTAGGGTCGTTACATTCTACCATCCTTAAAAATAATTTCGTCCTCGAAATTACTCAAGAAGGATGTTGTAACAGGGTAAAGGTGTTTTAGATTAAAGCGATGGTATAGATGAAGGCAGGGACTACTAATATCGTCCTGAAGTTGCATAAGGAAAGAAAGGACAAAAGACTGAAAGAATTTGGAATAGTTGAAAAAATAGAAAGAAATTTTACTAGTGATAACCCGATCTATAGTTTCGGTCTCTACGGCCGACATAGTGAAGCCTGACGTCTCGACACTATCCTTTGTGCCCGATGGTACATCTGTTGTTGAGGGGGTAAGGGTTGCCCATGTTTAGTTGGTGCAGGAAGATCTAAACGAGGAGCGGGAGCTTGAATAGTCGGCTTAGGTGCGTAGGCTATGCTACCTCTGTACTGTGGGCAAGTTTCCATAGTATGCATAGGCGATCCACAGATCAGACAGAGACCGTTAGCTCGTCTACAATCTTTTGCCAGGTGCCCCGACCTCTTGCAGTAATTGCAGATTTTTGATCCATGGTTGTAAAACGTCCCTCTTGATATCTTAGGTGGCGCTATAGATTCTGGCATCGAGGAGGCTTCTCCAGTAATCTGGCTAACTGGGCGTTTTTCTCCGGCCGATTGTGGTCTTCTCTTCTTCTTGATGACAGCTTCATAACGACGGGCTGCCTTCAAAGCTGCTTCATGAGTCGGAAAATCTCCCGTTGCTAGAGCAGCCTGGATGTCGAGGTCTAAACCCTGCTGAAAACGTCTGGCGCGGATCTCAGCAGTAGGAATCAGATGGGCAGCGAACCTGCTGAGCATAGTGAAATCGGCGTCGTATTCATCTACTGACTTGTCCCACATGGATCCTTGTTGTAGATGGATAAATCGTTGCTCCATCTCAAAACGGGCAGTCTCAGGAAAGTACTTGGCGTCAAAAAGATCACAAAAAGTCTTCCACTCGATTGGCTGTGCAAGTCGGCTCTCTTCGGCCTTCCACCAGACTCTGGCATTGTCAGTGAGCTGAAGTTTTGCTACTCGAACCCAAGCTGCTTTTGGAACTTGGGCTGCAGCCAGGTCATCTTCGATACTTTGAGCCCATTCTTCAGCTTCCAGTGGGTTCCCCTTTCCTGAGAACTGTTTAGGATGTAAAGCTCTGAATTGCTTCACCCCAGGTGCTTCAGTCTTGGGACGGTTCAAGAGCTGCTGCTGACCCTCCAATAGGCTCTTGATAGTCTCGAGAAACACCGTCTGTTCAGTGAGGGGAGTTGCAGCAATAGATGGTGGTGGTGTCTCGCCGTTGTTGTTGATCGGTTCAAGGGAAGCCATCACTTTGGATAGAAAAGATGGATTAGGATAGATTCAAAGGAGTTGAAAGGTAAGGAATGTAAAAGTAGTCGGATTTTATCTTTCTTGTATCATATTGCTTACGACTTCATGCAGAACGAGACCTGCATGGGCCACCAACAAAACCTGTCACGCCCCGCTTCCCAGTAGATGGAAACGGTGACGTGGCAAGCCCGCGACGTATTTATTCCGAGAAGGTCATTTCTCGAAATAAATACGCTAAGCGTAATATAAGCAATATAACAATGACAAGAATAGACAAGTGGAAATAAAATCCAACCATTTTATATATTTACATTCTCAACTTTACAGAATTTAACTGATACAAGAAGTCTGAACATAAAAATGTTTAAACATGTAACTTACTAAAAAGAAAAGCTGGAAAGAAAACTGATAATCTGCTTCAGGTGCGAACTGGTTGTAATTCTCTGCAATCGCTTCCACCTCCTCTAATCCTAAGTCACCTGACGAACATTCCAAGAAACAAAAGGTGGGTGGACTGCCCGTCAGCGAACTTGCGCTCGGTAAGTCCCAATAGAGATGAGTAATATATAGATTGAGTGCAAGATGACATATAATATAGCATAAATGGAATTTGAAAAATGTGAACAAGTAAGGTAATGTATATGGCAACTATACCAGCATGGAAATGTAACATGAGCACAAAAAACAAGTATAGCATGGCCGTGGAGTGTAGGTATAATGAATATGCAATGAAAGTAAGTGTCCTAAAAGGTCTCTAAAAGGATAAAATAACTAACGTGAGTTTAAGTATGAATATCAACCAATCTCAAGAGTATTCTCGAACCCAAGGCTATCGTCCAGGGGCAAGGAATCACGGGCCCAAAATAGCGGGACTTCAATTGTTATCGAAGTATTCCAAACCCAACAGGCTATCATCCAGAGGCTTGGAAACACGGGCCCTTATTAGTGAATTCATGATTTGTACCGTTTCAGCCCGGTACCACAGCAACATGATTTGTACCGTTTCAGCCCGGTACCACAGCAACATGATTTATAATAATGGGACTCATGAGATTTCGTTGGATTCATACTCAAACTACCCCAACACCCCGTGTATATAAGTCTATGATTAATATTATGAGTCTTGATCGAATCCATGAATACCAAAAGTGATTTATGATATCAAGTTTTCAAGATTGAGTTCATGCAGTCATATCAATTGCAAGGATTCATGTTCATTGTATTCATGTTTCGAGTCAAGTTAGATCAAGTATGATAGTTTAGTACAAGTCATATCAAGTGTTCATGTAAACATGTCAAGTGTTCAAGTTCAAGTCGAGCTCGAGTTTGTATTTGAGTTCGAGTTCAAGTTAGATTGGGATAAATTTAATCAAGTGATTTCAAGTATGGGGTTCAAGACATAGGACTAGCATGAAGTAAAAGTGATTCAAGTTATAAGTACTGGTATTACAGTTACTACAATATAAGTGTTGGGCATGGTATTGATGAAGGGAGTTATATGTAGCTAACCCTGGATATTAACCAATGGACAGGTTTTGGCAAGACATGAGAATTGTGGTAAAGTTCAAGGAATGCTACTAAGTGAACCAACATAAACAAGAGAGATTCAGTGAAACTAGAGGGATTAAATTAACCATATGTATTACTTAAAAGAATTAACTCTTGATATCTAAATGAAATGTTAGGCCATTAGCAATATAGACTTGTACTGAATTACAAACTAATGAGATTAAATGAGGGTTGGTCAAATATTAGATGGCTCATGGATACGACATGGAACAGTATCTTGAGGGTTATTCCAACGAGAGATAAAATGAAGCATCGTTCTGTTTTCGGAACATATAATCAAAATTAATAATATCTCAGATAAACTATAGTCCGTTCGATTTCAAAGATCAACATGATGAATTGAGGAACTATAGCGATTCAAGTTGAATATGAGGCGCTACCTCTATGAGTAGAAGAATACAGATTAAAATTAGGATAAGCCATTAGCTGCTTGGAGTTGCGACAAGAAAGCAAGACTGACTTTCACAATGTTGGACAGGAAATAGATACCTGAACTAATCATTAGAAACACAAAAGACAGGTAATTGAATAGAGGAAAAAAAATATTCCGGAATTTAAAGTAGATGGTCCTGATAAACTCCCACCCTTCATCCAAGTCTCAAGAACAAGGCTCCTAGAAATAATGGAAAAAGAATGGAACAGAATGATATAGAGAAGAAAGGGGGATATATATAAAGCCTTCAAACCCAACTTATCCATTCATTAACTAAGAATTAAGTGGTTCCTGAAAACCTGCAAGTTTCAAAGATAATTTTAAATATAATAATACTTGATTTCTAACTCAAGGACCAGCCAATTTAAAAACCTTTTCTAACTTTGATAGCTAGACTAATGGTTTCCCTTTTTACAAAATTTCCAGGTCAACAACCCTCTCTATTAATACCCATTGTAAACTTATTCATGACTTTAATTTTTCAAAAAGCCCCTATTGATTTTCCTACAATTTCATCCAAATTCTAGATTTCAAGCATATACTCCGTAAATCCACAGGCAAAACAAAGAAATCATAAATCAGTATAGAAATTTTGTAATACAAAAACATGCATAGGTGAAAAAAATAGGCATAGCACAGATCAAACTGACAGGACCAACAGACAAATATCCAAGATGATGAGAGAATTAATCATAGATGTGAAGATTCTACAGAATTTTATAAAATCAAGATGTAAATTGATTAAACCCAAAACTAACTCACAAACCCACCCTTAAGCTAACACAAATTCTAACTATAACCATATACATGTACTAAACTACAATTACCGGAATCAAGATAATATTATGTAGGAGAAAAAAAAATAAATGAAAGATTTGAATTGCTGATTAATTTATAAATCACTCATTGCTTGACCCTGTACCATCACCCACTAACCAACCAATGGCCAATGCAAAAGTATTCTCCTGATCAAATCCTATAAAAATTGTTTTTATTGATCAGGGAAAGAGTTTTGAATGGAAATAAGGCTTATTAAATTAATTTGTGAATATGGCTAGGAAATTATCGCTACAAATTAATAAAGCACCATAACAATTCAAAGTTCATCAGATCAAAACCATCACACATTAAACGAACAATAGATCTAAGTAAAACTTGAATGATCGAGAAAGACTCACACCATTAAATATATGGAGTTAACTATAGGAGAATGAGAGAGAAGGAAGGAGGGACTTACAAGTGAGAAGCGACCGAAAAACTGATTGGGGAAATTCATCGAGCATGAAGCAGGCAATGGGGTGCTTGGGTCGGGTTCAAGCAGCAAGGGTATACCGCCTAAAGAAGGGTCGACCAAGGGCATCAAGAGAAGGAGCTCGGCTAGGTGGAGATGATGTTGACAACGATGATGGCGATGGATACAAGGTTGGTGGCTAGGATGAGGCGAAGTGTACGACTACGAGGCCGTCGGAGACGGCGGCGATGCTGTTGGAGCCTGTCGGAGGAGATGATGGGATCGTGGGTTTGTTCGTAGGTGTGGCGGTGATGCTTGGTTTTGACGAAAAGAATAAGTCGACGGTGACGATGGAGGAGGAGATGGGGTTTTTTTTTAATTTCGAGATTGGATCAAGGGAGAATTAAAGGAGAAGTAATAAGGGGAAGAGATATTGAGAATTTAAGAGGATTTAAGGATGGTTATGGGGGAATTGAATGAGAATTCGGTTGAGGTATTTGAGGAGAAGAAAAATTTGAAAGAAAACTGAAGAAGAAGAAGAAAAGGCAGAGGGATGGAGTAAACGTAATAAATGGAATTTGTTTTGGGTTTTTGGGTTTTGGGTTTGTTTATTTATTTATTTATTTATTTTTAAATAAAGGGTTTTGGGCTGTGTTTGGGTTATTTCATTTTGGTTTTAAAATAAATGGGTGTAGGTTAGAGTTTGGGTTAAGAAATTTGGGTTTTGGAAAATAATTTGAGTGATTAAATGGAAATAAATAGAATATATATATTTATTAGAAAATAAAATATAATTTAAAAATAGATTATACGGAAAACAATTAAATACCGTATTTTATTAAAGACGAGTAATACAAAGGTATAGAAGTTTTAGGGTCGTTACATTCTACCATCCTTAAAAATAATTTCGTCCTCGAAATTACTCAAGAAGGATGTTGTAACAGGGTAAAGGTGTTTTAGATTAAAGCGATAGTATAGATGAAGGCAGGGACTACTAATATCGTCCTGAAGTTGCATAAGGGAAGAAAGGACAAAAGACTGAAAGAATTTGGAATAGTTGAAAAAATAGAAAGAAATTTTACCAGTGATAACCCGATCTATAGTTTCGGTCTCTACGGCCGACATAGTGAAGCCTGACGTCTCGACACTATCCTTTGTGCCCGATGGTACATCTGTTGTTGAGGGGGTAAGGGTTGCCCATGTTTAGTTGGTGCAGGAAGATCTAAACGAGGAGCGGGAGCTTGAATAGTCAGCTTAGGTGCGTAGGCTATGCTACCTCTGTACTGTGGGCAAGTTTCCATAGTATGCATAGGCGATCCACAGATCAGACAGAGACCGTTAGCTCGTCTACAATCTTTTGCCAGGTGCCCCGACCTCTTGCAGTAATTGCAGATTTTTGATCCATGGTTGTAAAACGTCCCTCTTGATCTCTTAGGTGGCGCTATAGATTCTGGCATCGAGGAGGCTTCTCCAGTAATCTGGCTAACTGGGCGTTTTTCTCCGGCCGATTGTGGTCTTCTCTTCTTCTTGATGACAGCTTCATAACGACGGGCTGCCTTCAAAGCTGCTTCATGAGTCGGAAAATCTCCCGTTGCTAGAGCAGCCTGGATGTCGAGGTCTAAACCCTGCTGAAAACGTCTGGCGCGGATCTCAGCAGTAGGAATCAGATGGGCAGCGAACCTGCTGAGCATAGTGAAATCGGCGTCGTATTCATCTACTGACTTGTCCCACATGGATCCTTGTTGTAGATGGATAAATCGTTGCTCCATCTCAAAACGGGCAGTCTCAGGAAAGTACTTGGCGTCAAAAAGATCACGAAAAGTCTTCCACTCGATTGGCTGTGCAAGTCGGCTCTCTTCGGCCTTCCACCAGACTCTGGCATTGTCAGTGAGCTGAAGTTTTGCTACTCGAACCCAAGCTGCTTCTGGAACTTGGGCTGCAGCCAGGTCATCTTCGATACTTTGAGCCCATTCTTCAGCTTCCAGTGGGTTCCCCTTTCCTGAGAACTGTTTAGGATGTAAAGCTCTGAATTGCTTCACCCCAGGTGCTTCAGTCTTGGGACGGTTCAAGAGCTGCTGCTGACCCTCCAATAGGCTCTTGATAGTCTCGAGAAACACCGTCTGTTCAGTGAGGGGAGTTGCAGCAATAGATGGTGGTGGTGTCTCGCCGTTGTTGTTGATCGGTTCAAAGGAAGCCATCACTTTGGATAGAAAAGATGGATTAGGATAGATTCAAAGGAGTTGAAAGGTAAGGAATGTAAAAGTAGTCGGATTTTATCTTTCTTGTATCATATTGCTTACGACTTCATGCAGAACGAGACCTGCATGGGCCACCAACAAAACCTGTCACGCCTCGCTTCCCAGTAGATGGAAACGGTGACGTGGCAAGCCCGCGACGTATTTATTCCGAGAAGGTCATTTCTCGAAATAAATACGCTAAGCGTAATATAAGCAATATAACAATGACAAGAATAGACAAGTGGAAATAAAATCCAACCATTTTATATATTTACATTCTCAACTTTACAGAATTTAACTGATACAAGAAGTCTGAACATAAAAATGTTTAAACATGTAACTTACTAAAAAGAAAAGCTGGAAAGAAAACTGATAATCTGCTTCAGGTGCGAACTGGTTGTAATTCTCTGCAATCGCTTCCACCTCCTCTAATCCTAAGTCACCTGACGAACATTCCAAGAAACAAAAGGTGGGTGGACTGCCCGTCAGCGAACTTGCGCTCGGTAAGTCCCAATAGAGATGAGTAATATATAGATTGAGTGCAAGATGACATATAATATAGCATAAATGGAATTTGAAAAATGTGAACAAGTAAGGTAATGTATATGGCAACTATACCAGCATGGAAATGTAACATGAGCACAGAAAACAAGTATAGCATGGCCGTGGAGTGTAGGTATAATGAATATGCAATGAAAGTAAGTGTCCTAAAAGGTCTCTAAAAGGATAAAATAACTAACGTGAGTTTAAGTATGAATATCAACCAATCTCAAGAGTATTCTCGAACCCAAGGCTATCGTCTAGGGGCAAGGAATCACGGGCCCAAAATAGCGGGACTTCAATTGTTATCGAAGTATTCCAAACCCAACAGGCTATCATCCAGAGGCTTGGAAACACGGGCCCTTATTAGTGAATTCATGATTTGTACCGTTTCAGCCCGGTACCACAGCAACATGATTTGTACCGTTTCAGCCCGGTACCACAGCAACATGATTTATAATAATGGGACTCATGAGATTTCGTTGGATTCATACTCAAACTACCCCAACACCCCGTGTATATAAGTCTATGATTAATATTATGAGTCTTGATCGAATCCATGAATACCAAAAGTGATTTATGATATCAAGTTTTCAAGATTGAGTTCATGCAGTCATATCAATTGCAAGGATTCATGTTCATTGTATTCATGTTTCGAGTCAAGTTAGATCAAGTATGATAGTTTAGTACAAGTCATATCAAGTGTTCATGTAAACATGTCAAGTGTTCAAGTTCAAGTCGAGCTCGAGTTTGTATTTGAGTTCGAGTTCAAGTTAGATTGGGATAAATTTAATCAAGTGATTTCAAGTATGGGGTTCAAGACATAAGACTAGCATGAAGTAAAAGTGATTCAAGTTATAAGTACTGGTATTACAGTTACTACAATATAAGTGTTGGGCATGGTATTGATGAAGGGAGTTATATGTAGCTAACCCTGGATATTAACCAATGGACAGGTTTTGGCAAGACATGAGAATTGTGGTAAAGTTCAAGGAATGCTACTAAGTGAACCAACATAAACAAGAGAGATTCAGTGAAACTAGAGGGATTAAATTAACCATATGTATTACTTAAAAGAATTAACTCTTGATATCTAAATGAAATGTTAGGCCATTAGCAATATAGACTTGTACTGAATTACAAACTAATGAGATTAAATGAGGGTTGGTCAAATATTAGATGGCTCATGGATACGACATGGAACAGTATCTTGAGGGTTATTCCAACGAGAGATAAAATGAAGCATCGTTCTGTTTTCGGAACATATAATCAAAATTAATAATATCTCAGATAAACTATAGTCCGTTCGATTTCAAAGATCAACATGATGAATTGAGGAACTATAGCGATTCAAGTTGAATATGAGGCGCTACCTCTATGAGTAGAAGAATACAGATTAAAATTAGGATAAGCCATTAGCTGCTTGGAGTTGCGACAAGAAAGCAAGACTGACTTTCACAATGTTGGACAGGAAATAGATACCTGAACTAATCATTAGAAACACAAAAGACAGGTAATTGAATAGAGGAAAAAAAATATTCCGGAATTTAAAGTAGATGGTCCTGATAAACTCCCACCCTTCATCCAAGTCTCAAGAACAAGGCTCCTAGAAATAATGGAAAAAGAATGGAACAGAATGATATAGAGAAGAAAGGGGGATATATATAAAGCCTTCAAACCCAACTTATCCATTCATTAACTAAGAATTAAGTGGTTCCTGAAAACCTGCAAGTTTCAAAGATAATTTTAAATATAATAATACTTGATTTCTAACTCAAGGACCAGCCAATTTAAAAACCTTTTCTAACTTTGATAGCTAGACTAATGGTTTCCCTTTTTACAAAATTTCCAGGTCAACAACCCTCTCTATTAATACCCATTGTAAACTTATTCATGACTTTAATTTTTCAAAAAGCCCCTATTGATTTTCCTACAATTTCATCCAAATTCTAGATTTCAAGCATATACTCCGTAAATCCACAGGCAAAACAAAGAAATCATAAATCAGTATAGAAATTTTGTAATACAAAAACATGCATAGGTGAAAAAAATAGGCATAGCACAGATCAAACTGACAGGACCAACAGACAAATATCCAAGATGATGAGAGAATTAATCATAGATGTGAAGATTCTACAGAATTTTATAAAATCAAGATGTAAATTGATTAAACCCAAAACTAACTCACAAACCCACCCTTAAGCTAACACAAATTCTAACTATAACCATATACATGTACTAAACTACAATTACCGGAATCAAGATAATATTATGTAGGAGAAAAAAAAATAAATGAAAGATTTGAATTGCTGATTAATTTATAAATCACTCATTGCTTGACCCTGTACCATCACCCACTAACCAACCAATGGCCAATGCAAAAGTATTCTCCTGATCAAATCCTATAAAAATTGTTTTTATTGATCAGGGAAAGAGTTTTGAATGGAAATAAGGCTTATTAAATTAATTTGTGAATATGGCTAGGAAATTATCGCTACAAATTAATAAAGCACCATAACAATTCAAAGTTCATCAGATCAAAACCATCACACATTAAACGAACAATAGATCTAAGTAAAACTTGAATGATCGAGAAAGACTCACACCATTAAATATATGGAGTTAACTATAGGAGAATGAGAGAGAAGGAAGGAGGGACTTACAAGTGAGAAGCGACCGAAAAACTGATTGGGGAAATTCATCGAGCATGAAGCAGGCAATGGGGTGCTTGGGTCGGGTTCAAGCAGCAAGGGTATACCGCCTAAAGAAGGGTCGACCAAGGGCATCAAGAGAAGGAGCTCGGCTAGGTGGAGATGATGTTGACAACGATGATGGCGATGGCTACAAGGTTGGTGGCTAGGATGAGGCGAAGTGTACGACTACGAGGCCGTCGGAGACGGCGGCGATGCTGTTGGAGCCTGTCGGAGGAGATGATGGGATCGTGGGTTTGTTCGTAGGTGTGGCGGTGATGCTTGGTTTTGACGAAAAGAATAAGTCGACGGTGACGATGGAGGAGGAGATGGGGTTTTTTTTTAATTTCGAGATTGGATCAAGGGAGAATTAAAGGAGAAGTAATAAGGGGAAGAGATATTGAGAATTTAAGAGGATTTAAGGATGGTTATGGGGGAATTGAATGAGAATTCGGTTGAGGTATTTGAGGAGAAGAAAAATTTGAAAGAAAACTGAAGAAGAAGAAGAAAAGGCAGAGGGATGGAGTAAACGTAATAAATGGAATTTGTTTTGGGTTTTTGGGTTTTGGGTTTGTTTATTTATTTATTTATTTATTTTTAAATAAAGGGTTTTGGGCTGTGTTTGGGTTATTTCATTTTGGTTTTAAAATAAATGGGTGTGGGTTAGAGTTTGGGTTAAGAAATTTGGGTTTTGGAAAATAATTTGAGTGATTAAATGGAAATAAGTAGAATATATATATTTATTAGAAAATAAAATATAATTTAAAAATAGATTATACGGAAAACAATTAAATACCGTATTTTATTAAAGACGAGTAATACAAAGGTATAGACCAATACTAAAGTAATCATGTCTTGGTCATAATGTAATACCATTTATGCATCAACCAATGTGTGTCCAGCAACGACACACTAAATCATGATAAAAACCTGAGTGCCCAGCATCGACACTCGAAAAAATCAGGAAAACTGTTTCCAGCAGCGACATATAATCCTCATACCTCGGGCTTCGTCTGTCCGGATCGTCCCCATATCATCTGATCTCATGACTCCGATCGGTATCCTTCGGATATCCATCGAGCCAACTATCACCGGTCAGTAGTGCTCCCCTTCCGGGCTCAACGTCTCTCTATACGATCTTCTTTCCCCGGGATACCGCACCAGGTCCACCATGTACCCGTAGACGGTATCTCCTCGCTCCTCGAATCGGGTATACATATATGATTAGAACCGAGAAATCTCATGGTGGATGCCACACATCATATCACGAGAAACCATATTTTTCTTTTAAATTGATCATAAGTTTTCAAATTCACATGTGGTTTCCCAAATCCAGAAATCTCATGAAAAACCGAAATCTCATAATCATGAGTCAATAATGAGATAATGAATACCGGCATAAACCCAATCTACAGTGCATTACCAGAATATATATATATATATATATATATATATATATATAAATGCATGTAGCATCTATGTAAGAAATGCAATGTTTAGACTAGCATGTGAGATCATGAATGCTAAACAATACTACTAAGCTACAATTTATCAGGTTATACGAATGAAGTAACGATTCTCTAATGTGTACGTGGCATCGAAATTACTGATGATGATGTGTGTGAACCGACAAGTAAGTGTACGTCCAATATACGCATCATCGGTAATAGTGCATGTGTCCTAGAAGACAAGATCATAACCGCTAATGAAAACACATGTATATATATACAATGCAAAGAGAATACTATAAGCATAGCAGAAAGTAAACAGTAAACGCGACATTATAAAATATCTATATCTATATACAAGCCATAAGGTTACCGTATTTAAAAACAGCACGAATCGTTATTTTTAAAAAAATAGAGGCTACGGTGTTTTTGAGAAAAGAGATATCTTTTGAAAATCCGTAGCGTCTCTCAGGTTGCTTTTTGAAAATACTACGATTCGTTAGTTTTGAAAACAGGAATGACTCTAACTCTATTCTAACATCTACTTAAGTGATTAAAAGACTAAGCTAAAAACCGAGTTGAAAGTGATAAGAAATCTTTAACATTACCAAGTCGATATATATAGTAGTCGACGATCTAGCCTCGTTGCATCACGTACGGTATAGTACATCGTACGGCATTCTCGAGTCAAGAGTGTGGATCAATCATATATATATATATATATATATATATATATATATATATATCGTACGGTAAAATCTATCGTACGACATCATCAAATCAAGGGTACGGGTAAAATATCATATATGGATCATAGTTCATACGGTATCATCCGTCGTACAATATCATAATCAAGGGTACGGATCTAAGGTCACGTACATTCTCTTATCGCATCAAGTCACATGTTATCGCATGTTATGTATATATCGCCTAATGATCCTTTAATATATATCATATCATAAACGATGTCTCAAACTCAAGTCATATATCAAAAATTTGTTGACATCACGCCCGATCATATCGACTCGCATCCACTAACGTATCATATCCCCATCTTACACGTATATGTATATATATATATATCAACATTTCCATATATATATACATATATTCATATGCACACATATCATATCAAGTGTGTGTGCGTGCGCGCGCAACAAAACAAAACCCACGGCTCACGACTAAGGAAATAACACTAAGGGTAGACCTACTTATGAGTACGTGTAATCTAACCTAAAGTGTTCTAGAACACTATTAGCTAGTTATCCATATCCCACATTGAAATATATATAGATATATATAAGTATCGAAAACTACTGTTACGGGGGTGCTATACGCCATCCACCCGACTTCTCCCGTAAAAATACATCTACTCACCTACAATCCTCGCTCTGCCGAAGTCGATGATGCCATGCTCACCCTTGTCATCCCGAAGTCCACGCGAAGATACCTATAGTTCAAACACGTCGTATCGTAAACAAGAATCGAATACGAAAACCAATACGGCACACAAAACACACATAGGTTAGAACCTATGGTCCATGCATGCAAGAATAACTAAACAACTCTCGACGTTGACGTAAGAACACCAAACGACTGAGTCAAAACCCAAATATCAAAACTCAAGTCATTAAAAGTCATAAAAAGAAAACAACAATTTGAGAAAACACTTCCAGATTTTGCTTTGGGTTGAATTAGGATATTTTGCATATAGGATAGGTCAATTTAACAGATAAAAGAGCCATGAACCAAGCTCGAAGCTCAAACCTCCTACCCAGGCCGCAATTTGCGGCCAGAATGTATTTATTTGCGTCCAGGGGAAAGAATTAGAGGCTCGGGTATCTAGGGTAGCTTCTAGGTGGCCTGCACATTTCACTGTGATCGCTAAATATTTTTCAGAGCTTCCTAGTTATAGCAGATCCTATAATATCATCACATTTTCCACAAAACTCGATATCGGTAATTTCAAAGTTTAAGTTTGGGATCCTAAACTCATGTCTAGTTTCGAATTCTATCACTAGCAGGGTTGTGATCACTATGTAGACCTCAAATACACATCCATAGTTCAAAACATCTCTTAAACCTCAACTTAGAATTTTCCAAGATCATAACCCTTCACTAAATTTACTCTAAATCACTATAGGAGAGTAGGAAAACTAAATACTTAACTAAAAGTGTAGAATTTACCTCATGGAGAAACTTAAGAAAAACCCTAGATAGTCCAAAGTGTTCAAAGTCTCAACTTGATCCTACCATGGGGTTTGTAGTAAGGTAAGGAATGATTTTTGTGAAGATGGCATGGTGTTTTGGTGGAGATTTAGGAGTGGTTTGTAGTGGTAGAGGAGGTGATGGAGGATGAAGGAGGAGGAGAAGAAGAAATGAAGAAGAGAATGAGGAGGTGAAGAAAATAAAGAGATGAAGGAAGGCTAAAAAAGGGTTTGGAACCTTCTCACACACACACTCTCTCTCCCTCTCTCTTATTCTCCCATGTCCCCACCCTCACTCTCTCATCTTTTCTTTTTATTTTAAAACAAAACCAAAACCATATAATTACATGTGAACCCATGGATCAAATAAAAGTGAGCAAGATTTGCAACATGTTTTGTTGCATGACATGATACATATATGAGATTAATGCATAATTAGTGAAATATTAATCGAGTTTAGTATTAAACTTGTATACAAATAATTGTATAATAATTTATAAAATATCTAAATCACTTAAATTTTTTCAAAATCAATAATTCATATTAATTTTCCATTTATTTTCCAAACTATAAGTATATAATCATACTATTTCATTAAAACTAATCTCCATACTTTTATAATATCCATAAAATTTATTATTTTAATTATTTAAATTCCATTAATAATATTTTATTTTTCTGAAATGTTACAATCTAGTTTGACTTTATCATCATGTACATGTCTTGTGTGGTATTGCATATCACTATTACATGTTGATAGAGCCCATAAGATTTATGCTTAACTATCAGGGTTATTGTGGCGATCACACTTATGAGAACTGGGTAGTTTATAAGCACATCCTTAAATGTCCCTAGTTGTGGGAATATCGAGACAGGGTATCGATATTCCCGAGTAGACTGGTGTATACATTTCTTGACCCTGACAAGGGGCGATGGCCAGTCTCACAGCCATTGGTATTAGTTAGTCAATCACCGAGATTGTATACAGGTGCTCATTGGGTTATGAGTTACACCGGACGAACTCACCGGGAACATACTAGTTGGTATTATACCTAATGTGAGATAACAGTTCTCTGGTGGCATAGTGCAGGTAGTTTGCTAGCTTAACATCATCATTTATCTCAAGTATGTTTCCACTTTATTTTGATTTCTATCCTACCACGGCTCAAATGAGTCATGCAAACAGGTAGTTTTTGGGTGCAGTCCAGAAGCACTTGGAGGGAGCGAGTGATAAAAGGGATTCGCCTCTCCCGGTATAGAGAGTCGATATTGCACAGTATTCGGTGGCCAATACCATAAAATCCTTGTGCATGGTAAATGAGATTTACTGACAGGCTGGTCAGTAGTTTCTCGGATGGTATTGGGCTAGATACCAACACGATGTATCATGTCATTAAGGTTCTGACTTTAATCACCCCCTAGACCCGATATGCGACTCTCCAACGAATGGGTCAGAATGCATGGTAATTGTCACTTACAGGCTAATTTGGGGTTCGAACGGGCTTGCTTGTCGATCCTCCTTTCTTTCAATACCTGGGTAGCCGTTACATATAGCCAGTGCTGCTGACGTGCTTATGGTTAAACCTACCGCCAGCGTATTGTCGAGTCTTTAGAGTCCCAAACATAGGGTTTCCCGCCTTAGCGCAATGATGTAGTTGTGGTACAGTGATACGCGTGGGGTCCGGTTAAAACTAGTTTACTTGTTGGACTGACGGTAATCGGACGGTTGAAATACTAGCCGGTCTTTTTCGAAAGACGGATATTAAATCGGGTCCCAATTTAATATATTGATATATATATTTACTAGTATTCTGTCACTAGTTAATTTTGTCTCTTTATGTATTTTAAATAAATTAGGAATTGATTACAAATGTATGTATACATGTTTGTGTTTTACATTTACATATACGTTTATTTTGTAATTAATTTATTTTTCTTTTGGTTTCTTCTTCTGTAGGCTTAAGTTGTGCCATGTGTACAACTTACCTTCATCCTATTGTAGGAGGATGACATGTGGAAGGGAGATACGAGTGTTGACACTTGGCATCCTTTGATTGAATCCTAGGTCTAGGATTAATTAAGGAATGGATAAAAGTTTATCAAAACATATTCAGTTATGTTAAGATTTTCTTTACACCCTCTCCTTCTTCTTCCAAGCTCCCACACTCTTACACTCTCTTTAATTTTGAGAAAAATAAAGGATAAAAGGAAATGAAAGAGATAAAATTATCAAGTGACAGATCACTGCATCTCTAGGCCTCCTAGCTTAGCAACCTATGAGCACTAGTTAGCTTCTAGTGAGAAGATTGAAACAATGGAGTTAGAGCTCTCAAGGTTGATCATCTATGAAGGAGGAGATCTTCACTAAGCTCATCCAACATCCTAGGAGTCTACATGGATTTCAACACAAGTGTGGAACACTTGAATCAAGCATTAGGATGCGAGCTTCTCCTAAACTTACTTATAGTCTAGTTACTAGTTTATGCTATGATATAAAGATTCATGAGTTAGGAATCTCTATTTTTTTTAAATATATGTGGCTAGCCTTTAAAAATCCATGTAAGAGTGCTAAAGTCCCTTCAATTGGTATGAGAGCCTAGCCATAGCCTAAATTAGTTTGCTACGATGTCCGAATACTATGGTTTTTACGGCGCAAAATTCTGCCGCAAAAACAGTCCAAGAATTCCAAGCTTATTTTGGTTTTTGATGGTCCTGGGCTCACGATTTAAGCTGAGAATTCGTAAGGCGCATCATGGGTGTTAGTTATATGTATGCCCTAGAGGCCATTACTGTACATACGATGTATATTGTAGTGGATGCTAGGACATATATAGGGAGGACTTTCTTGCTCGACATGATAGTATGCTATTTGGTTGTACTTTATCTTAACATGTACTCTGATTGTCTCTATGTTACATGTTGATAAAGCCCTTAGGATATGTACTCGACTACTGGGACTATGATGAGATCATACTAGTGGGGCCACGGTAGACGACGAGTACATCTTATAACTGTTCCTAGTCGAGGGTGTATCGAGACAGGGCATCGATCGATACACCAGAGTAGACTAGCGTATACACATTTTGAACCATATGATGGGCGATGGATGATCCCATATCCATCGGTGTTTGACATCAAGGATGGTGTACGGGTGCTCAGTAGAGACTGGGTACACTGGACGGACTCGCCAAGAACTCCCAGATGGTATTATACCTTACGTCAGATGGCAGTTCTCCGGTGACACTGGTACAGAGTAGTCTGTTGACCCGAGATCGCCATAGAGTCTTGTGTGATTCCCACTGTGCTTTGATTTCCATCATACCACGTCCAAGAGGGCGTGCAAAATGGTGGCTTTTGGGTACAGTCCTGAATCACATAGAGGCAATGAGCGATAGGAGGGGATTCGTCTCTCCCGGTATAGGGAGTTGATGTTGCGCTGTGTTCGATTGGCTATAACCGGAAATCCCTGGCCAGGGTTGCTGAGATTTACTGGTAAGTGTTATCGGTAGTTTCTCGAACTGTTATGAGCCTCACATCGACACGACTTATCGGTTACTGGGGTCTGACGTATACCACCCCTAGACTTGATATGTGACATATCAGACGAACAGACCGGACTGTGCGGGAGTGTTACTGATTGGATTCACAGGAGAACGTACAGGCTAGCTTGTTGATCTTCTGATCGCTCAATACCTGGGTGGCTGTTACGTTTAGCTGACCACTTGCAGCTTGTGAGTGTTTTGATATGATCATCACCTGCTACCGGCGTATTGACGATTCTTTAGAGTCCTACACAGAGATTTTTTGGCTCAGGCAAAACGGAGTAGAAACACATATGTGATATGTGCAGGACCGAGGATAATGCGATATGAGATACCGTATTATATTCTCGCGATTTTTAGATATGAACCGGATTATCGGATCAAGTGTTGATTCGATGAATCGGTACATGATATATTAGTCGGTCATATTCGATATAGTCGGATTATCGGATCAAGTGTTGATTCAATGATTTAATGTATAATAATATATATGATATATTGTATTACATTATCTAATATTTGCTCGCTTTATTATTTCATTTTCTCACCGGATAATACATTGATATATATGCGATATATATTAATTGTATTATTTTCTTTTGTTACAAATATAATATATATGTGATATATATTATAGTAACATGATATGATTAATAATGAAACATGTTTAGTGATGATAAAAAGAGATTAGGGTTTGATTAGGGTTAGCTTCTTCTTGCACCATCTAGAAGCATTCCTTTTGTCATGAAGAAGATATAACGATAGATTTTTTCTTATGACTCATTTCTTAACCCAACCAATGCCTAGCCTTAGTTAACTCTCTACAAGGATTATCCTTGTCATCATTAACCATGGTTGCATTATTATTGATATACTCTTATTACTATTCATCACAAAAGGATTATTTCATTATTCTTCATCTTCTTCGCTCTTGAGTTTTTGAAAGAGCTCACTAGATTTTCCTTTGGTGATGATTTCTTATGAGAAATTGATATAAAAAGATAGTATAAATACTACTCCATCATCCTCATCTAATCTAGCCCATTAGATTAGGGTGTTCACCTCATTAGAGTGAGAGAGCTTGGGTTATAGCAACTTCAACGTAGATCATCGGAGAAGCGGAACATTACAAGCTAGTATGGATCGTTCGAGTCGTGGAGCCTCTCTTGAGTCCGGGAGATCATGGATCGCGGCGAAGGGACTTCTACTCGGAGCTTATGAAGCGAAAGAGCGAACTACAAAGGTTGTAATCTCTCACACTTAGTGGTAAAGATGTTTACATGCTTGTTTTAACCTAAACCCTAGTTTAAAGATCCACTTCGGGTTGTTCGGCACGGCTAAAATTTTTATCGGGCATGGTTGATGCCTCATAGACCCTTGTGCGCGTGTCTAGCAACCCTACAGTGGTATCAGAGCCAGGCTAGAGCTTTAGGCGAAGTCTGACCGAAGTTTAAAGTCTGATCGAAACCCGAAACCTTAATCCGAACCCTTCTCTGGAAATTTTCTAAAATTGTTATTTTTTCTGAATTAAAAATGCTCAAAAAAATCAGCAGGGAAATACAAGAGTTACTGTGAAACACGTGCCAGTAATACGACTAAAGCGCCGCGGAACCGCGGCCGTACCATGGCATTGGCGGCGGTTCCGCGACCAACAAGTAGCTTCATGAATTCCTGTTTCCACAGTAATAGCCATTGGTGTTTCCTGATTCTTCTGGGTATTTTTAATTTTGCTCAAGTGTTGAGTTTTCTGGGTTGTATTGGGGACTCGTTGATTCGATCGGATAATTTAACTTTGTTTAGTTTCTCCAGATAATTTTAGAAACTGTTAAAAAGTTCGAACGGATATCAATAACTCACTTTTTCCCCTGTCGGAAATTTTTTCAAAAGTTGGATTTTTTCTCGAGTTTAAGAACGTTCTAAGTCGTGCAAGTAACGCGGTGGACCCTCTAGAAGACAACAAATCTTAACTCAATTATGTGACCGTCTTGAACTGTCTCTAAACCTTAGGGTTTGGGGCAGTACGGCGTGCCACATGTGAGGCGTTAGCTTGACCCTTCTACGGCTGGATCATTGGTACTGTTGTCACGACCCGAAAGAGCACGTGACTGGCCCTTGAACCATATGAAGTCTATAGGACTCCATCTGATCCAAGTAAGCCAAAAGCCCAGAAATCTAAAACCATTTTAAGAGTAAATAAAGAAAACTGGTTTTAAAGAAGTGAAGGAAAACATGTTTGAAGTCAAGGTTTTTAAATAACTAAACCGAATGTGCATTTTTAAAATGTAAATCTTTTCTAAAAATTTCGGCAGAGTTTCTTTTGTAAATACTGGCCTCGAACGGGGTACAACAAGAACAATATATATATACAAAGATAAAGGCATCTCCAAGCGGGATCTAGCTCTTCGTCAATCGACGGTCACAACCACGCAAGTAATATAATATACAACGCCGAATGGCGAGGGTCAAATCCAAAAGAAACTCAATATGCATGAAAAACCGCAATACTACTAAGCGCGACTCTAAGGTCAAATAATACAACACTAATGTCTAAGTCTGAAACAATATACAAGTTTTGGTTGATGGAAATTCTAGATACAATGAATAATACAAGTACAATGGTGGTTCTTGATGCAAAAGAATCCACCTACCAAATGCAATTCACCCGCAAGGAAGCAGTGTGCCAGAAATGCCGCAAAGAAACCTGTACGGCAAAACCTGCAAGAACTGTGGTACAACGGGGGTGAGTTGCCAACTCGTGAATAGAGAATATCTACAAGCAGAAACCGAATGCAAGACATAATCCTAGGTCAAACGATCAGTATAATAGAAACCACAAGAGTACATCTGAAGTATGATACGGTGGCAAGTAACATCTAAACAAGTATGTAGTGCCAAGTACTCAGGTAATAACATGTCATCAGTATAAGGTATGTCTGCATGAGTAAATATGAAGAAGTATCAAATGGATATCAATACACATATATTAGCGTCCCATACCACTAATATTGGTGTAAGGGTATATATAACAGCGCCCCCATACCCTGTTATATATACAAATGAAGTATGATCAATGTAAATCCAGTCTGTATGTGATCAAGTCTTTATAAACGTGGAACCCGTCCACCCGTCACCCAATGACAACAAGCATCATGTATGCAAATATGAGGATATAAACAAAATCATGGAAAAACATCATGAAACCCGTGCCTAGCATCGACACGTAAATCCTCGTCCATATGGGGCTCCGTCTGCGGTATCGGCCCTCGGCCCCGGCAGTACGGGTCATCCCATGTCCTCATCCATATGGGGCTCCGTCTGCGGTATCGGCCTTCGGCCCCGGCAGTACGGGTCATCCCATGTCCATCTCTCAACTCCGGTCGGTATTCTCCAGATATCCGCCGAGCTCAAATACAATCACCGGTAGGTAGTAGTCCCTCTATCAGGCTCACCGTCTACTACACAGCGAAACCGTTCTCGCCCCGGGGTACCATACCGGGTCCACCATGTACCCGCAATCGGCCTCATCCGCCTCCTCGAATCGGGTTTCACATGTCGCTCTCAGCACCGAGAAAACACATGGTGGACGCACTGAAATACCATATCAAGGGTAACCGGGTTTTTAACACAATTATATATTCTCTTTTGAAATACCCACGGTTCCCAAATCCAGAAATATCATGGAAACAACATATCTCAATGCGTATAATCAAAACATGATGTATGCGACATGTAATAAAGGTAAGCATATCATAAGTCATGCAACATGGAATAGTAATGTGCACATGTCGAGGGAAGCCGCTCTTTTAAAACGAATCAGTTTTGAAGAACATCATGCGATTCCCAAATCTCAAATCAAGTCAGAATCATCTATGTTTGTGTACAGGTATAAGTGTACAATATGCCATGCAAGAATCATATCATGAATGCAACAGTACTACAGTGTAGTGGCATGGCAATTATCGATGATGAAGTGTGTGAGCCGGCAAATAGTGTACGTGGAACATACGCATCATCGATAATGGTGCTGGTGTCCTAACTGCATGATAATAATATAGCAATAAACATATGCAAGCAGTGTGAATAGCATGAATATGTGGAAATCAAATAATCAACACCACAGTGAAGAATCTACATCAACAAGTATATAACATGTAGTTATGTCGTTTGAAATAAGACGAATCAGGATTTTTAGTAAAATAAGGGGTACGGTGTTTTTAAGAAAAGTTACGCCTTTTAAAATATCCATAGAATCGCTTTGTTTGTCTTTAAGATATTCCTGATTCGTAGTTTTTGAAATAGGTATGACTCGGGTCTAGTCTAACATCTACTATGCAACTACTGATCTAAGTATCCAGCCAATCGGGAGGGGTATGGAAACCACCTAAATTTTAGTCGATATATATATAGATATAATAGTCGGTGATCCCGCCTCAATAGTATCGCGTACGATACAGTATATCATATGACATTCTCAAGTCATGAGTGCGGATCTATCATCAATGTAAAGCTCGTACGGTAAATCATCGTACGGCATCCCAATAGCTGGGTACGGGTCAATATCACACTAGCTCATCACATCTCAGGTATCACCATCATCTATTACATAATCTGGGGTACTGATCTAAGTCTAGTACAACTGATACCATCAATATACTGTGTGTGCAAGCACACGTCCCAAGGCCCGCTAGAGATCACGTATCGTATCCCAAATACGAATCACATCAAATCACCGATCTTGCGGCACAAAGCCTAACATCATCGACTCATCTCCAATGTCATCCAATATCATCAACACAGTGCAAGTATAATGAATATGCAAGGGTGTGCGTGTAGGTGTAAATCTATTCTAGGGTTCGCGACTATGAACTACACTAGTCACTTCTAACCCTACACTATCCATAGTACACCTAATCTATCATATCCATGACACACTATAACTATCAAGCATAATATATAGTATACTAACTACGGACTGCGGGGGTGCTATACGCCATCCACCCGACTTCCCCCAGTAGATATAATCTACTCACCTTGCGTCTCCATCTTTCGATGTCACCACGCGCTTTCTTGTCGTCCCGTAGTCTTCATGGGGTACCTACACATCAAAGTGTCGTATATGCGCATTAAAACCAAACCAAAGCTAAAACGGCACACGAAACCCAAAACGATACGATAAGAGGCCTATAGGTTAGAACCTATGGCACGCCTTCAAAACCATTAACAATTCCTCTATATCGTCGTATAAACGCCAATTAGTCGAGGTAAAACACAATACACAATTTTAGAATCAAAAATACGGACTACGGAAACACGAATCCAAAATAGCAACTTAGGAAATATGTTCCAGATTTCACCCTAGGTCCAATTAGACAAAACTATATATACCTAGGGTCTAAAATATACATGTAGGAGCTACAGAACAAACACGAGACAAAATGGTGGGACCCAGGCCGCAAATTGCGGCCAAACGGGATAAATTGGCGGCCAAGGTTTGGAGTTAGGGGCTGGGGTCTTGGTGGTATCTTCCTGGGTGCCTGCACATGCCACTGTCCAATCAATTTTATTTTAGGATGCCCCGGGTGATAGCAGATCCCAATTAACCTTCACAGATTTCACAAATTTTCCGATATCAGTTTCTAAAATCCGTATTCTGGGTTTAGGCTTCAGGTTAGGGTCTCAATTCTTACACTAGGGTGTTGGTGTAGCCTCTATTGAACTCAATTTCACAATACAACTCATAATTCGCCATAACCCTAACTAGGTTTTCATCAAGTCCACAAAATCACACAATATCGGTTCAATCATAACATGGGGGTGAAAGTAATGCTAAAACTAAGCTAAGGGTTCAGTAAATACCTCATTTGGCAACTTAAGAATTTTTTGAGTTGCCCCTAGTGGCCAAAATCCTTGCTTCTTTAGCTCCAAGTGTAGATCTAGGGATTGTGCACACATTTAATGAAATGAGAGTGGGGTTTTGGATGTGTTTTGAGGAGTTGAAGAGGGGAGGGAGATGAAGGAGCAGGAGCTCAGCAGCAATAAGGAGAGGGAGAGAGAAATGTGATGAAGAAATGAGAGGAGAAAGCTAAGTCTTGGTCAAAAGGAACCATACCTCTCTCTATCTCACCAAACCTCATATTTTATTCCCTTTTCCATTTTCTTTTCTTTTCTTTCTCTTCAAATTCCTTCTCACAAGAATAGTAACTCCAAAGTAAAACCATGGCAATAAAATGTAACACAAGTGTAGAAAAGATATGTGCATGTTTTGCACAAAAATGCTAAAAAACCGATTAGCGATTTTTAATCGCGATTAGCACTAAATTAACATATAACTAATCAATTAAACTTAGAAATGGCATAATTCTATAAAATAACCTATTTTTGAATTTTTCATAATTTTCCCAAATTTTTCTGTATTTAATAATACCAAAATATTAAAATATTCTTTAAAATAATATTAAATTATAAAAATTCCTAAAATTAATATTTTATCTTTTTGAAATGTTACAATCTACCCCCCTTAAAGAAATTCGGTCCCCGAATTTAAATTTAAACCCCCAATTACAAAAACATTTCAGTAAAAATCCAATTTGTCGGGGTTCCGAAAACATCAATACATAGCGAATATCATCAAAGTGTACTGCTCTACTAGAAATCAATCCACAAAATGTGTGTATAAGAATATCCTATGCGTCTGGTGCGCAAGGAATCAAAATCCATATATGTGTCAAACAGGTGTACAAAACAACATCTAGGTGCAACTGGTGTGCACGAAACATCTGTCATAGACAACGTGTGTGCTTGACAGCAAAAATCAGGTGCATGTGACATGCACGAAGAATCCCGATTCAGTGCATCTGATGTGCACCAGAATCGTATATCAAAACACTAAAGGTGCATGAAAACTATGCTGGAAGTGTAAATCAAATCACTGCATAAGATAGGCGTGAAATCACAATCAATACCTCGAATGTAATAACTATGCGCAAAATATAAATATCTAGTAGGTGCATGAAACAATATCATGAAACTCAGTCATCAAAACTAAATCATGCAATAAAACGCCCAAAACACCGAAATCCAAAATGACGGATACGTGATAATCGAATCACAAAATCACAAATCATAAATACCGTCGTCGGTAGTTTCTCCTTCAAGGTCGAGATGGAGTCGGTGCATCCAATGCTAGCAGCGCAAGATACCTACTTGCCTCTTGCTCACGGTCTGGCGTCCTCTGACTCCGGGTCATTATCTTCTCTGCGGATTACCCTTCTCACAGTCAATCGGCTCATCGGCCCTGTCAGGTGTGCTAACGGGGACGATTCCGTTCTGGCACTTCTCTGGTCATCTCTCGGTCAATCCTCACGACCACTCGTAAGGCAGCATGTCACTGGCGTCGGCCTCTGGCTCTCTGAATGCACATCACATATCTGATCCTGGGTGCAAAAATCATTGCAGCAATGTCCTGGAAGGAATCCTGCTCAAGGTCTCTTCCGATCTTACCTAAGCCGAACTGTACGAAGGCTGGTACTCTTGCATAATCTATTTTCGCTCAATGGACATCTGCATCCTCAGCACAACATTCTCTCGGAAACTGGTCGCATCCCAACGCCTCTGTAAGCATATCAGGTCTCTAGTCTCGACGGGAAGTAATGACAGCTCGTCAGCGTCCCGCACGAACCTCTGGTTCCACTTGTCTCTATTGTCGTCCACTATGGCGTCACGCCATGCTATCTACGCACTGCACTGTTCTCGGCCACAGTCAATCCGAAGTCTCTCGCACGGACTCGAAACCGCGTACTCTGTAGCTTCACCATTCTATATAAGATGTCTGGCCGAACAGTTCCTCGGGAACGCATCCCAACCATCGGAGGAATACTCAATACTCGTCCGTCCTTGATCAATCGCAACGCATCTGGGTAAGTTCCTTTATCCGAAACTAGTCAACTACCTCGTCGACGATGCCGAACTCTGGCCTGCTGGGTGTGCGCAATATGACCACTCCTGGGTCTAGGTCTTCTCGTATCGTATTCCAGAAAGGTCCTATCGAGGTTTCTTTCTCAAATCTCATTCCTGCCGGATTGCCCGGAAGTCATCATCCATTGCTGAAGCTAATTCTTATTCCGGAACGGCTGCATACTTATCGTGCTTCTTTCTGGAAGGTATATCCATAAACAACGCCTCTGGGTGCGTATCACATCTCTGATGTCAGCGGAGTGGGAAGTCATCTCGTCGAAATCTCTTGCGAACTCTTTTCTTCACTCTACTTCAATGTCGACTGATTCGGACTCGTCTCATCGTGGCTGCATGGACTATGCTCCAACGGCTATACTCGTATCTGGAGTCTCCCAAGCAATGCATCCCATCACACGATATCCGAATGATGTCGAATCATCCGATCGACTCATCAGAACTTCATAATCCCCCAAGAGATCAACATCATGGGTACAGTTTAATAGTATCGAGTTTATGCCACAGCGTCGGTGGTCCAGCCGTAGAAGGGCAAACCCAAGTCTCACTAATGGCGCCGCGGAACTGCCGCAAACCCTAAGGTTCAAAGGCTTTCACACGGTCATTAAGTCGAGTTAGGGTTTCATTCTTCTAGGGGGTCCATAGAATCGCCTGCACGTCTTTCCGTATACTTTAAACTTGGAGAATGGCTCCTGACATTCGATCGTCTCTATCGACTCTCAATGTCTCCGCGTGAAGTCGTCTCTAGCTGGAAACAATATATCTGATGACCTCGTATCGGGGTAAGCGAACGAACACCTGTCCTAGTCATTCATCCTCAGGTGACTAGCGACTCGCTATCATCTCTCTAAGTATGTACTCATGCTGCAGTAGCTCCAATCGTCTGGGTGATATCTCGTCATTTGCAGCAGCAACTGGCTCATTCGTCTGTATGCTGAACAGCGCCTCAATCCTCCAGGAAAGGCGATACATTGGCGATCATCTCTGAATCGGTCCGCTCTAGATCCGAGTAAGACTCTCCACACTGGAAATCTTCAACTCAACTGGGCCCGCTCCGGCGCATAAATCAGACGAATCACCTTCGTCTCTCAAACCGGGTAGACCAGCTATCATCTGTCTCATATCTTCCTGAAAGCTCCGACAATCTCAGCTCGTAAGCTCCGAAAGCAACATCCTGTCAATCTCAGCAACAGCTGGTCCATCTGTCTGCACGGTAGGCGACATCATAACCTCTGAGGTATGCTGTACATCAACAGTCCTCTCTCAACTGGCAGCTCTAACAATGGCCCGATCATCCGGTGCAAAACCAAGCACTCGCCTCCACTAGAGGTCACAGTCACCAATACTAACTCGAGACGTTCCCATGTCACCAGAAAACACAATGTTCGGCCCTCGTACCAGACGAGCTTGCACCGACCGTAACCCTAGCAGCAGCCCAAACTGCGCTCAAACATGGCGACAGGAACCTCAATCGAGTATCGAAGAGAGCAGATCAATGGCAAGAAAGAGAACAACAGATCCAAAGTGGATACATGATCATAAGAAGGAACAGCATCAATGAAGGTATGATCATGAAACTAATAGTATCGAGGATCTCAAATGGATGTATAATCATGGATATGAAGAGAATCACTGATCTCGAAAATATGTACATCCTAAGGTTCCTTAAGCGGAGTGGCGTGTCGTAAGTATGCCACGGAACATACCCACGGTACGTCACTCTACTTTAGTCACCTATTCCATCAACTAAGGGTTATCCTACACGACGAAAGTTCGGTTCTAATACCCCATCGACTAAGTCTAAGTTCCGTAAGGTCAAGCCTAAGTTCCGTATATATATAAACGCCCTAGGCTCCGCATAGTCAAACTTAGACTCGAACCAAGGTCAACCTAGCGCTCTGATACCAACTTTGTCACGACCCGAAAGAGCACGTGACTGGCCCTTGAACCATATGAAGTCTATAGGACTCCATCTGATCCAAGTAAGCCAAAAGCCCAGAAATCTAAAACCATTTTAAGAGTAAATAAAGAAAACTGGTTATAAAGAAGTGAAGGAAAACATGTTTGAAGTCAAGGTTTTTAAATAACTAAGACGAATGTGCATTTTTAAAATGTAAAGTCTTTTCTAAAAATTTCGGCAGAGTTTCTTTTGTAAATACTGGCCCCGAACGGGGTACAACAAGAACAATATATATATATATACAAAGATAAAGGCATCCCCAAGCGGGAGCTAGCTCTTCGTCAATCGACGGTCACAACCACGCAAATAATATAATATACAACGCCGAATGGCGAGGGTCAAATCCAAAAGAAACTCAATAAGCATGAAAAACCGCAATACTACTAAGCGCGACTCTAAGGTCAAATAAAACAACACTAATGTCTAAGTTTGAAACAATATACAAGTTTTGGTTGATGGAAATTCTAGATACAATGAATAATACAAGTACAATGGTGGTTCTTGATGCAAAAGAATCCATCTACCAAATGCAATTCACCCGCAAGGAAGCAGTGTGCCAGAAATGCCGCAAAGAAACCTGTACGGCAAAACCTGCAAGAACTGTGGCACAACGGGGGTGAGTTGCCAACTCGTGAATAGAGAATATCTATAAGCAGAAATCGAATGCAAGACATAATCCTAGGTCAAACGATCAGTATAATATAAACCACAAGAGTATATCTGAAGTATGATACGGTGGCAAGTAACATCTAAACAAGTATGTAGTGCCAAGTACTCAGGTAATAACATGTCATCAGTATAAGGTATGTCTGCATGAGTAAATATGAAGAAGTATCAAATGGATATCAATACACATATATTAGCGTCCCATACCACTAATATTGGTGTAAGGGTATATATAACAGCGCCCTCATACCCTGTTATATATACAAATGAAGTATGATCAATATAAATCCAGTCTGTATGTGATCAAGTCTGTATAAACGTGGAACCCGTCCACCCGTCACCCAATGACAACAAGCATCATGTATGCAAATATGAGGATATAAACAAAATCATGGAAAAACATCATGAAACCCGTGCCTAGCATCGACACGTAAATCCTCGTCCATATGGGGCTCCGTCTGCGGTATCGGCCCTCGGCCCCGGCAGTACGGGTCATCCCATGTCCTCATCCATATGGGGCTCCGTCTGCGGTATCGGCCCTCGGCCCCGGCAGTACGGGTCATCCCATGTCCATCTCTCAACTCCGGTCGGTATCCTCCAGATATCCGCCGAGCTCAAATACAATCACCGGTAGGTAGTAGTCCCTCTGTCAGGCTCACCGTCTACTACACAGCGAAACCGTTCTCGCCCCGGGGTACCATACCGGGTCCACCATGTACCCGCAATCGGCCTCATCCGCCTCCTCGAATCGGGTTTCACATGTCGCTCTCAGCACCGAGAAAACACATGGTGGACGCACTGAAATATCATATCAAGGGTAACCGGGTTTTTAACACAATTATATATTCTCTTTTGAAATACCCACGGTTCCCAAATCCAGAAATATCATGGAAACAACATATCTCAATGCGTATAATCAAAACATGATGTATGCGACATGTAATAAAGCTAAGCATATCATAAGTCATGCAACATGGAATAGTAATGTGCACATGTCGAGGGAAGCCGCTCTTTTAAAACGAATCAGTTTTGAAGAAAATCATGCGATTCCCAAATCTCAAATCAAGTCAGAATCATCTATGTTTGTGTACAGGTATAAGTGTACAATATGCCATGCAAGAATCATATCATGAATGCAACAGTACTACAGTGTAGTGGCATGGCAATTATCGATGATGAACTGTGTGAGCCGGCAAATAGTGTACGTGGAACATACGCATCATCGATAATGGTGCTGGTGTCCTAACAGCATGATAATAATATAGCAATAAACATATGCAAGCAATGTGAATAGCATGAATATGTGGAAATCAAATAATCAACACCACAGTGAAGAATCTACATCAACAAGTATATAACATGCAGTTATGTCGTTTGAAATAAGACGAATCAGGATTTTTAGTAAAATAAGGGGTACGGTGTTTTTAAGAAAAGTTACGCCTTTTAAAGTATCCGTAGAATCCCTTTGTTTGTCTTTAAGATATTCCTGATTCGTAGTTTTTGAAATAGGTATGACTCGGGTCTAGTCTAACATCTACTATGCAACTACTGATCTAAGTATCCAGCCAATCGGGAGGGGTATGGAAACCACCTAAATTTTAGTCGATATATATATAGATATAATAGTCGGTGATCCCGCCTCAATAGTATCGCGTACGATACAGTATATCATATGACATCCTCAAGTCATGAGTGCGGATCTATCATCAATGTAAAGCTCGTACGGTAAATCATCGTACGGCATCCCAATAGCTGGGTACGGGTCAATATCACACTAGCTCATCACATCTCAGGTATCACCATCATCTATTACATAATCTGGGGTACTGATCTAAGTCTAGTACAACTGATACCATCAATATACTGCGTGTGCAAGCACACATCCCAAGGACCGCTAGAGATCACGTATCGTATCCCAAATACGAATCACATCAAATCACCGATCTTGCGGCACAAAGCCTAACATCATCGACTCATCTCCAATGTCATCCAATATCATCAACACAGTACAAGTATAATGAATATGCAAGGGTGTGCGTGTAGGTGTAAATCTATTCTAGGGTTCGCGACTATGAACTACACTAGTCACTTCTAACCCTACACTATCCATAGTACACCTAATCTATCATATCCACGACACACTATAACTATCAAGCATAATATATAGTATACTAACTACGGACTGCGGGGGTGCTATACGCCATCCACCCGACTTCCCCCAGTAGATATAATCTACTCACCTTGCGTCTCCATCTTTCGATGTCACCACGTGCTTGCTTGACGTCCCGTAGTCTTCATGGGGTACCTACACATCAAAGTGTCGTATATGCGCATTAAAACCAAACCAAAGCTAAAACGGCACACGAAACCCAAAACGATACGATAAGAGGCCTATAGGTTAGAACCTATGGCACGCCTTCAAAACCATTAACAATTCCTCTATATCGTCGTATAAACGCCAATTAGTCGAGGTAAAACACAATACACAATTTTAGAATCAAAAATACGGACTACGGAAACACGAATCCAAAACAGCAACTTAGGAAATATGTTCCAGATTTCACCCTAGGTCCAATTAGACAAAACTATATATACCAAGGGTCTAAAATATACATGTAGGAGCTACAGAACAAATACGAGACAAAATGGTGGGACCCAGGCCGCAAATTGCGGCCAAACGGGATAAATTGGCGGCCAAGGTTTGGAGTTAGGGGCTGGGGTCTTGGTGGTATCTTCCTGGGTGCCTGCACATGCCACTGTCCAATCAATTTTATTTTAGGATGCCCCGGGTGATAGCAGATCCCAATTAACCTTCACAGATTTCACAAATTTTCCGATATCGGTTTCTAAAATCCGTATTCTGGGTTTAGGCTTCAGGTTAGGGTCTCAATTCATACACTAGGGTGTTGGTGTAGCCTCTATTGAACTCAATTTCACAATACAACTCATAATTCGCCATAACCCTAACTAGGTTTTCATCAAGTCCACAAAATCACACAATATCGGTTCAATCATAACATGGGGGTGAAAGTAATGCTAAAACTAAGCTAAGAGTTCAGTAAATACCTCATTTGGCAACTCAAGAATTTTCTTGAGTTGCCCCTAGTGGCCAAAATCCTTGCTTCTTTAGCTCCAAGTGTAGATCTAGGGATTGTGCACACATTTAATGAAATGAGAGTGGGGTTTTGGAGTTGTTTTGGATGTGTTTTGAGGAGTTGAAGAGGGGAGGGAGATGAAGAAGCAGGAGCTCAGCAGCAATAAGGAGAGGGAGAGAGAAATGTGATGAAGAAATGAGAGGAAAAAGCTATGTCTTGGTCAAAAGGAACCATACCTCTCTCTATCTCACCAAACCTCATATTTTATTCCCTTTTCCATTTTCTTTTCTTTTCTTTCTCTTCAAATTCCTTCTCACAAGAATAGTAAATCCAAAGTAAAACCATGGCAATAAAATGTAACACAAGTGTAGAAAAGATATGTGCATGTGTTGCACAAAAATGCTAAAAAACCGATTAGCGATTTTTAATCGCGATTAGCACTAAATTAGCATATAACTAATCAATTAAACTTAGAAATGGTATAATTCTATAAAATAACCTATTTTTGAATTTTCCATAATTTTCCCAAATTTTTCTGTATTTAATAATACCAAAATATTAAAATATTCATTAAAATGATATTAAATTATAAAAATTCCTAAAATTAATATTTTATCTTTTTGAAATGTTACAACTGTGGCATGTGATGGATGTTTTTAAACTGATTTCAAGTGTTGAGAAATATTGTGGAAATCTTGGGTGTTTGATTATTCGATCGGAAAGTTTAACATTGTCTATTTATCTGGAATGTGATACAATAATTGGAATCCACATGTAGTTATGAGATAACTAATTTGAATGTTATAAATCTAGCGGTTTAGTCTCAGATGATCGGTTGCCATGGAATTTTGATGTGATCAAAAGTCCGTCGCAATCATGTAGCGTACGCGGATACTCGCCGGATAAACTTAATAGATAGCCACGCCCCATAGCCCCGACCAAGTGACTGTAGGAGAACCCCGTCGCCAAAAGCATCCGTTCGGGTGCTCGCGGCAGCGGTGTTCCGCCTTAGTGCACTTTGTCGACGGCATCCAGGGGTGCGGCCGTCTACTATAGTTTGCGACGAGCATTCGATCAGGATGTCGGGAATCTTGTTGAATTGCCCGACTTGATATTGAAAAAAGTTTTCGATAATGAGACTAAAATGCGGGGTTTATAATTGTTAGGCATACGATGTCGAAGGAATTCATAAGGTTAGGCATGCGATGTCTAAAGAGGTTGCGGATTCCAACTGTTGTAGTTTCACACTTTCTTTTCTGTGACCGTAAGCGTAGTATGTGGTGTATCGCCGACTTCGTTGCTATACATCAACGACAATCGGGATACACATACTTGCTTACGTTGATGATATGAGATATTATGTGTTGCTATGATATGTTATATTGGATCGTCGTGTTCTGAATAGCCGGGGGTTTTATGTGAGATGAGAGTTTTTTTCTTTTTCATTCATGTAAAATTCATTTGTATGTAATATTCTTTTATTGGGGCACTTCCGGGCTGAGGAAGATGTCACCATTGTATATTATTTACTTTTCCGCATTAGGTAGACCCAAGGCGGGGAGCACAAGTAACCGGGTTCTAGGGTCCAGTGGGAGACCATCTCGAGGAGTTGAGACCGGGTCTCCTAACCCTAGAATTGGCAGTGTTGCTTGCCTCTCTCGTAGGGGTCTAAGGATGTGGGTTTGGCTTTTCATCGCGACCGTGGAATCCATGTTTTATACAGGCTCGTATTAAAAACACGGACGTCCTAGTATATCCAATTTTTCATATATGTTCTTTTGCTGCTATGTTCTGTGATAAGATCATATTACTGCCTGAGACGAATGTTTATATTATATATATGAGATATATGTTATATTGCAGATTTCGTTTCAAATGAGATGCTTGTGAAGCATAATAAAAATGGGACTTCATTAATGAGATTAATGAAATAAAAGAAACCTAAAGATGTTGTAGAAACTTGTTTAAAAACTGGTAGCTCTAGTTCTTGCTTTGCATAGCGGTGTTCCTTGTAGAACATCCAGCACCTTATTCGATAAGGAAAGAGCCGAGATCCCTTTACCGGGAGTGACCTCTTTAGTGAAACTAGCAGATGCTACAAACTCGGTTTGTCTTTTGATTGCTTCTATAGTTCTTGCTTTGCATAGTGGTATATATGATATAACCTGCACCTTATTCGATGAGGAAAGGGCCGACGATCCCTTCACCGGGAGTAACCCCTTTAGCAAAACTAGAAAAGCCTAAAAAACACTCCATTTAAAATCACTCGATTCTACAACGATATCAAGTTCATTATGCTCATGGTTTTCTTAAAAACCTGCGTAGCCCTCCGTCATTTCAGATAAGTACTATTTAGTATTCGTGCTGCGGTAGTTTGGCATGCGTCAAGGCATAGTGTACGGTAGCTAACTAGTGCTTATCTGCTAGCATACGATGCGATTGGATTAGAGTATTCGTACGGCGTTGTTTGGCATGCGTCAAGAGTCATGCGGGTGGGTTTAATTCAATCAAGAAATGTACGGGTTGAACTTGACTAGCGGACTATGGGTTGTTTGGCATGCGTCAAGGTCATGGGACGCTAGGGGTAAAATATTATTGGGAATTTCAAGTGTTGAAATTTGCAATGAGATTGCATACCTTCTATAAGATAGTTGGATCCCGATACCCGCTGCGAGTAAGAGTTACTCCTGGGAGAGTTTTACACATTACAATTAGCCGATCAAGTAGGTGTCTAGAAAGGTGTTAACGGGGTTACGCCTATGGGAAAACGAGGTTTACTTTAATTATGTTCGTGCGAAAGCACGGGGGACCTCCCTCAAAGTACCGAAACTGGCCTGGTCTGAAAGATTGGCGAACTTGTAGCGTGTAATTAATCCCGGCTAGTCTTTCCTTTTAGGGTTTGAAGGAAGATTTGATTAAAACAGTGGGAGCCATCCTGATTAGATATATTAGATAACCAATCTAATCTTGCAAGAGCATACGCTGAGTGTTTTCTTCTCTCTTTCTCCAGGTAGTAACCATATCACGCCTTAGTCAAGATAATAATACGAATGAATTGACCGAACCAGCTTGTTATACTGAGCTGGGGAACGTTGGTCCCGCTCCAACTTATAATTGTTATAAGACAGAGCAGGAAATTGGGGATTACCAGAATTCCCGTGCCGCCCAAACGAAAAAAGTGCATGCTGATGCATCTTCTTCGGGTGTGTTCATTACAGAGAACTGTTTCTCAGTATCCTTTACGTCCTGGGTATGAGATACCAGATCAGGATCCCGTATATGTAATCTGTTACATGGGCTACAGATATGTAGAGAACTGAGAACGGGTGATAAGTTTCATGAGATAGAAATGGTGCAAGTGTTGCAGCCAAGTCTGTTGGTCACTATCACCCTGTATTACCAGAATACATTGATTCTGAATGAATGTTATTAGATACCGAACCTGATATACAAAATCATATCAGTCTCTTTATTAGTAAATAAAGATATAATTTTGTATTGTTGGATAATGTTTTGAACATTTCCTATATCAAGTGTTGATCGGTTCAGGCACGTTATCTAAAAGCATTGAAGTTCTAAATCAAACTACTGATCTTAGTATGCAGAACACACATAAGAGGAAGAGTTCGGAAATGAACGAATCCTTCTTAAGGCATTGTAGACTAGGTCATATCAATGCGACCCGACTAGCTGAAGTTACATTAAGATGCATATTTAAATTTGTTTGAATTTACCTCTTGTGAAACTTGCCAGTCATGTCACAAAAATAAGATGACCACAGCTCTGTTTATTGGAAACAGAGAAAGAGTTAGTGAACTTTTGGGATTGATACATGCTGATGTATGATGGTCCCCAGTCTACACATGCCATGACCGGTTCTTTGTACTTCATTACATTCTCTGATGATCTCTCAAGATTCGGACATATGTTCCTGTTGAAACACAAGTCCGAACCTTTTGAGATATTCACAGAATGTAAGTTAGAAGTAAAGAACCAACAACGGGTATAAGTATTATGTCCTTTGATGAGATCAAGGAGGAGAATACTTGAGTACGGAATTCCTGGATTATTCTAAAGGAGAATGAGATTCTCTCTCAGCATTACTCCTTCGTATACACCATAGCACGATGGTATATCGGGGCGGAGCAATAGCACCCTATGTGATATGGTGTGCTCTATGATGAGTACTACTGAGTAGCCTATTTCCTTTTGGGAGTTATGCACTGGAGAAGTTGCATACCTATTGAATAGGGTTCAAATCAAATCAGTTGCCTACCACTTCATATGTAATATGGAAAGGGAAGAGCCCATATCTTAAGTTTTATAAGATTTGGGGTTGTCCGGCCTATGTCTAAAAGCAAAATCCGGAAAAGCTCGAGGCAAGGTTTGTTATGTAGAACTGGAAAGGTTCCAGCTATACAAACTGCAGCCGATGATTTGGTAAAACTAAAGGATTCAATAGTTTCCAACGAATCCCAGCCTCTCCGCCGATATAGTAGGGTTCCTCACCCACCTGAGAGATACTTCGGCTTCTCTATGACATTGGGAGCGAGGATTGCATCATGAGATGATGACCCAACTAGTTTCGAGCAGGCCATCAGGAGTGGGACTCTGTAAGAATGGCTGGATGCTTAGCGATCTGAGATGGAATCTTTATACACCAACAAAGTATGGACTTTGGTTGCTTTATCTGAAGGGTTAAATCCCCATTAGGAGCAAGTATATCTTGAGAAGATTACTTGGTGTACATGGAAAAGTTGAGACTTTCAAAGCTATGCTTAAGTCCATCCAGATCCTACTTGCCACTATTACATACCACGACTACGACATCTGGTGGTTGGGTGTCATGACTGCTTTTCTAAATGATGTTTTAGAAAAGAGCGTCTATAAGTACACAGCCAGAGGGCATCGTAGACAGTGGGAGCAGCGGAAACGTGTGCAAAATGTTTTGTGTGATAAAACAGGCATCGCGGAGTTGGAACATCTGTTTTGATGTGGTAGTCAAAAAGTTTGACTTCATCAAAATAGTAGATGAACCTTGTATATACAAAAAGGTAGTAGGGAGTATGGTGGTGATCCTCGTAGAGTACGTGGATGACATACTCTTGATAGGGAAGGAGTTTCCTATGCTACACTCGGTCAATCCCCGCTTATCACAAAGATTCTCCATATAGGATCAAAGATGATACCACCTAAATCCTGGGTTTTGGATCTATGAGATAGATCTAATTGGATGTTAGGATACTCACTAGTTGTAGTGAGATGGTATCAATCGATCCTGGGGAGAATCACTGGAAAGGTTCCAGGGTGATAAGGACGACTGAATGTCAGTCGCAGGCATTGTCTTTACCCCCAGTGGAGGGACGGTATGTTGGAAGAGTTCCAAGCTAGATACCGTGACTTACTAGACGATTAAAGGCAAGATACATCGTTACCAAGGATGCTGCCAAAGAGGCAGTCTGGATATCTATAAGTTCATAAGATGAACTTCGTTCCTACCATTGTGTGACAATGGAGTTGTGGCTTTAGCCAAGGAACTACCGTCCCATCAGAAATCCAGATATAATTCTTAGGCAGTATCACCTGATCATGGAGATGGTTGATCTCCAAGGAGATCGAGGTTAGGAGAGTAGACAAAAAGGACAACAGCGCGGATCCACTCACAAAGGCCTTTTCCCAGTAGAGACTTTTATGGGATGGTTGAGTATGAGATACTTCAACCACAGCTAATTGTTGGGTATGTGATACCACAACAGATGGCCCTAGTGCAAGTGGGAAATTGTTAGTTACATGTATTCCCTAGAGGCCATTACTGTACATACGATGTATATTGTAGTGGATGCTAGGACATATATAGGGAGGACTTTCTTCCTCGACATGATAGTATGCTATCTGGTTGTACTTTATCTTAACATGTACTCTGATTGTCTCTATGTTACATGTTGATAAAGCCCTTAGGATATGTATTCGACTACTGGGACTATGATGAGATCATACTAGTGGGGCCACGGTAGTCGACGAGTACATCCTATAACTGTTCCTAGTCGAGGGTGTATCGAGACAGGGTATCGATACACCAGAGTAGACTAGCGTATACGCATCTTGACCCATATGATGGGCGATGGATGATCCCATATCCATCGGTGTTTGACATCAAGGATGGTGTATGGGTGCTCAGTAAAGACTGGGTACACTGGACGGACTCGTCGAGAACTCTCAGATGGTATTATACCTTACGTCAGATGGCAGTTCTCTGGTGACACTGGTACAGAGTAGTCTGTTGACCTGAGATCGTCATAGAGTCTTGTGTGATTCCTACCGTGCTTTGATTTCCATCATACCACGTCCAAGAGGGCGTGCAAAAAGGTGGCTTTTGGGTACAGTCCCGAATCACATGGAGGCAATGAGCGATAGGAGAAGATTCGTCTCTCCCGGTATAGGGAGTTGATGTTGCGCTGTGTTCGATTGGCTATAACCGGAAATCCCTAGCCAGGGTTGCTGAGATTTACTGGTAAGTGTTATCAGTAGTTTCTCGAACTGTTATGAGCCTCACATCGACATGACTTATCGGTTACTGGGGTCTGACGTATACCACCCCTAGACTTGATATGCGACATATCAGACGAACAGACCGGACTGTGCGGGAGTGCTACTGATTGGATTCACAGGAGAATATACAGGCTAGCTTGTTGATCTTCTGATTGCTCAATACCTGGGTGGCTGTTACGTTTAGCTGAGCGCTTGTAGCTTGTGGGTGTTTTTATATGATCATCACCTGCTACCGGCGTATTGACGATTCTTTAGAGTCCTACACATAGGTTTCTTGGCTCAGGCAAAACGGAGTAGAGGCACATATGTGATATGTGCGGGACCGAGGATAATGTGATATGAGATACCGTATTATATTCTCGCGATTTTTAGATATGAACCGGATCATCGGATCAAGTGTTGATTCGATGAATCGGTACATGATATATTAGTCGGTTATATTCGATATAGCCGGATTGTCAGATCAAGTGTTGATTCGATGATTTAATGTATAATAATATATATGATATATTGTATTACATTATCTAATATTTGCTTGCTTTATTATTTTATTTTGTCACCGGATAATACATTGATATATATGCGATATATATTAATTGTATTATTTTCTTTTGTTACAAATATAATATATATGTGATATATATTATAGTAACATGATATGATTAATAATGAAACATGTTTAGTGATGATAAAAAGAGATTAGGGTTTGATTAGGGTTAGCTTCTTCTTGCACCATCTAGAAGCATTCCTTTTGTCATGAAGAAGATATAATGATAGATATTTTCTTATAATTCATTTCTTAACCCAACCAAACCCTAGCCTTAGTTAACTCTCTACAAGGGTTATCCTTGTCATCATTAACCATGGTTGCATTATTATTGATATACTCTTATTACTATTCATCACAAAAGGATTATCTCATTATTCTTCATCTTCTTCTCTCTTGAGTTTTTGAAAGAGCTCACTAGATTTTACTTTGGTGATGATTTCTTGTGATAAATTGATATAAAAAGATAGCATAAATACTACTCCATCATCCTCATCTAATCTAGCCCATTAGATTAGGGTGTTCACCTCATTAGAGTGAGAGAGCTTGGGTTATAGCAACTTCGACATAGATCATCGGAGAAGCGGAACACTACAAGCTAGCATGGATCGTTCGAGTCATGGAGCCTCTCTTGAGTCCGGGAGATCATGGATCGCAGCGAAGGGACTTCTACTCGGAGCTTATGAAGCGAAGGAGCGGACTACAAAGGTTGTAATCCCTCACACTTAGTGGTAAAGATGTTTACATGCTTATTTTCGCCTAAACCCTAGTTTAAAGATCCGGCTTCGGGTTGTTCGGCACGGCTAAAATTTTTATCGGGCATGGTTGATGCCTCGTAGACCCTTGTGTGCGTGCCTAGCAACCCTACAATGGGTTTCCCGGGAACGCTTTTGGGTGACCAACGGACGGGGCCATCACCACAAGACCACCTCGAGGTGGTCTTGGGGGATGGTGAACCGAGACCATCCTAATAAGTGGTATCAGGTTTTGTGCTTCTCGCAAGGCCACTTCAAGTGGCCTCGAGGAAGTGCACCCCCACTCGGCCCCCTCAAGGGTGTCTCGGATGTTTTCGGGTGTCTCCTTGGGCTCCCGAGCGATTTTTGAGTCCATTCAGATTCTTTCGTTGGACTTAAACTTGGGTTTTTTTGATGAATTGGTGCACTCTAATTTTCGGTGATTGGAAAATTTGGTATGTATGCCATTTGTTTGTGGGATTTGAATTTCGTAGGCTTTGTTTGGTTTCAAGTATCTTAACATTTGATAAAACGTCTTCTAATTATTATAGGTATCAATTAGACGGGGTTACGAAATTGATACTTGAATGCTTGCATTTTCTGTGATGAATGTTGCTTGATTATGGTTGTGTTGGATTATCGTAATGGATGACCCAGTGTATACAGTATTAGATATAGTTCTGTGATGTTGTGTATATTCATATTGCGTAGCGATCGTTTGGCATATGGACTGACATCATCATGACTTTTATTATTCTTTAGGGCGCATCCTGGTTGCAGGCGTAGTCGCCGTTGTATATTAAGGTATTCTTCACAGGTACTAGGTTTACACCGCGGCGGAGTGTTCGAGTAGCCGAGTTCTAGAAAGAAGCGGGCCACCATCTCATGGCGTTTAGACCAGGGTGGTTTACTCTAGAATTGGCAGGCTATTTGCCGCACTCGTAGGGGTATAGTTTGACCCATGGAGGGGTGCCTAAGTCACCGGATTTCGGAGCTATTAGGTAGCCCAATCACTTCGGTGATTGGGGTTGCCTCACTTTTGGGATTGATGGATGGTTGCTGCACTCGTAGGGGTCTAGGATTTGATAATATGGTCTATCCACACGACCGGGGAAAATTGCATTTCATATTTGGCTCGATAGAAATATACTTTTCCTAGTTTATCTGCATTTCCATAATGTGAATGCTTTTTCTGTAATGCTTCTATGATATTGCTTGATATCATGCATGAGACGAATGATTATATATATATATATATTATATATATATATACATGGTAGACGCTATATATGTTTTGCATCTGCGCTAATCCTGTCCCTTCCCTGTTGTAAGTTAAGTTATCTTACGGTGAAGATCTGGGACCCTGTGGCGAATGCGGATGGCATATATATGCGTGTTTATTTTTGTTTCTTTCTGGCAAGATATTATTAATTGATGGGACACACGTTAATTATAATTAATGCAACTAAACAAGCCTATAATGATGTTTTCGAAACCTCAGTTTAAAAAACTACAGTCGTATTCTTCTACTTTGCATAGAGATATTCGGTTAGGAATATCCAGCACCTCATTCGATGAGCAAAGAGCCTATATCCCTTCATAGGGAGTGACTTCTTTGGCAAAAGTTTGCGCCACTATATATTTACAAATCTATATGGTTATTTCAGCGATATCAAGTTCTTTACGTTAAAGGTTTTTCGCCCAAACCAGCCATAGCCCTCCGTTATTTCAAATGGGTATCCACTAGTATTCAAGCTATGTATTTTGACCTTCTCCAAGTCATAGTGTTTGGTAACTAGTGGATATTTGTCTGTAGTATAGATAGATGTATTAATCCAGGACTGGCGTACGGCTATTTTGGCCTTCGTTAAGAGTTAGTACGAATGGGACTGGATTAATCAGGACAATGATGAGTTGAATTTGACTTGCGACTTATGATTTTTTTTCTTCGTCAACGTCATAAGACGCTTGGGGAAAAAACTATATCGGGAGTTTCAAATATAAAGGAAACTTTCTAAGTTTACGCATATCTTCTGAAGTGTTGTGACTTCGGTCGGCTTCCGTTAAGGTTAACATGCGATGATAGTTGGGTCCCGATTCCCACTGATGAGTAGGCTTTACTCCTCAGGTTATCCCGACTAGTTTTCCTTTTAGGGTTTGAAAGAGAATTCGAGAAAACAGTAGGAGACAACCAGATTAGATAAATTGATAAACCAATCTAATCTACGTTACAGCGCTCGCTGAGTGTATCTTTTCTCTCTCTCTTTTTCTCTCTCTCTCTGTGGCAACGACCATGACCCGCCTTAAAACTAAAACTCATAACCAAGTTAAAACCAAACCTTTTACCATCCGACTTTAGAGCGTCTAGATTCACGACAAAGTCGCGTATATCCATGCCCCTCCTACTTTGCTCTTATCTTTAACCAGAAAATTCCGTATCACTACGAAGATCCTGATAGAATGGATAAAATTATCTTGTACAGTTACATACGAACTCGCATAAATTTATTTCAGTTCGAGAATAGATTCCGGTTCTAAGGAAATAGAATATGATTATTCGGTTGTCTATTCTCTTTACCTTCTCTCAGCTTGCTAGAGCTCCTTGTATTAGGAGATTACACATGTTATGCTTATTGGATAGTCTTCTTCCAAATCTTGGGCAGGTGCCGAAAGGAAGGGAAGGAAGAAAACCAATTAGCCTAAGTACGGTGTACAGAAGGTTAGAAGTAAAGAAAAATGAAGGGATTGAAGTGAGGACAATGGAAATTGCAACTATTATCATGGACCTGGATAATGGAAGAGGCATTACCAGGAATATCCGGCCATCTCCTCAAAACATTTTCATGTTTCAGTTTTCCTGTACACTTGTAATTGAAAACTGCTTTTCCAATTGATTCTGACTCTAGGGTATGTATATACCGGCTTGGATTCTCATATCGGTATGGTATTACAGATGATGAGTGGGAGCAGAACATTAGGAATTAGGTAATTAGATCCTCGATATCAGAATTCTTTGTAATTGGTGATGTTTGAGAAAATCACCTGGGTTAGCCTAACGACAAATAGTTGGTTTTGAATATCCGTTGTTGTGCACCAATTTCAAATTGATATATTTGTACATTTATTTTTTATAAAGTGAGATAACTTTTTGAAATTATGTTTATAATATTTACCTTTATCAGTTGATGATTATGTAAGGCGCATTCAATAATGGTGTATTATTCTTAACTAAAATATAGTTTTCAACATACAACACACATAATTTGAGTTTGTTAACTCAGAGGACTTATACAAAGTTTTGTATGTTGTCCAATATCTTTTAGGACAAGGGGTTGATACTCGTACTATATTCTATTTACTTATAAGTTCTCTTATTCTTGATACGCATTTATGCAAAGTCTAAAATTTTGAGAAGTTCACAAGTACAAGAATAAAGTAGAGCATCATACGTTGGAAGTATCAGAATTTTTCAAGATGATCGTAGATGTAGATACTTATTCTAGATATTCCACTATAGTAATGATGAGAATATTTTTTCTCTTTACTTATCCGTGGGTGCGCTCGTTGATGAGTAATGCTATATGGTCCTTCTCCCATTTAGATAATGTGCACTGGAAACAGTTGCATACCAACTGAATTTGGTTCCATCTAAATTAGTGCCTCGGTTTTTATATGGAGTTATCCGGCTTATGCTTAAAACCATAACCTGGATAAACTCAAGGCACACTTCAATAATAGTTGTTTGTGGGTTATCCCGGGTATAGTCGAGGGTTTAACTTTCTACCATCTTCAAGATCAAACTTTGATTTGTTCTTGACTCTCCACATTTTTAGTAAAATGTTTTATTTAAAGGCATTAGTGGGAGTATGGTAGAATTTGAAGTGATTCCAGAACCACAAACGAATATTGAAAATTTAGTAGAAGCTAAAAATTCAATTGGATTTGACGATCCGTTAGTCGCTCCGCAGATTTTATGGGTAATCTCAGCCACCTAAGAGATGCTTTAGTCTCCTCATAGACAGTGACACAGAGGTTTATATCACGGCGTTGATAACCTAAGCTTGCCACTACTGCTACCCTTGACTATGGGACCTGGCAGGTGGATGACTATAACGTCGTTCTAAATAGACTTTTAGAAGTGCACGGATATATGACTTTGCTAGATGGTTGTTGTAGTCAGTGAGAGCAGCAGAAGCATGGTGGGAAAGATGCTTATGTCATTTATGTTGGATATGTATGCCCTAGAGGCTTGTATTGTATAGGATGCTAGGGATATGTATGTACAACACAATCTTGCTCAGTTATCTAGTATACTATTTGAGTTGTCTTTATCTGAACATGTGTATTTGTTTTTCTTACTGCTTTATATTACTTATACATGTTGATAAAGACTCGTTACAGTAGTATACTATTTTTGTTTTTCTTTATCTTAACATGTGCAAATCTTATACTCAATATTACATATGAAGGATATAAGTTGATAAAGCCCGTAGGATTTTGCTTGACTACCAGCGTTATGATGGTGATCATACTTGTAGGAGCTAGGTAGTCCATAAGCACAACCTTAAAGGTCCTAAGTCGCAGGAGTATCGAGACCGGGCATCGATATTCCAGAGTAGACTTGTGTATACGTTTCTAGACCCCGACGAGGGGCGGTGGTTTGTCCCACAGCCATTAGTGTGATCACCTAAGATTGTATTCAGGTGCTCACTGGGGGTGAGTATACTGGACGGACTCACCGAGAACCTCTAGATGGTATTATACCTATCATCAGATAGCGGTTCTCAAGTGACATGAGTACAGGTTAGTCTTTAGATCATCATTTCTCTCGTGTAAGTTCCCACTGTACTTTGATCACTACCCTATCACGGCTTTGCTAAGTCATGCAAACAGGTTTTGGTTGGGTACAGTCCCGAGCCACATAGAGGCAGAGAGTGATTATCAGGAATTCGTCTCTCTCGGTATTGGGAGTCGATATCGCACTATGCCCGGTTGGCCGGAACCATAAGACCTTGACCAAAGCAGTTAAGATTTACTGATGGTCAGATCTGTAGTTTCTTGGATCAGTCCTAAGCCAAATTGACATGACTTATCAGGTTATTAGGGGTCTGACGTTTAACACCCCCTAGACCCGGTATGTGATACTTTTAGACGAGACCGGATTATACGGAGATTGCTACGGTTAGGCTCGGTAAGGGTTCGGATAAGCTTACTCATCGACCTTCCTTTCGACAGGTATCTGGGTAGCCGTTACGTACAGCTTGTGGCGCTGACATGCTTGTGGTTAAAACCACTGCCAGCATATTGTCGAGTCTTTAGAGTCTCACATAGAGGGGTTTTCCTGGTTCAGGCGTAATGATGTAGTGGTCGTATTTTGATACGTGCAGGGTTCCGATCGAATGATAATACTAGCCGGCTTAGAATTAAGATAGATTATTAAATCAGATATTGATTTAATAATTTACATATGCATATTTCGATATGTATATTCTAGTGTTATCCAGGCTTTTGATCGGACGGTTGATAATACCAGCCGTTTAGGATTAAGCCTGATTATTAAATTAGATATTCGTTTAATAATTTATATATACACATTTTGATATGTATATTCTACTATTATGTTCTTTCTATTATTCTACCATTATGTTCTTTCTATTATTCTACCACTTTGGGTACTCGTATTTTGATACGAATACGGGTATGTATATATGGTAGAGTGTGTTCCGTATTTATACGAAAAATATTCTAGAAAGAGGATACCTTATTTCCATGTTTTTCTTTTGCTAGAAAACAGAAATGAGGCAGATGGATGAGGTGGAAAGAGGATGGTTTGAGGCATAGTTGAATAGGGTAGACAAATGAATTTATAATTCAGCTGTCTACACTATTCAAGTATGGTTAGATTTTATATTTGCAAAATCCATTTTGATAAAACCATGCTTGCATTATTTTGTTGTGATGAGTTTTTTCCATTACACCATTCTCTTTCTCACTATTCAAGTGCTCCTTCTTCCTCTTCATCCTATACTCTCATAAGTTAAGAATCAAGGGTGAAGAGAGATAGAAAAATTACTAGAACAATAAACTACATCACTAGACACTCTAGATTAGTAACCTAGAGCTTTTAGTTGCTCCACTAGGTTTTTGAGTGGAGCTAGAGCCATGAACCTTATCTCTTGGGTGGATCATCTTCGACGGAGGAAGACCCGTTGTCAAGCTCGATCACGGAGGTCCCATAGAGCTAAGGAAGAGGGTAGAAGACCGAAAGACGGATCTTTCGGTATAACCTCTTATCACAGTACCAAGATTTCCTCAAGTTTACTAGTTTAATATTCGGTTAGATTCTAGGTAGTGGTTTCTACTGCCAAGTTTTTTAAAAGTCAAATTTTTTCGTTCCACAATAGCCGCGGTTGGCGGTCAGGACGCTAGGAACTCCAACATGGTATCAGAACCACCCAAACATTAGAAACTAGCAGTAGACGATACTTTAGTTTCAAAACCGAAAAATTCCGATTTTCAAGAACCCATTCTCTGCCCCAAATTTTTTGGTCTCTAAAATTTTTTAAACAAGTGTGGAGGCTTACTCTTGATGTGTATATGACACATGATGAAAACGAGGAAATGTGGTCGTACAAAAACCACCCAAATCTCCATTTTGCCCGCTACCAGCGGTTTTTCAGTTTCTTCTGTTCCTCGTTTTCATCCAGTGTCTTGGGTTTTGGAAATTGGTATTTTTGGTCTTGTTTGATTTGCCCCAGATTTCACTTAGTGTTATCTTTGCTTTGAGGCAACTTGGAAAGTTTAGAACTTGAAACTTTTGCATCATTGATCTCTGTGATGTGGTGTATGTGTTTTTCAAACGTCGTCTATTTGTTATATGTCATTTAGACGAGGTTGCACATACATGCATCTTTTGCTGTGATATTTATATATGTGATGGTTTATTCGGATTGTTGTATTGGATAGCCCCTAGTTCAATGGTAGTTGTACAATTTAGATTCATTTGTATATTCATTATTACGGGACGAGCATCCAACATGTGGACTGAAGTTTCCGCCAGTTTTGTATATTCTTTTTTTAGGGCACGACCGGGTTGAGATCGATGTCACTGTTGTATATATTTTTCTTTTCTGTACTAGAATTACCCTACCGAGGAGTGCTCGAATAGCCGGGTTCTAGAGGGAAACGGGGTTAGATATGTATGTCCTAGAGGTCTGTATTATATTGGATGCTTAGGATATGTATGTACAGGACAATCTTGCTCAGTTGTATATAGTATATTATTTGAGTTGTCTTTATCCTAATATGTGTATTTCTTTCTATTGATTCTTTATATTGCTTGCACACATTGATAATAACTCGATACAGTAATATACTATTATGGTTTGACTTTATCTTAACATGTGCATATGTTATACTCGATATAAGATATGGTGGATAAACGTTGATAAAGCCCATAGGATTTTGTTTGACTACCAGCGTTATGATGGCGATCATACTTTTGGGAGTTGGATAGTACATAAGCACATCCTTAAAGGTCCAAAGTCATAGGAGTATCGAGATCGGGCATCGATACTCCAGATTAGACCTGCATTTCTAGATCCCGACGAAGGGCGGTGGTTCGTCCCTTAACCATTGGTGCTCACTGGGGGTGAGTACACTGGACGGACTCGCCGAGAAGCTCTAGATGGTATTATACCTATCATCAGATAGTGGTTCTAAGGTGACATGAGTACATGTTAGTCTTAGGACTTGGGGTCATCATTTGTCTCGTGTGGGTTCCTACTGTGCTTTGATCACTACCCTACTACGGCTCTACTGAGTCGTGCAAACAGGTTTTGGTTGGGTATAGTCTCGAGCTATATAGAGGCAGAAAGTGATTGTCAGGGATTCTTTTCTCCTGATATTAGGAGTCGATATCGCACTATGTCCGATTGGCTAGCACCATAAGACCTTAGCCAAGGCAGTTGAGAACTACTGATGGTTAGATCAATAGTTTCTCGGAATGGTCCTGAGCCAAATCGACACGACTTATCGGGTCAGTAAGGGTCTGACGTTTACCACCCCATAGATCCGGTATGCGATACTCTTAGACGTAGAGACCGGACTGTATGGAAATTGTTACTGATAGGCTCAGTAGGGGTCCGGATGAGCTTGCTCTTCGGCCTTCTCTTCGACAAGTATCAGGGTAGACGTTATGTACAGCTAGTGCTACTGATGTGCTTGTGGTTAAACCCTCTTCCAGCATACTGCCGAGTCTTCAGAGTCCCAGACAGAGGGTTTCTCTGATTCAGGTGAAACGATATGGTGGTCGTAAGTTTATACGTGTAGGGTTTCAATTGAACGTTAATACTAGCCGGCTTAGGATTAAGCCGGATTATTAAATCAAGCATTGATTTAGTAATTTATGTGTACATATTTTTATATGTATATTCTAGTGTTATCCAAATTTTCGATCGGACGGTTGATAATACTGGCAGGCTTAGGATTAAGCCGGTTCATTAAATCGGATATTGATTTAATGCTAGTATTATTTTAATGGTATTATTCTATCTCTTGGGTGTTCGTATTTTGATACGAATACGGGTATATATCTACAGTAGAATGTATTCTGTATTTATACGGAAAGGCATTCTAGAAGGTGGACACCTCATCATGTTTTTTCCATTTTATTTGCAAAATGGAAATAAGGTGTAAAATAGGAAATGACGTGTAAAGGAGAGAACGGTATGAACCATGCTTGAATAGTGTTGACAAGTGAATTGTAAATTCATTTGTGCAAATTATTCAAGTATGGTTGTATTATTTTTATTCAAAAATGGCTTTTACAAAACCATGCTTCATGATTTTCTACACACAAGTTTTTTTCGTTCTCATAATAAGGTTCTCTCCTCACTTGCCTAGCTGTCTTGAGTTCCTCCTCCTCCTTCATTTTCATCTTCCTGCCTACCATCTCATAAGTTGAGAATCAAGGGAGGAAGAGAGATAGAAATACACTAGAAAAATCATTACATCTCCTTAGTAATCTAGACTAGAAAATTAGGTCACTAAGTTGCTTCATTTTTGAAGCCAATCTTGAATCAAGAACTCTTGGGTGGATCATCTAGAATCAAGAAAGCGATCTAGGAAGGTCGATCAACATCACCTAAGGAGCATAAGAAGAGGAGTAAAAACCCGAAGGACACGAGTCTCTAGGTATAACTCCATATCACAGTAGATAGATCACTTTAGATAGCTAGTTTCGGTTTATGGTTAGATTCTAGGACGAGATTTCTAGCGCCGGATTTTTTTAAAGTTAAAGTTTTTCGTTCCGCTACGGCCGCGGTAAACGGCCATGGCGCTAGAAAACCCAACATGGTATCAGAGCCGGTCCATAAACCTTAACTAACTAATTTCCACTAATTTAGAACTTCGATCGAAAAAATTATCCGAATCGTATTTCTAAAAACCCTGCTTGCTGTTCGAATTTTGAAGTTGTTCAAAAAATATTTTCAGAGAGCTTAAAAATATATGCAGGGTTTTTCTGAGCTAAGAAATTTTTTTGAGCTTTTAGTCACCAAATTCGACCACTAATCCACGGCCAAATAGCTCTTTTGGCCGTGGATCCGTGGCCTATTTATGGCAAAAAGGCTCCAAATTTTTCAGGGGTTCTTGTTTCTGGAAATGTGATTTTTGGTATGTTTGGTTTTTGCCCAGATTTTTTTGTGTACTGGTTTGTACATGGGGCAAATGCGGAAAATTTTAATCGATCGAAACTCTAAATTCTTGCTTTTCTGTGTATTTGTTTCTGCGACAATGAATATTATTGAGCAGTATAATCCGATTGATTGTTATATGTACAATCAGACGGGTTTACGAACATGATATTCACGTTAATGTTCTGTGTTGCACTGATGTTGTGGATGGATTGTCGTGGTGCATAGCCTATAGTTCAATTGTAGTTGTACAGTTCAGATTCATTTGTATATTCATTATTGCGGGGCGAGCGTTCGACATGTGGACTGCCGTTTCTGCCAAATTGTATATTATTTTATAGGGGCACGACCGGGTTGAGGTCGATGTCACCGTTGTATATATATTTTTCTTTTCTGTACTAGGATTATCTTGCGGAGGTGTGCTCGAATAGCCGGGTTCTAGAAGGCAACAGGTCCGCATCTCATAGCGTTGAGACGGAAGGGGCTTCACTCTAGAATTGGCAGGCTGTTCGCCGCACTTGTAGGGGGTATAAGATGACCCATGGAGGGATGCTCAAGTTACCGGATTTCGTGAAGTGCTGGGTGGACCATTCAATTTGTTGATTTGGGTTGCCTTACTTCCGGGATTGGCGAGTAACTTGCCATGCTCGTAGGGGTCTAAGTTTTTCATTGCACGGGCTACCTACACGACCGGAAACGTCGAGTCTCATTGTCGGGTCAAATGAAACCCGAGGCTCCAAAATTATCCGCTATTCCATGTTGCTAATTGTTGTTCTGTGATGTTGTTTATATAATGTCTGGGACGAATGGTTATATATATTTATATATACTAGTAGATGTATATGTTTTGCATCCACACTAGTCCTGCCCCTGCTCTGCCGGTAGTTAAGTAACCTAACGGTGCATGACGGGGCCCCGTGGCGAATGCGAATGGTATATACGTACATTTTATTTTCGTTCTTTTCTGGTGTGATAGGAATTAATTGATGGGACCGCATTAATTTTTAATTAATGTAAGAAAAGAAACCTAAAAGATGTTGGAACAAATTTCGAAAAACTATAGTCATACTCTTTCGCTTTGCATAGTGATATTCGATTAGGAATATCCAGCACCTCATTCGAGGAGGCCAGAGCCTAGATCCCTTCGTGGGGAGTGACCTCTTGAGCAAAAGTTTATGTTACTATAAATTACTCGATTTTCTTCAAAACCACTAGTTTTCAAAAGCGGAGCCTAAACCACTCCTTTTCAAAACTGCTTGGTTCCTTCAACGATATCAAGTTTATTAGGTTAAAGGTTTTTCACCAAAAACCAGCCGTAGCCCTCCGTCATTTCATATGGGTATCACCTAGTATTCGTGCTATGTTTGTTGGCAAGCGTCAAGATATAGTGAACGGTAGCTGAGTGATATTTATCTGTTGCATGGATATGCGATTGATCGAGACAGTTGCACAGCTTTGTTAGCAAGCGTCAAGAGTTTATGTGGGTGGGTTTGAGTTAATTCAGGACAATGATGGGTTGAACTTGACTAGTGACCTATAACTTGTTGGCAAGCGTCAAGGTTATAGGTCGTTAGTGGAAAAAACCACATCCGGTGTTTCAAATATACATAAAACTTGTTAGTGTTGCATACCTTCTAGAGTATAATGACTAGAGTGGCTTCTATCTAGGTTATCATGCAATGACAGTCGGATCCTGATCCCGCTGATGAGTCAGATTACTCTTGGGAGATATTTTTCACTTCATAATTAGCTAACCTATTAGGTGTTTAGAAAAGTGTTAACGGGGCTACGCCTCTACGGAAATGAGGTTTATTTTAATTAGGTCCGTGCGAGAGCACGGGGAACCTCTCTCGGAGTACTAACACTCACCTGGCTGAACGGTTAGCGAACTTGTGAGGTGCGAATGATCCCAACTAGTTTTCCTTTTAAAGGTTTGAAGGAAAATTCGAGGAAACAGTGGGAGCCATCCTGATTAGATAAACTAATAACCAATCTGATCTTGCAAGAGCGAACGCTGAGTGTTTCTTTTCTCTCTCTCTAGGTAGCAACCATTTCATGTCCTAATCAAGATAATAAATTTTTTGACTTGACTGAACCAGCTTTTTGCACAGGGATGGGGAACGTCAGTTCGGCTCTAACTTGTGACAATTGTCAATAGTACGAGCAAAGGAAGGAGGACTGTAAGGAATTCCAAATAACCCTATTGAAGTTGAAGCATTCTAATGCGTCTTCTTCGGGTGTATTTGTTATTAAAAACTGTTTTTCGGTCAACCCTACCTTATGGGTACTAGATACCAGATCAGGATCTCACATATGTAATTTATTACAAGGATTGAGAAAAATTAGAATGGTTGGACCGGGTGATATGTCCCGCAGAGTGGGAAATGGAGCATAAGTTGATGCTACCGCCGTCAGTGAATATCACTTAGTATTGCTAAGCGGCAATACTATGATTTTGAACAATTACTACTATGTACCTTCCATGCATTACAACATCATATCAGTTTCTTTAGTTGGTAAAGATGGATACAACTTTGTTCTAGATAGAAATATCATGAACATTTACCTTAATCAGGTATTGGTTGCAGAAGGTACAATTTCCAATGGTATCTATATTCTTAAACAAAACACAGTTTTCAATGTACAGAACACACGCAAGAGGAAAAGTTTAGATACGAACGAAACCTACTTGTGGCATTGTAGACTTGGTCATATCGGTAAGAAAAGACTAAGTAAGTTTCATAAGGATAGATATTTGAATAAATTCGAATTTTCATCTTATGAAACTTGTCAGTGTTGTCTCAAAGGAAAGATCACCAAATCTCCGTTCACCGGACACAGAGAAAGAGCTACGGAGCTCTTAGGTCTCATACACAGTGATGTATGTGGTCCGATGTCTATACATACGAGGGGTGGGTTCTCGTACTACAATACATTCACTGATGATCTCTTTAGGTTCGGGTATGTGTATCTTTTGAAATACAAATCAGAAGTTTTTAAGAAATTCAAACAATATAAAAGCGAAGTAGAGAACCAGATAGGAAAAAGTATCAAGATCCTTCGATCTGATCGAGGAGGGGAGTACTTAAGTACGGAATTCCGGGACTTTCTAAAAGAGAATGGTATTCTCTCTCAGCTTACTCCTCTGTACACACCACAGCACAATGGTGTATCAGAGCGGAGGAACCGTAGCCTATTGGATATGATGCGCTCCATGATGAGTAATGCCGAGTTTCCTCTTTCATTCTCGGGATATGCACTTGAAACGGCTGTATATGTAATGAATATGGTTCCTACCAAGACTGTGCCTACCACTCCACATGAAATGTGGGAAGGGAAGAGACCATACCTTAATTTTGTTAAGATATGGGGTTGTCCGGCTTATGTTAAAAAGCAAAATCCGGATAAACTACAGGCACTATCGGTTCTTTGTAAGTTTGTAGGATATCCTAAACATTCGCAAGGATATCTGTTCTACCACACCGAGGAACAGAAGGTGTTTTTTTCTCGCCATGCCGCCTTTTTAGAGAAGGAATTTATTATAAAAGAAATTAGTGGGAGCACGGTAGAACTGGAAGAAATTCCAGAGGGACAAACTATAACTAAAGAATTGGTAGAACCAGAGGATTCAATAATCCCGGACGAACCTCAGCCACTCCGCAGATCTAGTAGGATTTCTCGTCCGCCGGAGAGATACTACGATTTTTTCATAGATGGGGATCGAGAGGATTGCATCTTGGAAGAAAATAATCCCACTAGTTATAAGAAGACCATTAACAGTAAGGACTCTGTAAAATGGCTTGATGCTATGAAATCCGAAATGGAGTCCATATACACCAACAAAGTTTGGACTTTGGATGTTGTTCCTCCTGGAGTAAAACCTATTGGATGCATGTGGATTTTCGAAAAGAATATTGGACAGGTGGAAACCTATAAGTCTAGACTTGTTGCAAAAGGTTTTCGTCAAAGATCAGGAGTGGACTATGAAGAAACCTTTTCTCCAGAGGCCATGCTGAAATCCATTCGGATCCTGCTTGCTATTGTTGCATACCATGACTACGATATCTGGCAGATGGACGTTATAACGGTCTTTCTAAATGGAAGTTTAGAAGAGTACGTTTATATGGATCAGCCAGAGGGATTCGTAAACAGTGGGAGCAGCGGAAATGTGTGCAAGTTGCTTAAATTCATTTATAGATTAAAGCAGGGGTCGCGGAGATGGAACCATGTATCTATAAGAAGAGTGTAGGGAGAACATTCGCATTCCTCTTCCTGTAAGTGAATGACATTCTTTTGATAGGAAATGACATTCCTATACTGCAATCGGTCAAGTTGTTCTTGTCACAAAAGTTCTCCATGAAGGACCTGGGTGATATCTCCTACATGTTGGGGATTAAGATCAATAGAGATAATGTAAGTCGATGTCGTGCACCCCACGTGTTCGTGGGGAGGCGGAATTTGCAAAAAATGATTTTTACGGGCTTCGCAACACCGACTAGAACCAAGGATCGTCCATAAACCCTAGCTAGCAAACAACATGAGATTTAACTACTCGGAAAGAATGTTATACCTCATGATATAAGTCCTTCGGTTCTTCTCCTCTGTCCTCCTCGTCATCGTAGGCTCCAAGGATCGATCCGGATCGTAGCTTCCTCGTTGGCTACCTCGAGTCAAAGACGATCCACCCAAGAGTCTATAGTCTGAGCTCCAACCTCAAATCCGAGGTAACTAGCGCAACTAACTTACTAAACTAGATGGACTAGGTGATGTAAAGAATAAAGATGGATTTTTTGTCTCTTGGAACCCTAATTTACTCAACTCATGAGACCTTAAGGGTTTTTGATGTGAGGAAGAAGAAGAGAGCTAGCTTGAGGAAAGAGAAATGGTTTTTGATAATGATAATAGAAAAATGGGATGGGTCACTTGATATGAATACAAGCATGGCAAGAAAATATCTCACCCAAAATATCCAGTGCCACAAAATATCTCACAAGAAATATCTAGTCAAAGAGTCAAACCAAGTCAAGTAGTCAAAACAAGTAGCCATGCCACAATTATCACTTACAAATATAACAAATGCTTTCCTCCACCTCATAATTGTTTTAATCAAGTCAATGGTCAAAACCCTAATGATGTGTCTCCTTCTATTCCCCTCTCATCCGTATATACATACATGCATCCGTGTTCCGAGAAACACGAATACAAAGAGACGAAACTGGTCCATCAATATAGTACTAGGATCCGGTTTAAACCAAAGCCCACTAGTATTATCCACCTGAACATCATAGGCGTACAAGTGCACGTACGTGATCGATGTTAGTGTATATGCCCTAGAGGCCATTATTGTATCATACTGGTTTGTGCACACAAACAGTTACGTAGAATCAATATCCCCCCATTTGTCAATTCTAAATGATATACCTTACGGATACAGCGTCCATGCTCATTCCGTTAGTAACCCTGAGAGTCATATCACCTGCCTGATAACTCTACGGTTTCTCAAATTCTGTAATGAATTACAGATATGAGGTCATGATTTGGTATCTAGTACCCAGGAAGTAGAGTTAATTGACAGACCGCTTTCAATCATAAACACACCCGAAGTCGAAGCCATAACATGCTTTGGATCCTGTATTCTGGCTTTCTAAGCCCTGTATTCCTTTTGCCAATGCCCTTTTCCCGTAACAATAGGAAAATCCCTCCTTCCCTACTGTTAACCCCGAAACTTTTGCCCTTCCCTTTTCTTCTACCTTACCGACACCGCCTATCGGCTTTGTGGAGGTCTTCTTCTTCTCACTCTTGGCATCCGCCTTAGATCCAGAAGAGGAAGATTCTCCAATAAGCAGAGCGGGTGTCTCCCTGGTTTCCTTCAGGGTGCCCTCAACTGGAAGTATAACTTTCTTCCCCTGGGCATAAGTAGGAGGTAGGGACTGTAGAACCAAGTCAGCATATGACTCGTTCTTCAACGTGGTCTCCAGGTCCGTGAGCTTTTTAATATAGCTAATCATTGTAGGGACGTGGTCCCCTACAGATGATCCGACAGCCAACCTCGCTTGAAGCAATTCTTTCGAGGACTCATATCATGCGATACGAGATTGCTCTCCATACAAAATATTGTTATGGAGGAAGATGGAAACTAAGTCCATCTTCTCGTGCTGCCTCTGGTATACACCATCAACTGAGGCCAACACGAGGCACTTGGCATTTGCACTGTCTTTTTCCCTTGTTTTATAGATATCAACATCTCTGACGGTGGAAACTGGACCTGGGACGGCGGGGGTTATGAGTAGTAATGAGGTAGTCCAGCTTTTCATAGGTAATGGACATCTTAACAAATCTTTGCCAGTCAATATAGTATAACTCAATCATTTTATTATCTATCTGTAACCTAATCTGGTCACCTGGTTGCTGCAATTAGGAGAGAGAGAAAAATACACTCAGCATGACGCTCTTGCAAGTTTAGATTGGTTTTTAATTTATCTAAACAGGATGCCTCCCACCGTTTCTCGAATCCTTCCTCAAACCATAAAAGACGAATTAGTCAGGATTAATCTTACCGTATAATACTTGCTTAACCGTTCGTCCATGCTAGTGTCGGTACTTCGAGGGAGGTTTTACGACGCTTTCGTGAAGTTCCTTAATTAAATAACCTCTTTTTCCTGGAGGCGTAGCCCCGCTAACACTGTTCTAGACACCTACTTGGTTAATAGCATTGATCGTTAAGTGAATAATCTCATAAGGAGTAGCGGATACTCACAGTAGGATCGGAACCCAAATATCATTGTGTGATAATGCTGAAGGAATCTTTCTAACACTATCAAACTCCAAATGGTATGCATCACTGGAAAGTTTCAGTTTCTTTAGAAACACCCGATGTGGATTTTTGCCCCATGCTCTTATGACCTTGACTAAGGCCAACAAATCATAAGTCACATGTCAAGTTCTACCCGTCATTATCCAGGTTAATTTGAACCCCACCCGTACATACCCTTGACTAAGGCCAACAAAGTAGTATGACTGTTCCAAACCAACGCATCTATCTATGCAACATATGAATACCCAGCAGCTACCAATCACTATGCCTTGACTAAGTCCAACAAACATAGCTTGAATACTATTGAATATTCATATAAAATGACGGAGGGCTACAAATGGTTTTGGCGAAACCGTGAACATGGTGAACTTGATATAATCGATGGAACCCGATAGCTTTTAAAATGAGTGGTTTAACCTCCGCATTTTAAAAGTTTTGTTGTTTTAAAATAACCGAGTGGTTTTAAAATTTGTTCCAACGATTCAGCTTTGGTTTTTTTTTCTTTGCATTAATGTAATGCGATCCCATCATTTACACCTATCATCACAGAAAAAGACGAAAATACCACGACCACTTATACCATCTGCATTTGCCACTGTACCCTGTCATCACCCGTTAGGTTACTTAACTAACGACAGAGCGGGGGATGGACTAGCGCGGATGAAAAACATAAGCAAAGCCTACTAGATATCATATATAGATCTATACATTCGTCTCATTCAATAATAGGCATTCCAGATCACAGATGAACATATTGGATATACTAGGAATTCTGCGTTTAGTTTGAGCCTGTAACGAAAGACAGATTCCACGGTCGTGATGAATAGCCAAACCCCACCCTATACCCCTACGGGTGTGGCAAACTACTTGCCAAATACCGGAAGTGAAGCAACCTCTCTCAGCAAAGTGAGTGGGCCACCCGGCACTTCAAAGTACCCGATAGTTTGTGCACCCCACCTTGGGTCTATCTTAGGAGCAAAAACAGTAAAAGAAATAATACAACAGTGGATACAACCTCGAACCGAATGTGGCCCGCAAAAATAATATTACATCACTTTACAAATTTACATCAAATGAAAGAATGAAAACCCTCATCTCACATCCCCGGCTATTCATCCACGACGATCCAACAAGTTCATATACACAAACCAACATAACAACATTACAGATATGTGCAACCCCGACTAATCGAAGTATATCAATTAGTCGATGTTTCCAAGCAAATATATACATCAAACAGCTTTTAAAGTAACTACGACATTAGAATTCCGCACGCAATTAGCAAACTTAACCAATTTTCCAAAACTTGAAAATTCAGTGAGCTAAAGTTCCAAAAACGATCGTTTTACGCCTACCCGGGAGTCGAAACAAACTCGAAACCAGTCCGAACCTTCTCGGGAAGTTAGAGAACGAAATTAACTTCGAGTCGGGGGCCTATTGCGGGTACCCCACCCCGAGGCCACCATGAGGTGGCCAGGGGGTGAGGCAAACCCGAAACTGCCCAAGGTGGGGCAGTTTCGGGTCCCCACCGCCAAAACCACCTTGTGGTGGTCTTGGGAAGTGGGACCAGCTGTTCGGCCCCCCCGAAGGATCCCCAGGATGCCCACTCTATACCCCAAGGCTTCTCGGTTCAATCCATGAGCCCGTAGGGTGTGCAAACAACTCAAAACGTCATTTTTGAAAACTGTTTTTTCGGCAGTTTTTGCATGACAAAAACGGCAGAATTCTAACATCGCAACAAGCTATCTAAGATTTATGGGAGGCTCTGATACCACTGTAAGTCGATGTCGCACACCCAATGTGTTCGCGGGGAGGCGGAATTTGCAAAAAAAAATGATTTTTACAGGCTTCGCAACACCGACTAGAACCAATGATCGTCCATAAACCCTAGCTAGAAAACAACATGAGATTTGACTACTCAGAAAGAATGTTATACCTCATGAAACAAGTCCTTCGGGTCTTCTCCGCAGTCCTCCTCATCATCATAGGCTCCAAGGATCTATCTGGATCGTAGCTTCCTCGTCGGCTTCCTCGAGTCAAAGACGATCCACCCGAAAGTCTATAGTCCGAGCTCCAACCTCAAATCCGAGGTAACTATAGAAACTAGCTTGCTAAACTAGATGGCCTAGGTGATGTAGAGAATGAAGATGGATTTATTTGTCTCTTGGAACCCTAGTTTACCAAACTCATGAGACCTTAAGGGTTTTTGATGTGAGGAAGAAGAAGAGAGCTAGCTTGAAAATAGAGAAATGGTTTTTGATAATGATAATAGAAAAATGAGATGGCTCACTTGATATGACTACAAGCATGGCAAGAAAATATCTCACCCAAAATATCTAGTGCCACAAAATATCTCACAAGAAATATCTAGTCAAAGAGTCAAACCAAGTCAAGTGGTCACACCAAGTCAAATGGTCAAACCAAGTCAAGTAGTCAAAACAAGTAGCCATGCCACAATTATTATTTACAAATATAACAAATACTTTTCTCCACCTCATAATTGTTTTAATCAAGTCAATGGTCAAAACCCTAATGAGGTGTCTCCTTCTATGCCCCTCTCATCCGTATATACATACCCGCATCCGTGTTCCGAGAAACACGAATATAATGAGACGAAACCGATCCATCAATATAATACTAGGATCCGGCTTAAACCAAAGCCCACTATTATTATCCGCCCGAACATCATACGCGCACAAGTGCACGTACGTGATCGAAGCCCTTCTGTAAAACCATAAGGCCTCTACATCTTTCGTCCGATGTAGGGAAACTCGCTGTGTGGGACTCTAAAGACTCAATAGTACGCTGGCAGTGGGTTTAACCACAAGCCGCAAGCGGTACTAGGTACACGTAACGGCTACCCAGGTATCTGTCGATAAGAAGGCCGATGAGGGAACCCATCTGAACTCCTACTGAGCCTGAATGTGACAATCTCTGTACAGTACGGTCTATTCGTCTAAGAGTATCGCATATCGGGCTTAGGGGGCGGTAATCGTCAGACCCCTAATAGCGTAATAAGTCATGTCGGAGAGTAGCCCAATACACCCTAAGAAACTACCGGAATACCTACCAGTAAATCTCTCTTGTCTTGGCCAAGGACTTTTTGTAATGGCCTTTCGAACACAGCGTGATATCAACCCCCAATACCGGGAGAGATGAATCCTATCTAACTACCACTGCTTCCAAGTGATTCGGGACTGCACCCAACTACTACCTGTTTGCACGACTCCTTTGAGCCATGGTAGGGTAATAATCAAAGTACAGTTGGAACACACTTGAGGCGAAGCAGCAGTGTCAGGTCAACGAACTATGTTGTACTCATGTCACCTGGGAACTGCAACCCGACGATAGGTATAATACCTACCAACAGTTCCCGACAAGTCCTGTCCAGTATACTCATAACCTAATGAGCACATGCATACTATCTCCAGTACGACGTACTAATGGCTGTGGGACAGACCATCCCTCCTACTGGAATGAGAAGCTTATACAATAGTCTACTGTGGAGTATCTGTTAGGTTTACCTAGCACCTAATGAAGGGTTTAGAAGCATCACATGTCTCAAAATTAAATCTTTAAGGTGCTAAGTGAACATACAAAGAATCATCACTAGAAAATTAGGGTTTCTAAACATGCACATCATCGCAAGAAGATAAAGCTAGGGTTTTGAGATTACAACCTTTGTAGCTCCCTACGCTAGACTCCTTGGCTACTTGAGGGTTGGAAAAGGTCCGCTTGAACTCCTCTAGGTCCACGATGATCCACCCGGAGTCCGCTTTGTCCAAGCTTGTAACTTCACAAGATCAAGAAAAGAAAATGGAAGCTAACACTCTCCACTAATGGGCAAGACTAGTGTATAATGGTGTTGTGGTTGGTTTTCTCACTTCAAAATCCTAACTTGGTGAGTGTTTTGCTCACTTGAGAAATCTAGAGAGCAAAAGAGCAAGGAGGAAGAAGATGATGGCTTTTGAAAAATCAAGAGAATGATAATATGTTATGAAAAATAGAAAATATAAGTATATATATTTTCTACTCTTCATCTCAAACCATAGTTACATTATATGGATATTATTGCACTTGAGTTGAAACACAAAAGGAAGATTAACTCATGGTTAAAAAGTAGGTGAACGAGGTTAGTTCAAAGAAGAGTGTAGAAGATAACCATGTATTAATCTTTTTCTTTTCTTTTGTTTTAAAACAAATACAATATATATATCCATATATATAATTATAAGGTGTGAGTCTTATATTACCACCATCTTCTATATATACAACCATGATAAAATGATGTATGCATGTATGTGTGCATGCACATCCATATGTGTATGAACAAGAATGAATGCATACATGCATGCATACACCAAAAAGACAAGAAAAGGATTTGTAGTGAGAAACTAATGGTTAAATGATAAATCAACACTTGATTTATTAACCCTGTCATATCACATACGACCCGACCAAAAGTAAGCCGCCCGATTAATATACGGTATCTCATACTCGCATTTTAACCGGGTCCACGCGCATGTCGCATATGCGCACCATAACGTTTCGCCTGAACTAGATAACTCCTTTGTGGGACTCTAAGACTCGTCAATACGCCGGTAGTGGGTGATGATCATATCAAGCACCCCCAAGCCGCAAGCGGTCAGCTAAACGTAACGGCCACCCGGGTATTGAGCAATCAGAAGAAAACAAGCGAACCTGTTACAACTCTCGTCGAGCCAACCGGCAACACTACCGTATAGTCCGGTCTCTTCGTCAGATATGCTGTATATCGAGTCTAGGGATGGTAACGTCGACCCCAATAAATCAACAAGTCGTGCCGATGAATAGTCTATAACAGATCGAGAAACTACTGATAACACTTATCAGTAAATCTCAACAGCCCTGGCCAGGGACTTATTGATATAGCCAGTCGGGCACAGCACAGCATCAACTCCCAATACCGGGAGAGACGAAACCCCTCCTATCGCTCATCGCCTTCGTGTGTCTCGGGACTGTACCCAACGGCCACCTGTTTGCATGACTCAGTAGAGCCGTGGTAGGGTGGTAATCAAAGTACAGTGGGAGAACACACAAGTCTCTATGACAATCTCGGGTCTACAGACTAACCTGCACCAGTGTCACCTGAGAACTGCTATCCGACGATAGATATAATTCCATATAGGAGTTCTCGGCGAGTCCGTCCAGTATACCCAATCACCACTGAGCACCCGTATATGATCTCGATGTCAAACATCGATGAATGTGGGAACATCCATCGCCCATCGTATGGGTCTAGTATCATACACGCTAGTCTACTCTGGTATATCGATGCCCCGTCTCGATACACCCACGACTAGGGACATTCCATGATATGCTTATAAACTACAAATGTCCCACTAGTATGATCTCCATCATAATCATAGTAGTCAAGCCTATATCCTCAGGGCTTTATCAACATGTATGAAAGAATAAAAGCATGATCAGATCAACATGTTAGATAAAGAAGAACCAGATAGCATACTATCATGTCGAGCAAGAATGTACACTGAATATATATATATATACATGTATAAATACATCCACTATCATATAATGGCCTCTAGGGCATACATATATCCAACAATCTCCCACTTGCACTAAGGCCAGTTATTGGCGTATCTCATACCCAACATCTCAAAAAGTCGCTCATGCTGCGGCTGAGGGAGGGCCTTGGTGAGTGGATCCGCGGCGTTATTCTTTGTGTCTACTCTCTTAATCTCGATCTCGCGGCGATCTACAATCTCCCGGATTAAATGAAAGCGCCTCAGGATGTGTCTGGATCGCTGATGGGACCTGGGCTCCTTGGCTAACGCCACAGCCCCATTATTATCACAATACAATGGTATTGGATCAATAATTTTTGGAACTACTCCTAGCTCCGAGACGAACTTCCTCATCCAGACGGCTTCCTTGGCGGCATCATTTGAAGCAATGTACTCAGCTTCCATCGTAGAGTCTGCAACGGTATCCTGTTTGGAACTCTTCCAACTTACCGCCCCTCCTTTGAGGGGAAATACAAACCCTGAGATAGATTTGTTGTCGACCTTATCGCTCTGGAAGATCGAATTGGTAAAGGCCTTCATTTGGAGATCTCCATTACCATATACCAAGAACAATTCTTTAGTCCTTTGCAAGTACTTAAGAATGTTCTTCACAGCTATCCAGTGATTCTCCCCAGGTTGGATTGATACCTGCTTACAACACTAAGTGCATAAGCTACATCTGGGCGTATACATAACATTGCATACATTATAGATCCTACTGCCAAAGCATAGGGTATAATGCTCATGCGAGCTCTCTCTTCATCGGTCTTTGGGCATGAGTTCTTAGAGAGAGTGACCCCATGGCAAGCGGGTAAGGCACTCCGCTTGGAGTCGTCCATACTAAACCTTTTTAGGATGGTGTTAATGTACCTGGTTTGGGACAATCCCAATAACCTCTTGGATCTATCCCTATAGATCCTAATACCTAGAACGTATGTGGCATTACCCAGGTCCTTCAAGGAGAACCTTAGTGATAAGAACGATTTGACCGACTGTAGCATAGGAATGTCATTTCCTATCAAAAGAATGTCATCCACGTACAATACGAGGAATGTGACAGCTCTCCCTACAGCCTTCTTATAAACACAAGGTTCATCTGGATTTTTGATGAAATCAAACTCTTTGATAACATCATCGAAACAGATGTTCCAACTCCGTGATGCCTGCTTTAACCCATATATGGATTTAAGCAATCTACATGCTTTCCCGCTGCTCCCACTGTTAATGAAGCCCTCCGGCTGATCCATATAAACGCATTCTTCTAAATCTCCATTTAGAAATGCCGTTTTAATGTCCATCTGCCAGATTTCATAGTCGTAGTGAGCAGCAATAGCAAGTAGGATCCGAATGGATTTAAGCATGGCTACGGGCAAAAAAGTCTCGTCATAGTCCAAACCTGGTCTTTGATGAAAACCATTCGCCACAAGTCTTGCCTTATAGGTCTCTACCTGCCCATCTACACCAATCTTTCTTTTAAAGATCCATTTGCACCCTACAGGTTTTACCCCAGGGGGTACAACGTCCAAAGTCCATACTTTGTTGGTGTACATAGACTCCATTTCGGATCTCATGGCATCCAGCCACTTCACAGAGTCTCCACTCGTGATAGCTTGCTGAAAACTGGTAGGATCATCATCCTCCATGATGCAGTCTTCTCTGTCACCATCAATGAGGAAACTGTAGTACCTCTCCTTTGGGCGAGAAGTCCTACCAGACCTATGGAGTGGCCGAGGTTCCTCAGTTTCTATTGCAACAGCCGGTTCAACCAAGTCGTCATTTGTAGTTTGTGTCTCTAGAACCTCTTCTAGATCCACCACATTACCATCATCTTTATCTGTGAAAAACTCTTTTTCCAAGAATGTGGCATGCTGAGAAACAAACACCTTTTGTTCCTCCTTGTGGTAGAAAAGATATCCATAAAAGTTCTTTGGATATCCCACAAAATTACACATGACCGACTGTGTCTCGAGTTTGTCTGGATTCTGCTTTTTAACATAGGCCGGGCAACCCCAAATCTTAATTCTCTTAAGAGATGGCCTCTTCTCATGCCATATCTCATATGGCGTGGTAGACACGGTTTTGGTTGGAACCCTGTTCAAAAGAAACACTGTAGTCTCCAATGCATGCCCCCAAAATGAGACAGGTAACTCAGCATCACTCATCATGGAACGGACCATATCTAATAGGGTCCTATTCCGTCGTTCTGACACACCGTTGTGCTGTGGTGTGTAAGGAGGAGTGAGCTGAGAGAGAATCCCATTCTCTTTTAGGAAGTTTGCAAATTCTGTACTGAGGTACTCCCCACCTCGATTTAATCGAAGCATCTTGATACTCAAACTGGTTTGTTTTTCTACTTTTTGTTTATATTCAGTGAATTTCTCGAAAGCTTCGGATTTGTGCTTTAATAAAAATACATGACCGAATCTTGAGAAATCGTCAGTGAAAGTAATGAAGTATGAAAAACCGCCTCTAGCCTGTGTAGACATTGGCCCACATACATCACTACGTATGAGTCCTAGGAGCTCGGTAGCTCTTTCTCCGTGTCCGGTAAACGAAGTTTTGGTCATTTTACCCTTGATACAAGACTGGCAAGTCGCATAAGATTTATATTCAAAAGGGTTTAAATATCCATCTTTGTGTAACTTGTTTAGTCTTGTTTCGTTAATATGACCAAGTCTACAGTGCCAAAGAAAAGCTTCATTTATTTCTGAAAGTTTTCTTTTATTAGTGTGTTGTATGCTGAAAACTGTGTGTTGATTTAGGACGTATATCCCGTTATTAAGTGTACCATACCCAACCAACATTTGATTCAGGTGAATGTTCATAACATTGTTCTGCAATATAAAGTTATATGCTTCATTGTCTAACAAAGAAACAGATATTATATTACATAGCATACTTGGTACAAAATAACATGGGTTCAAAACCAATATCCACCCAGATGGCAACCCCAAGTGATACTCTCCTACTGCGACTGTATGTACATTGGAACCATTTTCAACGCGGAGAGTATGGTCACCTGTCTTCAAAACTTTGCTATTTCTCAGCCCCTGCATAGAATTGCAAATGTGAGAACCTGAACCGGTATCTAATACCCAGGAAGCAGAGTTTATTGAAAAATAGTTTTCTGTCACAAACACACCTGAAGCGGAAGCATCCCCATGCTTCTTCTTGAGATTCAAGTATTCCGTACAGTTGCGCTTCCAATGTCCTGTTTTGTGGCAATGAAAACATTCCCCTTTCCCCGATTCTCCAGCTTTGGACTTTTCCTTCCCCTTAACCTTTTTAACACCACCCTTAGGATTGGTGGGCTTCTTCTTTTTCTTTCCCTTGGCCTTAGCCTTTGGGCGAGAAGAGGAAGATTGTCCAACAGTTATAACGGGAGTTTTCACTGATTTCAGTGTGCTCTCTGCACTCCTTAACGTTTTAAGGAGTTCAGGTAGTTCTCTCTCCATGTTGTGCATGTTGAAGTTAACTATGAATTGAGCAAAGGTGGAGGGGAGGGACTGCAGAATAATATCAGTATATTGTTCATTGTCCATTGTCCATCCAAGGTCCTCAAGCTCTTCTATGAGAGCTGTCATTTTCAGAACATGGTCTCCTACTGATGTGCCAGGGGCCATTCGCATCTGAAACAATTTCTTTGATGCTTCGTATCGTAATACGCGGGATTACTCTCCATACAACTCCTTTGTATGGAGAAATATGGCTTGAATATCCATATTCTCGTGCTGCTTTTGATGTGTGTTGTCCATCGATGCAAGCGCGAGGCATTTGGCCGTGGCACAATCAGCTTCCCATGTCTTGCGGACTTCTTTGTCCGCAACTGAGGATTTTGGACCTAGGACGAGCGGGGCTGAAGCCTTGAGGACATATGATACTTTATCATGGCTATTTTCAGATTCCTCAGCAAATCTTTATAGATGGTCCCATTCAGTTTATTTTTATCTAGTAGAAGCTTGAGTCCAGTCATTGGTATCTGCCATTAAGAGAGAGAAAAGAATACATTCAGCGAAAGCTCTTGCAAAGATCAGATTGGTTATTATCTTGTCTAATTGATGTCTCCCACTGCTTTAATCAAGTTTTTCTTTCAAACCTTAAAAACAAAACTAGCCAGGATTAATTACAGTCTACAACTTCGCTAACCGTTCAGCCAGGCCAGTGTCGGTACTTGAGGGAGGTTCCCCGTGCTTTCGCACGGACCTAATTAAAGTAAACCTCGTTTTCCAAGAGGCGTAGCCCCGTTAACACCTTTTTAGACACCTAATGAGTTTGCTAATTGTAAACTGTAAAACTCTCCTGGGGGCAACTATTGCCCACAGTGGGATCGGGATCCAACCATCATATGGAAGGTATGCAATCTCATTGCAAATCCCAAGACTTGAAATTCCCGATGTGATTTTTACCCCTAGCACTCATGACCTTGGCTATGGTCAACAAATCACAAGTACTAGTCAAGTTCAACCTGTCATTTCTTGATTAATCAGACCCGTTTACATGACCCTTGGCTAAGGTCAACAAAGTCATATGCCCGTCCTAATTAATCTGCATCATATGCATTATAGGAAGACATCACTTAGCTATCGTACACTACGCCTTGGCTATGGTCAACAAACGTAGCACGAATACTAAGTACTCTACTTCCTAAAATGACGAAGGGTTGCGGATGATTTTTAATAAAATCTTTAACACTTTGAACTTGATATCGTCGTAGAATCAAATGGTTTTCAAAAGGAGTGGCTTGAGCTCCGCAGTTTTGAAATATAGTTTTTTCATAAAGAGCCGAGTGGTTTTCAAATCCGATTCAACATCTTTTTAGGTTTATTTTCTTTACATTAATCATATTAATGTAGTCCCATTATTTAAGTCCTTAAGCCAATCACAGAAAAGAAACGAAAATACAACGTACGCTTATGCAATCCGCATTCGTCGCAATGTTCCGTTATGCACCGTTAGGTTACTTAACTAACGGCATACCGGGACGGGACTAGCGCGGGTGTAAAACATAGGAAACGTCAACTATATATCTCATATATAATATATCATTCATCTCAGATATCACAGAACACAGGTAGCAGAAACATATATATAATGTGGGATATACTAGGACGTCCGTATTTAGTATTTAGCCAATAATAGAAAATACGGATACCACAGTCGCGATGAATAGCCAAGCCCACACCCTTAGACCCCTACGAGAGCGGCAAGCGACCTTTCTAATCCTGAAGTTTAGGAGACCCGGTCTCGACTCCTCGAGATGGCCTCCCACTGAACCCCAGAACCCGGCCACTTGTGCTTCCCTCCTTGGGTCTATTCTAATGCGGAAAAGTAAATAATATACAACACTGGTGACATCAACCTCAACCCGGAAGTGCCCCAAATAAAAGAATATTACATTATATTTGAATTTTACATGAATGAAAAATAAAACTCTCATCTCACATAAAAAAACCGGGCTATTCAATCGCGACAATCCCGCACATCATATCTCAGTAACACATAATATCATATATCATCAACGTAAGTAAGTATGCGTACCCCGATTGTCGTTGATGTATAGCAACGAAACCGGCGATAAGCGACATACTACACTTACGGTCACAGAAAAGAAAGTGTAAAACTATAATATTTGGAATCCACATTCTCTTTAGACATCGTAAATCCGAAATATCACATACTTCGCATTTCATGCCTAACTATATGAATTCCACATATTGTATCACATTCCAGATAAATAGACAGTATTAAATATTTCGATCGAATAATCAAATACCCAAAATTTCCTAAAGCTCAACACTTGAGCGGAGTTCAAAAAACCCGGAATGTGATACAGTAGTAGCGGTCCGGCCATAGAAGGGTCAAGCCAACGCCTCACATGTGGCACGCCGTACTGCCTCAAACCCTAAGGTTCAAAAGGCAGTTCAAGACGGTCACATAATCGACTTAAGGTTTGTTTTCTTCTATAGGGTCCACCACAAAACTTGCACGCATTTCCGAAAGATTTAAACTCGAGAAAAGATTCAACACTTAAAAAATTTTTCGTGTCGGGAAAAAGTGAGTTAATGATATCCGTTCGAACTTTTTAATACTTTCTAAATTATCTGAAAAAGACACAAAATCAAGATTCCGATCGAATCACCGAATCCAAAAAAATCTCCAGAACATTCAGCACTAGATTCAGATTAAAAATACCCAAAAATATATACAAGCAGACAACATAATTACAGTACAAAAACGACTCAATGAATTATCTGTACGGCCACGGAACCGCGGCCCAAGCAGGCTCTGGCCGCGGTTCCACGGTGGAAAGTACTGTTCATGGAATCGTTTTTTATAGATGTGCTTATATTTGCCTGCTGAATTTTTTAAGTATTTTTAATTCTGGAAAAACACAGTTTTGAAAAAATGTCCAGAGAGGGTTCTAAAAGTCCGTATTTTGGTTCGATCGGAGTTTTAACTTCACTTAAGTATCGCCTAAAATTCTAGGTCGGCTCTAATACCAATGTTAGCTTTACCTAGCACCTAATGAAGGGTTTGGAAGCATCACATGTCTCAAAATTAAATCTTTAAGGTGCTAAGTGAACATACAAAGAATCATCACTAGAAAATTAGGGTTTCTAAACATGCACATCATCGCAAGAAGATAAAGCTAAGGTTTTGAGATTACAACCTTTGTAGCTCCCTACGCTAGACTCCTTGGCTACTTGAGGGTTGGAAAAGGTCCGCTTGAACTCCTCTAGGTCCACGGTGATCCACCCGGAGTCCGCTTTGTCCAAGCTTGTAACTTCACAAGATCAAGAAAAGAAAATGGAAGCTAACACTCTCCACTAATGGGCAAGATTAGTGTAGAATGGTGTTGTGGTTGGTTTTCTCACTTCAAAATCCTAACTTGGTGAGTGTTTTGCTCACTTGAGAAATCTAGAGAGCAAAAGAGCAAGGAGGAAGAAGATGATGGCTTTTGAAAAATCAAGAGAATGATAACGTGTTATGAAAAATAGAAAATATAAGTATATATATTTTCTACTCTTCATCTCAAACCATAGTTACATTATATGGATATTATTGCACTTGAGTTAAAACACAAAAGGAAGATTAACTCATGGTTAAAAAGTAGGTGAACAAGGTTAGTTCAAAGAAAAGTGTAGAAGATAACTATGTATTAATCTTTTTCTTTTGTTTTGTTTTAAAACAAATACAATATATATATCCATATATATAATTATAAGGTGTGAGTCTTATAGTGCCACCATCTTCTATATATACAACCATGATAAAATGATGTATGCATGTATGTGTGCATGCACATCCATATGTGCATGAACAAGAATGAATGCATACATGCATGCATACACCAAAAAGACAAGAAAAGGATTTGTAGTGAGAAACTAATGGTTAAATGATAAATCAACACTTGATTTATCAACCCGGTCATATCACATACGACCCGACCAAAAACAAGCCGCCCGATTAATATACGGTATCTCATACTCGCATTTTAACCGGGTCCACGCGCATATCGCATATGCGCAACACAACGTTTCTCCTGGACTAGGTAACTCCTTTGTGGGACTCTAAGACTCGTCAAAACGCCGGCAGTGGGTGATGATCATATCAAGCACCCCCAAGCCGCAAGCGGTCAGCTAAACGTAACGGCCACCCGGGTATTGAGCGATCAGAAGAAAACAAGCGAACCTGTTACAACTCCCGTCAAGCCAACCGGCAACACTACCGTACAGTCCGGTCTCTTCGTCAGATATGCTGCATATCGAGTCTAGGGATGGTAACGTCGACCCCAATAACTCAATAAGTCATGCCGATGAATGGTCTATAACATATCGAGAAACTACTGATAACACTTATCAGTAAATCTCAACAGCCCTGGCCAGAGACTTACTGATATAGCCAGTCGGGCACAGCACAGCATCAACTCACAATACCGGGAGAGACGAAACCACTCCTATCGCTCATCGCCTTCGTGTGTCTCGGGACTGTACCCAACGGCCACCTGTTTGCACGACTCAGTAGAGCCGTGGTAGGATGGTAATCAAAGTACAGTGGGAGAACACACAAGACTCTATGACGATCTCGGGTCTACAGACTAACCTGCACCAGTGTCACCTGAGAACTGCTATCCGACGATAGATATAATTCCATATAGGAGTTCTCGGCGAGTCCGTCCAGTGTACCCAGTCACCACTGAGCACCCGTATATGATCTCGATGTCAAACATCGATGAATGTGGGAACATCCATCGCCCATCGTATGGGTCTAGTATCATACACGCTAGTCTACTCTGGTATATCGATGCCCCGTCTCGATACACCCACGACTAGGGACATTCCAGGATATGCTTATAAACTACAAATGTCCCACTAGTATGATCTCCATCATAATCACAGTAGTCAAGCCTATATCCTCAGGGCTTTATCAACATGTATGAAAGAATAAAAGCATGATCAGATCGACATGTTAGATAAAGAAGAACTAGATAGCATACTATCATGTCGAGCAAGAATGCATACTGAATATATATATATACATGTATAAATACATCCACTATCATATAATGGCCTCTAGGGCATACAAATATCCAACAGTATCGATGCCCCATCTCGATAATCCTACGATTAGGGACCTGTATAGGATGTGCTTATAGATTACCAAGCCCCCACTAGTGTGACTGCCATCACAACGCTGGTAATCAAGCAAAGATCTTAAGGGCTCTACCAATATGTATAAGCGATATGCTAAAAGAAACACATGCGCATATTGAGGTAGAAACAAACCAGGCAGCATACTACCATTTTGAGCAAGACTGTCACTATATCCGTGTATATCCCAAGCTCCCATTAAGTAATATACAATCCAGTATAATACAATAATGGCCTCTAGGGCATATATCACTAACAGATAGATCCAAGAGACTGTTGGGACTTTCACAGTCAAGGTACATAGAGACTATACTAAAGAGATATAGTATGAAAGATTCCAAGCGCGGTAATATACCCACATTGCACGGAATCACCCACTCCAAAGAGATGTCTCCCAAGACTGATGAGGAGAGGGTTCGCATGAGAACTATACCGTACGCTACGGCGGTAGGATCTATAATGTATGCGATGCTATGTACCAGACCAGATGTAGCATGTATGCATAGCGTGGTGAGCCGGTATTAGTTGAACCCGGGTGAGAATCATTTGACGGCTATGAAGAACATTCTCAAGTACCTGAGAAGGACTAAGGAGTTGTTCTTGGTATACAGCAATGGAGACTTTAAGGTCGAGTCTTTTACCGACATAAGCTTCTAAAGTGAAAAGGATGACAACAAGTCTGTCTCGGGTTTTGTGTTTACCCTCAATGGAGGGGCAGTGTGTTGGAAAAGCTCCAAATAGGACACCGTCGCAGACTCGACGATGGAGGCTGAATACATTGCTGCAAATGATGCCACAAAAGAAGCGGTCTGTATAAAGTTCATTACTGAACTTGAGGTGGTTCCATCCATTGTTGATCTGATACCTTTGTATTCCGATAACAATAGGGCTATAGCTTTAGCGAAGGAACCCCGGTCCCATCAGAAATTCAGACACATCTTAAGGCGGTATCACCTGATCATGGAGATCTTAGATCGCCGAGAGATCAAGGTTCGGAGTGTAGATACGAAAGACAACACGGCGGATCCATTTACTAAGGCCCTCGCTCGAACACAGTTCGAGCGACTTTTTAAGATGTTGGGTATGCGATACGCCAACAACAGGCCTTAGAGCATACATTGGGTATTCGGTACGCCAATTACAGGCCTTAGTGCAAGAGGGAGATTGTTGGATATGTATGCCGTAAAGGCCTGTATTGTATAGGATGCTAGGGATATGTGTGTACAGGACAATTTTGCTCAGTTGTATATAGGATATTATTTGAGTTGTCTTTGTCCTGATATGCGTATTTCTTTTTATTGATGCTTTATGTTGCTTGCACATATTGATAATGACTCGATACATTAGTATACTATTATGGTATGGTTTTATCTTATCATGTGCATATGTTATACTCGATATAACATATGGCGGTTACATGTTGATAAAACCCGTAGGTTTATTCTTGACTACCAGCGTTATGATGGCGATCATGCTTGTGGGAGCTGGTGTTGGAGATAGTGCCCTCAGAGTCAATTATTGGATCACAGGCACGTGATTGCAATGATTAAGGGAGGACCTATCCCGGTAGGACAGTCTTACTCGAGATGATAGTATGCTATCTGGTTTATCTTTATCATCGTGTACTGCTTTAGGTGACCTGACATGTCGCTATTACACGTTGATAGAGCCCCTAGGATTCTTGCTTGACTACCAGCAGTATGATGGCGATCATATATGTGGGAGCTGGTAGTCTATAAGCACATCCTTAAAAGGTCCCTAGTCGTAGGAGTTTCGAGACAGGGCATCGATACTCCATTAGTAGACTAGTGTATACAGTCGAGACCCCGACGAGGGGCGGTGGCCGGTCTCACAAGCCACTGGTGTCAGTTGGTTCACCTAAGATGTATATAGGTGCTCATTGGGTTATGAGTACACCGGACAGGACTCGCCGGGAACCTGCTAGTTGGGATTATACCATACGTCAGATAGCAGTTCCCAGGTGACATGTGTACAGGTTAGTTCATCGACCTGAGATCGTCATTTGTCTCGTGTGAGTTCCCACTGTACTTTGATTACTACCCTACCACGGCTCAAAGGAGTCGTGCAAACAGGTTTTAGTTGGGTACAGTCCCGAGCCACATGGAGGCAGTGAGCGGATCTGCAGGGGTTCGTCTCTCCCGGTATTGGGGGTGAGGTCGCGCTGTGTCTAGGAGAGCCATTACACAAAGCCCTCGGCCGAGGCAGGAGATTTACTGGTAGGTATTCCAGTAGTATCTCAGGGTGTTCTGGGCTTCACTCCGACACGACTTGTACCGCCTTTGGGGGTCTGACTTTTACCAACCCCCTAGGCCCGCCATGCGATGCTCATAGACGAACGGACCGGACTGTACGGATATTGTCACTGACAGGCTCAGTAGGGTGTCAGGATGAGTTCGCTCATCGACGTCCCTTTTGGTCAATAGCTGGTGGCCCGTTACGTATTGGCTTATACCTCTGACGTGCTAGTGGTTAAATCCACAGCCATAGTATTGACGAGTCTTTAGAGTCCACCACACTTTCAGTTACTCAAGCTTTCGGGCAAAACGCTGTAGAGGCCGTATGGAGATATGGCAGGGTCCGATCAGATACGTGCGGTATTGCACGGATCAGGATCGGACGGTTTGTACTAGTGGCCGTATGGATATATGGCAGGGTTCGATCAGATACGTGCGGTATTGCACGGATCAGGATCGGACGGATATTACTAGCCGGCTTTGGTTTAAGCCGGATCCTAGTATAGTACAGTGTAGATTTTGTCTCTTTGCATTTGTATCCGGACGGAATACAGATGCGGGTGTGTATGCACAGTATCGGGTTTTTCCTGTAATTTATTACGGGACCAGTTTTCTGGAGTTGCCAGTTTGCATTCCGTTCCGGCCGGTTTTCCTTTGTTCTTTCGCGGCCGGACTTTTCCGATGGAGGGGGTTATTTGCAAGTTTGCAAATAACACATTGTGGAGGGGTTTCTTGCAAATGTTTTGATTATGACCATCATCATCACTTGCTTTTTCATGATGGTTTTTGCATTAATGGGATTTGAAAGGGTATGGAGTGATAAGTATGGTGAGGTTTACTTTGGATGTGGTCACCATTCTCTTTATCCTACACTCACCTCCCTTAGTTGATTCCTCCCACCAAATCCCACATGATATTGGCCGGCCACATTAGAGGAGAGTAGAATGGTTCATTTCATTTTTGTGAGGGTGTGGGAAAAATTATCATTCATATCATTTTTCCATTGCCACAAAAATCCCCAAGTTCATATCTTGTTGATTCCTCCATCAAGGCAACATAACCCCAAAGAGACTAAGCACTACACATTCTACAGCAAACCTTGGGCACGTCGACTAGCCAGCTTCGTGCCTGAGTTGCCTCGGTATTGAGGTGGGAGCCCGTAAAAGATACAGACGATGTGGTGCCCTTCCGGCAAGGATGCGATGACCGGAGTTTCCGCGGGAGATCGGGACGACGACGAGAAGACCGGAGGACTCGGATCACTCGGTATATCTCTCACCCTTTCTCTTGTTAGCTAGTATCGGTTAATGGTTACGATCCGGGTATATTGTCCGCGGTAGCGCCAGTTTAAAGTTAAGAAAAAATTTGATTCCGCATTTTGACCTCGGATAGACGGCCGGGGCGCTGCCGTGGCGCAACATGGTATCAGAGCCTCGCCATTAATTTCGTCTAGCTTCGTTTGATGTGTTTTGCATTTCCGATCGACCAAAATTCCAAAATCTACATTTTCACTCACATCAGTTTTCTGTCGAATTTTTTCTGGCTCTAAAAATTTTTCAGGTTGTCTCAGAATGATGTGCAGGGAGTTCTAAGACTGCTGTAAAAATTCGACGCAGTGAGTCGATCAGTCAAGCGCGGAACCGTGGCCAAACCCCCCCTTGGGCCGCTGTTCCGCCGCACATTGGTGTCCTCACTGTGTCCAATTTCTCCAGTGGGCTTCTGGGCTGATTTTATGGGTTTTGGAATATTAAAATTGGGCCCAGAATTTCTGTGAGTGCTACAGTATTGCTTGGGGGCCCACTTGTTAATTTTTGATCGATCGGATATTTTAAACACATTATTTCACAGTATTTACATTATATCTGCAACCGTGAATATCACTTGATCGGTAAATCCTGTCTAACTGCTATAGCCCGGTTAAACGGATTTGCGAACGTGATTTTCACGTTGATGTTCTGTGTTTATGCTGTGTTGTTGCGGATCGGTCGTGGGGGATAGCCTGGATGCAATGCTAGTACAGTTTTGTTTTATATGTACATTTGATATTGCGGGGCGAGCGTCCGATATGTGGACTGCCGTCACTGCCTGTTTGTATTATTCTTTTGGGGCACGACCTGGTTGCGGTCGATGTACCCGGTGTATGTATATTTTACTTTCTGTACTAGGATTGCCCCGCGGTGGGGTGCACGGATAGCCGGGTTCTGGAGGGCAACAAGCCCGCATCTCATGGCATTGGGACGGAGGGGGCTTCACTCCAGGATTGGCGGGCTATTCGCCGCACTCGTAGGGGGTACAGGTTGACCCAGGAGGGGTGCCCGAGTTACCGGATTCCGTGAAGTGCTGGGTGGTCCATTCACGTTGCTGAAGGGGGCTGCCTCGCTTCAGGTTTTGGCGGGTGACTTGCCGCGCCCGTAGGGGTCTAGGTTCTCATTGCACAGGCTATCCACACGACCAGGGGAACGTCGGGTTTCAGCAGCGGCTCTGTGAAACCCGGGGCTTCCAGATATCTGTATTGTTCTGTGATGCTGTACATTTCTATGATGTTGCATTTTATTCACGCCTTGAGCGAATATAATATATTGGTATATATATTAGTAGATGTTGTATATGTTTTACATCCGTGCTAGTCCAGTCCCCGCTCTGTCGTTAGTTAGCTAACCTAACGGGTGATGACGGGACCCAGTGGCGAATGCGGATGGCATATACGTACGTCAGTATATTTTCGTTCTTTGTGGTGTGATCAATTGATGGGACTGCATTGATTCGGATCAATGCAAGATAAACAAACCTATTCTAATGTTGTTGGAACACTTTTTCAAAAAGCTGTTATTGTAAGGACGTTCACTTTTGTTTTGCATCGTGGTATTCATTTGGAATATCCTGCTCCTCAGTCGACGAGACAAGGGCCGAGATCCCTTCACCGGGAGTGACCCCTTGGACAGAAGTTTGCGTCAGGGCATTAACTTCACTATAGCCGATTACTTTTGCTTTGCATCGTGGTATTCAGTTGGAATATCCTGCACCTCATTCTACGGGGAAAGAGCCGAGATCCCTTCACCGGGAGTGACCTCTTTAGTAAAGGTTTTCGTCACTATATTTTTATAAAAGGTTATCTAGTTCCTTCAACGATATCAAGTTCATTACGTTAAAGGTTTTTCGCCAAAGACCAGCCGTAGCCCTCCGTCATTTCAGATTAGTATTGCTTAGTATTCGCGCTGCGTTTGTCGTTGCTATTCGCCGAGGCGTAGTGTGCGGTAGCTTTGTTGTGCTATTCTGTCGCCTGGATATGTGGATTGGTTAGGACAGTCGTACGACTTTGTTGATTATTCGTCAAGGGTCGTGCGGGTGGGTTTAACGCAATCAAGATAATGACGGGCTGAACTTGACTAGGACCTTTTGATTTGTTGATTATTCGTCAAGGTCACTTGGGTCCTAGGGGTAAAAATCACATCGGGAGTTTCAAAAGAACTGAAACTTGCCAGACATGCGCATACCTTCTGGATTGTGGTGACGTGAGTGGATTCCGTCATGTTATCATGCGATGATAGTTGGATCCCGATTCCCACTGATGAGTTGGTTTACTCTTCGGGTGATCCCGACTGATTCTTCTCTCAGGTTTGGGGAAGAATTTGAGGTTACAGTGGGAGGTTTCCAGATTAGATAAAGTGATAACCATTCTGATCTAGGTTAGAGTGCACGCTGAGTGTTTCTTTTCTCTCTCTCTTTGGCAGCAACCTTTGACCCGACCCTGGACTATGACTCAGTGACCAAGTTGACCGAACCTTCTTAACACTGGCTTTTGGATTGTCAGAGTTGCAGACCTCGTTGCCACTCCTACTTTTACCCTTTTCTCCAGGACACCCCGTATTACTACGAACGTCCACTTCCATTGGACAAAACCATCGTATGGTTAGATACGAACTCGAAGGACTTCGAGGATGGTTTCTGGTTCTGGAGAAAACGAATAGGATTATTCAGTTGTCTTTTCTTTTCACCTTCTCTCATTGCGAGTACTCCTTGGTTTAGGAGATAGTACACCTATTATGCAAATTGGATAGTCTTCTTCCAAACCTTAGGCTGGTGCCGAACGGCGGGGAATGAAGAAAACCAATTAGCACAACGATGGTGTACAGAAGGTATTAAGTTAAGACAAAGCAAGGGACTAGTAAGAGGGCAAAGTAAATTGCGACTGCTATTCACGACCAAACCGAGTATATCTTCGCCAAACCTAAATCACCTTTGTATTTCTCCAGGACACTCCGTATCACTACGAAGATCCACAGTTTATTTGGATACTCCATCGTATGGTTATATACGAACTCGAAAGGAACTTGTTCCAGTTCGGGGATGGATTCTGGTCCAGGAGAAATAGGAATAAGGTTTATTCGGTTGTCTTTTATCTTCACCTTCTCTCGCATTGCGAGTGCTCCTAGGATTAGGACAGTACACCCATTATGCTTTTTGGATAGTCTTCTTCCAAACCATAGGCTGGTGCCGAACGGTAGGGAAGGAAGAAAACCATTTGGCCTAAGGGGGTGTGCAGACGGTAATGAATAAAGACATATAAAGGGATTTGGACAGATGGCAAAGAGATATACGGTTACAGTTGTGAATCTGGATAATGGTAGAGGCATTACTAGGAATACCAGGATACCCTATCAAAACATTTCAATGTTTCAGTTCAACTGTGTACTGTTAAAAGAAAACTGATTTCCTGATTAGACACTTGCTCCAGTGTATGTATTTACCAGGTTTGATTCTCACATCTGTATGGTTTTACAGATGATGAGTGGGAGTAAGTTATTGGGAATAGGGTGATCATCCTCATTATATCGGGATTCGTTGTAATCGGTGATATTTGAGGAGATCACCTGGGCTGTTTGCATGTCGGCAAATATTTGGTTTTGAATATCCGTTGTTATGCACCAATTTCAAATTGATTTATCTGTACGTCTATTTTTATAGAGTGAGATATACCTTTTGAAATTATGTCTATGACATTTACCTATATCAGTAGATGGTTAGGTAAGGAGCATTGAACAGCGGTGTAATTCTTCTTAACCATAGTACAGTTTTCAACCTACGACACACAGTGAATGAGTTGTTAGACTCAGCGGACTTATACAGAGTATTGTATGTTGTCCAGTGTCCATTAGGACAGAGGGGTTGGTCCTCATACTATATTCTGTTTACTTTTAACTTCTCTAGTTCTTAGATATGTGTTTCGTAGAAACACAGGGTCTAAGTTTTGAGGAGTTATAGGTATTTGAATAGAGTAGAGTACCAGGTATTGCAAGTATCGGGATTCTTCAAGGTGATCGAAGATGTAGATACTTGTGTATGGTATTCAGTTGATAGTAATGAGAACTTGCTTCTCTTTCAGGTTACTCATAATTGGAAGCATTCTTAAGTTGGGTAACGCTGATCGGCCTCCTTCCATTTAGTTGACATGCACTGGAGATAGCTGCATGATTTGAATCTGGTTCATTTAAATCAGTGCCTCTGGTTCTATATTGGATATAGAACAGTTCATATCTTAACGATGTTAAGGTACGGGGAGTTGCCCGGCTTATGATTAAAACCAGACACTGGACAACTCAAGGCACGTTTCTGTAATGGTTGTTTGTGGGTTGACCCAGGCTACGACGAGGGTTGACTTTCTACCATCTGGAAGATCAATAGTGATATTGTTCTTAACTCGCCACATTTTAAAAAGAAATGGTTATTTTTCAGAAAACGGTAGTGGGAGTATGGTAGAACTGGAAGCGATTCCAGAACCGCAAACGATTACTGAAGATTTGATAAGGAACCTAAAGATTCAATCTGATTTGACATTCCATTGGCCACTCCGCAGATAAGGTGGGTAACTTCAGGCACCCGAGAGGTACTCCGGTAGCCTCAAGGACGGTGACAGGGAAGTTCTTGTTTACCCACACTTGCCATTGTTGTTGTTCCAGGCTGCGAGACCCGGCAGGAGGATGAGTATAGCGTCGTTCTAAACTAGCTTTAGAAGTGTACGTCTATATGACTCTGCCAGAGGGTTGTCGTAGTCAGTGGGAGCAGCGGAAGCATTGGTGGACAGGTGGCTTATGTCTATTTATAGACTAAAGCAGATACAGCGGAGATAGATCATCTATTTCTGATGTGACAGTCATAGGTTTGACTTCATCAGAATAGGGGATGGATCTGTTAAGAAGGTAGTAGGGTGTGATGTCATGGTATTTGGATGACATACACAGAGTAGAAACTGATATTCCTATACTACGATCGGTCATACTTTAGTTGTCACACAGTGGTTTCTCCACACAGGACTTGGATATTATATCAGACATTCTGGTTACTAGATTTATGGTTTTAGATCTAGATTTGGGTGGTTTCCTAATCTGGGTACCTTGACAGCATTCTATGAGTATTTAGAATGGACGACTCCTGGCACGGTAGTACACCTGCAGGCAATGGAGTCACCCTCTCAAAAGGTGTCTTACAGACTAAAGGGGAGAGGGATACGCATGATTGACAGATCACTTGCTTAGGCAATTGAGTCAATCATGAGATGTCAAGTACTACACCAGATGTTGTTCTTGCAGTAGATGCAATAAGTTGATATTAATCCAATCCTGGAGAAACAATCGGAAGCAGTTTTAGGACATAAGTGCGTGTTCTAGGGATATGATAACGATAGCCTCTTTTAGGAGATGGTTATCATACCAGGCTTCCAAGGTGACATGGATGGCAGAGTGGCTGTCAGAGTTATAGTTTCTCCTTCTGACGAGGGGCAGTATTTTGGACAGGTGGTCCAAGGCAATAAGGGAGGCATGGCGCTGGGTACTGATTAAGTTCAGTCATCGATACAGTCTAAGAAGTTTGGATTTGGAGTTCATTTATGAGCTAGGTCCCATCAGATATCCAGACATACTCTAAGACAGGTATTGCTCATTTCGGGAGAAGTTTTTCTCTGCGAACTTGAGATATAGAGAGACATAGAAAGAAACTTCACAGCGGATCCACTCACTGAGGCTATTCCTCGAACGCAATAGTTTCGCAAACGAGCTTTGTGAGACTGACTAGTAGAGGAGTTGGGTGTTCGGTATCACACGGGCTGTGAGTATGCGACAACGCAATAATTAGCCTTGAGTGCAAGTGGGAGATTGTTGGAGATAGTGCCCTCAGAGTCAATTATTGGATCACAGGCACGTGATTGCAATGATTAAGGGAGGACCTATCCCGGTAGGACAGTCTTACTCGAGATGATAGTATGCTATCTGGTTTATCTTTATCATCGTGTACTGCTTTAGGTGACCTGACATGTCGCTATTACACGTTGATAGAGCCCCTAGGATTCTTGCTTGACTACCAGCAGTATGATGGCGATCATATACGTGGGAGCTGGTAGTCTATAAGCACATCCTTAAAAGGTCCCTAGTCGTAGGAGTTTCGAGACAGGGCATCGATACTCCATTAGTAGACTAGTGTATACAGTCGAGACCCCGACGAGGGGCGGTGGCCGGTCTCACAAGCCACTGGTGTCGGTTGGTTCACCTAAGATGTATATAGGTGCTCATTGGGTTATGAGTACACCGGACAGGACTCGCCGGGAACCTGCTAGTTGGGATTATACCATACGTCAGATAGCAGTTCCCAGGTGACATGTGTACAGGTTAGTTCATCGACCTGAGATCGTCATTTGTCTCGTGTGAGTTCCCACTGTACTTTGATTACTACCCTACCACGGCTCAAAGGAGTCGTGCAAACAGGTTTTAGTTGGGTACAGTCCCGAGCCACATGGAGGCAGTGAGCGGATCTGCAGGGGTTCGTCTCTCCCGGTATTGGGGGTGAGGTCGCGCTGTGTCTAGGAGAGCCATTACACAAAGCCCTCGGCCGAGGCAGGAGATTTACTGGTAGGTATTCCAGTAGTATCTCAGGGTGTTCTGGGCTTCACTCCGACACGACTTGTACCGCCTTTGGGGATCTGACTTTTACCAACCCCCTAGGCCCGCCATGCGATGCTCATAGATGAACGGACCGGACTGTACGGATATTGTCACTGACAGGCTCAGTAGGGTGTCAGGATGAGTTCGCTCATCGACGTCCCTTTTGGTCAATAGCTGGTGGCCCGTTACGTATTGGCTTATACCTCTGACGTGCTAGTGGTTAAATCCACAGCCATAGTATTGACGAGTCTTTAGAGTCCACCACACTTTCAGTTACTCAAGCTTTCGGGCGAAACGCTGTAGAGGCCGTATGGAGATATGGCAGGGTCCGATCAGATACGTGCGGTATTGCACGGATCAGGATCGGACGGTTTGTACTAGTGGCCGTATGGATATATGGCAGGGTTCGATCAGATACGTGCGGTATTGCACGGATCAGGATCGGACGGATATTACTAGCCGGCTTTGGTTTAAGCCGGATCCTAGTATAGTACAGTGTAGATTTTGTCTCTTTGCATTTGTATCCGGACGGAATACAGATGCGGTTGTGTATGCACAGTATCGGGGTTTTCCTGTAATTTATTACGGGACCAGTTTTCTGGAGTTGCCAGTTTGCATTCCGTTCCGGCCGGTTTTCCTTTGTTCTTTCCCGGCCGGACTTTTCCGATGGAGGGGGTTATTTGCAAGTTTGCAAATAACACATTGTGGAGGGGTTTCTTGCAAATGTTTTGATTATGACCATCATCATCACTTGCTTTTTCATGATGGTTTTTGCATTAATGGGATTTGAAAGGGTATGGAGTGATAAGTATGGTGAGGTTTATTTTGGATGTGGTCACCATTCTCTTTATCCTACACTCACCTCCCTTAGTTGATTCCTCCCACCAATTCCCACATGATATTGGCCGGCCACATTAGAGGAGAGTAGAATGGTTCATTTCATTTTTGTGAGGGTGTGGGAAAAATTATCATTCATATCATTTTTCCATTGCCACAAAAATCCCCAAGTTCATATCTTGTTGATTCCTCCATCAAGGCAACATAACCCCAAAGAGACTAAGCACTACACATTCTACAGCAAACCTTGGGCACGTCGACTAGCCAGCTTCGTGCCCGAGTTGCCTCGGTATTGAGGTGGGAACCCGTAAAAGATATAGACGATGTGGTGCCCTTCCGGCAAGGATGCGATGACCGGAGTTTCCGCGGGAGATCGGGACGACGACGAGAAGACCGGAGGACTCGGATCACTCGGTATATCTCTCACCCTTTCTCTTGTTAGCTAGTATCGGTTAATGGTTACGATCCGGGTATATTGTCCGCGGTAGCGCCAGTTTAAAGTTAAGAAAAAATTTGATTCCGCATTTTGGCCTCGGATAGACGGCCGGGGCGCTGCCGTGGCGCAACAGCTGGGTAGTCTATAAGCACATCCTTAAAGGTCCCAAGTCCCAGGAGTATCGAGATCGGTCATCGATACTCCAGAGTAGACTTGTGTATACATTTTTAGATCCCGACGAGGGGTGGTGGTTGGTCCCACAACCATTGGTGTGATCACCTAAGATTGTATACAGGTGTCACTAGGGGTGAGTACACTGGACGGACTCACCGAGAACCTATAGATGATATTATACCTATCGTCAAATAGCGGTTCTCGGGTGACATAAGTAAAAGTTAGTCTTAGGACCTGAGGTCATCATTTGTCTCGTGTGAGTTCCAACTGTGCTTTGATCACTACCGTACTACGGCTCTACTGAGTCGTGCAAACAGGTTTTGGTTGGATACAGTCCCGAGCCACATAGAGACAGTGAGTGATTATCAGGGATTCATCTCTCCCGGTATTGGGAGTCGATATCGCACTCTGTTTGGTTGGCTAAAACTATAAGACCTTGACAAAGGCAGCTGAGAACTACTGATGGTTAGATCGGTAGTTTCTCGGAATGGTCCTGAGCCGAATCGACATGACTTATCGGATCAGTAGGGGTCTGACATTTACCACCCGCTAGACCCGGTATGCGATACTATTATACGAAGAGACCGGACTGTACGGAGATTGTCACGGATAAGCTCAGTAAGGGTCTAGATGAGCTTGCTCGTCGGCTTTCTTTTCGACAGGTACCTGGATAGCCGTTACGTACCGCTAGTGGTGCTGACGTGCTTTCGGTTAAATCCACTACCGGTATATTGTCGAGTCTTTAGAGTCCCGCACTGAGGGTTTCTCTGATTCATGCAAAACAATGTGGTAGCCTTATGTTTATACGTGCATGGTTTCGATCGAACGATAATACTAGCCGGCTTAGAATTAAGCCGGATTATTAAATCAAACATTGATTTAATAATTTACGTGTACATATTTTGGTATGTATATTCTAGTGTTATCCAGATTTTTGATCGGACGGTTGATAATACTGGCGGGCTTAGGATTAATCCCGTTCATTAAATCGGATATTGATTTAATGCCAGTAATATTATAGTGGTTTTATTCAATCTCTTAGGTGTTCATATTTTGAAACAAATATGGGTATGTATATACAGTAGAATGTATTACGTATTTATACGGAAAGACATTCTAGAAGGAGGACATCTCATCATGTATTTTCCATTTTATTTGCAAAATGGAAATGAGATGTAAAATAGGAAATGACGTGTAAAGGAGAGAACGGTGTGAACCATGCTTTAATCGTGTTGACAAATGAATTGTAAATTCATTTGTGTAAACTATTCCAGTATGGTTGTATTATTTTTATTGAAAAATGGGTTTTACAAAACCATACTTCATGATTTTCTACACACAAGTTTTTTTCATTCTCATAACAAGGTTCTCTCTCCTCACTTACCTAGCTCTCTTGAGTTCCTCCTCCTCCTTCATTTTCATCTTCCTCCCTACCATCTCATGAGTTGAGAATCAAGGGAGGAAGAGAGATAGAAATACACTAAAAAAATCACTACATCTCCTCAGTAACCTAGACTAGCAAACCAGATCACTGAGTTGCTTCATTTGTGAAGCCAAGCTTGAATCAAGAACTCTCAGGTGGATCATCTAGGATTAAGAAGGCGGTCTAGAAAGGTCGATCAATATCACCTAAGGAGCTTAAGAAGAAGAGTAAAGACCCGAAGGACACGGGTCTCTAGGTATAACTCCTCATCACAGTAGATAGATCTCTTTAAATAGCTAGTTTCGGTTTATGGTTAGATTCTAGGACGTGTTTTCTAGTGCTGGATTTTTTAAATGTTAAAGTTTTTTGTTCTGCAACGACCGCGGTAGACGGCCAGGGCGCTAAGAAACCCAACAAACGGGCCCGCATCTCATAGTATTAAGACCGAGGGGGCCTTACTGTAAGGACGGGCGCACCCCGCGCGTGCACGCAGCGGAAGCAGGAACGAACGGAGAACAAAAATTTCGTGGGGGCGCGATCAACCATACGCCAAAATCATCCAAACACAAGTTTCAAGATAAAATAAATAGCATAATGAAAGAGTTCAGATGTACTACAACCTTTGCAGCATTTCCGGCTCATTCCGGAAGACCCCATCTAAACTCCGTGAGCTCCTAAATGCGTCTGCACGCCGACTGTCTCGCCGTAGATGATCCGCGTTTAAAGCGGACTGCCCGAGCTCCAACACCGTCATCGGTCGGAGTGAATTCCTCCAGAGATTTGCTGGGCATAGAGAAAGGTGATGTGAGCGATGGGTAACCTCTACTTTTTGCAAAGACTCACCATGGCAACACTTGCCATTTTTCTAGTGAGCTCAAGCTCTTCATGAGAGGAAGAAGAAGATGTCTTCCATTTTTGATGCTATGTTAAAAAATAAAATGAATTATGTCTCATATATTTTTCAACCATGTCATGACACATACCCACACCCCCACTCTCTCTCATGTGTATGTCAACACATAAGAGAGAGGGTGGGCCCCACCACCTAATTAAGTATATTAAATAAGTAATATTTTATATATACATTAATATATATATACACACACACATTTACATATATATAATTATTAGTATATTTATTTATTCTTAATTTATAATGGTGGGAATTAATATATATATATATATATATATATATTAAATAAGTATTAGTACATGTATCCTATACACGTACACATCATGTATCACATACACGAAATGCCATCAATATCTTCCCGGTATTATATACTGCAGAGAGAGTATGTATCATATACACTATATTAGAAACCGTATCATTAATACGGTTATCAAGTCAACACTTGACTTGGTATTCCGGCTGTGAAACCGGCTAGTATAACAGTTGTTCGATTGAACACATATATCCAATATACATGTTTTATCGAACTCATGTATGTATCCCTATACGTACGTCACATCGCGTTTTTTCCGGGTAGGCACTTTCGTTGCGGGACTCTAAAGACCTGTTAATACGCTGGAAGTAGGTTATACAGGATTATATCCGATTGAATCTGAAACACTTTCAGATTCAACCCCTTTTCGGTTTAACCCACAACCTCATCAGCGGTACTAGCTGTACATAATGGCTACCCAGATATGAGAAAGATAAAGACAGGTCGATGAGAGAACTCATCCTGACCCAACAAAGTCTATAAGTGACGGTAACCGTACATTCCGGTCTCTTCGTCAAAGAGTATCGCATACCGGGTCTGGGGAGTAGAATATGTCAGACCCCCAATAACTCGATAAGTCATGCTAACAGAGAACTCATAACCAAAGAGATATAACTGGTAACACTTACCAGTTTATCTCTACTGCCGTGGTCACGGAATTCTGGCTATAGTCGTGTCCTGCACAGTGCGATATCGACTCCTAATACCGTGGGTGACGAATTCCCTTGACCGCTCACTGCCTCCTTGTTCTTTGGGACTGTACCCAACTAAAACATGTTTGTATGACTCAGCAGAGTCGTGGTAGGGTAGTAATCAAAGTACAGTGGGAACACATACGAGACACTGTGGCTATTTCAGGTCTACAGACTACCTTGTACTCATATCACCAGAGAACTGCTATCTGACATTGGTATAATACCAACTAGGAGTTCTCGGCGAGTCCGTCCAGTGTAACTCATCCAATGAGCACCTGTATACGATCATCAGTGTCAAACACTAATAGGATCATCCATTGCCCCGTATAGGGTCATGAAAAGTATACACTAGTCTAAACTGGAGTATCGATGCCTGTCTCGATACTCCTACGACTAGGGACATTTGAGGATGTGCTTATAAACTACCAGGACCTACTAAGCAAAGATCCTTTGGGCTTTATCTCATGTATTTGCGGTACGTGATAACTAGCATCTCGCATTCACATGATACTTAAAGACAAACCAGATAGCTCACTATCATCTCGAGTAAGACTGTTCTTGGTATAAGTCCTCCTCGAATTCAGTAGTTGCATTCCCGCAATTACGATAATTGCCTTGAGGGAACTAATATCCAACAAACTCCCACTTGCACTCAAGGCCAATAATTGCAGTATCGCATGCACACATCTCATGTGCTACTGCATACCCAACTTCTGTACTAACAGTTTCGTAAACTGTGTTCAAGAAATAGCCTCAGTGAGTGGATCCGCTAATATGTTTCTAACTATATCTCTCTGAATCTCAACTTCACAAAGATCAACTATCTCCTGAAATTAGTGATACTTTCCCTAGAATGTTGTTTGGATAGCCGATAGGACCTAGTTAAAAAATGAACGTATTTATTCAAACAAATATTTAGGATGTATCCTCTGCTGATTCACAATCAGCATCTCGCGCCTTGACTACCCCAGTATCTCGATTGGAACTCTTCCAACACACTGCTCCTCATAAGAGGGCAACCTAATGACTCATGATAGATACTCTGTCACCCTTGTCACTACGGAAGCTGGAATTGGTAATTGGCTCTCGGAAGGAGAAGCTGTCGTTACCATACACCAAGAACATCTCATATGCTCTTCACTTCTTCCTATGTTTCTCCAGAATTGGATTAATGTCTGCTTACTACACCAAGTATAAAAGCAATATCTGGTCCGGTATATAACATCGCATGATTGACCTCACTGCTGAAGTATGTTGAATGTCATTCATGTGAGTCTCTCTCTTCATCAGTCCCGAAAGACTTCATTTAGAGAGAGTGGTACCATTATCTGCGTGTACATTACCTCACTAGGAGTCCTCCATTCTAAACCATTTTAGAATGGTATCATTATACCTGAATTGGGATAATCCCAAAACCCCTACCAGGTCTAACTCTATAGACCTAGTCACCAGAATCATTGACATATGTACAATCCACAAAAAGAGAAACAAAAGTGACTACCAACATTTGACCGAATCGTAGTATAGGAATATCACTTTCCATCAAGAGTATATTATCCATGTCAGTATGCAGAATCAAACAGTACTCCCTACTGCTTTCTTACATATACCTGGTTCATCTCTTATTTTGATGAAGTCAAACACTTTGACAGTTGCATCAAAAAACAGATGATCCACCTCCGCTATGCCTACTTTTGTCTACAAATAGATTTAAGCAATTTGCACACTTTCCGCTGCTCCTACTGACTAAGACAATTCTCTGGTAGAGTCATATACACGTACACTTCTAAATCTAATTTAGAAATACGTTACAATCATACTCATGCCAGATATAATAGTCATGAAAACAATAGTGGCTAATTTTATCCGTATGGAATTCAGCACAGACTTTGAAGTAACATTATCACCACAATCCACATCGGGTATTTGATAAATACATGTTAACAAAAAGTCTGGCCTTAATAGATTAATACATTTCTGTTTGCACTGATCTTGAAAGATCTGCTTGCTCCTTGTGGGTTTTACCCTTTTTAGGAGCACACAACAAAGTCTATAATTTGTTGTAGTGCGTGGAGTCATACTAGGATAACTTGGCATTCAGCCATAAGTCGGAAGTCACCACTTCCTATGGCATGCTGATAACTAGTAGGGTCATCAACACATGATGCAAGCCTCCTAGTCACCGTCTATGAGAAAACCGAAGTATCTCTCGTGTGGTTGAGGTCACCTACTAGATCTACGGAGTAGCTAAGGTCTGTCGGAGTTAATCGGATCATCAGGTTCTACTAAACTTTCGGTAACTTTTGTGGTTCTGGAATCACTTCCAGTTCTATCATACTCCCACTAATTTCTTTTGCAAGAAATTCTTTAACCAAGGATGTGGCGAGTCAAGAAACAAACACTTCTGAACTAGAAAATGGTAGAAGCTACCCCTCGCAAAAGCTTAGGATAACCCACAAACTGCTATCACCGAAACGTGCCTTGAGTTTGTCCGTATTATGGTTTTAATCACAAACCGGATAACCCAATATCTTAACAATTTTAAGATGAACACTATTCTATATCACATATAGAAAGGAGGCACTTGTTTATGTGGAACTAGTATCAATTGATATGCATCTAATTTCAAATGCATCCCCATAATTGAAGATGGTAACTCAACATTACTTATCATGGAGCGCACCCGCGGATGAGCAATCAGAGAGAGAATCACATTCTCAATATGGAATACCTAGAACCAACCCCTTGTCCGTATGGACATTGGACAACATACATCAATATGTAGAAGTTCCTAGAGTTCACTAACTCATTTTCCGTATGTTGTTAATTGAAAAAAATTATTTTGGTTAAAAGAAACCAAAAGTTTGCTGTTTAGGCAAAACCTGATGATTTTCCTCAATAGCAACAATTGCTCCGAAAACCGACATTGAGGATAAAATCATCCATTATCAATTCTCTGCTCCTTCTCAGCATCTGTAACGCCCTACAGATATAGGATTCTAATCCGGTATCTATATACCCAGGAGTTAGAATTTATTAAGAACATTTTTTCGAAACAGAGACGCACGGGAAATCCGAAACATAAAAAAAATGTTTCATTGGGGTTAGTCAGGTATTCACAGTATTGCCTTTTTCATTGCCCAGGCTCATGACAGTAGTCGCAATTTCCTTTTCTCACTTCAACCCCTATTGATGTCTTTCCATCTTACCTTCTTGTATACCGAACTTATGCTAGTAGGTTTTCTCCTTTCCATTCCTTCAGCACCAGCTTCGGGATTGGAAGAACACTATCTAATAAGCATAACTGGTATACACTCCTTATATGTAAGGAGCTCTCGAGCTCGAGATAAGGTAGGAAGGATAGACAAACGAACAATTCATCTAATCCAGAACTAGTGGCCATCCTCAGACAGAAATAGTTTCATCGAGTTCATATCTAACCATTGGATGACCTTCCAAACAATATGGATCTCTGTACCTTATACAGATGGTTCTGGAGTTAGCATAAGGGGATGTAGGATATGTGAGGAAATATGTAACTATGTCATGGATTAGGGCAATCCAGACATTCCAAAGCTGTTGATTTGAAAGGAAGGTTGGTCAACTTGGTTAATGAGTCTTGATTAAAGGTCAGTCCAGGGTTACTGCTAGAGATAGAGAAAAGAAACACTCTGTGCGCACTCTAACCTTGATTACATTGGTATATTTATCTAATCAGGATGGCTCCTACTGTTCTATCAAATTCTCCTTTAAACTTTTAAAGGAGAACTAGCCGGGATTTCGTATAGAAAATCTCCCGCAAGTAACGATTACTCAAAGTAGGAATCGGGACCCAAACTATCACGGCGTGGTAACCTTGACGAAGGTCAATAGGTCACTCTACTTGATTGATCTGTATTTAAAGAAGTGTGTATAGTAACCGCAATCAATAACGGTGTCGTGTGTAGTTAGACCGAGATGAGTACGGGTTGTCCTCAAGGTTATATGGAATCTTTTAATCTTTCCTTAGACGTGTTGATTAGGAAGAGGAAGAAGAATAGACAATAATGAAGAATAGTTATAGAATCTAGATCTACGTTAAGCACGGATGTAGAATATAGATCTAGTTTAAAGACGGATGTAGATTTTATATCAGAAGAGGGCTTATAGGGTTCGTTAGGATTTAGTAATCCTGGATGACTAATAAAGATGACTCCTTTTATCTTTTGAAAGATTTAAAACTAGATTGATAGTGATGAATGAGGATTAGGGTTTATGGAAGAAACTAGGGTTTCCACACTATTGACCCTTGTCATTTCATTGATCTCTATTCATGTCTAGCACTTAACAAAACAATTGTTAATCTGATCTCAAATCATAGTCGAGACTAGCAATGAATTGGTAGCGCACCCGATAAGGATGTTAACGATTCTTTTGCTAAAGTTTATAAACTTCATAAGACGTAAAAAAAAGTTAAAATATTTTCTCATCCATTGATCTTCCATAATCCTACGAATCCTATTAAGCGGAGAATTACTCGCGCATGATGGAGATAGAAGAACGAATTGAGAAGAAATTCATAATGTAACTAAATAATTAAATTAATTAAACTAAAGATCTACCTTTATTAATCAACTTCACAAGTACAAACTTCAAGTTTAGATTACAAGAGGAAGAAGAAGTTGCTCTCGATCTCTACCTTGTCGGATGTAGATGTTCTGTCGAATCTCATGTCGCTTTATCACGTCGAATGTTGGATCTATCTTGGATCACTTGTTTTTTGACGGTGATTATCTTGTGTAAAAGATTGATGATTTCTATGTTTAGCCCTCTGTCCTTTATATAGCCCCAAAACCAGAAACCAAAGATCCCCAGAATTAGGGTTAGTTGTAGCAAATCCAACCTGAAAATCCTAACTCCTGATTCGGTGAATCAGCCGCGGATCCGCCGCATATTACTTGGTTTGGCTGCGGATCCGCGGTTTGTTGGTGGGATCTTGGGTGCAAATTTCTGGGGCATTATTCTTGTGACACATGGAGATTTAGTTGATGTCTGGAACTTGAAAATATTTCCTGAGTCTCTGCTAGTATTGATTCTTCGATTTTCTTTAAAATTCCGGCAAATTTTTGATTTCCGACATCTCAACATCTCGATCTCCTGACCTGAGCCAAAGCTTGCACCATTTCTCAAAGAATAATATTTGTAATATTTGGTATTTTTGAGATATTATCCGAACAAATTTGATATGATATTATATTTTAAGAATATTGATTAAGGATATTTGATATGATATGCGTATTTAAATTATCAAAATATTATATGCATATATTTTCCTTCATAATGTTAATTATAATATATAAACATATGAAAATAGTATTTTTACAGATAAACCCTCATATGTGTCATATTTATAATAAACTCCTTTAGATATTTAAGAAAAGTAAGGAAAATGCCACATCAAAAATGCGATATTTTCGACTGAACAAATACCCCCAAACTCAAATTTGATCATCCCGAGAAAACTTATATATTCAAGAGAGGGAGAAAGAAAAAGAAAAACCTAAGTAGCATACTTTCGTAGGCAACATGATTGCACTGAGCACGTGCAATAAGCCGTTAAATCTCTAGGTGTCCCTAGTAGGAGGAGTGTTGTCTCCTGAGGGTTTTCAGTGGATTACACCTACAAAATCCTATAATAAAAGAAAGATAGTGAAAATTACATACAAAGATAAGAATTATACAAGAAAGAACTTGAAAATAAGAGTTTCCAACTACACTAGCTTTTCAGTTGCCATGAGCCCTATCTTAATGGTCGTGAAAAGATATTAGAAATCACATCATCCCTCAATAAAATATCGTCTTTAGTTTTCCTCCCTATCTTTCTTCCAAACATTGATCATATACCCCTACGTGTGTGTAAAAGACATCCCTACACTTGGAGAATTCAATTAAAGCTATCATACTCTTGTCCATCTTCCTTAGTACTTTTTAGTTAGTGAATATTTTTGATGAAATTGCTCGCACATCCTTCATGCGACCGTTAATACTTCTTGAGGTACTAACCAACCGATTACTAAATGTGCTCGCGCATTTAGACGTAATTTCTCGTCTTACAATACATAAGGCTTAGCAGTGGCTCCCAAACCAGTTGTTCTAAGGAACTAGGTGATAAAGCACCCTCGCTATTTTTTTTATGCTGCCTTAAGCAATTACAAAACCAGTGTTTATCACTTATACTTTTTTATTTTTTATTTCATACATAGGCTTTTAGACAAGAGCATTTCAAGTTATCCTCCACTATTCCAAGTTTCAAGATGTGTGTAAGTGCGTATAGTAGGGTATCAACGTTCAAATATTTGGCCTCAAGAATAGGGACTATTTGTCAGACTTATTTTTATCCTCAGATTAGCAATTCTTTCATCTTACTAACCCTTGGGACAACGGCTCATAACTACTTATTACTAGTTTCGTTTAAGAAAACATCTAACTTTCTTGATTTTCTCAAACTATTCCTTTCATATGTAAATTTTCACTTTCAAACTTTCATTATCAATTTTTTTTGTTGCTTATATATAGTATGATGCAAAATAATGCGTGAATAAGTACAAACCTCCCCCAAACCAGTTTGCAACAGTGACCTCACCGATGTCATCTGTCAAGTTTAAAAAAAACTATAGACTTGGAAGGAAAAGTAATAGGGACAAGAAATAATGAAAGTGAAATCCTCCCCCAAACTTATTTTTGGCTCACAATTTTGTAAAATTTTTCTTTCAAGAGCCAAAATATATTTCACCCCCCAAACTTGAGTAAAATCGTATTAAGCATTTAAAATTATGAGAGGGGTTAAAGTTATTGGTCTATGCAAAGCTTTACAAAGACTAAAAGTCAGCACCAACCATTCAAATATTTTATCGATGTAACGTACTGGTTGGTAGAAAAACATGTCACCTATCGACGTGAAGAAATGGGGAGGGGATAAGGGGTGGAATAGAACACGTTTACGTCTCGGTTTATAGAGAAGAAACAGTGATGGTGGATTACTCGCATTATTGTTATTGATAAGAAGAAGGGGTGGTGGTTCAACTTCTCTGTGTTGAGGTTGATTCATTACAACACCCATGTTTTCTCAGAATGCGAGTTCTTCAGAGAAAATTTCTTCAAATCTTTCATCGATATCCCGAATAATCTCATTGGAAAGAACGGGATGATACTCGGACTCCATAAAAGGTTCATATTCAGCGTTAGATGTTGACCCGGACAGCTCAATAGAAGTGTCTGTATGTGTATAACAAATAGCAGGGTCAAATAACAACGTACTAGCGGAGTCAAGATCAAAATCGTGAAGCTGTTCAAATTCGCTGTTATCGAAATTTATCGCTTCGACAGATAATACTTGAGCATAGAGTTCGGAGGGTTCACTTCCCAACCTGTAAATGTTAAGCTCAATTGACATCTTCTCGAAAGATAGGGTCATAGAGCTGTTCACACCATAATATTGCATTATTATATTCCCCATTCTTATTCTTTTTATAAATAAACAGGTGCTTTTGACGCATGTCTGCTACATGTTACAGGTTACAGGTTCTTGGATAGAAAACAGTGCAAACGATGTAAATTCAATGAAAATATGGACTTTAACCAACAAACAGAGGACTCTTGATCAAGCCTACATCAAAGATAAAATTCACAAAGTACAAGGCAACGCAGGGTCCAAGATGTCAAAGCGAACGGTTAAAAGTCCAATGCAATTGTCCACTGGAGATCTGGAACCAATGTAGAAGCCAAATGGAGAAAAGAACAAAATAATCAGGAAGCCCAAAAGGCCCAAATACAGCACACAAATTTTCAGCTAATGTTCTCTCTATTGGGCCGCGGAACCGCGGCCCAAGCCCTACCCATGCCGCGGTTCCGCGGCCATTAAGAGCCTACAGTTAAAGGAATTTTTACCATAATTTAAATAGGCTCTGAATAAGTCTTCCTAGGGCTATTTTTGTAATTATAGACATGCGGATCAAAATGTAACCCAGGGTTTCTATTTCCTATAAATAGAACTCTAAATCATTGTAAACTTTATGCCTCTTTTTAATAAAATACAAATTTCTTTATGGAGAGCATCAGTGCCTCTCTTCAATTCATCTATTCAGATCTGACAACCCTGCGTAAATGGTTGGAGAGATCCATCTGTAAAGTAAGTAGATTTATTTATTTTCTTGCCCTAGATAATTACAATTCCTGCCCTAGATTAAATTTATTTTCCTGCCCTAATATAGATTTTATTTATCTGCCCTAGTTATAACTTTCAATTAATTGCCCTAGGTAGAATAATTAGGTTTTTAGATTTAATAATCAATCCGAACACCCTTCGGAATTAACTCGTTAGCGCGACTAGGACATTCACAAAATCCCTGTGGACCGATCCGTATTCACCGGCTAGCTTCATGCGACGCAGTTCTTGATTGCGGTTTAGAAATAGTTTTTGACACACAAATCAAATGGCGGGCAGATAAATAAAATCTATACTAGGGCAGGAAAATAAATTTAATCTAGGGCAGGAATTGAAATTATCTAGGGCAAGAAAATAAATAAATCTACTTACTTTACAGATGGATCTCTTCAACCATTTACGCAGGGTTTTCAGATCTGAATAGATGAATTGAAGAGAGGCACCGATGCTCTCCGTAAAGAAATTTGTATTTTATTAAAAGGAGGCATAAAGTTTACAATGATTTAGAGTTCTATTTATAGGAAATAGAAACCCTAGGTTACATTTTGATCCGCATGTCTACAATTACAAAAATAGCCCTAGGAAGACTTATTCAGAGCCTATTTAAATTATGGTAAAAATTCCTTTAACTGTAGGCTCTTAATGGCCGCGGAACCGCGGCATGGGTAGGGCTTGGGCCGCGGTTCCGCGGCCCAATAGAGAAAACATTGGCTGAAAATTTGTGTGCTGTATTTGGGCCTTTTGGGCTTCCTGATTATTTTGTTCTTTTCTCCATTTGGCTTCTACATTGGTTCCAGATCTCCAGTGGACAATTGCATTGGACTTTTAACCGTTCACTTTGACATCTTGGACCCTGCGTTGCCATGTACTTTGTGAATTTTATCTTTGATGTAGGCTTGATCAAGAGTCCTCTGTTTGTTGGTTAAAGTCCATATTTTCATTGTCTTTACATCGTTTGCACTGTTTTCTGTCCAAGAACCTGTAACCTGTAACATGTAGCAGACATGCGTCAAAAGCACCTGTTTATTTATAAAAAGAATACGAATGGGGAATATAATAATGCAATATTATGGTGTGAACAAATACCCCCAAACTTATCTTTTGCTCGTCCTCGAGCAAACTTATTTTTATTCACTAAAATCCTAACCGTACTTTCGCAGGGAAACGCGATTGCACTGAGCTCGTGCAACAAGCCGTTAAACCTCTAGGTGTCCCTAGTAGGAGGAGTGTTGTCTCCTGAGGGTTTTCAGCGGATTACACCTACAAAATCCGATCAACTCGGCCCATTGACTTTTGTTCTCCAATTAGGTTTTCTAACAACGAATTCTATTACCGTAGACCCGCAAATTATCCACCCATATTCTTCACACTTTCTCATCATTTAACTTAAGATTATATATATCCTGTAGACTTACTTAGCTTTCGGCATTTCTTAAGTTTTCCTTCTAGGGTTCCATCTCCACTTAGGAATTTTTATCAACTCTATTAAAGATACAAGTTCTATTCTTCATTTCTTTCTCTCATCTAAACTCCAATCACATATCCCTACGTGTGTGTATAGATCACCCCTACACTTGGAAATTCAAATCAAGCAATCATATTCTCGTCCGTTGTCCAAAGCACTTCTTAATTGGTGAATTTTTAATTGAATTTTGCTTACACATCCTTCATGCGACCGTTAATACTTCTTGAGGTACCAACGACCGATTACAAAATGTGTTTGCATATTTAAGTGTAATTCCTAGTCTTGCAACACCCAAGGCTTTAAGCAGTGACTCCCAAACCAGTTGGTCTAAGGCACTAGGTGATGAAGCACCCTCGCTAAATATTTTTCTATTTTTGCAGCCTTAAGTAATCACAAAACCAGTGTCCATTTTTTTTATTCTTTATTCACACTTTTTTTCTTTTATTTTCTTCGTACTAAGGACTTTAGACAAGAGCATTTCAAGGTCTCTTCTACTATTCCAAGTTTCAAGGTGCGTGATTATGCAAATTGTAGGGTATACGTTTTCAGAATCTAGACTTAAGCTAGGAACTATTTTTCAAACTTATACTCTAATAAGAACATCAATACTCTTCCCTTATTTTGACTTAGCCCAAGAAATGAACCCAAAATTTGCCTATTTCTAAATAAACTACAAAAACATATACTCTCTATTGTTAAACTTTAAAGAATGTTATCTTTAGGGTTTTTAATTTAGTAAGTCTAAGATCTAGTTGTTCCTAGCCAGTTAACCTGTTTTTCAAACTCAAGTCAATTAGCCAAAATTGAATACATTAATTTTTATATTTTTTTCAAAATTTTTCAATTTTTATGGGTTTTCAAATAAGTATGCAAATGCAAAAATATGTAAAAATGAATGCGAAGGAAAAAGACGTACCGAGCATACCCCCAAACTTGAACTTGACAGTGTCCTCACTGTCATACTAAACCAAGAGGGTCAAAATACCGGCACTCCCCTGCTTATTTATTTACAAATTTTTTTTATATTTTTAATGTTTTGAATTTTTTTTATAGAAAAAGAAAATAAAATATATATATACATATATACAACGGTTCCCCCCAAACTTAAGCTGGGCCTTACACAAGCCAAAGGTTAGCACCAACCATTCAAAGATTTTATCGTGGTAATGGTATAGTTGGTGAAAGGAGGGAGTGGAAAGAAGAGAAATGAGAAACACGCGAGACCGTGTGGAAAGAAGAATGGTAGAATATGGTCTCGGTGGGGGAGAAGAATGGCGGAAAGAAGAAAGAAGGGTCGCGCGATCTTGAGGGTGTAAATCGAGTGAATAAATTAGCGCAATTTGTGATGACCGATGTGTTAAAAGCGATTGCGCTAACCTATCAACTCGTTGAGAAATGGGATCAAATCCCTCAAGATTCGCAAGAGAACATGGGTACGCCGAACTTGGTATTTGAGATGAAAGCGTCACGGTCACTTGCACGGTCGGAACAATAGGAAGGACGAAAGGAAGTGAATTAGGGATAGTATCATTCTCACCGTAGTAAACTGTTTCGAACTCGAAAGATTCCATTAATGATTTGAAACTATTGTAAGCCACCGAGTCTGATGGTTCAACTAACTCATCTGAAAATGTAAAGGACTCAAACTCGGGCTGTGAGACATCAACATCATCCGAAAAAGTGAAACACTCGTAAGTGTTATCGGCTGTGAGAACAGTATAGGATTCAAAGGAAAAATTTTCAAGCTCACAGTCTTCAAGCGGGGTCGGAACGATGGAAAGGAGGGAGGGTGATATAACAGTCAAAGGTTCAGGAGGATGAATTGGAAAATTAGACACATCAAATAAAAATGATTCAACCTCAATATCATCCTCAAATCTCTCCTCAATACTATCCTCAATATTTAACTCATCTATGCCATTATCATCAAAATCAAGACGCATATGAGATTCGGGAGAAGCATTTAATAACTCGGGATGATGATTTGCACATAAAATTTCCATTAAATCGATAGGTTCATCATCCGAAATATTCCCGGCGTCTATATCCTAAATCAAGTGAAAATCATTTTCTTTAGACACCTCATCAAAAGCATGGATATCTATCGATATAGGTTCTAGATGGGAGGTGTAAAGATCGAAAGGATTAGGTGCGGTTTCACCCGAATGGGGTTCTTCACAATCTGGCAAATCAAACACTACAAAATCACACAACTCATTTTTATTTTTAGCAGGTGAACTATTTAGGGCAATCGATGGAAAACAGGAGTTGTGGGCTTCAAATGGGTAAGGGTAGGTTTGATTTGAAAATCCTCTCTCATTCTCACTCTGTCCAACCGCTTCCTTATACATTGAAAAATTTGAAGCTAGCGGAAAACTAGCTACCGGTTCAGCAGGTTGCATAAGAGCGGCCACGGACACTTCCACATTCCTAACCATTTTGTTTGTTGCTGCGATATACGCCTCCAACGACTCTTCCAAACTAGACTTGGGTGCTATGGGGGTTTCGGTAAAAGAGTCAAAATCGTGTGGATATGCAAAACTCCCAACAGGCTGTGTAGAATCAATGTCTAGTGAAGGTGGGAAAGTCGGGTAGGACTGGTAGAAAGTGGGTGATTGGACAGAGGTAGGGTCAACATATGGATAAAAAGATGAATAGTCGTGTGGACCACTAAAACTAGATGAGTGGAGAGGGGTGAAAGATCGGCTGCGAGATTGAGCAATATGCTCAGCAATGGACATCGGCCTAGGAGTGACAGAAGGACTTGAAGAAGTGGTATCAACATATGTAGGTGGTAAAGGTTGACTTGGTTGACACAAAGTGGGTTGAAAAGTCAAACTGTTTCTCCTAGACGGCTCTATTTGATCTTTCAAAGATATTTTTGGCAAGGAGGGATCGTCTTTAAATTGATCGAACAAATTGACATACGACGCAAAATTAGGTTCGGGATACCAAAGTTCGGCTAATGATTTATTATGTGGGGTACCCATGTTGTAAGAAAGGGTGAAAAGAAAGAAAGTTTGTGGTGCAAGGATCTATTTGCGGCCAAATTTTTTTGCAAGTTTCTAAAAAGATTTTTCCTTTTTCTTTTTTTTTTCTTTTTATTTGGAAATTGTTGCAAAAAGATTTTGATAAAAGATATGCAACAGCAAAATATTACTTGCAATCAGTTTTTATTTTAAGCGGGGCCCAAAAATCCTGTACAAGATTGTTATTTGGAAGGGAATATATTTTTAAAGTGCACAAAATCCTGCAGGCATATCTACAGAGAATATATCAATATTTGCAGAAGAGAAAGAGCGGAGCTTACAGAAAATTTTTCGCCAGATAATGCCTCAAGACCACCGCCCTTTCGCGGCCAATAGTAGGTTCCCACCGCGGTTCCGCGGTGGGATAGTCGGTTTGGGTCCCCAAAAAAAATTGTGGGGTCTGATTTGACAAGGCGGCCGCGGTTCCGCGGCCTAAGGTAGGTTATGGCCGCGGAAACGCGGCGTTTTGGGGGGTTCACTGCTCCAAAAAATTTCCACTGTTCGGTTGTTCAAAATCTCTTCTGTTCCGATATTTTGTTTCCTGTTTTGCTTTCTGAAAATCTCCAGATTCGAATTTGTATATCCTGCAAAAATTCAAACAACAAAGTATCCTTTCCAAAAATAACAGATTATATATATTTTTATATTTTTTTTATTTTTCAGAATTTTATGACTTTTTAAATTTTATGATTAACCCGAAATTGCGAAAAGGAAAGTTCTACGCCAACCCCGGCAACGGCGCCATTTGATTTGTGTGTCAAAAACAATTTCTAAACCGCAATCAAGAACGGCGTCGCATGAAACTAGCCGGTGAGTACGGGTCGGTCCACAGGGATTTTCTGAATCTCCTAATCGCGCTAACGAGTTAATTCCGAAGGGTGTTCGGATTGATTATTAAATATAAAAACCTAATTATTCTACCTAGGGCAATTAATTGAAAGTTATAACTAGGGCAGATAAATAAAATCTACACTAGAACAGGAAAATAAATTTAATCTAGGACAGGAATTGAAATTATCTAGGGCAAAAAAATAAATAAATCTACTTACTTTACAGATGGATCTCTCCAACCATTTACGCAGGGTTATCAGATCTGAATAGATGAATTGAAGAGAAGCGCCGATGCTCTCCATAAAAAAATTTGTATTTTATTAAAAGGAGACATAAAGTTTACAACGATTTAGAGTTCTATTTATAGGAAATAGAAACCCTAGATTACATTTTGATCCGCATGTCTACAATTACAAAAATAGCCCTAGGAAGACTTATTCAGAGCCTATTTAAATTATGGTAAAAATTCCTTTAACTGTAGGCTCTTAATGGCCGCGGAACCGCGGCATGGGTAGGGCTTGGGCCGCGGTTCCGCGGCCCAATAGAGAGAACATTGGCTGAAAATTTGTGTGCTGTATTTGGGCCATTTGGGCTTCCTGATTATTTTGTTCTTTTCTCCATTTGGCTTCTACATTGGTTCCAGATCTCCAGTGGACAATTGCATTGGACTTTTAACCGTGCGCTTTGACATCTTGGACCCTGCGTTGCCTTGTACTTTGTGCATTTTATCTTTGATGTAGACTTGATCAAGAGTCCTCTGTTTGTTGGTTAAAGTCCATATTTTCATTGTCTTTACATCGTTTGCACTGTTTTCTGTCCAAGAACCCGTAACCTGTAACATGTAGCAGACATGCGTCAAAAGCACCTGTTTATTTATAAAAAGAATAAGAATGGGGAATATAATAATGCAATATTATGGTGTGAACAAGAGCCGTTTCGACAATTGATTATTACGTTGGAAAAATCACCGGAATTTGGTTTCATGGGTTCGCTACAGGCTGTGTATATATATAGATAAAGTCCACAGGGAATATAAATTCCCCGACTTTGATTAACGCATCCTCTAGCTCACCTCTAGGTTGGGCGATAGATCGATTGGCCATCTGAAGAGTGCAGTGCGCCGGTTTTAACTCTCCGATCCCTAATTGCTCATACACAGAATACGGAAGCAAGTTAACACTAGCGCCTAAATCGAGTAGAGCACGATTGATATTTTTACCCCCAATAGATATAGATAATGCAGGACTTCCGGTATCCTTTCGTTTCTTGGGTAGTTGTTGTGTAAAAGCAGTGCCCACGTTACTCGTAAAGAATGCCTTTTCGGCACTTGAGATTTTCTCTTCTTAATGCACAAGTCCTTAAGGATTTTCGCATATGACGGAACTTGTTGAATAGCATCTAGGAGAGGAATGTTTATGTTAACTTGCTTAAAAATTTCCACAATCTTCTCGATTTATGGACTTGGTCTGTTACCTCTTAACCTGTTTGGATAAGGTGCTTTATAAATAAGGGTTGGGTCCAATATTGGAGAGGATTGTGGGGATGGAATGGATCCCAGAATTGGAGTTGGGATTGTTTTAGGTTGACTCGAGGAAGTGGGCTGAGTGTTCGAGCCTTGCGGAAAACGGAAAATAGGCTCGAAAGAAGGTGGTGGATTAGACGAAATAGGAGAAGAAGTAGAAGCCGGGGTATCATTAATATCATCACCGTCATCAACATGTTCACCCACTTGGTTATCCAGCACTTTTCCTGATCTCAACGTGGTAACAGCACTCACATTATAACTTTGTGAGTGGTCAGGATTAGGTATAGGTTGAGATGGAAGTTTCCCTTTTTCTCCCGCACTCACCGCAGCATTTATTTGTGCAAGTTGTGCCTCTATCGATTTTATACTTTCACCATGGGAGGTGGTGGTTTGTGTTAATGATTGGATATAAGACTTTATTTCATCCGTCGATTGCATGGAATGTTTAATAAACATATCCACGCTTCGTTCGAGTGCAGATGAGTTTTCGTTCTCGGCCGTTTGGAAAGAATTATTATAAGGTGTAGAATTGTTGGCCGGATTTTGAAAAGGTTGCGATTGAAAGGGGTGCTGACTCTATGGGTGTGGTTGTTGCTGCTGTGAAGGAGGTCTTTGATAATTTCTTTGGAACTGGTTTTGATTTTTGGTTTGGTTTTGGTTCCAAGAAAAATTATGATGATTCCTCCATCCCTGACTGTACGTGAAAGAATAAGGATCGTTTCTAGGTCGCTGCTGAAAAGTAGTATTAGTGTGTTCTTGACCTTGAAACGGTGCATTCATAGGACATTCTTCCGTCAAATGTGATGGATCGGAACAGCAACCACATACGGTCTTAGGAAGCGTAAATTGGTTTAGGGGGGCTGAAGAGACTTTGTTTTCTATAGCATCGAGTTTCTTTTGTATCGTGGCCATTTCGGTTTTCACTGCGATGGAAATATCGAGATGATGGATACCTCCCCAAGACGATGCAGGTCTAACGCTTTCCCACTGTAGGGTTTGTTCAGCGAGATTTTCTAGAAATTGCCAAGATTCACCATCATCTTTAGACAGGAAATGACATTGACACATGGTTTCAAGCATCTGTTTTGTTGTTAGATCAACACCTTCATATATAATGCGACAAAGGTCCCATCTATTGATTCCATGATGAGGGCATTGTAAAAGAAGATCCTTAAACCGTTCAAAGTATTTCCAAAATGGTTCATTGGGAAGTTGGGCAAACTGGTTAATCTCGCTTCGGATGCGGGCGATCTTATGACTGGGATAAAATTTCTTAAGGAATGCTACATGGAATTCATCCCATTTGGCAATAGAATGTGAGGCAGTGTTATAAAGCCATTTTTCTGCTAGATCGCACAAAGTAAAAGGGAGAAGACGTAAGCGCATAGCATCCACAGACAGTTATGACGTACCAATCATTGTGCATACGTTTTAGAATTTGTTTATAAAAACGTATGCGTTTTCCAATTCAAGCCCATGAAATTTGGGCAACAATTTGATGAAGTGGGGTTTAATTTCAAAATTATCCCCATTGGCTGGTGGAATAGATAGACAGGTAGGAAAGTGTCCGCGCATGGGGTAACATCTTTCTTGGAGAGAGATGCACGGTGGATTCTGCGCACCGACGGGTGACAGTAGGATGGTGGTGGTAAATCTGATGGAGAACCGTCCATCTCGGTCGATGTGGTGGGTGGAGAGGAAAAAGAAGATGAAGAAGTACCGACTTCGGAGTCGATAGCAGTAACGCGGACAAGACGGGCACTAGAATCCCGTGTCTAGCCGAGCATGCACTAAGTGGGTTTAGCGCACGTGTCAGTGTGTGAGAACTTAAAAATTGGTTTGTTTTGAAAAGTGTCGGACTTGAGACAATCCACAAGAAAATGCACACACAACCCTAGAACTAAGGTAACCTAGGTCAAGTCTCTAAACCGCTCCTAGACTTCTAAAGGACAAACCACAGGATAAATCCTTTACCACCTCTTTATCACTCTTATGGCCAGGTAAGTGCCGGTATGTGGGAGGTATCCACTATACGAATCACCGAAAATAGAGGGCCTAATTAAGTAACCGCTTGCCTTAGACACACTTGCCTAGACACCACAAAAGTAATGCGGATAAGCGATAGAATACCTACGACCTTCCTCTGTCCTAATTGAGCGCGACGCTCCTTAGAGTCTTGTTCTAGATATATTTAATTAATGTAGGGTGATGCGGATGCTCGTTTTATGATTTGTAGGGCCTAGGAAGGGTGATGAAATCCTCACCTAATCTGAATTGTGGTCTTGCCCCTTAAAATTCGTATTAAAAATATGCAAAAACAAAACAAGCAAAAAGATTGTTGAGCGGCGAAATTTTGCAAAGAAACCTACTGAAAAATATATTATAGGATTTTCAGAGGAGAGAGAAAGAGTCGAGGAATATACCAGAGAAGTTTGCGGTCACAACTCCCCAAGATCGCCGCGGTTCCTCCGCCGTTTGCACACAATAGCCGAGGTTCCGCCGCGCTTTAGAGTGTTCTTTGTTTAATTTTTTTACTGTGGCTTCCTTTTCTCCTCTGGGTCTTGCTGAATGTCTCTGAATCTTTATCTCCTCGCTAAAGTGACTCCAGATTCCCTAGCAAAAATCGCACACTAATCGTTAAATTTGCAAGACGCGGTTTTGTTTTGTTTTATGATATAGATCGAATAAGAATTCAACAAGAATAGTAAGAATAAAAAATTACGAACGTATCCCCGGCAACGGCGCCATTTGATTGATCTGTATTTACAGAAGTGTGTATAGTAACCGCAATCAATAACGGTGTCGCGTGTAGCTAGACCGAGATGGGTACGGGTCGTCCTCAGGGTTATGTGGAATCTTTTAATCTTTTCTTAGACGTGTTGATTAGGAAGAAGAAGAAGAATAAATAATAGTGGAGAATAGTTTCTAGAATCTAGATTTACGTTAAACACGGATGTAGAATATAAATTTAGTTTAAAGACGGATGTAGATTTTATATCAGAAGAGGGCTTGTAGGGTTCGTTAGAATTTAGTAATCCTGGATGACTAATAAAGATGACTCCTTTTATCTTTTGATAGATTTAAAATTAGATTGATAGTGATGAATGAGGATTAGGGTTCTTGGAAGAAACTAGGGTTTCTATACTATTGACCCTTATCCTTTCATTGATCTCTATTCATGTCTAGCCTTAACAAAACAATTGTTAATCTGATCTCTAATCGCGGTCGAGACTAGCAATAAATTGATAGCGCGCCCGATAAGGATGTTAACGTTTCTTTTGCTAGAGTTTATAAACTTCATAAAACGTAAAAAAAGTTAAAATATTTTCTCATCCATTGATCTACCATAATCCTACGAACCCTATCAAGCGGAGAATTACTCGCGCATGATGGAGATAGAAGAACGGATAGAGATGAAATTCATAATGTAACTAAATAATTAAACTAATTAAACTAAAGATCTACCTTTATTAATCAACTTCACAAATACAAACTTCAAGTTTAGATTACAAGAGGAAGAAGAAGTTGCTCTCGATCTCTGCCTTGTCGGATGTAGAAGTTCGTTCGAATCTCACGTCGCTTTATCACATTGAATCTTGGACCTGTCTTAGATCACTTGTTCTTTGACGGTAATTAGCTTGTGTAAAAGATTGATGATTTCTATGTTTAGCCCTCGGTCCTTTATATAGCCCCAAACCAGAAACCAAAGATCCCCAGAATTAGGGTTAGTTGTAGCAAATCCAACCTGAAAATCCTAACTCCTGATTCGGTGAATCGGCAGCAGATCCGCCGCATATTGCATGGTTTAACCGCGGATTCGCGGTTTCTTGGTGAGATCTTGGGTGCAAATTTATGGGGCTTTATTCTTGTGACACATGGAGATTTAGTTGATGTCTGGAACTTGAAAATATTTCCTGAGTTTCTGCCAGTATTGATTCTTCGATTTTCTTTAATATTTCGGCAGATTTTTGATTTTCGACATCTCAACATCTCGATCTCCTGACCTGGGCCAAAGCTTGCACCATATCTCAAATAATATTGTTAGTAATATTTGGTATTTTTGAGATATTATCCTAACCAATTTGATATGATATTATATTTTAAGAATATTTGATATGCTATGCATATTTAAATTATCAAAATATTATATAAATATTATATACATATATTTTCCTTCATAATGTTAATTATAATATATAAACATATGAAAATAGTATTTTTACAGATAAACCCTCATATGTGTCATATTTATAATAAACACTTTTAGATATTTAAGAAAAGTGAGGAAAATGTCATATCAAAAGTGCGATATTTGACTAAACACTACTTCATAGAAGGTATCCAATCTCATTGCAAGTTTCAACACTTAAAACTCCCGATATCGGTTTTTACCCCTAACACTTTATGATCTTGACGAAGGTCAACAAATCATAAGCCGCTAGTTATGTTTTACCCGTCATTTCATGAATAATTTAGACCCACCCGACGAGCCCTTGATGAAGATCAACAAGGCTATGCGACTGTCCTAGCTAATCACATCATATGCTAAAAGGAAGACATCACTTCGCTACCGTACACTACACCTTGATGAAGGTCAACAAACGTAGCACGAATAATAAATACCCTACTTCCTGAAATGATAGAGAGCTACGGTTGGTTTTAAAGAAAACCATCAACGTAATGAACTTGATCTCATCATAGGAACCGAGTGGTTTTGAAAGTTTATAGTCGCGTAAACCTTTGCTTAAAAGTGAACTCCTCGTGAAGGGATCTAGACTCTTTTCCTCATCGAATGAGGTGTGGGATATTCCTAATCGAATAGCATGATGAAAAGCAAAAGAATACAACTACAAAAAAAATTTAGTAACACACGTTTTTGCCCAAGAGCGAACTCCCAGTGAAGGGATCAAGGCACTTTCCTCATCGAATGAGGTGCAAGACATTCCTAATCGAATGCCACGATGCAAAGCAAAAGAATCGACTTAAATTTCCTCTTTATAAAAAATTGGTTCCTGCAACGTACGGGTTTATTTTACTTTGTATTAATGTAATTAATATAATCCCATCATTTAGATAATCTCATTACCTAGTATTATCCTTCTCATACAAACATTACAGAAAAGTATGAAAAGGAAAAATATAATGGACATATACGCTATCCGCATTCACCACAGGGCCCCGTCATGCACCGCTAGGTTACTTAACTAAAGGCAGAGCGGGGGCAGGGCTAGCGCGGATGCAAAATGTATATAGCATTATAAATATATATATACTATATATCACATATATAAGTATATCATCTGTAAGTGCACGGCGGCGCGCCGGCCGTCAATCCGACGCCGGAATGCGGAAACGAAACTTTTCTAAAAACTAGAAATCGGCACCATCGCGCACTAAAATCCCGGATCGGGCCATTAACCTAACTCTAGTAAATACGAGAAAGGGTAGAATGCTATACCGAGCGATCCGTGTCCTTCGGTCTTCGGCCTCCACTCCGATCTCCTCGCGGAATCTCCGGTCTTCATCTCCTCGTTGGAACGGGCACCACATCGCCGGGTTCTTTTAGGGGCTCCCACCTCTGGACCGAGGCAACTCGGGCACGAAGTTGGCGAGCCGACGTGCCCAAGAAATGCTGTAGGCTAGTGTAGAACACTTTGTCTCTTTGGGGTTATGAAGTTGCCATGTGATGGAGGTAAAGAAAGAAAATGAACTTTGGTGAAAAATGGAGCTATCATTTTCAAGCATAGAAAATGAGATGAAGAATGAATTCCACTCACAAAATGAACCTCTCCATCACTCCAAAAATGTGGCCGGCCATCTTACAATGGTGAAGGGAAAATGATCATGGAATAAAGCAAGTGGAAAAAATGTATGCTAATGAGAAAATAATGTCACCTCAAATCCTATCCAAATCCTTTCTCATTTAATGCAAATGAAAAGATGAAAAAGGAATCTAATAATTCAAGAACCATCATGAACCCTCCAAATTGCAAAAAACCCCTCCACAATTGCTAATTTGCAAATATGCAAATTAGCCCCTCCATCAGAAAAATCCGGCCGTGAAGGAACAAAGGAAAACTGGCCGGAACGGAATACAAACTGGCAACTTCAGAAAACAGATCCCGCAATAAATTATAGGAAAACCCCGCGACTGTATATACATACCCGCATTTGTATTCCCACTGAATACAAATACAAAGAGACAAAATCTATACTGTACAATACTAGGATCCGGCTTAAACCAAAGCCCGCTAGTAAAATCCGTCCGATCACGATCCGTGCAATACCGCACATATCTGATCGAACCCTGCCATATCTCCATATGGCCTCTACAGCGTTTCGCCCAAAACTTGAGAAAACGATCTGTGGGGGACTCTAAAGACTCGTCGATACTTTAGCTATGGATTTAACCACTAGCACGTCAGAGGTATTAGCCATACGTGACGGGTTACCAAGTATTGACCAAAAGGGACGTCGATGAGCGAACTCATCCTGACACCCTACTGAGCCTGTCAGTGACAATATCCGTACAGCCCGGTCCGTTCGTCTATGAGCATCGCATGGCGGGCCTACGGGGTTGGTAAAAGTCAGACCCCCAAAAGCGGTACAAGTCGTGTCGGAGTGTAGCCCAGAACACCCTGAGATACTATTGGAATACCTACCAGTAAATCTCCTGCCTTGGCCAAGGACTTCGTGTAATGGCTCTCCTAGACACAGCGCGATCTCACCCCCAATACCGGGAGAGACGAACCCCTGAAGATCTGCTCACTGCCTCCATGTGGCTCGAGACTGTACCCAACTAAAACCTGTTTGCACGACTCCTTTGAGCATGGTAGGGTAGTAATCAAAGTACAGTGGGAACTCACACGAGACAAATGAGGATCTCAGGTCGATGAACTAACCTGTACACATGTCACCAGGGAACTGCTATCTGACGTCAGGTATAAGTCCAACTAGCATGTTCCCGGCGAGTCCTGTCCATGGTACTCATAACCCAATGAGCACCTGTATACATCTTAGGTGAACCAACTGACACCAGTGGCTTGTGAGACCGGCCACCGCCCCTCGTCGGGGTCTCGACTGTATACACTAGTCTACTCTGGAGTATCGATGCCCTGTCTCGAAACTCCCACGACTAGGGACCTTTTAAGGATGTGCTTATAGACCCCAACTCCCACGTATATGATCGCCCTCATACTGCTGGCAGTCAAGCAAGAATTCTAGGGGCTCTATCAACGTGTAATAGCGACCTTTAAGGTCACCTAAAACAGTACACGATGATAAAGATAAACCAGATAGCATACTATCATCTTGAGTAAGACTGTCCTACCGGTATAGGTCCTCCCTCAATCATTACAATCACGTGCCTGTGATCCAATAATTGACTCTGAGGGCACTATCTCCAACAATCTCCCACTTGCACTCAAGGCTAATTATTGCGATGTCGCATACTCACAGCCCGTGTGATACCGAACACCCAACTCCTCTACTAGTCGGTCTCACAAAGCTCGTTTGCGAAACTATTGCGTTCGAGGAATAGCCTATGTTAGTTATATGTATGCCCTAGAGGCCATTACTGTACATAGGATGTATATTGTAGTGGATGCTGGGACATATATAGGGAGGATTTTCTTGCTCGACATGATAGTATGCTATCTGGTTACTCTTTACCTTAACGTGTATACTGATTGTCTCTCTGTTACATGTTGGTAAAGCCCTTAGGATGTGTACTTGACTACCTGGACTATGATGCGGATCATACTAGTGGGGGCATGGTAGTCCATAAGTACATCCTTCAAGGTCCCTAGTCGTTGGTATATCGAGACGGGGCATCGATATACCAGAGTAGACTAGCGTATACCTTCTCGACCCATACAGATAGGCGATGGATGATCCCATATCCATTTGTGTTTGACATCAGAGATGATATACGGGTGCTCAGTGGAGACTGGGTACACTGGACGGACTCGCCGAGAACTCCCAGATGGTATTATACCTTACGTCAGATGGCAGTTCTCTGGTGACACTGGTACAAAGTAGCCTGTTGACCCGAGATCGTCATAGAGTCTTGTGTGGTTCCCACTGTGCTTTGATTTCCACCTTACCACGTCCAAGAGGGCGTGCAAAACGGTGGCTTTTGGGTACAGTCCCGAATCACATGGAGGCAATGAGCGATAGGAGGGGATTCGTCTCTCCCGGTATAGGGAGTTGATGTTGCGCTGTGTTCGATTGGCTATAACCGGAAATCCCTGGCCAGGGTTGCTGAGATTTACTGGTAAGTGTTACCTGTAGTTTCTCGAACTGTTATAGACCTCATATCGACACGACTTATCGAGCTATTGGGGTCTGACGTTTACCACCCCTAGGCGAGATATGCGACATATCAGACGACGAGACCGGACTGTACGGTGAGTGTTACTGGTTGGATTCACAGGAGTGTGAGCGGGCTTGCTCGTCGATCTTCTGATTGCTCAATACCCGGGTGGCCGTTACGTTTAGCAGACCGCTTGCGGCTTGTGGGTGATTGATATGATCATCACCTGCTGCCGGCGTATTGACGAGTCTTTAGAGTCCTACACAGAGATTTCCTGGCTCAAGCGAAACGAAATAGGAGTGCATATGAGATATGTGCGGGACCGAGAATAATGCGTGTATATGATACCGTATTCTATTCTCGCGATTTGTATCATCGGCAGGTTATATGTGATATAGCCGGGTTACCGAATCAAGTGTTGATTCAATACATTGATACACTTGATACTAGTCGGTTATATGCGATATGACCGGATCGTTAAATCAAGTGTTGATTTAATGATTTAGTGCATAATTGTATATTTGATATATTGCTTTGCATTAACTAGTATTGGTTCACTTTAAAAGGATTTTCTCACTTGATTTGCACATTGTATATGTGATATATTTTTGTGTGCACTTGATTGTATCATGTTTGATGAAACATGCTCACTTGAGTTTGTGTAAAGATTAAACCATGGTTATTTAAATGGTTAGGGTTTTGATTTTCATATCTATTTATTTATTTATTTATTTTGAAAAGATGAAGAGAAATGGTGGCTTTCTTTGTTTGTTATTGAAGCTTCCTGAAGCTTTGACTTAGTGACCATTTTTGTCTTCGTGCTTAACCCTAACCATTCACCTAACCCTAGTTTATTCTCTACACTTGACCATGGTTAGTGTATGATAAGTATTGATTTTATTTTCTTTTTAAAAAATACTTATCATATTATCTTCTCCTTGTTCTTCATCTTCAACAATGAAGAAAGCTTGCCTCCATCAATGGCAACTTGAGAAAAAGAGTGAGAAATCCAATTCTAAAGTGAACCCACTTCCTATTTCTTCATCCTCTACCACTTGCCAAGTAGTATAGGGTGTTTTCTTCACAAGTTTCATGACTTGGTGAAGTTGGAGCTTGATCTTGTGTTGTCTCGACGTAGATCATCTTCGGCATCGAAGTCGACGACCAAGCCCGCCCATTTCTCCGATGAAGCCGACGCTAGTGCCCGGGATTCGATTTGGACAGCAAGGAGACTTCATCATGGAGCTATGGAGGTGGAGGACCGGATCTACAAAGGTTGTATTTCCGTTCTCTTAGTTAAGTTGTTAACTAGTTGCATATTTCGCCTAAAATTCTAGTTAACGATCCGTATTAGGGTTTCTCGGCACATGTAAAATTTGAATTTGGCATGGTTGATGCCTTGTGATACCCCATTAGTGTTCCTAGGAACCCTACAGTGGTATCAGAGCCTAGCTAGAGCCTTAGGCGATGCGTAGACGGAGTTTGAAGTCCGATCGAACCGAAACCCTAATTCCAAAATGCTCTCTGGACTTTTTTCAAAAACTGGGTTTTTTCCAGATTAAAAATGCTTAAAAAATTCAGCAGGAAATTCTAAGAATTACGGTGCAAAAATTACTTAATGATTCATCTAAAGCGCGGCGGAACCGCGGCACAAGCATGGCTTGTGCGGCGGTTCCGCGGCCATTTTGACACATTAATTTATGAATTTTGCACAGTAATTCATGTTTTCAGGTGCTCAGTTTTCTGGGAATTTTTAATTTGAACTCAAGAGTTGAGTTTTCTGGGGTGTTTTGGAGCTTAGATGATTCGATCGGATTATCAGACTTTATCTATGTGGCTTTCCGGGTATTTTTAGAAACTGTTAAAAAATTCGACCGGATATAAATACCCACCTTTTCCCCTGTCAGGAAATTTCCAAGTGTTGGATCTTTCCGTGGTTTAAAGACGTTCTAAGTAGTGCAAGTAACGCGATGGACCCTCTAGAAGACAACAAACCTTAACTCGATTATATGACCGTCTTGAACTGCCCTTTGAACCTTAGGGTTTGGGGCAGTACGGCGTGCCACATGTGAGGCGTTGGCTTGACCCTTTTACGGCTGGACCGTTGGTACTAAGGCACGAAGTGAATGTTTTTGAACTTATTTCATGTGATGAGCCGTTTCGGGAAAACTTGGGTGTTCGATTGCTCGATCGGAAAGTTTAACATTTTCTATTTATCCGGAATGTGATACAATAATTGGAATTCACAAGTAGCTATGAGATAACTGAATGAATGTTATAAACATAGCAGTTTAGTCTCACTTGATCGGTTGCTACGGAATTTTGATGTGATCAAAAGTCCGTCGCAATCACGTAGCGTACGCAGATACTCGCCGGGTAAACTTAATAGACAACCTCACTCCATAGCCCCGACCAAGTGACTGTTGGAGAACCCCGTCGCCGAAAGCATCCGTTCGGGTGCTCGCGGCAGCGGTGTTCCTCCTTGGTGCACTTCGTCGACGGCATCGGGGGTGCGGCCGTCTACTAAAGTTTGCGATGAGTATTCGATCAGGATGTTGGGAATCTTGTTGAATTGCCCGACTTGATATTGAAAAGAGTTTTCGATAATGAGACTAAAATGCGGGGATTATAATTGTTAGGCATGCGATGTCTAAGGAGTTCATTTGATTAGGCATGCGATGTCTATGCAGGTTGCGGATTCCAACTGTTGTAATTTTACACTTTCTTTTCTGTGACCGTAAGTGTAATATGTGATATCGCCGGTTTCGTTGCTATATGTCAACGACAATTGGGATACGCATGTTTACTTACGTTGATGACATGTGATGTTATGTGTTGCTGGATATGTTATATTGGATCGTCGTGTTTGAATAGCCGGGGGTTTTTATGTGAGATGAATGTTTTTCATTTTCATTCATGTAAAAACTTGTATGTAATATTCTTTTATTGGGGCACTTCCAGGTTGCGGAAGATGTCACCCTTTATATATTATTTACTTTTCCGCACTAGGATAGACCCAAGGAGGGGAGCACAAGTAACCGGGTTCTGGAGTCCAGTGGGAGACCAACTCGAGGAGTCGAGTCCGGGTCTCCTAACTCTAGAATTGGTAGGGTTGCTTGCCGCTCTCGTAGGGGTCTAGGGGTGTGGGTTTGGCTATTCATCGCGACCGTGGAATCCGTGTTTTATACTGGCTCGTATCAAAAACACGGACGTCCTAGTATATCCAATATTTCATATGTTTCTTCTGCTGCGATATCTGTGATGTAATCATGTGATGTTCTGTGATAGATGTTAGTTATATGTATGCCTTAGAGGCCATTACTGTACATTGGATGTATATTGTAGTGGATGCTTGGACATATATAGGGAGGACTTTCTCGCTCGACATGATAGTATGCTATCTGGTTACTCTTTACCTTTATGTGTACACTGATTGTCTCTCTGTTACATGTTGGTAAAGCCCTTAGGATGTGTACTTGACTACCTGGACTATGATGCGGATCATACTAGTGGGGACATGGTAGTCCATAAGTACATCCTTCAAAGTCCCTAGTCGTGGGTATATCGAGACGGGGCATCGATATGCCAGAGTAGACTAGCGTATACCTTCTTGACCCATACAGATGGGCGATGGATGATCCCATATCCATTGGTGTTTGACATCAAAGATGATATACGGGTGCTCAGTGGAGACTGGGTACACTGGACGGACTCGCCGAGAACTCCCAGATGGTATTATACCTTACGTCAGATGGCAGTTCTATGGTGACACTGGTACAGAGTAGTCTGTTAACCCGAGATCGTCATAGAGTCTTGTGTGGTTCCTACTGTGCTTTGATTTCCACCTTACCACGTCCAAGAGGGCGTGCAAAACGGTGGTTTTTGGGTACAGTCCCGAATCACATGGAGGCAATGAGCGATAGGAGGGGATTCGTCTCTCCCGGTATAGGGAGTTGATGTTGCGCTGTGTTCGATTGGCTATAACAGGAAATCCCTGGCCAGGGTTGCTGAGATTTACTGGTAAGTGTTACTAGTAGTTTCTCGAATTGTTATAGACCTCATATCGACACGACTTATCGAGCTATTGGGGTCTGACGTTTACCACCCCTAGGCGAGATATGCGACATATCAGACGAACAGACCGGACTGTACGGTAAGTGTTACTGGTTGGATTCACAGGAGTGTGAGCGGGCTTGCTCGTCGATCTTCTGATCGCTCAATACCCGGGTGGCCGTTACGTTTAGCAGACCGCTTGCGGCTTGTGGGTGATTGATATGATCATCATCTGCTGCCGGCGTATTGACGAGTCTTTAGAGTCCTACACAGAGGTTTCCTGGCTCAAGCGAAACGAAATAGGAGCGCATATGAGATATGTGCAGGACCGAGAATAATGCGTGTATGTGATACCGTATTCAATTCTCGCGATGAATGTATCGAATGGTTGTATGCGATATAACCTAGTTATCGAATCATGGATTGATTCGATAAGTCGATACATTGGATATTAGTCGGTCATATGCGATATGACCGGATCGTTAAATCAAGTGTTGATTTAATGATTTAATGCATAATTATATATTTGATATATTACTTTGCATTAACTAGTATTGGTTCACTTTAAATGGATTTTCTCACTTGGATTGTGCACATTGTATATGTGATATACTTTTGTACACAAGTTTGTATCATGTTTGATGATACATGCTCACTAGGGTTTGTGTAAAGATTAAACCATGGTTGTGTAATGGTTAGGGTTTTCATTTTCTTATTCATTTATTTATTTATATTTCATTTATTTTATTTTGGAAAAGAAAAAGAGAAAAATGGTGGCTTTCTTTGTTTGTTCATGAAGCTTGATGAAGCTTCATGAAGACTTTGACCAAGTGACCATTTTGTCTCATGCTTAACCCTAACCATTCCATTTAACCATGATTAACTCTCTACACATTACCATGGCTAATATTATGATAAGAATGATTTTATTATTCTTTTTCATAATAACTCATCATAATATTCATCTTCTTCTTCTTCTTCTTCACTTGAAGAAAAACCATGCTTCATCAATGGTGACTTGATGAAAAATGTGAGAAATCCAATTCTAAAGTGAACCCACTTCTTATTTCTTCATCCTCTACCTCTTGCCAAGTAGTATAGGGTGTTTTCTTCACAAGTTTCATGACTTGGTGAAGTGGGAGCTTGATCTAGTGATGCCTCGACGTAGATCATCTTCGGCATCGACATCGACAACCTAGCCCGTCCATTTCTCCGACGAAGCCGACGCAAGAGTCCTGGATCCGATTTGGACAGCGGAGGGACATCTTTGCGGAGCTATGGAGGTGGAGCACCGGATCTACAAAGGTTGTATTTCCGTTCTTTTAGTTAAGTTGTTAACTACTTATTGTTTTCGCCTAGACTTCTAGTTAACGATCCGTATTAGGGTTTCTCGGCACCCGTAAAATTTGAAATTGGCATGGTTGATGCCTTGTGAGACCTCTAGTGTGTGCCTAGGAACCCTACAGTGGTATCAGAGCCTAGCTAGAGCCTTAGGCGATACGTAGACGGAGTTAGAAGTCCGATTAAACCGAAACCCTAACACAAATTTGCTCTCTGGACTTTTTCAAAAAATTGGGTTTTTTCCAGATTAAAAATATGCATAAAATTCAGCAGGAAATTCTAAGAATTACGGTGCAAAAATTACCTAATGATCTGTCTAAAGCGCGGCGGAACCGCGGCATTAGCGTGCTAATGCGGCGGTTCCGCGACCATTTTGTCTCTTCTCCCATTGAATTTTGCACAGTAATTCCTATTTTGCAGTGCTGGTTTTCCTGGGATATTTTTTTCTGAACTCAAGAGTTGAGTTTTCTGGGTTGTATTGGGGACTCGGTGTTTCGATCGGATTGTCTAATTTTGTCTATGTGGCTTTCCGGATATTTTAGAGTATGTTAAAAAGTTCGACCGAATATAAATACCCAATTTTTCCCCTGCCAGAAAATTTCCAAGTGTTGGATTTTTCCGTGGTTTAAAGACGTTCTAAGTAGTGCAAGTAACGCGATGGACCCTCTAGAAGACAACAAACCTTAACTCGAATATGTGACCGTCTTGAACTGCCCTTTGAACCTTCGGGTTTGAGGCAGTACGGCGTGCCACATGTGAGGCGTTGGCTTGACCCTTCTACGGCTGGACCGTTGGTACTGAGGCACGAACTGAATGTTTTTAGACTTATTTCATGTGTTGATCTGTTTCGGGAAAACTTGGGTGTTTGAATGTTCGATCGAAAAGTTTATCATTTTCTATTTATCTGGAATGGGATACAATAATTGGAATTCACAAGTAGTTATGAGATAACTGAATGAATGTTATAAATATAGCAGTTTAGTCTCACTTGATCGGTTGCCACGGAATTTTGATGTGATCAAAAGTCCGTCGCAATCACGTAGCGCACGCGGATACTCGCCGGGTAAACTTAATAGACAGCCTCACTCCATAGCCCCGACCAAGTGACTGTAGGAGAACCCCGTCGCCGAAAGCATCCGTTCGGGTGCTCACGGCAGTGGTGTTCTGCCTTGGTGCACTTCGTCGACGGTATCGGGGGTGCGGCCGCCTACTAAAGTTTGCGACGAGCATTCGATCAATATGTCGGGAATCTTGTTGAATAACCCGACTTGATATTGAAAAGTGTTTTCGATAATGAGACTAAAATGCGGGGTTTATAATTGTTACGCATGTGATGTCTAAGGAATTCATTTGGCTAGGCATGCGATGTCTAAAGAGGTTGCGGATTCCAACTGTTGTAGTTTTACACTTTCTTTTCTGTGACCGTAAGTGTAATATGTGATATCTCCGGTTTCGTTGCTATATATCAACGACAATTGGGATGGACATATTTACTTACGTTGATGACATGTGATGTTATGTGTTGCTGGATATGTTATATTGGATCGTCGTGTTTGAATAGCCGGGGGTTTTTATGTGAGATGAGTGTTTTTCATTTTCATTCATGTAAAAAACTTGTATGTAATATTCTTTTATTGGGGCACTTCCAGGTTGCGGAAAATGTCACCCTTTGTATATTATTTACTTTTCCGCACTAGGATAGACCCAAGAAAGGGAGCACAAGTGACCGGGTTCTAGGGTCCAGTGGGAGACCAACTCGAGGAGTCGAGTCCGGGTCTCCTAACCCTAGAATTGGTAGGGTTGCTTGCCGCTCTCGTAGGGGTCTAGGGGTGTGGGTTTGGCTATTCATCGCGGCCGTGGAATCCGTGTTTTATACTGGCTCGTATTGAAAACACGGACGTCCTAGTATATCCAATATTTCATATGATTCTTCTTCTGCGATATCTGTGATGTGATCATGTGATGTTCTGTGATAGATACTGTATATAGTATATATGATATATTATATAGACGTTACTTATGTTTTACACCCGCGCTAGCCCTGCCCTGCTCTGCCGTTAGTTACCTAACCTAACGGTGCACGAGGGGACATCGAGGCGAATGCGGATGGCATAAGTGTACGTCGTATTTATCTGTGATGTTTAGGTAACTAAATGATGGGACTTCATTAATATGATTAATGAAATAAAAGAAACCTAAGATGTTGTAGAATCGAATTTCAAAAATAAAACAGGTAGCTACAGTTCTTGCTTTGCACAGCGGTATATATGATATATCCTGCACCTTATTCGATGAGGAAAGGACCGAGATCCCTTCACCGGGAGTGACTCCTTTAGCAATAACTGGCAGATGCTACACACTCGGTTTGTCTTTTGATTGCTTTTAAGTGTTTTTTCTTTGCACAGTGATATATATGATATATCCCGCACCTCATTCGACGAGGAAAGGACCGACGATCCCTTCACCGGGAATGACTCCTTTAGTAAAACTAGAAAAGCCTCAAAAGCACTCCATTTTTAAAATCATTTGATTCTACAACGATATCAAGTTCATTACGCAATAGGTTTTCAGAAAAACCTGTCGTAGCCCTCCGTCATTTCAGATAAGTACTAGTTAGTATTCGTGCTACGTTTGTTGACTATGTTAAGGCGTAGTGTGCGGTAGCTAATTCGTGCTTATCTGCATAAGCATATGATGCGATTGGATTAGAGTAGTCATGCGACTTTGTTGACTATGTTAAGGGTCGTGCGGGTGGGTTTAATTCAATCGGAAAATGACGGGTTGAACTTGACTAGCACTTATGATTTGTTGACTATGTTAAGGTCATATAGCTGCTAGGGGCAAAATATTATCGAGAATTTCAAGTGTTGAAATTTGCAATGAGATTGCATACCTTCTATGCGATAGTTGGATCCCGATACCCGCTGCGAGTAAAAGTTACTTCTGGGAGAGTTTTACACATTACAATTAGCCGATCAAGTAGGTGTCTAGAAAGGTGTTAACGAGGTTACGCCTCTAGGAAAACGAGGTTTACATTAATTAGGTTCGTGTGAAAGCACGGGGGACCTCCCTCAAAGTACCGACACTGGCCTGGCTGAAAGATTGGCGAACTTGTAGCGTGTAATTAATCCCGGCTAGTCTTTCCTTTTAGGGTTTGAAGGAAGATTTGATAAAAAGCAGTGGGAGCCATCCTGATTAGATAAAATAATAACCAATCTATTCTTGCAAGAGCGCACGCTGAGTGTTTTCTTCTCTCTCTCTCCAGGTAGCGACCATATCACGCCTTAATCAAGATAATAATACGGAATATTGACCGAACCCGCTTGTTATACTGAGCTGGGGAACGTTGGTCCCGCTCCAACTTATAATTGTTATAAGACAGAGCAGGAAATTGGGGAATACCAGATTTCCCGTGCCGCCCAAACGAAGAGAGTGCATGCTGATGCATCATCTTCGGGTGTGTTCGTTACAAAGAACTGTTTCTCTGTATCCTCTACGTCCTGGGTATGTGATACCGGATCAGGATCCCAGATATGTAATCTGTTACATAGGGCTGTAAAAGGGTAGAGAACTGAGAACGGGTGATAAGTTTCATGAGGCAGAAAACGGGGCAAGTGTTGCAGCCAAGTCTGTTGGTCACTGTCACCCTGTATTCCAAATACATTGATTCTGAACGAATGTTATTAGATACCGAACCTGATATACAAAATCATATCTGTCTCTTTATTAGTAAAGAAACGATAAAATTTTGTATTGTTGGATAATGTTTTGAACATTTCCTATATCAAAAGTTGATCGGTTCAGGCACGTTATCTAAAAGCATTGATGTTCTAAATCAAACTACAGTTCTTTAGTATACGGAACACACACAAGAGGATGAGTTCAGAAATGAACAAATCCTTCTTCAGGTATTGTAGACTAGGTCATATCAATGCGACCTGACTAGCTTAAGTTACACTTTAGATGCATATTTAAATCAGTTTGAATTTACATCTTATGAAACTTGCCAGTCATGTCACAGAGATAAGATGACCATAGCTCCGTTTACTGAAAACAAAGAAAGAGTTAGTGAACTCTTGGGATGATACATGTTGATGTATGTAAGGTCCTTTGTCTGCACATGCCAAGACCGGTTCTTTAGACTTCATTACATTCTCTGATGATCTTTTGAGATTCAGACCTATGTTCCTGTTGAAACACAAGTCAGAACCTTTTGAGATATTCACAGAATATAAGTTAGAAGTAGAGAACCAATGGGGGTATAAGTATTATGTCCTTTGATGTGATCAAGGAGGAGAATACTTGAGCACAGAATTCCTGGACTATTCTAAAGGAGAATGAGATTCTCTCTCACCATTACTCCTCCGTATACACCATAGCACGATGGTATATCAGGGCGGAGCAATCACACCCTATATGATAAGGTGTGCTCTATGATGAGTACTACTGAGTTACCTATTTCCTTTTGGGAGTTATGCACTTAAGAAGCTGCATACCTATTGAATAGGGTTCAAATCAAATCAGTTGCCTACCATTTAATATGTGATATGATAAGGGAAGAGCCCATCTCTTAAGTCAGTTATGATTTGGGGTTGTCCGGGCTATGTCTAAAAGCATAATCCGGACAAGCTCGAGGCAAGGACTGTTATGTAGAACTGGAAATGTTCCAGCTATACAAACCGCAGCTGATGATTTGAAAGAACCAAAAGATTCAATAGTTACCAACGAACCTCAGCCTCTCCGCCGATCTAGTAGGGCTCCTCACCCACCTGAGAGATACTTCGGTTTCTCTATGACAGTGGGAGCGAGGATTGCATCATGAGATGATGACCCAACCAGTTTCGAGCTGGCCATCAGGAGTGGGACTCTGTAAGAATGGCTGGATGCTTAGCGATCTGAGATGGAATCCATGTACACCAACAAAGTATGGACTTTGGTTGCTATATCTGAAGGGTTAAATCCCCATCAGGAGCAAGTATATCTTGAGAAGATTACTAGGTGTACATGGAAAAGTTGAGACTTTCAAAGCTAGACTTGTTAAAGGTTTGCATCATTGACCAGATATGGATCATGATGAAACCTCTTCTAAGGATCTATGCTTAAGTCCATCCAGATCCTACTTACCACGGCTGCATACCATGACTACGATATCTGGTGGTTGGGTGTCATGACTGCTTTTCTAAATGATGTTTTGGAAGAGAGCATCTATAAGTACACAGCCAGATGGCTTCGTAGAAAGTGGGAGCAGCGGAAACGTGTGCAAGATGCTTTATAAGATAAAGCAGGCATCGCGGAGTTGGAACATCTGTTTTGATGTGTTAGTCAAAGAGTTTGACATCATTAAAATGGTAGATGAACCTTGTATATACAAGAAGGTAGTAGGGAGTATGGTAGCAATCCTCGTAGAGTACGTGGATGACATACTCTTGATAGGGAAGGAGTTTCCTATGCTACGCTCAGTCAATCTCCGCTTATCACAAGGATTCTCCATATAGGATCAAAGTGATACCTCCTAAATCCTAAGTATTCATCTATGAGATAGATGTAATTGGATGTTAGGATACTCACTAGATGTAGTGAGATGGTATCAATCGATCCTGGGGAGAATCACTGGAAGGGTTCCCCGGTGATAAAGACGACTGAATGTCAGTCACAGGCATTGTCTTTACCCTCAGTGGAGGGACGGTATGTTGGAAGAGTTCCAAGATAGATACCGTGGCATACTAGATGATTAAGGCTGGATACATCACTACTCAAGATGCTACCAAAGAGACCGTCTGGGTGTATATTTGTTCATGAGATGAACTGAGTTCCTCCCATTGTGTGGCAATGGAGTTGTGGCTTATGCCAAGGAACGTCCGTCCCATAAGTGATCCAGACATATTCTAAGGAAGTATCACCTGATCATGGAGATAGTTGATCTCCAGGGTGATCCAGGTTAGGAGAGTAGACTCAGAGGACAGCACGGCGGATCCACTCACAAAGGCCTTTTCCCAGAGAGAGACTTTTATGGGATGGTTGAGTATGAGATACTACAACCACTGCTATCAGATGGCCCTAGTGCAAGTGGGAGATTGTTAGTTATATGTATGCCCTAGAGGCCATTACTGTACATTGGATGTATATTGTAGTGGATGCTTGGACATATATAGGGAGGACTTTCTCGCTCGACATGATAGTATGATATCTGGTTACTCTTTACCATAACGTGTACACTGATTGTCTCTCTGTTACATGTTGGTAAAGCCCTTAGGATGTGTACTTGACTACCTGGATTATGATGCGGATCATACTAGTGGGGACATGGTAGTCCATAAGTACATCCTTCAAAGTCCCTAGTCGTGGGTATATCGAGACGGGGCATCGATATGCCAGAGTAGACTAGCGTATACCTTCTCGACCCATACAGATGGGCGATGGATGATCCCATATCCATTGGTGTTTGACATCAGAGATGATGTACGGGTGCTCAGTGGAGACTAGGTACACTGGACGGACTCGCCAAGAACTCCCAGATGGTATTATACCTTACATCAGATGGCATTTCTATGGTGACACTGGTACAGAGTAGTCTGTTGACCCGAGATCGTCATAGAGTCTTGTATGGTTCCCACTGTGCTTTGATTTCCACCTTACCACATCCAAGAGGGCGTGCAAAACGGTGGTTTTTGGGTACAGTCCCGAATCACATGGAGGCAATGAGCGATAGGAGGGGATTCGTCTCTCCCGGTATAGGGAGTTGATGTTGCGCTGTGTTCGATTGGCTATAACAGGAAATCCCTGGCCAAGGTTGCTGAGATTTACTGGTAAGTGTTACCAGTAGTTTCTCGAATTGTTATAGACCTCATATCGACACGACTTATCGAGCTATTGGGGTCTGACGTTTACCACCCCTAGGCGAGATATGCGACATATCAGACGAACAGACCGGACTGTACGGTAAGTGTTACTGGTTGGATTCACAGGAGTGTGAGCGGGCTTGCTCGTCGATCTTCTGATCGCTCAATACCCGGGTGGCCGTTACGTTTAGCAGACCGTTTGCGGCTTGTGGGTGATTGATATGATCATCATCTGCTGCCGGCGTATTGACGAGTCTTTAGAGTCCTATACAGAGGTTTCCTGGCTCAAGCGAAACGAAATAGGAGCGCATATGAGATATGTGCAGGACCGAGAATAATGCGTGTATGTGATACCGTATTCAATTCTCGCGATGAATGTATCGAATGGTTGTATGCGATATAACCTAGTTATCGAATCATGGATTGATTCGATAAGTCGATACATTGGATATTAGTCGGTCATATACGATATGACCGGATCGTTAAATCAAGTGTTGATTTAATGATTTAATGCATAATTATATATTTGATATATTACTTTGCATTAACTAGTATTGGTTCACTTTAAATGGATTTTCTCACTTGGATTGTGCACATTGTATATGTGATATACTTTTGTACACAAGTTTGTATCATGTTTGATGATACATGCTCACTAGGGTTTGTGTAAAGATTAAACCATGGTTGTATAATGGTTAGGGTTTTCATTTTCTTATTCATTTATTTATTTATATTTCATTTATTTTATTTTGGAAAAGAAAAAGAGAAAAATGGTGGCTTTCTTTGTTTGTTCATGAAGCTTGATGAAGCTTCATGAAGACTTTGACCAAGTGACCATTTTGTCTCATGCTTAACCCTAACCATTCCATTTAACCATGATTAACTCTTTACACATTACCATGGTTAATATTATGATAAGAATGATTTTATTATTCTTTTTCATAATAACTCATCATAATATTCATCTTCTTCTTCTTCTTCTTCACTTGAAGAAAAACCATAATTCATCAATGGTGACTTGATGAAAAATGTGAGAAATCCAATTCTAAAGTGAACCCACTTCCTATTTCTTCATCCTCTACCTCTTTCCAAGTAGTATAGGGTGTTTTCTTCACAAGTTTAATGACTTGGTGAAGTGGGAGCTTGATCTAGTGATGCCTCGACGTAGATCATCTTCGGTATCGACATCGACGACCTAGCCCGTCCATTTCTCCGACGAAGCCGACGCAAGAGTCCTGGATCCGATTTGGACAGCGGAGTGACATCTTTGCGGAGCTATGGAGGTGGAGCACCGAATCTACAAAGGTTGTATTTCCGTTCTTTTAGTTAAGTTGTTAACTACTTATTGTTTTCGCCTAGACTTCTAGTTAACGATCCGTATTAGGGTTTCTCGGCACCCGTAAAATTTGAAATTGGCATGGTTGATGCCTTGTGAGACCTCTAGTGTGTGCCTAGGAACCCTACAGTAGATACAGTATATATGATATATGATATATGATATAGACGTTACTTATGTTTTACATCCGCACTAGCCCTGCCCCGCTCTGCCGTTAGTTACCTAACCTAACGGTGCACGAGGGGACATCGAGGCGAATGCGGATGGCATAAGTGTACGTCGTATTTATCTGTGATGTTTAGGTACTTAAATGATGGGACTTCAGTAATATGATTAATGAAAGAAAAGAAACCTAAGATGTTGTGGAATCGAATTTCAAAAATAAAACAGGTAGCTACAGTTCTTGCTTTGCACAGCGGTATATATGATATATCCTGCACCTTATTCGATAAGGAAAGGACCAAGATCCCTTCGCCGGGAGTGACTCCTTTAGCAATAACTGGCAGATGCTACACACTCGGTTTGTCTTTTGATTGCTTCTATAGTTTCTGCTTTGCACAGCGATATATATGATATATCCCGCACCACATTCGACGTGGAAAGGACCGACGATCCCTTCACCGGGAGTGACTCCTTTAGCAAAACTAGAAAAGCCTAAAAAACACTCCATTTTAAAATCATTTGATTCTACAACGATATCAAGTTCATTACACAATAGGTTTTAAGAAAAACCTGTCGTAGCCCTCCGTCAATTCAGATAAGTCCTGATTAGTATTCGTGCTGCGTTTGTTGACCTTGTCAAGGCGCAGTGTGCGGTAGCTAACCAGTATTTATCTGCTTATGCATATGATGCAGATTGGGTTAGGGTAGTCGTGCGGCCTTGTTGACCTTGTCAAGGGTCGTGCGTGTGGGTTTGATTCAATCAAGAAATGACGGGTTGAACTTGACTTGCGATCTATGATTTGTTGACCTTGTCAAGGTCATAGATCGTTCGGGGCAAAATATTATCGGGAATTTCAAGTGTTGAAATTTGCAATGAGATTGCATACCTTCTATGAGATAGTTGGATCCCGATACCCGCTGCAAGTAAGAGTTACTCCTGGGAGAGTTTTACACATTACAATTAGCCGATCAAGTAGGTGTCTAGAAAGGTGTTAACGGGGTTACGCCTCTGGGAAAACAAGGTTTTCATTAATTAGGTTCGTGCGAAAGCACGGGGGACCTCCCTCAAAGTACCGACACTGGCCTGGCTGAAAGATTGGCGAACTTGTAGTGTGTAATTAATCCCGGCTGGTCTTTCCTTTTAGGGTTTGAAGGAAGATTTGATAAAAAGCAGTGGGAGCCATTCTGATTAGATAAAATAAAAACCAACCTGATCTTGCAAGAGCATACGCTGAGTGTTTTCTTCTCTCTCTCTCTAGGTAGCGACCATATCACGCCTTAATCAAGATAATAATACGGATGTATTGACCGAACCCGCTTGTTATACTGAGCTGGGGAACGTTGGTCCCGCTCCAACTTATAATTGTTATAAGACAGAGCAGGAAATAGGGGATTATCAGAATTCCCGTGCTACCCAAACGAAGAGAGTGCATGCTGATGCATCATCTTCGGGTGTGTTCTTTATACAGAACTGTTTCTCTATTCTCTACGTCCTGGGTATTTGATACCGGATCAGGATTCCAGATATGTAATTTGTTACATGGGCTACAGATAGGTAAAGAACTGAGAACGGGTGATAAGTTTCATGAGGCAGAAAACGGGGTAAGTGTTGCAGCCAAGTCTGTTGGTCACTGTCACCCTGTATTACCAATACATTGATTCTGAACAAATGTTATTAGATACCGAACCAGATATACAAAATCATATCAGTCTCTCTATTAGTAAAGAAATGATAAAATTTTGTATTATTGGATAATGTTTTGAACATTTCCTATATCAAAAGTTGACCGGTTCAGGCACGTTATCTAAAAGTATTGACGTTCTAAATCAAACTACAGTTCCTAGTATATAGAACACACAAAAGAGGAAGAGTTCAGAAATGAACGAATCCTTCTTGAGGCATTGTAGACTAGGTCATATCAATGCGACCCGACTAGCTGAAGTTACATGAAGATGCATATTTAAATTAGTTTGAATCTACATCTTGTGAAACTTGCCAGTCATGTCACAAAGATATAATGACACCAGCTCTGTTTATTGGAAACAGAGAAAGAGTTAGTAAACTCTTGGGATGATACATGTTGATGTATAAAGGTCCCCTGTCTACACATGCCAAGAACGGTTCTTTGTACTTCATTACATTCTCTGATGATCTCTTTAGATTCAGACATATGTTCCTGTTGAAACACAAGTCCGAACCTTTTGAGATATTCACAGAATATAAGAGAGAAGTAGAGAACTAAAATATGGGTATAAGTATTATGACCTATGATGAGATCAAGGAGGAGAATACTTGAGCACGAAATTCTTGGACTTTTCTAAAGAAGAATGAGATTCTCTTTCAGCATTACTCCTCCGTATACACCATAGCACGATGGTATATCGGGGCGGAGCAACCACACCCTATATGATAAGGTGTGCTCTATGATGAGTACTACTGAGTTACCTATTTCCTTTTTGGGAGTTATGCACTTGAGAAGCTGCATACCTATTGAATAGGGTTCAAATCAAATCAGTTGCCTACCACTTCATATTTGATATGATAAGGGAAGAGCCCATCTCTTAAGTTAGTTAAGATTTGGGGTTGTCCAGCCTATCTCTGAAAAGCAAAATCCGGACAAGCTCGAGGCAAGATCTGTTATGTAGAACTGGAAATGTTCCAGCTATACAAACTGCAGCTGATGATTTGAAAGAACCAAAGGATTCAATAGTTACCAACGAACCTCAGCCTCTCCGCCGATCTAGTAAGGTTCCTCACCCGCCTGAGAGATACTTCGGTTTCTCTATGACAGTGGGAGCGGGGATTGCATCATGAGATGATGACCCAACTAGTTTCGAGCTGGCCATCAGGAGTAAGACTCTGTAAGAATGGCTGGATGCTTAGTGATCTGAGATGGAATCCATGTACACCAACAAAGTATGGACTTTGGTTGCTATATCTGAAGGGTTAAATCCCCATCAGGAGCAAGTATATCTTGAGAAGATTACTTGGTGTAGATGGAAAAGTTGAGACTTTCAAAGCTAGACTTGTTAAAGCTTTTCGTCATCAACTAGGCATGGATAATGATGAAACCTTTTCAAGTGGCTATGCTTAAGTCCATCCAGATCCTACTTGCCACGGCTACATACCATGACTACGATATCTGGCGGTTGGGTGCCATGACTGCTTTTCTAAATGCTCTTTTAGAAGAGAACGTCTATAAGTACACAGCCAGAGGGCTTCGTAGACAGTGGGAGCAGCGGAAACGTGTACAAGATGCTTTATAGGAAAAAGCAGGTATCGCGGAGTTGGAACATCTGTTTTGATGGATGAGTCAAAGAGTTTGATATCATCAAAATGGTAGATGAACCTTGTATAAACAAAAAGGTAGTAGGGAGTATGGTAGTGATCCTCGTAGAGGACGTGGATGATATACTCTTGATAGGGAAGGAGTTTCTTATGCTACGCTCGATCAATCTCCGCTTATCACAATGATTCTCCACATAGGATCAAAATGATACCTCCTAAATCCTGGATTTTGGATCTATGAGATAGATCTAAATGGATGTTAGGATTCTCACTAGTTGTAGTGAGACGGTATCAATTGATCCTGGGGAAAATCACTGGAAAGGTTCCAGGGTGATAAGGACGACTGAAAATCAGTCGCAGGCATTGTCTTTACCCTCAGTAAAGGGACGGTATGTTGGAAGAGTTCCAAGCTAGATACCGTGGCATACTAGACGATAAAGGCTCGATACATCGCTACTTAAGATGCTACCAAAGAGGCAGTCTGGATGTATATATGTTCATGAGATGAACTTAGTTCCTCCCATTGTGTGACAATAGAGTTATGGCATATGCCAAGGAACGTCCGTCCCATCAATGATCCAGATATATTCTAAGGCAGTATCACCTGATCATGGAGATGGTTGATCTCCAAGGAGATCGAGGTTAGGAGAGTAGACTCAGAGGACAGCACGGCGGATCCACTCACAAAGGCCTTTTCCCAGAGAGAGACTTTTATGGGATGGTTGAGTATGAGATACTGCAACCACTGCTATCGGATGGCCTTAGTGCAAGTGGGAGATTGTTAGTTATATGTATGCCCTAGAGGCCATTACTGTACATAGGATGTATATTGTAGTGGATGCTGGGACATATATAGGGAGGACTTTCTTGCTCGACATGATAGTATGCTATCCGGTTACTCTTTACCTTAACGTGTATACTGATTGTCTCTCTGTTACATGTTGGTAAAGCCCTTAGGATGTGTACTTGATTACCTGGACTATGATGCGGATCATACTAGTGGGGGCATGGTAGTCCATAAGTACATCCTTCAAGGTCCCTAGTCGTTGGTATATCGAGACGGGGCATCGATATACCAGAGTAGACTAGCGTATACCTTCTCGACCCATACAGATGGGCGATGGATGATCCCATATCCATTGGTGTTTGACATCAGAGATGATATACGTGTGCTCAGTGGAGACTGGGTACACTGGACGGACTCGCCGAGAACTCCCAGATGGTATTATACCTTACGTCAGATGGCAGTTCTCTGGTGACACTGGTACAGAGTAGTCTGTTGACCCGAGATCGTCATAGAGTCTTGTGTGGTTCCCACTGTGCTTTGATTTCCACCTTACCACGTCCAAGAGGGCGTACAAAACGGTGGCTTTTGGGTACAGTCCCGAATCACATGGAGGCAATGAGCGATAGGAGGGGATTCGTCTCTCCCGGTATAGGGAGTTGATGTTGCGCTGTGTTCGATTGGCTATAACCGGAAATCCCTGGCCAGGGTTGCTGAGATTTACTGGTAAGTGTTACCTGTAGTTTCTCGAACTGTTATAGACCTCATATCGACACGACTTATCGAGCTATTGGGGTCTGACGTTTACCACCCCTAGGCGAGATATGCGACATATCAGACGACGAGACCGGACTGTACGGTGAGTGTTACTGGTTGGATTCACAGAAGTGTGAGTAGGCTTGCTCGTCGATCTTCTGATCGCTCAATACCTGGGTGGCCGTTACGTTTAGCAGACCGCTTGCGGCTTGTGGGTGATTGATATGATCATCACCTGCTGCCGGCGTATTGACGAGTCTTTAGAGTCTTTAGAGTCCTACACATTGATACACTTGATACTAGTCGGTTATATGCGATATGACCGGTTCATTAAATCAAGTGTTGATTTAATGATTTAGTGCATAATTGTATATTTGATATATTGCTTTGCATTAACTAGTATTGGTTCACTTTAAAAGGATTTTCTCACTTGATGTGCACATTGTATATGTGATATATTTTTGTGTGCACTTGATTGTATCATGTTTGATGATACATGCTCACTTGAGTTTGTGTAAAGATTAAACCATGGTTATTTAAATGGTTAGGGTTTTGATTTTCATATCGATTTATTTATTTATTTATTTTGAAAAGATGAAGAGAAATGGTGGCTTTCTTTTTTTGTTATTGAAGCTTCATGAAGCTTTGACTTAGTGACCATTTTTGTCTTCATGCTTAACCCTAACCATTCACCTAACCCTAGTTTACTCTCTACACTTGACCATGGTTAGTGTATGATAAGTATTGATTTTATTTTCTTTTTAAAAAACACTTATCATATTATCTTCTCCTTGTTCTTCATCTTCAACAATGAAGAAAGCTTGCCTCCATCAATGGTAACTTGAGAAAAAGAGTGAGAAATCCAATTCTAAAGTGAACCCACTTCCTATTTCTTCATCCTCTACCACTTGCCAAGTAGTATAGGGTGTTTTCTTCACAAGTTTCATGACTTGGTGAAGTTGGAGCTTGATCTTGTGTTGCCTCGACGTAGATCATCTTCGGCATCGAAGCCGACGACCAAGCCCGCCCATTTCTCCGATGAAGCCGACGCTAGAGCCCAGGATTCGATTTGGACAGCAAGGAGACTTCATCATGGAGCTATGGAGGTGGAGGACCGGATCTACAAAGGTTGTATTTCCGTTCCCTTAGATAAGTTGTTAACTAGTTGCATGTTTCGCCTAAAATTCTAGTTAACGATCCGTATTAGGGTTTCTCGGCACATGTAAAATTTGAATTTGGCATGGTTGATGCCTTGTGAGACCCCATTAGTGTGCCTAGGAACCCTACAGCCTCAGTGAGTGGATCCACTGTGATGTTTCTTTCTATGTCTCTCTTTATCTCAAGTTCGCGGAGAAACCTATCTCTCGAAATGGGCAATACCTGTCTTAGAATATGTTTGGATGTCTGATGGGTCCTAGCTCATAAATGAACTCCAAATCCAAACTTCTTAGACTGTATTGTCAACTGAACTTAATCAGTATCCTGCGCCATGCCTCCCTCGGTATCCGCTTGGACCTCCTGTCCAAACTACTGCCCCTCGTCAGAGGGAAAACTATAACTCTGACAGCCACTCTGTCATCCAGGTCACTTTGGAAGCCTGGAATGATAACCGTCTCCTAAAGGAGGCTGCCGTTATCATATCCCTAGAACATTCACTTATGTTCTAAAATTTCTTCCGAATGTTTCTCCAGGATTGGGTCAATATCAACTTATTGCACCTACTGCAAAAACAACATCTGGTGTGGTACTTGACATCTCATGATTGACTCAATTGCCTAAGCAAGTGATCTGCCAATCATGCACATCCCTCTCCCCTTTAGTCTGCAAGACTCCTTTAAAGAGGGTGACTCCATCATCTGCAGGTATACTACCGTGCCAGGAGTCGTCCATTCTAAAAACTCTTAGAATGCTGTCTAAGTATACTGATTGAGAAACCACCCAAATCTAGATCTGTAGATCTAGTAACCAGAATGTCTTGATATTATATCCAAGTCCTATGTGGAGAAACCACTGTGTGACAACCAAAATATAACCGATCGTAGTATAGGAACTTCACTTCCTACTCTGTGTATGTCATCCAAATAGCAGGACATCACACCCTACTACCTTCTTAACAGATCCATCCCCTATTCCGATGAAGTCAAACCTATGACTGTCACATCAGAAATAGATGATCTATCTCCGCTATATCTGCTTTAGTCTATAAATAGACATAAGCTACTTGTCCACTATGTTTCCGCTGCTCCCACTGACTACGACAACCCTCTGGCAGAGTCATATACACGTACACTTCTGAAGCCAGTTCGGAACGACGCTATACTCATCCTCCTGCTGGGTCTCATAGTCTGGAACAATAGTAGTGTCAAGTCTGGGTAAACAAGAACCTCCCTGTCACCGTTTTTGAGCATACCGAAGTACCTCTCGAGTGCCTGAGGTTACCCACCATATCTGCGGAGTGGCTAAAGGAATGTCAAACCAGATCGAATCTTTAGGTTCTTATCAAATCTTCAGTAATCGTTTGCGGTTCTGGAATCACTTCCAGTTCTACCATACTCCCACTACTGTTTTTCTGAAAAAATCCATTTTATTAAAAATTAGGCGAGTCAAGAACAATATCACTATTGATCTTCCAGATGGTAGAAATTCAACCCTCGTCATAGCCTGGGTCAACCCACAAACAGCCATTACTGAAACGTGCCTTGAGTTATCCAGAGTCTGGTTTTAAGCATAAGCCGGACAACTCCCCGTACCTTAACATCGTTAAGATATGAACTGTTCTATATCCAATACAAAAACAGAGGCACTGATTTAATTGAACCAGATTCAAATCATGCAGCTGTCACCAGTGCATGTCAACTAAATGGAAGGAGGCCGATCAGCGTTACTCAACTTAGGAATGCTTCCAATTATGAGTAACCTGAAAGAGAAGCAAGTTCTCTTAATCATTACTATTAACTGAATACCACACACAAGTATCTACATCTTCGATCACCTTGAAGAATCCCGATACTTGTAATACCTGGTTCTCTACTTTACTCTTATACCTATAACTTCTCAAAACTTAGACCTTGTGTTTCCATGAAACACATGTCTAAGAACTAGAGAAGTCACAAGTAAATAGAATATAGTTCAAGAACCAACCCCTCTGTCCTAATGGACACTGGACAACATACAATACTCTGTATAAGTCCCCTGAGTCCAATTTCTCATTCCCTGTATGTCGTAAGTTAAAAACTGTACTATGGTTATGAAGAATTACACCGCTGTTCAATGCTCCTTATCTAACCATCCACTGATATAGATAAATGTCATAGACATAATTTCAAAAAGGTATATCTCACTCTATAAAAATTGACGTACAGATATATCAATTTGAAATTGGTGCATAGCAACGGATATTCAAAACCAAATATTTGTCGTCCAGCAAACAACCCAGGTGACTTCCTCAAATTTCACCAATTACAACGAATCCCGATATAATGAGGATGATCACCTGATTTCCAATAACTTACTTCCACTCATCATCTGTAAAACCATACAGATGTGAGAATCAAAACTGGTAAATACATACCCTGGAGCAAGTGTCTAATTAGGAAATCAGTTTTCTTTTAACAGTACACAGTGAAACTGAAACATTGAAATGTTTCGATGGGGTATTCCGGTATTCCTAGTAATGCCTCTTCCATTATCCAGATTCACAATTGTAACCGTATAATTCTTTGCCATCTCTCCAAATCCCTTTATATGTCTTTAGTCATTACCTTCTGTACACCCATTTAGACTAAATGGTTTTCTTCCTTCCCTACCGTTCGGCACCAGCCTATGGTTTGGAAGAAGACTATCCAATAAGCATAGTGGGTGTACTGTCCTAATCCTAGGAGCACACGCAACCTGAGAGAAGGTGAGGATAAAAGACATCTGAATAAAACCTTATTCCTTTTTCTCCTGAACCAGAATCCATCCCCGAACTGGAACAAGTTCCTTTCGAGTTCGTATATAACCATACGATGGAGTATCCAATAAACTGTGGATCTTCGTAGTGATACGGAGTGTCCTGGAGAAATACAAAGGTGATTTAGGATTGGCGAAGAAATACTTGGTTTGGTCGTGAATAGCAGTCGCAATTTACTTTGCTCTCGTACTAATCCCTTGATATGTCTTTACTTAATACCTTCTGTACACCATCGTTATGCTAATTGGATTTCTTCATTCCCTACCGGTCGGCACCAGCCTAAGGTTTGGAAGAAGACTATCCAATTTGCGTAATATGTGTACTATCTCCTAAACCAATGAGTACTCGCAATCTGAGAGAAGGTAAAATGAAAAAACAACTGAGCAGTCCTATTCGTTTTCTCCAGAACCGGAAACCATCCTCGAATAAATTCCTTCGAGTTCGTATATAACCATACGATGGTTTTGTCCAATAGAAGTGGACGTTGGTAGTAATACCGGGTGTCCTGGAGAAAAGGGTAAAAGTAGGAATGGCAATGAGGTATGCAACTCTGACAATCCAAAAGCCAGTGTTTAAGAAGGTTCGGTCAATTTTGGTCACTGAGTCATAGTCTAGGGTCGGGTCATGGTCGTTGCCAAAGAGAGAGAGAAAAGAAACACTCAGCGTGCACTCTAACCTAGATCAGAATGGTTATCACTTTATCTAATCAGGAAACCTCCCATTGTAACGTCAAATTCTTCCCCAAACCTGAAAGAAGAATTAGTCGGGATCACCCGAGGAGTAAACCAACTCATCAGTGGGAATCGGGATCCAACTATCATCGCATGATAACGTGACGGAATCCGCTCACGTTATCACACTCCAGAAGGTATGCGCATATCTGGCAAGTTTCAGTTTCTTTAGAAACTCCCGATGTGATTTTTACCCCATGCTCTTATGACCTTGGCGTGAGATCAAAATGTCATAAGTCACATGTCAAGTTCTACCCATCATTGTCCAGGTTAATTTGAACCCACCCGTACATACCCTTGACGAAGGCCAAAATAGTAGTACGACCGTCCCAAACTAACTCATCTATCTATGCAACAGATAAATATCCGGTAACTACCAATCACTATGCCTTGGCGTGAGGTCAAAATATATAGCTTGAATACTACCGAATATTTAACTGAAATGATGGAGGGCTACGATTGGTTTCTGGCGAAAACCTTTAACGTAATGAACTTGATATCGTTGAAGGAACCAGATAGCTTTATAAAAATATAGTGGCGAAAACCTTTGCTAAAGAGGTCACTCCCGGTGAAGGGATCTCGGCTCTTTCCCCATAGAATGAGGTGCAGGATATTCCAACTGAATACCACGATGCAAAGCAAAAGTAATCGACTATAGTGAAGTTATTGCCCTGACGCAAACTTCTGTCCAAGGGGTCACTCCCGGTGAAGGGATCTCGGCCCTTGCTTCGTCGACTGAGGTGCTGGATATTCATAACCGAATACCACTATGCAAAACAAAAGTGAACGCCCTTGCAATAACAGCTTTTTTTTTTTTGAAAAATTGTTCCAACAACATCAGAATAGGTCTGTTTAGCTTGCATTGATCCGAATCAACGCAGTCCCATCAATTGATCACACCACAAAAGAACGAAAATAATGATGTACGTATATGCCATCCGCATTCGCCACTGGGTCCCGTCATCACCCGTTAGGTTACTTAACTAACGACAGAGCGGGGACTGGACTAGCGCGGATGCAAAACATATACAACATCTACCAGTATATATATCAATATATAATATTCGCTCAACGCGTGATAAAATGCAACATCACAGAAATGTAATAAGCATCACAGAACAATACAGATATCTGGGATCCACGGGTTTCATAGAGCCGCTACTGAAACCCGACGTTCCCCTGATCGTGTGGATAGCCTGTGCAATGAAATTCTAGACCCCTATGGGCACGGCAAGTTACCCGCCAAAACCTGAACCGAAGCAGCCCCCTTCAGCAACGTGAATGGACCACCCAGCTCTTCACGGAATCCGGTAACTTGGACACCCCTCCTTGGGTCAACCTGTACCCCCTACGAGTGCGGCGAATAGCCCGCCAATTCTAGAGTGCAACCTCCTCCGTCTCAACGCCATGAGATGCGGGCTCGTTGCCTTCTAGAACCCGGCTATCCGTGCACCCCACCTTGGGGTAATCCTAGTACAGAAAGTAAAATATACAATGGGTACATCGACCTCATCCCGGTCGTGCCCCAAAAGAATAATATACAAACAGGCAGTGACAGCAGTCCACATGTAGGACGCTCGCCCCGCAATATCAAATGTACATATAAAACCAAACTGTACTAACATTGCATCCAGGCTATCCCCCACGACCAATCCGTAATATCACAGCACAACACAGAACATCAACGTGAATGTCACGTTCGCAAATCCGTCTAAAAGGGCTATAGCAGTTAGACAGGATTTACCGATCAAATGATATTCACGGTCGTAGATATAATGTAAATACTGTAAACTAACATGTTTAAACTTTTCGATCGATCAAATTTACCCAAGTGGGCCCCAAGCACAACTGTAGCACTCAAAGAAAATCTGGGCCCAAAAAGAATATTCCAAAACCCCCATTTCCGAGTCATAAAACAACTGTAGAAATTTGGTGCAGAGAGAGGTCAAAGTGGCGGCGGAACCGCGGCCCAAGCATGGGTTTGGCCGCGGTTCCACGGTGGGATGATGACGTCACACAACCAAATTTTTACAGAATGCTTATAATTCCCTACACGTGTTTCTGTAATGTACTGAAAAAATTTCTGAGCTAAAAAAATTTCGAAAGAAAGCTGATGCAATGAAAATACGGTTTTTGGAAATTCCGATCGATCGAACTTGTAAACACGTTAGAGCAAGCTAGACTAGGTTAATGGCGTGGCTCTGATACCAGTGTAAGTGCACGGCGGCGTCCCGGCCGTCAATCCGATGCCGGAATGTGGAAACGAAAGTTTTCTATAAACTAGAAACCGGCACCATCGCGCACTAAAATCCCGGATTGGGCCATTAACCTAACTCTAGCAAATACGAGAAAGGGTCGAATGCTATACCGAGCAATCCGTGTCCTTCGGTCTTCGGCCTCCACTCCGATTTCCTCGCGGAATCTCCAGTCTTTATCTCCTCGTCGGAACGGGCACCACATCGCCGGGTTCTTTTACGGGCTCCCACCTCTGGACCGAGGCAATTCGGGCATGAAGTTGGCGAGCCGACGTGCCCAAGAAATGCTGTAGGCTAGTGTAGAACACTTTGTCTCTTTGGGGTTATGAAGTTGCCATGTGATGGAGGTAAAGAAAGAAAATGAACTTTGGAGAAAAATGGAGCTATCATTTTCAAGCATAGAAAATGAGATGAAGATTGAATTCCACTCACAAAATGAACCTCTCTATCACTCCCAAAAATGCGGCCGTCCATCTTACAATGGTGAAGGGAAAATGATCATGAAATAAAGCAAGTGGAAAAAGTGTATGATGATGAGAAAATAATGTCACCTCAAATCCTATCCAAATCCTTTCTCATTTAATGCAAATGAAAAGATGAAAAAGGAATCTAATAATTCAAGAACCATCATGAACCCTCCAAATTGCTAAAAAAAAACCTCCACAATTGCTAATTTGTAAATATGCAAATTAGTCCCTCCATCAGAAAAATCCGGCCGTGAAGGAACAAAGGAAAACTGGCCGGAACGGAATACAAACTGGCAACTTCAGAAAACCGATCCCGCAATAAATTACAGGAAAACCTCGCGACTGTATATACATACCCGCATTTGTATTCCTACTGAATACAAATGCAAAGAGACAAAATCTACACTGTACAATACTAGGATCCGGCTTAAACCAAAGCCCGCTAGTAAAATCTGTCCGATCAAGATCCGTGCAATACCGCACGTATCTGATCGAACCCTGCCATATCTCCATACGGCCTCTACAGCGTTTCGCCCGAAACTTGAGAAAACGGTCTGTGGGGGACTCTAAAGACTCGTTAATACTTTGGCTGTAGATTTAACCATTAGCACGTCAGAGGTATTAGCCATACGTGATGGGCTACCAGGTATTGACCAAAAGGGACGTCGATGAGCGAACTCATCCTGATACCCTACTGAGGCTGTCAGTGACAATATCCGTACAGTCCGGTCCATTCGTCTATGAGCATCGCATGGCGGGCCTAGGGGGTTGGTAAAAGTCAGACCCCCAAAAGCGGTACAAGTCGTGTCGGAGTGTAGCCCAGAACACCATGAGATACTACTGGAATACCTACCAGTAAATCTCCTGCCTTGGCCAAGGACTTTGTGTAATGGCTCTCCTTGACACAGCGCGATCTCATCCCCAATACCGGGAGAGACGAACCCCTGAAGATCCGCTCACTGCCTCCATGTGGCTCGGGACTGTACCCAACTAAAACTTGTTTGCACGACTCTTTTGAGCGTGGTAGGGTAGTAATCAAAGTACAGTGGGAACTCACACGAGACAAATGACGATCTTAGGTCGATGAACTAACCTGTAAACATGTCACCAAGGAACTGCTATCTGACGTTAGGTATAAGACCAACTAGCATGTTCTCGGCGAGTCCTGTCCGGTGTACTCATAATCCAATGAGCACCTGTATACATCTTAGGTGAACTAACTGACACCAGTGGCTTGTGAGACCGGCCACCGCCCCTCGTCGGGGTCTCGACTGTATACACTAGTCTACTCTGGAGTATCGATGCCCTGTCTCGAAACTCCCACGACTAGGGACCTTTTAAGGATATGCTTATAGACCCCAGCTCCCACGTATATGATCGCCCTCATACTGCTGGCAGTCAAGCAAGAATCCTAGGGGCTCTATCAACGTGTAATAGCGACCTTTAAGGTCACCTAAAACAGTACACGATGATAAAGATAAACCAGATAGCATACTATCATCTTGGGTAAGACCGTCCTACCGGTATAGGTCCTCCCTCAATCATTACAATCACGTGCCTATGATCCAATAATTGACTCTAAGGGCACTATCTCGAACATCATCACATGCAAATATTCACATTACAACATGAAGAAAAACAACATCATAGAGTTAGAATGGTCAGGTCAACTAAGAATCCCGCATTTCGTTCGAGCCACAAACGAAGCACAAAGTACCCCGTTCATGTGAATAGCCCATGCGTAGCCAATAGCAGACCCCTACGAGTGCGGAATTTCATCCGCTAAGCCGAGAAACAAGGCAACCCGGCATCATCACTATGATGGGGCCACCCAGCACTTTCTCAAGTTCGATGACAAGCGCACTCCTCCGTGGGACTATCCTAACCCCCTACAAGCGCGGCAAATAGCCCGCCAATTCTAGAATCGAGTGTCCCGGTCTCAGCTCCTTAAGATGGCCACCATCTGCAATCTAGAATCCAGCTACCAATGCGCTTCTCCGTGGGGTAATTCTAATACCTGTATTAATACAACGGTAACATCAATCGCAAGCTGATCGAGTCCCGACAAATAATAATACAATAAGCGAAAACGACGGACACATGTCGACCGCTCTTCCCGAATAAAAGAATATACATTTTGGCTACAACATGAATGAAAGGAAACAGATAACATCGCAACATCCAAATACGCACAGGGCTATTCATTTCGTGACGATCTAATCCACACCAAACAAACTTAATATAGAACATCACAGACTCACAAATACATATCAACAAGTATCTATCATCGTATCAACTGACTTAAACACTTTAACATCATGAATACGAAACGCTATGATATTACAGTTTTGATCGATAACTTTCCAGTGCAATAGGAGATCAAATCTCAATATTGGGCAAAAACAAACAATACCAAAAATCCTATTTCTGCAAGTTTAAGCCACCAGAGAAAATTGGGGGCAAAAAGAAAAAATTTAGCCGGTGGTTTCCTGATTTGGCCGACCAAATTATCACAAAACTCCCCCAAATTTCCCTCATGTAATTTTCACATCCAAATTCAACATTCTTCTGTTGCTTAAAAAAATTTAAAACACTTTTGAAATTCGGACAGAGAAGGGGTTTAAACTTGGAAATTGGAATCAAAAAATTGTCGATCGAAACTAAAACGTCGCCTAAGCTAGTCCTAGTGCTTGGTTGGTTCTAATACCACTGTAAGGACGGGCGCACCGTGCGCGTGCATGCAGCAGAAGCAGGAACAAATGGAGAACAAAAATTCCGTGGGGGTGCGATCGACCATACGCCAAAATCGTCAAAATACTAGTTTCTAGCTAAAATAAAGAGCATAAAAAAGAGTTTAGATGTGCTACAACCTTTGCAGCGTGTCCAGCTCATCTCGAAAGACCCCGTCTAAACTCCGTGAGCTCATAAATGTGTCTGCACGCTGACTGCCTCGCCGTAGATGATCCGCGTTGAAAGCGGACTGCCCAAGCTCCAACTCCGTCGCCGGTCGGAGAGACTTCCTCCAGCGACTTGCTGGGCGTAGAGGAAGGCGATACGAGCGATGGGTACTCTCTACTTTTTTCAAAAACTCGCCATGGCAACACTTGCCATTTTTCTAGTGAGGTCAAGCTCTTCATGAGAGGAAGAAGAAGATAGCTTTCATTTGTGATGGCATATTAGAAAATAAAATGAATTATGTCTCATATATTTTTCAACCATGTCATCACACATACCCACACCCCCACTCTCTCTCATGTGTGTGTCAACACATAAGAGAGAGGGTGGGCCCCACCACCTAATTAAATATATTAAATAAATAATAATTTATATATACATTAATATATATATATATATAAAGATATATATACATTTACATATATATAATTATTAGTATATTTATAATTAATTTATAATGGTGGGAATTAATATATATGTATATATATATTAAATATATATATTAAATAAGTATTAGTACATGTATCCTATACACGTACACATCATGTATCACATACACGAAATGCCAACAATATCTTCCCAGTATCATATACACTATACTAGAAACCGTATCATTAATACGGTTATCAAGTCAACACTTGACTTGGTATTCCGGCTGTAAAATCGGCTAGTATAAAAGTCGTCCGATTGAACACGTATATCCAATATACATATTTTATCAAACTCATGTAGTATCCCTATATGTACGTTACATCGCATTTTTTCCGGAAAGACACTTTCGTTGCGGGACTCTAAAGACCTGTCAATACGCTGGCAGTAGATTATACAGGATCATATCCGATTGAATCTGAAACACTTTCAGATTCAACCCCCTTTAGGTTTAACCCACAAGCTCGTCAGCGGTACTAGCTGTACGTAACAGCTACCCACTTATGAGCAAGATAAAGGCAGGTCAACGGGCAAACTCATCTGGACCCAACAAAGTCTATAAGTGACGGTCACCATACAGTTCAGTCTCTTCGTCAAAGAGTATCGCATACCGGGTCTGGGGAGTGAAAGCTGTCAGACCCCCAATATGTTAGTGTATATGCCCTAGAGGCCATTACTGTATCATACTAGCTTGTATATTACTTGATGGAAGCTTGGGATATTCACAGTTGTATATACAATCTTGCTCGAAATGGTAGTATGCTACTTGGTTTGTCTCTGCTTTAATATGTGCATGTGTTTCTTTTAGCATATCGCTGATATACATATTAGTAGAGCCCTTAGGATCTTTGCTTGATTACCAGCGTTGTGATGGCGCTCACACTCGTGGGAGCTGGGTGATCTATAAGCACATCCTTATACAGGTCCCTAGTCGTTGGACAATTGAGACAGGGCATCGATACTCCGGAGTAGACTAGCATATGCGCTTCTCATCCCAGCGTGGGAGACGGTCTGTCCCACAGCCGTCAGTACGTCATACTTGAGATAGTATGCCGGTGCTCGTTAGGTTACGAGTACACTGGACAGGACTCGTCGGGAACTGTTGGTTGGTATTATACCTATCGTCAGTTATCAGTTCCCAGGTGACATGAGTACAGCTTAGTCCGCTGACTTGACACTGTCACTTCGCCTCGAGTGTGTTCCCACTGCACTTTGATTACTAACCTACCACGGCTCAAAGGAGTCGTGCAAACAGGTAGTTTTTGGGTGCAGTCCCGAAGCATTTGGAGGCAGTGACGGTTAGACAGGATTCGTCTCTCCCGGTATTGGGGGTTGACATCGCGCTGTGTCCAGGAGAGCCATTACACGAGTAGTCCCTGGCCAGGGCAAGCGAGATATACTGGTAGGTTTCCAGTGTTATCTCAGGGTGTTCTGGGCTACACTCCGACACGACTTGTACCGCTATTAGGGGACTGACATTCACCGCCCCCCTAGGCCCTCCATGCGATGTATCAGACGAACAGACCGGACTGTACGGAGATTGTCACATACAGGCTCAGTAGGAGTTCAGATGGGGTTCACCTCGTCAGTCTTCTTATCGACATCTACCTGGGGACCGTTACGTACAGCTAGTGCCGCTTACGGTCTGTGGTTAAACCCACTGCCAGCGTAATGTCGAGTCTTTAGAGTCCCACACAGAGAGCTATTCGCCTTTAGGCAAAATGAGTAGAGGTCGCATGGTTTTGCGACAGGGTTCGTTCATATCCGCACACTTGTGCACGTTTGCTGTCCGGACAGCTTATACTAGCGGGCTTTGGTTTAAGCTGCATCCTAGTATATGATTTAGGATTGGTTTTTCTCAGTGTATTCGTATTCCTCGGATCACGAATACGGGTGCGTATGCACAGTTGCTTGAGACAGAGGGAGAGGACTTTGATTAGGGTTAATGACTATTGTCATTTTATTAACCCTAATGCTTATGTGTGTATTGTGGTTAATTGATATTAGTTTAAATAATTGTGCATGGTTATGGTTGTTGACCATTTGACCTCCTTGACTTGTTGACCTAGGTTGACACTTTGACCATCATCATTTCATTTGGAAGATGCTCTTTGATCCTTGCAAATTGCATTAAAAATGAAATGATAATGGTCATGTCTTGATTAACAATGACAATTATCTAGCTAATTATTTAATTACAATAATTCACACATATATGTGAGAATGGTTCATTTTATTCTCATTCTATCATTCATTTTCTCTCTCTTGTTCTTCCTCTCCCTCAAGCTCTCCCCTCTCATGTGTTGAGAAACACTTGAGCTTGAGAAAAACCCTTTCTTGATAATCTCTACTCTCATCTAGGGTTCAAGGACTAGCACTTCTTGCACCCTAGTCACTTCTAGCTTAGAGTTGAAGCCAAAGGTCGAGGCTTTCGGGTGGATCTTTCTTCGACGTGAGTAGACGACAAAGGTGACCTCCTTCCACCACTCCAAGGAGCAAGGAGAGAAGGACATAAAGCCCAAGGTATAACCTTTCTAACACTTAGCTAGTTTTTAGTTAGCTTTAGCTTGTTTTTGTTTAGCAAAGATCCTTCTTTGTCTAGTCCATGTTGCCTAAGTTGATAAAAATTTGATTTTTATTCCGTTTTCCGCCTCCCTGCAAGTACCGGGGTGGGCAACGTGGACTTACACAATAACCCGATAAGTCGGGCTGACAGAGAACTCATAACTAAAGAGATACAACCGGTAACACTTACCAATTTATCTATACTACCGTAGCCATGGACTTCTGGCTATAGTCGTGTCCTGCACAGTGCAATATCGACTCCCAATACCGGGAGTGATGAATTTCCTCGACCGCTTACTGCCTCCATGTGCTTCAGGACTGTACCCAACTAAAACCTGTTTGCACGACTCAGCAAAACCGTGGTAGGGTAGTAATCCAAGTACAGTAGGAACACACACGAGACATTGTGGCGATTTCAGGTCTAGGGACTACCCTTTACTCATGTCACCAGAGAACTGCTATCTAACATTGGTATAATACCAACTAGGAGTTCTCGGCGAGTCCGTCCAGTGTAACTCATCCAATGAGCACCTTTATACGATCATCAGTGTGTTAGGCCCCGGCGGCGCCCCGGCCGTCTGAACGAGGCCAAAATGAGGAAAACAAAAACTTTTCTTTAACAGAAACCTAGGCCACCGCGGACTATAAACCCGGATTGGGCCATTAACCTAATGCTAGCTAAGAATAGAAGGGTAGAGAGATATACCGAGCGATCCGTGTCCTTCAGTCTTCTCGTCGTCGTCCCGATCTTCCCGCGGAATCTCCGGTCTTCAACTCCTCGTCGGAAGGGCACCACATCGCCGGGTTCTTTTACGGGCTCCCACCTCTGGACCGAGGCAACTCGGGCACGAAGTTGGCGAGCCGACGTGCCCAAGAAGTGCTGTAGAATAGTGTGGGACTCTATGTCTCATGGGGGTTGAGGAAGTTGCCTTTTGGTGGAGAGAAAATGAGATGAACTCTTTGGAGATAGCTATATCATTTTGTGAGAGCCAAAAGAGATCAAATTTTTCACACACAAAATGAATCCCCTTTTTCAACAAATGTGGCCGGCCTCACCAAAAAGAAGAGGGGGGAGGTGTCTCAAAAATGCAAAGAATGATGAGTGATCATGAGAAAAAATAATGATCACAACAAAATCACTTCTTCAACAACCATCTCATCAACAACCATGATTACTCCAAAAGTCAAGCAATCATGGTCTAATGAAGTCAAAGGAAGCAAGGACCATCATGAAGCAACCATATACAAAGACCACCCTCCACAATGCTAATTTGCACAATTGCAAATAAGCCCTCCTCCACCAAAATTCAGCCAACGAAAGGAAGAAAGGAAAACTGGCTGAAACGGAAAGCAAACTGGCAACTTCAAAAAACTGATCCCGTAATAAATTACAGGAAAACCCCACGACTGTATATACATACCCGCATTTGTATTCCAACCGAATACAGATGCAATGAGACAAAATCTACACTGTACAATACTAGGATCCGGCTTAAACCAAAGCCCGCTAGTATTATCCGTCCGATCATGATCCGTGCAATACCGCACGTACATGATCGAACCCTGCCATATCTCCATACGGCCTCTACAGTGTTTCGCCCGAAACTTAAGAAACGGTCTATGGGGAACTCTAAAGACTCGTCAATCCCTTGGCTGTGGGTTTAACCACTAGCACGTCAGAGGTATTAGCCATACGTAACGGGCTACCAGGTATTGACCAAAAGGGACGTCGATGAGCGAACTCATCCTGACACCCTACTGAGCCTGTCAGTGACAATATCCATACAGTCCGGTCCGTTCGTCTATGAGTATCGCATGGCGGGCCTAGGAGTTGGTAAAAGTCAGACACCCAAAAGCGGTACAAGTCGTGTCAGAGTGTAGCCCAAAACACCCTGAGATACTACTGGAATACCTACCAGTAAATCTCCTTCCTCGGCCGAGGGCTTTGTGTAATGGCTCTCCTAGACACAGCACGACCTCACCCCCAATACCGGGAGAGACGAACCCCTGCAGATCCGCTCACTACCTCCAAGTGGCTCAGGACTGTACCTAACTAAAACCTGTTTGCACGACTCCTTTGAGCCGTGGTAGGGTAGTAATCAAAGTACAGTGGGAACTCACACGAGACAAATGACTATCTCAGGTCGATGAACTAACCTGTACATATGTCACCAGGGAACTGCTATCTGACGTCAGGTATAAGACCAATTAGCATGTTCCCGGCGAGTCCTGTCCGGTGTACTCATAACCCAATGAGCACCTGTATACATCTTAGGTGAACCAACTGACACCAGTGGCTTGTGAGACCGGTCACCGCCCCTCGTCGGGGTTTCGACTGTATACACTAGTTTACTCTGGAGTATCGATGCCCTGTCTCGAAACTCCCACGACTAGGGACCATTTGAGGACGTGCTTATAGACCCCAGCTCCCACATATATGATCGACATCATACTGCTGGCCGTCAAGCAAGAATCCTAAGGGCTCTATCAACGCGCAATAGTGACATGTAAGGTCACCTAAAGCAGTACACGATGATAAAGATAAACCAGATAGCATACTATCATCATGAGTAAGACTGTCCTACCGGTATAGGTCCTCCCTTAATCATTGCAATCACGTGCCTGTGATCCAATAATTGACTCTGAGGGAACTATCTCCAACACAGTGTCAAACACCAATGGCTATCGGATCAGCCATTGCCCCGTACAGGGTCATGAAATGTATACACTAGTCTAAACTGGAGTATCGATGCCCTGTCTCGATACTGCTACGACTACGGGCATTTGAGGATGTGCTTATAAACTACCAGGCCCTACTAGTATGATCCTTATCATAATCCTGGTAATCAAGCAAAGATCCTTTGGGCTTTATCTCATACATTTGCGGTATGTGATAACTAGTATCTCGCATTCACATGACAGATAAAGTCAAACCAGATAGCTCACTATCATCTCGAGTAAGACTGTTCTTGGTGTTTGCCCTCCTTGAATTCAGTAACTGCATTCCCGCAATTACGATAATTTCCTTAAGGGCACTGATATCCAACACTTACTCTAGAATTGGATGGCTATTCGCCGCACTTGTAGGGGGTATAGGATGACCCAAGGTAGGGTGCTCAAGTCACCGGATTCCGTGATCTGCTGGGTGGCCCATTCACTTCGTTGATTGGGGTTGCCTCACTTCCGGGATTGGCGGGTAACTTGCCACACTCGTAGGGGTCTTGGTTCTTCATTGCACAGGCTATCCACACGACCAAGGAATGTCGGGTTTCATTTGTGGCTCAAATGAAACCCGGGGCTCCTAGATTATCTGCTATTCCATTTTACTTATCATTGTACATGTTTCTTATATCATGCCTGGGACGAATGGTTACACACACACACACACACACACACACACACACACTAGCAAATGTTGTATATGTTTTGCATCCGCACTAGTCCTCCCCCGCTCTGCCGTTAGTTAAGTAACCTAACGGTGCATGACGGGGCCCCGTGGCTAATGCAGATATCATATACGTACATTTTATTTTTCGTTCTTTTCTGGTGTTATAGTATTTAATTGATGGGACTACATTAATTTTGATTAATGCAAAGAAAAGAAACCTAAAAGATGTTGTTGGAACAAATTTCGAAAAACTACAGTCATATTCTTTCGCTTTGCATAGTGGTATTCGGTCATGAATATCCAGCACCTCATTCGAGAAGGCAAGAGCCTAGATCCCTTCATGGGGAATGACCTCTTGAGCAAAAGTTTATGTTACTGTAGATTACTCGGTTTTCTTCAAAATCACCAGTTTTCAAAAGCGGAGCCTGTTAGGAATATGTGTGCCCTAGAGGCCATTATTGTATATTATAGTGGATGATTGGACATATATATATAGGACTTTCTTGCTTGACATGATGGTATGCTATCTGGTTGCTCTTTATCATAACATGTGCACTTTTTTTAGTTTACAATCTCAAAGATACATGTTGATAAAGCTTTTAGGATGTTAGCTTGACTACCAGGACTATGATGCAGATTATACTAGTGGGGCTTGTGTAGTCCACAAGCACATCCTTTAACAGTTCCTAGTCGAGAGAGTATCGAGACAGGGCTGATGAGATTTATTGGTAAGTGTTATCAGTAGTTTCTCGAATGGTTATAGGCCACATATCGACATGACTTATCGAGTTAGTGGGGTCTGACGATTCCACCCCCAGACTCGATATGCAACATATCAGAAGAAGAGACCGGACTGTACGGTAAGTGTTGCGTATAGGCTCTACAGGAGTTTGGACAAGTTTGCTTATTGATCTTCTATTCGTTCAATACTTGGGTAGCCATTACGTCCAGCTAGTACCGCTGATGGCTTGTGGGTATATGATGTGATCATTTCCTATTGCTGGCGTATTGACGTGTCTTTAGAGTCCTACACAGAGGTTTCCTAGCTCAAGCGTAATGAAGTAGGGCACGTATGGAGATATGTGCGGGAGCTTGATTAAATACGAGTATGTGATAGCGTATTCTAATATAGTGATATTTGATATCAGTCAGGTTATATGAGATATAACAGGATTATTGAATCAAGTGTTGATTCAATGATTTGATTTATATATATATATATATATATATATATTTGATATTGGCCAGTTATATATGATATAACCGGATAATTGAATCAAGTGTGGATTTAATGTTTTGATATACATATATATATAATATTAGTCGGTTATATATGATATAACCGGATTATTGAATCAATTGTTGATTTAATAATTTGATATATTTGATATATATATATATATATATATTTGATATATATATATATATATATATATATATAAACTAATATTTAGCTCACTAAAGATTTTATTCTCTTTATATATATTCATATATGTATGTGTGTGATATATATATATATGTGTGTGTGTGTGTGTGTGTGTGTGTGTGTGTGTGTGTGTGTGTATGTATGTATGTATGTATGTATATGCATTTGCTTGGTATCATGGTTGATGATACATAGAAGTAGGATGTATGAGAATCACACATGAACATAGGATGAAAGGATAAAGATTTATGACTAAAACAAAAAGAAGAGTGAGCCATGGCTTGGATGCTTGGAGATGCTTAATTTGAGCCTTACATTGCTTTATCCGTTCGTTACACTCACTCGCCTCCTCTTTTATATGTGTTTTCAATTAGCGAGGTCTTTAACTCGAGCAACTACAACTCGGTACTTTATATTAAACGAACTCTGGGCTATCATCCGCCGGGGATGTTTCAAAGATAGACGTGACACATAATCACATAAATTAAATAAGGAAATAAAGTGAGTGAAGGAGTCACTGTCGGGGATAGGCACGACTAAACAGACGTCAGCCCCCATACATGGTCTTACGACTTTGCGAAGCGAACGATAGTGTAGTTGTTGCCCTTTTGAGTTTCCTGTTCCGGCAAGAGAGCGAAGCGAACGATCCTTTGAGGGACCGGAGAATTTCCACGATTAGCTCATCTGTCTGAGCTAGGGCATTTATTCTTTCTCAACTGGAGTGAAAACCTTCCTCTATGCTGACTGAAGCGGAGAGGCAGGCAACAAAGAAGGAACCAGGCTAGGGACAAGGGAGTAGGGAAAGAATACACCTTATGAGCAAAATTAGAGAAGTACTGTAAGAAAGTTTTGTGGTGGTGCTAGGAGATTCGGTGGTTGTTTAACCTGAGGCAATGACTAGAGAGAGTCGAGTTTTTGCCGGCTGGGTAGAGGTTCCGGAAAATCAAGATCCTTGACTTTTCCAACAACCTTCACTTCACGGGTTTGTTTGGGAGTTGGTAACAATCAAGTTGGTCACTGATCCCCGCTGGCCCATAATGAACAAAAGAATTATTGAAGCTTTGTATCCAATCCACATTGACTAGACACCTGTCTAACCTTCCTACAATTCTCCTAGAACCTTCAGACTGGTTGCTCCATGACCACAAGTAGGTATGGTGAAAGTCAAATAATAGGCAAGACTCTCTCTCTTTCCCATAGAATTGGAATTGGGGAGAATTTCGTAGGAGCAAGACAAAAATGAGGTTTCCAATAAAAAAAAAGGGGATAGATTGTAGCGGGCCAGTGAAAGCACTGGCTTAAATGAATAGCCATCGCTGTTAAGAACAACCGAGATCCAATGAGAATTAGCGCGTAGCTTCTTGTCTTTGACATAAAGAAAGAAGGTTGTAATAACGAAACGGACATGCGAGAATTTCTTCCTTGCCATGCTAGTGGACCAAGAAAGACATAGAAGGATATTATATTAACATCGAATGCGGGGTTTAATGATTTCGAGGGTCCATTAAGTCACTTAGAAAGCAACAAGAGCAATATCTGAAGCAGCTGGAAGTTTTTCTGCCATATCATCTTGACTTGTTCTGCTTCCTTGGCAGAAGCCTCAACCTGAACCTCCTCCGGAGCAGCCTCTACCGATGGTTAGTTCCCTATCTCGACGGCTAGTAGGGTTTAGTATCTAAGCGGCTGGCTAATGTAGGGAATCCACCCATCTTGTCAGTAGAGTAAATCGCTCTTCTTCCTTTACCGGAGGTGTCAGTAACAATAGCAATCCTCCCATAGTCCCAGGAAGTGATCCGGATCCGTAGTCCAAGACCCAGAGTTTACTTGACTTCACTTTCAGTTTCGTCAAGTTGGCTCAGGGGTCTCGGGAGGTGAAACAGAGGGAAGGAGCCCCCCGTCGCGCTTAAGGCGATTCACAAGGACTTTAGCTATCATTTTGTATACCACGTTACAAAGGGCCTATACTGGTCTTTTTGGGTTTTCACATTTCTTCTGCTTGTCTACTCTGGGATACTAGGCTTGTTTCGGTCGGAGCTTAAGCTTAGCTTAGGAAAGCCATAACTCACCCTCTTCTTTTTTTTTATACATAGATATTTATCTCATTCATGATAACCTTATCTCATTAGTTCATGGTTCATTGAGCCTCTCTCACATCCAAGTTCATCCCCTTCTTCACTTCCTCTCTAGAATTTTCTTGAGTTGGAGAAAAGAAAAAAGAAAATTATTTCTAGTGAGAAATCTCCTACTTCATCAACTTACTCTAATCTAGCCCATTAATTTAAGTTGTTTGCTTCACTAATACTTTGATTAGTGAAGAGTAAGCTTGAGTTAGAGAGACTTCATGGTGGATCATCTTCGGCCTCGAAGACTACAAGCAAAGCTCGTTCCTTTCATCAAGTGGAGCAAAGAAAGAGTTCTAGGGATTACTACTTGGTGCTTTAGAAGTGAAGGACCGGTCTACAAAGATTGTAAACTGATCGCACGCTTTTGGCGTGTCGGATGTTCAAAGTTCTAAAGTTATAACCGCGATCAGGACGGTGTCGCTTTGCAGCTAGCCGGTTGAGCACGGGTCAATCCTTAGGGAGATGGTTGTATATCCGTTCGAGTTTTAGACGAGTCAATAAAGAATGTGTATATGTTTGTTCAATTCTAACCTATATGTTTTATATGCAAGTATAAAGTTGTTAAGAAAAAGATACGAAAGTGTAAGCTAAAGAAATCCCCACTCAAAACCTTTGAGCCGAGTCTTGACCAATTGAAGCTAGAGCAATCGGCAACAACGTGGATTAAGGGATTTAAGCACGGTATTCGTGGAATCTAGCTTATTTACCCTTGTCCTTCCGTTCTTGTCTCTTGCTTTCGCCTCCGGCCAAACCAAACACAACCGGTCACGGTTAGGAATCACCGTTACCTTGGTAGGGTAAGGTGCCTAATGGAGCGCTTGCGTAACGTTTGGGCGGAGTTCAAATGAAAATAACGGGAAAAGGAAATGAGGAATGAAATCTTAACTTACAATATTGTATTTATTCTTAACAACAACATATTACAACCATTCACAAAACAAACCAAAAAGAGCAAAAGAAAAGATAAACAAAGAAAAGAAAAGATTACAAGTAAGTAATTAAAAGTGCATGGAATTTAAGTGCATGAAAGTAACACAAGTATTAAAGTGCAAGAAAGTAAATGAGCAAGAAATGAAACTAGGAACCATAGAACCCAAAACAAGACATGGGTTCAATAACCAAATCTTAAACTTGCAAGCTCAATTAAGAGGTTGCAAGATAAAGAAAAGGCAAAGAACTCATGGAGAATGAAGCACAAAAGAGAGAACATTATTGATTCCAAAATGATACAACCCCTTGAGATCAATGACCAAAGCTTAAACTTGCAAGCTCACTTAAGAGGTTGCAAGTTCAAGTTAAGGTAGAGAGCTCAAGGGGGAAGCTAAGCAAAAAAATGATACAAAATAACCCTCATCTTCATTTAAGATCCACTCAAAAGCTCTCACAACAATTTAATGGAGGAAAGATGAAGAAGAAGAAGAAGAAAACTAAAAACTAACAAAAAGAGGGCATGAAAAGAACACCATTGCTTGGCAAGTTCTGGTCTATTTATAGGCAGGAAACAGAGAACCTAGGGCAACATTCTGAACCCAAATAGAGTTACCAAAATACCCCTGAAAAATAACCAATTGCGGAGCCCACATGGCCGCGGATCCGCGGCCTAAGCATTCTTATGCCGCGGAACCGCGGCCATAAAGAGGGGTTGGGCCTTCAAGTTTTGTCGTGTTCCCTGGTTTTCTGTACTCTTCAGTGTGGTATATGTTGTTTCTCAGAATCTCTTCACATTTCTTTCAGAATTTCAGTAGATCAAAAAGTGATGTGATGTGGATCTTTTGCCATGATTTCCTTGAGCTCCGCGTAGATATGTTGGATCTTGTGTTGACATTGAGTTTTGTGCATGAAAATGACAATCGATTTGCCATTTTGTCCCTTAAACTGGTGTGCGGCAAGATACGGATAGAGTGCGGAGACCTCTGTTTTATCTGTGGTTGGCAGTAATCTGGAATTTGTCGTACTTTTCCATGAATTTCACTGTTTAGAGCTGAGAACCAGTATCCTGCATTTAACTAGTAAACATGGCTCAAGAGTACCTACCGATAAACAAACGAGCGTAAGAATGGGCAGTATAAAATGCAATATTCTGGTATGAACAAATACCCCCAAACTTAACTTTTGCTCGTCCCGTGCAAAACCAATTTATTCACAAAAAGTCCTAACCGCACTTTCGCAGGGAACGCGATTGCACTGAGCTCGTGCAACAAGCCGTTAAACCTTTAGGTGTCCCTAGTAGGAGGAGTGTTGTCTCCTGAGGGTTTTTAGCGGATTACACACACAAAATCCCATCAAGCTAGTATCATAAGTTAACATCGATTCTACTCCTACAGTTTAGTATCTACGTTAAAAACTCTATCATCCTAAGTTAGAAATATCCAACCCTAATACTTCACACCTCCTTTTTATTTAACCTCAGATCTTATACGTTCTAAAAAAGTTTAGAAAGATGTTGGTATCTCCTGAGTTTTCCTTCTTTAAGTGTGGTCTCAAATCAGGGATTTTTATCAACTTTACAAAAAACACAAGTCTTATTCTTCATTTCTATCTTTTATCTAAACATCGATTGTATACCCCTACGTGTGTGTATTATTTCACCCCTACACTTGAGAATTCAATTCAAGCTATAGTACCCTTGCCCTAATACCTAATACTACTTCTTTTCATTTATGATGAACGGTGTTGCTCACACACCTTTCACGCGACTATTAATGCTTCTTGAGGCACGAACAGCCGATTACTGAATGTGTGAGCTTAAAGCGTAAATAGCAGTTTCCGGGTCTTAACTTTATTTATTTATTTTTCTTTTCTTTTCTTTTTCTTTTTCAAGACCGGATATATTTTCAATGATGCTCTTTTGGTGTTTAGCTTTAATTACCGTTTTTTCTTTCATACTAGGTTTTCAGGCAAGAATATTTCTAGGTATCCTCTACTATCCCAAATTTGAAGGTGCGTGTAAGTACAGTTTGTAGGGTATATACTTTCTAAATTTGAACTCAAGAAAAGAAACTATTTTTCATACTTATCCTTTAGTAAAGCTTCAATACTTTCCCCTCATCTTAACTTAACTCAAGAACTGAACTCAAGATTACCTACTTCTATAAAAAAAACTGTAAGAACGCATAATCACTAAGTTTAAACAGAATGAGGGTTATTTTTAGGGTTTTCAATTCCTAAGCCTAGGATTTAGTTGTTTCTAACATATCAACTAAACTTTTAGAATAAAAATCTAAGTTACCCTATCAGCTAACTTGACGACAAAGTTTTTATATTTTAGAAAGTTTTCGATTTTTTTGTGGGTTTTTAATAAGGTATGCAAATGCAAAATATACAAATGAATGCGAAGGAAGAAAACTTACCGAGCACACCCCCAAACTTAAACTTGACATTGCCTTCACTGTCAGGCTACACCAAGAGGGTCAAAATTGTCGGCGCTCCCTAAAAACAAATTATATATAAAACAAAAAGGAAAACAAAAAATATATACAAAAAAAAGAGTCCCCCCAAACTTAAGTAAAACAGTGTTTCCACTGTTAAGCATTGAAGTTCAGGATTAGGGGGGAAAAGAGAACAGTATCAAGCTATACAAGGCCTTACACAGGCCAAAAGTGAGCACTAACCATTCAAAGATTGTATCGCTATAATGTACAGGTTGGTGGAAGAAGGCGTAGAGAAAAGAGAGGGAGAATACACGAGACCGTATGGAGATAGAAGTGGTATACGGTCTAGGTATATAAGAAGAATGGCGGAAGGGAGAAAGAAGTGGAATACGAACTTGAGGGTGGAAATGGATTGAATAAATTAGTACAATCTGTAATGATCGATGTGAAAAGAGAGATTGTACTAATCTATCAATATGGCGAGAAATTGGGTCAAATCCCTCAAGATTCGTGAGAAACCATGGGTACGCTGAACTCGGTAAACCAGATACTGGAAATGAAAGTGATACGGTTTCTTGCAAGGTCGAAACGACAGAAAGGATGTGGGGAAGTGATTGAGGAAGGGTATCGGTTAAGGGTTCGGGAGGGTGCACATAGTCAATGAAAGGAACAGGATGAATTGGAAAATCCGACTCATCAATTAAAACTGGTTCATCCTCAATACTATCCTCAATAGTCTCCTCAAAATTCAGCTTATCCATGCAAATTTCGTCAAAATCAAGACGCATATGAAGTTCGGGAAAAACAGTTAAAGACTCGGGATGATGAATTGGAGAGAAAAACTCATCCAAAGCAGTGGGTTCATCATCCAAAATATTCCCAGCGTCAATATCCTCAATCAAGTAAAAATCAATTTTCTTAGACACCTCAACAAAAGCATGGATATCAATCAATTCAGGTTCTAAAGTGGAGGTGTAGAGGTCAAATGGTTTAGGATTGGTTTCACTTGGAAGGGACCCTTCACAATCAGGTAAATCAAACACTACAAAGTCGCACAACTCATTAATCATTCTATCTTCAATCGGTGAATCGTTGGGAACACTAGATAGACATTCAAAATTGGAGTTGTGGGATTCAAATTGAAATGGGTAGGTCTGATTTGGAAGGGTGTACAGCTCACTCTCTCCGCTCAAATTCTCAACCTGTCCTACTGCCTCTTCATACATTGGAAAATTTGGAGCTATTTGAAAACTAGCTACCGGGTCACTAGGTTGTATGAGGGCGGCTATGGACGCATTCAAATCCATCATCTGTTGGTACGATGCTACCCTAAAGTCTTCCACTGACTGTTCCAGACTAGACATGGGTTGTGAAGGGGTTTCAATAAAAGATTCAAAGTTGTTTGGATACTGAAAACTCCCAAATGGCAGTTCAGAAGCAATGTCTAGGGAAGGTGCAAAAGTCAGGTAGGACTGGTAGGAATTGAATGGCTAAACAGGAGCAGGATCAACATTTGGATAAGAAGGTGAATGGAATTGTTGATCCCAAGAATCTATAGTGGTGAAAGGAGTGAAAGATCGGCTACAGGATTGTTCAATATGTTCAGCGACGGACAAAGGACGACTTGCAAAAAGGGTATCAACATAAGAGGGTAGGGGAGGTTGAAAAGGTTGATACAAAGTAGATTGCGGAGGGCAAGTGTTTATCCTAGACGTGTCTATCCGATCTTTCAAAGAGATTTTGGGCATGGAGGGATCGTTCGACGTTCGGCCAAAGCAAGAACCGTAAGAAGTAATGTCTGGTTGTGGGTACCAAAGTTCGGCAAGAGTTTTGCGAGGTGGGGTACCCATGATATGAAGAGAGAAAGAAGGAAAGGCAGAGAAAAGGAAGGGAAAAAGAATGTGGATTTTTTTTTATTTTTATAAAAAAAAATATTTGTTTTTGGAGTTTTGAAAATTGTTTGTTTAAAAGAATACGGAATTATGGGACTAAAATTTACAAGCACAATCACAATCACAATATGCACAAACACACCTAGAGCTAGGGTCACTTAGGTCAGCTAGACAGCTCCTAACTATTCCAAAGGGCTAGAAATAAGACCTCAAACCGCCTCTTCTCCGCCAATTGCGGCCAGGTATGTGCCAGGTAAGTGGGAGGCTCCCCACTACGTAAGTAGTGGTCCTAATTAAGTAACCACTTGTCTTAGACACACTTGCCTAGACACCGCAAAATCAGGATAGGATAAACGGCCGATGCCTACAACCAGTCCTCTGTCCTATTGAGCGCGACGTCCTCAGGGCTGAGTCTAGTATTTTTTATTAGCTCAAGGTAATGCATATGCAATTAGTGATTTGTGGGGTCTTAGGAAGGGTGATGAAATCCCCACCCAATCTGAATTGGTGTTCAAGCCCCTTAATGTCCGTATTAGTATATACAAAGCGGTAAACAAACAAAATCTAAAACAACAAAAAATTATTTTGCAGCGGCGCAATTCTGTGTAAAGAAACCTGCAGAAAATACGGTATAGAGTAATTCACAATGAAGATAAAAAGAAATAGAAAGGGCAGAAAAAATTGAGGCACAGAGGCTTCAATACGGCCGCGGAACCGCGGCTAAAGCCCCCTTTTGACCGCGGTTCCGCAGTCGTATTGCTTAGTTGGGGCTTCAGCTTGGGTCCTAGCACTCTCCTTGGTCTCTTCTCCAAAATAAAATTCTCTGTTTTCTTTTTGGATTACTGTATTTACTCCAGATTAGCCTGCACACTTGCACACAAAAATTATCAAAAATAACAAAAAGATTATATATATATATATATGTTTATTTATAAATATATACAAAAAGAATATTAACCCGAATAACAAGAAAGAAAATACGTTACCGTATCCCCAGCAACGGCGGCATTTGATCGCACTCTTTTGGCGTGTCGGATATTCAAAGTTCTAAAATTATAACCGCGATCAGGACGGTGTCGCTTTGCAGCTAGCCGGTTGAGCACGGGTCGATCCACAGGGAGATGGTTGTATGTCCGTTCGAGTTTTAGACGAGTCAATAAAAAATGTGTATATGTTCAATTCTAACCTATGTGTTTTATATGCAAGTATAAAGTTGTTAAGAAAAAGATACAAAAGTGTAAGCTAAAGAAATCCCCACTCAAAACCTTTGAGCCAAGTCTTGACCAATTGAAGCTAGAGCAATCGGCAACAACGTGGATTAGGGGATTTAAGCACGGTATTCGTGAAATCCGGCTTATTTACCCTTGTCCTTCCGTTCTTGCTTTCACCTCCGGCCAAACCGAACGCAACCGGTCGTGGTTAGGAATCACCGTTACCTTAGTAGGGCAAGGTGCCTAACGGAGCGCTTGCGTAACGTTTGGGCGGAGTTCAAATGAAAATAACCGGAAAAGGAAATGAGGAATGAAATCTTAACTTACAATATTGTATTTATTCTTAACAACAACATATTACAACCATTCACAAAACAAACCAAAAAGAGCAAAAGAAAAGATAAACAAAGAAAAGAAAAGATTACAAGTAAGTAATTAAAAGTGCATGGAATTTAAGTGCATGAAAGTAACACAAGTATTAAAGTGCAAGAAAGTAAATGAGCAAGAAATGAAACTAGGAACCATAGAACCCAAAACAAGACATGGGTTCAATAACCAAATCTTAAACTTGCAAGCTCAATTAAGAGGTTGCAAGATAAAGAAAAGGCAAAGAACTCATGGAGAATGAAGCACAAAAGAGAGAACATTATTGATTTCAAAATGATACAACCCCTTGAGATCAATGACCAAAGCTTAAACTTGCAAGCTCACTTAAGAGGTTGCAAGATCAAGTTACGGTAGAGAGCTCAAGGGGGAAGCTAAGCAAAAAAATGATACAAAATAACCCTCATCTTCATTTAAGATCCACTCAAAAACTCTCACAACAATTTAATGGAGGAAAGATGAAGAAGAAGAAGAAGAAGAAGAAGAAAACTAAAAACTAACAAAAAGAGGGCATGAAAAGAACACCATTGCTTGGCAAGTTCTGGTCTATTTATAGGCAGGAAACAGAGAACCTAGGGCAACATTCTGAACCCAAATAGAGTTACCAAAATACCCCTGAAAAATAACCAATTGCGGAGCCCACATGGCCGCGGATCCGCGGCCTAAGCATTCTTATGCCGCGGAACCGTGGCCATAAAGAGGGGTTGGGCCTTCAAGTTTTGTCGTGTTCCCTGGTTTTTTGTACTCTTCAGTATGGTATATGTTGTTTCTCAGAATTTCTTCACATTTCTTTCAGAATTTCAGTAGATCAAAAAGTGATGTGATGTGGATATTTTGCCATGATTTCTTTGAGCTCCACGTAGATATGTTGGATCTTGTGTTGACATTGAGCTTTGTGCATGAAAATGACAGTCGATTTGCCATTTTGTCCCTTAAACTGGGGTGCGGCAACATACGGATAGAGAGCGGAGACCCGTGTTTTATCTGTGGTTGGCAGTAATCCGGAATTTGTCGTACTTTTCCATGAATTTCACTGTTTAGAGCTGAGAACCAGTATCCTGCATTTAACTAGTAAACACGGCTCAAGAGTACCTACCGATAAACAAACAAGCGTAAGAATGGGCGGTATAAAATGCAATATTCTGGTATGAACATAAACCCTCTTCACTTAGTGTAGAACTTATTTTCTTTACTCAAAACCCTATTTCTCTAGTTCGATTCTTGTTTAGTATAACTTAGGATTCTAGATTTTTTAAATTTGCATACTTGATGCTTGTTTAAACCTAGTAGAAATGCTAAGACATACTTTCATGGTATCAGAGCCAAGCTGGAGACTTAGGAGAAGTCTAAACGACGTTAAAGTGTTCAATCGAAGTTTTGAAACCTGTTTTTGAGTGGTTTCTGTTCATTTTTTCAAAATTTGATATTTTCACAATTAAAAATTCTCAGAAAATCAAAAAGGAAATTTTATGGAGCCACAAGAAATACGAGAGCCTAACTCCTCTATGTGACCGCGGAACAGCCGCCTAAACCATGGTTTGGCCGCGGTTTCACCGCCAACTTGAGGATTTATTGACTCGTATTTCTTCTGCAACTTCATTGTGACATTTTTGACATTTTGGGTATTTTTGGTGAGGCTCAAGTTGTTGGGGTCTCTGTGAACTGGTATTGTTTGAAATATCGATTGAAATATTTAACATCGTCTAGATAGATTTGGATATATGAGACAATTTTTGGAATCCACATTGATTAGTTTTGTGAAAACTAGAAACTAGTTAACAATTTATAAATATTGCGTTTTAGTCTCATGTGATGGATTACCACGGAGTTTTGATTCGGATCAAAACTCCGTCGTAATCTAGTATCGTACACGAATAGTCACCGAGAGACACTAGTAGACATCCATGCCCCATAGCCCCGAACAAGTGACTATAGGAGAACCCTATGGCCAAAAGCATCCACTCGGATGCTTGCGACCACGGTGTTCTGCCCAAGTGTACTTCGTTGACAGCCTCGGAGGTGCGGCGATCTACTAAAGTTCCTGACGAGCATTCGATCTTGTAATCGAGAATCTTGTTGAATTACCCGACTTGATTTTTGAAAAGTGTTTTCAAATTCGAGACTTAAATGCAAGGTTTATATGGTTAGACATGAAATCCAGAATATGTGATAATACAGGTTTATGATGTCTAAAGATGATGCGGATTCTAATTAGTTTTCATTTCTTTTATGCGACCATAAGTGTAATATGTTACAGTATCCCGATCTCATTTCTATACGTCAACGACATTAGGGATATGCATATTTACTTACGTTGATGACATGTGATGTTATTGTGTTGCTGTTGATATGTTATATTGGATCGTCGTGATTGAATAGCTAGGGGTTTTACGTGAGAAGTGAGTTTTTCAATTTTCATTCATGTAAATATTTGTATGTAATATTCTTTTATTGGGACACTTCCGGGTTGAGATTTTTTTCTCCATATGATATATATTATTTACTTTTCCGCATTAGGATAGACCCAAGGCGGGGAGCACAAGTAACCGGGTTCGAGAGTCCAGTAGGAGGCCATCTCGAGGAGTCGAGATCGGTCGCTTAACTTTAGAATTGGCAGGGTTGCTTGCCGCTCTTGTAGGGGTCTAGGGATGTTAGCTTGGCTATTCATCACGACCGTGGAATCCGTGTTTTTCATTACTGGCTTAATCTAAAACACGGACCTCCTAGTATATCCTATAATTCATATGTTTGCTTCTACTGTTTCTATGATGTGATATGATCATATAACTGCCTGAGACGAATGCTACTTATATATATGATATACTAGTAGACACTATATATGTTTTGCATCCGCACTAGTTCTGACACTGCTCTGCCGTAAGTTAAGTAACCTTACGGTGAAGACCTAGGTCCCTGTGGCGAATGCAAATGGAATATACGTTTGTTTTATTTTCGTTTCTTCTGTGATGTTTAGGAAACATAAATGATGGGACATCATTATTAAGATTAATGAAAATAAAACAAACCTAAAAGATGTTGTAGAATCAAATTTTTCAAAAAGGTAGCTTTAGTTCTTTCTTTGCATAGCGGTATCCCATTATGAATATCCAGCACCTCATTCGATGAGGAAAGAGCCTAGATCCCTTAACCAGGAATGACCACTTTAGCAAAACTAGCATATGCTTCAACCCACTCGATTTGTTTTGAAAACTACTCGATTTTAAAGCGGAGGTTAAACCACTCATTTTCAAATCACTAGATTCTACAACGATATCTAGTTCATTCCGCTAAAGGTTTTCTTTAAAACCAGTCATAGCCCTCCGTCATTTCAGATAAGTGCTATTTAGTACTCATGCTGCGTTTGTTGACCTTGTCAAGGCATAGTGTTCGGTAGATGATTTGTGCTTATCTGCCGCATATTGATGCGATTGGATTAGGGTAGTCGTATGACTTTATTGACCTTGTCAAGGGTCGTGCGGGTGGGTTTAATTCAATCACGAAATGACGGGTTGAACTTGACTTGCGGTTTATGATTTGTTGACCTTGTAAAGTTAATAAACCGCATGGGGGTAAAAACAGATATTGGGAATTTCAAGTGTTGAAATTTGCAATGAGATTGCATACCTTCTATATGATAGTTAGATCCCGATACCCACTGCGAGTAAGAGTTACTCCTGGAAGAGTTTTCCGCTTTACAATTAACTAATCCAGTAAGTGTCTAAGAAAGGTGTTAATGGGGTTATGCTCCTGTGGAAACGAGGTTATTTAATTAGTTCCATGCGAAGGCATGTGGAGACTCCCTCGGTGTACCAACACCTGCCTGGCTGACCGATTGGCGAACTTTTAGGGTATAATTAATCCCGGCTAATCTTACCTTTTAGGGTTTGAAGGAAGATTTGATAAAAATAGTGGGAGCCATCTTGATTAGATAAGATAATAATCAATCTAATCTTGCAAGAGCTCACGCTAAAGTATTTTCTTCTCTCTCTCTCTCTCTCTCTCTCTCCAGGTAGCAACCATGTCATGCCTTAATCAAGATAATAATATGGATGTATTGACCGAACCCGCTTATTATACTAGACTGGGGAACGTTGGTTCTACTCTATCTTATGTCAATTGTCATAAGACTGGGCAAAGGATAGGGGAATGCAAGGATTTCCATGCAATCCGAACGAAGAAAGAGCATTTTGATGCATCTTCTTTGGATGTGTTAGTTACTGAGAACTTTTTCTCAGTATGCTCTACGTTATGGGTATTAGATACCGAATCAGGATCCCACATGTGTAATATATTACAAGTGTTAAAGAGAAGTAGAGAACTGGGAAAGGGTGATATGTCCCTCAAAGTAGGGAACAGAGCAAATTGTTGTTGCCAAAGCTGTCGGCAAATATCACCTAGTATTACCGAGTGGTAATATATTGATTTTGAACGACTGTTATTTCGTACCATCGATAATATGCAATATAATATCCGTTTCATTATTAGATAAAGAAGGATATAAGTTTGAATTAGAGAAAAATGCTAATAATATTTTTCCTAAATCAAATGTTGATTGGGGTTGGTACGTTGTGTAATGGTATATACATTCTAAATCAAAATACAGTTCTGAATATACAAAACACACACGAGAGGAAAAGTTCAGAAATGAATGAAGCCTTCTTGTGGCACTGTAGATTTGGTCATATCAATGCGACCAGACTAGCTAAGTTGCATAAAGATGGATATTTTAATCCGTTCGAATTTACATCTTATGAAACTTGTCAGTCATGTCTCAAAGGAAAAATGACCAAAACTCCGTTTACAGGACACGGAGAAAGAGCTACTGAACTCTTGGGACTTATACATATTGATGTATGTGGTCCTATGTCCACACATGCCAGGAATGGTTTCTCATACTTCATTACATTCACCGATAATCTCTCAAGATTCGGACATGTGTTCCTGTTGAAACACAAATCTGAAACTTTTGAGAAATTCAAGGAATATAAGAGCGAAGTAGAGAACCAGACAGGTAAAAGTATTAAAATCCTTCGATCTGATCGAGGAGGTGAATACTTAAGCACGAAATTCTGAGATTATCTAAAAGAGAATGGGATTCTCTCTCAGCTTTCTTCTCCGTATACACCACAGCACAATGGAGTATCGGAGCGGAGGAATCGCACTCTATTAGATATAGTACGCTCTATAATGAGTACTGCTGAGTTACCTAATTCTTTTTGGAGTTATGCACTTGATACAGCTGCATACCTATTGAATCAAGTTCCATCAAAATCTATGCCTAAAACACCATATGAGATATGGAGTGAAAAGAGACCATATCTTAAACGAGTTAAGATATGAGGTTGTCCAGCCTATGTTAAAAAATAGAATCCGGACAAACTCAAAGCATGATCAGTTCTTTACAAGTTTGTGGGATATCCAAAGAATTCACATGGATATCTATTCTTCCATAGTGAGGAACAAAAGGTGTTTGTTGCTCAACATGCCACCTTTTTAGAAAATGAATTTCTTGTAAAATAAATTAGTGGTAATGAGGTAGAGCTGGAAGAAGTTCAAAATACACAAACTACAACTGATGATTTTGGTAGAACCAGAGAATTCGATAGTCCCAGACGAATCTTAGCCACTCCGCAAATCTAGTAGGGTTCCTCGTCCACCCGAGAGATACTAAGGTTTTCTCATAGACGGTGGAAGCAAGGATTGCATCATGGAAGATGATGACCCAACTAGTTTCGAGCATGCCATCACAAGTAGGGACTCTGTGAAATGGCTGGATGCTATGCGATCTGAGATGGAATCTATGTACACCAACAAAGTATGGACTTTGGAAGTTGCTCCTGAAGGGGTAAAACCCATTGGGAGCAAGTGGATCTTCAAGAAGAAAATTGGTGTAGATGGAAAGGTTGAGACCTTCAAAACTAGACTTGTAGCAAACGGTTTTCGTCAATGAACAGGTGTCGATTATGATGAAACCTTTTCTCCAGTAGCTATGCTTAAGTCCATCAGGATCCTACTTTCCATTGCTACATACCACGGCTATGAAATCTGGCAGATGGATGTCAAGACCGCTTTTCAGAATGGTGATTTAGAAGAGAGCGTGTATATGACATAGCCAGAGGGCTTCATAGACAGTGGGAGCAACAAAAAGGTGTGCAAGCTGCTTAAATTAATTTACGGATTAAAGCAGGCGTCGCGGAGCTGGAACATCTGTTTTGATGTGGCAGTCAAATAATTTGACTTCATCAAAAACGTAGATGAACCTTGTATATATAAAAAGGTTGTAGAGAGTAAGGTTTTCTTTCTCGTATTGTATGTGGATGACATACTCTTGATAGTAAATGATGTTCCTATGCTGCACTCGGTCAAACTCTTCCTATCACAAAAGTTCTCCTTGAAAAATTTAGGTGATGCCTCCTACTTCCTGGGGATAAAAATCTATAGAGATAGATCTAAAAGGATGTTGGGATTGTCCCAATCCCGGTATATAAACACCATACTAAAAAGGTTTAGTATGGAAGATTCTAAGCGTGGTAATTTACCAGCTTGTTCAGGAATCACTCTCTCCAAAGAGATGTCTCCCAAGACTGATTTAGAGAGGGCTCGCATGAACGTGATACCCTATGCTTTTGCAGTTGGGTCTATCATGTACGTGATGTTATGCACCAGACCGGATGTAGCTAACGCACTTAGTGTGGTAAGCAGGTATCAATCAGACCAAGGGGAGAAGCATTGGATAGCTGTGAAGAACATTCTTAAGTACTTGAGAAGGACTAAAGAAATGTTCTTGGTTTATGGTAATGGAGAACTCCAAGTGGAGTCCTTTACCGATTCGAGCTTCCAGAGTGATAAGGACGATAGCATGTCTATCTTGGCTTTTGTCTTCACCCTCAATGGAGGGGCGGTATGATGGAATAGTTCCAAGAAAGATACTGTAGTAGACTCGACGATGGAGGCCGAATACATCGTTGCTCCCGATGCTGCCAAAGAGCCTATCTGGATGAAGAAGTTCCTTATTGAACTTGGAGTGGTTCCATCCATTGTCGATCCAATACCTTTGTATTGTGATAACAATAGAGCTGTGGCTTTGGCCAAGAATCACCGGTCCCATCAGCGATCTAGACATATTCTGAGGCAGTATCACCTGATCCGGGAGATAGTTGATCGCCAGGAGATCGAGGTCAGGAAAGTAGATACGAAGGACAACACGGTGGATCCACTCACGAAGGCCCACCCCTCACACGCAGTTTGAGAGAGTTTTTAGGATGTTGGGTATGCGATACTACAGCAACTAGCCTTAGTGCAAGTGAGAGATTGTTATGAATATGCATGCCCTGGAGGCCATTATTGTATATTATAGTGGATGCTTGGACATATATATAGAGGTCTTTCTTGCTCGACATGATAGTATGCTATCTGGTTGCTCTTTATCTTAATATGTGCACTTGTTTTAATTTACTATCTCAAAAATACATGTTGATAAAGCCCTTAGGAAGTTGGGTTGACTACCAGGACTATGATGCAGATCATACTAGTGGGGCTTGTGTAGTCCACAAGCACATCGTTTAACAGTTCCTATTCGAGGGAGTATCGAGACAGGGCATTGATATTCCAGAAAAGAATAGTGTCTACGTTTCTTGACACTGTATGGGGCGATGGTTGATCCCACAACCATTGGTGTTTGACATCAAAGATTGTACACAGGTGCTCATTGGAGAATGGGTACACCGAACAAGACCCGCCGAGAACTCCTAGATGGTACCATACCTATCGTCAGATAGCAGTTCTCTGGTGACACTTGTATAGGTTAGTTTGTAGACTCGAGATCGTTATAAAGTCTTGTGTGGTTCCCACTGTGCTTTGATTTTCTCCCTACCACGGCTCAAAGGAGTTATGCAAACAGGTGGATTTTGGGTACAGTCCCGAGTCATATGGAGGCAATGAGTGATATGAAGGGTTTCATCTCTCCCAGTATTGGGAGTTGATGTTGCGCTATGCTTGATTGTCTATAACAGCAAGTCCCTGGCCAGGGCTGATGAGATTTACTGGTAAGTGTTATCAGTAAATTCTCGAATGGTTATAGGCCACACATCGGCATGACTTATCGAGATAGTGGGGTCTGATGATTCCACCCCCCAGACTCGATATGCGACAGATCAAACGAAGAGAACGGACTGTACGGTAAGTGTTGCTTATAGGCCCTATGGGAGTTTGGACAAGTTTGCTTGTTGATCTTCTATTCATTCAATACCTGGATAGCCGTTACGTCCAGCTAGTACCGCTGACAGCTTGTGGGTATATGATGTGATCATTACCTACTGCTGGCATATTGATGAGTCTTTAGAGTCACACACAGAGGTTTCCTAGCTCAAGCAAAATGAAGTAGAGCATGTATGGAGATATGTGCGGGAGCTTGATTAAATACGAATATGTGATACCGTATTCTAATCCAGCGATATTTGATATCAGTCAGGTTATATGAGATATAACTGGATTATTGAATCAAGTGTTGATTCAATGATTTGATTTATGTATATATATTTGATATTGGGCGGTTATATATGATATAACTAGATAATTGAATCAAGTGTTGATTTAATGTTTTGATATACATAGATATATGATATTAGTCGGTTATATATGATATAACCGGATTATTGAATCAAGTGTTGATTTAATAATTTGATATATATTTATATATTTGATATATATATGTATATATATTGTTGGCTATAGTGCCCTCAAGTCAATTATTGGATCGCAGGCACGTGATTGCAATGATTGAGGGAGGACCTATACCGGTAGAACAGTCTTACTCGAGATGATAGTACGCTATCTGGTTTGTCTTTATCATCGTGTACATGCTTCAGGTGACATTACAGATCACTATTACATGTTGACAGAGCCCATAGGATTCTTTCTTGACTGTCAGCAGTATGATGGCGATCATATACGTGAGAGCTGGGTGGTCTATGAGCACATCCTTAAAATGTCCCTAGTCGTGGGAGTTTTGAGACTGGGCATCGATACTCCAAGAATAGACTAGTGTATACTGATCGAGACCCCGACGAGGGGTGGTGTTCGGTCTCACAAGCCATTGGTGTCAGTTGGTTCACCTAAGATGTATACAGGTGCTCATTGGGTTATGAGTACACCGGAAGGACTCGCCGGGAACATACTAGTTGGTATTATACCTATTGTCAGATAGCAGTTCTCTGGTGACATGTGTACAGGTTAGTCTATCAACCTGAGATCTTCATTTGTCTCTTGTAAGTTCCCACTATGCTCTGATACCATGCTGGGTTACGGCAGCGCCCCGGCTATCATTTCATGGTCAAATGCGGAACAAAAACTTTTAAAAACCGGCGCTAACGGAACCCTAATCTACGGATCGTACCATTACCCCTATACTAGCTATATGTAAAGGAGTTTAGAGAGGTTATACCGAACGATCCATTTCCTTCGGTCTTCAGCTTCTGTCCCAAGCTCCTCATGGCTTCCTCGATCATGTTTGATATCCGGTCTCCCTACATCGAAGAAGATCCATGTCGAGGGTTAGTAATACGGGCTCCGACCTCAAAACCGAAGCAACTCGGGTGTCTAGTTTGCTAGCCTAGATAGACAAGATGAAGTAGAGAGAGTTTGTGATTACTTTGTATCAATACACCCAAAAATTCTCAATTCATGAGAGGGTTTGGGTGGAGGTTGAAGAAGATGCCATGGGAGTGAAGTGTGAGCTCAAGAAAAAGAAAAGTGAAGAAAAAGGCTTGGTCTTGTGAGTTGTTTTGTTGTGAGAAAATAATAGCAACTAAAGAAAAGCCACACTAAAGAAAAATATCTGCCTCTCTCACATGCTCACAAGAAAATATCTCATAAGACAACAAAAACCCTAGTCATGCCATCATGACTCACAACCATGAGTCACCAAGTGCACATGCTAGAACCAAAGCCAAAAATTACACTCACTTTCCACCAAATAAATATTTAAACCAAAATGTTTTATCTAAAAAGAAATGGCAATCTTCCAAAGTAAACTTGTAACGAATTACAAGAATACCCCTCATCCGTATATATATACCAGCATCTGTATTCAGACTGAATATGAATACAACGAGAAGAAAATAATCCAACAATATAATACTAAGATCCGGCTCAAACCAAAGCCCACTAGTATTATCCGTCCGATCATGATCCATGCACAAGTGCACGTATATGATCGAACCCTGCCATAAAACCATACGGCCTCTACAACGTTTCGCCCGAAGCAGGGAAACCCTCTTTGTGGGACTCTAAAGACTCGTCAATACGCTGGCAGTGGGTTTAACCACAAGCACGTCAGTGGCAATAGCTGTACGTAACGGCTACCCAGGTATTGAGCGAAAGGGAGGCTGACGAGCAAACTCATCCTAAAACTCTACTGAGGGTCTCCCCACATTGAAGAAGATCCACGTCGAGGGTTAGTAATACGGGCTCCAACGTCAAAACCGTAGAAACTCAGGTATCTAGTTTGCTAGCCTAGATAGCCAAGATGAAGTAGAGAGAGTTTGTGATTACTTTTTCTCAATTCATCCAAGGATTCTCAACTCATGAGAGGGTTTGGATGGAGGTTGAAGAAGATGCCAAGAGGTGAAGAAAGTGTGAAGCAAAAGAAAAAATCAACTAAAGAAATGTGGCTGCCTTTTCTTTTTGTTTTGTGATGTGTTATATTTTGTGAGCAAGTAAAGAAAATAACTCAAGAAAAAATATCCCAAGCTCACAACAAATATCTTACACAACAAACAAAAACCCTAGCATGTCACCCATGTCAAGAAAGAATCCTGATATAGACCGGCCACATTAAAGAAAAAACCGGTATGACCAGTTATATATAGGAGTTGGGACTTGGGTTTTAAAGTGTGGTCAAGTCTATGGAATATTGGTTCAGTGGTATTGCTTGTTTAGCCCAGTTTGGATATGGTTTTATCTAGAAGTTTGGGGGCTATTTAGGGTGTTTCGAAGTTGATATTTCTAACGATGTTTAAAGTTTTACAGTACATACATTACTATCTGCGACCATGAATAATATTAGAGCGGTGCAACTTATCTAATTGCTATAGTTCTTTTAGACGAGTGTGCGAAGGTGACATTCACGTTGATGTTCTGTGTTGTGCTGTGGTTGTTGCGGAATCGTCATGGTGGATAGCTTGGGTGCAATGTTAGTACAGTTTAGTTTTATTTATACATTTGATATCATGGGGCGAGCGTCTGATATGTGGACTGTCGTCACTGCCTGTTTGTATATTATTTGTTTGGGGCACGACCGGGTAGAGGTCGATATCACCGTTGTACATATTTTTCTTTTCTGTACTAGGATTACTCCGCGATGGAGTGCACGGATAGATGGGTTCTAAAGGGAAACAGGTCTGCATCTCATGGCGTTGAGACGGAGGGAGCCTCAATCTAGAATTGGCGAGCTATAAGCCACACTCGTAGGGGGTACAGGTTGTCCCAATGAGGGGTGCTCAAGTTACCGGATTCCGTGAAGTGCCGGGTGGCCCATTCACTTTGATGAAGGGGGCTGCCTCACTTCTGGTTTTGGCGGGTAACTTGCCTCACTCGTAAGGGTCTAGGTTTTCATTGCATAGGCTATCCACACGACCAGGGGAACGTCGGGTTTCACTTTCGGCTCAATTGAAATCCGGGGCTCCCAGATTATCTGTATTGTTCTGTGATGCTTATCGCTTATCTGTGATGTTGCATTTATCATGCCTGGAGCGATTATTATATATTGTTATATATATACTAGTAGATATTGTATATGTTTTACACCCGCGCTAGTCCAGCTTTCGCTCTGTCGTTAGTTATGTAACCTAACGGGTGATGACAAGTCCCAGTGGCGAATGCGGATGGCATATACTACATCATATTTTCGTTCTTTTCTGTTGTGATTAATTGATGGGACTACGTTGATTCTGATCAATGAAAGGAAAACATACCTATTCGATGTTGTTGGAACAATTTTCAAAAAGCTGTTATTATAATGACGTTTTCTTTTGTTTTGCACAGAGGTATTCGGTTATGAATATCCAGCACCTCATTTGACGAGGCAAAAGCCGAGATCCCTTCACTGGGAGTGACCTCTTGGGCAGAAGTTTGCGTCAGGGTAATAACTTCACTATAGTAGATTAATTTTTTGTTTTGCATTATGGTATTCAGTAGGAATATCCTGCACCTCGTTCGACGAGGAAAGAGCTGAGATACCTTCACCGGGAATGACCTCTTTAGCGAAGGTTTTCGTCACTATATATTTGTAAAAAGCTATCCGGTTCCTTCAATGATTACAAGTTCATTACGTTAAAGGTTTTTGGCCAAAACCATTCATAGCCCTTCGTCATTTCAGACGGGTAGCACTTAGTATTCATGCTATGTTTGTTGACCTTCGTCAAGGCATAGTGTATGGTAGCTTCTTGTTACTTTTCTGTTGCATAGATAGATGCGTTGGTTTGGGACAGTCGTACTACTTTGTTAGCCTTCGTCAAGGGTATGTACGGGTGGGTTCAAATTAACCTAGACAATGATGGGTAGAACTTGACATGTGACTTATGATTTGTTGACCTTCGTCAAGGTCATAAGAGCATAGGGTAAAATCACGTTTCAAACATACAGAAAACTTGCCAGGCATGAGCATACCTTCTGGAGTGTAATAACTTGAGTGGATTTTATCAAGTTATCATACGATGATACCACTGATGAGTTGGTGTACTCCTCGGGTGATTTTAGATTATCTCGACTAATTCTTCTTTTGGGTTTGGAGGAGAATTTGAGGATACAGTGGGATACATCCTGATTAGATAAAGTGATTAACCATTCTGATCTAGGTTAGAGTGCATGCTGAATGTTTCTTTTCTCTCTCTCTTTGGCAGCAACCATGGCCCGACCCTAGACTATAACTCAGTAACCAAGATAACCGGACCTTCTTAAAATACATTGGATTTTGGAATGTCAGAGTTGCATACTTTATTGCCGCTCCTACTTTTACCCTTTACATTTCTTCGGAACATTCCGTATCACTACGAAGATCCACATATTTATTGGATATGACCATCGTATAGTTACATACGAACTCGAAGAAACTTGTTTCAGATTCGAGAATGGTTTCCGGTTCTGGAGAAATAGAATAAGAATTATTCAGTTGTCTTTTCCTTTTACCTTCTCTCAGGATGTGAGGGCTCCTAGGATTAGGAGAGGGTACACCTATTGCGCTTATTGGATAGTCTTCTTCTAAACTATAGACAGGTGCCGAAAGGTGGGGAAGGAAGAAAACAAATTAGCCTAAGTTTGGTGTACAGAAGGTAATAAGTAAAGACAAATAAAGGGATTAGAAAGAGAGCAAAGTAAATTGCGACTGCTATCATTCGCGACGAAACCGCGTATATCATCGCCACTCCTACTTCAAATTTGAATTTCTCCAGAACACCCCATATCACTATGAAGATCCACATTTATTGGATAATCCATCGTATAATTACATACGAACTCGAAGGAACTTGTTCCAGTTCGAGAATGGATTCTGGTTCAGGAGAAATAGAGTAAGGTTTATTCATTTGTCTTTTATCTTTACCTTCTCTCAGGTTGCGAGTGCTCCTAGGATTAGGAGAGTACACCCATTACGCTTATTGGATAGTCTTCTTCCAAACCATAGGCTGGTGCCGAACGGTAGGGAAGGAAGAAAACCATTTAGCCTAAGGGTGGTGTACAGAAGGTAATGAGTAAAGACAAATAAAGGGATTTGGAGAGATGGTAAGGAAATATACGGTTACAGTCATGAATCTGGATAATGGAAGAGGCATTGCTAGGAATACCCGGTTGCCCCTTCGAAACATTTTCATGTTTCAGTTTCAATATGCGTTGTTAATTGAAAGCTGATTTCCGAATTAGATCCTTACTCCAGGGCATGTATTTACCAGGTTTGATTCTCACATCTGTATGGTTTTACAGATGATGAGTGTGAGTAAGTTATTGGGAATTGGATGATTATATCCTCATTATATCGGAATTCGTTGTAATTGGTGATATTTGAGGAAATCACCTGGGGTTTTGCCTGACGGCAAATATTTGGTTTTGAATATCCGTTGTTGTGCACCAATTTCAAACCGATATATTTGTACATTTTTTTTATAAAGTGAGATATAACTTTTTGAAATTATGTCTATGACATTTACCTATATCATTTGATGGTTAGGTAAGAAGTATTCAACAATGGTGTAATTCTTCTTAACCATAGTACAGTTTTCAACCTACGACGCACAAGGTTTGAGTTATTCAACTCAGGGGACTTATACAATGTATTGTATGTTGTCCAGTGTCCATAAGGACAGAGGGGTTGGTACTCGTACTATATTCTGATTACTTGTGACTTCTCCAGTTTTAGACAAGTATTTCGTAGAAATACAAGGTCCATGTTTTTAGAAGTTATAGGTACAAGAATAAAGTAGAGAACAATGTGTTGCAAGTATCAGGATTCGTCAAGGTAATCGAAGATGTAGATACTTGTGTTTGGTATTAAGTTGATAATAATGGTTTTGAGAACTTACTTCACTTTCAGGTTACTCATATCTGGATGCACTCCTAAGTTGAGTAATGATGATCGGCCTTTTTCCATTTAGATGACATGCACTAGAGACAGCTGCATGATTTGAATCTGGTTCCAATTAAACCAGTGCCTCTGTTTCTATATTATATATAGAATGGTTCATATCTTAACGATGTTAAGGTATATGGAGTTTTCCGGCTTATGCTTAAAACCAGACTCTAGACATACTCAAGGCACGTTTCTGTAATGGCAGTTTGTGGGTTATCACGAGCTATGACGAGGGTTAACTTTCAACCATCTGGAAGATCAATAGTGATATTGTTCTTGACTCGCCACAGTTTTAGCAAAATGGACTTTTTCAGAAAACAGTAGTGAGAGTATGGTAGAACTGGAAGTGATTCGAGAACCACAAACGATTACAGAAAATTTAATAGAACCTAAAGATTTAATTGGGTTTGACATTCTATTAGCCACTCCGCGGATATGGTGGGTAACCTCAGGCACCCGAGATATACTTCGTTCTTCTTAGAGAAGGTGACAAGGAAGTTCTTGTTTACCCAGACTTGCCATTGCTGCTATTCTAGACTATGAGACCTAGCAGGAGGATGACTATAGCGTCGTTCTAAACTAGTTTTAGAAGTGCATATGTATATGACTCTGCTAGAGGGTTGTTGTAGTCAGTGGGAGCAGCGGAAGCGTAGTGGACAAGTAGCTTGTGTCTATTTATAGACTAAAGCAAGTATAGCGGAGATATATCATCTATTTTTGATGTGACAGTCATAGGCTTTGACTTCATCAGAATAGGAGATGGATCTATTAAGAAGCTAGTAGAGTGTAATATCCTGGTATTTGGATGACATACACTTTGTAGGAAGTGAAATTCCTATACTACGATCGGTTATACTGTGGTTGTCATACAGTTGTTTCTCCATATAGGATATGAATATAATATCAGGCATTCTGGTTACTAGATCTATGGTTTTAGATCTAGATTTGGGTAGTTTCCCAATCTGGGTATTTTGACACTATTCTTAAGGTGTTTTAGAATGGACGATTCCTGGTATGGTGGTGTACCTGCAGGTGATGGAGTCACCCTCTCTAAAGTTGTCTTATAGACTAAAGAGCAGAGGGATGTGCATGATTGTCATATCACTTATTTAGGCAATTGAGTAAATCATGAGATGTCAAGTACCACACCAGATATTTTTTGTGCACTAGCTGCAATAAGTTTATATATTAATCCAATCCTGGAGAAACGTTCGGAAGCAGTTTATGAACATAAGTGTATATTCTAAGGATTTGGTAACGGCAACCTCTTTCGGGAGACGGTTATCATTCCAGGCATCCAAGGTGACCTGGATGACAAAGTGACTGTCAGAGTTATAGTTTTCCCTCTTGAGAAGGGGCAGTAGTTTGGACAGGTGGTCTAAGCGGTAACTGAGGGAGGCATGGCGCAGGATACTGATTAAATTCAGTGGACGATACAGTTTAAGAAGTTTGCTGGATTTGGAGTTCATTTGTGAACTGGGTCCCATAAGATATTTGTTATTGCTCATTTTGGGAGATGGCTTTCTACGCGAACTTGAGATAAAGAGAGACATAGAAAGAAACATTGGAGTGGATCCACTCACTGAGGCTATTTTTCGAACGCAATAGTCTTACAAACGAGCTTTGTGAAACTGATTAGTAGAGAAGTTGGGTGTTCGGTATCACACGGGCTGTGAGTATGCGACACCGCAATAATTAGCCTTAAGTGCAAGTGGGAGATTGTTGGTTATAGTGCCCTCAAGTCAATTATTGGATTGCAGGCACGTGATTGGAAAGACTGAGAGAGGACCTATACCGGTAGAACAGTCTTACTCGCGATGATAGTATACTATCTGGTTTGTCTTTATCATCGTGTACATGTTTCAGGTGACATTACTGTTAGTTATATGTATGTCCTAGAGGCCATTACTGTACATAGGATGTATATTGTAGTGGATGCTTGGACATATATAGGGAGGACTTTCTTGCTCGATATGATAGTATGCTATCTGGTTGCTCTTTGTCTTAACATGTTGACTTGTATACGTGATGCTGTCTTGCTCTCACATGTTGACAAAGCCCTTTAGGATGTGTATTTGACACCCAGGACTATGATGGAGATCATACTAGTGGGGCAAGGGGTAGTCCTCAAGTACACCCTATAATTGTTCCTAGTCGAGGGAGTATCGAGACAGGGCATCGATGCTCCAGAATAGACTAGCGTATAAGCATCTTGACCCATATGATGGGCGATGGATGATCCCACATCCACTGGTGTTTAACATCAAAGATGGTGTACGGGTGCTCAGTGGAGACTGGGTATACAGAACGGACTCGCCGAGAACTCCTAGATGGTATTTTACCTATCGTCAGATAGCAGTTCTCCGGTGACACTGGTACAGATTAGTCCGTCGACCCAAGATTGTCATAGAGTCTCATGTGATTTCCACTGTTCTTTCATTTCCACCATACCATGATGAAGAGATCGTGCAAAAAGGTGGTTTTTGGGTACAGTCCTAAGTCACATAGAGGCAATGAGCGATAGGAGGGGATTCGTCTCTCCCGGTATTGGGAGTTGATGTTGCGCTATGCTCGATTGGCCATAATATGAAATCCCTGGCCAGGGTTGCTGAGATTTATTCGTAAGTGTTATCAGTAGTTTCTCGAACCGTTATAGACCTTGCATCGGCATGACTTATCAGGCTATTAGGGTTCGACGTTTTACCACCCCCAGGCGATGATATGCGACATATCAGACGAAGAGACCGGACTGTACGGTAGTGTTACTGACAGGCTTTTGTAGGAGTTGGAGCGGGCTTGCTTGTTGATCTTCTGATCGTTCAATACCCGGGTAGCCGTTACGTCCAGCTAGTACCGCTGACGGCCTGTGGGTGCTTGATGTGATCATCACCTACTATCGGCGTATTGACGAGTCTTTAGAGTCCTACACAGAGGTTTCACTGGCTCAGGCAAAACGAAGTAGAAGCACATATGTGATATGTGCGGGACCAAGATTAATACGTGTATGTGATAGCGTATTCTATTCTCGCGATATAAAGTATCGATCAGTTATATATGATATAGCCGGGTTATCGAATCAAATGTTGATTCGATAAGTCGATACTGTATCGGTCGGTTATATGTGATATAGCTGGGTTATCGAATCAAGTGTTGATTCGATATAATGATACAAATAATATTAGTCGGTCATATGAGATATAACCGGATTATTAAATCAAGTGTCGATGTAATGATTTAATGTATACATATATATTTGATATATTAATTTACATTAACTAATATTAGCTCACTTAGACATTTGTTTTTCTCACATGTGCATACTTAATATATATGTGATATATATTAATTGTGTTTCTTTTTGTGTCATGGTTGATGATACAAGCTACATGGGTGTATGAGACTTACACCATGATAAAGATAATGTAGGTTTATTTATTTAGTGTAAATCAATTATTAGTTGGATAATGGTCACATGGCATGAAGCTTTGAGAAGCTTGGAGACCCATTGACTAGTCCACTAGTTTTGTTTTATACTAGATATTTTGTTAACCCAACCATTATCTTAACTCATGGTTAAGTCTCTACACGAGACATATTATTTTCTCACCTATGGTTGCCATTCTCTCTCACAACATTATCTCTCTTCATCTTCCTCTTCAAAGCTCAAGAGCTCTCTAGCTCTTGATCAAGTGAGAAACCCTAGTGAGAAAATTAATTCCAAAGTGAGCAAAAATCCTACTTCATCATCCTCTACTAGATTAGCAATTTAGTATAGGGTGTTAGCTTCACTAATCTCACATTAGTGAAGAGGGGAGCTTGGGTTAGTGTCTTCTCATCGTAGATCATCTTTGGCCTCGAATATTTCAAGCAAGATTGTTTCTTTCACCTTGAGAAGCCATGCAAGAGTCCGGGAGTTACATGATCGCAGCGAAGGGACCACTACAAGGAGCTTTTGAAGTGAAGGACCCGTCTACAAAGGTTGTATTTCTCATTCACATAGATGTTAAGTTGTTAACAATGCTTGCTTGTTTGAATTTCTAGTGAAAGATTCTAGGTTAGAGTTACTTAGAACCGAAAAAATTTAAAAACGGCATGGACGATACCTCCCGAAACCTTGATGTCGTCCTAGGTAACCCTACAGTGGTATCAGAGCTAAGCTATAAATTTAAACGATGTTTGTTAGATTACGAAACCGAAACTGCTCCGAAACTTGAAACTATAAAACTGCAGTTTCTATCGATTTTTAATGGTGTTAAAAAAATTTCCAAACAACTGCAGAATGTTGTATGTGATATAACATGAACACTGGCAAAATTTGAGATAATTTAGAGAAAAAGTTGTCGGCCACATACCCCCCATATCGGCCTAAAACCGAGCTCCCCCCTGAAAATTTACCTGTGTTCCAGTCTCTGGGTTTTGATATTTCAGGTGTTGTTTGTTTTTGCTAAATTTGCATGTGATGTTAACTATCTACAAAAGCAACTCGGAGTGTTTCGTAGTCGTAATTCTAACATGTATTCGGGTTATTTAGACGATGTTAAAAGGTTTGAACGGATATCAATAACCCAGTTTTTCCCCGCTGGAAATTTTCCAAGTGTTGGATTTTTTCCGAGTTTAAAATTTTCAGAAAATCTTGCAAGCAATTCTATGGACCCTCTAAAAGAACAAACCCTTAACTCGATTATGTGACTGTCAGAACCGCCACCAAACCCTAGGGTTTGTGGCAGTGGTGCCACATGTGAGGCATTGGTTGACCCTTCTACGGCTGGTTCATAGGAGCTGTGGCAGTTTCTGCGTACTTTTTGAACTCCGCTCAAGTGTTGAGCTTATTGGGAAATTTTAGGTTCTTGTTTATTCGATCGAAAAGTTTAACTTCGTCTAGCTATCTGTGATTGTGATACAATATTTGGAATCCACATAATTAGTTATGAGATAACTAGTTTGAATTTTATAAATCTAGCGGTTTAGTCCCATTTGATCAGTTGCCACGGAATTTTGATGTGATCAAAAGCTCGTCGCAATTACGTAGCATACGCGGATACTCGCCGGGTAACTTTACTAGAAAGCCACGCCCCATTGCCCCGACCAAGTGACTGTAGGAGAACCCCGTCGCCAAAAGGATCCGTTCGGGTGCTCGCGGCAGCGGTGTTCCGCCTTAGTGCACTTCGTCGACGGATCGGGTGTGCACCCATCTACTAAAGTTTCCGACGAGCATTCGATCAGGTTATCGGGAATCTTGTTGAATTACCCGATAGGTTATTGAAAAGTGTTTTCAATATCGATACTAAAATAAGGGGTTTATAATTGTTAGGCATGTGATGTCTAAAGAATTCATTTGTTGGGCATGAAATTCAAAGTATGTGATACATTGGGTTTATGATGTCTAAGGTGGTTGCGGATTCCAATTGTTGTAGTTTTCACTTTCTTTTCTGCGACCGTAAGTATAATATGTGGTGTATTGCCGGTTTCGGTGCTATATGTCAACGACAACTGGGATACGCATATTTACTTACGTTGATGACATGTGATGTTATGTGTTGCTGTGATATGTTATATTGGATCATCGTGTTTGAATAGCCGGGGGGTTTTATATGAGATGAGAGTTTTTCATTTTCATTCATATAAAAGCTTGTATGTAATATTCTTTCATTGGGGCACTTCCGGGTTGAGGATGATGTCACCATTGATGTATATTATTTACTTTTCCGCATTAGGATAGAGCTAAGGAGGGGAGCACAAGTAACCGGGTTCTAGGATCCAGTGGGAGACCATCTCGAGGAGTCGAGACTGGGTCTCCTAACTCTAGAATTGGTAGGAATTCTTTCTGCTCTCGTAGGGGTCTAAGGATGTGGGTTTGGATATTCATCGCGGCCGTGGAATCCGTGTTTTATACCGGCTTAAATTAAAACACGAAATTCCTACTATATCCAATATTTCATATGTGATTCTTCTGCTACTGTTATTCTGTGATGTGATCACTATATATTCTGAGACGAATGCCTATATTATATATATGAGATATAATTAATATTGCTGCTTTCGTTTCATATGTGATGCTTGGGAAGCAAAATTATCGGGACTTCATTAATGTGATTAATGAAAGAAAAAGAAACCTAAAGGTGTTGTAGAATTTGTTTTAAAAACTGGTAGCTCTAGTTTTTGCTTTGCATAGCGGTATTCCTTGTAGAATATCCATCATCTTATTCGATAAGGAAAGAGCCGAGATCCTTTCACCGGGAGTGACCTCTTTAGCGAAACCAGCAGATGCTACAATCTCGGTTTTTCTTTTGATTGTTTTTTTAGTTTTTGCTTTGCATAGTGGTATTTGTGAATATCATGCACCTCATTCGATGAGGAAAGAGCTGAGATCCTTTCAACGGGAGTGATCTCTTTATCAAAACTAGTAAAACCCTCAAAAACACTCCTTTTTCAAAATCACTCGATTCTATAACGATATCAAGTTCATTACGCAAAGGGTTTTCTTAAAAACCTGTCGTAGCCCTTCGTCATTTCAGATAAGTAATAGTTAGTATTCGTACTGCGTTTGTTGACCTCTGTTAAGGCGTAGTGTGCGGTGGCTGATTAGTGCTTATCTGCAAAGCATATGATGCGATTGATTTAGGGTAGTCGTGCGACCTTGTTGACCTCTGTCAAGAGTCGTGCGGATGGGTTTATTTCAATCATGAAATGACGGGTTGGACTTGACTACCAGCCTATGGTTTGTTGATCTCTGTCAAGGTCATATGACGCTAGGGGCAATATTATCGGGAATTTCAAGTGTTGAAATTTGCAATGAGATTGCATACTTTCTATGAGATAGTTGGATCCCGATACCCACTGCGAGTAAGAGTTACTCCTGGGAGAGTTTTACACATTACAATTAACCGATCAAGTAGGTGTCTAGAAAGGTGTTAACGGGGTTACGCCCCTGGGAAAACGAGGTTTATTTTAATTAGGTCCGTGCGAAAGCACGGGGGACCTCCCTCAAAGTACCGGCACTGGCCTGGCTGAAAGATTGGCGAACTTGTAGGGTGTAATTAATCCCGGTTAATCTTACCCTTTAGGGTTTGAAGGAAGATTTGATAAAAACAGTGGGAGCCATCCAGATTAGATAAAATAATAACCAATCTAATCTTACAAAGAGCGCACGCAGAGTGTTTTCTTCTCTCTCTCCTGGTAGCGACCATGTCACGCCTTAATCAAGATAATAATATGGATGCATTGGCCGAACCTGCTTATTATACTGTGCTGGGGAACGTTGGTTCCGCTCAATTTTATAATTGTTATAAGTCCGAGCAGGAAATTGTGGAATATCCGGATTCCCATGCCACCCATTTAAAGAAAGTGCATGTTCATGCATCTTCTTCGTGTGTGTTCATTACCGAGAACCATTTCTCAGTATCCTCTGCGTCCTGAGTATGTGATACCAGATCAGAATCCCACATATGTAATCTGTTACATGGGCTACTGAAAGGTAGAGAACTGAGATTGGGTAATACATCTCTAAGTGTTAGACAATGGTGCAATTGTTGCAGCCAAATCAGTTGGCAAATATCACCTTGTATTAATACATTATTTCTCAACGAATGCTATTACATACCGAACCTGATATACAACATTACATCATTTTCTTTACTAAGTTAAAGAAGGATATAATTTTGTATTAGCGGATAATGTTGTGAACATTTTCCTGAATCAAGAGTTGATTCAATCAGGCACGATATATAATAGCATATACGTTCTAAATTAAACCACAGTTCAAAATGTATAGAACACACACAAGAGCAGTAGTTCAGAAATGAACGAATCCTTCTGAGGCATTGTAGACTAAGTCATACCAATGCGACACGACCATCTAAATTACATAAAAATGAATTTAAGAATCTGTTCGAATTTTCATCTTATGATACTTGCCAGTCTTGTCTCAAAAGTAAAATGACCTATACTCCGTTTATTGGAAACAGAGAAAGAGTTAATGAACTCTTGGGACAGTTCCATGATGATCTATACGGTCCTATGTCTACAAATACCAGGCTTGGTTTTTCGTACTTCATTATATTCATCGACTATCTCTCAGGATTCGGACATATGTTCCTGTTGAAACACAAGTCTGAAACTTTTGAGAAATTCAAAGAATGTAAGCTTGAAGTTGAAGAACCAGATGGGTAGAAGTATTAAGTCCTTCGATGTGATCGGAGAAAAGAATACTTATGCATGGATTTTATGGATTTTCTAAAAGGAGAATGTGATTCTCTCTCAGCTTACTCCTTCGTATACACCACAGCACAACGGTGTATCGGGGCAGAAGTATCACACCCTATGAGATATGGCGCGCTCTATGATTGCTATTTATTTTTAGATTAAATATTTTGGTTTAAATATTTATTTGGTGGAAAGTGTGAGTGCAATTTTTGGCTTTGGTTTTAGCATGTGTACTTGGTGACTCATGGTTGTGAGTCATGATGGCATGACTAGGGTTTTTGTTGTCTTATGAGATATTTTGTTCTGAGCATGTGAGAGAGGCAGATATTTTTCTTTAGTGTGGCTTTTCTTTAGTTGCTATTATTTTCTCACAACAAAACAACTCACAAGACCAAGCCTTTTTCTTCACTTTTCTTTTTCTTGAGCCCACACTTCACTCCCATGGCATCTTCTTCAACCTCCACCCAAACCCTTTCATGGGTTGAGAATCCTTGGGTGTATTGAGACAAAGTAATCACAAACTCTTTCTACTTCATCTTGGCTATCTAGGCTAGCAAACTAGATACCCGAGTTGCTTCGGTTTTGAGGTCGGAGCCCGTATTACTAACCCTTGACGTGGATCTTCTTCGATATGGGGAGACCGAAGATCAAACATGAGCGAGGAAGCCGCGAGGAGCTTAGGACAGAGGTTGAAAAACCGAAGGACACGGATCATTCAATATAACCTCTCTAAACTCCTTTACATATAGCTAGTATAGGGTTAATGGTACGATCCATAGATTAGGGTTCCGTTAGCGCCGATTTTTAAAAGTTTTTGTTCCGCATTTTACCACGGAATGATGGCCGGGGCGCTGCCGTAACCCAACATATATATATATATATATATATATATATATATAAACTAATATTTAGATCACTAAAAATTTTATTCTCTTTATATATATTCATATATATATGTGATATATATATATGCATTTGCTTTGTATCATGCTTGATGATACATAAAACTAGGATGTATGAGAATCACACATGAACATAGTATGAAAGGATAAAGATTTATGAATGAAACAAAAAGAAGAGTGAGTCATCGCTTGGATGCTTGGACAAGCCATGACTCACCTTCTTCTTTTGTTTTATACATAGATATTTATCTCATTCATGATAAGCTTATCTCATTAGTTCACTCTCACATCCAAGTTCATCCCCTTCTTCACTTCCTCTCTAGAATTTTCTTGAGTTGGAGAAAAAAGAAAAGAGAAAATTATTTCTAGTGAGCAAATCCCCAACTTCATCAACCTACACTATTCTAGCCCATTAGTTTAGGTTGTTTGCTTTACTAATACTTTGATTAGTGAAGAGTGAGCTTGAGTTAGAGAGACTTCAAGGTGGATCGTCTTCGGCCTCGAAGACTATAAGAAAAGCTCGTTCCTTTTATCAAGTGGAGTCAAAGAAGAGTTCTAGGGACTACTACTTGGAGCTTTAGAAGTGAAGGACCGGTCTACAAAAGTTGTAAACCCTCTTCACTTAGTGTAGAACTTATTTTCTTTACTCAAAACCCTAATTCTCTAGTTCGATTCTTGTTTAGTATAACTTTGCACTCTAGATTTTTTTTAAATTGCATACATGATACTTGTATAAACCTAGTAGAGGTGCTAAGACATACTTTCAGAGCCTAAACCACTCCTTTTCCAAAACTGCTCGGTTCTTTCAATGATATCAAGTTCATTATGTTAAAAGTTTTTCGCCAAACACCAGCCGTAACCCTCCGTCATTTCAGATAAGTAGCAGTTAGTATTCGTGCTATGTACATTGGTCTCTATCAAGGCATAGTGTACGGTAGCTAAATGTTGCTTATTTTTTGCATTTTGATGCGATTAGTTAGGACAGTCACATAGCCACGTTGGTCTCTATCAAGGGCTTATGTGGGTGGGTCTAAGTTAATCCAGGACAATGACGGGTTGAACTTGACTTGCGACTTATGGTACATTGGTATCTATCAAGACCATATGACGCTTGGGAAAAATACCACATCGGGAGTTTCAAATATATAGGAAACTTACTAGTGTTGCATACCTTCTGAAATGTGGTGTTGCATACCTTCTGAAATGTAGTGACTAAAGTAGCTTCCATCTAGATTATCATGCGATGATAGTTGGATCCCGATCCCACTGATGAGTGGGATTACTTTTGGGAGATATTTTTCACTTCATTATTAGCTAACCTATTAGGTGTGTAGAAAAGTGTTAATGGGGCTACGTCTCTACAGAAACGAGATTTATTTTAATTAGGTCCGTGCGAGAGTACGGGGAACCTCTCTCGGAGTACCAACACTCACCTGGCTGAACGGCTAGCGAACTTGTAATGTGCGAATGATCCCGACTAATTCTCCTTTTAAGGTTTGGAGGAGAATTCGAGGAAACAGTGGGAGCCATCCTGATTAAATGAACTAATAACCAATCTAATCTTACAAGAGTGCATGCTGAGTGTTTCTTTTCTCTCTCTCCAGGTAGCAACCAATTCACGACTTAATCAAGATAATAAAATGTTTAAATTAACCGAATCAGTTTATTATGCTGGGCTGGGGAACGTCGGTTCGGCTCAAACTTGTGACAACTGTCATGAGTATGAGCAAAGGAAAGAGGACTATAAGGAATTTCAGATGACCCTACTGAAGAAGAAGCATTCTATTGCATCTTCTTCGGGTGTATTTGTTATTGAAAACTGTTTTTCGGTCAACCCTACCTCCTGGATACTAGATACCGGTTCAGGATCTCATATCTGTAATTTATTAAAAGGACTGAGAAAAAGTAGAATGGTTGGACCGGGTGATATGTCGCTCAAAGTAGGGAACGGAGCACAAGTTGAAGCTGCTGTCGTCGGTGAGTAACACCTAGTATTGCCAAGCGGCGGTACTATGATTTTGAATAACTGCTACTATATACCTTCCATGCTTTGCAACATCATATCCATTTCTTGACTTGATAAAGATGGATATAATTTTGTTCTAGATAGAAATATCATGAACATTTACCTTAATCAGGTATTGGTTGCAGAAGATACACTCTGTAATGGTATCTATGTTCTAAATCAAAACACGGTTTATAATATACAAAACACACGCAAGAGAAAAAGTTTAGATATGAACGAATCCTACTTGTGGCATTGTAGACTTGGTCATATCGGTGAGAAAAGACTAAATAAGTTACATAAAGATCGATATCTGAATCCGTTCGAATTTTCATCCTATGAAACTTGTCAGTCTTGTCTCAAAGGAAAAATGACCAAATCTACATCACCAGACATGGAGAATGAGCAACAGAGCTTTTGGGACTCATACACAGTGATGTATGTGGTCCAATATCTATACATGCAAGGGGTGGGTTCTCGGACTTCATTACATTTACTGATGATCTCTCTAGGTTCGGATATGTATTTATCATGAAACACAAATCTGAAATTTTTAAGAATTTAAAAGCGAAGTAGAGAACCAGACAGGAAAAAGTATCAAGATCCTTCGATCTGATCAAAGAGGGGAGTACTTGAGTACGGAATTCCGGGACTTTCTAAAAGAGAATGGTATTCTCTCTTAGCTAACTCCTCCGTATACACCACAACACAACGGTGTATCAGAGCGAAGAACCATACTCTATTAGAAATGATTCGCTCTATGATGAGTAATGCTGAATTGCCTCTTTTGTCCTGGAGACTTGCGCTTGAAACAGCAGCATACCTATTAAATCAGGTTCCATCTAAATCAATGCCTAAGACTCCATATGAAATATGGAGTGGTAAAAAACCATGTCTTAAACGAGTTAAGATATGAGGTTGTCCAGCCTATGTTAAAAACCAGAATCTGGACAAACATCAAGCACGATTAGTTTTATGTAAGTTTATAGGATATCGTAGACATTCGAATGGATATCTATTCTACCATGTCGAAGAACAAAAGGTATTTGTTTATTGACACGCCACCTTTCTTGAAAGGATAATTCTTGAAAAAGAAATTAATGGGAGCGTGGTAGAACTGGATGAAGTTCCAGAAACACAAACTGTAACTGAAGATTTGATAGAACTAGAGCATTCAATAATCCTGAACGAATCTCAGCCACTCTGCAGATCTAGTTGGATTTCTCATCCGCCCAAGAGATACTACGGTTTTCTGATAAATGGGGATTGATAGGATTACATCTTCGAAGAAAATGATCCTATTAATTTTAAGAAGGCCATTACCAGTATGGAGTCTGATAAATGGCTGGATGCTATGCGATCCGAAATGGAGTCCATGTACACCAACAAAGTTTGTACTTTGGATGTTGCTCCTTCTGGGGAAAAACTTGTTGGATGCAAGTGGATCTTCAAAAAGAAGATTGTGTAGATGGCCAGGTGGAAACCTATAAGGCTAGACTTGTTGCAAAAGGTTTTCGTCAAAGACCAGGAATGGACTTTGACGAAACTTTTTCTCCAATGACTATGCTGAAATCCATTGAGATCCTATTTACCATTGCTACCTACCATGACTATGATATCTGGCAGATGGGCGTTAAAACGGCTTTTCTGAATGGAAGTTTAGAAGAGTGCGTTTATATGGATCAGCCGGAGGGATTCATAGACACTGGGAGCAGTGGGAAGGTGTGCAAATTGCTTAAATCCATTTATGAATTAAAGCAGGCATCACGGAGCTGGAACATCTGTTTTGATGAAACGGTCAAAGAATTTGACTTCATCAAAAATGAGGATGAGCCATGTATCTACAAGATGATTGTGGGATGAACTATCGTATTCCTCATCTTGTATGTGTATGACATTCTCTTGATAGGAAATGACATTCTTATGCTACAATTGGTCAAATTGTTCTTGTCACAAAGGTACTCCATGAAAGACTTGGGTGATGTCTCGTACATTCTAGGGATTAAGATCTACAGTGATAGATCCAAGAGATTGTTTGGACTTTCACAGTCCATATACATAGAGACCATACTTAAGAGATTTAGTATGGAAGTTTCCAAACACGGTAATATACTCGCTTTGCACAGAATCATCCTCTCCAAAAAGATGTCTCCCAAGACTGATGAGGAGAGGGTTCGCATGAGAACTATACCCTATGCTTCGGCAGTAGGATCTATAATGTATGTGATGCTGTGTACCGGACCAGATGTAGATTACGTGCTTAGCGTAGTGAGCCAGTATCAGTCGAACCCACGTAAGAATCATTGGATAGTTATGTAGAACATTCTCAAGTACCTGAGAAGGACTAAAGAGATGTTCTTTGTTTACGGTCATGGAGACCTTCAGGTCGAGTCCTTTACCGACTCAAGCTTCCAGAGTGACAACGATAACAGTAAGTCCGTCTTGGGTTTTGTGTTTACCCTCAACGGAGGGGTGGTCTGTTGGAAGAGCTCCAAACAGGACACCGTCCTAGACTCAATGATGGAGACCGAATACATTATTGCAAACGATGCCGTAAAAGAAGCGGTCTGGATGAAGAAGTTCATTACTGAATTTGAGGTGGTTTCGTCCATTGTTGATCCGATAGCTTTGTATTGCGATAACAATGGTTTTAGCAAAGGAACCACGGTCCCATCAGAAATCAAGACACATCTTGAGGTGGTATCACCTGATCAGGAAGATCGTAGATCGCTGGGAGATCGAGATCCAGAGAGTAGATATGAAAGACAACACGGCGGATTCATTTACCAAGGCCATCTCTCAAGCGCAGTTCGAGCGACTTTTTGAGACGTTGGGTATACGATGCGCCAACAATTGGCCCCAGAGCAGATGTTGGGTATTCGGTATGCCAATTACATGCCTTAGTGCAAATGGGAGATTGTTTGATATGTATGCCCTAGAGGCCTATATTGTATAGGATGCAAGGGATATGTATGTACAGGACAATCTTGCTCAGTTATATAGTATGTTATTTGAGTTGTCTTTATCTGAACATGTGTATTGTTTTTCTTACTGCTTTGTATTGCTTATAAATGTTAATAAAGACTCGTTACAGTAGTATACTATTTTGGTTTGTCTTAACTTGTGCATATGTTATACTCGATATCATATATGGCGGAAACATGCTGACAAAGCCCATAGGATTTTGCTTGACTAACAGCGTTATGATGGTGATCATACTTGTGGGAGCTGGGTAGTCTATAAGCACATCCTTAAAGGTCCCAAGTCATAGGAGTATCGAGACTGAGTATCGATATTTCAGAGTAGACTTGTGTATACGTTTCTAGACCCTGACGATGGGCGGTGGTTGATCCCACAACTATTAGTGTGATCACCTAAGATTGTATACAGGTGCTCACTGGGGGGGTGTGCACTGGACGGACTCACCGAGAACCTCTAGATGGTATTATACCTATCGTCAAATAGCGGTTCTCAGGTGATATGAGTACAGGTTGGTGTTTAGACCTGAGATCATCATTTATCTCATATAAGTTCCCATTGTACATTGATCACTACCCTACCACGGTCTACTGAGTCGTGCAAACAGGTTTTGGTTAGGTACAGTCCTGAGCCACATAGAGGCAATGGGTGATTGTCAGGGATTCATCTCTCCCGGTATTGGGAGTCGATATCGCACAGTTCCCGGTTGGCAAGAACCATAAGACCTTGACCAAGGCAGTTGAGATTTACTGATGGTCGGATCAGTAGTTTCTCGGATCGGTCCTGATCCGAATCGACACTACTTATTAGGTTATTAGGGGTCTGACATTTACCATCCCCTAGACCCAGTAAGCGATACTCTTAGAAAAAGAGACCGGACTGTACGGAGATTGTCATGGATAGGCTCAGTAGGGGTTCGGATGAGCTTCCTCGTCGGCCTTTCTTTCGACAGATACCTGGGTAGCCGTTATGTACAGCTAGTGCCGCTGACGTGCTTATAGTTAAACCCACTTCCAGCGTATTATTAAGTCTTTAGAGTCCCACACAGAGGGTTTTCCTTGGTTCAAGAGAAATGATGTAATGGCCGTATTTTGATACGTGCAAGTTCCGATCGAATGATAATACTAGACGGCTTAGGATTAAGCCGGATTATTAAATTAGGTATTGATTTAATAATTTACATATGCATATTTCGATATGTATATTATAGTGTTATCCGGGCTTTCGATCGAACGGTTGATAATACTAGCCGGCTTAGGATTAAACCAAATTATTAAATCAGGTATTCATTTAATAATTTATATATACACATTTCGATATATATATATATATATATATTAGTATTATGTTTTATGTATTATTCTACCTCTTTGGGTATTCGTATTTTGATATGAATACGGATATGTATATACGGTAGAGTGTATTTCGTATTTATACGGAAAACATTCTAGAATGAGGACACCTCATTTCCATGTTTTTCTTTTTCTAGAAAATAGAAATGAGGTGGAAGGGTGAGGTGGCAAGAGAATGGTTTGAGGCATCATTTTCCTACATTATTGAAGTATGGTTGGAGTTTATATTTGCAAAATCCATTTTGATAAAACCATGTGGTGAGGATTCACGGAGTCGTGCTTTTGAATAGATATGGTCAATATTGGATGTGTCGGTTTTTCAATAAAAAGCAATGGACGACGTGAGTCTCGAGTTATAAAAATACCGCAAGTGCATGGTGCGTTGATGCAAGCCAGAAAGTACGGGTCGATCCACAGGGAGTGGATATCATGACATTCATTTGAGTTAGAAAACAATGGTTTTGAGTGGAAGTTGTCACGTTTTATTACAAATGAAACAGTGAAGGGATAAAGTGATATTTATGGAAAACTTAAGCTAAGGTTTGGTAAGTTGAAATACGGCATTACCCCCAACTCTCAATCTTGATTCAAAGTCCATATCTAGTTTCTAATTGACTTAAAAAAAGAATGTCGCATCTATCCCAATAACAAGTATCGTTTTAGGATACGATATCAACATTAGGTACAAAAGAAACTAAAATTTTAAGGTTTTAAGATGAAATGAGCATGAAATGAGCTAAGTGAAGTTAGCTAGTATAGAACATATGCTTATATGGCTACATATTCTATCTAGGTAGTTAATATACTTTAGCTAAATTTCATACTCCTTTCAACTTCAATTCTTAATATATCAACAGTAAAATGTAAAGAAGGAATAGGATATATGTTAAGGTTGGTTTGCAACCATTCAAAACAATATATCCTATCAAGAAAAATACAATATCATTGCATATATTAAGAAAGGAAGTACAAAATAATAAGAATCAAGAAGGAGGGGTTGGAAGGCAAGTCATTCGACAACCTACCTCACCATAGCCTAAGTGCAAAATTACTCACACATCATGTTAAGAAGAACACAATTGAATAAATATATAAGAAAAATAATAGAGATAAGATACAAGAACCAAAACATGAACTCAATGAAGATTTTATTGCAATGGTATCCAAGTACAAGCAAAATGAGTTCAACTACCAAAATATAATCTTGCAAGCTCAAAGATAGAGATTGCAAGACCAGAGGAAGACAAAGAACTCAATCTAAACCAAAGATCTACAAAATTTTATCAAAAGAAATACAAGTAGAGAAAATTGTCTAAATTGTATATCTTTCCTTGTAAACAGATCTGCTATTTATAGAGATTTCAAAACCAGAAGTAGCATATACTAATGGACTTAAAAAACCACCAGGGACCTACCAAACCGACACGAACCAAATTGTCAATGATATGGCCACAAATTGCGACCATATTGAATTAATCTACAACCGAGTTGTTGAGGATGGGGCCCACCTTTGGTCAGTAGTCAACTAGTCACTTGATAATCTCTCTGTAGTTGCAATTTGTTATAATTTGCACATGGGTGAATTCTAAGGTGATGAACAGAGAAAAAATCATTGCAATGCCCACTTTTATGCTTGGTCAAGTCCGTATTCACACATGTTCACACTTGGTCACACTTTTTCTTTATTGCAAACTCTTTTAATCTTGATCTGTACTCTGTCCCATTTGCAGTTCCGGATAAAACCGTCATATCTGTGCATGTTGTGTACCGTATCCAGTGTGTTTGCTTGTGTACCTGAAACCTATATAAATAAGCAGATACAGATTAAATAGCACTGTTTATTGATAAAATGATAGAAAATGGATAGTATTAAAATGTAATAAATCGTGCCTAGCAAATACCCCAAAACTTACATTTTTGCTCGTCTCGAGCAAAACAAAAAATACCCAGCCTCACTTTTGCAGGGAACGCGATTGCACTGAGCCCGTGCAATAAGCCGTTAAATTTCTAGGTGTTCCTAATAGGAGGAATTCTGTCTCTTGAGGGTTTTCAGCGGATTACACCCACAAAATCCCGTCAAGCTAGCTTTCGTAGGTTAAACAGTTGTTTCTTAATACTAAGGTGTACTATCAAAGTTTAGAAATTCTATTATCTCGAGTCAGAAAAATCGAACCCTCTGTTTCACTTCTCGCTTTGTTTTCAACAATGATCCTATATGTCTTTTCGTGCTTTGTGCGAATAGCGTCGTTATGTTTTAAGAAACTTGATTGAGAGTTTATGTCAAATATGGATAAATACTTATAAAGGATCACACCAGTTGTTTAAGACTTAAATTCTTCAAGTTTCGTTCTCCAGTTGGGTTCCAAATCAGAGTTTCTATTAACTTCAACAGAGGACTAAACCTTATTCTTCATTCCACCTATTTCCTGGTTTTGTATCATACACATCCTTGTGAACGTGCAAATAGTCTTTTATCTGTATATCTCCGTTTAAACAATATTTTAATAGTAAAACTTTTCTTAAGCCAAGATTATCCTCACACAAAGAACCGTGAGGAATTTTAACTCGGAAAGAACACTTGCTTGACTTTGTTTTAAAACGGAGTTTCTAGGTTTCTTAGCGAGCTTTGGGTCAATGCACCCAAACCAGATGATTTTAGGACATTGAAAACACCCCGGCGAACTTAAATGCCTGAGTCATCTAGGCCCTAAAACAAAATGACTTATTTTATATGTGGAAATCTCATAGAAATGCGAATGGAGATACAATTGGTTTTTCTTTTCACTTCTCTTTTATATATCAAAAGACGTGTTTTGTGTAGATATGGGTGTGTATTCACTCAAGGATCAAGATGCCTTATTTTTTAGACTTGGTCTCTATTATAGCATCAATAACACCCTTTCATCTTCACCTTGCCTTATGAACTATTCTTGATGTTACTTATTTCCAAAACAACTTGTTAGATCCTAAAAAGGTTTATTGATTTTTAAAAGTTTTGCTGACATGCTACAAACTCGTTCTGTCATTTTACAAAACTTACGACACGTGCATGGTGATGTGAAAAGACATATATAATTAATAGTTAATTACAAAGAAGGGTTATCGTTTCAGGTTTTTAATTTCTAAAACAAGATCTAGTTATTTCAAACTCATCAAACACGAACCGTCGATATACCGAAACAAGGTTTTCCTACTAGCTATCTTAACGACAAGGTTTCATATTTTTGGATTGTTGTATAGACAGAAAAAGGAAAATTTTAACACTAATTTTTAGTTTTTCATTTTATTAATTTTTTTAAAATTTTTTTTCAGTACAATAAGCTAAATACAGTACAGAAGCAAATATGCAATGCAAACTTTATGAAAATAAAGGAAAAAGTACAAGAATGAAAGTGCTAAAATGGAGGAAACGTGCAAATGCAATTATATGCCATATACATGAACCTATCACCCCAAAACTTGAATTAGGCACTGTCCCCATTGCCTTCTTGATTTCCCTTTCCTGCTGCCGCTTGCTTCTTCTTGTGCTGCTTGCTAGGCTGCTTCAATTCTGTCCAATTTATCCTGCATCTTTTTTTGTTTCTTCAGCATATGGCGGATGCTCCGAAACGTCAAGCGCTGCAAGTCTTTCTCGTTATCCGGTTCATGATCATGAAGAAGTGCCTCAGTCTAGTCTTCTGGACCTGGATGCTCGCTCGGGTCTTCTTTTGTCCAGTTCTTTTGTTCATAATGGTGCCCTGTGTATCCTTATGAAATCTGCTCCAGCTCAACCGGCCAATGTGCATACGAGACCGCATATCCATCAAATTCTTCCCTCGCCATGTAGTATTTGGAAAGGAGGGTCACTAAGACTGGCAGCAGGGGTTTCTTTTGGGCCACCCCCTCCATGATCATGCTAAACAATTGTGTCACCACACAAAAATGGTGATCTTTTTCCATAAAACAATGCACGATGTGCCCCACTCTAGCCGGGAAAGAGGAGACAAGGCTTTTACCCTTGATGTTGCGGTTTGCCCATCGGCAAACCGCAAGTACGTTCTTATACATCAGCGCGGGGTTCAACCCCTTATCCTTCAACTCTACAAATTCCCCCAATAAAGATCGATAGACAGCCAATTCGCGCGGCTGCTGATTTCCCGGCCTCATTAGAATATTAGTAACCTTTGAAATTGTTTCTGGTTGAAAAATTCTGCGTGTCCCTCGAAAGAAAAACTCCACATATCCTGAACCAGGTTCTCCATTTCTTAAACTCTCATAAAAATCCTCAACTAACTCTCTTACAACTAAGAGGTCATCGCTGATATATATAAGAAAATCCCACCCCGTGTGAGAAATCTCTTCATAAAAATACTGCCCGTAGGTTTCGTCGGAAAAAATTTCAAAGAAATTCTTTTCACATTCAAAGGCGACCATCTTCAGATCTAACAAATTTTGCATATAAATTAGAAACGAGGAAGAGGAGATCTTACAGTATACAGAATTTCGTTGATGTCTGGGCAGATCAGGCTGCAAATTGTAGCTGATATCAATATTTCGGCGGCTTGTTCTTAGAGTTTGGGGCGGATCTCTGGTGTGAGGGTTAAGTTGAAGGAGAGGGTTGTAATGCTTTGGGAAAAACTGAAGTGAGGTCTCGGGTTGGGTTGGGTAGGCATTTAAAGGAAGTTTGCAAACCCCCCCTCAAAAAGAAATTTAAAAACAAAGCAAATAATTACAAAAAGACTCAAAAAAAATTTGTATATACAAAACGTGGGGATGTGATTTAATCAAGATAATGTGGCTCATGTAAAAACATGAGCTCTCTCGTTTCCGCAGACAGTTCTAAGAATGGCTTTAGATGTTGGCCATTGACATTGAAGGAGTTGCCAGAGTGCTGATCTTCAATGTTGACTGCAATATGCAGAAAAATGGTGCGCGCAAGAAACGGAACAATTCAACATGACATCAATTTCTCGGGGAACAGATGAAGTCTGGAGTCGTAAAGTAGAATCTTCTAGCCCGCAGTGAACGTTTTTTTGGAGAATCGCCTTGTCGTGATTTTTTTTCTCGTTTTTTCCTTTTATAGCATGGCGTTCTCATACGCGTCATTGCATATCTCTTCGAGCTACTTTATAAGTTCCGATGATTGTTCCAGTCCTCTCTTCCTTGATTGTATCCGGCCATCCAAGCTTATTTGGTGAAAAAGGATCTCCCTCCTCGTAGCACGCGTAAGTTGCTGCAACTGAAGCGACTCGTTTAATTGATGTTTTTGTGCCTCACTGTCTTTTTTGGTCGACATTGAGCTATTTAATTGCCCAGAATGCGCGATGTTCTAATTCAACAGGCAGATGACATGATTTTCCGAAGATGAGACGGTATGGAGAAATACCTAAATTCGTTTTGAAGGCGGTGCGAAACGCCCAAAGCGCGTCATTTAACTTCAACGACCAATCCTTGTGGTTTTGACTGACAGTTTTTTCCAGAATCTGTTTAATCTGTTTGTTGGAGACTTCAACCTGACCGCAACTTTGAGGATAGTAGGGTATTGACAATTTGTGGCTTATAGAGTATTTCTTCATTAGCAATTCAAAAGATCGATTGCAAAAATGTGTTCCATTATCGCTAATGCTAGTGCAAGGTGCGCCGAACTAAGAAAAGATGTTCTCTTTTAAAAATTTTACGACAACCTTGTTATTGTTGGTTCGACATGGGACTGCCTCCACCCATTTAGACACATAGTCCACAACCAACAAAATGTATAAATTCTCGAAGGAGTTTGGGAACGGCCCCATGAAATCGATACCCCAGACATCAAAAATCTCTACAATCAGAATGGATTTTAGGGGTATCTAATTTCGTTTTCCAATTTTTCCTATGTGTTGACATCGGCTACAAGTTTTGCAATATTCGAAAGAATCCTTGAAAAGCGTCGGCCAGTAGAAACCTCTTTGCAAAACATTTTTAGCTGTCTTTCTGGGTCTAAAATGGCCCCCACAAGCTTGATCATGACAGAAAGATAGAACACTTCTCATTTCAGAGTTGGAAACGCATCTTCTGATAATCTGATCAGGACAGTACTTGAACAGGTATGGTTCATCCTAATAAAAGATTTTGAGTTAGGAGAGAAATTTTGACTTGTCCTGATTTGACGAAAAAGAAGGTGTTTCTCCGGTGACAAGATAGTTCACGATATTAGTGAACCAGGATTCAACCGATACAGAGAGAAGTTGTTCATCTGGGAATTGTTCGTTGATTGGTATTTTCTCAATTGGTGCATTTGTTAAGCGAGACAAATGATCGGCAACAACATTGTCGGTACCCTTTTTATCGTTGATGGTCAAGTCAAATTCTTGAAGAAGGAGAATCCAACATATCAATCTAGCTTTGGAATCCTTTTTTGTAAAGAGGTGCCTAAGTGCAGAATGATCAGTGTAAATCGTGACATGGGTCCGGATCAAGTAAGGATGGAATTTTTCAAGTGCGTATACGAAAGCCAAGAATTATTTTTCAGTGGTGGTGTAATTCATCTGTGCGTCATTCAACGTCCTGCTTGCATAGTGGATCACGTGTGGCTTCTTTTCAAATCGCTGTCCTAAGACAGCGCCAATCGCAAATCAGAAGTATCGCACATCAGCTCGAAAGGTTCATTCTAGTTTGGTGCACTTAAGATCGGAGTGGAAGTGAGCTCCGATTTTAGAAGGTTGAACGCAGTAAGGCACTCAGAATTGAACTCAAAGGGAATATCCTTAGCCAGCAAAGAAGTCGAGGGTCTAGCAAGTTTGCTAAAATCCTTGATGAAACGCCTGTAAAAACCGGCGTGGCCTAAGAATTCCCAGATGTCACGGACAGTCCGTAGAGATGGGAAGCTTTAAACGACGTCAATTTTTGTTTTATCGACTTCGATGCCATTTTCAGAAATGATATGACCTAACACAATACCGTGTTTGACCATAAAATAGCACTTCTCCTAATTGAGTGTGAGATGTTTTTCCTTGCATCGTACCATTACAGGTTCAAGATACCTCAAACACTCAGAAAATGAATCTCCAAAGACGGAGAAATCATCCGTGAACACTTCCAAGAATCGCTCTACCTTGTCTTAAAAGATACTCATCATGCACCGCTGAAATGTTGCAAGTGCATTGCACAGCCCAAAGGGCATGCAACGGTAGGTGAATGTACCAAAAGGACAAGTGAAAGTCATTTTGTCCTAATCCTCTGGATCGATCGGGATTTGATTGTAACCGGAATATCAATCAAGGAAACAATAGTAAGCATGGCCGGCTAGGCGTTCAAGCATTTGATCAATAAAGGGCAGCGGAAAATGATCTTTGCGAGTTGCTACATTGAGCTTTCTGTAATCAATACAGACTCTCTAACCCGTCTGTGTGCTGCTTAGGACTAGCCCGTTTGCTTCATTAATGATCACCATGATACCCGATTTTTTTGGTACAACATGAATGGGGTTTACCCATTTGCTATCAGATATGGGATAAATAATCTCATTGTCAAGAAACATCAGCATTTCATTCCGCACCCTTCTTTCGTAACCAGGTTAAGCCGGCGTTGAGGGTCATTGAAGGGTTTGGAATCATCAGTCATATGGATTCTGTGCTGACAGATAGCAGGACTGATTCCTTTGATATCGCCCATTGACCAACCAATTACTTCCATGCTCTTTCTCAGAACATTCATAAGGGCTAATTCTTGCTCAGGCGCAAGGTCGGTTGCAATTATAACCGGAAGCGTTTCGTCATTGCCCAAGTATGCATACTTGAGATGGTCAAGAAGAACTTTGAGGTCAAGTCTGGGTGGCTCCTCTACAGATGGTCGCACTCAGGGTTGGTTTATTACGAAGTGGTTCAAATTGGGCCCCCAATGTGCCTAGGAAGCCTGTTCAGGACTTAGCTTATCAAGCAAAAGAAGTTCCTCATAAAACAGTTCTCCAAAAGTTTCATCAAGACACTCATTTTTGAAGTCACGTGTCTCCTCTTCAGACATATCATATACAACGGTGACTTCAAATGTGTCGTCGTGTCTTTCGCTCGCTTGGCTTCCTAGCGTGAAGATGTTGAGGTCAATCATCATATTTCTAAACAAGAGTTTCATGGATCCATTACATCAATTGATCAATGCGTTGGATGTGGCTAGGAAAGGCCGCACCAGTATGACTGGAATCTGACTGCTGGGATTGGCGATGGGTTCAGTCTCCAATACGATGAAATCTACGAGGAATATGAATTCCCCGACCTTAATCAAAACTTCATCGATCACTCCCTTTAGTACCTCTGTGGATCGATCTGCCAATTGCATAATCACTTTGGTCGGCTTTAATTCTCCTAAACCTAGTTGTTCATAAACTAAGTAAGGGAGCAGGTTCACGCTTGCCCCTAAGTCTAACAAGGCTCAATTGATTTGCTTGTCCCCGATAGTGCAAGAAATAGTAGGACAACCAGGGTCTTTATATTTTACCGGAATGGATTTAGACAAGACATCGCTTAGGGTGGCGGCCAAGAAGACTGTTTTGGGCACATTCGTACGTCGTTTCTGCGTGCACAAATCCTTAAGGAATTTTGCATACGTCGGGACTTGTTGGACCATGTCCAACAACAGAATGTTAACTTCACAGCGTTTGAAGACTTCTAATACCTTTTCCATACTTGCAGATGGATTCTCTGATTTCAACCTATTGGGATAAGGAGCCTTGGGCACAAACATTTTGTTTGAAGAAGTTGCAGATAGAAGGGGTGTAGAAGGCATGAGCGTTTTAGCTGGAATAGCTGGACTAATTTGCGGCGATAGCTTTGGTTTTTTTGAAGGATATGCAGCCGATGTCAAAGAAGAAAGTGAAGGTGAAGTGGAAGACGGTAAAGAAGTTGAAGACATAGATGGACCGGAAGAAGGAACAGGCGATGAGACATGTGCCGATAAATTAACAACCGCATGTTTAGATGAGTCGTTGGGTTTGACAACCTTATTGTCAATCGTGCGTCCTGATCTGAGGACAGTGACGGCATTTGCATTCTCAATGTTGTTCTGTTGAACTACATGAACGTTTTAGTTTCTCTGTTCACTCGGATTTTTCACCGGTTGGGAAGGGAATGTTCCCTTTTCATGTTCGTTCACTATAGCAGCTAGTTGACTAATTTGAATTTCTAGTCTGGCTATCGCTTGTGTGTTACCGCTATATAACTGACCAGATGTTTGCATGAAAGTAGCCAGACTAGACGAAGTCTGTGTAGAGGTTTTAATCAAAGCTTTCAACCCCTTTTCAATGGATGATACCCTCTTGTCATCTTGGATGAACCCAGGGGGTGTAAAGGTTGGGTTGGGCTGATTCGGATTTTCGGGCTGGTTGTTTGAGTATCCCACTTTCTGGTTTTGAAAATTTGAATTTTGAAATTGTTTGGAAAGGCGGGTTTGAATTGTTTTTTTTGAAAAGATGCCTGATTCCAACCGAAATTGGGATGACTCTTCCAACCAGGATTGTACGTTTGTGAGAAAGGGTCGTTCCTGGGATGCTTGTTCTGAAACAGCGCATTAACGTTTTCGTGTTCCTAGGAACCGACGAGAAACGGACATTCATATGCTATGTGGCTAGGATGCTGACGATTGGTACACACGGTTTGAGAAACTTGGTTGACTGGTGATGGAGAATTTTTGCTCTCTAAAGCTTCCATTCTCCATACATGAGCGGCGATTTTTGCTTCGGCCGCTATAGAGGTGTCAACTATGTGTGCACTGCCCCTAATAACAGATGATGGTTTCTCACACACACTCATCCACTGAATGGTTTTATCAGCCAGTTCCTCTAAAAGGTTCCATGCATCCTTAGCACCATAACTCATAAATTTGTACTAACACATGGATTCTAGCATCATACGTGAACTGGAGTCTAAATCCTCGTATACAATCTGACATAACCTCCATTGTTCTAACCTGTGATGGGGACATTTGATTAAGATGTCCTTGAATCTTTCTAAGTATTTCCAAAAAATTTCACCCTTTTTTGTTTGAAATTGTGAATTTCATTCCGAATCCGAACCGTTTTGTGAATAGGGTAAAATTTCTTTAGAAATACTTGCACAAAGTCGTCCCATTTTGTAATCGATCGAGCTGGAAAACTGTTTAACCAACTCTTCGCACCGTCTTTAAGCGCAAAAGGAATGAACTTTAGCTTAACGACATCCTCACATACTCCGTGGATTTTCATCATAGCACATAATCCCTCAAATTCACTGATTAGAATGTAAGCATCCTCGGACTCGAGTCTGTAGAATTTTAGGAGTAGTGGTATGAACTGTGGTTTGATTTCATAGTTATTTTCCGCGATGGTGGGCAATACTATGCACGAAGGTATGGATGAACGGTGTGGGTAGCGTCTGTTTTGCAACGCTGTTTCTTGTTGCTCTATGATTGTTTGTTCTGTCATCGTCAGTGATGTAGGAGAAGAAGTTGAAGGTGAGAAGTGTAGAATAGGACGGCTCTGATAAAGCAGAAGGTTAGAAAGTCTCGGACGGTTCCGAGGAATCAGAAGGTATAGAAGAGTCGGAAGATACAGTCACGAATCGGACTAATCGAGACTGTGAATCTCTAGTCCAAGCTGAAATACACTATCTGCAAGTGGCTAGGAAAAGTCAAAGAAAATAGAAGGAAGTGTAGTCTATAAATCCTAATTTTTGTGTTATATCTATCTATCTATCTATCTATCTATATATATATATATTCACAAACCAGAAATATCACACAAAAAGGAATAACAACACAATCAAGACACACTTCACATATCTATACAATCTAGGGTTCACCTAGGTCAACTAGACCTGCTCAAAGACTTGATTTGTGAAGTAAAAATGTATCGCAAAACGGTCCCAAGATAGACTGAACAAGAAACCAGGTCAGTGTAGAGAGGAAGGGAGGTTGTCCTACGCTTTCATGAAGTTTCTTAATTAGAATAACCTTCTCTCTTTCGGCGATTGCGCCTTCTACACTTTCCTTAATAATTCTTGAACAATATAAAAATGGGCGGTGTTCGAAATACACTCAACTTTTCCTTATTGAGCATGAAGTCTTTAGAGGCTGAAAGTTTAATTTCTTTTAATTTTAATGGGGGGTGAAAAATGCTCGTTCTTTGTGATTTGTGGGCCACAGTGAAGGGTAATGAAATCCCTTACCGCATCTTGTTGGGGTTCTTTGCCTTTAAGTCCGTATTAAATTTATGCAATGCGCAAACAATAAAAGTTTGTTCAAATCAACAATCAATCATTTTTTTAGTTATAAGCGGTACGCTGCAAAAAATATGGTTAGTTTTCTTTGGCACTTCTGCGGCAGAGTTTGCAAAATAAATCCTGCAGAAAATAGAAATATTGGAGCATCGGATTTGAGAGGAAGTGTTTTTAGAAAAGTCCGTACCTTAAATTCTTGAGTTTAGAAACTCCTGTTGACTTGATCCGTAATTTCTTGAGTGTTCTCTTGCCTGGGTCAATTTACCCGGATCTTTGGCATTGTAACTTCTTAATGCTTTGTTCCTGAATTCTGCCCCTAGCTCCGCATGATCGTAGTTCGTAATTCCGTCGAAATCTGAAATTGTCGGAATATACGATATTTAGTGCACAATACGATATTTAAGGCCAAAGTACTGTAAATACTTAATTAAGAAATTTTGCATATAAAAATAGATTAATATTAGAACAATAGAGAAGAAAAAAAGGAATTGGGTCAAAATTCCACAATCTGGCCGCAATTTGCGGCCAACTTGGTTAAAATTGCAGCAAGTTATAGTGGTTTAGCTCCAATTTTTTGGTGTGTTCTCCTAGTTCTTGTAGTGTCCCCTTTTTATATGCAAAATATTTTTATAACATTCATATCAACAACAGGTCCAAAACAGAGAGCAAAAAGTCGTATTATTTGTGTTGTTTTTGTGTTTTTTAGATTTTTGTTTGTTTTTTCTGAAAGTGTGTCTTAGCACCTCTACTATGTTTCTACATGCATCAAGTATGCAATTTTTAAAAATTAAGAGGTCTAAGCTACACTAACCTAGAATCGAACTAGATAATTAGGGTTTGTAAGCATGTAAACAAGTTTTACACTAAGTGAATAAAGAATACAACCTTTGTAGACCGGTCCTTCACTTCTAAAGCTCGAAGTAGTAATCCCTTAGCTCCAAGTGATGATACCTAGAACTCTTCTTAGGCTCCACTTTATGAAAAGAACGAGCTTGCTTCGTCGTCTTTGAGGCCGAAGATGATCCACCTTGAAGTTACTCTAACTCAAGCAACCTCTTCACTAATCAATGAATTAGTGAAGCAAACAAGCTAGTCTTATGGGCTAAATGAGAGTAGTTTGATGAAGTAGGAATTTTTCTCACTTTAGAAATCACTTTCTCCTTTTCTTTTCTCACCTCATGAAAAGCTAGAGAGCAAAAAATGAGATGAAGAAGAAGATGAACTAGGGTGAAGGAAATATCTCAAGTGATAAGTAGAGAGTTAACCATGGCAAATGATAATGGTTGAGTGAGAAAATACCTAGAGTAAAACAAAATTAGTGGAATGAGTCATGACTTCTAGATACTTCCACAAGCATCTAAGCTATGCTCATTTTCCACCTAATTTTGAATTACTCTTAATAAATAAACACCCAAATAATCTTTAGTCTTGGTGTGAGTCTCATACATCCATTTCCAATGTATCATCCACAATGACACAATATATAAATACATATATTAATGTATATCACATATATATTAAATGTATTTCAAAGAGAAGTTCTTTAAGTGAGCACAATATTAGTTAATATATATTAATATATCAAATATAAAAATATATATCAAATTATTAAATCAACACTTGATTCAAGAATCCGGTTATATTATATATAACCGACTAATATCAATTATATGTATATCACATATAACATATCATTGAATCAACACTTGATTCAACAATCCGGTTATATCGCATATAACCTAACCGATATCATATATCGTAAGATTAGAATACGGTGTCACATACACGTATTTAATCAAGCTCCCGCACATATCATTATATGTGACCTACTTCGTTTCGCTTGAGCTTGGAAACCACTGTATGGGAGTCTAAAGACTCGTCAATACGCCAGCAGTAGGTAATGATCACATCAGTCACCCACAAGCCGTCAGCGGTACTAGCTGGACGTAACGGCTACCCAGGTATTGAGCAAATAGAAGATCAACAAGCAAGCTTATGGGTGACTGATATGATCATCACCTACTGCCGGTGTATTGACGAGTCTTTAGAGTCCTACACAGAGGTTTCCTGGCTCAAGCAAAACAAAGTAGGAGCACATATATGATATGTGCAGGACCGAGATTAATACGTGTATGTGATACCGTATTCTATTCTCGTTATATGTGATATATCCGGGTTATGGAATCAAGTGTTGATTCGATAAACGGATACATATGATATTAATCAGTTATATGTGATATAACCGGATTATTGAATCAAGTGTTGATTTGATAATTTAATGTATAATTATATATTTGATATATTTACATTAACTATTATTAGCTGACTTGTGCATTTCTTTTTCTCGCTTGTGCACACTTAATATATATATATATATATATATATATATATATATATATATATATATATATATATATGCGATATATTATTTTTGTTTTCTTTTTGTGTCTTTCTTGATGATACATGCTACATGGGTGTATGAGACTCACACCATGCTCATGATAATGTAAGGTTTAATTATTTAAAATAAATCCAAATTAGGTGGAAATTAGTTGCATGGCATGAAGTTTGTGGAAGCTTGTGAATCCATTGACTTAGTCCACTAATTTTATTTTACTTAAGATATTTATTAACCCAACCATTTTAATTATCCATGGTTAAGTCTCTACAAGGGTTAATATGAGATATTATCTCACCAATGGTTGCTATTCTCACACACACAAGATTATTCTCTTCATCTTCTTCATCAACAAGATAGAGCTCTCTAGGTTTTGAGAGGTAAAGAAAATTAGTGAGAAAATTTATTCTAAAGTGATCAAAAATCCTACTTCATCATCCTATACTAGATTAGCCACTTAGTTTAGGGTGTTAGATTCACTAATCCCTAATTAGTGAAGAGGTATCTTGGGTTGGTGTCTCCTTGACGTAGATCATCTTCGGCCTCGAAGACATCGTGGAAATTTGTTCCTTTCATCTTGTGGAGACATTCTAAAGTCCGGAAGATCACTACTTGGAGCAAAGGGACTACTACACGGAGCTATTGAAGTGAAGAACCGGTCTACAATGATTTTATTCCATATTCACTTTGATGTAAAGTAGTTTACATGTTGTATTGTCTAATTCTTTAGTTAAGATTCTAGGGTTAGGGTTGTTTAGCATGGCAATTTTTTAAATTTGGCATGAACGATACCTCCCGAAACCTTGCTATCGTACTAGGTAACCCTACAGTGGTATCAGAGCCAAGCTAGAGAATTAGATGATATTTATAGAATTACGAAACCGAAACAACTTCGAAACACTCGAAACCATAACCTAGTTTCTGTCGAAAATTTTAAGTTGTCTAAAAATTTTTTAAGCAACTGCAGAATATTACATGAGATGTTACATGAACACCACAGGAAAACAAACCCCTCTCGCTGGAATTTGGGCGGAGACATTCTCACAAAATCCGGCGTCGCCGGTTTTCCATCAAGATTTGGGCTTCGTTTTGGTGTGGTGTTCCAGTCTCTGGGTTTTGGTGTTTCAGGTGTTGCTTGTTTTTACTAAAATTGCATGTGATGTTAACTTTCTGTAAAGGCAATTCGGAGTGTTTCGTAGTCGTAATTCTAACATCGTTTCGGATTTTGTAGATAGCGTTAAAAAGTTCAAACAAATATCAAATACCCAATTTTCTCCCTCGCTGGAAATTTTCCAAAAGATGGATTTTTCCAAGTTAAAGAACATTCAAAAATCATGCAAGTAATGCAATGGACCTATTAGAAGAACGAAACCCTAAATCGATTCTATGACCGTAATAACCGCTGCCAAACCATAGGGTTTGCGGTAGTTCCGCGGCGCCATAGGTGAGGCAAAGGTTGGCCCTTCTACGGTTGGTCTATAGGTACTGTGGCATGTTCTGAGTATTTTTAAACTGAGCTCAAGTGTTAAGCTCTTTTGGAAATTTTGGGTGTATGTTGTTTCGATCGGAATGTTTAACATCGTCTAGCTATTTGTGGAATGTGATACAATATTTGGAATTCATTTGGTTAAGCATGAAATGCGAAGTATATGATATTTCGGGTTTATGATGTCTAAGATGATTGTGGATTCCAAATGGTGTACTTTGACATTTTCTTTTCTGCGGCCGTAAGTGTAATATGTGGTGTATTGCCAGTTTTGTTGCTATATGTCAACGACAATTGGGATACGCATATTTATTTACATTGATGACATGTGATGTTATGTGTTGCTGGTATATGTTATATTGGATCGTCGTATTTTGAATAGTCGGAGGTTTTTATGTGAGATGAGAGTTTTTCATTTTCATTCATGTAAAAGCTTGTATGTAATATTCTTTTATTGGGGCACTTACGGGTTGAGAATGGTGTCACCATTGTTGTATATTATTTACTTTTCCGCATTAGGATAGACCCAAGGTAGGGAGCACAAGTAACCGGATTCTAGAGTCCAGTTGGAGACCATCTTGAGGGTCGAGACCGGGTATCCTAACTATAGAATTGCTAGGGTTGCTTGCTGCTCTTGTAGGGGTCTAGGGATGTGGGTTTGGTTATTCATCGCGACCATAGAATCCGTGTTTTATACTGGCCTAATTTAAAACACGGAATTCTTAGTATATCTAATATTTCATATGTTGACTTCTGCTGTTGATATTCTGTGATGTAATCACTTTATATGCTTAAGATGAATGCTTTATTATTATATATATATGATATATAATAAATATTGCTTATGTTTTATGCCCGCGCTAGTCCCGCCCCGCTATGCCGTTAGTTAAGTAACCAAACGGTGCATAACGGGATACTGTGGCGAATGCGGATGACATAAGCGTACGTTGTATTTTCGTTTCTTTTGTGATACTTAAGAAGCGTAATTGATGGGACTTCATTAATGAGATTAATGAAAAAGAAAGAAACCTAAAAAGATATTGTAGAATCAAATTTTCAAAAAGGGTAGCTCTAGTTTTTTGCTTTGCATAGCGGTATTCCTTGTAGAATATCCAACACCTTATTCGATAAGGAAAGTGCCGAGATCCCTTCACCGGGAGTGACCTCTTTAGAAAAATCTAGCAGATACTACAACCCACTCGGTTTTGTCTTTTGATTGCTTCTCTAGTTCTTACTTTGCATAATGGTATTTGTGAAATATCCTGCACCTTATTCGATAAGGAAAGAGCCGAGATCCCTTCACCGGGAGTGACCTATTTAGCGAAACTAGCAAAATCCTCAAAAACACTCCTATTCAAAATCACTCGATTCTACAACGATATCAAGTTCATTACGCAAAAGTTTTTTCTAAAAAATCTGTCGTAGCCCTCCGTCATTTCAGATAAGTACTACTTAGTATTCGTGCTACATTTTTTGGCCTGCGTCAAGGCGTAGTGTGCGGTAGCTAACTAGTGTTTATCTGAAACATAAGATGAGATTGGATTAGGGTAGTCGTGCGACCTTGTTGTCCTGTGTCAAGGGTCATACGGGTGGGTTTAATTCAATCAGGAAATGTATGGGTTGAACTTGACTAGCGAACTATGGTTTGTTGGCCTGCGTCAAGGTCATAGGACACTAGGGTCAAAATATTATTGGGAATTTCAAGTGTTGAAATTTGCAATGGGATTGCATACCTTCTATGAGATAGTTGGATCCCGATACCCACTGCGAGTAAGAGTTACTCCTGGGAGAGTTTTACATATTACAATTAGCTGATCAAGTAGGTGTCTAGAAAGGTGTTAATGGGGTTACGCCCCTGGAAAAACGAGGTTTATTTTAATTAGGTCCGTGCGAAAGCATGGGGAACCTCCCTCAAAGTACCAACACTGGCCTGGCCGAAAGATTGGCGAACTTGTAAGGTGTAATTAATCCCGGCTAGTCTTACCTTTTGGGGTTTGAAGGAAGATTTGATAAAAATAGTGGGAGCCATCCTGATTAGATAAGATAATAACCAATCTAATCTTGCAAGAGCATACGCTAAGTTTTTCTTCTCTCTCACTCTCCAGGTAGCGACCATGTCAGGCCTTAATCAAGATAATAATATGGATGTATTGACCGAACCCGCTTGTTATACTGAGTAGGGGAACGTTGGTTCCGCTCTTTCTTATAATTGTTATTAGACTGAGCAGGAAATAGGGGAATATCCGGATTCCCATGCCGCCCAAACGAAGAATAAGTATGTTGATGCATCTTCTTCGGGTGTGTTAGTTACCGAGAACTGTTTCTCAGTGCACTCTACGTCCTGGGTATTAGATACCGGATCAGGGTCCCACATATGTAATATGTTACACGGGCTAAGAAAAGGTAGAGAACTTAGAATGGGTGATCATTCCGTAAGAGTAGGGAATGGTGCAAATGTTGCAGCCAAAGCAGTTGGTGAATATCACCTTGTATTACCAAATGGTAATACATTGATTCTGAACGAATGCTATTACATACCGAACCTGATATGCAATCTTATATCAGTTTGTTTATTAAGTAAAAACGGATATAATTTTGTAGTACAGGATAATATTATGAACATTTTTCTGAATCAAAAGTTGATTGGATCGGGCTCGATAAATAATGGCATATACGTTCTAAATCAAACTACAGTTCTTAACGTACAAAACACATACAAGAGGAAGAGTTCAGAAATGAACGAATTTTTCTTGTGGCATTGTAGACTAGGTCATATCAATACGACACGACTAGCTAAGTTACATAAGGATGGTGTAACAACCCTAAACTTTCTGTACATTTTTTTCAAAAATACAGAAAGGGGTACTTTTGCCTGAGCACAAGTTATATGTTTGATTTTCTTTTTAATAGCAAGAAGGAGCTTGTAGTTCACTGGTAAAGCCTTGCACTGCTGTTACAAAGCACCAGAATTCAAATCACATCAGCCACATTAATTTTTTATTTGTTTTCTTTTAAATTTTTAGAAGCCCAAGAGTCTACACGTGCATAACTCGTAAACCCAAAGGTCACACTAAAAACAAACGAGTCCAGGAGGTAGACCAAACAACAAAGTACACATGGCGGCGAGGTACGGCCTGACTAGGCCGGATCGGGCCGGCGGCACGGCTGACTCGGCCGGAGCCGCCGGCCGACTCAGCTCCGATCCAAGATTTTCTTCATTCCTCTGGCGCCTCTTTGCCTCCCCATAACCCCTGTTCTATTCATTTTCCCTGCACAATAACAGAGCCAATTAAAACATAATTAAAATCTTTTTAATGCATAATTTTTAATGCATTTTCTATCAAACACTAACCCTAATATTTTCCTATAAATACCACTCCATCTCACTCACAATCTCTGCCCAAACTCTCAAGAAAATTCTAAGTTCAATAGTGTACAAGTGGAGTTAGCGAAGGGCGAATCTCCGACGAATTTCCGACGACAACCCTACGAGCTCCCGACAACGAAACGACGCACCGGCACCTCCTACCACTCCCTCTTCCTCTTCTTTAATCTAAAATCATGTATGTCCCTCCTCCCTCTTCTCTTTTCTATTCTGAAAACTCGTAATTCTAAAACACGATGGAAGCGGAGTTAATCCGACTTTCGATTCGGTTTTTCTTTAAAAAGTTCCAATTTTCTTAAATACAACAATACCAAACTTGCACATCATGACCATTAAACATTAACAAAACATATTGAACAAGTTTCATAGTAAAAGATTTCATATTGTAATTTTTATCGCATTTTTCAGAAAAATACCATATAGTTTAGCTTCACGATAAAAATATCATTACCCTTGCTATACCTTTAGATAGTTCACGAGGTAATGACCTATCTCTTCACAACACTCATATGTAACATAGCACGATGATATTGGAAAACATGTATTTGGGAAAATACGGTTTTACACAAAACTAGCTCAAACTTATAAAAACCTTTTTCTACAAGATATGTATTTTTAACAAATCTTTGCAAAGAGCCGCTACAACCCATTTTAGGAAACCCGTTTGGAATGGTGTGGATTATCGCATATCCTCGGGCTTACTAGTGTGAGATGCAGACCTCCGCAAGGAGCATACGGTCTCGAAAGATTTAAAAATACAAATATCTTAAGAAAATGAGATTTCTAGAAAAATAATAAATTAAAATTATTTTACATATATATATGTGTGTGTGTGTGTGTGTCATCAAAATATCTAATTTTTTATATAATATAAATATTCCAACTTTTCTAAATCAAAAGAATCACTTTACATAAAAATACCATGCAATTCCATACAAGTTCAATACTTTACAATTAAATACTATATATTATGAAATTAGGTTTTACTCACTAAAAATGTCACATATATAAAATCTATATCTATGAAAACTTTAAAGACGATAATAAAATAATTGAGGTGTATTTTGAAAATTATACAAAAATATTTTTACATAAAACCCACTCAAGTTTTATAAATTACAATAAGGACCCTAGTAAATATAGATTTGAGCGGGACCAGTCTTTTGAGCCGCAGGGAGCCGAAAATATGGGTGCTTGCTTATTTAAGGTATACAACTTAACAAACGGTGTTATCAACACGGTAATCTTCTTTGAAAAAGACACAAATCCTGCCATCCATTTACAGCGGTTACCGATAACATCAAAATCTAATTCAGGATTCAATTTCTTTTCTAATTGTCTGACTCAGACTGAATCTCAATATAATCAATTTGACTTGAATATGATTCAAGTATCAAACTACAATTCAATATGAATATAAGAATCCATATATTCAATCTCTTCAATCTGTACAATCTATATAACTTGACCGAACCGAACAATGGATATATTCCATTTATATGATTATTCATTACCTCCATTCCATTTACATGATATCATGGTTTCGGCAAGTCATACATCTATACAATCTATAATACAAGATAATACAATATAAACAATACAATCAAAATATCGTGGGGTTTTAAGGGGTAGATTGGTACGGAAGGTGTTAGAAGTGGCACGAGACTATAACCATTAAGACACCTAACCTGTATTTCATTTCCGTTGTACCGTGGCTGAACGGTTCCTTGAACTCCTGATACCTTAGTCTCCAGGGTAAGTGAGACTCCTCTCGTATACACTGGCCTCTTCTGTACCAAGGTATAAACAACAGCGTTAACACTAAATACAATATTATATAATATAATACAACTTTAAAAATATACTCTCTGTGTGTATTCTACTTCTCTCTCATCTTTGGGACTTACCGAGCGATTGTTCGCTGATGATATTCCTTCTCCTTTTTCTTTGGAATGTTGTCAGGTGGAACGGACCTTCAGGAGATCGAGCCCACCAGAGAGGACTTGGATCAGCTAGCCTTCGACCCGGAGCTCTAGATACTTGTACATTTCATTTCAGTACTTTCCATCTCTGTTATTCCACTGTTTAGGCTTTGCTTTTCATTCCATATATTTACTTTTCCATGTACTGTAAAAGAATGTTAATAAATAAAGTTGTTGTTCATTACATTTGTCTCTTGTATATATTTCTTTTATATTACTTAGTGACGCTTAGCGTATTTACTTCTGAGTAAATACGTAGAGGCCTCGTCGCGTCCTCTGCCTGTACACTGGGAAGCGGCGTGTGACAGATGGATATTTGAATCCGTTCGAATTATCATCTTATGACACTTGCCAGTCATGTCTCAAAGGAAAGATGACCAAAACTCCATTTACAGAACACGAAGAAAGAGTTACGGAACTCTTGGGAATGATACATAGTGATGTATGCGGTCCCATGTCCACACATATCAGGAATGGTTCTTCATACTTCATTACATTCACTGACGATCTCTCAAGATACGGACATGTGTTCCTGTTGAAACACAAGTCTGATGCTTTTGATAAATTCAAAGAATATAAGCATGAAGTCGAGAACCAGACGGGTAAAAGTATTAAAATCTTTCGATCTGATTGGGGAGGAGAATACTTGAGCAATGAGTTCCTAGACTATTTAAAAGAGAATGGGATTCTCTCAGCTTATTCCTCCGTATACATCACAGCACAACGGTGTATCGGAACGGAGGAATCGCACATTATTAGATATGGTGCGCTCTATGATGTGTAACGCTGAGTTGCCTATTTCCTTTTGGGATTATGCACTGGAGACAGCTGCGGACCTATTGAATATGGTTCCTACCAAATCTATGACATCCACTCCATATGAGATATGGAAAGGAAAGAGACCATATCTTAATTATGTTAAGATATGTGGTTGTCCGGCATATGTGAAAACACAAAATCCGGACAAGCTCGAGGCAAGGTCTTTTCTGTGTATGTTTATTAGATATCCCAAACATTCGTGAGGGTATATCTTCTACCACACTGAGGAACAAAAAGTGTTTGTTTCTCGACATGCCAACTTATTAGAAAAGGAATTTCTTAGAAAAGAAATTAGTAGAATGGAGGTAGAACTGGAAGAAGTTCCAGCTATACAAACTACGACAGAAGATTTGGTAGAACCAGAGAATTCGATAGTTCCCAAAGAATCTCAGCCTCTCCGCCGATCTAGTAGGGTTCCTTACCCACCTAAGAGATTTACGGTTTTCTTATTGATGGTGTGAGCGAGGATTGCATCATGGAAGATGATGACCCGACTAGTTTCGAGCAGGCCATCACGAGTGGGGACTCTGTGAAATGGCTGGATGCAATGCGATCTGAGATGGAATCCATATACACCAACAAAGTATAGAATTTGGAAGTTGTTCTCGAAGGGGTAAAACCCATTGGAGCAAATGGATCTTTAAGAAGAAACTTGGTGTAGATGGAAAAGTTGAGACTTTCAAATCTTGACTTGTTGCAAAAGGTTTTCGTCAATGACCAGGTGTGGATTATGATGAAACCTTTTCTCCAGTGGCTATGCTTAAGTCCATTCAGATCCTACTTGCTATTGCTGCATACCATGACTACGAAATCTGGCAGTTGGATATTAAGACCGTCTTTCTAAATGGTGATTTAGAAGAGAGCGTGTACATGACTCAGCCAGAGGGCTTCGTTGACAGTAGGAGCAGCGAAAAGGTGTGCAACCTGCTTAAATCCATCTACGGGTTAAAGCAGGTATCACGGAGTTGGAACATCTGTTTTGATGTGGTGGTCAAAGAGTTTGACTTCATCAAAAATGTAGATGAACCTTGTATTTACAAGAAGGTGGCAGAGAGTATGGTCGTCTTCCTCGTATTGTACGTGGATGACATACTCTTATTAGGAAATGATGTTCCTATGCTGCACTCGGTCAAGCTCTTCTTATCACAAAGATTCTCAATATTGAAAGATTAGGTGATGCCTCCTACATCTTGGGGATTAAGATCTATAGAGATAGATCTAAACGGATACTGGGATTGTCCCAATCCAGGTATATTGACACAATACTAAATAGGTTTAGTATGGAAGATTCCAAGAATGGGAATTTACCCACGATCTCAGGACTTACTCTCTCCAAAGAGATGTCTCCCAAGACTGATTTGGAGAGAGCTCGCATGCAAGGGATACCCTATGCTTAGGCAGTAGTCTCTATCATATATGCGATGTTATGTACCAGACCTGATGTAGCATACTCACTAAGTGTAGTGAGTAGGTATCAAGCACATACAGGAGAGAATCACTGGACGTCTGTAAAGAACATTCTCAAGTACTTAAGAAGGACAAAAGAGATGTTCTTGGTGTATGGTAACGGTGAACTCCAAGTGGACTACTTTACCGATTCGAGCTTCCAGAGTGATAATGACGACTCTAAGTCAGTCTCAGGATTTGTCTTTACCCTCAATGGAGGGGCGGTTTGTTGGAAGAGTTCCAAGCAAGAAACCGTGGCAGACTCGACGATGGAGGCTGAATACATCGTTCCCAACGATGCTGCCAAAGAGGCTGTCTGGATGAAGAAGTTCATAACCGAACTTGGAGTGGTTCCGTCCATCGAGCATCCAATACCTTTGTATTGTGATAACAATGGAGCAGTGGTTTTGGCCGAGGAACCCAGGTCCCATCAACGATCCAGGAATATTCTGAGGCGGCATCACCTGATCCGGGAGATAGTTGATCGGCGGGAGAAGGAGGTCAGGAGAGTTGACACGAAGAACAACACGGCGGATCCACTCACGAAGGCCATACCCCAGATACAATTTGAGAGACTCTTCGGGATGTTGGGTATGAGATACTACAACAACTAGCCTTAGTGCAAGTGGGAGATCGTTAGATATATATATGCCCTAGAGGCCATTATTATACTTATGATGTATATTATAGTGGATGCTTAGACATATATAGAGAGGACTTTCTTGCTCGAGATGATAGTATGCTATCTGGTTGTTTTTTGTCTTAACATGTAGACTTGTATTGTGATATTGTCTTGCTCTCACATGTTGATAAAGCCCTTAGGATGAGTACTTGATTACCAGGACTATGATGGAGATCATACTAGTGGGGCCAGGGAAGTCCACAAGTACATTCTTTAATAGTTCCTAGTCGAGGGTGTATCGAGACAGGGCATCGATATTCAAGAGTAGACTAGCTTATACGCTTCTTGACTCATATGATGGGCGATGGATGATCACGCATCCATTGGTGTTTGACATCAAAGATGGTATACGGGTGCTCAGTGGAAACTGGGTACACTGAACGGACTCGCCGAGAACTCCTAGTTGGTATTATACCTATCGTCAGATAGCGGTTCTCTGGTGACACTGGTACAGGTTAGTCTGTAGACCCGAGATCGTCATAGAGTCTTGTGTGATTCCGACTGTGCTTTAATTTCCACCTTACCACGTTCAAGAGAACGTGAAAAACGGTGGTTTTTAGGTACAGTTCCGAATCACATGGAGGCAATGAGCGATAGGAGGGGATTCGTCTCTCCCGGTATTGGGGGTTGATATTGCGTTGTGCTCGATTGGCTATAACAGGAAATTCCTGGCCAAGGCTGATATGGAGATCTACTCGTAAGTGTTATCAGTAGTTTCTCGACCCGTTATGAGCCTCACATCGGCACGACTTATCGGTTACTGTGGTCTGACGTTTACCACCCCTAGACTGGATATGCGACATATCAGACGAAGAGACTGGACTGTACGGTAGTGTTACTGACACGCTTTACAGGAGTATGAGGAGGCTTGCATGTTGATCTTCTGATCGCTTAATACCCGGGTAGCCATTACGTCTAGCTAATACCGCTGACGGCTTGTGGATGACTGATATGATCATCACCTACTGCCAGCGTATTGACGAGTCTTTAGAGTCTTAGACAGAGGTTTCCTGGCTTAGGTGAAACAAAGTAGGAGAACATATGTGATATGTGCGGGACCGAGATTAATATGTGTATGTGATACCGTATTCTATTCTCACGATATGTGATATAGCCGGGTTATCGAATCAAGTGTTGATTCGATCAATGGATACATATGATATTAGTCGATTATATATGATATAGCCGGATTATTAAATCAAGTGTTGATTTAATAATTTAATGTATAATTATATATTTGATATATTTACATTAACTAATATTAGCTCACTTGTGCATTTCTTTTTCTCACATGTGCACACTTAATATATATATGTGATATATTATTTGTGTTTTCTTTTTGTGCCATGCTTGATGGTACATGCTACATGGATGTATGAGACCCACACCATGCTCATGATAATGTAAGGTTTAATTATTTAATGTAAATCCAAATTAGTTGGAAATTAGTCACATGGCATGAAGCTTGTGGAAGCTTGTGGATCCATTGACTTAGTCAACTAATTTTGTTTTACTTAAGATATTTATTAACCAAACCATTCTAATTAGCTATGGTTAAGTCTCCACAAGGGTTAATATGAGATATTATCTCACCCATGGTTGCTATTCTCACACACACAAGATTCTTCTCTTCATCTTCTTCATCAACAAGAGAGAGCTCTCTAGGTTTTGAGAGGTGAAGAAAATTAGTGAGCAAATTAATTCTAAAGTGAGCAAAAATCCTACCACATCATCCTCTACTAGATTAGCCATTTAGTTTAGGGTGTTAGCTTCACTAATCCCTAATTAGTGAAGTGGTAGCTTGGGTTGGTGTCTCCTCGACTTAGATCATTGTAACATTTCAGAAATATAAAATATTGTTTTTGGAAATTTAATATTAAAATAATATATTTAGCGAAAACTACTCGATTTGCGAATAGAGATTTTTCGTAAAATGGTATAAGTATATACCAATATTTGGAAAATAATCGAAGATTAAAATGATTTATTTATTTTAATTATATTTATCGGATTTTTGGCTAAGTCCGTATTTTTACATTTTTTTCATGACTTGTGTACCATGTCTTGTGCATGTTAAGTGTTGTGTTGTGACTTATGAGTTTGTGAGTTGTGTGAATGAGAAAAGATAAGAGAAAAGAAAGGAAAAGAGAAAACAAAAGTTGAGTGTGAATAGAATAAAATTAGATGCCATGTACAAAAGAGATATTTGTGAGAGAGTGAGTGTAGGGGGATATTTGTGAGAAGAGAGTGAGGCTAAGAGAGAGAGGGGGGGTTATACTTGGTTGCCCCATTCCTCTTTCCCTATTGTTTTCTCCATGTTTTCTTCATCTCCTTCATTCACCTCACTGCCTCCATGCACAATCTCAAATTCCTTGCCAAAACCTCATGCCCCTTTCATTAAAAACATGCACAAACCTATTCTAAACCCTTAGAACCATTCAAGTTTGGATTTTGAAGACTTTTGGCAACTCTAGAAATTTCATAAGTGGCAAATGAGGTAATCCCTTCACTTTAGATATGTATTTGTGTTAAATATCGTATTTTAGTTTAGAATTTGAGTTAAATAGGATATGTCATCTTAGAAAATTACAAGTTACTGTTAAGTGGTTAATTGAGTTGTAGAGAGTGTTTTAAGACCTTAGAGATTGAATTCCTTACCTGAAAATGAGTTTAGAACCTGATACACGAAATTAGAATTGATCCGTATCGGTTTTGTGAAGCCTAAAGGCCTACAGGGTATCTGGAGCTATCTGGGGTATTTCTAAGAAAATCAAGCCAGTCCACTAACCTAGATATAACACTAGAAAACCACCACCACAATGCGAACCCATTCTACCCTAGTTTGGCCGGCGAGATCGGATTTCTTGGCTTTGTCGCCGGACCCCCTAATTCCTATGGTGTTGAGTTTTTGCCTGTAGTTCACTTACCCTATAACCAATCTACTGTACTTGCTTGTTTAGTCCCAATTGACCTGAGATAAAATCTGGGAGTGATTTCTCATGTTGCTGATTTAGTGTTATAAGATATTTGAATTCTTAGTTTTTAGATTTGATTTGGGTTAAGTCGTTGGACGTTTGTAGGTCAACGGACGAGAGTTGTTTGGTTGTTTTTGCATGCGTAGACTATATGTTCTAACCTATAAGCAATCCGTGTGCCGTATCGGTTTTCGAATATTGGTTTTAATAGAATTTTGATTATGTATTGATTGTAGGTATCTTCGTATGGACTTTCGAGACGACGAAGCACATCGACTTCGGCTAAGCGAGGAGTTTAGCAGGTGAGTAGATTTATATCTACAGGGGAAGTCGGGTCGATGGCGTATAGCACCCCCACAACCATTGATATAGAAGATTATGTTATAAATTATAATTATGATAAAGTTAACGTTAAAGGATATAGTTGCTTGAGAATATGAAATGGTAAGTGAATCATGATAGGTACGAATTGAAAGAGAACAAGTATGAGTTGATGATAGGATATGAGATCGAGATCGATAAAAACGACACGAGATTGAGATAGAGGTGTTGTGGCTTTGATATGATATGACGTTTCTACAGATGTGAATTGAGATTTGTGTGTGTGTGTGTGTATTTATAAGTATAACGAGTAATATGTCGTACGAGACTTTAGATCCGTACCCTCATTATTGTATAGGTCGATAGATTCTCTATTCTATTTTATGACCCCATATGATGGATTACCGTACGAAATGAGATGTACCAGATGATTGATCAACGCTAGTGATTTGAGGATGATTATTATCATATCGGATGTTATGAGGCAAGATCGCCGATATAAGATTGCCATCAGAACCATACCTATTTCAAAACGACGATGTGTATCGTTTAAAAGTGACTGTATGATTCTTGTGTAGATAGATACACCCATTATTGTTCATGTTGTATAGGATATTACCCCTCGTGATGTACATACCACGTGCCGGTATTTAATGTTATATGATATCATTTGCTAGTACACCTGCACAATTACCGTTGATGTCCATGTTACACATACACAGATTTGCCGGCTCACACACATTCTTCATCGGTAATTGCCATGTCACTTATACAGTAGAATTGCCGTGCCATTTATACAGTAGGACTGCCCTGTCATGATATTATTCTTAAAAGTAAAGGTATATTCATTGTTCAGTATTATCACTTGTCATGCTTGCATGATATACTCGATATGCTTATATTACTACTTTATGTTGCATACATCGTACTTATGGTTATATGCTTTGAGATGCTATTTTTATGAGATCTCTGGATTTAAAAACCGTGGTATATTTCAAAGGAAATGGCGTATTGTTTTAAAAACCCGGTTTCTCTTGATATGATATTTCGTGAAATCCACCATGAGTTTTCTCAGTTCCGAGCTTGTTTTCGAGACCCGATTCGAGGAGTTGGCAGATGCCGTTTGTGGGTACATGGTGGACCCGGTATGGTACCCCGGGGCAAGAAATGATTTTGTGGTGTAGACGATGAGCCTGGCAGTAGGAACACTACCTACAGTTGATTGTATAGAGCTCGGCCGATATCTGGAGGATACTGTTTTGGAGTTCTGATATGAGATGGATATGAGGACCGATCTGAGGATGCGGCGCCTGAGATATGAGAATTTACGTGTCGATGCTGGACACGAGTTTCATGATATTTCGAGTGTCGGTGTTGGACACTCAGGTTCCATGATTTTGATGTGCCGTTGATAGATTCACGTGGTTGATATCTTAATATATATATATATACATACAGGCATATGTTTTCATGATCTTCGAGTGTCGGTGTGGGACACTCAGGTTTCATGATATTGTTTTGTGTCGTTGATGAACACGTGGATGATATCCACATGCATATAGGCATATGATGTCGGATGTTTATTTATATATGTCATCGCATTGACTCGATTGTTGATATATATATGCGTACTGTGTCACCCTAGATATCATAGTATTACCTTTAGGATATAGTGACCTAGGAAATCGTTGTTTTATTCGATTTCTACTTGTTGATGTTTTCTACTCATGAGTTGGCAACTCACCCCCGTTGTGCCATAGTTCTTGCAGGTTTGACCGCTTGTGATCAGTTGCGGTATTGCTAGCACACAGCTTCTTCCAGGGTGCTTTGCTTTGGTAAGTGGGACACATGTTGGATCACGCTCACTATCATACTGATATGTTCTATTGTATCTAGATAAACTCCATCACATCAATCAGATCAAATCAGTGAACTAGAATTGTATATTGGTAGACCTAGTCAGACTTGGGAATTGTGCGAGACTTAGAGCAGTGGGTTTATGATCACTTTTCTTGAGTTTGGATGTCTTGCCTCTTTATTTGTTCTTTCTAGGTTGTTTCTTCGCCGTTGGGCGTCGTATATATGTTATTGCGTAGTTGTGATTCCGCCGATTGGTGAAGAGCTAGCTCCCGCTTGGGGATGCCTATATATTATTGTGTATATAAGTTTTGGATCAAAATATACGAGGGAGGTGCTGCCCAAATTTTTAAAGACGAAACATGTTTTCAACTCTAGTATAATCCACATGCATTTTTATGTTTCATTAGCTATGCATTTAAAGAAAAACATGATTCATTATACCTTTATTTCAAAACAGCACACCCACTATTTTCCGTAAAAAGGTTTAGATTTTCTGGACATCGGCTTACTTGATTTACGTTACGCCTTTAGACGTTGCGTAATTTAAGTGCCGGTCACATGCTAAATTATAGGTCATAACAATCATTTTCGGTCTCGAAGACTTCGTGCAAGCTTGTTCTTTTCATCTTGTGGAGCCATTCTAGAGTCCGAAAGTTCACTACTTAGAGCGAAGGGGCTACTACACGGAGCTATTGAAGTGAAGGGCCGGTCTACAAAAGTTGTATTCCATATTCACTTAGATGTACAGTAGTTTACATGTTGTATTGTCTAATTCTCTAGTTAAGATTCTAGGTTTAGGGTTATTTAGCATGGCAATTTTTTAAATTTGGCATAGACAATGCCTCCCGAAACCTCACTGTCGTGCTAGGTAACCCTACAGATGGTGCCCTTGACAATCACGTGAGCATGCATCTTCTCTGGGCTCTCTGTCAATCGGTCCATGGCGTCTTCACGAAGAGCCGAAGTCTACCAAGTGCGTAAAACAGAAAAGTTAAGGCAGAAGCGGCTCAGGTATCAAGCCAGCAAGAGGGCCAGGACTTCGACCAAGTGGAATCTTGTGAGGTTCCAAGAGCAGGGTTACTCCGTGACGACGGATGATTCGGCAGTAAAAATCAGCAATTCCTTCGAACCTCTGAAGTGGGTTCAGAAAAATGCCATAACCGCCAGTATCAAGAAAACAATAGTCTGAACAATGCTCTAGAGAGACGTGTCCCAACCCCAAAAGAGAAAGTATGACACCATCTCTTCAAGAGTCTATCAGGCGCTCTGTGCCGTGCGAAAACAACGGGGTAAAGACAAAAGGGAAGCTCCATCACCATTCAAGAACCCGGTCAGGCCAGCCGCCTTTAGTCGATTACCCGTTACCGAAAAAGAAGGGCTATGACATCAGTCCGCAAAATCAGTCGCCAATAATAAAAGACATCTAGATATGTTATCTATACGGTCTATATAGCGGGCACGCATCCCAGCGACAACTTGCGCAGCAAAAACAAGATGGGGCCACCACATCTAAAGCCCAACCTGGCTTGAATGTTGTTACCGCTTCCCAAGATCAGCCGCCTCCGCTGGATGATGAAAACCTTCTCGATGAGGCCGATAGGCAGAAAGATCCCTCAGTTTATATAGAGTCAAGCTCAGACAGCGAGAAAGATCCGACTCTCTACCCCAGGACCGCAGAGCAAGAGCTTCGAAAATAGCTCAAGAGAAAAGATAAAGAGATGGCCAAGCTCTATTCAAAAATTGACGACTCAAGAATGTTGTGATGTAGCTCACGGCTCAAATTGCTCGGGTGCCTCCCAATCAAGCACAAGTATCTACTCATGAGCCGGGTGATGACAACCCAAAACAACCGATGCCTGTTCCTTTGGGTCCAAGATTGGGCGAGCTGCATGAAAGCCGGCCACATTCCGCTTCTGGGGATGCCTTAGCCCCAGATAATGCCATCCCGCTAACACAAGATTGGATAATGGATTTGGTCACTAGCAAGGTTAGAACATTGGTAGCCGAAGCCGAAGATTAGAAAGAAATCGGCAGTAGTGGGCGGCCATATCCCGCACGGTACGATCTGATCGAGTTCCCGAGAGGCTACGTCATTCCTAAGTTCGGAAGATTTGACGGGACGGGAAACGCAAATCAGCATGTCGCCCACATTAAAATGTCGTGCGGAAATACAGAGGGCAATGATGCACTTCTTCTTCATCAGTTTGTCAACAGCCTAACCGATGTCTCTTTTGACTGGTACGCAAGTATACTAGATGGGTCCGTCACTACTTTCGCCCAAATGGAGTCTCTATTTCGGCAAAGATTCATGAGTGTTAGTGACAAAATCTCTATCGCTAACCTCCTGAGAACAAAGCCGGGAAAGAACAAAAGAAACACGGACTTTATTGCCCGATGGCGCAACCTCACTGTCAAGTGAGAACCGCCGCTAGAGCAGGACCAGTCCGTCAGCCTCCTTATTGGGAACCTCAGCAATTGGATGGTTCCATTCTTTTGTACAGCATGCCTCAAGACATTTCAAGGGCTGACCAAGAAAATCGAAATGCTGGAACGCTCGAGGTAAGAGTCTACCCCGGACTCTCAGAGAGACAAGAGTTGGAAAAGCAAGCGGGACGACAACCGTAGATTAGGGAATTCCAGCAATACCAATGTCTCCAATGCGTCTGACAATGAAGACAAGCAAAAGGCAGGCGAATCCAAAACCAACCGGTTTCGAAAGCCAGTGCTGGGAGGAGAAAGGCCTTCCCTAGAGGAGAAAAAGAACAAGGTTTACTCTTTCAGAAGGGAAAAGATCCATCAGATATTCAAAAATGCCTTGAACAACGGTTTATAATTGCCAGAGTCGAAAAGACCTCACGAAGAAAAAATGACCGACAGTCCTCTATATTGCTTATACCACCGAGTAGTGAGCCATGCGATCGAGAATTGCTATATTTTCAAGGACCGGGTTGAGAAGCAGTACAATACTGAGGAGATCGAGTTGTCTAAGAGTGTGTTGGTGAACAACCAAGCAGCAACCACCAACTTTATACAGACACAAGCAGAAGTGTCCTGAGAGCAAACAGCTGAACCCACTACCCTGAAGAATGAAACTAACTTACCACAACCTCCATGGAGCATGCACATGTCTAAAAAGATAAAGAAGATGCTAAAACTACTTCAGAAAGAGCCCAGAATGGAATGGGAAGGGCAGAAGAAGCCTACCATTCCAGCTGCTAATTTGGCTCCATCAGGCTCAAAATCCAAAAAGCTCAAGAAGAAGAAATGTGCAGCTCGACACGAAAAAGAGTCTGCAGGGAGATCGACCATTCAAAAATATATTTATTCCCTCGAAGACTACGAATAGAAGGAAAGAACTCTAATTCAATTGAAGTAGTTCCTCCCTATAGAAGCGGCTAAAATTCTGGAGGAGTTAGAAGAAGACTCCAATGAAGAGATCCCTATAGTCACCTGCTACGCCATCCATCTTGGCAGCGACTCTGAGGAGGAGCTCTGTTTTCCCAAAGAGGACGTGGAGCTCGCTACAAAGGCCAACCAAATCCAGCTCAAAAGCGGCAGGGCTCTACCGCCAAATCAGGGCAACGCCCCAAAAGGAAAGGAAAATAGGTGGCTAATGAGGAAGATGGCAGAGAACCGGCTAATGAAAACTTAAGACCTTCTTAAGTGGACTACAATGTCTTGGCTCATCTCCGGAAGCTTCTGTCTCTCCTGAGCATCTACGATGCCTTGGTCCTATCTAAAAAGCTTAGAGCTGTTCTCATTCACGCTTTACAAAACCCCGAACGATATCAGGCTCGCTTTGTGGAAATTAATATGAAAGAAGCCCAGTACACCCTGCATACCGCCGCGGTCACATTTAAGGACGAAAACCTGCTACTGGGAACAGCTGAGCATAACCGGCCTCTTTACATCATATGGTACAGTGACGGAGATCGGATTAATCTCATATTGATTGATCCGGGATCCTCAGTGAACATCATGAACTTGCAGACTCTGAAAAGTTTGTCAATGGACGTTCGACACCTGTCAAGGGAAAGAATTGTCATTCAAGACTTCAGTCAAAACTGCCAACAAGTTCTGGGGTCTATAGCTCTGCCAATCAAATTTAGGGATCTGCAAACCGAAGCTATGATATACGTGATCGACGCTGACATATCTTATAAAGTTCTTCTAGGACGGCCGTGGCTCCACAATTATGGCATCGTTCCGTCAACTCTCTATCAATGCATGAAATATACCAAAATCAGAGAAGAATGACGCATTGATGGAGACATACAGCCGTTCGGTGTGCATGAAGTCCGATATGAAGATTCTCGGTAATTTGTGAATCTCCAAAGTGCTGAGCCACAGCTGACCAAAGACAGAACGGTCCTGAAACTCAATGGCAAATCTAAGCCGAATGTCACTTTTAAAAAAACCCTCAAGTGCATCCGCATTTCGGCAGTAACACTGATGAGTCCGACGCTGGAAGTGTGTCCTTCCGCAAAACTCGCCTTCATTTCGGCAGCGATACGGACGAATCTGATACTGAAGGCCCATCCGAGAACAAAATTCACCCTCGTTTAGGCAGCGACACTGAAGAGTCGGAGGAAAAGAACCTCCCTTGCAACAGCTATACAGATTGGGCCCCCACGCAACAAGCAAAGTTGCGAGAGACCTTCGAAGTTGCAGAAGGGTCCCTAGCCGTCACAAGGGTGCCGGAGCAGATGTGCAAAGAGCTCGATGCATTATCAGTCTCCATTGTGGACCAGCTGAAAAATTTCTACATTCTCGGAATGAAAAGTGGGCAAAAGGGCATCCTGTTTTATAGGTCAAATACTGATGTACACCCAGACGATTTGTCTTTCGCATGCCTTCTCTATGAGAGAGGCATAAAAGCTGTCCTCAATCCCAAATATTATGCGCCCGAGATGCGGGAATATTTCAAAAGGTGCGGATGCCGGTTATATCAAACGGAGTCCAAAGCAAAGTTTTATAAAGGGCTAAGGCATCCACCTCAGGTCCAAGCACTCATCGATGGACGAATTCCGGATAGACGGGGCATAGGTTTCATCCAGCCTGATTCCAAAGCATGCTACATGATCCATATTGGTGAAGCCAGTGAAAGGTCAAATGATAATGACGAGATAGCCGAGCCAGAAGAAGCTCTTCAAGTGCTCGAAGATGGCGGGAAAGCAACCTTCGATGAGCTAACCGAGATCGATTTAGGAACGCCTGATAATCCAAGGCCGACCTATATCAGCTCATTCTTGTCAGAGAAAATGAAAGAGCAGATAATTGCCCTGCTGCATGAGTTCGCCGACTGCTTCGCATGGACGTACAAAGAAATGCCTGGCCTCTCCCTTGAAGTGGTCGTGCATAAGATAGATATATCTCCTGATGCCAAGCCTGTCAAACAAGATCCTCGAAGAACGAGAAGGGGGCTAGAATAAAAGTTCATCGAGGAAACTAAGAAACTTATCGATGCTGGCTTCATTAGGGAAGAGAAATACGCAGACTGGATCGCATGCATTGTCCCAGTAAAGAAGAAAAATGGGCAGATCCGGGTTTGTTTCGATTTCAAGGACCTTAACAAGGCATAGCCTAAAGATGATTTCCTGCTTCCGGTCATGGAAATGATGGTCGATGACACCTCAAATTACGAGTTGTTCACCTTCATTGACGGTTCGTCTGGGTACAATCAGATAAAAATGTCGCCTGAGGATGAGTGGCATACAGCATTTCGAACCCCGATCGGCATATACTGTTAAAAAGTGATGCCGTTCGGACAGAAGAATGCCGGTGCTATATATCAAAGGGCAATGACCAATATCTTTGATGACCTAATCCATAAAGTCGTTGAATGTTATGTTGATGATCTGGTCGTCAAGACTAAAGCCAAGGCCGATCACATCTAAGATCTTAGGACCGTTCTCACTAGACCGAGGGAATACAATCTGAAGATGAATCCTCTGAAGTGCGTTTTTTGCGTGTCATCGGGAAAATTCTTAGGCTTCATAGTCCAACATCGAGAGATCGAAGTTGACCTATCCAAGATAAAGGCCATCATGGAGATCCCCCCTACGAAGAATCTGAAGCAGCTAAGATCTTTTCAAGGAAAGCTTGCTTATATACGAAGGTTTATCTCAAATTTATCGGGGAGATGTAGGCCCTTCTCAAAGCTCATGAAGAAAGGAGCTCTTTTTGTCTGGGATGCCGAATGTCAAGAAGCGTTCAAAAGCATCAAACAGTACCTGTTGCACCCTCCGGTGCTTGCTGCCCCTATTCTAAATAAACCATTGATTCTCTATACTGCCGCACTAAATGAGTCACTCGGTGCGCTCCTTGCCCAGAACAACGAGGAGGGAAAAGAAAATGCCCTCTACTACCTCAGTCGAACTTTAGTCAGGGCGGAACACAACTATTCCCCGATCGAAAAGCAATGCCTGGCTCCGATATTCTCCATGAAGAAGCTGAGGCACTATCTGCTCGCTCATCAGGTTATGCTGATCTCCAAGGTTGACCCGCTCAAACACTTGATGACCAAAGGAAGCCTAGACGGTAGAATGGAGAGATGGGCTGCCATGCTGCTTGAATTTTACATAATCGATACTTGTCAGAAAGAAGTAAAAGGGCAAGCTCTCGCCGACTTCCTTGCTGCTCATCCCATAACAGAAGGGTCGCCGCTCAATTGCGAGTTGCCCGACGAACAAGTGCTGCACCTCGAGGATGACAAACCATGTTGGGAGCTCTACTTCGATGGAGCCTCATTAATAAGGTCCTCCAGTAAATCAAGCATCCCGGAGATAAAAGCGGGGATAGGATTGGTGTTCGTCACACCATCGGGAAGAACCCTATGACGTTCTTTTGCTCTCACTGAGCCTCTCACAAACAACGAGGCTGAGTGTGAAGCTCTGATAGGTGGTCTGGAGCTCACCATAGAAATAGAAACCCTTCGGCTACGGTTTTACGGTGATTCCCAGCTTGTCGTCAACCAAGTAAGCGGCGACTATAAAATATACAAACCCAAGTTGGCTCGGTACAAAAGCCGAGTGGTGGAGCTCATGAAACAGTTCACCCGTATTGAACTAATAAGAGTCCCTATGGTGTTGAACGGAAAAGCCGACGTACTCGCTCGCTTAGCCAAGGAGCTAGCTGATCCCGATATGGATGAAATTCTGATAATAGTCAGAAGATGACAAATTCTGCCCCTAGTCTCTTTATGAGAAGAGGAAAGCGCAGAATAAAAGATCAATCCTGCCGAAAAAGTTCTGATAATTCAAGAAGAGCCCAATTGGAGAAAGCATGGATTCCACAAGTGTGATGAATAGCCAAACCCACATCCCTAGACCCCTATGAGAGCGTCTAGCAACCCTGCCAATTCTAGTGTTAGGAGAGCCGGTCTCGACTCCCCGAGATGGTCTCCCACTGGACTCCAAAACCCGGTTACCTGTGCTCCCTGCCTTGGGTCTATCTTAATGCAGAAAAGTAAATAATATACATCAATGGTGACATCATCCTCAACCCGGAAGTGTCCCAATAACAGAATATTATATACAAATTTTACATGAATGAAAATTGTAAAACTCCCATTTCACATAAAACCAGCGGCTATTCATTCACAACGATCCAATATAACATATCACAGCAACACATAACATCATATGTCATCAATGTAAGTAAATACGTGTATCCCAAATTCCGTTGACATATAGCAACGAGATTTGGGATATCTCACATATTACACTTACGGTCGTAGAAAAGAAATGAAAAACTACAATAATTAGAATTCGCATTTCCTTAGACATCATAAATCCATAATATCTCATATTCCGAATTTCATGCCTAACCGTATAAACCCCGCATTTTAGTCTCATATTGAAAATACTTTTCAATAACTTAGTCGGGTAATTCAACAAGATTCCTGACTACCCGATCGAATACTCGTCAGGAACTTTAGTAGATGACCGCACCCCCGATGTCGTCGACCAAATGCATTTAGGCGGAACACCGAGGCCACGAGTACCCGAGTGGATGGTTTTGGCAACGGGGTTCTCCTAAAGTCACTTTGTTGGGGCTATGGGGCGTGGCTACCTAGTAAAGTTATCTAGCGAGTATTCATGTACGATACGTCATTGTGACGGAGTTTCGATCCAAATTGAAATTTCGTGGCAATCGATCAATAGAGACTAACATGCTAGATTTATAAAAAAACTAGTTTTCACAAAACTAATTAAATCTGGATTCCAACTAGTGTATCACATATCAAACTTAAACCCGAAATGATGTTAAAATTACGACTACGAAACAATCCGTGTTGCCACAGCAAAAAGGTTAACATCACATGCAAACTTGGCCAATCAAACATGACCTGAAACCCTAAAACCAAGTGCTAAGAACACCATATAAAACCCAAACCCTAACTACAGGGAAAAACCGGCCAGGCCGGGTTTTTTGGACATTTCGCTGGCCATTTTTTAACATTTGGGGTTCGTTTTCGTAGGGTGTTCTAATTACATCATATGTAACACTCTGTACTTATTTAAAAAAATTAGAGGCCATTTGAAAATCAACAGAGAACAGGTTTTGGGGTTTCGGTTTTCTGAGTTGTTTCGGTTTCGCAATTCTACTAATATCGTATAATCTTCTAGCTTTGGCTCTGATACCATGAAAGTATACGTTAACACCACCACTTGGTTTTACTAGCATCAAGCATGTCGTTTTTAAAAATTTCAGGGTGCTAATATAAACTAACCAAGATCTTAAACTAGATGATTGGGGTTTAACTATGATATCATATACTATAGCTAAGAGATGGATGGCTACAACCTTCGTTGACCGTGTCCTTCTTTTCTAAAGCTCCGGGTTGTAGTCCACACAACTCCACTAGGCTCCACTTGAAGGTTGAACGAACTTGCTTCGATGATCTTCGTGCCGAAGATGATCGACTCGAAGTCCGCTAATCCAAGCTACCTCTTCACTAAACTCTTTAGTGAAAGAAACACACTACATCAAAGCGCTAATCTAGTGTAGGATGGTGAAGTAAGGGTGTTGTTAGCTCACCAGGGTTCTCACAAGCTCAAGAGTTCACAGCTCATATAAGGGATTGAGCTTAGAAGTGTAGGTGAAGAAGATGGAAAGAGCTAAAGAGATAACTCATCACATGAGTTCAACTTAAGAAAATGGCTAAGTGTGGAATGAAATGTAGAATGGCTCATCTAAACTCACACATTATTAAAGCATACAATTTTAACACTTAAAAATTATAGCCATGCTTTAATAGTGCAAGCAAATGAATATAATATAGAATAAGCTATGCTATGCCCATCCCTCCAAAGTCTCCCCATTTATCATCTCAATTTCTATTTTCTAAAAATAGAAATACCATTTAATGCTTCATATATATATATATATATATATATATATATAAGCATATAATTAGTGAGCAATAATATTAGTCAATATACAATTATATCAAATATAAGTATATATCATATTATTAAATCAACACTTGATTTAATAATACGGTTATATCACATATAACCGACTAATATCATTTATCTATATATCACATTATCAAATCAACACTTGATTCAATAATCCGGTTATATCACATATAACCTAACTGATAAAAAATAACCGCCGGATTACAATACTGTATCTCATACTCGTATTTAATTAAGCCCCCGCACATATCAGCATATGTGCCCTACTTCGTTTCGCTTGAACCAGGAAACTTCTATGTGGGACTCTCAAGACTCGCCAATACACCAACAGTAAGTGACGATCACATCAGTCACCCACAAGCCGTCAGCGGTACTAGCTGGACGTAACGGCGACCCAGGTATTGAGCAAATAGAAGATCAACAAGCAAGCTTGTCCAAACTCCGATGAAGCCTATAGGTAACACTTACCGTACAGTCCGGTCTCTTCTTCTGATATGTCGCATATCGAGTCTAGGGGTGGAATCGTCAAACCCTAATAACTTGATAGATCATGCCGAAGTAAGGCTCATAACAGTTCAAGAAACTACTGATAACACTAATCAGTAAATTTCATCAACAAACCTGGCCAGGGACTTACTGTTATAGCCAATCGAGCACAGTGCAACATCAACTCCCTATACCGGGAGAGACGAAACCCCTCCTATCGCTCATTGCCTCCATGTGATTCAGGACTGTACCCAAAATTCACCTATTTACATGACTCCTTTGAGCCGTGGTAGGGAGGAAATCAAAGCACAGTGGGAACCACACAAGACTCTATGACGATCTCGGGTCTACATGTTAGTTGTATGTATGCCCTAAAGGCCAGTATTGTACAGATGATGTATATTATATTGGATGCTTGGACATATATAGAGATGACTTTCTTGCTGGACATGATAGTATGCTATCTGGTTGCTCTTTATCTTAACATGTACACTTGTCTCTTTAAACTGTCTTATAGTTACATGTTGGTAAAGCCCTTAGGATGTGTACTTGACTACCTGGACTATGATGCAGATCATACTAGTGGGGACATGGTAGTCCATAGGTACATCCTTCAAGGTCCCTAGTCGTAGGTGTATCGAGACGAAGCATCGATATACCAGTGTAGACTAGCGTATACGCTTCTCGACCCATGAGATGGGCGATGGATGATCCCATATCCATTGGTGTTTGACATCAGAGATGGTATACGGGTGCTCAGTGGAGACTGGGTACACTGGACGGACTCGCCGAGAACTCCCAGATGGTATTATACCTCACGTCAGATGGCAGTTCTCAGGTGACACTTGTACAGGTTAGTCTGTAGACCCGAGATCGTCATAGAGTCTTGTGTGATTCCCACTGTGCTTTGATCTCCACCTTACCACGTCTATGAGGGCGTGCAAAACGGTGGTCTTTGGGTACAGTCCCGAGTCATATGGAGGCAATGAGCGATAGGAGGGGTTTCGTCTCTCCCGGTATTGGGGGTTGATGTTGCGCTGTGCTCGATTGGCCGTAACAGGGAAGTCCCTGGCCAGGGCTGATTAGAGATTTGCTGGTAAGTGTTACCAGTAGTTTCTCGACCCGTTATGAGCCTCACATCGGCACGACTTATCGGTTATTGGGGTCTGACGTTTACCACCCCTAGACTTGATATGCGACGTATCAGATGAACAGACCGGACTGTACGGTAAGTGTTACTGGTTGGATTCACAGGAGTGTGAGCGGGCTAGCTCGTCGATCTTCTGATCGCTCAATACCCGGATGGCCGTTACGTTTAGCAGACCGCTTGCGGCTTGTGGGTGCTTGATATGATCATCATCTGCTACCGGCGTATTGACGAGTCTTTAGAGTCCTACACAGAGGTTTCCTGGCTCAAGCAAAACGAAATAGGAGCGCATATGAGATATGTGCGGGAGCGAGAATAATGCGTGTATGTGATACCGCATTTCATTCTCGCGATAAATGTTTCGATTGGTTATATTCGATATGACCTAGTTATCGAATCATTGATTCGATAAATCGATACATTGAATACTAGTCGGTTATGTGCGACATGACCGGATCATTGAATCAAATGTTGATTTAATGATTTAATGTATAATTATATATTTGATATATTACTTTGCATTAACTAGTATTGGTTCACTTTATACGGATTTTTCTCACTTGATGCACATTATATATGTGATATGCTTTTGTGCACATTTTTGTATCATGTTTGATGATACTTGATCATGTGGTTAAGTGTAAAGGATTAAACCATGGTTATGAGATGATTAGGGTTTTGCTTTTTCATTTATTTATTTGTTTATTTATTTGGAAATGATTTAGATAAGAATGGTGGCTTCTTTTGTTTCTAGTTGAAGCTTCATGAAGCTTTGACTTATGCAACCATTCTTGTCATCATGCTTAACCCTAACCCTCTCTAGTGACCATGGTTTATTCTCTACACTTAACCCTAGTTAGATTATGATAAGTATGAATTTTTCTTTTCATTTTAAATAACTTATCATAAACTAGCTTCATCTTCTCCTTCTTCTTCAAGAGAGAAAACTAGATGCCATCAATGGCAACTTGAGCAAAAGTGAGTGAAATCCAATTCTAAAGTGAACCCACCTCCTATTTCTTCACCCTCTACCTCTTGCCAAGTTGTTTTGGGTGTTTTCTTCACAAGTTTCATAACTTTGTGAAGTCGGAGCTTGAACTTGTGATGCCTCGACGTAGATCGTCTTTGACACGAAGCCGACGACCAAGCTCGCTCGTTTCTCCGATGAAGCCGACGATTGAGTTCGGGATTCATGATGGACAGCGAGAGGACACCCACGTGGAGCTAAGGAAGTGGAGAACCGGATCTACAAAGGTTGTAGCATCTAAATTTTAGTTAAAGTGTTAACTAGTTTATAGTTTCGCCTAGAAATCTAGCCGACGATCCGTATTAGGGTTTCTCGGCACCCAGAATTTTTGAAATTGGCATGGTTGATGCCTTGTGAGACTTCATTAGAGTGCCTAGGAACCCTACAGTGGTATCAGAGCCTAGCTAGAGCCTTAGGCGAAGTCTAGACGGAATTTGAAACCCGATCGAACCGAAACCCAACCCCAAAAATTGCTCTCTGTACTTTTTCTAAAATCGTGGATTTTTCCAAATTAAAAATATGCAGAAAACTCAGCAGGGAAATCTAAGAATTACGGCGCAAAAAGTTTTGCATGAACAGTGTAATAGGCGGCGGAACCGCGGCATAAGCCTAGCTTAGGCGGCGGTTCCGCGGCAGAATTGTGACGTCAGCCCTTACTTTTTGCACAGTAATTCATTGTTTCAGGTGCTGAGTTCTCTGGGTATTTTTAAAATTTATTCAAGAGTTGAATTTTCTGGAGTTGTTTTGGGGATTCGGTGTTTCGATCGGAGTATCAGATTTTGTCTATGTGGCTTTCCGGATAAATTTTAGAATATGTTAAAAAGTTCGACCGGATATAAATACCCAATTTTTCCCCTATCGGGAAATTTCCAAGTGTTAGATTTTTCCGTAGTTTAATGACGTTCTAAGTAGTGCAAGTAACGCAATGGACCCTCTAGAAGACAACAAACCTTAACTCGATTATATGACCGTCTTGAACTGCCCTTTGAACCTTCGGGTTTGGGGCGGTACGGCATGCCACATGTGAGGCGTTGGCTTGACCCTTCTACGGCTGGACCGTTGGTACTGAGGCACGAACTGAATGTTGTTAGACTTATTTCATGTGTTGAGATGTATCGGGAAAACTTGGGTATTTGACTGTTCGATCGGAAAGTTTAACATTTTCTGTTTATCTGGAATGTGATACAATAATTGGAATTCACAAAAGTTATGAGATAACTGAATGAATGTTATAAATCTAGCGGTTTAGTTTCACTTGATATTGAAAAGAGTTTTCAATAATGAGACTAAAATGCGGGGTTTATAACTGTTAGGCATGTGATGTCTAAGTATTTCATTTGATTAGGCATGTGATGTCTAAAGAAGTTGCGGATTCCAATTGTTGTAATTTTACACTTTCTTTTCTGTGACCGTAAGTGTAGTATAATCATATCGCCGGTTTCGTTGCTATATGTCAACGGCAATTGGGGTATGCATACTTACTTAAGTTGATGACATGTGATGTTATGTGTTGCTGGATATGTAATATTGGATCGTCGTGTTTGAATAGCCGGGGGTTTTTATGTGAGATGAGTGTTTTTCATTTTTATTCATGTAAAAACTTGTATGTAATATTCTTTTTTTTGGGGCACTTCCAGGTTGCGGAAGTTGTCACCTTTTATATATTATTTACTTTTCCGCATTAGGATAGACCCAAGGAGGGGAGCACAAGAAACGGACACACTAGTCTACTACGGAATTTCGATGCCCTTTCTCGATATCCCCTCGATTAAGAACAGTTGAAGGATGTGCTTGTGGACTACCCAGGTCCCAGTAGTATGATCCGCATCATAGTTCTGGTAGTCAAGCCAACATCGTAAGGGCTTTATCAACATGTATATGAGAGACGGTATAATAATACCAGCGAACATGTTAAGATAATGACAACCAGATAGCATACTATCATGTCGAGCAAGAATGTCCTCCGTATATATATCCAAGCATCCACTATATCATACAATAATGGCCTCTAGGGCATACATATCACTAACATCTTGACCCTGACGAGAGGCGATGGCCGGTCTCACATCCATTGGTGTTAGTTAGTCATGGAGATTTTATACAGGTGCTCATTGGGTTATGAGTTACACTGGACGGACTCGCCGGGAACATGCTAGTTGGTATTATACCTAATGTCAGATAACAGTTCTCTGGTGGCATGGTGCAGGTAGTTCGCTGACTTGATATCATCATTTGTCTCAATTGTGTTCCCACTGTACTTTGATTTATACCCTACCACAGTTCAAATGAGTCATGCAAACAGGTAGTTTTTGGGTGCAGTCCTGAACCACTTGAAGACAGTGAGTGATAGAAGGGATTCGCCACTCAAGGTATAGGGTGTCGATATCGTACAGTGTTCGGTGGCTAATACCAAAAAATCCATCTGCATGGTAGATGAGATTTTCTGACCGGAAGGTCAGTAGTTTCTCGGATGATATTATGCTATATACCGGCACGATATATCGCGTTATTAGGGGTCTGACTTTAACCACCCCCTAGACCCGATATGCGATATTATAAGAAGAACGGACTGGACTACATGGTAAATATCACTTATAGGCTCAATAACGGTTCGGACTGGCTTGCTTGTTGATTCTCCTTTCGTTCAATACCTGGGTAGCCATTACATTCAGCTAGTACCGCTGACGTGCTTATGCTTAAACCTTCTACCAACGTATTATCGAGTCTTTAGAGTCCTCCACAGAGGGTTTCCCGCATTGGTGAAATGAAGTTGTTGCGGTACAGTGATACGTGAAGGGGTCCATTTAAAACTAGTGAATTTATTGCACTGACGGTAATCAGGCAGTTGAAATACTAGCCGGTCTTTTTTGAAAAACGGATATTAAATTGGGTTCCAATTTAATATATTGATACATATATTTATTTGTAAGTATTTACTAGTATTTTGTCACTAGTTAATTTTGTCTCTTTATGTATTTTAAATACATTAGGAATTTATTACAAATGTATGTATATATTTTTGTGTTTTACATTTACATATACATGTAATTTGTAATTAATTTATTTTTCTTTTGGTGTCTTCTTCTCTAGGCTTAAGTTGTTCTATGTGTACAATATACCTTCATCCTATTGTAGGAGGATGACATGAAGAAACCTACTACGAGGAACGGACCGTTGGGGTTGTGTTCACCAATAAAGATATATATTGGGAATTACATAACACAACCGACCCATATATATATCACTGGGACTTTCAAAAACACCATAGTCAGAAGAGAACTAGTGGATCAGGGGGCATTGGTAAATCTGATTACCCATGAAAACTCTACATAGATTGGATCTCGATGTAAGCCACCTCACAGTCAAGAAAATCATAATCCAGGAGTTCGACCAGAATACGAGGAAAACACTAGGATCAGTCACACTGGAATTCCAAGTGGGACCGCTCAGATCTAGAGCAAAGTTCCATGTCATCAACTCCGATACCGCATACAGAGCTCTACTGGGCAGACCATGGCTCCATGATTATAGCATCGTACCATCAACCCTGCATCCGTGCCTAAAGTATAAGGAGAATGATCGTGAATACCGCATTGATGGGGAAACTCGCCCATTCAGAGTTAACAAATTACACCTCGAGGAGGCCAGATACTTTCTCGAAAAGTTCAACGATGAGTCGGCCAATTTGAGGCATGAATTACCTCAAGAACATAATGACTCTGACAATACAAGCAGCTACTCTTCCAAAGCTGGTCTAACGCTTCAGAAAATCCTGTGCGTAGGCTTCGATTCGAAATCATCAAATGAGGACAACAACGTATATGTGTGGTTCCTCCCTAGGACTTGTCAACGAATCAAGAACTTCTATATGCCTGATGGCAATGAAGATGACAGTCCACGTTATCAAACATGTAACTTCAGAAGACAAGGTCGAAAGGAGAATAGCCAAGTTCGTCTCATTTTAACCCGTAGCAAACATTAAAATCCCGCACAAGAACTGCACGCGACTAACATAACACATCTAGAAACCTTTTGTGTTCCCCCATCTCAGGGAGAAAAAGGAATTCTATTCTATAAATCTCAAGCAAATGGATGTGTTGAGAAAAAGATCTCCTACTTCAAGCAAGATAATCAAGTGGAAATAACAGTCCCGTCAGATATGTCAATCAAGACCCTGCAATTCTGCAGGAAAGTCGGGATGTCTTTATGATGGTCTCTAGAAACATATCGAATGTTCAACACCTTGTGACACCCTTCACAGGCCTGTGAATATATAAAGGGTATGAAACCCAAAGATATGAGAGGCCTGGGGTATTTTTCATACACCTCCAGACGCCCTCAATTTAAATTCATAAATATAATCATCACTGTCGTATGATATCCATGCAGGAGGATTTAACAGGACGAGACATTACATCTGCACCATAAGAAAATATGGGATCACAAGACTCGGATCTAATACAACCCAGTCGGCCTCTCCTGAATTCGAAAAAAGGGCGACAAGCCACTATAGAAGATCTGATAAAATTAAATCTGGGAATAGATAAAAATGTAAGTCGACGTTAGACACCCCACGATTTGCTGGGAGGCGGAATAGGTAAAAAAATCATTTTGTTTAAAACAAACATCGACTAACTTACGGATCTTTGCCAAACCCTAACTAACAACATCATAGGAGGGATTAGCTACTATGAAAGAAGATTATACCTAATGAACCAAGTCCTTCTTCTTCTCGTTGACCACCTCCTCGTCGGCCTCCTCTTTGTAATAGAAGATCCACCCGAGAGCTACTACTCCAAGCTTGACCTCTAACTTGAGGTAACTAGGTTACTCAAAGTGCTAATGTAAGCAACCTAGGGAATATAGAGTAGGATTAGGGATTAATAAGTCTTGCTAACTTTTGATCTCAACACATGAGAGGTTAGGGTTAGGGTTTGAAAAGAGAGAGCTTGAGGAGAGAGAAGGTGAGAGTGAGAATGAAATGAAATAATATCTCATCTTGAATTTATGAAGCATAATGATTTATTAAAGGAATAAATCAAATAATTTATCAACCATGCTTCATTTATTCACTTTGTGTGATTCATCTCATGAGTCATTAGCCATTAAATGCATCATTAACTCCATGAATGAATCACACAAATGAGTCACTAAATCAATAAATGCAAATGCCACCTTAACCCCCAAGTCATCATTCTTCTAGAAGCTTCTCGCCAATTTACGAGAACGCCCCTCCTATTCATGAAAACACGGAAATACTTTAGACTGTATAAATCCAATAATCTCATACTAGAATCTGGCTTAAACCAAAGCCGGCTAGTAAAAACTGTCCGAATATCGTACGTGCTTAAATGTACGTGCGTGTCCGAACCCTGTCGTAAAACCATACGACGTCTATATCATTTCGCCCGAAGCAGGGAAACTCTCTGTGTGGGACTCTAAAGACTCGACTACTATGCTGGCAGTGGGTTTAACCACAGACCGCAAGCGGCACTAGCTGTACGTAACGGTCCCCAGGTAGATGTCGATAAGAAAGCCGATGAGGAAACCCATCCGAACTCCTACTGAGCCTGATGTGACAATCTCCGTACAGTCCGGTCTGTTCGTCTAGGACTATCGCATATCGGGCCTAGGGGGTGGCAAGCGTCAATCCCCTAAAAGCGGTATAAGTCGTGTCGGAGCGAAGCCCATTACACCTTGAGAAACTACTGGAAAACCTACCAGTAAATCTCGCTTGCCCTGGCCAGGGACTTTGCGTAATGGCTCTCCAGACACAGCGCGATATCAACTCCCAATACCGGGAGAGACGAATCCTGTCTAACCGCCACTGCCTCTAAGTGCTTCGGGACTGCACCCAACTGCTACCTGTTTGCATGACTCTTTTGAGCCGTGGTAGGGTAGCAATCTAAGAACAGTGGGAACACACTCGAGGCGAAGCAGCAGTGTCAAGTCTGCGGACTATGCTATATTCATGTCACCTGGGAAATGTTAACTGACGACGGGTATAATACCAACCAACAGTTCCCTGCGAGTCCTGTCCGGTGTACCCGTAACCCAACGAGCACCTGTATACTATTTCCAGTATGACGTACTGATGGCTGTGGGACAGACCATCTCCCCAACTGGGATGAGAAGCGTACACACTAGTCTACTCCGGAGTATCAATGCCCTGTCTCGATAATCCTACGACTAGGGACCTGAAAAAGGATGTGCTTATAGACTACCCAGCCCCTACTAGTGTGACTGCCATCACAACGCTAGTAGTCAAGCAAGATCCTAAGGGCTCTATCAATACGTACACACATATTAAGATAGATATAACCAAGTAGCATACTACCATGTTTAGCAAGACTGTTAATATAACTGTGAATATCCCAATCTTCCATTAAGTAATATACAGGCTAGTATGATACAATAATGGCCCCTAGGGCATATACACTAACAATCCCCCACTTGCACTAGATCCATGTACTGGCATATCGAAGACCGATCATCTCGAGTAGCCTCTCGAACTGAATCTGAGGTAAGGCCTTTGTGAATGGATCAGCAGTGTTCTCCTCTGCAGCAACTCTCCGGACCTCGATCTCCCGGCGATCTATGATCTCCCTGATCAGGTGATACAGCCTTAAGATGTGTCTGGACTTTTGATGGGACCTGGGTTCCTTTGCTAAAGCTATAGCTCTGTTGTTGTCGCAATACAGAGGTATTGGATCAACAATGGTAGGAACCACCTGAAGTTCTGTTAGGAACTTCTTCATCTAGACCGCTTCTTTTGCGGCATCGCAAGCAGCAATATACTCCGCTTCCATCGTCGAGTCAGCAACGGTGTCCTGCTTGGAACTCTTTCAGCACACCGCCCCTCCATTGAGGGTAAAGACATAACCTGACATGGACTTAGAGTCATCCTTATCACTCTGGAAGCTGGAATCAGCAAAGGCCTCTATCTTGAGGTCTTTTCCGCCGTAAACCAAGAACATCTCCTTAGTTCTTCTCAGGTACTTGAGAATGTTCTTTACTGCTATCCAGTGCTTCTCCCCTGAGTCTGACTGATACCGGCTTACCACGCTCAGTGCGTAAACTACATCTGGTCTGGTGCACAACATCGCATACATTATAGAGCCTACCCCATAAGCGTAGGGTATAATAGACATGCAATCCCTTTCCAAATCAGTCTTGGGAGACATCTCTTTGGATAGGGTAATTCCGTGACAAGCCGGTAAATTACCGTGCTTAGAATCTTCCATACTGAATCTTTTCAGTACAGTGTTGATATACCTGGACTGTGAAAGTCCCAACATCCTCTTGGATCTATCACGATAGATCCGGATCCCCAGAATGTAAGAGGCATCACCCAGGTCTTTCATGGAGAACCCGTGTGACAAGAATCCTTTGACAGATTGTAGCATAGGAATGTCATTTCCTATCAATAGAATGTCATCCACGTACAAGACGAGGAATATGACAGTTCGTGCTACAATTTTACTATATATACATGGTTCATCTGGATTTTTGATAAAGTCGTATTCTTTGACCGTTTCATCAAAACAGATGTTCCAACTCCGCGATGCCTGCTTTAGTCCATAAAGGGACTAAGCAACTTGCACACTTTCTCGCTGCTCCCACTCTGATTGAAACCTTCTGCCTGATCCATATAGACGCACTCTTCTAAATTACCATTTAGAAAAGCCGTCTTTACGTCCATCTGCCAGATCTCATAATCATGGAAGGCGGCAATAGCAAGAAGGACCCGAATGGATTTGAGCATAGCCACTGGAGAAAAAGTTTTGTCATAGTCCAAACCAGGTCTTTGACGAAAACCCTTTGCAACAAGTCTAGCCTTATAGGTTTCCACCTGTCCATCTACACCAATCTTTTTCTTGAAGATCCATTTGCATCCTATGGGTTTTACCCCATCTGGAGCAAAGTCCAAAGTCCATACTTTGTTGGTGTACATGGACTCCATCTCGGTCAGCATTGCATCTAGCCATCGTACCGAGTCGCCGCTCTGGATGGCCTGCTGGAAGCTAGTAGGATCATCATCATCAATGATGCAATCCTCTCTATCCCCATCTATGAGAAAACCGTAGTATCTCTCAGGCGGATGAGACGGCCTACTACTCCTGCGGAGGGGTGCGGGAATGTCCTGTTCTTCTTGAACTACTGGTTCTACCAAACTTTCAGTAGTAGTTTGTGGTTCTGGAATTTCTTCCAGTTCTATTTCGCTCCCACTTGTTTCCTTTTCTAAAAACTGCTGTTTTAGAAAATGGGCATTACGAGAAACAAAAACCTTTTGTTCCTCTGCGTAATAGAAGTAATACCCCTTGGAGTTCTTTGGATATCCCACAAACTTACACTGTACTGATCGTGCCTCGATTTTGTCCGCATGCTGCTTTTTAACAATAGATGGACATCCTCATATCTTTATATGCTGAAGATGGGGTTTCTTCCTACTCCACATCTGATATGGCGTGGTAGGCACAGTCTTTGTAGGAGCCCTGTTCAAAATATATGCCGCTGATTCTAGCGCATAACCCAAGAAAGATCGCGGTAACTCAGCATTACTCATCATGGAACGTACCATATCCAATAGGGTTCGATTCCGTCTCTCCGATACACCGTTATGCTGTGGAGTGTATGGAGGAGTAAGCTGAGAGAGAATTCCTTTCTCTTTTAGGTAGCCTAGGAACTCGGCACTTAAGTATTCACCACCTCGATCAGATCTCAGTGTCTTGATACTTTTGCCGGTCTGGTTTTCTACTTCATTCTTATACTCTTGGAATTTCTCAAAAGCCTCGGATTTATATTTCATTAAGAAAATGAATCCGTACCTAGAGTAATCATCCGTAAAAGTAATGAAATAGGAAAAACCACCTCTTGCATGTGTAGACATTGGACCACATACATCGCTGTGTACGAACCCTAAGAGCTCGCTCGCTCTTACTCTATGTCCAGTGAATGGAGACTTTGTCATCTTTCCTTTGAGACATGATTGACAAGTGGCATAAGTTTGATATTCGAACGAATCCAAATATCCTTCTCTATGTAACTTAGTTAACCTTGTCTCATTGATGTGACCCAGTCTACAATGCCATAAGAAAGCCTTATTTAAATCTGGAGACTTTCTTTTTAGTGTGTTCTGGACATTCAAAATCTGTAATTGGTTTAAGACATATATACCGTTATCTAGTATACCGGACCCAATCAAACCATGATTAAGGTGGATGTTAACAATATCGCTTACAAACGCGAAATCATAACCTTCTTTTGATAACAACAAAACCGATATGATATTACACGTTAAACTGGGTACACAAAAACAGTTATGCAAAACCAAATTATGTCCACTCGTCAATCCAAGGTGATAATTCCCTACGGACACAGCTCCCACGCTAGCTCCGTTAGCAACCTGGAGGGTCATATCACCAACCTTCAGCACTCTACGGTTTCTCAGTGCCTGCAATGAATTGCATATATGAGATCCTGATCCGGTATCCAATACCCAGGAAGTAGAGTTGATTGACAGACAATTCTCAATTACAAACACACCTGAAGTCAAAGCCACAGCTTGCTTCGGTTCCTGGTTCTTGGCATTCCAAGACTTGCAATCTTTCTTCCAGTGCCCTTTCCTATGACAGTGGAAGCACTCGTCCTTTGCCACTACTGGCACCGCAATATTTTTCTTTCCCTTCTCTCCTACCTTACTAACACCTCCTCTAGGTTTGGTGGCGGCCTTATTCTTCCTTCCTTTGGCCCTAGCCTTGGACCCGGAAGAAGAAGCACCGCGAACAAACATAGCGGGTGTTTCCCTTGCCTTCTACAAGGTGCCCTCTGCACTCCTCAACATGTTAAGAAGTTCTGGAAGATCAACTTATTTTTCTTGAATGTTGAAATTCAGAATAAACTGGGCGTAGGTGGAAATAAGGGACTGAAGAACCAAGTCTGTATAGAGCTCGTTCTCCAAAGTCGTCCCGAGATCCGCGAGCTCTTCTATATAGCCAATCATTTTTAGGATATGTTCTTCTACAGATGATCCGACGGCCATCCTCGACTGAAACAAGTTCTTCGAGGTCTCGTATCTTGCTATACGAGATTGCTCTCCATAAAGTTCCTTTGTATGGAGAAATATGGCATCAAGATCCATATCCTCGTGCCTCCTCTGATGTTCATTATTCAACGAGGCAAGCACGATGCACTTGGCCCTCGCGCAATCTAACTCCCAGGTCTTGTGAATTTCCTTATCCGCATTACTGGATTTTGGACCAGGGATAGCAGTAAGGACAAATCCCAATTTTTCATAAGTCAAAGCCATTTTGACATTCCGCAGCCAATCTTTATAGTTTGGCCCTGTCAATATATTTTTCTCTAATAGTAACTTAAGGCCTGTCATGTTTTGGGTCACTGCAATGAGAGAGAGAGGGAACACTTTAGCATTATGCTCTTGCAAGTTTAGAGTGGTTTTTAGTTTATCTAAACTGGATGGCTCCCACTGTTTCTCGAATCCCTCGTCAAACCAAAAAGGAAGAACTAGCCAGGACTATTCTCACCGTACAATACTTTCTTAACCGTTCAGCCAGGCCAGTGTCGGTACTTCGAGGGAGGTTTTCCAACGCTTTCGCGAAGTTCCTTAATTAAATAACCTCTTTTATCTGGGGGTGTAACCCCGCTGACACCTTTCTCGGCACCTACTTGGTTTATAACATTGATCGTTAAGTGACGAATCTCCTGATGAGTAGCGGATACTCACAGTAGGATCGTGATCCAAATATCATCGTATGATAATGCTGAAGGAATCCTACCAACATTCATCAAACTCCAAATGGTATGCATCTCTTTGCAAATTTCAGTTTCTTTAGAAATTCCCGATATAAGTTTTTGCCCCATGCTCTTATGACCTTGGCTTTGGTCAAAATGTCATAAGTCACATGTCAAGTTCTACCCATCATTATCTTGTTAATTTGAACCCATCCGTACATACCCCTGACTTTGGTCAAATGATAATACGACTGCCCCAAACTAACTCATCTATCTATGCAACAAATGAATACCCAGCAGCTACCGAACACTATGCCTTGACTTTGGCCAAAATACATAGCTTGAATACTACTGAATACCCAAATGAAATGACGGAGGGCTACGAATGGTTTTGGCGAAACCGTGAACGTAGTGAACTTGATATGACCGAAGGAACCTGATAGCTTTTAAAAGGAGTGGTTAAAGCTCCGCAATTAAAAAATATCCTCTATTTTAAAATAACCGAGTGGCTTCTTTTAAACTGTTCCAACGATTCAACTTTGGTTTATTTTCTTTGCATTAATATAATGCGTCCCATCAATTAACCTATCATTGCAGAAATAACGAAAATACAACGTCCTCTTATGCCATCCGCATTCGCCACTGGGTCCCGTCATCACCCGTTGGGTTACTTAACTAACGACAGAGCGGGGGCTGGGCTAGCGCGGGTGTAAAACATAAGTGACGTCTAAATAGCTATCATATATAGATATTGTACATTCGTCAGACGCAATAATAGGCATTCCAAATCACAAATGAACATTATTGGATATGCAAGCAATCCGCGTTTCCTTTGAGCCTGCAACGAAAGACGGATTACACAGTTGTGATGAATAGCCATTACCCCACCGTAGACCCTTACGGGTACGGCAAACTACCCGCCAAGTACCCGAAGTGAAGCGGTCTCCCTCAACAACGTGAGTAGGCCACTAAACACTTCAAAGTACCCGATAGTTTGTGCACCCCACCTTGGGTCTATCCTAGGAGCAAAAATCAGTAAATGAAATAATACAACGGTGGCTACAACCGCAACCTGGATATGCCCCACAAAAGAATATTACATCATATTACAATTTACATCAAATGAATGAATATAAAAACCCATCTCAAACCCCGGCTAATCATCACAACGATCCAATCAAGTTCATAAACACAAACAGTAAAATCATTACAGAAATGTGCAACCCCCTGCCAACCGACATACTAGCAGTTACGGGAGGTTTACGAACACATTATACAAATCACAGATATAATCTAATTAGCCAAATATCGTAGAATTTCGATCGAACAAACACAATTGATTCTACTCCAAAAACTTCTCTGTGCACCTGAGACTTAAGCAGAAACAAAACATTCCAGAAAGAACAAAATTAACACAGAAGAGTTACTAGAGAATTTTGGGGTGAATCGGCTTCAACTCGGCCGCGGATCCGCGGCGGATCGCTTGGATCGGCCTCAGTTCCGCGGCTGTTTGGCCGATTCAGGAACCCAAATTTCTCCAGTATTCTTATAATTCCCTGCTTGTAATTTTAAGGGTCCCTGAAAAATTTTTAGACCCTGTTTTAAAATCGACAGAAACTTGGTCAATTTGATGTTTTTTCCGGTTCGTTTTGCGATCGAATTTCTAACGACTTTTCTAACAAGTTAGTTATGGTTTAGCGATGCTCTGATACCACTGTAAGTCGACGTTAGACACTCCACGATTTACGGGGAGGCGGAATAGGTAAAACAATCATTTTGTTTAAAAGAAATATCGACTAACTTACGGATCTTTGCCAAACCCTAACTAACAACATCATAGGAGGGATTAGCTACTATGAAAGAAGATTATACCTAATGAACCAAGTCCTTCTTCTTCTCTTTGACCACCTCCTCGTCGGCCTCCTCTTTGTAATAGAAGATCCACCCGAGAGCTACTACTCCAAGCTTGACCTCTAACTTAAGGTAACTAGGTTACTTAAAGTGCTAATCTAAGCAACCAAGGGAATATGGAGTAGGATTAGGGATTAATAAGTCTTTCTAACCCTTGATCTCAACAAATGAGAGGTTAGGGTTAGGGTTTGAAGAGAGAGAGCTTGAGGAGAGAGAAGGTGAGAGTGAGAATGAAATGAAATAATATCTCATCTTGAATATATGAAACATAATGATTTATTAAATGAATAAATCAAATGATTTATCAACCATGCTTCATTTATTCACTTTGTATGATTCATCTCATGAGTCATTAGCCATTAAATGCATCATTAACTCCATGGATGAATCATACAAATGAGTTACTAAATCAATAAATGCAAATGCCACCTTAACCCCAAGTCATCATCCTTCTAGAAGCTTCTCGCCAATTTACGAGAACGCCCCTCCTATCCATGAAAACACGGAAATACTTTAGACTGTATAAATCCAATAATCCCATACTAGAATCTGGCTTAAACCAAAGCCGGCTAGTAAAAACTGTCCGAATATCGTACGTGCATAAATGTACGTGCGTGTCCGAACCCTGTCGTAAAACCATACGACCTCTATATCGTTTCGCCCGAAGCAGGAAAACTCTCTGTGTGGGACTCTAAAGACTCGACTACTACGCTGGCAGTAGGTTTAACCACAGACCCCAATCGACACTAGCTGTACGTAACGGTCCCCAGGTAGATGTCGATAAGAAGGCCGATGAGGAAACCCATCCAAACTCCTACTGAGCCTGATGTGACAATCTCTGTACAGTCCGGTCTGTTCGTCTAGGACTATCGCATATCGGGCCTAGGGGCGGTAAGCTTCAGTCCCCTAAAAGCGGTATAAGTCGTGTCGGAGTGAAGCCCATTACACCTTGAGAAACTACTGGAAAACCTACCAGTAAATCTCACTTGCCCTGGCTAGGGACTTTGTGTAATGGCTCTCTAGACACAGCGCGACATCAACTCCCAATATCGGGAGAGACGAATCCTGTTTAACCGCCACTGTCTCCAAGTGCTTCGGGAATGCGCCCAACTGCTACCTGTTTGCACGACTCCTTTGAGCCGTGGTAGGGTAGCAATCTAAGAACAGTGGGAACACACTCGAGGCGAAGCAGCAGTGTCAAGTCTGCGGACTATGCTGTACTCATGTCACCTGGGAACTGTTAACTGACGACGGGTATAATACCAACCAACAGTTCCCTGCGAGTCCTGTCCGGTGTACCCGTAACCCAACGACCACCTGTATACTATCTCTAGTACGACGTACTGATGGCTGTGGGACAGACCATCTCCCTAACTGGGATGAGAAGCGTACACACTAGTCTACTCTGGAGTATCGATGCCCTGTCTCGATAATCCTACGACTAGGGACCTGAAAAAGGATGTGCTTGTAGACTACCCAGCCCCCTCTAGTGTGACTGTCATCACAACGCTGGTAGTCAAGCAAGATCCTAATGGCTCTATCAATACGTACACACATATTAAGATAGATATAACCAAGTAGCATACTACCATGTTTAGCAAGACTGTTAATATAACTGTGAATATCCCAAGCTTCCATTAAGTAATATACAAGCTAGTATGATACAATAATGGCCCCTAGGGCATATACACGAACAAAAAATCCTAACCCGCTTTCATCAATGCTCAACTTACTAATGAAGAGCAATTAAAATTGATTAATCTCCTTAAAACATACATTGACTGTTTTGCTTAGACCTACTCTGAAATGCCAGGTCTTTGACCCGGAGGTCGCGGTACAAAAGCTCGCGATCGAGTCAAACCAAAAACCGGTAAAGCAAATTCAGCACAACATGCGGATTGAAGTCGAAAAAGCTGTCATTAAAGAGATCAAAAAGTTGATCGATGTGGGCTTCATTCGTGAAGAATAGTAGCCTTACCGGGTCTCTTCATTAGTCCCAGTCAAAAGAATAACATGGATATCCGGTTTTGCATCGACTTCAGAGATATCAACAAAGCATGTCGCAAGGATGACTTTCCGTTGCAAGCCATGGAGTTGCTAATCGACAACACCTCAACATACGAGTTGTTTTCATTCATGGATGGCTACTCCGGCTACAATCAATTAAAGATACACCTAGATGATGAAATGCATACCTCTTTCAAAACTTCGATTGGGATTTACAGCTATAAAATCATGTCCTTTGGCTTAAAGAATGTAGGGGCCACATATCAAAGGGCAATGACTAGAATTTTCGATGAACTTTTACACGATATCTGTGAATATTTATGTAGACGATCTTGTTGTAAAAAGTTCCAATAAATATGACCATTTAACGCATTTATTATTTTTTATCGTATTGGCAAATTCAAATTAAAGATGAATCCAACTAAATATGCTTTTAGAGTTTTCTCCAGCAAGTTCTTGGGTTTTATTGTGAGGTATATAGGACTTGAGATTGATCCAGGAAAAATAAAGGCTGTTATGAATATGCCTTCCCCTAAACCCTTAAATAGCTACGCTCTTTTCAAGGAAAGATGGCTTACATCCGAAAATTCATTGCTATTCTCTCAGGAAAATGCAAGCCCTTTTTTAAATCGGTTAAAAAGAATGCACCATTCATCTAGAATAGCGAATGTCAAGAGGCTTTTGAAGAAACCAAGTCTTATCTCTTGCATCCTCCGATTTTGGCCGCTCCTGTATAAGGTCATCCCTTTATCCTCTATACTGCAGTGTTAGAGGGTTCCCTGGGAGAAATGCTTGCTCAAGCAAATGATGCCGGGTAAGAAAACACACATTACTATTTAAGTAGAGTGGTTATAGAAGCAGAAGTAAATTACTCCCCCATCGAAAAACACCGCATGTCCTTAGTCTTCGCTGTGACCAAACTAAGGCACTATCTATTATCGAACAAAAATCGTTTAATTTCCAAAACTGACCCTATAAAATACTTCATGAGATTGTCGGTGTTGGTTGGGCGGTTCGCCAAATAGGCACTAATGCTTCTCCAAATCGACATTCAATACGTTCCTCAAAAAGCTATCAAAGGTCAAGTGTTAACTGACTTTTTAGCCGCACATCCCATGCTAAATAATGTACTCCTAATTTGTAAATTACCTGGAGAACCAATTCTTCTTATAGAAGATGATGAACCTTATTGGGAATTGTATTTTGATGGGGCATCCTCGCTCGAAATAAGGACAAAAAACGACATCACCAGAGTCAAAGTAGAACTAGGTCTAGTGCTCTTTGGCCCTGCCAGGGGCATCATTCGACAAAAAAATAATGAAGTTGAGTGCGAAACTCTCATTTTAGGTTTGGAATTGGCTATCCAAATGGGGAATACAAAATATCCATATCTATAGGAATTCCCAGCTAATAGTTAGATAAGTTTTAGGGACTTTCAAAACCTATAAACTCGCATTAATAGCTTACTGCAAGCATGCCTGAGGGCTCATCATATCACAATTTTGCATTATTATATCACCCATTCTTAATCACATTACACATAAATAAGTGATTTTGATCCATGTCTGCTAAATAGTTGCAGGTTACAGGTTCTCAGATCATTACAGTGAAATTCATAAAGAAAACGCTACAAATGTGAGACTACGACTAACAATAGATAAATCCGTATGATGCCGCCTACCATTTCAAGGAACAAATGAAAATTAGTAGACAGTTCAATGCACAAAGCACAAGGGCAGCACAAGATTCAAGACTTCAACGCGAAGTTCAGGGCAAAAGTCCACATCATTTTGCACTGTTGGAAATCTGGATGAAAATAGAAGAGATTCTGAGGAACCAAGTGAAGAAAACAGAAGGAAAAAGCAACATGAAGCAACCCTGAAGAACTGAGCCAGAGATCCCATCAATTGGCCGCGGAACCGCGGCCAAACAGGCCTTTCTGCCGCGGTTCCACGGCCATATAATGCACGTGTCGGTGCACGTGTCGGTGGGTTTCGGTGCTTTGACCCGGCTTTCTTAGGGTAGTTTGGTAAATTCATGTATGGATCAGATTGTAACCTAGGGTTTTTCCTATCTATAAATAGAAAATCCAAAAACCAAATGAAGGCATGCCTCTCTTTAGTTTTTATGCCTCTTTTTAATTTCTAGATCTAGATTTAATTCTCATTTTGTAATGAATCGTTGAGAGGTCATCAATAAAAGTAAGCTTTTCTTTTATCTTACATTGTTTTTTATCTGCAATTTATTACCAGCAATTTCTTATCTGTTCTTTTATTATTTGCAAATTAGTTTATCATTCAAAAAGAAAATATAAAAATGAATTTTATCGTCACTTTCCTAATGAGTGAGTAATTCCTCACTTGTTAGGGTTAGGATAGAGAAAGTTTGAGAGAAGGAAATCTCTCTCATTCCTCTTTTTGCCAATATAATTTTAATATACGGACTCTATTTAATTTAACCACACACCACTCACTGCGGCACCCTATCCTAAATGATAGCGGTGATTCCTTAGTTAGACCGCTTGTGGTTGAATTAACTGGAAGTTAGGGCTAAGAGTTAAGAACGGACAGACAAGGACCAAAAGAAAGAAACTACGTTTCTTCCTAGTCGTGCTAATCCCCGTTGTTTACTATTACCCTAACACCTATATTCTTAACTAGGACATTGATAGAAGTGAGAAGAATCCTTATTTGGAACTAACCTAATCCTAACCCTAGCAAGACTTTAAATCAATTTAATCTCATTCTTAGATCTTAAAACAAAACCTACCAAAAATAGGACTTAACTCGTTAGAACTTAAAGAAAAGAACATCATTTCCCTGTGGATCGACTCGTACTCAACTGGCTAGCTACCAAGCGACACTGTCTTGATTGCGGTATTCTTAAATTTAACACGCACGTACATTACTACATACAATCAAATGGCGCCGTTGCCGGGGAAACAGTAGTTTATTTCTTTTTGTAATTTCGGGTTAATTAAATAATAAATATAAAAATTGAAAAAATAAAAAAATACATAAAAAAATCATCTTGTTATTTTTTTATTGTGCAGGAAAAGAAAACGGACTGATTCAGATCCGGAGCAAGCCTAGTGAACAAATCAAGAAACAGAGGATCTGAACAGACAGAGGAGAACCATAACAGCACAAAGAAAAATTTTGGAGGCCTAAACCAACTGAACCACCTCGGAACCGCGGCTAAAGCAGGGGTTTGACCGCGGAACCGTGGTCAAACAGGTGACGTCATCGTTTTAAAAACTCTCTATGAGTATATTTTTTCTCCTCCTACCCTCTGCACTCCACTGAAAAATTTTCCTGCAGGTATTCTTTGCGCAAAATTCTTCTCCCTCTCCAATAAATCATTTTATGCAGGATTCTTTGCACCGCAAATAAAAAGAAAAATATATTGGCAAGTGTTTTAGATTTTGTGTGTTACTGCTTTGCATATTTAAAACGGAATCTAAGGGGCTATAACACCAACTCAGATTGGGTGGGGATTTCATTACCTTTCCTAAGACCCCAGAAATCACTAAAAGAATATGCATCACCTTCGAGCTAATTAAAAAATATCTAGACTCAGCCAATTAAGGACTGTCGAGCTCATTAGGACAGAGGAAGGTTGTGGACATTCAGACGTTTATCTAAACCTAACTTTGTGGTGCCTAGGCTAGACAAGTGAGAAAAGTAACTTTAAAAGGCCTGTCTCGCGATGATTCATGAGCGGAACCCTCCTTTCTTCACTTGTTCTTACCTGGCCACAATTGGCGGTGAAGAGGAGATTTGAGTGATATCTCACAACTTGTCGCTTTGGACCAGTTAGGAGCAGCCTAGTTGACATAGGAGACCCTTGCTCTAAGGTTGATTGTGCATGTTTAAATTATGATTGCTTGAAAGTGTGTCGTGGTTCCATACAAAATCTTTTGCAAAACTCTTTATAAAAAAAAACAAAATTTTTACAAAAACTTACCATTTGTCGCTAGAATTCCATTGCACCCAACCTTCATTCATATTTCCCTGTTGACGTTTTCTTACCCTCACATTTTATGTTTGACTACACTACATCTCGTTTAGTGTATGTCCGGTTGGACTAGGGACACCAGCGCCCGCTTAGTCAGTGTCTCGTTAGTCGCTACTGATGACGCGTTCGACTCCGAAGTCGAAACTCTCTGCACTCCTTTTTCATCTTTACCTTCATCTTCACATTCATCATCTTCTAAAGAGATGTCAGGATTCAATCCTAACAACCCTTTACCTACCTCGGGACTGATTCCACCTCAACTGGGTGCGAATAACCCGCAACAACCTCCTGTCGAACCGCCACAGCGAATCGCGCTCCAGGATCGTTTCTATCCCACCCGCTCCGCACTTCCTACTTGTCTTTCACTACCGCCGGCAAATGGGGATAATTTCGAAATTAAACCCCACTTCATCAATATGTTGCCCAAATTTCACGGGCTGGAATCCGAAAATGCATATATCTTCATTAACAATTTCCACAATATTTGTGCAATGATGAAGACCACCAAACTGTTCGATGATGTTATAAGGCTACGAGTCATTCCCTTCACTCTATGTGACCTAGCTGAAAAGTGGCTATATAGTACAGTATCGCATTCCATAAACAGTTGGGAAGAGTTTGTTAAAGCGTTTCTTAAAAAGTTTTACCCACATCACAAGACCGCGAGAATTCGTAATGAAATTAACCAATTTTCCCAGCTTCCTTCCGAACCTTTTTGGAAGTGTTTCGAACGATTCAAAGACCTTCTTGTTCAGTGCCCTCATCATGGTATTGAGACATGGCAACTTTGTCAAACTTTATACGAAGGACTGAACCCAGCAACTAAGCAGTTGCTGGAAACCATTTGTCAAGGTCACTTCCTTATCAAATCCGACGAGGAAGCTTGGCAATTTCTCGACGATCTTGCTGAACAAACGCTTCAGTGGGAAAGCACTAGACAGACCACTTCGTCTACTTCATCTACTTCATCCGGTCCATCTAGGGCAGGCGTTCATCAACTTGATATGTCAATTGCAATGAAAGCCGAAATGGCCGCAATTACACGAAAACCAGAAGCAATTGAGAGCAAATTCTCATCGTCTTCTCCTGCCCCTACTTTACCCCCTCGCACTATATGCGCTTGTTGTTCGGATCCGTCCCATTTGACTGAAGAGTGTCCTTACAATCCACTTGCTTAAGGGCAGGATCAAGTCAATGCCACCTTTCAGCAAAGACAAAGAAATGATCCATACTCTTCAACTTACAATCCTGGTTGGAGGAACCACCCCAATTTTGCTTGGAGTCAAAATCAACAACAATTTCAAGGCAACAAAAATTTCCAGAGGCCTCCTCAACAACAAGCCCCTCAACAAACTCAATATCAGCAACCTTTCCAACCCCAACCTTACCAAAATCAAATGAACAATTTTGCACCAAACAACTCTTTTCCTCAAAATAATTTTGTTCAACCAAATAACGATAAGGTTTCCTCCCTAGAATGATGTCTGGAGGCGTTTTTAAAACAATCAACTCAATCCTCAGCCAACATCCAGTTTTCCATTCAGTCTTTGGTGCAACACACTACATCACATGGGCAAAGCATCAAAACCATTGAAGCCCAGATTGCACAACTGGATGCAGCTTTAAGGGAGCGAGAGAAGGGGAAGCTTCCATCTCAACCACTGTCAAATCCTGGTCACCCACAAAATGCACATGTTGCTCTTGAACAAAAAAACCATAATGTGAGTGCCGTGACTACATTGAGATATGGAAGGATGTTGCACAACAATGTTGGCACTGATGATGACACCCCGGCCGCCGCTTCTTCTTCGTCTTCTTCATCTTCATCTTCTTCGTCTTCAGAGCCTGTTCACCATTCTTCACAAGGCTCTACTTCTTCTACTGCTCCGAACGGACCCACATCTCACTCCACGAAAACACCAGCACTGGGATCCAATCCAACTCCACAATCTCCTCCACAAGCATTGGACTCAACCAATTTTCAAAATGTTCCATTTCCAAACCAGTTGAGATCCAATAAACAAAATCCACAAATGGAGAAGATTGTGGAGTTATTTAAACAGGTTAGCATTAACATTCCCCTCTTGGATGCAATCCAGTAAGTCCCTTCTTACGCTAAAATCATGAAGGACTTATGCACCAAGAAGAGGAAATCATAGGTACCTAAGAAAGTTTTCTTGGCTAGTGCAGTAAGTGATGCTCTTACCCAACCTTTACCTCAAAAATGAAAGGACCCTGGCTGTCCTACAATTTCAATAACTATTGGGGATAAGAACATCAACCGCACACTTTTAGATCTTGGTTCCAGTGTTAACCTGCTTGCTTTTTCAGTATATGAACAATTAGGTGTAGGAGAGTTGAAACCCACGCATTGTACTCTCCAAATGGCCAACCGGTCCACCACCCATCCTAGGGGTGAGTTAGAGGATGTGTTGATTAAAGTAGGGGACTTCATATTCCCCGTTGATTTCATTGTTTTGGGCACACAGCCTGTAGCTAACCCCCGGAATCAAATTCCGGTGAAACTCGGTTGACCATTCCTTGCGACGTCGAATGCTGTGATCAATTGTCGAAATGGTTCGATGAATCTATCTTTTGGAAACATGACAATTGAACTCAACATTTTTAAGTTGGGGAATCAGCCCTCCGAACCTAATGCTAATATACTTGATATTTGCTCGATCCAAGAGATCACCCAGGAGGGCTGTGAGCTCAAGAAATTTCCGTTCGATCACAGCAATTTTGACGCCACTAGTGCGTTCCTCCTTGAATCTGATACTGTTTTCACGCCTGATAATGATTACAAGTGTATCACTTTCTCGAACGATCTTGAACATTCACCACTCGAGTTTGAATCCTTTGAATTTTCGGATGAGATAACCGAACCATCCGACTCGGTTGCTTACACTCGTTTTGAACCTCTGTTGGAATCCTTCGAGTTTGAGACAATTTCACCAATTTTACCTTCAATTGTTTTGCCTCCAACACTCGAACTCAAGATATTACCGTCTCACCTTAAATACGCCTACTTAGGTGAGAATGAGACTCTTCCTGTTATCATCTCGGCTTCTCTAGCTCTAGAGCAAGAGAAAGCCCTTTTAACGGTCTTGCAAAACAATCGGCAAGCTTTTGGCTGGACTATGGCGGACATCAAGGGGATTAGTCCCCTAATAGTTGAACATCATATTCATATGATGGATGATGCCAAGCCAGCAAGGGATCCACAGAGACGACTCAACCCAGTCATGAAGGTGGCTGTTAAAAAGAAGATCATAAAATGTCTTGATAGTTGTATCATTTACCCAATATCTGATAGCCAGTAGGTTAGCCCCATTCACATTGTCCCAAAGAAATCGGGCATAACGGTCATAACTAATGAGGCGGATGAGTTAATACATACTCGCACCCAAACTGGGTGGCGAGTATGCATCGATTATAGAAAACTCAACGCCGCGACACGGAAAGACCACTTTCCATTATCTTTCATTGACCAAATGCTAGAACGATTGGCTGGGCATGAATATTATTGCTTTTTGGATGGCTACTCCGGCTATAATCAAATTCCCATCGCTGAAAAAGACCAAGACAAGACCACATTCACTTGTCCTTTCGGTACGTTTGCTTACCATCGCATGCCCTTTGGGTTATGCAATGCACCCGCTACCTTCCAGCGGTGTATGATGGGTATTTTCAGATATGGTGGAAAAATTCTTGGAGATCTTCATGGATGATTTCTCCATTTTCGGCGACTCCTTTGATGAGTGTTTGTTACATCTCGACACAGTCCTTACCCGGTGTAAGGATAAGAACCTTACTTTAAATTAGGAGAAGTGCCACTTCATGGTACGAGAAGTTATTGTCTTAGGACATATCATCTCGCAAAATGGCATTGAGGTAGATAAAGCTAAGATTGAAGTCATTTCCAATCTCCCTCCTTCCAAATGCGTCCGAGACATTCGAGCCTTCCTTGGCCATGCCGGTTTCTATAGACGGTTCATCAAGGATTTTAGCAAGATTGCTAGACCCTTGACTCTTTTGTTGGCCAAGGACACCACATTTGATTTCGACTCGAGCTGTATGAAGGCGTTCGAGTCATTGAAAAACTCACTTACTTCTTCTCCTATTCTTTCATCTCCTGACTGGACGCATCCATTTGAGATTATGTGCGATGCATCTGATTTTGCCATTAGTGCTGTCCTTGGACAGCACATTGAGAAGATGCCGCAAGTAATTTATTACGCTAGTCGAACCTTGAACGGGGCCCAATTAAATTACACAACAACCGAGAAGGAATTCTTAGCTGTTGTGTTTGCATTAGAAAAGTTCAGGCCCTACTTATTCGGCTCTCCAGTCATTGTATACATTGATCATTCAGCTCTTCGCCATCTTTTTTCGAAGAAGGACGCTCAATCTCTGCTGATACGTTGGATCCTCTTACTGCAAGAGTTTGACCTTGTCATCAGAGACAAAAGAGGATGCGTAAACGTAGTCGCCGACCATCTCTCACGCCTCCCTTCTTCGCCGACGCTTCAAATTCCTATAAAAGACGTTTTTCCAGATGAGCAGCTCTTGACTATATCATGTGAACCTTGGATCGCAGATATTGTGAATTATTTGGCCACCGGACTTATACCAAATGAATGGTCGAATCAGGACATACTCCGATTCCTATCCCAGGTAAAACATTTTTACTGGGATGAACCTTATCTATTCAAATACTGCCCTGACCAAATTATTCGTCGGTGTGTCCCCGACAATGAATTTAAGAGCGTGTTGTCATTCTACCACAATCAAGTGTGTGGCGGGCATTTTGGCCCTAAAAAGACAGCCGAAAAGATCTTGCAGTATGACTTCTACTGGCCACAACTTTTTAAAGACGCACATGACTACTGCAAGATATGCTCCCGGTGCCAACACTTAGGCCGGATATCTAGGAGAAATGAAATGCCGCTCCAACCAATATTGGTTGTTGAAATTTTTGATATTTGGGGGATAGATTTTATGGGAACGTTTCCCAATTCTTTTGGGAACGTGTATATTCTCCTCGCTGTTGATTATGTTTCTAAGTAGGTCGAGGCTGTGCCCAGCCGGACTAATGACAACAAGGTTGTCGTTAGATTCCTCAAAGAAAACATTTTCTCTCGGTTTGGGCACCCCCGCGCAATCATCAGCGACAATGGAACTCATTTCTGTAATAGGATTTTCGAGTCCTTAATGCGGAAATATTCCATTAATCACAAGCTATCAACGCCCTATCATCCCCAAACGTGTGGGCAAGCCGAGATTTCAAATCGGCAAATTAAACAGATATTAGAGAAAATGGTTTCCAAAAACCGTAAGGATTGGTCTTCAAAACATATTGATGCCTTTTGGGCATTTCGAACTGCCTATAAGACCGATCTTAGAATGTCTCCGTATAGGCTTGTTTATGGAAAGGCTTGCCACCTTCCAGTTGAAATTGAGTATCGCGCATTTTGGGCGATAAAAGAGTTGAATCTATCTCTCGGAGATGCGGGCAGCCATAGAAAGCTGCAGTTAAATGAATTAAGCGGGCTTCAGGATGAAGCTTACGAGAACGCGGTTGTCGTCGAAAACCGAACGAAGCTGTTTCACGATAAACAACTTATGCGCAAAACTTTCAAACCTGGTCAACAGGTTTTACTTTACGACACCCGGCTACATTTCCATTCCAGCAAGCTTAAATCTCAATGGAAAGGGCCATTTTTGCACGTACCGTATATCCGCACAGTGCGGTCGATTTAGAGAATCCGGAGGACGGTTCAATATTTAAAGTGAACAGACATAGGCTTAAACCGTTTCTCACCGCGGACCCTTCGGAGGAGCTCTTGCTATTGCAGGAGCCGATTTACATTGACTGATCTTCCTCCATCTACTCCCAAATTTCGGTTATCCAGCCATAAACAGTGGAAAAACTATTTCAAATAAGTTTGGGGGTATGTCACACTTGTAATTATATAAAAACAAAAAAATAAAAATAAAAAAAATAATTTTTTTTTCGATTTTTTGGGGTATTTTTGTAAAATTTCAGTTTTAATAAAAATTTTATTAACAAATAAATTCCTCTTTTTAAGAGGTCATTTTTGCAAATAACCAAAAACAACCCCTATAAATAGAACCCAACCCCTCCACGGTTTTTACCAAACCCTAATTTCCAACTTCAGAAAACCCTAGCCGCCGCTGAAGATCGCGCAGAGAGATCTCCCCACGCCGCCCCAGAACCGCCGCCCAAGTCCTTTTCAACCGCGCAACCGCCGCCGCCTGTCGTCGTAGCCCTCTGAAAATTTTAGAGGAGGTTTGCACTTCTTTTCCCTCTCTGTCAATTTCATATATTTGTATTTAGCTCTCTGTGATGGCACCCACTTTGCAATTTGAAAGAGACTTTTCACAAATGTTTGCACACACGGTCTACGGTAGCTATTTCGGTGATAAGTTCCGAAGGCGTGGGTGGAACTTCTTACTTTTTAACCATCCAAACTCCTTCGTGCTTCCAGATCTTGTCACCCGATTTTACGAATGCATGGAGGATGGTTGCCTCTCACAACACGGTTATATTAGGCTAATTTGGGGGATAGGGAAATAATAATCGTTAGGGACTTCATCCATGAATTCACCTTAATACCTAGATTACCTATTCATGACCAACCCCTCCGTTTCGAAGACTACCTACCCTTGATGGGTAATGATTGTTCGAGGGAGACACGCAAGGGCATCCAGGCTAGAACCCTTTTTGCGAATGTACTAACTGTGTGCCGTTGGGCACAAAATAATATTTTTGGTAGTTCGCACAACACTACATTTTTCACCCCATCCCTTCATATCATGCACACTTTGATGACTAGAAACCCCAGCTATGATATGTGCACGGTATTACTTCACTCAATTGGTGCAGGCAAGAGGGCTGCCAACTATCCATGCCCTATGTTAGTGACACAACTGTGTCGCCATTTCCTACTTGTGGAGGAATTTGAGTTTTATATGCATGGAGGTATCCCCATTAGACCTCTTCTTGAGGGCGTATCCACGTCCTACACATGCTTACATGATGTATGGTCGCGCACCGAGCCGGTCGAGGACGTACCCGCCAAGACACCCAGCTCCAGCTCGATCGCGAGCGAGGAAAAGCTTACTCCCGTGGCTTAAGCATGCTTACTTAAGAGAGCTAATAGAGGATAGACAGATTGATAGGGATGGTGAACAACCTGGATCAGCGAGTCACAGATTTAGAGCACGGTATGACCACCCTGCTGGCGAGAGAGGAACGTTCCCGATCACGTTCGAGGGGACGGCGAGGCCATGAGCAGTGAGGACACTGCTTTTGATAAGTTTAGGGTGGAGGTAAGCTGTAAATAGTTATCTTTGCATTTGCATATTTTTATTTCTTGTACATATTTGTTCTTTCTTTCTTTACATATATTTAATTCCGCATTGCATCCTTATAAAAAAAATATAAAAACTAAAAAAATGAAGATTAAAAAAATTAAAAATAAAATAAAATAAAATAAAATCAAGAAAAATTTAAAAAATTTAAAAATTATAAAAATTGAAAAATTCAATTTTGGCCATATTTGACTTAAGTTCAACATGACGGTTGAATAGTAGGGAAAAACCAGATCCAAAACTTAGTAAATTAAAAATCCTAAAAATAACCTTTCTTAAAGTTTAACTGTAGAAAATATATGTCCTTGTAGTTTATTTAGAAATAGGCAAATTTTGAGTTCAGTTCTTGGGCTAAGTCAAAATAAAGGAAGAGTATTGAAATTTTTATTTGAAGTGTAATTCTGAAAAATAATTCTGAACCTTAAGTCTAAATTCTAAAAATATATACCCTGCAACTAGCACATACACGCACCTTGAAACTTGGGATAGTAGAGGATACCTTGAAATACTCTTGTCTAAAATCCTTAGTATGAAGGAAAATAAAATAAAAGTACAAGTGTGAATAAAGAGATATAAAAAATGAACACTGGTTTTGTAATTACTTAAGACAACATAAATAAAAATTATAGCGAGGGTGCTTTATCACCTAGTGCCTTAGACCAACTGATTTGAGAGTCACTGCTAAGCCTTAGGTATTACAAGACGAGGAATTACGCCTAAATGCTCAAGCACATTTTGTAATCGGTCGTTTAGTACATCAAGAAGTATTAACGGTCGCATGAAGGATGTGTGAGCAATTTCATCTAAAATTCACTAACTAAAAGTACTTTGGACGATGGACAAGAGTATGATAGCTTGAATTGAATTTCTAAGTGTAGGGGTGATAATCACACACATGTAGGGGTATATGATTGGGGTTTGGATGAGAGATAGGAATGAAAGATATGGATTATACCTTCAGTAGAGATGATAAAAATTCCTAAGTTGGAATGGAACCGTAGAAGAAAAACTTAAAAAATGCTGAAAGCTTAATAAATTTTCAGAACATATACGATCTTAAGTTAAATGAAAAGTGAGTATGAAAAATATGGGTTGATGATTTCTAAGTTGAAGATAATAGAATTTCTTACTAGAATACTGAATTGAAAAATGAGAGTCAATGGCCAAATTGATCGGATTTTGTGGGTAGTATCCGCTGAAAACCCTCAGGAGACAACACTCCTCCTACTAGGGACACCTAGAGATTTAACGGTTTGTTACACGAACTCAGTGCAATCGCGTTCCCTGGGAAAGTGAGGTTAGGATTTTTCGAGAATAAAATTGGCTTTGCTCGGGACGAGCAAAAGATAAGTTTGGGGGTATTTGTTCATATCATAATTGTGCATTATTATATCGCCTATTCTTAATCACATTACACATAAATAGGTGCTTTTGATCCATGTCTGCTAAATAGTTGCAGGTTACAGGTTCTCAGATCATTACAGTGAAATTCATAAAAAAAACGCTACAAATGTGAGACTACGACTAACAATAGATAAATCCGTATGATGCCGCCTACCAGTTCAAGGAACAAATGAAAATCAGTAGACAGTTCAATGCACAAAGCACAAGGGCAGCACAAGATTCAAGACTTCAACGCGAAGCTCACAGCAAAAGTCCACATCATTTTGCACAGTTGGAAATCTGGAAGAAAATAGAAGAGATTCTGAGGAACCAAGTGAAGAAAACAGAAGGAAAAAGCAATAAGAAGCAACCGTGAAGAATTGAGCCAGAGTTCCCATCAATTGGCCGCAGAACTGCGGCCAAACAGGCCTTTCTGCCGCAGTTCCGCGGCCATATAGTGCACGTGTCGGTGCACGTGTCGGTGGGTTTCGGTGCTTTGACCCGGCTTTCTTAGGGTAGTTTGGTAAATTCATGTATGGATCAGATTGTAACCTAGGGTTTTTCCTATCTATAAATAGAAAAGCCAAAAGCCAAATGAGCCTCTCTTTAGTTTTTATGCCTCTTTTTAATTTCTAGATCTAGATTTAATTCTCATTTTGTAATGAATCGTTGAGAGGTCATCAAAGAAAGTAAGCTTTTCTTTTATCTTGCATTGTTGTTTATCTGCAATTTATTACCTGCAATTTCTTATCTGTTCTTTTATTATTTGCAAATTAGTTTATCATTCAAAAAGAAAATATAAAAATGAATTTTATCGTTACTTTCCTAATGAGTGAGTAATTCCTCACTTGTTAGGATTAGGATAGGGAAGGTTTGAGAGAAGGAAATCTCTCTCATTCCTCTCTTCGCCAATATAATTTTAAAATACAGACTCTATTTAATTTAACCACACACCGCTCACTACGGCACCCTATACTAAATGATAGCGGTGATTCTCTAGTTAGACCGGTTGTGGTTGAATTAACTGGAGGTTAGGGCTAAGAGTTAAGAACGGACGGACAAGGACCAAAAGGAAGAAACTAAGTTTCTTCCTAGCCGTGCTAATCCCCGTTGTTGACTATTATCCTAACACCTATATTCTTAACCAGGGCTTTGATAGAAGTGAGAAGAATCCTTATTTCGAACTAACCTAATCCTAACCCTAGCAAGACTTTAAATCAATTTAATCTCATTCTTAGATCTTAAAACAAAACCTACCAAAAATAGGACTTAATTCGTTAGAACTTAAAGAAAAGAACATCATTTCCCTGTGGATCGACTCGTACTCAACCGGATAGCTACCAAGCGACACCGTCTTGATTGCGGTATTCTTAAATTTTTCAAGCACATACATTACTACATACAATCAGGCTCCTCTTGCGAATACCAACTTTCAAGATAGAGAACATCCCTAGATCGCATAATGGGAAGGCTGACGCACTAGCAAAACTAGCTAAAGAATAAGCCAACTCTACCGAAGGCGAGATCCAAATCATATACGGAATCGCTTGAGCGTGTGTCCCGCAATCCTTGAGGACGAAACTGTTCATGCCTAAGCCCTACATGTTCGAAACGGTGAAGAAACCATAGAAAAGCCCGATTGGCAGCAACCGTTTCTAGACTTCTTCTATAATGACATACTACCCGAGGAAAAATCCGCTTGTTTTTATCTAAGAAAACAAGCACTGGGATACATGTTCTTTGACAACACACTCTATCGCCGAACTTTCAATGAGCTTCTCTTACGATGCCTATCCAAAGAGGAGGCGTCTTAAATAATGGAAGAAGTTCATTTAGGTATATGTGGAGCCTATCAAACGAGCCCTAAGATGAAAATCAAAATCAAAAGGATGGGTTATTACTGGCTAAGTATGACACAAGATTGAAGAGATGTAACATTTTAGAAAATATAAAGTATTATTTTTGGAATTTAAATAATAAAATAATAAATTTCATGAATATTATGCAAGTGTGGAAATAAGTTCTAGTAAAATGGTATAATAATATACCAATATTTTAGAAAATATTTGGAAATTAATATGAATTATTAATTATGAAAGCATTTATTTGATTTGGAAATTTTAGAAATTACTATGCAATTATTTACATACAAGTTTATGTTAAACTTGATTGGTAGATTATTAATTATGCATTAAGCCAAATCTATTTTTGTTAACCATGTTTATTGTGCCATGACACATTGTATTATGTTTCATTGCATGGTTTTGTGGTTCTTCTGTTTTTTTCAAAAAAAGAAAATGAGAAAAGAAAAGAAAAAGAATAAATGATGAGGGGGACAAGGAGGTATGGGTGGGAATGTGAGAGAGAGAGAGACGGTAGCCATATTCTATCCTCACCTAATTTTCATTCTCATCTCATTTCCATTTTCTTCATCTCCTCCTCCATTTTTCTCCACCACCTCCACCACCCATTCTACCACCACAAAACACCCTCAAAAAGCTCATCGAAACCCTATTTCCCTTCATAAAAATTATTCTTAAGCTCACTACAAGTATCATGGTGGGATCAATTTCTAATATTGAGCTCATTTGGGAATCTTAGAATTTTCTTGAGTTTCTTTTTGAGGTAAAACACTCACCTTTCACCAAGTTCTTATGTTTCCTAACCTCACAAAATAGTTTAGAGCTTAAAAGTGTATATTTAGTGAACTTGGAAAATTCTAGGGTGATCTTTGGTGGTTTAAATGAGTAGTGGTGTTATAGTAAAGAGTTTAGAGGGTGACTACTAGCCTTTTAGTGATAGAATCCATGGTCTAAGTGAGTTTAGAAGTGCCAAACTTGAGTTCAGAATTATCCGACATCGTTTTTTCATTGACTTTTGATATTCAAATGGAATCTGGGATGAGGCTAGAACTCTGAGAATTTATTACCAGATATAGTGTGATGTACAGATCATTAGGAACCTTCCCTAGAAACTCGAGCCCAATCCCCTAACTTTTGGCCGCCGTTTTATTCAATTTGGCCGCAATATTCCACCCAATTTTGCAGTTAGGGTCTGAAACTTGGTCTGTATCTGTAGCTCACTCATTAGATATCTAGACCTACCCTATATGCAAAAAAGTTTAATTTTAGCTTAGGTAGAATCTGGAGTATTTTTACTCGTTTTCTATCGATGTTTTCCGACTTTTGAAACTTAGTTTTTGATATTTGAGTTTTGACTTGATCGTTTGACGTTCGTACGTCAACGTCGGGGGTTGTTTTATTGTTCTAGCATGAGTGGACCATAGGTTCTAACCTATGTGCACTTAGCTTTCCGTATCGATTTTCGGATATGATTTTGATTTCGATATGATATGCATTGATTTGTAGGTACATTCCCATGGATTTCTGGGGCGACGAAGGAGAGCAAGGTGTTCATCGACTTCGGCTAGAGCAAAGATAGTAGGTGAGTAGATATATATCTATGGGGGAAGTCGGATGGATGGCATATAGCACCCCCGCAACCGTAGTAATAGGATACTAAGTATATAGTTATTTATATAAATATTAGATACGTATACTTAGCTAATAGGGTTCTAGGAGACTTTCGGCGATAGTAAGCATACTCATAGGGAGAAATATCCTTAGTTCTAATTTTCTTAGCCTTGAGCTATTGATATATATGTTGTTACACACACAGATGTGTGTGTGTGTGTGTTTGTGTATGTGTGTGTGTGTGTATACATGTAAGTTTAAGGATAATTTCGATATAACATCTCGAGATGAGGATATGACATGTTATCATGATACGAGTCGATGTGATCAAACATGATGTCATGAGGCTAAGTTATGTGATATGATATGAAATGGCATAATATGATATGATATATTATATGAATATTAGGCTATATATATATGTTCTTGATGCGATACGAGATGATATAACATGTGACAATATGTGTCTAGATGAGATGATAGGATGTACGTGACCATAGATTCGTACTCTTGACTTGATGATACAGTATGATGGATTATACCGTACGTGATATGATGTACATGATGATTGATCCGCACTCTTGACTTGATGATATCGTACGATAGATTATACCGTACATGATATGATGTACACGAAGATTGATCCGCACTTTTGACTTGATGATACCATACGATGGATTTGTTAGGAATATGTATGCCCTTGAGGCCATTATTGTATGATATAGTGGATGCTTGGACATATATATATAGAGAGGACTTTCTTGCTCGACATGATAGTATGCTATCTGGTTGCTTTTTGTCTTAACATGTATATTTGTATTATTATACTGTCTCTCTGATACATGTTGATAAATCCCTTAGGATGCTGGCTTGACTACCAGGACTATAATGTAGATCATACTGGTGGGACTTGGGTAGTCCGCAAGCACATCCTTTAACAGTTCCTAGTCGAGAGAATATTGAGATAGGGCTTCGATATTCCAGAGTAGACTAGTGTGTATGTTTCTTGACCCTGTATGGGACGATGGATGGTCCCACAACCATTGGTGTTTGACATCAAAGATTATACACAGGTGCTCATTAGAGAATGGGTACACCGAACAGGACTCGCCGAGAACTCCTAGATGGTACTATACCTATCATCAGATAAATGTTCTCTAGTGACACTTGTACAGGTTAATCTGTAGATATGAGATCGTCACAGTGTCTTGTGTGGTTCCCACCGTGCATTGATTTCCTCCCTACCACAGCTCAAAGAAGTCGTGCAAATAGGAGGATTTTGGGTACAGTCCCAAGTGACATAGAGGCAGTGATCGATAGAAAGGGTTTCATCTCTCCCGGTATAGGGAGTTGATTTTGCGCTTTGCTCGATTGGCTATAACAGCAAGTCCCTAGCCAGAGCTGATGAGATTTACTAGTAAGTGTTATCAGTAGTTTCTCGAAAGGTTATAGGCCACACATCGGCATGACATATCAAGTTACTGAAGTATGACAATTTGACCCCAAGACTCGATATGCGACATATCAGACGAAAAGACCGGACTGTACGGTAAGTGTTGCTTATAGGCTCCATGAGAGGTTGAACAAGCTTGCTTGTTGATCTTCTATTCGTTCAATACCTGGATGGCCGTTACGTCCAGCTAGTACCGCTGACGGCTTGTGGGTATCTGATGTGATCATTACCTACTGCTGGCGTATTGATGAGTCTTTAGAGTCCCACACAGAGATTTCCTAGCTCAAGCGAAACGAAGTAGGGCATATATGGTGATATGTACGGGAGCTTGATTAAATACGAGTATGTGATACCGTATTCTAATCTCGCGATATAAGATATCGGTTAGGTTATATATGATATAATCAGATTATTGAATAAAGCGTTGATTAAATGATTTGTTATATGTATATATATTTGATATTGGCCGGTTATATATGATATGACCGGATTATTAAATCAAGTGTTGATTTAATATCTAGTATTGAATATTTGTCGGTTATATATGATATGACTGGATTATTGAATCAAGTGTTGATTTGATAATTTTATATACATATATATGATATTAATCGGTTATATATGATATAACCGGATTATTAAGTCAAGTGTTAATTTAATAATTTGATATATATTTATATTTGATATATTTATATATTAACTAATATTATAGCTCACTAAAAGTTTTTTCTCTCTCGTGATATATATATATATATATGATATATATATATATATATTTACATATAAATTAGATTTGTATCATGCTTGATGATACATTGGACAAGGATGTATGAGAATCATACCAAGACTTAAGTTAAATGGGATGCTTTATTTTAAAAGAAAAGGCAAAAACATATGAAAATGAGTCGTGGCTTTGGATGCTTGGAGAAGCATCAAGAAGCCATGACACATCTCATTTGTTTTGTTTTACTCTTAGATATTTTCTCATCCCTATCTTATCTTGAGTCAAGTGTTCATTCCCTCATTAGTTTTTTAATCACAAACCATCCAAGTTCATCTCCTTCTCTTGAGCTCTTTAGGGTTTTTCTTGAGTTGGAAGAAGTGAGGGGAAAATATTTCTAAAGTGAGCAAAATTCCTACTTCATCAACCTACACCATCCTAGTACTTTAGTATAGGTTGTTTGCTTCACTAATACCTTGATTAGTGAAGAGTTAGCTTGACCTAGAGAGGCTTCAAGGTGGATCATCTTCGGCTTCGAAGATCATAGCTAGTTCGTTCCTTTCTTTAAGTGGAGACAAGAAGAGTTCTAGGGACTACTACTTGAAGCTTAGGAACTACTACTTGAAGCTATAGAAGTGAAGGACTTGGTCTACAAAGGTTGTAACTTCACTTAGTTGTAGAACTTGTTAGATTGCTTAAAACCTTAATTCTCTATTTCGATTCGAGGTTAGTGTAGCTTAGCACCTCTACTAGGTTTTCACATGGATCAAGTATGCAATTTTAAAAAACATTTCAATCGATATTTCAAACACCCACAAATCACAGAGACCTAGACAACTTGAGTTTCACTAAAAATTCCTAGAAAGAGCAAAATATCACTACGGAGCAGCACAAGAAACAAGAGTCCCAAACTCACCAAACTTGCGGTAGAACCGCGGCTAAACCCAAAGTTATGTCACGGTTTCGCGGCCATTTACTTGAGTTGGGCCCTCATATTTCTTGGTGCTCCATAAAATAACCTGCATGATATGTGATACAATTTTTGGAATCCACATTAATTAGTTTTGTAAAAACTAGTTTGTGATTTATGAATCTAGCATTTTAGTCTCATTTGATCGATTGCCATGGAGTTTGATTCGGATCAAAACTCCGTCGCAATCTCATATAGTACACGAACACTCACCGGGAAATACTACTAGATAACCACGCCCCATAGCCCCGACCAAGTGACTATAAGATAACATGCATCGTAACCAAAAGCATCCACTCGTGTGCTCGCAGCCGTGGTGTTCAGTCTAAGTGCACTTCGTTGACAGCATCGGGGGTGCGGCAATCTATTAAAATTCCCGACGAGCATTCGATCATTTAATCGGGAATCTTGTTGAATTGTCCGACTTGTTATTGAAAAGTGTTTTCAATTCGAGACTTAAATGCAAGGTTTATAGGGTTAGGCATGAAATCCGGAGTATGTGATATTCCGGGTTTATGATGTCTAAGGTATATGTGGATTCTAATTATTGTATTTTTCATGTCTAAGGTATACGTCAACGACATTAAGACTATGCATATTTATTTACGTTGATGACATGTGATATTATGTGTTGCTTCTGATATGTTATATTGGATCGTCGTGATTGAATAGCCGGGTTTTTTTTACGTGAGATGAGAGTTTTTTATATTTTCATTCATGTAAAATTTTGTATGTAATATTCTTTTATTGGGACACTTCCAGGTTGAGATTGTTGTCACCATTGATGTGTATTATTTACTTTTCTGCATTAGGATAGACCCAAGACGAGGAGCACAAGTAACCGGGTTCTATAGTCTAGTAGGAGACCATCTCTAGGAGTAGAAACCGGGTCGCCTAACTCGATAATTGGCAGGGTCACTTGCCGCTCTCGTAGGGGTCTAGGAATGTGGGTTTGGCTATTCATCACGACCGTGGAATCCGTATTTTTCATTACTGGCTTAATTTAAAACACGGACCTCCTGGTATATCCTATATTTCATATGTTTGGTTCTGCTGCTTGAGTTCTGTAATGTGATCATATAACTGTGTGAGACAAATACTGCTATATATATGATATATTAGTAGACACTATATATGTTTTTCATCCGCGCTAGTCCTGACCCCGCCCTGCCGTAAGTTAAGTAACCTTGCGGTGAAGACCCGGGTCCCTGTAGCGAATGCGGATGGCATATATGTGTGTTTTATTTTCGTTTCTTCTGTGATATTTAGGAAACGTAAATTGATGGGACGTCATTAAAATGATTAATGAAAAGAAAAGAAACATAAAGATGTTGTAGAATCAAAATTTTCAAAAAGGTAGCACTAGTTCTTACTTTGCATAGCGGTATTGCATTATGAATATCCAGCACCTCATTCAATGAGTAAAGAGCCTAGATCCCTTCACCGGGAATGATCTCTTTATCAAAACTAGCAGATGCTACAACCCACTCGGTTTGTTTTGAAAACTACTCGATTTTAAAAGCGGAGCTTAAACCACTCCTTTTTCAAATCACTAGATTCTACAACGATATCAAGTTTATTACATTAAAGGTTTTATTCAAAACCAATCATAGCCCTCCGTCATTTTAGATAAATGCTATTTAGTATTCGTGCTGCATTTGTTGACCTTGTCAAGGCGCAATGTACGGTAGCTGATTAGTGCTTATCTGCCGTATATGATGCGATTGGATTAGGGTAGTCATACGACTTTGTTGACATTGTTAAGGGTCGTACGGATGGGTTTAATTCAATCATGAAATGACGGGTTGAACTTGACTAGCGATTGGATTAGGGTAGTCATATTGGGAACTTCAAGTGTTGAAAATTGCAATGAGATTGCATACCTTCTATATGATATTTGGATCCCGATACCCACTGCTAGTAAATGTTACTCTTGGGAGAGTTTTTCACTTTACAATTAGCTAATCCAGTAGGTGTCTGAGAAAGGTGTTAACGGAGTTATTCCTCTGTGGAAATGAGGTTATTTAATTAGTTCCATGCGAAAGCATGGAGAGACCCCTTCGGAGTACCAATACCTGCCTGGCTGACCGATTGACGAACTTGTAGGGTGTAATTAATCCCGGCTAATCTTACCTTTTAGGGTTTGAAGGAAGATTTGATAAAAATAGTAGGAGCCATCCTGATTAGATAAGATAATAACCAATCTAATTTTGCAAGAGCGCACGCTAAAATGTTTTTTACTCTCACTCTCCAGGTAGCGACCATGACACGCCTTAATCAAGATAATAATATGGATGTATTGACCAAACCCGCTTATTATAATTGGTTAGGAAACGTTAGTTCCGCTCTATCTTATGATTGTCATAAGTCTGAGGAAGGAATAAAGGAATGCAAGGATTCCCATGCAACCCGAACGAAGAAAGAGCATGCTAATGTATCTTATTCGGATGTGTTTGTTATTGAGAACTGTTTCTCAGTTTGCTCTACGTCCTGGGTATTAGATACCGGATCAGGATCCACTATTTGTAACATGTTACAAGGGTTAAAAAAAAGTTTAGAACTGGGAAAGGGTGATATATCTCTCATAGTAGGGAACGAAGCAATTGTTGCTGCCGAAGCTGTCAGTGAATATCACCTTGTATTGCTAAATGGTAATACATTGATTTTGAACGACTGTTATTATGTACCGTCGATGATGTGCAACATAATATCTGTTTCTTTATTAGATAAAGAAGGATATAACTTTACACTAGAGAAAAATGTTATGAACAATTTCTTAAATCAAGTGTTGATTGGGTTTGGAACGTTGCGTAACAGTATATATGTTCTAAATCAAAATACAGTTTTAAATATACAGAACACACACAAGAGGAAAAGTTCAGAAATGAACGAATCCTTTTTGTGGCATTGTAGACTTAGTCATATCAATGCGACAAGACTAGCGAAGTTGCATAGAGATGGATATTTGAATTCATTCGAGTTTACATCTTATGAAACTTTCCAGTCATGTCTCAAAGGCAAGATGACCAAAACTCCGTTTACTGGACATGGAGAAAGAGCTACTGAACTCTTGGGACTGATACATAGTGATGTATACGGTCCTATTTTTACACATGCCAGGAATGGTTTCTCATACTTCATTACATTCACCGATGATCTCTCAAGATTCGGACATGTGTTCCTGTTGAAACACAAATCTGAATCTTTTAAGAAATTCAAGGAATATAAGTGCGAAGTCAAGAACGAGACGGGTAAAAGTATTAAAGTCCTTCGATCTGATCAAAGAGGAGAATACTTAAGCGTGGAATTCCGAGATTATTTAAAAGAGAATGGGATTCTCTCTCAGCTTACTCCTCTATATACACCACAGCACAATAGAGTTTCGGAGCGAAGGAATCGCACCCTATTAGATATGGTGCGCTCTATGATGAGTATTACTGAGTTACCTATTTTCTTTTGGGGTTATGCACTTTAGACAGCTGCATACCTATTGAATCAAGTTCAATCAAAATCAGTGCCTAAAACACCATATGAGATAAGGATTGGAAAGAGACCATATCTTAAACGAGTTAAGATATGGGGTTTTCCGGCCTATGTTAAAAAACAGAATCCGGACAAACTCAAGGCACGATCAGTTCTTTGCAAGTTTGTAGGATATCCAAAGAATTCACATGGATATATCTTCTACCACACTGAGGAACAAAAAGTATTTGTTTCTTAATATGCCACCTTTTTAGAAAAGGAATTTCTTGTGAAAGAAATTAGTGGTAATGCGGTTGAACTGGAAGAAGTTCCAGCTACACAAACTACAGCTGATGATTTGGTAGAACCAGAGGATTTAATAATCTCCGACGAACCTCAGCCACTCAGCAGATCTAGTAGGGTTCCTCATCCACCTGAGAGATACTACGATTTTCTCATAGACAATAGGAGCGAGGATTGCATCATAGAAGATGATGACCCAACTAGTTTCGAGCAGGCCATCATAATTGTGGACTCTGTGAAATGGTTGGATGCTATGAGATCTGTGATGGAATCCATGTACACCAACAAAATATAGACTTTGGAAGTTTCTCCTGAAGGGGTAAAACCCAATAGAAGTAAGTGGATCTTCAAGAAGAAAATTGGTGTAGATGGAAAGGTTAAGATCTTCAAAGCTAGACTTGTAGCAAAAGGTTTTCGTCATCGACTAAGTGTCGATTATGATGAAACATTTTCTTTAGTAGCTATGCTTAAGTCCATCAGGATCCTACTAGCCATTGCTGCATACCATGACTATGAAATCTAGCAGATGGACGTCAAGACCGCTTTTCTAAATGGTGATTTAGAAGAGAGTGTGTACATGACACAGCCAGAGGGCTTCATAGACAGTGGGAGCAGCGGAAAGGTATGCAAGCTGCTTAAATCAATCTATAGATTAAACCAGGCATCACAGAGAAGGAACATCTGTTTTGATGTGGCAGTCAAAGAGTTTGACTTCATCAAAAACGTAGATGAACCTTGTATATACAAGAAGGTTGTAGATATTAAGGTTGTATTTCCCGTATTGTACGTGGATGGCATACTTTTGATAGGTAATGATGTTCCTATGCTACACTTGGTCAAGCTCTTCTTATCACAAAAGTTCTCCATGAAAGATCTGGGTGATGCGTCCTACATCCTGGGGATAAAGATCTATAGAGATAGATCTAAGAGGATGTTGGGATTGTCCCAATCCAGGTTCATTGACACCATACTAAAGAGGTTTAGTATGGAAGATTCTAAGCATGTTAATTTACCCGCTTGCCCAGGAACCACTCTCTCCAAAGAGATGTCTCCCAAGACTGATTTGGAGAGGGATTGCATGCAAGGGATACCCTATGCTTCTGTAGTTGGGTATATCATGTACGCGATGTTATGCACCAGACCAAATGTAGCTTATGCACTTAGTGTGGTAAGTAGGTATCAATTAGATCCCGGGGAGAAGCACTGGAAAGCTGTGTAGAACATTCTTAAGTACTTGAGAAGGACTAAAGAAATGTTCATGGTGTATGGTAATGGAGAAGTCCAGGTGGAGTCCTTTACCGATTCGAGCTTCCAGAGTGATAAGGATGACAGTAAGTTGGTCTCGGGATTTGTCTTCACCCTTAATGGAGTGACGGTATGTTGGAAGAATTCCAAGCAAGAAACCGTGGCAGACTCGACGATGGAGGCTTAATACATCGCTGCCAACGATGCTGCCAAAGAGGCTATCTGGTGTTAGTGTATATGCCCTAGAGGCCATTACTGTATCATACTAGTTTGTATATTACTTAATGGAAGCTTGGGATATTCACCTTGTATATACAATCTTACTCAAAATAGTAGTATGCTACTTGGTTTGTTTCTACTTCAATGTGTACATGTGTTTATTTTTGTATATCGCCTATACACATTAGTGGAGCCCTTAGGATCTTTGCTTGATTACCAGCGATGTGATGGTCGTCACACTAGTAGGGCTGGGTAATCTATAAGCACATCCTTATGCAGGTCCCTGGTCGCAGGACTATCGAGACAGGGCATCGATACTCCGGAGTAGACCAGCGCATGCGCTTCTCATCCCAGTGTGGGAGACGGTCTGTCCCACAGCCGTCAGTACGTCGTACTTGAGATAGTATGCGGGTGCTCGTTAGGTTACGGATACACTGGACAGGACTCGTCGGGAACTGACTAGTTGGTATTATGCCTATCGTCAGTTATCAGTTCCCAGGTGACATGAGTACAGCTTAGTCCGCTGACTTGACACTGTCACTTCGCCTCGAGTGTGTTCCCACTGCACTTTGATCACTACCCTACCACGGCTCAAAGGAGTCGTGCAAACAGGTAGTGGTTGGGTGCAGTCCCGAAGCACTTGGAGGCAGTGACAGTTAGACAGGATTCGTCTCTCCCGGTATTGGGGGTTGACATCGCGCTGTGTCTAGGAGAGCCATTACACGAGTAGTCCCTGGCCAGGGCAAACGAGATATACTGGTAGGCTTCCAGTGTTATCTCAGGGTGTTTTGGGCTTCGCTCCGGCACGACTTGTACCGCTATTGGGGGACTGACGTTTACCGCCCCCTAGGCCCGCCATGCGATGTATCAGACGAACAGACCGGACTGTACGGAGAATGTCACATTCAGGCTCAGTAGGAGTTCAGATGGGTTTCGCCTCGTCGGTCTTCTTGTCGGCACTACCTGGGGACCGTTATGCACAGCTAGTGCCGCTTGCGGTCTGTGGTTAAACCCACTGCCAGCGTAGTGTCGAGTCTTTAGAGTCCCACACAGAAAGCTTTTCGCCTTTAGGCAAAAGAGTAGAGGTCGCATGGTTTTGCGACAGGTCGCTTGGTTTTGCGACAGGGTTCGGTCACATCCGTGCACTTGTGCACGTACAGTGTCCGGACAGTTTACGCTAGCGGGCTTTGGTTTAAGCCAGATCGTAGTGTACATATTGGGATTGGATTTATCCAGTTTGCATTCGTGTTCCTCGGAACGCGGATGCGGGTGTGTATGCACAGTTGACGGGGAGACAGAGGCAGCGGATTCTCATTAGGGTTGTTGACAGTTGACCGTTGACTATTGACTTTTTGCTCAACCCTAATGAGAATATGATATGTGATTAACTATTATATTAATTAAGTATTATGGTGACATGGTTGTTGACTTTTGTTGACTTTGTTGACTTGTTGACTTTTGTTGACTTGTTGACTTTGTTGACCGGTTGACTAGGCTTGACTAGTTGACCATCATGATAACCATAGCCATCATTTCATGGCAAAGACTTTTGCTTGCTTGCTCATTTGTGCAAAATGAGTGCATGAAATGATATGGTTATGGTTGCTTCAACCATCACATAACACTTATTTGGTATGATGAGTTATCATGACTTTGGATTATGAGAGGGTGAGAGACAAAAGACTTGCTCATTCTTTCTTGCTCATTCTCTCTCTTGTTCTTGAGCTCTCTTGTTCTTGCACTCACCCTCTTCCTCTTGCTCCCTCTCTTTACTCTATGGTTCACATCTCTCATGAGTTGAGAATCAAGAACCATAGATAAAATCCCATACAAACTCTTCTCTACTCATTCTAGTTCACAAGGTTTGGCAAACCGAGTGAACTAGTTTCTTCAAAGAACGAAGAAGGAGCCAAAGGTTGGAGCTTTCAGGTGGATCTTTCTTCGGCGTACGGAGACGACAGGAAGAAGCTAATCCGGACCACCATCGGAGCTTGAAGACGAAGGAGTTCAAGACAAGCAAGGTATAACCCCCTAACCGAGTAGCTAGAAACTCGTAGTTAGGTTGTTAGATAGATGTTTAACCAAGATCCGGGTTTTAGGTCCATGTTACCACCTCTATAAAAATCGTTTTTTACCAAATTCCGCATTCCCGAAAGTACCGGAAGAGGTAGCATGGACTTACAGTGTTATCAGAGCCTAGTTAAACTCTATCTAACATGTTAGCAAGTAACTAGAAGATCGATCAAAGAAAAAGTCCCGAAAACGAACCCCAAAATTCGAAGTTTCTGTCGATTTTTATACTGTTCAAAAGTTGATTATTTTCACACCTAAAATCGGCTCAGGCTTTTCTGTGAATAACCACCAAAGATGGTCCAACGATCAAGTCAAAGCGCCGCGGAAACGCGGCGGGAGCACGCTCCCGCCGCGGATCCGCGGCCGAGTTGACTCGGCCGAGGTCCATCTTTGGTGCAGTGTTATTCTGGGGGTATTTTGGGATTTTTGATATATGTGTTTTCTGCCCAGATTTTCCAGAACGAAAATTTTATTTTTGGGGTCCCGAAAATCCGTATTTTTGATCGAACTTCTAAAAGACTTAAGCTAACGGGTTTTTCTGTAATGTGATATTTGTATTGAACGTCTACTAATCGCTATATGTCGATTAGTGGGGGTTATACAAATCTATGATCTGTAATGTTGTTGGAATGTGTATATGAATATGTTGGATTGTCGCGGGTGAATAGCCGGGAGTTGTGAGACGAGAGTTTTCTTTTCTTTCAATTCGTGTAAATTTGTAAATTGATGTAATAATTATTTGTATGGCCGCACAACCGGGTCGGGGTTGTAGCCGTCATTGTATAATTTCTTTTTACTGTTTTTGCTCCTAGGATAGACCCATGGAGGGGTGCACAAACTACCGGGTATGCCGAAGTGTCGAGTGGCCTACTCATGGAGATGAGGGAGGTTGCTACGCTTCGGGTACTTGGCGGGTAGTTTGCCGCACCCGTAGGGGTCTTGGGTGGGGTATTGGCTATTCACCGCGACCGTGTAATCTGTTTTTCGTTACAGGCTCGTGCGAATTACAGATTCCTAGTATATCCAATGTATTCATCTGTGATCTGAAATGTTTATCATTGCAGTATATCTATATATGATATTATTTAGTCGTTGCTTATGTTTTACAGACGTGCTAGCCCAGCCCCCGCTCTGTCGTTAGTTAAGTAACCTAACGCGTAATGACGGGGCCCAGTAGCGAATGCGAATGGCATAAGCGTACGTCATATTTTGGTTGTTTTCTGCAATGGTAGGATTAAATGATGGAACGCATTAAAAGAACTAATGCAAGAATATCACGCATTAAAAGAACTAATGCAAGATAATAAACCAAGTTAAAGTCGTTGGAACACTTTCGAAAAACCACTCGGTTCTTTTCAAAACCAACTTTTAAATGCGGAGCTTGAGCCACTCCTTTTAAAAGCTATCTCGTTCCATCGACTATATCAAGTTCACTACGTTCACGGTTTCGCCAAAACCATTCGTAGCCCTCCGTCGTTTCGTATGAATATTCAATTGTATTCAAGCTGTGTTTGTTGACCTTCATTAAGGCATAGTGATTGGTAGCTGTTGGGTATTCATATGTAGCATAGATAGATACGTTGGTTTGGGACATTCGCATTACCTTGTTGACCTTCGTCAAGGGTATATACGGGTGGATTCAAATTAACCTGGATAATGACGGGAAGAACTTGACATTTGACTAATGATTTATTGACCTTCATCAAGGTCATAAGAGCATGGGGCAAAAATCCACATCGGGAGTTTCATAAGTACTGAAACTTGCTAGATTTGCATACCATTTGGAGTGTGATGATTCTGGTAGGATTCCTTCAGTTTCGTCACGCGATGATATTTGGATCCCGATCCTACTGTGAGTATATGCTACTCCTCGGGAAATTTCTCACTAAACGATCAATGCTATAAACCTAGTAGGTGCCTAGAAAGATGTTAGCGGGGCTACGCCCCCAGGAAAAAGAGGTTCTTTAATTAAGGAACTTCGCGAAAGCGTTGGAAAACCTCCCTCGAAGTACCGACACTGGCCTGGCTGAACGGTTAAGCAAGTATTGTGCGGTGGGATTGATCCTGACTAATTCTTCCTTTATGGTTTGAGGAGGGATTCGAGAAACAGTGGGAGCCATCCTGTTTAGACAAACTAAAAACCACTCTAAACTTGCAAGAGCATCATGCTGAGTGTTTCTTCTTCTCTCTCCTGATTGCAGCGACCAATCGACATGACTGGACTTAAGTTACTTCTAGATAAAAATATACTGACAGGGCCAAACTACAAAGATTGGCTCAGGAATGTCAAGATGGCAATCACTTACGACAAGCTGGGGTATCTTCTTACCACCAAAGCTCCCCCTGTCCCTGGTCCCACTTCCAGCGTCGCGGATAAGGAAATCCGCAAGACTTGGGAGATTGATAGCGCGAAGGCCAAGTGCCTCGTACTTGCCTCGATGGACAACGAACATCAGAGGAGGCACGAGAATATGGACCTTGAATCCATATTTCTCCATACAAAAGAACTGTATGGAGAGCAATCTCGTATCGCAAGATACGAAGCGTCGAAAAAGTTATTTTCGGCAAAGATGGCCGTCGGATCATCAGTAGCCGAGCACGTGCTAAAGATGATCGGCTACATTGAGGAGCTCGCGGACCTAGGGACCACATTGGAGAGTGAGCTCTATACGGACATAGTTCTCCAGTCCCTTCCTTCCACTTACGCCCAGTTTATACTGAACTTCAACTTGCAAGAAAAAGAAGTTGAACTTTTAGAGCTCCTCAACATGCTGAGGAGCGCAGAGGGCACCCTACAGAAAAGTAGGGAAACATCCACTTTGTTTGTAGGAGGATCATCTTCTTCTAGGTCCAAGGCGAAAGCCAAGGGAAAGAAGAAGAAAGCCCCCGCCAAACCAAGGGGCGGTGTTAGTAAAGTGGATACGAAGGGAAAAGCTAAAGCAACAAAGAAAGCGGGGAAGCTAGTGGATAAGGAAGAATGCTTCTATTGTTATAAGAAAGGACACTGGAAGAATGATTGCAGGGCCTGGAAGGCCAGAACACAGGAATTGAAGCAGGTTGCAGCTTCAGCTTCAGGTGTGTATGTTATTGAAAACTGTCTTTCAATAAACTCTACTTCCTGGGTATTGGATACCGGATCAGGATCTCATATCTGTAATTCTTTGCAGGCGTTGAGAAACCGTAGTGTTTTGAAAGCAGGTGACATGACCCTCAGAGTTGCGAACGGAGCTAGCATGGATGCTAAAGCCGTGGGGGACTATCACCTGGGAATGTCAGATGGACATGTTTTGGTTTTACGTAATTGCTTTTTTGTACCCAACGCAACTTGTAATATCATTTCTGTATCTTTAGTCTCTAAAGAAGGTTATGAATTTGCGTTTGTAAGTAATGTTGTAAACATTCACCTTAATCAAGTTCTGATTGGGTCAGGTATATACGTATTGAACCAACCACAGATTTTCAATGTCCAGAATACACACAAAAGAAAGTCTCCGGAAATAAATCAGACTTTCTTGTGGCATTGTAGACTGGGTCACATCAATGAGAGAAGGTTGACTAAGTTACATACAGAAGGATATTTGAATCCGTTCGAATATCAATCGTATGCCACTTGTCAATCCTGTCTCAAAGGAAAGATGACAAAGACTCCGTTTACTGGACATGGAGTAAGAGCCAGCGAGCTCTTGGGACTCGTACACAGTGACGTGTGCGGTTCAATGTCTACACATGCTCGAAGCGGCTATTCTTATTTCATTACTTTTACGGATGACTTCTCAAGGTACGGTTATGTCTTCTTAATGAAACATAAGTCCGAAACCTTTGGAAAATTCCAGGAGTATAAGAATGAAGTAGAGAAACAAACCGGCAAAAGTATCAAGATTCTAAGATCGGATCGAGGTGGAGAATACTTAAGTGCCGAATTCCTGAATTACTTAAAAGAGAATGGTATTCTCTCTCAGCTTACTCCTCCATACACTCCGCAACATAATGGTGTATCGGAGAGACGGAACCGAACCCTATTGGATATGGTTCGGTCCATGATGAGTAACGCTGAGTTACCGCTATCATTCTGGGGATATGCACTAGAAACAGCTGCGTATCTCTTGAACAAGGCTCCCACCAAGACTGTGCCTACCACCCCATATCAGATGTGGACTGGGAAGAAACCCTGTCTTAAGTATCTTAAGGTATGGGGATGTCCAGCTTTTGTAAAAAAGCAGCATGCGGACAAGCTTGAGGCACGTTCAATACAGTGTAAGTTTGTGGGATACCCAAGGAACTCCAGGGGGTATCTTTTCTATTCCGCTGAGGAACAAAAGATTTTTGTTTCTCAGCATGCCCGCTTCTTGGAAACTGAGTTTTTGGAAACCCAGATAAGTGGGAGCACAATAGAACTGGAAGAAGTTCCAGAACCACAGACTATTACTGAAAGCTTAGTGGAACCAGAAGGTTCAAAAGAACAGGACATTCCTACGCCGCTCCGCAGGAGCAGTAGGCAGACTCATCCGCCCGAGAGATACTACGGTTTTCTCATAGACGGGGATAGAGAGGATTGCATCATAGATTATGATGAGCCTACTAGCTTCCAGCAGGCCGTTCAGAGCGTTGACTCAGTGAAATGGCTGGATGCAATGCGGACCGAAATGGAGTCCATGTACACCAACAAGGTATGGACGTTGGACATTGCTCCAGACGGGGTAAAACCCGTAGGATGCAAGTGGATCTTCAAAAGGAAGATTGGTGTAGATGGACAGGTTGAGACCTATAAAGCTAGGCTGGTAGCAAAGGGTTTTCGACAAAGACCTGGCTTGGACTATGACGAAACCTTTTCTCCAGTAGCCATGCTGAAATCCATTCGGATCCTTCTTGCCATTGCTGCCTTCCACGATTATGAGATCTGGCAAATGGACGTAAAGACCGCTTTTCTAAATGGAAATTTAGAAGAGTGTGTCTATATGGACCAACCAGAGGGTTTCATTCAGAGTGGGAGCAGCGGAAAGGTGTGCAAGTTGCTTAAGTCCATCTATGGACTAAAGCAGGCATCGCGGAGTTGGAACATCTGCTTTGATGAGACGGTCAAAGAATTTGGCTTTATCAAAAATCCAGATGAACCATGCATCTATAGTAGATTTGTAGCGAGAACTGTAGTATTCCTCGTTTTATACGTAGATGACATTCTCTTAATAGGAAATGACATTCCTATGCTACAATCTGTCAAGGGGTTCTTGTCACACAGGTTCTCCATGAAAGACCTGGGTGATGCCTCATACATCCTGGGGATCCGGATCCATCGTGATAGATCCAAGAGGATATTAGGACTTTCTCAGTCCAGGTACATCGACACCGTACTGAAAAGATTCAGTATGGAAGATTCCAAGCGCGGTAACCTACCGGCTTGTCACGGGATCACCCTCTCTAAAGAGATGTCTCCCAAGACTGATTTGGAGAGGGATCGCATGTCTATTATACCCTACGCTTCTGCGGTAGGCTCTATAATGTATGCGATGTTGTGTACCAGACCGGATGTAGCTTATGCACTGAGTGTGGTAAGCCGGTATCAGTCAAACCCTGGGGAGAAACACTGGATAGCGGTAAAGAACATTCTTAAGTACCTGAGAAGGACTAAGGACATGTTCTTGGTGTATGGCAGAAAAGACCTCCAGATCGAGGCCTTTGCTGACTCCAGCTTCCAGAGTGACAAGGATGATTCCAAGTCCATGTCGGGTTTTGTCTTTACCCTCAATGGAGGGCGGTGTGTTGGAAGAGTTCCAAATAAGAAACCGTTGCAGACTCGACGATGGAAGCGGAATACATTGCTGCATCTGATGCCGCAAAAGAAGCTGTCTGGATGAGGAAGTTCTTGAAAGAACTTCAGGTGGTTCCGTCCATTGTTGATCCAATACCTCTGTATTGCGACAACAACGGGGCTATAGCTTTAGCGAAGGAACCCAGGTCCCATCAGAGATCCAGGCACATCTTGAGGCGGTATCACCTGATCAGGGAGATCGTGGATCGCCAGGAGATCGAGGTTAGGAGAGTCGCTTCAGAAGATAACACTGCAGATCCATTCACCAAGGCCCTGCCCCAGACTCAGTTCGAGCGGCTGATCGAGATGATAGGTCTTCGATACGCCAGTACATGGCCTTAGTGCAAGTGGGAGATTGTTAGTGTATATGCCCTAGGGGCCATTACTGTATCATACTAGTTTGTATATTACTTAACGGAAGCTTGAGATATTCACCTTGTATATACAATCTTGCTCAAAATAGTAGTATGCTACTTGGTTTGTTTCTACTTCAATGTGTACATGTGTTTATTTTTGTATATCGCCTATACACATTAGTGGAGCCCTTAGGATCTTTGCTTGATTACCAGCGATGTGATGGCCGTCACACTAGTGGGGCTGGGTAATCTATAAGCACATCCTTATGCAGGTCCCTGGTCGCAGGACTATCGAGACAGGGCATCGATACTCCGGAGTAGACCAGCGCATGCGCTTCTCATCACAGTATGGGAGACGGTCTGTCCCACAGCCGTCAGTACGTCGTACTTGAGATAGTATGCGGGTGCTCGTTAGGTTACGGGTACACTGGACAGGACTCGTCGGGAACTGACTAGTTGGTATTATGCCTATCGTCAGTTATCAGTTCCCAGGTGACATGAGTACAGCTTAGTCCGCTGACTTGACACTGTCACTTCGCCTCGAGTGTGTTCCCACTGTACTTTGATCACTACCCTACCACGGCTCAAAGGAGTCGTGCAAACAGGTAGTGGTTGGGTGCAGTCCCAAAGCACTTGGAGGCAGTGACAGTTAGACAGGATTCGTCTCTCCCGGTATTGGGGGTTGACATCGCGCTGTGTCTGGGAGAGCCATTACACGAGTAGTCCCTGGCCAGGGCAAACGAGATATACTGGTAGGCTTCCAGTGTTATCTCAGGGTGTTTTGGGCTTCGCTCCGGCACGACTTGTACCGCTATTGGGGGACTGACGTTTACCGCCCCCTAGGCCCGCCATGCGATGTATCAGACGAACAGACCGGACTGTACGGAGAATGTCACATTCAGGCTCAGTAGGAGTTCAGATGGGTTTCGCCTCGTCGGTCTTCTTGTCGGCACTACCTGGGGACCGTTACGCACAGCTAGTGCCGCTTGCGGTCTGTGGTTAAACCCACTGCCAGCGTAGTGTCAAGTCTTTAGAGTCCCACACAGAAAGCTTTTCGCCTTTAGGCAAAAGAGTAGAGGTCGCATGGTTTTGCGACAGGTCGCATGGTTTTGCGACAGGGTTCGGTCACATCCGTACACTTGTGCATGTACAGTGTCCGGACAGTTTACACTAGCGGGCTTTGGTTTAAGCCAGATCGTAGTGTATATATTGGGATTGGATTTATCCAGTTTGCATTCGTGTTCCTCGGAACGCGGATGCGGGTGTGTATGCACAGTTGACGGGGAGACAGAGGCAGCGGATTCTCATTAGGGTTGTTGACAGTTGACCGTTGACTATTGACTTTTTGCTCAACCCTAATGAGAATATGATATGTGATTAACTATTATATTAATTAAGTATTATGGTGACATGGTTGTTGACTTTTGTTGACTTTGTTGACTTGTTGACTTTTGTTGACTTGTTGACTTTGTTGACCGGTTGACTAGGCTTGACTAGTTGACCATCATGATAACCATAGCCATCATTTCATGGCAAAGACTTTTGCTTGCTTGCTCATTTGTGCAAAATGAGTGCATGAAATGATATGGTTATGGTTGCTTCAACCATCACATAACACTTATTTGGTATGATGAGTTATCATGACTTTGGATTATGAGAGGGTGAGAGACAAAAGACTTGCTCATTCTTTCTTGCTCATTCTCTCTCTTGTTCTTGAGCTCTCTTGTTCTTGCACTCACCCTCTTCCTCTTGCTCCCTCTCTTTACTCTATGGTTCACATCTCTCATGAGTTGAGAATCAAGAACCATAGATAAAATCCCATACAAACTCTTCTCTACTCATTCTAGTTCACAAGGTTTGGCAAACCGAGTGAACTAGTTTCTTCAAATAACGAAGAAGGAGCCAAAGGTTGGAGCTTTCAGGTGGATCTTTCTTCGGCGTACGGAGACGACGGGAAGAAGCTAATCCGGACCACCATCGGAGCTTGAAGACGAAGGAGTTCAAGACAAGCAAGGTATAACCCCCTAACCGAGTAGCTAGAAACTCGTAGTTAGATTGTTAGATAGATGTTTAACCAAGATCCGGGTTTTAGGTCCATGTTACCACCTCTATAAAAATCGTTTTTTTACCAAATTCCGCATTCCCGAAAGTACCGGGAGAGGTAGCATGGACTTACATCTGGATGAAGAAGTTCATTGCTGAACTTGTTGTGGTTCCATCCATTGAGGATCCAATACCCTTGTATTATGATAATAATAGAGCTGTGGTTTTAGCCAAGGAACTCCGGTCCCATCAGTGATCCAGACCTATTCTGAGGCGGTATCACCTGATCCGGGAGCTAGTAGATCGCCAGGAGATCGAGATCAGGAGAGTTGATACGAAGGACAACACAGCAGATCCACTCACGAAGGCCCTTCCATAGACACAGTTTGAGAAATTTTTTGGGATGTTGGGTATGAGATACTACAGCAACTAGCCTTAGTGCAAGTGGGTGATTGTTAGGAATATGTATGCCCTAAAGGCCATTATTGTACAATATAGTGGATGCTTGGACATATCTATATATATATATATATATATATATATATATATAGGACTTTCTTACTCGACATGATAGTATGCTATCTGGTTGCTCTTTGTCTTAACATGTACATTTGTATTATTATACTGTCTCTCTGATACATGTTGATAAAGCCCTTAGGATGTTGTCTTGACCACCAGGACTATGATGCAGATTATACTAGTGGGACTTGTGTAGTCCGCAAGAACATCCTTTAACAGTTCCTAGTCGAGGGAATATCGAGACAGGACATCGATATTCCAGAGTAGACTAGCGTGTAAATTTCTTGCCCCTATATGGGGCGATGGTTGATCCCACAACCATTGGTGTTTGACATCAAAGGTTGTACACAGGTGCTCATTAGAGAATGGGTACACCAAACAGGACTCGCCGAGAACTCCTAGATGATATTAAACCTATCGTCAGATCGCAGTTCTCTGGTGACACTTGTACAGGTTAGTCTGTAGACCCGAGATCATCATATTGTCTTGTGTAGTTCCCAATGTGCTTTGATTTCCTCCCTACCACAGCTCAAAGGAGTCGTGTAAACAGGTGGATTTTAGGTACAGTCCTGAGTCACATGGAGGCAGTGAGCGATAGGAGGGGTTTCGTCTCTCCCGGTATAGAGAGTTGATGTTGCGCTATACTCGATTGGCTATAACAGCAAGTCCCTGGCCAGGGCTGATGAGATTTACTGGTAAGTGTTATCAGTAGTTTCTCGAAAGGTTATAGGCTACATATCGGCATGACTTATCAAGTTACTAAGGTCTGACGATTCCACCCCTAGACTCGATATGCGACATATCAGACGAAGAGACCAGACTATATGGTAAGTGTTGCTTATAGGCTTCACGAGAGTTTGGACAAGCTTGCTTGTTGATCTTCTATTCGTTCAATACCTAGGTAGTCGTTACGTCCAGCTAGTACCGCTGACGGCTTGTGGATATCTGATGTGATCATTACCTACTGCTGGCGTATTGACAAGTTTTTAGAATCCCACACAGATGTTTCTTAGCTCAAGGGAAACGAAGTAGGGCACATATGGTGATATGTGCGGGAGCTTGTTAAATACGAGTATGTGATACCGTATTCTAATCTCGCGATATATGATATCGGTTAGGTTATATATGATATAACCAGATTATTGAATCAAGTGTTGATTCAATTATTTGTTATATGTATATATATTTGATATTGGCCGGTTATATATAATATGACCGGATTATTGAATCAAGTGTTGATTTAATATCCAGTATTGAATATTGGTCGGTTATATGTGATATGACCGGATTATTGAATCAAGTGTTGATTTGATAATTTGATATACACATATATATGGTATTAATCGGTTATATATGATATAACCGGATTATTAAGTCAAGTGTTGATTTAATAATTTGATATATATTTATATATTAACTAATATTATAGCTCACTAAAAGATTTTTTCTCTCTTTATATATAATTGTATATATATGATATATACATATATATATATTAGATTTGTATCATGCGTGATGATACATTGGACAAGGATGTATGAGAATCATACCAAGACTTAAGATTAATGGGATGATTTATTTTAAAAGAGAAAGCAAAAACATATGAAAATGAGTCATGGCTTTGGATGCTTGGAGAAGCATAAAGAAGCCATGACTCATCTCATATGTTTTGTTTTACTCTTAGATATTTTCTCATCCCAATCTTATCTTGAGTCAAGGGTTCATTCTCTTATTAGTTATTTGATCACAAACCATCCAAGTTCATCTCCTTCTCTTGAGCTCTCAAGGATTTTTCTTGAGTTGGAAAAAGTGTGAGGAAAATATTTCTAAAAAGAGCAAAATTCCTACTTCATCAACCTACACCATCCTAGCACTTTAGTATAGGTTGGTTGCTTCACTAAAACCTTGATTAGTGAAGAGTTAACTTGACCTAGAGAGGCTTCAAGGTGGATCATCTTCAGTTTCGAAGATCACATAGCAAGTTCATTCTTTTCTTCAAGTGGAGCCAAGAAGAGTTCTAGGGACTACTACTTGGAGCTATAGAAGTGAAGGACTTGGTCTACAAATGTTGTAACCCACTTCACTTATTTATAGAACGTGTTAGCTTGCTTAAAACCCTAATTCTCTAGTTCGGTTATAGGTTAGTGTAGCTTAGGCCTCTAGATTTTTTTAAATTGCATACTTGATGCATGTGGAAACCTAGTAGAGGTGCTAAGACACACTTTCAGGATTATATCATACGTGATACTATGAGGCTGGATCGCCGACTTATGAATGTATCGAATCTGAAAAATTATTGTTTTCTGATCACTTAAGTAGATATTAGGATATAATTAGAGCCATACTTATTTTCAAAACTAACGAATCGTTATGTATTTTTAAATGATAACTGATTGGTCGGCGGAAGTATGCGTTCCGCCTTATCCTATTTGTTCTACTTACCGCAATCAAAACGGTATCGCATTACAGCTAGCCGGTTGAGTACGGGTCGTCCGCAGGGAGATGGTAGTATGTTTGCTCTTTTCTTAGACGAGTCAATAAAGAATGTTTATGTATTTGTTCAAAACTATCCTAAGTGTTTGTATGTATATTCAAGTAAGCTTATTAGAGTTAAGGTTGGTTAGTAGAGTTAGGATTAGACTTGTGCTTTTCTTTTGCCAATCTTAAAATGAAGTTGTGATAATAGAAAGTAGCGGGGATTATAAGGACATAGGAATGGGATTTGCGAGTTTAAGCAAGTTTTTCAACGCTAAATCCATTCCTAGTGCCCCTTGTCCTTCCGCTACGTGCTCTTATTTCAAACCCTCGGCCAAATACCCGCAACCATGTATCCAATTGGGTCACAACTACATGTCACGTTGTAGTGCACCTAAAGGACTTCCCGGCTTAGGTCGTGGATATATGTCACGTATAGTGCGCCTAAGTGAGGGGGTTGCGTTTGTTTGGTCGAGGTTCGTTTTAGGACGTTTGGCGAAGAGAAGCACAAGGGATTTTTCCGTCTCTCATACTAACCTTCCTTAGCCCCTAACAAGTGGAAATTATTCACACATTAAAATGAAAATAAAAACAAAGAAAGAAAGAATAAAAGATATAAAGGAAGAAAATACGGTTTTACAAAATGGTAGCAAGCTAAATACTTAGGCCCTCATCTTAGCAAGGGACTCCGTCGAGTATTATGGCTTGAAAATACGGTTTAGAAGGAAAGAAAAAGAGCAAGAAATAACAACAACTACTTAATAACAATAAATAAAAATTAGACTAGGAATTAAAATTATAATACAAGAATTAAAAGATACAAGTTAAATAAAAACCCTCATCTTCATTGATTTTCCACTTAAGAGCTCTCACTACACTTTAATGGAGAATAGATGAAGATGAAGAAGAAGATACAAACTAACATACACTAAAATCTAACTAAAAAAGAAGCCCCCTTAAGATGGCTCAAAACTGGAGTATTTATAGGCAGAGAGCTGAAACCCTAAGGCCAAATTCTTAGCCCATATAAAGTTACAAAACTACCCCCAAAAATATCTTCAGACACCGAGTCAACTCGGCCGCGGAACCACCGCATAATGGCCATATTGGCCGCGGTTCCACTGCGCTTTAGGGCATTCATGAGGTGATTTTTCTAGGGATTCTCCACGTTGATTTCTTTTGTTGTTCTACATGTCCCAAATTACAAAATACTTCCAAAGTTTCTTCAGATTTTCAACAGTCCAAAATGGCTTCACTTTTAATTCATTTGACCTTTATGTCCTTCGAGCTCTTCGCACCCATTGAATCTTGTGTTGCCTATCTCATGCTCTGTGCTTGTCCGAGACACGAATGACCATTGTTATGTCTTGTCTCTTGAACTGGTAAGAGGCACTGGACGGATACGGATGACCGGAACCCGGCTTTTATCTGTTTGTGGCAGATGTTCTGGATTTTGGCGTAACTGTGGAGATTTTGTATGATTTGCGTCATTTTGGACTAGGAACCTGTAACCTATAAATATGTAGCAAACACGGATCAAAAGCACCTGCCTATTAACAAACGAGCAGAAGAATGGACGGTATTAAATGCAATATTCTGGTATGAACAAATACCCCTAAACTTAACTTCTGCTCGTCCCGAGCAAAACCAATTATTCACAAAAAGTCATAACATCACTTTCGCAGGGAACGCGATTGCACTGAGCTCGTGCAACAAGCCGTTAAACCTCTAGATGTCTCTAATAGGAGGAGTGTTGTCTCCTGAGGGTTTTCAGCGGATACTGCCCACAAAATCCCGTCAAGCTAGTTTCGTAAGTTAACGTTGATTCTACTCCTACAGTTTAGTATCCAAGTTAGAAATTCTATCATTTTAAGTTAGAAATATCCAACCCTTATTTTTCGTGCCTCTAATTTATACAACCCCAGATCCTATACGTTTTATAATTTAGAAAGATCTCGGTATCTCTTGAGTTTTCCTTCTAAAAGTTCAGTCTCCAATCCAGGATTTTTATCATCTTTACGGAAAACATAAGTCTTATTCTTTATCCCTATATTTCCTCCAAATATCGATCGTACACCATTACATGTGTGTAAAATTTCACCCCTATACTCAAGAATTCAATTCAAGCCATAGTACCCTTGCCCTAATACCTAATACTACTTCTTCTCATTTAATGATGGACGGTGTTGCTTACACACCTTTCATGCGACTATTAATGCTTATTGAAGCACTAACAGTCGACTACTGAATGTGTGAGCTTAAAGCGTAAATAGCAGTTTTCAGGTCTTGACTTTATTTATTTTCCTTATTTTCTTTATTTTTCTTTTTCAAGACCGGATATATTTTTCAATAATGCTCTTTTGGTGGTTAGCTTTAAATACCGTTTTTTCCTTTTATATTAGGCTTTCAGAATAGAGTATTTCTAGGTATCCTCTACTATCTCAAATTTCAAGGTGCGTGTAAGTGCGATTTGTAGGGTATATACTTTCTGAATTTGGACTCAAGAATAGGAACTATTTTTCAGACTTATCCTTCAGTAAAGTTTCAATACTTTCCCTTCATCACGACTTCACTCAAGAACTGAACTCAAGATTACCTATTTTTATAAAAAAAAATGCAAGGGCATATAATTACCAAGGTTAAACAGAAGGAGAGTTATTTTTAGGGTTTTCAATTCCTAAGCCTAGGATTTAGTTATTTCTAACGTATCAACTAAACTTTCAGAATAAAAAACTAAGTTACCCTACTAGCTATCTTGACGACAAAGTTTTTATATTTTTGTAAAAATTTTCGATTTTTATGGGTTTTAAAATAAGTATGTGAATGCAAAATATACACATGAATGTGAACTTGACAGTGCCCTCACCGTCAAACTACACCAAGAGGGTCAAAATTGTCGGTGCCCCCCTGTGTTATATTCCTTTTTTGTTTTTTTTGTTTTTTTATTTTTTATACAAAACAAAAAGCAAACCAAAAATATATATACACAAAAGGTCCCCCCCAAAGTTAAGTGAAACAGTGTTTCCACTGTTTAAGCGTTAAAGTTTAGGATTAGGGGGGAGAGAATAGTATGAATCTATACAAGGCCTTACACATGCCAAAAGTTAATACCAACCATTCAAAAATTTTATCGTTATAATGTGCAGGTTGGTGAAAGAATATGGTGAAGAAAAAAATGGAGAATACGCAAGACCGTATGGGGATAGAAGTGGTATACGGTCCCGGTATATAAGGAGAAGAATGGTGGATGGGAAAAAAAAATGGAATACGAACTTGAGGGTGGAAATGGAGTGAATAAATTAGTACAATTTGTAATGACCGATGTGTAAAAAGCGATTGTACTAATCTATCAACCCGTTGAGAAATGGGGTCAAACCTCTCAAGATTCATAAGAAAACATGGGTAGACCGAACTTGGTGAACCAGACATAGGAAATGAAAGTGATACGGTGTCTTGCAAATTGAGAACGATGGAAAGGATGGAGGGGAGTGATCGAGGAATGGTATCGGTTAAACGTTCAGGAGGGTGTACACAGTTAATGAAAGGGACATGATGAATTGGAAAATCTGACCCATCTAATAAAACTGTTTCATCCTCAATACTATCCTCAAAATTCTCCTCAAAAATTCGCTCATCCATGCATTTATCATCAATATCTAGACGCATATGAAGTTCGGGAAAAACAATTAAGGACTCAGGATGATGTCCTCCCGGAAGTGAAAGGACAGGATGAATTGGTGAGAGAAACTCATCCAAAATTACGAGTTCATCATCCAAAATATTCCCAGCGTCAATATCCTCAATCAAGTGAAAATCAAATTTCTCAGACACCTCATCAAAAGCATGAATTTCTATCAATTGTAGTTCTAAGATGGAGGTGTAGAGGTCAAAAGGATTGGGATTGGTTTCACATAGAATGGACCCTTCACAATCGGGTAAATCAAACACTACAAAGTCGCACAACTCATTAACCGTTCTATCGTCAATTTGTGAATCATTTGGGACACTCGATAAACTTTCAAAAATGGAGTTGTGGAATTCAATTTGCAATGGGCAGGTTTGATCTGGAAGGGTGTACTGCTCACTCTCACGACTCAATTCCTCAATCTGTCCTACCGCTTCATCATACATTGGAAAATGTGGAGCTAGTTGAAAACTAGCTGCCGGTTCGTTAGGTTGTAGGAGGGCAGCCATGGACGCATTCAAATCCATCATCTATTGGCATGACGCTATCCGAAAATCTTCTGACTGTTCCAGACTGGACATGGGTTGTGGAGGAGTTTCAGTAAAAGATTTAGAGTCGGTTGGATACTGGAAACTCCCAAATGGCTGTGTAGAAGCAATATCTAGGGAAGGTGCAACAGTTGGGTAGGATTGATAGGAATTGAATGGTTGGACAGGATAATGATCAACGTCATGATAATAAGGTGAATGAAATTGTTGATCAAAAGAAGTTGCAGTGGTGAAAGGAGTGAAAGATCACCTACGAGATTGTTCAATACGTTCAGCAATAGACATAAGTTTCGGAGTTACAACAGGACCCTCAAAAGGGGTATCAACGTAAGAGGGTAAGGGAGATTAAAACGGTTGATACGAAGTAGATTGCGGAGTCCAATTGTTTGTCCTAGACGCGTCTATCCGATCTCTTAAGGAAAGTTTGGGCATGGATGGATCGTTCGATGTTCGGCCAAAGTAAGAACCGTAAGAAGAAATGTCTGGTTGTGGGTACCAAAGTTTGATAAGAGTTTGTCATTTTGGGGTACCCATGTTATGAAAAGTAGGGAGGGTGGAAGTGGAAAATTTTTATAAATTTTTGAATTTTTTTATTTATTTATTTTTTAGCAGTTTTCGAAATTTTTTATTTTGAAAGAATACGGAATTATGGGACTAAATTTTACATAAGCACAATCACAATCACAATATACACAAACAATCACCTAGAGCTAGGGTTATCAAAGTCCAACTAGACCACTCCTAGACATCCAAACGACAAGTTGCAGGATAACTCTCGAATCGCCACTTCACTGCCAATTGTGGCCAGGTAAGCACAAGTGAGGTAAGGAGGGTTCCGCTCATGAATCACAGTGAGAAGGGCCTTTTAAAATTACCTGCTCACTTGTCTAGCCTAGGCACCACAAAGTTAAGTTTAGATAAACGACTAATTCCCCACAACCTTCACTTGTGCTAAATGAGCGCGACAAGTCCTTATAGCTTTGGTCTAGATATTTTTTATTAACTCAAGGTGATGCGTATGCAGTTTGTGATTTGCGGGGTCTTAGGAGGGTGATGAAATCCCCACCCAATCTTAATTGGTGTTCAAGCCCCTTAATGTCCGTATTATTATATGCAAAGCGTATGAACAAACAAAATCTAAAACAACAAAAAATATTATTTTGCGGCGGCGCAATCTGTGCAAATAAACCTGCAGAAAATACAGTTCAATAGGGTTCACAGAGGAGATAAAAGGAAAGAGAAAGGGTGGAAAAAAATTGGGGCCAAGAACCCCTAATAGAACCGCGGAACCGCCGCGAATCCTATGCCTTGACCGCGGTTCCGCGATCAAACTTTGGACTTAGGGCTTCGTATTTGGTTCATGCACTCTTTTTGTTCTCAACTGGAAAATAAAATGCTCTGTTTTCATATTTGATTACTGTACTTGCTCCAGATAGCCTGCACACTTGCACACAAAAAATATTAAAAATAACAAAAAGGTTTTTTTTTTATTATTATATTTATTTTATTATATATACAAAAAAATATATATATTAACCCGAATAACAAGAAAGAAATACGTTACCGTCTCCCCGGCAACAGTGCCATTTGATTGGTCGGCGGAAGTATGCGTTCTGCCTTATCCTATTTATTCTACTTACCGCAATCAAGACGGTGTCACTTTGCAGCTAGCCGGTTGAGCATGGGTCGTCCGCAGAAAAATAGTAGTATGTCCGTTCTTGTCTTAGACGAATCAATAAAGAATGTGTATGTGTTTGTTCAAAACTATTGTATGTATATTCAAGTAAGCTTGTTAGGGTTAAGGTTGGTTAGTAGTGTTAGAATTAGTCTTGTACTTTTCTTTTGCCAATCTTAAAATGAAGTTGTGATAATAGAAAATAGCGGGATTAAGAGGATATATGAATGGGATTTGAGGGTTTAAGCAAGCTTTCCAACGCTAAATTCATTCCTAGTGCCCCTTGTCCTTCCGCTATGTGCGCTAATTTCCAACCCTCGGCCAAACACCCACAACCATGTATCCAATTAGGTCACAAATACATGTCACGTTGTAGTGTGCCCAAAGGACTTCCCGGCTTAGGTCGCGGCTATATATCACGTATAGCACGCCTAAGTGAAGGGGTTGCGTTTGTTTGGTCGAGATTCGTTTTAGGATGTTTGGCGAAGAGAAGCACAAGGGATTTTTCCGTCTCTCATACTAACCTCCTTAGCCCCTAACAAGTGGAAATTATTCACACATTAAAATGAAAATAAAATCAAAGCAAGAAAGAAGAAAATAAATAAAGGAAGAAAATACGGTTTTACAAAATGGTAGCAAGCTAACAACTTGGGCCCTCACCTTAGCAAGAGAATCCGTCGAGTATCATGGCGTGAAAATACGGATAAGAAGGAAAGAAAAGAGCAAGAAATAACAACAACTACTTAACAATAATAAATAAAAGTTAGACTAGGAATTAAAATTACAATAAAAGAATTAAAAGATATAAGTTAAATAAAAACCCTCATCTTCATTGATTTTCCACTCAAGAGCTCTCACTACACTTTAATGGAGAATAGATGAAGAGGAAGAAGAAGATACAAACTAACCTACACTAAAATCTAACTAAAAAAGAAGCCCCCTTAAGATGGCTCAAAATTGGAGTATTTATTGGCAGAGAGCTGAAATCCTAGGGCCAAATTCTGAGCCTATATAAAGTTACAAAACCACCCCCAAAATATCTTCAGACGCCAAGCCAACTCGGCTGCGGAACCGCCGCATAATGGCCATATTGGCTGCGGTTCCGCGGCGCCTTAGGGGATTCATGAGGTGAATTTTCTAGGGCTTCTCCACGTTGCTTTCTTCTGTTGTTCTACATGTCCCAAGTTGCAAAATACTTCCAAAGTTTCTTCAGATTTGCAACAGTCCAAAATGGCTTCACTTTTAATTCATTTGACCTTTATCTCCCTCGAGCTCCATGCACCCATTGAATCTTGTGTTGCCCATCTCGTACTCTGTGCTTGTTCGAGACATGAATGACCACTGTTATTTGTCTTGTTTCTTGAACGGGTAAGCGGCACTGGACGGATATGGATGACCGGAACCCGGCTTTTATCTATTTGTGGCAGATGTTCTGAATTTTGGCGTAATTGTAAAGATTTTGTATGATTTGCGTCATTTTTGACTATGAACCTGTAATCTGTAAATATGTAGCAAACACGGATCAAAAGCACCTGCCTATAAACAAACGAGCAGAAGAACGGACGGTATTAAATGCAATATTCTGGTATGAACAACAACCTAAATAGACGCTATGGATTTTCAAATGGTATCTTTTTCTCGAAAACACCGCAGCCCCTATTCTTGTAAAAACAACTATTCGTACTATTTTAAACTATAACTGTATGGCTCATATGTTGCTACGTATTTTATACTATTGCGTTTACAATTTCCTTTTTCTGCTATGCTCGTAGTATTCTCATTTTTCGGTATACATGCCACGTTTTTTCCTTATCTTGTATGACATCGTCTGCTGGGACACACGAACCATTACCGATAATACGCATGTTGCACATACACATACTCGGCGGCTCACACACTTATCATCGGTAATTATCATGCCGTGTACACATTAGAAATCATTACTTCACCGTATAACCTAATAACCTGTAGCTTTTTAGTTATTGTTTAGTACCCATACCGCACTTACTAGTTCAGTTATCGAATTTTCTTACCTAGTTTGATTCCACGCTCATATAAACACACTGGTTATGCATTACAGATTAGTTTTGTGTCGGTACTCATTGTTTCATTATTGGTTCATGCTTATGAGATTCGGTTTTCATGAGATTTCTGGATTTGAGAAACCGCGGATATATTTTGAAAACTTATGATTGTTTTAAAAATGCGGTTTCTCTTGATATGATGTGTTGTGTCCACCATGAGTTTTCTCGGTTCTGAGTTATGTGTATACCAGATTCGAGGAGAGAGGAGGCACCGTCTGCGGGTACATGGTGGACCCGGTACGGTACCCGGAGGCAAGAGGATCGTATAGAGAGTCGTTGATCCCAGAAGGGGAACACTACCTACCGGTGATAGTTCTGGACTCAACGGATATCCGGAGGACACCGACCGGAGCGATTGAGACAGATGAATATGATGGCTGGTCCGATGAGACGGTGCCTAAGATATGAGGATTTACATGTCGATGCTGGACACGGGTTTTATGATATTTTCGAGTGTCGATACTGGGCACTAAGGTTTTTATAATGATTTGATGTGTCGTTGATGGACACACGTTGGATGATACACCTATACACATATATATGATACAGATGACATGGTACCATATTATGATAGGGGCATGATTATATTTGTATTATTATACTTATGTTTACACTATCACCCTTGTTACCACTCGATATTATTATAAAATTATATTACTGTATAACCTTGGAGATCACCATACATTCAATTTCTACCTAATGATGTCTTCTACTCATAAGTTGGTAACTCACTCCCGTTGTGCCACAGTTTTCTTGCAGGATTGACCGCACGGATTCAGTAGCGGCTTGCTGGCACACAGCTTCTTTCTGGGTGATTTGCATTGGTAGGCAGGGTACACTTTAGATCGTGACCACCATTTGTATATATTTATTCAATTGTATCTAGTTAAAAACTCCATCAACCAGACTATGTATATTTTCTAGACTTAGAAACCATAGATTTGTATATTCTTTCGGAGTTAGAGTCACGGATATGAGTTATTCTTTATTTTTTAGGTTTGATGATTCTTTGGTTTTCTTTATCTTCTTTTCTATGATTGATCTTTGCCTTGGGCGTCCTATATATTTATTGAGTGGTTGTCATTCTGCCAATTGACGAAGAGCTAGCTCCCGCTTGGGGATGCCTATTATTATTGCTATGTATTGGTTTTGGATCAAAATTTACAAAGGAGGTGCTGCCCAAATTTTTAATGACGAAAATGTTTTCAATTATAGTATACATCTCACTTGTATTTTCATATAATATTGCTTATACTTTTAAAAGAGAAATTTGAATTTATTATACCTTTATTTCAAAACTTCACCTCAATTATTTTCTTAAAAGGTTTAGATTTCTGGGCTTTTGGCTAAATTGGATTACGGTGTGGTCCTATAGACTTCACGTGATTCAAGTACCGGTCACATGCCAATTCCGGGTCGTGACAATAGAACATGCAAACAAATGTCATATGTGCCAAATACATGATGTTGGATATAGTGCCCTCAAGGCAATTATTGTAATCGCAGGCAAGCGATTATGATGATTGAGGGAGGACCTATATGGATAGAACAGTTTTACTCAACATAATAGTATACTATCTGGATCATCTCTATCATCAAGTACTTGTATTATGTGGTATTACGGATCACTATTACATGTTGATAGTGCAGGGTTGCCTACCACGGCAGCAAGATTTCGGGAGGCATCTTCCATGCCAAATTAAAAATTTGTCGTTCTAGCTAACCCTAACCCTAGAATCGTTAACTAGAAATTGATGGAATAACATATGTAAACACTTTACATCCTAAGTGAGCAAGGAATACAACCTTTGTAGACCGGTCCTTCACTTCATTAGCTCCGTGTAGTAGTCCATTCGCTGCGATCAAGAAGTCCCGAACTCTAGAGAGGCTCCGATGAAGAAACGAACATGCTTGCTTCGAAGATTTCGAGGCCGAAGATGATCTACGTCGAGAAGACACTAACCCAAGCTATCTCTTCACTAATTACGGAATTAGTGAAGAAAACACCCTTTACTAAATGGCAAGTAGTAAAGGATGATGAAGTAGGAAGTTTGCTCAATTTAGAAATGATTTTCTCACTCGTTTTCCATCAACTCCATTGAAGCTAGAAAACTTTGAGGAAGAAGAAGAAGAAGCAAGTGATCAAGTGATGAATGAATTCATGTTGTGGTTAGAAATGCAACCAAGAGTTAAGCATGTCATGCTTAACTCTTGTAGAGAGTTAACCATGAGCTAAGTTTAAAGATTAGGTAAAATAATATCTTAAGCAAGACAAAAGGAATGGACAAAGTCAAAGATACTTACAAGCTTTTACAAGCTTTCAACAAATATCAACCATGACAAATTACACAATTTTTGAATTACTTAATGATAAAATTATAAACCCTAATCTTAACCTTAGCATGGTTTAATCTCTATAAACCCTAGTTGCATTTGTAACCTAGCATGATACAAACATGTACACAAATATACATATCACATATATACAATGTGCACAAAGTGAGAAAAAGAAATCATAAGTGAGCTTAAAATTAGTTAATATAATATAATATATCAAATATATATAATTATACATTAAATTATTAAATCAACTCTTGATTTAATAATCCGGCTATATTACATATAACCGAATAATATCAAATGAATCAACTTATCGAATCAACACTTGATCCGATAACCCAGCTATATCATATATAACCGGCCGATATCTCATATCGCGAGAATAGAATATGGTATCTCATATCGTATCAATCTCGGTCCCGCACATATCACATATATGCTCCTACTCCGTTTCGCTTGAGCCAGAAAACCCTTGTGTAGGACTCTAAAGACTCGTCAATACGCCGGCAGCAGGTGATGATCATATCAAACACCGACAAGCCGCAAGCGGTCTGCTAAACGTAACGGCCACCCGGGTATTGAGTGATTAGAAGATCAACAAGAAAGCCTGCTCACACTCCTGCGAATCCAATCAGTAACACTATCGTACAGTCTGGTCTCTTCGTTTGATATGTCGGATATCTCGTCTAGGGGTGGTAAACGTCAGACCCCAGTAACTCGATAAGTCGTGTCGATATGAGGCTCATAATTGGTCGAGAAACTACTGATAACACTTACCAGTATATCTCTGAAGCAGCCTTGGCCAAGGACTTCCTGTTATAGCCAATCGACCACAGCGCAACATCAACTCCCAATACCGGGAGAGACGAAACCCCTCCTATCGCTCATTGCCTCCATGTGACTTGGGACTGTACCCAAAAGCCACCGTTTTGCACGTTCTATTGAACGTGGTAAGGTGGCAATCAAAGCACAGTGGGAATCACACAAGAGTCTATGACGATCTCGGGTCTCCAGACTAACCTGTACCAGTGTCACCAGAGAACTTCCATCTGACGTTAGGTATAATACCATCTGGGAGTTCTCGGCGAGTCCGTTCAGTGTACCCAGTCTCCACTGAGCACCCGTATACTATCTCTGATGTCAAACACCAATGGATATGGGATCATCCATCGCCCATCTACATGGGTCGAGAAGCTATACGCTAGTCTACACTGGTATATGATGCCCTGTCTCGATACACCCACGACTAGGAACATTTGAAGGATGTACTTAGCGACTACTCTGTCCTCACTAGTATGATCTGCATCATAGTCCTGGTAGTCAAGTACTCATCCTAAGGGCTTTATCAATATGTAACATAGAGACAATCATCGTACATGTTAAGATAATGAGCAACCAGATAGCATACTATCATGTCGAGCAAGAAAGTCCTCCCTATATATGTCCAAGCATCCACTACAATATACATCGTATGTACAGTAATGGCCTATAGGGCATACATACTACTAAAAGATAGAACCTATAGGATTCTTGCTTGACTATCAGGGTTATCGTGGTGATCACACCTATGAGAACTGGATAGTCTATAAGCAAATCCTTAAATGTCCCTAGTAGTGGGAATATCAAGACCGGGTATCGATATTCCAAAATAGACTAGTGTATACGTTTCTTGACCCCGATGAAGGGCGATGGCTAGTCTCACAGCCATTGATGTTAGTAAGTCACTAAAGATAGTATACAGGTGCTCATTGGGTTATGAGTTACACTGGACGGACTCGCCGGGAACATGCTAGATGGTATTATACCTATAGTTAGGTAGCAGTTCTCTGGTGACATGAATACAGGTTAGTCTGTCGACCTGAGATCGTCATTTGTCTTATGTGAGTTCCCACTATGCTTTGATTATTATCCTACCACGGCTCTACTGAATCGTGCAAACAAGTTTTAGTTGGGTACAGTCCCAAGCCACATGGAGGCAGTGAGCAGATCGTCAGGGATTCGTCTCTCCCGGTATTGGGGGTAGATGTTGCGCTGTGTAGGGGTGGCCATCTCCAGAAATCCTTGGCTAAGGTGGATGAGAATTACTGATTTGGATCAGTAGTTTCTCAGTGGGTGATGGGCTTCACACCGACACGACTTATCGCATTATTAGGGGTCTGACTTTATCCACCCCCCAAGACCCGATATGCGATACTCTTAGAAGAACAGACCAAACTGTACGGAGACTGTCATTTACAAGCTTAGTAGGCATACGGATAAGTTTGCTTATGGGCCTTCTTTTCGTTCAATACATGGGTAGCCATTACATACAACTGGTGCCGCTAACGTTCTTGTGGTTAAATCCACTGCCAGCGTATTGTCGAGTCTTTAGAGTCCCACACAGAGGGCTTTCACAGCTTAGGCGAAATGATGTAGTGTACGTATTTTGTTACGTACTTGGTTCGATTAAAACACGTGTTTTTATATACGTGCTTTTAATCGGATAGTTTGTTAATACTAACCGGTTTGAAAGATAACCAGATTATCACATTTTGGATTAAATGTGAGCTAGTATTATATATCTCTATTAGTATCTCTCTTTTCGGTATTCGTATTTTGACAAAATACGGTATTTATACGAATACAGGTTTTTGTATAAATATGTGTATTTGTATCTCGATACAAATACGGGTATTTTGTATCTTTGTACAGATACTTGTATTCGTATTTTGATACGAATACGGTATTCGTATTTTGATACGAATACGGGTGTATGTATTTGTAACATATACTTGTTTTAGTGTATTTGTATATATATTTATATATATACATATTCATATGTATATGTGTACAATGAGGTGACATTCTCTACAACTCTCTTTTCTTTCTAGTTCCTTTAAGAATATGGTGGAACTTGTGGCTCACCATGGTGTGTCACAATCCACTCATATTCAAATAAGAAAAGAAAAGAAAAGAGTGTGTGAGAAAAATGTTTTTCTTGAATTGCCTTGGCTAGTTAAACATTCACCCAATTTTCCTTCTTCCTTCTCTCTTGGTTTTTCCTAAGTTAAGTTTGGAAAGGGGATTCTAAGAGAAACTTTAGAGATTAGCCACTACATCAATCTAGTGATCAATTCCTAGCGAGTTTTGATCAATAGTTGCTTCACTTGTGAAGGTAGAGCCTCAGTTAGGTTTCCTTTGAGGTTGATCATCTTCGGTAAGGAAGACCGACTCCCAAGCTCATTCCAGACGACCTAAGAAGCTAAGGAATAGGAATTGGAAAGAAGACGAAGGATACGACTACAAAGGTTGTTATTTCAAACCTAGTAGCTAAACTTCTTCATATGTTTTCTAGTTTAGTGATTGGATTCGATTCTAGTTTGTAGTAGTTCGTGCTCAGGTTTTAAAAAATTTCGTTTTTTATTCCGCATGGCCGCTAGTTTGTGGTGCGAGCACGAGCGTCTGCCTATATGGTATCAGAGCCGCCCAAACACTTAAAACAGTTTTAGACGTGTTTAAAGTTTCGACACAACAAATATCCGGTTTTCAAAACCCAAAATTCAAATTTCTGTCAAATAATTTTTGGTTTCAAAAAAATATTTTGCGTATTGCAGAAACATGATAGAAACATGAATATGACACTGTACAAAAACGGGGCCAATTAGAGAAAAATCAACCGTCAAAAAATTGCAAAACACCGCAATTTGCGGCCTTCCTTGCTCCATATTGGCTCGTCTTTGTACAGTGTCTTGGGTATTGAAAATTGTGATTTTTGGTAAACTTCTTTTTTCCTAGATTTCACTTGGTGTAATTTTTTCATTCAGGCAACACGGAAAGTTTTAAACTTGTAACTTTTGCATCATTTATCTCTTTGTGAACGTCGTCTAATTGCTATAGGTCAATTAGGCGGGATTGCAAATATTTGTTAATTCTATGATACTTATCTGGATTGGAATAGTTGTGGTAGTCGTCGTGAATAGCCGGGGGTTTTGTGAGATGAGAGTTTTATATTTACATTTGTATATTAATATTGCGGGGCAAGCGTCCGGCTTGTGGACTGCCGACACTGCTTGATGTATATTCTTTTAAGGGGCATTTTCGGGTTGAGCTTGTGTCGCCTATGTGTTATATTTGATTCATCTCTTGTACCTAAGATAGACCCATGAGGAGTGCTCAAGTAGACGAGTTCTACGAAGCAACAGGTGGCCATCTTATGGAGTTGAGAACGGTTCATCCCATTCTAGAATTGGCGGGACTACTTGCCGCGCTCGTAGAGGTATAGGGATCATGGTTGGCTATTCACACGACCGTGGAATCCGTGTTTCATCCATGGCTTAAATGAAATACGGAAGTTCTAGTATACCCTCTATTTCATAGTATTTGCTTATGCTGTGATTCTGTGTTTGTGATATATTATCATGGCTGAGATGAATGGTGTTATATATATATTTCTATATATAGTAGACGCTATATATGTTTTGCATCCGTGCTAGTCCTATCCCCGTTTTGAAGCCACGCTAGTCCTTTCCTCGCCCTGCTGTAAGTTAAGTAACCTTACGGTAAGACCCGGGACCCTATGGCAAATACGGATGGTATATATATGTGTGCCTATTTTCGTTTCTTTTGGTGTGATATTATTAATTTATGGGATTGCATTATAGGTTTAATACAAGTAAAACAAACCTAATTGATGTTGTCGGAACCAATTTTAAAACTACTTGGTTTTCATCAAAACCATAGTTATATTCTTTTGCTTTGCATAAAAGTATTCGGTTAGGAATATCATTCACCTCATTCTATAAAGAAAGAGCCTAGATCTCTTCACAAGGAGTTCTCTCTTAAGAAAAAATTTATGTTGCAAGTTTTAAAAGCGGAGCCTAAACCACTCCCTTTTCAAAGCCACTCGAGTTCCTGCAATGATATCAAGTTCATTACGTTAAAGATTTTTCGCCAAAAACCAGATGTAGCCCTCCGTCATTTCAGACGGGTAGTGCCTAATATTCATGCTATGTATTTTGGCCTTCGTCAAGGCATAGTGAATGGTAGCTACGTGTTACTTTTCTGTCGCATAGAGATGCATTAATCTAGGACAGTCGTACAGCTATATTGTCCTTCGTCAAGGGTTAGTACGGATGGGTCTAGATTAATCTGGACAATGACGGATTGAACTTGACTTGCGACTTATGATATTTTGGCCTTCATCAAGGTCATAAAACGCTTGGGGTAAAAATCCACATCGTGAGTTTCAAATATACAGGAAACTTGCCAAGCATGCGCATACCTTCTGAAGTGTGGTGAATTGAGTGGCTTCCATCAAGGGATCACACGGTGATAGTTGGGTTCTGATTCTCACTGCGAGTAGGTATTACTCTTTGGGAGATTTTCACATCACAATTAGCTAACATATTAGGTGTCTAGAATGTGTTAATGGGGTTACGCCTCTGCGAAAACGAGGATATTAAATTAGGACCTTACAAAAGCATGGGGACTCCCTTGGAGTACCAACACTGTCCTAACTAAACGGTCAGCGAACTTGTAAGGTACAAATGATCCCGACTAGTTCTCCTTTTAGGGTTTGAAGGAGAATTGGAGGAAACAGTAGAAACCATCCTGATTAGATAAAGTGATTAACCAATCTAATCTACGTTAGAGTGCACGCTAATTGTTTATTCTCTCTCTCTCTCTCTCTCTCTCTCTCTCTTTGGCAGCGACCTTGACCCGTCTTAAACTAAAACTCGTAAACCAAGTTGACCAAAACATTTTTACAAACCTGGCTTTATTTTGTCATGATTCATGACAAAGTCATATATATCCATGGCACTCCTGCCTTACACTTGCTTTCTCCAGAACATTCCGTATCACTTTGAAGATCCATATAGAATAGATATAACCATCACGTATAGTTACATACGAACTCGTAGAAATTTATTTCAGTTCGATGATGGATTTCGGTTCTGGGGAAATAGAGTAGGATTATTCGGTTGTCTTTTCTCTTCACCTTCTCTCAGGTTGAGAGGGCTCCTAGTATTAGGAGAGTACACCTATTACGCTTATTGGATAGTCTTTTTCCAAATCTTAGACAGATGTCGAAAGATAGGGAAAAAAGAAAACCAATTAGCCTATGTAAGGTATATAGAAGGTAAGAAATAAAGACATATAAAGGGATTGGAGTATGGAAAATGGAAATTGTAACTAATGACTGTAAGTCCATATTGCGACCCCCGGTTCTTACGGGGAGGCGGAAACGGTATAAAAATCAAATTTTTAGTGCAAGAGGCAACATGGACTAGACTTGGTCGGGATCGTTACCTAAACTAAAACTAGCAAACTAAGCTAAAGAGATTTAGCTACTCGGATAGAGATGGTTATACCTAAACTTGAACTCCTTCTTCTTCAAAGTTTGTGGAGGTTGATGGTTCTCTTCTCTTGTCGCCTTCTTCCGTCGAAGATGGATCCACCTCGAAGGCTCGACCTTTGGGCTCTTTCTCGAACTTGGAGTGAACTAGAATCGCCGGCTTGCTAAACCCTTGATCCTAGAGTGAGTAGAGAGAGTGTCTAAGGGTTGCTTTTGTTTTAAAGAGAAGGATTCTCAACACATGAGAAGGTTTCTCTTTAGCTAGAGGAAGAAGAAGATGAAGAGAGGAGAGAGAATGAGAATGATAGAATGAGCTATTATTTTCTCTTCTTGCAACCATAATGCAAAAGAATAATATTATCTAAATGATAATAATTGAAAATGAGAATAGTTGATGGTAGTGTTTGGAATGACCACAACCATGCTTCATTTAAAAATGTAAGCATAAATCAAGGAAGACTTTTGAAGGCATGAAAGTGGTCAATGGTCAACAAGTCAACCAAGGTCAACAAGTCAACAAAGAACAACCATAACATAATTCTCATTTAATTATTATTATTAATAGATAATAAATAAATCCATTAGGGTTTGGAAAATAAAGACTGTCAACTGTGCATACGCACCCGTTCCGAAACCCTAATGAAAAACCTCATTCTCCTCCTCAAGCAACTGTGCATACACACCTGCATTCTCGTTCCGAAAAACAAGAATACCAAGATATGAAAGCAACCCCAAAACACATACCAGTATCTGGCTCAAACCAGAGCCTGCCAGTATAATCCGTCCGGACTCCAAACGTGCACAAGTGCGCGGATGAGAACGAACCCTGTCGCAAAACCATGCGACCTCTACTCTGTTTTGCCCAGAGGCGAATACCCTCTGTGTGGGACTCTAAAGACTCGACACTACGCTGGCAGTGGGTTTAACCACAGACCGCAAGCGGCACTAGCTGTGCATAACGATCCCCAGGTAGATGTCGACAAGAAGGCTGACGAGGTGAAACCCCATCTGAACTCCTACTGAGTCTGAATGTGACAGTCTCCGTACAGTCCGGTCTGTTCGTCTGATACATCGCATGGCGGGCCTAGGGGGTGGTAAACGTCAGTCCCCCAATAGCGGTACAAGTCGTGCCGGAGCGAAGCCCAAAACACCCTGAGATAACACTGGAAACCTACCAGTATATCTCGTTTGCCCTGGCCAGGGACTACTCGTGTAATGGCTCTCCTAGACACAGCGCGATGTCAACCCCCAATACCGGGAGAGACGAATCCTGTCTAACCGTCACTGCCTCCAAGTGCTTCGGGACTGCACCCAACCACCACCTGTTTGCACGACTCCTTTGAGCCGTGGTAGGGTAGTGATCAAAGTGCAGTGGGAACACACTTGAGGCGAAGTGCCAGTGTCAAGTCAGCGGACTAAGCTGTACTCATGTCACCTGGGAACTGATAACTGACGATAGGTATAATACCAACCTGTCAGTTCCCTACGAGTCCTGTCCAGTGTACTCGTAACCCAACGAGCACCCGTATACTATCTCCAGTACGACGTACTGATGGCTGTGGGACAGACCATCTCCCACACTGGGATGAGAAGCGCATACGCTAGTCTACTCCGGAGTATCGATGCCCCGTCTCGATAGTCCTGCGACTAGGGACCTGTATAAGGATGTGCCTATAGATTACCCAGCCCCCACTTGTGTGACTGCCATCACAACGCTGGTAATCAAGCAAAGATCCTAAGGGCTCCACTAATGCGTATAAGTGATATACTGAAATAAACACAAGTACACATTGAAGTAGAAACAAACCAAGTAGCATACTACTATTTTTGAGCAAGATTGTATATACAAGGTGAATATCCCAAGCATCCATTAAGTAATATACAAACTAGTATGATACAGTAATGGCCTCTAGGGCATATACACTAACAATCTCCCACTTGCACTAAGGCCATGTACTGGCGTATCGAAGACCTATCATCTCGATCAGCCGCTCGAACTGAGTCTGGGGTAGGGCCTTGGTGAATGGATCTGCAGTGTTCTCTTCTGAAGCAACCCTCCGAACCTCGATCTCCTTGCGATCCACGATCTCCCTGATCAGGTGATACCGCCTCAAGATGTGCCTGGATCTCTGATGGGACCTGGGTTCCTTCGCTAAAGCTATAGCCCCGTTGTTGTCGCAATACAGAGGTATTGGGTCAACAATGGACGGAACCACCTGAAGTTCTTTCAAGAACTTCCTTATCCAGACAGCTTCTTTTGCGGCATCAGATGCAGCGATGTATTCCGCTTCCATCGTCGAGTCTGCAACGGTTTCCTGTTTGGAACTCTTCCAACACACCGCCCCTCCATTGAGGGTGAAGACAAAACCCGACATGGACTTGGAATCATCCTTGTCACTCTGGAAGCTGGAGTCAGCAAAGGCCTCGATCTGGAGGTCTTTTCCGCCATACACCAAGAACATCTCCTTAGTCCTTCTCAGGTACTTGAGAATGTTCTTTACTGCTATCCAGTGTTTCTCCCCAGGGTTTGACTGATACCGGCTTACTACACTCAGTGCATAAGCTACATCCGGTCTGGTACACAACATCGCATACATTATAGAGCCTACCGCAGAAGCGTAGGGTATAATAGACATGCGATCCCTCTCCAAATCAGTCTTGGGAGACATCTCTTTAGAGAGGGTGATCCCGTGACAAGCCGGTAGGTTACCGCGCTTGGAATCTTCCATACTGAATCTTTTCACTATGGTGTCGATGTACCTGGACTGAGAAAGTCCCAATATCCTCTTGGATCTATCACGATGGATCCGGATCCCCAGGATGTATGAGGCATCACCCAGGTCTTTCATGGAGAACCTTTGTGACAAGAACCCCTTGACAGATTGTAGCATAGGAATGTCATTTCCTATCAAGAGAATGTCATCCACGTATAAAACGAGGAATACTACAGTTCTCGCTACAAATCTACTATAGATGCATGGTTCATCTGGATTTTTGATAAAGCCAAATTCTTTGACTGTCTCATCAAAGCAGATGTTCCAACTCCGCGATGCCTGCTTTAGTCCATAGATGGACTTAAGCAACTTGCACACCTTTCCGCTGCTCCCACTCTGAATGAAACCCTCTGGCTGGTCCATATAGACACACTCCTCTAAATTTCCATTTAGAAAAGCTGTCTTTACGTCCATTTGCCAGATCTCATAATCGTGGAAGGCAGCAATGGCAAGAAGGATCCGAATGGATTTCAGCATGGCTACTGGAGAAAAGGTTTCGTCGTAGTCCAAGCCAGGTCTTTGACGAAAACCCTTTGCTACCAGCCTAGCTTTATAAGTCTCAACCTGTCCATCTACACCAATCTTCCTTTTGAAGATCCACTTGCATCCTACGGGTTTTACCCCGTCTGGAGCAATGTCCAACGTCCATACTTTGTTGGTGTACATGGACTCCATTTCGGTCCGCATTGCATCCAGCCATTTCACTGAGTCAACGCTCTGAACGGCCTGCTGGAAGCTAGTAGGCTCATCATAATCTATGATGCAATCCTCTCTATCCCCGTCTATGAGAAAACCGCAGTATCTCTCGGGCGGATGAGACTGCCTACTACTCCTGCGGAGCGGCGTAGGAATGTCCTGTTCATCTGAACCCTCTGGTTCCACTAAGCTTTCAGTAATAGTCTGAGGTTCTGGAATTTCATCCAGTTCTACTGCGCTCCCACTTATCTGATTTTCCAAAAACTCAGTTTCCAAGAAGTGGGCATGACGAGAAACAAGGACTTTTTGCTCCTCTGCGTAATAGAATAGATACCCCTTGGAGTTCTTTGGGTATCCCACAAACTTGCACTGTACTGAGCGTGCCTCGAGCTTGTCCGCATGCTGCTTTTTTACAAAAGCCGGACATCCCCATGTCTTAAAGGCTTTAAGACAGGGTTTCTTCCCACTCCACATCTGATATGGTGTGGTAGGCACAGTCTTAGTAGGAACTTGGTTCAAGAGATGTGCAGCTGTTTCTAGTGCATATCCCCAGAAAGATCGCGGTAACTCAGCCTTACTCATCATGGAACGAACCATATCCAATAGGGTTCGATTCCTCCTTTCCGATACACCGTTATGTTGCGGAGTGTATGGAGGAGTACGCTGAGAGAGAATTCCATTCTCTTTTAAATAGTCCAGGAACTCGGCACTCAAGTATTCACCACCTCGATCCGATCTTAGGATCTTGATACTTTTGCCTGTTTGTTTTTCAACTTCATTCTTGTAATCCCGAAATTTCTCAAAAGCCTCGGATTTGTGCTTCATTAAGAAGACATGTCCATACCTAGAGAAATCGTCTGTGAAAGTAATGAAGTATGAATAACCGCTTCGCGCATGTGTAGACATTGGACCACACACGTCACTGTGTATGAGTCCCAAGAGCTCGCTCGCTCTTTCTCCGTGTCCAGTGAACGGAGTCTTTGTCATCTTTCCCATGAGACAAGATTCACAAGTGGCATAAGACTGATACTCGAACGGATCCAAGTATCCTTCTTTATGTAACTTAGTTAACCGTGTCTCATTGATGTGACCCAGTCTACAATGCCATAAGAAAGCCCGATTGATATCTGGAGACTTTCTTTTGTGTGTATTCTGGACATTGAAAATCTGTGGTTGGTTTAACACGTATATACCATTACTCAGAGTACCTGACCCAATCAATACTTGATTAAGGTGAATGTTTACAACATTACTTACAAACGCAAATTCATAACCTTCTTTAGAAACTAAAGATACAGAAATGATATTACAAGTTGCGTTGGGTACAAAAAAGCAATTACGCAAAACCAAAACATGTCCATCTGACATTCCCAGGTGATAGTCCCCCACGGCTTTAGCATCCATGCTAGCTCCGTTCGCAACTTTGAGGGTCATGTCACCTGCCTTCAAATCCCTACGGTTTCTCAACGCCTGCAAAGAATTACAGATATGAGATCCTGATCCGGTATCCAATACCCAGGAAGTAGAGTTTATTGAAAGACAGTTTTCAATAACATACACACCTGAAGCTGAAGCTGCAACCTGCTTCAATTCCTGTGTTCTGGCCTTCCAGGCCCTGCAATCATTCTTCCAGTGTCCTTTCTTATGACAAAAGAAGCATTCTTCCTTATCCACAAGCTTCCCCGCTATCTTTGTTGCTTTACCTTTTCCCTTCGTATCCACTTTACTAACACCGCCCCTTGGTTTGGCGGGGGCCTTCTTCTTCTTTCCCTTGGCTTTCGCCTTGGACCTAGAAGAAGATGATCCTCCTACAAACAAAGTGGATGTATCCCTACTTTTCTGTAGGGTGCCCTCTGCGCTCCTCAGCATGTTGAGGAGCTCTGATAGTTCAACCTCTTTTTCTTGTAGGTTGAAGTTCAGTATAAACTGGGCGTAAGTGGAAGGAAGGGACTGGAGAACTATATCCGTATATAGCTCACTCTCCAATGTGATCCCTAGTTCAGCGAGCTCCTCAATGTAGCCGATCATCTTTAGCACGTGCTCGGCTACTGATGATCCGACGGCCATCTTTGTCGAAAACAACTTTTTCGACGCTTCGTATCTTGCGATACGTGATTGCTCTCCATACAGTTCTTTTGTATGGAGCAATATGGACTCCATGTCCATATTCTCATGCCTCCTCTGATGTTCGTTGTCCATCGAGGCAAGCAGGAGGCACTTGGCCTTCGCGCTATCAATCTCCCAAGTCTTGCGGATTTCCTTATCCGCGACGCTGGAAGTTGGACCAGGGACAGGGGGAGCTTTGGTGGTAAGAAGATACCCCAGCTTGTCATAAGTGATTGCTATCTTGACATTCCTGAGCCAATCTTTGTAGTTTGGCCCTGTCAGCTTGTTTTTATCTAGGAGTAACTTAAGTCCAGTCATGTTGATTGGTCGCTGCAATTAGGAGAGAGAAGAAGAAACACTCAGCATGATGCTCTTGCAAGTTTAGAGTGGTTTTTAGTTTGTCTAAACAGGATGGCTCCCACTGTTTCTCGAATCCCTCCTCAAACCATAAAGGAAGAATTAGTCAGGATCAATCCCACCGTACAATACTTGCTTAACCGTTCAGCCAGGCCAGTGTCGGTACTTCGAGGGAGGTTTTCCAACGCTTTCGCGAAGTTCCTTAATTAAAAAACCTCTTTTCCCTGGGGGCGTAACCCCGCTAACACCTTTCTAGGCACCTACTAGGTTTATAGCATTGATCGTTAAGTGAGAAATTTCCCGAGGAGTAGCATATACTCACAGTAGGATCGGGATCCAAATATCATTGTGTGACGAAAATGAAGGAATCCTACCATAATCATCACACTCCAAATGGTATGCAAATCTAGCAAGTTTCAGTACTTATGAAACTCCCGATGTGGATTTTTGCCCCATGCTCTTATGACCTTGACTAAGGCCAACAAATCATAAGTCACATGTCAAGTTCTTCCCGTCGTTATCCAGGTTAATTTGAACCCACCCGTATATACCCTTGACTATGGCCAACAAGGCAATACGACTGTCCCAAACCAACGCATTCTATCTATGCAACATATGAATACCCACCAGCTACCAATCACTGTGCCTTGACTAAGGCCAACAAACACAGCTTGAATACTGTTGAATATTCATATGAAACGACGGAGGGCTACGGATGGTTTTGGCGAAACCGTGAACGTAGTGAACTTGATATAATCGATGGAACGAGATAGCTTTTAGAAGGAGTGGCTCAAGCTCCGCATTTAAAAGTTAGTTTTGAAAAGAACCGAGTGGTTTTCCGAAAGTGTTCCATCGACTTAAACTTGGTTTATTATCTTGCATTAGTTCTTTTAATGCGTGATATTCTTGCATTAGTACTTTTAATGCGTCCCATCATTTAATCCTACCATTGCAGAAAACAACCAAAATATGACGTACGCTTATGCCATTCGCATTCGCCACGGGGCCCCGTCATTACCCGTTAGGTTACTTAACTAACGACAGAGCGGGGGCTGGGCTAGCGCGTCTGTAAAACATAAGCAACGCCTAAATAGAAAGCAATGATAGACATTTCAGATCACAGATAAATACATTGGATATACTAGCAATCTGTAATTTGTACGAGCCTGTAACAAAAAAACAGATAACACGGTCGCGGTGAATAGCCAAATCCCCACCCAAGACCCCTACGGGTGCGGCAAACTACCCGCCAAGTCCTCGGTAGTTTGTGCACCCCTCCATGGGTCTATCCTAGGAGCAAAAACAGTAAAAAGAATTATACAATGACGGCTACAACCCCGACCCGGTTGTGCGGCCAAACAAATAATATAATTACATCAATTTACATTTACAATGAATTGCAAGAAAAGAAAACTCTCGTCTCACAACCCCCGGCTATTCACCCGCGACAATCCAACATATTTATATACACATTCCAGCACATTACAGATCTTGTATAACCCCGACTAATCGTCTTATAGCGATTAGCCGACGTTCAATACAAGCAAACATCACAGATATAACCATCATAGTCAAAGTGTAGTGAAGTTCGGAAAAAATACGGAATTATAGGACCCCAAAAGTGAATTTCAGTTCTGGAAGATCTGGGTACATATAATATATTTTAAAAATCCCAAAACCAACACATAAACACTCTGCACGAAAATCGATGGACAGAAGAATACAAAGCGCGGCGCTTCCGCCGCATATGCCTACCTCGTGCGGCGGAAGCGCGGCGGCTTAAGGGAATTACGTCATCGTTTTTCATGGGTGCTCTTACAAAACCCTGAGACGATTTTAGAAGTATAAAGTTTTTCATTTTGAGCCAAAAAAATTTCAACAGAAACTCAGGTTTTGAAATTATCCGGTTTTGTGATTTTTTGTTTCCGAACTTCGTTACACTTCACTACCAAGCTAGTTTAAGTTTAGTTAGGCTCTGATACCACTGTAAGTCCATATTGCGACCCCCGGTTCTTACGGGGAGGCGGAAACGGTATAAAAATCAAATTTTTAGTGCAAGAGGCAACATGGACTAGACTTGGTCGGGATCGTTACCTAAACTAAAACTAGCAAACTAAGCTAAAGAGATTTAGCTACTCGGATAGAGATGGTTATACCTAAACTTGAACTCCTTCTTCTTCAAAGTTTGTGGAGGTTGATGGTTCTCTTCTCTTGTCGCCTTCTTCCGTCGAAGATGGATCCACCTCGAAGGCTCGACCTTTGGGCTCTTTCTCGAACTTGGAGTGAACTAGAATCGCCGGCTTGCTAAACCCTTGATCCTAGAGTGAGTAGAGAGAGTGTCTAAGGGTTGCTTTTGTTTTAAAGAGAAGGATTCTCAACACATGAGAAGGTTTCTCTTTAGCTAGAGGAAGAAGAAGATGAAGAGAGGAGAGAGAATGAGAATGATAGAATGAGCTATTATTTTCTCTTCTTGCAACCATAATGCAAAAGAATAATATTATCTAAATGATAATAATTGAAAATGAGAATAGTTGATGGTAGTGTTTGGAATGACCACAACCATGCTTCATTTAAAAATGTAAGCATAAATCAAGGAAGACTTTTGAAGGCATGAAAGTGGTCAATGGTCAACAAGTCAACCAAGGTCAACAAGTCAACAAAGAACAACCATAACATAATTCTCATTTAATTATTATTATTAATAGATAATAAATAAATCCATTAGGGTTTGGAAAATAAAGACTGTCAACTGTGCATACGCACCCGTTCCGAAACCCTAATGAAAAACCTCATTCTCCTCCTCAAGCAACTGTGCATACACACCTGCATTCTCGTTCCGAAAAACAAGAATACCAAGATATGAAAGCAACCCCAAAACACATACCAGTATCTGGCTCAAACCAGAGCCTGCCAGTATAATCCGTCCGGACTCCAAACGTGCACAAGTGCGCGGATGAGAACGAACCCTGTCGCAAAACCATGCGACCTCTACTCTGTTTTGCCCAGAGGCGAATACCCTCTGTGTGGGACTCTAAAGACTCGACACTACGCTGGCAGTGGGTTTAACCACAGACCGCAAGCGGCACTAGCTGTGCATAACGATCCCCAGGTAGATGTCGACAAGAAGGCTGACGAGGTGAAACCCCATCTGAACTCCTACTGAGTCTGAATGTGACAGTCTCCGTACAGTCCGGTCTGTTCGTCTGATACATCGCATGGCGGGCCTAGGGGGTGGTAAACGTCAGTCCCCCAATAGCGGTACAAGTCGTGCCGGAGCGAAGCCCAAAACACCCTGAGATAACACTGGAAACCTACCAGTATATCTCGTTTGCCCTGGCCAGGGACTACTCGTGTAATGGCTCTCCTAGACACAGCGCGATGTCAACCCCCAATACCGGGAGAGACGAATCCTGTCTAACCGTCACTGCCTCCAAGTGCTTCGGGACTGCACCCAACCACCACCTGTTTGCACGACTCCTTTGAGCCGTGGTAGGGTAGTGATCAAAGTGCAGTGGGAACACACTTGAGGCGAAGTGCCAGTGTCAAGTCAGCGGACTAAGCTGTACTCATGTCACCTGGGAACTGATAACTGACGATAGGTATAATACCAACCTGTCAGTTCCCTACGAGTCCTGTCCAGTGTACTCGTAACCCAACGAGCACCCGTATACTATCTCCAGTACGACGTACTGATGGCTGTGGGACAGACCATCTCCCACACTGGGATGAGAAGCGCATACGCTAGTCTACTCCGGAGTATCGATGCCCCGTCTCGATAGTCCTGCGACTAGGGACCTGTATAAGGATGTGCCTATAGATTACCCAGCCCCCACTTGTGTGACTGCCATCACAACGCTGGTAATCAAGCAAAGATCCTAAGGGCTCCACTAATGCGTATAAGTGATATACTGAAATAAACACAAGTACACATTGAAGTAGAAACAAACCAAGTAGCATACTACTATTTTTGAGCAAGATTGTATATACAAGGTGAATATCCCAAGCATCCATTAAGTAATATACAAACTAGTATGATACAGTAATGGCCTCTAGGGCATATACACTAACAATGACATGAGTCAGATATTGGAAGAGACGTTACTAAGAATACTCGGCTACCCCCTCGAAATATTTTCATGTTTCAGTTATACCGTGTGTTATTAATTGAAAACTATTTTTCCAATTAGATTCTGACTTCATGGTATATATTTACCAGATTGATTCTCACATCTGTATAGAGTTACAGATGCTAAGTGAGAGTAGAATATTGGGAATTGGATGATTAGATTCTCTAAAATTAGAATTCTTTGTAATTAGTGATATTTAAGGAAATCACCTGAGTTTTGCCTAACGGCAAATATTTGGTTTTGAATATCCGTTGTTATGCACCAATTTCAAACTGATATATCTGTACGTGTATTTTATAAAGTGAGATATAACTTTTTGAAATTATGTTTATAACATTTACCTTTATCAGTTGATGATTAGGTAAGGTGCATTTAATAACGGTGTAATTCTTTTTAACCAAAATACAGTTTTCAACCTATGACACACATGGACTAAGTTATTAAACTCGGAGGAATTATACAAAGTATTGTATGTTGTCTGATGTCCATTAGAACAAGGGGTTGGTACTCGTACTATATTCCGTTTACTTATGAATTCTCTGGTTTTAGACATGCATTTCGATAAAATACAAGGTCCAAATTTTGAGAAAGTATAGGTATAAAAATAAAGTAGAGAACCGCACGTTAGAACTATCAGGATTCTTCAAGCTAATCAAAGATGTAGATATTTATGCTAGGTATTCCTTCCTACTAATTTTGAGAACTTACTTCTCTCTCAGATTACTCATTCGTGGGTACGCTCCTTGATGAGTAATGTTGTATGGCCTTTTCCTCTTTGATTGTGCACTAGAAACAGCTGAATGATTTTTGAATCTGGTTCAAATTAAATTAGTGCCTTTGTTTCTATATTAGATATAGAATGGATCCATATCTTAACGAAGTTAAGGTATATGGAGTTGTCCGGCTTATACTTAAAACCAAAATCCGAATAAACTCAGGGTACATTTTCAGTAATGGCAGTTTGTGGGTTATCCTGGGCTTAGACGAAAGTTAACATTCTACCATCTGCAAGATCAATAATTATATTGTTCTTGATTTGCCACCTTTTAGTAAAATGAATTCCTTTTCAGAAAACATTAGTGGGAATATGGTAGAACTGAAAGTGACTCCAGAACCACAAATGGTTATGAAATATTTAATAGAACCTAAGAATTCAACTAGATTCGACTATCCATTAGCCACTCCACATATTTAGTAGGTAACCTTAGCAACCCGAGAGGTACTTCGGTTTCTTTATAGATGGTGATAAGGAGGTCTGCATCATGGTTATGATGTCCCTACTGGTTGTCAACTAGCCATCGGAAGCGGTGACTTCCGTATGATGGCCAGATGCCAGATATCCAAGTTGGACTCCACGCACTTCAGCATATTATGGAATTTGTTGGGTGCTCCTGAAGGGGAAAAACCTATTAGGAGCAAGTAGATCTTTCGAGATCATTGTAGGTGGAAAGGCAGTAACCGAATAAGGAGAGACTTATAGTAAAGAGTTTTCATCAAATATCCATTGTGGATTGTGATGAAACTTTTTCTTCAATGTCTGTGTTGAAGTCTATACGGATATGACTTGCCACTCTGCTATTCATGACTATGAGATCTGGCAGGTGGATGGCTATAACGTCTTTCTAAATGGGAATTTAGAAGTGCATGCGTATATGACTCTGCCAGAGGGTTGTTGTAGTCAGTGGGAGCAGCGGAAGCGTGGTGGGCAAGATTCTTATGTTTATTTATAGACTAAAACAAGTATAGCGGAGATGGGTCATCTATTCTTAATGTGACAGTCATAGTGTTTGACTTCATCAAGAATGAAAGAGAGACTTGGTAAGAAGGTTAAGTAGGGAGTAATATCCTAGGATTTAGATGACATACTCCAGATAGGAAGTGATGTTCATATACTATAATCGGTTAGACTGTGGTTGTCACAAGTGTTTCTTCACAAAGAAATTAGATAAAATATAAAATATTCTGATGACTAGATCTATGGTTTTAGATCTAGATTTGGGAAGTGTCCCAATTCGAATACATTGACACTATTCTAGAGTATTTTAGAATAGATAACTCCAGGCATGGTGTTTTACCTGCAGGTGATAGAGTTTCACTCTCTGAAGTGATGTTTTATGGACTGATGAAGAGAGGGATTTGCATGATTGACATATCACTTGCTTATGCAATTGAGTCAATCATGAGATGTCAAGTACCACACCAGATATTGCTTTTGCACTAGATGCAATAAGCATATATTAATCTAATACTGGAGAAACATAGGGAAGCAGTTATAGACATGAGAGAATGTTCTTGGGATATAGTAACGGCAGCCTCCTTCAGGAGGCAGTTATCATTTCAGGCTTCCAAGGTGACATGGATGACAGAGTGACTGTCAGAGTTAAAGTTTACCCTCTTCTAAGGGGAAGTATGTTGCACGGTGGTCCAAGTGGATACTGAGGTAAGCATGGCGTAGGATACTGATTAAATTTAGTGGAAAATACAGTCTAAGAAGTTTGTTGGATTTGGAGTTCATTTATGAACTTGGTCCCATCAGATATCCAGATAAGTTCTAAGACAGGTATCGCACATTTCGGGAGATAGTCATTCTCCACGAAGTTGAGATATAGAGAGATAAAGATAGAAGTTTTGGAGCGAATCCACTCACTAAGGCTATTTCTCGAACATGAATGTTTCGTAAACATTATTTGCAAAACTGATTAGTAAAGAAGTTAGGTGTTCGATATCACACAGGCTGTGAGTATGCGACACCGCAATAATTAGGTTTAAGTGCAAATGGGTGATTGTTGGATATAGTTCTCTTAAAGCAATTATTGTAATCACAGGCAGGCGATTATGATGATTGAGGGAGGACCTATACGGGTAGAACAGTCTTACTCGAGATAATTGTATGCTATCTAGTTCATCTTTATCATCATATACTTGCATCATGTGGTATTACGGATCACTATTACATGTTGATAGAGTTCATAGGATTCTTGCTTGACTTCTAGGGTTCTTCTGGCGATCACACCTATGAGAACTGGGTAGTCTATAAGAAAATCCTTAAATGTCCCTAATCGTGGGAATATCGAGACTGGGCATCGATATTTTAGAGTAGACTAGTGTATACATTTCTTGACCCGGACGAGGAGAGATGACCGGACTCACAGCCATTGATATTTGTAAGTCACCAAAGATAGTACAGGTGCTTATTAAGTTATGAGTTATACTGGACGGGCTCGCCGGGAACATGCTAAATGGTATTATACCTATAGTTAGGTAGCAGTTCTCTAGTGACATGAGTACAGGTTAGTCTGTCGACCTGAGATCGTCATTTGTCTTGTGTGAGTTCCCACTGTGCTTTGATCATTACCTTACCATTGCTCCACTAAGTCGTACAAACAGGTTTTAGTTGGGTACAGTCCTGAGCCACATGGAGGCAATGAGCGGATTGTTGGGGATTCGTCTCTCACAGTATTGGGGTAAATGTTGAGCTGTGCACAGGTGGCCATCACTAGAAATGCTTGGCCAAGGTGGATGAGAATTACTGATTTTGATCAGTAGTTTCTCAATGGGTGATGGACTTCACACCGACACGACTTATCGCGTTATTAGGGGGTCTGAATTTCTCCACCGCCTACACCCAATATGCGATACTCTTAGATGAACAGACCAGACTATACGGAGACTATCATTTTCAGGCTCAGTAAGGATACAGACAAGTTTTCTTATCGGCCTTCCTTTCGTTCAATACATGGGTAGCTGTTACGTACAGCTAGTGTCGCTGACGTGCTTGTGGTTAAACCTACTGCTAGCGTATTGTCGAGTTTTTAGAATCCCACACAGAGGGTTTTTCCGGCTCGGGTGAAACAGGTTTTCGTTACATACTTGGTTCGATTCAAACACGTGTTTTATACACGTGCTTTTAATCAGACAGTTTGTTAATAATAGCCGGTTTGAAAGATATCCAGGTTATCACATTTTGGATTAAATGTGAGCTAGTATTATATATCTCTTTTAGTATCTCTTTTCGGTATTCGTATTTTAACAGAATACGGTATTTATATGAATATGGGTATTTGTATAAATACATGTATTTGTGTCTTAATACAAATACGGGTATTTTGTATCATAGTATAAATACGGGTATTCATATTTTATATGAATACGGTATACGTATTTTGATACGAATCCGAGTGTATATGTTTGTAGCATATACTTATTTTGTATATATATTTATATATGTACATATACATACGTATATGTGTACAATGAGATGGCATTCTCTACAACTCTCTTTTCTTTCTAGTTTCTTAAAGAATATGGTGGAACTTGTGATGCACCATGGTGAGTCACAATCCACTCATATTCAAATAAGAAAAGAAAAGAAAAGAGTGTGTTAGAAAAAGGTTTTTCTTGAGTTGCAATGGCTAGTTAAACATTCACCCAAGTTTCCTTCTTCCTTCTCTCTTGGTTTTTCCTAAGTTGTGTTTGGAAAAGGGATTATGAGAGAAGTTTTAGAGATTATCCACTACATCAATCTGGTGATCAATTCCTAGCAAGTTTTGATTACAAGTTACTTAACTTGTGAAGCTAGAGCCTTAATTAGGTTTCCTTCGAGATGGATCGTCATCGGAAAGGAAGATCGACTCCGAAGCTCGTTCCAAATGACCTAAGAAACTAAGGAAGTGGAAAAAAGATGAAGGATACGACTACAAAGGTTGTTATTACAAACCTAGTAGCTAAACTCCTTCGTGTGTTTTCTAGTTTGGTGTTTGGATTCGATTCTAGGTTGTAGTAGTCCGTGCTCAAGTTTTAAAAAAATTTGTTTTGTATTCCGCATGGTCGCTAGTTTGCGGCGCGAGCACGAGCATTTACCTACTCATGATAACTTCAATCACATCCATCCAAACCCACTACATCCCACTGTAGCATCATAGCCCTTCGAGATGTGGGATACGGATATTATCGGGATGATAGAAACTCCATCGTCCAACAGATACATGTTCATCCTCGCGGTCACTGATTACTTCTCCAGGTGGTCCAAAGACATGAGGTTTAAAGAAATTACAGCGAAAACTATCATCAAGTTCTTCCAGAATAATGTGCTATATAGGTTCGGTATACGGAGATGTATCATATCATATAATGAACCCTCCTATATAAGCAACAAAATCATAAAGTTCGCCAAAACTTATAAGATTGGCTGGCGCTACTCTACTATATATAACCTCGGAACTAACGGTTTAGTGGAAGCTTTTAACAAGACTCTTACCAACTTCTCAAGAAGACATCCCCAAAAACAAAAAGGACTGGCACAACAGAATGATAGAAATATTGTGGACCTACTGGACCTGTAGGAAATGGTCCTAGGGTCGCAACACTTGTGGACCGCGGCGGAATTTGAAAGCAAAATTTTTCTAAACATAAAACCATTTTCTATAGCCAAGATCATGTCATTTACTAAAAATTGCAAATCATAAACCCAAGAGAGGGGATAGAGGTCTACAACCTTTATAGTGTGTCTGATCGCCAACGGAAGACCCTCGCTAGATATGTGTGCTTCTGGAAGTGCTTGGACGCCGACCGCTTCGCCGTTGATGATCTGCGTGAAAGCACCAAGCCCAAAACTACATCATCACATCTCATGTGATGAAACCATCTCAATATACTTGCTAAGTTAGTGAGATGGGTGATGTGATTATGATAATCTCTCTCATTTTCACTTTCGAATTCTTTTCCCTTACTTTGAAAAAATCAAGAGAAGAAAAGAAGAAGAAGAAGCCATGCACTCTTATGAAAAATTATTAAGTGAAGAAGAAGAAGAAGAAAAAGAATTAATATATGTGAAGAGAGAAGAAAAATTAAAACTCTCTTTTTCTTTTCTCTTCTCTTCTCTTCTCATCTATTCTTTTTTATCCTTTCTTCTTTTCTCTTATTTCTCTTCTTATCTCTTTAACTTTTTATATATTTATATATGTTAAGAGTTTCAAAAACTCTTCTTTCTTTTCCTCTCATTCTCTCTCTCTCTTTATGTCATTTAAAGAGAGAGTGGGCCCCACATGCATTCTTTATTTATTTTCAATAACAAAGAAAATGAATTTGTATCAAAATACAAATACATAATATATCAAATATATAGCATGTAATATATGTATCAAATACATATAAATGAGAGGGTGTATATGTATCTGTACACACACACACATATAATCTTAAAGAGAAGAAGATATATGTATCCTATATATAAACAAATCCATCGGTATCTAATACTAATCAGAGAGCAAGAGAGAGTGTGTATCCAATACAATATACTAGAAACCATATCATAATACAGTTATTAAGTCAACACTTGACTTAATATTCCGGTATATAAATAAACTGGCTAATATATAAATCGTCCGATTAAATCGCACGTATCACATACATGTATACAATCGAACCCTTGTACGTATCCAATACACGCGCCACATCATCATTTCTCTTGAGCCAGCACATTCATTGCGGGACTCTAAAGACCTGTGAATATGCTGACAGTAGGTTATGTAAGATCATATCCGATCGAATCTAAAACACTTTCAAATCCAATCCCCTAACGGCATAACCCACAAGAACATCGGAGCACTAGTTGTACGTAACGGCTACCCAGGTATGAGCAAGATAAAAAGATATCGACGAGCAAACTCATCTGGACCCTACGAAGTCTATAAGTAATAGTCATCATACAGTCCGGTCTCTTCATCTAAGAGTATCGCATATCGGGTCTAGGGTTTGGAATCTGTCAGACCCCAATAACTCGATAAGTCATGCGACAGAGGACTCATAACCCAACCGGAGATACAACTGATAAAACTTATCAGTTTATCTCCATTTCGGTGGCCACCGACTTGTGGTTGTAGTCATGTCCTGCACGGCGCAATATCAACTCCCTATACCTGGAGAGACGAATCCTCTCGACCGCTCACTGCCCCCGCGTGCTTCGGGATTATACCTAACAAAAACCTATTTGCATGACTTCTTTGAGCCATGGTAGGGTCTAAATCTAAGTATAGTGGGAACACACATAAGAAATTATGGCGATCTCAGGTCCAAGGGACTACCCTGTACTCGGGTCACCAGAGAACTGCTATCTGGCATTGGTATATTAACAACTAAGAGTTCTTGGTGAGTCTGTCCAATGTAACTCATCCAATGAGCACATGTATACAATTCTCGGTGTCAAACACCAATAATTATGAGATCAGCTATCACCCTCCAACCGGGTCAGGAAACGTACACACTAGTCTAAACTGGAGTACCGATGCCCAGTCTCGATACTCCTACAACTAGGGACCTTTAAGAATGTTCTTATCGACTACCTAGGCCCGACTAGTATGATCTCCATCATTGTCCTGTTAGTCAAGCAAAATCGTAAGGGCTTTATCTCATGTATTAGCGATGCATGATAACTAGTAAAACGTATTCACATGACAGATAAAGACAAACCAGATAGCACACTATCATCTCGAGTAATATTGTTCTCCGTATAGGTCCTCCTTCAACTATAATAATTGCCTTGAGGACACCTATATCCAACAGGACCACATATAAAACTCTCACCAAATCTACTCCATATCAGTTAGTATTTGGAATTGAAGCGGTGCTTCCCCTCAAAATTGAAATTCCGTCTCTTCTAGTTGCGATCGAAGAAAGATTAACAACCAAAGAAAATGTCGTACTAAGACTCGAAGAACTCGAGACCTTAGATAACACTTGGCTCAGAGCCCAGCAAATTCTAAAGCTCTATAGAGCAAGAATGACACCCGCCTATAGAAAAATAGTCAGACCTAAATCCTTCACCTTAGACGAACTGGTCCTAGTCCTACGGTGTCCCATAACCCTAAACCGGAAAGCTAAGCGAAAGTTCGAGCCAAATTAGGAAGGCAGCTACATTCCATCTTCGAAGAGGCGCGTACCAGCTCATGGACGCACGTGGGGAATGTCCCATGCCACCCATCAATGGTAGGCACTTAAATAAATATTATGCCTAGGTTCCACCATATCAGTACAGAAGGTATAAAAGAATCCATTGCCAACACTTGATGAATTTCGCATTACTGCTGCTCATCATCTGCTTGGCATCCTTGTTGGATAATGTTTGAGCTAAAAAATCTGCAAGCATAACAGGAGCCTCCTCGTACAGGTCAAAGGACCTCCTACTGGAATGCTCACCAGGCCGCGAGCCTTGGTCAGCCGCTGCTCATCAAGTTCAGTTCCTTGGCATCATTGCCACTCATCCTCTCCTTGAGCATTTTATCAAACAAACGGTAATAAGATCTCTGGTATGATATCTAGGTCAAAGGACCTCCTGTTTGGCCACTCACCGAGCCGCAAGCCTTCCACGGCTGCTGCTCATCGAGTTTAGTACTTTAGTAAGCATCTTACCAACTCAACGATAATAAGAGCTCCAGTATATATGTAGGTCATAGGATTTCCTATTTGGTCACCCATCGAGCCAAAAGCCTTCCATGGCTGTTACTTATCGAGTTGAGCACCTTGGCAATCACCAACACTCATCTTTTCCTTGACATCCTCGTCTACCAAGTTGTGACGAGGTTCTTGATATATATAGTTTAAAAGACCTCCAACGGATTTTTGGATATGAATCGTGATAAATCAAGCATCCTCAAGTAAGAAAGCTCATTTTGGTTTATCACCAGTCGTCGTGGATATATTTACAAAGTATGCAAGACCTAAGATAAGGATGAGATTGATCCTAAAAAGGAAACTCACAAAAAGTCATATCTCACAGGTCCCACGATAACATATCAACATCGTGTAAACACCGAAACAAGATTGAGATTGATCCCAAAAGGAAACCCACCTAAAATCTTATTTCAATGGTCTTACGATAATATCCACCCTACAGACACGCCTAAACGGCAGCACCTGGAGGTATCTAGAAAGATATCCCAAAACGGATGCACAATACCATACAGGTCCCGTAGCAATATATGTATGTCACGGATAAGCCAAAAGACAGCACCAAAAGCAAATCCGAGTGTGTCACGAAATAAAGACACATTACAGGTTCGCCTTATAAGTCCCGTGACAACCAAACGAATGGATTTTCCAGAATGTTAATATCATATTCTCGACCCTATCCTCATACACGAACAAGCCAAGAACCTAATAAACAGGTCCCCATGGCTTCCAAATTAAGTGAAGGTTCGAAACAATTTAAAACTTATGATTATACACTGAAGCTATGCCCCAAAATGGCCATCTTGTCTGAAATGACTCTAAACTAATATCATGTCCGAAACGACTATAAACTTATTTCAATGTCTTAAATGACTTTAAAATAATATATATGAAATTACGTCTCCTGATGAATTCAAGTTAAAAAATCCATGTTCTAAGGGGCATCAATTAACTTTTTCTTGTCTGAAATGACTATAAACTAATGTCTAAAATGACAGTAAACTAATATCCAAGTCCAAGACAAATCTAAACTAATATTTACGTCCGAGATGACTATAAACTATCATTTAATGTCCGAGATGAATCTGAACTAACATTCATGACCGAGATGACTTTAAAGTAACATTCATTTTTGAGATGACTCTAAACAATTACCCACGTCCGAGATGACTTTAAACTAACATTCATGTCCAAGATGACTTTAAACTAATATTCATGTCTGAAATGACTATAAACTAATACCCCCATCCGAGATGACTTTAAACTAATACTATGTCCGAAAAGACTTTAAGACTAATATTCATGTCCAATATGACTTTAAACTAATACTTGGGTGCAAAATGACTTTAAACTAATGTTCATATGTGAAGGCTACGTCCAATATGGATGTCAAAGTGACTTTCACATCCTGAATGACTATAAACTAATGCTTATATGATATTTATGTCTTAAACAACTGTAAACTAATATTCATCAGCCTAAGCATGTCTATAAGCATGAATATATCAAACAATATGCAACAGAAAAAAAAAATAATAATAATAACAACAGGAAAAGTAAACAAAATTTTATTTCTTTTTTCTAATGAAAAACTAATAACTAAAGTTATTACAAAATGACCCCAAAATAGCAAAAATGTATATATACATTAAGCTGCTCTAAAACGATATTTAGCTAGATTTTCAAGAGTCTGCATGCATTCCTTCCGAGCCATGATCAGGGCAGTGAACATCTTCTTGTGCGAAGCGAACTGATGGGTTAGGCGACTATGTTCCACATCCACCTCCGTGATCTCATGTTGAAGTTTAGCCCCTTTTTCCTTAAGGTTCAACTCTATTCCTATGAGATTCTCCATGCGCTCTTCGGCATCGGTGAGTTTTTCTTCCTCTTCAGCAAGTTGAGCCCTGAGGGTATCAACGAGTATTGTTCACTGCAGGAAAATATGTCGTTCAAGCACATGTGTCTTAGTAAGCTCCATAAGCTAGGAGATCACCTTCTCTTTGGAAGCACGGGCAGCCTTTCTCTTAGCCTCTAAGGCAATGAAGGCAGCCTCCTCAGCAGCAGAGCTATCAGACTCGCAAGTCCGAGCATTCCGGCACGTCCAGCAGAGATCCTTGAGGGTTTCTTTCACTAGCTCCAAAAATTGAGCCGTATCTACCCCGACCGAAGCAAAAGTCGTAATGATGGGGTTAACATACTCTACGGAAGCCTCAGGGGTCGGCGGCTGTCCCCGATGCATGAAGGTGTTTACACCGATGTAACCGCAGTTGATCATCCCCAGCTGACTCTCTCTTGGGATGAATCGGGGATATGGAGGGATCTCCATCCTGTTAAGAAACGTAATTAGTTGATTTACCTCAGCTTCTAGTCCCTCGTTGGCTTTGCCTATTAAATCCACGTGAGGAATAGCAGAAACAATAAGTACAATAAATTCAATGACAATGAAAACAGATAAGAACACGTATCAGGAAACAAGTTATACCTACCGGCTGGATCAGCACGAGTGGTCGAACATTCTTAAGAGAAAGAGTAGCCAGGACGGCCTCATCATCAGCCTCTGTTTCCGTAGGTGCAGCAGCTTCCCCAACTGACACCTCAGCCTCAGGATCCTCTTTAGCAGATTCCCATACGACCATAGCCGAGGAACCATCATCTTTTGTTGCCGCCTCAACGGCAGGCTCAAAGGGAGTCGACCCCGCAACAAGCTCGGGTGCCCGGACACCCAGGCCAAGCCCAATAGCACTTGTGCCAACAATAACACCACTCGAGCTCGGTCCTTCAACATGTGTGCAAACGCCAGTGCCACTGGAACTTGGTGAAAGTCTACCCTAGCACCGCCATGAGGTTCTAATGACATCAAGCATGCCAAATTCAAATTTTTATAGGTGCTATGCTAGAATAAACTAGATTTTTAACTAGATTATTAGGGTTTTAGTTTGATATCAAGGTAAACTATAAGAAGTGAAGATGGATATACCGTCGTAGATCGAGTCCTTCACATCACATGCTCTTTGTATAAGTCCCGCGACTCCACTAAGCTCCACTTTAGGGTTTGGACGAGCTTCCTCCGATGACCTTCGTGCCGAAGATGATCCACACGAAGTCCTTCCAACTCAAGCTATTCTACACTAAACTCTTTTAGTTTAGGAAACACTCTACACTTGAAGTGTAGGATGGTGAAGTAAGGGTTTTGAGGCTCACTAATATGTGTTCAAGCTTCATGATTCACATCACATGTGAGGGTTAAAGCTTGAACTACGGTGGCATGACAAAGAGGAAGAAGATGAGAGCAAGAGAGCAACAATGGGAGCAACTAAAGAATGGGCTTTATTGTTGAATGAATGAGAGTGTGAATGGCAACCCTTGACCCTCACTCATTCAAGCATGGAATTATTGCAATATAAAATTGCAACCATGCTTGAATAGTGAGTCAAGGTGAATATATTATATCACATTATCAAATCAACACTTAATTTAATAATCCGGTTATATCACATATGACCGACTAATATCATTTATCTTTATATCATGTTATCAAATCAACACTTGATTCGATAATCTAGTTATATCACATATAACCTAACTGATAATAAATAACTTCCAGATTACAATACGGTATTACATACACGTATTTAATCAGGCCCACACACATATCACATATGTGTCCTACTTCGTTTTGCTTGAATCAGGGAACTTCTGTGTGGGACTCTAAAGACTCGTCAATACGCCAGCAATAGGTGATGATCATATCAGTCACCTATAAGCCGTCAGCGGTACTAGCTAGACGTAACAGTTACCTGGGTATTGAGCGATATGAAGATCAACAAGCAAGCTTGTCCATACTCTCCATGAAGCCTATCAGTAACACTACCGTACAGTCCGGTCTCTTCGTCTGATATGTTGCATATCATGTCTAGGGGTGGTAAATGTCACGCCCCGCTTCCCAGAGTACGCAAGATTGGGCACGTGACATAGCCAACCATACTACCTGTGGGTAGGAAGTATCCATCCACAGTCACATTACGGCTGTAGAGATATCAAGAACAAGATAAAACTATCTAACACATGTCCACAATCCAGAATAACAAGAGTCAATGATAAATAAATGCGGAAGCAAATGATCCAATACAATAACAGAAAAGTGTGTCCCATAATGCGGGCTCACATCTGGAAATAAAAATGCAGGAAATAAACTAACCACTACAGAACTCACAACTCAGCCTGCTGGCTGAAGTACTCCTGCTCGGACAGCGACAGTGGTAAAGGATCTGGGCCATGCAAAACCCAGACGTCAGCGCGTCATGTCAACCAGTAATATAATATGAACAGTGTAATAGGCAATGCAGAAATAAACATGAATAAAGTAATAGTATGAAACAAGCAGTGCAGGGTAGTGTGCAGTGGGTAACTAAACTGTTCTATCAGGTTTTCTATTCTAAAGTCTTTGAAATCAAGTAAGGTAATCCTCATCGTAACTCGTCGGTAGTTATTCCGTAACGCCCGGAAAGACGGCAAACAATAGGTATTCCGTAACGCCCGGAAAAATGGCAAACAATAGGATATTCCGTAACGCCCAGAAAAACGGCAAACAATAGGATATTCCGTAACGCCCGGAAAAACGGCAAACAATAGGATATTCCGTAACGCCCGGAAAAACGGCAAACAATAGGATATTCCGTAACGCCCGGAAAAACGGCAAACAATAGGATATTCCGTAACGCCCGGAAAAACGGCAAACAATAGGATATTCCGTAACGCCCGGAAAAACGGCAAACAATAGGATGGCCCTTGGAGTTACGTTCGGTTACAATACTGATTTCCCCATACCCCCAAGTTATATGCGTAAGTCAAGTCAGGTATCCCGTAATCAAGAAACTAATGCCAACATAGGATCAGGTAAACAGGTTTGTCTGGATAGACAACAGGAACGGTCCATGAGGACTACATGTTTGGTTTGTTGGCATTAGACACACGATCAGGTAACGGGTCAAGTCAAACAGTATACGGTACCATGTCGGGTAGATCCATATACATGTAGTAATTCAGGTCAAGTTGTGAACAATATCATATGTGAATTCACAGTCAGTTATAGAATCAAGCATGGTCATCAACAACATGATATAAGCAATGAATTAAGCAATAAGCAGATGCACTCAGTTTGCAGTACAGTTATTAGTTGTGTCACAGAGAGGATTTCAACATTATAAGAATGCAGTAAGACAATTATAGCCATTTAATCATGTTAATAAGTTTAAGACTTCATGGATGCAATTATATGCAATTTAAATGCGATGGATGCAAACGGGTATCCGAAAGGTTATAAAACTATAAAATGGTAATGTGGGATGCACAACTAAGCAATATGTGATATAAATATTGATATAATAATATTAATATGGATAGCATATTCAAAGCGATTAATAACTATAAAAGTGGTATTGATTAACCATGCACAAGAAAGTTCCGTTCAGAAATTCAGCGTCATCCTAATTTGTAAAATAGCTTAAAAATAACAAATGTTCTCCAAAAGAGACGTGTCTTATACCAAAACAAAGATAATTCAATAAAGTTTTCAGTTTTATAAGTATAAGCATCTCAGGTTGTCCCTATAAAAAGTTATGAATATTCGAAGTTGAAAGTTTGCTGCTGGAATTTCCTGGACAGCAGTTTGGAGACATTTTCATTTGCATTTTACGTTATTTAAACAATTTATTTTGCCAGTAAATACTTCATAGAGTTATATTATTCTGAATTAGCTTCGTAACGAACTAAAGAACGTATACTAATGATTTTTCGATGATTTATAATGAATTTTATAAGATAAGGTGTACAGTAAATTTTAGATTTGTCATATCCGATTTTTCAACGACGTTTCATGTGTAAACTATAAGATTTTCAAATGTATAACATTATAAAATAAAGATTATAAAAGTATATAGCATGTAGCAAGATTAACTTGCCTCGATGGGTCGCGAATCGGGAAAACGGAACGTTAACCGTCGGCGGGGAAAACTCACGACGGACGCACGGTTCACGGAATGAACCCAAACGACGAACAAAGGAACCACACGGGTCGGGGTACCTCACTGGAACGTCGAGAAGCGTCACCGGCACGATGGAATTCCGGCAACAAAAGAACAGTTAAAAAAAAGAGAAACGAGACATGAAGCAAGAAGAGAAAGAATGATAAAGAGAAGTACGAGAGAATATATGAGGGAGAGGGAGAGAGAGAAAAAAGTGGGGAGAGAGAGAGAAAGTGGGGCCCATAGGGTTAAAGGGGAGGTTGCGATTGGCTGAGAGAATAAATTGAGAAGAATATAAAAGATTGTAAAAATATTATATGGTTAACTTAAAGATTTAAAAGATAGGTAATGAACAGTAAGATATCAGGTTAGTTAGAAAAATATATGCGATGGTTTTAATAATATTAAAATTTGGGATTTTGGCGCCAAATGAAACATTTCCAAATTGCGCCCGGGTTGGGTCCAAAAATTTGAAATTTAAATAATAGGATTTTAAGCGGGTTCCAAATTTTAAAATGAAATGTTTTATGATAAAAAAGCATACCCCCAAAACGGACACACGTACGTGCACGTAGCCGTCCAAACTCGCCCGTTTCATTGAACGGGATGAGAACACGATGCACGGACGCTACAACAGGGTTAGGAGTGTCAAGCAGGCCAAGATGAATATTTTTAATTTTATTTTAGATGCTAAAATTTGTTATATGTAGAAATGACTTTGCCGGGTAAATTTTACAGTAAGTAACAAACAAGCAAGTTAAATGAAATGAGTACCACATTATGCTCAAACAATAACTGAAAATAGTAGTATTGGGCTCGGGTGTTACATTATACCCAACTACAAAAAGAATTTCGTCCTCGAAATTCCAAGAATACAAAGATAGATAACTACAAGAAAAGGTGAGGAAACTTCTGCCGGATTTCATCTTCTCGTTCCCAAGTGGATTCTCCATGCGATCGATTACCCCAAGAGACTAGCACAAGGGGGATAACCTTGTTCTTAAGAACCTTTTCCCTTCGATCCTCGATTTCAGTCGGTCGCTCCTCAAAATTCAAGTCTTCTCGTATTGTTAACTCCGAATGATCCAAGACGTGGGTTTCATCTCGAACATACCTTCGCAGTTGAGATACATGAAACACATCGTGCACACCTGCCAAGGACTGTGGTAATGCCAAACGGTACGCTACCTCTCCAACACGCTCCAATATCTCGAAGGGTCCAACGAATCGAGGACTAAACTTTCCCCGACTCCCAAAGCGAATCACTCCTCTAGTCGGTGATATCTTCAAGAATAGCAAATCACCCACGGCGAACTCTAGAGGTCTTCTTGACGTGTCAGCCCAACTCTTCTGTCGGTCCTGTGCTGCCTTCATATGATTTCTGATAGGGTTAACCTTCTCAACTGTCTGCACAACCAAATCTGGTCCCAATAATTTTCGTTCACCGACATCGTCCCAACAAACAGGTGAACGGCATTTACGACCATACAAAGCTTCAAACGGAGCCATCTGGATAGTTGCTTGGAAACTATTGTTGTAAGAAAACTCCACCAAGTGTAGGTGATCCTCCCATGAACCCTTGAAGTCCAACATGCATGCTCTCAACATGTCTTCAAGAGTTTGGATCGTTCTCTCCGACTGACCATTAGTTTGAGGATGCTAAGCTGTGCTAAACTTCAATCGAGTCCCCAAACTTTCCTGTAAACTCCTCCAGAAGTGTGATAAGAAATGAGTGTCACGGTCGGACATGATGCTCACCGGTACGCCATGCAATCATACAATCTCCTGCATGTACCGCTCTGCCAAAGTCTCCGTTGATTGACCAACCCGGAAAGGAATAAAGTGAGCTGCCTTGGTCAATCGATCGTCAATCACCCATACTGCATTGTTGCCCTTTGGACTTCGCGGTAAAGCCGTCACGAAATCCATGGTTATATGTTCCCACTTCCACTGAGGAATCGGAAGTGGTTGCAACAAACCAGCAACCCTTTGGTGTTCAGCCTTGACTTGCTGACATACCAAGCACTTAGCCACGAAGCGAGCAATCTCCCGTTTCATGCCTTCCCACCAGAAATGCTGTCGAATATCTCGGTATATCTTTGTACCTCCTGGATGTATAGAATAAGCTGAACTGTGTGCCTCCTTCATAAGCTCTTCACGAACATCCCCCTTTGGCACACACAAACGGCTACCATACCTCAACGAACCATCTTCGTAGACCAGTAACTCTGTTCGTAGTCCAGCCTCAACCTGCTCTCGAAACTTCTGCAGTCTAGGATCCTGCTATTGTGCCGCTTTAATCTTCTCAACCAAGGACGACTGTACTTGCAACTGTATCAACTATCCCGTAGAATGTGGTAGCACAACTTCCAAGTCAAATCTTCGAAAATCTGCAATGATCTCCCTCTATGTAGTTAACACCTGAATTGCTGGTAACCGACTAAGCGCATCCGGCACGACGTTAACCTTTCCCGGATGGTATTTAAGATCAAGGTCGTAGTCGGCCATCAGCTCCAACCATCTACGCTGCCTCATATTCAACTCCTTCTGAGTGAACACATACTTCAGACTCTTGTGATCTGTAAAAACTTCGACTCTCTCACCCAAAAGGTAGTGTCTCCAAATCTTCAAAGCAAAGATTACAGCTGCAAGCTCCATGTCATGAGTTGGATAATTCTTCTTATGGGTCTTCAGTTGTCTTGATGAGTATGCTACGACCTTCCCATGCTGCATCAAAGCACATCCCAATCCTTTCCCAGATGCGTCGCTGTGAATCACCAATCCTCCGGAATTGTCTGGCACGGTCAGAATTGGGGCGGTTATCAACTTCTGCTTCAACGTCTCAAAAGCTAACGCACACTTATCCGTCCATACAAAAGGTACCTCCTTGCGCGTAAGCTTGGTTAACGGTTCTGCCAGACGAGCGAAGTTCTCCACAAATCTCCTGTAATATCCGGCTAATCCAAGGAAACTTCTTATCTCAGCTACATTCTTTGGAATCGGCCAATCTCGAACTGCTGCAATCTTTTCGGGATCGACGGCGATTCCATTGCCCGACACAACATGCCCTAGAAACTTCACTTCTTCCAGCCAAAATTCGCACTTACTCATCTTCGCATACAGTTTCTCCTGTCTCAAAGGCTGCAGTGCGATCTTCAAATGCTCAGCATGCTCCTCAAAACTCTTCGAGTAAACCAGAATATCGTCAATGAATACCACAATAAACTGGTCCAAGAATGGTGAAAAGATTCGGTTCATCAAGTCCATAAATACTGCCGGCGCATTCGTTACTCCGAAGGGCATCACTAGGTACTCGTAATGTTCATACCGAGTTCGAAACACCGTCTTGCAAATATCTTCTGCTTTCACTCGGACCTGATGATATCCGGATCGTAAATCCAGTTTCAAGAATACCCTCACGCCACTAAGCTGCTCAAAAAGTTCTCCAATGCGAGGGATCGGGTACTTGTTCTTAATAGTTACCCGGTTTAATTCTCGATAATCGATGCACATCCTTCTCATGCCATCCTTCTTCTTTACTAGAAGAACTGGAGCTCCCCAAGGCGAGTTGCTGCTTCGAATCCAACCCTTCTCAAGCAATTCAGTAACTTGTTTCTTAACTTCTTCTAATTCTACTGGTGCCATTGGATAATACGCTTTAGATACTGGCGCTGCACCAGGAATAAGGTCAATCGCGAACTCCACGTCTCGCTTCGGCAGCAAGCCCGATATATCTTCAAACACGTCCATAGAATCACGAACAACAGCCGGTTCTTTCCTTTCATCACTTCCATTGATGCAAGAATATTGTTTGTCGGCCTAGCCCTAAACTCGACCGGCCCGACCGAACTGCTTCCTTAACGCAACTGCTGTCTACTACAAACTCCCTTTCATCCCAGATAAACTCTGCTGCTCTTGGCTGCTGCAAGTATTTATGAGAAAGTGGTCAAACCCAGAGAGACAATCTGCCTCTGGATGTCCACGTCCAGTCTGCGCATGAACCTCCGTGCTCTGTCTACATCGTTGGCAACTAAAGGTCCAGCGAAACTACTGAGTCTCGTCCATTCTGCAACATGCACATCTATGGGTGCTCCCTTCTGCTTTAGTCCGATGAACTTCTCTTCCATTTCCTCCCGTGCAGTCCGCGGGAAGAACTTCTCCAGGAAACTCTTAGAAAAATTCGCCCACTGGATCGGCTTGGGCAAGCGGGTCTCCTCAACAAGCCACCATTCTCGGGCGTAGTCCACTAGCTGAATGCGCACCACATCAACCCTTTTGTCCTCTGGAATCTGTGCCGCAATCAGCAAATTCTCTATGTCAACTAGCCACTGCTCCACTAGCAACGGCTCCTTTAAACCAGTAAATGTAGACGGACCCAACCACCTGAAATCTGCTACGGTCCCTACTCGGTCAACTGGTCTAGCTCCAACATTGTTTACAGACTGCTGAACGATCTGCAAACCTTCCCGAAACGAGTCCGCTTGCTGCTGGATCAGCTCGGTCTGTTTCTTTGATTCTCCAGCATTCTTCTTATCACTCCAAGCATGGCGGCTTCGTCCACACGCCTCTGGTATGTCTTCAATTTCTTACTTGCCATAATCCTGAACTCAAAACACCCAACATTAGCATGATGATAGATTCTGAATATAGATCAAGGCTAGAACTCCAAGATACTTAAATAGAGTACCGCATTGTAACTATGCCGCGGTATCATAGCCACAATTATATAACTCCATCCAAGTCGCCTAAGTCCTAGAGATAACAAGGAATCGGGTTTTCGAATCGATATGCAAAGGAAGTTTGCACATCGTAAAAGATATAATCAGGAAGAATGTGATTCAAGAATGGTAAAACGGTCAAGGTGGCAGGACATGTTTCCTAAACACGGGTATTCTGATTCGTGTATTGGGTACAATACCCAACTACAAAAGAATCAACCCGACTATCCTATGTCTCTGATACCAAAAGAACCATGTCACGCCCCGCTTCCCAGAGTACGCAAGATTGGGCACGTGACATAGCCAACCATGCTACCTGTGGGTAGGAAGTATCCATCCACAGTCACATTACGGCTGTAGAGATATCAAGAACAAGATAAAACTATCTAACACATGTCCACAATCCAGAATAACAAGAGTCAATGATAAATAAATGCGGAAGCAAATGATCCAATACAATAACAGAAAAGTGTGTCCCATAATGCGGGCTCACATCTGGAAATAAAAATGCAGGAAATAAACTAACCACTACAGAACTCACAACTCAGCCTGCTGGCTGAAGTACTCCTGCGCGGACAGCGACAGTGGTAAAGGATCTGGGCCATGCAAAACCCAGACGTCAGCGCGTCATGTCAACCAGTAATATAATATGAACAGTGTAATAGGCAATGCAGAAATAAACATGAATAAAGCAATAGTATGAAACAAGCAGTGCAGGGTAGTGTGCAGTGGGTAACTAAACTGTTCTATCAGGTTTTCTATTCTAAAGTCTTTGAAATCAAGTAAGGTAATCCTCATCGTAACTCGTCGGTAGTTATTCCGTAACGCCCGGAAAGACGGCAAACAATAGGTATTCCGTAACGCCCGGAAAAATGGCAAACAATAGGATATTCCGTAACGCCCGGAAAAACGGCAAACAATAGGATATTCCGTAACGCCCGGAAAAACGGCAAACAATAGGATATTCCGTAACGCCCGGAAAAACGGCAAACAATAGGATATTCCGTAACGCCCGGAAAAACGGCAAACAATAGGATGGCCCTTGGAGTTACGTTCGGTTACAATACTGATTTCCCCATACCCCCAAGTTATATGTGTAAGTCAAGTCAGGTATCCCGTAATCAAGAAACTAATGCCAACATAGGATCAGGTAAACAGGTTTGTCTGGATAGACAACAGGAACGGTCCATGAGGACTACATGTTAGGTTTGTTGGTATTAGACACACGATCAGGTAACGGGTCAAGTCAAACAGTATACGGTACCATGTCGGGTAGTTCCATATACATGTAGTAATTCAGGTCAAGTTGTGAACAATATCATATGTGAATTCACAGTCAGTTATAGAATCAAGCATGGTCATCAACAACATGATATAAGCAATGAATTAAGCAATAGGCAGATGCACTCAGTTTGCAGTACAGTTATTAGTTGTGTCACAGAGAGGATTTCAACATTACAAGAATGCAGTAAGACAATTATAGCCATTTAATCATGTTAATAAGTTTAAGACTTCATGGATGCAATTATATGCAACTTAAATGCGATGGATGCAAACGGGTATCCGAAAGGTTATAAAACTATAAAATGGTAATGTGGGATGCACAACTAAGCAATATGTGATATAAATATTGATATAATAATATTAATATGGACAGCATATTCAAAGCGATTAATAACTATAAAAGTGGTATTGATTAACCATGCACAAGAAAGTTCCGTTCAGAAATTCAGCGTCACCCTAATTTGTAAAATAGCTTAAAAATAACAAATGTTCTCCAAAAGAGACGTGTCTTATACCAAAACAAAGATAATTCAATAAGGTTTTCAGTTTTATAAGTATAAGCATCTCAGGTTGTCCCTACAAAAAGTTATGAATATTCGAAGTTGAAAGTTTGCTGCTGGAATTTCCTGGACAGCAGTTTGGAGACATTTTCATTTGCATTTTACGTTATTTAAACAATTTATTTTGCCAGTAAATACTTCATAGAGTTATAGTATTCTGAATTAGCTTCGTAACGAACTAAAGAACGTATACTAATGATTTTTCTATGATTTATAATGAATTTTATAAGATAAGGTGTACAGTAAATTTCAGATTTGTCATATCCGATTTTTCAACGACGTTTCATGTGTAAACTATAAGATTTTCAAATGTATAACATTATAAAATAAAGATTATAAAAGTATATAGCATGTAGCAAGATTAACTTGCCTCGATGGGTCGCGAATCGGGAAAACGGAACGTTAACCGTCGGCGGTGAAAACTCACGACGGGCGCACGGTTCACGGAATGAACCCAAACGACGAACAAAGGAACTACACGGGTCGGGGTACCTCACTGGAACGTCGAGAAGCGTCACCGGCACGATGGAATTCCGGCAACAAAAGAACAGTTAAAAAAAAAAGAAACGAGACATGAAGCAAGAAGAGAAAGAATGATAAAGAGAAGTACGAGAGAATATATGAGGGAGAGGGAGAGAGAGAAAAAAGTGGAGAGAGAGAGAGAAAGTGGGGCCCATAGGGTTAAAGGGGAGGTTGCGATTGGCTGAGAGAATAAATTGAGAAGAATATAAAAGATTGTAAAAATATTATATGGTTAACTTAAAGATTTAAAAGATAGGTAATGAACAGTAAGATATCAGGTTAGTTAGAAAAACATATGCGATGGTTTTAATAATATTAAAATTTGGGATTTTGGCGCCAAATGAAACATTTCCAAATTGCGTCCGGGTTGGGTCCAAAAATTTGAAATTTAAATAATAGGATTTTAAGCGGGTTCCAAATTTAAAAATGAAATGTTTTATGATAAAAAAGCATACCCCCAAAACGGACACACGTACGTGCACGTAGCCGTCCAAACTCGCCCGTTTCATTGAACGGGATGAGAACACGATGCACGGACGCTACAACAGGGTTAGGAGTGTTAAGCAGGCCAAGATGAATATTTTTAATTTTATTTTAGATGCTAAAATTTGTTATATGTAGAAATGACTTTGCCGGGTAAATTTTACAGTAAGTAACAAACAAGCAAGTTAAATGAAATGAGTACCACATTATGCTCAAACAATAACTGAAAATAGTAGTATTGGGCTCGGGTGTTACAGTAAACGTCAGACCCCAGTAACGTGATAAGTCATGCCTATGTCTGGCCTATAACGTTTCGAGAAACTACTGATAAATCTTATCAGTAAATCTCAGTAGCAGCCCTGGCTAGGGACTTCCAGTAATAGCAAATTGAGTTTAGCGCAACATCAACCCCCAATACCGGGAGAGACGAAACCCCTCTTATCGCTCATTGCCTCCATGCGACTCGGGACTGTACCCAAAACCCACCTGTTTGCACAACTCCTCTTGAGCGTGGTAGGGAGGAAATCAAAGCACGGTGGGAGCCACACAAGACTCTATGATGATCTCGGATCTACAGACTTGCCTGTACCAGTCACTATTAGACTGCTACCTGATGATAGGTATAATACCAACTAGAAGTTCTCGGCGAGTCCGTTCGGTGTACCCATTCTCTAATGAGCACCCGTGTACAATCTTTGATGTCACACGCCAATGGCTGTGGGATCAGCCATCGCCCACTAAGGGATAAGAAACGTACACAGTAGTCTACTATGGAATATCGATGCCCTGGTCTCGATATCCCCTCAACTAGATACAGTTAAAGGATGTACTTTTGGACCACCCTGGCCCCACTAGTATGATCTCATCATAATCCTGATAGTCAAGTACATATCCTAAGGGCTTTATCAACATGTAAGAGACAAACAGTATAAAGATTCCAGTCTACATGTTAAGATAAATAGTAACCAGATAGCATATTATCATGTCAAGCCAGAAAGTCCTCTATATATATGTCCAAACATCCACTATATCAACAATAATGGCCTCTAGGGCATACATATTCCTAACAATCTCCCACTTGCAATAAGGTCGGTTGTTGTAGTATCTCATACCCAACGTCCCAAAAGTCTCTCGAATAGCATCTGGGGGAGGGCCTCGTTGAGTGGATCTGTTGTGTTATCCTCTGTGTCAACTCTCCTGACCTCGATCTCCAGGAGATCAATCATCTCCCTGATCGGGTGATACTTTCTAAGAATGTGTCTGGATCGCTGACAGAACCGGGGTTCCTAGGCCAAAGCCACAACTCCATTGTTATCACAATACACAGGTACTGGATGCCCAATGGTAGGAACCAAGTTCATCTTGTGAACTTATTGATCCAGACAGCCATTTTGGCAGCATCGTTGGTAGCGATGTGATTAGCCTCTATCAACGAGTCTGTTATGGTATATAGCTTGGAACCCTTCCAACATACCGTCCCTCCACTGAGGGTGAAGAAAAAACTCGAGACTGACTTTCAGTCATCCTTATCACTCTGGAAGCTCAAATCGGTAAAGGACTCCACCTGGAGTTCACTGTTACCATACACCTAGTCCTTCTCAAGTACTTTAAAATGTTCTTCACAGCTTTCCAGTGGTTTTCCCTAAGATCCTTTCGATACTTACTCACTACACCTAGCGAGTAATCTACATCCGGTTTGGTACACAACATCGCATGCATGATTGACCCGACTGCCGAAGCATAGGGTATCCCTTGTATGAGAGCCCTCTCCAAATCAGTCTTGGGAGACATCTCTTTGGAGAGAGTGATTCCTGAACAAGCGGGTACATTACCACGCTTAAAATCATCCATATTAAACCCCTTTAGTATGGTGTCTATGTACCTGAATTGGGACAATCCCAAAACCATTTAGATTTATCTCTATAAATCTATATCCCCAGAATGTAGGAGGCATCAGTTAGATCTTTCATGGAGAACTTGTGTGATAAGAGGAGCTTGACCGAGTGTAGTATAGGAACATTGTTTCCTATCAAGAGTATGTTATCCGCGTACAATACGAGGAAGACAACCATACTCTCTACAACCTTCTTATATATACATGGTCCAACTACCTTTTTGATGAAGTCAAGCTCTTTGACAGCTTCATCAAACCAGATGTTCGATCTCCGCGATGCCTGCTTTAATCCGTAGATGGATTCAAGCAGCTTGCACACGCTTCCGCTGCTCCCACTGTCTATGAAGCCCTCTGGCAGTATCATATATACGCTCTCTTCTAAATCACCATTTAGAAAAGTGGTTTCTACGTGTAGTCTGCCAGATTTCGTAGTTGTGGTATGCAGCAATGGAAAATAGGATCCTGATGGACTTAAGCATAGGGACAAAAGAAAAGGTTTCATCATAGTCGACACCAGGTCGTAGACGAAAACCTCTTGCTACAAATCTAGCTTTGAAAGTCTCAACTTTTCTATCTACACCAAATTATCTTTCTCAAAGATCCTCTTGCTCCTGATAGGTTTTACCCCTTCAGGAGCAACTTCCAAAGTCAACACTTTGTTGGTGTACATGGATTCCATCTCAGATCGAGTAGCATCCAGCTATTTCATTCAGTCCCCACTTGTGATGTCCTGCTCAAAACTAGTTGGGACATCATATCCATGATGCAATCCTCGCTCCCACCGTCTATGAGAAAACCGTAGTATCTTTCTGGTGGATGAGAAATCCTACTAGATCTGTGGAGTGGCTGCGGTTCGTCGGGGACTATTGAATCCTCCGGTTCTACCAAATCTTTTGTTATTGTTTGCGTTGCTGGAACTTCTTCCAGTTCTACCTCATTTCCACTAATATTTTTCACAAGAAATTCCTTTTATACAAAAATGGCATGTCGAGAAACAAAACACTTTTTGTTCCTTAGTGTGGTAGAAGATATATCCTCACGAATATTTGGGATATCCTACAAACTTGCACAGAACTGACCTTGCCTTAAACTTGTCCGGATTATGCTTTTCAACATAGGCCGGACAACCCCATATCTTAACTCGTTTAAGAGATGTCCTCTTCCCATTCCATATCTCATATGGAGTGGTAGGCAACAGATTTGGTCAAAACTCTATTCAATAGGTATGAAGCTATCTCGAGTGCATGTCCCCAAATGGAAATAGGTAACTCGACAGTACTCATCATAGAGCGCACCATATCTAATAGGGTATGATTATTCCACCCCGATATACCGTTGTGCTGTGATGTATACGGAGGAGTAAACTGGGAGAGAATCTTATTCTCTTTTAAATAATCCCGGAATTCCATGCTCAAGTATTCTCCTCCCCGATCATATCGAAAGATTTTAATACTTTTACCCATCTGGTTCTCAACTTCGTACTTATATTTCTTGAAATTCTTAAAAGATTCAGATTTTTGTTTCAACAAGAACACATGTCTGTATCTTAAGAGAACATCGGTGAATATAATAAAGTATGCGGAACCATCCCTGGCATGTATAGACATAGGACCGCATACATCACCATGTATCTGTCCAAGAGTTCAGTAGCTCTTTCTCCGTTTCCAGTAAACGGAGATTTGGTCACCTAGTCTTTGAGACACGACTGGCAAGTTTCATAAGATATAAATTCAAATGGATTCAAATATGCATCCTTATCGAACTTTAGCTAGCCTTGTCGCATTGATCTGACATAGTCTACAATGCCATAAGAAGACTTTGTTCATATCTGAATTGTACCTCTTGTGTGTGTTCTGTACGTTTAGAACTGTAGTTTGATTCATAACGTGTACACTGTTATACAACATACCTTACCCAATCAACACTTGATTTAGGAAAATATTCACAATATTTTTGGTACAAAATAACAATCGCTCAGAATCATTGCATTACCAGTTGGTAACACTAGGTGATATTTGCCAACTGCTTTGGCTGCAACAATTGCACCATTCCCTACTACTAGAGACATATCACCCTTTCCCGGTTATCTACCTATCTGTAGCCCATGTAACAAATTACATGTATGGGGTCCTGATCCGGTATCCAATACCCAGGACGTAGAGGTAACTGAGAAACATTTCTTTGTTATGAACACACTCGAAGACAATGCATCAACATACTTATTCTTCGTTTGGGTGGCATGGTAATCCAGATATTCCCCTATTCCTTGCTCAGACTTATGACAATCATTAGAGCGGAACCAAGTCCAGTATAATAAGTAGGTTCGGTCAAAACATCTATATTATTATCTTGATTAAGGCATTTCATTGGTCGCTACCAGGGGAGAGAGAGAGAAGGATAATCATTTTGCATGCACTCTTTGCAAGATTAGATTGGTTTTTATCTAATCAGGATGGCTCCCACTGTTTTTATCAAATCTTCCTTCAAACCCTAAAAGGTAAGATTAGCCGGGATTAATTACACCCTACAGGTTCGCCAATCGTTCGGCCAAGAAGGTATTGGTACTCCGAGGGAAGTTCATCGTGCTTTCGCACGGACCTAATTAAAATAAACCTCTTTTCCCTAGAGGCATAACCCCGTTGACACCTTTCTAGACACCTACTGGATTAGCTAATTATAAAGTGCAAAACTCTTCCAGGAGTATCTCTTACTCGCAGTAGGTATTGGGATCCAACTATCTTATAGAAGGTATGCAATCTCATTGCGAATTTCAACACTTGAAATTCCCGATAATATTTTTACCCCTAGCTTCATATGACCTTGACAAAGGTCAACAAACCATAGGCCGCTAGTCAAGTTCAACTCGTTCATTTCTTAATTGAATTAAACCCACCTGCACGACCCTTGACGGAGGTCAACAACGCCGTACGACTACCCTAATCCAATCACATCAAATGCGGCAGATAAGCACTAATCAGCTACCGCACACTACGCCTTGACGGAAGGCAACAAACGCAACATGAATACTAAATAATACTTATCTGAAATGACGGAGAGCTACGCAGGTTTTTAAGAAAACCATGAGCATAATGAACTTGATATCGTTATAGAATCTAATGATTTTGAAAAGGAGTGTTTTTTATGCTTTTGCTAGTTTTGCTAAAGAGGTCACTCCCGGTGAAGAGATCTCGGCTCTTTCCTCATCGAATGAGGTGCAGGATATTCAGGAATACCACTATGCAAAGTAAGAACTAGAGAAGCTATCAAAAAACAAAACCGAGTGAGTTGTAGCATTCGCTAGTTTCGCTAAAGAGGTCACTCCAAGTGAAGGGATCTCGTCTCTTTCTTCATCGAATGAGGTGCTGGATATTCATCAAGAAATACCACTATACAAAGCAAGAACTAGAGCTATCTTGTTTAAAAATTTGATTCTATAATATCTTTTGGTTTCTTTCTTTTCATTAATCTCATTAATGAAGTCCCATCATTTAATGTTTCCTAAACATTACAGAAAAATGAAACGAAAATAAAACGTACGCTTATGCCATCCGTATTCGCCACTAGGCCCCGTCATGCACCGTTAGGTTGGTTAACTACCGGCAGAGCGGGGGCTGGACTAGCGCAGGTGAAAGACATAAGCAACGTTTATTATATATCATATATATAATATCACATTCGTCTCACGCAGTTATATGATCACATCACAGAACCAAGCAGCAGAAGAAACATATGAAATATTGGATATACTAGGATTTTCGTGTTTTAAATTTAGCCAGGAATGTAAAACACGGATTCCACGGTCGTAAAGAATAGCCAAACCCACATCCCTAGACCCCTACGAGAGCAGCAAGTAACGCTACTAATTCTAGAGTTAGGAGACTCGGTCTCAACTCCTTGAGATGGTCTCCTACTGGACTCTAGAACCCGGTTACTTATGCTCCCCACCTTGGGTCTATCATAATGCGGAAAAGAAAATAATAAACATCAGTGGTGACATCACCCTCAACCCGGATGTGCCTCAATAAAAGAATATTACATATAAATTTTACATGAATGAAAATTGAAAAACTCCCATCTCACATAAAACCCCCGGCTATTCAATCACGACGATCCAATAAAACATATCAGCGACACATAATATCGCATATCATCAACGTAAGTAAATACGCGTATTCCAAATTCCATTGACATATAGCAACGAGATTTGGAATAAGCCACGTATTACACTTACGGTCACAGAAAAGAAATGTAAAACTTCAATAATTAGAATCTGTATTTTCTTAAACATCATAACCCCGGAATATCTCATATTCCGAATTTCATCCCTAACTCTATAAACCCCGCATTTTAGTCTCATATCAAAAACTCTTTTCAATAATTTTGTCGGGTAATTCAACAAGATTTCCGACTACTCGATCGAATACGCGTCGGAAACTATAGTAGATGGTCGCATCCCTGATGCCGTCGACCAAGTGCACTTAGGCAGAACACTATGACCGTGAGCATCCGAGTGGGTGCTATTGGCAATGGGGCTCTCCTACAGTCACTTGTTGGGGCAATGGGGCGAGGATATCTAGTAAAGTTATTCGGCGAGTATTCGCGTACGATATGCGATTGCGACGGAGTTTCGATCCGAATTGAAACTTCGTGGAAATTAATCTACCGAGACTAAAACGCTAGATTTATAAACACTAACAAGTTTACAAAAAACTAATTAAAGGTGTATTCCAACTAATGCATCCATATCAAACTTAAACTCGAAACAATGTTAAAAACACGACTACGAAACACTCTGTATTAGCCCTTAAACAAAATTAACATCACATGAAATTTTGGAGTAAACAAACATAACCTGAAACCCCAAAATCAAGCTAATGGAACACCAAAAAAATTTCAAGGCCAGACAACACAATAAAACCGACTGGCCGGTTTTTTAAGGGTTTTCGCCGGGTCAAAAATGTTGTTTTGGCCTCGAATTTTTCCAGTGTTCCAGCTGTATCACATATAACATTCTGCAGTTGTTTAAATAATTTTCAGAGGAAGTTTCAAAATCGACAGAAACTGTGATCTTGGGTTCAGTTTTGGAGTTGTTTCGTTTTCGTAACTTTATTAACATCGTCTAATTTTCTAGTTCTGTCTCTGATACTATGAGAGTCTACCTTAGCACCACCATGAGGTTCTAATGACATCAAGTATGCCAAATTCAAATTTTTATAGGTGCTAAGCTAGACTAAACAAGATCTTTAACTAGAATATTAGGGTTTTAGTTTGATATCAAGGTAAACTATAAGAAGTGAAGATGGTTATACCCTCGTAGATCGAGTCCTTCACTTCACATGCTCCATGTAGTAGTCCCACGACTCCACTAGGCTCCACTTGAGAGTTTGGACGAGCTTCCTCTGATAACCTTCATGGCGAAGATGATACACGCGAAGTCCCTCCAACTCAAGTTATCTCTACACTAAACTCTTTTAGTGTAGGAAACACGCTACACTTGATCGCTAGTCAAGTGTATGATGGTGAAGTAGGGATTTTGAGGCTCACTAATATGTGTTCAAGAATCATGATTCACATCACATGTGAGGGTTGAAACTTGAACCATGGTGGCATGAAGAAGAGGAAGAAGATGAGAGCAACAATGGGAGCAACTTAAGAATGAGCTCTAGTGTTGAATGAATGAGAATGTGAATAGCAACCCTTGACCCTTACTCATTCAAGCATGGAATTATTGCAATATAAAATTGCAACCATTCTTGAATAGTGAGTCAAGATGAATAAACAAATTGAAATGTCATACTTTCAACCATGCTCCCAATTTCCACCTCATTTCTATTTTCACAATATAGAATTCATGCCATGCTATATATATATAGACACACACACACATATACATACATACATATAAGAAAATATTTAGTGAGCTAATGATATTAGTTAAGATATAATTATATCAAATATAATATATATCACATTATTAAATCAACACTTGATTTAATAATCCGGTTATATCATATATGACCGACTAATACATTTATCTTTATTTCACATTATCAAATCAACACTTGATTCGATAATCTGGTTATATCACATATAACCTAACCAATAACAGATAACTGCCAAATTACAATACGGTATCACATACACATATTTAATCAGGCCCATACACATATCACATATGTGTCCTACTTCGTTTCGCTTGAATCAGGGAATTTCTGTGTGGGACTCTAAAGACTCGTCAATACACCAGCAGTAGGTGATGATCGCATCAGTCACCTACAAGCCGTCAGCGGTACTAGCTATACGTAACGGCTACCCGGGTATTGAGCGATATGAAGATCAACAAGCAAGCTTGTCCATACTCTCCATGAAGCCTATCAGTAATACTACCGTACAGTTTAGTCTTTTCGTCTGATATGTCGCATATCATGTCTAGGGGTGGTAAACGTCAGACCCCAGTAACGTGATAAGTCATGCCGATGTCTGGCCTATAACGGTTCTAAAAACTATTGATAACTCTTATCAGTAAATCTCAGCAGCAGCCCTGGCCAGGGACTTCCAGTTATAGCCAATCGAGCATAGCGCAATATCAACCCCCAATACCGGGAGAGACGAAACCTCTCCTATCACTTATTGCCTCCATGCGACTTGGGACTGTACCCAAAATCCACCTGTTTGCACAACTCCTCTTGAGCGTAGTAGGGAGGAAATCAAAGCATAGTGGGATCTACACTAGACTCTATGACGATCTTGGGTCTACAGACTAAGTTGTACCAGTGTCACCAGAGGACTGCTATCTGACGATAAGTATAATACCAATTAGGAGTCCTCAGTGAGTCCGTTCGGTGTACCCATTCTCTAATGATCACCCGTATACAATCTTTGATGTCACACACCAATGGATGTAGGATCGGCCATTGCCCTCTAAGGGACAAGAAATGTACACACTAGTCTAATTTGGAATATCGATACCCTAGTCTCGATATCCCCTCCACTAGGAACAGTTAAAGGATGTACTTTTGGACAACCCTGGCCCCACTAGTATGATCTTATCAAAATCATGGTAGTCAAGTACATATCCTAAGGGCTTTATCAACATGTATGAGACAGACAGTAAAAAGGTACCAGTCTACATATTAAGATAAATAGTAACCAGATAGCATACTATCATGTCGAGCAAGAAAGTCCTCTATATATATGTCCAAGCATCCACTATATCAACAATAATGGCCTCTAAGAAATACATATTCCTAACACATGGCTCATCATTACTAGCGCTGGCCCCAACTCCACTTGGACCCCAACGTGCCGAAGCTTCCCCAACTCCAGCCGCTTAGGAGCCTAACCCGGCCTCCTCATCCAATTTAGCTGCTCCACGGGCATCTCAAATCGCTCGACAAGCGTAATTTTAGATTGGGCAACAATAATACAGAGTGGGTCTTCGGTAACGGTTCTAACCTTTACACAACCATTACGAAAAACCCCGTCACAAGAAGTACAGTAACGGTTTTAACAGTTACAATATACCTAATATGTTAACGTTTGGAACCATTACCATACAAGTTGTAGTTACCAATATGGTAACAAATATCTGAAACATATCAGATTGGGCCCACCACTCTGGTAATAGTTATAACTGTTACCTTATATATGGTAACTGTTGGAACCGTTATGACAGACATCATTTGCTAACGGTTAGAATCGTTACCATAGATGTTGCTGTTACATAATATAGCTGATATCTTATATGTTTCAGATACCAGCTCCTAGTTAGCCGCTATCAAATGATATGGTAATGGTTATAACCATTATCAAATAGGAATTGGTAACGGTTAGAACCGATACCAATTTGAACATGTATTTTTTTAAACGCGCCCCACGCGTGCTGCTTTCATTTACAATCAGCAATAGAAAATAATAATATCACCAAATCTCACGCAATTATAATAATCAACAAATAATATGATTCGATTGCATGCAATTATAATAATCAACAAATAATATAATCAATAAATCGCATGCAATTATAAAAAAAATATATGTACAAATAATATATTACAATTCAATTAAATTCAATTACAAACTCAATTCTTTATTCATGATAATCGTATTTTACAGCTTGTTAAAATGAAAAAGCATACGAAATGGATACATCCATCGATGTGAGCGCATTTTGTGCTTTTCCACTCCATCTCGAGCTCATTCGGCGCCGTCGTCGTCCGGAAACTTAGTGAAATCGAGCAGTTACTATAGTGTTATCCATAAACAAGTATTAGTACACAATATATATTATCGATAATTATATGAAAATCGTATATAAAGCAAGGATCATCAAACTTATATCCGGTACTTTCTTTCCTTGGAAGATTAAGCTCCGGATAATCTCTCTCCTCGCTTCAAGATCGGCGTGGACTTCATCCTCATCCAACTCTGACAAAAGTACCAAAATAATTGATTTCCAAGTTTACATGAGTGGGTAATTAAAGAGCAACCAGCCACATAGTATAGCACCAAGTTAGAATGAAAACTATTGTTTTCTACACCTTTTGCATACTTCACGCTGGAATAGGATCCCAAAACATAATCCTTTCACCGTTAACTTATAAGAACCTTACGAATCTGCAATATGAATTTAAACATCACCACCTTCATGCAGTAATGCAAAATTCTATAGATAAAGCACACCACATGTTTAATTGTATGCTCAAAATTTCTGTAAATTATAACTATACAACCTAAACGGTTACCTTATCCGGCACAAGTAATATTTAGTTTTGGAACAAAAATCTCAAGTTTGCTTCAGTTAATTTTGCAAAAGTATCTTTAGAGTCACTAACAGTCCTATAAATCAAATTAGATCATACAAATTAGGTTATGATATCAATAAGGTTAACAAAAGATAGTCTACATCAAGCAAACATTACCCTTAAAACAGAAGTTCATTTTTCTCTTATAATTTCAGTATCCTTTCCTCAATTGTGTCCTCAATCACAAATCTCAAGATTCTAGTAAACATGTGTAATATGATCAATAGACAAGTATTAGTAGATAATATTCTCGATAATTATATGAAAATTGTATTGAAACCAACGATTATCAAACTTACATCCGGTACTTTCTTCCCTTGAGACCTCAAGCTCTGAATGATCTGTATCCTTTCCTTAAGAGCGCTAGAAACTTCTTCTTCCTACATCCTCCTTCGTGAACTCGAAGCCGACAATGGTCCAAATGCAAGAGGAGAAGAGAATACGCATGTTTGAGAACCCACGCGATGGATAGAGAGTGAGACACAAGGCACAAAACAAACTAGCCAGTAGATCTCTTGCTACAAATAAACCAAGCAACCCAGACTTTCTATCGATCCACTCATTTTTCACATCCAAAAGATGGACAGAAAGTGAGACACAAGGTATAGCACTCACCGATGTTCGATGACATACTTTCACTTCAATTCTAATTTGGAAAAGTATTTCATCGAACGTCGGCGAGTGTTGTACCTTGTGTTTCACTCTCTATCCATCTTTTGTACGTGAAAAATGAATGGATAGATGGAGAGAGACTGAGATGGTTGCATGGTTTATTTATGGCAAGAGATCTACTAGCTAGTTTGATTTTCGATATTTTTTCCTGCATATTTTTAATTGTATTTTAATATATGAGATTTACCTTAAGGCTTGGCGTTTTGACAAATATCATGTAATTTTATTTCACAATGGAAATCATTGCGTATATAACTAATAGACGGGGTGTAAGGTGATTAGCACGTATTTTGCGTGTCGTTTTAAAGTTTGAAATAACCGCAATCAAAGTGATGTCGCGTGTAGCGAGCCGAGATGTGTATGGGTCGTCCGCAGGGAGATGGTATGCTTTTATTCTTGTTTTAACGAGTTAAGTCCGTAACTTGAGTTGTTTTTATTCTAAGTGTCGAAAATATGATATGTTCAAGAAAAAGACTTGTTAGGGGTAGTTTTATGTTAGCTTGAGTTAGGATAATGTTTGTCGTTTCCTTATAGACCTAACTTGATATTGATACTAAGGTAATCGGCAACAACGTAGATTAGGGAACTTGAAGTACGGTATTTGCGATTGTGTGCTAAATCTGTATTTCTTGTCCCTTGTCCTTCCATTCTTGTCTCTTGGCCTTAGCCTCCGGCAAACCACTCGCAACCGGTCACGATTAGGAGTCACCATTATCGTGGTAGGATAGAGTGCCTAACGGAGCGGATTGCGAATCGTTTGATCGGAGTTTCAATTGCAAGTTAAGGGTTTTTAAGGATTTTAGCAAACACTTCTCCTAAAAAAACATAACCATATTCTACCCTTAACAAGTTAAACAATTACTCACACATATTTACAAGAACCAAATAAAACATAAAAAGAGAAGGCACACCGTCAAAATTGCAAAGAAAACTAAAGCAAAAGTTAAGAACTAAGAACCGATATATCCGATATGCAACTCTTCAAGTGTCCTTAAGTCCAAATCTTTATATGAAATCAAAATACCAAATTTTAAACTTGCAAGCTCACTTAAGAGGTTGCAAGATCAAAGAAAAGCAAAGGATTTCACTAGACCACAATTTTAGCAAGCACATGACATGAAATGAGCAAAAGAAAACTTTTTATTGATTGATAATGAAGATACAAGCTAATTTGAATTCAAGAACCTAAATCTTAAGCTTGTAGGTTCAGTGAAGAAGTTACAAGGTCAAGATAGAGGACAAGAACTCAAGAGTACAAAAGGAAATACAAGTGAACATCTACAAAATGAAAAACTTGTTCTAAACTAAAAACAAGGACCCTTTAGCCTCTCTTCTGGTGTGTATTTATAGGCATCTCCACAGAATAAACAAACAATAAAATAAGGATGATGTGACAATTTGAATTGACCAGAAGAAAAATGAAGAATTTTGGAGCTAGATGAGCCGGCGGTAGCAGGATTTTTAAAGAAACCGGAAGTTTTCTTTTAAGCTTTGGGGTTCGTCTTCTTTTGATGATCTTATAGCTTCTCCATGATCTCTTTAGTATTGTTTGATTCTTTAATCTAAACTTGGTTTGTAATCTGTAGATTTGGAGGGAAAAATATGAATTTAAATCGCATCACTCCTTTTTGCTTCACTCATCACACACCCACTTGCTCGAGTCATGTGTAACATTTCAGAAATAAAAAAATTATTTTTGGAATTTAAATATTAAAATAATATATTTCGCGAAAACTATTAAATTTGCGAATAGGGGTTTTTCATAAAATGGTATAAGTATATACCAATATTTAGAATATAAGTGGAGATTAAAATGAATTACTTATTATAAAGATATTTATCGGATTTTGAAATTTTTATAATTAATTATATGCAAGTATAAATTAAACTTGATTAGTGCACTACTAATCATGATTATGCCAAATCCGTATTTTTAATTAGTCATGGCTAATGTACCATGACATGTTGCATTTTGTTATATGTTGTTTCATTTGTGTTTGTTTCAATTGTATTATATGGTTTATTTGTGAGAAAAGAAAAGGGGACACACTCATTGGAGAGAGAAGGGGGACACACTCATGAGGCATGGCATGCCATGAGAGAGAGAGAGAGAGAGGCTCGTATCCTTGACCTTTGACCCTCATTCATTTTCCTTCATCCGTTATTTTCCTTCATCACCTCATCATCTTCATCTCCTTCTTCATGCTTCCTCCACCTTTTCTACCCCATGAAAACATCTACAAATCTTCAATAATACCCTATGCCACCTTCATTAAAAGTGATCCCCACCTCATCCTACACCCCTTAGCAAGTCCAAGTTTGGATTTTGAAGACTTTGGGCATCTAGGGTTTTTCTTGAGTTGCTCTCATGAGGTATAATTCTCACTTCTCACCTTGTATTAGTTTCTTTACCTCCTACTTTAGTTTAGTGTTTGATTTAGCATGTTTAGTGACCTTAGAATTTTGTAGGTTGAGGTTTAGTAGGTGATTTGAATTGTAAAGATGCAAGTGAGGTTTAGTGCGTGTTTGCACGACTTAAGTGATGATTTTCTGGACCAATTAGAACACTTAAACCCAAAACACGAAATTAGAATTTCCCGACTTTGGAATTTCGATAGTATTGTGATGGTATTTTGGAATTTGGAATGACCCGAGAGCACCATAAAATAAGTTCCCATTACCATGAGACGGGCAGGAAACCTAGAAACACCCCCTGAAACCCTAGCCCTTAATGACTTATTCTGGCCGCAGATTTAATTGTTTTGGCCGCAAATTGCGGCCAAGTTGTGTTGAAATGTGTTGATTTTTGGACCATGGCTTGGTTATGTGATATCTATAGCAACCCTATATGCAAAATTCCCTAGTTTAGCCTAGGGTGAAATTTGGGAGTGATTTTCTACGTTGCTGATTTCGGTTTTGCGATTCTGAAACTTGGATTTGGTATTTGGATTTGATTTGGTCGTTGGACGTTTGTACGTCAACGACGAAGGTTATGTTGGAGATAGTGCCCTCAGAGTCAATTATTGGGTCACAGGCACGTGATTGCAATGATTAAGGGGAGGACCTATCCCGGTAGGACAGTCTTACTCGAGATGATAGTATGCTATCTGGTTTATCTTTATCATCGTGTACTGCTTTAGGTGACCTTTCGAGTCGCTATTACACGTTGATAAAGCCCCTTGGATTCTTGCTTGACCACCAGCAGTATGAGGGCGATCATATAAGTGGGAGCTGGGGGTCTACAAGCACATCCTTAAAAGGTCCCTAGTCGTGGGAGATTCGAGACAGGGCATCGTTTCTCCAGAGTAGACTAGTGTATACAGTCGAGACCCCGACGAGGGGCGGTGGCCGGTCTCACAAGCCACTGGTGTCAGTTGGTTCACCTAAGATGTATACAGGTGCTCATTGGGTTATGAGTACACCGGACAGGATTCGCCGGGAACCTGCTAGTTGGGATATACCAGACGTCAGATAGCAGTTCCCAGGTGACATGTGTACAGGTTAGTTCATCGACCTGGGATCGTCATTTGTCTCGTGTGAGTTCCCACTGTACTTTGATTACTACCCTACCACGGCTCAAAGGAGTCGTGCAAACAGGTTTTAGTTGGGTACAGTCCCGAGCCACATGGAGGCAGTGAGCGGATCTGCAGGGGTTCGTCTCTCCCGGTATTGGGGGTGAGGTCGTGCTGTGTCTAGGAGAGCCAGAACATGAAAAGTCCTTGGCCAAGGCAGGAGATTTGCTGGTAGGTATTCCAGTAGTATCTCAGGGTGTTCTGGGCTGCACTCCGACACGACTTGTACCGCTTTTGGGGGTCTGACTTTTACCAACCCCCTAGGCCCGCCATGCGATGCTCATAGACGAACGGACCGGACTGTACGGATATTGTCACTGACAGGCTCAGTAGGGTGTCAGGATGAGTTCGCTCATCGACGTCCCTTATGGTCAATACCTGGTGGCCCGTCACGTATTGGCTTATACCTCTGACGTGCTAGTGGTTAAATCCACAGCCACAGTATTGACGAGTCTTTAGAGTCCACCACACAGACAGTTACTCAAGTTTCGGGCGAAACGCTGTAGAGGCCGTATGGAGATATGGCAGGGTTCGATCAGATACGTGCGGTATTGCACGGATCGTGATCGGACGGTTTTTACTAGCCGGGTTTGGCTTAAGCCGGATACTAGTATTAGATAGTGTAGTTTTGTCTCTTTGCATTTGTGTTCAGTGCGAATACAAATGCGGGCATGTATTTGCAGTAGTGGGGTTTTCCTGTAATTTATTACGGGATCGGTTTTCTGAAGTTGCCAGTTTGCATTCCGTTCCGGCCGGTTTTCCTTCATTCCTTCTCGGTCGGACTTTCTTGTTGGAGGGGGTTATTTGCAATTTGCAAATAACTCTTTTGTGGAGGGTTTTCTTGCACTTGTGGATTATGATGAGACTTGCTTCATGATGATATTCCTTTCTTATCCATTTGATGGCTTTTCACTTGATGGTTTGATTAGTGAAATGAGAGTGACCTTTTTTCTATATTGTTGATATATTCTTTTCTTGCATTTTTTTCTCTCTCTCCAATCTCATTCTAGAGGAGAGAGGGCCGGCCACTATGGGGAGGGGAAAGATGAGAGGAAATTTCATGGTGTATGGAAATTATATCATCTCATTCTTGCTTGCTCCAAAAATCCAATAACCCTTCTCCAAAGTTCTTTCTTGTTTCCTCCACAAACCATGGCAACCTCAAAACCCCAAAGAGACAAGCTTCTACACTATTTCTATAGCAAGCCTTGGACGCGTCGGCTAGCCAACTTCGCGCCCGAGTTGCCTCGGTCAAGAGGCGGGAGCCCGTAAAAGATTCCGGCTACGTGGTGCCCTTTCCGACGAGCGAGGAGGTGACGGAGATTCCGCGGGAGATCGGAGCGGAGACGAAGACCGAAGGACACGGATCTCTTGGTATAGCTTCTCTACTCTTTTCTTTTTGCTAGCTAGCTAGGTTAATGGCCCGATCCGGGTAAAAAGTCCGCGGTGGTGCCGTTTTGCAAAGTTCGCAAAGATTTTGTTTTCCGCGTTTCCGGCGTCGGATCGACGGCCGGGGCGCCCCCGCGGGCTTACAATGGTATCAGAGCCACGCCATTAACTTACCCTAGCTTGGTCTAGCGCGTTTAGAACCCGATCGAACAAAATCCCCAAAAACCGTATTTTTGTGTACATGTGTTCTCTGTTAAAATTTTTTGAGCTCCTAAAATTTTTCTGGTGATTTCAGAGACATGTACCATAAATTATAAGAATTCTGGGAAAATACGATCCACTGATTCCTCACTTCGACCGCGGAAGCGCGGCCAAACCCCTGGTTTGGCCGCGCTTGCGCGGCGGAAAGGAGGAATCGTGGCACCATATTTTCCCAGTAAGCTTATGAGTAGGAAATAGGGTATTTGGGACATTTTCTTTGGGCCCAGATTTTCTGTAAGTGCTACAGTAGTGTGTGGGGCCCACTTTGATAAATTTGTTCGATCGGATATTTTAAACATGCTAGTTCACAGTTTTTACATTATATCTGCGACCGTGAATGTCACTTGATCGGTAAATCCCGTCTAACTGCTATAGCCCGGTTAGACGGATTTGCGAACGTGATTTTCACGTTGATGTTCTGTGATTGTACTGTGTTGTTGCGGATCGGTCGTGGGGGATAGCCTGGTTGCAGTGGTAGTACAGTTTTGTTTTATATGTACATTTGATATTGCGGGGCGAGCGTCCGACATGTGGACTGCCGTCACTGCCTGTTTGTATTATTATTTTGGGGCACGACCTGGTTGCGGTCGATGTACCCGTTGTATGTATATTTTACTTTCTGTACTAGGATTACCCCGCGGAGGGGTGCACGGGTAGCCGGATTCTGGAGGGCAACAAGCCCGCATCTCATGGCATTGAGACGGAGGGGGCTTCACTCTAGAATTGGCGGGCTATTCGCCGCACTCGTAGGGGGTACAGGTTGACCCAGGAGGGGTGCCCAAGTTACCGGATTCCGTGAAGTGCTGGGTGGTCCATTCACGGTGCTGAAGGGGGCTGCCTCGCTTCAGGTTTTGGCGGGTGACTTGCAGCGCCCGTAGGGGTCTAGGATTTCATTGCACAGGCTATCCACACGACCAGGGGAACGTCGGGTTTCAGCGGCTCTGTGAAACCCGGGGATCCCAGATATCTGTATTGATCTGTGTTGCTATACATTTCTGTGTTGCATTGTTTATCACGCCTTGAGCGGAAATTATATATTATATATATACTAGTAGATGTTGTATATGTTTTTCATCCGCGCAAGTCCAGTCCCCGCTCTGTCGTTAGTTAGCTAACCTAACGGGTGATGACGGGACCCAGTGGCGAATGCGGATGGCATATACGTACGTCAGTATATTTTCGTTCTTTGTGGTGTGATCAATTGATGGGACTGCGTTGATTCGGATCAATGCAAGTTAAACAAACCTAATCTGATGTTGTTGGAACACTTTTTCAAAAAACTGTTATTGCAAGGGCGTTCACTTTTGTTTTGCACCGTGGTATTCAGTTGGAATATCCTGCTCCTCAGTCGACGAGGCAAGGGCCGAGATCCCTTCACCGGGAGTGACCCCTTGGACAAAAGTTTGCGTCAGGGCAGTAACTTCACTATAGCCGATTACTTTTGCTTTGCACCGTGGTATTCAGTTGGAATATCCTGCACACCATTCTACGGGGAAAGAGCCGAGATCCCTTCACCGGGAGTGACCCCTTGGACAAAAGTTTGCGTCAGGGCAGTAACTTCACTATAGCCGATTACTTTTGCTTTGCACCGTGGTATTCAGTTGGAATATCCTGCACCCCATTCTACGGGGAAAGAGCCGAGATCCCTTCACCGGGAGTGACCTCTTTAGTAAAGGTTTTCGTCACTATATTTTCTAAAAAGCTATCCGTTCCTTCAACGATATCAAGTTCACTACGTTAAAGGTTTTCGCCAGAAACCATTCGTAGCCCTCCGTCGTTTCATATGGGTAGTCAATAGTATTCAAGCTGTGTTTGTTGGCCTTAGTCAAGGCACAGTGTTTGGTAGCTATTGGGTATTCATATGCTGCATAGATAGATGCGATGGTTTGGGACAGTCGTATAGCCTTGTTGGCCTTAGTCAAGGGCTTGTACGGGTGGGTTCAAATCAACCTGGACAATGACGGGTAGAACTTGACATGTGACTTATGATTTGTTGGCCTTAGTCAAGGTCATAAGAGCATGGGGTAAAAATCCACATCGGGAGTTTCAAAAGAACTGAAACTTGCCAGGTATGCGCATACCTTCTGGAGTGTGATAGCGTGAGCGGATTCCGTCACGTTATCATGCGATGATAGTTGGATCCCGATTCCCACTGATGAGTTGGTTTACTCCTCGGGTATTCCCGGCTAATTCTTCTTTCAGGTTTGGGGAAGAATTTGACGTTACAGTGGGAGGTTTCCAGATTAGATAAATTGGTAACCATTCTGATCTAGGTTAGAGTGCACGCTGAGTGTTTCTTTTCTCTCTCTCTCTGGCAGCGACCATTGACCCGACCCTAGACTATGACTTAGTGACCAAGTTGACCGAACTTTCTTAACACTGGCTTTTGAATTGTCAGAGTTGCAAACCTCTTTGCCGCTCCTACTTTTACCCTTTTCTCCGGGACACCCCGTATTACTACGAACGTCCACTTCCATTGGAAAAAACCATCGTATGGTTATATACGAACTCGAAGGACTTCGAGGATGGTTTCCGGTTCTGGAGAAAACGAATAGGACTATTCAGTTGTCTTTTCCTTTTACCTTCTCTCAGGTTGCGAGTACTCCTTGGCTTAGGAGATAGTACACCTATTACGCAAATTGGATAGTCTTCTTCCAAACCTTAAGGCTGGTGCCGACCGGTAGGGAATGAAGAAAGCCAATTAGCCTAAACGGTGTACAGAAGGTATTAAGTTCAGACAAAGCAAGGGATTAGTAAGAGGGCAAAGTAAATTGCGACTGCTATTCACGACCAAACCATGTACTTCTTTGTCAATCCTAAATCACCTATGAATTAAGTACATTCGGTTGTCTTTTATCCTCACCTTCTCTCGCATTGCGAGTACTCCTAGGACTAGGACAGTACACCCATTATGCTTATTGGATAGTCTTCTTCCAAACCATAGGCTGGTGCCGAACGGTAGGGAAGGAAGAAAACCATTTGGCCTAAAGGGGTGTACAGAAGGTAATGACTAAAGACATATAAAGGGATTTGGAGAGGTGGCAAAGAATTATACAGTTATAGTTGTGAATCTGGATAATGGAAGAGGCATTACTAAGAATACCAGGATACCCCATCGAAACATTTCAATGTTTCAGTTCCACTGTGTACAGTTAAAAGAAAACTGATTTCCCAATTAGACACTTGCTCCAGGGTATGTATTTACCAGGTATGAGTCTCACGTCTGTATGGTTTTACAGATGATGAGTGGGAGTAAGTTATTGGGAATTAGGTGACCTTTCTCATTATATCGGGATTCATGATATTTGAGGAAGCCACCTGGGTTGTTTGCCGGTCGGCAAATATTTGGTTTTGAATATCCGTTGTTGTGCACCAATTTCAAATTGATATATCTGTACGTCTATTTTTATAGAGTGAGATATACCTTTTGAAATTATGTCCATGACATTTACCTATATCAGTGGATGGTTAGGTAAGGAGCACTGAACAACGGTGTAATTCTTCTTAACCAAAAGTACAGTTTTCAACTTACGACACACAGTGAATGAGTTGTTAGACTCAGCGGACTTATACAGAGTATTGTATATTGTCCAGTGTCCATTAGGACAGAGGGTTGGTCCTCGTACTATATTCTGTTTACTTTTAACTTCTCTAGTTCTTAGACATGTGTTTCGAAGAAACACAGGGTCTAAGTTTAGAGGAGTTATAGGTATAAGAATACAGTAGAGAACCAGGTATTGCAAGTATCGGGATTCTTCAAGGTGATCGAAGAGTAGATACTTGTGAATGGTATTCAGTTGATAGTAATGGTTAAGAGAACTAACTTCTCTTTCAGGTTACTCATAATTGGAAGTGCTCCTAAGTTGAGTAACGCTGATCGGCCTCTCTCCATTTACTTGACATGCACTGGAGACAGCTGCATGATTTGAATCTGGTTCAATTAAATCAGTGCCTCTGTTTCTTGGATATAGAACAGTTCATATCTTGACATTGTTAAGATGCGGGGAGTTGTCCGGCTTATGCTTAAAACCAGACACTGGACAACTCAAGGCACGTTTCAGTAGTGGCTGTTTGTGGGTTGACCCGGGCTATGACGAGGGTTGATTTTCTACCATCTGGAAGATCAATAGTGATATTGTTCTTGACTCGCCACAGTTTTATCAAAAATGGATTTTTTCAGAAAACAGTAGTGGGAGTATGGTAGAACTGGAAGTGATTCCAGAACCACAAACGATTACTGAAGATTTCATAAGAACCTAAAGATTCAATCTGGTTTGACATTCCATTGGCCACTCCGCAGATATGGTGGGTAACCTCAGGCACTCGAGAGGTACTTCGGTATGCTCAAGGACGGTGGCAGGGAGGTTCTTGTTTACCCAGACTTGCCATTGCTGTTGTTCCAGGCTGCGAGACCCGGTGGGAGGATGAGTATAGCGTCGTTCTAAACTGGCTTTAGAAGTGCACGTCTATATGACTCTGCCAGAGGGTTGTCGTAGTCAGTGGGAGCAGCGGAAGCATTGGTGAATATCAGGCTTATGTCTATTTATAGACTAAAGCAGATATTACGGAGATAGATCATCTATTTCTGATGTGACAGTCATAGGTTTGACTTCATCAGAATAGGAGATGGATTTGTTGAGAAGGTAGTAGGGTGTGATGTCCTGGTATTTGATGACATACACGGAGTAGGAAGTGATATTCCTATACTACGATCGGTTATACTTTGGTCGTCACACAGTAGTTTCTCCACATAGGACTTGGATATTATATCAGACATTCTGGTTACTAGATCTATGGTTTTTAGATCTAGATTTGGGTGGTTTCCCAATCTGGGTACTTTGACCGCATTCTATGAGTATTTAGAATGGACGACTCCTGGCACGGTAGTGTACCTGCAGGTAATGGAGTCACCCTCTCTAAAGGTGTCTTACAGACTAAAGGGGAGAGGGATACGCATGATTGACAGATCACTTGCTTAGGCAATTGAGTCAATCATGAGATGTCAAGTACCACACCAGATGTTGTTCTTGCAGTAGGTGCAATAAGTTGATATTAATCCAATCTTGGAGAAACAGTCGGAAGCAGTTTTAGAACATAAGTTGATGTTCTAAGGAATTGATAACGGCAGCCTCCTTTAGGAGACGGTTATCATTCCAGGCTTCCAAGGTGACCTGGATGGCAGAGTGGCTGTCAGAGTTATAGTTTTCCCTCTAACGAGGGGCAGTATTTTGGACAGGTGGTCCAGGTGGAAACTGAGGGAAGGCATGGCGCAGGACACTGATTAACTTCAGTTGACGATACAGTCTAAGAAGTTTGGATTTGGAGTTCATTTATGAGCTAGGTCCCATCAGACATCCAGACATTCTAAGACAGGTATTGCTCATTTCGGGAGATAGCTTTCTCCGCGAACATGGGATATAGAGAGACATAGAAAGAAACATCAAAGCGGATCCACTCACTGAGGCTATTCCTCGAACGCAATAGTCTCGCAAACGAGCTTTGTGAGACTGACTAGTAGAGGAGTTGGGTGTTCGGTATCACACGGGCTGTGAGTATGCGACATCGCAATAATTAGCCTCGAGTGCAAGTGGGAGATTGTTGGAGATAGTGCCCTCAGAGTCAATTATTGGGTCACAGGCACGTGATTGCAATGATTAAGGGGAGGACCTATCCCGGTAGGACAGTCTTACTCGAGATGATAGTATGCTATCTGGTTTATCTTTATCATCGTGTACTGCTTTAGGTGACCTTTCGAGTCGCTATTACACGTTGATAAAGCCCCTTGGATTCTTGCTTGACCACCAGCAGTATGAGGGCGATCATATAAGTGGGAGCTGGGGGTCTACAAGCACATCCTTAAAAGGTCCCTAGTCGTGGGAGATTCGAGACAGGGCATCGTTTCTCCAGAGTAGACTAGTGTATACAGTCGAGACCCCGACGAGGGGCGGTGGCCGGTCTCACAAGCCACTGGTGTCAGTTGGTTCACCTAAGATGTATACAGGTGCTCATTGGGTTATGAGTACACCGGACAGGACTCGCCGGGAACCTGCTAGTTGGGATATACCAGACGTCAGATAGCAGTTCCCAGGTGACATGTGTACAGGTTAGTTCATCGACCTGGGATCGTCATTTGTCTCGTGTGAGTTCCCACTGTACTTTGATTACTACCCTACCACGGCTCAAAGGAGTCGTGCAAACAGGTTTTAGTTGGGTACAGTCCCGAGCCACATGGAGGCAGTGAGCGGATCTGCAGGGGTTCGTCTCTCCCGGTATTGGGGGTGAGGTCGTGCTGTGTCTAGGAGAGCCAGAACATGAAAAGTCCTTGGCCAAGGCAGGAGATTTGCTGGTAGGTATTCCAGTAGTATCTCAGGGTGTTCTGGGCTGCACTCCGACACGACTTGTACCGCTTTTGGGGGTCTGACTTTTACCAACCCCCTAGGCCCGCCATGCGATGCTCATAGAAGAACGGACCGGACTGTACGGATATTGTCACTGACAGGCTCAGTAGGGTGTCAGGATGAGTTCGCTCATCGACGTCTCTTATGGTCAATACCTGGTGGCCCGTCACGTATTGGCTTATACCTCTGACGTGCTAGTGGTTAAATCCACAGCCACAGTATTGACGAGTCTTTAGAGTCCACCACACAGACAGTTATTCAAGTTTCGGGCGAAACGCTGTAGAGGCCGTATGGAGATATGGCAGGGTTCGATCAGATACGTGCGGTATTGAACGGATCGTGATCGGACGGTTTTTACTAGCCGGCTTTGGCTTAAGCCGGATACTAGTATTAGATAGTGTAGTTTTGTCTCTTTGCATTTGTGTTCAGTGCGAATACAAATGCGGGCATGTATTTGCAGTAGTGGGGTTTTCCTGTAATTTATTACGGGATCGGTTTTCTGAAGTTGCCAGTTTGCATTCCGTTCCGGCCGGTTTTCCTTCATTCCTTCTCGGTCGGACTTTCTTGTTGGAGGGGGTTATTTGCAATTTGCAAATAACTCTTTTGTGGAGGGTTTTCTTGCACTTGTGGATTATGATGAGACTTGCTTCATGATGATATTCCTTTCTTATCCATTTGATGGCTTTTCACTTGATGGTTTGATTAGTGAAATGAGAGTGACCTTTTTTCTATATTGTTGATATATTCTTTTCTTGCATTTTTTTTCTCTCTCCAATCTCATTCTAGAGGAGAGAGGGCCGGCCACTATGGGGAGGGGAGAGATGAGAGGAAATTTCATGGTGTATGGAAATTATATCATCTCATTCTTGCTTGCTCCAAAAATCCAATAACCCTTCTCCAAAGTTCTTTCTTGTTTCCTCCACAAACCATGGCAACCTCAAAACCCCAAAGAGACAAGCTTCTACACTATTTCTATAGCAAGCCTTGGACGCGTCGGCTAGCCAACTTCGCGCCCGAGTTGCCTCGGTCAAGAGGCGGGAGCCCGTAAAAGATTCCGGCTACGTGGTGCCCTTTCCGACGAGCGAGGAGGTGACGGAGATTCCGCGGGAGATCGGAGCGGAGACGAAGACCGAAGGACACGGATCTCTTGGTATAGCTTCTCTACTCTTTTCTTTTTGCTAGCTAGCTAGGTTAATGGCCCGATCCGGGTAAAAAGTCCGCGGTGGTGCCGTTTTGCAAAGTTCGCAAAGATTTTGTTTTCCGCGTTTCCGGCGTCGGATCGACGGCCGGGGCGCCCCCACGGGCTTACAGGTTATTGGTTTGTTATTGCATGTGTAAGCTATAGGTTCTAACCTATAAGTAATTCGTGTGCCGTATCGGTTTTCGGACTTGATTTTAATAGCATTTCTATTGTGTGTTGATATATAGGTACCTTCACGTGGACTTCCGAGACGACGAAGCACATCGACATCGGCTAAGTGAGGAGTTTTGCAGGTGAGTAGATTTATATCTATGGGGGAAGTCGGGTGGATGGCGTATAGCACCCCCACAATTATAAAATGGAAACCGATATATATAGAATGTAGTCGGAGAAACCTATACTAGGAACCTACGGATGTGATCAAAGGATTTATTGTGAAATGACATGATAGATAAGGATGTCTCGGATTGATATATGAAAATATAAAATGTGGATGTGAATCGCGATATATATGTAATTAAAAGAGAATAAGTATGACATTTATTGTGGAATGATATGAGATCGATAAACACGACATGAGATTGAGATAGATGTACTGTGAAATTAATAAGATATGATGTACATGAAAGATGACTTGATGAAAGATATTGACGTGGTGAAAAGAGAATATAATGATATAAGATGACTTGGTTTAATATGTCGATATACGGATACAAGCCGATATGAGAATATAGATATTTTTGCCAAGACATGATATGAGATTGATACGGATGTGACTTGAGATATATGTGTGTGTGTCTGTATATATATATATATATATATATATATATATATATGAGATTAATGAGTGATATGTCGTACGAGACTTTAGATCCGTACCCTCATTGTTGTATAGGTTGATAGAATCCCTATTTTGTTTAATGCCGTCGTACGATAGATTACCGTACGCGATGAGTTCTACCGGATATTTGATCTACACCCTTGACTCGAGGATGCCGTACGATGGATTATACCATATGTGATGCTATGAGGTTAGATTGTCGATTGATAGATTCATCAACTCGGATATGTTATAGATATTTTGATCCCTTTCTACACTGCTTTAGTTAGTCCCTTATGTAGATGTTAGATTAGATATATAAATTTTATATAATGTGGCGCTTACGGTTTACTTTTCTGCTACGTTTATATATTCTCATTGCATTGTATATACCGGTGCTTCCATTATTTATTATGATATCGTCTGCTAGTACACCTGCACAATTATTGATGATGCACATGTTACACTTACACAGAATTGCCGGCTCACACACATTTATCATCGGTAATTGCCATGCCACTTGCACAGTAGAACTGCTGTATCATGATATTATTCATAACCGTAAGTACATTTATTATTCAGTACTATAATAGGACATGCTTGCATGATATACTTGATATGCTCATATTACTGTTCTATGTTGCATACATCGTACTTTATTGTTATATGCATTGAGATGCTGTTTTTATGAGATCTCTGGATTTGAGAACCGTGGCTATATCTCAAAGGAAATTATATATTGTTTTAAAAACCCGGTTTCTCTTAATATGATATTTCGAGGCGTCCACCAAGAGTTTTCTTGATTCTGAGCTATGAGTATACCCAATTCGAGGAGTGGTAGGCACCGTCTGCGGGTACATGGTGGACCCGGTGAGGTCGGGGCAAGAAGACTCGTATAGTTAGGCGGTGAGCCTGGCAGGGGAGCATTACCTACCGGTGATATTTTTGGACTCGGCGGTTATTCGGAGGATACCGACCGGAGTCGTGAGATGGATTGAGGGCGGATGAGAGTATACAGCGCCTGAGATGAGATAGATCTGAGGGCCAATCTGAGTATGCGGCGCCTGAGATATAAGGATTTATGTGTCGATACTGGACACGGGTTTTCATGATGTTTCGAGTGTCGGTGTTGGATACTCGGGTTCCATGATTTTGATGTGTCGTTGATGGACACACATGGTTGATATCCTCATACATACATGCATATGTTTTCGTAATGATTCGAGTGTCGATGTTGGACACTCAGGTTCCATGATATTGTTGGTGTTGTTGAGGGACATGCAGATGATATCAACATGCATGCAGGCATATGATGTCAGATGTTTATTTCTACATGATATTGGCATTAACTCTATGGTTGACATATATGCATTCATGGTCACTCAAGATATCATAGTATTACCTTCATGATATAGTATGACCTAGGAAATCGTTGTTTTATTCAATTTCTACCTGCAGATGTTTTCTACTCACGAGTTGGCAACTCACTCTCATTGTGCCACAGTTCTTGCAGGTTTGACCGCTTGGGATCAGTAGCAGTATCGCTGGCACACAGCTTCATCCACGGTGTTTTGCTTTGGGAGATGGGTTACATATTGGATCGTGCCCACTCCCGTACTTATATTCTATTGTATGTAGATAAACTCTATCAATCAGAACTAGAATTTGTATATTAGTGGACTAGAAAGACTTGTGTGGTTGCGAGACTTAGAGCGATGGTTGTATGTTCGCTTATTTTGGGGTTTTGATGTCTTGCTCTATTTATTTATTCTTTATGTGTTGATCTTCGCTGTTGGGTGTCGTATATATATTGCTTACTTGCGTGGTTGTGTTTCTGCCAAATTGGCGAAGAGCTAGCTCCCGCTTGGGGATGCCTATATATATTTCTTGTATGTGGTTTTTGGATCAAAATATACAAGGGAGGTGCTGCCCGAAATTTCAAAGACGAACAATGTTTTCAATTATAGTATAATCCACTTGCATTTTCATGTTTCATTGCCTATGCATTTAATGAAAAACTTGATTTCATTATACCTTTATTTCAAAACCGCACCTCCACTATTTCAAAAATGTTCAGATTTCTGGGCTTCGGCTTACTTGAGTTACGTTACGCCTTTAGACGTTGCGTGATTTAAGTGCCGATCACGAGCTAAATTCTGGGCCGTGACAAAGTTAGTATCAGAGTGTTTGGTTTAACCTTAGTTTGAGTATAGGTTTGACTATGCGGAGTCTAGGACGTAAGATATTTCGGAACCTAGGCTTGACCTTACAGAACTTAGACTTGACGAGGGGTATTAAACCCGAACTTTCGTTACATAGGTTGACCATGATTGATAGAGTATGCAGCTTGAGTAGAGTGACGTACCGTGCGTATGTTCCGCAGCATACTTACGATACGATACTCCGCTTAAGTGACCTTAGGATGTACATTCTTGAGATCCTTGATTCTATTCTTTCCTATGATCATATTTCCACAATGGACCTGTTGATTTCTTTCGTTCCTTCGATACCTGCTTGAGTTTCCTATCACTAGAGTGTTGAGCGCAGAGAGAGAGGGCTGCTACTAGTGATGCGGTCAGAGCGAGCTCGTCACAGACGAGGGCTGATCTTGATGTTTTCGGGTGACATAAGAACGTGTAGGTATAGTGTTTGTGTTGTGATCTTTCGTTTGAGGCGAGTGTTCGGTTTTGCATCGTATGATCGGGCCATTGATAAAGGCAGCCGAATTAAGAGGACTTTTGATGTACAGCCTACCCCTGAGGTCGTGATGTTGTCTACTGTACAGACAGATAACCCAGCTGTTGCTGAGATTTGATGGGATGTCGCCTCCAGAGTTTTGAGAGCTGAAACTACTAGAGATTTTAGGAATAGATGTGACAGAAGATAACTAATCTACTTGAGTAGAGCAACTGAGATGATTCGTTTGATTTGATGTGCCGACGCAGGCTCAGTTGAGTTGAAGAATTTCAATTGAAGGATCTTACTCAGATCTAGAGTAAGTCGATCAAGAGAGGATGTTCTTCGTTGGATGCTCCGATGTGGAATCGTTAAGTTAACCAGCTTTAGATAGAAATACCTCACCCAAATACGTTGCGAGTTGATCGAGAACGGACGAATAAGGTGTATTCTTTCGAGGATTGGGACGAGTTCCTGAAGACGTGTTCGGATAGATATCTTCCACAGAGTGGTGAAGATACCCGAGTTCGTATTTCGAGTCCTTGTGAGAGACTCCAGATTGACCGTAGCCGAGAACGAATTGCCGTACAAAGATAGCAAGAGATGACGTCAAAGTGGACGATAATAAAGACGGATGCAACGAGAGGTTCGTGTGAGATGTTAACGAGATGTTGTTACTCCCCATTGATGCCAGAGGATTAATAAATATGCAGAGGTGTTGGATATGGACAATTCCAGAGGAATGCCGTACTGAGGACGCAGCCGTCCGGATATAAGAAAAAGGATTAAGTAAAGAGTGCCAACCTCCGTACAGCTCAGCATAGGTGAGATTGAAAGAGACCTAAGCATGGTTCTTCCAAGATGCCGCAGCGATGATGATTTGCACCAAGATAGGTTGTATCGCACGTATTCAGAGGGCCAGATCCCGCCATCAGTAACATGTTGTTTTGCGAGTGGTCGATATATTTGGCTAAGAAGGGATCAGTGGAGTGCCAGAGCGGAATTATTTCCGTTATCACACCTGACCGGGACGGCAAGCAGAAAGACTGTGAGATTGGTGCTGGGGTACGGCGGCGCCCCGGCCGTCAAACCGATGCCAGATGCGGAACAAAAACATTTTACAGAACCGACGCCACTGCAGCCCAAATACCCGGATCTTTCCATTAACCGTAAACTAGCAATATTTAAAAGAGTTTGGAAATTATACCGATTGATCCGTGTCCTTCAGTCTTTAATCTCCGCACCAAGCTCCCCGTTGCTGCGCCGACGAAGTCGGCTCCCCGATCACGCCCGTCGAAGTGGCACCACGTCGATGAATCTGTATACGGGCTCCCGCCTCAAGACCGAGGCAACTCAGACATGAAGTTTGCTAGCCGATATGTCCAAGAGTGAAGTAGAGATAGTATAGAATAGTTTGTCTCAAGACACCCAAGTGATTGGGTGGAGGTAAATTGGAGTTGCCAATGAGATGAAGATGCAAGCATAAGATTTTTCTAGCAAAGGAGAAATCAAAAAACCCATGGAAGAAGAATGAGCTCGGCCATGATTTGGGCTCTCTGTGGATTTCACTTAAGTGAGTAGAGTGCAAAAAAATGGCTGTGGAAAAAACATATATCATCCAAAACCAACACCTACAAAACCTATATAAATTAATCAAAGCCTCCATTCCAATTCAAATTTCCTCCGCATAAAACCCCTTGCCTTTTCAGGCCCTGGCGAAGTTGCAGGGAACCCCCCAGCACAAAATAATTAAAACCTTTTCCCACTCATACCAAAACGCCACAGAAAACCCCCTGCTCACAGAACTTGCGAAATTGCAATTAACCCCCCATGCTTTGCAATGATCCCCCTGCACTCGCTCACAGAACTTGAGAAATTAAATGAAGCATGCGTAGGGAAGGGTGGCACTGTAGGGGGTGGCTGGGAAAAATTGGTCAAAGCTCACATGGAACTAATCATGGTTCAAGGTGTTTTGGAACCGGAAAAGAAAACTGGCAACTCCCAAATTAATCCCGTAACGAATACGAGATTACACCTCAACTGTAAATACATAATTGCATTTGTATTCCGACCGAATACAAATGCAATTATGTATTCATAAAAAATTCCTACACAATAATACTAGGATCCGGGTTAAACCAAAGCCCGCTAGTATTATCCGTCCGATCCTGATTCGTGCACAAGTGCACGGATATGATCGAACCCCGCCATATATCCATACGGCCTCTACAACGTTTCGCCCGAACTTAGGAAACTGTCTGTGGGGGACTCTAATGACTCATCAATATACTGGCACTGGGTATAACCACTAGTACGTCAGAGGTACTAGCTGTACGTAACGGTTGCCTATGTATTGATCGGAAGGGAAGCTGACGAGCGAACTCATCCAGAAACCCTACTGAGTCTGACAATGAAAATATCCGTACAGTCCGGTCCGTTCGTCTATGAGTATCGCATATAGGGCCTAGGGGGCTGGTAAACGTCAGACCTCCAATAGCGGTATAAGTCGTGTCGGAGAGTAGCCCAGAACACCCTGAGAAACTACTGGAATACCTACCCGTAAATCTCGATTACCCTGGCCAGGGATTTCGTGTAATGGCTCTCCTAAACACAGCGCGATCTCACCCCCAATACCGGGAGAGACGAATCCCTGACGATCCGCTCACTGCCTCCATGTGGCTCGGGACTGTACCCAACTAAAACCTGTTTGCACGACTCCTTTGAGCCGTGGTAGGATAGTAATCAAAGCACAGTGGGAACTCATACGAGACAAATGACGATCTCAGGTCGACAGACTAATCTGTACACATGTCACCTAGGAACTGCTATCTGACGATATGTATAATACCAAGTAGCATGTTCCCGGCGAGTCCTGTCCGGTGTACTCATAACTCAATGAGCACCTGTATACATCTTAGGTGAACCAACTGACACCAATGGCTTGTGAGACCGGACACCGCCCCTCATCGGGGTCTCGACTGTATACACTAGTCTACTCTGGAGTATCGATGCCCTGTCTCGAAACTCCTACGACTAGGGACACTTTAAAGATGTGCTTATAGACCCCAGCTCCCACGTATATGATCGCCATCATACTGCTGGCATTCAAGCAAGAATCCTATGGGCTCTATCAACATGCAATAGTGAACTAAAACATGTACACGATGATAAAGACAAACCAGATAGCATACTATCATCTCGAGCAAGACTGTCCTATCGGTATAGGTCCTCCCTTAATCATTGCAATCACGTACCTATGATCCAATAATTGACTTTGAGGGCACTATATCCAACAATCTCCCACTTGCATTTAAGGCTAATTATTGCGATGTCGCGTACTTACAGCTCGTGTGATACCGAACATCCAAATCCTCTACTAATCAGTTTCACAAAACTCGTTTGTAAAACCATTGTGTTCGAGAAATAGCCTCAGTGAGTGGATCCGCCCTGATGTTTCTTTCTATGTCTCTCTTTTTCTCAAGTTCGCGGAGAAAGCCATCTCCCGAAATGAGCAATACCTGTCTTAGAATATGTCTGGATATCTGATGGGACCCAGTTTATAAATGAACTCCAAATCCAGCAAACTTCTTAGACTGTATCGTCAACTGAATTTAATCAGTATCCTGCACTATGCCTCCCTCAGTATCCACTTGGACTACCTGTTCAAACTACTGCCCCTCGTCAGAGGGAAAACTATAACTCTGACAGTCACTCTGTCATCCGGGTCACCTTGGAAGCCTGGAATGATAACTGTCTCCCGAAGGAGGCTGTCGTTATCAAATCCCTAGAACAATCACTTATGTTCATAAGCTGCTTCCAAACATTTCTCCAGAATTGGAATAATATATCAACCTATTGCATCTCGTGCAAAAAACAACATATGATATTATATCCATATCCCATGTGGAGAAACTACTGTGTGACAACCACGGTATAACCGATCGTAGTGTAGGAATTTCATTTCTTACTATGTGTATGTCGTCCAAATACTAGGACTTCACACCCTACTACTTTCTTAATAGATCCATCCCCTATTCTGATGAAGTCAAAGCCCATGACTGTCGCGTCAGAAATAGATGATCTATCTCCGCTATATTTGCTTTAGTCTATAAATAGACATAAGCAACTTTTCCACTATGCTTCCGCTGCTCCCACTGACTACGACAACCATCTGGCAGAGTCATATACACGTGCACTTCTAAAGCTAGTTTAGAATGACGCTATGCTCATCCTCCTGCCGGGTCTCATAGTCTAGAACAGCAGTAATGGAAAATCTGGGTAAACAAGAATCTCCCTGTCACCGTCCTTGAGGCTACCGAAGTACCTCTCGGGCGCCTGAGGTTACCCACCATATCTGTGGAGTGGCTAATGGAATGTCAATCCTGATTGAATCTTTAGGTCCTATTAAATTTTCCGTAATCGTTTGTGGTTCTGGAATCTCTTCCAGTTCTACCATACTCCCACTAGTGTTTTCTGAAAAAATCCATTTTACTAAAACTGTGGCGAGTCAAGAACAATATCATTATTGATCTTCCAGATGGTAGAAAGTCAACCCTCGTCAAAGCCTGTGTTAACCCACAAACTGCCATTACAGAAACGTGCCTTGAGTTATCCGGAGTCTGGTTTTAAGTATAAGCCGGACAACTCCCCGTACCTCAACATCGTTAAGATACAAACCATTCTATAGAAATAGAGGCACTGATTTAATTGGAACCAGATTCAAATCATGCAGCTGTCTCTAGTGCATGTCAACTAAATGGAGAGAGACCGATCAGCATTACTCAATTTAGGAGTGTATCCAATTATGAGTAACCTAAAAGAGAAACAAGTTCCTCAAACACTATTACTATCAACTGAATACCAAACACAAGTATCTACATTTTCGACCACCTTGAAGAATCCTGATGCTTGTAACACATGGTTCTCTACTTTATTCCTGTACCTATAACTTCTCAAACTTGGACCTTGTATTTCTACGAAACACTTGTCTAAAACTAGAGAAGTCACAAGTAAACAAAATACAGTACGAGGACCAACCCCTTTGTCCTAATGGACACTGGACAATATACAATACTTTATATAAGTCTCCTGAGTTGAATAACTCAAACTCTGTGCGTCGTAGGTTGAAAACTGTACTCAGGCGATATCCTCAAATATCACCAATTACAAAGAATTCCGATATAATGAGGATGATCATCTAATTCCTAATAACTTACTCCCGCTCATCATCTGTAAAACCATATAGATGTGAGAATAAAACCTGGTAAATACATACCCTGGAGCAAGGGCTAATTGGGAAATCAGTTTTCTATTAACAATACACAGTGAAACTGAAATATTAAAATGTTTCGAAAGGGTATCCGGGTATTTCTAATAATGCCTCTTCCATTATCCAGATTCATGACTGTAACCGTATATTTCGCTGCCATATTTCCAATTCCCTTTATTTGTCTTTAGTCATTACCTTCTGTACACCATCGTTAGGTTTAATGGTTTTCTTCCTTCCCTACCGTTCGGCACCAGCCTATGGTTTGGAAGAAGACTATCCAATAAGCATAATAGGTGTACTCTCCTAATCCTAGGAGCACTCACAACTTGAGAGAATGTAAGGATAAAAGACAACCGAATAAACCTTATTCCTATTTCTCCTGAACCAGAATCCATCCTCGAAAAAGTTCCTTCGAGTTCGTATATAACTATACGATCAATTTATCCAATGGAATTGGATGTTCGTAGTGATACGGGGTGTTCTGGAAAAATACAAAGGTGAATTAGGAGTGGCGATGAAATACGTTGTTTGGTCGTGAATGATGGCAGTCGCAATTTACTTTGCCCTCTTTCTAATCCCTTTATTTTGTCTTTACTTATTACCTTCTGTACACCCAACTTAGGCTAATTGATTTTCTTCATTCCCTACCCTTCGGCACCTGCCTATGGTTTGGAAGAAGACTATCCAATAAGCGTAATAGGTGTACCCTCTCCTAACCCTAGGAGCCCTCACTGAAAGGTTAGCCTAGCACCACATGAAGGGTTTGGAAGCATCACATGAACCAAAAGTGGAGTTTTTAGGGTGCTAAGTTAACGAACAAAGAATCGTTCCTAGAATCGATTAGGGTTTCAAATTTTTCATATCATCATATGAAAGAAATGCTAGGGTTTAGAGATTACAACCTTTGTAGCTCCCTACGCTAGACTCCTCGGCTACTTAGGGTTTGAAAAAGCTCCGCTTGAACTCCTCGAGGTCACCGATGATCCACCCGGAGTCCGCTTTGTCCAAGCTTGCAATTTTATCCGATCAAGTGAACGAAATCAAGCTAACACTCTAAACAAGTGGGCTAGACTTGTGTAGACTGGTGTTGTGGTTCTCTTTCTCACTTCAAAATCCAATCTTGATGAGTATATTGCTCACTACAAAGAACTAGAGAGCAAAATGAGGGAGGTTGATGAAGATGATGGCCTTTTAGAAGAAGAGAAGAAAACTCATCTTAAGAAAAATGAAAAATATAAGTATATATATTTTTCATCTCTCATTTCAAACCATGGTTAATTATATAGATATTATTGTAATGGAGTTAAAAGCACAAAAGGAAAATAAACCAAGGGTTAAAAGGTAGGTGAGCATGGTTAGGTCAAGAGAAGAGTGTAGAAACATTCTATCATTTAACCCTTTTCCTTTTCCTTTTTGTTTTAATTCAAAAGCAATAAAAATCCATATAATAACCATGGTGTGATTCTTATATTGCCACCATTCTCAATGTATAAGCAACCATGATGTATGTATGTATGTATGTATGTATGTATGTATGTATGTATGTATGTGTATATGTACATCCATATGTGCATGAATCAAAAAGGAATGCATACATGCATCCATACATCCATAGAAACAAGAAAGGATTTCTAGTGAGAATCTAATGGTTAAATGATAAATCAACACTTGATTTATCAATCCGGCCATATCACATACGACCCTTACCAAAAGCAAGTCGCCCGATCAATATACGGTATCCTATACGCGCATTTTAATCGGGTCGATGCGCATATCGCATACGCGCACCACAACGTTTCGCCTGGACTAGGAAACTCCATTGTGGGACTCTGAGACTCGTCAATACGCCGGCAGTGGGTGGTGATCATATCAAGCACCGCCAAGCCGCAAGTCGTCAGCTAAACGTAACGGCCACCCGGGTATTGAGCGATCAGAAGAGAACAAGCGAACCTGCTATAACTCCCGTCGAGCCGATCGGCAACACTTCCCATACAGTCCGGTCTCCTCGTCTGATATGTCGCATATCAAGTCTAGGGGTGGTAAACGTCAGACCCCAATAACCGATAAGTCGTGTCGATGTGAGGCTCATAACGGGTCGAGAAACTACTGGTAACACTTACCAGCAAATCTTTGAATCAGCCCTGGCCAGGGACTTCCCTGTTACGGCCAATCGAGCACAGTACAACATCAACCCCCAATACCGGGAGAGACGAAACCCCTCCTATCGCTCATTGCCTCCATGTGACTCGGGACTGTACCCAAAAACCTCCGTTTTGCACGCCCTCATGGACATGGTAAGGTGGAGATCAAAGCACGGTGGGAATCACACAAGGTTCTATGACGATCTCGGGTCTACAGACTAACCTGTACAAGTGTCACCTAAGAACTGCCATCTGACGTGAGGTATAATACCATCTGGGAGTTCTCGGCGAGTCCGTCCAGTGTACCCAGTCTCCACTGAGCACCCGTATACCATCTCTGATGTCAAACACCAATGGATATGGGATCATCCATCGCCCATCTCATGGGTCGAGAAGCGTATACGCTAGTCTACACTGGTATATCGATGCCCCGTCTCAATACACCCACGACTAGGGACCTTGAAGGATGTACTTATGGACTACCATGTCCCCACTAGTATGATCTGCATCATAGTCCAGGTAGTCAAGTACACATCCTAAGGGCTTTACCAACATGTAACTATAAGACAGTTTAAAAAGACTAGTATACATGTTAAGATAAAGAGCAACCAGATAGCACACTATCATATCGAGCAAGAAAGTCATCTCTATATATGTCCATGCATCCAATATAATATACATCATCTGTACAATACTGGCCTCTAGGGAATACATACAACTAACAATCTCCCACTTGCACTAGGGCCAGCTGCTGTAGTATCGCATACCGAGCATCCCGAAGAGTCTCTCAAACTGTATCTGGGGAATGGCCTTCTTGAGTGGATCCGCTGTGTTGTTCTTCGTGTCAACCCTCCTGGCCTCGATCTCCCGGCAATCAGCAATTTCCCGGATCAGGTGATACCGCCTCAGAATATGCCTGGATCGCTGATGGGACCTAGGTTCCTTGGCCAAAGCCACCGCTCCATTGTTATCGCAATACAAAGGTATTGGATGCTCAATGGATGGAACCACTCCAAGTTCAGTAACGAACTTCTTGATCCAGACAGCCTCTTTGGCAGCATCGTTGGCAGCGATGTATTCAGCCTCCATCGTCGAGTCTGCCACAGTTTCCTGCTTGGAACTCTTCCAGCTAACCGCCCCTCCGTAAAGGGTAAAGACAAATCCCGACTGCGACTTAGAGTCGTCCTTATCACTCTGGAAGCTCGAATCGGTAAAGGACTCCACTTGGAGTTCTCCATTACCATACACCAAGAGCATCTCTTTAGTCCTTCGTAAGTACTTGAGAATGCTCTTCACAGCTGTCCAGTGACTCTCTCCAGGATCAGCTTGATACCTGCTCACTACACTTAGTGAGTATACTACATCGGGTCTGGTACATAGCATCGCATACATGATAGAGCCTACAGCCGAAGCATAGGGTATCCCTTGCATGCGAGCTCTCTCCAAATCAGTCTTGGAAGACATCTCTTTGGAGAGAGTGACTCCAGAGATCGTGAGTAAGTTCCCACGCTTGGATTCTTCCATACTAAACCTCTTTAGTATGGTGTCAATGTACCTGGATTGGGACAATCCCAATATCCGTTTGGATCTATCTCTATAGATCCTAATTCCCAATATGCAGGAGGCATCACCAAGATCTTTCATTGAGAATCTTTGTGATAAGAAGCGCTTAACCGATTGCAGCATAGAAATATCATTTCCTATCAAGAGTATGTCGTCCACATATAATACGAGGAAGACAACCTTACTCTCTGCCACCTTCTTGTAGATACAAGGTTCATCTGGGTTTTTGACGAAATCAAACTCTTTGATAACGACGTCAAAGCAGATGTTCCAACTCCGCGATGCTTGCTTTAATCCATAAATGGATTTAAGCAGCTTGCACACCTTCCCGCTGCTCCCACTGTCTACGAAGCCTTCTGACTGAGTCATGTACACGCACTCTTCTAAATCACCATTTAGAAAGGCGGTCTTAACATCCATTTGCCAGATTTCGTAGTCGTGATATGCAGCGATGGAAAGCATGATCCGGATGGATTTAAGCATAGCCACTGGAGAAAAGGTTTCGTCATAGTCCACACCTGGTCTTTGACGAAAACCTTTTGCAACACGTCTAGCTTTGAAATTCTCCACTTTCCCATCTACACCAAGTTTTTTCTTGAAGATCCACTTTCTCCCAATGGGTTTTACCCCTTCAGGAGCAACTTCCAAAGTCCATACTTTGTTGGTGTACATGGATTCCATCTCGGACCGCATAGCATCCAGTCATTTCACTGAGTCCCTACTCGTGATGGCCTGCTCGAAGCTAGTTGGGTCATCATCCTCCATGATGCAATCCTCGCTTCCACCGTCAATGAGAAAACCGTAGTATCTCTCAGGTGGACGAGAAACCCTACTAGATCGGCGGAAAGGCTGGGGTTCGTCGGGTACTACTGAATCCTCTGGTTCTACTAAATCATCAGTTATAGTTTGTGGTGCTGGAACCACTTCCAGCTCTACCTCTTTGCCACTAATTTCTTTTGCAAGAAATTCCCTTTCCAAAAAGGTGGCATGTTGAGCAACAAACACTCTTTGTTCCTCAGCTTGGTAGAAAAAATATCCTTGAGAATTCTTTGGATATTCCACAAACTTGCAAAGAACTGATCGTGCCTCGAGTTTGTCCGGATTTTGCTTTTTGACATAGGCCGGACAACCCCATATCTTAATTCGTTTAAAATATGGTCTCTTCCCACTCCATATCTCATATGGTGTGGTAGGTACAGATTTAAACGGAACCAGATTCAATAGGTATATGGCTGTCTCAAGCGCATACCCCCAAAAGGAAATAGGTAACTCAGCATTGCTCATCATTGAGCGCACCATATCTAATAGGGTGCGATTTCTTCGTTCCGATACACCGTTGTGCTGTGGTGTATAAGGAGGAGTAAGCTGAGAGAGAATCCCATTCTCTTTTAGATAATCTAGGAATTCAATGCTTAAGTATTCACCTCCTCGATCAGATCGAAGAATCTTAATACTTTTGCCCGTTTGGTTCTCTACTTCGTGCTTATATTCTCTGAATTTCTCAAAAGCTTCAGACTTGTGTTTCAACAGAAACACATGCCCGTATCTAGAGAGATCGTCAGTGAATGTAATGAAGTAGGAACAACCGTCTCTGGCGTGTGTAGACATAGGACCGCATACATCACTATGTACCAGTCCTAAGAGTTCAGTAACTCTTTCTCCGTGTCCACTAAACGGAGTTTTGGTCATCTTTCCTTTGAGACATGAATGGCAAGTGTCATAAGATGATAATTCGAATGAATTCAAATATCCATTCTTATGTAACTTAGTCAGCCGTGTCTCATTGATATGGCCAAGTCTACAGTGCCACAAGAAGGATTCGTTCATTTCTGAGCTTTTCCTCTTGTGTGTGTTTTGTATATTGAGGACTGTATTTTGATTGAGAATGGATATGCCATTATGTAACGAGCCTGATGCAATCAACTTTTGATCTAGGAATATGTTCATAACATTATCCTTTACTACAAAATTATATCCTTCTTTACTTAATAAAGAAACTAATATAATGTTGCACATCATGTTTGGTATATAATAGCATTCATTCAGAACTAGTGTATCACCACTTGGTAATACCAGGTGATATTTTCCAACTGCTTTGGCTGCAACATTTGCCCCATTCCCTACTTGAACGGAATGATCACCTTTTCCCAGTTCTCTACCTTTCCATAGCCCATATAACTGCTTACATATATGGGATCCTGATCCGGTATCTAATACCCAGGACGTAGGGTGAACTGAAAAACAGTTCTCAATAACAAACACACCTGAAGAAGGTGCATCAACATGCATGTTCTTCGTTTGGGCGGCGTGAGAATCCAAATATTCTCCTATTTCATGTTCAGTCTTATAACACTTATAAGATAGAACGGGTCCAACGTTCCCCTGCACAGTATAACATGCGGGTTCGGTCAATACATCCATATTATTATCTTGATTAGGGCATAACATGGTCGCTACCTGGAGAGAGAGAGAAGAAAACACTTTAGCGTATGCTCTTGCAAGATCTGATTGGTTATTATCTTATCTAATCAGGATGGCTCCGACTGGTTTTTATCAAATCTTCCTTCAAACCCTAAAAGGAAAGACTAGCCGGGATTAATTACACCCTACAACTTCGTCGATCTTTCAGCCAGGTCAGTGTCGGTACTTTGAGGTAGGTTCCCCGTGCTTTCGCACGGACCTAATTAAAGTAAACCTCATTTTCCCAGAGGCGTAACCTCTTTGACACCTTTCTAGACACCTACTTGATCGGCTAATTGTCCTGTGTAAAACTCTCCCAGGAGTAACAATTACTCGCAGTGGGTATCGGGATCCAACTATCTCATAGAAGGTATGCAATCTCATTACAAATTTCAACTTTTGAAATTCCCGATAATGCTTTTGCCCCTAGCGATCTATGACCTTGACTAAGTCAACAAATCATAAATCGCAAGTCAAGTTCAACCCGTACATTTCTCGATTGAATTAAACCCACCCATACGACCCTTGACTGAGTCAACAAGGCCGTGCAAATGCCCTAATCCAATCACATTTCATGTTGTAACAGATAAACATTATTTAGCTACCGTACACTACGCCTTGACTAAGTCAACAAATATAGCACGAATACTAAATAATATCTATCTGAAATGACGGAGGGCTACGCAAGTTTTTTCAGAAAAACCATGAGCGTAATGAACTTGATGTCGTTGTAGAATCTAGTGAATTTTGAAATGGAGTGATTTTGAGGCTTTTATTAGTTTTGCTAAAGAGGTCACTCCCGGTGAAGGGATCTCGGCTCTTTCCTCATCGAATAAGGTGCGGGATATATCAGATGTATCACTGTGCAAAGCAAAACTCCAAAAGCAGTCAAAACTCAAACCGAGTGTTGTAGCATCTGCCAGTTTCGCTAAAGAGGTCACTCCCGGTGAAAGGATCTCGGCCCTTTCCTCATCGAATAAGGTGCAGGGTATATCATATATACCGCTATGCAAAGCAAAACTGTAGCTACCCTTTTATTTAAAAATTTGATTCTACAACATCTATTAGGTTTCTTTTCTTTCATTAATCACATTAATGAAGTCCCATCATTTAAGTCACCTAAACATCACAGATAAATACGACGTACACTTATGCCATCCGCATTCGCCTCGATGTCCCCTCGTGCACCGTTAGGTTAGGTAACTAACGACAGAGCAGGGCAGGGCTAGTGCGGATGTAAAACATAAGTAACGCCTATATAATATATCATATATACTATATACTGTATCCATCAGAACATATCAAATGATCACATCACAGATATCGCAGCAGAAATATAGATATAATGTGGGATATACTAGGACGTCCGTATTTAGTATTTAGCCAAAATAGAAAATACGGATTCCACAATCGCGATGAATAGCCAAGCCCACACCCTGGACCCCTATGAGAGCGGCAAGCGACCCTACCAATTTTGGAGTTTAGGAGACCCGGTCTCGACTCCTCGAGATGGCCTCCCACTGAACCCCAGAACCCGGTCACCTGTGCTTCCCTCCTTGGGTCCATCCTAATGCGGAAAAGTAAATAATATACAACACTGGTGACACAACCTCAACCCGGAAGTGCCCCAAATAAAAGAATATTACATTACATTTGAATTTACATGAATGAAAATATAAAACTCTTATCTCACATAAAAACCCCCGGCTATTCAATTGCGACAATCCTGCACATCATATCTCAGCAACACATAATATCTCATATCATCAACGTAAGTAAGTATGCATACACCGATTGTCGTCGACGTATAGCAACGACAATCGGTAAATACATACTACACTTACGGTCACAGAAAAGAAAGTGTAAAACTGCAATATCTGGAATCCACATTCTCTTTAGACATCGTAAATGCGAAGCATCACATACCTCGTATTTCATGTCTTATAATATGAATTCCAGACATTGCATCACATTCCAGATAATTAGACAGTATTAAAGTTTTCGAACGAACGATCAAATACCTAAGATTCACTAAAGCTCAACACTTGAGCGGAGTTCAAAACCCGGAGTGTGACACAGTGGTAGTGGTCCAGCCGTAAAAGGGTCAAGCCAATGCCTCACATGTGGCACGCCGTACTGCCCCAAACCCTAAGATTCAAAAGGCAGTTCAAGACGGTCACATAATCGAGTTAAGGTTTGTTGTCTTCTAGAGGGTCCACCATAAACAAACTTGCACGTATTTCCGAAAGATTTTAAACCCCGTGAAAAGTGAGCAAATGATACTCGTTCAAACACTTCAATATATTCTAATTTATCCGGAAAAGAAACGAAATGAAAATTCCGATCGAATCGTCGAGTCCAAAACCATCTCCAGAATCTTCAACAGTATATTCAGATTAAACATACTCAAAACAATTTACAAGCAGTTTAAGGAGTTACTGTCCAAAAACGAAGCCATGAAGCCACTATATGGCCGCGGAGCCGCGGCGTAAGCCAAGCTTTGCCGCGGTTCCACGGCGGTTTGTTCAGATCATGGGTTCGTATTTCACAATAATTCTTATATTTTCCTGCTGTATTTTTTAAGTATTTTTAATTCTAAAAATAACCATATTTTAAAAAATGTCCCGAGAGCATTCTAAAAGGCCGTATTTCGGTTCGATCGGAGTTTTAACTTCGTAAAATAGTCGCCTAATGTTCTAAGTTGGCTCTGATACCAGTGAAAGGTTAGCCTAGCACCACATGAAGGGTTTAGAAGCATCACATGAACCAAAAGTGGAGTCTTTAGGGTGCTAAGTTAACGAACAAAGAATCGTTCCTAGAATCGATTAGGGTTTCAAATTTTTCATATCATCATATGAAAGAAATGCTAGGGTTTAGAGAGTACAACCTTTGTAGCTCCCTACGCTAGACTTCTCGGCTACTTGAGGTTTGAAAAAGCTCTGCTTGAACTCCTCGAGGTCACCGATGATCCACCCGGATTCCGCTTTGTCCAAGCTTGCAACTTTATCCGATCAAGTGAACGAAATCAAGCTAACACTCTAAACAAGTGGGCTAGACTTGTGTAGAATGGTGTTGTGGTTCTCTTCCTCACTTCAAAATCCAATCTTGATGAGTATATTGCTCACTACAAAGAACTAGAGAGCAAAATGAGAAAGGTTGATGAAGATGATGGCCTTTTAGAAGAAGAGAAGAAAACTCATCTTAAGAAAAATGAAAAATATAAGTATATATATTTTTCATCTCTCATTTCAAACCATGGTTAATTATATAGATATTATTGTAATGGAGTTAAAAGCACAAAAGGAAAATAAACCAAGGGTTAAAAGGTAGGTGAGCATGGTTAGGTCAAGAGAAGAGTGTAGAAACATTCTATCATTTAACCCTTTTCCTTTTCCTTTTTGTTTTAATTCAAAAGCAATAAAAATCCATATAATAACCATGGTGTGATTCTTATACTGCCACCATTCTCAATGTATAAGCAACCATGATGTATGTATGTATGTATGTATGTATGTGTATATGTACATCCATATGTGCATGAATCAAAAAGGAATGCATACATGCATCCATACATCTATAGAAACAAGAAAGGATTTCTTGTGAGAATCTAATGGTTAAATGATAAATCAACACTTGATTTATCAATCCGGCCATATCACATACGACCCTTACCAAAAGCAAGTCGCCCGATCAATATACGGTATCCTATACGCGCATTTTAATCGGGTCCATGCGCATATCGCATACGCGCACCACAACGTTTCGCCTGGACTAGGAAACTCCATTGTGGGACTCTGAGACTCGTCAATACGCCGGCAGTGGGTGATGATCATATCAAGCACCCCCAAGCTGCAAGCGGTCAGCTAAACGTAACGGCCACCCGGGTATTGAGCGATCAGAAGAGAACAAGCGAACCTGCTACAACTCCCGTCGAGCCGATCGGCAACACTTCCCGTACAGTCCGGTCTCCTCGTCTGATATGTCGCATATCAAGTCTAGGGGTGGTAAACGTCATACCCCAATAACCGATAAGTCGTGTTGATGTGAGGCTCATAACGGGTCGAGAAACTACTGGTAACACTTACCAGCAAATCTCTGAATCAGCCCTGGCCAGGGACTTCCCTGTTACGGCCAATCGAGCACAGTACAACATCAACCCCCAATACCGGGAGAAACGAAACCCCTCCTATCGCTCATTGCCTCCATGTGACTCGGGACTGTACCCAAAAACCACCGTTTTGCACGCCCTCATGGACGTGGTAAGGTGGAGATCAAAGCACAGTGGGAATCACACAAGACTCTATGACGATCTCGGGTCTACAGACTAACCTGTACAAGTGTCACCTAAGAACTGCCATCTGACGTGAGGTATAATACCATCTGGGAGTTCTCGGCGAGTCCGTCCAGTGTACCCAATCTCCACTGAGCACCCGTATACCATCTCTGATGTCAAACACCAATGGATATGGGATCATCCATCGCCCATCTCATGGGTCGAGAAGCGTATACGCTAGTCTACACTGGTATATCGATGCCCCGTCTCGATACACCCACGACTAGGGACCTTGAAGGATGTACTTATGGACTACCATATCCCCACTAGTATGATCTGCATCATAGTCCAGGTAGTCAAGTACACATCCTAAGGGCTTTACCAACATGTAACTATAAGACAGTTTAAAAAGACTAGTATACATGTTAAGATAAAGAGCAACCAGATAGCATACTATCATATCGAGCAAGAAAGTCATCTCTATATATGTCCAAGCATCTAATATAATATACATCATCTGTACAATACTGGCCTCTAGGGCATACATACAACTAACACTCACAACCTGAGAGAAGGTAAATGGAAAAGGCAACTGAATAGTCCTATTCAATCTCTCCAGAACCAGAATCCATCCTCGAAGAAATTCCTTCGAGTTCGTATATAACCATACGATGGATTTATCCAATGGAAGTGGATGTTCGTAGTGATATGAGGTGTTCTGGAGAAATGCAAAGGGTAAGAGAAGGAGTGGTAATGATGTATGCAACTCAGACAATCCAAAAGCCAGTGTTATAAGAAAGTTCGGTCAACTGGATCATTGAGTTATAGTCTAAGGTCGGGTCATGGTCGCAATCAAAGAGAGAGAGAGAAGAAATACTCTGCGTGCACTCTAACCTAGATCAGAATGGTTAATCACTTTATCTAATCAGGAAACCTCCCACTGTTTTCTCAAATTCTCCTCCAAACCTGAAAGAAGAATTAGTCGGGATCGCCCGAGGATTAAACCAACTCATCAGTGGGAATCGGGATCCAACTATCATCGCATGATAACGTGATGGAAACCACTCACGTCATCACACTCCAGAAGGTATGCGCAAGCCTGGCAAGTTTCCTGTATGTTTGAAACCCCCGATGTGATTTTTACCCCTAGGACCCAAGTGACCTTGACTAAATATCAAAATGTCAAAAGGTCCTAGTCAAGTTCTACCCGTCATTATCTTGACTGCATTAGACCCACCCGTACGAGCCTTGACTAAAGATCAAAATGATCGTACGACTGTCCTAACCAATCGCATTATCTCTGTAACAGAAAAGCACTACATAGCTACCGAACACTACGCCTTGGCTAATGCACGACATACGTAGCACGAATACTAAGCAAGACTAGTCTGAAATGATGGAGGGCTACGGCTGGTTTTTGGCGAAAAAACTTTAGCGTAATGAACTTGATATCGTTGAAGGAATCCAAGTGGTTTTATAAAAATATAGTGGCGAAAACCTTTGCTAAAGAGATCACTCCCAGTGAAGGGATCTCGGCTCTTTCCCCGTCGAATGAGGTGCAGGATATTCCAAACTGAATACCACGATGTAAAGCAAAAAGTAATCGACTATAGTGAAGTTATTACCCTGACGCAAACCTCTATCCAAGGGGTCACTCCCGGTGAAGGGATCTCGGCCCTTGCCTCGTCGAATGAGGTGCTGGATATTCATAACCGCATACCACTGTGCAAAACAAAAGAGAACGTCCTTGTAATAACAGCTTTTTGAAAAATTGGTTCCAACAGCATCAAATATAGGTTTGTTTTCCTTGCATTGATAAGAATCAACGCAGTCCCATCAAATGATCACACTAGAAAAGAACGAAAATATAATGTATGTATATGCCATCCGCATTCGCCACTGGGTCCCGTCATCACCCGTAGGTTACTTAACTAACGAAAGAGCGGGGACTGGACTAGCGCGGGTGTAAAACATATACAACATCTACTAATATATATATCAATATATAATAATCGCTCCAGGTATAGTAAATGCAACATCACAGAAAAATAATAAGAATCATAGAACAATACAGATAATCTAGGATCCCCGGGTTTCATAGAGCCGCAAATGAAACCCGGCGTTCCTCTGGTCGTGTGGATAGCCTGTGCAATGAAAACCTAGACCCCTACGAGCGCGGCAAGTTACCCGCCAAAACTTGAAGCGAGGCAGCCCCCTTCAACAACGTGAATGGACCACCCAGCACTTCACGGAATCCGGTAACTTGGGCACCCCTCCTTGGATCAACCTATACCCCCTACGAGTGCGGCAAATAGCCCGCCAATTCTAGAGTGAAGCCCCCTCCGTCTCAACTCCATGAGATGCGGGCCCGTTGCCCTGTAGAACCCGGCTATCCATGTACCCCACCGCGGGGTAATCCTAATACAGAAAATAAAATATATACAACGGGTACACCGACCTCATCCCGGTCGTGCCCCAAAAGAATAAAATACAAACAGGCAGTGACGGCAGTCCACATGTCGGACGCTCGCCCCGCAATATCAAATGTACAAATAAATCCAAACTGTACTACCATTGCACAGGAGCTATCCACCACGATAAATCCGCAACATCACAGCACAACAAAGAACATCAACGTGAATGTCACGTTCGCAAAACCCGTCTAAAAGGACTATAGCAATCAGACAAGTTTTACCGATCAAATGACATTCACGGTCGCAGATGCTAAACTAAGTACTGATAATTACACAATTAAAATTTCAATCGATCAAATTTTCCCTCTAGCCCCAAGTGCAAAACAGTACTTAAGAGAATCTGGGCTAAAACTAAACATTACAAAAAAATCATTTTTCCAACACAGAGAGCTACTGAAGAAATTTGGGACAAGAATTCCAAATGTGTGCCGCGCTTCCGCGGCCGATGCGCACATTCCGCCGCGGAAACGCGGCCATATGGTGGATTCAGGCCATCAAATTTCTTGAGGTGCCCTACGTTTGTCTGCATGGAATTTTAAGCTATACAAAAAGATTTTTTAAGCAAGTTTTAAATCGACAGAAAATAGGCAAATTGGAAAAATGATTGGGAAATTTTGATCGATCAATATTCTAACTTCGTGCAACCAAGCTAGTAAGCGGTTAATGGCATGGCTCTGATACCATGCTGGGGTACGGCGGCGCCCCGGCCGTCAAACCGATGCCAGATGCGGAATAAAAACTTTTTACAGAACCGGCACCACCGCAGCCCAAATACCCGGATCTTTCCATTAACCGTAAACTAGCAATATTTAAAAGAGTTTAGAAATTATACCGATCGATCCGTGTCCTTCGGTCTTTAATCTCCGCACCAAGCTCCCCGCTGCTGCGCCGACGAAGTCCGCTTCCCGATCACGCCCGTCGAAGTGGCACCACGTCGATGAATCTGTATACGGGCTCCCGCCTAAAGACCGAAGCAACTCGGACATGAAGTTTGCTGGCCGACATGTCCAAGAGTAAAGTAGAGATAGTATAAAATAGTTTGTCTCAAGACACCCAAGTGATTGGGTGGAGGTAAGTAGGAGTTGCCAATGAGATGAAGATGCAAGCATAAGATTTTTCTTGCAAAGGAGAAATCAAAAAACCCATGGAGGAAGAATGAGCTCGGCCATGATTTGGGCTCTCTGTGGATTTCACTCAAGTGAGTAGAGTGCAAAAAAAATGGCTGTGGAAAAAACATATATCATCCAAAACCAACACCTACAAAACCTATATAAATTAATCAAAGCCTCCATTCCAATTCAAATTTCCACCGCGTAAAACCCCTTGCCTTTTCAGGCCCTGGCGAAGTTGCAGGGAACCCCCCAGCACCAAATAATTAAAACCTTTTCCCACTCATACAAAAACACCACGGAAGACCCCCTGCTCACAGAACTTGCGAAATTGCAATGAACCCATGCTTCGTTTGCATGCTCATTAAATGAAGCATGGGTTCGCACTGTAGGGAAGGGTGGCACTGTAGGGGATGGCTGGGAAAAATTGGTCAAAGCTCACATGGAGCTAATCATGGATCAAGATGTTTTGGAACCGGAAAAGAAAACTAGCAACTCCCAAATTAATCCCGTAACGAATTACTAACGAATTACGAGATTACACCTCAACTGTAAATACATACCCGTATTTGTATTCCGATCGAATACAAATGCAATGAGACAAAAATATTCCTACACAATAATACTAGGATCCGGCTTAAACCAAAACCCGCTTGTACTATCCGTCCGATCCTGATCCGTGCACAAGTGCACGAATATGATCGAACCCCGCCATATATCCATACGGCCTCTACAACGTTTCGCCCGAACTTAGGAAACTGTCTGTGGGGGACTCTAATGACTCATCAATACACTGGCACTGGGTATAACCACTAGCACGTCAGAAGTACTAGCTGTACGTAACGGTTGCCTATGTATTGATCGGAAGGGAATCTGACGAGCGAACTCATCCAGAAACCTACTGAGCCTGACAATGACAATATCCGTATAGTCCGGTCCGTTAGTCTATGAGTATCGCATATAGGGCCTAGGGGCTGGTAAACGTCAGACCCCCAATAGCAGTATAAGTCGTGTCGGAGAGTAGCCCAAAACACCCTGAGAAACTACTGGAATACCTACCAGTAAATCTCGATTACCCTGGTTAGGGATTTCGTGTAATGGCTCTCCTAAACACAGCGCGATCTCACCCCCAATACCGGGAGAAATGAATCCCTGACGATCCACTCACCGCCTCCATGTGGCTCGGGACTGTACCCAACTAAAACCTGTTTGCACGACTCCTTTGAGCCGTGGTAGGGTAGTAATCAAAGTACAGTGGGAACTCACACGAGACAAATGACGATCTCAGGTCGACAGACTAACCTGTACACATGTCACCTGGGAACTGCTATCTGACGATATGTATAATACCAACTAGCATGTTCCCGGCAAGTCCTGTCCGGTGTACTCATAACTTAATGAGCACCTGTATACATCTTAGGTGAACCAACTGACACCAATGGCTTGTAAGACCGGCCACCGCCACTCGTCGGGGTCTCGACTGTATACACTAGTCTACTCTGGAGTATCGATGCCCTGTCTCGAAACTCCTACGACTAGGGACACTTTAAAGATGTGCTTATAGACCCCAGCTCTAACGTATATGATCGCCATCATACTGCTGGCAGTCAAGCAAGAATCCTATGGGCTCTATCAATATACAATAGTGAACTAAAGCATGTACATGATGGTAAAGACAAACCAGATAGCATACTATCATCTCGAGCAAGACTGTCCTATCGGTATAGGTCCTCTCTTAATCATTGCAATCACGTACCTGCGATCCAATAATTGATTTTGAGGGCACTATATCCAACAATTGGTAATCCAGAGAGAAAATGAGAACCCAGAGACCGAGGACGCCAGATCGTGAGCAGGAGGCAAGTAGATGATCTTGCTCTGCCAGCTTTAGGCGCACCGGCTTTTCGATATTGTACGAGTTGTACCTCAATATCATTTATTGCGAGTACGTTTTGTGATCCTAGTATCATACTTTTATCGCTGAGATTTGAGTTTCGATAATTGGGTTTCGTGATTTATGTTTTCGTGCACCATGGCTGTACCTATTGAATATTTTCTTTTATGCACAGTTATTGCACTTGATTTATGTTTAGAAACCGCTACATCGGTTTGCGATTTGTGCATATCAGTTGCACTTGATATTGATTTTATGCCTTGGCTGCACGTGTTTATGATTTCGTGGATTTCATACGGTTGATTTGCTTTTGTGCATATGGTACGCACTCGATTTGATTTTTGCACTCGGTATAGTTCACATGTGCTTGCAGTGCATTGGTACGTGTTTTATGCACGCAGTTGCACTCGTTTATGATTTTATACACCTTGGTATGCTCGGTGTTATTTTTTTACGCATTTGAGATATTGATGAGTTTTCGGGCACATAGTGCACATGAGATTATGTTTTCGTACATTGTTGCACTAGATCTATGTTTTTGTGCACCATTGTACTTGACGTTCGTTTTCGTGCGCTTTACTGCACTAGATGTTTTGTGCGGACCTGACGCACTTGATTTGGATTTCCGTGTGCACTAGACGCACATGATTTTGGATACGCTTTTTGAGGCTGATTTTACTCATGAGTATCATATTTTTCATGATGGATACTATGTTATATAGTAGCTATAGGGTTCCCTAGACCGGCAGCAAGGTTTCGGGAGACATCTACCATGCCGTTTTCAAATTTTTTGCCGTTCTAAAAAACCCTAACCCTAGAATCTTAACTAGAATTTTAAACAAACTAGCAATGTTAACATTTTAACATCTAAGTGAATGAGGAATACAACCTTTTTAGACCGGTCCTTCACTTCTAAAGCTCCGTGTAGTAGTCCCTTCGCTCCAAGTAGTGAACACCCGAACTCTATTAACGGTTCACATAAAGAAATGAAGGACCTTGCTCGATGTCTTCGAGGCCGAAGATGATCTACGTTGAGGTGACTCAAGCTCATGCTACATCATCACTAATGGTAGATTAGTGAAGCAAACACCCTAAATTAAATGGCTAATAGTAGAGGATGATGAAGTAGAAAGTGGGCTCACTTTAGATTTATTTTTCTCACATTATTTTCTCACTTAGAAAAAAGCTAGCAAGCCTTTTCTCTCATGAAGAATGAAGATGAAAGAATGAACTCATGAGGTGAGAATAGCAACCATGGGTGAGTTAGTGTCATACACTAACACATGTAGAGAATAAACCATGGGTGAACAATAATTGTTAGGTTAATAAATATCTTTAAGTAAAACAAAATGAGTGGATTTGGTCAATGGTTCCACAAGCTTCTACAAGGTTCAACCATGTGACTAATTACCACTAATTTGTGAATTACCAAGATAAATAAAAACTTTAGGATTATCATAACCATGGTGTAAGTCTCATACACCCATGTTGCATGTGACATCTAGCATGATACAAAATAATGTACATTAATATATATCACATATATACTAAGTGTACACAGATGAGAAAAGAAATACTTAGTGAACAAATATTAGTTAATATAAGTTAATATATCAAATATATAATTATACATTGAATCATCAAATCAACAATTGATTTAATAATCCGGCTATATCACATACAACCGACTAATATCATATGAATCATCTTATCGAATCAACACTTGATTTGATAACCCGGCTATATCACATATAACCTGCCGATATCACATATCGTGAGAATAGAATGCGGTATCACATATGCGGATTAATCTCGGTCCCGCACATATCACATATGTGCTCCTACTTTATTTCACATGAACCAGGAAACCTCTGTGTAAGACTCTAAAGACTCGTCAATACGACGGCAGTAGGTGATGATCATATCAAACACCCATAAGCTGCAAGCGCTCTGCTAAACGTAACGGCCTCCCGGGTATTGAGCGATCAGAAGATCAACAAGCAAGCCTACTCGTACTCCTGCGAATTCAATCAGTAACACTACCATACAGTCGGGTCTCGTCGTCAGATATGTCGCATATCAACAGCCTGGGGGTGGTATAACGTGATAACCCAACAGCCTAATAATTCATGCCGATGCAAGGTCCATAACGGTTCGAGAAACTACTGATAACACTTACCAGTAAATCTCAGCAACCCTGGCCAGGGATTTCAAGTTATGGCCAATCGAGCATGGCGCAACATCAACCCCCAAAACCGGGAGAGACAAATCCTCTCCTATCGCTCATTGCCTCTATGTGACTCGGGACTGTACCCAAAAACTACCGTTTTGCATGATCTCTTGACTATGATAAGATGGAAATCAAAGCACAGTGGGAATCACACAAGACTCTATGACGATCTCGGGTCGACAAACTAACCTGTACCAGTGTCACCAGAAAACTGCTATCCGGCGATAGGTATAATACCGTCTAAGAGTTCTCGGCGAGTCCGTTCAGTGTACCCAGTCTCCACTGAGTACCCGTATACCTTCTCTGATGTCAAACACCAATGAATGTGGGATCATCCATCGCCCATCATATGGGTCAAGAAGCGCATACGCTAGTCTACTCTGGAGTATCGATGCCCTGTCTCGATACTCCTATGACTAGGAACAATTATAGGGTATACTTGTGGACTACCCTTGGCCCCACTAGTATGATCTCCATCATAGTCCTGATAGTCAAGTACACATCCTAAGGGCTTTATCAATATGTGAGAGCAAGACACCATCACTTATACAAGTCAACATGTTAAGATAAAGTGCAACCAGATAGCATACTATCATATCAAGCAAGAAAGTCCTCCCTATATATGTCCAAGCATCCACTACAATATACATCACATGTACAGTAATGGCCTCTAGGGTATACATATAACTAACAATCTCCCACTTGTACTAAGGCCATTTGTTGCAGTATCTTATACTCAACAGTTTAGCAGTGGTTGTAGCATCCTATACTCAACCATCCCAAAATCTCTCAAATTGTATTTGTGGAAGCAGGCCTTGGTGAGTGGATCCACTGTGTTAACCTTAAAATCTACTCTCATTACCCCAATCCCTTGGAGATCAACCATCTTCCTGATCAGGTGATATTGTCCTCAGAATATGTCTGGATCGATGATGGGCCAGGTGTTCCTAGGATAAAGCCACAACTCCATTGTAGTCACAATAACAGTTATTGGACGCTCAATGGTAGGAACCTTGTTCATCTTATGAACAAGAAATGTCCAGACAAACACTTTGGTAGTATCAATTGGTAGCAATGTATTCAGCCTTTATCGTCTAGTATGTCACGGTGTCTAGATTGGAACTCTTCCAACATACTGTCCCTCCACTGAGGGTAAAGACAATGCCCGTGACTGACTTTCAGTCATCCTTATCATCCTGGAAGCTCAAACCAAGAACTTTCTTTTAGTGCTTCTCAAGTACTTAAGAATGCCCTCCACAGCATTCCAGTGATTCTCTTAAGATCCGATTGATTCCTGATCGCTACACTTAGTGATTTAGCTACATCTGGTTTGGTATATAACATCGCACACATGATAGAGCCTACTGCCAAAGCATAGGGCATCTCTTGTACACGAGCTCTCTCCAAATCAGTATTGGAAAGAGTGATCCATGAGTAAGTGGACGAACCACCACGCTTAGAATCCTCCATACTAAACCCCTTTAGTATGGTGTTAATGTACCTGGATTTAGGACACTACCAACATCTACTTAGATCTATCACCAAAGATCATTATCCACAATATGTAGTAGGTATCATCCAGATCTTCTTTGGAGAATCCCCGTGATAAGAGGAGCTTGACCTAGTGTAGCATAGGAAACCATTTCCTATCAAGAGTATGTTATTTACATAGAATACGTGTAAGACAAGCTCACTCTCTACTACTTTCTTGTATATACAAGCTTTATCTATCTTTTTTATGAAGTCAAACTCTTTGACTACCACATCAAAACAGATGTTCCAACTCCGCGATACTTGCATTGATCCTGATGGACTTAAGCATAGCTTTGAAAGTCTCAACTTTTCCATCTACACCAAGAATCTTCTCAAGATCCATTTACTCTCAATGGGTTTTACCCCTTCAGGTGCAACATATAAAATCATACTTTGTTGATGTACATGGATTCCATCTTTTGATCGCATAGCATCCAACCTTTTCACAGAGTCTCCACTCGCGATGGCCTGCCTGAACCTAGTTGGGCCATCATCTACCATGATGCAATCCTCGCTCCCACTGTCACCGAGAAGACCGCGTATCTCTCAAGGGGATGAAGAACCCTACTAGATTCGCTGAGAGGCAGAGGTTCATTGGAGACTATTGAATTTTTTAGTTCACCAAATCATCAGCTGTTAGTTTGTCTAGCTAGAACTCCTTCCAGTTCTACCTCATGACCACAAATTTCTTCATAAGAAATTCCTTTTTCCAAAAAGGTGGCATGCTGAGAAACAAAACACCTTTTGCTCCTTAGAGTGGTAGAAGATATTCCCTCACAAATATTTGGGATATCCTAACATACTTATAAAGAACTGACCTTTCCTCGAGTTTGTCCGGATTTTTCTTTACAACATAGGCCGGACAACCCCATATCTTAACTCGTTTAAGACATGGTCTCTTCCCATTTCATATCACATATGTAGTGGTAGGCCCTGATTTGGATGGAACCCCATTCAATAGGTATGCAGCTTCTCAAGTGGATAACTCCAAAAGAAAATGGGTAACTCAGCAATACTCATCATAGAGTGCGCCATATCTCATTGGGTGTGATACCTCCGCCCCGATACACCGTGGTGCTGTGGTGTACACGAAGGAGTAAGCTGAGAGAGAATCTCATTCTCCTTTAATTAATCTAGGAACTCCATGCCCAAGTATTCATCTCCTCGATCACATCAAAGAATTTTAATACTTCTACCCTTCTGGTTCTTTAACTTCAAGTTTATATTCCTTGAATTTCTCAAAAGTTTTAGATTTGTGTTTCAACAGGAACATATGTCCGAATCCTGAGAGAAGATCAGTGAATATAATGAAGTACGAAGAAACAACCTTGGCATTTGTAGACATAGGACCTTATACATCATCATGTATCAGTCCCAGAGTTCAGCAACTCTATCTCTATTTCCAGTAAATGGAGTATTGGTCATTCTACCTTTGAGACAAGACTGGCAAGTATCATAAGATGAAAATTCGAATAGATTCTTATATTCATCCATATGTCACTTAGCTGGTCGTGTCGTATTGATATGACCTAGTCTACAATACCGCAAGAAAGATTCGTTCATTTCTGAACTACTCTTCTTGTGTGTGTTCTACATACTTCGAACTGTGGTTTGATTTAGAACGTATATGCTATTATATAACGTGCCGGATCGAATCAACTCTTGATTCAGGAAAATGTTCACAACATTATCCTCCAATACAGAATTATATCCTTCTTTAACTTAATAAAGAAACCGATGTAATGTTGTATATCAGGTTCGGTATGTAATAGCATTCGTTCAGAATCAATGTATTAATACAAGGTGATATTTGCCAACTGGTTTGGCTGCAACACTTGCACTATTCTCTAAACTTAGAGACATATCACCCATTCCCAGTTCTCTACCTATCTTTAGCTCATGTAACATATTACATATGCGGGATCCTGATCCGGTATCACATACCCAGGACGTAGAGGATACTGAGAAATAGTTCTCGATAATAAACACACCCGAAGAAGATGCATCATCATGAACTTTCTTCGATTGGGTGGCATGGGAATCCGGATATTCCCCTATTTTCTGCTCGGACTTATAACAGTTATAAGATAGAGCGGAACCAATGTTCCCAAGCACAGTATAATAAGCAGGTTTGGTCAAAGCATCCATATTATTATCTTGATTAAGGCGTGACATGGTCGCTACCAGGAGAGAGAGAGAGAAGAAAACACCCTGCGTGCGCTTTTTTTAAGATTAGATTAGTTATTATTTTATCTAATCAGGATGGCTCCCACTGTTTTTATCAAATGTTCCTTCAAACCCTAAAAGGTAAGACTAGACGGGATTAATTACACCCTACAAGTTCGCCAATCTTTCGGCCAGGCCAGTGTCGGTACTTTGAGGGAGGTTCCCCGTGCTTTCGTACAGACCTAATTAAAATAAACCTCGTTTTCCCAGGGGCGTTGTCCCGTTAACACTTTTCTGGACACCTACTTGATCGGCTAATTGTAATGTATAAAAACTTTCCCAGGAGTAACTCTTACTCGCAGTGGGTATCGGGATCCAACTATCTCATAGAAGGTATGCAATCTCATTGCAAATTTCAACACTTGAAATTCCTGATATTCTTGCCCTTAGCGTCCTATGACCTTGACAGAAGTCAACAAAGCATAAGCTGCTAGTCAAGTTCAACCCGTCATTTCATGATTGAAATAAACCCACCCGCACGACCCTTGACAGAGGTCAATAAGGTCGCACGATTACCCTAAATCAATCGCATCATATGCTTTGCAGATAAGCACTAATCAGCTACCGCACACCACGCCTTGACAGTAGTCAACAAACGAAGCACAAATTCTAACTACTACTTATCTGGAATGACGGAGGGCTACGACAGGTTTTTAAGAAAACCTTTTGCGTAATGAACTTGATATCGTTGTAGAATCGAGTGATTTTGAAAAGGAGTGTTTTTGAGGCTTTTACTAGTTTAGCTAAAGAGGTCACTCCCGGTGAAAGAATCTCGGCTCTTTCCTTATCGAATAAGGTGCAGGATATTTCATAAATACCACTATGCAAAGCAAAAAACTATAGAAGCAATCAAAAGACAAACCGAGTGGGTTGTAGCATCTTCCAGTTTCGCTAAAAAGGTCACTTCCGGTAAAGGGATCTCGGCTCTTTCCTTATCGAATATGGTGCTGGATATTCTGCAAGGAATACCGCTATGCAAAGAAAGAACTAGAGCTACCAGTTTTTTAAAACAAGTTTCTACAATATCTTTAGGTTTCTTTTATTTCATTAATCTCATTAATGAATTCCCACCAATTATGCTTCCTAAGCATCACAGAAGAAACGAAAGCAAAAATATTTATCATATATCATATATATAAAGTATAAGCATTCGTCTCAACATATAAAATAATCACATCACAGAATATCAGCAGCAGAAGAACACATATGAAATATTGGATATACTAGGAATTCCATGTTTTAATTTAAGCCTGTATAAAACACGGACTCCACGGTCGCAATGAATAGCCAAACCCACATCCCTAGACCCATACGAGAGCGGCAAGCAACCCACCCAATTCTAGAGTTAAGAGACCTGGTCTCGACTCCTCGAGATGGTCTCCCACTGGACCCTAGAACCCGATTACTTGTGCTCTCCTCCTTGGGTCTATCCTAATGCGGAAAAGTAAATAATATACATCAATGGCGACATCATCCTCAACCCGGAAGTGCCCCAATAAAAGAATATTACGTACAAGCTTTTACATGAATGAAAATGAAAAACGCCCATATCACATAAAAAAACCCCGACTATTCAAAACATGACGATCCAATAAAACATATCACAACAATACATAACATCACATGTCATCAATGTAAGTAAATATGCGTATCCCAATTGTCGTTGACGTATAGCAACGAAACCGGCGATACACCATATATTATACTTACGGTCGCAGAAAAGAAAATGAAAAAACTATAACAGTTGGAATCCGCAACCGCCTTAGACATCATAAACCCAAAATATCACATACTTTGGATTTTATGCCTAATCAAATGAATTCCTTAGACATCGCATGCCTAACAATTATAAACCTCGCATTTTAGTCTCGATATTGAAAACACTTTTCAATAACATGTCGGGTAATTCAACAAGATTCCCGATAACCTGATCGAATGCTCGTCGGAAACTTTAGTAGACGGCTGCACCCCACGAGGCTGTCGATGAAGTGCACTAAGGCGGAACACCGCGGCCGCGAGCACCCGAACGGATACTTTTGGCGACGGGGTTCTCCTACAGTCACTTGGTCGGGGATATGGTATGTGGCAATCTAATAAGGTTACCCGGCGAGTATCCGCGTACGCTACGTGATTGCGACGGACTTTTGATCACATCAAAATCCCATGGCAACCGATCAAATGAGACTAAATTTCTAGATTTATAAAATTCAAATTAGTTATCTTATAACTAATTGTGGATTCCAAATATTGTATCACAATCACAGATAACTAGACGAAGTTAAACTTTTCGATCGAATAAGCAAGCACCCAAAATTTCCCAACAAGCTCAACACTTGAGCGGAGTTCAAAAAGTACCCAGAACACGCCACAGCTCCTATGAACCAGCCGTAGAAGGGTCAACCAATGCCTCACCTGTGGCACCGCTGAACTACTACAAACCCTAGGGTTTGATGGCAATTCAGACGGTCACAGAATCGAGTTAGGGTTTCGTTCTTCTAGAGGGTCCACAGAATCACTTACATGATTTTCTGAAGATTTTAAACTCGGAAAAAATCCAACACTAGGAAAATTTCCAACGGGAAAAAATTGGGTTATTGATATCCGTTCAAACTTTTTAACACTGTCTAAATAACCCGAATACATGTTAGAATTACGACTACGAAACACTCCGAATTGCCTATGCAGAAAGTTAACATCACATGCAAATTTAGCAAAAACAAACAACACCTGAAACACCAAAGCCCAGAACCTGGAACACCCAAAAAATTTGAAGCCCAAATACCCTTAAAGGGCCGGCCTCCTCGGAAAATTCCCTCATCTGCTCGGCCAAAAACCGAGCAGAACCCTCCAAATTTTGTAGGTGTACATGTCATAACTCATACAACATTCTGCCATTGTTTAAAAAAATTTTAGAGGCCTTTTTAAATTCGACAGAAACTGGATTCTGTGTTTCAAGTTTCGGAGCAGTTTCGGTTTCGTAATCTAACAAATATCGTTTAAATCTCTAGCTTGGCTCTGATACCAATGTAGGGTTCCCTAGACCGGCAGCGAGGTTTTTCAAATTTTTTGCCGTTCTAAAGAACCCTAACCCTAATATCTTAACTAGAGTTTTAAACAAACTAGAAATCTTAACGTCTTAACATCTAAGTGAATGAGGAATACAACCTTTGTAAACCGGTCCTTCACTTCTAAAGCTCCGTGTAGTAGTCCTTTCGCTCCAAGTAATGACAACCTTGCTCGATGTCTTCGAAGCCGAAGATGATCTACGTCGAAGAGACTCAAGCTAATGCTATCCCTTCACTAATAGTAGATTAGTGAAGCAAATGCCCTAAACTAAATGGTTAATAGTAGAGAATGATGAAGTAGGAAGCGGGCTCACTTTAGATTTATTTTTCTCACATTATTTTCTCACTTAGAAAAAGCTAGCAAGCTTTTTCTCTCATGAAGAAGAAGATGAAGAATGAAGATGAAAGAATGAACTCATGAGGTGAGAATAGCAACCATGGGTGAGTTAGTGTCATACACTAACTCATGTAGAGAATAAACCATGGGTGAATAATAATGGTTGGGTTAATAAATATCTTCAAGTAAAACAAAATGAGTGGACTTGGTCAATGGTTCCACAAGCTTCTACAAGCTTCAACCATGTGACTAATTACCACTAATTTGTGAATTACTAAGATAAATAAAAACCTTAGGTTTATCATAACCATGGTGTAAGTCTCATACACCCATGTTGCATGTGGCATCTAGCATGACACAGAATAATGTACATTAATATATATCACATAAATACTAAGTGTACATAAGTGAGAAAAGAAATACTTAGTGAGCAAATATTAATTAATGTAAGTTAATATATCAAATATATAATTATACATTAAATCATCAAATCAACACTTGATTTAATAATCCGGCTATATCACATACAACCGACTAATATCATATGAATCATCTTATCGAATCAACACATCATTCGATAACCTAGCTATATCATATGTAACCGGCCGATATCACATATCGCGAGAATAGATTGCGGTATCACATACGCACATTAATCTCGGTCCCGCACATATTACATATGTGCTCCTATTTCATTTCGCATGAACCAGGAAATCTCTATATAGGACTCTAAAGACTCGTCAATACGCCGGCAGTAGGTGATGATCATATCTTCAGGGTTCCCTAGCACGGCAGCAAGGTTTCGGGAGGCATCGTCCATGCCAATTTCAAAAATTCGCCGTTCTAGTTAACCCTAATCTTAGAATCTTTACTAGAAAATCCAACGAAAACATATGTAAACTACTTTACATCTAAGTGAATGAGGAATACAACCTTTGTAGACCGGTCCTTCACTTCTAATACTCCGTGTGGTAGTCCCTTCGCTGCGAGTCATGAACACCCGAACTCTAGAAAGGGTTCTCCCTGAGAAATGAACAACCTTGCTCGAAGTCTTCGAGGCCGAAGATGATCTACGTCGAAGAGACTCAAGCTCATGCCACCTCTTCACTATTGGTGAAATTAGTGAAGCAAATCTAAGTCTACGGTAGCGCCCCGGACGTCTTTCCGAGGCCAAATGCGGAACAAAAACTTTTCGAACTGGCGTTAAAGCAAACTTAAAACCCGGATCGTTCCATTAACCATAAACTAGTATTCTGTAAAATAGGGTTTAGAGATTATACCGATCGATCCGTGTCCTTCGGTCTTTAACCTCTGCCTCTAGCTTGTTGCGGCTGCGGCGACGATGTTCGCTCTCCGATCTCGATCGATCTACGGTCTCCTCCTCACCGAAAGTTGCGCCACGTCAACGAATCTTTATACGAGCTCCCGCCTCTAAACCGAGGCAACTCGGACTCGAAGTTTGCTAGCCGACGTGTCCAAGGTTGAAGTAGAGATAGTGTACAATACTTTGCCTCGAGTCACCCAAGCTAATGGGTGAGGGTTAATCGAAGTTTCCAAATGGAGAGAAGATGGAAATGAGCTTTGGAATGAGCTAAAGATTTTGTGAAAATGAAAATGAATCAATTCCTTACTCTCACACAAGATTGGGGCAGCCCCAGAGAAGTGCTCGGCCAGGGAATGATTGAGGAGGAGGGGGTGAGCACAAGCAAGGGAGAGTGACCTTAAGCAAAGGAAAAAAATCTCACTAAAATATCCCGGCCCATCCAAAACACCAATAATGCAAAGTATGAGTCATTCAATCTAGAATCCTCATGAAATATCCATAGTCTGCTGGAGAGCCCACGACCACAAAAAAGCCCCCATTTACAAATAGCACATTTGCAAATAAGCCTTTCCACAAGCAAGAATTTCAGCCAAGAAGGAGAGAAAGAAGGCCAAAATGGCCAAAATGGAATGCAAACTGGCAACTTAAAAAAGCGATCTCGTAACAAAATTACAGGATAACCCCGCAACTGTATATACATGCCCGAATACAAATACAATGAGACAAAATCTACACAGTATAATACTAGGATCCGGGTTAAACCAAAGACCACTAGTATTGTCTGTCCGAACCATTACACGTGCATAAGTGCACGTGTATGTTCAAACCCTGCCATAAAACCATACGGCATCTACAACGTTTCACCCGAACTGGGAAACTTTCTGTGGGGGACTCTAAAGACTCGTCAATACTCTGGCAGTGGGTTTAACCACAAGCACGTCAGTGGTACTAGCTGTACGTAACGACTGCCCATGTATTGAGTGAAAGGGAAACTGATGAGCAAACTCATCCAGGAACCCTACTGAGCCTATGTGTGACAATATCCATACAGTCCGGTCCGTTCGGCTATGAGTATTGCATATCGGGCCTAGGGAGCTGGTAAACGTCAGACCCCCAAAAGCGGTATAAATCGTGTCGGAGTGTAGCCCAGAACACCCTGAGATACTACTGGAATACCTACCAGTAAATATCACTTGCCATGGCCATGGACTTCATGTAATGGCTCTCCTAAGCACAGCGCGATCTCACCCCCAACGTTGGGAGAGACGAATCCCCTGCCGATCCGCTCACTGCTTCCATGTGGCTCGGGACTGTACCCAACTAAAATCAGTTTGCACGACTCCTTTGAGTCGTGGTAGGGTAATAATCAAAGCACGGTGGGAACTCACACGAGATAAATGACGATCGCAAGTTGATAGACTAACATGTACACATGTCATCTGGGAATTGCTATCTGACGACAGGTTTCAAAAACCAGCTAGCATATTCCCGGTGAGTCCTGTCCGATGTACTCATAACCCAATGAGCACCTGTATACATCTTAGGTGAACCAACCGTCACCAATGGCTTATGAGACTGGCCACCGCCCCTCGTCGAGGTCTCGACTGTATACATTAGTCTACTCCGGAGTATCGATGCCCTGTCTCGAAACTCCCGCGACTAGGGACCACTTTTAAGGATGTGCTTATAGAGCACCCAACTCTCACGTATATGATCGCCATCATACTGTTGGTAGTCAAGTAAGAATCCTATGGGCTCTATCAACGAGAAATAGTGATATATCATGTCACCTAAAGCAGTACACGTTTGATAAAGATAAACCAGATAGCATACTATCATCTCAAGTAAGACTGTCCTACAGGTATAGGTCCCCCCTCAATCATTGCAATCACGTGCCTGCGATCCAATAATTGACTTTAAGGGCACTATATCCAACAATCTCCCACTTTCACTTAAGGCTAATTATTGCGATGTCGCATACTCACAGCCCGTGTGATACCGAACACCCAACTCCTCTTCTGATCAGTCTCACAAAGCTTGTTTGTAAAACTATTGTGTTCGTGAAATAGCCTCAGTGAGTGGATCCACTCTGATGTTTCTTTCTAATGTCTCTCTATATCTCAAGTTCGCGGAGAAACCCATCTCCTGAAATGAGCAATACCTGTCTTAGAATATGTCTGGATATCTGATGGGACCTAGTTCACGAATGAACTCCAAATCCAAACTTCTTAGACTGTATCGTCAGCTGAATTTAATCATTATCCTACGCTACACCTCCCTCAGTATCCTCTTGGACCACCTGTCCAAACTACTGCCCCTCGTCGGAGGGAAAATTATAACTCTGACAGTCACTTTGTCATCCAGGTCACCTTGGAAGGCTGGAATGATAAATGTCTCCCGAAGGAGGCTACTGTTATCAAATCCCTAGAACATCCACTTATGTTCTAAAACTTCCTCCAAATGTTTCTCCAGGATTGGATCAATATCAACTTATTGCATCTAGTGGAAAAACAACATCTGGTGTGGTACTTGACATCTCATGATCAACTCAATTGCTTAAGCAAGTGATCTGCCAATCATGCACATCCCTCTCCCCTTTAGTCTGTAAAACACCTTTAGAGAGGGTGACTCCATCACCTGCTAGTACACCGCCATCCCAGGAGTCGCCCATTCTAAATACCTTTAGAATGCTGTCTAAGTACCCAAATTGGGAAACTACCCAAATCTATATCTAAAACCATAGATATAGTAATCAGAATGTCTGATATAATATCCATATCCTATGTCGAGAAAACACTGTGTGACAACCACAGTATAACCGATAGTAGTGTATGTCATCCAAATATCAGGACATCACACCCTACAACTTTCTTAATAGATCCATCCCCTATTCTGATGAAGTCAAAGCCCATGACTGTCACATCAAAAATAGATGATCTATCTCCGCTATATCTGCTTTAGTCTATAAATAGACACAAGCTTCTTGTCCACTATGCTTCCGCTGCTCCCACTGACTACCACAACCCTCTGGCAGAATAATATACACGTGCATTTCGAAAACTAGTTTAGAATGATGCTATACTTATCCTCCTGCCGGGTCTCATAGTTTGGAACAACAGTAATGGCAAGTCTGGGTAAACAAGAACCTCCTTGTCACCGTCCTTGAGGCTACCGGAGTACCTCTCGGGTGTCTGAGGTTACCCACCATATCTGCAGAATGGTTAATGGAATGTCAAACCTGATTGAATTTTTAGGTCCTATTAAATTTTTTGTAATCGTTTGCGGTTCTGGAATCTCTTCCAGTTCTACCATACTCCCACTACTGTTTTATGAAAAAATCCATTTTATTAAAACTGTGGCGAGTCAAGAACAATATCACTATTGATCTTCCAGATGGTAGAAAGTCAACCCTCATCAAAACCCGGGTCAACCCACAAACTGCCATTACAGAAACGGGTCTTGAGTTATCCAGAGTCTGGTTTTAAGCATAAGCCGAACAACTCCATATACCTTAACATCATTAAGATATGATCCATTCTATATACGATATAAAAACAAAAGCACTGATTTAATTAGAACCAGATTCAAATCATCCAGCTGTCTCCAGTGCACGTCAACTAAATGGAGAGAGGTCGATCAGCATTACTCAACTTAGGAGTGTATCCAATTATGAGTAACCCGAAAGAGAAGCAAGTTCTCTAAACCATTACTATCAACTGAATACCATACACAAGTATCTACATCTTCGATCACCTTAAAGAATCCTGATACTTGCTACACCTGGTTCTCTACTTTATTCTTATACCTGTAACTTCTCAAACTTGGACCTTGTATTTCAACGAAACACATGTCTAAAACTAGAGAAGTCATAAGTAAACAGAATATAGTACGAGGACCTACCCCTTTGTCTTAATGGACACTGGACAACATACAATACTTTGTATAAGTCCCCTGAGTTTAATAACTCAAACCCTGTGCGTCGTAGATTGAAAACTGTACCCAGGCGATTTTCTGAAATATCACCAATTACAACGAATTCCGATATAATGAGGATGATCACCTAATTCCCAATAACTTACACCCACTCATCATTTGTAAAACCATACAGATGTGAGAATCATACCTAGTAAATACATACCCTGGAGCAAGGACTAATTAGGAAATCAGTTTTCTATTAACAATACACGGTGAAACTGAAACATGAATATGTTTCGAAAGGGTATCCGGGTATTCCTAGTAATGCCTCTTCCATTATCCATATTCATGACTATAACCATATAGTTCTTTGTCATCTCTCCAAATCCCTTTATTTGTCTTTAGTCGTTACCTTCTGTACACCATCGTTAGGCTTAATGGTTTTCTTCCTTCCATACCGTTCGACACCTGCCTATGGTTTGGTAGAAGACTATCCAATAAGCATAATAGGTATACTCTCCTAATCCTAGGAGTACTCACAACCTGAGAGAAGGTGATGATAAAAGACAACTGAATAAACCTTTATTCTATTTCTCCTAAATCAGAATCCATCCCCGAAATGGAACAAGTTCCATCGAGTTCGTATATAACCATACGATGGATTATCCAAATAACTGTGGATCTTCATAGTGATACGGGGTGTTCTGGAGAAATATAAAGGTGAAATAGGAGTGGCGATGAAATACTTGGTTTGGTCATGAATAGCAGTCGCAATTTACTTTGCTCTCTTTCTAATCCCTTTATTTGTATTTACTTATTACCTTCTGTACACCACACTTAGGCTAATTGATTTTCTTCGTCCCTACGTTTCGGCACCTACCTATGGTTTGGAAGAAGATTATCCAATAAGCGTAATTGGTGTACCCTCTCCTAATCCTAGGAGGCCTCATAACCTGAGAGGAGGTAAAAAGAAAAGACAACTGAATAGTCCTATTCAATCTCTCCAGAACCAGAATCCATCCTCGAATCTGGAACAAGTTCCTTCAAGTTCGTATATAACCATACGATGGATTTATCCAATGGAAGTGGATATTCGTAGTAATACGAGGTGTTCTGGATAAATGCAAAGGGTAAAAGAAGGATTGGCAATGATGTATGCAAGCTCAGACAATCCAAAAGCCAGTGTTTTTAAGAAAGTTCGATTAACTTGATTACTGAGTCATAGTCTAGGGTCGGGTCATGGTCGCTGCCAAAGAGAGAGAGAAAAGAAACACTCTGCGTGCACTCTAACCTAGATCAGAATGGTTATCACTTTATCTAATCAGGAAACCTCCCACTGTTTCCTCAAATTCTCCTCCAAACCTGAAAGAAGAATTAGTCGGGATCACCCGAGAAGTAAACCAACTCATCAGTGGGAATCGGGATTCAACTATCATCCCATGATAACGTGACGGAATCCTCTCACGTTATCACATTCCAGATGTTATGCGCATGCCTGGCAAGTTTCAGTTTCTTTAGAAACTCCCGATGTGATTTTTACCTTATGCTCTTATGACTTTGATGAAGGCCAACATATCATAAGTCACATGTCAAGTTCTATCCGTCATTGTCCAGGTTAATTTGAACCTACCCGTACATACCCTTAACGAAGGCCAAAATGGTAGTACGACTGTCCCAAACCAACGCATCTATCTATGCAACAGAAAAGTAACAAATAGCTACCATACACTATTCCTTGACGAAGGCCAACATACATAGCATGAATACTATGTGCTACCCGTCTAAAATGATGGAGGGCTATGAATGTTTTTTGGCGAAAAACCTTTAACGTAATGAACTTGATATCGTTGAAGGAACCGGATAGCTTTTACAAAAATATAGTGGCGAAAACCATTGCTAAAGAGGTCACTCCCGGTGAAGGGATCTCGGCTCTTTCCCCGTAGAATGAGGTGCAGGATATTCTAAACTGAATACAACGATGCAAAGTAAAAAGTAATCGACTATAGTGAAGTTATTACCCTGACGCAAACTTCTGTCTAAGGGGTCACTCCCGATAAAGGGATCTCGGTCCTTGCCTCGTCGAATGAGGTGCTGGATATTCACAACCGAATACCACTGTGCAAAACAAAAGAGAACGTCCTTGTAATAACAGCTTTTTTTTTGAAAAATGTTCCAACAACATCTGTATAGGTCTGTTTTCTTTTGCATTGATCTGAATCAATGCAGTCCCAATCACACCAATAAAGAACAAAAATATGATGTACGTATATGCCATCCGCATTCGTCACTGGGTCCCGTCATCACCCATTAGGTTACTTAACTTACGACAGAGCGGGGACAGGACTAGCGCGGGTGTAAAACATATACAACTTCTACTAGTGTGTGTGTGTGTGTGTGTATATATATATCAATATACAATAATCGCTCAAGGCGTGATAAATACAATATCACAGAAAAGTAATAAGCATCACAGAACAATACAGATAATCTGGGATCCTCGGGTTTCATAGAGCCACAAATGAAACCCGACGTTCCCCTGGTCGTGTGGATAGCATGTGCAATTGAAACCTAGACCCCTACGAGTGCAACAAGTTACCCGCTAAAACCAGAAGTGAGGCAGCCCCCTTCAGCATCGTGAATGGACCACCTAGCACTTCACAGAATCCGGTAACTTGAGCACCCCTCCTTGGGTCAACCTATACCCCCTACGAGTACGACGAATAGCCCGCCAATTCTAGAGTGAGGTCCCCTCCCTCTCAAAGCCATGAGATGCGGACCCGTTGCCCTCTAGAACCCGGCTATCCGTGCACTCCACCGCGGGGTAATCCTAGTACAGAAAAGAAAAATATGTACAACGGGTAAAACGATCTCAACCCGATCGTGCCCCAAAAGAATAATATACAAACAGGCAGTGACGGCAGTCCACATGTCGGACGCTCTCCCCGCAATATCAAATATACAAATATATCCAAACTGCACTACCATTGCACGCAAGCTATCCACCAAGACAAATCCGCAATATCACAGCACAACACAGAACATCAACGTGAATGTCACGTTCGCAAACCCGTCTAAAAGAGCTATAGCAATTAGACAAGATTTACCGATCGAATGACATTCACGGTCACAGAAAGTAATGTAATGCACTGCAAAATTTTAAACAATGTTAAAAAATATCGACTCCGAAATAACCCCCGAATAGCCCAAACAACTTGATAAAAACCATATCCAAAATGGGCTACACAAACAACAACACATAACCTACTTCCCAGAGACCAGAGCAACACCCAAAACATGAACACCAAAGGCCAACATAGGGCCGGCGAGGCCGAATATTGGGGCTTGGGGATCGGCCAAAAACCGAGGGTCGAGGTCCGTGTTTGGGGTGTGTTCTTGTGTCTTCCTGAGTAGTCTTCTGAACATGTTTAAAAAAAATTCTGGACCATTTCAAAAACAATAGAAACTATAAATCCAGTGGCATCGTTTTAGTTTTTTTCCGGTTTCGATACTTTAACATTGTCTAAACCAACTAGTAAACGGTTAATAGTTTGGCTCTAATACCATGTAAGTCTACGGTAGCGCCCCGGCCGTCTTTCCGAGGCCAAATGCGGAACAAAAACGTTTCGAACTGGCGCTAACGCAAACTTAAAACCCAGATCGTTCCATTAACCGTAAAGTAGTATTCTGTAAAATGGGCTTTAGAGATTTTACCGATCGATCCGCGTCCTTCAGTCTTTAACCTCTGCCCCTAGCTTGTTGCGGCTGCGGCGACGATGTTCGCTCTCCGATCTCGATCGATCTACGGTCTCCTGCTCGCCGAAAATTGCGCCACGTCAACGAATCTTTATACGGGCTCCCGCCTCTGAACCGAGGCAACTCGGACACAAAGTTTGCTAGCCGACGTGTCCAAGGTTGAAGTAGAGATAGTGTAGAATACTTTGTCTCGAGTCACCCAAGCTAATGGGTGAGGGTTAATCGAAGTTGCCAAATGGAGAGAAGATGGAAATGAGCTTTGGAATGAGCAAAAGATTTTGAGCTAATGAAAATGAATCAATTCCTTACTCTCACATAAGATTGGAGTAGCCCCAGAGAAGTGCTCGGCCAGGGAAAGATTGAGGAGGAGGGGGTGAGCACAAGCAAGGGAGAGTGACCTTAAGCAAAGAAAAAAATCACACTAAAATATCCTAGCCCATCCAAAACACCAATAATGCAAAGTATGAGTCATTCAATTAGAATCCTCATGAAACATCCACAGGCTGCCGGAGAACCCACCACCACAAAAAGGCCCCCCATTTACAAATAGCACATTTTCAAATAAGCCCCTCCACAAGCAAGAATTTCAGCCGAGAAGGAGAGAAAGAAAAATGGCCAAAATGAAATGCAAATTAGCAACTTCAAAAAGTGATCCCGTAACAAAATAACAGGATAACCCCGCAACTGTATATACATACCCGCATTTGTATTCCGACCGAATACAAATGCAATGAGACAAAATCTACACAGTATAATACTAGGATCCGGCTTAAACTAAAGCCCACTAGTATTATCTGTTCGAACCATTACACGTGCACAAGTGCACGAGTATGTTCGAACCCTGCCATAAAACCATACGGCCTCTACAATGTTTCGCCCGAACTGGGAAACTTTCTGTGGGGGACTCTAAAGACTCGTCAATACTCTGGCAGAGGGTTTAACCCCAAGCACGTCAGTGGTACTAGCTGTACGTAACGGCTGCCCATGTATTGAGTGAAAGGGAAACTGATGAGCGAACTCATCCTGGAACCCTACTGAGCCTATGTGTGACAATATCCGTACAGTCCGGTCCGTTCGTCTATGAGTATCACATATCGGGCCTAGGGAGCTGGTAAACGTCAGACCCCCAAAAGTGGTATAAGTCGTGTCGGAGTGTAGCCCACAACACCCTGAGATACTACTAGAATACCTACTAGTAAATCTCTCTTTCCATGGCCATGGACTTTGTGTAATAGCTCTCTTAAACACAGCGCGATCTTACCCCTTACGTTGGGAGAGACGAATCCCCTGCCGATCCGCTCACTGCCTCCATATGGCTCGGTACTGTATCCAACTAAAACCTGTTTGCACGACTCCTGTGAGCTGTGATAGGGTAATAATCAAAGAACAGTGGGAACTCACACGAGACAAATGACGATCTCAGGTCGATAGACTAACCTGTACACATGTCACCTTAGAATTGCTATCTGACAACAGGTTTCAAAAACCAGCTAGCATATTCCCGGCGAGTCCTGTCCGGTGTACTCATAACCCAATGAGCATCTGTATACATCTTAGGTGAACCAACTGACACCAATGGCTTGTGAGACCGGCCACCGCCTCTCGTCGGGGTCTCGACTGTATACACTGATCTACTCCGGAGTATCAATGCCCTGTCTCAAAACTCCCATGACTAGGGACCACTTTTAAGGTTGTGCTTATAGACTACCCAACTCTCACGTATATGATCACCATCATATTGTTGGTAGTCAAGAAAGAATCCTATGGGCTCTATCAACGTGAAATAGTGATATATCATGTCACCTAAAGCAGTACACGTTTGATAAAGATAAACCAGATAGCATACTATCATCTCGAGTAAGACTGTCCTACCGATATAGGTCATCCCTCAATCATTGCAATCACGTGTCTGCGTCCAATAATTGACTTGAGGGCACTATATCCAACAGCAAACACCCTAAACTAAATGGCTAATAGTAGAGGATGATGAAGTAGGAAATGGACTCACTTTAGTTTTCTTTTTCTCACAATATTTTCTCACCTAAGCTTTTCTCGTGGGGAAGAAGAAGAACATGTGAAGAAGGAGAATGAACTCATGAGGTGAGAATAGCAACCATGGGTGAGTTAGTGTCATACACTAACTCATGTAGAGATTAAACCATGGCTAACAATAATAGTTAGGTTAATAAATATCTACAAGTAAAACAAAATGAGTGGACTTGGTCAATGGTTCCACAAGCTTCTACAAGCTTCAACCATGTGACTTAATTCCACTAATTTTGATTTACTTTAAATAAATAAAACCTTATCATTATTATTAGTATGGTGTGAGTCTCATACACCCATGAAGAATGTGGCATCTAGCATGACACAAAAAGTTATACATTAATATATATCACATATACACTAATCCACACAAGTGAGAAAAAGAAATGGTTAAGTGAGCTAATATTAGTTAATGGAATCTACTATATCAAATATACAATTATATATTAAATTATTAAATCAACACTTGATTTTATAATCCAGCTATATCACATACAACTGACTAATATCAAATGCAATAACTTTTCGAATCAACACTTGATCCGATAACCCGGCTATATCATATATAACCGACCGATATCACATATCGCGAGAATAGAATGCGGTATCACATACACACATTAATCTCGGTCCTCCACATATCACATATGTGCTCCTACTTCGTTTCGCATGAACAAGGAAACCTCTGTGTAGGACTCTAAAGACTCATCAATACGCCGGCAGTAGGTGATGATCATATCAAACACCCACAAGCCGCAAGCGGTCTGCTAAACGTAACGGCCACCCGGATATTGAGCGATCAAAAGATCAACAAGCAAGTCTACTTATACTCCTGCGAATCCAATCAGTAACACTACCGTACAGTCCGTTCTCTTCGTCTGATATGTCGCATATCTCGCCTGGGGTGGTCAACGTCAGACCCCAATAGCTTGATAAGTCATGCCAATGTGAGGCTCATAACGGGTCGAGAAACTACTGATAACTCTTACCAGTAAATCTTATAAACAGCCCTGGCCAGGGACTTTTCTGTTATAGCCAATCGAGCATAGCGCAACATCAACCCCCAATACCGGGAGAGACGAAATCCCCTCCTATCGCTCATTACCTCCATGCGACTCGGGACTGTACCCAAAAACTACCATTTTGCACGTTCTCTTGAACGTGGTAAGGTGGAAATCAAAGCACAGTGGGAATCACACAAGACACTATGACGATCTCGGGTCGACAGACTAACATGTACCGGTGTCACCAGAGAACTACCATCTGACGTTATGTATAATACCATCTAAGAGTTCTCGGCGAGGCCGTCCAGTGTACCCAGTCTCCACTGAGCACCCGTATATCATCTCTGATGTCAAACACCAATGGATATGGGATCATCCATCGCCCATCTACATGGGTTGAGAGGGTATACGCTAGTCTACTCTGGTATATCGATGCCCCGTCTCGATACACCCACGACTAGGGACATTAAAGGATGTACTCATGGACTACCTTTGTCCCACTAGTATGATCCGTATCATAATCCAGATAGTCAAGTAAACATCCTAAGGCTTTATCAACATGTAACAGAGAGACAATCAGTGTACATGTTAAGATAAAGAGTAACCAGATAGCATACTATCATGTCGAGCAAGAAATTCCTCCCTATGTATGTCAAAGCATCCACTATAATATACATCATATGTACAATAATGGCCTCTAGGACATATATATAACTAACAATATCAAACACCTACAAGCCGCAAGCGGTCTGCTAAACGTAACGGTCATCCGGGTATTGAGCGATCAGAAGATCAACAAGCAAGCCTACTCGTACTCTTGTGATTCCAATCAGTAACACTACCGTACAGTCCGGTCTTTTCGTCAGATATGTCGCATATCAACAGCCTGGGGGTGGTATAAAGTCAAACCCCAATAGCCTGATAAGTCATGCCGATGCAAGGTCCATAACGGTTTGAGAAACTACTGATAATACTTACCAGTAAATCTCAACAGCCCTTGCCAGGGATTTCATGTTCTGGACATTCAAGCATAGCGCAACATCAACCCCTCATACCGGGAGAGACGAATCCCATCCTATCGCTCATTGTCTCCATGTGACTCGGGATTCTACCCAAAAACCACTGTTTTTCATGATCTCTTGACCATGGGAAGGTGAAAATCAAAGCACAGTGGGAATCACACAAGACTCTATAACAATCTCAGGTCGACAGACTAACCTGTACCAGTGTCACCAGAGAACAGCTATCTGACAATAGGTATAATACCGTCTAGGAGTTCTCGGCGATTCTATTCAGTGTACCCAGTCTCCACAGAGAACCCGTATACCATCTCTGATGTCAAACACCAATGGATATGGGATCATCCATCGCCCATCATATGGGTCAAGAAGCGCATACGCTAGTCTACTCTGGAGTATCGATGCCCTGTTTCGATACTCCCACGACTAGGAACAATTATAGGGTGTACTTGTGGACTACACTTAGCCCCACTAGTATGATCTCCATCATAGTCCTGGTAGTCAAGTACACATCCTATGGGCTTTATCAACATGTGAGAGCAAGACAGTATCACTTATACAAGTCAACATGTTAAGATAAAGTGCAACCAGATAGCATACTATCATGTCGAGCAAGAAAGTCCTCCCTATATATGTCCAGGCATCCACTACAATATACATCCCATGTATAGTAATGGACTATAGGGCATACAAATAACTAATAGTAGCCAAGCAGGACTGATCTGAGGACAGTACCTGAGTACTTTTGCATGCATAAAAAGTTTACCAAGAGGTTTTCAAAAAAGAGCTATAGTCTCGCTATTTCCTACGTGTCGGCGAGTGACGCAAAATTTTTATAAGGAAAACCTTCTAGGATATTTCAAAAAGGCGGGACGTATAATTTGAGCGAAAAACATATATATATATATATATATATATATATATATATATATATTTACTACTTTACAAATGATCGCCCGCCACTTGTGCCATGAGCTACGTATCGCACGGCGATTCGAAAAAGATTTTGCATGTATTTTATCCAGTTTTTAGAAGAAATTAAAGGGATGTGTACTATATACGTATTATGATTTTGACAATAGTATATTGGATTTCAGTAGTGGATTTCAAGATCTATATCTCCATTGTAACTCCGATGATTGCGTTACGCTTGACGGAATTCGATTTTGAGTTTCACACTCGTTTTCATGCGCACATGATACGCTGTGGTATTTATGTGTATTCCGTGATTTTGGAGCCCCGTTGATTTGAACAAGATTATTGAAATGTTTTAGTATTTGAGGGTTTAAATTTAAATTCGGAGACCGAATTTATTTAAGAGGGGAAGATTGTAACATTTCAGAAATATAAAATATTATTTTTGGAATTTAAATATTAAAATAATATATTTCGCGAAAACTATTCGATTTGCGAATAAGGGTTTTTCGTAAAATGGTATAAGTATATACCAATATTTTGAATATAAGTGGAGATTAAAATGAATTATTTATTATAAAGTTATTTATCGAATTTTGGCATTTTTATAATTAATTATAAGCAGGTTTAAATTAAACTTGATTAGTGCACTACTAATCACGATTATGCCAAATCCGTATTTTTAATTAGTCATGTCTAGTGCACCATGACATGTTGCATTTTGTTACATATTGTTTCATTTGTGTTTTTTTTTCAATTGTATTATGTGATTTATTTGTGAGAAAAGAAAAAGAGACACATTTATTGGAGAGAGAGAGGGGACACACACATGAGGCATGGCATGCCATGAGAGAGAGAGGCTCATATCCTTGACCTTTTGCCCTCATTCATTTTCCTTCATCCATTCTTTTCCTTCATCACCTCATCATCTTCATCTCCTTCTTCATGTTTTCTCCACCTCTTCTACCCCATGAAAACATGTACAAATCTTCAACAAAACCTCATACCACCTTCATTAAAAATGATCCCCATCTCATCCTACACCCCTTAGCAAGTCCAAGTTTGGATTTCGAAGACTTTAGGCATCTAGGGTTTTTCTTGAGTTGCTCTCATAAGGTATAATTCTCACTTCCCATCTTGTAATTAGTTTTTTTACCTCCTAATTTAGTTTAGTATTTGATTTAGCATGTTTAGTGATCTTAGAATTTTGTTGGTTGAGGTTTAGTAGGTAATTTGAATTGTAAAGATGCAAGTGAGGTTTAGTGCGTGTTTGCAAGACTTAGGTGATGATTTTCTGGACCAATTAGAAGACTTAAACCCAAAACACGAAGTTAGAATTTCCTAACTTTGGAATTTCGACAGAATTGTGATGGTATTTTGGAATCTGAGATCACCCGAGACCACCATAAAATAAGTTCCCATGACCATGAGACGAGCAGGCAACCTAGAAACACCCCCCTGAAACCCTAGCCCCTAATGACTTATTCTAGCCGCAGATTTAATTGTTTTGGCCGCAAATTGCGGCCAAGTTGTGGTGAAATGTGTTGATTTTTGGACCATGGCTTGGTTATGTGATATATAGAACAACCCTATATGAAAAATTCCCTAATTTGGCCTAGGGTGAAATCTGGGAGTGATTTCCTTCGTTGCTAATTTCGGTTTTGCGATTCTGAAACTTGGTTTTAGTATTTGGATTTGATTTGGTCGTTGGACGTTTATACGTCAACGACGAAGGTTATTGGGTTGTTGTTGCATGCGTAAGCTATAGGTTCTAACCTATAAGCAATTCGTGTGCCGTATCGGTTTTCGAACTTGATTTTAATAGCATTTCTATTGTGTGTTGATATGTAGGTACCGTCACGTGGACTTCCGAGACGACGAATCATATCGACTTCGGCTAAGCGAGGAGTTTTGCAGGTGAGTACATTTATATCTACGGGGGAAGTCGGGTGGATTGCGTATAGCACCCCTGTAATTATAAAATGGAAACCGATATATATATAGAATGTAGTCGGAGAAACCTCTACAAGGAACTTACGGATGTAATCAAAGGATTTAGTGTGAAATGACATGATAGATAAGGATGTCTCGGATTGATATATGAGAATATGAAATATGGATGTGAATCGCGATATATATGTAATTAAAAGAGAATAAGTATGAGATTTATTGTGGCGTGATATGAGATCGATAAACATGATATGAGATTGAGATGGATGTGTTGTGAAATTAATAAGATATGATGTACATGCAAGATGACTTGATGGGAGATATTAACGTGGTGAAAAGAGAATATGATGATATAAGATGACTTGGCTTAATATGTCGATATACGGATATAAGGCAATATGAGAATATAGATACTTTTTCCATGACATGATATGAGATTGATACGGATGTGACTTGAGATATGTGTGTGTGTGCGTGCGTGTATTTATGAGAATAATAAGTGATATGTCGTACGAGACTTTAGATCCGTACCCTCATTGTTGTATAGGTGATAGAATCCTTATTTTGTTTAATGTCGCCATACGATGGATTACCGTACACGGTGAGTTCTACCGGATATTTGATCCACACCCTTGACTCGAGGATGCCGTATAATGGATTATACCGTATGTGATGCTATGAGGATGGATTGCCGATTGATATATTCATCGACTCGGGTATGTTATAGATATTTTGATCCCTTTATACACTGCTTTAGTTAGTCCCTTATGTAGATGTTAGATTAGATACGTATATTTTATATAATGTGGCGCTTACGATTTACTTTTCTGCTATGTGTATGATATTCTCATTGTATTGTATATACCGGTGCTTCCATTATTTGTTATGATATCGTCTGCTAGTACACCTGCACAATTATCGATGATGCACATGTTACACTTACACAGAATTGCCGGCTCACACACATTTATCATCGGTAATTGCCATGCCACTTGCACAGTAGAACTGTTGTATCATGATATTATTCATAACCGTATGTACATTCATTATTCAGTACTATCATAGGACATTCTTGCATGATATATTTGATACGCTCATATTACTATTCTATGTTTCATACATCGTACTTTATGGTTATATGCATTGAGATGCTGTTTTTATGAGATCTCTGGATTTGAGAACCGTGGCTATATCTCAATGGAAATTGCATATTGTTTTAAAAACCCGGTTTCTCTTGATATGATATTTCGAGGCGTCCACCATGAGTTTTCTCGGTTCTGAGCTATGAGTATACCCGATTCGAGGAGTGATAGGCACCGTCTGCGGGTACATGGTGGACCCGGTGAGGTACTCCGGGGCAAGAAGTCTCGTATAGTTAGGCGGTGAGCCTGGCAAGGGAGCACTACCTACCGGTGATATTTTTGGACCCGGAGGTTATTCGGAGGATACCGACCGGAATTGTGAGATGAATTGAAGGCCGATCAAAGTATGCGGCGCCTGAGATGAGATAGATATGAGGGCCGATCTGAGTATGCGAAGCCTGAGATATAAGGATTTACGTGTCGATGCTGGACATGGGTTTTCATGATGTTTCGAGTGTCGGTATTGGACACTCAGGTTCCATGATTTTGATTGTCGTTGATGGACACACGTGGTTGGTATCCTCATACATACAGGCATATATTTTCGTGATGATTCGAGTGTCTATGTTGGACACTCAAGTTCCATAATATTGTTGGTGTTGTTGATGGACACGTGAATGATATCCATATGCGTGCCGACATATGATGTCAGATGTTTATTTCTACATGCTATTGGCATTGACTCTATGGTTGACATATATACATTCATGGCCACCCTAGATATCATAGTATTACCTTAATGATATAGTATGACCTAGGAAATCGTTGTTTTATTCGATTTCTACCTGCTGATGTTTTCTACTCACGAGTTGGCAACTCACCCCCGTTGTGCCACGGTTCTTGCAGGTTTGACCACTTGGGATTAATAGCGGTATCGCTGGCACACAGCTTCATCTAGGGTGTTTTGCTTTGGTAGATAGGACACATATTGGATCGTGCTCACTCTCATACTTATATTCTGTTGTATCTAGATAAACTCTATCAATCAAAACTAGAATTTGTATATTAGTGGACTAGAAAAACTTGTGTGTTTGCGAAACTTAGAACGATGGTTGTATGTTCGCTTCTTTTGAGGTTTTGATGTCTTACTCTATTTATTTATTCTTTTGTGTTGATCTTCGCCGTTGGGTGTCGTATATATATTGCTTACTTGCATGGTTGTGTTTCTGCCAAATTGGCAAACAGCAAGCTCCTGCTTAGGGATGCCTATATATATTGCTTGTATGTGGTTTTTGGATCAAAATATACAAGGGAGGTGCTACCCGAAATTTCAAGGACGAAAATTGTTTTCAACTATAGTATAATCCACTTGCATCTTCATGTTTCATTACCTATGCATTTAAAGAAAAACTTTATTTCATTATACATTTATTTCATAACCGCACCTCCACTATTTACCGCAAAAAGGTTTAGATTTCTGGGCTTCGGCTTACTTGTGTTACGTTACGCCTTTAGACGTTGCGTGATTTAAGTGCCGGTCTCGAGCTAAATTCCGGGCCGTGACATCATGATTCTTGTGTGCCCACTTGTGCTAGGCTATCCCCACCATGTTTCATGGATCAAAAGATTTGTGTTCACACTTGTATCTTGTTTGCATCATGTTGGACCATTCTTGAATAAATATGTGCACACATTGATTTGTTTTTGCGAACTCTTGAATATTGATCGATTTCCTGTTCCGGTTGCAGTGTCGGCTCACAAATGTCGTATCCGTTCTTTTTGAGTGTGTTTCCAGTGTTTTGATACGAATACTTGTAATCTATATTTATGTAACATTTCCAAATAATCAAATATTATTTTTGGGAATTTTTATAATTTAATATTATTTTAATGAATATTTTAATATTTCGGTGTAATTAAATATCGATAAATGGAGAAAAAGTTGGAAAAATTATGGAAAATTCTAAAAGAGGGTATTTTATGGAATTATGCCATTTAAAAATTTTTATGATTAGTTATATGCTAATTTAGTGCTAATCGCGATTAAAAATCGCTAATCGGATTTTTGGCTTTTTGTGCAAAACATGCGCATATCATTTTTTTGTACACTTGTGTTTCATTTTCTACCTTGTTGTTTGGAGTTACTATTTGAGTAAGAGGGACTTTGGAGAGAAAAGAAAAGGAAAAGAAAAGAAAAAGGGTTTGGATTAGAATATTAAGCATGGTGAGAGAGAGAAGGGGTAGGTGAGAGTCACATTTGACTTAGCCATCCAATAATCTCATAACCTTCATCATATTTTCCCCTTCCCTCCCTCTTCTTCAGCTGATGCTCCTGCCCTCTTTCCTCCCCTCCACAAAACACCCCACTTCATCTCCAAAACAAACTCAAAACACCAATTCCCTTTCACAAAAAAGGTGCACGAGCTCGAGAGGAACGCATTGGACTAAGGAAGAGTGGATCTTGAGGACTTTGAGCAACTCAAGAAAATTCTTGAGTTGCCAAAGGAGGTAAATTCTATACCATTAGTATAGTATTTCGATTTCTTATGCATCCATACTAGTTTCTTGTCGATATTGTGTGTTTTGAGGAACTTTGGGAAATTCAAGTTAGGGTTTAGGTGAGATCTGAAATTAAAGATGAAATTGAGGATTTTGGTGACTTTAGAACCCCTGGTGTGATGTTATTTTGGATCAAACTAGAGACTAGAACACAGAATACGGATTTATGGAATCGATATCGGGGAAAACTGTAATTCTGGGATTGTTTTTGGGAATCTGCTTTCACACGAGACACCTAAAAATAAAATTGACTTGACAGAGAGATGTGCAGGCAAATAGAAACCACCACACAAAACCCTAGCCCCCACCTCCTTTTCCAGGCCGCAGATAAACTCTTTCTGGCCGCAAATTGCGGCCAGAGCATGTTGGAAATGCCTCGTTTTTGGTGCAGGGCCCTATCTCCAGTATACTTGACCCATGGTATGTGCAATTTTGTCTGGTTCCAATCAGGGAAAAATCTGGGTTGATTTTCCTATGTTGGCGCATGATTTACGACTTGTTTTAGCATGGATTTTGGTATTTGGTGATTCTTTCCTGTCGGGTGGCGTTTGGACGTCAACGACAAGTGGATATTGATCGTGTTTACATGCGAGACGATAGGTTTTTACCTATGCGAGTAGCGTGTGCTATTTTGGTTTTCGATGTGATTTTCATGTGCTTTAGCGTTGTGATATACTTGTAGGTACCCTACGTGATGTTGAGGCGAAGAAGATGAAGATGGCGACATCGGCATCGGCACATGAGAAGCGAGGTGAGTAGATTTCTATCTACGGGGAGAAGTCGGGTGGATGGCGTATAACACCCCCGCAGTCCGTGGTGATGTATACAAATACATGTACGCACGTATATTTATTATGTGTTGTTAGGATTATTGATGGTAATAATGGAATTATTGATGATAAGGATGTATTGGTTTAGTATAGTGCGAAACCCCAGAGTAGTGGTTGCACCCACACATACACGTACACATATACTTGCATACATTCTTTCTTTTATCTGTGCGCATTTGGAGGTGTGTATATCTACACATGGGTATGGGACTATGTGTTCATATACAGGATTGAGGATGATACGTGGGATTGAGATGAGTCGATGAGGTTTGATTGAAGCCGTGAGATTCGGCGATATGACAGAGTTCGTATTTGAGATGCGACATGATGGTTGTAGCGGGCCTTTGGGCTTGTGTTTTACCTTGCATTTATATTTATATAGATAGTATCGATGGTACTAGACTTAGAGTTGTACCCTAAATTATGTGATATGATGGTAGTGATACCTGCTATGTGATGAGATAATGTGATATCGACTCAAATTTAGGTGGTTTTCATACCCCTCCCGATTGACTTAATAGTTGGGTCCGTAGTTCACATAGTAGGCGTAGATTAGACCCGAGTCATACCTATTTCAAAACTAACGAATCGGGGATATTTTAAAGATAGGCAAAAAGGGATTCTACGGATATTTTCAAACGACGCATCTTTTCTTAAAACACCGTAGCCCTTATTTTACCAAAAACCATGATTCGTCTTATTTCAAATAGCAAGGCTGCATGATATATTTATTGAGGTAGATTCTTTACTGTTGCGTTGATTGTTCGATTCCGCATATTCATGCTATTTGCATTGCTTGAGTTTATTGATATATTACTGTCATGCTGCTAGGACACCAGTACCATTATCGATGATGCGTATGTTCCACGTACACTTGTTTGCCGGCTCATACACTTCATCATCGATAATTGCCATGTCACTACACTGTAGTACTATTGCATTCAGGATATGATTCTTGCATGACAGACTGATATGCTTACATTTCTTTTACATGTCACATACATCATGTTTTCTGATTATACGCATTGAGAGTTGCTATTTCCATGATATTTCTGGATTTGGGAACCGTGGGTATTTCAAAAGAGAATATGTTATTGCTTTAAAAACCCGGTTACCCTTGATATGATATTTCAGTGCGTCCACCATGTGTTTTCTCGGTGCTGGGAGCGACATGTGAAACCTGATTCGAGGAGTGGACGAGCCGATTGCGGGTACATGGTGGACCCGGTATGGTTCCCCTCGGCAAGATGATCGAAGGACTTTGCCGATTGAGCCTGGAGGTTGGCGAGTACCTACCGGTGATTGGTTGGACCTGGCGGTTATTTGGAGGATACCGACCAGAGTCGATAGATGGATATGGGCGTACTGCTGGGGCCGTGGGCCGATTCCGCAGACGGAGCCCGTGGGCTGGTCCGGACTGACGGAGCCCGATATATGAGGATTTACGTGCCGATGCTGGGCACAGTTTTCATGATGTTTTCGAGTGTCGATGCTGGACACTCCGGTTCCTTGATTTTGACGTGTCGCGAGGGACACGAGTGGTTTATATCCTCATATTTCCATGCATATGCTGATGATATTTACATGCATGATGGTTATTGTCATTGGGTGATGAGTGGACGGGATCCACGTACATGCAGATTGATTTCATTGATTATACCTCACATTTATTATATGCTATTACCTGAGGCACTGGCATGAGCACTTGGCACTACACTCATGTATAGAGATTACATTGCCAGTTTAGCACACTTCAGACTTATTCATATTGAGGTTTATATATATCTGATCGTATTGACCTAGGATAGGTTATACATTCGATCTCTGCTTGTAGATATTTTTCTATTCACGAGTTGGCAGCTCACCCCCGTTATGCCACAGTTCTTGCAGGTTTTTGCCGTACAGATTCCATAGCGGCTTTTCTGGCACACTGCTTCCATACGGGTGACTTTCTTGGGTAGGTGGGTTCTTTCGTATCAGAACCGCCATTGTTCATGTATTATTCATTGTATCTAGAAATTCCATCAACCAAACTTGTATATTGTTTCAGACTTAGACATAGTGTGTATTATTTCGACCTTAGAGTCGCGCTTATAGTATTATGGTTTTCTGGCTGTTTTGAGTTTCTTTTTGGGTTTTGATCCTCGCCCTTTGGCGTTGTATAATATTATTGCTTGCGTAGTTGTGACCGTCGATTGACGAAGAGCTAGCTCCCGCTTGGGGACGCCTTTTATCATTTCATATATATATTTCTTGTTGTATCCCGTTCGGGGCCAGTTTTTACAAAAGAAACTCTACTAAAATTTTCAGGAAAGGTTACACAATTTTAAAATGCATATTCGGCTTAGTTATTTAAGAACTTTGGTTTTCAAAACATGATTTCTTTACTCATTAAAACCAGTTTTCCTTATTTACTCCTTAAAATGGTTTTAGATTTCTGGGCTTTTGGCTTACTTGGATCAGATGGGGTCCTATAGACTTCATGTGGTTCAAGGGCCAGTCACGTGCTCTTTCGGGTCATGACAAAGTTGGTATCAGAGCACTAGGTTAACCTTGGTTTGAGTCTAAGTTTGACTATATGGAGCCTAGGATGTTTATATATATACGGAACGTTCGCTTGACCTTACGGAACTTAGACTTAGTCGAGGGGGTATTACACCCGGACTTTCGTCGCATAGGATGACCCTTGGTTGATGGAGTAGGTAGCTTGAGTAGAGTGACGTACCGTACGTATTTTCCGCGGCATACTTACGACACGCCACTCCGCTTAAGAAACCTTATGATGTACATTTCCTTCCACCGTATTATATTCCTTCCTATGATCTATCCTTATCGATACTGGTTGTGGTTATGCTGCCACGATTGCACGGGCAGAGTGAGCTACGGCTCGAATTGCGTCAGCATGAGCTCATCGTGGATGAGGACTGACCAGGGCATGTTTCCAGAGACATATGATTGCATATAGAGGCGTCGTCTTATTGTGCTTTTGCGCCATGAGCGTTTGACATATCGCTTTTACGAGATTTCTCGGGCGTACCGATCGGTACCAGAGGATTGAGCCACTGATAGAGGCCAGCCAGGATGCGATGACCATTGATAGGTCGCTTATTCATGATGATTGAGGCGCTGTTCCGCGTACGGACGGATGAGCCAGTTGTTGCTGCGAATGATGAGATATCGCCCCAGATGTTGGAGCTACTGCAGCTTGAGCATATACTTAGAGATATGATGGTGAGTCGCTAGTCACCGAGGATAAATGACTAGGACATGTGGTTTGTTCGCTTACCCCGATGCGAGGTCATCAGGTAGATTGATTCTAGCTAGAGGCGACTTCACGTAGATTCGTTGAGAGTCGATTGAGACGATCGAATGTCAGGAATCCATTTTCCAAGTTTAAAGTATTCGGAAAGACATGCAAGCGATTCTATGGACCCTGTAGAAGAATGAAACCCTAACTCGATATAATGACCGTGTGAAAGCCTTTGAACCTTAGGGTTTGCGGCAGTTCCGCGGTGCCATTAGTGAGGCTTGGGTTTGCCCTTCTACGGCTGGACTACCGATGCTGTGGTATGTACTCGATACTATGAAACTGTACCCAAGGTGTTGAGCTCTTAGGGGATTATGAGGTTCTGATGAGTCGATCGGATGGTTCGACATTATTCGGATATTGTGATAGGACACTGTTTGGGAGACTCCAGATACGAGTATAGCCATTGGAGCGTAGTCCATGCAGCCACGAGTAGATGAGTCCGAATCAGTCGACATTAGAGCAGGTGGAGTAAAGAGTTCGCACGAGATTTTGACGAGATGACGTTCCACTCCACTGACATCAGAGGTGCGATACGCACGCTGAGGATGTGTTTGGCTAGATATCTTCTACTGAGAGATGAAGATACCGAGTTCGTAATTTCGAGTCCGTGTGAGGGACTTCGAATGGACCGTAACCAAGAACATTGCAGTGCGCAAATAGAAACGTGACGTCGAAATGGACAATGATACAGACAAGCGGGATAAGAAGTTCATACGAGATGCTGACGAGCTGTTACTACTCCCCGTCAAGATTAAAGGTCGGATATGCATGCAGAGGAGCAGGGATGCGACTGGCTTCCGAGTAGATGTTGTACTAAGGACGCAGATGTCCAGAGAGCGAGAAAAGATTACGCCAGAGTACCAGCCTCCGTACAGTTAGGCTTAGGCGAGATCAGAAGAGACCTTGAGCAGGATTCCTTCCAGTACACTGCTGCAATAAGATTTGCACCAGGAGAAGATGTGTGATGTGCATTCAGAGGACCAAAGGTCGGCGCCAGAAATGTACTGCCTTACGAGTAGTCATGAGGATTGATCGAGAGATGACCAGAGAAGTGCCAGAACGGAATCGTTTCCGTTAGCACACCTGACAGGGCCGATGAGCCGATGGATTGCGAGATTGGTAATCCACAGGGAAGATAAGGAACCAGAGGCAGAGGACGCCAGCCGCGAGCAAGAGGCAAGTAGATATCTTGCACCGCTAGCATTGGATGTACCGACACCTTCTCGACTTTGAAGGAGGATATACCGACGGCGGTATTTATGATTTGTGATTTTGTGATTTGATTATCACGTATCCGTCATTTTGGATTTCGGTATTTTGGGTGATCTATTTGCATGATTTAGTCTTGATGACTGAGTTCCATGATATTTGATTTTGTGCACCATGGTTGCACCTACTGGGTATTTATACCTGGCGCATAGTTATTACTCTTAAGGTATTGATTATGATTTCATGCCTATTTTATGCCGGTAATTTGATTTACGCTTCCAGCATAGTTTTCCTGCACTTTTAGTATTTTGATTTGATTTGTGCACGTTAATGCACACGGTTGTGAGATTTTCCATCGCGCTACACCTGATTTTGATTGAGCCGCGGTATATCGTCGACTTTGACCCTGTTATTGATGATTGATTCTTGCACTCCGTGCTTTTGATTGGACTTACGCATGTTCGGCGGTACTATTGGATTTCGTGATTCCGTGCATGTTGAGTGCGCAGGGTTTAGATTTTCATTCATGCACGATGGATGCACCGATTTGGATTTTCGCGCATGTGGGGCGCATGTTTTGAGATACGATTTTGGTACACACCAGATGCACTAAATCGAGATTCTTCGTGCATGTCAGATGCACCTGTTTTGGCTGTCAGGCACACACGTTGCCTATGACAGATGCTTCGTGCATACCCATTGCACCTGGATGTTGTTTCTGTGCACATGTATGGCACATATATGGATTTTGATTTCCGTGCGCACCAGACGCACAGGGTGGTGTTATGTGCATTTTTGGGATTTATTCCATTTGGAGCAGTACATTTTTATGATATTTGATATTCGTTTTGTACTGAGCAGGACTAGTCAGAGGACAGTACCTGGATATATTTTGCATGCATCGATAGTTATCGAAGGGATTTCCAAAAAGCGAGCTATAGTCTCAGTATATACCTATGTGTCCGATGTGACACGAAACGTTTTAAAAACAAGGAAACCCTTCTAAATTGTTTTCAAAACGGCGGAACGTACGTAGTAAACAAAAGATATATACATATATGGTTATTTTCTTATGAAAAACATCCGCCACTGTGCAGTGTTATGCGCATCGCACAGCGACTTAAAAAGATTTGGCATGCATTTTCATCAGCTATTCATATGTATAGATTGGATGTCTACATGTATAGTTCTGATCTATATCATATTGGTTTTGTATTGGATTTGATATTTGTGTCTTTACCATGACTCCGATGAATGCGGGATGCTTGAAGGAGTTTTGCTTTTGAGTTATCTGCTCATTACTCATGCGCTTGCATTGCGCTATGATGTTTTATGTATTGATGATTTCGGAGCCCCGACGACTTGGAGTTGTATCGAAATGTTTTAGTATTTGGGGGTTTAAATTTAAATTCGGGGACCGAATTTCTTTAAGGGGGTAGATTATAACATTTCCAAATAATCAAATATTATTTTTGGGAATTTTTATAATTTAATATTATTTTAATGAATATTTTAATATTTCGGTATAATTAAATATCGATAAATGGAGAAAAAGTTGGAAAAATTATGGAAAATTCTAAAATAGGGTATTTTATAGAATTATGCCATTTTTAAGTTTTTATGATTAGTTATATGCTAATTTAGTGCTAATCGCGATTAAAAATCACTAATCGGATTTTTGGCTTTTTGTGCAAAACATGCACATATCATTTTTTTTGTACACTTGTGTTTCATTTTCTACCTTGTTGTTTGGAGTTACTATTTGAGTAAGAGGGACTTTGGAGAGAAAAGAAAAGGAAAAGAAAAGAAAAAGGGTTTGGATTAGAATATTAAGCATGGTGAGAGAGAGAAGGGGTAGGTGAGAGTCACATTTGACTTAGCCATCCAATAATCTCATAACCTTCATCATATTTTCCCCTCCCCTCCCTCTTCTTCAGCTGATGCTCCTGCCCTCTTTCCTCCCCTCCACAAAACACCCCACTTCATCTCCAAAACAAACTCAAAACACCAATTCTCTTTCACAAAAAAGGTGCACGAGCTCGAGAGGAACGCATTGGACTAAGGAAGAGTGGATCTTGAGGACTTTGAGCAACTCAAGCAAATTCTTGAGTTGTCAAAGGAGGTAAATTCTGTACCATTAGTATAGTATTTCGATTTCTTATGCATCCATACTAGTTTCTTGTCGATATTGTGTGTTTTGAGGAACTTTGGGAAATTCAAGTTAGGGTTTAGGTGAGATCTGAAATTAAAGATGAAATTGAGGATTTTGGTGACTTTAGAACCCCTGGTGTGATGTTATTTTCGATCAAACTAGAGACTAGAACACAGAATACGGATTTATGGAATCGATATCGGGGAAAACTGTAATTCTGGGATTGTTTTTGGGAATCTGCTTTCACCCGAGACACCTAAAAATAAAATTGACTTGACAGAGAGATGTGCAGGCAAATAGAAACCAGCACACAAAACCCTAGCCGCCACCTCCTTTTCCAGGCCGCAGATAAATTCTTTCTGGCCGCAAATTGCGGCCAGAGCATGTTGGAAATGCCTCGTTTTTGGTGCAGGGCCCTATCTCCAGTATACTTGACCCATGGTATGTGCAATTTTGTCTAGATCCAATCAGGGAAAAATCTGGGTTGATTTTCCTATGTTGGCGCATGATTTACGACTTGTTTTAGCATGGATTTTGGTATTTGGTGATTCTTTCCTGTCGGGTGGCGTTTGGACGTCAATGACAAGTGGATATTGATCGTGTTTACATGCGAGACGATAGGTGTTTTCCTATGCGAGTAGCGTGTGCTATTTTGGTTTCCGATGTGATTTTCATGTGCTTTAGCGTTGTGATATACTTGTAGGTACCCTACGTGATGTTGAGGCGAAGAAGATGAAGATGGCGACATCGGCATCGGCACATGAGAAGCGAGGTGAGTAGATTTATATCTACGGGGAGAAGTCGGGTGGATGGCGTATAGCACCCCCGCAGTCTGTGGTGATGTATACGAATACGTATACGCACGTATATTTATTATGTGTTGTTATGATTATTGATGGTAATAATAGAATTATTGATGATAAGGATGTATTGGTTTAGTATAGTGCGAAACCCCAGAGTAGTGGTTGCACCCACATATACACGTACACATATACTTGCATACATTCTTTCTTTTATCTGTGCGCATTTGGAGGTGTGTATATCTACACATGGGTATGGGACTATGTGTTCATATACGGGATTGAGGATGATACGTGGGATTGAGATGAGTCAATGAGGTTTGATTGAGGCCGTGAGATTCGGCGATATGACAGAGTTCGTATTTGAGATGCGACATGATGGTTTTAGCGGGCCTTTGGGCATGTGTTTTACCCTGCATTTATATTTATATAGATAGTATCGATGGTACTAGACTTAGAGTTGTACCCTAAATTATGTGATATGATGGTAGTGATACCTGCTATGTGATGAGATAATGTGATATCGACTCAAATTTAGGTGGTTTCATACCCCTCCCGATTGACTTGATAGTTGGGTCCGTAGTTCGCATAGTAGGCGTAGACTAGACCCGAGTCATATCTATTTCAAAACTAACGAATCGGGGATATTTTAAAGATAGGCAAAAAGGGATTCTACGGATATTTTCAAACGACGCATCTTTTCTTAAAACACCGTAGCCCTTATTTTACCAAAAACCCTGATTCGTCTTATTTCAAATGGCAAGGCTGCATGATATATTTATTGAGGTAGATTCCTTACTATTGCGTTGATTGTTTGATTCCGCATATTCATGCTATTTGCATTGCTTGTGTTTATTGATATATTACAGTCATGCTGCTAGGACACCAACACTATTATCGATAATGCGTATGTTCCACGTACACTTGTTTACCGGCTCACACACTTCATCATCGATAATTGTCATGTCACTACACTGTAGTACTATTGCATTCAGGATATGATTCTCGCATGACAGACTGATATGCTTACATTTCTTTTACATGTCACATATATCATGTTTTCTGATTATACGCATTGAGAGCTGCTATTTCCATGATATTTCTGGATTTGGGAACCGTGGGTATTTCAAAAGAGAATATGTCATTGCTTTAAAAACCCGGTTACCCTTGATATGATATTTCAGTGCGTCCACCATGTGTTTTCTCGGTGCTGAGAGCGACATGTGAAACCCGATTCGAGGAGTGGACGAGCCGATTGCGGGTATATGGTGGACTCGGTATGGTTCCCCTCAGCAAGATGATCGAAGGACTTTGCCGATTGAGCCTGGAGGTGGGCGAGTACCTACCGGTGATTGGTTAGATCTGGCGGTTATCCGAAGGATACTGACCAGAGTCGATAGATGGATATGGGCGTACTGCTGGGGCCGAGGGCCGATTCCGCAGACGGAGCCCGTGGGCTGGTCCGGACTGACGGAGCCCGATATATGAGGATTTACGTGTCGATGCTGGGCACAGTTTTCATGATGTTTTCGAGTGTCGATGCTGGACACTCCGGTTCCATGATTTTGACGTGTCGCGAGGGACACGGGTGGTTTATATCCTCATATTTCCATATATATGCTGATGATATTTATATGCATGATGGTTATTGTCATTGGGTGACGAGTGGACGGGATCCACGTACATGCAGATTGATTTCATTGATCATACCTCACATTTATGATATGCTATTACCTGAGGCACTGGCACGAGCACTTGGCACTACACTCATGTATAGAGATTACATTACCAGTTTAGCACGCTTCAGACTTATTCATATTGAGGTTTATATATATCTGATTGTATGGAGCTAGGATGGGACATACATTCGATCTCTGCTTGTAGATATTTTTCTATTCACGAGTTGGCAACTCACCCCCGTTGTGCCACAGTTCTTACAGGTTTTTGCCGTAAAGATTCCATAGCGGCTTTTCTGGCACACTGCTTCCATACGGGTGACTTGCTTGGGTAGGTGGGTTCTTCGTATCAGAACCGCCATTGTTCCTGTATTATTCATTGTATCTAGAAATTCCATCAACCAAACTTGTATATTGTTTCAGACTTAGACATAGTGTGTATTATTTCGACCTTAGAGTCGCGCTTGTAGTATTATGATTTTCTGGCTGTTTTGAGTTTCTTTTTGGGTTTTGATCCTCGCCCTTTGGCGTTGTATATTATTATTGCTTGCGTGGTTGTGACCGTCGATTGAAGAAGAGCTAGCTCCCGCTTGGGGACGCCTTTTATCATTCCATATATATATTTCTTGTTGTACCCCGTTCGGGGCCAGTTTTTACAAAAGAAACTCTGCCGAAATTTTCAGGAAAGGTTACACATTTTTAAAATGCATATTCGTCTTAGGTATTTAAGAACTTTGGTTTTCAAAACATGATTTCTTTACTCCTTAAAACCAGTTTTCCTTATTTACTCCTTAAAATGGTTTTAGATTTCTGGGCTTTTGGCTTACTTGGATCAGATGGGGTCCTATAGACTTCATGTGGTTCAAGGGCCAGTCATGTGCTCTTTCGGTTCGTGACAATTTATTAAGCAGACACGGATTAATATGTCACGACCCGAAAGAGCACGTGACTGGCCCTTGAACCATATGAAGTCTATAGGACTCCATCTGATCCAAGTAAGCCAAAAGCCCAGAAATCTAAAACCATTTTAAGAGTAAGTAAAGAAAACTGGTTTAAAGAAGTGAAGGAAATGTGTTTTGAAAATCAAGGTTTTTAAATAACTAAGCCGAATATGCATTTTTTAAAATGTGTAACCTTTCCTGAAAATTTCGGCAGAGTTTCCTTTGTAAAAACTGGCCCCGAACGGGGTACAACAAGAATAACATAAATATGCAATGATAAAAGGCATCCCCAAGCGGGAGCTAGCTCTTCGTCAAACGACGGTCACAACCACATAAGCAATAACAATATACAACGCCAAAGGGCGAGGATCTAAACTGAAAAGAAACTCAAAAACAGCCAGAAAATTGTGATACTACAAGCGCGACTCTAGGGTCGAAATAATACAACACTGAAGTCTAAGTCTGAAAGAATATACAAGTTTTGGTTGATGGAAATTCTAGATACAATGAATAATACAAATACAATAGCGGTTCTGATACAAAAGAACCCACCTAACCAAGCAAGTCACCCATAGGAAGCAGTGTGCCAGAAATGCCGCTATGGAACTGTACGGCAAACCTGCAAGAACTGGGGCACAACGGGGGTGAGTTGCCAACTCGTGAATAGAAAGATATCTACAAGTAGAGATCGAATGCATGACCCAACCTAGGTCAATACGATCAGATATAAATAAACCTCAATATGAATAAAGCTGAAGCATGCTAAACTGGCAATGTAATCTCTACATGAGTGTAATGCCAAGTGCTCGTGCTAGTGCCTCAGGTAATAGCATGTCATGAATATGAGGTATGAGCAATGTAATCAAATCTGCACACACGTGGATCCCGTCCACTCATCACCCAATGACAATAACCATCATGCAAGTAAATATCATGAAACCTGTGCATGGAAATATAAGGATATAACCCACCCGTGTCCCTCGCGACACGTCAAAATCATGGAACCGGAGTGCCCAGCATCGACACTCGAAAACATCATGAAAATTGTGCCCAGCATCGGCACATAAATCCTCATATATCGGGCTCCGTCAGTCCGGATCGGCCCGCGGGCTCTGTCTGCGGTATCGGCCCTCGGCCCCGGCAGGACGCCCAAATCTATCCATCGACTCTGGTCAGTATCCTCCGGATAACCGCCAGGTCCAACCAATCACCGGTAGGTACTCGCCCGCCTCCAGGCTCAATCGGCAAAGCTCATCGATCATCTTGCCGAGGGGAACCATACCGGGTCCACCATGTACCCGCAATCGGCTCATCCACTCCTCGATTCGGGTTTCACATGTCGCTCTCAGCACCGAGAAAACACATGGTGGACGCACTGAAATATCATATCAAGGGTAACCGGGTTTTTAAAGCAATGACATATTCTCTTTTGAAACACTCTCGGTTCCCAAATCCAGAAATATCATAGAAACAACATATCTCAATGCGTATAATCAAAAGCATGAAGTATGCGACATGTAAAGGAAGGTATGCATATCATCATGTCATGCAAGGATCATATACTGAATGCAATAGTACTACAGTGTAGTGACATGGCAATTATCGATGATGAGTGTGTGAGCCGGCAACAAGTGTACGTGGAACATATACATCATCGATAATGGTGCTGGTGTCCTAGCAGCATGACTGAAATATAACCACAGTACAAGCGATGCAATGCAAATAGCATGAATATGCCGAATCGAATAATCAACGCAAAAGTAAAGAATCTACACCAATCTGTACAAGTCATGCAGGGGTGCCATTTGAAATAAGACGAATCAGGGCTTTTGGAAAAACAAGGGCTACGGTGTTTTAAGAAAAGATACATCATTTGAAAATATCCGTATGACCCTTCTGCCTATCTTTAAAATATCCCCGATTCGTTAGTTTGAAATAGGTATGACTCAGTCCAGTCTAATGTCTACTAAGTAATCTAGACAGGAGGGGTAAGAAACCACCTAATCTGAGTCAATATATATAGATATGATAGTCGGTGATGCCGCCTCAATAACATATCGTAAGATATCCTCGAGTCATGAGTGCGGATCTATCATCAATATCGGCTCGTACGGTAGATCGTCGTACGGCACCCCAATAGCTGGGTAGGGGTCAATATCACAGTACCTCATCACATATCAGGTATCACTATCATCAGATCGCATAATCTGGGGTACTACTCTAAGTCTAGTACAAATCGATACCATCTATAAAAATATGAATGCGGGTAAAGCACATGTCCAAAGGCCCGCTAAAACTATCATATCGCACCTCGAAGACAAGCTATGTCACATCGCCGATCTCACGGCCTCACATCAAGTATTATCTCAAACCACGTATCATCCTCAAATCCCGTATATAAACACATAGTCCCATACCCATGTGTAGATATACGCACCATCATATGCACTCTAATAAATGAAAGAATGAATGCAAGTATGTGTGTAAATGTATGTGTGAGTGCAACCACTACTCTAGGGTTCGCACTATACTAAACCAATATATTCTTATCATCAAAATATCATTATTACCATCAATAACCCTAAACAACACATAATAAATATTCGTGTGTATACGTATTCGTATACATCACCACGGACTGCGGGGGTGCTATACGCCATCCACCCGACTTCTCCCCGTAGATATAAATCTACTCACATTGCTTCTCGTGTGCCAAAGCCGATGTCGCTATCTTCACCTCCTTTGCCTCAACATCACGCGGGGTACCTACAAGTATATCACAATGCTAAAGCACATGAAAATCACATCGGAAACCAAAATAGCACACGCTACCCGCATAGGTAAAAACCTATCGACTCGCATGTAAACACAATCAAAATCCACTTGTCGTTGACGTCCAAACGCCACCCGACAGGAATGAATCACCAAATACCAAAATCCATGCTAAAACAAGTCCCAAATTATACACCAACATAGGAAAATCAACCCAGATTTCACCCTAGTGGAATCAGTCAAAACTAGACATACTCAGGGTCAAAACTAGAGGAAATGGGGGCATGCACAGAAAACGAGGCAATTCTTTAAAATACCTTATTTTAGAATTTTCCATAATTTTTCCCTATTTATCTGTATTTAATTATACCAGAATATTAAAATATTCATTAAAATAATATTAAATTATAAAATTTCCCAAAAATCATATTTTATTATTTTGAAGACGTTACAATCTACCCCCCTTAAAGAAATTCGGTCCCCGAATTTAAATTTAAACCCCCAAATACTAAAATATTTCAATACAAATTCCAAGTCATCGGGGCTCCGAAATCATCTATACATAAAACATCATAGCGCAATGCATGCGCATGGGTACTGAGCAGATAACTCAAAAACAACGCTCCATCAAGCATCCGCAATCATCGGAGTCAAGGTAAAAACACAATGTCAAATCCAATACAAAACCGATATGATATGGACCAAGACTATACATGTAGACACCCAATCTATACATGTAATTAGCTGATGCAACTGTATGCCAAATCTTTTTTAAGTCGCTGTGCGATGCGCGTAACACTGCACAGTGGCGGACGTTTCTCATAAGAAAATAACTATATATGTGTATATATATCCTTTGTTTAATAAGCACGTTCCACCATTTTGAAAATAATCAGAAGGGTTTCCTTGCTTTTAAAATGTTTTGTGTCATATCGGACACGTAGGTATATACTGAGACTATAGCTCGCTTTTCGGAAATCCCTTCGATAACTATCGATGCATGCAAAATATATCCAGGCACTGTCCACTGACTAGTCCTGCTCAGTATGAAAGCAAATATCCCACATCATAAAAATGTACTGCTCCAAAAGGAATAAATTCCAAAAATGCACATAACACCACCCTGTGCGTCTGACGCGCACGGAAATCAAAATCCATATATGCGCTAAACATGTGCACAAAACAACATCTAGGTGCAACGGATGTGCACGAAGCATCTGTCATAGGCAACATGTGTGCCTGACAGCCAAAACAGGTGCATCTGACATGCACGAAGAATCTCGATTTAGTGCATCTGGTGTGCCCCAAAATCGTATCTCAAAACATGCGCCCAACATGCGCGAAAATCCAAATCGGTGCATCCATCATGCACGAATGAAAATCTAGACCCTGCGCACTCAATATGCACGGAATCACAAAATCCAATAGCAACGTCGAATATGCGTAAGTCCAGTCAAAAGCACGGAGTGCAAGAATCCACATCAATATCACAATCAAAATCGACATACCGAAAGGCATCAAATCGAAGTCAGGTGCAATCGTAATGCACAAAATATAAATCCGGTGCAACAAAGGCACGAAATATAAATCTGATGCGATAAATGCAAGAAACATGAAACTGGTGCGACAAATGCACGAAGTATAGAACTGGTGCATCCCATGCACAAATACCAAGCAATAACTCAAATACGTAAGCAGCAACACCAAGTGTATCCAGATATGAAGAAAATCATAAATGTGTGCAGCTGCAGGCACAAAACACATATCGATGCACTACAAGCACATATAAGCTATACCGAGTGCAAAATCAAAACACTAAAATTACATGAAACTCTGCTGGAAGCGTAAATCAAATCACCAGCATAAAATAGGCATGAAATCGCAATCAACAGCTCAAGAGTAATAACTATGTACAAGGTATAAATACCCAGTAGGTGCAACCATGGTGCACAAAATCAAATATCATGAAACTCAGTCATCAAGACTAAATCATGCGAATAGATCGCCCAAAATACCGAAATCCAAAGCAACGGATACGTGATAATCAAATCACAAAATCACAAATCATAATTACCGTCGTCGGTATACCCTCCTTCAGGGTCGAGAAGGTACCGGTACATCCGATGCTAGCGGCGCAAGATATCTACTTGCATCTTGCTCGCGGCTGGCGTCCTCTGCCTCTGGTTCCTGATCTTTCCTGTAGATTACCAACTCGCAACCATCGGCTCATCGGCCCGGTCAGGTGTGCTGACAGGAACGATTCCGTTCTTGCACTTCCCTGGTCATCTCTCGGTCAATCCTCACGACCGCTCGTAAAGCAGCACATCTCTGGCGCCGACCTCGGGTCCCCTGAATGCATATCACACATCCGATCCTGGGTAAAACTCTTATTGCAGCAGTGTACTGGAAGGAATCCTACTCAAGGTCTCTTCTGATCTTGCCTAAGCCAAACTGTAAGGAGGCTGGTACTCTGGCGTAATCTTTTCTCGCTCTCTGGACCTCTGCGTCCTTAGTACAACATCTCCTCGGAAGCTGGTTGCATCTCTGCGCCTCTGTATGCATGTCCGGCCTTTAATCTTAACGGGGTGTAGTAGCAGCTCGTCTGCCTCTCGCACGAACTTCTTGTCCCGCTTGTCTGTATCATCGTCCATTTCAACATCGCGTGTCTATCTGCGCACTGCAATGCCTTCGGCTACGGTCCATCCGAAGTCCCTCACGCGGACTCGAAATCACGAACTCGGTATCTTCCTGACTCAGTAGGAGATATCTAGCCGACCACGTCCTCAGCGTGCACGTCACATCTCTGATGTCAGCGAAGTGGAACGTCATCTCGTCGAAATCTCGTACGAACTCTTTACTCCACCTTGCTCCAATGTCGACTTATTCGGACTCATCTCATCGTGGCTACACGGACTGCGCTCCGACGGCTATGCTCGCATCAGGAGTCTCCCAAGCAGTGTCCCATCACAATATCCGAAAGATGTCGAACCATCCGATCGACTCGTCAGAACCTCATAATCCCCCAAGAGCTCACATCTCGGGTACAGTTTAATAGTATCGAGTACATGCCACAGCGTCGGTGGTCCAGCCGTAGAAGGGCAAACCCAAGCCTCACTAATGGCGCCGTGGAACCGCCGCAAACCCTAAGGTTCGAAGGCTTTCACACGGTCATTAAGTCGAGTTAGGGTTTCATTCTTCTAGAGGGTCCATAGAATCACCTGCATGTCTTTCCGTATACTTTAAACTTGGAAAATAGGTTCCTGACATTCGATCGTCTCAATCGACTCTCAACGAATCTGCGTGAAGTCGCCTCTAGCTGGAAACAATCTACTGATGACCTCGCATCGGGGTAAGCGAACTCACCACATGTCCTAGTTATTCATCCTCGGTGACTAGCGACTCACTATCATATCTCCAAGAACATGCCCATGCTGCAGTAGCTCCAATCATCTGGCGATATCTCATCATTAGCAGCAACAACTGGCTCCTTCGTATATACGCTAAACAGCGCCTCAATCCTCCAGAAAAGGCGATACATAAGCGGTCATCTCTGAATCGGTCTGCTCTAGATCTGAGCAAGACTCTCCACACTGGAGATCTTCAACTCAGCTGGGCCCGCTCCGGCGCAAAAATCGGACGAATTACCTTCGTCTCTCAAATCGGGTAGACTAGCTATCATCTGTCGCATATCTGCCTGAAAGCTCCGGCAATCTCAGCTCGTAAGCTCCGAAAGCAACATCCTGTCAATCTCAGCAACAGCTGGTCCATCTGTCTGCACGGTAGGCGACATCATAATCTCTGAGGTACGCTGTACATCAACAGTCCTCTCTCAAGTGGCAGCTCTAACAATGACCCGATCATCCGGTGCAAGACCAAGCACTCGCCTCCACTAGAGGTCACACTCATCAATACCAACTCGAGACGTTCCCATGTCACCAGAAAACACAATGGTCGGCCCTCGTACCGGACGAGCTCGCCCTGACCGTAACCCTAGCAGCAGCCCAAACTGCGCTCAACCATGGCGAGAGGAACCTCAATCGAGTATCGAAGAGAGCAGGTCAATGGCAAGAAAGAGAACAACAGATCCAAAGTGGATACATGATCATAAGAAGGAACGGCATCAATAAAGGTATGATCATGAAACTAATAGAATCGGGGATCTCAAATGGATGTATAATCATGGATATGAAGAGAATCACTGATCTCGAAAGTATGTACATCCTAAGGTTCCTTAAGCGGAGTGGCGTGTCGTAAGTATGCCGCGGAACATACCAACGGTACGTCACTCTACTTTAGTCACCTATTCCATCAACCAAGGGTCATCCTACGCGAAGAAAGTTCGGGTCTAATACCCCCTCGACCAAGTCTAAGTTCCGTAAGGTCAAGCCTAAGTTCCGTATATAAATAACTCCCTAGGCTCCACATAGTCAAACTCAGACTCGAACCAAGGTCAACCTAGCGCTCTGATACCAACTTTGTCACGACCCGAAAGAGCACGTGACTGGCCCTTGAACCATATGAAGTCTATAGGACTCCATCTGATCCAAGTAAGCCAAAAGCCCAGAAATCTAAAACCATTTTAAGAGTAAGTAAAGAAAACTGGTTTAAAGAAGTGAAGGAAATGTGTTTTGAAAATCAAGGTTTTTAAATAACTAAGCCGAATATGCATTTTTTAAAATGTGTAACCTTTCCTGAAAATTTCGGCAGAGTTTCCTTCGTAAAAACTGGCCCCGAACGGGGTACAACAAGAATAACATAAATATGCAATGATAAAAGGCATCCCCAAGCGGGAGCTAGCTCTTCGTCAAACGACGGTCACAACCACATAAGCAATAACAATATACAACGCCAAAGGGCGAGGATCTAAACTGAAAAGAAACTCAAAAACAGCCAGAAAATCGTGATACTACAAGCGCGACTCTAGGGTCGAAATAATACAACACTGAAGTCTAAGTCTGAAAGAATATACAAGTTTTGGTTGATGGAAATTCTAGATACAATGAATAATACAAATACAATAGCGGTTCTGATACAAAAGAACCCACCTAACCAAGCAAGTCACCCATAGGAAGCAGTGTGCCAGAAATGCCGCTATGGAACTGTACGGCAAACCTGCAAGAACTGGGGCACAACGGGGGTGAGTTGCCAACTCGTGAATAGAAAGATATCTACAAGTAGAGATCGAATGCATGACCCATCCTAGGTCAATACGATCAGATATAAATAAACCTCAATATGAATAAAGCTGAAGCATGCTAAACTGGCAATGTAATCTCTACATGAGTGTAATGCCAAGTGCTCGTGCTAGTGCCTCAGGTCATACATATGAGGTATGAGCAATGTAATCAAATCTGCACACACGTGGATCCCGTCCACTCGTCACCCAATGACAATAACCATCATGCAAGTAAATATCATGAAACCTGTGCATGGAAATATAAAGATATAACCCACCCGTGTCCCTCGCGACACGTCAAAATCATGGAACCGGAGTGCCCAGCATCGGCACTCGAAAACATCATGAAAACTGTGCCCAGCATCGGCACATAAATCCTCATATATCGGGCTCCGTCAGTCCGGATCGGCCCGCGGGCTCTGTCTGCGGTATCGGCCCTCGGCCCCGGCAGGACGCCCAAATCTATCCATCGACTCTGGTCAGTATCCTCCGGATAACCGCCAGGTCCAACCAATCATCGGTAGGTACTCGCCCGCCTCCAGGCTCAATCGGCAAAGCTCATCGATCATCTTGCCGAGGGGAACCATACCGGGTCCACCATGTACCCGCAATCGGCTCATCCACTCCTCGATTCGGGTTTCACATGTCGCTCTCAGCACCGAGAAAACACATGGTGGACGCACTGAAATATCATATCAAGGGTAACCGGGTTTTTAAAGCAATGACATATTCTCTTTTGAAACACTCTCGGTTCCCAAATCCAGAAATATCATAGAAACAACATATCTCAATGCGTATAATCAAAAGCATGAAGTATGCGACATGTAAAGGAAGGTATGCATATCATCATGTCATGCAAGGATCATATACTGAATGCAATAGTACTACAGTGTAGTGACATGGCAATTATCGATGATGAGTGTGTGAGCCGGCAACAAGTGTACGTGGAACATATGCATCATCGATAATGGTGCTGGTGTCCTAGCAGCATGACTGAAATATAACCACAGTACAAGCGATGCAATGCAAATAGCATGAATATGCCGAATCGAATAATCAACGCAAAAGTAAAGAATCTACACCAATCTGTAAAAGTCATGCAGGGGTGCCATTTGAAATAAGACGAATCAGGGCTTTTGGAAAAACAAGGGCTACGGTGTTTTAAGAAAAGATACATCATTTGAAAATATCCGTATGACCCTTCTGCCTATCTTTAAAATATCCCCGATTCGTTAGTTTGAAATAGGTATGACTCAGTCCAGTCTAATGTCTACTAAGTAATCTAGACAGGAGGGGTAAGAAACCACCTAATCTGAGTCAATATATATAGATATGATAGTCGGTGATGCCGCCTCAATAACATATCGTAAGATATCCTCGAGTCATGAGTGCAGATCTATCATCAATATCGGCTCGTACGGTAGATCGTCGTACGGCACCCCAATAGCTGGGTAGGGGTCAATATCACAGTACCTCATCACATATCAGGTATCACTATCATCAGATCGCATAATCTGGGGTACTACTCTAAGTCTAGTACAAATCGATACCATCTATAAAAATATGAATGCGGGTAAAGCACATGTCCAAAGGCCCGCTAAAACTATCATATCGCACCTCGAAGACAAGCTATGTCACATCGCCGATCTCACGGCCTCACATCAAGTATCATCTCAAACTACGTATCATCCTCAAATCCCGTATATAAACACATAGTCCCATACCCATGTGTAGATATACGCACCATCATATGCACTCTAATAAATGAAAGAATGAATGCAAGTATGTGTGTAAATGTATGTGTGAGTGCAACCACTACTCTAGGGTTCGCACTATACTAAACCAATATATTCTTATCATCAAAATATCATTATTACCATCAATAACCCTAAACAACACATAATAAATATTCGTGTGTATACGTATTCGTATACATCACCACGGACTGCGGGGGTGCTATACGCCATCCACCCGACTTCTCCCCGTAGATATAAATCTACTCACATTGCTTCTCGTGTGCCAAAGCCGATGTCGCTATCTTCACCTCCTTTGCCTCAACATCACGCGGGGTACCTACAAGTATATCACAATGCTAAAGCACATGAAAATCACATCGGAAACCAAAATAGCACACGCTACCCGTATAGGTAAAAACCTATCGACTCGCATGTAAACACAATCAAAATCCACTTGTCGTTGACGTCCAAACGCCACCCGACAGGAATGAATCACCAAATACCAAAATCCATGCTAAAACAAGTCCCAAATTATACACCAACATAGGAAAATCAACCCAGATTTCACCCTAGATGGAATCAGTCAAAACTAGACATAATCAGGGTCAAAACTAGAGGAAATAGAGGCATGCACAGAAAACGAGGCAATTCCTTAAAATACCTTATTTTAGAATTTTCCATAATTTTTCCCTATTTATCTGTATTTAATTATACCAGAATATTAAAATATTCATTAAAATAATATTAAATTATAAAATTTCCCAAAAATCATATTTTATTATTTTGAAGACGTTACATAATAGTACCGATATATCACAAAAATGATAATGAATAAGCGGTATGGAAATGCAATTTTTCGTGATGAACAAATACCCCCAAACTTATCATTTGCTCGTCCCGAGTAAAACAAAATCCTAACCTCATTTTCGTAGGGAACACAATTGCACTGAGCTCGTGCAACAAGTCGCTAAATCTCTAGGTGTCCCTAGTAGGAGGAGTGTTGTTTCTTGAGGGTTTTCAGCAGATTACACCCACAAAATCCCGTTAAACTAGATTTGCGAAATAACTGTCAATTCTAATCCTAGGGTTTAATATCAAAGCTAGAACTTCTATTATCCTAAGTTTAGAAATATTAAACCCTTGTTTTTCACACCTCACTTCTTATTTAACTTAAGATCATATACATACTTAACATGTGGTGCAAATAGTGTCATTATGTTTCGAAAAGTTCGATTTAGAATCATCATATCACAAAATAAAAACCGGATTAAAACTTCAAAAGGATCATACCAGTTTACAAAGAGTTAAGTTTTTCTCAAGTTTCGTTCTCCAGCTAGGTTTCAAATTCAGAATTTCTATCAGTTTTAACAGAAAAATTGGTCTTATACTTCACTCCACTTTTTACTTGTTTTCGTTTCATACACACCTTCATGACCGTGCAATAGTCTTGATTATCAAATAAAACCTTCATATCTCCTTTTAAATTTTTTTTTATAAAAACTTGTCTTTTATCAAGATTATTCTCACACAAAGAATCGTTAGGAATTTTAACTCGGAGAGAGCACTTGCTTGACTTTGTTTTAAATTGGACTTTCTAGGCTTCTTAGCGAGCTTTGAGCCAATGCACCCAAACCAGTTGGTTTTAGGGCATTAAAAAACACGTCGGCGGACTTAATTGCCCAAGTTACCTAAGTCCTAAAATAAAAAGACTCATTTTGGCGTGAGAATTATGACAATTCAATGTGAACGAAGATATAGCCAGCTGTTCAATTCTTTTTTCAAGATATAAGACGTGTTTTTGTGTAGGTAAGGTGTGTAGTCACTCCAATCAAGTTTAAGATGGGTTATTTTTTAGACTTAGTTTTTATTAAACCATCAATAATATCCTTTCATATCCGCTTTGCTTTATAAACTCTTCTCGATATTACATATCTCAGAAAAACCAGTTTTATCCTAACGGAGTTCACAAATTTTAAAGGTGTTTTAAGACATATCAAAATTTTCATCTAATTTTTCAAAACTCACCACATGTGTAGTGTGATGAAAAAGATGTATATTGGCTACTATTAAATTCTAAGAAGGGTTATCGTTCGGGTTTTCAATATTTAGACATAAGATGTAGTTAGTCCTATCTTATCATATCAAATCGTCGATATTTTGAATTTAAGCTTTTCCACCTGCTAACTTAACGACAAAGTTTTTAATTTTTGGAAATTTTTCAATTTTTATGGTTTTTCATTTTTTTTCTGATACAAACAGCAAAATACAATACAAAAGTAAACATGCAATGCAACTACATGCAAAATAAAAGAAAAAATACATGAAATGAAATGCTGAAATGCTGGAAATATGCAAATGCAATCTTATATACTTGATACAAGATAAAACCCCATCTCAAATTCACCCCAAAACTTGAAGTGGATGATATCCTCATCGTCGATTGTCTTTTCCCTTTCCTTTGCTTTTGCTGCTTCTACTTGCTTCTTCCTGGTTTGCTAGGATCTGGCTCAACTGCTGTTTGATTTCTTTATTCTGCCTGATCAGTGTCTTGATACCGCGGACCTCCATCCGGTGCAAATCATAAGGATCTGTCGGTATATCCTCATTCAGGTAGATCTCTAATGATGTCTGCGGTGCCGCATGCTCGCTAGGGTCAGAGGGTGACCATATCTGCTGCTCACATCTGGTGTCTGTATAACCTTGTGAGATCCTCTCAGTCTCAACTGGGACTGTGTTGTACATGGTGATGCAGGGATTGAAGTCCTCCTCCTCCATGTAGTAATAGCAGATCTGTATGTTGAGGACTGGAAGTAACAGTTTGCGCCCTGCGACACCCTCCATGATTGTTTTGAAAAGCATGTTCATAATGCAAAATTGATAATTCTTCGTCATTAGGCAATGGACGACATGACTCACAATCGAAGGGAAGGAAGAAACTCGGCTGAACCCTTTGATATTTCGGTATACCCAGCGGCAAGTAGTATATACATTTTGATACATCTGCTGGGCATTCAACCCAGCATCTCATAGTTCGCATCTCGATCAAACAATCGTTCTATACTTAGCGAGCTCTAATGGATATTGAAATCCTGGTCGGATGGGGATGTTGGTGACTTTTGAAATTGTTTCTGCTGAGAACACCTTCCTTCTCCCTCGAAAATGAAAATGGACACGATCCAGCAATTGCTCGCCCGCTCGCAACGCATCGTAGAATTCATCTACTAATTCTTGAATGTCATACAACCCCTTATCCCCATACAACAGAAATTCCTAACCCATTTGACAAATATAATTGTATAAATAGCTCCCATATAGCTCATGGGTGAACACAACGACAAAAAAAATTCGCAATCAAAGGGAGCCATTACAGTGGGTAATCGAATTATTTAGGAAAAGCAAACAACAGAGGAGTTGCAAGTAGAGAGAAACTTACAGCGAGGAAGAATGAAATCGTAGACTGTTGTCAATACGGCCGGCGACGACGGGAAATTGGATGATTCCGTCTGTCGATCTGAGGTGATAGAAGCTAGGGTTTTTGTGTTGAGTTGGGGGAGAGGAGAGAAGATAGAAAATGTTGTTTGATTTTTTAGAATGGGGCTCGGGTTAGTGGTTGGGCTATTATAAGATGATCATTTTACAAAAGTCCCTTTTTTTCAAAAAAAACCCTCTTTTCTCTTATTTTGTTTTGTTTTTTCTTTTCTTTTCTATATACACATTTCCCTCCCCCCCTCCCCCCCCCCCTCTCTCTCTTTTATCCGAAAACCGAGCATCACCAGACAAGGTTACTCGTCATAAGAAAAAAAGAAAAATGGCTATACATCGGATAAGATTATCCACATATATATATATATACCCCTAAACTTATTTGAAACAGTGTCTCTACTATTTATGACCGGATAACCGAAGTTTTGTGGTAAACAGAGGAAGATTAAATAGGGTAAACCGGCTCCTGCAATATCAGAAGCTCCTCCGATGGTTCTGCAGTAAGGAACGGTTTCAATCCATGTCCGTTTACTTTAAAAAATGAACCGTTCTTTGGATTTTCCAAATCCACCGCACTGTGCGGGTATACACATCGCACAAAAAAGGGTCTCATCAAGCGAGATCTGAGCTTACCAGGATGTAAGTGAAGTCTTGTGTTGTAAAGAAATACCTGTTGACCAGGCGTGAAAGTTTTGCGTATAAGGTGTTTGTCATGAAACACCTTCGTTCGGTTCTTTATAACAACCACGTTTTCGTAAGCCTAATCCCGAAGCTCGTTTAGCTCGTTAAGTTGCAGCTTCCGATTGCTGTCCGCATCTTCAAGGTTTAAATTCAACTCTTTGATTGTCCAAAATGAACGATGCTCGATTTCCACAGGGAGGTGGCCAGAATTTCCGTATACAAGCTGATAGGGAGACATGCCACGATCAGTCTTGTATGCAGTTCGAAATGCCCAAAGGGCATCGGTTAATTTCAAAGACCAATCTTTACGGTTCTTAGAAACCGTTTTCTCCAAAATCTGTTTGATTTGCCGATTTGAAACTTCGGCTTGCCTACATGTTTGGGGGTGGTAGGGCATGGATAGATTATGATTAATCGAGTATTTCCGCATCAAGGCCTCAAAAGACTTATTGCAGAAATGTGTCACATTATCGCTAATGATCGCATGAGGGTGTCCGAACCAGGAAATGATGTTTTCTTTCAGGAATCTAACGACAACCTTGGTGTCGTTCGTCCGGCTCGGCACTGCCTTGACCCATTTGGAGACATAATCAACAGCTAAAAGAATGTACAGGTTCCCAAAAGAGTTGGGAAATGGGCCAATGAAATATATCCCCCGTACATCGAACGTCTCAACAACCAGGATTGGTTGGAGCGCCATCTCGTTTCTCTTGAAAATCCGGCCTAAATGTTGGCACCGAGAGAAAGTCTTGTAGTAATCATGTGCATCTTTGAAAAGTTTTGGCCAGTAAAAGCCACACTGTAAGACTTTATCAGCTATCTTTCTTGGGCCAAAATGCCCGCCACATACTTGATTGTGGCAGAAAGACAACACACTCTTGAATTCGTTTTCCGAAACACACCGGCGGATGACTTGGTCTGGACAATACTTGAACAAGTAAGGTTCGTCCCAGTAAAAGTGTTTTACATGAGAGAAAAATCTAAGTTTGTCCTAACTCGACCATTCGCTTAGTACAAGTCTAGTTGCTAAATAGTTCACATTATCTGCGAACCAAGGTTCGCAAGATACCGTCAAGAGTTGTTCATCAGAGAAAGCATCATCAATTGGGAGAGGAAGCGTCGGCGAAGAAGAAAGTCGTGAAAGATGATCGGCCACTACGCTTCCACATCCTCTTTTGTCCTTCATGACAAGGTCAAACTCTTGAAGTAAGAGGATCCAATGTATTAGCCGAGATTTTGCATCCTTTTTCGCAAAAAGATGTCTTAGAGTGGAATGATCAGTGTAGACAATGACTAGGGAGCCGATGAGATATGGCCTGAATTTCTCTAAAGAGAATACAACCGCCAAGAACTCTTTCTCGGTTGTTGTTAATTCAATTGAGCACCATTCAAGGTCCGGCTCGCATAGTAGATTACGTGTGGCATCTTATCGATGTGCTATCCTAGAATTGCACTGATAGCAAAGTCGGATGCATCGCACATAATCTCGAAAGGATGCGTCCAGTCTGGAGAAGAAAGAACGGGAGCAGTGGTGAGTAAGCTTCTCACGATTCAAAAGCAGTTAGGCAACCCGAGTTGAAATTGAATGGAGTTTCCTTGGCCAGCAGAAGAGTCAAGGGCCTAGCAATTTTGCTAAAGTCCTTGATGAACCATCTAAAAACCAGCATGGCCAAGGAAAGATCAGATATCTCTGATGCATTTGGGAGAAGGGGGGTCGAAAATGACATCAATCTTTGCTTTGTCAACCTCAATACCATTTCGCGAAATGATATGTCCTAAGAAAATACCTTCGCGCACCATAAAGTGGCATTTCTCTCAGTTTAAATTTATCCTTACATCGGGTAAGGACAGCGTCAAGATGTTGTAGACACTCGTCAAAGGAATCGCTAAAGATGGAGAAATCATCCATGAATATCTCTAGAAATTTTTCAACCATGTCAGAGAATATTCCAATCATACACCGCTGAAAAGTAGCAGGAGCATTGCATAGCCCAAATAGCATGCGGCGATATGCGAACGTGCCGAAAGGACAAGTGAAAGTGGTTTTGTCCTGGCCTTTCTCGGCGATGGGAATCTGGTTGTAGCCTGAGTAACCATCCAGAAAATAGTAGAACTCATATCCAGCTAATCTTTCGAGCATTTGGTCAATGAATGGTAGCGGAAAGTGATCCTTCCGTGTTGCGGCGTTGAGTTTTTGATAAGCAATGCATACTCGCCACTCGGTTTGAATGCGAATAGGGATCAACTCATTTGCCTCATTTGTGATGACCGTAATGCTCGACTTTTTAGGGACAACATGTATAGGATTAACCCATTGGCTATCTGAAATAGGGTAAATGATACCACTATCCAGACATTTGACGATCTCCTTTTTCACAGCCTCCTTCATGACTGGATTCAATCACCTCTGTGGATCCCTGGCTGGTTTGGCATCATTCATCATATGAATGTGATATTCAATGATCAGGGGACTAATCCTCTTGATGTCCACCATTGTCTAGCCGAAAGCTTGTTGATTTGATTGCAAGACCACGAGAAGGCAATTCTCTTGCTCTAAATCTAAAGAGTCCAAAATGATAACCGGAAGAGTCTCATTTTCACCTAAGTAAGCATACTTGAGGTGAGTCGGCAGTGGCTTGAGTTTGAGTGCCGGAGGAGAAAAAACTGAAGGAAAGATCGGCGAACACATCGTGAACTCAAAGGATTCTAAGAGGGGGTTCAAAACAAGTGTATGCAACAGAGTCGGATGGTTCAACCAACTCATCCGAAAATTCAAAAGATTCAAACTCGGGTGGTGAAAAACCAAGATCGCTTAAAAACGTGAAGCACTCATATTCGTTGTCAGAGTCGGAAATAGAAGGTTCAAAGAGGAATGCACTAGTGGCGTAAGATTACTGTGATCAAATAGAAATTCTTCAAATTCACAGTCTTTGGGAGCGATCTCCTGAATGGAACGGACATCTAGTATATGAGTGTTCGGTTCCGATGGCTGATTCCCTAACCTAAAAATGTTGAGTTCAATTGTCATATTTCCAAAAATAGGTTCATGGAACCATTTCGACAATTGATCACCGCATTTGAGGTTGCAAGGAATGGGCGACCAAGTATCACCGGAATTTGATTTCGGGGGTTTGCTACAGGTTGTGTATCTAAAACAATGAATTCAATGGGGAATATGAAGTCCCCAACCTTAATTAACACATCCTCTAGCTCACACCTAGGATAGGTGATAGATTGGTCAGCCATTTGAATAGTACAATGTGTAGGTTTCAGTTCTCCTATACCGAGTTACTCATAAACAGAATAAGGAAGAAGGTTAACACTGGCACCGAGATCCAAAAGAGCGCGATTGATGTTCTTATCCTCAATGGTAATTGAAATCGTAGGGCAACCACGGTCCTTCCGTTTTTGTGGTAAATCTTGGATAAGAGCACCACCCACGTTACTTGCCAAGAAAACTTTCTTCGGTACCTGGGATTTCCTCTTCTTAGTGCACAAGTCTTTCATGATTTTCGCATAAGAGGGGACTTGTTAGATTGCATCTAAGAGAGGAATATTTATGTTAACCTGTTTGAATAACTCCATAACCTTCTCCATTTGTAGACTTTGCTTATTGGATCTCAACCGGTTTAGAAATGGAGCTTTGTTTAAATTGGTTGAGTCCAATGTTTGTGAAGGAGATTATGGAGTTAGAACGGAACCCAAAACTAGAGTTTGAGTGGAGTAAGAGGTGGGTCCGTTCGAAGCAGTGGTTTTTGAAGAAGAGCCCTGCGAAGAATGGAGAATAGGCTCAGATGAAGAAGAAGAAGAAGAAGCCGGAGCGTCATCATCCATATTATTCTGTGCGCCAATGTTGTTTTTCAGCATTCTTCCTGATCTTAACATAGTCACGGCACTCACATTATGGATTTGTTGTTCGAGAGCAATATATGCATTATGTGGATGACCAGGGTTGGATAATGGTTGAGATGGAAGTTTTCTTTTTTCTCGCTCGCTTAATGCCGCGTTCAGCTGTGCAATCTGGGTCTCGATGGTTTTAATGTTCTACCCATGAGAAGCTGTGTGTTGCACAAGTGATTGAATAGAAGATTGAATGTTCGTGGTGGATTGAGTTGATTGCTTCACAAAAGCATCAAGACTCCGTTCTAGCGAGAAAACCTTATCGTTATTGGACGGAACAAAATTGTTGTTTTGAGGAAAAGAATTGTTGTAAGGTGCAAAGTTGTTCGTCGGATTCTGAAAAGGTTGGGGTTGGAAAGGTTGCTGAAATTGTTGCTGAGCTTGTTGTTGTAGAGGGGCCCTTCTGAAAGTTGTTCTGGCCTTGGAACTGGATCTGATTCTGATACGGTTTTGATTCTAGTTCCAGGCGAAATTAGGGAGGTTCCTCCATCCAGGGTTATATGTGGAAGAGTGTGGATCGTTTCTTGGTCTTTGCTGAAATGCAGCATTAACTTGATCATGTCCTTGAGATGGTGGATTGTAAGGACACTCTTTGGTCAAATGAGATGGATCTGAACAACACGCACAGATGGTGCAAAGGGGAGCCACGGGGCTAGGAGAAGGAGATGAAAATTTGCTTTCAATCTCCTCTAGTTTTCTCATGATTGCAGCCATTTCGGCTTTCATTACAATAGAGACATCGAGCCGAATGCCTGCCCTAGACTGACCGTAAGAAGAAGTAGAATTAAATGAAGCGTTCTGTCTGGTGCTCTCCCATTGTAGCGTCTGCTCTGCAAGATCATCGAAGAATTCCCAAGCTTCCTCGCCGGATTTGGATAGGAAGTGGCCTTGAAAAATAGTTTCCATCAACTGCCTAGTTGCTGGATTCATGCCCTCATACAAAGTTTGGCAAAGTTGTCATCTCTCAATACCTTGATGAGGACACTGAACAAGGAGGTCCTTGTACCGGTCAAAACACTTCCAAAAAGGTTCGGTTGGAAGCTAGGTGGATTGGTTTATCTCATTTCGGATCCTGGCGGTTCTGTGATTCAGGTATTTCTTCAGGAACGCTTTCACATATTCGTATCAACTGGTTATTCAATGAGATGTGGTACTATACAGCCACTTTTCAGTAAGATCACAGAGAGTGAAAGGTATAACGCGTAGCCATATAGCATCATCAGACAGTTGGGTTATCTTCATCATTACACACACATTTGAAATTTGTTTATGAAGATATAGGCATCTTCAGATTCAAGCCCGTGAAACTTGAGCAGCATGTTGATGAAATAGGTTTTAATATCAAAGTTGTCCACATTGGCTGGTGGAAGAGAAAGACAAGTCAGAAGTGCAGCACATGTTGGGTAGAAACGATCTTGGAGTGCAATTCGCTGTGGCACTGCAAAAAGAGGTGGTTGCGGGTTATTCGCACCAAGTGGAGGTAGAATCATTCCCATTGTAGGTAACATGATGTTAGGAGGAAATCCTGACATCTCGAAAGAAGATCTTGATGAAAGTGAAGGTGAAGAAGTATGCACAGAATCATAGTCAACGTCGGAGTTGACCGGCAGAGCTAAAGGTGAAAAAGGCGTGGAAGGTGTTTCGACTTCTAAGTCAATCGCGTAGTCCGTAACGACTAAAGAAATGCAGACTAAACGGTCACTAGGGTCACGAGTCCAAACGGACATACACTAAACGAGTTTAGTGTAGTCAAAGTGTAGAATGTGAGGGTAAGAAAACAAAAATGGAGGAAAATTTCGGTGAAGGTGATAAATATGGTCAAAATGGCGAACTTGTGTTTTGTTTTGTAAGAATGTGAAAGAAAAAAATGACAGCTCAAACAAATACAATTACTGATGCACAGTCACAAATGCACAATAAATACCTAGACTAGGGTCCTCAAAGTCCACTAGACATGCTCCTAACTATTCCAAAGTGACAAATTGTGAGATAACCCTCAAATCGTCCCTTTACAGCCAATTGTGACCAGGTAAGCACAAGTGAGGTAAGGAAAGTTCCACTCACGAATCACCGTGAGACGGACCTTTTAAAGTTGCCTCCTTACTTGTCTAGCCTAGGCACCACAAAAGTCACGTTTAGATAAACGACCGAATGCCCACAATCTTCCTTTGTCCTATTGAGCGCGACAGGTCCTAAATTGGCTGGGTCTAGATATTTTTTATTAAGCTCAAGGTGATGCTTATGCAATTAGTGATTTCCGGGGTCTTAGGAAAAGTGATGAAATTCCCACCCAATCTGAATCGGTGTTATAGCCCCTTAAGTCCGTATTAATAATGCAACGCGCAATTCAAATCAAAAAGGTTTTGTTATCAAACAATCAATTCTTTTTTAATTTAAGTGTGGCGCTGCAACAAATACAGTTAGTTTTCCTTTGCCTTTTGCAGCAATATTGCAAAGAATCCTACAAAGATAAGAATATTGGAGTGTCGGATTTGAGAAGGAGTTTAGAAAAAATACGCACCAAAAGTGTCGAGTTAAGAAACTCGTGTTGATATCGCCTCCGAAAGCTTGAATGGTTCGCTTGCGCAGATCAAACTACCCGGATCTTTGGCACTATAGTGTTCTATCACCTTATTTTTGAAAACGCGCTCTGCTCCACACGATCGCTGCTCGTCAATCCGTCAAATCTGCAAATGTCGGAAAATATGAATATTTGAGTTAGAAAGTGATATGATAGCCAAAGTTCTGCACACAAGAAATTTTGAAAATCAAAAAATAAAAATAGAGTACTAATAGAACGATGGAGGTAACCCAAAAAGAAAATTCCCAAACACCTTCAAAATGGCCAGCGGTAGTGGGTATTTAGAAGAAACCTCCGGGCGAATGTAAAAATTTGGTGCTCAATTTTTGTGTGGGTCCTCTATGTTATACTAGTATTCTACTGTTATACTTTGATTTTCTAGTTTAATCACAGAGTGTTAGCAGATCAAATTCCAGAGAACAAAATGTCACAATTTTAGTTCTCGTGTTAGTTTTTTTTTAAAATGTGTTTTTGGTTGAATCTGTTAGAAAGTTAGTTTGTTTTGTACAAAATATTCACAAATTAACCCGAGAATGCAAGTATAAAAGCATTACCGTCTCCCCGGTAATAGCACCATTTGATTAGCACGTATTTTGCATGTCGTTTTAAAGTTTGAAATAACTGCAATCAAAATGGTGTCGCGTGTAGCGAGCCGAGATGAGTACGGGTCGTCCGCAGGGAGATGGTATGTTTTTACGCTTTTTTTAACGAGTTAAGTCCGCAACTTGAGTTGTTTTTATTTTAAGTGTCGAAAATATGATATGTTCAAGAAAAATACTAGTTAGGGGTAGTTTTAAGTTAGCTTGAGTTAGGATAATATTTGTCGTTTCCTTATAGGCCTAACTTGATATTGATGCTAAGGTAATCGGCAACAATGTAGATTAGGGAAGTTGACGTACGATATTTGCGATTGTATGCTAAATCCGTATTTCTTGTCCCTTGTCCTTCCGTTCTTGTCTCTTGGCCTTAGCATCCGTTAAACCACTCGCAACCGGTCATGATTAGGAGTCACCGCTATCATGGTAGGATAGGGTGCCTAACAGAGCAGATTGTGAATCATTTGGTCGGTGTTTCAATTACAAGTTAAGGGGTTTTAAGGATTTTAGCAAACACTTCTCATAACAAAAACTAACTATATTCTACCCTTAACAAGTTAAACAATTACTCACAGATATTTACAAGAACCAAATAAAACATAAAAAGAGAAGGCGCATAGTAAAAATTGCAAAGGAAAGTAAAGCAAAGGTTAAGAACTAAGAACCGATATATCCGATATGCAACTCTTCAAGTGTTCTTAAGTCCAAATCTCGATATGAAATCAAAATACCAAACTTTAAATTTGCAAGCTCACTTAAGAGGTTGCAAGATCAAAGAAAAGCAAAGGATTTCACTAGATCACAATTTTAGCAAGCACATGACATGAAATGAGCAAAAGAAAACTTTCTATTGATTGATAATGAAGATACAAGCTAATTTGAATTCAAGAACCTAAATCTTAAACTTGTAAGTTCGGTGAAGAAATTATAAGGTCAAGATAGAGGACAAGAACTCAAGAGTAGAAAAGGACATACAAGTGAACATCTACAAAATGAAAAATTTGTTCTAAACTAAAAACACGGACCTTTTAGCCTCTCTTCTGGTATGTATTTATAGGCATCTTCACAGAATAAACAAACAATAAAACAAGGATGATGTGACAATTTGAATTGACCAGAAGAAAAATGAAGAATTTTGGAGCTAGATGGGCCGGCGGTAGCGGGATTTTTAAGGAAACCGGCGGTTTTCTCTTAAGCTTTGGGGTCCGTCTTCTTGTGATGATCTTATAACCTCTCCATGATCTCTTTAGCATTGTTTTATTCTTTAATCTAACTTAGGTTTGCAATCTGTAGATTTGGAGGGGAAAATGTGACTTTAAATCACATCATACCTTTTTGTTTCACTCATCACACACCCACTTGCTCAAGTCATAATTCTTGTGTGCCCACTTGTGCTAGGCTGTCCCCACCATGTTTCATGTATCAAAAGATTTGTGTTCACACTTTTATCTTGTTTGTATCATGTTTGACCATTCTTGAATAATGATGTGTACACACTGATTTTTTTTTTTTGCAAACTCTTGAATATTGATCGGTTTCCTGTTCCGGTTGCAATGTCGGCTCACAAATGTCGTATCCATGCATTTTGAGTATGTTTCCAGTGTTTTGACACGAATACCTGTAATCTGTATTTATTGAGCAGGCACGGATTAATAGTACTTATATATCACAAAAATGATAATGAATGAGCGGTATTGAAATGCAGTTTTTCGTGATGAACATAAGGCGTGTTTCGTTTTTTGAATGTGAGATCCTCAGCGCCAACATGTATATTTCATGTTATCATTGAGTTTCGTACACTTAGTATAAGATTTTCGTGTCATTTTGAAGTTCAAGGTTCAATTCATATGTTTTTTAAAGTTTTTCATTGCAAATTAGGGTTTTGGTTTGAAGTTAGTTTTTTGGTTTCACATCAAGATTGGGATTCAAATTCATAAATTTTATTAATAACATATCCCTAATTAAACATGCATTCTTTATCATGAGTGTATGTGTGTTTGTTAACACACACACACACACACACACACACACGCAAACATACACACTTACGTGCACACACAAAAACATAGAAGGATACTAAGAAGTGTTAGTGTTAGGTTTAATTGACGATTTAATTAAGCAGAATCACTATTATCACTAAGTCAAAAGCCAAAATAAAAACTGTTGATAGAAACCTGCAATCAACAATAGAACATCGCATCCTTGACGTTGTTTTTATTTCGGGAGAGATTTAACCACTGCATTCCTGGTCCGTATACCACTACCAGCTCCCGCCGATCCCTATGCATCCGAGTCCCCTTCAATATAATACCAACAGTCCTAAATGCAGCAAGATGTGCATAATAAGCCAGGGGCACTGCAAATGAGGAACAAATCGATAAATCTTTATTTTAATATCGGGTATAATAACGAAAATGCATATAAGATGCAATTTTAAAGATCTGGGTCATTTGAGTAACAAAGTTCGTGCAACTTTTATCTAAAAGGCCTTAGGATTAAAAAAAATCATTTGAATTATACATCTCTCATCTTCAAATATTGTTGAATGTGCATGTGCAAGTGCAAACACATTTCAGATAATTTGTACGATATATAGGAGAAGCAGAAATGCAATGAGTTAATAAAAAGAAATAATATAAAAGAATAGAAAACAAACCAACATAGACGGAGCGGGTACATCGAGCATAACTGCAATTTATACAAAAACCCATAGAAAAGAATAGGTAAATATGGAAAAGAGAACAAACTCAATAACTAACGTAAAAAGGAAGAATATAAAGCTTACGTATAACATTGGCGTCCTCTCTTGATATTATGCATCTCGTCTATGACCCAAGCAAGGATGCGATGTGCATCGAACGAAAAACGCACGCCATCCTCACCGGGAACGCTGATGAACCTGTCATGTAATACCGTGTCCCACTTGGTGGCATTGTTGCCAACAGAAACACGCCGCTCATTGAACAATTCACTTGGTTAGTTTCTTTTCATATATATATCTTGCATCTGCTGTTCAAATGATCATCTCTCTCTTATGGACAACAAAAAATTAGAGAATTGGATTGGTTTTGAAGAACTACTAAATGGAGTAGATGATCAGTTATTTAGTTTGGGTGTATATGTTGGCTATAGTGCCCTCAAGGCAATTATCATAGTCGCAGGCAGGTGATTATAATGATTGAGAGAGGACCTATACCGGTAGAACAGTCTTATTCAAAATGATAGTATGCTATCTGGTTTGTCTTTATTATCATGTACAGCAATAGTTGGCATTACAGATCACTATTACATGTTGTTAGAGCCCATAGGATTCTTGCTTGACTACCAGTATTATGATGGCGATCATATAAGTGGGAGCTGGGTGGTCTATAAGCACATCCTTAAATGTCCCTAGTCATGGGAGTTTCGAGACCGAGCATCGATACTCCAGATTAGACTAGTGTATAGTGATCGAGACCCCGAAAAGGGGCAGTGGCCGGTCTCACAAGCCATTGGTGTCAGTTTGTTCACCTAAGATGTATACAGGTGCTCATTGGGTTATGAGTACTCCGGACGGACTCGCCGGAAACATGCTAGTTGGTACTATACCTATTGTTAGATAACAGTTCCCAGGTGACATGTGTACAAGTTAGTCTATCAACCTGAGATCGTCATTTGTCTCGTGTGAGTTCCCACTGTGCTTTGATTACTACCCTACCATGGCTCAAAGGAGTCGTGCAAACAGGTTTTAGTTGGGTACAGTCTCAAGCCATATGGAGCCAGTGAGCAGATTGTCAGGGGATTTGTCTCTCCCGGTATTGGGGGTTGATGTCACGTTGTGCACGGGTGGCCATCACCAGAAATCCTTGGCCAAGATAGTCGAGAATTACTAATTCGAATCAGTAGTTTCTCAGTGGGTGATGGGTTTCATACCGACACTAGATGTCACGTTATTAGGGGTCTGGCTTTATCCACCCCCTAGACTCGATATGCAATACTCATAGACGACGTACCGTACTGAATGGATATTGTCACTGTCAGGCTCTGTAGGGGTTTCAGGATGAGTTTGCACGTCGACCTCCATTTCGCTCAATACCTGGGTAGTCGTTATGTACAGCTAGTGCCGCTGATGTGCTTATGGTTAAACCCACTGCCAGTGAATTGACGAGTCTTTAGAGTCCCATACAGAGGGTTCCCCTGCTTCGGGCAAAACAATGTAGAGGTCATATGGTTTTACGGCAGGGTTCGATCATATACATGCACTTGTGCACGTATCATGATTCGGATGGATAATACTAGTGGGCTTTATTTTAAGCCGGATCCTAGTATTATATTATTGGATTATTTTCGTCTCATTGTATTCGTATTCTTTGGAATACGGATGTGGGTATGTATAAACGGATGAGGGGTATTCTTGTAATTTCTCACAAGATTACTTTTAGAAGATTACACCTCATTATGGTCTAGACATTTTTGGATTAAAAGGTTATTGAGGTAGAGGATGAGGTATTTATTGTATTATTGTCGCATGGCTTTGTAATGACCCATGGTTACTATACTAAGCATGCTTAAGTTTTTGTTTGTTGTGAGATTATTGTTGACTTGAGATATTTTTGGTTGACTCTAGATATTTTGGAGATATTGGATTTTTATTGGGTGGCTGTCACGACCCGAAATAGCACGTGACTGGCCCTTGAATCATATGAAGTCTATAGGACCTCATCTAATTCAAGTAAGCCAAAAGCCCAGAAATCTAAAACCATTTTAAATAATAAATGAAGGAAAACTAGTTTTAAAGAAGTGAAGAAAACATGTTTAAAAAAACAAGGTTTTTAAATAAGTAAGCCGAATATGCATTTTTAAAACCCCAAGTCTTTTCTAAAAATTTCGGCAGAGTTTCCTTTGTAAAAACTGGCCCCAAACGGGGTACAACATGAATAATATATGCACAATGATAAAAAGCATCTCCAAGCGGGAGCTAGCTCTTCCTCAATCCATGCAAGCAATATAATATACAACGTCGAAGGGCGAGGATCAAAACTCAAAAGGAAACTCAAAATCATCAAGAAAACCATAATACTACAACGCGCGACTCTAAGGTCGAAATAATACATAACTGGTTTTCTAAGTCTGAAATAAATATACAAGTCTGATTGATGGAGTTTCTAGATACAACTGAAATAAAATAGAGTACAATGGTGGTCACGATATAAGTGAACCCACCTACCAAAGCAATCACCCAGAATGGAAGCAGTGCCAGAAAGCCGCAATGAAACCAGTACGGCAAAAACCTGCAAGAACTGTGGCACAACGGGGGTGAGTTGCCAACTCGTGAGTAGAAAACATCACAGAGCAGAAATCATATGTATGACTCAATTCTAGGTCAAACGATCAGTAATATATATATCCTCAATATGAAAAAGTCTAAAGCATGATAAGGTGGCAAGGATAAACATCTATACCAAGTGTAATACCAAGTGCTCGTGTCAATGCCTTAGGTAGCAACATATCATAACATGAGGTATGATAAATGTAATTATCATGAAATCAGCGTCAACTATATCATGATGTCTATAAGTATGTGGATACCATCCAACTATGTAATCAATGCCTGTATGCATGTGGATCTCGTCCACGTGTCAACCAATGACATAACAACATCATGCACGTAAAAGTTATAACAGCATATGTATGAAAGTATGAGAATATAAATCAATGTGTGCCCTCGCGACACATCAAAATCATGGAACCTGAGTGTCCAGCATCGACACTCGAAAATATCATGAAACCTGTGTCCAGCATCGGCACATAAATCCTCATATATCTCAGACGCCGCACACCCTGGTCGGCCCTCATATCCATCATATGACTCCGATCGATATCCTCCGGATAACCGACGGGTCCCAAATACTGTCACCGGTAGGTAGTGCTCCCCTGCCAGGCTCACCGTCCAACATATACGAGTCTTCTTGCCCCGGGGTACCTCACCGGATCCACCATATACCCGCAGACGGTGCCTACCGCTCCTCGAATCGAGTTTCACATGCCACTCTCAGAACCGAGAAAACACATGGTGGACGCACTGAAATATCATATCAAAGGTAACCAGGTTTTTAAAACAATACATACACTCTTTTGAAATAACCACGGTTCCCAAATCCAGAAATCTCATGAAAACAACATATCTCAATGCATATAATTATAAAGCATGATGTATGCGACATATAACAGAAATGTAAGCATATCCATATATCATGCAACATGGAATAGTAATATGCACATATCGAGGAAAAACCGTTCCTTTAAAATGATTCCAGTTTAAAAATATATCTTGCGGTTCCCAAATCTCCAAAATCAAGCCAGAATCATCTGTGTATGTGCAAATATGTATGTATGCAAGTATGAGTGTACAATATGTATGTACGCAAGTATGTCATGCAAGGAGTCATATCCTGATGCAACAGTACTACAGTGTGGTGATATGGCAATTATCGATGATGAAGTGTGTGAGCCGGCAAGCAGGTGTACGTGGAACATACGCATCATCGATAATGGTGCTGATGTCCTGACAGCATGGGTTTAATATAATAATAAACACATTTAAACATGCAATGCGATGCGAATAGTAAGAATATGCGGAAAATGAATAATAAACACAACAGTGAAGAATCTACATCAATATATATATGTCATACAGTTTTGCCATTTGAAATAACACGAATCGTGGTGTTTAGAAAAATAAGAGCTACGGTGTTTTAAGAAAAGATGCACCTTTTGAAAATATCCGTATAATCTCTTGGCTTGTCTTTAAAATACTCACAATTCGTTAGTTTTGAAATAGGTATGACTCGAGTCTTGTCTAACATCTATACGTAAACTACGGGCTAATCGAAAAGGGTAGGAAAACCACCTAAATCTGAGTCGATACATATAAATATAATAGTCGGTGATCCCGTCTCAATAGTATCACATACGATACAATATACAAATGACATCCTCGAGTCAAGAGTGCGGATCTTTCATCAATATATAGCCCGTACGGTAAATCCATCGTACGGCATCCCAAATCTGGGTACGGGTCAAATATCGCATTCATCTCGTCAATTATCTGGTATCCTTATCATCATATCTCATGATTTGGGGTACTGATCTAAGTCTAGTACAATACCATCTATATATATGTGTGCGTGTATGAAAACACATGTCCAAATTCCCGCTAAAATCTCATGTCGTATCTCATAATACGAACCACATCATATCACTGATCCCATGGCACCATGCCCAATCTCATCGACTCATCTCCAAATATCATATACAATCCTCATCATCCATGTATAAGTATACATATATATATACCCAGTCCCATACTTATTTGTGTGTGTATATATATACATATCCCCATGTACGCACAAGTATAACAAAGTAAGCATGTGTGTGCGTGTGGGTGTAAACCTCATTCTAGCGTTCACGACTAAGAAGCTAAACTAAGTTACTTCTAACTACCCTAAACTAAACCATGAACACAAATCATATCATGATAATCATCTACGTAACATAAACACATATATAACCATATATATATAAGCTATACTACGAACTGTGGGGGTGCTATACGCCATCCACACGACTTCCCCCGTAGATATAATCTACTCACACGATCTTCGTTTGCCGAAGCCGATGTCACCATGCGCTTGCTTGTCGTCTTGAATTCTTCGCGAGGGTACCTACACATCATAACGTATCGTATCACATTAAAACCCAAATCAAAACCAAAACGACACGCGGAACTCACATAGGTCAAAACCTATGGTTTGCCCTCGCAACCTAACCAAAAAACACCCGATAGAGACGTACAAACGTCAAGTGATCAATGTTAAACATGAAAACAAAAATCCGGAATTAAAATACGTAAAACCATAACTCGAATCAAAATAGTAAATCAAGTATTTAGTCCCAGATTTTGTATAGGGTGAAAACAATGTGAGCAAACAACACTAGGGTGATATATAGGGTGTATGTGACCTACAGCAGAACCCTGGACCCACCCCCTCACCAAGAGGCCGAGCCCCTCCCCCTAAATTCCGAGCTTGCCGGCCCTGCATGCTCAAGTGGGGTTCGTCTTGCTACAGGGGGTTCCTAGGGTCAATTCTAGTCCACTGGGTTTGTTTGCTCATCTCGTAATCAACCCAGGTAATCCCAGATTTCTCTGCACACACCAATACCTCACAACCCGACATATTAAGTTTCTGTAAATCCGTATTTTGGGTTTCAGTTGGGTTGGTCTGGGTTTCCATCAATAGGGAGGGGTTTAAGGTCACCACAAGAGTTCATTTAAACAATCTCTATTCAAAACACACCCTAACCCTAACTAGAATTTTCAAAGTTCACCCAAACACCACTTAAACGATTTTAAACTTGAATAGAAACTTAAGCAAAAGAAATACTACACTAATTGTGAAGGGATTTACCTCATTTGGCACTCATGAATCCCCTACAGCGCCAAAATGCAAACTTTCTTGGTCCAAAGTGTAGCTTGTGAGCTTGTGCACCTTTTTTGTGAAGTAGGGATGGAGTTTTGGGGTGATTTTGATGATGAAGTGGGGGTTTTGAAGAGGAGGGAGGAGAGGTGCTGCCATGGAAAGAGGAGAAGAGAGAAGGATGAAGAAAATAGAATGAAGGAAGAAGAGCCCATGGTCAACTTGACCCCTCACCTCTCTCTCTCTTGCCCATCCCTCTTACTATTCTATTCTTTATCTGTTCTTTTCTTTTATTTCCTTCTCTTGGCAATAGTAAACCCAAAAAAATAACCATACACCCAAAAATCATGTAGGAAAAATGTAACAAGTGTTAAAATGACATGTGCATGTCATGTGCACAAAACACGCTTAAAGCCCGATTAGCGATTTTTAATCGTGATTAGCACAAAATTAGTGTGTAATAAATCGTAAAATTTCATAATTTGCATAAATAACATAAAGCACGCTCTTTTTAGTAATTTCCATAATTTTCCAAATTTTTCCCAATTTATCGGTATTTAATTATACCGTCTTATTAAAATATTCAATATTTTATTATTTAATTAAAAAAATTCCCAAAAATAATATTTTAATTTTTTTGAAATGTTACAATCTTTCCCCCTTAAAGAAATTCGGTCCCCAGATTTAAATTTAAACCCCTCAATACTAAAACATTTAAGTAAAAAGTCCAAGTCGTCGGGGCTCCGAAATCATCAATATTTAAAACGCATCATAGCGCAATGCATGCATATGAACAATGAGCACATAACTCAAAAACAAAACTCCATCAAGTATCCCGCAATCATCAGAGTCATGGAGAAGACATCAATGTCTAAACCCAATACGAAAACCAATATGATATACATCAACACTATACATATAAACACCTGAAGAAAATGCATGCCAAACCGTGTTAAGTTGCTGTGCGATGCGCATAACACTGCACAGTGGCGGACGTCTCTAGTAAGAAAATAACTCTCTCTCTCTCTCTCTCTCTCTCTATATATATATATATATATATATATATATATATATATATCCTTTGTTTACATGCACGTACCGCCGTTTTGAAAACAATTTAGAAGGGTTTCCATGTTTTAAACGTTTCGTGTCATATCAGACACGTAGGTAAATACTGAGACTATAACTCCCTTTTTGGAAATCCCTTCGACAACTATCAATGCATGCAAAATATATCCAGGTACTGTCCTCTGACTAGTCCTGCTCAGTACGAAAACAAATAGCAAATATCATAAAAACGTACTGCTCCATAAGAAATAAATCCCAAAATGTATATAAGAATACCCTGTGCGTTTGATGCGCACGGAAATCGAAATCAACAAATGTGCCCTACGTGGGCACAAAACAAAAATCTAAGTGCAACGAGTGTGCACGAAACACCTGTCAAAGGCAATGGGTGTGCCTGATAACAATATCAGGTGCATCTGATATGCAAGAAGAATCCCGACTTAGTGCATCTGGTGTGCACCAAAATCGCATCTCATAACATGCGCCTAACATGTGCGAAAATCCAAATCAGGTGCATCCATCATGCAAGAAATCACGAAATCCAATATCAAGCGCCGAACATGCACAAAATCCAATCCAACCGTGCCAAATATGCGCAAGAATCAAAATCAAATGCACAGAGTGCACGAAATCAACATCAATATTAGAATCGAAATTAACGGTATACAATACAGCTCAATCCAAATTAGGTATACCGCGGTATATAATCTCACAACCATGTGCATCAGCGTGCACAAATCAAGTCAAATCACTAAAAGTGCATGAGAACTATGCCGAAAGCATAAGTCAAATCACATGCATAACATAGGCATGAAATCAAAATCAACATATCGAATGATATCAAACCGAAGTCAGGTGAAACCGTGGTGCACAAAATGTAAACCCAGTGCAACAAACACACGAAATATAAATCCGGTGCAACAAATGCACGAAATATAAATCTGGTGCGACAAACGCACGAAACGAAAATCTAGTGCAACAACTGCACGGAACACAAATCCGGTGCATCCTATGCAAGAAATACAAATACAGTGCATCCTGTGCACAAAATACAAATCCAGTGCATCTAGTGCACAAAATACCAATACAATGCATCCTGTGCACAAAATACCAATCCAGTGCATTTAGTGCACAAAATATCAATACAGTGCATCCTGTGCACAAAATACCAAACAATAACTCAAATGCGTAAATAGCAACACCGAGCGTACCAAGGTGTAAAATCATAAACGTGTGCAACTGCATGCACAAAATACATATCAATGCACTACAAGCAAATATAAGCTATACCGAGTGCAAAAACCAAATCGTGTGCATACCATATGCACAAAATCAACCCAACTGTATGAAATCCATGAAATCATAAACATGTGCGACCAAGGCACAAAACGATATTAAGTGCAATCACTGTGCACAAATCATAAATTAACACAACGGTGTATAAAGCATATCTCGAGGGTAATAACTATGCACAAAATATGAATACCCAGTAGATGCAACCATGGTGCACGAAAACAAATATCATGAAACACAGTCATCAAGACTAAATCATGTGAATAGATCGCCCAAAATACCAAAATCTAAGGTGACGGATGCGTGATAATCGAATCACCAAATCATAAATACCGTCGTCGATATTTCCTCCTTCAAAGTCGAGAAGGTGTCGGCGCATCCAATGCTAGCAGAGCAAGATATCTACTTGCCTCCTATTCATGGTCTGATGCCTGGTGCTTTTAGGCTCTTGTCTCTCACTGTGCATTGCTAGATATATAGCTCCTCGGCTCAACGGCCCAATATGGAATGACGACGGAAACAGTCCCGCTCTGGCACATCCTCTACAGATCTCTGGCCAACTATCTCGTCGACGATGCCGAACTCTGGCCTGCTGGATGTGCGCAATATGACCGCTCCTGAGTCCAAGTCTTCTCGTATAGTATTCCAGAAAGGTCCTGTCGAGGTCTCTCCCAAATCTCGTTTCTGCCGAACTGTCCGGAAGTTATCACCCTTCACTAAAATCTGTTTCTTGTTCCGAAACGGCTGCATACTCATCGTGACTCCTTTTGGAATATATATCCATATACAACGCCTCTGCATGTGTATCACATCTCTGATGTCGGCGGAGTGGAATGTCATCTCATCAAGATCTCGTACGAACCTCTTACTCCACTTTTCTCTGCAGTCGACTGCTTCGGACTCGTCTCATCGTGGCTGCATGGACTGTGCTCCAATGGCTATACTCGTATCTGGAGTCTCCCAAGCAATGCATCACATCACATGATATCCGAAAGATGTCGAACCTTTCGACCGATTCGTCAAGGTTCCGTAATTCCCCCAAGAGCTAAACATCTTGGGTACAGTTTAATAGTACTCCAGTACATGCCACAGCACCTGTAGACCAACCGTAGAAGGGAAAACCCAATCCTCACAAATGGCACCGCTAAACTGCCGCAAACCCTAAAGTTCAAAGGCGTTCCATGGTCATTACGTCGAGTTAGGGTTTCATTCTTCTAGAGGGTCTATAGCATTACTTGCATTTGTCTCTGAATACTTTAAACTTGGAAAATGGGCTCCTGACATTCGATCGTCTCCATCGACTCTCAACGTACCTGCGTGAAGTCGTCTCTAGCCGGAATCAATCTATCTGATGACCTCGCATCGGGGTAAGCGAAGGAACCACATGTCCCAGTCATTCATCCTCGGGTAACTAGCGACCTTCCATCATATCTCTAAGTATATACTCATGCTGCAGTAGCTCCAACATCTGGGCGATATCTCGTCATTTGCAGCAACAACTGGCTCATTCGTCTGCACGCTGAATAGTGCCTCAATCATCGGAAATAAGCGATACATCAATGGTCATCACATTCTTGCTGGCCTCCATCAATAGCTCAATCCCATGGTACAAATCTGGACGCCCGAGAAATATCGTAAAAGCGATCCATCAATGCTCATGGCGCGAAAACGCAATAAAACGACGCCTCTATATGCAATCGTAAGTCTCTGGAATCTTGCCCTGGTCAGTTCTCGTCCGTGACGAGCTCGTGCTGACCGCAACTCTAACCGTAGCTCTCCCTGCCCGTGTAATCGTGGAAGTAAAATCATAATCAATATCGATGAGGATAGATCATAGGAATGAATATAATACTATGCAAGGAAGTGTACATCCTAAGGCTCCTTAACCGGAGTGGCGTATCGTAAGTATGCCACGGAACATACACACGGTACGTCACTCTCTTTAAGTCACCTACTCCATCAACCAAGGTCAACCTATGCGACGAAAGTTCGGGTCTAATACCCCCTCGACTAAGTCTAAGTTCTGTAAGGTCAAGCCTAAGTTCTGAATATAATATATAAACGCTCTAGGCTCCGCATAGTCAAACATAGACTCGAACCAAGGTTAACCTAGCGCTCTGATACCAACTTTGTCACAACCCGAAATTACACGTGACTGGCCCTTGAATCTTATGAAGTCTATAGGACCTCATCTAATTCAAGTAAGCCAAAAGCCCAGAAATCTAAAACCATTATAAATAATAAATAAAGGAAAACTCGTTTTAAAGAAGTAAAGAAAAAATGTTTAAAAAAAACAAGGTTTTTAAATAAGTAAGCCGAATATACATTTTAAAACCCCAAGTCTTTTCTAAAAATTTCGGCAGAGTTTCCTTTGTAAAAACTGGCCCCAAACGGGGTACAACAAGAATAATATATGCACAATGATAAAAGATATCTCCAAGCGGGAGCTAGCTCTTCGTCAATCGACGGACACAACCACGCAAATAATATAATATACAATGCCGAAGGGCGAGGATCAAAACTCAAAAGGAAACTCAAAATCATCAAGAAAACCATAATACTACAACGTGCGACTCTAAGGTTGAAATAATACACAACTGGTTTTCTAAGTCTGAAATAAATATACAAGTCTGGTTGATAGAGTTTCTAGATACAACTGAAATAAATAGAGTACAATGGTTGTCACGATACAAGTGAACCCAACTACCAAAGCAATCACCCAGAATGGAAGCGGTGCCAGAAAACCGCAATGAAACCTGTACGGCAAAATTTGCAAGAACTGTGGCACAACGGGGGTGAGTTGCCAACTCGTGAGTAGAAAACATCACAGAGCAAAAATCGTATGTATGACTCAATCCTAGGTCAAACGATCAGTAATATATATATCCTCAATATGAAAATGTCTGAAGCATGATAAGGTGGCAAGGGTAAACATCTATACCAAGTGTAATACCAAGTGCTCATGTCAGTGCCTCAGGTAGCAACATATCATAACATGAGGTGTGATCAATATAATTATCATGAAATCAGCGTCAACTATATCATGAAGTCTATAAGTATGTGGATATCTCCAACTATGTAATCAATGCCTGTATGCATGTGGATCTCGTCCACGTGTCAACTAATGACATAACAACATCATGCATGTAAAAGTCATAACAGCATATGCATGAAAGTATGAGGATATAAATCAACGTGTGCCCTCGCGACACATCAAAATCATGGAACCTGACTGTCCAGCATCGACACTCGAAAACATCATTAAACCTATGCCCAGCATCGTCACGTAAATCCTTATATATCTCAGGCGCCGCACACCCTGGTCGGCCCTCATATCCATCTCATGACTCCGGTCGGTATCCTCCGGATAACCGACGGGTCCCAAATACTATCACCGGTAGGTAGTGCTCCCCTGCCAGGCTCACCGTCCAACATATACGAGTCTTCTTGCCCCGGGGTACCTCATTGGGTCCACCATGTACCCGCAGACGGTGCCTACCGCTCCTCGAATCGGGCTTCACATGCCACTCTCAGAACCGAGAAAACACATAGTGGACGCACTGAAATATCATATCAAGGGTAACTGGGTTTTTAAAACAATATATACTCTCTTTTGAAATAACCACGGTTCCCAAATCCAGAAATCTCATGAAAACAACATATCTCAATGCGTATACTCATAAAGCATGATGTATGCGACATATAACAGAAATGTAAGCATATCCGTATATCATGCAACATGGAACAATAATATGCACATATCGAGGAAAAACCGCTCCTTTAAAATGAATCCAGTTTAAAAATATATCTTGCAGTTCCCAAATCTCCAAAATCAAGCCAGAATCATCTGTGTATGTGCAAATATGTATGTATGCAAGTATGAGTGTACAATATGTATGTACGCAAGTATGTCATGCAAGGAGTCATATCCTTATGCAACAGTCCTACTGTGTGGTGACATGGCAATTATCGATGATGAAGTGTGTAAGACGGCAAGCAGGTGTATGTGGAACATACGCATCATCGATAATGGTGCTGGTGTCCTGACAGCATGGGTTTAATATAACAATAAACACATTTAAACATGCAATGCGATGCGAATAGCCAGAATATGCGGAAAATGAATAATAGACACAACAGTGAAGAATCTACATCAATATATATATGTCATACAGTTTTGCCATTTGAAATAACACGAATCGTGGTGTTTAGAAAAATAAGGGCTACGGTGTTTTAAGAAAAGATGGGCCTTTTGAAAATATCCGTTTAATCCCTTGGCTTGTCTTTAAAATACTCACGATTCGTTAGTTTTGAAATAGGTATGACTCGAGTCTTGTCTAACATCTATACGTAAACTACGGGCTAATCGAAAAGGGTAAGGAAACCACCTAAATCTGAGTCGATACATATAAATATAATAGTCGGTGATCCAGCCTCAATAGTATCATATACGATACAATATACAATATGACATTCTCGAGTCAAGAGTGCGGATCTTTCATCAATATATAGCCCATACGGTAAATTCATCATACGGCATCCCAAATCTGGGTACGAATCAAATATCACATTCATCTCATCAATTATCTGGTATCCTTATCATCATATCTCATGATTTGGGTTACTGATCTAAGTCTAGTACAATACCATATATATATATATGCGCGTGTATGAAAACACACGTCCAATGTCCCGCTAAAGTCTCATGCCATATCTCATAATACGAACCACATTATATGTATATATATACCTAGTCCCATACCTGTGTGTGTGTGTGTATATATATATATACGTATCCCCATGTACACATAAGTATAACAAAGTAAGCATGTGTGTGCATGTGGGTGTAAACCTCATTCTAGGTTTCGCGACTAAGAAGCTAAACTAAGTTACTTCTAACTGCCCTAAACTAAACCATGAACACAAATCATATCATGATAATCAACAACGTAACATAAACACATATATAACCATATATATATAAGCTATACTACGAACTGCGGGGGTGCTATACGCCATCCACCCGACTTCCCCCGTAGATATAATCTACTCACATGATCTTCATTTACCGAAGCCGACGTCGCTGTTCATAACAGAATACTGCATTTTATACCGCCCATTCTTATGCTCGTATGTTTATAGGTAGGTGCTTGTAATCCGTGTTTGTTACATATTTGCAGGATACAGGTTCTCGGTTCTAAAACGGTGAAATTCATGGAAAACACGACAAAATCCGGGTTCCTGCCAACCACTGAGAAAACACGGTCTCCGCTCGTCATCCGTATGTTGCCAGATACCAGTTTAGGAAGACAAAATGTCAAATCAATGTCACCTTCATGCACAAGGATCAATGGCAACAACAAATTCCAAGAAATCTACGCGGAGCTCGAGGCAATCATGACAAAAGCATCCACAAAAGTCCACCTTTCCTCAACAGAAATTCTGGAAGAAACGTGAAAGTATTTTCAGAAATTACATGTACCAGACAACAGGGGACAGCAAACCAGGGATTCGGACCAAAACCCACTGCCCAACTCCACTATAATGCCGCGTTTCCGCGGCCAATAGGGGGTATTGGCCGCGGAAACGCGGCCGTACGGTGGCTTCAGCAAGTCGTCTTTTGGGGGCTTTTTTGTAACTTCCCATGTGTTCTGGTGGTTGCCCTAGATCTTCAACTCCCTGCCTATAAATACAGTAGAACTGAGCTCAACCAAGGGGCATTCTTTTGTTCCTCTTTCTTTTGTAGTTTTAGTTCTTTTTCTTCTTCTTCTTCATTCTTTTTCCATGAAAATTGTAGTGAGAGCTTTTTGAGTGGGAGATTAATGAAGATGAGGGTTTTGTATCATTCTCTTGTGTTTCTTCTTCCCCTTGAGATTCTTGCTTTCTCTTGATCATTCAACCTCTTTATTGAGCTTGAATGGTTAAGGGTTAGTTATTGATCTCAAGGGTCGTATTCTTTCATGGAATTAGCACTTCATTTCACATGCGTTCTCTACCTTACCCTTGATCTTGCAACCTCTTCATTGAGCTTGCAAGTTTAAGGGTTGGCTATTGATCACATGCTTGTCTTGAGTCCTAGTTTCGTGTTCTTTTTATCGCTTTTTATTACTTGCAATTTATATTCATGCACTTTAATTACTTGTTTGTAATCTTTTCTTTTCTTTGTTCTTTTCTTTTTGTTCTCTCTTTTTCTTTCTTTCTTGTGAATGAATGTAATTATCTTTGTTAAGAGAAAAATACGGTATTCTAAGTTAATGTTTCTTTGCCCATTTCCTTTTCCCGTATTTTCCATTGAACTCCGCCCAAACCATACGCAAGCGCTCCGTTAGGCACCGTACCCTGACAAGGTAACGGTGATTCCTAACCGCGGCCGGTTGCGTTCGGTTTGGCCGGAGGTGAAAGCAAGAGACAAGAACGGAAGGACAAGGGTAAATAAGCCGTATTCCACGAATACCGCGCTTAAATCCCCTAATCCACGTTGTTGCCGATTGCTTAGCTTCAATTGGTCAAGATTCGGCTCAAAGGTTTTGAGTACGGATTTCTTTAGCTTATAATCTCGTATCTTTTCTTAACAACTTTATACTTGCAAATAAACACATAGGATAGAATCGAACAAACATATACAACAATCTTTATTGACTCGTCTAAGACAAGAAGGTAAAATACCACCATCTCCCTGTGGACCGACCCGTGCTCAACCGGCTAGCTGCATAGCGACACCGTCTTGATTGCGGTTAACTTTAATTCTTTCAATCAAATGGCGCCGTTGCCGGGGAGACGGTAGCGTATTTTCTTTCTTGTTATTCGGGTTAATATTCTTTTTGTATATATTTAAAAATAAAAAAAAAATCTTTTTGTTGTTTTTGATCATTTTTGTGGGCAAGTGTGCAGATTTTTTCGTATTTGCAAACTGCGATTGTGGGGAGCAAAATGTGCATTCAAGGCAAAGGTGATTACGAAGTACAGTGCCAAAGATCCGGGTAGTTTGACCCGCGCAACCGAACCTTTCAAGCTTACCGGATTTGATTCAACGGGGGTTTCCTAACCCAAAACTTAACGGTACGTACTTTACTAACACCTTCTTCTCAAATCCGACGCTTCCAATATACTATTCTTTGCAGGATTCTTTACAAGTTCGCTAGCAAACGCTAAAAAAATTGACTAACCCGTATTTGTTGCAGCGCCGCGCTTAAACTAAAAAAACGATTGTTTGATTCTTTATAGAATTTTTGAATTGCGCATTGCATACATTAATACGGACGTAAGGGCAAGCGAACCCCACAACATACGGTAAAGGATCTCATCACCTTTTCCGTGGCCCACAAATCACGAACTTGAGCATAACGTTTACCCGCACAAAATTTAAAAGAAACTAGACTTTAAGCCTTAAGGACTTCGCGCTCACTAGGAGAAGTTAACTGTGTTTAGAACCTTGCTTAACGGTATATTGTTTACGGGGTGTCTAGGAAAGTGTTAACGGCGAAACCGCCAAAAGAGAAAGGGTTATTTAATTAAGGAACTTCGCGAAAGCGTTGGAAAATCTCCCCTTATCTCTGCACTTACCTGGCCTCGTGATCAGTGTATCTTGAGCCTGTTTCTCGACACAGTTTTACTTCGACAATCAAGTTCTGGAGCAGGTCTAGTTGACCTAGGTGAACCCTAGAACGATTAGGTGTGTGGTATTTTTGCGTCGTGATTGTTTTTGTCCATATTGTTTTTTTATTCTTTTGTTAATATATAAAAAAAAAAAAATTATCACATTCTTTTTTCCCCTTCTTTTCTCTGCCTTTCTTTCTCTCTCTTCATATCATGGGTACCCCACCTCGCAAAACACTTGCCGAACTTTGGTACCCACAACCAGACATTACTTCTTACGGTTCTTGCTTTGGCCGAATATCGAACGACCCCTCCATGCCCAAAGTTTCACTGAAAGATCGCATAGCAGCGTCTAGGACAAACACTTGCACTCCTCATTCCACTTTGTATCAACCTTTTCAACCTCCCGCACCCGCTCATGTTGATACCCCTTCTGCAAGTCGTCCTTTGTCCATCGCTGAACGTATTGAACAATCCCGTAGCCGATCTTTCACTCCTTTCACCACTTCAAATTCTCGGGATCAACAATTTCATTCACCTTCTTATCCACCTGTTGATCCTACCCCTGTCCAACCATTCAATTCCTACCAGTCCTACCCAACTTTTGCAACTTCCCTAGACATTGCTTCTACACAGCCTTTTGGGAATTTTCAGTATACAAACAACTTTTAATTTTTTACTGAAACCCCTTCACAACCCATGTCTAGTCTGGAACAGTCATTGGAAGACTTTAGGGTAGCGTCAAGCCAACAGATAATGGATTTGAATGTGTCCATGGCCGCTCTCATACAACCTACTGACCCGGTAGCTAGTTTTCAACTAGCTCCTAATTTTTCAATGTATGATGAGGCGGCAGGACAGGCTGTGAATTTGAGTGGAGAGAGTGAGTTGTACCCCCTTCCAAATCAAACCTACCCGTCCCAAATTGAATCCCACAACTCCTGTTTTGAAAGTCTATCGAGTATCCCACATGATTTATCAATTGAAGATAGAATGATGAATGAGTTGTGCGACTTCCTAGTGTTTGATTTGCCCGATTGTGAAGGGTCTCTTCCAAGTGAAACTGATCCTAATCCTTTTGACCTCTACACCTCCATCTTAGAACCTGAATTGATTGAAATCCATGCTTTTGATGAGGTGTCTGAGAAAATTGACTTTCACTTGATTAAGGATATTGACGCTGGGAATATTTTGGATGATGAACCCATAGATTTGGCTGAGTTTTTCTCTTCAAATCATCATCCCGAGTCATTAAATGTTTTTCCCGAACTTCATATGCGTCTTGATATTGATGATGAAGGCATGGATGAGCTTAACATTAAGGAGAATTCTGAGGATAGTTTTGAGGATGAACCAGTTATAATTGATGAGTCGGATTTTCCAATTCATCATATCCCTTCCACTGACTGTGTACACCCTCCTGCACCTTTAACCGATAACCTTCCTCAACCACTTCCCTCCACCCTTTCCATCGTTCCGACCATGCAAGAAACCGTCTCCCTTTCATTTCGTATGTCTGGTTTACCGAGTTCGGCGTACCCATGGTTTCTCTCGAATCTTGAGGGATTTGACCCCATTTCTCGACAGGTGAATATATTAGCACAATCGCTTTTCACACATCGGTCATCACAAATTGTGCTAATCTATTTACTCCATTTGCACCCTCAAGATCGTATTCCACTTCTTTTTCCCTTCCGCCATTCTTCTTCCTCTCATATACCGAGACCATATCCCGCTTCTCTCCGCATATGGTCTCGCGTATTCTCCATCTCTTTTCTCTACGCCTTCTTCCACCAACCTGTACATTATAGCGATAAAATCTTTGAATGGTTGGTGTTAACTTTTGGCCTGTGTAAGGCCTTGTATAGCTTGATACTGTTTTCTTTCCCCCCCTAATCCTGAATTAGTGGAAACACTGTTTTACTTAAGTTTGGGGGGGACACCTTTTTTTTTGTATATATTTTTGGTTTTCTTTGTTGTCTATAATTTGTTTTTAGGGAGCGCCGGCAATTTTGACCCTCTTGGTATAGCCTGACAGTGAGGGCACTGTCAAGTTTAAGTTTGGGGGTGTGCTCTGTAAGCTTTCTTCCTTCGCATTCATTTATATATTTTGCATTTGCATACCTTATTAAAAACCCACAAAAATCGAAAATTTTCCAAAAATATAAAAACTTTGTCGTCAAGTTAGCTAATAGGGTAACTTAGATTTTTATTCTGAAAGTTTAGTTGATATGTTAGAAATAACTAAATCCTAGACTTAGGAATTGAAAACCCTAAAAATAACCCTCATTCTGTCTAACTTTGGTAAGTATACGTCCTTACAATTTTTGAGTTCAGTTCTTGAGTTAAGTCAAGATGAAGGGAAAGTATTGATGCTTTACTGAAGGATAAGTCTGAAAAATAGTTTCTTTTCTTGAGTTCAAATTTAGAAAGTATATACCCTACAAACTGTACTTACACGCACCTTGAAACTTGGGATAGTAGAGGATACCTAGAAATACTCTTGCCTGAAAGCCTAGTATGAAAGAAAAAACGGTATTTAAAGCTAAACACCAAAAGAGCATATAGAAAAATATATCCGGTCTTGAAAAAAAAGAAAAAGAAAAAGAAAAAAATAGAATAAAGTCAAGACGTGGAAACTGCTATTTACGCTTTAAAGTTCACACATTCAGTAATCGGCCGTTAGTGCCTCAAGAAGCATTAATAGTCGCATGAAAGGTGTGTGAGCAAATCCGTCCATCCTTAATGAAAAGAAGTAGTATTAGGTATTAGGGCAAGGGTATTATAGCTTGAATTGAATTCTTGAGTGTAGGGGTGCAAATATACACACACGTAGGGGTATACAATTGATGTTTGGATAAAAGATAGAAATAAAGAATAAGACTTGTGTTTTCTGTAAAGTTGATAAAAATCCCTGATTTGAGGCCGCGCTTTAGAAGGAAAACTCAGGAGATCCAAGGTTAAATAGATAGGAGGTGTGAAAAATAAGGGTTGGATATTTCTGACTTAGGATAATAGAGTTTCTAAAGTAATAACTAAACTGTAGGAGTAAAATCTATGTTAACTTATGACACTAGCTTGACGGGATTTTGGTGGGTAGTATCCGCTGAAAACCCTCAGGAGACAACACTCCTCCTACTAGGGACACCCAGAGGTTTAACGGCTTGTTGCACGCGCTCAGTGCAATCGCGTTCCCTGCGAAAGTGCGGTTATCATTTTATTTTTGTTAATAATTGGTTTTGCTCGGGACGAGCAAAAGTTAAGTTTGGGGGTATTTGTTCATAACAGAATACTGCATTTTATACCGCCCATTCTTATGCTCGTGTGTTTATAGGTAGGTGCTTGTAATCCGTGTTTGTTACATATTTGCAGGATACAGGTTCTCGGTTCTAAAACGGTGAAATTCATGGAAAACACGACAAAATCCGGGTTCCTGCCAACCACTGAGAAAACACGGTCTCCGCTCGTCATCCGTATGTTGCCAGATACCAGTTTAGGAAGACAAAATGTCAAATCAATGTCATCTTCATGCACAAGGCTCAATGGCAACAACAAATTCCAAGAAATCTACGCGGAGCTCGAGGCAATCATGACAAAAGCATCCACAAAAGTCCACCTTTCCTCAACAGAAATTCTGGAAGAAACGTGAAAGTATTTTTAGAAATTACATGTACCAGACAACAGGGGACAGCAAACCAAGGATTCGGACCAAAACCCACTGCCCAACTCCCCTATAATGCCGCGTTTCCGCGGCCAATAGGGGGTATTGGCCGCGGAAACGCGGCCGTACGGTGGCTTCAGCAAGTCGTCTTTTGGGGGCTTTTTTGTAACTTCCCATGTGTTCTGGTGGTTGCCCTAGATCTTCAACTCCCTGCCTATAAATACAGCAGAACTGAGCTCAACCAAGGGGCATTCTTTTGTTCCTCTTTCTTTTGTAGTTTTAGTTCTTTTTCTTCTTCTTCTTCATTCTTTTTCCATGAAAATTGTAGTGAGAGCTTTTTGAGTGGGAGATTAATGAAGATGAGGGTTTTGTATCATTCTCTTGTGTTTCTTCTTCCCCTTGAGATTCTTGCTTTCTCTTGATCATTCAACCTCTTTATTGAGCTTGAATGGTTAAGGGTTAGTTATTGATCTCAAGGGTCGTATTCTTTCATGGAATTAGCACTTCATTTCACATGCGTTCTCTACCCTTCCCTTGATCTTGCAACCTCTTCATTGAGCTTGCAAGTTTAAGGGTTGGCTATTGATCACATGCTTGTCTTGAGTCCTAGTTTCGTGTTCTTTTTATCGCTTTTTATTACTTGCAATTTATATTCATGCACTTTAATTACTTGTTTGTAATCTTTTCTTTTCTTTGTTCTTTTCTTTTTGTTCTCTCTTTTTGGTTCTTTCTTGTGAATGAATGTAATTATCTTTGTTAATAGAAAAATACGGTATTCTAAGTTAATGTTTCTTTGCCCATTTCCTTTTCCCGTATTTTCCATTGAACTCCGCCCAAACCATACGCAAGCGCTCCGTTAGGCACCGTACCCTGACAAGGTAACGGTGATTCCTAACCGCGACCGGTTGCGTTCGGTTTGGCCGGAGGCGAAAGCAAGAGACAAGAACGGAAGGACAAGGGTAAATAAGCCGTATTCCACGAATACCGCGCTTAAATCCCCTAATCCACGTTGTTGCCGATTGCTTAGCTTCAATTGGTCAAGATTCGGCTCAAAGGTTTTGAGTACGGATTTCTTTAGCTTATAATCTCGTATCTTTTCTTAACAACTTTATACTTGCAAATAAACACATAGGATAGAATCGAACAAACATATACAACATTCTTTATTGACTCGTCTAAGACAAGAAGGTAAAATACCACCATCTCCCTGTGGACCGACCCGTGCTCAACCGGCTAGCTGTATAGCGACACCGTCTTGATTGCGGTTAACTTTAATTCTTTCAATCAAATGGCGCCGTTGCCGGGGAGACGGTAGCGTATTTTCTTTCTTGTTATTCGGGTTAATATTCTTTTTGTATATATTTAAAAAAAAAAAAAATCTTTTTGTTGTTTTTGATTATTTTTGTGGGCAAGTGTGCAGATTTTTTCGTATTTGCAAACTGCGATTGTGGGGAGCAAAGTGTGCATTCAAGGCAAAGGTGATTACGAAGTACAGTGCCAAAGATCCGGGTAGTTTGACCCGCGCAAGCGAACCTTTCAAGCTTACCGGATTTGATTCAACGGGGGTTTCCTAACCCAAAACTTAACGGTACGTACTTTACTAACACCTTCTTCTCAAATCCAACGCTTCCAATATACTATTCTTTGCAGGATTCTTTGCAAGTTCGCTAGCAAACGCTAAAAAAATTGACTAACCCGTATTTGTTGCAGCGCCGCGCTTAAACTAAAAAAACGATTGTTTGATTCTTTATAGAATTTTTGAATTGCGCATTGCATACATTAATACGGACTTAAGGGCAAGCGAACCCCACAACATACGGTAAAGGATCTCATCACCTTTTCCGTGGCCCACAAATCACGAACTTGAGCATAACGTTTACCCGCACAAAATTTAAAAGAAACTAGACTTTAAGCCTTAAGGACTTCGCGCTCACTAGGGGAAGTTAACTGTGTTTAGAACCTTGCTTAACGGTATATTGTTTACGGGGTGTCTAGGAAAGTGTTAATGGCGAAACCGCCAAAAGAGAAAGGGTTATTTAATTAAGGAACTTCGCGAAAGCGTTGGAAAACCTCCCCTTATCTCTGCACTTACCTGGCCTCGTGATCAGTGTATCTTGAGCCTGTTTCTCGACACAGTTTTACTTCGACAATCAAGTTCTGGAGCAGGTCTAGTTGACCTAGGTGAACCCTAGAACGATTAGGTGTGTGGTATTTTTGCGTCGTGATTGTTTTTGTCCATATTGTTTTTTTATTCTTTTGTTAATATATAAAAAAAAAATATATCACATTCTTTTTTCCCCTTCTTTTCTCTGCCTTTCTTTCTCTCTCTTCATATCATGGGTACCCCACCTCGCAAAACACTTGCCGAACTTTGGTACCCACAACCAGACATTACTTCTTACGGTTCTTGCTTTGGCCGAATATCGAACGACCCCTCCATGCCCAAAGTTTCACTGAAAGATCGTATAGCAGCGTCTAGGACAAACACTTGCACTCCTCATTCCACTTTGTATCAACCTTTTCAACCTCCCGCACCCGCTCATGTTGATACCCCTTCTGCAAGTCGTCCTTTGTCCATCGCTGAACGTATTGAACAATCCCGTAGCCGATCTTTCACTCCTTTCACCACTTCAAATTCTCGGGATCAACAATTTCATTCACCTTCTTATCCACCTGTTGATCCTACCCCTGTCCAACCATTCAATTCCTACCAGTCCTACCCAACTTTTGCAACTTCCCTAGACATTGCTTCTACACAGCCTTTTGGGAATTTTCAGTATACAAACAACTTTGAATTTTTTACTGAAATCCCTTCACAACTCATGTCTAGTCTGGAACAGTCATTGGAAGACTTTAGGGTAGCGTCAAGCCAACAGATAATGGATTTGAATGCGTCCATGGCCGCTCTCATACAACCTACTGACCCGGTAGCTAGTTTTCAACTAGCTCCTAATTTTTCAATGTATGATGAGGCGGCAGGACAGGCTGTGAATTTGAGTGGAGAGAGTGAGATGTACCCCCTTCCAAATCAAACCTACCCGTCCCAAATTGAATCCCATAACTCCTATTTTGAAAGTCTATCGAGTATCCCACATGATTTATCAATTGAAGATAGAATGATGAATGAGTTGTGCGACTTCCTAGTGTTTGATTTGCCCGATTGTGAAGGGTCTCTTCCAAGTGAAACTGATCCTAATCCTTTTGACCTCTTCACCTCCATCTTAGAACCTGAATTGATTGAAATCCATGCTTTTGATGAGGTGTCTGAGAAAATTGACTTTCACTTGATTAAGGATATTGACGCTGGGAATATTTTGGATGATGAACCCATAGATTTGGCTGAGTTTTTCCCTTCAAATCATCATCCCGAGTCATTAAATGTTTTTCCCGAACTTCATATGCGTCTTGATATTGATGATGAAGGCATGGATGAGCTTAACGTTAAGGAGAATTCTGAGGATAGTTTTGAGGATGAACCAGTTATAATTGATGAGTCGGATTTTCCAATTCATCCTATCCCTTCCACTGACTGTGTACACCCTCCTGCACCTTTAACCGATAACCTTCCTCAACCACTTCCCTCCACCCTTTCCATCGTTCCGACCATGCAAGAAACCGTCTCCCTTTCATTTCGTATGTCTGGTTTACCGAGTTCGGCGTACCCATGGTTTCTCTCGAATCTTGAGGGATTTGACCCCATTTCTCGACAGGTGAATATATTAGCACAATCGCTTTTCACACATCGATCATCACAAATTGTGCTAATCTATTTACTCCATTTGCACCCTCAAGATCGTATTCCACTTCTTTTTCCCTTCCGCCATTCTTCTTCCTCTCATATACCGAGACCATATCCCGCTTCTCTCCGCATATGGTCTCGCGTATTCTCCATCTCTTTTCTCTACGCCTTCTTCCACCAACCTGTACATTATAGCGATAAAATCTTTGAATGGTTGGTGTTAACTTTTGGCCTGTGTAAGGCCTTGTATAGCTTGATACTGTTTTCTTTCCCCCCCTAATCCTGAATTTCAATGCTTAACAGTGGAAACACTGTTTTACTTAAGTTTGGGGGGGCACCTTTTTTTTTGTATATATTTTTGGTTTTCTTTGTTGTCTATAATTTGTTTTTAGGGAGCGCCGGCAATTTTGACCCTCTTGGTATAGCCTGACAGTGAGGGCACTGTCAAGTTTAAGTTTGGGGGTGTGCACGGTAAGCTTTCTTCCTTCGCATTCATTTATATATTTTGCATTTGCATACCTTATTAAAAACCCACAAAAATCGAAAATTTTCCAAAAATATAAAAACTTTGTCGTCAAGTTAGCTAATAGGGTAACTTAGATTTTTATTCTGAAAGTTTAGTTGATATGTTAGAAATAACTAAATCCTAGACTTAGGAATTGAAAACCCTAAAAATAACCCTCATTCTGTCTAACTTTGGTAAGTATACGTCCTTACAATTTTTGAGTTCAGTTCTTGAGTTAAGTCAAGATGAAGGGAAAGTATTGATGCTTTACTGAAGGATAAGTCTGAAAAATAGTTTCTTTTCTTGAGTTCAAATTTAGAAAGTATATACCCTACAAACTGCACTTACACGCACCTTGAAACTTGGGATAGTAGAGGATACCTAGAAATACTCTTGCCTGAAAGCCTAGTATGAAAGAAAAAACGGTATTTAAAGCTAAACACCAAAAGAGCATATAGAAAAATATATCCGGTCTTGAAAAAAAAAAAAAAAAAAAAGAATAAAGTCAAGACCTGGAAACTGCTATTTACGCTTTAAAGTTCACACATTCAGTAATCGGCCGTTAGTGCCTCAAGAAGCATTAATAGTCGCATGAAAGGTGTGTGAGCAAATCCGTCCATCCTTAATGAAAAGAAGTAGTATTAGGTATTAGGGCAAGGGTATTATAGCTTGAATTGAATTCTTGAGTGTAGGGGTGCAAATATACACACACGTAGGGGTATACAATTGATGTTTGGATAAAAGATAGAAATAAAGAATAAGACTTGTGTTTTCTGTAAAGTTGATAAAAATCCCTGATTTGAGGCCGCGCTTTAGAAGGAAAACTCAGGAGATCCAAGGTTAAATAGATAGGAGGTGTGAAAAATAAGGGTTGGATATTTCTGACTTAGGATAATAGAGTTTCTAAAGTAATAACTAAACTGTAGGAGTAAAATCTATGTTAACTTATGACACTAGCTTGACGGGATTTTGTGGGTAGTATCCGCTGAAAACCCTCAGGAGACAACACTCCTCCTACTAGGGACACCTAGAGGTTTAACGGCTTGTTGCACGCGCTCAGTGCAATCGCGTTCCCTGCGAAAGTGCGGTTATCATTTTATTTTTGTTAATAATTGGTTTTGCTCGGGACGAGCAAAAGTTAAGTTTGGGGGTATTTGTTCATAACAGAATACTGCATTTTATACCGCCCATTCTTATGCTCGTGTATTTATAGGTAGGTGCTTGTAATCCGTGTTTGTTACATATTTGCAGGATACAGGTTCTCGGTTCTAAAACGGTGAAATTCATGGAAAACACGACAAAATCCGGGTTCCTGCCAACCACTGAGAAAACACGGTCTCCGCTCGTCATCCGTATGTTGCCAGATACCAGTTTAGGAAGACAAAATGTCAAATCAATGTCATCTTCATGCACAAGGCTCAATGGCAACAACAAATTCCAAGAAATCTACGCGGAGCTCGAGGCAATCATGACAAAAGCATCCACAAAAGTCCACCTTTCCTCAACAGAAATTCTGGAAGAAACGTGAAAGTATTTTTAGAAATTACATGTACCAGACAACAGGGGACAGCAAACCAAGGATTCGGACCAAAACCCATTGCCCAACTCCCCTATAATGCCGCGTTTCCGCGGCCAATAGGGGGTATTGGCCGCGGAAACGCGGCCGTACGGTGGCTTCAGCAAGTCGTCTTTTGGGGGCTTTTTTGTAACTTCCCATGTGTTCTGGTGGTTGCCCTAGATCTTCAACTCCCTGCCTATAAATACAGCAGAACTGAGCTCAACCAAGGAGCATTCTTTTGTTCCTCTTTCTTTTGTAGTTTTAGTTCTTTTTCTTCTTCTTCTTCATTCTTTTTCCATGAAAATTGTAGTTAAAGCTTTTTGAGTGGGAGATTAATGAAGATGAGGGTTTTGTATCATTCTCTTGTGTTTCTTCTTCCCCTTGAGATTCTTGCTTTCTCTTGATCATTCAACCTCTTTATTGAGCTTGAATGGTTAAGGGTTAGTTATTGATCTCAAGGGTCGTATTCTTTCATGGAATTAGCACTTCATTTCACATGCGTTCTCTACCCTTACCTTGATCTTGCAACCTCTTCATTGAGCTTGCAAGTTTAAGGGTTGGCTATTGATCACATGCTTGTCTTGAGTCCTAGTTTCGTGTTCTTTTTATCGCTTTTTATTACTTGCAATTTATATTCATGCACTTTAATTACTTGTTTGTAATCTTTTCTTTTCTTTGTTCTTTTCTTTTTGTTCTCTCTTTTTGGTTCTTTCTTGTGAATGAATGTAATTATCTTTGTTAAGAGAAAAATACGGTATTCTAAGTTAATGTTTCTTTGCCCATTTCCTTTTCCCGTATTTTCCATTGAACTCCGCCCAAACCATACGCAAGCGCTCCGTTAGGCACCGTACCCTGACAAGGTAACGGTGATTCCTAACCGCGACCGGTTGCGTTCGGTTTGGCCGGAGGCGAAAGCAAGAGACAAGAACGGAAGGACAAGGGTAAATAAGCCGTATTCCACGAATACCGCGCTTAAATCCCCTAATCCACGTTGTTGCCGATTGCTTAGCTTCAATTGGTCAAGATTCGGCTCAAAGGTTTTGAGTACGGATTTCTTTAGCTTATAATCTCGTATCTTTTCTTAACAACTTTATACTTGCAAATAAACACATAGGATAGAATCGAACAAACATATACAACATTCTTTATTGACTCGTCTAAGACAAGAAGGTAAAATACCACCATCTCCCTGTGGACCGACCCGTGCTCAACCGGCTAGCTGCATAGCGACACCGTCTTGATTGCGGTTAACTTTAATTCTTTCAATCAGTCGCCACGCGCTTACTTGTCGTCTCGAAGTCTTCGCGAGGGTACCTACACATCATAACGTATCATATCGCATTAAAAACCAAATCAAAACCAAAACGACACGCGGAACTCACATAGGTCAAAACCTATGGTTTGCCTTCGCAACCTAACCAAATAACACCCGATAGAGACGTACAAACGTCAAGTGATCGATGTTAAACATGAAAACACAAATCCGGACATAAAATACGCAAAACCATAACTCGAATCAAAACAGCAAATCAAGTATTTAGTCCCAGATTTTGTATAGGATGAAAACAATGTGAGCAAACAACACTAGGGTGATATATAGGGTGTATGTAACCTACAGCAGAACCCTGGACCCACCCCCTCATCAAGAGGCCGAGCCCCTCCTCGTAAATTCCGAGCTCGCCGGCCCTGCATGCTCCAGTGGGGTTCGTCTTGCTACAGGGGGTTCCTAGGGTCAATTCTAGTCCACTGGGTTTGTTTGCTCATGTCGTAATCAACCCAGGTAATCCCAGATTTCTCTGCGCACACTAATACCTCACAAACTGGCATATTAAGTTTCTGTAAATCCGTATTTTGGGTTTCAGTTGGGTTGGTCTGGGTTTCTATCAATAGGGAGGGGTTTAAGGTCACCACAAGAGTTCATTTACACAATCTCTATTCAAAACACACCCTAACCCTAACTAGAATTTTCAAAGTTCGCCCAAACACCACTTAAACGATTTTAAACTTGAATAGAAGCTTAAGCAAAAGAAATACTACACTAATTGTGAAGGGATTTACCTCATTTGGCACTCATGAATCCCCTACAGCGCCAAAATACAAACTTTCTTGGTCTAAAGTGTAGCTTGTGAGCTTGTGCACCTTTTTTGTGAAGTAGGGATGGAGTTTTGGGGTGTTTTTGATGATGAAGTGTGGGTTTTAAAGAGGAGGAAGGAGAGGTGCTGCCATGGAGAGAGGAGAAGAGAGATGGGTGAAGAAAATAGAATGAAGGAAGAAGAGCCCATGGTCAACTTGACCCATCACCTCTCTCTCTCTCTTTCTCATGCCCATCCCTCTTACTATTCTATTCTTTATCTTTTCTTTTCTTTTTTTTATTTCCTTCTCTTTGTAATAGTAAACCCAAAACAATAACCATACACCCAAAAATCATGTAGGAAAAATGTAACAAGTGTTAAAATGACATGTGCATGTCATGTGCACAAAACACGCTTAAAGCCCGATTAGCGATTTTTAATCGTGATTAGTACAAAATTAGTGTGTAATAAATCGTAAAATTTCATAATTTGCATAAATCACATAAAGCACCCACTTTTTAGTAATTTTCATAATTTTCCAAATTTTCCCCAATTTATCGGTATTTAATTATACCGCCTTATTAAAATATTCAATATTTTATTATTTAATTACAAAAATTCCCAAAAATAATATTTTATTTTTTTTGAAATGTTACAGTGGCTCCATTATTTATTACTAATCCCACAACAAAGAAAAGACTAAGCCATTATTCATTCTCTCTTCTACAACACTATCATCCTCATGGCATCTTCCTCTTCTTCCACCCAAATCCTCTCATATGTTGAGAAACCTTGGGTGTCTTGAGACAAACTAATCCATCACCATACTCTACCTCCTCTAGGCTATCTAGTGTAGCGATCTAGGTACCCTAGTTATCTCGGATATGAGGTTGGAGCTCGATTCATAACTCTCCGGTGGATCATCTTCGAAGAAGGGAGACTGGAGATCAAGCTTGATCAAGGAGGCCTGTAGGAGCTTGGGAAGATGGTTGAAGACCGAAGGACACGGATCAATTCGGTATAATCACTCTAACCCATTAGTTTAGCTCTTATGCATGTTTTTGTTATCTAGAGCTTATGGGTCGATCCGGGTTAACGGGTAGTTCTAGCGCCGGTTTTTGAAAAATTTTGTTCTGCAATGGCCACAGTTTGATGGTCGGGGTGCTTGCATAACCCAACATGGTATCAGAGCCACTCTATAAGCCTTAGTTAACTCTTTGCGACATTAGAAATCCGTTGTTTTTGTCGTGCAAAAACTACCGACAAAAACAGTTCCGAAAACTGAAAGTTTGAGATGTTTGCACACCCCGCGGGCTCACGGTTTGAACTGAGAAGCCACGGGGTGGTGCATGGGCACGTCGAGGATCCCCCGGGGGGACCGAACTGCTGGTTTCACTGTCCAATACCACCACAAGGTGGTCATGGCTGTGGGGGACCCGAAACTACCCCACCTTGGGCAGTTTCGAGTCTGCCTCACCCCCTGGCCACCTCGTGGTGGCCTCAGAGGTGGGGTACCCCCTATAGGCCCTCCGACTCAAAATTAATTTCATGCTATAACTCCCCGTGAAGGTTTGGGCACATTTCGTTTTGATTCGGACTTCCGAATTTGCTTTAAACGGTCGGTTTTTGAAACTTTAGTTCACTGTTTTTTTAATGGTTTTGGAAATTGGTTTAGTTTGCTAATTGCGTGCAGAATTCTAATGTCGTAGTTTTGAGTACATACATTACTATATGCAACCATGAATGTCATTATAGCGGTACAACTCGTCTAATTGCTATATGTCTTTTAGACGGGTTTGCGAACGTGACATTCACGTTGATGTTCTATGTTGTGCTGTGGTTGTGGTTTGATCGTCGTGGTGGATAGCTTGGGTGCAATGGTAGTACAGTTTAGTTTCATTTGTACATTTGATATTGCGGGGCGAGCGTCCGACATGTGGACTGCCGTCACTGCCCGTTTGTATATTATTTGTTTGGGGCAAGACCGGACTGAGGTCGGTGTCACCCTTGTACTTATTTTCTTTTCTGTACTAGGATTACCCCGCGGTGGAGTGCACGAATAGACGGGTTCTAGAGGGCTACGGGTCCGCATCTCATGGCAGTGATACAGAGGGGGCCTCACTCTAAAATTGGCGGCCTATTCGCCGCACTCGTAGGGGGTATAGGTTGACCCAAGGAGGGGTGCTCAAGTTACCGGATTCCGTGGAGTGCTGGGTGTCCCATTCACGTTGTTGATTGGGGTTGCCTCGGTTCTGGGATTGGCTGGTAACTTTCCGCGCTCGTAGGGGTCTAGGTTTTCCTTTCACAGGCTATCCACACGACAGGGAACGTCAGGTCTCATTTGCGGATCAAATGAAACCCGAGGCTTCGGAATTATCCACCACTCTGTGTTGCTTGGCTGAGATTCTGTGATGTTACAATATATCATGCCTGGGACGATTGTCATATATATTTATATATATACTAGTAGATGTTATATATATTTTGCTCCCGTGCTAGTCCAACCCCCGCTCTGTCGTCAGTTAAGTAACCTAACGGGTGATGATGGGGCCCAGTGGCGAATGCGGGTGGCATATACATACACCATATTTTTCGTTCCTTTCTGTGGTATGATATGTTTAATTGATGGGACTGCATTGATTCTGATCAATGCAAGGATAAAACAAACCTATATGATGTTGTTGGAACCAAGTTTTAAAAACAGACATTATAGACGCTTTTTTTGTTTTGCACATTGGTATTCGATTGGGAATATCCTGCACCTCATTCGACGAGGCAAGGGCCGAGATCCCGTCATCGGGAGTGACCCCTTGGACAATAGTTTGCGTCATCGTAATAACTTTACTATAGCTGATTCTCTTGCTTTCTATCGAGGTATTCAGTTTGGAATATCCTGCACCTCATTCAACGAGGAAAGAGCCGAGATCCCTTCACCGGGAATGACCTCTTTAGCAAAATTTTGCGCCACTATATAGTTGTAAAACCACTTGGGTTCCTTCAACGATATCAAGTTCATTACATTAAAGGTTTTTCGCCAAAAATCAGCCGTAGCCCTCCGTCATTTCAGATTATTATTGCTTAGTATTCGTGCTACGTTTTTCGTTGCCATTCGCCAAGACATAGTGTGCAGTAGCTCTGTAATGCTTTTATGTCGTATGGACATGTGGATTGATTAGGACAGTCGTATGACATTGTTGATTATTTGTCAAGGGCCGTGCGGGTGGGTTTAACGCAATCAAGATAATAACGGGTTGAACTTGACTAGGACTTTTGATTTGTTGATTATTCGTCAAGGTCACTTGGGTCCTAGGGGTAAAAATCACATCGGCAGTTTCAAACATTCAGGAAACATTACAGGTATGCGCATATCTTCTGGAGTGTGATAACTTAAGAAACTTCCATCAAGTTATCATGCAATGATAGTTGAATCACGATTCCCACTGATGAGTAGGTTTACTCCTCGGGTGATTTTAGATGATCCTGACTAATTCTCCTTTAGGTTTAGAGGAGGATTCGAGGAAACAGTGGGAGACATCCTAGTTAGATAAAGTGATTAACCATTCTGATCTAGATTAGAGAGCACGCTAAGTGTTTCTTCTCTCTCTCTCTCTCTCTCTCTCTCTCTCGCTCTAGCAGCGACCATGGCCCGACCCTAGACTAAAACTCATGAACCAAGTTAACCGAACCTTCTTAAATCACAACGGCTTTTGGATTGTCATAGTTGCATATATCATCACCACTCCTACTTCACCTTTGCATTTCTCCGGAACATTCCGTATCACTACGAAAATCCACATTTACTGGATATGACCATCGTATAGTTACATACGAACTCGAAGAAACTTATTTCAGATTTGAGGATGGTTTTCGGTTCTGGAGAAATTGAATAGGATTATTCAGTTGTCTTTTCCCTTTACCTTCTCTCAGGTTGCGTGGGCTCCTGGTATTAGGAAAGTACACCTATTATGCTTATCGAATAGTCTTCTTCCAAAACATAGGCTAGTGCCGAAAGGTAGGGAAGGAAGAAAACCAATTAGCCAAAGTGTGGTGTAAAAAATGTAAAAAGCAAAGAAAAATAAAGGGATTAGAAAGTGGGCAAAGTAAATTGCGACTGCTATCATTCACGACGAAACCGCGTATATCATCGCCACTCCTACTTCACTTTTGCATTTCTCCGGAACATTCCATATCACTACGAACTCGAAGCAACTTGTTCCACTTCGAAGATAGATTCTGGTTCAGGAGAAACAGAATATAAGGATTATTCAGTTGTCTTTTATTTTTACCTTCTCTCAGGTTGCGAGGGCTCCTAGGATTAGGAGGGTACACCTATTATGCTTATTGGATAGTTTTCTTCCAAACCATAGGCTGGTGTCAAACGGTAGGGAAGGAAGAAAACCATTTAGCGTAAGGGTGGTGTACAGAAGGTAATATGTAAAGACAAATAAAGGGATTGGAGAGATGGCAAGGAAATATATGGTTACAGTCATGAATATAGATGGTGGAAGAGGCATTACTAGGAATACCCGAATACCCTTTCGAAACATTTTCATGTTTCAGTTTCACTGTGTGTTGTTAATTGAAAACTGATTTCACAATTAGATCCTTACTCCAGGGTATGAATTTACCAGATTTGATTCTCACATCTGTATGGTGTTACAGATGGTGAGTGGGAGTAAGATATTGGGAATTAGGTGATTATATCCTCATTATATCGGAATTCGTTGTAATTGGTGATATTTGAGGAAATCACTTGGTTTTTGCCGGACGGCAAATATTTGGTTTTGAATTTCCGTAGTTATGCAACAGTTTCAAACCGATATATCTAAACGTTTATTTTATAACGTGAGATATAACTTTTTGAAATTATGTCTATGACATTTACCTATATCAGTTGATGGTTAGGTAAGGAGCATTCAACAGCGGTGTAATTCTTCTTAACCATAGTACAGTTTTCAACATACGACACACAGGGTTTGAGTTATTAAACTCAGGGGACTTATACAAAGTATTGTATGTTATCCAGTGTCCATTAAGACAAAGGGGTTTTTACTCGTACTATATTCCATTTACTCATAACTTCTCTAGTTTTAGACAAGTATTTTGTTGAAATACAAGGTCCAAGTTTTGAGAAGTTATAGGTATATGAATAAAGTAGAGAACCATATGTTGCAAGTATCAGGATTATTCAAGGTGGTCGAAGATGTAGATACTTGTGTTTGGTATTCCATTGATAGTAATGGTTTTGAGAACTTGCTTCTCTTTCAGGTTACTCATATGTAGATGCACTCCTAGATGAGTAATGTTGCTTGGCCTCCTTCCACTTAGTCGACATGCACTAGAGACAGCTGCATGATTTAAATCTGGTTCCAATTAAATTAGTGTCTCTATTTCTATATTGTATATAGAATGGTTCATATCTTAACGATATTAAGGTATATGGAGTTGTCCGGCTTATGCTTAAAACCAGACTCTGGATAAACTCAAGGCACGTTTAGTAATGGCAGTTTGTGGGCTATCCCGGGCTATGACGAGGGTTAACTTTCTACCATCTGGAAGATCAATAGATATATTGTTATTGACTCGCCACCAGTTTTAGTAAAATGGATTTTTTTTAGAAAACAATAGTGGGAGTATGGTAGAACTGGAAGTGATTCCAGAACCACAAACGATTACTGAAGATTTAATAGAACCTAAAGATTCAATTGGATTTGAAATTCCATTAGCCACTCCACAGATATGGTGGGTAACCTCAGGCACCCGAGAGGTACTTCGATCTTCTCAGAAACGGTGACATGCTTGTTTACCCAGACTTGCCATTGCTGCTGTTCTAGACTATGAGACCCGGCAGGAGGATGAGTATAACGTCGTTCTAAACTAGATTTAGAAATGCACGTGTATATGACTCTACCAGAGGGTTGTTGTAGTCAGTGGGAGTAGCGGAAGCATGGTGGAAAAGTAGCTTGTGTCTATTTATAGACTAAAGCAGGTACAACGGAGATAGATCATCTATTTTTAATGTGACAGTCATAGGCTTTGACTTCATCAGAATAGGAGATGAATCTGGTAAGAAGGTAGTAGGGTATAATGTCCTGTTATTTGGATGACATGCACTTTATAGGAAGCGAAATTCCTACACTACGGTCGGTTATACTGTGGTTGTCACAGAGTTGTTTCTCCATAAAGGATATTGATATAATATCAGGGTTTCCGGTCACTAGATCTATGCTTTTAGATCTAGATTTGGGAAGTGTCCCAATTTGGGTACTTTGACACTATTCTAAAAGTATTTTAGAATGGAAGACTCCTGGCTTGGTGGTGTACCTGCAGGTGATGGAGTCACCCTCTTTGAAGGATGTCATACGGACTAAAAGGGGAGAGGGATTTACATGATTGGTATATCACTTGCTTAGGCAATTGAGTCAATCATGAGATGTCAAGTACCACACCAGATACTGTTTTTGCACTAGCTGTAATAAGTTTATATATTAATCCAATCCCGGAAAAACGTTGGGAAGCAGTTAAGAACATAAGTGGATGTTCTTGGGATATGGTAATGGCAGCCTCCTTCTGGAGATGGTTATCATTTCAGGCTTCCAAGGTGACCTGGATGACAGAGCGACCGTGAGAGTTTTAGTTTTCCCTCTTTTGAGGGACGGTATGTTGGACAGATGGTCCAAGCGGATACTGAGGAAGGTATGGCATAGGATACTAATTAAATTCAGTGGATGATACAGTCTAAGAAGTTTGCTGGATTTGGAGTTCATTTGTGAACTGGGTTCCATCAGATATCCAGACATATTCTAAGACGGGTATTGCTCATTTCTGGAGATAGCTTTCTCCGCGAAATTGAGATATAGAGAGATAAAGAAAGAAACATTACAGCGGATCCACTCACTGAGGCTATTTCTCGAACGCAATAGTCTCACAAACAAGCTTTGTGAGACTGATTAGTAAGGAAGTTGGGTGTTAGATATCACACGGGCCGTGAGTATGCGGAACTACAATAATTATCCTTAAGTGCAAGTGGGATATTGTTGGCTATAGTGCCCTCAAGGCAATTATCATAGTCGCAGGCAGGTGATTATGATGATTGAGCGAGGACATATATCAATAGAACAGTCTTACTCGAGATGATAGTAGATATCTGGTTTGTCTTTATCATCATGTACAGCATTAGGTGGCATTACAGATTACTATTACATGTTGATAAAGCTCATAGGATTCTTGCTTGACTACCAGCATTATGATGGCGATCATATAAGTGGGAGATGGGTTGTCTATAAGCACATCCTTAAATGTCCCTAGTCGTGGGAGTTTCGAGACTGGGCATCGATACTCTAAAGTAGACTAGTGTATACTGATCGAGACTCCGACGAGGGGCGGTGGCCGGTCTCATAAGCCATTGGTGTCAGTTTGTTCACCTAAGATGTATACAGGTGCTCATTGGGTTATGAGTACACCGGACGGACTCGCCGGGAACATGCTAGTTGGTATTATACCTATTGTTAGATAGAAGTCCCAGGTGACATGTGTAGAGGTTAGTCTATCGACCTGATATTGTCATTTGTCTCGTGTGAGTTCCCACCGTGCTTTGATTAATACCCTACCACGTCTCAAAGGAGTCGTGCAAACAGGTTTTAGTTGGGTACAATCCGAAGCCACATGGAGGCAGTAAGCGGATCGTCAAGGGATTCGCCTCTCCCGGTATTAGGGGTTGATGTCGCGTTATGCATGGGTAGCCATCACCAAAAATCCTTAGCCAAGGTAGTCGAGAATTACTGATTCGTATCAGTAGTTTCTCAGTGGATGATGGGTTTCATACCGACACTAGATGTCGCGTTATTAGGGGTCTAACTTTATCCACCCCCTAGACTCGATTTGCGATACTCATAGACAAATGGACCGGACTGTACGGATATTGTCACTGTCAGGCTCAGTAGGGGTTTCAGGATGAGTTTGCTCGTCGGCCTCCGTTTCTCTCAATACCTGGGTAGCCGTTATATACAGCTAGTGCCGCTGACATGCTTGTGGTTAAACCCATTGCCAGCGTATTGACGAGTCTTTAGAGTCCCACACAGAGGGTTTCCCTGCTTCGGGCAAAACGATGTAGAGGCCGTATGGTTTGACGGCAGGGTTCGATCATATACAAGCACTTATGCGCGTATCATGATTCGGACGGATAATACTAGTGGGCTTTTGTTTAAGCCAGATCCTAGTATTATATTATTCGATTATTTTCGTCTCATTGTATTCGTATTCTTCGGAATACAGATGCGGGTATTTATATACGGATGAAGGGTATTCTTGTAACTTCTCACAAGATTACTTTTAGAAGATTACACCTCATTATGGTTTAGACCTTTTTGGATTAAAAGGTTATTGAGGTGGAGGATGAGATGTTTATTGCATCATTTTTGCATGGCTTAGTAATAACCCATGGTTACTATACTAAGCATGCTTATGTTTTTTTTTTGTTGTAAGATTATTGTTGATTTGAGATATTTTTGGTTGACTCTAGATATTTTGGAGACATGGGATTTTTTATTGGGTGGCTCCATTATTTATTACTAATCTCACAACAAAGAAAAGACTAAACCATTATTCATTCTCTCTCCTACAACACTCTCATCCTCATGGCATCTTCTTATTCCTCCACCCCAACACTCTCATGTGTTGAGAAACCTTGGGTGTCTTGAGATAAACTAATCCATCGCCATACTCTACAACCTCTAAGCTATCTAGTGTAGCGATCTAAGTACCCTAGTTACCTCGGATATGAGGTTGGAGCTCAATTCATAGACTCTCGGGCGGATCATCTTCGATGAACGGAGACCGGAGATCAAGCTTGATCACGAAGGCCTGTAGGAGCTAGGGAAGATGGTTGAAGACCGAAGAACATGGATCAATTCGGTATAATCACTCTAACCCCTTAGTATATCTCCTATGCATGTTTTTGTTATCTAGGGTTTATGGGTTGATCCGGGTTATCGGATTGTTCTAGCACCGGTTTTTGAAAATTTTTGTTCCGCAATGACCACAGTTTGATGGTCGGGACGCTTGCATAACCCAACAGTATATATTGTTTTAGTGTTTGTGTTCAGTAGAAGAATTTGTTAAATTTAGTTCCAATTGACGATTTAGTTTAGGTGTATGTATATGCTAAGTAGCATGTATTCGGATACGGGTTACGATACCTTAAAATTTTTGCTCAATTTTACTAATTACACTAAAATACCCTTAGATATTGCTGTTTTTCACTAAACTGCCTTAAAATTTTTCCTTCGCAGCCTATTTCTTCAATTTTACTAAATTACACTAAAATACCCTTAACTATTGTTGGTTTTTCACTAAACTACCTTAACAAATTTAACTAAACAATTCATCTTCTTAAATTAACTAAATTACTATAAATTTCACTAAAATACCATTAACTATTGTTGTTTTTTCACTAAACTATCATTGAAATTTTAACTAAAAACCCCTTTTACTCATTTTTACCTTTTTACACTAAAATACCCTTAATTATTGTAGTCTTTTCACTAAAATACCCTTAACTATTGTTGCTTTTCACTAAACTACCTAAAAAGATTCGTTGAATTACCCTAAGCTTAAACCTAACCATGAGTTTAACCCTAAACCTAACCCGCCCTGAACCACTTAACCATTAGCCCTAACCCTAATCATAACCCTAACCCTAATTAACCCTAACCCGGCTCTAACCCTCTAACCATTAACCCTAACCCTAATCATAACCCTAACCCGATGCTAACCCCTAACCCTAACCCGGCCCTAACCCCTAACCCTAACCAACAGCAGCAGCAGCAGCAACAACAACAACAACAACAACAAAATAACAATTAAAATCCTAAAATTGAAGAAATCAACAACAATATTTAGGAAAATAAAAATTAAAAAGATTAACAAAACCTTAACTTCGAGCGGCGGCAAATTGAATGAGCAGCGAGCGAGGTAATGGCGACGAGACGAGCTTGAGGCGGCAGTGAGCGAGGCATGCGGTGGTGACGAGAAGAGCTCGAGGTGGCAGGGAGTAAGGCGGTGGCCACGGAGGTAAGATCGAGGCGGTGTTTAGAAGGCAAAGAGGTGAGGAGCTCGAGGAGGTGGCGACGAGACGGGCACGGAGGCGAAGAGCACACCGGAGGCGAGGAGGAGAGGAGGCGGGAGAATGAGGGATCGATGGAGAGGAAAAAAATTTAGGAGAGGGAAATAAGGCTCGTAGGAAATTTTAGGGAGGATTTGGTGTTTTATCGCTCCAGGGTTGTGGGTCCCGCCACATATTAGTGTTGGTAGAGATTTCAACCGCTACTAAATTCACGGAAACCATTACAAGAAATTAGTAACGATTAGAAACACTACCAAATCCTCGTTACTGTTGCACATATTTATAATAGTGCAATCGCCTCATCAATCTCTCGGGCTTCCTCTTCTTGTTGAGCCGCCGAGGACCTCTCATCTCTATATTTGGTTCACATCTTAGCTCACGACAGGGCCAGACCCGCTAGCGGCTCTGGATCCATCTCAGGTTCAGCATGTCAGGAAGGCGAATGAGATCCCTGATAGCAAAGCGACAACCGTCCCGAGGATGCTACTGACATTGTGGTTGTAGACATTTCTATCGGATCAGAGGCGGAAGTTTTCTTCTTCTTCTTGGACTCCACCGGGGCCAAACCCTTGCTCTTATCAACCTTCTTAGGCGACGAGATGGTCGGAGCCCTAACACGCCTAGTATCCCCTCCAATCTATTCGACTCTCACAGGGGATGAGATGATGGACTCATTGTCATAAACATGGCCCTCTTCTGCCACATCTTCAGTGTGTTCTTCCTCGGCATCTCGGGCTCGGGTACTAGCTCGTGTGGATCTCCCATGAGCTACAAATGCAAAATATGAAATATCAGGCAAGATGGATATATATATATATATACAAAATATACATATAAAAGCTGTAAGAGAATAAACAACTTACGACTGGAAATATCGGAGGGAGCCAGCGGCATCGAAGGTGCAAATCTGCCTAATGACCCGGGCGCTTTCATTCATGCCTTCTTCGATGGGGACGACAGTTCTTCTCTAACCGCCGCGTCACCCGAACCTAAAATGGCTGCCAGCAGAGCAGACCCTTGTTTCTTTGAGCCTGGTGTTCATATCAGAATTTTGCACTTTTATACCACCCATTCTTTATCGTATTGCATATAGGTAGGTGTTTTTAATCCGTGTTTGCTACATAAATACATGTTATAAGTTCTCGGTTCAAAACAATGCAAATCACGCACAGTTACGACAAATTTAGGAAAACTGCCAACAAACATATAAAAATACGAGTTCCGCACACCATCCGTCAGATGCCGCTTACCAATACAGGAGACAAGATCAAGCGAGGGTCATTCGTGTCTCAGACAAGCACAAAGCACGAGGATAGCCGTACAAGGATCAAGAAGGTAACGCGGAGCTCGAGAAAGATCGAGTTATTGAATGATAAGTCTGAAAAATCCAAGTTATGACACCAATTTTTTTACTCCATTTTTACAAATTGTGCACACACTAATGATGAAAAATCCAAGTTATGACATGTGCACAGTGTTGTTACACTTGGTTGGCGCCAGAATAGGGGCAGTCAATTATCCATGTCCGATATTAGTAACATAATTGTGTCGCTATTTTCTTCCTGTAGAAGAATTCGATACTTACATGCAAATGGGGGTTCCCATTCGACCCTTAGTTGAGGGTGTGTCCACTTCATACACTAGGCTTCACAAGTTATGGTCGCGCACCGACCCGACCGAGGATATGATGGCGGAGACCCCTAACTCGAGTTTCACAATGAGTGATGAGGAGCTGACCCCCGTCGAGCAAGCACTCTTGCTGCGGCGCACTAACAGGGGGGTCGAGAGGGTGTTAAGGATGCTGATGATTTTTTATCAGCGAATTATGAGTCTGGAGTAGGGGATGTCTACCTTGTTAGCACGTGGTGATAGGACAAGGTCTAGGGGTCATGGTACTGACACCGGTGGGGCTGGCACGAGTGGTGCTGGCATCAGTGGTACCGCGTCTGGTTCTAGAAGACGTAGTAGGCAGTAGTGAGGGCTCTGCTGCGAGTAAGTTTAGGGGTGGGGTTTTTTGTAAATAGTTATCCATGCATTCTACATTTGCACGTTTATTTTTTTCTTGTAAATATTTTTTCTTTTGTTTGCATGTTTAATTTCCGCATCTCATCATGTTTATATTTCTGCACTGCATTTTTTTTCCAAAAAAAACAAATAAAAATTTGAAAATTCTTAAAACCAATAAAAAAAATTTGAAACCTTCTTTTCCAAGAAAAAAAGAAAAAAAAAATTCGTCAAAGTTGACTATTTAGACTTGAGTTCGATATGAGATGATTGAGTAGTTAAAAATAACTAAATTCTACGCTTAGGAATTGAAAACCCTAAAATTAACCCTCCTTAAAGTATAACCGTAGTAAATATACGTTCTTGCAGTTTTTTTAGAAGTAAGTAATCTTGAGTTCAGTTCTTGATTTAAGTTGAAATGAAGGGAAAGTTTTATTAAATGATAAGTCTGAAAAATAGTTCCTATTCTTGAGTCCCAATTCAGAAAGTATATACCATACAAACTGCACTTACACACATCTTGAAATTTAGGATAGTAGAGAATACCTAGAAATACTCTTGCCTAAAATCCTGATATGAAAGAAAAAATGGTATATGAAGCTAACCACCAAAAGAGCATCGCTGAAAAATATATCCGGTTTTGAAAAAAAAAACAAAGAAAGAAAAAAATATGTATATTGCAAGACCTGGAAACTACTATTTATGCCTTAATAAGCTCACGCACTCGGTAATTGCCTAATTACGGCCTCAGGAAGCAGTAGTAGTCGCATGAAAGATGTGTGAGCGAATCCACCCATCATTAATAAAAGGAAGTAGTACTAGGTATTAGGGCAAGAGTACTATAGCTTAAATTGAATTCCTGAGTGTACGGGTGAATTTACACACACGTAGGGGTATATGATCGATATTTGGAAGAGAGATAGGAATAAAGAATAAGTCTTATATCTTCCTTAAAGATGATAAAAATTCCAAATTGTAGACTACGCTTTAGAAGGAAAACTCAAGAGAAACTGAGATCTTTATAAACTGACAAAACGTATAGGATCTTAAGTTAAATGAATAGCAGGTGTGAAGAATAAGGGGTGGATATTTCTAACTTAGGATGAAAGAATTTCTAACTAGGTTGCTAAACGGTAGGATTAAAGTCGACGATTAACTTGACAAGATTTTGTGGATAGCATCTACTGAAAATCCTCAGGAGACAAAACTTCTCATCTACGGCAACCTAGGGGTTTAACGGTTTACTGCACATACTAAGTGCAACCGTGATGCCTACGAAAGTGAGAATAGGAATTGTTTGAAAATAAAATTGTTTGTCCGGGGCGAGCAAAAGATAAGTTTGGGGGTATTTGTTCATATCAGAATTTTCCTCTTTTATACCACCCATTCTTGATCGCATTGCATATAGGGAAGTGCTTTTAATCCGTGTTTGCTACATAAATACAGGTTACAGGTTCTCAGTCCAGAACAATGCAAATCATGCACAATTACGATAAATTCAGGACAACTGCCATCAAACAGATAAAAATACGGGTTCCGCTTATCATCCATAAGGTGCTGCTTACCAGTACAAGAGACAAGATCAATAGAGGGTCATTCGTGTCTCAGACAAGCACAAAGCTTAAGGGTAGCCGCACAAGGATCAAGAAGGAAATGCGGAGGTTGAGGAAGATCAAGGCAAAAAGTACATTCATTTTCACTTTTAGGACTGTTGTAAATCTGGGAGTAATTTAGAATGATTCTGCAAATACAAGTGTACTGAGAACAAGAATAAAGCAACACAGGAAAAATGATGATCTGATTCCCATTTTTGGCCGCGGAAGCACGAAATTTAGCATGTTTATGCGACGAAACCGTGGCCATGTTATAGCCATCTGTGATGAAATTTCAGGGGTGTTTTGGTCATTGTGCATGGGTTCAGAAAAAGACCCTAGAACTTCACTTCACTGCCTATATATACTCCAGATCAAGGGTAAACAAAGGATGTATATTTTTCCCCTAGTTTAGTTATAATTTAGTGTAAACTTCTTCTTCTTCATCATCTTTCTGCCATTAAAAATTGTAAGAGAGCTTTTTTGAGTGGATAATAAATGAATTGGAGAGTTTTATATGCATGTCTTGCTTAAATTGTTGACTAGTTTACTTACTTGCTTTTATTTTACTTCGTAGTATAAATTGTTGTTTATTGGTTTTCTTTTCTTCTTTTAATATTTTTTTATCATTGCAACCATGATACTCAAGTGTGATTCTTGCTTAGGTGAGATCCCAAGTAGTTAGTTGTCGTCCTCTACCTCTTCTCTGTCTATCTTATCTACTGGTTTTATTTTCCTTTTTTTCATAATGAATGGGTAATTTTCTCACTTATTAGGGTAGGATAAGAAAAGTTTAAGAGAAGAAAATCGCCATCACTCTTTTTTTTGCCCAACAGCTTGAATTGAACTCCTGTTAAGGCATCCACAATCCGCTCCCTACGACACCATGTCATCTATGATAGTGGTGACACCCTAGTGAGACCGGTTGTGGTTGGATTGACTGGAGGTTATGGCTAAGAGCCAAGAACGGATGGACAAGGACCAAAGGGAAGAAACTAAGTATTGGAAAGCCTAGCTTATACTCGCAAGTATCCTTCCCAGTCGTAGTAATCCCCATTGTTGCCGATTACCGTAACATCAATATCAAGAGAGAGAAATGAAAGATGTGAGCGAACTCCTAACTCAAACTAACCTAATTCTAACCCTAACAAGCTTCCATTAACATACATATCAATACACATAGTTCGCATCGAACAAACTTGGACAAATTTGACTTAACTCGTTAAAACATTAAGAAAAGACTCTCATCTCTCTGTGGATCGACCCGTACTCAACCGGTTAGCTACCAAGCGAACCCATCCTGATTACGGAAACTAGAACATATAGAACTCATAGCACAAAACCTTTCAATTAAATGGCGCCGTTGCCGGGGAGACGGTAGTTTATTTCTTTTTGTAGTTTCGGATTAATTTGTGAATATAAAAAAAACAACAAAACCATAAAAATCATCTTGTTATTCTTTGATTCTTTTTGTGCAAGTGTCCATGATAGAGAGAAGAGCAGGTTCAGTGCAAAAGTCATAGGAAGATAGACCCACATCTCGCAGCTACACTGCGGCGGATCAAGGAGAACCGCGGCTAACCGTACCAAAATCTGGAGTAAATTCAGTGACCAAATCAAGATCCAGAGGCTAAAGACTAGGAGATCAACTATAATGCACAGAAGAAATTTGGAGGTCCAAGTTTCCAACTCCACCGAGCTTCTGCGGCCAATCATGGGTTTTGACCGCGGTTCCACGGTCAAGATATTGCTTCAGGGCCCAAAAAATTTTGTGAGTATTTCTTTCTTCCAGAAACCCCCTCTTAACTCCACTGAATTGCTTTTTCTGCAGTATTCTTTGCGCAAAATCTCTCCCCCTTTCCAGTAAACTGTTTTTTGTGCAGGATTTTTTGCACCGCCGCCAAATAAAAATGTTTGCAAGTGTTTTAGATTTTGTTTGTTACTGTTTTGCATAAATAATACGGACTTTAAGGGTCTATAACACCAATTCAGATTATGTGGAGATTTCATTACCCTTCCTAAGACCCCAAAAATCATAAAAAGCATATGCATTACCATTGAGCTTAATAAAAAAATATCTAGACTCAGTCAATTAAGGACTTGTCTTTCTCAATAGGACAGAGGAAGGTTGTGGGCATTCGATCGTTTATCTAAACTTGACTTTGTGGTGTCTAGGCTAGACAAGTGAGGAGTTAATTTTAAAAGGCCTGATTCATGGTGATTCATAAGCAGAACCCTCCTTACCTCACTTGTGCTTACCTGGCCACAATTGGCAGTAGAAAGGCGATTCGAGAGTTATCTCACAGTTTGTCGCTTTGGAACAGTTAGGAGCAATCTAGTTGGACTTTGAAGACAATAGCTCTAGGTGTGATTGTGCATATTGTGACTATGATTGTTTAAAGTTGTGTCATTAATTCTGTATATTTTGTCAAAACTTTGTAAAAATAAAATATAAAAACAAAAACAAAACCCTAAAAACTTGCCATTTGTCGCCAAATTTCCATTCCATGTACATTTCATCTACATTTCTCGTAATTGTTTTCTTACCCTCACATTCTACCAACACGCTTTGTCAAACACTAAACATGTTTAGTGTATGTCCGGTTAGACTCGGGACACTAGGCCCGATTAGTCCGCGTTACGGTAGTCCCTATCGACTACGCGATCAACTCCGAAGTCATTTCATCTTCCCTTACGCACACTTTACCTTTACCCATCAACACCGAGGTTGATCAAGATTCTGTTCACAGATCTTCACATTCTTTACCTGTACCTCTTCTCGTAAATTGTCGGGACCTCCACCTTTTCTCGACCAAACCAATCCCGCATTTCCCAACTTGGTTCCACCACCTCTTAATGCGAATAATCTATCTCCTCCCATACAGCTCTTCCCACCTACCTTTCTGTACCACCAACCAATGGGGGTAATTTTGAGATTAAGCCTTATTTTCTCAACATTCTGCCAAAATTCCACGGGTTTGATTCCGATGACCCGTATGTCTTCATCAATAAATTTCAGCAAGTTTCCCAGATGATGAAAATGAATCAGCTTTCTAATGATGCGATCCGCTTAAAGATGATCCCTTTCACCCTTTGCGATTTAGCGGAAAAATGGCTTTATTCCACCACATATTATTCCATATCCGGTTGGGATGAGTTTATGAAAGCCTTTTTAAAGAAGTTTTACCCAAAATCATAAGACTGCGTGCATCAAATCTGAAATCAATCAATTCACTCAGTTTCCTAATGAACCATTTTGGAAGTGTTTCGAAAAGTACAAGGATCTCCTTGTGTAGTGTCATCATCATGGTTTTGAAAACTGGCAACTTTGTCACACGTTATATAAGTGACTGCTTCCAAAAACTAGACAATTACTGGAAACCATTTATCAAGACCACTTCCTATTTAAATCTGACGAAGAAGCCTAGCCATTTTTAGAAGATCTCACTAAGCAAACTCTGCAATGGGAAAGCACCTGACCGAACGCTTCAGCTTCAACATCTTCTTCCGGTCAACCTAGGGCAGGAGTTCACCATCTGGACATCTCAATTGCGATGAAAGCCGAACTAGTATCAATCACGCGGAAAATTGAAGCGATTGAGAGAAAATTTTCATCCCCTGCCCTAGCCCTGTTACTCCATTTCTCACTATTTGTGCTTGTTGTTCGGATCCGTCACACTTGACGGAAGAGTGTCCTTATAATCCACCATCTCAAGGACAAGATCAGGTTAATGTTGCATTTCAACAAAGACCAAGGAACGATCCATACTATTCCACATATAATCCCGGTTGGAGGAACCACCCTAATTTTGCCTGAAACCAGAATCAAAACGAAAACCGGTTCCAAGGCCAAAATAACTTTCACGGGACCCCTCCACAGCAACAACCACAACAGCAACAATTTCAGCAACCTTTCCAACCAACTTTTTCAGAATCCGACGAACAACTTTGCACCTTACAACAATTCATTTACTCAAAACAACAACTTTGTTCCACCCAGTAATGATAAGGTTTTCTCGCTAGAATGGAGTCTTGATACTTTTGTGAAGCAATCAACTCAATCTACCGCAAACATCCAATCTTCTATTCAATCACTTGTGCAACACACAGCTTCTCATGGTTAGAGCATCAAAACCATCGAGACCCAGATTGCACAGCTGAACACGGCATTGAGAGAGCAAGAGAAAGGAAAACTTCCGTCTCAACCATTACCCAATCCTGGTCACCACAAAATGCACATGTTGTTTTTGAACAACGGAACCATAATGTGAGTGTTATTACTACATTGAGATCAGGGAGGATGCTGAACAACCACATTGATGCCCCAATTGATGATGATGACACCCCGGCACTTCTTCCATCCCGCTTTCTTCTTCTTTGTTTGAACCCGTTCTCCATAATTCACTGGGCTCTTCTCACAAACCTATTGTTTTGAACGGACCCACATCTCACTCAACTCAAACTCTAGTTTTGGGTTTCGTTCCGTCTCCACAACCTTCCACATGGGTATTGGACTCAACCAATTTAAACAAAGTACCTTTTCCAAAACGGTTGAGACTCAATAAGCCCAGTCCACAGATGGAGAAGGTTGTGGATCTGTTCAAACAAGTTAACATCAACATCTCTCTTTTAGATGTGATCCAATAAGTTCCTTCATACGCGAAAATCCTTAAGAACTTATGCACTAAAAAGAGGAAATCTCAAGTTCCGAAGAAGTTTTCTTGGCTAGTAATGTGAGCAATGTTCTTACCCTTGATTTGTCGAAAAAAAAAGTAAGGACCCTAGTTGTCTTACAATCTCAATTACCATCAGGGATAAGAATATCAATCGTGCTTTTCTAGACCTCAGTGCTAGTGTTAACTTGCTCCCATATTCAGTTTATAAGCAACTCAATGTTAGAAAATTGAAACCCACACATTGTATGCTACAAATGGCCAACCGATCCATCACCCATCCTAAGAGTGAGTTAGAGAATGTGTTGATTAAAGTCGAGGACTTCATATTCCCTATGGGCTTCATAGTCTTAGACAAACAGCATGTGGCTAACCCCCGGAATCAAATTCCAGTGATCCTTGGTCGTCCATTTCCGGCCACCTCAAATACTGTAATCAATTGTCGCAGTTGTTCTATGAACCTATCATTCGGAAAAATGATAATTGAGCTCAACATTTTTAGGTTGGGAAATCAACCCTCCGACCCGAATGCTCATATTCGGGATATCTGTTCCATCCAAGAAATCGATATGGAATCTTGCGAGTTTGAGAAATTTCTTGTCGATCCATATTATCTCGATGCCACTGGTGCGTATCTTTTCGATCCGATTGCTTCCGGGATAGTGAGAGAATACGACTGTTTCACTTTTTCGGATACTCCTGACATGTCTCCACCCGAGTTGGAATCTTTTGAATTTGTGGATGAGTTAATTGAACCATCCGACTCTGTTGCCTACACTCACTTTGAGCCCCTCTTGGAATCCTTTGAGTTCGAGGCACATTCTCCGATTTTACCTTCCGTTGTTTCTTCACCAATGCTCAAACTCAAGCCTTTGCCATCTCACCTTAAGTATTCTTACTTAGGTGAAAACGAGACTCTCTCGGTGATCATTTAGGCTTCTCTAACTTTAGAGTAAGAGAAAGCCCTGCTTTCAGTCTTACAGTCAAATCGGCAAGCTTTTGGCTGGACTATGGCGGACATCAAAGGGATTAGTCCCCTGATCATTGAATTTCATATTCACATGATGAATGATGCCAAGTCAGTTAGGTATCCACAGAGACGATTAAATCCATTCATCAAGGAGGCTGTGAAGAAGAAAATCGTCAAATGTCTGGATAGTGGTATCATTTACCCGATATCCGACAGTCAATGGGTCAGTCAGATATACGTTGTCTCTAAGAAGTCAGGCATTACGGTCATCACAAACGAGGCGAATGAGTTAATCCCCACTCGTACTCAAACCGGATGACGAGTATGCATTGATTATCGAAAACCCAACACCACAACGCGGAAGGATCACTTCCTGCTTCCATTCATTGACCAAATGCTCAAAAAATTAGCTGAACATGAGTTCTACTATTTTCTGGACGGTTACTCAGCTTACAACCAGATTCCTGATCAGTCAAATTTATTGCACATTTGTATGGACATTTTCCCTATTATTATTAACTACTAAAATGTATTATTATTAATTTAAGAACATATATGGGTTTATTTGTAAAAAAATTATTGTCATATGTTTCTTAATTTATAATTAATATAATTGGGGAATATATGCATATCATATTTAAATAAAATATTCATGAGATTATTTATTATTAAAATATGCATATCATATCAAATATTCTTAACCAATATTCTTAAGATATCATATTTAATTGGTTGAAATATTATCTCAAATAAAACAAATGCCACTAATAATTTGATTTGAGATATTGTGCAAGTACTATAACAAACCAACTCAGATCTGAACTATAAGTAGGAGATCCACATCAAATCGAATCACCAAACTAAATCTGCCGAATATTAGGAGCAAATTAAAGAATCTCCGGCAACGGCGCCATTTGCTTGATCGTGAAAAAAGTGTCTATGTGTATTCTAAATACTGCAATCAATAACGGTGTTGTAATAGCTAGCCGCTAGTGAGTACGGGCCGTTCACTGGGAAATGGTGAACTCTTTTTCTTACTTTAGACGAGTTGATAGGAGAAAGGCGGAATTGTTATCGTTTATTATTAAGAAGGTTTGAAAAGTTTATAATAGAAAGGCTTGTAGGGTTTATGGGATTTAGTAGTTAATAGATGAATTTTTAAGAATAATTTATTTAACTTTTAATTATTTATTACTAGAGAAATAGCGATGAATATGGATTAGGGTTCTTGGAGAAAATTAGGATTTCTCTCTACTGATCCTTGTCCTTCCATTGATCCCTATTTATCTCAAGCCCTAAACAATGTAAGTATTAACGAATCTCAAATTATGGTCGTGATTATCATGAATTGATGTCACACCCGATAAGAAGGTTAATACTCATTTTGCTAAAGTTTATAAAAATTAAAACTTTAAAAAAGAAGTTAATGATCGTGATCATGCATTATACAACTCTATCCTACAAACCCTAACAAGCAAGAATTTACTCTCTCAATAGGATAAACGATAAAAAATAGGTTGAAGATGAATGAATCCATAAGAAAATACAGAAATTAAAATTGCGGAAAGTAAATGTGAAAAGTAAATGCAGAAAGTAATGCGACAAAATTAAAAGAAAGAACTGCCTTTTATTGAATAACTATTGCATTACAAAATTTGCTTGCTGAAAAAGTAATTTACAAAATCCTAGTTTTCTCTAGATAGCTCGATAGATCTTAATCGATCGATGGATAGATGAATTCGATAGATGATGGATAGATAGCTCTCGGTCCTTTTTATATGCTCTGGAACTAGAAACCCTAAACGTCATATTGAAGTGTGTATAATGACAATCAAGCCCGTGAAGTTTCACATCCTACGGCCACCAAACGATCGCGCAACCGCCGCCCCTTGCCTTTATTGGCCGCGAATCCGCCACCCCCTGGTAGATTTAGGCCTCTGGATTTCTCGTGCCTTCCTCTCTCGATATTTGGAGATCCTTTCTATAAAAATATGAAAATATATCTCTTAGTATCTGTCGTTGCGAGATTCTTTAATTTGCTCCTAATATTCGGCAGATTTGGTTTGGTGATTCGATTTGATGTGGATCGCTTACTTATAGTTTAGATCTGAGCTGATTTATTATAATACTTGCATAATATCTTAAATAAAATTGTTAGTAGCATTTGTTTTATTTGAGATAATATTCCAACCAATTAAATGATATGATATCTTAAGAATATTGATTAAGAATATTTGATATGATATGCATATTTTAATAATAAATAATCTCATGCAAATTTTATTTAAATATGATATGCGTATATTCCCTAACAATATTAATTATAAATTAAGAAACATATGACAATAATCTTTTTACAAATAAACCCACATATGTTCTTAAATTACTAATAACACCTTTTAGTAGTTAATAATAATAGGAAAAATGTCCATACAAATATACAATAAATTTGACTGATCAAATACCCCCAAACTTATCTTTGATCGTCCCAAGCAAACTATTTATTTTAAAAAGAAAAAGAAAAAACTAGCACATTTTCGTAGATAACACGATTGCACTTAGCTCGTGAAATAAGCCGTTAAACCTTTTGATGTCCCTAATAGGAGGAGTGTTGTCTCCTGAGTGTTTTCAGCGGATTTCACAATCAAAATCCCAAAATAAAAGAAAGAAGATAAAAATTATATGCAAAGATAAGAACATATAAAATAAAAAACTTGAAAATAAGAGTTTCAAACTACACTAGCTTTTTAGTCGTCCTGAGCCCTATCTTGATGGTCTTAAAAAGATGTCGGAAATCACAACATCCCTCAATAAAATATCGTCTTTAGTCTTCCTCCCTACCTTTTCTTCAGACATCGATCATATACCCCTACGTGTGTGTAAAATTCATCCCTACACTTGGAGAATTCAATTCAAGCTATCATACCCTTTTGTCCATATTCATTAATACATTTTAGTCGGTGATGTTTTAGATGGATTCTCACACATTCTTTATGTGACCGTGAATACTTTTTGAGGTACTAACCTATTGATTACCGAATGTGCTTACTTATTAAGGTGTAATTAGCACAATCCTAGTCTTGCAACACTTAAGGATTAGCAGTGACTCCCAAACTAGTTGGTCTAAGGCACTAGGTGATAAGGCACACTCGCTATATTTTTATACTGGCTTAAGTAATTACAAAACCAGTGTTCATTTTTTTGCACCATTTTTATATTTTTTTTCTTCATACTAAGGTTTTTAGACAAGAGTATTTCAAGGTATTCTCTACTATCCCAAGTTTCAAGATGTGTGCTAGTGCGTATAGTAGGGTATCAACATTCAGAAGTTTGGACTCAAAAATAGGGACTATTTTTCAGACTTATTTCTATCATCGGATTAGTGATTTCTTCATCTTACTAACACTTAGGACAACAGCTCATGACTACATATTACTAGCTTCATTTTAAAATATCTAATTTTCTTGCATTTCTTAAATCCCTTCCTTTCTTTCATATGTATTTTTCACTTTCTAACTTTTATTTTCAAAATTTATAAATGAAATATTTACATATGATGCTTAGATACATATAAACCGTCCATACCAACCAATTGCCATCGCCGAAAAAAATCAGGATAAAACCACTTTCACTTGTCCTTTCGGCACGTTCGCATATCGCCGCATGCCTTTTAGGTTGTGCAATGTTCCCACTACATTTCAGCGATGTATGATGGGAATATTCTTTGATATGGTCGAGAAGTTTCTGGAGATATTCATGGACGATTTCTCCATTTTTGGAGATTCCTTTGACGAGTGTTTACAACACCTTAACACTATCCTTATCCGATGTAAGGAAAAGAACTTGACTTTAAACTGGAAGAAATGACACTTTATGGTTCATGAAGGTACTGTCTTAGGACATATTATTTCACAAAGTGCTATTGAAGTTGATATGGCTAAAATCGACGTCATTTTAAATCTGCCTACTCCCAACCGCGTCAAAGACATCCATTCCTTCCATAGCCATACCGGTTTTTATAGACGGTTCATCAAGGACTCTAGCAAGATGCTAGACCCGTGACTCTTTTACTGGCTAAGGACTCGACATTCCATTTCAACTCGGAATGTTTTTCCACCTTCAACTCACTGAAATAGTCACTCGCTACTGCTCATGTCTTGTCCTCCCCCGACTAGAACCACCCGATCGAAATTATGTGTGATGCTTTCGACTTCTCCATCGGTGTTGTTTTAAGACAGCATATCGATAAGAAGCCGCACGTAATTTATTATGCGAGCCGTACCCTGAATGACGCCCAATTAAATACGACGACTGAGAAGGAATTCTTAGCAGTTATATTTGATTTAGAGAAATTCAGGCCATACTTTATCGGCTCTTCAGTCGTCTGCTATACGAACCATTCAGCTATGAGGCATCTTTTTACTAAAAAAAATGCCAAGTCTCGGTTAATACATTGGATCCTCTTGCTCCAATAATTCGGTCTTGTCATCAAGGACAAAAGTGGATGTGAAAACGTTGTCACTGACCATTTTTCTCGACTCCCTTCTGCTCCATCACTTTTCGTGCCAATCAATGATGTGTTCCCTGATGAACAACTCTTGACAATATCATATGAACCTTGATTCACAGATATTGTAAATTACCTTGCTACTGGACTTGTACCAAATGAATGGTCAAGTCAGGACAAACAACTTTTTCTTTCCTAAGAAAAACATTTTTACTGGGAAGAACCCTACCAGTTCAAGTATTGTCCTGATCAGATTGTTCTCCGGTGTGTGCCCAACACTGAATTTCAAAGTGTTCTAATTTTCCGCCACGATCAAGCATGTGGCGGTCATTTCGGCTCCAAAAAGACTGCAGAAAAAACCTTACAATGCGTCTTTTACTAGCCAACGTTGTTCAAGGATTCAAATGAATATTGCAAGACCTGCTCTCAATCCAGCACATTGGCCGAATTTCAGGAAGAAATCAAATGCCGCTACAACCAATCATGGTTGTTGAGATTTTCGACGTCTTGGGAATTGACTTCATGGGCATGTTCCCTAACTTATATGGGAACTTGTACATTCTACTTGCGGTTGATTATGTCTCAAAATGGGTCGAGGCCATCCCAAGCCGAACTAACGACAACAAGGTTGTCTTTAAGTTTCTAAAAGAAAACATCTTCTCTCGGTTTAGGCACTCTCGAGCTATTATCAGTGATAACGGATCGCACTTATACAATCGGTCTTTCGAGGCTGTAATGCGGAAGTATGGAATAAACTAAAATCTCTCTATGCCCTACCATCCCCAAACGTGTAGGTAAGATGAGATCTCCAATCGGCAAATCAAGCAGATTCTGGAGAAGAAGGTTTCCACAAACCGTAAGGATTGGTCTTCAAAATTGACTGATGACCTTTGGGCATTTCAAAATACATATAAGACCGACCTTGGTATGTCTCCGTATCGGCTTATCTTTGGTAAGGCTTGCAATCTCCCAGTCGAGATCGAGCACATAGCTATTTGGGCAATCAAGGAACTTAATGCCGATCTTTCTCAAGCCGATGCCTTTCAGAAGCTACAGATAAACGAGTTGAATGAGCTTCGGGATGAAGCGTACGATAATGCGGTATCGTAAAGAACATGACGAAAGTGTTTCATGATAAACAACTTGTGCGCAAAACATTCACGCTGGGATAACAAGTCCTTCTTTACGATACCCGACTGCATTTTCATCCGGATAAGTTACGATCTCGTTAAACGGGACGTTTCTTGGTGCGGTGTGTGTAACCGTACTGTGCGGTGGATTTAGAGAATCCAAAGGACGGTTCACTATTCAAAGTGAACGGACAAAGATTAAAATCGTTCTTTACCGCAGAACCATCGGAGGAGCTCATGATATTGCAGGAGCCGGTTTACCTTACCTAATCTTCCTCCGTTTACTACCAAACTTCGGTTATCCAGCCATAAATAGTGGAAACGCTATTTCAAATAATTTTAGGAGTATGTATATACCATCTTTTATATATACACTACTACAATAAGGGGTTGCCCCTACGGATAAAGGTATCCGTAGGGGCAACCTTTTATTGCCCCTACGGATTAATCCGTAGATCCCCATGGTTGCCCCTATAGTGCCCTATGGATTAATTTAAAAATATTAAAATGTAATTTTTTTATTTGGCCCTACGGAGCCGCAAACGAAGGCCCTGGGGATTAATCCGTAGGGGCATTATATGAGTTATTTATAAAAAAAATAAAGCCCAGAAATTTCCTCAATGCCACAATTTCCTCGCTCTCACTCTCCTTCGTGCACCTCGGCGCCACTGCCCGTGCCTCGTCACCACCGCACCCTTATGCATGCCTCGTAATCCCCGACATCACCGTCGACTTCCTCATCGTCGTTAGGAACTCTTTCGTCGCCGATTGCGTCGTCGACCGACCATCTCCAGTCTCCTCCATCGCCGACTTAAGGTTAGTAAATTTCATATTTTAACTTCTAATTATGCATTTATTTCTATTATTGTTGATTATTAGGTTGCTACTTGGGCTACGGTTAGGGTTAGGGTTAGGGTTCAGTGTAAGGTTAGGGTTCGGTTCAGGAATAGGGTTAGGGTTAGGGTTCAGTTTAGGGTTAGGGTTCGGTTCGGTTAGGGTTAGGGTTAGGGTTAATTAGTTGGGGTTAGGGTTAGGGTTCAGTTTAGGTTTAGGGTTTGGTTCAGGGTTAGGGTTCAGTTTAGGGTTAGGGTTAGGGTTAATTAGTTAGGGTTAGGGTTAGGGTTCAGTTTAGGGTTAGGGTTTGGTTCAGGGTTAGGGTTAGAAGCAAGCGTTCACACCATAATATTGCATTACTATATTCCCCATTCTTATTCTTTTTATAAATAAACAGGTGCTTTTGGCGCATGTCTGCTGTATGTTACAGGTTACAGGTTCTTAGACAGAAAACAGTGAAAACGATGTAAAGACGATGAAAAAGTGGACTTTGACCAACAAACAGAAGACTCTTGATCAAGCCCACATAAGGAACAGTTCACAAAGCACGATTCAAGACGTCGACACAAAGCCACATTAAAAGTCCACTATATTATTCACTGGAGATCTGGAGGAAACCTAAAAGCCCAATTGAGAAAAGACATACATAAACAAGAATAACAATTCAAAACAAGCCAGCACAGAAAAAAGAAAGCTTCAAGCCTTTACTTTGGCCGCGGAACCGCGGCCAAAGCATGCCTTTGGCCGAGGAACCGCGGCCATCCAAAGCCCGTGTCGGCGCAAAGTTTTATGACGGTGCACGGGAGTTGATTAGGTCTTTTTCTTAGGGGCTATTTTTGTAAATTCAGACATGCGAATCAAAATGTAACCTAGGGTTTCTATTTCCTATAAATAGAACTCTAAAACATTGTATTTTCTTTATGCCTCCTTTCATTAATAAATTTCAGAATTCTTTTGGAGAGCATCAAGTTGTAAGTTCTTTATTTTCTGCCCTAGGTTAATTTTATATTCTTGCCCTAGATAAATTTAATTCCTTACCCTAGTTAATCTTTTATTCTCTGCCCTAGATAAATGTTTTTAAATTCCCTAATGAGTGAGTAGTCTCCTCGCTTGTTAGGGTTAGATCTGGGGAAGGTTTGAGAGACGAAGATCTCTCATCCCCTTTCTTGCCCGTCATATATTTTCATAGAACTCCATGCATACCTTCTTATTCCGCTCCCTACGGCACTGTACCCACGAGGTAGCGGTGATACCGTAGTCTAAAGGCCCGGATTTTAAGGTCGCTTGTTAGGGTTAGATCTGGGGAAGGTTTGAGAGACGAAGATCTCCCATCCCCTTTCTTGCCCGTCATATATTTTCATAGAACTCCATGCATACCTTCTTATTTCGCTCCCTACGGCACTCTACCCACGAGGTAGCGGTGATACCGTAGTCTAAAGGCCCGGATTTTAAGGTTTTCCATGGAGGTTAGGGTAAAGATTAAGAAAGGAAGGACAAGGATCTAGAGGAAGAACAATCTTCCCAATCATCCTAATCCCTTTTATTAATATTTACCATAACACCTAATTAGATCTTCATATGGGTATAAAAAGCGGTGAAATTTATAGACTTTCCAAACTTAACCTAGACCTAACCCTAGCAAGACTTAGATATAGATTAATTTAGTTTTTAAATTTAATAATCAATCCGAACACCCTTCGGAATTAACTCGTTTGAGCGAATAGGAAATTCACAACATCCCTGTGGACCGACCCGTACTCACCGGCTAGCTGCAAAGTGACGCCGTTCTTGATTGCGGTAATAGATATTTTTGAGATCAATCAAATGGCGCCGTTGCCGGGGATGGCGTAGAATTTTCTTTTCGCAATTTCGGGTTAATCATAAAATTTAAAAATTCATAAAAATCTGAAAAATCAAAAAAATATAAAAATATATATCATTTGTTATTTTTGGAAGGGATACTTTGTGGTTGAATTTTTTGCAGGATATACAGAATCGGATCTGGAAAATTCCAGAAAGCGAAACAGAAAAAGAGGTATCGGAACAGAAGGGATTTTAACTAACAGAAGAGTACAAAAATTTTGGAGCCCCAAATCCCCTATCCCGCCGCGATTCCGCGGCCAAAACCCACCTTAGGCCGCGGAACCGCGGCCATCTTGTCGACTCGTCGCACCAAAAAATTTCTGGGGCACTGTGCAGTTAATGTGACCGCGAAATCGCGGTGGGAGCCACGTTTTGCCGCGGAAGGGCGGTGGAATAGTGACATCATCAGACCAACTTTGCTCTGTAAGATCTTCTGTTCATCCTCTGTAATTTTTGAAATATATTTTCTTAAAATTGCCTGCAGGATTTTGTGCACGTTAAAAATATATTCCCTTCCAAATAACGATCTTATGCAGGATTTTTGGGCCCCGCTTGAAATGAAATTAGATTGCAAGTAATATTTTGCTGTTGCATATCTTTTCTATAAAATATTTTGCTGTTGCATATCTTTTCTCTAAAATCTTTTTGCAACAAAATTTTTTCCAAATAAAGAGAAAGAAAAAAATCAATGAAAAATGAAAATAAAAAGGACAAATATTTTATAGAACTTGCAAAATTTTTTAGCCCCAAATAAATCCTTGCACCACCCAACCTTCCTTCTTGTCACCTTTCTTCTTCTAACATGGGTACCCCACACAATAAATCATTAGCCGAACTTTGGTATCCCGAACCTAATTTTACGTCGTACGTTAATTTGTTCGGTCAATTTAAAAACGATCCTTCCTTGCCAAAAATTTCGTTGAAAGATCAAATAGAGGCATCTAGGAGAAACGGTTTGACTTTTCAACCCAATTTGTGTCGACCAAGTCCATCTTTACCACCTTCATATGTTGACACCAATTTTCCAAGTCCTTCTGTCACTCCTAGGCCGATATCCATTGCTGAGCATATTGCTCAATCTCGCAGTCGATCTTTCACCCCTCTCCACTCATCCAGTTCTAGGGATCAACACGACTATTCATCTTTTTATCCATATGTTGACCATACCCCTGTCCAATCACCCACTTCCTACCAGTCATACTCGACTTTCCCACCTTCACTAGACACTGTTTCTACACAGCCATTAGGGAGTTTCACATATCCAACCAATTTTGAATCTTTTACCGAAACCCCCTCACCACCCAAGTCTAGTTTGGAAGAGTCGTTGGAGGCTTATATTGCTGCAACAAAAAAATGGTGAGGAATGTGGAAGCGTCCATGGCCGCCCTTATGCAACCGAGTGAACCGGTAGCTAGTGTCCCGCTAGCTCCAAATTTTTTAATGTATGAGGCGGCAGTTGGACAGAGTGAGAATGAGAGAGGATTTTCAAATCAAACCTACTCTTACCCAATTGAAGCCCACAACTCCTGTTTTCCATCGATTGCCCTAAATAGTTCACCTGTTGAAAATAAAAACGAGTTGTGTGATTTTATAGTGTTTGATTTGCCAAATTGTGAGGAACCCCTTTCGAGTGAAACCGCACCTAATCCTTTCGATCTTTACACCTCCCATCTAGAACCTAAATTGATAGATATCCATGCTTTTAATGAGGTGTCTAAGAAAATTGATTTTCACTTGATTGAGGATATAGACGCCGGGAATATTTCGGATGATGAACCTGTCGATTTAATTAAGATTTTATGTTCAAATCATCATCCCGAGTTATTAAATGTTTCTCCCGAATCTCATATGCGTTTAGATTTTGATGATAATGGCATGGATGAGTTGAATATTAAGGATAGTATTGAGGAGAGTTTTGAGGATCATATTGAGGTTGAATTATTTTTTTTTGATGTGTCTGATTTTCCAATTCATCCTCCTGAACCTTTGACTGTTATATCACCCTCCCTCCTTCTCATCGTTCCGACCCCGTTTGAAGACTGTGAGCTTGAAAGATTTTCCTTTGAATCCGATACTGTTCTCACACATGATAACACTTACGAGTGTTTCACTTTTTCGGACGATGTTGATGACTCACCGCCCGAGTTTGAGTCCTTTACATTTTCAGATGAGCCATCAGACTCGGTTGATTATAGTAGTTTCGAACCATTAATGGAATCTTTCAAGTTCGAAACAGTTTACTACGGTGAGAAAGATACTATCCCTAATTCACTCCCTTTCGTCTCTCCTATTGTCCCGACCGTACAAATGACCGTTACGCTTTCATCTCCGATACCAAGTTCGGTGTACCCATGTTTTCTTGCGAATCTTGAGGGATTTGATCCCATTTCTCGACGAGTAGATAGGTTAGCGCAATCGCTTATAACATATCGGTCATCACATATTGCGCTAATTTATTCACTCAATTTACACCCTCAAGGTCGTACTCCACTTCCTTCTTCTTTTCGCCATTCTTCTCCCCCGCCGAGACCATATTCTACCATTCTTCTTTCCACACGGTCTCGCGTGCTTCTCATTTTCTTGCACCAACTATACCATTTCCACGATAAGATTTTTGAATGGTTGGTGCTAACTTTTGGCTTGTGCAAGGCCAAGCTTAAGTTTTGGGGAATCTTTGTATATATGTACATATATTTTTGTTTTCTTTTTCTAAATAAAAAAATAAAAAAAAATTCAAAACATTAAAAATATAAAAAAAATTATAAATAAATAAACAGGGGAGTACCGATATTTTGACCCTTTTGGTTTAGCATGACAGTGAGGACACTGTCAAGTTCAAGTTTGGGGGTATGCTCGGTACGTCTTCTTCCTTCACATTCATTTGTATATATTTTTGCATTTGCATATTTATTTGAAAACCCATAAAAATTTGAAAAATTTCAAAAATTATAAAAAAATATTGTATTCAATATTGGCTAATTGACTTGAGTTTGACAAATAGGTTAACTGGCTAGGAACAACTAGATCTTAGACTTAGTGAATTAAAAACCTTAAAAATAACATTCCTTAAAGTTTAACGGTAGAAAGTATATGCCTTGTAGTTTATTTAGAAATAGGAAAATTTTGGGTTCACTTCTTGGGCTAAGTCGAAACAAGGGAAGAGTATTGATGTTCTTATTAGAGTATAAGTTTGAAAAATAATCCTAGCTTAAGTCTAGATTCTGAAAATGTATATCCTACAATTTGCACAATCATGCACCTTGAAACTTAGAATAGTAGAAGAGACCTTGAAATGCTCTTGTCTAAAGTCTTTAGTACGAAGAAAATAAAAGAAAAAAAAGTGTGAATAAAGAATAAAAAAATGAACACTGGTTTTTGTGATTACTTAAGGCTGTAAAAATAGAAAAATATTTAGCGTGGGTGCTTCATCACCTAGTGCCTTAGACCAACTGGTTTAGGAGGCACTGCTAAAAGCCTTGGGTGTTGCAAAACTAGGAATTACGATTTAAAGTGCAAACGCATCTTGTAATCGGTCGTTGGTACCTCAAGAAGTATTAACGGTCGCATGAAGGATGTGTAAGCAAGATTCATTTAAATTCACCAACTAATAAGTACTTTGGACAACGGACAAGGGTATGATTGCTTGATTTGAATTTCGAAGTGTAGGGGTGATATTTACACACACGTGGGGATATGTGATTAGAGTTTAGATGAGAGAAAGGAATGAAGAATGGAACTTGTATCTTTAGTAGAGTTGATAGAAATTCCTGAGTGGAGATGTAAACCTAGAAGGAAGACTTAAGAAATGCCGAAAGCTAAGTAAGTCTATAGAACATATATAATCTTAAGTTAGATGATGAGGAAGTGTGAAGAATATGGGTGGATAATTTACGGGTAAAATATAATAGAATTCCTTGTTAGAAGACCTAATTGGAGAACAAAAGTTAATAGGCCGAATTGATAGGATTTTGTGGGTGTAATCTGCTGAAAACCCTCAGGAGACAACACTCCTCCTACTAGGGACACCTAGAGGTTTAACGGCTTGTTGCACGAGCTCAGTGCAATCGCGTTTCCCTGCGAAAGTGTGGTTAGGATTTTAGTGAATAAAAATAAGTTTGCTCAAGGACGAGCAAAAGATAAGTTTGGGGGTATTTGTTCACACCATAATATTGCATTACTATATTCCCCATTCTTATTCCTTTTATAAATAAACAGGTGCTTTTGACGCATGTCTGCTATATGTTACAGGTTACAGGTTCTTGGACAGAAAACAGTGAAAACGATGTAAAGACGATGAAAAAGTGGATTTTGACCAACAAACAGAAGACTCTTGATCAAGCCCACATAAGGAACAGTTCACAAAGCACGATTCAAGACGTCGACACAAAGCCACATTAAAAGTCCACTATATTATTCACTGGAGATCTGGAGGAAACCTAAAAGCCCAATTGAGAAAAGACATACATAAACAAGAATAACAATTCAAGACAAGCCAGCACAGAAAAAAGGAAGCTTCAAGCCTTTACTTTGGCCGCGGAACCGCGGCCATCCAAAGCCCGTGTCGGCGCGAAGTTTTATGACGGTGCTCGGGAGTTGATTAGGTCTTTTTCTTAGGGGCTATTTTTGTAAATTCAGACATGCGAATCAAAATGTAACCTAGGGTTTCTATTTCCTATAAATAGAACTCTAAAACATTGTATTTTCTTTATGCCTCCCTTCATTAATAAATTTCAGAATTCTTTTGGAGAGCATCAAGTTGTAAGTTCTTTATTTTCTGCCCTAGGTTAATTTTCTATTCTTGCCCTAGATAAATTTAATTTCTTGCCCTAGTTAATCTTTTATTCTCTGCCCTAGATAAATGTATTTTAATTTCCTAATGAGTGAGTAGTCTCCTCGCTTGTTAGGGTTAGATCTGGGGAAGGTTTGAGAGACGAAGATCTCTCATCCCCTTTCTTGCCCGTCATATATTTTCATAGAACTCCATGCATACCTTCTTATTTCGCTCCCTACGGCACTCTACCCACGAGGTAGCGGTGATACCGTAGTCTAAAGGCCCGGATTTTAAGGTTTTCCATGGAGGTTAGGGTAAAGATTAAGAAAGAAAGGACAAGGATCTAGAGGAAGAACAATCTTCCCAATCATCCTAATCCCTTTTATTAATATTTACCATAACACCTAATTAGATCTCCATATGGGTATAGAAAGCGGTGAGATTTATAGACTTTCCAAACTTAACCTAGACCTAACCCTAGCAAGACTTAGATATAGATTAATTTAGTTTTTATATTTAATAATCAATCCGAACACCCTTCGGAATTAACTCGTTTGAGCGAATAGGAAAATCACAACATCCCTGTGGACCGACCCGTACTCACCGGCTAGCTGCAAAGTGACGCCGTTCTTGATTGCGGTAATAGATATTTTTGAGATCAATCAGCAAGGGTTAATTTGGGTTAATTACGTAAAATAGATAGGGTTAAATGGGTTGATTAGTGATAATTTGAAAGGGTTAAGGTGTTGATTAGGGTTAATTAGGTTAATTTGGGTAAATTGGCTTAAGTTTGGGTTAATTAGGGATAATTTGTGTTAGGGTAACGATTATGGTTAATTGGGGTTAATTAGGTTCATTTGGGTTACTTAGGGTTAGGGTCTAGGGTGCACTAGTTCATTCAGTAGGATACTCGATGATAACGTAAACGTACAAATTTACCGTAAACGCAAGAAAAATTTACCCTAAACTAAAAACTTCGAACCCTTAATAACGAAACATAAACGTAAAACCTATTCAAGTTAAATGTTCAAGTTAAAACTAATATATGATACTCGATGATAATATGAAGCTTTCATATTCTCATCGATACTCATATATGAAACTCAAAGCGCCACTTAGTCCCCGTCTATCGGTTAACATACGTTTGATGTTCGTCGTGACATAGAACTATACGAAGATTGTTAAATATCAGACGGTATAGTTCGGTAGCAACAACCATCATGTAGTCTATGTGACAAGAGATTCAATCGTATGATAACCGATAGATTTGTCCAGTGTGAACAAGTTAGGAATGTATAAAGCAAACACCTGCATTCACTTGTGTTTTCATTCATTTCGAGTTATTTCTTCGGTACTTTTCCGCTGGTTCTCCGTGTACAAAGATAGATTAGATGTTCATTTCAACGTTGTTTTATAGATTTGAAATGATTATCTATTCTATTACAGTGTACTCGGAGAACAGCGGGAAGGTGCTGCCGAAATTTACTCGAAACGGTTGAAAGCATAAGCGAATGGGTGTTTGCTCTATACATTCTTAATGGGATATAAGCCTTACCCCCGACAGCCGAAACACACACATACAACACGAATACACAACAAACACACACACAACACATACACACTAACAACCCTACACTTAAGCGAAATCACAGATTGAAACACACATATATAGAATACAACTCATACTTGGGTATCCTCAAATCTAACTTTGTTTATCGATAATTTATTCTTTTCAATGACAAACGCACACACAAAGCACATACACGGATTTTCTCCTTTGTCGGTAACCATCCCGTTCTTAGATTTCTCAATATAGTCATCATAACCTACAATTTATATGTTATACAGTCTAACATAGCCAATGAGTACATCAGAGTTAAGGACTGGATGTATATGGATTGGAAACAACGTATGCAACCTAAGTCTGTCGTAGGAGTTGCTGCTTTCATTGAATTTGTACGCGCACATAATAAGATCATGTTAGAGAAGATTCTCTGCCCGTGCGATAGATGTGGGAATAAGTACTGGCAGAAGGTAGAATTCACAGAGCTTCATATCATTAAACATGGTTTTACTAGACTTTATACAACTTGGCTATATCACGGGGAAGGAGAAAAAGACAATAATACGACAGAAGAAGAAGGAGAAGACAGTAATGCGGCAGAAGAAGAAGACGGTAATTTCTTTCCAGGAGAAGAAATGGAGGATATGGTAGAGGCTGCCCTAGGTGAATCTGTTCGTACCGACGATGACATTCCTTCCGGTCAAGGACCGCGTGTGGATAAGTATGAAAAGTTCATGAATGATGCTAGAAAACCAATTTATGAGAATGCAAAGTATTCCACCCTCTCATGGTTCGTCCAACATTTCCAGATTAAGTTCCTAAATGGATGGAGCAACAAGTCATTCATAGTGCTTCTTTCGTTCTTGAAAGGTTCTATGCCCTCGGGAAATAACGTGCCTGACAGCTGGTACGGAGCCCAGAAGATGATGTCTGATTTGGGTCTGAAGTGTGAGAAGGTTCAAGAATGTCCTAAAAATTGCGTGTTGAATCGGAAAGAGAATTCAGATTTGAAAGAGTGTCCAACATGCGGATAGGCCAGGTATAAGCCGAAAGATTCTAATAAGAAGCCCGATATACCTGTCAAGATAGCATGATAATTTCGCATAACACAGACGCTGCAGAGGCTATTCAGGTGCAAGAAAATAGCCGACGCAATGATTTGGCATCACCGTGCTCCTCCAAGTGAAGATGGAAAAATGAGTCATCCAAGAGATTCACCAGCATGGAAGGATTTCGATAGGAGGTATGAAATATTCGGTAGCGATCCTCGCAATGTCAGGCTCGGACTCGCTAGTGATGTTTTCTGCCCATTCAATTATATGGCTGAAGCCACAGCACATGGCCCATTGTAATGATAGTTTATAATCTGTCGTCTTTGTTAGTTATGGATCAATCATACTTTATGATGCATCTTCTTATAGATGGACCAAACTCACCGGAAAACAATATCGACGTCTATCTCCGACCTCTGATCGATGAGTTAAAATCTTTATTCATTGATGGTGTAGAGACTTACGATGCAAACACAAATACAACTTTCATACTGCGTGCGGTTTTAGTGTGGACAATTAATGACTTTCCTACGTATGGAATGCTATCAGGTTAGTCCGTACATGGTCACAAAGCATGTCCTTATTTCCATCAATATACAACATCAAAATTCTTGAATTTTAGCAGGAAGGTTTGTTATTGCGGCCCTCGACGTTTCCTGCCTCTAGACCATCCCTACAGGTTAGACGATATTCACTTTGATGGTCATCAGAAGCTTCTTGAACCTCCAACCCTATTGTCCGGAGAGGATGTGACAGCTCAGTGGGATGGTTACAATAATGTGACCTTCGGGATAGATCCGACAAAATATGTCAAACCACCATTCTGGAACAAGTTAAGAATTTTCTTCGAGCTTCCGTACTGGTCAACAAATTTAGTGTGTCATTGTCTGGACGTCATGCACATAGAGAAGGGAGTATTCGAGCACGTACTCAACTTGCTTCTTTGTGAAGATGGGAAATCGAAAGACAACCTCCATGCCCGGATAGATCTACATGACTGGGAAATTAGAAGTGAATTGCATCCTTAGCCGATAGCGGGTAAACCGGACAAGTTTATACTTCCCAATGCCACGTATCATATGTCACAACAGGAGAAGAAAAGATTCCTGCATGTGTTGTATGATTTGAAAGCTCCCACAGGTTTCTCAGGATCATTTAACAAGAAGATAAAAATTGTGAAAGGCAAGATCGATAGGCTGAAAAGTCATGATCACCATGTTATTATGGAGCACCTTCCCCCATTAGCCCTCAGGACTTCCCTTCCCGAATCAGTTGGTCTAGTAATCAATGGCCTATATTGCTTTTTTAGAGAATTATGCGCTAAAACACTGGATGTTGTGACGGTAGAGAAACTAGAAAATTCTATTTCGTTGATACTTTGCATGTTTGAGCGTATTTTCCCACCGTCATTCTTCAATATCATAATACACCTAACGGTTCATCTTGCAACTGAGGCTAAATTAGCCGGACCGGTAAAATATCGATGGATGTATCCCGTCGAAAGGTACGTGGAATTTTTCATTTCGCGCAATTTGTAAAATTATTGTTGTCCTGTATACCCGTATTTATTTATTTAACATATTTTTTTAGGTACCTCTACACTCTAAAAACGTATGTACGCAATAAAAATCAACCGGAGGGTTCTATCATGCAAGGTTATCTTCTAGATGAAACAACCATATTTCGTTCCCGCTATCTGAACGAGAACATTGAGACGAAACTTAACCGGCCTCGAAGAATTCAGGACGGGCCATATGGTAAAGCTGATTATAAGAGGGTAGACACTATGTTTATCAACAAGATATATCGGTTTATCCTCCACAATAGCGCATGAAAAAATTAGAGAGTAAGTTTTTTTGAATTAATTGTTATATTTGTGTTTGTGTGTGTATGAAATAATATAATATTAATGTCATATTTTATTGTTGAGAACAGAATTCATTTTAACGAGGTACGTGAGGGGCATCCTGATTGGAATGTTGAACAATTGGAAAAATATCATCAGGATAATTTTGTGATTGGATTGCAGATCATGTAAGTTATTCAAATAATATATTTTTGCTACCAGTTTTAATCTAAACTTATATCGTTATGTATTTGTCGTAAAAAAAAATTTTTTAGATCCACGATCCGAACTTGTCTGCAACATTAGAGAGTGATTCAAGATGTTTAGCTCAGTTTCCTAGTATGGAGGTTGCATATTATAAAGGATTCGGTGTCCTTGGATACAAATTCTAAGTTAAGGACATAGAAATATCTAGAACCACTCAGAATAGTGGGATTGCGACGGCAGGATCGGATGGTGTGATTTATTATAGATACATAAATTGTATACTTGGCATCCAATATCCCGGAAGATCAGAACCGTTTTATATATTTCAGTGTACTTGGTACGATACATGAACCGATACAGATAAGTGGAGAAACAATCTCGGGACTTGGAAAGATGAATATGGATTGACCGGTGTGAACACACTTCGATTTTACGGTCAAGACGATCCGTTTATCTTTCCGAACCAAGCGTTCCAAGTATACTACTCATTGAAGCATCCGGGATGGAGTATCATATGCCGTTGGAAACCCAGGGATGCTTACGATGTCCCAGAATTCAAGGACAGCGATGAGGATGAAGAAGAGAGAAGATTTAGGGTGCTCCGACCGTCTGTTTTCAAAGACGGGTTGTCTTCGGCTGATCATGAAGTTACGTGGGTTAGAAATGATATCGATGATGAAATCCAAGTAGATATGTCTAATGTGTCTACGAAGCGAAAAAGGTTATCAGTAATGTTATATTACTACTTCACATTTTATGATCTATACATATAGCATGCATATGTGATGATTGTCTCATGCGTCCACGAACCGTTTTATCTAGATTTGATGACGAAGGCGGGAGCAGCGAGGGGCGGCAAGAGCTCCATCCACGGCACCGGCAGAGGTAGAGGCAGAGCGGTTCTGCCGTCCGGAGAGCTGCGTAGGGAGCTTTAGAGGGCCGGTCTTGCACCTCGATCGGAGACCCCTTCGGATACCTCCTTCAGTGTAGACTTTGCCACACCTCCAGGTATATTGCACGCATATTCATTTTGAATGTAATATATAGATATACATGCATATTTATGTCAAAATTACTTATATAGTCAATGTATGATTGTCTAGCTGTTGGTGGTGTTGGGTTTCCCTTGCACCTAATCTAGGGTATGGAAGCATCACTCATGCCACTTTAAAATTTAGAGAAGTGTAAAACAAACAAACCACGAATCATAACTAGAATATTTAGGGTAACAAACAATTAGCATCACATGCAAATAAAAACTATCACTAAGTGAAGAAATTACAACCTTTTTAGACCTCCCTTGGTGACTCCTTGGACCTTTGAGAGTATGGAACGGATCGCTAGAGGCCTTCCCCGTCCACGATGATCCACCCGAAGCCCCTTTGCCTAAAGCTCCTTACTTTACTTGATTTGGAAAGAAGTATAGCAAACACCCTACACAAATAGGCTAGATGTGTGTAGAATGATGAGGTGGTTTATATTCTCAATTCAAAACCCTTTCTTTTTTACTACCTCACTCAAATGAAAACTTAAGAAAGAGAGGAAGAAGAAGATAATGGCAAAACTTGAGCTCAAAGTCTTTTGTGATAAATAATGAGATGAGAATGAATAATCAAAATTAAATCATTCTCTCCTCAAACCATGGTTAGTTAATATCTAGATATTTATCATTGAGTTTAAAAGCCAAAAGAGAATTAACTCATGGTTAAAAGTTAGGTCAAGTGAGGTTAAGTGAGGATAAATATCAACCATGAGTGAATTATCTTTTCTTTAACTCAAAATAAATAAACATATACATATTAACAACAATGTGAGTCTTGCATTGCCACTATTTGTGTATCATCAACCATGATACAAATCCATGTATGTATGTATGTGTCCATGCACATCAACATGTGCATACATGCATGCATACATCAAATATTAAGAAAAGGGTTTAATAAAGAATTAATCTAAAAGTCAAATGTTAAATCAACACTTGACTTAACAAACCGGTCATATCACATACGACCCGACCAATAGAAAAACGCCCGATTAATATACGATATCACATACACGCATTTAATCGGGTCCCCACGCATATCTCATATGCACACCACATCTTTTTGCCTGAGCTAGGAAACTCCTGTGTGGGACTCTAAGACTCGTCAATACGCCGGCAGTAGATGATGATCATATCAAACACCCACAAGCCACAAGCGGTCAGCTAAACGTAATGGCCACCCGGGTATTGAGCGATCGGAAGAAAACCAGCGAAGCTGTCAAAACTCCCGTCGAGCCAACTGGCAACACTTACCATACAGTCCGGTCTCTTCGTCAGATATGTTGCATATCGAGTTTAGGGGTGGTAAACGTCAGACCCCGGTAACCGATAAGTCGTGTCGATTTGAGGCTCATAATGGGTCGAGAAACTACTGATAACTCTTACCAGTAGCACTCCATATCAGCCCTGGCCAGGGACTTCCAGTTATAGCCAATCGAACACCGCGCAACATCAACCCCCAATACCGGGAGAGACGAAACCCCTCCTATCGCTCATTGCCTCCATGTGATTCAGGACTATACCCAAAAGCCACCGTTTTGCACGTCCTCTTGAACGTGGTAAGGTGGAAATCAAAGCACGGTGGGAATCACCCAAGACTCTATGACGATCTCGGCTCTACAGACTAAACTGTACCAGTGTCACCAGAGAACTGCTATCTGACGATAAGTATAATACCATTTAGGAGTTCTCGGCGAGTCCGTTCAGTGTACCCAGTCTCTACTGAGCACCCGTATACCTTCTCTGATGTCAAACACCAATGGATATGGGATCATCCATCGCCCATCATATGGGTCGAGAAGCGTATACGCTAGTCTACACTGGAGTATCGATGCCCTGTCTCGATACTCTCTCGACTAGGAACAGTTATAAGATGTACTCTTGGACTACCTTGGCCCCACTAGTATGATCTGCATCATTGTCCCAGTAGTCGAGTACATATCCTAAGGGCTTTGTCAACATATGAGAGCAAGACAGTAAACCAATACAAGTCAACATGTTAAGACAAAGTGAAACCAGATAGCATACTATCATATCGAGTAAGAAAGTCCTCTATATATATATATATCCAAACATCCACTATAATATACATCATATGTACAACAATGGCCTCTAGGGCATATATATAACTAACAATCTCCCACTTGCACTAAGGCCAGCTGTTGTAGTATCTTATACCCAACATCCCGAAGAGTCTCTCAAATTGTATCTGGGGTATGGCCTTCATGAGTGGATCCGCAGTGTTATCCTTCGTGTCAACTCTCCTGACCTCGATCTCTCGGCGATCAACTATCTCCCGGATCAGGTGATATCGCCTCAGAATATGTCTGGATCTCTAATGGGACCTGGGTTCCTTGGCCAAAGCCACGGCTCCATTTTTATTACAATACAAAGGTATTGGATACTCAATGGACGGAACCACACCAAGTTCAGATATGAACTTCTTCATCCAGACGGCCTCTTTGGCTGCATCGTTGGCAGCGATGTATTCAGCATCCATCGTCGAGTCTACCACGGTTTCTTGCTTGGAACTCTTCCAACAAACCACCCCTCCATTTAGGGTAAAGAAAAATCCCTATTGCGACTTAGAGTCGTCCTTATCACTTTGGAAGCTCGAATCGGTAAAGGACTCCACCTGGAGTTCTCCGTTACCATACACCAAGAACATCTCCTTGGTCCTTCTCAAGTACTTGAGAATGTTCTTCACAGCTGTCCAGTGACTCTCTCCTGGATCTGCTTGATACCTACTCACTACACTTAATGAGTATGCTACATCGGGTCTGGTACATAACATCGCGTACATGATAGAGCCTACTGCCGAAGCATAGGGTATCCCTTGTATGAGAGCTCTCTCCAAATCAGTCTTGGGAGACATCTCTTTGGAGAGAATGAGTCCAGAGATTGTGGGTTGGTTCCCACGCTTGGATTCTTCCATACTAAACCGCTTTAGCATGGTGTCAATGTACCTGGATTGGGACAATCCCAGTATCCTTTTAGATCGATCTCTATAAATCCTTATCCCCAAAATGCAGGAGGCATCACCTAGATCTTTCATTGAGAATCTATGTAATAAGAAGAGCTTGACCGAGTGCAGCATAGGAACATCATTTCCTATCAAGAGTATATCATCCACGCACAATAGGAGGAAGACAGCCTTACTCTCTGCAACCTTCTTATAGATACAAGGTTCATCTACGTTTTTGATGAAGTCAAACTCTTTGACTACTACATCAAAACAGATGTTCCAACTCTGTGATGCCTGCTTTAACCCGTAGATGGATTTAAGCAGCTTGCACACCTTTTCACTGCTCCCACTATCTACGAAGCCCTCTGGCTGAGTCATGTACACGCACTTCTCTAAATCACCATTTAGAAAGGCGGTCTTAACATCCATCTGCCAGATTTCGCAATCATGGTATGCAGCAATGGAAAGTAGGATCCGGATGGACTTAAGTATAGCCACTAGAGAAAAGGTTTCATCATAATCCACACCTGATCGTTGACGAAAACCCTCTGCAAAAAGTCTAGCTTTGAAATTCTCAACCTTTCCATCTACACCAAGTTTCTTCTTCAAGATCCATTTGCTCCCAATGGGTTTTACCCCTTCAGGAGCAACTTCCAAAATCCATACTTTGTTGGTATACATGGATTCCATCTCAGATCGCATTGCATCCAGCCATTTCACAGAGTCCCCACTCGTGATGGCCTGCTCGAAGCTAGTAGGGTCATCATCTTCCATGATGCAATCCTCGCTCCCACCGTCTATGAGAAAACCGTAGTATCTCTCAGGTGGATGATGAACCCTACTAGATCGACGGAGAGGCTGGGGTTCGTTGGGAGCTATCGAATCCTCTGGTTCCACTAAATTTTCGGTTGTAGTTTGTTCTGCTGGAACTTCTTCCAGCTCTACCTCTTCGCCACTAATTTCGTTTACAAGAAATTCCTTTTCCAAAAAGGTGGCATGTTGAACAACAAACACCTTTTTTTGTTCACCGTGGTAGAATAGATATCCGTTCGAATGTTTAAGATATCCAACAAACTTACAAAGAACTGATCACGCCTCGAGTTTGTCCGGATTTTGCCTTTTGACATAGGCCGGACAACCACATATCTTAACTCGTTTAAGACATGGTCTCTTCCAACTCCATATCTCATATGGTGTGGCAGGTACAGATTTCGATGGAACCTGATTTAATAGGTATGTTGTTGCTTCAAGCACATAACCCTAAAAGGAAATAGGCAACTCAGCAGTGCTCATCATAGAGCGTACCATATCTAATAGGGTGTGATTCCTCCGCTCTGATACACCGTTGTGTTGTGGTGTATAGGGAGGAGTAAGCTGAGAGAGAATCCCATTCTCTTTTAGATAGTCCCGGAACTCATTGCTCAAGTATTCTCCTCCTCGATCGGATCGAAGGATCTTAATACTTTTACCCGTTTGGTTCTCTACTTCGTGTTTATATTCTCTGAATTTCTCAAAAGATTCAGACTTATGTTTCAATAGGAACACATGTCCGTATCTTGAGAGATCGTCAGTGAATGTAATGAAGTATGAAGAACCATTCCTGGCATGTGTAGACATGGGACCATATACATCACTATGTATCAGTCCTAAGAGTTCCGTAACTCTTTCTCCGTGTCCACTAAACGGAGTTTTGGACATCTTGCCTATGAGACATGACTGGAAAGTATCATAAGATGAAAATTCGAACGAATTCTAATATCCATCCTTATGCAACTTAGTAGTCGTGTAGCATTGATAGGACCCAGTCTACAATGCCACAAGAAGGATTCGTTCATTTCTGAAATCTTCCTCTTGTGTATGTTTTGTACATTAAGGACTGTAGTTTGATTCAGAACGTATATGCCATTATTTAACAAGCCTGATCCAATCAACTTTTGATTCAGGAAGATGTTCATAACATTATCCTGTACTACAAAATTAAATCCTTCTTTACTCAATAAAGAAACTGATATAACATTTCATATCAGGGTCGGAATGTAATAGCATTCGTTCAGAATCAATGTATTACCATTTAGCAATACAAGGTGATATTCACCAACTGCTTTGGCTACAACATTTTCACCATTCCCTACTCTTATGGAATGATCACCCTCTCCCAGTTCTCTACCTTTCCGTAGCCCATACAACATATTACATATATGGGATCCCGATCTGGTATCTAATACCCAGGACGTAGAGTGAACTGAGATACAATTCTCGATAACTAACACACCCGAAGAAGATGCATCAGAATGCTTGTTCTTCATTTGGGTGGCATGAGAATCTGGATATGTCACTATTCCCTTCTCAGTCTTATAACAATTATAAGAAAGAACGGGACCAACATTCCCCTGCTCAGTATAATAAGCGGGTTCGGTTAATACATCCATATTGTTATCTTGATTAAGGCCTGACATGGTCACTACCTGGAGAGAGAGAGAGAGAAGAAAACACTTTAGCGTATGCTCTTGCAAGATTAGATTGGTTATATCTTATCTAATCAGGATGGCTCCTACTGGTTTCATCAAATCTTCCTTCAAATTCTAAAAGGTAAGACTAGCCGGGATTAATTACACCTTACAAGTTCGCAAATCTTTCAGCCAGGTCAGTGTTGGTACTTTGAGGGAGGTTCCCCGTGCTTTTGCACGGACCTAATTAAAATAAACCTCATTTTCCCAGAGGCATAACCCTGTTAACACCTTTCTAGACACCTACTTGATCGGCTAATTGTCATGTGTAAAACTCTCCCAGGAGTAACTCTTACTCGCAGTGGGTATCGGGATCCAACTATCTCATAGGAGGTATGCAATCTCATTGCAAATTTCAACACTTTAAATTCCCGATAATATTTTGCCCGAAGCGTCCTATGACCTTGACAGAGGTCAACAAACCATAGGCTGCTAGTCAAGTCCAACCCGTCATTTCCTGATTGAAGTAAACCTACCCGCACGACCCTTGTGTAGCGCCACGGCAGCGCCCCGGCCGTCTATCCGAGGCCAAAATGCGGAATCAAAATTTTTCCTTACTTGGAAACCGGCGCTACCGCGGACAAGGAAAACCCGGATCGTTAACCATTAACCTATACTAGCTAACAAGAGATGGGAAGAGAAGTATACCGAGTGATCCGAGTCCTCCGGTCTTCTCGTCATCGTCCCGATCTCCCGCGGAAAGTCTTGTCTCCACTTCGTCGCCTCCTCGCCGGAAGGGCACCACATCACCTGCGTCTTTTACGGGCTCCCGCCTCAATACCGAGGCAACTCGGGCATGAAGCCGGCAACTCGACATGCTCAAGATATGCTGTAGAATGTGTAGTGTAGAGGCTATGTCTCATTTGGGGTTTGTTGCCTTTGAAGATGATGGAGGAATCAAGATTAGAAAAATGGTGCTTGCATTTTTCTAGCATGAAAATGAGATCAAGAATGAAACTCTCAAGATGAAGCTCTCATCTTTTTTTTCTTCTCTCCAAAAAATGAAAAACTTATCATATGAGAATGGAGGAGGAAAGAATATCAAAAAAACACAACCATAGAAGGAGGGTGAGTGTAGGAAAAAGGTGGAGGGTTACCACAACCAAACATCATCATAACCAAATCAAATCAACTCCAAATCACTTCTAATCAACAAAAAGCAAGTGATGAGAATGGTATCAAAAGATGCTTTCATAATAAATACATTTGCAAGAAAACCCTCCACAATGTGTTATTTGCAAACTTGCAAATAACACCCTCCATCGGAAAAGTCCGGCCGGGAAAGAACAAAGGAAAACCGGCCGGAATGGAATGCAAACTGGCAACTCCAGAAAACTGGTCCCGTAATAAATTACAGGAAAACCCCGATACTGTGCATACACACCCGCATCTGTATTCGTACCGGATACAAATGCAATGAGACAAAATCTACACTGTACTAAACTAGGACCGGCTTAAGCCAAAGCCGGCTAGTAAAATCCGTTCGATCCTGATCCGTGCAATACCGCACGTATCAGATCAAACCCTGCCATATAACTATACGGCCACTAGTACAAAACTGTCCGATCCTGATCCGTGCAATACCGCACATATCTGATCGGACCCTGCCATATCTCCATACGGCCCCTACAGCGTTTCGCCCGAAAGCTGAGTAACTGAAAGTGTGGTGGACTCTAAAGACTCGTCAATACTATGGCTGTGGATTTAACCACTAGCACGTCAGAGGTATTAGCCAATATGTGACGGGCCACCAGCTATTGACCAAAAGGGACGTCGATGAGCGAACTCATCCTGACACCCTACTGAGCCTGTCAGTGACAATATCCGTACAGTCCGGTCCGTTCGTCTATGAGCATCGCATGTCGGGCCTAGGGAGTTGGTAAAAGTCAGACCCCCAAAAGCGGTACAAGTCGTGTCGGAGCGTAGCCTAGAACACCCTGAGATACTACTGGAATACCTACCAGTAAATCTCCTGCCTCGGCCGAGGGCTTTGTGTAATGGCTCTCCTAGACACAGCGCGACCTCACCCCCAATACCGGGAGAGACGAACCCCTGAAGATCCGCTCACTGCCTCCATGTGGCTCGGGACTGTACCCAACTAAAACCTGTTTGCACGACTCCTTTGAGCCTTGGTAGGGTAGTAATCAAAGCACAGTGGGAACTCACACGAGACAAATGACGATCCTCAGGTCGATGAACTAACCTGTACACATGTCACCAGGGAACTGCTATCTGACGTCAGGTATAAGACCAACTAGCATGTTCCCGGCGAGTCCTGTCCGGTGTACTCATAACCCAATGAGCACCTGTATACATCTTAGGTGAACCAACTGACACCAGTGGCTTATGAGACCGGCCACCGCCCCTCGTCGGGGTCTCGACTGTATACACTAGTCTACTCTGGAGAATCGATGCCCTGTCTCGAAACTCCCACGACTAGGGACCTTTTAAGGATGTGCTTATAGACCACCAGCTCTCACGTATATGATCGCCATCATACTGCTGGTAGTCAAGCAAGAATCCCAGGGGCTCTATCAACGTGTAATAGCGACATGTCAGGTCACCTAAAGCAGTACACGATGATAAAGATAAACCAGATAGCATAATATCATCTCGAGTAAGACTGTCCTACCGGAATAGGTCCTCCCTCAATCATTGCAATCACGTGCCTGTGATCCAATAATTGACTCTGAGGGCACTATCTCCAACAATATCCCACTTGCACTCAAGGCTAATTATTGCGATGCCGCATACTCACAGCCCGTGTGATACCGAACACCCAACTCCTCTACTAGTCAGTCTCACAAAGCTCGTTTGCGAAACTACTGCGTTCGAGGAATAGCCTCAGTGAGTGGATCCGTTGTGATGTTTCTTTCTATGTCTCTCTATATCTCAAGTTCGCGGAGAAAGCCATCTCCCGAAATGAGCAATACCTGTCTTAGAATGTCTGGATGTTTGATGGGACCTAGCTCATAAATGAACTCCAAATCCAAACTTCTTAGACTGTATCGATAACTGAACTTAATCAGTACCCAGCGCCATGCCTCCCTCAGTATTGCCTTGGACCACCTGTCCAAAATACTGCCCCTCGTCAGAAGGAGAACTATAACTCTGACAGTCACTCTGCCATCCATGTCACCTTGGAAGCCTGGAGTGATAACCGTCTCCTAAAGGAGGCTGTTGTTATCATATCCCTAGAACATGCACTTATGTTCTAAAACTGCTTCCGATTGTTTCTCCAGGATTGGATCAATATCAACTTATTGAATCTACTGCAAGAACAACATCTGGTGTGGTACTTGACATATCATGACTGACTGAATTGCCTAAGCAAGTGATCTGTCAATCATGCGTATCCCTCTCCCCTTTAGTCTGTAAGACACCTTTAGAGAGGGTGACTCCATTACCTGCAGGTGTACTACCGTGCCAGGAGTCGTCCATTCTAAATACTCATAGAATGCTGTCAAGGTACCCAGATCAGGAAACCACCCAAATCTAGATCTAAAACTATAGATCTAGTAACCAGAATGTCTGATATAATATCCAAGTCCTGTGTGGAGAAAACACTGTGTGACGACCAAAGTATAACCGATCGTAGTATAGGAATATTACTTCCTACTACCTTCTCAACAGATCCATCCCCTATTCTGATGACGTCAAACCTATGACTGTCACATCAGAAATAGATGATCTATCTCCGCTATATCTGCTTTAGTCTATAAATAGACATAAGCCAGATGTCCACCAATGCTTCCGCTGCTCCCACTGACTACGACAACCCTCTGGCAGAGTCATATAGACGTGCACTTTTAAAGCTAGTTTAGAACGACGCTATACTCATCCTCCTGCCGGGTCTCGCAGCCTGGAACAACAACAATGGCAAGTGTGGGTAAACAAGAACTTCCCTGTCACCGTCCTTGAGGCTACCGGAGTACCTCTCGGGTGCCTGAAGTTGCCCACCTTATCTGCGGAGTGGCCAATGGAATGTCAAACCAGATTGAACTTTAGGTTCCTTATCAAATCTTCAGTAATCGTTTGCGGTTCTGGAATCGCTTCCAGTTCTACCATACTCCCACTACTTTTTCTGAAAAATAACCATTTCTTTTTAAAATGTGGCGAGTTAAGAACAATATCACTATTGATCTTCCAGATGGTAGAAAGTCAACCCTCGTCATAGCCTGGGTCAACCCACAAACAGCCATTACAGAAACGTGCCTTGAGTTGTTCAGTGTCTGGTTTTAAGCATAAGCCGGACAACTCCCCGTACCTTAACAATGTCAAGATATGAACTGTTCTATATCCAATATAGAAACAGAGGCACTGATTTAATTGAACCAGATTCAAATCATGCAGCTATCTCCAGTGCATGTCAACTAAACGGAGAGAGGCCGATCAGCGTTACTCAACTTAGGAATGCTTCCAATTATGAGTAACCTGAAAGAGAAGCAATTTCTCTTTATCATTACTATCAACTGAATACCATACACAAGTATCTACATCTTCAATCACTTTAAAGAATCCCGATACTTGCTATACCTGGTTCTCTACTCTATTCAAATACCTATAACTCCTCAAAACTCAGACCCTGTGTTTCCACGAAACACATGTCTAAGAACTAGAGAAGTTAAAAGTAAACAGAATATAGTATGAGGACCAACCCCTCTGTCCTAATGGACACTGGACAACATACAATACTCTGTATAAGTCCGCTGAGTCTAACAACTCTTTCACTGTGTGTCGTAGGTTGAAAACTGTACTTATGGTTAAGAAGAATTACACCGCTGTTTAATGCTCCTTACCTAACCATCCACTGATATAGGCAAATGTCATCGACATAATATCAAAAGGTATATCTCACTCTATGAAAATAGACGTACAGATATATCAATTTGAAATTGGTGCACAACAGCGGATATTCAAAACCAAATATTTGCCGACCGGCAAACAACCCATACGATCTCCTCAAATATCACCGATTACAACGAATCCCGATATAATGAGGATGATCACCCTATTCCCAATAACTTACTCCTACTCATCATCTGTAAAACCATACAGATGTGAGAATCAAACCTGGTAAACACATACCCTGGAGCAAGTGTCTAATCGGGAAATCAGTTTTCTTTTAACATTACACAGTTGAACTGAAACATTGAAATGTTTCGTTGGGGTATCCTGGTATTCCTAGTAATGCCTCTTCCATTATCCAGATTCACAACTGTAACCGTATATCTCTCTGCCATCTCTCCAAATCCCTTTATATGTCTTTAGTCATTACCTTCTGTACACCCCTTTAGGCCAAATGGTTTTCTTCTTTCCCTACCGTTCGGCACCAGCCTATGGTTTGGAAGAAGACTATCCAAAAAGCATAAAGGGTGTACTGTCCTAATCCTAGGAGCACTCGCAACGCGAGAGAATGTGAAGATAAAAGACACCTGAATGTACTTTATTCCTATTTCTCCTGAACCAGAATCCATCCCCGAACTGGAACAAGTTCCTTTCGAGTTCGTATATAACCATACGATGGAGTATCCAAATAAACTGTGGATCTTCGTAGTGATACGGAGTGTCCTGGAGAAATACAAAGGTGATTTAGATTTGGCGAAGATATACTCGGTTTGGTCGTGAATAGCAGTCGCAATTTACTTTGCCCTTTTACTAATCCCTTGCTTTGTCTTAACTTAATACCTTCTGTACACCATCGTTATGCTAATTGGTTTTCTTCATTCCCCACCGTTCGGCACCAGCCTAAGGTTTGGAAGAAGACTATCCAATTTGCGTAATAGGTGTACTATCTTCTAAACCAAGGAGTACTCGCAATGAGAGAAGGTGAAAAGAAAAGACAACTGAATAATCCTATTCGTTTTCTCCAGAACCAGAAACCATCCTCGAAGTCCTTCGAGTTCGTATATAACCATACGATGGTTTTGTCCAATGGAAGTGGACGTTCGTAGTAATACGGGGTGCCCTGGAGAAAAGGGTAAAAGTAGGAGTGGCAATGAGGTCTGCAACTCTGACAATCCAAAAGCCAGTGTTAAGAAGGTTCGGTCAACTTGGTTACTGAGTCATAGTCCAGGGTCGGGTCAATGGTCGCTGCCAAAGAGAGAGAGAAAAGAAACACTCAGCGTGCACTCTAACCTAGATCAAAATGGTTATCACTTTGTGTAATCTGGAAACCTCCCACTGTACCTCAAATTCTCCTCCAAACCTGAAAGAAGAATTAGTCCGGATCAGCCGAGGAGTAAACCAACTCATCAGTGGGAATCGGGATCCAACTATCATCGCATGATAACTTGAAGGAATCCACTCAAGTCACCACACTCCAGAAGGTATGCGCATATCTGGCAAGTTTCAGTTCTTTTGAAACTCCCGATGTGGGTTTTTACCCCTAGGACCCAAGTGACCTTGACAATGCCAACAAATCAAAGAGTCCTAGTCAAGTTCTACCTGTCATTATCTTGATTGCGTTAAACCCACCCGTACGAGTCCTTGACAATGCCAACAAGACCGTACGACTGTCCTAACCAATCCACTTATCCATGTGACAGAAAAGCATTACATAGCTACCGAACGCTACGCCACGGCAATGCACGACAAACGCAGCACGAATACTAAGTAATACTAATCTGAAATGACGGAGGGCTACGACTGGTTTTTGGCGAAAAACCTTTAACGTAATAAACTTGATATCGTTGAAGGAACTGGATAACCTTTTTAGAAAATATAGTGACGAAAACCTTTACTAAAGAGGTCACTCCCGGTGAAGGGATCTCGGCTCTTTCCCCGTAGAATGAGGTGCAGGATATTCCAACTGAATACCACGATGCAAAGCAAAAGTAATCGGCTATAGTGAAGTTAATGCCCTGACGCAAACTTCTGTCCAAGGGGTCACTCCCGGTGAAGGGATCTCGGCCCTTGCCTCGTCGACTGAGGAGCAGGATATTCCAAATGAATACCACGATGCAAAACAAAAGTGAACGTCCTTGCAATAACAGCTTTTTGAAAAATGTTCCAACAACATCAGAATAGGTTTGTTTATCTTGCATTGATCCGAATCAACGCAGTCCCATCAATTGATCACACCACAAAGAACGAAAATATACTGACGTACGTATATGCCATCCGCATTCGCCACTGGGTCCCGTCATCACCCGTTAGGTTATCTAACTAACGGCAAAGCGGGGACTGGACTAGCGCAGATGAAAAACATATACAACATCTACTAATATATATACCAATATATAGTATTTTGCTCAAGGCGTGAATGAAATGCAACATCACAGAAATGTACAGCATCACAGAACAATACAGATATCTGGAAGCCCCGGGTTTCACAGAGCCGCTGCTGAAACCCGACGTTCCCCTGGTCGTGTGGATAGCCTGTGCAATGAAATCCTAGACCCCTACGGACGCGGCAAGTCACCCGCTAAAACCTGAAGCGAGGCAGTCCCCTTCAGCACCGTGAATGGACCACCCAGCACTTCACGGAATCCGGTAACTTGGGCACCCCTCCTGGGTCAACCTGTACCCCCTATGAGTGCGACGAATAGCCCGCCAATTTCAGACTGAAGCCCCCTCCGTCTCATTGCCATGAGATGCGGGCCCGTTGCTCTCTAGAACCCGGCTATCCGTGCACCCCTCCGCGGGGTAATCCTAGTACAGAAAGTAAAATATACATACACCGGGTACATCGACCGCAACCAGGTCGTGCCCCAAAAGAATAATACAAACAGGCAGTGACGGCAGTCCACATGTCGGACGCTCGCCCCGCAATATCAAATGTACATAATACAACAAAACTGTACTAGCATTGCATCCAGGCTATCCCCCACGACCGATCCGCAACAACACAGCATAAACATAGAACATCAACGTGAAAGTCACGTTCGCAAATCCGTCTAACCGGGCTATAGCAGTTAGACGGGATTTACCGATCAAGTGACATTCACGGTCGCAGATATAATGTAAATACTGTGAAATAATGTGTTTAAAAATATCCGATCGATCAAACAATTAACAAGTGGGCCCCCAAGTAAAACTGTAGCAGTCACAGAAAATCTGGGCCCAAATTTAATATCCCAAAAGCCCCAAAATCAGCCCACAAGCCCACTGTAAAAGTTTGACACAGTGAAGACATGAGAGTGCGGCGGAACCGCGGCCCAAGGGGGGTTTGGCCGCAGTTCCGCGCTAAAGTCGTCGACTGAACTTGTCGAATTTTTACAGAGGTCTTATAATTTCATGTACATTAGGTTTCTGCAACCTGAAAAATTTTTAGACACCAAAAAATTCCAACAGAAAACTGATGCAAAGGAAATGTGGTTTTTGGGATTTTGTTCGATCGGAAATGCAAAACACATTAGAACAAGCTAGGTAAGGTCAATGGCGTGGCTCTGATACCATGTAGCGCCACGGCAGCGCCCCGGCCGTCTATCCGAGGCCAAAATGCGGAATCAAAATTTTTCCTTACTTGGAAACCGGCGCTACCGCGGACAAGGAAAACCCGGATCGTTAACCATTAACCTATACTAGCTAACAAGAGATAGGAAGAGAAGTATACCGAGTGATCCGAGTCCTCCGGTCTTCTCGTCATCGTCCCGATCTCCCGCGGAAAGTCTTGTCTCCACTTCGTCGCCTCCTCGCCGGAAGGGCACCACATCGCCTGCGTCTTTTACGGGCTCCCGCCTCAATACCGAGGCAACTCGGGCATGAAGCCGGCAACTCGACATGCTCAAGATATGCTGTAGAATGTGTAGTGTAGAGGCTATGTCTCATTTGGGGTTTGTTGCCTTTGAAGATGATGGAGGAATCAAGATTAGAAAAATGGTGCTTGCATTTTTCTAGCATGAAAATGAGATCAAGAATGAAACTCTCAAGATGAAGCTCTCATCTTTTTTTTCTTCTCTCCAAAAAATGAAAAACTTATCATATGAGAATGGAGGAGGAAAGAATATCAAAAAAACACAACCATAGAAGGAGGGTGAGTGTAGGAAAAAGGTGGAGGGTTACCACAACCAAACATCATCATAACCAAATCAAATCAACTCCAAATCACTTCTAATCAACAAAAAGCAAGTGATGAGAATGGTATCAAAAGATGCTTTCATAATAAATACATTTGCAAGAAAACCCTCCACAATGTGTTATTTGCAAACTTGCAAATAACACCCTCCATCGGAAAAGTCCGGCCGGGAAAGAACAAAGGAAAACCGGCCGGAATGGAATGCAAACTGGCAACTCCAGAAAACTGGTCCCGTAATAAATTACAGGAAAACCCCGATACTGTGCATACACACTCGCATCTGTATTCGTACCGGATACAAATGCAATGAGACAAAATCTACACTGTACTAAACTAGGACCGGCTTAAGCCAAAGCCGGCTAGTAAAATCTGTTCGATCCTGATCCGTGCAATACCGCACATATCAGATCAAACCCTGCCATATAACTATACGGCCACTAGTACAAAACTGTCCGATCCTGATCCGTGCAATACCGCACGTATCTGATCGGACCCTGCCATATCTCCATACGGCCCCTACAGCGTTTCGCCCGAAAGCTGAGTAACTGAAAGTGTGGTGGACTCTAAAGACTCGTCAATACTATGGCTGTGGATTTAACCACTAGCACGTCAGAGGTATTAGCTAATACGTGACGGGCCACCAGCTATTGACCAAAAGGGACGTCGATGAGCGAACTCATCCTGACACCCTACTGAGCCTGTCAGTGACAATATCCGTACAGTCCGGTCCGTTCGTCTATGAGCATCGCATGTCGGGCCTAGGGAGTTGGTAAAAGTCAGACCCCCAAAAGCGGTACAAGTCGTGTCGGAGCGTAGCCTAGAACACCCTGAGATACTACTGGAATACCTACCAGTAAATCTCCTGCCTCGGCCGAGGGCTTTGTGTAATGGCTCTCCTAGACACAGCGCGACCTCACCCCCAATACCGGGAGAGACGAACCCCTGAAGATCCGCTCACTGCCTCCATGTGGCTCGGGACTGTACCCAACTAAAACCTGTTTGCACGACTCCTTTGAGCCGTGGTAGGGTAGTAATCAAAGCACAGTGGGAACTCACACGAGACAAATGACGATCCTCAGGTCGATGAACTAACCTGTACACATGTCACCAGGGAACTGCTATCTGACGTCAGGTATAAGACCAACTAGCATGTTCCCGGCGAGTCCTGTCCGGTGTACTCATAACCCAATGAGCACCTGTATACATCTTAGGTGAACCAACTGACACCAGTGGCTTATGAGACCGGCCACCGCCCCTCGTCGGGGTCTCGACTGTATACACTAGTCTACTCTGGAGAATCGATGCCCTGTCTCGAAACTCCCACGACTAGGGACCTTTTAAGGATGTGCTTATAGACCACCAGCTCTCACGTATATGATCGCCATCATACTGCTGGTAGTCAAGCAAGAATCCCAGGGGCTCTATCAACGTGTAATAGCGACATGTCAGGTCACCTAAAGCAGTACACGATGATAAAGATAAACCAGATAGCATAATATCATCTCGAGTAAGACTGTCCTACCGGGATAGGTCCTCCTTCAATCATTGCAATCACGTGCCTGTGATCCAATAATTGACTCTGAGGGCACTATCTCCAACACCTTGACAGAGGTCAACAAGGTCGCACGACTACCCTAAATCAATCACATCATATGCTATGCAGATAAGCACTAATCAGCTACCGCACACTACGCCTTGACAGAGGTCAACAAACGCAGCACGAATACTAACTATTACTTATGTGAAATGACGGAGGGCTACAACAGGTTTTTAAGAAAACCTTTGCGTAATGAACTTGATATCGTCATAGAATCGAGTGATTTTAAATGGAGTGTTTTTTAGGCTTTTACTAGTTTTGCTAAAGAGGTCACTCCCGGTGAAGGGATCTCGGCTCTTTCCTTATCGAATAAGGTGCTGGATATTTTACAAGGAATACCACTATACAAAGCAAGAACTATAAAAGCAATCAAAAACTAAACCGTGAGTTTGTAGTATCTGCCAGTTTTGCTAAAGAGGTCACTCCCGGTGAAGGGATCTCGGCTATTTCCTTATCGAATAAGGTGCTGGATATTCTACAAGGAATACCGCTATGCAAGGAAAAAACTAGAGCTACCTTTTTTATAAAATTTGATTCTACAACATCTTTTAGGTTTCTTTTTCTTTCATTAATCTCATTAATGAATCACATCATTTATGCTTCCTAAGTATCACAGAAGAAACGAAAATACAACGTACGCTTATACCATCCGCATTCGCCACAGTGTCCCGTTATGCACAGTTAGGTTACTTAACTAACGGCATACCGGGACGAGACTAGTGCGGGTGTAAAACATAAGCAGCGTTTATTATATAAAATATATACAATAATAAAGCATTCGTCTCAAGTAAATAAAATGATCACATCACAGTATATCAGAAGAAACATAAGAAATATTGGATATACGAGGAGGTCCGTGTTTTATTTTGAGCCTGTATAAAACACAGGTTCTATGGTCGCGATGAATAGCCAAGCCCACACCTCTAGACCCCTATGAAAGCGGCAAGTGACCCTGCCAATTCTAGAGTTTAGGAGACCCGGTCTCGACTCCTCGAGATGGCCTCCCACTGAACCCTAGAACCCGGTCACTTGTGCTCTCCTCCTTGGGTCTATCCTAATGCGGAAAAGTAAATAATATACAATGGTGACATCATCCTCAACCCGGAAGTGCCCCAATAAAAGAATATTACATACAATCGATATTTACATGAATGAAAATAAAGACTCCCATCTCACATAAAACCCCCGGCTATTCAATCGCGACAATCCTGCACATCATATCTCAGCAACATATAATATCACATATCATCAACGTAAGTAAGTATGTGTACCCCGATTGTCATTGATGTATAGCAACGAAGCCGGCGATACACCACATACTACACTTACGGTCACAGAAAAAAAGTGAAAAACTACAACATTTGGAATCTACAATCACCTTAGACATCGTAAACCCGAAATATCACATATTACGGATTTCATGCTTAACAATGTGAATTCCACATATTGTATCACATTCAGATATATCAAGACGATGTTTAACGTTTCGATCAAATCAACATACACCCACAAATTACCCGAGAGCTCAACACTTGAGCAAAGTCAAAATACTCAAAAACCGTGCCACAGTGTCTATGGACCAGCCATAGAAGGGGTTAACCAATGCCTCACCTATGGCACCATGGAACTACGGCAAACCCTAGGGTTCGATCGCGGTTCCATGGGCATAGAATCGAGTTAATGTTATTATATTCTTCTAGAGGGGGCATAGGGATACCTGCACGATTTTACGAATACAATCAACTAGGGAAAATTACAACACTTGGAAATTTCAGCGGGGTACAAAATGTGGGGTTTTGAAGTTCGTTCGAACTGCTAAACATTTTCAAGATTACCAATACAGTGTTAGAATAAACGACTAAGAAACACTATGAATTAGTCCTAGTCAAAATAATCATCACATGAAAATTTGGGCTTAACAAACAATACCTGAAACCCTAAAATATACAGATAAGAGCACAGTGTGAAAACGAAGTGGGAAGGAGCACAGGGGGCCGGCATCGCCGCATCTGCCAAGGGAGGGACACGGCCAAAATCCGAGCAGGGGGGTTTGTGTTCATATTGTGTTCTAGGTACATCACATGCAAGCTTCTGCAGCTGTTTAAATAATTTTTCAATGACTTTTTAAAAAATTTCCAGAGAACAAATTAGGGTTTCATAATATCGTATTTTCGGAGTCGATTTCTTTTTCGTAATTGTTTTAACACCGTGTTTAAAATTTTAGCTTGGCTCTGATACCACTGGTGGGTATCCCTTGCACCTAATCTAGGGTATGGAAGCATCACTCATGCCACTTTAAAATTTAGAGAGGTGCAAAGCAAACAAACCATGAATCATAACTAGAATATTTAGGGTAACAAACAATTAGCATCACATACAAATAAAAACTATCACTAAGTGAAGAAATTACAACCTTTATAGACCTCCCTTGGTGACTCCTTGGACCTTTGAGAGTATGGAACGGATCGCTAGAGGCCTTCCTCGTCCACGATGATCCACCCGAAGTCCTTTTGCCCAAAGCACCTTCCTTTACTTGATTTGTGAAAGAAGTATAGCAAACACCCTACACAAATGGGCTAGATGTGTGTAGAATGATGAGGTGGTTTGTATTCTCTATTCAAAACCCTTTCTTTTTTACTACCTCACTCAAATGAAAACTCAAGAGAGAGAGGAAGAAAAAGATAATGGCAAAACTTGAGCTCAAATTCTTTTATGATGAATAATGAGATGAGAATGAATAATCAATATTAAATCATTCTCTCCTCAAACCATGGTTAGTCAATATCTAGATATTTATCATTGAGTTTAAACGCCAAAAGAGAATTAACTCATGGTTAAAAGTTAGGTCAAGTGAGGTTAAGTGAGGATAAATATCAACCATGAGTGAATTATCTTTTCTTTAACTCAAAATAAATAAACATATACATATTAACTACAATGTGAGTCTTGCATTGCCACCATTTGTGTATCATCAACCATGATACACATCCATGTATGTATGTATGTGTCAATGCACATCAACATGTGCATACATGCATGCATACATCAAATATTAAGAAAAGAGTTTAATAAAGAATTAATCTAAAAGTCAAATGTTAAATCAACACTTGACTTAACAAACCGGTCATATCACACACGCCCCGACCAATAGAAAAACGCCCGATTAATATACGATATCACATACATGCATTTAATCAGGTCCCGCGCATATCTTATATGCACACCACATCTTTTCGCCTGAGGTAGGAAACTCCTGTGTGGGACTCTAAGACTCGTCAATACGCCGGCAGTAGGTGATGATCATATCAAACACCCACAAACTGGAAGCGGTCAGCTAAACGTAACGGCCACCCGGTTATTGAGCGATCAGAAGAAAACCAGTGAAGCTGTCAAAACTCCCATCGAGCCAACTGGCAACACTTACCGTACAGTCCGGTCTCTTCATCAGATATGCTGCATATCGAGTCTAGGGGTGGTAAACGTCAGACCCCAGTAACCGATAAGTCATGTCAATTTGAGGCTCATAACGGGTCGAGAACTACTGATAACTCTTACCAGTAGCACTCCATATCAGCCCTGGCCAGGGACTTCCAGTTATAGCCAATCGAACACCGCGCAACATCAACCCCCAATACCGGGAGAGACGAAACCCCTCCTATCTCTCATTGCTTCCATGTGATTTGGGACTGTACCCAAAAGCCACCGTTTTTCACGTCCTCATGAACGTGGTAAGGTGGAAATCAAAGCACAGTGGGAATCACACAAGACTCTATGACGATCTCGGGTCTACAGACTAACCTGTACCAGTGTCACCAGAGAACTGCTATCTGACGATAGGTATAATACCATCTAGGAGTTCTCGGCGAGTCCGTTCAGTGTACCCAGTCTCCACTGAGCACCCGTATACCTTCTCTGATGTCAAACACCAATGGATATGGGATCATCCATCGCCCATCATATGGGTCAAGAAGCGTATATGCTAGTCTACACTGGAGTATCGATGCCCTGTCTCGATACCCCCTCGACTAGGAACAGTTATAAGATGTACTCTTGGACTACCCTGGCCCCACTAGTATGATCTGCATCATAGTCCCAGTAGTCGAGTACATATTCTAAGGGCTTTATCAACATGTGAGAGCAAGACAGTAAACCAATACAAGTCAACATGTTAAGATAAAGTGAAACCAGATAGCATACTATCATGTCGAGCAAGAAAGTTCTCTCTCTATATATCCAAGCATCCACTATAATATACATTATATGTACAATAATGGCCTCTAGGGCATATATATAACTAACAAGCGGTGCGTCCACATCAGGGATAGAGGCCACTCCCGCACCTCTAAGTATGTTTATATATCCTATAGTGCATTGATTTAGAATATTATATCATAAATATACATACATTCTTTTTGCTTTTACATACTTAGATAATCATTTTTTTAATTTTCTAGCTGTAGGTGGTGCCTCCACATCATGGCCAGAGGCCACCACCGCATCTACAGGTATGTTTATATATCGTATAGTGTTTACATGTTGATTTAAAATGTTATATTATTGATATACACATTCTTTTTGCAATTACTTATATAGTCAATGTGATTGTCTAATTATAGGTGGTGCGTCCACGTTTGGTGCAGGGGCCACTTCTATCACTTCCATACCCTCCGCTCAGTCTGCAGATTAGTATGAATAAATATAAAATATTTATTCATTTTAAATATCCTTTAAGAATAAACATGAACTTCATGTAATTTTATCGATGTTTATTTTCTAGTTGAAGGAGATGCGTCCACGTCCGGGTCACCGGCTGTTCCTCACCAGAGAAACTATCGTCCCGCTCGTGCTACTGCCCGGGCCCAGGCTCGTGCTTCTGTCGCCGGAGGTATATATCACACTTCAATTTTGGCTAAACCTTGATTTCTTAATACCACTTTGTCTTAATATTGATTGTGTTGATATTTCTTGTAGATGCAGGGCATCCCTATGCCGAGAGGGAGACTCGAGGCCCGAATCAGTCTCACAGGATGAGGCCCGACAGAGCTAGGGGGAGGCAGCATTCCCCCTCTTCTTTACCCCTGATTATCGCTATACCGATGATTATTCCAAGAGGTTCGGCCGGTATATGGGGGATGAGAGCCGTCTCATGAAGAAGTATCCACTTCACGTTGAGTGGGGCGACCAGCACCGGAGCTCATTTGCCCTCTTCTGGGATCAGGCTCGGGTATTAATATATATTTTCATTTGACTTATCCAATATATTTATTATTATTTAACACTTGTAATTTAATAACATTGTTTTCTTGGTATTTGCAGTTGGATTACGACTTTCAGCCAGTACCTGACCCTGATCATCCTGAGAGAGTGCTCGATCTTCACGCTCTGTACCATGGCCTGATGAAGAACATGCAATTAAAGGTCCGATACAATAGGAACAAGCTGAAGATCGATTGTTATTCCCTGTGGATGGTAACCCCCGAGGTAGAGAGAGCGGCTCTCCTACATACTCCGGCCTTTGCGAGAGTCGACGTAGATACATGGCCTATCTTGTGCTAATATTTCAACTCTCAGCGTAAACAGATTTGTATTTTAAATGTAATTCATTGTTTAGTATATAATTTATTTTTTGTGTTGGTTAATTAGAAAACTAAATCTGAATATGTTGTGCAAAAACAGGCCGATCAAAATAAAGAGAATGGGAAGTCGGCGAAGAAGGGCCGCCCCACTTATACAGGTGGCTCGAGGAATATTACTCGTGCCATGGAGGCATCGGTAAATTACAATAGATCTACTATGATATAATGTAATATTAAGAGTTATTTTATAATATATGTAAATTTTTTGCGAATTGCAGAGAGCTCAGACCCTGGCGTAGGGTGGTACACCGAACGTGCTGACCGCGTATCTTATCGTCCATGGCACCTCGATAGATCCTGCCACGGGCAAGCTTCGATTCCCCGACACCGCTACCCAGGAGTATTGTGTAAGTGTTAATATTTATTCTAACATGTTTGAAATTTTTGTTTTGAAAAGTTCAAATTTAAATGATATACTTATATTTTACTGGTTAATGTGGGTGTAGGAGCGGGTGGTGGAGCAGGCAGAGGCATCGGGGATCAATTTTACTGGACAGAACGATCCGATGCTGCTGACCCCAGTCCTAAACGCCGCACACGGAGGGCACCATGGAGGTTGGGAGAGAGGCCAGGGACTGGGTCCTAGCAGGGCCCATATGAGGTTGGACTCTACTCCGGCGGTTACTTCCCTTACCCCCCGTGAGCGACGTCTAGAGCAAGATGATGCCACCTTGAAGAACACCGTCCAGTAGTTGAAAGAGATGATGGTATGTATACTACTTAATAGTAAAATATTATATCATATTATAAATAGTAACATATCCAATATTAGTAGACTGAGCTTATTTTGTTATAGACTTAGTTTTGATTAATCATACTTACATAGAACTGTCTAATTAAAATAAACTACAGTTTTCCAAACTAGCTATCCAAACGAGGCCTAAGTCTCTAAGTATTCTTAGATTGGGATTTCGCAATAACCTGATAATGATACGAATTCGGCTAATACATAATTCTTACTCGTTTATTACACACAAAATTGAACAGATGCGACAAGGTACTTCGGCTGCGGCTCCACATGCATCTCATTCGGCTGCAGCTCCACAAGGCACTACCTCGGCTGCAGTTGCGCAGACCACTCCTGCATCTCCACAGCCCGCTCAGACTCCCGTACGGTCCGCTCCTTCATTGGTTGATTTTTTGACGACTCAGGGCTGCACCGAGGAGCAGATGCGCCAGATTACGGTGATTATTAGAGATGGAGGAGCTCGACCGAGCTAGGGTAGCTTTTTTTTATATTTTAAGCAAGTATGTACTTATATGATACATGTTGTATATATTTTGGACGATATTGGTGGTGTTTGCGTGTTCAAGATGATTTAGATTGATTTCGTATTCTGTTTGTTGAGTTCTTTTATATATTATGCGTGAGATGATGATTATGAATACTGCGGTATTTGGTTATATGATGTATATATCATTGTGCACAGGGCGAGGAAAAAACAGGAAGCCCTTTTTTAAAAAAAAATCTGATATTTTGTCCCTACGAATTAATCCGTAGGGCCAAATGTTGCACCTACGGATTAATCCGTAGGTCCATAGTTTGCCCCTACAAATTTATCCGTAGGGACAAATATCAGGATACGTGATATTTTGCCCCTGTGGACTCGGTAACAGGCGTTACACTTGCCCCTACGAATATATCAATAGGGGCTTTTGTCTATCCCTATGGATTACTCCATAGGGACCTAAAAATGGACCTACGAAGAAATCCGTAGGGGCTTATATCTGGACCTATGAATAACTCCATAGGGGCATGTCTTTGCCCCTATGGATTTATCCGGAGGGGCAACTATTTTATTTTATAAACCAATAAATTAAATAAATATTTTGGCCCTACGGAGTACACCGTAGGGACATATGTCCCTGCGAAGTAAACCGTAGAGGCAATTATTACTCCGTAGGGGCATGTTCAGAGCGAAGACTTGCACCTGCGGCCTTTGCACCTACAGTGTATTTTTGTGCCCCTACGAATATATCCGTAGGGGCAGTGAGTTGCCCCCATGGATTTATCCATAGGGTCAACCCCTTATTATAGTAGTGATATATATATATGGACATTCTTGTTCGGTGCGTATCCATTTTTTGTTCTTCTGACGAGCATCCGTGTCTTGTAAATGCTCAGTTTTTTGTGTCGGAATATTTCTTGCCTGGTGAAATTCCCTTTTGTAAAAAAACAAAACAAAACAAAATAAAGAGGTTTTTTGTAAATATTCAAAAGGGGATGAGAAGAGGATAATTTTTTGGAACAATACCAAATTTAAAGGGATTTTAGTGCAAAAGAGGTAACTTTTTTACCACCTTTTGACTAACCCCTTTTAAAACACATCTGCTCCTATTTTTCCCCAAACCGAGACTTCATCTTCCCTAACTCACCAAACCCTAGTAGCCAAAAACATTTCCAACGTTGATCCGACCGTGCAACCGCCGCTGCTAGCAGCCAAAGACCGCACATCCGCCGCCCTATACCCTCTTCACCCGCTGAAAATTTTAGGAGAGGTTTGCTTTCTCGGTCTCTTCTCTCTAGAACTGTTAAAACTGTTTTTTCTTTTCAATGGCTCCTAAATTTGAACCCGAGAGAGATTTCTCTTCCATGTTCACTCATGACTTTTACGGTTGTTATTTTAGCGACGAAATCTGGAAACGCGGATGGAATCACATATTGTACAACTATCTAAACGCATTCGCGCTTCTGGATCTCGTTGAACGCTTCTATGAGCGTGTAGATGAGGAGTGTTTAGGAAATTATGGGTATATACGCTTGTTTTGGGGGGATCGGGAAATTGTTATAGATAGGGACATGATTCATGAAGTAATTTTGATCCCCGCATTCCTGCTCAAGACCAACCCTTCCAATTTGAGGGTTACATGCCGTGGATGCGAATTGTGCTAGGAAGTCGGAAAAAGGAATTCTTGGAAGTACGTTGTATGCGAACATGTTAACTGTGTGCCATTGGGCACAAAATAACATCTTTAGTAGTTCGCATAACACCACTTTTTTTACTCCATCCCTATAAATTGTGCACACACTAATGATGAAAAATCCAAGTTATAACATGTGCACAGTGTTGTTACACTCGGTTGGCGCCGGAAAAGGGGCAGCCAATTATCCATGTCTGATGTTAGTGATATGTTCATATCATAATATTGCATTTTATATTCCCCATTCTTATTCGTTTTATAAATAAACAGGTGCTTTTGATGCATGTCTGCTACATATTACAGGTTACAGGTTCTTGGAGCGAAAACAGTGAAAAAGACAAAAGATGATACAAAAAGGGACTTTTGACAAACATACAGAAGACTCTTGATCAAGCCTGCATCAAAGATAAAATTCACAAAGTACAAGGCAATGCAAGGTCCAAGATTTCGAAGCCACGGTTAAAAGTCCACCACAATTATTCACTGGAAAATCTAAAAGAGAACAGAAGCTATTTTAAAGAAAGAATTAAAGAATTAAGTAGCCCAGGAAGCCCAAAGACAGAAGAGCCCACAAAGGAAAGGCCCAATACTTCCTTTTTAAGAAGACAAAAGGAAGATTTTATTTTACCAAAATTCATTTGCGGCTTTGACTAGTTGACCTAGGGCTATTTTTGTAATTGTAGACATGCGGATCAAAATGTAACCTAGGGTTTCTATTTCCTATAAATAGAACTCTAAAGCTTGTAATTTCTTATGCCTCCCTTTAATGAATAAAATTTAGAAATCTTTTGGAGAGTATCGGTGCCTCTCTTTAATTCAGAAATTCAGATCTGACAAACCTGCATGGAAGATTGGAGGGATCCATCTGTAAGTAATTTAATTTCTTGTTCTAGTTTTGATTTTAATTCCTTGCCTTAGATGTTAGCTTTGGGAAGGGCTTTTGAGAGATGAGATCTCTCATCCCTTTCTTACCCATCATATAGAATCTATAGGACTCCATGCATACACGCACACACTGCGCCCTACGGCACCCTATCCCTCGAGGTAGCGGTGATACCGTAGTATAAAGGCTCAGTTGCGCGCGTTTTCCATGGAGGTTAGGGTAAAGATCTCTAAAGGAAGGACAAGAACCTAGAGGAAGGAACACCTTCCCGAATGGATCTAATCCCCTTTATTGATAATTACCATAACTCCTCTTAGATCCTAATCTGGGTATAGAAAGCGTTGAGATTTATTTACATTTCCAAACCATTCCTAAACCTAACCCTAGCAAGATTTAGATCTAGATAATTGCCCTAGGATAATTTAGGTTTTTAGATTTAATAACAACTCCGAACACCCTTCGGAATTAACTCGTAAGAACGAATCGGAGATTCACAACATCCCTGTGGACCGACCCGTACTCACCAGCTAGCTTCATGCGACGCCGTTCTTGATTGCGGTTACAAATATTTTTGATCTATCTTTTAGAAAGCGCAAGCACGCTAAATCTCACTCAATCAAATGGCGCCGTTGCCGGGGATGGCGTAGAACTTTCCTTTTCGCAATTTCGGGTTAATCATAAAATTTAAAAAATCATAAAAATCTAAAAAATCCAAAAAATATAAAAAATATATTATCTGTTATTTTTGAAAGGGTATTCTTGTGAGAATTTTTGCAGGATCTACAAAGAAATTCGGATCTGGAAATCTACAGAGATCAAAACAGCAAATATCAAATCCGAACAAACAGAGAAATATCACAATAGACAACAGAAGAAATTTGGAGGACTGAGTCAACAAGAAGAATCGCGGTGACCTGGTCTCAAAAAAAAAAAATGCCGAACCGACTAAACCGCGGCGGAACCGCCACGGCCTAGTCGATTCAGGTCTTGAAAAAAAAAGGCAGAGCGCGATAAAAAAAAAAAAAACAGTTCTGCCACTGCATATTTCTGTGAGTTTTCTCTCCTCCTCTGCAAATCTTGATATATCTTCTGTAAATTTGCCTGCAGGATTTCTTTGCGCTCAAAAATATTTTCTCTTCCATATAACAGTCTTGTGCAGGATTTTTGGGCCCCGCTTGAACTAAATTGATTGCAAGTAATATTTTGCTGTTGCATATCTTTTCTATAAGATATTTTGCTGTTGCATATCTTTTCTCTAAAATCTTTTTGCAACAAAATTTTTCCAAATAAAGAAAATTAATGAAAAATGAAAATAAAAAGGACAAATATTTTATAGAACTTGCAAAATTTTTTAGCCCCAAATAAATCCTTGCACCACCTAACCTTCCTTCTTGTCACTTTTCTTCTTCTAACATGGGTACCCCACACAATAAATCATTAGCCGAACTTTGGTATCCCGAACCTAATTTTGCGTCATATGTTAATGTGTTCGGTCAATTTAAAGACGATCCTTCCATGCCTAAAAAATCTTTGAAAGATCACATAGAGGAGTCTCGGAGAAACAGTTTGACTTTTCAACCCACTTTGTGTCAACCAAGTCAACCTTCACCACCTTCGTATGTTGACACCACTTCTTTAAGTCCTTCTGTCACTCCTAGGCCGATGTCCATTGCTGAGTATATTGCTAAATCTCGTAGCCGATCTTTCACCCCTCTCCACACATCTAGTTCTAGGGATCAACAAGACTTTTCACCTTTTTATCCACATGTTGACCCTACCCCTGTCCAATCACCCACTTCTTACCAGTCCTACCCGACTTTCCCACCGTCACTAGACCCTGTTTCTACACAGCCTATTGGGAGTTTTGCATATCCACACCATTTTGAATATTTTACCGAAACCCCCTTACCACCCAAGTCTAGCTTGGAAGAGGCGTTGGAGGCGTATATCGCAGCAACAAATAAAATGGTTAGGAATGTGGAAGCGTCCGTGGCCGCCCTTATGCAACCTGCTGAACCGGTAGCTAGTTTTCCGCTAGCTCCAAATTTTTCAATGTATGAGGCGGCAGTTGGACGGAGTGAGAATGAGAGAGGATTTTCAAATCAAACCTACCCTTATCCAATTGAAACCCACAACTCCTGTTTTCCATCGATTGCCCTAAATAGTTCACCTGTTGAAAATAAAAATGAGTTGTGTGATTTTGTAGTGTTTGATTTGCCAGATTGTGAGGAACCCCTTTCGAGTGAAACCGCACCTAATCCTTTCGATCTTTACACCTCCACTCTAGAACCTAAATCGATAGATATCCATGCTTTTGATGAGGTGTCTAAAGAAATTGATTTTCACTTGATTGAGGATATAGACGCCGGGAATATTTCGGATGATAAACCTGTCGATTTACTTGAGATTTTATGTTCAAATCATCATCCCGGGTTATTAAATGTTTCTCCCGAATCTCATATGCGTCTAGATTTTGATGATAATGGCATGGATGAGTTGAATATTGAGGATAGTATCGAGAAGAGTCTTGAGGATAATATTGAGGTTGAATCATTTTTGTTTGATGTGTCTGATTTTCCAATTCATCCTCCTGAACCTTTGACTGTTATATCACCCTCCCTCCTTCCCATCGTTCCTACCCCGCTTGAAGACTGTGAGCTTGAAACTTTTTCCTTTGAATCTGACACAATTCTCACAGCCGATAAAACCTACGAGTGTTTCACTTTTTCGGACGATATTGATGACTCACCGCCCGAGTTTGAGTCCTTTACATTTTCAGATGAGCCATCAGACTCGGTTGATTATAGTAGTTTCGAACCATTAATGGAATCTTTCAAGTTCGAAACAGTTTACTACGGTGAGAAAGATACTATCCCTACTTCACTCCCTTTCGTCCTTCCTATTGTTCCGACCGTGCAAGTGACCGTTACGCTTTCATCTCCTATACCAAGTTCGGCGTACCCATGTTTTCTTGCGAATCTTGAGGGATTTGACCCCATTTCCCGACGGGTTGATAGGTTAGCGCAATCGCTTTTCACACATCGGTCATCACATATTGCGCTAATTTATTCACTCGATTTACACCCTCAAGATCGTACTCCACTTCTTTCTCCTTTCTGCCATTCTTCTCCTCCACCGAGACCGTATTCTACCCTTCTTCCCACACGGTCTCGCGTGTTTCTCATTTCTTTCCTCCACACCCTATTCTTGCACCAACTATACCATTACCACGATAAGATTTTTGAATGGTTGGTGCTAACCTTTGGCTTGTGTAAGGCCAAGCTTAAGTTTGGGGGAATCTTTGTATATATGTATATATTTTTTGTTTTCTTTTCTATAAAAAAATAAAAAAAAAAATTCAAAACCTTAAAAAATGAAAAAAAAAATTATAAATAAATAAACTGGGGAGTACCGGCGTTTTGACCCTCTTGGTGCAGCATGACAGTGAGGACACTGTCAAGTTTAAGTTTGGGGGTATGCTCGGTACGTCTTCTTCCTTCGCATTCATTTGTACATATTTTTGCATTTGCATACTTATTTGAAAACCCATAAAAATTTCAAAAATTTCAAAAATTATAAAAATTAATGTATTCAATTTTGGCTAATGGACTTGAGTTTGACAAATAGGTTAACTGGCTAGGAACAACTAGATCTTAGACTTAGTGAATTAAAAACCCTAAAGATAACCGTCCTTAAAGTTTAACGGTAGAAAGTATATGCCTTGTAGTTTATTTAGAAATAAGCAAATTTTGGGTTCACTTCTTGGGCTAAGTCAAAATGAGGGAAGAGTATTGATGTTTTTATTAGAGTATAAGTTTGAAAAATAGTTTCTAGCTTAAGTCTAGACTCTGAAAACGTATACCCTACAAATTGCACAATCACGTACCTTGAAACTTGGAATAGTAGAAGAGACCTTGAAATGCTCTTGTCTAAAAGTCCTTAGTACAATGAAAATAAAAGAAAAAAAAGTGAATAAAGAAAAAAAAAATGGACACTGGTTTTTGTGATTACTTAAGGCTGTAAAAAAAAATAGAAAAATATTTAGCGAGGGTGCTTCATCACCTAGTGCCTTAGACCAACTGGTTTGGGAGTCACTGCTAAAGCTTTGGGTGTTGCAAAACTAGGAAGTACGCTTAAAGTGCTAACGCATCTTGTAATCGGTTGTTGGTACCTCAAGTAGTATTAACGGTCGCATGAAGGATGTGTAAGCAAATTTCATTTAAAAATTCACTAATTAATAAGTGCTTTGGATAATGGACGAGAGTATGATTGCTTGATTTGAATTTCTAAGTGTAGGGGTGATCTATACACACACGTAGGGATATGTGATTGGAGTTTAGATGAGAGAAAGGAGTGAAGAATAGAACTTGTATCTTTAATAGAGTTGATAAAAATTCCTAAGTGGAGATGGAAACCCTAGAAGGAAAACTTAAGAGATGCCGAAAGCTAAGTAGGTCTACATAACATATATAATCTTAAGTTAAATAATGAGGAAGTGTGAAGAATATGGGTGGATAATTTGTAGGTCAAAAGATAATAGAATTCCTTGTTAGAAAACTTAATTGGAGAACAAAAATCAATGGGCCGAGTTGATAGGATTTTGTGGGTGTAATCCGCTAAAAACCCTCAGGAGACAACACTCCTCCTACTAGGGACACCTAGAGATTTAACGGCTTGTTGCACGAGCTCAGTGCAATCGCGTTTCCCTGCGAAAGTGCGGTTAGGATTTTAGTGAATAAAAATAAGTTTGCTCGAGGACGAGCAAAAGATAAGTTTGGGGGTATTTGTTCATATCATAATATTGCATTTTATATTCCCCGTTCTTATTCGTTTTATAAATAAACAGGTGCTTTTGATGCATGTCTGCTACATATTACAGGTTACAGGTTCTTGGAGCGAAAACAGTGAAAAAGACAAAAGATGATACAAAAAGGGACTTTTGACAAACATACAGAAGACTCTTGATCAAGCCTGCATCAAAGATAAAATTCACAAAGTACAAGGCAATGCAAGGTCCAAGATTTCGAAGCCACGGTTAAAAGTCCACCACAATTATTCACTGAAAAATCTAAAAGAGAACAGAAACTATTTTAAAGAAAGAATTACAGAATTAAGTAGCCCAGGAAGCCCAAAGACAGAAGAGCCCACAAAGGAAAGGCCCAATACTTCCTTTTTAAGAAGACAAAAGGAAGATTTTATTTTACCAAAATTCATTTGCGGCTTTGACTAGTTGACCTAGGGCTATTTTTGTAATTGTAGACATGCGGATCAAAATGTAACCTAGGGTTTCTATTTCCTATAAATAGAACTCTAAAGCTTGTAATTTCTTATGCCTCCCTTTAATGAATAAAATTTAGAAATCTTTTGGAGAGCATCGGTGCCTCTCTTTAATTCAGAAATTCAGATCTGACAAACCTGCATGGAAGATTGGAGGGATCCATCTGTAAGTAATTTAATTTCTTGTTCTAGTTTAGATTTTAATTCCTTACCTTAGATGTTAGCTTTGGGAAGGGCTTTTGAGAGATGAGATCTCTCATCCCTTTCTTACCCATCACATAGAATCTATAGGACTCCATGCATACACGCACACACTGCGCCCTACGGCACCCTATCCCTCGAGGTAGCGGTGATACCGTAGTATAAAGGCTCAGTTGCGCGCGTTTTCCATGGAGGTTAGGGTAAGGATCTCTAAAGGAAGGACAAGAACCTAGAGGAAGGAACACCTTCCCGAATGGATCTAATCCCCTTTATTGATAATTACCATAACTCCTCTTAGATCCTAATCTGGGTATAGAAAGCGTTGAGATTTATTTACATTTTCAAACCATTCATAAACCTAGCCCTAGCAAGATTTAGATCTAGATAATTGCCCTAGGATAATTTAGGTTTTTAGATTTAATAACAACTCCGAACACCCTTCGGAATTAACTCGTAAGAACGAATCGGAGATTCACAACATCCCTGTGGACCGACCCGTACTCACCGGCTAGCTTCATGCGACGCCGTTCTTGATTGCGGTTACAAATATTTTTGATCTATCTTTTAGAAAGCGCAAGCACGCTAAATCTCACTCAATCATGATACAATTGTGGCGCTATTTTCTTCCTGTAGAAGAATTCGATACTTACATGCAGATGGAAGTTTCCATTCGACTCTTATTTGAGAGTGCGTCCACGTCATACACTAGGCTTCACGGGTTATAGTCGCGCACCGAGCCGACCGAGGATGTGACGGTGGAGACCCCTAACTCGTGTTCCACAGCGAGTGATGAGAAGCTGACCCCCACCATGCAAGCACGCTTGCTGTGGCGCACTAACACGGGGGGTCGAGAGGGTGTTAGGGATGCTGACGACTTTTGATCAGTGTATTACGAGTCTGGAATAGGGGATGTCTACCCCGTTAGCACGTAGTGACAAGGTAAGGTCTAGGGGTCATGGTAATGACTCCAGTGGTGCTGGCATGAATGGTACTGCGTCTTGTTCTAGGATACGTAGTAAGCAGCAGTAAGGGCTCTGCTACGAATGAGTTTGGGGGTGGAGTTTGTTGTAAATAATTATCCATACATTCTGCATTTGCACGTTTATTTTTTTCTTGTAAATATTTTTTCTTTTGTTTGCATGTTTAATTTCCGCATCGCATCATGTTTATATTTCTGCATTGCATTTTTTTTAAAATAAACCTATAAAATTTTGAAAATCCTAAAAACCCATAAAAATTTTGAAACCTTCTTTTCCAAAAAAACAAAAAAAAGGAAAAAAAACCATAAAAATTTTGTTGTCAAAATTGGCTATTTAGACTTGAGTTCGATATGATAATTGACTAGTTAAAAATAACAAAATTCTAGGCTTAGCAATTGAAAACCCTAAAGATAACCCTCCTTGAAGTATAACCGTAGTAAATATACGTCCTTGCAGTTTTTTTAGAAGTAATCTTGAGTTCAGTTCTTGAGTTAAGTTGAAATGAAGAGAAAGTATTGAAAGGTTTATTGAATGATAAGTCTGAAAAATAGTTCCTATTCTTGAGTCCAAATTCAGAAAATATATACCCTACAAACTGCACTTACACACACCTTGAAACTTGGGATAGTAGAGAATACCTAGAAATACTCATGCCTAAAATTCTAGTATGAAAGAAAAATTGGTATTTGAAGCTAACCACCAAAAGAGCGTCACTGAAAAATATATCCAGTCTTGAAAGAAAACAAAGAAAGAAAAAAAATGTGTAGATTGCAAATCCTGGAAACTGCTATTTACGCCTTAATAAGCTCATGCACTGGGTAATCAGCTGATTAGTGTCTCAGGAACCAGTAGTAATCGCATGAAAGGTGTGTGAGCGAATCTGCCTATCATTAATAAAAAGAAGTAGTACTAAGTATTATGGCAAGGTACTATAGCTTGAATTGAATTCCTGAGTGTACGGGTGAATTTACACACACGTAGGAGTATATGATCGATGTTTGGAAGAGAGATAGGAATAAAGAATAAGTTTTATATCGTCTTTAAAGATGATAAAAATTCCGGATTGGAGACTACGGTTTAGAAGTAAAACTCAAAAGAAACTGAGATCTTTATAAACTGACAAAACGTATAGGATCTTAAGTTAAATGAATAGCAGGTGTGAAGAATAAGGGGTGGATATTTCTAATTTAGGATGATAGAATTTCTAACTAGGATGCTAAACGGTAGGATTAGAGTCGACGGCTAACTTGACAGGATTTTGTGAGTTGTATCCGCTGAAAACTCTCAGGAAACAAAACTCCTTCTCCAGGGCAACCTATGGGTTTAACGGCTTATTGCACATGCTAAGTGCAACTATGACGTCTACGAAAATGAGCTTAGCAAAATTTTTAAAATAAAATTGTTTGCTCGGGGTGAAGAAAAGATAAGTTTGGGAGTATTTGGTCAAAATTTTGCACTTTTATACCACCCATTCTTGATCGCATTGCATATAGGTAGGTGCTTTTAATCCGTGCTTACTACATAAATACAGGTTACAGGTTCTTAGTCCAAAAGAATGCAAATCATGCACAGTTACGACAATTTCAGGACAACTGCCATCAAACAGATAAAAATACGGGTTCCGCTCACCATCCGTCAGGTGCCGCTTACCAGTACAAGAGACAGATCAAGCGAGGGTCATTTGTGTCTCAGACAAGCATAAAGCATGAGGGTAGCCACACAAGGATCAAGAAGGCAACGCGGAGCTCGAGGAAGATCAAGGCAAAAGGTCCATTCATTTTCATTTTTGGGATTGTTGTAATTTTAGGAGTAATTTGGAATGATTCTGCAAATACATGTTTACCAAGAACAAGAATAAAGAAACACAAGAAAAATGATGATCCGATTCCCATTTTTGGCCACGGAAGCGCAAAATTTAGCATGTTTAGGCGGTGGAACTGTGGCCATGTCATCGCCATCTGTGACGAAATTTCAGGGATGTTTTGGTCATTGTACATAGGTTCAAAAAAAGACCCTAGAGCTTCACTTCACTGCCTATAAATACTCCAGATCAAGGGCAAACAAAGGATGTATATATTTCCCATAGTTTAGTTATAATTTAGTGTAAACTTCTTCTTCATCATCTTTCCGCCATTAAAAATTGTAAAAAAGCTTTTTTGAGTGGATGATAAATGAAGTGGAGAGTTTTATATGCATGTCTTGCTTAAATTGTTAACTAGTTTACTTACTTGCTTTTATTTTTCTTAGTAGTATAAATTGTTATTTATTGGTTTTCTTTTCTTCTTTTTCTATTTTTTTTATCACTGCAACGATGATACGCAAGTGTGATTCTTGCTTAGGTGAGATCCCAACTAGTTAGTTACCGTCATCTACCTCTTCTCTGTCTATCATTTCTACTGGTTTTATTTTCCTTTTTTTATAATGAGTGGGTAGTTTTCTCACTTGTTAGGGTAGACTAAGAAAAGTTTGAGAGAAGGAAATCTCCCTCACTCTTTCTTTTGCCCAACTGCTTGAATTGAACTCCCGTCAAGGCATCCACAATCCACTCCCTGCAGCACTCTATCCTCTATGATAGTGGTGACACCGTAATGAGACCGGTTGTGGTTGGATTGACCAGCAGTTATGGCTAAGAACCAAGAACGGATGGACAAGGACCAAAGGAAAGGAACTAAGCGTTGGAGAGCCTAACATATACTCGCAAGTATCCTTTCTAGTCGTACTAATCCATGTTGTTGCCGATTACCATAATATCAATATCAAGAGAGGAAAATTAAAGAAGTGAGCGAACTCCTAACTCAAACTAACTTAATCCTAACCCTAACAAGATTCCATTAGCATACATATCAATACATATAGTTAGTATCAAACAAACTTGGACAAATTTGACTTAACTCGTTAAAACATTAAGAAAATGACTCTCATCTCTCTGTAGATTGACCCGTACTCAACGGTTAGCTACCAAGCTAACCTGTCTTGATTGCGGCAACTAGAACATAAAGAATGTATAGCACAAAACCTTTCAATCACCTGGGGCGCGGGATGGGTCTCTAGCCGATGATTTCCTCCCTGTCAATGGCCTCTTGGAGACCGTTGTATTTTTTCGTATCTCGTCGATCGGCGTATCATCGGATGGATCCGGGGATGCCTATTCAGAGGCTGCACGTGCGACAAACTCTAAAGGAGCTCTCATAGAAGAGCCCACTCATGCAACAGCATGAAGAATCCACATATTATAATGTGGATAAAATGCAACATAAAGATATATTCTAAAAACGAGAGAAAGCAATACCAGTTCCAGCTGGGGCCATGGTTTGCTCAGTCTCGACAAGGACGTCGATTTGCTCAATCAGAAGGCGAGTAGCCGGAATATCATCAGTTGTCCACCATTGCTCAGTGTCTGCAAGCCCCCTCATATATCATGGGCTCCGCAGCACTGTCATTTACTTGCAATTGTTGTTCTTGATACTTTTGAGCATCGGACCTCTCCTTCTCTTGGTAGGCCCGACTCTACTCCGATATCCTGTCATAAGCCTGAAGGATGTGCACTGCTTGGGAAAATGATTTTTCCTCGGCAATAGGCTCCAAAATACCTACTGCCGGGCGTCGTACAAACGTTCGAAGGTCCTCAGCAGCAACCTAGGGGTGGACTGCTTTGTCTTTTCCCATCCGAAGAAATTTGGATAGTTTACACGAAAAGTAAGCTTTGTAGTACTTCTTTAGTGGCCACAAATAGTCATGGGACACGGTGTCACGATGTCCAAATGCATAAATAAGGAATCGAGTTCCTACAGGATAGTACCTGAGCTATACCAGCACTGGCCCAAGAGTGTCAGAGTCGGTGGCCTTCTGATGGGTGAGAACTCAAAGGAAATGTCCTGATCCAACCCCAACTAATGCCCAAGGTGATTAGGAAAATTAGGCTCGAGGCTTAGTTTCTTTGCACCTATACGAAATCATCCCGCTTCGAAGAGAAGTCATAAATTTCAGATAGCGGGCCGCTTTAAAAGGCTTTAAGTTCTTTAGAGACGCAACATCCATCGTAAATTCTACGTCTGTACGGAAGTCCTTCTCGATCTTTCTATTCTGAAACAGATGCATCGCAGACTAAAATCGAAAAGCTTTCCTGGAATCCCTTCGACAGTCACCCTCGGTGTGCGGCATGGCAGAGACGATGATGAGTATTGATGGCCAGGGGTGCTCCCAGGAAACCTGAGGAACATTCGGCGCATATATTTCCTGGATAAGCGTCCCCAAAAAAGCATAAACACATTGCATGGGAGTGTAGACCGCATCAAGGCTGGGTCAGCTGGCACTCAGGAAAGGGCATATACTCCTATGAATATGAGCATACACATGCACCCCTACCACGTTTTTAATACTCTGCCCCATTTGGGAGGCCATCAAGAAAACTTCGGGCCTCTTGACAAGCCCGGTAGGCATGGCAAAATAGCACAGCTACAGCGTGATGAAGGCACTCAGAAACGTTTCCCTACTTATCTTCTATTGGGGAAGATTTTTCGCATGGTCTCTTCACAAAAAGGGGACGCCTTCGCTATATATTCCTTGTTTGTAAGTGGTTCACGACCCCTGCTCATCTCGGTAGTTTTGGCCTCGCTGAACAAACCTCCTTTGTGGTTCTTCTTAAATCTTCTCTTCCCTATAGGGGAGAGACCTTCCCGTCGGGACACGGACACGTGATGCTCAAGAAATCGTCCATAAAGGTTATTGAGGTTAGATCCAAGAAATACTCAATCCAGATCTTAAAGCTCACCGCAAAAAACGGATACTAGGAACTACCAGATGCGATAGTATAATAGGCGTTATACAGATCCACGTAAGAAGAATGGACATAACGCTGATAATAGGGATCTCTCCCAAGGAGAAGCTCCTCCCGAGAATTGCACTCGACATATATCTTCTCAGTGATCGGCAATCCAAAGCAGTCCTGAACATCCTTCATAGCAATGCCAATCTCGCCCATGGCGGAATATGCCGTATTGGTGCTAGTATCAAAATTCTTAAGGAAAGCCCTCAAATAATCCATGGAAAGGGAATAAGAAAAGGAGAAGTAGATCACCTCGTAGATGCTAGCCAAGTGAAGCTTCTCATAGTCAAAATGCAGGATATGCTTAGCCCACTCCGCATATCCTGGAATGAAGCCAGGAATGTTGTAGAACTTGAAAGTTGAAGGCCAACACTCATGTGTCCCGCTCATAATGAGGTTTCCTAGTATCTCTGGATATGAAAGAGGCTTTTGTGTATCATATAGAGCTATCACACGAAAATAGTCCTTATGGTCACAACATTGCAGCAAAACACTGTTATCATCAACCCTGGCAGGGTGAAATTTCACTTCAGGACATAGGTCAGGTAAGTCCTTGAAAAGATGACCCCCGGCAATGACCCGCACCTCATAGAGCTTCAGGATTGCGTGGCGCTCAAAATACCCTCCCCAAGTCCTACGCCCCACCAACAGAAAGTTGTGCAATTTCTCCGTCTCCTTCAGGTCAGTAGGCTGCACCCTTCACCGTTGTTCCTCCAACATAGCCTCATGGGGCTCGTGAAGCGGTAATCATCACCATGCACCCATAGCTATGGGTCCACGGGGATAGGAATACCCTCGTACTTCGCAACAACATTTTTGAAACCCGCCGGAACCTGCTCCTCACCACTAACACCAACTGTAGAAGCAACGTTCTCTACCCTCTCTCCTTAGGCACGGCCTCTGAGGTCATGGGGGCCTATTGGGGTTACCGCCATCAGCAACCCCTATATCAACTTTACCAGCCTCGGTCTAACTCCCTCTGTATATGAGTCCCCAAAATCCACTGGTTACTCTTCCACATCTATAGGAGAGGGACTTCTTAGAAGAGAAGGAAGCTCGGGTACCCGCAAAATAGGAAACAGAAGTTCTTCAGCCCGTGTGATTAGCACCTGAGTCTCCATCGAGGCAACCCCATCACCACCCTGAGCAGGGGATGGACTGCTCTCAGGAGCAACGTTAATGTCAACAGCAGTATTTTCAGTTGACATTTTAGCAGCACAAGTTCAAAGTTCGCGTTTAATAAGTTACACACGAGTATAAAGACATGCAAATGAAGTTTAGCGAAGCTCGAAAGCCCACTTAACTAAAAGCAAGAAAGTTTTATCGACACTTAAACCCCCAGGAAAAGGAGATGGTTTATACGAATGACAAAATAGCCCTATATAGAACACTTGGCCAAAATTAGTTAAGTGTCCACATGGATCACAAAAGTGATCATATATAGGAACACTTGCCCAAAATTGGCACGTGGATCACAAAAGTGATCCTTAACCAAAATTGGCTAAGTATCCACAGGGATCACAAAAGTGATCCTATATATAGGAACACTTAGCCAAAATTGGCTAAATGTCCACATGGATCACAAAGTGGTCTCATGGATCAAAAAGTGGTCCTATATATGAATACTTAGCCAAGATTGACTATGTGTGATCCTATATAGGAACACTTGTCCAATTAGACTAAGTGTTAGACCCAAAAACATGGGGTCCCGACCAAGTAAGTCTTGGTCGGTAGGGGTCCCGAGGCCTGCAATAGCAATAGCCTCTGCCGGAAGGACTTCCAAAACTATCAGGATGCCTCCCGACGTAGAGGAAACCCCTTTAGAGCACTTTCACATAGACATTTCAAAGAAATTTCGACAGTGCCTCCTCTGTATTTGACTATTTTCCAAAGAACTAGGAAAACCCTAGTTCTTACAAGAATTGGGGAAAATCCTAATTCCTTGAAAGGAAATGGCTAGTCGCCATTTCCATCGAATAAGAATAAGGAATTTTTTATGTTGGCTAGACAAACCATCGTCCCACCTACCGAATCGATCTCAAAAGAGATCGATGACGGGTTGCCAGAGAAGTCGAAAGAACTTCTCTTTGAACAAAAAAAAGCTCGCCACTGGGAGATCATCAAACCTACCTTGATGACGAAGAAGATGGCAAGGATCTCAAGGAGATCGATGAAAATGATGATCTTCAGGGGAAACCCTAGAATTCTCTTGAATTCTCTCTTTGAAGAAAAACAGAAATCAAATGAGTTTCTCTCTCCCTTCCCTTATCTGTTTAAATAATAGGGGAGGGAAAGCGGCGATCCAGCGGTTTGCTGGATCGCCGCCACGTGTACACACGTGGCCCTCACGTACCATCGCCAAGCTAAGCAAATGCTTGGGCCGACAGGCATGAACTGGAAATATAATTCCTATATCTAAAATTAGATGCATGAAACAATAAGATATGCACAAATCAGTGCATATTCATTATTGGGGGGCATTTGTTGGAGTTAAAATCTTAACTCCCAAGATTTATGAATATTTATAAGTATTCTGATCAAAATTTGATCAGTTTAAAATATAAAAATGAAGCTTAGTACAAATGAACAAGTTAAGAACTTGTTCAAAAAAACAAGTGGGACCCCTATATTGGGCAAACCTCTTGAAACAACTCAAAAATTAGTTGTTTTGGGAATCACTCATTAAGATGGCTCTCCTGATAGCAAGAGGCCCCTGAATAGGGTGTCTCGGTGCGTCTGTCTTCTAAGATAGCTCCAATACCCCTTCCTTCGAATAGGCTTTGATCAATTCTTCAGGAGATGGTGGGGGGATTTCCACCCCCCTCACTTCCCTGATATTCAGGGAGTAGTTGCGCACTACTCCCCACTCACAGAGGGGTATAAATACCATGCTGTGAGCAACTAATCAGAGGATTGAATTCTGGATGCTCGAAACTCTAACACTTTAAATAAAGTTCTCTGAAGAAAAAAAAGACAACAAAAGAAGAAAGAAGAAGGTGAGGTAGAAAAATGGGATATCCCCATTCCTTCACTCTTCTCTCTTCCTATCCTTGTCTGTGTGTGTGTGTGTGTGATCAGAAAGAGAATCGTGGAAACTTATTTAAAGTTTCTAACTCTTAGTTCAAAAAGTTTTGAAAGTCATGGCCAAAGCTTTTACAAAGAGGATGGAAAACTTAGAACATAAAGATGTTCTTGACCCTCATGGACTAAACCAAGAATATAAGCCACGCCATATTCTGTATAAGCTTGAAATAGGCTACCCTATTTCCTAACATATAAATAGAAATAGACAAAACTATTTCTAGAAGGACATGGATCAAAATCATGTGTCCTTATTCAGATTCAAGTGAATAGAATATTCTATTCACTCAGAGGCACAAAATGTGTCTCTGAAGACATTCTTGAATAGGAAAATCATATTCATCTCTGAGACATGAAAACATGTCCTCAGAATATCTGTGAATAGGAAGATCATATTCATGAAACATGAAAATTATATCTTCTGACATGTGAATAGTGAAAACCTATTCACCTTCCAGATATATGTCTATAACAGACATATTTGAATGGAATACTCCATTCATAAACCTAAGCCATAAAAATTATGTCTTCAGGACCTTCAAGAATAGAAAAATCTTATTCTCAACCCACTTGTGAATAGAAATATCCTATTCATCTATCAGATGTGCTTTGCACATCTGATCCAATGAATCCAGTATCAAAAACACTGCATTCATCACATAAAATATGACTCAAACGCCATGTTCTCACCCTTGAACACAAATTCATGTTTTCATGCTGCACAAAACATTAAGAATGATACCCCACATTCTCATTATGTTCATGAAACTCAAATACATGAGTTTCATCTTAAAAAACTCTGAAAAAAGTGTTTCTGACTTAGCTACAGCCATCGAGAGGCCCAAAATAGGCCTCCCGCTGCTTCGGAACCCCTCATGGTCCCTCGGGAGGCCCTAAAATAGGCCTCCTTAAACTAAACGATCTCCTTTTCTTCTTTGTGGTGTAGACCTCACTGAGGATGTCCCACCAACACTTCAAAATGAAGTGGTGTGTACCCTATCTGTGGCGTTCCACTTACACTCCAAATGAAGTGTTACCCACACTTTAAAGGAAGTGATTTTGACACTTCAAATACCCCTCATGGTTCTTCGGGAGGCCCCAAATTAGCCTCCAGAGAAAGAAACATTTCTGATTTTTTCTTAGTGTGGACCACACCTAGGATATCCCATCTACATTTCAAATGAAGTAGTGTGGAACCTACCTAAGGTGTCCCACCTACACTTGAAATGAAGTGTTACCCACACTTAATAATATTTACATTTCAGATGAAATGTTGTAGACCCCACCTATAGTGTCTCACTTACACTTCAAAGGATTAGGGCAATACTCATCAATTTTATCAGGTTGACACTAAAATACCCCCAAGTGGTTCTATTCATCTCTCAAATGAGAGCTCTATGTATTTTTACATCAATTTTGCAAATATCAATGTATTTACATTCGAAATGTATACAAACTTGAACAAAATGAACAAAATATATGTTCTTTTGTTTGACATGTGCTTAATATTTACTTAACTAATATATATGCGAACCCTCACACTAAAATGATGCGATTTGAAGCGAGCTAGTACGGTATCCCGTCCAGATGCGTCCTGTGACAATAAAGTGTAATTAACGGTATGCGCCTGCGCTGCCGGAAGTCTCGAATCCAGAACCTTCTGGTCAACTCTAAAAACGAAAAAATAACATTTCGTTTAAACTCACTTTTATTTCAACGTTCAAACGCTGGAGGTCCTAAAAAGAGTAAACAGGTGGTAAAGAGCATAACAGAATTAGGACAGAATTTTCATGCTCTATTTTAACATTCACGTTCTTCAAATCCATGAGAATTGTATTCAGCAGATCAAGATGTTCTTTTAGAGGCATACTTTTTTTCATACAGAGAGAAAATAATCGTTGGTTTAGATACAACTTTTTCGTGAGGGATTTCGTCATGTACAAATTCTCCAATTTCAACCAAAAACCCGACGAGGTCTCCTCGTTTGCAACTTCGCATAAGAGTACTTCGTCTTCTAAATATAGTTGAATCATCACATATGCCTTCTCCTCCGTCTTTTTATAGTCTTCATCGGTCATCGACGCCGGCCTCGTTCCAAAAAGCAACGTCCACAGATCATGTTGCTTCAACATAGCGCACATCTTAATACGCCAGAGACTAAAACTGTTCTTTCCAGAGAACTTGTCAATCTTAATATTGTGTGATGCCATCTTTGTAGTCGATCGGTAGAATCAACGCAAGCTCTGATACCAGTTTGTTGCAGATGATTGAGATAAACGCAAAAATAAAGATCAAATAAATCACAGAAAACAGAAAAAATCAATTCAAGGAGATACGGAGATTTTATGTGGAAACCCAAATTGGAAAAACCACGGGCAGCAGCAGAGAACGTTTTACTATTTGTCGAGAATTACAGAACATCTCTTCTCTCTCAATTTTCTTTCTTTCTCGTCCTAAAAAGTTGGCTTTATATTTATAACCTACAATTAATCCTTAGAGATAAATATAAGATTTAAATTTGGATCTAATCAAATATATAATTTAAATCAAATATCCAATTTAAATCTTATCTCCGATTTAAATCTTCTCTAAATAATTAATTTGGATTTATCTCTAATAAACAAATCCTAAGTAGGATTAGAATTATAGAATCGATTCTAACAGTTAGAAATACGACACATTGTCTTGTCAACATTGGGTGCATATGCAACTATATATGGAGGATTTGAAGAATACGATTAGGCTAAAGATTCGCAATCCATGGTATAAGAAGATGAAGCTTACTTTTATTATTCACACTTTTGGAACAAGAAGAGACTAGACCATCGATATGATGCAAAATCAACCATGTGGACATCACTCGAAGTCGAATATTTCTATTTTGGAATAAGCCAAGCAATTCTGTCAACAAGATTTACAAAGAAATCTAGATGTCAACCAGTGGTTGTTTAATATATTAGAACAATAAACTTTATAGACGGAAAACACCTCTGACATTATCGATAACAACGGAAATTTTTTTGAAAGGGTGCTTATGCTTATAAATCATTAATTGTCGGGCCAGTATAAATGCTATACGGGATAAATTAGCTTGTTGAGTTAACCCTTTTTCAATTAATGGATGAGATATGTTAAAAATTCTATTGCATGTGGTCTCTCTTATAAATTAAGATGTGCATATCTGGTGCGGTGCACATAGCCCAGTAGTGAGAAATAGAAGTTTGTGGAGGAGATCCGGGATCGAACCCGGGATCTCTCATTTGATGCTTTGAAGAGGGACAAGCGGGGTCAGTGAACTTGGCTGCGGTCAGAAAAAACATGTGCACAACTGCACATACAAACAAACAAAAACAACATAATACTTTGGTGAGGGTGCTGCGGAGAAGGAGAAGTAAAGAAATCAAAGAAACCAAAGAGAGGAATTTAATAGGAACTGAAATCGGAGGGAAGGTTTGTCTGTAATCAATGCCTAATTATTTTCAATGCTCGTCGTTTTCCCAAACGGCCATCAATTTACTTTCGTGTGAGAATTTTAGATGAGTACTCGTATTAATTATTATATTCCTACATTCATAAATTGGAGCTAGAAATGTGGATCTTAGTATTTCTTTATTGAGAAGAGGTTACCACGGGAAAAGACAGAGTCAACTATATATAGTTTTGGAATCAATTTTGGATTAGGTTACAGGCTGAATATTACTTTAATGTTACAAAACATTTTTAGTTTGTGAGACAAAATAGGGAAATGTTACATTCATAACTCATTTTTTTTTGGGGAGTATACGCATTCATAATTTTTATAAGCCACTCTCATTTGGTTAGTCCTAAAAAGGTGCGGAATAATCCACGAACATATTCAACTGGAAGTTGAAAGTTGGAAGAATTGCGTTCCGATTGATCAAGTACATCTACAGACTAGAGACTAAGGACGTGCCCGGCTCCTCCACACGTCCACATTTGACAATCCTATGAAAACCGGACACACTATATTCTATATTCGACTATTTCTTAATACATTGTGTGTTTTAGAAAAATAAAAACTATCGGAACCTAATATGTATTAAATTGTCTGAACACTTCATCTCAGTTTTTAATTTTATATAAGTTATGGATGAATTATATATCTGCTTAAAATTATCACAAATTTTTCTACTTGACTTCAATTCAACATTGTTGCTCTTATATATTCATTAGATTCATTTTTGAACTTTATTTGGCTAATGGATTAAAACCATTGCCCATAGGAATTACCCTGATGGCTATAAATATTTTTTGTGAATAAACTAGTTAGCGTCTGTAATTTAGTATTCAAAGCAACACAATTTGGTGATAGAGGAATGGGAGTACTAACTTCACTCGGCCCACGCGCACCCCAAAAGAAACGAAGCTTATTACCAGGCTATTAGATGTGTTTAACATGATCAAGAAGACCGAGATAACAAGTATCTTGCAATTCAAACAAACCATATGGAATTAGGGAAATCAGTTATGCCACTAACATGTACAATCGCCCAAACGATATCATATAAACGTTACAAACATTGGCGATTTATACAACGATAGCTTTATCATCATTTTAGCAGAATTGAGGTAGAATGCCAATTTCAAATATGGGTCAATGGACAGCTATACATACAAACATACATTGCACAAGATACATTAGTTGAAGGATCGAATTTTAAATTAATGTTCTTCAGTGGGGAGTTACACCATAATCGCATGTAAGACTTAGATGCAACCACTGGTCGACAGGTCGTCAACGGACGCTTGTTCTTATATCTCCTAAAGCGCACAATACAGGAGGTCGGCTTGCAGGGATTCATACTGTAAAAGCCACATATGAACGCTCAAGTCTTAGCATCATCCTCCTCACCTTAGTTAAACCCTGAATGCAGGGATTCGTTTTGTACACCCAAGTCTCGATCTTAGAGAAGATTCAAATACAAGAGTTGGCTGCAAGCAAAGCCGTACCAAAGAGGGATTCACATTGTTCTCTAGTGATGACTCCGCCCAGTCGACGCCTTTAAAATGAAAGGAGTTACTTGACAGCGTAGGATTCGCCCTTTTCTCTGACAGGGCCTTCGACAGCACTGCCCTCTACTCTACTTCCAGATTAAGTGATGACATACATGATAAGATTGTTGATTGACCGTGTAATTGTCCTTCCAATCTTCTGCTTATAGACTTAAGGAGTAACAGTTTCATCTTTATAGCATGCTGAAACTCTCCACGTTCACTTGGTCTTCCAGTCATGAAGAACATTGCACACCCACAACACATATGTTAGTATCCAATATTCGCCTAATCAAGCCGACAGAAGTCATCCAATATTTCTGTTAGATGTGTCTCGCATTCGATCCCCTAAGATTTCCTACTCGAAAATATGAAATTATTACGAAGCTACGTGGAGATTTGATTTCATCTACAGATCAGATGTCTGGCAGTCTCAGTGTCAGATGTCTGCCTCTGCTCTGTATGTATGAGCATACTTTAGGCAGATATCTGTCTCGATGAGATTCAGACGTCTGCCGAGCACTCTTTTATTTTGGTGTGAAATCGAGACGTCTGTCACATCCTTGTTCAGACGTCTCATAGGCACTCTGGAGTTTCGATGATACTTTGGTATGCGTCTGCCAATTCCTTATCACTACTACAAATAGGGGGTTGTCCCTGCGGATAAATCCGCAGGAGCAAACCACTGCCCCTACGTCTATACTCGTAGGGGCACAAAAATTCACCATAGGTGCACACGTCTTAGGTGCAAGTCTTAGCCTTAAATATGCCCCTACGGAGTAATAATTACCCCTACGGCTTAATGCATAGATCCATGTGTACCTACGGATTGCACCGTAGGGCCAAAATATTTATTTAATTTATCAGTTTATAAAATAAAATAGTTGCCCCTCCGGATAACACCGTAGGGACAAATACATGCCCCTACGATTTAATGCGTAGGTCCATATTTATGCCTCTACGAATAAATGTGTAGGGATAAATGTATAGGGGCAAAATATCACGTATCCTGATATTTTGTCCCTACGGATAAATGTGTAGGGTAAAGTTTATGCCCCTACGGATTAATCCGTATGGACAAAGCTAACACCTGTTACTGGGTCCATAGGGGCATAATATCAGGTATCTAGATATTTTGTCCCTACGGATAAATATGTAGGGGAAAAGTTGGACTCTACGGATTAAACTGTAGGTGCAACATTTGGTCCTACAGACATATTATCAGGGTTTTTTTTTAAAAAAAAAGCTATCTGTTTTTTTCCTCGCCCTGTGCACAATAATATATACATCATATATGAAAGTAATCAACAAGCAGAATATATCCCGCAGTATTCATAATCAATATCTCACGTATAATATATAAAAGAAATCAACAAGCAGAATACGATATCAATCTAAATCAATATGAACACGCAAACACCACCAATATCGTCCAAAATATATACAATATGTATTATATAAGTAAATACATGTTTAAAATATATAAATCAAAAAGCTATCCTAACTTGGTTCAGCTCCACCTCTGATAATCGCCGTAATCTGGCGCATCTGCTCCTCGGATAAACCCTGAGTCAACAACTCGAGCAATGCGGACTGTGCAGAAGTCTGAGCAGGCTGTGGAGCTATAGAAGTGGTCTGCGCAACCCCAGCCGAGGTAGTGGCTTGCGGAGCCGCAGCAGCTGGAGTCTGAGTGGGCTGTGGAGCTGTAGGAGTGGTTTGCGCAACCGCAGCCGAGGTAGTGGCTTGCGGAGCCGCAGCCGAAGGAGATGCATGTGGAGCTGCAGCTGAAGGATATGCATGTGGAGCCTCAGCCGAAATACCCTGTCGCGTCTGTTCAGTTTTGTTTGTAATAAACAAGTAAGAACTGTGTATTAGTCGAATTCGTATCATTATTAGGTTATTGCGAAACCCCAATCTATAAATACTTAGGGACTTAGGGCTCGTTTGGATATCTAGTTTGGAAAACCGTAGTTTATTTTAATTAGACAGTTCTATGTATCTATGATTAATCAAAGCGAAGTCTACAACCAAATAAGCTCAGGCTACGTACTAATATTGGATATGTTGTTGTCTATAATATGATATAATATTTTACTATTAAGTAGTTTACATACCATCATCTCCTTCAACTCCTGGACGGTGGACTTCAAGGTGTCAAGTTTTTGCTCTAGACGTCGCTCACGGGAGATAAAGAAAGTAACCACCGGAGTGGAGTCCAACCTCATTTGGGCCCTGCTAGGACCCAGTCTCCGACCTCTCTCCCAACCTCCGTGGTACCCTCCATGTGCGGCGTCTAGGACTGGGGTCAGCAACATCGGATCGTTTTGACCAGTAAAATCGATCCTCGATACCTCCGCCTGCTCAACCACCCGCTCCTACACCCACATTAATCAGTAAAATATAAGTATATCATTTAAATTTGAACTTTTCAAACAAAAATTTCAAATAGAGGTTGAATAAATATTCACACTTATGCAATACTCCTGGGTAGCGGTGTCGGGGTATCGAAGCTCGCCCGTGGCGGGATCTGTCGAGGTGTCGTGGATGGCAAGATACACGGACAGCACGTTCGGTGTACAACCCTGTGCCAGGGTCTGAGCTCTCTGCAATTCGCAAAAAATTTACATATATTATAAAATAACTCTTAATATTATATTATATCACAGTAGTTCTATTGTAATTTACCGATAACTCCATGGCACGAGTAATATTTCTCGAGCCACCTGTATAAGTGGGGAGATCCGTTTTCGCCGACTTCCTATTCTCTTTATTTTGATCCGTCTGTTTCTGCACAACACATTCAGATTTAGTTTTCTAATTAAGCAACAAAAATAAATAAATTATATACTAAATAATGAATTACATTTAAAATACATACATGTTTGCGCTGAGAGTCGAAATATTGGCATAATAGAGGCCATGTATCTACGTCGACTCTCGCAAAGGCCGGAGTATGTAGGAGGGCCGCTCACTCTGCCTCGGGGGTTGCCATCCACAGGGAATAGCAGTCGATCTTCAGCTCATTCCTATTGTATCTGTCCTTTGATTGCATGTTCTTCATCAGGCCATGGTACAGAGCGTGAAGATCGAGCACCCTCCCAGGGTGATCAGGGTCGGGTACAGGCTGAAAATCGTAATCCAACTGCAAATACAAAAAAATCAAAGTTATTAAATTGCAAGTGTTAATAATAAATATATTGGATAAATCAAATGAAAATATATATTAATACCCGAGCCTGATCCCAAAAGAGGGCGAATGAGCGCCGGTGCCGGTCGTCCCACTCAACGTGAAGTGGATACTTCTTCACAAGGCGGCTCTCATCCCCCATATACGGGCCGAACCTCTCGGCATAATTGCCGGTATAGCGATAATCAGGGGTAAAGAAGAGGGGGAATGCTGCCTCCCCCCTAGCTCTGTCGGGCCTCAGCCTGTGAGACCGATTCGGGCCTCGAGCCCCCCTCTCGAGATGGGGATGCCCTGCGTCTACAAGAAATATCAAGACAATCAATATTAAGGCAAGGTGGTATTAAGAAATCAAGGTTTAACGAAAATTGAAGTGTGATATATACCTCCGGCGACAGAAGCAAGAGCCTGGGCCCGGGCAGCAACACGAGCGGAATGATAGTTCCTCCGGTGAGAAACAGCCAGTAACCCGGACGTGGACACATCTCCAACTAGAAAATAAATATCGATAAAATTACATGAAGTTCATGTTTATTCTTAAAGAATATGTAAAATGAATAAATATTTTATATTTATTCATACAAACCTGCAGACTGAGCGGAGGGTATGGAAGTGACGGGAGTGACCCCTGCACCAAACGTGGACGCACCACCTATAATTAGACAATCAAACATTGACTATATAAGTAATTGCAAAAAGAATATGTATATCAATAATATAATATTCTAAATCAACATGTATACACTATAGGATATATAAACATACCCGCAGGTACAGTAGTGGGCTCTGCCGGAGATGTGGAGGCACCACCTACAGCCCGAGATATAAGTACGTAAGAGCAAAAAGAATGTATATATATTTATGATATAGAATTTTAAATCAATATATATGCATTATATGATATATAAACATACCTGGAGGTGCGGGAGTGGCCTCTGTCCCTGATGTGGACGTATCACCAACAACTAGACAATCAAATATTGACAATGTAAGTAATTTTGACATGAATATGCATGTATATCTATAATATTACATTCAAAATGAATATGCGTGCAATATACCTAGAGGTGTGGCAAAGTCCACACGGAAGGAGGCATCCGAAGGGGTTTCCGATCGGGGTGCAAGACCGGCCCTCTGAAGCTCCCTACGCAGCTTTTCGGGTGACAGAACCGCTCTGCCTTTGCCTCTGCCTCTGCCGGTGCCACGGGTGGAGCTTCTGCTGCCCCTCGCTGCTCCCGTCATCGTCATCAAATCTAGATAAAATGGTTCGTGGACGCATTAGACAATCATTACAAACATTGACTATATATGTATAGATCGTAAAATGTGAAGTAATAATATAACATTACTGATAACCTTCGTTTTGTGGACGTATTAGACATATCTACTTAGATTTCATCATCGATATCATTTCTAACCCACGTAACTTCATGATCAGTCGAAGACAGGCCGTATTTCGAAACAGACGGTCGGAGTACTCTAAGTCTTCTCTCTTCTTCATCCTTATCGCTGTCCTCGAATTCTGGGACATCGTAAACATTCCTAGGTTTCCAACGGCATACGACACTCCATCCTGGATGCTTCAAATACTGTGAGTAGTATACTTGGAACGCTTGGTTCTGAAAGATAAACGGATCGTCCAGACCATAAAATCAAAGTGTGTTCACACTAGTCAATCCATATTCATCTTTCCAAATCCGGAGATTGATTCTCCACTTATCCGTATCAGTTCGTGTATCGTACAAACTATATTGAAATATATAAAACGGTTCTGATCGTCCGGGATATTGGATGCCAATTATAAAATTTAAGTACCCATAATAAATCACCCCATCCGATTCTACCATCGCAATCCCACTATTCTGAGTGGTTCTAGATGTTTCCATGTCCTTAACTTCGAATTTGTATCCAAGTATACCGAATCCTTTATAATATGTAACCTCCATATTAGGAAACTGAGCTAAATATCTTGAATCACTCTCTAATGATGCAGACAAGTTCGGATCGTGGATCTAACAAAACAAATTTTATGACAAATACATAACGATATAAGTTTAGATTAAAACTGATAGCAATAATATGTTATTCGAATAACTTACATGATTTGCAACCCAATCGCAAAAATTATCCTGATGATATTTTTCCAATCGTTTATTGTTCTAATCAGGATGCCTCTCACGTACCTCGTTAAAATAAATTCTGTTCTCGACAATAAATTATGACATTAATATTATATCATTTCATACACACACAAACAAAAATATAACAATTAATCCAAAAAAACTTACTCTCTAATTTTTTCAAGACATGCGCTATTGAGGAAGATAAACCGGTATATCTTGTTGATAAATATAGTGTCCACCCTCTTATAATCGGCTTTACCATATGGCCTGTCCTGAATTCTTCGAGGCCGGTTAAGTCTCGTCTCAATGTTCTCGTCCAGATAGCGGGAACAAAATGTGGTTGCTTCATCTAGAAAATAACCTTGCATGATAGAACCCTATGGTCGATTTCTATTGCATACATACTTTTTAAGTGTGTAGAGATAGCTAAAGAAAAATATGTTAAATAAATAAATACGGGCATATAGGACAACAATAATTTTACAAATTGCGTGAAACGAAAATGTCCACGTACCTCTCGACGGGATATATCCATCGATATTGTACCGGTTCGGCTAATTTAGCCTCAGTTGCAAGATGAACCGTCAGGTGTATTATGATATCGAAAAATGACGTTGGGAAAATACGCTCAAACTTGCAAAGTGTCAACGCTATAGAATTTTCTAGTTTCTCCAGCATCACAATATCCAGTGTTTTAGCGCATAATTCTCTGAAAAAACAACATAGGTTATTGATTACTAGACCAACCGATTCGGGAAAGGAAGTCCTGAGGGCTAATGGGAGAAGATGCTCCATAATAACATGATGATCATGACTTTTCAGCTTATCGATCTTGCCTTTCACAATTTTTATCTTCTTACTGAATGATCCTAAAAACCTGTGGGAACCTTCAAATCATGCAACACCTGCAGGAATCTTTTCTTCTCCGGTTGTGACATATGATACCCGGGATTAGGAAGTACAAACTTGCCATGTTTACCCGCTATCGGTTTAGGATGCAATTCACTTCTAATTTCCCAGTCTTATAGATCCATCCAAGTATTGAGATTGCCTTTCGATTTCCCGTCTTTACAAAGAAGTAAGTTGAGTATGTGCTCGGATACTCCCTTCTCTATGAGCATGATGTCCAGACAATGATGCACTAAATTTTTTGACCAGTACGGAAGCTCGAAGAAAATGCTTAACTTGTTCCAGAATGGTGGTTTGACCTATTTTGTCGGATCCATCCCGAAAGTCACATTATTGTAACCATCTCACTGAGCAGTCACGTCCGCTCCGGACAATGGGGCTGGAGGTCCAAAAAACTCCTGATGACCATCAAAGTGAACAACGTCTAACCTGTAGGGGTGGTCTAGAGGCAGAAAACGTCGATGGCCGCAATAACAAACCTTCCTGCTAAAATTCAAGAATTTCGATGTTGTATGTTGATGGCAATAAGGACATGCTTTGTGACCATATACGAACCAACCTGATAGCATTTCATACGCAAAAAAGGCATTAATTGTCCACATTAAAACCGCACGCAGTATGGAGGTTGTATTTGTGTTTACATCGTAAGTCTCTACACTGTCAATGAATAAAGATTTTAACTCCTCGATCAGAGGTCGGAGATAGACGTCGATATTGTTTCCCGGTGAGTTTGGTCCGTCGATAAGAAGAGGCATCATAAAGTATGATTGGTCCATAGCCAACCAAGACGACAGATTATAAACTATCATTACAACGGGCCATGTGCCGTGGCTTCCAGCCATATAGTTGAATGGGCAGAAGCCATCAATGGCAAGTCCGAGCCTGACATTGCGAGGATCTCTACTGAATATTTCGTACCTCCTATTGAAATCCTTCCATGCCGGTGAATCTCTTGGATGATTCATTTTTCCATCTTCATTTAGAGGAGCACGGTGATGCCAAATCATTGCCTCGGCTGTTTTCTTGCACCTGAATAAGCTCTGCAGCCTCTGTGTTATGGGAAAGTATCGTACTATCTTGACAGGTATATCAGGCTTCTTATCAGAATCTTTTGGCTTATACCCTGTCTCTCCGTATGTTAGGCACTCTTTCAAATGTGAATTCTCTTTTCGGTACAACACGCAATTTTTAGGACATGTTTGAATCTTCTCACACTTCAGACCCAGATCAAACATCATCTTCTAGGCTCCATACCAGCTGTCGGGCACATTATTTTCCGGGGGCATAAAATCTTTCAAGAATGAAAGAAGCATTGTGAATGAATTGTTGCTCCATCCATTTAGGCACTTAATCTGGAAAAGTTGGACGAACCATGAGAGGGTGGAATACTTTGCATTCTCATAAATTGGTTTTCTAGCATCATTCATGAAATTTTCATACTTATCCGCACGCGGTCCTTGACTGGAAGGAATGTCATTTTCGGTACGAATAGATTCACTTAGGGCAGCCTCTACCATATCCTCCATTTCTTCTCCTGAAAAGAAATTATCGTCTTCTTCTTTTGCCGTATTACCATCTTCTCCTTCTTCTTCTACCGCATTACCGGCTTCTCCTTCTTCTTCTGCCGCATTACTGTGTTCTTCTCCTTCCCCGTGATATAGCCAAGTTGTATAAAGCCTAGTAAAACTATGTTTAACGATATGAAACTCTGCAAATTCTACCTTCTGCCAGTACTTATTCCCACATCTATCGCACGGGCAGAGAATCTTCTCTATCACGATCTTATTATATGCACGTGCAAATTCAATAAAAGCAGCAATTCCTGTGACAAACTTAGATTGCATATGTTGTTGTCAATCCACATACATCCAGTCCTTAACTCTGACGTACTCATGAGCCATGTTAGACTGTATAATATATAAATTATAGGTTATGATGACTATATTGAGAAATCTAAGAACGGGATAGTTACTGACAAAAGAGAAAATCTGTAAATTGTGTGTGCGTTTGTCATTGAAAAGAATAAATTATTTATAATCAAAGTTAGATTTGAGGATACACATATATGAGTTGTATTCTATATATGTGTGTTTCAATTTATAATTTTGCTTAAGTGTAGGGTTGTTGGTGTGCATGTGCTGTGTGTGCGTTTGTTGTGTATTCGTGTTGTCTGTGTGTGTTCCGGCTGTCGGGGGTAAGGCTTCTATCCCATTAAGAATGTATAGAGCAAACACCCATTTGCTTGTGCTTTCACCGTATCGAGTAAATTTCGGCAGTACCTCCCCGCTGTTCTCCGAGAACACTGTAATAGAATAGATAATCATTTCAAAGCTCTGAAACAACGTTGAAATGAATATCTAATCTATCTTTGTACATGGAGAACCAGCGGAAAAGTACCGACGAAATAACTCGAAATGGATGAAAACACAAGTGAATGCAGGTATTTGCTTTATACATTCCTAACTTGTCCACACGGAACAAATCTATCGGTTATCATACGATTGAATCTTCTCGTCATATAGACTACACGACAGTTGTCAGTACCGAGCTATATCATCCAATATTTAATAACCTTCGTATAGTTCTATGCCACGATGAATATCGAACGTATGTTAACTGATAGACGGGGACTAAGTGGCGTTTTGAGTTTCATATATGAGTTTCGATGAGTATATGAAAGTTTCATATTATCATCGGGTATCATATATTGGTTTTAACTTGAACATTAAAATGAATAGGTTTTACGTTTACGTTTCGTTATTAAGGGTTCGAAATTTCAAGTTTAGGGTAAATTTTTCTTGCGTTTATGATAAAGTTGTACATTTACGTTATCATCGAATGTCCTACTGAATGAACTAGTGCACCCTAAACCCTAAGCCTAAATAACCCAAATTAACCTAACTAACCACAATTAAGCATAATCGTTACCCTAACAAAAATTATCCCTAATTAACCCAAACTTAACCCAATTTACCCAAATTAACCTAATTAACCCTAATCAACCCAAACTTAACCCAATTTACCCTAATTAACCTAATTAACCATAATCAACACCCTAACCCTTTCAAATTATTCTTAATTAACCCAAATTAACCCAATTAACCCTAATCAACACCCTAACCCTTTGAAATTATCACTAAAAATAAATGAAAAAAGAGAACAGAACCCTAACCTCTAACCCTAACCCTCCCAACCTTAACCGAACCCCAACCCTAACCCCCCCAACCCTCACCCTAACCCTAACCCCCCCAACCGCACCCGAACCCTAACCCCAACCGAACCCTAACCCTAACCCCAACCCCAACCCCAACCGAACCCTAACCTTAACCTTACCCTAAACTGAACCCCAATGCCTAACCCTAATCCTCCCCCCTACCCGAACCGTGAACACTAAACGCTAGCCCTAACATCATCAAAATTATAAATAAAAGCATTATTATAAGTAAAAATTTGAGATTTACTAACCTCTGGCGGGAGGTGGAGGAGACGATGGAGGAGACCGGTGGTCGACAACGCAATTGGCAACGAGTCACGGGCGGTGTCGACGAGGAAGTCGACGAGGAAGTTTTGGGAACGTTCGAGGGCGGTGGCGAGTGCGGGCGGAGGGCGATAGCGACGAGGCACAGGAGATCGGCAATGAGGCACGGGAGAGTGAGAGAGAGAATTTTTGGGAACAACGGGACTTTTCTCTGTGCTTTTTTTTATTAATAACCCATATATATGCCCCTACGGACTTATCCGTACGGCCTTCGTTTGCGGCTTCGTAGGGCCAAAGGGCAAATTACATTTTAATATTTTTAAATTAAAACGTAGGGCACCGTAGGGACAATCATTAGAACCTACGGAGTAATCTGTAGAGGCAATAAAATGTTTCCCCTATAGATTCCTTTATCCGTAGGGGCAGCCCCTTATTGTAGTAGTGTATGAGGACATCTGTCGTGCTAGGCTGGACGATATTTCCTTAGTTAGGAAATTAGTATTTTGAGAAAATCTTTTGTATGCTATATATATGATAGCTTATTTTACACCTAAATCTGATATCTTTTGTTAATTTGAGAGAACCCATTAATAATTCTGAGAGATGTAGGGTTTGAGATGGATTTGTATTCTCCATCGATTTATACTTCTTTGATATTTGATTATTAATAAAACTTCTCCTTCGCCAAATTAGTAAGTTCTCGTATTTCTATCTTTCTTATGCTTTGATTTTCTTCTCGTTACTGATCGTGTTTTCTTTATACACAACAAACTGATATCAGAGTTATTGTTGCGTTGTTGTGAGATTTTTGGTTGAACCACTACGTCTTTAATTTTGTGATCAACATTAACGGTGGGTAATGACAACTACTCGTGATTTTGAAGTTTTAGGGTACATTAGTACTCAAGGTATTTTGATTTGATACCACATAATGTCTCCGACAATCATGAAGTTTGATATGGAGAAGTTTGATGGAAATATAGGTTTTAGTTTGTGGCAAGTCCGTATGGTTGCCGTTTTTACTCAAAAAAATTTGAAAAAAGCGATTCATGAGAAGGATAAAGGCCATCTACTATGACGGAGGAAGTTTGGGAGGAGATGGATTGAAAGGCTCTCACGGCTATCCACTTGTGTCTGACTAACGAAGTTCTACAAGAAATTTTGGTGGAGAAGACAGCGGCTGATTTGTGGAATAAATTGGAGAAGTTATATTTAAGTAAATCTCTCACGAATCGAATCTTGTTGAAGTATCGTCTCTACACACTTCGCATGTCAGAAGACTCTCAAATAAAATCTCACGTTGGTGAGTTTAATGCGATCATTATGAATCTGGATAAAATTGACATTAAGATTGATGATGAAAATCAAGCTCTTCTCTTGTTATGTTCGTTGCCACACTCTTATAAGCACTTCTGTGACACCATGGTTTATGAACGAGACACGATCTCAATCAAGAATGTCAAAGAGAATTTGATGAACAAAGAGAAAATCGAAAAGGAGTTGACTTCCATCGAAGCGAATAATTCATCATCTGGCTTATTTGTTCGAGATAGAGCGAAAAAGAGAGATCCGGAAGCAAATAGGAACAAATTGCGGACAAAATCCAAGGCTAAAAACGTTAGCTGCAATTATTGTAAGGAGATGGGCACTTCAAGGTCGATTGTTTTAAGTTGCAGAACAAACTAAAGCAGGAAGACAAAACAAAGAAGGTGTTTTCGGCTGAAACTTTAGCCGAAGGAGAAGGAGATCTTCTTGTGGTCCTTGACAACACAAAGAGATCCAAGAACGAGTGGATCATAAATTCAGGTTGTTCTTACCACATGTGTCCCAATAAGGATATGTTCAGCACGTACGAGTCTGTTGATGGTGGAGTGTTTTTTATGAGCAAAAATAGCCCATGCCAAGCTATTGCCAAAGTTACAATCTAAATTAAGATATTCGATGGTGTTGTGAGGACATTGGCGGAAATCAGGCACATACCTGACATGAAAAAGTACTCCGTCTCTTAGGGTGCACTCGACGACAAGGATTATAAGTTTTCCGTTGATGGTAGAGTTTTGAAGGTAACCAAAGGCGATCTCGTTGTGATGAAAGGCTTGAAGAAAGGGTCCTTGTATTCATTGCAGGGTTCGACGAATTGCGGATTAGTGGCTATTCAATCACCCAAATTTATGACGGATTTGGAAACTAACATATTATAGCACATGAGACTCGGGCAAATGAGTGAGAGAGATATGGCCGACTTGTCGAAGCAGGATCTATTTAGTAGAAAAAGTACGACGAAACTGGAGTTTGTGAACATTGCTTCTTCAGGAAGCAAAAGCATGTTAGCTTCAATTCGGCGGTCCACAACACAAAAGGTGCTCTTAATTATATACATTCAGATTTTTAGGAACCTTATCTGGTTACTTCTAAAGGAAGCAGTGCAAAGTATCTGCTTACCTTCATTGATAATTTTTCGAAAAAGATTTGGGTCTACTTCTTGAAGCACAAAAGTGATGTGTTTACTATATTCAAGCAGAAGACGTTGCTTGAGAATCAGACAGGGAAGCAGATTAGAGACCGAGGACAGACAACGGGTTAGAGATTTGCGGTGGAGATTTCAACAATTTCTGCAAAAACGAAGGTATAGTTCGGTATCATACCGTTATCCATACATCATAGCAGAATGAAGTTGTGGAGCGAATGAACTGGACTCTTTTGAAGATGCATGTTGTCCAACTGATGGATATTTTAGTAGTCCCTCAAATTTAACCGTAAGTGCACAATTAATTCATTGTAGTACTTATGGATCGAACCACGGGGAGGCGTTTGAACTTTAATTTAACTTAAAACGAATTAAAATAAAATATTTGATTTATTTAATTAAACTAATTAAAAAGAAAATAAAGAAAATTAAATTGCAAGATTTAAAAGAAAATTCAAATACAAAAGAAAGGCCTATGGTTTTGAATTACTTTTACTAATCATGATGTTTTATATGATTTCTATTCTTTTCTAATTTGCTTCATTTAAATTTATTATCTATCAATTTAAATAAAATTATAGAGAATATATTCATCACAATAACATATCAATCAATTAAGAAAGCATAAATTATATGATCATTACAATTCACTATCAATTAACAAAATCAAATAGAAATAAATTCAAATAACAAGTTATAATTAACGATAGTTAGATCTACCCTTATACTTAATAAACATAAAGGTTGTCATTCTATGGTTAATCTTGTTTTGTTGGCATAGCCTAATCTACCCTATATTAACTAGATTGAATATGAATAATAAGGTTACGATCTTACCTTCCCTAATTAATTCTCATGGTCGTCAATCATTCATTAAACTAACTTGTTTGTATGTGATATTACTTTTTCCTAAATAAATTTATGGTTGTCAATCATTCATTGATCTACTTAGTTTTTCCGCATAGTATCAAAGACAACTTAACTTTATTATAATCATCTATTATGAAGCACATAGAAAAGAATAGAATTAGTAAATCATACACCAATCATAGAAAGAATAATTCAAAAACCCTAGATAGATAAGTAAATATTCATAATAGAAAAGAAAGAATAATCAAATAAAATAAACTTCATATTAAAAATAACTTTGATCTCTCCCAAAAACCAAAACAAATAACCTATGGAGAGATAAATCCTAGAAAAGTTATACAGCAGTATTTATAGGCTATTGGTAATTTCCAATAGTGGTTTAGAAAATCTTTCCGTAGCAGTAAAAATCTCTAAAAATCTTAACTCCATAATCATCTAAATTTCGGCCCGAGCCATGAAAATTCGGCCATGGCCGAATTTTCATGGCTTCTAACTTCCAAATTTGGTCTGTGGCTTTGTGGAATCTTTGTGATTCAATCTTGCATTTTGGTAATTTTCAACCTTGGCTCTATTTATCATAAAGTGGTCTACATCCAACACACGTAATACGCTTTTTGTGTACTTTTACTCTTTAACCCTATAATCTGCATTATTTCACAAAACATACCCCAGCATTAAATAAGAAAAATAAAGATAAATATACATATAAAATGTGCATTAAAATGCACCAATCACCAACGCAGAGCTCGAAAAGAAGTTTTGAGCAGAAGTGGTAAACACGACGTGCTATATTATGAATCGGTCACCTCATATATCGCTAGATTGTAAGACACCGGAGCAGATATGGTCAGGAAAACACGCTGATTATTCAACACTTAAGGTGTTTGGTTGCCCTGCTAATGCACATTGCCATGAAGGAAAGTTGGATCCCCGAGCGAAGAAATGTATATTTCTCGGTTATGTTACCGGCGTTAAGGGTTATAAATTGTGGTGTTCGGATCCAAAATCGTCTAAATTTATAATTAGTAAAGGTGTGACGTTTGATAAATCTGCTATGTTGAAACCGAACAGTAAGGAATCTCCAATTGAAGACGATTCGAAGAAAGATGAGCCGAGAGTTGATATTGAGGTTGGCGATAGCTCGGATTCGCGGGACATCTCTCCTTCACCATCATTTGAAGAAGCTCAAGATGAGCAGTCCCACGATGAGAAGTATTTGCTCGCTTGTGACCGATAGAGAAGGAATATTAGACCGCCACAAAAATATGGCTATGATGATCTAGTAGTGTATGCACTATCCGTTGCAGAGACAGTTGATAGAAGCGAGCCAACAAGTTATAAAAAAGCAATCTCATCCGATGAAGCAGCTCGTTGGCTAGTCTGTAACATTTCGGGAAAATAAAATATTGTTTTCGGAATTTAAATAATTAAATAATAAATATTATGGATATTTTAAAAGTATGGAAATTGGTTGTAAATGAAATGATATAATTATATACCAATATTTGGAGATTAAAATAATTTATTTATTAAAAAGATATTTATTGGATTTGGGTATTTTTATAATTAATTATATGTAATTTTATACTAAACTTGATTAGTGCACTACTAATCACGATTAAACCAAATCCGTATTTTTACATATCCATGGCTAGTGCATCATGGCATGTTGCATTTTGTTGCTTGTTTGTTGATTTGTATTTGTGTTATTGGTTTTTATGTATTTGTGAGAAAGTGAGAAGAAAAGAAAAGAGAAAAGAAAAGAGAGCATGATGATTGAGGAGAGAAAGAGTGGGGACAACATCATGGTATGAGCCATGCCATGAGAGAGAGAGAGGGGATGGCTCCATACCCTCGTCCTTTATTCTTTCCTCGCTTCATTTTCTTCTTCAACTCCTTCTTCATCTTCTTCACCTCCTTCCTCCATCTCCTATACCTCCATGGTTCATCTCCAAAACCATCTCAAAACCCCCACACTCCCTTCATTAAATATGACCACAAGCTCATCCTACACCCCATGGCAAGTTCAAGTTTGGACAACCCAAGAATTTTTTTGAGTTGCCAAATGAGGTATCTCTACACTTTTAGTTAAGTTGTTTATGTTTAGTATATCCTAGTTTAGTTTAGAGTTCGAATTAGTTAGATTTGTGATCTTGGAAATTTCCAAGTTTATGTTTAGGGGATGTGTGGACTTGTGATGTGGATATTGAGGTTTAATTATGATCACAAGCCCCTGTAGTGCTATTATTTTGGTCTAAACCTGAGACTAGAAACCAATATACGAACTTAGAATTTTCCCGTGTCGGTTTTCATTGATTTTTGATACTTAAATGAATTCTGGAGCAACTTGGGGTCTTTATAAGAAAAACAAACAACTACATTGACCTAATTAAACCACTAGAAGACCACCATAGAAGAACGAGACCAAGATACCAAAATTGGTTGGCGAAACCCGTTACTGTAGCACTTCTCGCCGGCCAAGTTTTGAGCATTTGTGTTGGGGTTTGGCCTGTAGCTCACACACCTTATAACCTAACCCCTGTATTGTTAGTTTTGTCCCTATATATGTGCAAAAATCTGGAAGCATTTTGAGTTGGTTTTGGCAATATTTTTCCAATTTCTAAAACTTGGTTTTTGGTATTTGAATTTGGTTTTGGTCGCCGGACGTTTGTACGTCAACGACAAGGGTTATTTAGTTGTTCTTGTATATGTTCTGACCTATAAGCAATTTGTGTGCCGTATCGCTTTTCGGACTTGATTTTAATAGTATTACGATTATGTATCGATTGTAGTTACCTTCGCGTGGACTTCCGAGACGACGCAACACATCGACTTCGGCTAAGCAAGATGAATAGATTTATATCTATGGGGGAATTCGGGTGGACGGCGTATATCACCCTCGCAACCTTTGATATGGGTAATCAGTATTTAAGTTATAGTTTGGAGAAACCTATGTATGAACTCACGAATATGATCAAGGATTTAGTGTGAGATGGTATGATAGCTAAGGATGACTCGGTTTGATATATAAGAATATCAAAATGAGGATGTGAATCGTGATATATGTGTGATTGGAAGAGGAAAAGTATGAGATTTATAGTGGCATGATTTGAGATCGATATCGATACGATATGAGATTGAGATAGAGATGTGATGAGATCGATAAGATATGATGTACGAGACCCTAGATCCATACCCTTATTGATGAATAGGACGATAGAATCTCCATTCTGTTTGATGACCCCGTATGATGGATTACCGTACGCGATATGTTATACTGGATGATTGATACGCGCTCGTGATTGAGCATAATGATCGAGGAGTGCCATATCGGATACTATGAGGATGGAAAAATGTCACCTGAACCATACTTATTTCCAAAATCGACGAATCGTATGCACTTTTAAATGGAAACCTCAAGAGAATACTACGGATTTTTCAAATGGTGTCTTTTCCTTAAAAACACCGTAGCCCCCACTTTCAAAACTACGATTCGTATATTTTAAAATTGACCGTATATTTGATGTGTAGATATATATACCTGTTGATTATTCATGTTTGTGTGGGATTATCCCTCATGACTTATGTATCAGGATCCCGGTATTTATTGTTATATGATATCAGCTGCTAGTACACCTGCACAATTACCAATGATTCGCATGTTACACTTACATCGATTTGCCGGCTCACACACATTCATTATCGGTAATTGCCATGCCACTTACACAGTAGGACTGCCATATCATGATATTAATCTTAACCGTAAAAGTACACTCATTATTCAGCACTATCATAGGACATGCTTGCATGATATACTTGATATGCTCATATTATTATTATATGTTTGCATACATCGTACTTTATGGTTGTATGCATTGAGATGCTGTTTTCATGAGATCTCTGGATTTGAGAACCGCGGTTATATTTCAAAAGAAAATTATGTATTGTTTTAAAAAAACGCGACTTCTTTTTATGAGTTTTCTCCGTTCTGAGCGTGTTTTCGAGACCCAATTCAAAGGGAGAGAGAAGGCACCGCCTACGGGTACATGGTAGACCCGGTAAGGTCCCCCAGGGTAAGAAGCTCGAGATGTAGACGATGAGCCTGGCAGGGGGAGCACTGCCTACCGGTGATAGTTTGGACACGGTGGTTATCCGGAGAATACCGACCAGAGTCGTGAGATGGATATGAGGGCCGATCAGAGGATACGGCGTCTAAGGGCCGATCAGAGGATGCGGCGTTTGAGATATGAGGATTTACGTATCGATGCTGGACACGGGTTTCATGATGTTTCGAGTGTCGGTGTTGGACACTCAAGTTCCATGATATAGATGTATCGTTGATGGACACATGCTGGTTGATTTTCCATATATATACAGGCATTTGATTTAGATGATTGCTTTTACATGTCATTGGCATCGATTATATTGTTGATATATATGCATACATGATCACCCTAGATATCATAGTATTACCTTCATGATACAGTATGATCTAGGAATCGTTGTTTATTCGATTTCTGCATGCTGATGTTTTCTACTCATGAGTTAGCAACTCACCCCTGTTGTGCCACAGTTTCTTGGAGGTTTGACCGCTTGGATCGGTGGCAGTATCGCTGGCACATAGGTTCATCCAGAATGTTTTGCTATAGTAGGTGGGACACACATTGGATCGTGCCCACTCTTGTATTTATTATTCCATTTGTATCTAGATAAACTCCATCAATCAGAAATTAGACTTTGTATATTGGTAGACCTAATCAGACTTGTGTTGCGAGACTTAAAAGCATTGGGGTATGTTCGCTTCTTTTGAGGTTTTGATGTCTCGCTTTATTATTTATTTATTTCTGTGTTTGATCTTCGCCGTTAGGCGTCGTATATATATTGCTTACTTGCGTGGTTGTGTTTCCGCCGATTGGTGAAAAGCTAGCTCCCGCTTGGGGATATATATATATATATATATATTGTTTGTATATGGTTTTGGATCAAAATTTACAAGGGATGTGTTGCCCAAATTTTTAAAGGACGAAAAATGTTTTCAACTAGTATATAATCCACTTGCATTTTCATATATCATTATTTATGCATTTAAAGAAAAACTTGATTTCATTATGCCTTTATTTCAAAACTGCACCTCCACTATTTTCCGCAAAAAGATTTAGATTTCTGGGCTTCAGTTTACTTGAATTATATTACGCCTTTAAATGTTGCGTGATTTAAGTGCCGGTCACGAGCTAGATTCCTGATCGTGACAAAGTTGGTATTATAGCGTTAACTTTAACCTTGGTTCGAGTTTAGGCTTGACCATACGAAACTTAGACTTGACTGAGGGGAGTGTTAGACCCAAACTTTTTTCGCGTAGGTTAACCTTGGTTAATGGAGTAAGTATCTTGAGTAGAGTGACATTCTGTGTGTATATTCCGCAGCATACTTACGAGACGCTGCTCCGCTTAAATGACCTTAAGGTGTACATTCTTGAGATCCGTGCTTCTATTCATTCTTATGATCATACTTCAATTGATTTCATTCTTTCCTATGATCATATATTCATTTTGGACCTGTTGATTTATTTTGTTCCTTTGATCTATCTTCATCGGTATCTGCTTGAGGTTCCTGTCACCAGGGTGTTGAGTGCAGAGAAAGCTGCTGCTAGGGTTACGGTCAGAGCAAGCTCGTCATGGACGAGGGCTGAGCATGATGTTTTCTGGTGATATAGGGACGTATCGGTATAGTGTTTATGTTGAAATCTCTCGTTTGAGGCGAGTGTTCGAATTTGCACCGGATGATCGGGCCATCGATAGAGGCTGCCAGATTGAGAGGACTGTTGATGTACAACCTACCCCAGAGGTCGCGGTGTTGTGTACCATGTAGACAGATGGCCCAGCTGTTGATGAGATTGATGAGATATCGCATCCAGAGTATATGAGAAAAAACCACTAGAGCTTTCAGACAGAGATGTGACATAAGATCTCCAGTCCATCTTGAATAGAGCGACAAAGATGATTCATCGGATTTGATGCGTCGATGCAGGCTCGATTGAGTTGAAGAGTTCTAGTTTGAAGGACTTTATTCAGATCTAGGGTAAATTGATCAAGAGAGGACGTTATTTGTTGGATGATCCAATGTGAGATCGGTAAGTTGACCAGTTTCGGATAGAAAGATCTCACCCAGATGCATTGTGAGTTGATCAAGAACGGACGAATGAAGTGTATTCCTTCGATAAATTAGACGAGTTACCGAAGATGTAATCGGCTAGATATTTTCCATAGAGTGGTTAAGATACCTGAGTTCATAATTTTGAGTCTGTGAGAGAGACTCCGGATTGACTACAGCCGAGAACGAATTTCCGTATAAAGACGGCAAGAGATAACGTCGAAGTGGACGATAATGACGACGAGTGGAACAAGAGAATTGTGCGAGATATTAACGAGCTGTTGTTACTCCCCGTAGATGCCAGAGGATTGATATGTGTGCAGGGGTGTTAGATACGGCCGATTTTAGAGGAAAGCCGTGCTAAGGACGCAGCTGTCCAGGATTGAGAGAAAGGATTGAGAATAGAATACCAACCTCCGTACAGCTCAGCATAGATGAGATCGGAAGAAACCTTGAGTATGTTATTTCTAGGACACTGCATCGATAACGACTTGCACCCAGGATCAGTTGTATCGCGCGTATTCAGTGGGCTAGATGCCGCCGTCAGTTACATGCTGCTTTACGAGTGGTCATGTTAATTGGCCAAGCGATAATCAGAGGAGTGCCAGAGCGGAACTGTTCCATTATTATATCTGACCGGGCCGATGAGCAGAAAGATTATGGGATTGGTAATCCACAGAGAAGACAAGGACCTAAAGACCGAAGATGCTAGACCGTGAACAGGTGGCAAGCGGATGTTCTTGCTCTGCCAGTTTTGGGCGCACCGGCATTTTTCGACATTGAAGGAGCTGTACCTCAATGTCATTTATTGCAATTTGCATTTTGTGATCTGAGTATCACACTTTTATCGCTTGGAATTTGAGTTTCGATGATTGGGTTTCGTGATATTATGTTTTCGTGCACCATGGCTGCACATACTAAATATTTTCATCTGTGCACAGTCATTTCACTTGATTTATGTTTTATACACTGTTACATTGGTTTGTGATTTGTGCATATCTATTTACACTTGATATCGATTTTGTTCCTTGGCTACACATGTTTATGATTTCGTGGATTTCGATGTAGTCAATTTGATTTTGTGCATGCTGTATGCGCCTGACTTTGACTTATGCACTCGGTATAGCTCATATGTGCTTGCAGTGCATTGATACATGTTTTGTGCACACAGTTACACACATTTATGATTTTATACACATTGGCACGCTCGGTGTTGTTTTTGTGTGTATTTGAGATATTGATGAGTTTTCGGGCACATAGTGTACCTAAGATTATGTTTTGGTGCATTTGTTGCACTAGATCTCTGTTTTCGTGCATCGTTGCACTCGACATTCGTTTTCGTGAATTTTACCGCACTAGACGTTTTTGTGTGGACCTAACGCACTTGATTTGGATTTTCGCACATATTGGGCGCATTGTATGAGATTTTGTGCATACCGGATACACTTGATTGAGATTTTCATGCAGCCTAAATCCACTTGATGTTGTTGTTGTGCACACCCGTTGCATTTGACAGATACTTTCGTTCACACCCATTGCACTTAGTTTGGCTTTTGTGCACATTCATGGCACTCATATTTAGTTTTGATTTCCGTACGCACCAGACGCACCTGATGTTGGATTACGCCTTTTGAAGCTGATTTTTGCTCTTGAGCATCGTATTTTCGTGTTGGGCACTATATTATATAGCAGCCGAGCATGACTGATCTGATGACAGTACCTGAGTATTTTTGCATGCATAAAATGTTAATCAAGAGATTTTCAAAAAAGGAGCTATAGTCTCGCTATTTCCTATGTGTCCGCGAGTGACACGAAATTTTACTAAGAAAAACCTTCTAGGATATTTCAAAAGGGCGGGACGTATATTTTGAGCAAAACATATATGAACGTATATTTACTACTTTACAAATAAGCGTCCGCCACTTGTGCCGTGAGCTACGTATCGCACGGCGGTTCGGAAAGGCTTTTTGCATGTGTTTTATTTTGTTTTTAGAGGATTTTACAAGGATGCGTACTATATACGTATTATGATTTTGACTATAATATATTTGGATCTCAGTAGTGGATTTTGAGATTTGTATCTCCATTATAACTCCAGTGATTGTGTGATACTTGACAGAGTTTGACTTTGAGTTTCGCATTCGTTTTCATGTGCACACGATGCGCTGTGGTATTTCTGAGTATTCCGTGATTTCGGAGCCCGTTGATTTGAAAAAGATTATTGAAATGTTTTACTATTTGGGGGTTTAAATTTAAATTCGGAAACCGAATTTATTTAAGGGGGGAAAATTGTAACATTTCAGGAAAATAAAATATTATTTTCGTAATTTAAATAATAAATATTATGAATATTTTAAAAGTATGAAGATTGGTTGTAAATGAAATGGTACAATTATTTACCAATATTTGGAGATTAAAATTTTTTATTTATTAAAAAGATATTTATCAGATTTGGGCATTTTTATAATTAATTATATGCAATTTTATACTAAACTTGATTAGTGCACTATTAATCACGATTAAGCCAAATCCATATTTTTACATATCCATGGTTAGTGCACCATGGCATGTTGCATTTTGTTGCATGTTTATTGATTTAATTTGTGATATTGGTTTTTATGTATTTGTGAGAAGAGAAAAGAAAAGAAAAGACAAGGAAAAAAAAGAGAAAAGAAAAGAAAGCATGATGATTGAGGAGAGAGAGAGTGGGAACAACATCATGGCATGAGCCATGCCATGAGAGAGAGGGGGAATGGCTCTATACCCTCATCCTATATTCTTTTCTCACTTCATTTTCTTTTTCAACTCCTTCTTCATCTTCCTCGCCTCCTTCCTCCACCTCCTCCACCTCCATGGTTCATCCCCAAAATCATCTCAAAACCCCACACTCTCTTCATTAAATATGACTACAATCTCATCCTACACCCCATGGCAAGTTCAAATTTAGATTTTGAAGACTTTGGGCAACCTAAGAATTTTCTTGAGTTGCCAAATGAGATAATCTCTACACTTTTAGTTAAGTTCTTTATGTTTAGTATATCCTACTTTAATTTAGAGTTCGAATTAGTTAGATTTGTGATCTTGGAAATTTCCAAGTTCATATTTAGGGGATGTGTGGACTTGTGATGTGGTTATTGAGGTTTAATTATGATCACAAGCCCCTGTAGTGCTATTATTTTGGACTAAACCTGAGACTAGAAACCAATATACAAACTTAGAATTTTCCCATGTCCGTTTTCATTGATTTTTGATGCTTAAATGAATTCTGGAGCAATTTGGGGTCTTCATAAAAAAAACAACTACATTGACCTAGTTAGACTACTAGAAGACCACCACAGAAGAACGAGACCAAGATTCTAAAATTAGGCCGGCGACACCCGTTACTGTAGCAGTTCTCGCCGGCCAAGTTTTGGTCATTTGTATTGGGGTTTGGCCTGTAACTCACTCACCTTATAACTTAGCCCCTGTATTGTTAGTTTTGTCCCTATATATCTGTGCTAAAATCTGGAAGCATTTTGAGTTGGTTTTAGCAATGTTTTCCCGATTTCTAAAATTTGGTTTTTGGTATTTGAATTTGGTTTTGGTCGTTGGACGTTTATACGTCAACGACGAGAGTTATTTGGTTTTTCTTGCATGCGTAAGCTATAGGTTCTAACCTATAAACAATTCATGTGCCGTATCGCTTTTTGAACTTGATTTTAATAGTATTACGATTGTGTATTGATTGTAGGTACCTTTGCGTGGACATCCGAGACGACGCAGCACATCGACTTCGGCTAAACAAGAAATTTAGCAGGTAAGTAGATTTATATCTACGGGGGAAGTCGGGTGCATGGCGTATAGCACCTCCGCAACCTTTGATATGGGTAATCGGTATTTAAGTTATAGTTTGGAGAAACCTATGTATGAACTCACGAATATGATCAAGGATTTAGTGTGAGATGGTATAATAGCTGAGGATGACTTGGTTTGATATTTGAGAATATGAAATGAGGATGTGAATCGTGATATATATGTAATTGGAAGAGGACAAGTATGAGATTTATAGTGGCATGATTTGAGATCGATATCGATACGATATGAGATCGATGTAAATACGATGTGAGATTGAGATAGAGATATGATGAGATCGATAAGATATGATGTACGGGACCCTAGATCCGTACCCTTATTGACGAATAGGACGATAGAATCCCTATTCTGTTTGATGACCCTGTACGATGGATTACCATACGTGATGTGTTATACCGGATGATTGATCCGCGCTCATGATTAAGCATAATGATCGAGGATATTGCCATATCGGATACTATAAGGATGGAAAAATGTCACCTGAACCATACTTATTTCCAAAATCGACGAATTGTATGCACTTTTAAATGGAAACCTCAAGGGAATGCTACGGATTTTCAAATGATGTCTTTTCCTTGAAAACAGCGTAGCCCTCACTTTCAAAACTACGATTCGTATCTTTTAAAACTGACCGTATGTTTCATGTGTAGATATATATACCTGTTGATTATTCATGTTTTTGTGGGATTATCCCTCATGACTTACGTACCAGGATCCCGGTATTTATTTTTATATGATATCAGCTGCTAGTACACCTGCACAATTATCGATGATGTACATGTTACACTTACACCGATTTGCCGGCTCACACACATTCATCATCGGTAATTACCATGCCCACTACTACAATAGGGGGTTGCCCCTACGGATAGTGAAATCCGTAGGGGCAGATATATTTTGGCCCTACGGATTAATCCGTAGGGCTATAAGGTTGCCCCTACAGTCCTTACATATTTATATAAAAATTATTAAATTTTAAATTGTTGTTTGTCCCTACGGAGCCGCAAACCAAGAACCTACGGACTTATCCGTAGGGGCATCTAAACAGGGATTTAAATTAAAAGCTCAGATCGATCCCTACGCTCATTATTCCCAATTTATCTCGCGCGAACAAAAAATTCCCAAACCCTCGTTCCCGCCGATCGATCGTCGTTCTCGTCATCGCCAGCGCCGCCGATTCATCGTGGCCACCGCCTGCTTTCGTCGTAGCCACCACTTGCTTTCGTCGTCGCCGACGCCGGCTCATCGGAGTTCTCGTCGTCGCCTCTGCACAGGTAAGGAATTCTTCAATTTATCAATTTTTTTATTGGGGGTGCGGCTGGGGCTGCGGGCTGGGGCTAGGGCTGGGCTGGGGCTAAGGCTAGGGTTGGGGCTGGGGCTCGGGCTGCGGCTAGGGCTGTGGTTGGGGTTGGGGCTCGGGCTCGGGCTGCGGCTAGGGCTGTGGTTGGGATTGGGGCTCGGGCTCGAGCTGCGGCTAGGGCTGTGGTTGGGGTACTGGGGCTCAGGTTGGGGTTAGGGTTAGGGTTAGGGTTGGGGCAGGGGGTTGCGGCAGGGGGTGAGAATTTTTCTAGGTTTCTTTTAAAGCTTGTGAAGGAAATTTTGAGCCCCGAAAAAATGAACATTTCTAATGATTTTGATAAGAGACAAGGGAGCAATAAAGTTTTGTTTTCTATTTGTCCAGATTCAAATGTCTACTTATATATATATATATATATATATTTACAATCTCAATATTCGTGGCATGTTGGTTATAAATTTCTCTCTCTGTTGAGATATATAGCCTACTTCAGCACATAGCTAGGTATGCGATAAAATTATTTTTGATAAAACAATGCATGATATAATATGGAAATATATTTGTTTCTTAGCTTCAATCATACAAACGTGTTCCAAATTAACGTAATTCAAATAGCAATTCCTTGGAATTTTTTAGTCCAGAGAATCTTGATCGAGTCTCAGGATCATATTGATTCAAGAATTTTGTGTGACACCAAAGACTGGACATTAGACGAATAGCCGGTGGTAAAACTTCTTAAAGTATATTAATTTTGAATCTTCTTCTAAACTCAATGATTCTACATTGATAAAGAAAAGCTTAGATATCGATGATAAATGGCCACATATTACAAGTTACAAAGATGATGTTCAACACCTTCCCAAATTTTTTCATTGCTTGTGATATTTTCTCTCCTCTCTCTCCTTTTCTCCTGGTCTCTGTCTATCATGAAACGTTGGGCATGCAAATTAAGACTCACTCCTCTTTTTGGTTATTATTTTTCCCTTTGTTGGCTTAATTATTGAGATGGAGATTTGATTAGAGTTTTGGTGTTCATAATTTCATAATATGAGCAAGGCAATTGACAAATCATCATGATGTTATTATGATCATATCAAGATGTAGGTGCTTGTGTGTTGGTACTAAAGCATGATACAATCTCTTTTATTGCTAGTGGATGCGTTTTGTTCAAAGAGTCTTTTCCTTTTAGTAATTTTCCTCTTTAGGGAGTTTTCGACATTGAAATCTCACTAGTTGATAATGTTAAATAAGTTCTAGTCCTAGTTTGCTACATTTTTATATATATAGTAGATGGTGATACTTCTTTAAGTAAAAACAACACTACACTTAAGCGAAATCATAAATCGAAACACACATATATAGAATACAACTCATACATGGGTATCCTCAAATCTAACTTTAATTATCGATAATTTATTCTTTTCAACGACAAACGCACACACAAAGCATATATACGGATTTTCTCCTTTGTCAGTAACCATCCCGTTCTTAGATTTCTCAATATAGTCATCATAACCTACAATTTATATGATACAGTCTAACATGGCCCATGAGTACGTCAGGGTTATGGACTGGATGTATGTGAATTGGCAACAACGTATGCAACCTAAGTTTGTCACTGGAGTTTTTTCTTTCATTGAATTTGCACGCGCACATAATAAGAAGGAGAAGACAGTAATATGGCAGAAGAAGAAGGAGAAGATAGTAATGTGGCAGAAGAAGAAGAAAATGGCATTCATTGTTCTCTGTTTCAGCATCAATCTTCTGATATGAACTAATGATGGCTTTCACATAGGCTTTTCCCTTTAGAGACTTCTTAGTGTCCAATGGAAAGCATACATCAGATTTGTGCAGGTCAGGTTCTTCTATGACTTTCAAGAGTCTCAACTGATTCTGTAAATTACACCCTTGTTGGGTGATACTTTTATCACTTCTCACTGCAGGTGCGCTCTCTAATATCCATTTTGAATGTAATATTATAGATATCCATGCCTGTTTATGTCAAAATTACTTATATTGTCAATGTTTGATTGTCTAGTTGTTGGTGATGCGTCCATATCAGGGACAGAGGCCACTCCCGCTCCTCCAGGTATGTTTATATATCATATAGTGCATGTATATTGATTTAGAATACTATATCATAAATATACATACATTCCTTTTGCTCTTATTTAGATAGTAATTTTTATTTTTGTCTAGCTTTAGGTCTTTCTAAAATCAATGACCTTTAATTAAAGGAATGTGTGTATATTTATGATATAGCATTCTAAATCAATATACATGCCCTATATGATATATAAACATACCTGGAAGAACGGGAGTGGCCTCTGTCCCTGATATGGACGCATCACCAACAACTAGACAATCAAACATTGACAATATAAGTAATTTTGACATAAACAGGCATGTATATCTATAATATTACATTCAAAATGGATATTAGAGAGCGCACCTGCAGTGAGAAGTGATAAAAGTATCACCCAAAAAGGGTGTAATTTACAGAATCAGTTGAGACTCTTGAAAGTCATAGAAGAACCTGACCTGTACAAATCTGATGTATGCTTTCCATTGGACACTAAGAAGTCTCTAAAGGGAAAAGCCTATGTGAAAGCCATCATTAGTTCATATCAGAAGATTGATGCTGAAACAGAGAACAATGAATGCCATTTTCTTCTTCTTCTGCCACATTACTGTCTTCTCCTTCTTCTTCTGCCACATTACTGTCTTCTCCTTCTTATTATGTGCGCGTGCAAATTCATTGACTATATTGAGTATATGGATTAATAGTGGGTAGGAAAAGTATTTCTCAAATGGCTTTTGCATCTAAAAACCATAAACTACTAAGTAATAGCATACATAATTTTTTTAGTATAAAGGTTGTTATTTTAAGTTTTCCTTTATAGAGATATGATCTAACTGCCTTTATAAACTATAAGTGTGCAGAAAATTATGATAAGAAACCATAAGAAAGGGTCGTAGCCATGCATAACCTTGAATCTATATACCAAATCATGCACAAGCATGCAATTATTGTCACCTTGCCTTGGAATATAAAATATCTTGGAAGACTATAAGCGAGCATTTAAATCTTGATAGCTTTTGACTTCAACATATATTTTTCTCAAGTACCATGAAATATACTTCCTCCGTATAAACCGTTTTCAGAAAGATGGATTAACAATGACAAATTATCCATTGTGGCTCACTAGGTTAGCATTTTCTCTTCTATTGACCATCTTACTAATCTGCTTGGTAAATTTATTCGGAACCGGCTGCGAATCATTAAAAGACATGCATAAGAAAGAAAGCTAAAATACAGATATATAGCATACCGATACATCGAAACTTCAAAGTTGCGATGACAATCCAGAGATATTTATTTCTACACACGTGGTGCGCGTGCGAATGCGTCAGGCATCATGGACAAATATTTGAGAACATGGAAAGTATTATTAGTATAAAGTAATTAAAGCTTTTAAACACCTTGGGTAGATATTTTCTTAATTGATGCAATCATATCATGATGATTAAATTTAAGCTATTATACATATGCATATGTATTTTTCTAACCTAATATATCACACACACAGAGAGAGAGAGAGAGAACACCAGTTTGGTAGAGAAATCAGGTAGCAGGACCCTGAAGAAATGGAGTCCATAGCATTGCTCATCATCATCATCCATGATCCCTTTGAAAAAATTATCAAAGGGATCATGGATGATGATGATGAGCAATACTATGAACTCCATTTCTTCAGGATCCTGCTACCTGATTTCTCTACCAAACTGGTGTTCTCTGTGTGTGTGTGTGTGTGTGTGTGTGTGTGTGTGATATATTAGGTTAGAAAAATACATATGCATATGTATAATAGCTTAAATTTAGTCCTCATGATATGATTGCATCAACTAAGAAAATATCTACCTAAGGTGTTTAAAAGCTTTAATTATTTTATACTAATAATACTTTCCATGTTCTCAAATATTTGTCCATGATGCCTGACTCATTCGCACGCGCACCATGTGTGTAGAAATAAATATCTCTGGATTGTCATCGCAAATTTGAAGTTTCGATGTATCGGTATGCTATATATCTGTATTTTAGTTTTCTTTCTTATGCATGTCTTTTAATGATTCGCAGCCGGTTTCGAATAAATTTACCAAGCAGATTAGTAAGATGGTCAATAGAAGAGAAAATGCTAACCTAGTGAGCCACAATGGATAATTTGTCATTATTAATCCATCTTCCTGAAAATGGTTTATACGGAAGAAGTATATTTCATGGTACTTGAGAAAAATATATGTTGAAGTCAAAAGCTATCAAGATTTAAATGCTCGCTTATAGTCTTCCAAGATATTTTATATTCCAAGGCAAGGTGACAATAATTGCATGCTTGTGCATGATTTGGTATATAGATTCAAGGTTATGCATGGCTACGACCCTTTCTTATGGTTTCTTATCATAATTTTCTGCACACTTATAGTTTATAAAGGCAGTTAGATCATATCTCTATAAGGGAAAACTTAAAATAACAACTTTTATACTAAAAAAATTATGTATGCTATTACTTAGTAGTTTATGGTTTTTAGACGCAAAAGCAATTTGAGAAATACTTTTCCTACCCACTATTAATCTATATTCTCAATATAGTCATTGAATTTGCACGCGCACATAATAAGAAGGAGAAGACAGTAATGTGGCAGAAGAAGAAGGAGAAGACAGTAATGTGGCAGAAGAAGAAGAAAATGGCATTCATTGTTCTCTGTTTCAGCATCAATCTTCTGATATGAACTAATGATGGCTTTCACATAGGCTTTTCCCTTTAGAGACTTCTTAGTGTCCAATGGAAAGCATACATCAGATTTGTGCAGGTCAGGTTCTTTTATGACTTTCAAGAGTCTCAACTGATTCTGTAAATTACACCCTTGTTGGGTGATACTTTTATCACTTCTCACTGCAGGTGCGCTCTCTAATATCCATTTTGAATGTAATATTATAGATATCCATGCCTGTTTATGTCAAAATTACTTATATTGTCAATATTTGATTGTCTAGTTGTTGGTGATGCGTCCATATCAGGGACAGAGGCCACTCCCGTTCCTCCAGATATGTTTATATATCATATAGGGCATGTTTATTGATTTAGAATGCTATATCATAAATATACACACATTCCTTTTGCTCTTAGTAATTTTTATTATTGTCTAGCTGTAGGTGGTGACAGTAGTTGACAATAAAATTTGTCATCCTAGAAACTATGATTTTTATATGTGCTCGCATGCGGGAATGATTGTAAGTCGTGGACCTTGTTTAGTCGTCCAACTCATTATCATGGGCTGCTTGATGAGATTAGATTTGCGCCTGATGATCTACAAGAGCTTGTTCACTCCCTGTCATATGTGTAAGCAGCGCTATATGCGAGTTTACCTTGTTAATATGTATGTACTGAAATTAATTAATATTATTCAAATTTTGATACATGCAGATACCAGAGGAGTACATCTTCTATCTCTGTAGGTAAGGCTTTGAATTTGTTGATTTTGGTATTTCTTGTCAATTTTATAGACCAGTATGTGCTAAATATAATGTTCTGACAGTTGCTAAGGGGAAGGCAGCATTCGAGGCTGCTGACCCCAGTCCTGGACGCCGCACACGGACGGCACCACGGAGGTTGGGAGAGAGGCCGATGACTGGGCTCTAGCAGGGCCCATATGAGGTTGGACTCCACCCCGGTGGTTACTTCCTCTGTCTCCAGTGAGCGACGTATCCAGCAGGAACTGGAGAGCTTGAAGGCCACCGTTCAGGAGTTGAAGGAGATGCTGGTATGTATACTACTTAATAGTAAAATATCATGTCATATTATAGATATCAACATATCCAATATCAGTACGTAGCCTGAGCTTATTTGGTTGTAGACTTGGGTTTTATTAATCATACATGTACATATCTAATTAAAATAAACTATAGTTTTCCAAACTAGATATCCAAATGGGGTTTCGAAATAACTCGATAATGATAAGAATTCGAATAAAACACAGTTCTTACACGCTTATTGCACACGTTAGGTCCATACGCGACGGGGTAGGCGCAAGATTCTAGCGTTTATCAGAGGTGGAGCTGGACCGAGCTAGGCAAGCATTTTGATTCTTATTTTTTGAAACATGTATTTATTTATATGATACATATTGTACTACATTTTGAAACATTTTGGGCGATATTGATTTTGGTTTATATTTATATCATATTCAGTTTTTTTGTTTCTTTTGTATATTATATGCGTGAGATGTGAATATGAATACTGCGATATATGTTGTGTGATAATTAATTTTATATTTGATTGATGTATATATTATTGTGCACAGGGCGGGAAAAAATCAAGCAGCCCATTTTTTTTAAAAAAAATATAGATAATGTGTACCTACGGATTAATCCGTAGGTACACATGTTGCCCCTACGGATATACCCGTAGGGGCACAATATCAGCAGTAACTGATATTTTCCCCCTGATCGCAGTACCAGGGGTTAGGAGTGCCCCTACGGACACAACCGTAGGGGCCACAGCCTAGCCCCTTCGGCGTTATCCGTAGGGGCCAAATATCAGGATTCCTGATATTTGGCCCCTACGGATAGGTACCTACGCATATATCCGTAGGGGTTAGGTCATGGCCCTACGATTATGTCCGTAGGTACATTCAATATGTTAAAAAAAACCCATAAATAATATAACTTTTTTTACCCTACGCATTACTCCGTAGGGGCAACAGGACCTACACAGATATCCGTAGGGGCAAGAATTTGCCCGTAGGGGCAAGTTCAGGGCTTAAAGTTGCACCTGCGGCCTTTGCACCTACGGGGTATTTTTTAGCCCCTACGCATATACCCATAGGGGCAGTGGGTTGCCCCTACGGATATACCCGTAGGGGCAACCCTTATTTGTAGTAGTGGCCACTTACACAGTAGGAATGCCATATCATGATATTAATCTTAACCGTAAAATTACACTCATTGTTCAGCACTATCAAAGGACATGCTTGCATAATATACTTGACATGCTCATATTACTGTTATATGTTTGCATATATCGTACTTTATGGTTACATGCATTGAGATGGTGTTTTCATGAGATTTCTGAATTTGAGAACCGCGGTTATATTTCAAAAGGAAATTGTATATTATTTTAGAAAACGCGGTTTCTCTTGATATGATATTTCGTGTCCTCCATGCGTTTTCTCGGTTCTGCACGTGTTTTCGAGACCAGATTCAATGAGAGAGGAGCCACCGTCTGCGGGTACATGGTGGACCCGGTAAGGTATCCCGGGACAAGAAGATCGAGATGTAGACAATGAGCCTGGAAGGGAGAGCACTACCTACCGATGATATTTGGACCCGGTGGTTATCTGGAGGATACCGACCGGAGTCGTGAAATAGATATGAGGGCCGATCAAAGGATGCGGCGCTTGAGATATGAGGATTTACGTATCGATGCTGGACATGGGTTTCATGATATTTCGAGTGACGATGTTGGACACTCAGATTCCATGATATTGATGTGTCGTTGATAGACACATGCTGGTTGATTTTCTTCATACATACAGGCATTTGATTCAGATGATTACTTTTACATGTCATTGGCATCGATTATATTGTCGATACATATGCATACATGGTCACCCTAGATATCATTGTATTACCTTCATGATATAGTATGACCTAGGAATCGTTATTTATTCGATTTCTACCTGCTGATGTTTTCTACTCACGAGTTGGCAACCCACCCCCATTGTGCCACAGTTTTTTGCAGGTTCAACCGTTTGGATCAGGAGTGGTATCACTGGCACACAGCTTCTTCCAAGGTGTTTTGCTATGGTAGATGGGACACACATTGGATTGTGCCCACTCTTGTATTTATTATTCATTTTGTATCTAGATAAACTCTATCAATCAGAAATTAGTCTTTGTATATTGGTAGACCTAGTCAGACTTATGTTGTGAGACTTAGAGCGTTGGGTGTATGTTCGCTTCTTTTGAGATTTTGATATCTCGCTTTATTATTTATTTATTTATGTGTTTGATCTTCGCCTTGGGCGTCATACATATGTTGCTTACTTGCATGGTTGTGTTTCCGCCGATTGGCGAAGAGCTAGCTCCCGCTTGGGAATGCCTATATATATATATATATATATATATATATATATATATATATATATATTTATATTGCTTGTATGTGGTTTTGGATCAAAATTTATAAGGTAGGCGCTGCCCAAATTTTTAAAGGACGAAAAATGTTTTCAACTAGTATATAATCCACTTGCATTTTCATACATCATTATTTATGCATTTAAAGAAAAACTTGATTTCATTATACCTTTATTTCAAAACTGCACCTCCACTATTTTCCGCAAAATAAGTTTAGATTTCTGGGCTTCGGCTTACTTGAATTATGTTACACCTTTAAATGTTGCGTGATTTAAATGCCGGTCACAAGGTAGATTCCGGGTCGTGACATAGTCACTATAAATGAAGTGATCGAGTCTCTTTACAAGAACTGGATTTGGAAGCTCGTAAAGCTCGAAGGAGGAAAGAAGATGGTTGGCTGCAAGTGGGTCTTCAAGAAGAAAGAAGGTGACCAAGGGACGGTTGATACATGATACAAGGCGCGGTTGGTAGATAAAAGCTATTCGCATGTGCTGGGAGTTGACTTCACTGAGATATTTTCTCCGGTTGTTAAATGCACCTCTATACGTGTCTTGCTCGGTTTGGTAGTTTTAAAAGATTTGGAGCTTGAACAGCTCAATATGAAGACCGTATACTTGCACGGTGATTTGGTAGAGAAAATTTATATGCAACAACCTAAAGATTTCGAAGTCGAAGGAAAAAAAGACCACGTTGGCTTGTTAGAGAAGTCTCCTTATGGTTTGAAGTGGTCACCAAGACGTTGGTATAAGAAATTCGACTCCTTCATAAAAGAAATAGGGCTTATGATAAATATGGGCGGGAGTTGTATATATTCAAAGAAGCTCGCCAATAATTCTTTCATATATTTGCTACTTTATGTTGATGATATGTTAATAGCGGTAAGATATATAGTTGATATTATGAATTAGAAGGAATGGTTAAAAAGTAATTTTGAGACCAAGGATTTGCGAGCGGCCAAGAAAATACTTGGTATGGATATCAAGCCCGATCACAAAGGAGGACAGTTATACTTGTCTCAACAGCGATATATTGAGAAAGTTTTGGAGCGTTTCGGCATGGCAGATGCTAAATCTGTAACTACTCCGTTGGCAGCTCATTTTAAACTTTCAGCTCGTTCATCACCACAAACAGAAAATGAGATTAGATATATATTGAATGTTCCATATGCGAGTGCGGTAGATAACGTTATGTATGCCAAGATTTGTACATGACCCGGCATTTAACACACTGTTTGTGTTATTAGTCACTATATGGAATCTCCTGGCAAAAACCATTGGCAAGCGGTGAAATGGATATTATGATACTTTCGAGGTACGTCTGACGTGGAGTTGGTGTTTGGATGGAACAACGACAATTTAGTTGGATTCAATGATTTCGATTATGTGAGTGATCTTGACAGATGCAGATCGATCATAGGTTATGTGTTCTTCTTATGAGAATGTGTCATAAGTTGGCGTGCTTCTTTGCAACCTATGGTAGCATTGTCTATGATGGATGCGGAGTATATGGACATTGTTGTGACCGTTAAGAAGGCGGTCTGGTTGAAGCGACTGTTTTCAGTATTTGGTATTCAAAAGGATACCATAATAGTTTATTGTGATAGCTAAAACACTATTCACATGATGAAAGATCAAATGCATCGTGATAAGACAAAGCATATTGACGTGAGGTATTGGTTTGTGCAGGAAGTCTTTGAGAAAGAAGAGATTATTGTGAAGAAGGTTAGCACAACGGACAATTCGACTGGCATGTTAACAAAATCTCTTTCAATTGTTAAGTTTAAGAATTACTTAAACTTAATTGGAGTGTGCAGCACTTATTGAGCCCTATAGGGGTTTTGTGGTGAAGGTGGAGCTGTTATTATTTTGATAGAGGAGTTTATGGAATGTGAGATAAGGTGGAGATTTGTTAGATGTGTCTCACATTCGATCCCCTAAGATTTCCTACTCGAAGATCTGGATTGATCACGAAGCTACATGGAAATTTGATGTCATCTACAGGTCAGATGTCTGGCAGTCTCAGCGCCAGACATCTGCCTGTGCTCTGTATGCGCGAGCATATTTTTGGGCAGACATTTGTCTCGATGAGGTTTAGACGTCTGCCCACCGCTCTGTTCTTTTGGGGTGAAATCCAGATATCTTTCGCATCCTTGTTCAGACTTCTGGTAGGCGCTCTGGAGTTTCGGTGATATTTTAGAAGACGCCTGCCAATTCCTTGTGCAGACGTCTGCCATATTAGGCCGGCCGATATTTCCTTTGTTGGAAATTAGTTTTTTGAGGAAATCTTTTGTATGCTATATATATGAAAGCTTATTTTAGACCTAGATCTGATGTCTTTTGTTAATGTGTGAGAACCCATTGATAATTGTGAGATATCTAGAGTTTGAGAGGGATTTGTATTCTCCATTGATTTGTACTCCTCTGATATTTGATTATTAATAAATGTTCGCTTTCATCTAATTAGTAAGTTCTCGTATTTCTATCTTACTTATGATTTGTTCTCTTCTCTATATCGTTTGGTTTGTACTTTGTGATCGTCTTATACGCAACAATTTCTTTGCCACCCAAAGACACTAGTCCGTCTAGCATCGCTGGCCTTCTGCAGCGTGCTGATCGGCCAACCCATGTAATCGAGACTCCATTGTTCAAAGCCGATGTTTGGTGCACACACATTTCAAAGCCGAAATTTGGAGCGAACACACCCTAAACTCAGCCTGCACTGAAATATAGAAAGGACAGCATTACTTATTGGCTATTGATTCATTGAAGCTTTTTCTTTATAGATGATATCATATCTATATATGCCACTCTATCAATATTTTTCAAAGATCTTGAGAATTCCGTAAAATTAGAACATTCTGGTAGAGGATTCATTCTTTCACTCAAACTCGTCCAAATTTGGAAATTTCTTTTTTCAATGTCAAATAAGAAATTATACTTCTAGTTTAAGGAAAAATTCTACTCTATGTTATCTATATGTGTCCGGTCGTGAAAAATAAAGAAATAAGAACGACCACTAGCTGGTTTAAGGGTGTCCAAAATTCTCCATCTCTTGATCTCTATGTATTACATCCCGAATAATGAATAATTTCTCGACTTCAATGCTATCAGCTTTTGACAAGTCTTAATATTTTATGCATCATACTGTCGACAGTTGATAATCTGTTTTGACCTTTTAGTGTCTAATAAAGCTGATATCCAAAGTTGTATGAAATAAATCAAAAGGCTACTTTGGATGTTTGAAGATCCTCCTCCAGGAGCCGCGAGCCCACCCGCACCCCGCCGTCCCCCCAAAAAATACATATATATTTTGGGGAAATGGGTCCGAGTCCCTTGCCCAAAAAACGGCATGTCCAGGTCCCTGGCCAATAAAATGATTGGAAAGAATCCCTTATGACCATAAAGCAATGTTTTTTAACTCCCTAACTGCTTTTTTCCGATAGTATTCCTATACTACCATTGCAATTTGCCAAATATCTATCAAATTTATCATATGTTTACTACATTTAGCAAATAACTACTATGTTGATTGGTTAAACACTATATTTATCAGATAACTCCGACACACGAAATAACTATATACAAATATAATGGCATTTTTCAAATATGTCAGATAGTGGTTATCAGGTAAATGTAGTAGTTGACTCATAAATAGTAGTTATCTATCAAAAAGTTACATGAATTGTATAAGAATATCAGGAAAAAAAGACGGTTAGCGACTTAAAAACACCATTCTCTGGTCGGGGTGTTTTTTCAAAAAGAAAATTTGGCCAGGTACCTAGACCATTCTTCCCATATAATTTTCCACTTATTGCTTAGTTAGATGATCTAAGCATTTTGGAGTATGGGGACTATGTCTACATATTTTCTCACCATATATATAAAATGCATCCGTACAAAAAATATTAAACAAATTAATTAATCAAGCTATGCATATAGAAAATTTAAGAATTGCTAGCACATGATGTATGCCGACAATCTATAGCTTTCCCCACAAGGAGATTCCAAATTGCAACATGACAAACATTCTGGGGTTAAACGCAATATAATATTTCAGTAAAGACTAGAGAGATTGAGTTTCGTGCGTACGGGAATATAAAATATAAAGAAAAAGCAGGGGGCCTTGTGAAAAATCCTCTGCAAGCGAAAGCGACGCTTCCCATTTTTGTCTCTGACGTCTGCATAGAGTTGACGTTACTATTTCTTTTTTTCCTTTTTTATATTGATAATGTTAGATGATAATGGATAGCGACGTTAGACCAACTGTTAAGGAAAATTCCCGCCCATTTGTTGCCTAGAAAATATTTCGATAAGAATGTTTTGTTTCAAATCATAATTATAGAGCAAATGGAAGCTAGCATACATATATGTGTATCAAAAATAAGATACCTATGTGAATGTTTGTCTCCCTGGAGAGATCGAACACTCTGTCATGGTGATTAGGCTCGGATACGAGCTGAAAGTCGTAATCCAACTACAAATACAAGAAAATAATGTATTTAAATTATAAGTGTTAAATAATAATAAATTTATTTGATAAGTCAAATGAAAATATATATTAATACCTGAGCCTGATCCCAGAACAGGGCAAAAGAGCACCGGTGCTGAGCACCCCACTCAACCTGAAGAGAATACTTCTTTTCTGGATGCGGCTCTCATCCCCCATATACCGGACGAACCTCTCGACATAATCGCCGGTATAGCGATAATCGGGGATAAAGAAAAAAGAGAATGGTGCCTCCCCCTAACTTTATCGGGTCTCAGCCTGTAGGACTGATTCGGCCCTCGACACTACTACAATAAGGGGTTGTCCTTACGGATATATTTATCCGTAGGGGTAATAAAGGTTTGCCCCTATGGATTACACCGTAGGTCCCCATAGTTGTCCCTACGGTGCCATACGAATTAAATTAAAAATATTAAAACGTAATTTGTTATTTGGTTCTACGGAGCCGCAAAAGAAGGACCTACGGGTTAATCCGTAGGGGCATGTATATGGGTTATTAATAAAAAAATAACGCACAGAAAAGTCCTCGATCGCAAAAACATTTCTCTCTCTTATCGATCGATCTCCCGCGTGCGCCTCTCGTCGCCACCTCTCGCGCCTCGTCACCACCGCCCTTCCGTGCGCGGATTGTCGTCCCCGACATCACCGTCGACTTCCTCGTCGCCACCGCCCACGACTCGTCGCCGATTGCATCGTCGACCGTCTCCGGTCTCCTCCGGCTTAGCTACAGGTTAGGGTTTTGGTTCTAATTATGCTTTTATTTCTCTTTTTGTTGATTATTGGGTTGCTCCGGCCTAGCTACAGGTTAGGGTTTTGGTTTGGTTAGGGTGAGGGTTAGGATTCAGTTGAGGGTAGGGTTCAGTCGAGGGTTCAGTTGGTTAATTAGGGTTTAGTTGAGGGTAGGGTTAGGGTTAGGGTTAGGGTTCGGTTCAGTAAGGTTAGGGTTAGGGTTAATTAGTTGGGCTTAGGGTTAGGGTTTAGGGTTAGGGTTTGGTTCAGGTTTAGGGTTAAAAGCTGGGGTTAATTTAGGTTAATTAGAGGTTAGGGTTAATTTGAGTTAATTATTAATAATTTGAAAGGATTAGGCTGTTGATTAGAGTTAATTAGGTTAATTTAGGTAAATTGGGTTAAGTAGGTTAATTTGGGTAAATTGGGTTAAGTTTAGGTTGATTAGGGTTAAATAGGTTGACTAGGGTTAAAGGTTAATTTTGGTAAATTAGGTTAAGTTTGGGTTAATTATGGATAATTTGTGTTAGGGTAACGATTATGGTTAATTGTACTTAATTAGGTTAATTTGGGTTATTTAGGGTTAGGGTCTAATTAGGACGCACTAGTTCATTCAGTAGGATACTCGATAATAACGTAAACGTACAACTTTACCGTAAACGCAAGAAAAATTTACCCTAAACTTGAAATTTCGAACCCTTAATAACAAACGTAAACGTAAAAGATATTCATGTTAAATGTTCAAGTTAAAACATATATATGATACTCAATGATAATATGAAACTTTCATATACTCATCGATACTCATATATAAAACTCAAAGCGCCAGTTAGTCGCCGTCTATCGGTTAACATATGTTCGATATTCGCCGTGACATAGAACTATACAAAAGTTGTTAAATATCGGACGGTATAGCTCGGTACTAACAACTGTCGTGTAGTCTATGTGACGAGAAGATTCAATCGTATGATAACCGATAGATTTGTCCCGTGTGGACAAGTTAGAAATGTATAAAGCAAACACCTGCATTCACTTGTGTTTTCATCCGTTTCGAGTTATTTTGTCGGTACTTTTCCGCTGGTTCTCTGTGTACAAAGATAGATTAGATATTCATTTCAACGTTGTTTCACAGTTTTGAAATGATTATCTATTCTATTACAATGTACTCAGAGAACAGCGGGGAGGTGCTGCCGAAATTTACTCGAAACGGTTGAAAGCACAAGTGAATGGGTGTATACTCTATACATTCTTAATAGGATAGAAGCCTTACCCCCGACAGTCGAAACACACACATACAACACAAATACATAACAAACACATTATTAGAGAGTGATTCAAGATGTTCAATTTAAAACCAATATATGATACTCGATAATAATATGAAACTTTCATATTCTCATCGATACTCATATATGAAACTCAAAGCGCCACTTAGTCCCCCGTCTATCGGTTAACATAGGTTCGATATTTATCGTGAATAGAACTATACAAAGGTTGTTAAATATCGGACGGTATAGCTCGATACTAACCGTCGTATAGTCTATATGACGAGAAGATTCAATCGTATGATAACCGATAGATTTGTCCCGTGTGGACAAGTTAGGAATGTATAAAGCAAACACCTGCATTCATTTGTGTTTTCATCCGTTTCGAGTTATTTCGTCGGTACTTTTCCGCTGGTTCTCCATGTAAAAAGATAGATTAGATATTCATTTCAACGTTATTTCACAGCTTTGAAATGATTATCTATTCTATTACAGTGTACTCGGAGAACAGCGGCGAGGTGCTGCCAAAATTTACTCGAAACGGTTGAAAGCACAAGCGAATGGGTGTCTGCTCTATACATTCTTAATGGGATAGAAGCCTTACCCTCGACAGCCGAAACACACACATACAATACGAATACACAACAAACGCACACACAACACATACACACTAACAACCCTCGAAATCATAAATTGAAACACACATATATAGAATACAACTCATACATGGGTATCCTCAAATCGAACTTTGATTATCGATAATTTATTCTTTTCAACGACAAACGCATACACAAAGTATATACACGGATTTTCTCCTTTGTCAGTAACCATTTCGTTCTTAGATTTCTCAATATTTTCATCATAACCTATAATTTATATGTTATACAATTTAACATGGCCCATGAGTACGTCAGAGTTAAGGACTGAATGCATGTGGATTGGCAACAACGTATGCAACCTAAGTTTGTCACAGGAGTTTCTGTTTTATTGAATTTGCACGCGCACATAATAAGATCGTAATAGGGAAGATTCTCTGCCCATGAGATAGACGTGAGAATAAGTACTAGAAGAAGGTAGAATTTGCAGAGCTTCATATCATTAAATATGGTTTTACTAGACTTTATACAACTTGGGTACATCACGGGGTAGGAGAAGAACACAGTAATGCGGCAGAAAAAGAAGGAGAAGATGGTAATGCGGCAGAAGAAGAAGGAGAAGACGGTAATGCGGCAAAAGAAGAAGACAGTAATTTCATTTTAGGAGAAGAAATGGAGGATATGATAGAGGCTGCCCTAAGTGAATCTATTTGTACCGAAGATAACATTCCTTCCGGTCAAGGACCGCGTGCGGATAAGTATGAAAATTTCATGAATGATGCTAGAAAACCAATTTATGAGAATGCAAAGTATTCCACCCTCTCATGGTTCGTCCAACTTTTCCAGATTAAGTGTCTAAATGGATGGAGCAACAAGTCATTCACAATATTTCTTTCGTTCTTGAAAGATTCTATACCCCTGGGAAATAACGTGCCCGACAGCTGGTACGGAGCCCAGAAGACGATGTCTGATTTGGGTCTGAAGTGTGAGAAGATTCAAGCATGTCCTAAAAATTGCGTGTTGTACCGGAAAGAGAATTCAGATTTGAAAAAGTGTCCAACATGCGGAAAGGCCAGGTATAAGCCGAAAGATTCTGATAAGAAGCCCGATATGCCTGTCAAGATAGCACGATATTTTCCCATAACACAGAGGCTGCATAGGCTATTCAGGTAAAAGAAAACAGCCGAGGCAATGATTTGGCATCACCGTGCTGCTCCAAGTGAAGATGGAAAAATGAGGCATCCAAGAGATTCACCGGCATGGAAAGATTTCGATAGGAGGTACAAAATATTCAGTAATGATCCTCGCAATGTCAGGCTCGGAGTCACTAGTGATGGATTTTGCCCATTCAACTGTATGGCTGGAAGCCATAGCACATGGCCCGTTATAATGATAGTTTATAATCTGTCGTCTTGGATGGGTATGGACCAATCATACTTTATGATGCCTCTTTTTATTGACGGACCAAACTCACCGGGAAATAATAATGACGTCTATCTCCGACCTCTGATCGAGGAGTTAAAATCTTTATTCATTGATGGTTTAGAGATTTACGATGCAAACACAAATACAACTTTCATACTGTGTGCGGCTTTAATGTGGACAATTAATGACTTTCCTGCATATGGAATGCTATTAGGTTGGTCCGTACATGGTCACAAAGCATGTCCTTATTACCATCAACATACAACATCGAAATTCTTAAATTTTAGCAGGAACGTTTGTTATTGCGGCCATCGAATTCCTGCCTCTAGACCATCCCTACAGGTTAGACGTTGTTCACTTTGATAGTCATCAGGAGCTACTTAGATCTCCAGTCCCATTATCCGGAGAGGACATGACTGCTCAGTGGGATGGTTACATTATTGTGACCTTCGGGATGGATTCGACAAAACAGGTCAAACCACCATTCTGGAATAAGTTAAGCATTTTCTTCGAGCTTCCGTACTGGTCAACAAATTTAGTGCGTCATTGTCTGGACGTCATGCACATAGAAAAGGGAGTATCTAAGCACGTACTCAACTTGTTTCTTTGTAAAGACGGGAAATCGAAAGACAACCTCAATTCTCGGATGGATCTACAAGACTAGGAAATCAGAAATGAATTGCATCCTAAACCGGTAGCGGGTAAACCAAGCAAGTTTGTACTTTCCAATGCCGTGTATCATATGTCACAACCGGAGAAGAAAAGATTGCTGCAGGTGTTGCATGATTTGAAAGTTCCTACAGGTTTCTCAGGATCATTCAGCAAGAAAATAAAAATTGGAAAAGGCAAAATCGATGGGCTGAAAAGTCATGATCACCATGTTATTATGGAGCACCTTCTCCCATTAGCCCTCAGGACTTCCCTTCCCGAATCGGTTGGTCTAGTAATCAATGACCTATGTTGTTTTTTCGGAGAACTATGCGCTAAAACACTGGATGTTGTAACGCTGGAAAAACTAGAAAATTCTATTGTGTTGATACATTGCAAGTTTGAGCGTATTTTCCCATCGTCATTCTTCGATATCATAATACACATGACGGTTCATCTTGCAACTGAGGCTAAGTTAGCCGGACCGGTACAATATCGATGGATGTATCTCATCGAGAGGTACGTGGAATTTTTCGTTTCGCTCAATTTGTAAAATTATTGTTGTCCTGTATGCCCATATTTATTTAACATATTTTTCTTTAGCTATCTCTACACTCTTAAAAAGTATATACGTAATAGAAATCGACCAGAGGGTTCTATCATGCAAGGTTATCTTCTAGATGAAGTAACCACATTTTTTTCCCGCTATCTGAACGAGAACATTGAGACGAGATTTAACCGGGCTCAAAGAATTCAGGACGGGCCATATGGTAAAGCCGATTATAAGAGAGTAGACACTATGTTTATCAACAAGATATACCGGTTTATCCTCCTCAATAGCGCATGTCTTGAAAAAATTAGAGAGTAAGTTTTTTTTGATTAATTGTTATATTTGTGTTTGTGTGTGTATGAAATGATATAATATTAATATCATAATTTATTGTCGAGAACAGAATTCATTTTAACGAGATACGTGAGGGGCATCCTGATTGGAACGATGAACGATTGGAAAAATATCATCAGCATAATTTTTGCGATTGGGTTGCAGAACATATAAGTTATTCGAATAAAATATTATTGCTATCATTTTTAATCTAAACTTATATCGTTATGTATTTGTCGTAAAATTTGTTTTGTTAGATCCACAATCCGAATTTGTCTGCATTATTAGAGAGTGATTCAAGATGTTTAGCGCAGTTTCCTAGTATGGAGGTTGCATATTATAAAGAATTCGGTGTACTTGGATAAAAATTCGAAATTAAGAATATAGAAACATCTAGAACCACTCAGAATAGTGGGATTGCGACGGTAGGATCGGATGGTGTGATTTATTATGAATACTTAAATTGTATACTTAGCATCCAATATCCCAGATGATGAGAACCTGTTGGGTTTGCATAGCACCACACAAGGGTTTGTCTTGCATCAAACATGCTACAATTAAACTTTTTTAGGGTGCTAAGCAAACTAACTTAGGATCAAACTAGATGTTTAGAATAACATAAATAGTATCTCATACTATAACAAGAATCTAACACTAAGTGAAAGTAAATACAACCTTTGTAGACCTCCTTGCTAAACTCCTTAGTTCAACTCGGTGTTTGGACGGGTCCTCTTGAGTCCTTCGTTGTCCACGATGATCCACCGCGGAGTATCTTGGCTCAAGCTCCTTACTTCACTAGAACAGGTAGAAGTGATACAAAACAACCTAAACTAGTGAGCTAAACTAGTGTAGATTGATGATGTGGGTTTGGATCTCACTTAAAAATCTTTTCTTTTTATCTCCTTAACTCACTTTTATGAAGGTAGTAAGCTTTGGAGGAGGAAGAAGAAGGAGAAGGCTAAGCAAGCTCAAGATAATTGTTATGCCAATAATAGAAAGAATAATGAATATATGAGAGAGTCTACTCACTCATAACCATGGTTGTAAAATATCTAGATATTTTGTTAATTGGTTAAGGAATAAGTGTAGAGATTAAATCATGGGTAAGTGTAGAGATTAAACCATGGTTTAAGTGTAGTAATCAAACTATGATTCAAGTCAAAGTCAACAATGGAAGTGTGTAGAAACAAAGCAACCATGATATAATCCTAATTAATTCTTTAATTAATAATCAAAATAAATAAATATCCAAACCATGTGATTCTTGCATAGCCAACTCCAATGTATCATCACCATGACACATGTATGCATGCATGTGTGCATTCACATCAACATATGTACATACATATATTCATGCATACAATAAATAAAGAAAAGGTTATAAGTGAAAAGACTAAGGGTCATTAATATTAAATCAACAATTTATTTAATAAATCGGTTATATCATATACAACCCGACCAAAAGTAAACGCCGGATTATAATGCGGTATCATATACACGCATTTAATCAGGTATGCGTGCATATCATCATATGCACCCCACATCGTTTCACCTAAAATAGGTAACCCCTTTGTGGGACTCTAAGACTAGTCAATACGCCGGCAGTAGGCGATGATCATATCAAACACCCACAAGCCGCAAGCGGTCAGCTAAACGTAACGGCCACCCGGGTATTGAGCGAGCAGAAGAAAAACAAGCGAACCTGTCAAAACTCCTGTCGAGCCAACCGGTAACACTTACCGTACAGTCCGGTCTCTTCGTCAGATATGCTGCATATCTAGTATAGGGATGGCATCATCGACCCCAATAACTCAATAAGTCATGCCGATGTATGGCCTATAACAGTTCGAGAAACTATCGATAGCACTTATCAGTAAATCTCATCGGCCCTGTCCAGGGACTTACTGATATAGCCAATCGAGCACAGCGCAACATCAACCCCCAATACCAGGAGAGACGAAACCCCTCCTATCGCTCATTGCCTCCACACGTCTCAGGACTGTACCCAAAAGCCACCTGTTTGCACGAGTGGAAATCAAAGCACAGTGGGAGAACACATGAGACTCTATGACGATCTCGGGTCTACAGACTAACCTGTACCAGTGTCACCTGAGAACTGCTATCCGACGATAGATATAATACCATATAGGAGTTCTCGGCGAGTCCGTCCAGTGTACCCAGTCTCCACTGAGCACCCATATACAATCTCGGTGTCAAACTCCAATGGATGCGGGATCGTCCACCGCCCATCTCATGGGTCCAGTATTATATACGCCAGTCTACTATGGAATATCGATGCCCCATCTTGATACACCAACGACTAGGGACATTTCAGGATATGCTTATAAACTATATATGTCCCACTAGTATGATCTGCATTGCAATCACAGTAGTCAAGCAAATATCCTGAGGGCTTTATCAACATGTATAAATGAATAAAAGTATGATCAAGTGAACATGTCAGATAAAGAGTAACCGATAGCATACTATCATGTCGAGTAAGAAAGTCCTTTGAATATATATATATATATATATATATACATATATACATATACATGTATAAATACATCCACTATCAAATAATGGCATCTAGGGCATACATATATCCAACAATCTCCTACTTGTACTAAGGCCAGTTATTGGCGTATCTCATACCCAACATCTCAAAAATTCGCTTATGCTGTGGCTGAGGGAGGGCCTTGGTGAGTGAATCCGTGGTGTTATTCTTTTTATCTACTCTCTGAATCTCGATCTCACGGTGATCAACTATCTCCCGATCAGATGATATCGCCTCAGGATGTGTCTGGACCGCTGATGGGACCTGGGCTCCTTGGCTAACGCCATAGCCCCATTATTATCACAATACAATGGTATTGGATCAATAATGGTTGGAACTACTCCGAACTCCGAGATGAACTTACTCATCCAGACCTCTTCCTTTGCGGCATCATTTGTAGCAATGTACTCAACTTCCATCGTAGAGTCTGCAACGGTGCCCTGTTTGGAACTCTTCCAACTCAACGCCCCTCCATTGAGGGTAAATACAAACCCAGAGATAGATTTTCTGTCGTCCTTATCACTCTAGAAGCTTGAATCGGTAAAGGCCTCCATTTGAAGATCTCCATTACCATACACCAAGAACAATTCTTTAGTCCTTCATAAGTACTTAAGAATTTTCTTCACAGCTATCCGGTGATTCTCCCATGGGTTGGACTAATACATTCTTACTACACCTAGTGCATAAGCTATATCAGGGCGTGTACACAATATCGCATGCATTATAGATCCTATGGCTGAAGCATAGGGTAATGCTCATGCAAGCTCTCTCTTCATCGGTCTTTGGACAAAAGTCCTTCGAGAGAGTGACTCCATGGTAAGCGGGTAAGACACACCGCTTGGAGTCTTCCATACTAAATCTCTTTAGGATGGTGTTGATGTACCTACTTTGGGACAATCCCAATAACCTTTTGGATCTATCCCTATAGATCCGAATGCCCAAAATGTACGTGGCATCACTTAGGTCCTTCATGGAGAACCTTTGTGATAAGAATGATTTGACCGACTGTAGCATAAGAATATCATTTCCTATCAGAAAAATGTCATCCACGTACAATACGAGAAATGTGACAGCTCTCCCTACATCCTTCTTATAAACACAAGGCTCATCTGGATCTTTGATGAAATCAAACTCTTTGATAACATCATCAAAACAGATGTTCCAACTCCGTGATGCCTGCTTTAATCCATAAATGGATTTAAGCAATCAACATGCTTTCCTGCTGCTCCCACTGTCAACGAAACCCTCTGGCTGATCCATATAAACGCATTCTTCTAAATCTCCATTTAGAAATGCAGTTTTAACATCCATCTGCCAGATTTCATAGTCGTAGTGAGCAGCAATAGCTAGTAAGATCCGAATGGATTTAACCATGGCTACGGGAGAAAATTTTCCGTCATGGTCCAGACCTGATCTTTGACGAAATCCTTTCACCACAAGTCTTGCCTTATAGGTCTCCACCTGCCCATCTACACCAATCTTTCTTTTAAAGATCCATTTGCACCCTACGGGTTTTACCCCAGAGGGTACAATGTCCAAAGTCCATACTTTATTGGTGTACATAGACTCCATTTCAGATCTCATGGCATCCAGCCACTTCACCGAGTCTCCACTCGTGATAGCTTGCTGAAAAATGGTAGGATCATCATCCTCCATGATGCAATCTTCTCTATCACCATCAATGAGAAAACCGTAGTATCACTCTAGTGGGCGAGAAGTCCTACCAGATTTACGGAGTGGCTGAGATTCATTAGTTTCTGTTGCAACAGCCGGTTCAACCAAGTCGTCATTTTTAACATGCGTCTCTAGAACCTCTTCTAGATCTATCACATTGCCATCTGTATTATTTGTAAAAAGTTCTTTTTCTAAAAATGTGGCATACTGAGAAACAAACACCTTTTATTCCCCCTTGTGGTAGAATAGATATCCATATGAGTACTTTGGATATCCCACAAACTTACACATGATTGACCGTGTCTCGAGTTTGTCCGGATTCTGCTTTTTGACATAGGCCGGACAACCCCAAATCTTAATTCGTTTAAGAGCTGATCTCTTCCAATGCCATATCTCATATGGCGTGGTAGACACGGTTTTGGTTGGAACCCTGTTCAATAGAAACGCTGCAGTCTCCAATGCATGCCCCCAAAATGAGACGGGTAACTCAACATCACTCATCATGGAACAAACCATGTCTAATAGAGTCCGATTCCGTCGTTCTGACACACCGTTGTGCTATGGTGTGTAAGGAGGAGTGAGCTGAGAGAGAATCCCATTCTCTTTTAGAATATGCAAACTCTGTACTGAGATACTTGCTACCTCGATCTAATCGAAGCATCTTGATACTCAATCAGGTTTGTTTTTCTACTTCAAGTTTGTACTCAATGAATTTCTCGAAAGTTTCAGACTTATGCTTCAATAAAAAAACATGACCGAATCTTTAGAAATCCTCAGTAAAAGTAATGAAGTAAGAAAAACCGCCTCTAGCCTGTGTAGACATTGGCCAAAACCGCCTCTAGCCTGTGTAGACATTGGCCCGCATACATGACTATGTATGAGGCCTAAGAGCTCAGTAGCTCTTTCTTCGTGTCCTATAAACGGAGTTTTGGTCATTTTGCACTTGATACAAGACTGACAAGTCGCATAAGATTTATATTCAAAGGGATTCAAATATCCATCTTTATGTAGCTTGTTTAGTCTTGTTTCGTTAATATGACCAAGTCTACAATGCCAAAGAAAAACTTCATTTATTTCTGAAAGTTTTCTTTTATTAGTGTGTTGTATGCTGAAAACTGTGTGTTGATTTAGGACGTATATCCCGTTATTACGTGTACCATACCCAACCAACATTTGATTTAAATTAATGTTCATAACATTGTTTTGCAATACAAAATTATATCCTTCATTATCTAACAAAAAAACGGATATTATATTACAAAGCATACTAAGTACATAATAACATGGATTCAAAACCAATATACACCCTGACGGCAACCCCAGGTGATACTCTCCCACTGAAACCACATGTACATTGGAACCATTTCCAACCCGGAGAATATGGTCACCTGTCTTCAAAACTTTGCTGTTTCTCATCCTCTGCATGGAATTGCAAATATGAGAACCTGAACCGGTATCTAATACCCAGGAAGCAGAGTTTATAGAAAAACAGTTTTCTATCACAAACACACTTGAAGCGAAAGCATCACCATGCTTATTCTTCTTGATATCCATGTACCCAGTACAGTTGCGCTCCAGTGTCCCGCTTTGTAGAAGTAAAAATATTTCCCTTTCTCCGATTCCCCAGCCGTGGACTTCTCTTTCCCCTTAGTCTTTTTAACTCCACCTCTAGGTTTGGTGGGTTTCTTCTTCATCTTTCTCTTGGTCTTGGCCTTCGGGCGAGAAGAGGAAGATGGCCCAGCAATCAAAGCGGGAGTCTTCACTGATTTGAGCGTGCTCTCTGCACTTCTCAACATATTGAGAAGTTCAGATAGTGACTTCTTCATGTTATGCATGTTGAAGTTGACTACAAATTGAGCAAAGGCAGGGGGAGAGACTGTAAAACAATATCAATATATTATTCGTTCTCCATTGTCCATCCGAAGTTCTCAAGTTCTTATATAAGAGCTATCATCTTCAGAACATGGTCACCTACCGGTGTGCCAGGAGCCATCCGCATCTGAAATAGCTTTCTAGATGCTTCGTATCGTAGGACACGAGATTGCTTCCCATACAACTCTTTTGTATGAAAAAAGATGGATTGGGCATCCATCTGCTCGTGATGCTTTTGATGTGTGTTATCCATCGATGCAAGCGTGAGGTATTTGGCTATGGCACAGTCAGCGTCCTATGTCTTGCAGATTTCCCTATCCGCAACTGAAGATTTAGGACCTGGGACGGGCAGGACTAGAGCCGTGAGGACATATGATGCCTTATCATAAGTCAAGGCAATGTTAATGTTTCTCAGCCAGTCTTTATAATTGGTCCCATTCAATTTATTTTTCTCTAGTAGAATCTTAAGTCCTGTCATTGGTATCTTCCATTAAGAGAGAGAAAAGAATACACTCAGCGAAAGCTCTTGCAAAGATCAGATTGGTTATTATTTTATTTAATCGGTGTCTCCCACTGGTTTTATCAAATTTCCCTTCAAACCTTAAAAGGAAAACTAGCCAGGATTAATTATATTCTACAACTTCGCTAACCGTTCAGCCAGGCCAGTGTCGGTACTTGAAGGAGGTTCCCCGTGCTTTCGCAAGGACCTAATTAAAGTAAACCTCATTTTCCCAAAGGCGTAGCCCCGTTGACACCTTTCTAGACATGTAATAGGTTAGCTAATTGTAAAGTGCAAAACTCTCCTGCGAGCAACTCTTGGTCACAGTGGGATCGGGATCCAACCATCATATGGAAGGTATGCAATCTCATTACAAATTTCAACTCTTGAAACTCCCGATATGGCTTTTACCCCTAGTACTCATGACCTTAACTATGGTCAACAAATCACAAGCACCAGTCAAGCTCAACCCGTCATTTCTTGATTAATTAGACCCAGTTATATGGCCCTTAACTATGGTCAACAAACTCATATAATTGTCCCAATTAATCACATCATATGCTGTGTAGGAAGACATCACTTAGCTACCATACACTACGCCTTAACTATAGTCAACAAACGTAGCACGAATACTAAGTACTCTACTTTCTAAAATGACGGAAGGTTGCGGATGGTTTTTAAGAAAACCTTTAATACTTTGAGCTTGATATCGTTGTAGAATCAAAAGGTTTTCAAAGGAGTGGCTTAAGCTCCGCAATTTTGAAATGTAGCTTTTTCGTAAAAAAACGAGTGGTTTTCAAATTCGATTCTACAACATCTTTTAGGTTTATTTTTCCTTACATTAATCATATTAATGTAGTCCCATCATTTAAGTTCTTAAGCTATCACAGAAAAGAAATGAAAATAGAACGTACACTTATGCCATTCGCATTCACCACGGTGTCCCGTTATGCACCGTTAGGTTACTTAACTAACGGCATAGCGGGACGGAACTAGCGCGGATGTAAAATATAAGTAACGCTTATTATATATCATATATATAGTAATACCATTCGTCTCATCATATAAAGCGATCTCATCACAAAATATCAACAGCAGAAGTACATATATTAAAATATAGGATATACTAGGAATTCCGTATTTTATATTTAGCCAACGATAGAAAATACGGGTTCCACGGTCGTGATGAATAGCCAATCCCACACCCTAGACCCTTACGAGAGCGGCAAGCGACCCTACCAATTCTAAAGTTAGGAGATCTGGTCCCGACTCCTTGAGATGGTCTCCCACTGGACTCTAGAACCCGGTCACTTGTGCTCCCCACCTTAGATCTATCCTAATAAGGAAAAGTAAATAATATACATCAATGGTAACATCATCCTCAACCCGGATGTGTCCCAATAAAAGAATATTACATACAAATGAATTTTACATGAATGAAAAGAAAAACTCTCATCTCACATAAAAACCCCGGCCATTCAATCACGACGATCCTATACATCATATCACAGCAACACATAACATCACATGTCATCAACGTAAGCAAGTATGCGTACCCCAATTGTCGTTGACATATAGCAACGAAACCGGCGATATACCACAAACTACACTTACGGTCACAGAAATAAGTATCATACAAATCTAGGCGATATTAAACCATTTGATCGATCGATCAATGACCCAAAAAATCCACAGAGAAGCTCAACACCTGAGCAGAATTAAAATTACCCAGAAGCATGCCACAGTACCTATGGACCAACCGTAGAAGGGCCGACCCGAGCCTTACAAATGTCGCCGCGGAACCGCCGCCAAAAGCACGTTTCTGCCGCGGTTCCGCGGTCATTTAATCGAGTTAGGGTATCGTTCTTCTAGAGGGTCCATAGAATTACCTACATTATTTTCTGAATATTTTTAATGTGAAAAATTCCAACATTTTGAAAAATTTCCAGAGAAGGACTTTTTCAGGTAATCGATGTCCGTTCAAAGTTTTTAACGTCGTCTAGCTTACCCTAAAACTCTAGCTTGGCTCTGATACCACTGTTGGGTTTGCATAGCACCACACAAAGGTTTGCCTTGCATCAAACATGCTATAATTAAATTTTTTTAGGGTGCTAAGAAAACTAACTTAGGATCAAAATAAATACAACCTTTATAGACCTCCTTGCTAGACTCCTTGGTTCAACTCGGTATTTGGACGGGTCCGCTTGAGTCCTTTGTTGTCCATGATGATCCACCGTGGAGTACCTTGGCTCAAGCTCCTTGCTTCACTAGAACAAGCAGAAGCGATGAAAAACAACCTAAACTAGTAGGCTAAACTAGTGTAGATTGATGATGTGGGTTTGGATCTCACTTAAAAATCTTTTCTTTTTATCTCCTTAACTCACTTTTATGAAGGTAGTAAGCTTTGGAGGAGGAAGAAGAAGGAGAAGGCTAAGCAAGCTCAAGATAATTGTTATACCAATAATAGAAAGAATAATGAATATATGAGAGAGTCTACTCACTCATAACCATGGTTGTAAAATATCTAGATATTTTGTTAATTGGTTAAGGAATAAGTGTAGAGATTGAATCATGGTTAAGTGTAGAGATTAAACCATGGTTTAAGTGTAGTAATCAAACCATGGTTCAAGTCAAAGTCAACAATGGAAGTGTGTAGAAACAAAGCAACCATGATATAATCCTAATTAATTCTTTAATCAATAATCAAAATAAATAAATATCCAAACCATGTGATTCTTGCATAGCCAACTCCAATGTATCATCACCATGACACATGTATGCATGCATGTGTGCATTCACATCAACATATGTACAAACATACATTCATGCATACAATAAATAAAGAAAAGGTTATAAGTGAAAAGACTAATGGTCATTAATATTAAATCAACAATTGATTTAATATATCGGTCATATCACATACGACCCGACCAAAAGTAAACACCGGATTATAATGCGGTATCATATACACGCATTTAATCAGGCATGCGTGCATATCACCATATGCACCCCACATCATTTCGCCTGAGCTAGGTAACCCCTTTGTGGGACTCTAAGACTTATCAATACGCCGGCAGTAGACGATGATCATATCAAACACCCACAAGCCGCAAGCGGTCAGCTAAACGTAACGGCCACCCGGGTATTGAGCGAGCAGAAGAAAAACAAGTGAACCTGTCAAAACTCCTGTCGAGACAATCAGTAACACTTACCGTACAGTCCGGTCTTTTCGTCAGATATGCTGCATATCTAGTATAGGGATGGCATCGTCGACCCCAATAACTCAATAAGTCATGCCAATGTATGGCCTATAACAGTTCGAGAAACTATCGATAAAACTTATCAGTAAATCTCATCAGCCCTGGCCAGGGACTTGCTGATATATCCAATCGAGCACAGCGCAACATCAACCCCCAATACCGGGAGAGACGAAACCCCTCCTATCGCTCATTGCCTCCACACGTTTCGGGACTGTACCCAAAAGCCACCTGTTTGCATGACTCAGTAGAGCCGTGGTAGGGTGGAAATTAAAGCACAGTGGGAGAACACATGACACTCTATGACGATCTCGGGTCTACAGACTAACCTGTACTAGTGTCACCTGAGAACTGCTATCCGACAATAGATATAATACCATATAGGAGTTCTCGGCGAGTCCGTCCAGTGTACTCAGTCTCCACTGAGCACCCGTATACAATTTCGGTGTCAAACACCAATGGATGCGGGATCATCCACCGCCCATCTCATGGGTCCAGTATTATATACGCTAGTCTACTCTGGAATATCGATGCCCCGTCTCGATACACCAACGACTAGGGACATTTCAGGATATGCTTATAAACTACATATGTCCCACTAGTATGATCTGCATTGCAATCACAGTAGTCAAGCAAATATCTTGAGGGCTTTATCAACATGTACAAATGAATAAAAGCATGATCAAGTGAACATGTCAGATAAAGAGTAACCAGATAGCATACTATCATGTCGAGCAAGAAAGTCCTCTGAATATATGTATATGTATATATATATATATATATATATATATACATATATAAATACATCCACTATCAAATAATGGCCTCTAAGGCATACATATATCCAACAATTTCCCACTTGTATTAAGGCCAGTTATTGGCGTATCTCATACCCAACGTCTCAAAAAGTCGCTTATGCTGCGGCTGAGGGAGGGCCTTGGTAAGTGAATCCGTAGTGTTATTCTTTTTATCTACTCTCTGAATCTCGATCTCACGGCGATCAACTATCTCCCGGATCAGATGATATCGCCTCGGGATGTGTCTGGACCGCTGATGGGACCTGGGCTCCTTGGCTAACGCCATAGCCCCATTATTATCACAATACAATGGTATTGGATCAATAATGGTTGGAACTACTCCGAACTCCGAGACGAACTTACTCATCCAGACTGCTTCCTTTGCGGCATCATTTGCAGCAATATACTCAGCTTCCATCGTAGAGTCTGCAACGGTGCCCTGTTTGGAACTCTTCCAACTCACTGCCCCTCCATTAAGGGTGAATACAAACCCAGATATGCTGCATATTGAGTTTAAGGATGGAATCGTCGACCCCAATAACTCAATAAATCATGCCGATGTATGGCCTATAACAGTTCGAGAATCTATCGATAACACTTATCAATAAATCTCATCAGCCCTGGCCAGGGACTTGCTGATATAGCCAATCGAGCACAGTACAATATCAACCCCCAATACCGGGAGAGACGAAAACCCTCTTATCGCTTATTGCCTCCACATGTCTCGGGATTGTACCCAAAAGCCACCTGTTTGCACGACTCAGTAAAGCCGTGGTAGGGTGGAAATCAAAGCACAGTGCGAGAACACATGAGACTCTATGACGACCACGGGTCTACAGACTAATCTGTACCAGTGTTACTTGAGAACTGCTATCCAACGATAGATATAATACCATATAGGAGTTCTCAGCGAGTCCGTCCAGTGTACCCAGTCTCCACTGAGCACCCGTATACAATCTCGGTGTCAAACACCAATGGATGTGGGATCATCCACCGCCTATCTTATGGGTCCAGTATTATATACGCTAGTCTACTCTAGAATATCGATGTCCTGTCTCGATACACTAACGACTAGGGACATTTCAGGATATGCTTAAAACTACATATGTCCCACTAGTATGATCTGCATCGCAATCACAGTAGTCAAGAAAATATCTTGAGGGCTTTATCAACATGTACAAATGAATAAAAGCATGATCAAGTGAACATGTCAGATAAAAAGTAACCAGATAGCATACTATCATGTCGAGCAAGAAAGTCCTCTGAATACACACACACATGTATAAATACATCCACTATCAAATAATGGCCTCTAGGGTATACATATATCAAACAGAACCATCTTATATATTTCAATTTACTTGGTACGATACACGAACCGATACGGATAAGTGGAGAAGCAATGTTGGGACTTAGAAAGATGAATATGGATTGACCGGTATGAACACACTTCGATTTTACGGTCGGGATGATCCGTTTATCTTTCCGAACCAAGCGTTCCAAGTATACTACTCATAGTGTTTGAAGCATCCGGGATGGAGTGTCGTATGCCGTTGGAAACCCAGAGATATTTACAATGTCCCAGAATTCGAGAACAGCGATGAGGATGAAGAAGAGAGAAGACTTAGAGTGCTCCGACCGTTTGTTTCGAAAGATGGTTTGTCTTCGGCTAATCATGAAATTACGTGGGTTAGAAATGATATCGATGATTAAATCCAAGTAGATATGTCTAATGCATCCACGAAACGAAAAAATTTATCAGTAATGTTATATTATTACTTCACATTTTACGATCTATACATATATAGTCAATGTTTGTAATGATTGTCTAATGCGTCCACGAACCGTTTTATCTAGATTTGATGACGATGACGGGAGCAGCGAGGGGCGGCAGGAGCTCCACCCGCGGCACCGGCAGAGGCAGAAGCAGAGCGGTTCTGTCGCCCGGAGAGCTACGTAGGGAGCTTCAGAGGGCCGGTCTTGCACCCCGATTGGAGACCCCTTCGGATGCCTCCTTCCGTGTGGACTTTGCCACACCTCCAGGTATATTACACGCATATTCATTTTGAATGTAATATTATAGATATACATGCATATTCATGTCAAAATTACTTACATTGTCAATGTTTGATTGTCTAGTTGTTGGTGATGCGTCCACATCAGGGACAGAGGCCACTCGCGCACCTCCAGGTATATTTATACATCATATAGTGCATGCATATTGATTTAGAAGGCTATATCATAAATATACATACATTCTTTTTGCTCTTACGTACTTACATCTTGGGCTGTAGGTGGTGCCTCCACATCTCCGGCAGAGCCCACCACTGTACCTGCGGGTATGTTTATATATCCTATAGTGTATAAATGTTGATTTAGAATGTTATATTATTGATATACATATTCTTTTTGCAATTACTTATATAGTCAATGTTTGATTGTCTAATTATAGGTGGTGCGTCCATGTCTGGTGCAGGGACCACTCCCGTCACTTCTATACCCTCCGCTCAGTTTGCAGGAATAAATATAAAATATTTATTTATTTTACATATCCTTTAAGAATAAACATGAACTTCATGTAATTTTATCGATGTTTATTTTCTAGTTGGAAATGCGTCCACGTCCGGGTCACCGGCTGTTCCTTACCGGAGGAACTATCGTCCCGCTTGTGCTGCTGCCCGGGCCTAGGCTCGTGCTTCTATCGCCGGAGGTATATATCACACTTAAATTTTCGTTAAATCTTGACTTCTTAATACCACTTTTTTTTAATATTGATTGTCTTGATATTTCTTGTAGACATAGGGCATCCCCATCCCGAGAGGGGGACTCGAGGCCTGAATCAGTCCCACAGGCTGAGACCCAATAGAGGTAGGGGGAGGCAGCATTCTTCCTCTTCTTTACCCCTGATTATCGCTATACGGACGATTATGCCGAGAGGTTCGGCCGGTATATAGAGGATGAGAGCCGCCTCGTGAAGAAGTATCCACTTCACGTTGAGTGGGGCGACCAGCACCGGCGCTCATTCGCCCTCTTCTGGGATCAGGCTCGGGTATTAATATATATTTTCATTTGATTTATCCAATATATTTATTATTAACACTTGAAATTTAATAACATTGTTTTTTTTTGTATTTGCAGTTAGATTACGATTTTCAGCCTGTACCCGACCCTGATCACCCTGGGAGGATGCTCGATCTTCACGCTCTATACTATGGCCTGATGAAGAACTTATAATCAAAGATCCGATACAATAGAAACGAGCTGAAGATCGACTGCTATTCCCTGTGGATGGCGACTCTCGAGGAAAAAAGAGCACCCCTCCTATATACTCCGGCCTTTGCGAGAGTCGATGTAGATACATGGCCTCTATTGTGCCAATATTTTGACTCTCAGCCCAAACGGGTATGTATTTTAAATGTAATTCATTGTTTAGTATATAATTTATTTTTTTGTGTTGCTTAATTAGAAAATTAAATCTAAATGTGTTGTGCAGAAAAAAGCGGATCAAAATAAAGAGAATAGGAAGTCGGTGAAGAGGGGTCGCCCACTTATACAGGTGGCTCGAGGAATATTACTCGTGCCATGGAGGTATCGGTAAATTACAATAGATCTACTGTGATATAATGTAATATTAATAGTTATTTTATAATATATGTAAATTTTTTGCGAATTGTGGAGAGCTCAGACCCTGGCGCAGGGTGGTACACCGAGCGTGATGTCCGTGTATCTTGCCGTCAATGGCACCTCGACAGATCCCACCACGGGCAAGCTTCGATACCCCGACACCGCTACCCAGAAGTATTGCGTAAGTGTTAATATTTATTCAACCCCTATTTGAAATTTTTGTTTTGAAAAGTTCAAATTTAAATGATATACTTGTATTTTACTGGTCAATGTGGGTGTAGGAGCGGGTGGTTGAACAGGCGGAGGTATTGGGGATCGATTTTACTGGACATAACGATCCGATGCTGCTGACCCTAGTCCTAGATGCCGCACACGGAGGGCACCATGGAGGTTGGGAGAGAGGCCGGGGACTGGGTCCTAGCAGGGCCCATATGAGGTTGGACTCAACACTCCGGCGGTTACTTCCTCTATCTCTCGTGAGCGACGTCTAGAGTAAGAACTTGACACCTTGAAGGACACCGTCCAGGAGTTGAAATAGATGATGGTATGTATACCACTTAATAGTAAAATATTATATCATATTATAGATAGCAACATATCCAATATTAATACGTAGCCTGAGCTTATTTTGTTGTAAACTTAGCTTTGATTAATCATACATACATAGAAATGTCTAATTAAAATAAACTACGGTTTTCCAAACTAGATATCCAAACGAGGCCTAAGTCCCTAAGTATTCATAGATTGGGGTTTCACAATAACCTGATAATGATACGAATTCGACTAATACACAATTCTTACTCGTTTATTACACGCAAAACTGAACATAAGCGACAGGGTACTTCGGCTGAGACTCCACATGCATATCTTTCGGCTGTGGCTCCACATGCATCTCCTTCGGCTGCGGCTCCGCAAGCCACTACCTCGGCTGCGGTTGCACAGACCACTCCTATAGATCCACAGCCCGCTCAGACTCTTGCAGCTGCGGCTCCGCAAGCCACAATCTCGGCTACGGTTGCGCAGACCACTCCCACAGCTCCACAACCCGCTCAGACTTCCGCACAGTCCGCATTGCTCGAGCTATTGACTCAGGGTTTATCCGAGGAGCAGATGCGCCAGATTACGGCGATTATCAAAGGTGGAGCTGGACCGAGCTAGGGTAGCCTTTTTATTTTTGTATTTTAAACATGTATTTACTTATATGATACATATTGTATATATTTTGGACGATATTGGTGGTGTTTGCGTATTCATATTGATTTAGATTGATATCGTATTCTTCTTGTTGATTTCTTTTATATATTATGCGTGATATGTTGATTATGAATACTGCGGTATATATTCTGCTTGTTGATTATTTTCATATATGATGTATATATTATTGTGCACAGGGCGAGGAAAAAACAGACAGCCCTTATTTTAAAAAAAACCCTGATAAGATGTTCCTACGGATTGATCCGTAGGGACAAATGTTGCACCTACCATTTAATTTGTATGGTCCAACTTTGCCCCTACAGATTTATCCATAGGGACAAAATATCAGGATATCTGATATTTTACCCCTATGGACTCCGTCATAGGTGTTAGCCTTGTCCCTACGGATTAATCCGTAGGGGTATAAACTTTACCCCTACACATTTATCCATACGGACAAAATATCAGAATACCTGATATTTTGCCCCTTCACATTTATCCCTACACATTTATTCGTAGGGGCATAAATATGGACCTACGCATTAATCCGTAGGGGTATGTATTTGTCCCTATGGAGTTATCCGAAGGGACAACTATTTTATTTTATAAACCGATAAATTAAATAAATATTTTGTCCTTACGGCTTAATCCGTAGGGACATATGGACATATGCATTAAGCCGTAGGGGCAATTATTACTCTGTAGGGGCATGTTTAAGGCTAAGACTTGCACCTGCGGCGTTTTCACCTACGGTGTAATTTTGTGCCCCTACAAATATAGTTGTAGGGGCAGTGGATTGCTCCTACGGATTTATCCGTAGGGGCAACCCCTATTTGTAGCAGTGCGAGTCCCCCTCTCGGGGTGGGACTACCGTGCATCTACAAGAAATATCAAGTCAAAACGGTATTTAGAAATCAAGAATTAACGAAAATTGAAGTGCGATATATACCTCCGGCGACAGCAGCACGAGCCTGGGCTCGGACAGCAGCACGAGCAGGACAATAGTTCCTCCGGTGAGGAACAGTCGGTGACCCGGACGTGGACGCATCCCCTCCAATTAGAAAATAAATATTACATGAAGTTCATGGTTATTCTTAAAGGATATGTAAAATGAAAAAACTAATTTTCATAAAAATAAAAGCTGACTACATCCACTAAAATGGTAAAACTAATTGAGAGCTTAAATCATTTGTATTTGGGCCTTTTGGATAGGCTACTGCGTCCAAGTCATCGTATCTTTTGTGGAAAAAAATTATATTTAAGAATACTAACCTGCAAACTGCGCAGAGGATACGGAACCGACGGGAGTGGGCTTTGCGCCAGATGTGGATACACCACCTACAATTAGATAATTAAAAATAGATTATATAAGTAATTGCAAAAAGAATATGTGTATATCTATAATATAATATTCTAAATCAATATGCATGCAATATACGATATATAAACATATCTGCAGGTGTGTGGTGGCCTATGCCCGGAATGCAGAGGCACCACCTACAGCTAGACAATCAAAAATTGATTATATAAGTAATTGCAAAAAAATGTGTGTATATCTATAATATAACATTCTAAATCAATATGCATACAATATAAGATATATAAACATATCTACCAATGCGGTGGTGACCACTGCCAAGGATGTGGAGGCACCACCTACAGCCAGACAATCAAAAATTGATTATATAAGTAATTGCAAAAAGAATGTGTGTATATTTATAATAAAACATTCTAAGTCAATATGCATGCAATATAAGATATATGAACATATCTGCAGGTGAGGTAGTGGCATCTGCATCTAATGTGGACGCACCACCTACAACTAGACAATTAAAAATTGACTATATAAGTAACTTTAAAATAAATATGTGTATATCTATAATATTATATTCAAAATGAATATGCATGCAATATACCAGGTGGTGTGGCAGAATCCACACAGAAAGAGTCATCTGAAAGGAATACAGATCGGATGCAAGACCAGCCCTTTGGAGCTATCTATGCAGCTCCCCGGGCTACAGAACCGCTCTGCCTCTGCCGCTGCCGCTACCGTGGCTGTTGCCCCTGCCGCCCCTCGCTGCTCCTGGCGTCGTCATCAGACCTAGATAAAAGTGCAATCATTATATATTTATGCAATATATGTATAGATCATAAAAATGTGAAGTAATAATATAACATTACTGATAATCTTTTTCGTTTCGTAGACGCATTAGACATATCTACTTGGATTTCATCATCGATATCATTCCTAAACCACGTAACTTCACGATCAGCCGAATACAATCCGTCTTTGGAGACAGAAGATCGGAGCACTCTAAGTCTTTTCTCTTCTTCATCCTCATCGCCGTCTTTTATGCGATCCTTGAATTCTGGGACATCATAAACATTCCTGGGTTTTCAACGGCATACGACACTCCATCCCAGATGCTCAAGAACTGTGAATAGTATACTTCAAACGCTTGTTGTGGAAAGATAAATGGATTGTCCTGGCCGTAAAATCGAAGTGTGTTTATACTACTCAATCCATATTCATCTTTTCAAGTCCCAAGACTGTTTTATCCATATTGGTTGGTGTAGCGTACCAAATACACTGAAATAGATAAAACGATTATGATCATCCGGGATATTGGATGCTAAGTATGCAATTTGAGTATCCATAATAAATCACACCATCTGATCCTACGGTCGCAATCCCACTATTCTGAGTGGTTCGAGATGTTTCTATATTCTTAACTTTAAATTTGTATCCAAGGACACCGAATCTTTTATAGTATGCAAGCTCCATGCTAGGAAATTGAACTAAATATCTTGAATCTCTCTCTAATGATGCAAACAAGTTCGGATCGTGGATCTGACAAAAAAAATTTACGGTAAATACACAACGATATAAATTTAGATTAAGACCGGTCATAATAACATATTATTCAAACAACTTGCATGATCTGCAACCCAATCGTAAAAATTATTTTGATGATATTTTTCCAATCGTTCATCATTCCAATCAGGATGCCCCTCACGTACCTCATCAATATGAATTCAGTTATCAACAATAAATTATGACATTAATATTTTATCATTTCACACACACATACACTAATACAACAATTAATCCAAAAAACTCACTCTCTAATTTCTTCAAGACATGCGCTATTGAGGAGGATAAATCGATATATCTTGTTGATAAACATGGGGTCCACTCTCTTATAATCTGTTTTACCATATGGCTCGTCCTGAATTCTTCGAGGCCGGTTAAGTTTCGTCTCAATGTTCTCGTCCAGATAGCAAGAATAAAAAGTGGTTATTTCATCTAAAATATAACCTTTGCATGATAGAACCCTCTGGTCGATTTCATCTAAAATAATTTTACAAAATGCGTGAACCGAAATATTCCAAGTACCTTTAGTCGAGATACATCCATCGATATTGTAACGGTCCGGCAAACTTAGCCTCGGTTGCAAGATGAACCGTCAGGTGTATTATGATATCGAAAAACAACGGTGGAAAAATACGCTCAAGTTTGCAAAGTATCAAGGAAATAGAATTTTCTAGATTCTCTAGTGTCACAACATTCAAGGTTTTAGCACACAATTCTCTAAAAAAGCAACAATGGTTAATGATTAGTAGACCAACCTGTTAGTGATATGTATGCCCTAGAGGCCATTACTGTACATACGATGTATATTGTAGTGGATGCTTGGACATATATATAGAGGACTTTCTTGCTCGACATGATAGTATGCTATCTGGTTCCTCTTTATTTTAACAAGTACTCTATTTGTCTCTATGTTACATGTTGATAAAGCCCTTAAGATGAGTACTTGACAACCAGGACTATGATGCAGATCATACTAGTGGGGACAGTGTAGTCGCTAAGTACATCTTTCAAATGTTCCTAATCGTAGGTGTATCGAGACAGGGCATCGATATACTAGAGTAGACTAGCGTATAGCTTCTCGACCCATGTAGATGGGCGATGGATGATCCCATATCCATTGGTGTTTGACATCAGAGACAGTATACGGGTGCTCAGTGGAGACTGGGTACACTAGACGGACTCGCCGAGAACTCCCACATGGTATTATACCTCACGTCAGATGGCAGTTCTCTGGTGACACTGGTACAGGTTAGTCTGTAGACCCGAGATCGTCATAGAGTCTTGTGTGATTCCCACTGTGCTTTGATTTCCACCTTACCACGTTCAAGAGAACATGCAAAACGGTGGATTTTGGGTACAGTCCCGAATCACATGGAGACAATGAACGATAGGAGGGGTTTTGTCTCTCCCGGTATTGGGAGTTGATGTTGCGCTGTGTTCGATTGGGTATAACTGGAAATCCCTGGCCAGGGTTGCTGAGATTTACTGGTAAGAGTTATCAGTAGTTTCTCGAACTGTTATGAACCTCATATCAACACGACTTATCAGTTACTGGGGTCTGACGTTTACCACCCCTAAACTAGATATGCGACATATCAGACGAAGAGACCGGACCGTACGGGAGTGTTACTGATTGGATTCGCAGGAGAATGTACATGCTTGCTTGTTGATCTTCTGATCGCTCAATACCTGGGTAGCTGTTACGTTTAGCTGACCGCTTACAGCATATGGGTGTTTGATATGATCATCACCTACTGTCGGCGTATTGACGATTCTTTAGAATCCTACACAGAGCTTTCCTGGCTCAGGAAAAATGGAGTAGGAGCACATATGTGATATGTGCGGGACCGAAAATAATACGAGTATGTGATACTGTATTCAATTCTCACGATATGTGATATCGGCCGAGTATATGTGATATAGCCGGGTCATCGGATCAAGTGTTGATTCGATGAACTGATACTTGTTATATTAGTCGGTTATTTGTGAAATAGCCGGATTATCGGATCAAGTGTTGATTCGATAATTTAATGTATAATTATATATTTGATATATTATATTACATTAACTAATATAAGATCACTTAAAGATTCTTTTTCTCACTTGATAATACATTGATATATATGTGATATATGTTAATTGTATTATTTTCTTTTGTTACAAAATATTGTATATGTGATATATAATATTGTAACATGTGAGGGTTACAAATACAACTAGGGTTTAGAGTTTAAACCATGCTAGGGTTTTAGATTAGGGTTAACATTTTATTAAGGATAATTCATTTTCTTTTGGATAAGCTTTGAGGAAGCTTCTTGTTCTTTTGACTTTATCCACCCTTTTTATTTTATCCTTGATATTTGTTAACCCAAGTTTAATCCTAGCCTATGGTTAATTCTCTACATAAGTTAACCATGACACATATTAAACTATGGTTGTATTTCTAAGCTCAATAATAATTCATTCATCACTTTCTTCTTCATCTTCTTCAAGCTCACAAAGCTTGCTTGATTTTTGATTTGTGATGAAATAATGTAAGAAATTGAAAACAAAAAAGAGCAAAATTCCTACTTCATCATCCTCATCTATTCTAGCCACTTAGATTAGAGTGTTTGCTTTGCTAATACTTGATTAGTGAAGCAAGAGCTTGAGTTTGAGATTTTTCAAGGTAGATCATCTTAGGTTTTGAAGATTGGAAGAAAGGTTGCATCTTTCTCTTCATGGAGCCTCTCCAGAGTCCGGGTACTTGATGATTGCAGCGAAGGGACCTCAACACGGAGCTTATGAAGCGAAGGAATGGACTACAAAGGTTGTAATCCCAAACTCTTAGATGTTAAAGTGTTAACATACTAATTTTGTTTGATTCTCTAGTTAAAGTTCCTTGGTTTAGGGTTATCTGCAATGGCAAAATTTTAACTTGGCATGGATGATGCCTCCCGAAACCTTGCTGCCATTGTACGTAACCCAACAGTGGTATTAGAGCCTAGCTAGAGAATTAGACGGATAAGTGTAGCATTACGAAACCGAAACAACTCTGAAACACCCGATGTAAAACCCTAGTTTCTGTCGAATTATTTTTGGAGTCAAATTTTTTTTCAAACAGTTGCAGAAAATTGTATGTGATGCAATATGAACACAGCCCAAAACCCATCCCCCCTGCACGGTTTTTGGCCGGCCAGTAAGCCTAAAATTCCGGCCTGCTCGGATTTCTTGGAGAGCTGGGGTTTGAGTTTTGGGTGGTGTTCAAGTCTCTGGGATTTGGTACTTCTGGTGTTGTTTATTTTGGCTAAATTTGCATGAGATGTTTATTTACTCAAAAGGTAATTCAGAGTGTTTCGTATTCGTAATTCTAGCTTGGTTTCATGATTCTTTAGGCAGTGTTAAAAAGTTCGAACGGATATAAATAACTCACTTTTTCCCCTACTGGAAAATTTCCAAGTGTTGGATATTTTCTTAGTTAAAGAAAATTCAAATATCGTGCAAGTAATACGGTGGACCCTCTAGAAGAACGAAACCTTAACTCGATTTTGTGACCGTCAAAACTGTCACTAAACCCTAGGGTTTGTGATGGTTTAGCGGTACCACAAGTGAGGCGTTGGTTTGACCCTTCTACGGCTGGACCATTGGTACTGTGGCATTTAATGGATGCTTTAAACTAAATTCAAGTGTTGAGCTATTAGGAAATTTTGAGAGTTTGTTGATTCAATCGGAATGTTTAATATCGTCTAACTTTTTCTGTAATATGATACAATATTTGGAATCCACAAGTAGTTATGAGATAACTAATTTGAATGTTATAAATCTAGCCGTTTAGTCTCATTTGATCGGCTGCCACGGGATTTTGATGCGATCAAAAGTCCGTTGCAATCACGTAACGTACGCGGATACTCGCCGGGTAAACTTAATAGATAGTGTCACGTCCCGCTTCCCAGAATACGGCGAAGAGGACGGGAATGGTCCGCTACGTATTTACCGTGAAGTAAATATGGTAAGCGTATCTAAGCAATATAAAAGTAAATACACAAGAGACAAGATATATAAACTGAACAGCAACTTTATTTATTAACATTCTTTTGTACAATCCATGAAAAGTAAATACAACTGAAATAAAAGCGATGCCTAAACAATGGCATAACAGGAATGTAAAGTACTGAAAGGAAATGTGTACAATGAAACTAAAGCGCTGGGTCTTCAGCAAACTGATCCAAGTCTTCAGCTGTAGGCTCGATCTCTGACATATCCAAATTACCTGACGACATTCAAAGAAGAAAGAAAGAGAATGTCGTCAGCGAAAAGGTCGCTCGGTAAGTCCCAAAAATAAGAGAAAAGTAGAATAGACAGAATAAGAAAGTATCTTTTAAATTTGTATTATCTTGTTGTAATGTTGTATTAACGCTGTTGTTTGTAACTTGGTACAGAAGAATACCAGTGTATACGAGAGGAGTCTCTATATACCAGTGACTAGAGGCAAGTATAGTACAAGGAACCGTTTATACCACGGTACAACAGCAACTGGATTCATGTTAGGTGTATTAAGTCTTACAGTCTCGTGCCACTTTTAACACCTTCCATACCAATCTACCCCTTAAAACCCGTAGTGTCTTGTTTGTATTGTATTGTATTATAAATTGTATTGATTGTATAATTGGATGACTGACCAAAACCATGATATCAGTAAATAGATGTAACCGTAGAATCATGTAAATGGAGTAACTGGAGAACCATGTAAATGGAATGTATATCCATGGTTCGGTTCAGTCAAATTGTATAAATTGATAATTGGATTCATGGATTCATGTTGAATTGTAATATTGAAAATTGTAGATTGTAGATTGTACTTGAATTATATTCAAGTCAGATTATAATGAGACTCACTCTGAGTCAGTAAATTAAAGTCCTGATTGTTTTGATATTATCGGTAACCACTGCACATGGACGGCAGGATTTGTATCTTTTTCCAAGACGATTACCGTATTGATAACACCATTATTAAGTTGTCTATCTTAAATCGGCAAGCACCCACTTCTCCGGCTCCCTGAGGCTCAAGAGATTGGTCCCTCTTAAACTTATGTTTACTAAGGTTCTTAGGGTAATTTATAGAACTTGAGGGGGTTTTATGTAAAAATACTTTTATATACTTTTCAAAATACTCCCCAAGTATTTATTATTCGTCTTTAGAGTTGTAATGAATGTGGATTTTATATTGTGATATTTCTAGTGAAAATATCCTAATTTCATAATTAAAGACACTTATTTGTAATATTGGTTTTACATGGAATTCATGGTATTTTAGTGTAAAATTGATTCTTGTGATATTGTAGAAAAGGTGGAATATTTATAATACTTCAAAAATAAATATGTTTATGTTACATATACATATATTTATATGAAATTAATTTTTGTATATATCTATAATATTCTAGAAATCTCGTTTTCTTAAGATGTCGTATTTTAAATCTTTCGAGACCGAATGCTCCTTGTGGAGGTCTGAATCTCGCACTATTAAGCCCGAGAATGTGCGATAATCCGCACCATCCCGAACGGGTTCCCCAAATGGGTTGTAGCGGCGCTTTGCAAAGATTTGCATAAATACTAATCATTAAGGAAAACGGTTTTATTAATTATGGTATTTAAATGAAAAAGTGTCGTTTTCCCGTATTCTATGTTCTAGGGTCTCCTAAGTCAACTAGACTGCTCCTAACTGGTCTAAAGTGACAAGTTGTGAGATATCCCTCAAATCGCCTCTTCACCGTCAATTGTGGTTAGGTAAGTACAAGTGAAGAAAGGAGGGATCCGCTCACGAATCACCGTGAAACGGGCCTTTTAAAGTTACCTTTCTCACTTGTCTAGCCTAGACACCACAAACTCAGGTTTAGATAAACGACTGAATGCCCGCAACCTTCCTCTTTCCTAATGATCGCGACAGTCCTTAATTGGCTGAGTCTAGATATTTTTTATTAGCTTAATGGTTATTTATTTGTAAAGATGTATCAATACTAAATCTTTTAGAAATGGTTTTATTAAGTAAAGGGTATTCAAATAAAATGTTTGTTTTCCCGTATTCTGAGTTCTCGAGGGTATCGTGTTATGTTGCATATGAGTGTGTGAGGAGCTAGGTCGTTATCTCGTGATCTACTTAAAGGTATAACAAGTTTAATGGAGTTAAACGTAGAATTGAAACAATGTGGTATTAAAGTGAAAAATACGATAAATTGAAAAATCCATCATTTTATGAAATGAAACTTGATCAATTTGGTTGATTAGTGTTTAATAGTCAACATGAGAGAGTTTAAGTATAATTGTATTAACGAGAAGTGAAGTTTTATAAGAAACCAAATCGGAAATCGGATTTGTTCCGATTCCGTCGGGTTTTGTAAATCCGTATTTTTAGAATAGAAAAGAGAGATAGAAAATGGGACTTACGGGTTTTTGGATAACTAAGAGAAAGATATAGAACGGGAGGAGTCGCCGGTGTGTCGTTTCGTCACCGGGAGCTTCTAGAACGATCGCCGGAAGTTCGCCGGGAATTTCGCCGTAGCTTCGCTTCGTGCTCGTTTTCAAAATACACAAGTTTCTTGGAAATTTTAGAGAGTTGGCTCAGAGTTTTGGATTGAGAGGGTAGAGGGTAGGGTGGTATTTATAGGGTTAGGGTAGGTGAAGAGTTTAAATTAAAAAATGTAAAAAAATATATTAAAATTCATTAAAATATGGAGTACATGGGGATTTCAAAGGACTCTGGAACTGATCTGAGAAAATGAAGTGTGCAGAGGAGTAGGGAAGAGGAAGAGCCCCAACTTTCCAGTTGGGGACTCGGCCGTCCGGCCTGCGGCGCCGGCCCGAGTCGGCCGGTCCGCCGGCAGACTCGGCCGATTCGGGTCGAGTGGGAGGTCAGGGAAATGGGAGGTCTCGAGATGTAGGCTCTGGTGCATTTATTTTTTCAGGTGTAGTGGAAAATTTGGGAGTTATCATGTGTTGACTATTGGACTTCTACAAAATTTAAAACAAAATAAATATTAAAAATAATATGGGGCATGGGATTTGAACTCTGGTGGCTTGGTTCAGCAATGCAAGGTATTACCAATGAGCTATAAGCTCTTTCTTGTAACTAAATTGCTAATTAATTAATTAAGTCTTGTGCTCAGACAATAAATACCCCTTTATGGATTTTTGAATTTTTTTTGTAAAAACTTGTATAGGAAATTTAGAGTTGTTACATTCTACTCTCCTTAAAAAAATTTCGTTCTCGAAATTTGTAAAAGAAAAGTGTAACAAATTCAAGGAAAGTTTGGTGTCTGGAGTACTTGATGGTGTATAAATATATCAAAGTGATAAAAGGGTGAAAAGGGCTTACCGATATTACCTTGACCTACAGTCTCGGCTTATACGGCTTCTAATATGAATGTCTGTCGCCGTAGTACATTCCTTATAGCTGGAGGTACATTCTGTCTTTGGGGCCTGTTTTTCTGCCCTCTAGGCATGTCTCTCATTGCTTGTTGGAATTGGCGAGTAGGCTGTACAGGTGGTGGAGCAGGTAGTGCATAACGAGGTGCAGGATCCTAGATAGCTGGCCGCTGCGGGTAGTTGGTAGGTGTATGAACTGAGTTGCTATTATAAGGACAGTTCCCAATTCCGTGGTTGGATGTGCCACAAATTAGACACAGGCCTTTTGCGCGCCTACAGTCCTTCCACAAGTGTCCCTTTCTTCTGCAGTAGTAGCAGAAATCTGGACTTGACTGGTTATTGGTTTCTTCTGGTCTCCTGGGTTCAAACGATAGCCTAGAAGAGGCTCCTCCTACTATTTGAGTGGCAGGGCGTTTCAAACCGGCAGATTAGGATCTTCCCCTCGCCTTTATTACCGCCTTATAACTGCGGGCAGCTTCCAGAGTATCTTCATGAGTCAGAAATTTCCCTGTGGCTAGTGCAGCCTGAATTTCCATATCCAAACCTTGTTGAAATCGACGGGCTCTGATCTCATCCGTCGGTATCAGGTGTGCCGCAAATCGACTGAGCATGGTGAATTCAGCGTCATACTCATCTACTAACTTGTCCCACATCGAACCTTGTTGTAGATGAATGAACTGTTGTTCTATGGCAAACCTGGCAGTCACATGGAAGTACTTCGAGTCGAACTTATCGCGAAAAGTCTTCCATTCAATGGGCTGATCAAGACGGATTTTTTCCTCCTTCCACCAGTTCCGTGCATTGTCCGTGAGCTATAATTTTGCCACACGAACCCAAGCTATTTCTAGCACTTGTGCTGCTGCCAGATCATCCCCTATACTTTGAGCCCATTCCTCAGCTTCCAGTGGGCTTCCCTTTCGTGAGAACTGTTTGGGGTGTAAAACTCTGAATTACTTTATCCCAGGTGCATCAGTCTGGGGACGGTTCAAAAGCTGCTGCTGTCCCTCAAGGAGGCTGCGGATTGCTTCAAGCAAAACCGTTTACTTGGTGGGTGGAGCAGGAACAGTAGGAACGATTGATAGTGAAGGTGGAGTGTTGTTGAAGTTGGCCCTTGTGTTAGTTGGGGAATCCATAACCTTGAATGACAAATTTAGGTTAGGACAGATTCAACTACATGAAATGATAAGATTCAAGGAGTATGAAATTGTAAGATTCAAGGAACATGAATTTTAAAGAATGTTTTAGTTGCTAGTTCTTGTGTTATATTGCTTAGGTTGTTCACGCAGAACAGAATTGCATAGTATGATTCTATACAGCTCTGACCTGCATGGGCCACCAACAAAACCTGTCACGCCCCGCTTCCCGGTATACGGCGAAGAGGACGGGACTGGTCCGCTACATATTTACCGTGAAGTAAATATGCTAAGCGTATCTAAGCAGTATAAAAGTAAATACACAAGAGACAAGATATATAAACCGAACAGCAACTTTATTTATTAAAATTCTTTTGTACAATGCATGAAAAGTAAATACAACTGAAATAAAAGCGATGCCTAAACAATGGCATAACAGGAATGTAAAGTACTGAAAGGAAATGTGTACAATGAAACTAAAGCGCTGGGTTTTCAGCAAACTGATCCAAGTCTTCAGCTGTAGGCTCGATCTCTGACGTGTCCAAATTACTTGACGACATTCAAAGAAGAAAGAAAGAGAATGTCGTCAGCGAAAAGGTCGCTCGGTAAGTCCCAAAAATAAGAGAAAAGTAGAATAGACAGAATAAGAAGAAATATTTTAACGCTGTTGTTTGTAGCTTGGTACAGAAGAATGCCAGTGTATACGAAAGGAGTCTCTATATGCCAGAGACTAGAGGCAAGTATAATACAAGGAACCGTTTATGCCACGGTACAACTGTAAGGTTCCTAGGCACGCTAATGAGGTCTCACAAGGCATCGACCATGCCATTTTCAAATTTTTCCGGTGCCGAGAAACCCTAATACGGATCGTTAACCAGAAATTAGGCGAAACAAGCAACTAGTTAACAACTTAACTACGTGAACGGAAATACAATCTTTGTAGATCCGGTCCTCCACCTCCATAGCTCCGTGATGAAATCCCCTCGCTGCGATCATCGGATCCCGGGCTCTAGCGTCGGCTTCATCGGAGAAATGGGCGGGCTAGGTCGTCGACTTCGATGCCGAAGATGATCTACGTCGAGGCAACACAAGATCAAGCTCCAACTTCACCAAGCCATGAAACTTGTGAAGAAAACACCCTATACTACTTGGCAAGTGGTAGAGGATGAAGAAATAGGAAGTGGGTTCACTTTAGAATTGGATTTCTCACTCTTTTCATCAGGTCACCATTGAAGGTAGCAAGCTTTTCTTCATCTTGAAGAAGGAGAAGAAGAAGAAGATAATATGATAAGTATTATAGAAAATAGAAAATAAGATGATACTTATCATATTTGCAACCATGGTTTAGTGTAGAGAATTAACTAGAGTTTAGTTGAATGGTTAGGGTTAAAGGAAAGAAACAAAATGGTCAAGCTTTCAAACCTTCATGAAGTTTCAAAGAAAAGACAAAGCAAGCCACCATTTCATTTTCCTTTGCCAAAATAAATAAACAAAATAAATAAATGAATAAGTAAATCAAATGAAACTCTAACCATTAACTAACCATGGTTTAAATCACACACTAACCCAAGTTTGCATGTATCATCAAACATGATACAATCTTGTGCACAAAAATATATCTCATATACAATGTGCACAATCAAGTGAGAAAATCCATCTTAAGTGAACCAATACTAGTTAATGCAAAGTAATATATCAAATTTATAATTATACATTAAATTATTAAATCAATACTTGATTTAACGATCCGGTCATATCATATATAACCGACTAATATCAATAGTAACAACTTATCGAATCAACACTTGATCCGATAACCCGGCTATATCATATATAACCGATCAATGTCACATATCGCAAGAATCGAATACAGTATCACATACTGGTATCATTCTCGGTCTCGCACATATCTCATATGCGCTCCTATTTCGTTTCGCTTGAGCCAGGAAACCTCTGTGTAGGACTCTAAAGACTCGTCAATACGCCGGCAGCAGGTGATGATCATATCAAACACCCACAAGCCGCAAGCGGTCTGCTAAACGTAACGGCCACCCGGGTATTGAGCAATCAGAAGATCGACGAGCAAGCCCGCTCACACTCCTGTGAATCCAACCAGTAACACTTACCGTACAGTCCGGTCTGTTCGTCTGATATGTCGCATATCTCGCCTAGGGGCGATAAACGTCGGACCCCAATAGCTCGATAAGTCGTGTCGATATGAGGTCTATAACAGTTCGAGAAACTACTGGTAACAGTTACCCGTAAATCTCAGCAACCCTGGCCAGGGATTTCCGGTTATAGCCAATCGAACACTGCGCAACATCAACTCCCTATACCGGGAGAGACGAATCCCCTCCTATCGCTCATTGCCACCATGTGATTCGGGACTGTACCCAAAAACCACCGTTTTGCACGCCCTCTTGGACGTGGTAAGATGGAAATCAAAGCACAGTGGGAATCACACAAGACTCTATGACGATCTCGGGTCAACAGACTACTCTGTACCAGTGTCACCAGAGAACTGCCATCTGACGTAATGTATAATAGCATCTGGGAGTTCTTGGCGAGTCCGTCCAGTGTACCCAGTCTCCACTGAGCACCCGTGTATCATCTCTGATGTCAAACACCAATGGATATGGGATCATCCATCGCCCATCTGTATGGGTCGAGAAGGTATACGCTAGTCTACTCTGGTATATCGATGCCCCGTCTCGATACACCCACGACTAGGGACCTTGAAGGATGTACTTATGGACTACTATGTCCCCACTAGTATGATCTGCATCATAGTCCAGGTAGTCAACTACACATCCTAAGGGCTTTACCAACATGTAACAGAGAGACAATCAGTATACATGTTAAGGTAAAGAGTAACCAGATAACATACTATCATGTCGAGCAAGAAAGTCCTCCCTATATATGTCGCAGCATCCACTACAATATACATCCTATGTATAGTAATGGCCTCTAGGGCATACATATAACTAACAACAACAGCAACTGGATTCATGTTAGGTGTATTAAGTTTTACAGTCTCGTGCCATTTTTAACACCTTCCGTACCAATCTACCTCTTAAACCCCATAGTGTCTTATTTGTATTGTATTGTATCGTAAATTGTATTGATTGTATAATTGGATGACTGACCGAAACCATGATATCAGTAAACGGATGTAACCGTAGAATCATATAAATGGAGTAACTGGAGAACCATGTAAATGGAATGTATATCCATGGTTCGGTTCAGTCAAGTTGTATAGATTGATAATTGGATTCATGGATTCATGTTGAATTGTAATATTGAAGATTGTAGATTGTAGATTGTACTTGAATCATATTCAAGTCAGATTATAATGAGACTTACTCTGAGTCAATAAATTGAAGTCCTGATTGTTTTGATATTATCGGTAACCACTGCATATGGACAGCAGGATTTGTGTCTTTTTCCAAGACGATTACCGTATTGATAACACCATTATTAAGTTGTTTACCTTAAATCGGCAAGCACCCACTTCTTCGGCTCCCTGAGGCTCAAGAGATTGGTCCCGCTTAAATCTATGTTTACTAGGGTCCTTAGGGTAATTTATAGAACTTGAGGGGGTTTATGTAAAAATACTTTTATATACTTTTCAAAATACTCCCCAAGTATTTATTATTCGTCTTTAGAGTTGTAATGAATGTGGATTTTATATTGTGATATTTCTAGTGAAAATATCCTAATTTCATAATTAAAGGCATTATTTGTAATATTGGTTTTGCATGGAATTCATGGTACTTTAGTGTAAAATTGATTCTTGTGATATTGTAGAAAAGGTGGAATATTTATAATACTTCAAAAATATATATGTTTATGTTACATATATATATATTTATATGAAATTAATTTTTGTATATATCTATAATATTCTAGAAATCTCGTTTTCTTAAGATGTCGTATTTTAAATTTTTCGAGACCGAATGCTCCTTGCGGAGGTCTGAATCTCGCACTACTAAGCTCGCGGATGTGCGATAATCCGCACCATCCCGAACGGGTTCCCCAAATGGGTTGTAGCGGCACTTTGCAAAGATTTGTATAAATACTAATTATTAAGGAAAACGATTTTATTAATTATGGTATTTAAATGAAAAAGTATCGTTTTCCCGTATTCTATGTTCTAGGGTCTCCTAAGTCAACTAAACTGCTCCTAACTGGTCAAAAGCGACAAGTTGTGAGATATCTCTCAAATCGCCTCTTCACCGCCAATTGTGGCCAGGTAAGTATAAGTGAAGAAAGGAAAGATCCGCTCATAAATCACCGTGAGACGGGCCTTTTAAACTTACCTTACTCACTTGTCTAGCCTAGACACCACAAAGTCAGATTTAGATAAACGACTGAATGCCCACAACCTTCCTCGGTCCTAATGATCGCGACAGTCCTTAATTGGCTGAGTCTAGATATCTTTTATTAGCTCAAAGGTTATTTATTTGTAAACATGTATCAATACTAAATCTTTTAGAAATGGTTTTATTAAGTAAAGGGTATTTAAATGAAAATGTTTATTTTCACGTATTCTGAGTTCTCGAGGGTATCGTGTTATGTTGCATATGAGTGTGTGAGGAGGTAGGTCGTTACCTCGTGATTTACTTAAAGGTATTGCAAGTTTAATGGAGTTAAATGTAGAATTGAAACAATGTGGTATTTAAGTGAAAAATACGATAAATTGAAAAAGCCATCATTTTATGAAATGAAACTTGATCAATTTGGTTGATTAGTGTTTAATAGTCAACATGAGAGAGTTTAAGTATAATTGTATTAATGAGAAGTGAAGTTTTATAAGAAACCGAATCGGAAATCGAATTTGTTCCGATTCCGTCGGGTTTTGTAAATCCGTATTTTTAGAATAGAAAAGAGAGATAGAAAATGGGACTTACGGGTTTTTGGACAACTAGGAGAATGAGATAGACCGGGAGGAGTCGCCGGTGCGTCGCTTCGTCACCGGGAGCTTCTAGAACGATCGCCGGAATTTCGCCGGGAATTTCGCCGTTGCTTCGCTTCGTGCTCAATTTCAAAGTACACAAGTTTCTTGGAAATTTTAGAGAGTTGGCTCAGAGTTTTGGGGTGAGAGGGTAGAGGGTAGGGTGGTATTTATAGGGTTAGGGTAGGTGAAGAGTTTAAATTAAAAAATGTAAAAAATATATTAAAATTCATTATAATATGGAGTAAATGGAGATTTCAAAGGTCTCTGGAACCGATCTGAGAAAATAAAGTGTGCAGGGGAGTAGGGGAGAGGAAGAGCCCCAACTTTCCAGTTGGGGACTCGGCCGTCCGGCCGAGTCCGGCCAGCGGCACCGGCCCGAGTCGGCCGGTCCGCCGGCCAACTCGGCCGAGTCGGAGGTCAGGGAGACAGAGGGTCTCGAGGTGTAGGCTCTGGTGCATTTACTTTTTCCGGTGTAGTGGAAAATTTGGGAGTTATCACGTGTTGACTGTTGGACTTCTAAAAAATTTAAAACAAAATAAATATTAAAAATAATGTGGGGCATGGGATTTGAACTCTGGTGGCTTGGTTCAGCAATACAAGGTATTACCAATGAGCTACAAGCTCCTTTTTGTAATTAAATTGCTAATTAATTACTTAAGTCTTGTGCTCAGGCAATAAATACCCCTTTATGGATTTTTGAAATTTTTTTGTAAAAATTTGTATAGAAAATTTATGGTTGTTATAGATAGCCACGTCCCATAGCCCCGACCAAGTGAATGTAGGAGAACCCCGTCTCCAAAAGCATCCGTTCGGGTGCTCGCGGCAGCGGTGTTCCACCTTAGTGCTCTTCGTCGACGGCACCGGGGGGTGCGGCCGTCTACTAATGTTTCCGACGAGCATTTGATCATGATGTCGGGAATCTTGTTGAATTGCCCGACTAGATATTGAAAAGTGTTTTAGAGATCGAGACTAAAATACGGGGTTTATAATTGTTAGGCATGCAATGTCTAAGGAATTCATTTGGTTAGGCATGTGATGTCTAAGGAGGTTGCGGATTCCAACTGTTGTAGTTTTACACATTCTTTTCTGCGACCGTAAATGTAATATGTGCTGTATCGCCGGTTTTGTTGCTATACATCAACGAAAATTGGGATACGCATATTTACTTACGTTGATGACATGTGATGTTATGTGTTGCCGTGATTTGTTAGATTGGATCGTCGTGTTTTTTAATAGCCGGGGGTTTTATGTGAGATGAGAGTTTTTATTTTCATTCATATAAAATTCATTGTATGTAATATTTTTTATTGGGGCACTTCCGGGTTGAGGATGATGTCACCATTGTATATTATTTACTTTTCCGCATTAGGATAGACCCAAGGCGGGGAGCACAAGTGACCGGGTTCTAGGGTCCAGTGGGAGACCATATCGAGGAGTCGAGACGAGGTGTCCTAACTCTAGAATTGGTAGGGTTGCTTGCCGCTCTCGTAGGGTTCTAGGGGTGTGGGATTGTCTATTCATCGCGACTGTGGAATCCGTGTTTTATACAAGCTCGCATTAAAACACAGACCTCTTAGTATATCCAATATTTCATATGTTTCTTCTGCTGCGATATCTGTGATGTGATCATTTGATATGTTGAGATGAATACAGGATATAGTATATGTGATATATTATATAGATGTTGCTTATGTTTTACACCCGCGCTAGCACTGCCCCGCTCTGCCGTTAATTACCTAACCTAACGGTGCACGAGGGGACATCGAGGCGAATGCGAATGGCATAAGCGTACGTTGTATTTATCTGTGATGTTTAGGTAAACTTAAATTGATGGGACTTCATTAATGAGATTAATGAAATAAAAGAAACCTAAAGATGTTGTGGAATCGAATTTTCAAAAACAGGTAGGTCTAGTTGTTACTTTGCATAGCGGTGTTCCTTGTAGGACATCCAGCACCTTATTCGATAAGGAAAGAACCGAGATCCCTTCACCGGGAGTGACCTCTTTAGCGAAACTAGAAGATACTACAAGCACGGTTTGTCTTTTGATTACTTTGCATAGTGGTATTGTGAATATCCTGCACCTCATTCGATGAGGAAAGAGCCGAGATCCCTTCACCGGGAGTGACCTCTTTAGCGAAACTAGTAAAAGCCTAAAAAAACTCCATTTTAAATCATTTGATTCTACAACGTTATCAAGTTCATTGCACAAAGGGTTTTCTTAAAAACCTGTCGTAGCCCTCCGTCATTTCAGATAAGTACTTCATAGTATTCGTGTTACGTTTGTTGGCTTTCGTCAAGGCGTAGTGTGCGGTAGCTATTTATGCTTATCTGCATAAGCATATGATGCGATTGAGTTAGGGCAGTCGTACGACTTTGTTGTTTTTAGTCAAGGGTCGTGCGGGTAAATTTAATTCAATCGGGAAATGAACGAGTTGAACTTGACTAGTAGCCTATGGTTTGTTGGATTTCGTCAAGGTCATAGGATGGTAGGGGTAAAATATTATCGGGAATTTCAAGTGTTGAAATTTGCAATGAGATTGCATATCTTCTATGAGATAGTTGGATCCCGATACCCGCTGTGAGTAAGAGTTACTCCTGGGAGAGTTTTACACATTACAATTAGCCGATCAAGTAGGTGTCCAGAAAGGTGTTAACGGGGTTACGCCTATGGGAAAACGAGGTTTATTTTAATTAGGTCCGTGCGCAAGCACGGGGAACCTCCCTCAAAGTATCGACACAGGCCTGGCTGAAAGATTGGCGAACTTGTAGCGTGTAATTAATCTCGGCTAGTCTTTCCTTTTAGGGTTTGAAAGAAGATTTGACTAAAACAGTGGGAGCCATCCTGATTAGATATATTAATAACCAATATAATCTCGCAAGAGCATACGCTAAGTGTTTTCTTCTCTCTCTCTCCAGGTAGCGACCATGTCACGCCTTAATCAAGATAATAATACGGATGTATTGACCAAACCCGCTTGTTATACTGCGCTAGGGAACGTTGGTCCTGCTCCAACATATAATTGTTATAAGACCGAGCAGGAAATTAGGGATTACCAGAATTCCCGTGCCGCCCAAACGAAGAAAGTGTATGCTGATGCATCTTCTTCGGGTGTATTCATTACAGAGAACTGTTTCTCAGTATTCTTTATGTCCTGGGTATGAGATACCGGATCAGGATCCCGCATATGTAATATGTTATATGGGCTACTGAAAGGTAGAGAACTGAGAAAGGGTGATAAGTTTTAAGAGTTAAAAATGGTGCAAGTGTTGCAGCCAAGTCTGTTGGCAGTTATCACCCTGTATTACCAAATACATTGATTATGAACGAATGTTATTAGATACCGAATCTGATATACAATATCATATCAGTATCTTTATTGAGATAAAGAAGGATATAATTTTTTATTGTTGGATAATGTTTTGAATATTTCCTATATCAAGAGTTGATTAGTTCAGGCACGTTGTCTAAAAGTATAGACGTTCTAAATCAAACCACAGTTCTTAATGTACAGAACACAGACAAGAGGAAGAGTTCAGAAATGAACGAATCTTTCTTGAGGTATTGTAGAATAGGTCATATCAATGTGACTCGACTAGCTGAAGTTACATAAAGATGCATATTTAAATCTGTTTGAATTTATATCTTATGAAACTTGCCAGTCATGTCACAAAGATAAGATGACCATAGCTCCATTTATTGGAAACAGAGAAAGAGTTAGTGAACTCTTGGGATTGATACATGATGATGAATGTAAAGTCCCATGTCTACAAATGCCAGGACCGGTTCTTTGTACTTCATTACATTCACTGATTATCTCTCAAGATTCGGACATATGTTCCTGTTGAAACACAAGTCTGAACCTTTTGAGAAATTCAATGAATATAAAATAGAAGTAAAGAACCAAAACGGGTATAAGTATTATGTCCTATGATGAGATCAAGGAGGAGAATACTTGAGCACGGAGATTCTGGACTATTCTAAAGGAGAATGAGATTCTCTCTCAGCATTACTCCTCCTAATTCACCACAACACGTAGGTGTATCGGGGCGGAGCAATTGCACCCTATGTGATATGGTGTGCTCTATGATGAGTACTACTGAGTTGCCTATTTCCTTTTAAGGGTTATGCACTTATGAAGCTTCATACCTATTGAATAGGGTTCCAATCAAATCAAGTGCCTACCACTCCATATGTGATATAGTATGAGAAGAGCCCATCTTTTAAGGATATTAAGATTTGGGGTTGTCCAGCCAATGTCTAAAAGCAAAATCGGGTCAAGCTCGAGGCCAGGTCAGTTTTGTGAAAGTTTGTTGGATATCCCAACCATTCGCAAAGGAATATCTTCTACCGAACCGACGAATAAAAGGTGTTTTGTTTTCTCAGCATGCCACCTTTGGGAAATGGAATTTTTTATGAAGAAATTAGTGGTCATGAGGTAGAACTGGAAGGAGTTCCATCTATACAAACTACAGCTGATGATTTAATAGAACCGAAGGATTCAATAGTTTCCAACGAACCTCAGCCTCTCCGCCGATCTAGTAGGATTCCTCACCCACCTGAGAGATACTTTGGTTTCTCTATGACAGTGGGAGCGAGGATTGCATCATGAGATGATGACCCAACTAGTTTTGAGCAGGCCATCAAGAGTGGGGACTCTGTAAGAATGGCTGGATGCTTAGCGATCTGAGATGGAATCCATATACACCAACAAAGTATGGACTTTGGTTGCTTTATCTGAAGGGTTAAATCCCCATCAGGATCAAGTAAATCTTGAGAAGATTACATAGTGTATATGGAAAACTTGAGACTTTCAAAGCAATGGTTAAGTCCATCCAGATCCTACTTGCCACTGCTACATGCCATGACTACGATATCTGGCGGTTGGGTGTCAGGACTGCTTTTCTAAATAGTGATTTAAAAAAGGGCGTCCATAAGTACACAGCCAGAGGGCTTCGCAGACAGCGGGAACAGCGGAAACGTGTGCAAATTGTTTTATGGGATAAATCAGGCATCGCAGAATTGGAACGTCTATTTTGATGTGGTAGTCAAAAGAGTTTGACTTCACCAAAATGGTAGATGAACCTAGTATATACAAAAAGGTAGTAAGGAGTATGGTGGTGATCCTCGTATAGTACGTGGATGACATACTCTTGATAGGGAAAGAGTTTCATATGCTACGCTCGGTCAATCTCCTCTTATCACAAGGATTCTCCATATAGGATCAAGGTGATACCTCCTAAATCCTGGGTTTTTAGATCTATGAGATAGATCTAATTGGATGTTAAGATTCTCACTAGGTGTAGTAAGATGGTATCAATCGATCCTGGGGAGAATTACTGGAAAGCATCCAGGGTGGTAAGGTCGACTGGATGTCAGTCACAGGCATTGTCTTTACCCTCAGTGAAGGGACAGTATGTTGGAAGAGTTCCAAGTTAGATACCATGACAAACTAGACGATTAAAGGCAAGATACATCGTTACCGAGGATACTACCAAAGAAGTAATCTGGATATATATAAGTTCATGAGATGAACTTCGTTCCTACCATTGTGTGACAATGGAGTTGTGGCTTATGCCTAGGAACCCCCGTCCCATCAGAGATCCAGACATATTCTTAGGCAGTATCACCTAATCATGGAGATGGTTGATCTCCAAGGAGATCGAGGATAGGAGAGTAGATACAGAGAACAACAAGCGGATCCACTCACAAAGGCCTATTTCCTAGTAGAATATTATGGGATGGTTGAGTATAAGATACTTCAACCACAGCTGATTGTTGGGTATGAGATACCACAACAGATGGCCCTAGTGCAACTTGGAGATTGTTAGTGATATGTATGCTCTAGAGGCCATTACTGTACATACGATGTATATTGTAGTGGATGCTTGGACATACAAATGGAGGACTTTCTTGCTCGACATGATAGTATGCTATTTGGTTGCTCTTTATCTTAACATGTACTCTGATTATCTCTATGTTACATGTTGATAAAGCCCTTAGGATGAATACTTGACTACCAGGACTATGATGCAGATCATACTAGTAGGGACAGTGTAGTCGCTAAGCACATCCTTCAAATGTTCTTAGTCGTAGGTGTATCGAGACAGGGCATCGATATACCAGAGTAGACTAGCGTATAGCTTCTCGACCCATATAGATGGGCGATGGATGATCCCATATCCATTGGTGTTTGACATCAGAGACAGTATACGGGTGCTCAGTGGAGACTAGGTACACTGGACGAACTCGCCGAGAACTCCCAGATGGTATTATACCTCACGTCAGATGACAGTTCTCTGGTGACACTGGTACAGGTTAGTCTGTAGACCCGAGATCGTCATAGAGTCTTGTGTTATTCCCACTGTGCTTTGATTTCCACCTTACCACGTTCAAGAGAACGTGCAAAACGGTGGCTTTTGGGTACAGTCCCGAATCACATGGAGGCAATGAGCGATAGGAGGGGTTTCGTCTCTCCCGGTATTGGGAGTTGATGTTGCGCTGTGTTCGATTGGCTATAACTGGAAATCCCTGGCCAGGGTTGCTGAGATTTACTGGTAAGAGTTATCAGTAGTTTCTCGAACTGTTATGGACCTCATATCGACATGACTTATCAGTTACTGGAGTCTGATGTTTACCACCCCTAGACTAGATATGCGACATATCAGACGAAGAGACCGGACCGTACGGGAGTGTTACTGATTGGATTCGCAGGATAATGTACATGCTTGCTTGTTGATCTTCTGATCGCTCAATACCTGGGTAGTTGTTACGTTTAGCTGACCGCTTACAGCTTGTGGGTGTTTGATATGATCATCACCAACTGCCGGCGTATTGACGATTCTTTAGAGTTCTACACAGAGGTTTCCTGGCTCAGGCAAAACGAAGCAAGAGCACATATGTGATATGTGCGGGACCGAGAATAATATGAGTATGTGATACTGTATTCAATTCTCACGATATGTGATATCGGCCGGGTATATGTGATATAGCCGGGTCATCGGATCAAGTGTTGATTCAATGAACTGATACTTGTTATATTAGTCGGTTATTTGTGAAATAGCCGGATTATCGGATCAAGTGTTGATTCGATAATTTAATGTATAATTATATATTTGATATATTATATTACATTAACTAATATAAGCCGACTTAAAGATTCTTTTTCTCACTTGATAATACATTGATATATATGTGATATATGTTAATTGTATTATTTTCTTTTGTTACAAAATATTGTATATGAGATATATAATATTGTAACATGTGAGGGTTACAAATGCAACTAAGGTTTAGAGTTTAAACCATGCTAGGGTTTTAGATTAGGGTTAACATTCTATTAAGGATAATTCATTTTCTTTTGGATGAGCGTTGAGGAAGCTTCTTGTTCCTTTGACTTTATCCACCCTTTTTGTTTTATCCTTGATATTTTTAACCCAAGTTTAACCCTAGCCTATGGTTAATTCTCTACATGAGTTAGTCATGACACATATTAAACTATGGTTGCATTTCTAAGCTCAATAATAATTCATTCATCACTTTCTTCTTCATCTTCTTCAAGCTCACAAAGCTTGCTTGATTTTTGATTTGTGATGAAATAATGTGAGAAATTGAAAACAAAAGAGAGCAAAATTCCTACTTCATCATCCTCATCTATTCTAACCACTTAGATTAGGGTGTTTGCTTTTCTAATACTTGATTAGTGAAGTAAGAGCTTGAGTTTGAGATTCTTTAAGGTAGATCATCTTAGTTTTTGAAGATTGGAAGCAAGGTTGCATCTTTCTCTTCATGGAGCCTCTCCAGAGTCCGGGTGCTTGATGATCGCAATGAAGGAACCTCAACACGGTGCTTATGAAGCGAAAGAACGGACTATAAAGGTTGTAATCCCAAACTCTTAGATGTTAAAGTGTTAACATACTAGTTTTGTTTGATTCTCTAGTTAAAGTTCCTTGGTTTAGGGTTATCTTCAATGGAAAAATTTTAACTTGGCATGGATGATGCCTCCCGAAACCTTGCTGCCGTTGTACATAACCCAACAATGGCATCAGAGCCTAGCTAGAGAATTAGACGGATAAGTGTAGGATTACGAAACCGAAACAACTCCGAAACACCCGATGTAAAACCCTAGTTTCTGTCGAATTATTTCTAGAGTCAAAAAATTTTTCAAACAGTTGTAGAAGATTATATGTGATATAATATGAACACAGCCCAAAACCCATCCCCCCTGCTCGGGTTTTGGCCGACCAGTAGGCCTAAAATTCCGGCCTGCTCGGATTTCTTGGAGAGCTGGGGTTTAAGTTTTGGGTGGTGTTCAAGTCTCCGGGGTTTGGTACTTCTGGTGTTGTTTATTTTGGCTAAATTTGCATGAGATGTTTATTTACTCAAAAGGTAATTCGGAGGGTTTCGTATTCGCAATTCTAGCTTGGTTTCATGATTGTTTAGACAGTGTTAAAAAGTTCGAACGGATATCAATAACTCACTTTTTCCCCTGCTGAAAAATTTCCAAGTGTTGGATTTTTCCTTAGTTAAAGAACATTCAAATATCGTGCAAGTAACGCGGTGGACCCTCTAGAAGAACGAAACCTTAACTCGATTTTGTGACCGTCAAAACTGTCATTAAACCTTAGGGTTTGTGATGGTTTAGCGGTACCACAAGTGAGGCGTTGGTTTAACCCTTCTACGGCTGGACCATTGGTACTGTGGCATGTAATGGATGCTTTTAAACTAAGTTCAAGTGTTGAGCTATTGGGAAATTTTGAATGTTTTTTGATTCGATCGGAATGTTTAATATCGTCTAACTTTTTCTGTAATGTGATACAATATTTGGAATCCACAAGTAATTATGAGATAACTAATTTGAATATTATAAATCTAGCTGTTTAGTCTCATTTGATCGGTTGCCACGGGATTTTGATATGATCAAAAGTCCGTTGCAATCACGTAGCGTACGCGGATACTCGCCGGGTAAACTTAATAGATAACCACGTCCCATAGCCCCGTCTAAGTGACTGTAGGAAAACCCCGTCGCCAAAAGCATCCGTTCGGGTGCTCGCGGCAGCGGTGTTCCGCCTTAGTGCACTTCGTCGACGGCACCAAGGGGTGCGGCCGTCTACTAAAGTTTCCGACGGGCATTCGATCAGGTTGTCGGGAATCTTGTTGAATTGCCCGACTAAATATTGAAAGGTGTTTTTGAGATCAAGACTAAAATGCGGGGTTTATAATTGTTAGGCATGCGATATTTAAGGAATTCATTTGGTTAGGTATGTGATGTCTAAGGAAGTTGCGGATTCCAACTGTTGTAGTTTTACACTTTCTTTTCTGCGACCGTAAGTGTAATATGTGATGTATCGCCGATTTCATTGCTATACATCAACGACAATTGGGATACGCATATTTACTTACGTTGATGACATGTTATGTGTTGCTGTGATATGTTATATTGGATCGTCGTGTTTTTGAATAGCCGGGGGTTTTATGTGAGATGAGAGTTTTTATTTTCATTCATGTAAAATTCATTGTATGTAATATTCTTTTATTGGGGCACTTCCGAGTTAAGGATAATGTTACCATTGTATATTATTTACTTTTCCGCATTAGGATGACCCAAGGCGGGGAGCACAAGAGACCGGGTTTTAGGGTCCAGTGGGAGACCATCTTGAGGAATTGAGACCAGGTGTCCTAACTCTAGAATTGGTAGGATTGCTTGCCGCTCTCGAAGGGGTCTAGGGGTATAGGATTGGCTATTCATCGCGACTGTGGAATCCATGTTTTATACAGGCTCGCATTAAAACACGGACCTCATGGTATATCCAATATTTCATATGTTTCTTCTGCCGTGATATCTGTGATGTGATCATTTGATATGTTGAGATGAATACAGGATATAGTATATGTGATATATTATATAGACGTTGCTTATGTTTTACACCTGCGCTAGCACTGCCCCGCTCTGCCGTTAGTTACCTAACCTAACGGTGCACGAGGGGACATCGAGGCGAATGCGGATGGCATAAGCGTACGTTGTATTTATCTGTGATGTTTAGGTAAACTTAAATTGATGGGACTTCATTAATGAGATTAATGAAATAAAAGAAACCTAAAAATATTGTGGAATCGAATTTTCAAAAACAGGTAGCTCTAGTTGCTGCTTTGCATTGCGGTGTTCCTTGTAGGACATCCAGCACCTTATTCGATAAGGAAAGAGCCGAGATCCCTTCACTGGGAGTGACCTCTTTAGCGAAACTAGCAGATACTACAAACTCGGTTTGTCTTTTGATTGCTTTTCTAGTTTTTGCTTTGCATAGTGGTATTGTGAATATCCTGCACCTCATTCGATGAGGAAAGAGCCGAGATCTCTTCACCGGAGGTGACCTCTTTAGCGAAACTAGTAAAAACCTAAAAAACACTCCATTTTAAATCATTGGATTCTACAACTATATCAAGTTCATTACGCAAAGGGTTTTCTTAAAAACCTGTCGTAGCCCTCCGTCATTTCAGATAAGTACTTCATAGTATTCATGCTACGTTTGTTGGCTTTTGTCAAGGCATAGTGTGCGGTAGCTATTTATGCTTATCTACATAAGCATATGATGCGATTGAGTTAGGGTAGTCATACGACTTTGTTGGCTTTCGTCAAGGGTTATGCGGGTAGGTTTAATTCAATCGGGAAATGAACGGGTTGAACTTGACTAGTAGCCTATGATTTGTTGGTTTTCGTCAAGGTCATAGGATGCTAGGGGTAAAATATTATCGGGAATTCAAGTGTTGAAATTTGCAATGAGATTACATACCTTCTATGAGATAGTTGGATCCCGATACCCGCTACGAGTAAGAGTTACTCCTGGGAGAGTTTTACACATTACAATTAGCCGATCAAGTAGGTGTCTAGAAAATTGTTAACGGGGTTACGCCTCTGGAAAAACGAGGTTTATTTTAATTAGGTCCGTGCGCAAGCATAGGGAACCTCCCTCAAAGTACCGGCACTGGCGTGGCTGAAAGATTGGCGAACTTGTAGCGTATAATTAATCCAGGCTAGTTTTTCCTTTTAGGGTTTTAAGGAAGATTTGATTAAAACAGTGGGAGCCATCCTAATTAGATATATTAATAACTAATCTAATCTTGCAAGAGCATACGCTGAGTGTTTTCTTCTCTCTCCAGGTAGCGACCATGTCACACCTTAATCAAGATAAAAATATGGATGTATTGACTGAACCCGCTTATTATACTGCGCTAGGGAACGTTGGTCCCGCTCCAACTTATAATTGTTATAAGACCGAGCAGGAAATTGGGGATTACCAGAATTCCCGTGCCGCCCTAAAGAAGAAAGTGTATGCTGATGCATCTTCTTCAGGTGTGTTCATTACAGAGAACTGTTTCTCAGTATCCTTTACATCCTGGGTATGAGATACCGGATCAGGATCCCGCATATGTAATATGTTATATGGGATACTGAAAGCTAGAGAACTGAGAAAGGGTGATAAGTTTTAAGAGTTAAAAATGGTGCAAGTGTTGCAGCCAAGTCTGTTGGCAGTTATCACCCTGTATTACCAAATACATTGAATCTGAACGAATGTTATTACATACCGAACCTGATATACAATATCATATCAGTATCTTTATTAAGATAAGGAAGGAAATAATTTTTTATTGTTGGATAATGTTTTGAACATTTCCTATATCAAGAGTTGATCGGTTCAGGCACGTTATCTAAAAGCATAGACGTTCTAAATCAAACCACAGTTCTTAACGTACAGAACACACACAAGAGGAAGAATTCAGAAATGAATGAATCCTTCTTGAGGTATTGTAGACTAGGTTGTTCCCCGCCGAAATACGGAGATGCGACCGCGCGGGTCTGTCTTGCCTGAATTTCGGGGCAGATGCTAATTGGTGCTATCCGTCCACCTCTCCGAAAATTCCAAGTTGATTTATGACACCATGTATCGAAGGTTTAAATGGATGCGGCCGATGTAGTAGACTTTGTCAGATTCCCCCTCGTTGCGGGATTTTTGATTCTGGGGACGCTCTTCCCTGCAGGCGCAAGCCCCTACAGTTAATTACGCTACCGTATCGCGGTAACCATTTTCTCCTTCTCCAGATGATCACTTCGTGTCGTGTGTGTTTGTTTTGTTTTTGGTTGCCCGTGGATTGTATACGGAGACTAATTTATGTTGTCGCCTGTAGGGCGTGGATTAGTCCAAATCGTATCTTCTTAGATTTGGGTTTGGGGGTTAGGTTTAAGAATGCGTTAGCCTCATTTGAGACTAAGATCAACTTAAACGTATGTTAAGGATACGTTAGTCTAATTTTAGACTAAGATTAACTCAACGGGATCGTTTAGATCCAACAAAAGAGCATTTGGACTCTATTGTTTAGTTTAGGGACATTGCGGTCGATTAGTTTAAGGACATTACGGTCCAGCGTTAGTTTAAGGACATCTCGGTCCAAGGTTAAGGACATCATAGTCCGTGAGTTTAAAGACCTCACAGTCAAGGTTAAGGATATCATAGTCCGTGAGTTTAAAGACCTCACAGTCAAGGTTAAGGACATCTTAGTCCGTGAGTTTAAAGACCTCACAGTCAAGGTTAAGGACATCATAGTCCGTGGGCTTAAGGACCTCACAATCACGGTTAAGGACATCATAGTCCGTTAGTTTAAAGACCTCACGGTCAAGGTTAAGGTCATCATAGTCCGTGAGTTTAAAGACCTCACGGTCAAGGTTAAGGACATCATAGTCCGTGAGTTTAAAGACCTCACAGTTAAGGTTAAGGACATCATAGTCCGTGAGTTTAAAGACCTCACGGTCAAGGTTAAGGACATCATAGTCTATGAGTTTAAGGACCCCACAGTCCATGAAATGTGTGGTTGTCGGGACCCGTCACCTCTCTGAAGACGTTGAAGGATTACAACGATAAATATCAGAGGAGTGAAGAGATGTACCCTCGAACTGACGTGAGTTGGTTGAAAGATCTGTAGTCCAATTTGGGGCTAAGATCTGTGATTTATGAGCATGTGGGCTCATTTAAGCTGAATTTGAGGACTTATGGCCAATCTTGGGCTAAGTCCAATCAAGTTAAAATGTTTTAACATTTATTCTGGGATGTTAAGCATTTGTTTGAGCTCGGCCCTTTTAATAATGCTGAGCGTTGATTTAGCTTCTGGCAATGTTTGTCTTTTACTGTATGCTGAGCATTCATCATAGCTCTAGGGCTTGTTCAAAGAACAATTTAAGTTCTACCCAAGCGCACATAAAAGCATGTAGTGCGCTTGGCACTATCGCTAGTCAATGAGCGCAGGGCACTATGTTTAAAGCGCTGGTGCGCTTGGCGCTTGGCACCAGATGTGAAGCGCTAATGCGCTTAGCGCTTTGCGCTAAATGAAGTGCGCAGATGCGCTATAGTTGAAGCGTTGAGGCGTTTGGCGCTGGTGCCATATAATTAACTGTAGAGCGCCTTTAGTAATGCAGCGCACACGTAAGGAACACGTGGAAGGCTTAGCGTTGAGCGCTAGATGAAGAGCACTAAGGCACTTTTGAATTAGGAGCGCTAAGGCTCTTATTAGATTAGGAGCGCTAAGGCTCTTCTTAGGTTAACTTTGCGCTCTGCAGATTATCTGTTCTTTGATAAGAGACTTTGTCTCAAAATTCTAAGAACAAAGTTCTTAGTTCATAGGAGATGTTTCAATCTCTTTTTGATGAAAGACTTTGCCTTTATGGATCTGTGATCCTAAAAGAATTGAATAATTCTCCCCCCCTTTATAATGAGATGTTCATAATCTCTTTTGTGAAAGACAACTTTGTCTTATAGATCTATGATCTGTGAAAGAAGTAAGTACTTCTGTTTATATTGAGACGATTTCGTCTGTATATTCTTTTTACCTTGAAAAAGAATTATCTTCCTTCGCCGGGAGTTTCTTCTTCTTCTTGAGATTTTCTCAAAATTTATGGGGGGGGAGGGGTTCTCTATCTGAGACTTGAAGTCTCGGGGGCCTTTAATAGGGCAAGATGGTTTGTTCAATCAGTTAAGGAGATTTTTTCTCCAATTGATTTAGGGAATTTCCCCACCGTCGGATCTTTGATCCAAGGGCTTCTGGTTTACAGAAGATAATCTTCTTGTTTTTTACCAAGATTGGGAAAACTTTCCATGCAGAATTTATTGTCTTTGGTAATTTTTATTTACCATTGGATCATTGATCCAACGGTGCTCTGATTTACAGAGCACAGTTTTGTTGTTTGGAAAAATTTTGAGAAATCATTCCTTAACAGAATTTAATTCTGGTTAATTAATGATTTATCATTATTATTAGATTTTTGATCTAATGGTGGGGAGCTTTTAATTCCAGCGCTGGCGCTTATGCACTCTGCCCATGGTGCGCTATTTGGAGCACAACGCTCTTAGCGCTAGCACACATGTGCTTTGCACGTGGTGCGCTATTTGGAGCACAGCGCATCTTGCGCTAGCGCCTATGCGCTTTTCACGGGGTGCGCTAGTTGTAGCGTAGCGCTTTTATTAAAGCGCAGTTTTAATTTAAATTTTGAATTCTGAACAGAGCTTTGCTCTAATTGAGGAAACAAATGCCCCCTACCGTTGCGCTCACGGGGCCCACACGTGGGTGCAGCGGTGGCAAATCTCGACTCTTGGATCAACCGAGGAATTGAAACGGCGCTTAGTGCCTATAAATAGGACCCTTGGCCCTTGAGATGACTCCTGTTCATCTTCAATCCTCTTTGAGAAATTATTTTTTTCTTCAGTGCGCAGCTCTTCTTCTTAAGAATTTTTTAGGATAGAACTCTGTAAGATTAGGTAAAAGATTAAATCTTTTTGACGCATCTTTTAGGGTTCACCCTTTAACAGAGTTTTGCTCTTCATAGATCTTTGATTTAAAGAAAATCCTTTTTAGGGTTTTATTAACAGAGCTTTGCTCTTTAAAATGATCTTGCTCATGATTTCTTAATCCATTAATGGATCTTTGATCCTTTCAGATCATATAGAAGAACTCTTAAGAGTTTGTTCACGGATCTTGAAGATCGAAAAATGAAATTTTATTTTTGATAGATTACTCCATCATCCTTTCAGAGCAAGGCTCTTCTTGAGAAATTGTATTCCTTCATCATTAGACTTTGACAGACGCCTGTTTATTGAAGAGCGCTGCTCTTAATGGGGGTTTTACCCCTCTGCCCGAGGGATTTCTCATTTAATGAGAATCACTTGAGGATTTCCTCATTTAATGACAGCCTCATCAAATGATGAGGTTGTTTTATAAATGATGAACTGTCATCTAGATTTTGTGGGTCCCCTTTGGTCCCTTTTAACTGCATTGTAGTGCGGTACGGATTTATAGTATTTTGTAATAGAATTTAATTTATAGCATTGGCAGCTGAAAATTCATTCTTTTCCGCGCAGGTACTATGTCTTCCGACACCTCCTTCCCGTTCATTCACTAAGAAGGCGGGTTCCCTGAAGCACCCATAGACCGCGAGGTTTTTGCGTTGATAAAAGACCATGACCCGGAGCACAAGAGTCTTCATCTATGGGGTAAATGGTATGACCAAATTATCATGGGCCGACAAAGCTTTTCCTGTGCGACACCCTCGGAGCCTATTCCAGCGATTGCTTATGCAGATGCGCCTCCGATAAATTACACTGTGGAGGAGGTCAACTGGACTTCAGAAGGTCTCCTTCGGCCTTCTATTGCCGCAGTACCCGTGCAGCCGCCGGTGGCTTTGGACATTCTAGGGTGACGCAGATGTCAGGGCGAGTCGCGCCCTTGAGGATAGCCATACAATGTAGGACTAACTCCCGGTCACCCAGCCGGGTATTTGCAGTGGGCCCGGTATATTTTATCGGCGAGGAAATCACAGTTGATGAAGCTCGGATTGTATCCCGCCGTTTATGCTTCTTTGTTTCAATATTCCACACATCGTACATGGTGGGTCAGAGCATTTCTGGAACAGTGGAACATTCCGACCCACGCCTTTTTCCTATCAGATCGAGAAGTCCCCATTTCTTTGGAGGAGTTTGCAGAGGTCTCGGGTTTACCCGTTAGGGGGAGCATTATGAGGAATTGCTTCCCCCGGATGAGTATGTTTTCGCTACCAAATTAATGGTAATGGGTCTTACTCCCGAGAATGCTATTCAACACCAATTTCCGAGCTTGATAAAGGTGTTGAATATGTATGAGAACCTCACTCTTGCATCCGAAGGTCGTGGAGTTAATTTTACGGCTTTTATCGCTGATTTTCTTCGCCCGGAAATATTGAAGGAAGAAGTCGAGAAATTCGCCGGTCTTGACGACCCCTTCGGCTTAGGTTTAGGCAATCTGCCAACGGCGGAGGCGGATCAGAAGAGCTTCTTTCTACCTGATACCCCGGTCATCCCTTTTGCAGAGCTGGCGGCTCCTGGATTGACGAAGAAACGTTCTTTTTAAGGTTCCTTGGGTTGTAGCTGAGTTGGTTCACGCTTCCCATGCACCCTCACCGTATGAGGCCGTCTGTCTTCTATCCTGCGCATCGGATGGTTGCTGGGATACAAGTGGCTGTGGGGATCACTGGGTTAGCCCATATGTATCACAGCCTCAGATTGGCAGCTGATACCACTGAGCCAGGGGTGCAGTCGGTAAATTTCCCGATGCATTATTTCACGTCATGGCTCGAGTTACACGTGCTAGGCGTCTTTGGCATCCACAAGAGGTCGGGTTTTTATGACAGGTGCAGGTTCCTTCGGATCATGCGACTGGTTGGCGCTTCTATTGTGACTCCGACGCAACGGGAAGCTAGAGGCTTGCTTCTTCGCCCGCGCACGGTTGGGGCTGGCATGTCCTTTACTGATAAAGTTTTGACTGTCGGCCAAGAGTCGGGGAAGACGATGCTGCCACTACAGGATATATTTAAAGACGGGGCCTCTTTGTTGAAAGCTCGGGAGATTCTTCATCTGTACTCCATCAGGCCGGGCTTTCTCGTATTCAGGCAAAATGATGCAGCGTTATTCATGAGATACAACCCGCATCGTTTCGCCAAGCAGCTGAGTTACAATCAGGGCATCCCACTTGAGGCTTTCTTGGCCGAACCTGCTGCTATCGAAGAGGGAATGCGGGCGCACTGCATCATTTCATGCGCTTGAATACAGGTGTTTCCCCTAATCAGAGCAAAGCTCTGTTTGAGATTCAAATTTCAAAATTTGAAGCAACGCTTCAGATCCAGCGCTAGGCGCGCCGCGCGCCACATGTCAAACATGGATGCGCTAGCGCAGGCTGCGTTGCGCTCTGAGCAGCGCACCACGTGTGAAACACAGGTGTGCTAGCGCAAAGTGCGCTACGCTTTGAGCAGCACACCACGTGCAAAACACGGGTGCACCAGCGTTGGAATTAAAAAATTCCCCACCCTTAGATCAAAAGATCTAATAATGATAAATCATTAATTAATCAGAATTAAAATTCTGTTATGGAAAGATTTTCCAATCTTGTTAAAAAAACAAGAAAATTGCCTTCTGTAAAACAGAAGCCCTAGGATCAAAGATCCAACGGTGGGAAATATCCCCAAATCAATCAGAGAAAGATCTCTTTAACTGATTCAACAAATTAACTTGCCCTATATAAAGGCCCCAAAACTTCAAGTCTAATATAGAGAACCCCCCCCCCCCATAAACTTTGAAAAATTCAAAGAAAGAGAGCAAGCTCTTGAAAGAAGATTATTTCTTCAAGGTAAAGATGATGAATGATGAACACAGAGATGAAATTATCTCATAAAAAGAAGAATTATCTTCTTAAAAGATCATAGATCTACAAAAACCAAGGTCTTTCATAAAAAATATTAAAAGATCTCATCACATAATAAAAGAAGAACATATTCTTCATACAGATCATTGATCTATAAAGGCAAAACCCTTTCAAAAATAAGAACTGTTGTTCTTGAATCTTGAGACAAAGTCTCTTTTAAAAGAACATAAATTTGTTCACAGATCAAAAAAATTGATCAAATGCACTTTTCGCTATTGAAATGTGCCTTGCGCTATTGAAATGTACCTTGCACTCTTGAACAGCGCTTCTGCGCTCTCTGGACTGGTGCTCAGCACCAAAATGCGCCACGTGTCAACCACGTATGCAACTTGCGCTTTGCGCTTCTGAAATAGCGCACTGCGCTAATGGGCTGGCGCTCTGCGCCAAGCGCACCACGTGTCACTCACGTGTGCGCCACTAAATTGAAAGCGCAATGCGCTCATAAATTAGAGCTTAGCGCTCATAAACTGGCGCAATGCGCCCATCATCTGGTGCTTAGTGCCAAACGCGACACGTGTCCTTCACATATGCGCTATTTGGCAGAAGCGCACTACGCTCTTTGACTGGCGCAAAGCGTCTGGCGCGCCACGTGTTGCGCTGTCAGAACATAAATTGTTCTGATGAATGCTCTGCATTCAATACAAGACAAAAAAATGTCAAGATTTAATGCTCAGCACTGATTAAAAGGGCCAAGCCGAAATGAAGGCTCAACAGCCTCAGAACAATAAAATGTTAAACATTCATTGGACTTAGCCTAATATTGGCCATAAGTCCTCAACTTATATTTAATTGAGCCCATCTGCTCACGAATATTTATCAGGTCTTAGTCCCAAACTGGACTACAGATCTTTCAACCAACTTACACCAGTTCGAGGGTACATCTCTTTACTCCTCTGATATTTGTCGTTGTAATCCTTCAACGTTTTCAGAAAGGTGACGGGTCTCTACAACCATACATTTCATAGACTATGACGTCTTTAAACCAGACTGTGGGGTCCTTAAACTCACGGACTACGATGTCCTTAATCTGGACTGTGGGGTCCTTAAAATCACGGACTACGATGTCCTTAACCTGGACTGTGAGGTCCTTAAACTCACGGACTACGATGTCCTTAACCTGGACTGTGGGGTCCTTAAACTCACGGACTACGATGTCCTTAACCTGGACTGTGGGGTCCTTAAACTCACGGACTACGATGTCCTTAACCTGGACTGTGGGGTCCTTAAGCCCACGGCTACGATGTCCTTAACCTGGACTGTGGGGTCCTTAAGCCCATGGACTACGATGTCCTTAACCTGGACTGTGGGGTCTTTAAGCCCATGGACTATGATGTCCTTAACCTTGGACTGTGAGGTCCTTAAACTCATGGACTATGATGTCCTTAACATTGGACCACCATGTCCTTAAACTGGTAATCGACCGCAATGTCCCTAAACTAAACAACGGAGGCCAAATGCTTTCTTGTTGGATCTAAAAGATCCTGTTAAGTTGATCTTAGTTTAGAAATTAGACTGACGTGTCCTTAACAAATGTTTAAGTTGATCTTAGTCTCAAATGAGACTAATGTATCCTTAAACCCAACCCCCAAACCCAAATCTAAGAAGATACGGATTGGGACTAATCCATGCTCTACGGGCGACAACATAAATTAGTCTCCGTATACAATCCACGGGCAACCAGAAACAAAACAAACACCCACGACACGAAGTGACCATCTGGAGAAGGAGAAAGTTGTTACCGCAATGCGGTAGCGTAATTAACTGCAGGGGCATGCGCCTGCAGGGAAGAGCGTCCCAACAATCAAAAACCCCTCAAACGAGGGGGAATCTGACGAAGTCTGCTACATCGGTCGCATCCGTTTAAACCTTCGATACACGGTGCCATAAATCAACTTGGCATCTTCGGAGAGGTGGACGGATAGCACCAATTAGCATCTGCCCCGAAATTCAGGCTAGACGTTTGCCGCATCTCGTCCGCGTCTTTCGGCGGGGAACAGATTCTGGCACGCCCGGTGGGACCTTTTCCTCTTTCCACTCAACACTTCGTGTGTCGTGTTCGCGAACGAATCGCGGTTTGCTATGGTTGCCTGTGGATTCGAGGTACTAAGATTTGGTGTCTTGCTCCGTACAGAAAACAGAAGATCAATGGCTTCAAACTGCACTAACTGCAACTGCAACTCTCGCTCCGTCCCATCTAGAGGAGTGACTTACGGGCCCCAAGCGGCCTCCATCTTCGCTATGCCGATGGAACAGGTGACTCAGGCCACCACTGGGCTATTCTTCGGGACTATGCTCCCACCGATGAGCTTCAATGCCCCAATGTCGTCGCAAGAAGCTCCAAAGAAGTCGGTCTTTGATCGGCTTACAACTACCGCGGCCCCTCTCAACGGGTCGCACAAGTCCAATGCCTCAGTTTTCAGCAAACTGGGCCAAAGCTCAAGTGGGCCCATGAAGAAGCCCGTGATACCTGAAGCGGCCATCCCGAAGCGGATAGCCATTCCTGCTCCTAAAGTCGTCAAGGCATCTTCCCCTGGTAAAGGGTCGGTCTTCACAAGACTGTCCGTTTCAGCTCCTACTCCATGCGAAGTCACGAAGGTTGCTTCCCCTGTTCGAAAGTCGGCCTTCGCAAGACTGACTATCCCCTCTCAACGGACGTCAGTTTTCGACCGGCTAGCGCCAATAACAGCCTCTCCTCAAAACAGGGGGCATGATAAAGTTACCCCTAAAGCTGAAACAACACCATCTGCGCGACATGCTCCCCGTCGTCACTGGCGCCGAGTACGGAAGGCTGGGGGCAGCTCTCCGTCTGGATTTACTCCACCAGCTCCAACGGTGGAGATCGATGCTGCTGTTCCAACCGGGAACAGCTTTGAATTGCTGAACAAGGTGCGCAGGAACTCTCCTACCGCCGTACTGAAAAGATCTCCTCCACCCGTGGAGAATGTTACAGAAATGAAGCCGGAGCGGTCCCCTCAGCGGCTGTCCTCCAAAATTTACAAGGTCTGACGACAGGTTCAAGACTCAGTATATGATCAAGGTTACTGTTCCCCTCCGAAAGACGGCGCGACATGACGTCTCGCCTGAGGTTCGGGGCAGATGCTAATTGGTGCTATCCGTCCACCTCTCCGAAGATGCCAAGTTGATTTATGGCACCATGTATCGAAGGTTTAGATGGATGCGTCCGATGTAGCAGACTTCGTCAGATTCCCCCTCGTTTGAGGGGTTTTTGATTGTGGGGACGCTCTTCCCTGCAGGCGCAAGCCCCTGCAGTTAATTACGCTACCGCATTGCGGTAACAACTTTCTCCTTCTCCAGATGGTCACTTCGTGTCGTGGGTGTTTGTTTTGTATTTTGTTGCCCGTGGATTGTTTACGGAGACTGAGTTATGTCGTCGCCCGTAGGGCGTGGACTAGTCCAAATCCGTATTGTCTTAGATTTGGGTTTGGGGGGGTTTAGTTTGAGGATATGTCAACCATACTTGAGGCTAAGATCAACTCAAACGTTTGTTAAGGATACGTTAGTCTCACTTTGAGACTAAGATCAACTTAACGGGATCGTTTAGATCCGACAAAGGAGCGTTTGGGCTCTATTGTTCCAGTTTAGGGACATAGTGGTCCATCGTATGTATGGCCGTCGGGACCCGTCACCTCTCTGACGACGTTAAAGGATTACAACGACAGATGTCAGAGGAGTTCAGAGATGTACCCTTGAGCCAGAGTTAATTGGGGGGATTCGTAGTCCACTCTGTTTGAAGGTTTAAGGATACGTTAGCCATCTTTGAGGCTAAGATCAACTTAAACGGGACCGTTTAGATCCGACAAAAAAGCATACGGGGCTCTATTGTTCTAGTTTAAAGACGTTGCGGTCCATGGGTAGTTTAAGGACATTGCGGTCCATGGGTAGTTTAAGGACATCGCGGTCCATTGTTAGTTTTAAGACATCTCGGTCAAGGTTAAGGACGTCGTAGTCCATGGGTTTAAGGACCCCACAGTCCATTGTTAGTTTTAAGACATCTCGGTCAAGGTTAAGGACGTCGTAGTCCATGGGTTTAAGGACCCCACAGTCCACTGTGCTCTGGATGCTTCACACGGGTTCACTGCCGTGCTTGGCGAGGACCAGGCTCCGCTCTGGACGTTTTCCACGGGGTCAAAGAGTGACATTATCCGCGTTCCACGTAACCAGGAATTTGCATTAGACATGAGTTTAAGGACCCCACAGTCCATATCGATGTGTGGTCGTCGGGACCCGTCACCTCTTTGAAGACATTGAGGGATTACAATGCCGAGTATCAAAGGAGTGAAGAGATGTACCCTAGAACCGGAGTGGATTAAATAGTCCTTGGCCCAATTTGGGGTCAAGACGAATTAATTATGTTATGAGTCCATTGGACCAGTTAATCACCAATTGAGGACTTATGGCCATCTTGGGCTAAGTCCAATCAGGAGAGGCTTTGCCTCTATCCATTTAGGCCAATTGGGCCAAAGTCTAGTGTTAAACACTACAGAGCAGTCAGTGTTGAACACTGGGAATGAGGTTGACAAGTTAGTGTTTAACACTAAGAGATAATTGGTGTTAAACACCAGCAACAAGGCTTTTCGAATTAGTGTTAAACACTAAAAACAGATCAGTGTTGAACACTGCAAATGAAGATATCAGATTAGTGTTTAAACGCTAAGGTAATCAGTGTTGAACACTGCAGATAAAGCTTTTCAATTAGTGTTGAACACTAAAGCCCAACAGTATTTTAACGCTGAGTTCGAGAGTTTCAATTTAGTGTTAAACACTAAGACAAGAGGGGTCACGTGGCAGCACGTGAGAGCGCCCTCCCTTCATTTATTCTGAGATTATCGTGCCTTTCAGGGCATCACGTGCCATCACGTGATGGGCATTCAAATGCCTATGTATTAGAGCTTCTGCCGAGGGTCACGTGGGTCACGTGGGGTGCTGCCTCAAAGGGACTTTCTGTAGATCTCTTGGGGGGTCACGTGATGACACGTGACCCTGCCTCTATATATTTTTGTTTAGAGGCTTTGTTAATCTTTTTTCAGGAATTAAATTCCTCGAACTGTAAATTTCAGAGGAATTAAATTCCTACTTCCTTTCGAAGACTTATATTCTGGGATAGAGTTTAACTCTGAATTTTCTGTAGGAATTAAATTCCTCATATATGTGAAGAACCAAATAGGGTTGAACCCTAACAAAGCTTTTTTAAGGAGTTTAAACTTCCATCCTCTGTTAAATTATGATTAAGGGAATTAAATTCCCGCTGCTGCAACAGAACTAGGTTCTTAATTAGGGTTAAACCCTGTTTCTTTTTATTCTGAAGGAATTAAATTCCCATGATACAGGGGCAAGCCCTAACTTTATTTTAAAGGAATTAAATTCCTATAGTTCTGTGAGAATTGAATTCTCGTGCTTGCATTCCTTCTCTATGTTTTGGATCTGCATGGCAGGATCTCAACCCATTGAGAATTAAATTCTCAACCTTAAGGGGAGATGTGCACTTTGCAGATCCTCTATCAAAGAGAGAAGAAATATGTTCTTCTGTTTTTACATTATCAGAGTTAAACTCTGTTGAGAATTAAATTCTTTTTCTTTCAAAAGGCCTTCCCTTTCTTACCTAGGGTTTTTTTTGCAGAAGATCCGAGTCTTTTCAAAGTATCAAAACTCTTCTCCTTTTTTTTTTCTCTCTGCGTATGTATATATTTTCATCTGTGTCTCTTGGCTCCTATTTATAGGAGAAGCAGCCGAATCAATCAGTTTTTGACGAATCTTCATTAAGGGATTCGATTTACATCCATTATTCGTTTTGGACCTTCGGATTATTAGGTGAATTTTATTCACCATTGGATTTTAAATCCAGAGATTCTCCTTTGTTATTTTGGTTAAATTTAAAGGGGAAATCTTTCCAAACCCGAGATTTTCCCATAGATAGATGATATTTCATCACCTCTGAATCTTTAATTCGATCTGCTCCAGATAGTCGCTTTCCTTTGGAAAGATTTGAATTTCTCTCAGAATTTAATTCTGTTTGACAAAATGGGCTTTGAGAGCCGGTCACGTGTGACCACGTGACTCATGGTCACGTGTGGGCACGTGACCCCCTTTGGAATGAGCCTTTTCCTTTCTTTTGCGCTCTGTCTTCTGATTGCTGCTTAACCGTCACGTGCCACCACGTGACCCCTGGTCACGTGTGAGCATGTGACCCTTGTCTGGAGCCTCTTTCCTTGGTTCAACTGGAGAACGAGTCTGCTGCTTTGAACGTCACGTGCCAACACGTGACCCTGGTCACGTGGGAGCATGTGACCTCTTCTGAAGCCTTTTCCTTGACTTGATCAGGGAACCGGTGTGCCTTTGACGCTTGCATTTAAATGTCACGTGCCGACACGTGACCCTTTCTGAAGCCCTTTCTTTGATGTAGTTGGAAAACTGAACCTGACCTGATGATGTGCTTAGGTGTCACGTGCCAACACGTGACCGCTAGTCACGTGTAAGCACGTGACCCTCTTCTGAAGCTTTTCCCAGAAGCTTTCCTGATTTTAAATCAGGAAACAAATGCCCCCACAGCGTTGTTCTCATGTGTCTGCACGTGAGTGCAACGCTGTCACCCCTTGTGACCGTTGGATTCCTCTAGGGATCTGGGGAGATGAAACGTTTCCATTATCTTCTATAAATACCTCTGTCTCTTCATAGGGCCTTCACTTTGCTCATCTTCTTCTTTTGAGAATTCTTTCCTTGAGAATTTAATTCTCACTTCTTCCAGAGCTTAGTTCTCTGTCTTAAAATATTTTCAGAGTTTAACTCTGTTTTAAAGGGATTCTTCCTCCTCAGGTAATGGTAATCGAAGCACCTTCGTTTTGACAAAACTCTCTGGATTTTAAATCCAGATCAAGAGTTTCACAATGAACCCATTTTTCTTCAAGTACTTTAACCAAAATATGAGACCACTTAACTTCCCACAGTAGATCGCTTAGGGTTCAGATGATCCCTTAGGGAGATGATGATGGCGGTTCAAACCCATGGAATTTAATTCCATCCAAAAATGTTTCTGGGAATTTAATTCCCTTTTCTTAATAAGGAATTTAATTCCAATGAAGGACTTGATTTCTTCACACGGAGGCTTCCTGAGGTCTCTTGGCCCTAGGTTGTTCTTCCTGCAATTAATGCAATGGGGGCTTTGTAATGATGTCTTTTTGTGGGAATTTAATTCCTTTGATTTTATTGGATCCACTGTAGAGCCCGAGACAGATCCTGTTGGGGGAATGTGCATGGCCATCATTTTTTGTTAAATGAGGATATTCCCTTTTGTTTTATTGTAACTGTTTGGTCTCATTATTAATGAGCCGTCATCCGGATTCTGTGGGGCCCATGTGTTTTATAGCCAATGGTCCCAGGAAACTTTGCTGTTGCTTTCTCCCGCTAGTCTTCATGTTCATGCATGAATATATATCGCTGACTTTCCTTTTAACGGTTTTCTTTAATTGGATTTCAGGTGCGATGGCTTCTGCTCCACGCTTTCCCTTTTCTCGCTCGGAGGCGGCTTTTCCTCAGTCACCGTCTGATGAGGAAGCGATGGCGATGATTCGGGCTCATGACCCGAACTGCACCAACCTTCTTCAGTGGGGGTCTTGGTATAGTCAGATTATTCAGGGTCGTCGGAGTTTTCTCTGCGCGGTGCCAACGGAGCCTACTTTCCCCTTTTTACCGATGGATCCTTCAAGGACAGCTTTTGCTGTGGAAATGCCCAACTGGACTCCAACGGGGAGGCTTGAGCCTTCGACGACCGGTATTCCGAACCATCCGATTCCGGCCATAGACATCTTGGGGCGGCGTATCTGCCAGGGTAAGGCCCACCCGTGGGGGCAAATTTATAAGATAGGGCTCACTCCCCGGCATCCCACGGGCTATCTTCTCTGGGCTCGCTACATCCTTTCTGCCCATCGTGCGCGGTTGCAGAAAGTCGGGCTTTATCAGGCCATATACGCGTCGCTATTCCACTATAAGTCCCCGCATGCCTGGTGGGTTAAGGCGTTTTTGAACCAATGGAATCTTCCTACCAACACTTTCATCTTAGGAGATCGTGAGGTCTCGATCTCTCTTGCAGAGTTTTATGAAATCTCGGGATTGCCAATCAGGGGCGCACTGTATGAGGAGTTGTTGCCTCCTGACGAGTATGTCTTCGAGCCCGAGTCTGCACCGGTTGACGGCCTGTCCGCTGAGAATGCTGTTCGCCATAAGCGCCCTAGTTTAATTAAGGCCCTAGGCATCTTCGACCGATTATTCACCGAGTCCGAGGAGCAGGGTGTCACTTTTAAAAGCTTCATTTCCTGCTTCCTTCGTGAGGATATCATATCGAAGACTGCTCCGAAGTTTGCTAACATCAGAGACCCCTTTGGTTTTGGTCCGAAGAAGCTACCGACTGCCGAATCGGACCTGCCACAATATTATATTCCCATCGTGTCGCCGATGTCTTTTGAGTCCGTTGCGGCACCCGGTATGGATGAGGAAACATTCTTTGTGGGGTTTGTCAGCGTTTGGCTTAGCTGGTTCGTTATCCCCATGCATCGCCGCTTCATGAGAGCCTCGGTCATCTACCCGGCTCATCGTATTGCTGAGGGGACACGGTTGGCCATCGGCATCCCGGCCTTGGCGCACCTCTATAATGGATTGGGCACCGCAGCTAATACCTCTACGCCTGGTGTGGATGTGGTAAACTTTTCGCTACATTATTTCACATCCTGGATCGAAATGCACGTATTGGGGGCTTTCGCCATGCATCAGAGGCCCTCATTTTACGATGCCTACCCCTTTCCACGACTTATGCGGCTAGTGGATGCTTCTGCCGCCGACCCGACTCAATTCGGGGCTATTCGGGTGCTAATTTCTCCTCATGCCACCGCTGGCGGGATGGTTTTTACTGATCGGGTCTTGTCTACTCCTTCGGGTCCCGTCCAACAACTCTGGGACCAGTCGAAAGACAACGCGCCTTCTCTGAAGCCCCGGGAGACCACGCATTTGTATGCAATTAGACCGGGTTACTTGGTGTTTCGCCAGGACAGTGCGGCTCTTTTCATGCGGTACAATCCGCATCGATTTGCCCGACAACTCGGATACGACCAGGGCGTTCCTTTCGAGGCTTTTATAGTTGCCCCGATCCCTTCGCTCGATGCTGTTCGCGATGCCGCTCATCATTTCATGAGGCTGAATACCGGCTCTTATTTCATGGTCCCTGAAGCCGAGTACATGCCCCGATGCGTGGGCGCGTTTACGGGTTGGTACCTTCATCGGGTCAGCCCAATCATTCTCGAGGAAAGGAGGGTGCTTCTCGGCCACGATGCCCCTCCTCTGGTTCCTGGGGCTAAGCTACGACCGAGGGTTCCAGTCCGCTTTCCTTTGAGGGAGATTGGCACCGCGCTCATTCCGGGGGAATCCGGGGTAGACCTTACTCCGATAGCTGGTATGCCTTTGGGTTCTCGATCACGGGGTAAACGGGCTCCGGTGGTAGCACCCTTGCCGGTGGCGGCACCGCCTCCCGTGGTGTCGACAATGGCGATGTCGTCCTCGGTTGTGGCACCGAGCGAGAGTAACAGGGATGAGGGCGCTGAGGGCGATGTGGGCCAGCGCCGCCATAAGGCTTCGCGAGGGAGGAAGCGGTCATCCTCAGCGACCGGCTCTGGATCTAAACGGCGGAAGAAAGCGGCTACTGCCCCGCTTGATTCTGTGGTGGAGTCTGAGCCTATCCTTGAAGACGAACCATTGGCCGTGCAAGGGTCAGACGCTGGACTTCTCTTCCCGAGTTCAGTGGATGAGGAGGCCGCACAGTTGGCTGAGGCCATACGGCGTTCAAAAGACGCGTCTCATAACGCCAAGGTTCCGAAGAAGTCTTATCCTGCTGTAATTTTTTACGAAGACCCTTCGTGGATTCGGCGACGATTTATCGGTCCTCTGGAGGAATGGGGAGAAAGGGCTTTGAAGCAGGCCGCTTCAGAGGATGCAGCTGATGCACTTTCTTTGTGGACCGGCGGCCATGAGTCCACCCTCGAACCTCGGCGAGCCCACCTCCTTGAGAAGGAGCAGCGGCTTGAAGAAGCCATATTGAGGGCTTCTTTGCGTATAGGTATGTTGTGTTTCTTTTATAGTTTTTCCGATCATTTATGCCCGTGCATATATATATCATTATTCTTATTTGCATCTTGTAGAGTCTTCGACGCTGGGGGAGCTCCCCACGGGCCCATTAAAGTTAAAGCACGCCAAAATTCTCAATGAGGCCTTGCTGGATGTGGAGGGGGCTGACGAGGCTGCTCCTCTCACGGTGGAACTTCCAGTGGCGGTTCTTGACCAGGGAGTGCCTGCCCCTCTGGGGGAGGCTCCTTTGGAGGCCGCCGCCCCAATGACTCTTACCGAGGGCAACCCAAGGGCTGGGAGTGAGGTAGTCGGGACTACTCTCCCTTTGTTGGAGCCTGAGGTTACGGCGGAAACCGTTGAAGCTGCTATCCCCCCGGCTCAGAATGGGAGGAGTGTTGAAGGTATCCCTCTGCGTTTTAATTTAGCAACCCCTTCATAGTCTGAACTCTTTTATCTTTCTCAGAATTGCGCGGTTTGGCGGCCACGATCGCGGATCTGTCGCCTCGACAGTCATTTCAGCGTTTATTGGAGATGGCAGCTCCGCAGGCGATCTCCCCTCAGCGCATTGTCCTTTCGTCTGGGCAAGGTTGGTGTCGTCCATTCCTTCTCATAGCATCGTCGTTATTTTTGCGTACTGACATTGACGTTTTCTGCAGTTCTGGAAGCCGATGACGAGGTCGAGATTCTCGAAGGGCCAGGGGAGCCTTCAGCTCCTACTTGCACGACTGTCGGTGAGTGACATTTCATTGTACTCTCACTCGTTCTTTGCTTAAGAATTTTGTTGACGTCTTCTAAATTTAAACAGCTCTGCCAATCTCTACGGCGTTGGAGTCGCGCATCGTGATGCCACCCAGCCCTTATGCCTTGCGGGCTTCAGAACGCTTGGCCCAATTAAGCCTCGTCTCCTTGTCGTCTCTGATCGAGGAGCTTCGTGCTGGCAGCACGACTACGGCTGAAGCATTCGCTGCCGAGGCTAACGGCTCTCTTCCTTTTCTTGCCACCTACCACAACGAAGAGGTGGTGCGAGTCTGGGTGGAGTTCTGCCGGCGAGTGGAGGCTTGCCTGCACACTCTCGAGTGTTCTCGCCTTTCCTCGGAGGCCGTGGCTGCAAAGGCGGAGTTATGAGGGTTGATAGCACGGTGCGCGGCCAACATGACGTCGTGTGAGAAGAGGCTCGGTCGCAAGTTCTCGGAGAGGGAGCTAGCCTCCAAGGCGCTGGGCGAGCTTCAAGCCAATCTCACAGCCAGGGCCAACAAAGCGTATGAACTCTGGCGGGTGCTTCAGGAGTCCATCAAAGAGGTGGTGGCTCTCGACAAAGCTGCCACGTTCACTCGTGAGAGGGTTGAGGCTCATAAGGCCACTGAGAAAGAGCTTGAAGCCCGGCTCGCTTCGTATCAGGCTCAGCAAGCTCAAGCGGAGGCTCGTCTTCTGGAGATTTTGCGTCATGAAGCCGTGGCTCAGCAAAAGCAGGATGAGCTGACCAAGCTGCTGAATCGCCCGCCGGCTTGAGACATTTGTATCTTTTCCTTCCTTTTTGTACATATTCATGGATGAGAGTATTTTCTTTTTGTTTCTTTCATAAATTGTACTTTGTACTCATTTTGGTTTATGAATAAAAGATACATTTTTCTTCTAAATGGTGTGTCTCCTTTCATCGAATGTGTTCTGCGGATATTCTATCTTGATTTTCTTGCAGGACAGCAATGGCTCAGGATTCAGGGTTAAGATCTGCTTCCTAAGGCTCTTGCATTTTACGAGCCGCGAGGGTCCCATAAAGAGTTGCTCTCCCTACAGGTCGAGAGGATCCCATAGGTGTGAGTTCTTCTTAAAGATCGTGAGGATCCTTAAGCGGGTTTTTTCTTGAGAGTCGTAAGGATCTCACAAGAGAGTTTTTCTTCCTTACAGGTCGTGAGGGCCTGCAAGTGCCGGATGTGATCACCCTTATCCGTGTTTCACGGAGTCAGGGATCTCTCAAGGTACCGTAGTTTAAAGACGTCACGGTCAAGGTTAAGGACCTCATAGTCCGTGGATTTAGGGACTCCACAGTCCGGTGTTTGGTTGCAGGGACCCGTCACCTCTTTGAAGACGTTGAGGAATTACAATGCCAGGCATCAAAGGAGTGAAGAGATGTACCCTTAAACCAAGGCAAAATCTGTAGGGAATCGGGGTGGTTGATCGTTAGTTTTAAGACATCACGGTCGAGGTTAAGGACGTCATAGTCCGTGGATTTTAAGGACTCCACAGTCCGGTATTTGCTCTGGATGCTTTACACGGGTTCACTGCCGTGCTCGGCGAGGACCAGGCTCCGCTCTGGACGTTTTCCACGGGGTCAAAGAGTGACATCATCCGCGTTCCACGTAATCAGGAATTTTGCACTAGATGCTTCACACGGGTTCACTGCCGCGTTAGGCGAGGACTAGGCTCCGCTCTGGATGCTTCGCACGGGTTCACTGCCATGCTCTGCGAGGACCAGGATCCGCTCTGGACGTTTTCCACGGGGTCAAAGAGTGACATTATCCGCGTTCCACGTGACCAGGAATTTTGCACTAGATGCTTCACACGGGTTCACTGCCGCGTTAGGCGAGGACTAGGCTCCGCTCTGGATGCTTCGCATGGGTTCACTGCCATGCTCTGCGAGGACCAGGATCCGCTCTGGACGTTTTCCACAGGGTCAAAGAGTGACATTATCCGCGTTCCACGTGACCAGGAATTTTGCACTAGATGCTTCACACGGGTTCACTGCCGCGTTAGGCGAGGACTAGGCTCCGCTCTGGATGCTTCGCATGGGTTCACTGCCATGCTCTGCGAGGACCAGGATCCGCTCTGGACGTTTTCCACGGGGTCAAAGAGTGACATTATCCGCGTTCCACGTGACCAGGAATTTTGCACTAGATGCTTCACACGGGTTCACTGCCGCGTTAGGCGAGGACTAGGCTCCGCTCTGGATGCTTCGCACGGGTTCACTACCATGCTCTGCGAGGACCAGGATCCGCTCTGGACGTTTTCCACGGGGTCGAAGAGTGACATTATCCGTGTTCCACGTAGCCAGGAATTTTGCACTAGATGCTTCACACGGGTTCACTGCCGCGTTAGGCGAGGACTAGGCTCCGCTCTGGATGCTTCGCATGGTTCACTGCCATGCTCTGCGAGGAACAGGATCCGCTCTGGACGTTTTCCACGGGGTCAAAGAGTGACATTATCCGTGTTCCACGTGACCAGGAATTTTGCACTAGATGCTTCACACGGGTTCACTGCCGCGTTAGGCGAGGACTAGGCTCCGCTCTGGATGCTTCGCATGGGTTCACTGCCATGCTCTGCGAGGACCAGGATCCGCTCTGGACGTTTTCCACGGGGTTAAAGAGTGACATTATCCGCGTTCTACGAAACCAGGAATTTTATCGATTGTATCCGCATTTCACGGAATGGAGGTTTGACTCTTGGTGATACGTATATCACCGATCCATGGAACTGGGGGTTGCCGCTGTTCCATTTCGCTTGATGTTGTGTCTGCTGCGTCGAGATGATCTCCAGGTTATTTGGAACCGTCGAGATTTGGCTTCCTCTCATGATGAAACCTGGGGGAGGAGTACGACTCCTTCTTTGTTTGCGCCCCTGGATTGTATACAGGGATTGATGTAGCATCACCTGTAGGGCAAAGATTTCATTCTTTCGTCATTTTTTTTATTCTTTCCGCGATGCTCTATAATTTCAGCTTTTTATATCGCGAAAATCGCGATTGCCCAATCATTTCGGCTATTTTTCGCGGTGCCCAATCATTTCGGCTATTTGTTTTATTTTTACTCGCTGCTTTTTATTGCGAGTTGCCCCATCATTTCGGCTATTTTTCATGCATACATTTTTACTTGCTGCTTTTTATTGCAAGTTGCCCCATCATTTCGGCTATTTCGTAGGCATGTGTGGCCTGCTAGCTTTTTTTTTGCCGCAAGCTCGGATTTTGGACACCGATTTCGGCATCAGCATCGCTGCAGCTGGGATGTTGCCAGGAGCGAATCATCATTTGCCATGAAAGAACTTGGGATTTGATACCGGTTTAGGCGTCAGCATCGCTGCAACTGGAATATTGCCAGGAGCGAATCATCATTTGCCTCTGTCGATGTTAAACAAAGGTGGCTTAGCAAACAGGGTTAAGTTCCTGCCGACTAAGGCTTTTGACTTCATGAGCCGTAAGGGTCTCGCAAAGGTATTTCTCCCTACAAGTCGTGAGGATCTTGCAGGTGTATTTTCTCCTTAGGGATCGTGAGGATTCCTAAGTGTATGTTCCTCTGTAAGTCGTAAGGATCCTACAGGAGGGTTTTCTCCTTATGGGTCGAGGGGACCTACAAGGGTTGGACTTTGCTGGGGAAATGTTTATTCGCGCCCGTGGATTGTATACAAGGGTCAGTATTGGGCCTCTTGTAGGGCAATATCGGAGGTTGTGGAGGATTTGCTTAAGAACAGGTTCAGGTTTCTGTAACTTAAGACTTTCAAATCTCATGAGCCGTGAGGGTCCCATAAGAGAATTCTCCTTACGAGTCGTGAGGATCTCGTAAGTGTATTTTCTCCTTAGGAATCGTGAGGATCCCTAAGTGTGCTGCTCCTTTATGAGTCGTAAGGATCTCACGCAGGTGGTTCCTCCTTACAAGGTCGAGAGGACTCTGTAAGTGTCCTTTAACGAGGTTGCGCCCTTTCGGGTTTTCACAAACACTCGCCGGTAGTCCTGCTGTTTTTACTCACGGAGCCCTTTTCGGGTTTTCATCCGTGCCCATTTTGCTTATAGACATACCGTTTTTTTTTATTCTTTTTTTTTATTCTTTTTTTTTTATTCTTTTTTACAAGGTCGCGCCCTTTCGGGTTTTCACGAACACTTGCCGGCAGCCCTGCTGTTTTTACTCACGGAGCCCTTTCGGGTTTTCATCCGTGCCCACTTTGCTTATGGACATACCGTTTTTTTTTTATTTATTATTTTATTTATTTTTTTTTATCCATCTCGTCAACCTAAGGACGTTGCGGTAGTAGTTTAGGGACGTTTCGGTCCGTCGATAGTTTAAGGACGTTTCGGTCCGCCGTTAGTTTAAGGACGTTTCGGTCCGTCGATAGTTTAAGGACGTTTCGGTCCGCCGTTAGTTTAAGGACGTTTCGGTCCGCTGTTAGTTTAAGGACGTTTCGGTCCGTCGTTATAGGAAGGCCGGCTGCTGCTTATAAAGTCTGAGCTTAGAAAGATAGTGAGCGGACATAGTCGTCGTCATCTGTCATTGACTTAGGCTGTGGCTTATTAAGCGTAGTATTTCTTTAAGAAGCGGCCGTTTATTGGCCTGAAAGGCCTTTCACCGTGCATGTCCATGAGTAGGTAGGCTCCACCCTGGTAGACCTTGTCTATGATGTACGGGCCTTCATAGTTTGGCTCAAATTTTCCTCGCTTGGCACGATTGGGGATCATAGGTCTTTTGACCACTAGTACGAGTTCGCCTTGGCGGAATGTCCTCGGCCTGGTCAATCTTCGTACGAGCGCGTCATCTTTGCTTTGTAGGCTTCTAGATGTTGTTGCGCTATGAGCCGGGTTTCATCGAGGGCATCAAGCTCCTCAAGCCGAAGGTGAGCATTTTCTTCGTTCGTCAGCTCGTGGTGGACTGCTACTCGTAGAGAGGGTAACTCTATCTCGAGGGGGAGCACTGCTTCTGTCCCAAATACCAACGCGTACGGCGTTGTGTTTGTGGCCGTCTTGAATGTAGTTCGATAAGCCCAAAGGGCTTCTTGCAGCTTTTCGTGCCAGTCTCTCTTATTCCTGGAAACGGTCTTTTTTATGATCTTCGTCAAGGTCTTATTGAAAGCCTCGGCCAGGCCGTTAGCTCGTGGATTGTACACTGAAGAATATCTCCAGTCTATATTGTGCTGCTGTGCGAAGCGGCTAATCTTATGGTTTCGGTAGGCCGGCCCATTATCGGAGATAATCCGCCGTAGGGTCCCAAACCGATAGATGACGTGCGTCTTGAAGAAATGGAGGATATTCTCCGTCTTCACTTCCTTCAGTGGTACTGCTTCTGCCCATTTGGAGAAGTAATCAGTTGTCGCCAGGATAAAGCGGTGTCCCCGGGATGATACTGGCTCAATGGGGCCGACTATGTCAGTCCCCCACATTTCGAATGGCCAACTAGCCAGCGTCGGGTGCAGTGGATTCGGATGTTGGTGGATGAAGTCTCCATGGATCTGGCATGAGTGGCATTGCTTCGCATACTCGAGGCAGTCCTGGATCATCGTGGGCCAGTAATAACCCATCCGTTTAATTTTTAACTTCATCTTTGGGCCTGCTTGGTGAGAACCGCAAAGTCCATCATGAACTTCCTGAATGACTCTTTCTGCTTCGTCAGGTCCTAAGCATCTGAGCCATAGAGAATCAAACGATCTCTTGTATAGAATGTCGTTGACGAAAGCGAATGATAGAGCTCGTTTCATGAGCTGATGTCTTGAGGACGCTTCTTCGGGCATTCGGTGGGACTTAAAGTAGTCTATGAAGACTTCCCTCCAGTCTTCGGCCTTCTCATGGTCTTTTATTTGTAGGGTCGTCTGCTCAGTCGTTCCCTTTTCTTCGCATGATTCCGGAGATATTTCTGCCGGGGCGAGCACTCGACGGCTTTGTACCACGATTCTGACGTCATCGAGGTTCTCGTCAGCCAGTTCTTTAGCAAGTTTAGCCAACGCGTCTGCTTTGCTGTTTTCCGCGCGCGGTATGTTCTCCAAAGTACAGGAGGGAATTTGGGTCAATAGTTGTTGCACCCTTTCGCCGTACTTCACCAATTCCGGCTTGCACGTTTGGTAGTCGCCATTTACTTGACTGACGACCAGCTGAGAATCCCCGTATATGAGGAGGTCTTCAATTCCCATGTCGATGGCGATCTCGAGGCCTGCTATCAGGGCTTCGTATTCGGCTTCATTGTTTGTCCTCGGCTCTGTTAAGGAGAAGGCGAAGCGCATTATCCCTCCTTGTGGAGTTGCAAAGATGAGGCCTATCCCTGATTTGATCATTGGGATACCTTGTTTCTGTTTCTTTATGGAGGACGCTCCATCGAAATAGAGTTCCCATCGGGTGCTTCCGCCGCTAATCGCATCAAATGCATGCTCGTCCGGCAAATCACAGTTCAGAGGAGAATCGGCCGGTATCGGGTGTTCAGCGAGGAAATCGGCAATGGCCTGGCCTTTTACCGCCTTGAGAGGTTGATACGTTATCGAGAACTCCATCAAGAGCAGGGCCCATCTAGCGAGTCGTCCCGTCAATATGGCTTTTGACATCAAATATTTGAGAGGGTCCACCTTCGAAATAAGACGGACTTCATGTGCTAATGCGTAATGTCTAAGCTTTGTTATTGCGAAGATCAACGCCAGGCAGTGCTTTTCAATGGGGGAATAGTTGCTTTCTGCCCCCAGCAGCACTCGACTTAAGTAGTAAAGTGCTCTTTCTTTTCCCTGATCGTTCTCTTGTGCCCATAATGCGCCCAAGGAACCTTCGAGGGCGGCCGTGTAAAGAATGAGGGGTTTTCCCTTGACCGGCGCGGCCAACACCGGAGGGTTCTGCAGGTACTGCTTGATCTCGTCTAGTGCACCTTGACATTTGTGATCCCAAACGAATGGGGTTCCTTTTTCATAAGGTGGCTGTAAGGACGGCATTTGCCCGAAAGATTAGCGATAAACCGCCGGATGTATGCGAGCTTCCCTTGGAGAGACCGCAACTGCTTGAGGGTTCTTGGCGGAGGCATTTCCATGATCGCTTTAATCTTTGACGGATCTATTTCAATACCTCGGTGTCGAACGATGAATCCCAGAAATTTGCCCGAGGAGACTCCAAACGCGCATTTGAGGGGATTCATTTTCAAATTATATTGCCGAAGGCGTTGAAATACAGTCTCCAGATGCTTTAAATGTTCTCCGTATGACATGCTCTTTACTACGAGGTCATCGATATAGCACTCGACGATGTCATGTATGAGGTCGTCGAAGATCTTTGTCATGGCCCTTTGATAGGTGGCGCCAGCGTTCTTTAGACCAAAGGGCATAACCTTGTAGCAAAATATACCCAAAGGGGTGCGGAAAGCGGTATGCTTCTGGTCTTCGGGATGCATCTTTATCTGATTGTATCCTGACGAACCATCCATAAAGGAGAAAACCTCGTGAGTTGACGTGTTATCTATCATTAGCTCGGTTACCGGTACCGGGAAATCATCCTTTGGACAGGCTTTATTGAGATCCCTGAAATCCACGCATATGCGTACCGTCCCATTCTTCTTCATTACCGGGACGATATTGGCAATCCAGTCAGGATATTGGACTTCTTGGATAAATCCAGAATCGATCAACTTCTTGACTTCAGCGTTGATGCTCATTTCAAGCTCGAGTCGCATCCTCCTTGGCGCCTGCTTGACTGGCTTGATATCTGGGGATATTGCTAATCTATGCACAGCAATCTCCGGATCCAATCCTGGCATCTCGGAGTAGTTCCACGCGAAGCAATCTTTATGCCGTAGAAGCACGTTCTTTAACGCAGCCACCTTTTCTTCGGATAATAGCTCGCTGACAAATGTCGGTCGCGGGTCGTCTGCCGATCCCAACTCAATCTTCTTGAGGTTATCTGCAGTAGTATGTATACCATCTTCCAGTTCTTTTGGAGCGGGCGGAAATTCTGAGATCACCTCATCATTGCTGTTCTCAAAGCACCGGGGAAGGTCGTCTACGTTCTTGGGCTCTTCTCCTAATATCGTAATTGTACAACAAGTGCGAACCCGCTCCCTGGACTGAGGTGGACCCGGTTCTGCTCTTGCGGCTTTGGGCTCATGCTTTCGCGGCGGCGTTACCTTCCAGCCGTCGGATAAAGCGAATCTACCCCGTCGGTACTGGTCCTCGACCCAGTTCTTGAAGGTGAAGCAGTCTTCGGTAGGATGTCCTATGGCTTGGTGATAAGAGCAGTAACTCGGATGAGAGACCTTGCTAGCTTGCTCAGGACGTCTAGACTCTGGAAGCGTGATCATTTGATGTTTTATAGCGAGGTTGAGTAACCTCTCCGTCTTGTCTCGGGGGAAGGAATACGCTCGACTCATCTTCTTCACGAGGGGCAAACCCGAGCCGCTTCTTGATTTATTTCCGTCTCTGCGTCGGGCCTTTCGTACAACGGATTGACGAGGATATGCGTCTTTGTCTTTTTCGGTACGTTGAGATAGACGTTGCGTCCTGGCCTTCTTGTAGATGGCCATCTCGCGGTTGTGGTCTTCCTGAGCTCTCTGACTCGTTTTCCTGATAGGCTTGTTCGTTCGTTCTTCAAATGACGGACTTGGTGCTTCAATCGCGGGGTCTAGTTTTAATGAAGGGTTGGCGTCTCTTGACAGGGCGTCCTCTTCTTCATCAAAGGTATATATAGTGTAGCTGCTGTGAGTCCGTTCCCGTTTTCCAGCTCTGGCGTATCCAAGCCCGAGTGTTTCCATCTTCCCGTTGGGCAATTTGCGTTGAGTCCCGGGGACATCCCAAATCCTGTTGTAGAACCGCGCCTGCCGAACGGTCTGTTCTAAGGGTACTCCCTGGCGCTTCAATAGCTTCTTTAATCCATTTGTATAGTATCTGGGCAGACGGATGGGTTGGAGCCTGTCAAGTGTAGCATCCGTGCCATGCCAGATCTCTTTTTCTATTTTCGACTCTGAGGATCGGTAGAATAGGATCACCTTCTCGCCCCTTCGCCTGGGAGGGACGTAAAATGTTTGCAGGTCCTGTACATCGTGAGCCTGAAGCGCGTCGAGATCCTTGTAGTGTTCTCGCGGTACCATGGTGATTTGCAAACTATGGTCATCGCCAGGGGGTGCTTGTATTGACAACCGATTGGAGAACACAGCATTAACTTCATTTTCTGAATCACTTCCGAAGAAGAACACGGGGGCGGGCGTCCCCAGGTTGTTGCGTTGAGATGGTCCTGCATAAACTATCTCTTCCTCGTCTTCGGTATCGCTCCCGAAAATCGGGATGGCGGCGGCGGTTTTGTTCTCCGGATTGCGACACCTCTCTGTATCCTCGAAATCTGGCAAAAAGTACTTCGCATCTTCGTATTTACGGACTTCGTTCACTGAAAATGGGTTTAACTCACCTGTTACGGTATACTCGAAACCATCCTTGAAGTACTTCATACACTGATGTTGTGTAGAAGGGATGATGTTGTACTCGTGTAGCCAGGGACGGCCGAGTAAGGCGTTGTAGCAGGTCTTGGCGTCAATGACATGGAATTTGACGTCTGTAACGAGAAGTCCAAAACGTAATGTTAATATCACAGATCCGAGAGTCCGTGACGATTGTGAATCGAAACCGGAGATAGTGATTTTGTCACGAGCGAGGTGTTGCACGCTCATGCAGATTTCCTTCAACACCCGGACATTAAGGAGGTTAACGGAGGACCCATTATCCACCAGGATCTTGCCTATCTTGATATCATGGCAGTATCCGGAGACATATAGGGGACGGTTATGGTCGCATGTTCCGAGAAGGAGGTCTTCATCACCGAAAGTGATGTCGGCTGTATGCACTTCCTCCAGTTCATCCTTCATCTTTTCAGTGGCGAGGAAGGCTTGGAATTGCTCAGGTTCTTATAACGCCTTAATTAGTGAGTCTCGCGCTTCTTTTGATAATAGGAGGGCATCAAGAATGCTAAGCTGAGAAGGTAGTTTCCTTAGGTGCGCAACGATGTTATAGTCCACCTTACTCTTTCTGGGAGGGTCTTTGGCAACCAGCTCTCTCATGACTTGGTCATCTAAAGTGATATCTTCAGTGACCTTTTCCTTTCCCTTATCCTTTCTATTCCCGGGCCCGAGATTCTTCTCTGGGAGTGTGCGATTGCGCAGCTGAATGTTCTCGCAGATCTCCGATTTCTCCTCTTTCCCTAAAGCGGATTCTTTAAAGAGAGGGCCCAGAGCCATTTCTTCATCAGAGTCGCTCCCAAAGGTGAGAACTTGTGACCCCCTGGCGTTAACCATGCAACAGTTGCCAGTCGTTCTGTTTTGCCCATCGACGGTACTTCTTCGCTCTCGACGGATCTCGCGTTTCATGCGCTTAAAATGTTGCCGATGATCAACATATCCTTGCCACCATATCTTAAAGGCGTCGCACTCCTCCGTGGGATGTGAGACTTTCCGGTGATATGCGCAATAGTCAGGGTGCGTCTCTACCCCATCGTGTGTGTTTCCTTCCGAGGGTGGTAGCTTCATTTCCATTGACATGGCTTTGGAAAACCTTTTCCTCGTCTTGAGTATCTTCTTGTCTACTTCGGATACCTTTCGCTCTGGCGGAGGTAGTTCAACTCTTCCGTTCAGTCGCCCGCATTTGGCTCTTTCCGACGTGGTCATTTCACGCTCCTGGTCCGCTTTACATTTTAGACGAATCTCGTCTAGAAACGCGTCGATCATTTCGTCTGTTGGCCATGCACGCTCTGGTACAGGCTCTGCCTCCGGCTTCTTAGTGCCGGGAGTTTTCCCCCCATCGGTAAACGAGTGGGAGACTACGTTACAACTCGCCACATATCCTTCGGATTCATTCGACGAGCTCTCTCCATCATCTTCCTCTTGAAAGATGTGGTTGAGGAACTCTTGCAGTGTGACAGGAGTTCGCGCCTTTTGATTGTACTCTTCCAGCGCGTCGATTTGCTTCTGCAAGTTCGTGTGCTCGTTTCCAAGCTTCACGGGCTTCTTGGATTTCTTCTTCTTTTTCTTCGAAGATTTTGACGGTTGGGCGTGAGTATTTGGGCCCTTATCACGAATCTTCGTAATTGGGCGGGGCTTTAACATTCCTTCGATAATTTGAGGTTCAAAAGGGTCCTTCCATTCGATCGCAGGGCACGCATGAAGGTCTCTCAGCATTCTTTTGGTTTTAGTTGATAGCACGACCTCCCATGGAGCTTCTTCAATAAAAGAACATGTTGCCCCCGGTGTATCCGCTTTCCTAGGAGCATGCGGCTGTGGTGGGTTCACCTTCCACTTTTCGGACAGTACAAACTTCCCCTGGAGGTACTGGTCTTCAATCCATCCTTTGAAGACGAAGCAATCTTCAATCGGATGGCCTACCGTTTGATGGTAAGGGCAATAGTTAGGGTTATTCACCTCGGTGGGTTGCGGCGGTCGCCTTGGATTTGGCAGGTTTATAAGTCTGTTGCGTATTGCCAGCTCGAATAGCCGTTTCGTCTTGTCCCGTGGGAACGAGTAGGGACGCTTCATCTTCTCATTATAATACCGACGTCTTTCCTCCAGTTGATCTGCCGGTTTCGGGGCGTTAGGTTGCTCTTGGGCATTCGCAACAAAGGTTGCTCTTCCTTTACCCTTGTCATTCCGAGGTTCCGACTTCGGTGTAGGTGGTCTATGACCCATCTGGTCCATCTGAGCCAACTTGTCGATCAGGGCCTGGAATGTGGTTGGCTTAAAGAACATCATAAACTGGGAGATAGTTGCGTGAGGGTCTAGAGTTCCCACGAACATGCCCACCGCAGGTGCTTCCTCAATGCGTTGCTCACATCTCGACCACAAGTTCCGCCAGCGTATAGCGTACTGGACCCAGGTTTCGCCCGGTTTTACCCTGGCGTTAATCAGTGCAGTTATTGGAGTGCGTTCGCTGGCACTTGCGAATCGCTGAGTGAACAACAACTCCATTTCAGCGAACGTTTTGATAGAATCGTTCGGGAGTTCCGAATACCATTCGAACGCTGTTTCTGATAAGCTGCCCACGAACTGGCGGAGCAACAATTTATCATCACCGCCGGTGTTACCGCAGAGGGCCCGAAACTGGGCGACATGTTGATGGGGATTGCCGGTTCCCTTATACGCGTGGAATTTTGGTATCGTATAGCCTTGCGGGTATTTGATTTGGTCGTACCAGCTCGGATACGGCCGCCCCGTTTTCACGACTTGACCAGCTGCCTCAGTAGCGTGATGAACCCGGATTTGCTGGGCTATGTAGTCAGCCAAGTCAGCCTTAGAGATTGCCTCCTCCTTGGCCGTTGAGAGGGCCGGCGGTGGATTTGACGTTTCTCCTCGGTCGTCTTCGAGAACGATTGGGGGATCCTCGGCGGGTAAGTCCTGCTGGATCATCATTCCTATCATATCTTGGAAGAGAAGGCCTATCCGTTGTATGTTGGCCGCTTGTTCAGCAGCCTCTTTGTCCTTTTTCTCTAGTGTCCGGCGAAGGAATTCAGCGTCGGTTTCTTCCTCCCGGCGTGCGTCTGAGGACGTTTCTGGGTTTTCTTTTGGTCCGGTGAGCGCGGCCATAGCATTCATCATTTCTTGAAGCTTTTGTTGCTGCTCCTGGGCTTTCGTCACGGATCGGGTCAGCGGTCGGTGGCCCGTAGAAGTGCGGCTTTCCTCTTTTCCAGAGGCCATGTAAAAAGTGTGCACCACCATGCCCCCAGACTTAGGGCGTCTGGGCTCGGTGCTTTTAGCCGTCGTTGCATGCTGTGGGGTTTTCTGCGGCCTCCTCCTTTTATGAGCCATGGAGGTTGAGGGGGCCGTTGAGGTGGGCGTCCAGACAGCCTTTTGGGGTTTAGCCTGGTGACCAGCTTCCGGTTGGATTTTCAGCATCTTGTGTCGGCGGGAGAAGTTTGGATCGATGATCGAGTCCCGTGCCTGCCACCAAACCTTATAGATTTTGGAAGACAGCCGTTGAGGAGATGGGGGTTGTTCGGGTTTTATTTCGACAACCTCTTTTAATGGGGGAGGAGACCTCTTCAGCACTGCAGTAGCAGAATTCCTTCGCACCTTATTTAGCATTTCGAAGCTGTTCCCAGTTGGAACAGCAGCATTAACTTCTGCCACCGGGGCCGATGGAGTCAACCCGGAGGGGGAGTTGCCCCCAGCCTTCCTTACTCGGTGCCAATGGCGACGTCGAGCGTGTCGAGCGGACGGTGTAGGGTCAGCGGTAAGAATGGTTTCATTTTGCCCCTTGTGTGGGTGGGGGGTCGTTGTTGGTGTTAGCCTATTAAAGACCGATGTCCTTTGGGCAGCAGGAGCGGGAGCTGAGGCCGTTAATCTTGTAAAGACCAACTTTTTGGCCGGAGAAGCCGCCTTGACGATTTCGGGGGCAGGAGCGGCCACTTTCTTAGAAGCAGCCTTCTCTGAGATTGTAGGCCCCATGATGAGTTCGCAGGATTTCTGGCCCAATCTAGAGAAGACCGAGGCGTTGACGTTGGGCTGCTCGTTGAGGGGAGCCGCGGCAGGGGTAAGACGATCAAAGACCGACTTCTTAAGAGCTTCCGTTGTCAGCACTGGAGCGGTGAAATTTGTCGGCGGGAGCATGGTCCCAAAGAACAATCCTGTGGTGGCACGAGTGACCTGTTCCATGGGCATTGTGAATAGCGAAGCAGCTTGGGGTCCGTAGGCTATACCTCCTGGCGAGGCAGAGCGTTGGTTGCAATTGCAGTCTGAGCGGTTGGAGAATTTCACGGAAGTAGAAGCCATCGATCCTTTGCTTTCTGCAATAAGCAAGATGCCAATTCTTAGTATCTTGAAACCCAAGGGCAACCATTAGCGAACCGCGATTGGTTCGCGAGTCACAACACACGAAGTATGGAGTGGAAAGAGGAAAAGGTCCCACCGGGCGTGCCAGAATCTGTTCCCCTCCGAAAGACGGCGCGACATGACGTCTCGCCTGAGGTTCGGGGCAGATGCTAATTGGTGCTATCCGTCCACCTCTCCGAAGATGCCAAGTTGATTTATGGCACCATGTATCGAAGGTTTAGACGGATGCGTCCGATGTAGCAGACTTCGTCAGATTCCCCCTCGTTTGAGGGGTTTTTGATTGTGGGGACGCTCTTCCCTGCAGGCGTAAGCCCCTGCAGTTAATTACGCTTCCGCATTGCGGTAACAACTTTCTCCTTCTCCAGATGGTCATTTCGTGTCGTGGGTGTTTGTTTTGTATTTTGTTGCCCGTGGATTGTTTACGGAGACTGAGTTATGTCGTCGCCCGTAGGGCGTGGACTAGTCCAAATCCGTATTGTCTTAGATTTGGGTTTGGGGGGGTTTAGTTTGAGGATATGTCAACCATACTTGAGGCTAAGATCAACTCAAACGTTTGTTAAGAATACGTTAGTCTCACTTTGAGACTAAGATCAACTTAACGGGATCGTTTAGATCCGACAAAGGAGCGTTTGGGCTCTATTGTTCCAGTTTAGGGACATAGTGGTCCATCGTATGTATGGCTGTCGGGACCCGTCACCTCTCTGACGACGTTGAAGGATTACAACGACGGATGTCAGAGGAGTTCAGAGATGTACCCTTGAGCCAGAGTTAATTGGGGGGATTCGTAGTCAACTCTGTTTGAAGGTTTAAGGATACGTTAGCCATCTTTGAGGCTAAGATCAACTTAAACGGGACCGTTTAGATCCGACAAAAGAGCATACGGGGCTCTATTGTTCTAGTTTAAAGACGTTGCGGTCCATGGGTAGTTTAAGGACATTGCGGTCCATGGGTAGTTTAAGGACATCGCGGTCCATTGTTAGTTTTAAGACATCTCGGTCAAGGTTAAGGACGTCGTAGTCCATGGGTTTAAGGACCCCACAATCCATTGTTAGTTTTAAGACATCTCGGTCAAGGTTAAGGACGTCGTAGTCCATGGGTTTAAGGACCCCACAGTCCACTGTGCTCTGGATGCTTCACACGGGTTCACTGCCGTGCTTGGCGAGGACCAGGCTCCGCTCTGGACGTTTTCCACGGGGTCAAAGAGTGACATTATCCGCGTTCCACGTAACCAGGAATTTGCATTAGACATGAGTTTAAGGACCCCACAGTCCATATCGATGTGTGGTCGTCGGGACCCGTCACCTCTTTGAAGACATTGAGGGATTACAATGCCGAGTATCAAAGGAGTGAAGAGATGTACCCTAGAACCGGAGTGGATTAAATAGTCCTTGGCCCAATTTGGGGTCAAGACGAATTAATTATGTTATGAGTCCATTGGACCAGTTAATCACCAATTGAGGACTTATGGCCATCTTGGGCTAAGTCCAATCAGGAGAGGCTTTGCCTCTATCCATTTAGGCCAATTGGGCCAAAGTCTAGTGTTAAACACTACAGAGCAGTCAGTGTTGAACACTGGGAATGAGGTTGACAAGTTAGTGTTTAACACTAAGAGATAATTGGTGTTAAACACCAGCAACAAGGCTTTTCGAATTAGTGTTAAACACTAAAAACAGATCAGTGTTGAACACTGCAAATGAAGATCTCAGATTAGTGTTTAAACGCTAAGGTAATCAGTGTTGAACACTGCAGATAAAGCTTTTCAATTAGTGTTGAACACTAAAGCCCAACAGTATTTTAACGCTGAGTTCGAGAGTTTCAATTTAGTGTTAAACACTAAGACAAGAGGGGTCACGTGGCAGCACGTGAGAGCGCCCTCCCTTCATTTATTCTGAGATTATCGTGCCTTTCAGGGCATCACGTGCCATCACGTGATGGGCATTCAAATGCCTATGTATTAGAGCTTCTGCCGAGGGTCACGTGGGTCACGTGGGGTGCTGCCTCAAAGGGACTTTCTGTAGATCTCTTGGGGGGGTCACGTGATGACACGTGACCCTGCCTCTATATATTTTTGTTTAGAGGCTTTGTTAATCTTTTTTCAGGAATTAAATTCCTCGAACTGTAAATTTCAGAGGAATTAAATTCCTACTTCCTTTCGAAGACATATATTCTGGGATAGAGTTTAACTCTGAATTTTCTGTAGGAATTAAATTCCTCATATATGTGAAGAACCAAATAGGGTTGAACCCTAACAAAGCTTTTTTAAGGAGTTTAAACTTCCATCCTCTGTTAAATTATGATTAAGGGAATTAAATTCCCGCTGCTGCAACATAACTAGGTTCTTAATTAGGGTTAAACCATGTTTCTTTTTATTCTGAAGGAATTAAATTCCCATGATACAGGGGCAAGCCCTAACTTTATTTTAAAGGAATTAAATTCCTATAGTTCTGTGAGAATTGAATTCTCGTGCTTGCATTCCTTCTCTATGTTTTGGATCTGCATGGCAGGATCTCAACCCATTGAGAATTAAATTCTCAACCTTAAGGGGAGATGTGCACTTTGCAGATCCTCTATCAAAGAGAGAAGAAATATGTTCTTCTGTTTTTACATTATCAGAGTTAAACTCTGTTGAGAATTAAATTCTCTTTCTTTCAAAAGGCCTTCCCTTTCTTACCTAGGGTTTTTTTTGCAGAAGATCCGAGTCTTTTCAAAGTATCAAAGCTCTTCTCCTCTTTTTTTTTCTCTCTGCGTATGTATATATTTTCATCTGTGTCTCTTGGCTCCTATTTATAGGAGAAGCAGCCGAATCAATCAGTTTTTGACGAATCTTCATTAAGGGATTCGATTTACATCCATTATTCGTTTTGGACCTTCGGATTATTAGGTGAATTTTATTCACCATTGGATTTTAAATCCAGAGATTCTCCTTTGTTATTTTGGTTAGATTTAAAGGGGAAATCTTTCCAAACCCGAGATTTTTCCATAGATAGATGATATTTCATCACCTCTGAATCTTTAATTCGATCTGCTCCAGATAGTCGCTTTCCTTTGGAAAGATTTGAATTTCTCTCATAATTTAATTCTGTTTGACAAAATGGGCTTTGAGAGCCGGTCACGTGTGACCACGTGACTCATGGTCACGTGTGGGCACGTGACCCCCTTTGGAATGAGCCTTTTCCTTTCTTTTGCGCTCTGTCTTCTGATTGCTGCTTAACCGTCACGTGCCACCACGTGACCCCTGGTCACGTGTGAGCACGTGACCCTTGTCTGGAGCCTCTTTCCTTAGTTCAACTGGAGAACGAGTCTGCTGCTTTGAACGTCACGTGCCAACACGTGACCCTGGTCATGTGGGAGCACGTGACCTCTTCTGAAGCATTTTCCTTGACTTGATCAGGGAACCGGTGTGCCTTTGACGCTTGCATTTAAATGTCACGTGCCGACACGTGACCCTTTCTGAAGCCCTTTCTTTGATGTAGTTGGAAAACTGAACCTGACCTGATGATGTGCTTAGGTGTCACGTGCCAACACGTGACCGCTAGTCACGTGTAAGCACGTGACCCTCTTCTGAAGCTTTTCCCAGAAGCTTTCCTGATTTTAAATCAGGAAACAGTTACTCTCGCCGACCCAAAAAGCTCAAAGCTCAGCAAGAAAAGAGCCATCTTGAGGTACCACAGAAAATGTCATCCGTCCGGGTGCCCACTGCAATGGCTCCCTCAACGTCAACCACCCAAAAGAGAAGGGGACCAGGGAAAGCCCCTGTGAACGTGGCGAACCGTAAAAGCGCCGAATACAAATGCCCCAAGTCTGGGGGCATAATGGTGTATACTGTTTATATGGCTTCCGGAAAAGAGGAAAGCCGTGCTTCGACGGGTCACCGACCGCTCACCCGATCCGTGACAAAAGCCCAGGAGCAACAACAGAAGCTTCAGGAAATGCTAACGCAAATGGACGCACTCACCGGGCCAAAAGAAAGCCCGGAAGCGTCATCAGAGCAGCATCATGAACAAGAAACCGATGCTGACTTCCTCCGCAGAGTCCTCGAAAAGAAGGACAAAGAGGCAGCGGAACAAGATGCCAACATAAAACGAATGGCGCTTCTCTTCCAAGACATGGTCGGGATGATGTTACAGCCAGAACCTCCAGCTGAAGACCTTCCGATCATTATTGAAGATGATAAAGGAGAAGCGTCAAATCCTCTGCCAGCTCTGTCAGTAGCCAAAGAGGAAACCATTTCCAAGGCCGCTCTGGATGACTACATTGCTCAGCAAATACGAGCTCACCAGGTGAATGAAGCGGCCGGCCAAGTTGTTAAAACTGGACGACCATATCCAGGCTGGTATGACCAAATAAAGTACCCGCCGGGATATACGATCCCTAAGTTCCATGTATATAAAGGGATGGGGAATCCACATCAGCATGTCGCTCAATTCAGGGCCTTGTGCGGCAACACTGGAGGCGACGACAAACTGTTGCTTCGCCAATTCGTCGGCAGCTTAGCGGAAACAGCCTTTGAATGGTATTCGGAGCTGCCTAACGACTCTGTCAAAACATTTGCAGAGATGGAGCTACTATTCATCCAGCGTTTCACGAGTGCTGGTGAACGCACCCCAATAACGGCATTGATCAATGCCAGGGTGAAGCCTGGAGAAACATGGGTCTAATATGCAATACGATGGCGAAATTTGTGGTCGAAATGCGAGCAGCGCATCGAAGAAGCGCCTGCGGTAGGCATGTTCATGGGTACTCTTGACCCTCAAGCAACTATTTCCCAATTCATGATTTTCTTCAAGCCGACCACGTTCCAGGCCTTGATTGACAAGTTGGCCCAAATGGACCAGATGGGTCATAGACCATCTCCTTCAAAGACGGATCCTCGGAATGAAAAGGGTAAAAGAAAAGCAACTTTCGTTGCCACTACTCAACAACAGCCGAGCAACTTAAAGCCGGTTGTTCGCCAAAACAATGTGCGACCACGCCCATCCCTCAAGGAAAGACTGGGACGTCCTTACTCGTTTCCCCGGGATAAAACGAGGAGACTGTTCGAGCTGACAGTGCGCAACAGGCTCATAAATTTGCCGAATCCAAAACGTCCGTTGCAGCCAGGTGATGTCAACAATCTTAATTACTGCCCTTACCACCAAGCAGTAAGCCACCCAATCGAAGATTGCTTCGTCTTCAAAAGCTGGATTGAAGACCAATACCAACAAGGCAAGTTCGCATTATCCGAAAACTGGAAGGTGAACCCGCCACAACCTCACGCCCCTAAAAAAGTGGACGTGCTGGGGGCATCGTGCTCATTCATAAGGGAAGCCCCATGGGAAGTTATTCTTTCGGCAAAGACGAAAAGAATGCTGAAGGATCTCCAAACGTGCCCGGCAATCAAGTGGAAAAATCCACATGAATCCGAGATCGTCGAGAGAATGCTGAAACTGCGCCCAACTACAAAAATTGGTGGTGATAGTCAAAGCGCTCGTACCCAGCCATCAAAGTCTTTGAAGAAGAAGAAGAAGACCCAAAAGCCCATGAAACTTGATAACAAGCGCACAGACCTGCAAAAACAGATTGACGCTCTGGAAGAATATAACCAGAAGGTGCGGACCCCGGTCACACTCCAAGAATTTCTCAACAATATCCTTGAGAACGGAGATAACAACATGGATGACTCGTCAAAAGAATCTGAGGACTATGTGGCAAGTTTCCACATGATCTCTCATTCAGCATTAACTAATGAAGAAACGCACTCGGCGACAGAAGGCGGCATAAAAGAGCTGGGTGCAGGATCGAAGCCAAAATCCTTGGAACCGTCTAACGAGATGATCGACTTGCTACTGAACGAAGCCCGTCAGAAAAGCGAAGCCAATCGAGAGTGTGAACTGGCTATATTCGAAAAAGCCAAACGCCGATGACTGGAGCAATAGGAATGAAGTTGCCCTCTTTCAAAGGAAATTCCCCTGGCAATATACATCTTGATGAAGCGGGCATACATCCTAACTTCTGCCTATATCATCAGAGGATTGCACACCCTACCGAGGGGTGCATAGCCTTAAAAAACTGGTGGCGGGGATATGTTGCCCATCGACGAAACGTTCAACGACTGAAGCACAAGGCTCGTCGGGAACAGAAATGCACGACAGATGAGCGCGAAAGAGCTGCTGGCAACTGTCATATAGCCAACACAAAGGGATCGCAAGCTATCATCTTTGGAAGTGACTCTGACGAAGAAATCGCCCTCAGCCCTCTCTTCAAGGAATCCACCTCCGACACAAAACATGCGAAGATTTGCGGCAAAATCTAGCTACGTAATCGTATGTTGACCTATGACCGAAACGTCGTTAAACTACTACCGTCCCGCGGCATCCTCAGGCTGACGTGGTAAAAAAAATGGTACGTCCACAAGCAAGATGGGCACGGATGAAAACCTGAAAGGGCTTCGTGAGTAAAAACAGCAGGGCTACCGGCGAGTTTTTTGAAAACCCGAAAGGGCGCAACCTCGTTAAAAAACACTTGCAAGGTCCTCTCGACCTTGTGAGGAGAAACCACCTGCATGAGATCCTTATGACTCACAAGGGAACAACACACTTAGGGATCCCCACGATTCCTAAGGAGAAATTACACTTGCGAGATTCTCACGACTCGTAAGGAAAACCCTCCTATGAGACCCTCATGGCTCATAGGATTCAAAAGCCTTAAGCTACAGAGGTCTGAACATGTTCTTAAGCATCCATCACAACCTCCGATTTTTCCCTACAAGCGCCCAATATTGACCCTTGTATACAATCCATGGGTACGAATAAACATTTCCCTGACAAAGTCCCATCCGTGACTAGGGATATGTTTGCACGGTGAACAACCCTTGTAAGTCCTCTCGACTTATAAGGAGAAAGCACTCTTGTAAGATCCTTACGACTTATAAGAGAACATGCACTTAGGAATCCTCACGATTCCTAAGGAGAAAATGCACCTACAGGATCCTCACGACTCGCAGGGAGAAATACCATTATGAGACCCTTACGGCTCATGAAGTCAAAAGCCTTAGTTGACAGGATCCTAACCCTGTTCGCTACCACCTTTGTTCGACATCGACAGAGGCAAATGATGATTCGCTCCTGGCAATATCCCAGTTGTAGCGGTGCTGATGCCAAAATCGGTGTCTAATTCCAAACTTGCAGCAAAGAAGCTAGCGAACCACACATGCATACGAAATAGCCGAAATGATGGGGCAACTTGCAACAAAATCAGCAAGTAAAAATGTATGCGTGCAAAATAGCCGAAATGATTGGGCAACTCACAATAAAAAGCAGCGAGTAAAAATAAAATAAATAGCCGAAATGATTGGGCGCCGCGAAAAATAGCCGAAATGATTGGGCAATCACGACCTTCGCGATATAAAAGCTGAAATGATTGAGCATCGCGGAAAGAAATAAAAAAATATAAATAAAACTTATACCCTACAGATGATATCACATCAATCCCTGTATACAATCTAGGGGCGCAAACAAAGAAGGAATCACGCCTTCCCTCCCCAGGCATCATCAGAAAACGAAGCTAAATCTCGACGGTTCAGGGATAGCCTAGAGATCATCAACAGCGTTCCTCCCCATTCCAGCAGGATTCTGACGCTATAATCAACCCTGGAGCTACGGCTTAGTCCCTAGTTCCAAATCTCGATGGTTTACAGACAACCTAGAGATCACCTCGACATTCATCTCGTTACAGCAGACGCAACATCACCAAACGGAGCCACGGCAAAATCCCTAGTTCCAAGCCTCGACGGTTCACCAACAACCTAGAGACAACCGTGACATTCATCTCGAAACAGCAGACGCAATGCCAGCAAATGAAGCAAAGGCCAAATTTTTAGCTTCAGGGTCTTGACGGCAACTCATATAAAACCAGAAAGACCATCGGAGATCATCTCACGCCAGCTCGGAATGGTCACCACCTCGACTTTTGCCTCGATACAGCAGACGATATGTCACTACAGCGTCCTTCCCCGATCAGGATTTGGACAGGCCAAAGCAAATGAAGCAAAGGCCAAACTCCTAGGTTCAGGGTCTTGACGGCAACTCATATAAAACCTAAAAGACTATCGGAGATCATCCCACACCAGCGCGGAGTGATCACCACCTTAACGTTTGTCTCGATACAGCAGACGAGATATCATCACAGCGTTCTTCCTCCAACAGGATTCGGACACGCTAAAACAAACGAAGCGAAGGCCAAATTCCTAGCTTCAGGGTCTTGACGGCAACTCATATAAAACCTGAAAGACTATCAGAGATCATCCCACGCTAGCACGGAGTGGTCACCACCTCGACGTTCGTCTTGATACAGCAAACGAGATGTCACTACGGCGTTCTTCCTCCAGCAGGATTCAGACGTGACAATCAAACAACGGAGCCACGGCAAAATCCCTAGTTCCAAACCTCGACGGTTCACCAGCAACCTAGAAACAACCGCGACATCCGTCTCGATATAGCAGATGCAATGCCATCAAACGAAACGAAGGCCAAATTCCTAGCTTCAGGGTCTTGACGGCAACTCATATAAAACCTGAAAGACTATCGGAGATCATCCTACCCCAGCGCAGAGTGGTTATGACTCATCGGGGCTCTCCAAAATAAGCCTAACCTCAAGTAAAAAGCGGCATGGCAAAATTCCTAACGCTTGCTCTTCCGACGGTCAAACTGCCTAGGAGGATTGCTTGAAGACGTCTTGTCCAGCCCCCGAAAGGATCAGAGACACGACAGTCGCAAGGCTACCCGAACAACAAGATTGCCTATCGAGGAATACATCAGCCAACGCGACGGTACGACGGACAAAACCCTAGTACCACAGACCCTAACGGACCTCCATCGTAAAGAGCAGAGGTTAACTGTGACGTTAGGATATTCTTGCGAGAACTGCTCGATTCGTCTCGACTCGTAGGGAAATTAGTGTCTTTGCGAGAACTTATCGATTCGTCTCGACTCGTAGGGAAAAGCCTTAGGCAATGGGAATAAGAACCAGTTTCCTAAACACTGGGGCCCTGCAAGTCCGTCCAAAATGGACTCTTGTATACTATTCACGGGCCACATTCTCCAAAGTTGAATCTCGACAAGGAGGGAAACAACCGCTTACGAGTCTTCGCAACTTGTAGGAGAGAAAATTCTCTTGTGAGATCCTTACGACTCTCAATAGAAAACGCGCTTAGGAATCCTCAAGATTCCTAAGGAGAAAATACACCTGCGGGATCCTCTCGACTCGTAGGGAGAAAAGTCTTCATGAGACCCTCACGGCTCATGAAGTTGAAAAGTCTTAGGTAGCAGATCTGAACCTACTTCCTAAGCCATCACTACCTCTCGGAGAGTTCAAGATGAAATGTTCTTTATTATCTACAGGCCACACTTGCCAGAGTGACATACCAACTACACAGCAAAGAGAAGAAAGCGACAGTGAGAGATAAGAAAAATGTGTCTTTATTCATGAACTCAATTGAATACAAGATACATCATATAAAAGAATAAAAAAAAGGATACATGTTATTCAAAGATTACAAGTGTGTAATTGATACAAAGGCAGCTACTGAGAAGGAAGCGTTTTCAACAAGTCCGCAAGCTGCTCTCACACTCCTTTCAGTGCCTTTTCGTGATCAGCTGCCGCGGCCAGCTCCGCTTCGATTCGAGTCCTTTGCTGCAAGCATGATGAAATCTTCTCATCGATTTCCCGTTGGGCAGCTTCGAGACTCTGCATAACCCGCTCGATAGAGTCGAGCTTCCGCCTCAATACAATCCCGTCCGAGATACATTGCTGCAAGGTGTCAAAAACAGCTCTCAGTTGCGTGGCGTTCGCTTTAACTTGGGCGCGCAGCCGGGCAGATTCACCCGAAGCCTCCTCGCGTTCCTTCCGCCTCAAGGTCGCTTCTTGTTCAAAATGGCAGAGGAAGAACACACTCTGCTCAACCCATGCGTCCCGTTGGAAGTTCAAAGCCTGAATCTCAGGGGCAAGAAGCATAAGCTTAAGCTCATGCAGGCAGGCCTCAATTTTCCTGCAGTGGTTAACCCAAGACTCAACGACGCCCTCACTATGAAAGTTCACAAGCGTCGCCAGCATGGGATTAACCTCCACAGCAAAATCCGCAGCGAATGTTGGAGTCTCCACGTCAAACTCCTCGATGTAGTCGCTCAACATGCGCAGACTATTCGCGGGGCCTTTCGAGGATGCACGTCGAGAAAAGGGCCCTGCCGGCATTATAACGCGAGACTCGAACGGGGCTGGAGTCGATGTGACCGCTACAAAACAAATCACAATCAGATGTCGGCTTAAGGAATAAAAAATATATACGAACAAAAGAGTCTATTATACCAGCTGCAACAGGGGGCAAAGCTGGGAGTTCCGGTGGCCCAGCGATACCCTTGACCCCCCTTCAATTTGTAAGGTTATGAGCAATGCAAAGAAGAATTAGCAATAGCGTGACTGCCCGTTAAAGAAAAGAAAGGACATCGGTTTGAAAAGATACTCACCGACACCAGCGGGTGGACTAATCTCCGACGGGAAAGAGAAGTGCGGGTTCAGCACCTGATACAAATGATCAAAAAGAACTCCTGCGAGATCACGATGATACATGGTCAGTACACGAAAGATACTGTCCCCGATTTAAATTTATCACAAACCCATACCTTCCAACATTTGAGAAGATATAAGAGAAGACGGAGGGGCAGTCACCGTCAAGCGGTAACTGGTGGTGCTTCCTCGGGTGGCACAACCTCAACGCCCAACACAGCTGCATTCAAAACAAAAGTACTGTCAGAAAAGGTAGAAAAGGGATTGCAGAAAAAAATAGAAGGCAATAACCTGAAATTTACCTGGTAAGTCATCGGTCGAGACCACAACAAGGGCATCACTGGATGCAGCAACTGCCTCACCCTCCTCTGTGCTCCCGAGCACATCATCAGGGATGTGGGCCAGTATAGTAACTTCCGGTGGAGAAGCAGTAACCATCGCTACAGGCTCCAATAGAAGGATGGTGGCCTTGATTACCTGTCCCGCAGTCTCCGGGCCATCCCCAGAGAAACCCGTTGAATCCGCGGCCAATAAAGATGCCTCTTCCGGAGGAGCAATCACCTGGAGAGCAGGAATTACCAAGGGAAGCTCCATCGCAGGAACAACAATGGCGTCAACCCCCTCCACACTGATTAGTGCCTCATCGGGGATATCTGCGAAGTCTATAGTCGGGGCATGACTTGGACTCAGCTCCTCTGCCATCGCCGAAGTTCCTGCAAAATTTGTACGAGGATAAGAATATATATATATATATATATATATATGTATGTATGTATGTATGTATGTATGCAAGCAATACAAAATATTACAAAGAGATACATGAACATACCAATGCGTAAGGGAGCTTTTAGTATGGCTTGTTCAAGCCGACGCTCCTTCCTGAGGAGGTATGCTCGCCGAGGTTCGAGAGTAGACTCGTGGCCACCAGTCCACAATAAAAGTGCATCCTCGGCGTCGGCTGAGACGGCCTGCTTAAGAGCCCTTTCTCCCCATTCTTCCTAAGGGCCTATGAATAGTCTCCATATCCACAAAGGGTCTTCATAAAAGATGACGGTAGGGTAAGGCCTCTTCGGGATCCTTATATTCTCGGATTCATCTTGTGAGCATCTTATAGCCTCGGCCAATTGTGCGGCTTCCTCAGCAGATGAACCGGGAAAAAGAAGACCGTCTTCCGGTGGACTAGTAACGGTCTTCTTCCCCCGCTTTGGCCCAAAGCCAGTGACTGTAGAAGCTCGCTTCTTTCCCCTCCCCGCCCGCTTTCTAAGCTGCTTCTCGGTTTTGACAGAGTGGGAAGACTTCTTCAGGACCTCCGCCAAGGGGTCATTATCATCAGAGCCAGGTTTTACCTCCGGAACCGTTACGGTATCCATCATCAGCCGTTCAAGTGAAGCCTCTGTTGGCAATAAAGCGCGAATCCTTTCCTCCTCTTCAAAGGTTTTAAGCGAAGCAGCAGTAGGTTCTTCTGTATAGGCACCTGTTAAAACAGGAGGCGTTATTTAAAGCATGATAAAAAAGAAGAATGAAATAAACAGCGGAGAGATAAGGATAAAGTATACCTGACTGAGCAAGGGCGGCCAATTCTTTTTCAAGGGTGGCCGACCGTTTAGAAGCTTCAATGGCAACCTCCAAATCAGTATCATCGAGCGTCCCGAATAAACCCTCATTAGTCCCATATTTGCTCAAGCCTTCGCTAGACGGAGCAGGGGGCGTCGAGCCTAATATGGTGTCCAAAGAATGTACTTGTTTCTTTTTCTTCTGAGGACGAGCGCCAGTGGCCGATAACACGAGTTTGCGTTTAGCAAGCGCCTTTGGACAACAAGTCCCAATTTCTTTTCCTACGTCCGACTCGGGGGACGCGACAGCCACCTCTTTTTCAGGCGCGCTAGATGGGGGCAACCCGCACGTAGGGCTTAGCATGTGTGGGGGCTCAACTGCAGTGACCTTTTTTAAGGAAGGATGGACAATGTTCCGTCGCTTCAGAGGAACATTTCGATCACCAGCCGGCACTGCACCCTTGCGATCAAGCAGTAATCGCTTTTCCTCCCTAATGATGGCACCCATCGAATGTTGGTACCACACCGCATACACATTCAGGGCTTGCGGAACACAACTCGGTTCGCTGATGAAGAAGTTAGACCCTGTGTTCAGGCGCATAAAATGATGAAATACTCTCCGAGTACCCTCTTCAGTGGTAGCCGGTTCTGCCAAGAAAGCCTCGAGTGGGACGCCCTGATTGTAGCTTAACTGCTGAGCGAAGCGATGCGGGTTATACCTCATAAATAAAGCCGAGTCATTCATCTTGAATACAAGAAAGCCCGGCCGGAAAGAGTACAGATGAAGAATCTCTCGATCCTTCAAGACGAAGACCCCATCTTTAAATATGTCTTGCAAGGGCAGCACCGTCTTCCCCAATTCCTGGCCAACGGTCAAAACTTTATCAGTAAAGGACATGCCAGCTCCAACCGTGCGCGGGCGAAGAAGCAGGCCTCTAGCTTCCTGTTGCGTTGGAGTCACAATAGAGACGCCGACCATTCGCATGATCCGAGGGAACCTGCACCTGTCATAAAAACCCGGCCTCTTATGGATACCAAAGACGCCTAGCACGTGCAACTCGAGCCATGACGTGAAATAATGCATCGGGAAATTTACAGACTGCACCCTTGGCTTAGTGGTATCCGCTGCCAGGCTGAGGCCGTGATACACATGGGCTAACCCAGCGATCCCTACAGCCACTTGTATTCCAGCAACCATCCGATGCGCAGGATAGAAGACGGACCGCCTCATATGGCGAAGGTGCATGGGGAGCGCAAACCAACTCAGCCATAACCCAAGAAACTCTATAAAGAATGTTTCTTCGTCAATCCCGGGAGCCGCCAGCTCTGTAAAAGGGATGACCGGGGTATCGGGCAGAAAGAAGATCTTCTGATCCGCCTCTGCCGTCGTCAGGTTGCCCAAACCTAAGCCGAAGGGATCATCAAGACAGGCAAATTTCTCGATATCTTCCTTCAATACTTCTGGGCGAAAAAAATCAGCGACAAAAGCCATAAAATTAACTCCACGACCTTCGGATGCAAGAAAGAGGTTCTCGTAGATATTCAACACCTTTATCAAACTTGGAAATTGGTGTTGAATAGCGTTCTCAGGAGTAAGATCCATTACCACTGATTTGGTGGCGAAAATATACTTATTCGGGGGAAGCAATTCCTCATAATATTCTTCCCTAACGGGTAAACCCGAGAGCTCTGCAAAATCCTCCAAAGAAATAGAGACTTCTCGATCAGATAAGAGGAAGGTGTGGGTCGGAATATTCCACTACTCCAGAAAGGCCCTGACCCACCATGTAGGAGGCGGGGAATATTGAAACAAAGAAGCGTAAACGGCGGGATACAATCCAAGCTTCATCAACTGGGATTTCTTCGCCGATAAGATATACCGAGCCCACTGCAAATACCCGGCCGGATGACGGGGAGTTAGTCCTACATTGTATGGCTGTCCCCAAGGGCGTGACTCGCCCTGACATATACGCCGTCCTAGGATGTCCAAAGCTGCCGGCGACTGCACGGGTACGGTGGCGATCGAAGGCTGAAGGAGACCCTCCGAAGTCCAATTAACCACCTCCACGGTATAGTTCACCGGGGGTGCATCTGCATACGGGATCGCCGAGATAGGCTCCGAAGGTGTCGCACAAGAAAAGCTCCGGCGGCCTCTGATAATCTGATCGTACCATCTACCCCACAGGTGAAGATTTTTGTGTTCCGGGTCGTGGTCATTGATCAGTGTGAGAACCTCTCGGTCTACAGGAGCCTCAGGGAATCCTCCCTTTGAACGGACAAACGGAAACGAAGCATCGAAAGACATGTCGCCTGCAAAAAAAAGGGGACAGAAGTCAACTGTCAGTGCTATAATTTAATTTTAAATTCTGACACTTGGTACTTTAAAATTTGTACCACACTACAATGCAGTGGATAGGGACCAAAGGGGGCCCACAAAATCTAGATGACAATTCATCAATTAATAATTAATAAAACAGCCTCATCATTGGATGAGACTGTTAATTAAATGAGGAAATCCTCAAGAAAATTCTCATTAAATGAGAAATCCCTCGGGCAGAGGAGTAAAACTCCCATTGAGAGCAGCGCTCTTCACTAGACAGACATCTGTCAAAGTCTAATGATGAAGGAATAAAATTCCTCAAGAAGAGCCTTGCTCTGAGAAGATGATCCATCAAAAATAAAATTTCATTTTTGATCTTCAAGATCCATGAACAGATTCTTAAGAGTTCTTCACAAGAGATTAAAAAATCTACATGTTCAGGAGAGCAAAACTCTGTTAATGAAACCCTAAATGGGTTTTCTTTAGATCAAAGATCTATGAAGGGCAAGGCTCTGTTAATGGGTAAGACCCTAGTTTATTAAAAGATTTAAATTTTACCTAAAATTTTAACAGAGTTTTTATGCTTGAAAAGTTCTTGAATTGAAGAGCAATGCTCTGAACAAAAGTTCTCAAAGAAGAAGATGAAAATCATCTAAGAGACCAAAGGTCCTATTTATAGGCATTGAAACGCCTCTTCAATTTCTGAGTTGATCCAAGGGCGCAGATGCTGCCACCGCTGCACTCACGTGTGGGCCACGTGAGCGTAACGGTGGGGGGCATTTATTTCCCCCAATCATAGCAAAACTTTGTTTGAGATTCAAATTTCAAAAATTGAAGCAACGCTTTAAATCCAGCGCTAGGCGCGCTGCGCACCACGTGTCAAACACGGATGCGCTAGGTGCATTGCGCGCCACGTGTCAAACACAGGTGTGCTAGCACAGGCTGCGCTGCGCTCTGAGCAGCGCATCACGTGTCAAACACAGGTGCGCTAGCGCAAAGTGCGCTGCGCTCTGAGCAGCGCACCACGTGCAAAGCACGGGTGTGCCAGCGCTGGAATTAAAAAATTCCCCACCCTTAGATCAAAAGATCTAATAATGATAAATCATTAATTAATCAGAATTAAAATTCTGTTATGGAATGATTTTCCAATCTTGTTAAAAACAAGAAGATTGCCTTCTGTAAAACAGAAGCCCTAGGATCAAAGATCCAACGGTGGGAAATATCCCCAAATCAATCAGAGAAAGATCTCTTTAACTGATTTAACAAATCAACTTGCCCTATATAAAGGCCCTAAGACTTCAAGTCTAATATAGAGAACCCCCCCCCCCACATAAACTTTGAAAAATTCAAAGAAAAAGAGCAAGCTCTTGAAAGAAGATTATTTTTTCAAGGTAAAGATGATGAATGATGAACACGGAGATGAAATCATCTCATAAAAAGAAGAATTATCTTCTTAAAAGGTCATAGATCTACAAAGACCAAGGCCTTTCATAAAAAAGATCAAAAGATCTCATCACATAATACAAGAAGAACATATTCTTCATACAGATCATTGATCTATAAAAGCAAAGCCCTTTCAAAAATAAGAACTGTTGTTCTTGAATCTTGAGACAAAGTCTCTTTTAAAAGAACATAAATTTGTTCACAGATCATAAAAATTGATCAAATGCGCTTTGCGCTATTGAAATGCGCCTTGCGCTATTGAACAGCGCTTCTGCGTTCTCTGGACCGGTGCTTAGCACCAAAATGTACCACGTGTCAACCACGTATGCAACTTGCGCTTTGCGCTTCTGAAATAGCGCACTGCACTAATGGGCTGGCGCTCAGCGCCAAGCGCACCAAGTGTCACTCACGTGTGTGCCACTAAATTGAAAGCGCAATGCGCTCATAAATTAGCGCTTAGCGATCATAAACTGGCGCAATGGGCCCATCATCTGGCGCTTAGTGCTAAGCGCAACACGTGTCCTTCACATATGCACTACTTGGCAGAAGCGCACTGCGCTCTTTGACTGGGGCAAAGCGTCTGGCGCGCCACATGTTGCGCTGTCAGAACATAAATTGTTCTGATGAATGCTCTGCATTCAATACAAGACAAAAAAATGTTAAGATCTAATGCTCAGCATTGATTAAAAGGGCCAAGCTCAAATGAAGGCTCAACAGCCTCAGAACAATAAAATGTTAAACATTCATTGGACTTAGCCCAATATTGGCCAAAAGTCCTCAACTTATATTTAATTGAGCCCATCTGCTCACGAATATTTAACAGGTCTTAGTCCCAAACTGGACTACAGATCTTTCAACCAACTTACACCGGTTCGAGAGTACATCTCTTTACTCCTCTAATATCTGTCGTTGTAATCCTTCAACGTCTTCAGAGAGGTGACGGGTCCCGACAACCATACATTTCATAGACTATGACGTCTTTAAACCGGACTGTGGGGTCCTTAAACTCACGGACTACGATGTCCTTAACCTGGACTGTGGGGTCCTTAAGCCCATGGACTACGATGTCCTTAACCTGGACTGTGGGGTCCTTAAGCCCATGGACTACGATGTCCTTAACCTGGACTGTAAGGTCCTTAAGCCCATGGACTATGATGTCCTTAACCTTGGACTGTGGGGTCCTTAAACTCACGGACTATGATGTCCTTAACATTGGACCACCATGTCCTTATACTGGTAATCGACCGCAATGTCCCTAAACTAAACAACAGAGGCCAAATGCTTTCTTGTTGGATCTAAAAAATCCTGTTAAGTTGATCTTAGTCTAGAAATTAGACTAACGTATCCTTAACAAATGTTTAAGTTGATCTTAGTCTCAAATGAGACTAATGTATCCTTAAACCCAGCCCCCAAACCCAAATTTAAGAAGATACGGATTTGGAGTAATCCACGCCCTACGGGAGACAACATAAATTAGTCTCCGTATACAATCCACGGGCAACCAAAAACAAAACAAACACCCACGACACGAAGTGACCATCTGGAGAAGGAGAAAGTTGTTACCGTGATGCGGTAGCATAATTAACTGCAGGGGCATGCGCCTGTAGGGAAGAGCGTCCCCACAATCAAAAACCCCTCAAACGAGGGGGAATCTGATGAAGTCTACTATATCGGCCGTATCCGTTTAAACCTTTGATACACGGTGCCATAAATCAACTTGGCATCTTCGAAGAGGTGGACGGATAGCATCAATTAGCATCTGCCCCGAAATTCAGGCTAGATGTTTGCTGCGTCTCGTCTGCCTCTTTCGACAGGGAACAACAGGGTCCAACTTCTTTATCAGCGAACCGAGCTGCGTCCCAAAGGCCCTTAATGTGTACGTGGCATAGTATCAGCATTCAATGGACGCCGTCATCAGGGAGGAGAAGCGATTGTTGCTCGATCGCAAGGGTGCAGTGCCGGCTGGTGATCGAAATGTTCCTCTGAAGCGACGGAATATTGTTCATCCTCCCCTGAGAGAGGTCACTGTAGTTGAGCCTCCACACGTTCTAAGCCCTACACACGGTTGCCCCCATCCAGCGTGCCTGAAAAAGAGGTGGCTGCCGCGTCCCCCGAGTCGGACGTAGGAAAAGAAATTGGGACACGTCGTCCAAAGACATCTACCAAACGCAAACTCGTGTTATCGGCCACCGGCGCCCGTCCTCAGAAGAAAAAGAAACAAGTACTTTCTTTGGACACCATATTAGGCTCGACGCCACCTGCTCCGTCTAGCAAAAGCTTGAGCGAATATGGGACCAACGAGGGTTTATTCGGGATGCTTGATGATGCCGATTTGGAGGTTACCATTGAAGCTTCCAAATAGTCAGCCACCCTTGAAAAAGAACCGGCCGCCCTTGCGCAGTCAGGTATACTTTAACCTTATCTCTCCGCTGTTTATTTCACTCTTCTTTTTATCATGCTTTGACTGACGCTTGTTGTTTCAACAGGTGCCTCTACAGAAAAAGCCATTGCTGCTTCACTTAAAACTTTTGAAGAGAAGGAACGGCTTCGCGCCACATTGCCAACATAGGCTTCACTTGAACGACCGATGATGAATACCGTAACGGTTCCGGAGGTAAAACCTGGCTCTGATGATAATGTCCCCTTGGCGGAGGTCCTGAAGAAGTCTTCCCTTTCTGTCAAAACCGAGAAGCAGCTTAGAAAGCGGGCGGCGAGGGGAAAGAAGCGAGCTTCTACAGTCACTGGCTCTGGGACAAAGCGGGGGAAGAAGACCGCTACTAATCCGCTGGAAGACAGTCTTCTTTTTCCTGGTTCATCTGCCGAGAAAGCCGCACAATTGGCTGAATCTATAAGACGTTCACAAGATGAATCTGAGAATGTAAGGATCCCGAAGAGGCCTTATCCTGCCGTCATTTTTTACGAAAACCCTCCATCGATATGGCGGCTATTCATAGGCCCTTTGGAAGAATGGGGTGAGAGGGCCCTTAAGCAGGTTGTTTCAGCTAACGCTGAAGATGCACTTTCGTTATGGACCGGTGGCCACGAGTCTACCCTTGAACCTCAGCGGGCATACCTCCTCAGGAAGGAGCGTCGGCTTGAACAAGCCATACGAGAAGCTCCTTTACGCATTGGTATACTTATATAGTCTTTTATAGTACTTTGCACTTCTTATATATATATACTTATCCTTATCCTTGTGCAAACTTTGCAGGGACTTCGCTGATGGCAGGGGATCCGAGTCTAAGTCGTGCCCTGACTATGGACTCTGCAAATATCCCCGATGAGGCACTAATCAGTGCGGATGGGGTCGATGCAATTGTCGTTCCTGCAATGGAGCTTCCCTCGTTGATTCCTACTCCCCGGGTGCTTGCTCCTCCAAAAGAGGCATCTTCATCGGCCGTGCATTCAATGGATCTCTCTGGGGTCGGCCCGGAGACTGCGGGACAGGTAGTCAAGGCCACCGTCCCTTCATTGGAGCCTGTAGCGATGATCACTGCTCCTCCACCGGAAGTTATGATACCGGCCCACATTCCTGATGACGTGCTTGGGGGCACAGAGGAGGCCGCCGAAGCTGCCATCCCTCCAACCCAGAGTGGGAGGAGCATCGAAGGTATTATTATTTCTTTTACTTCAACGATTTCTTTACTATCTAAACTTTCCTGTCTTTTCAGAGCTACGGGGATTGGCGGCGTCCATCACTGGCCAGTCTCCCAGGAAGTCCTTCCAGCGTCTGCTGGAACTGGCTACTCCACAGGCAATATCCTCTCAGCGCATCATTCTATCCTCCAGACAAGGTTAGTATTGTTCGCTCCTTTCTCAATAGCGTTACTTCTTCATGTAACAATGTTCATGTCTTCTGTAGTTCTGGAAGCCGATGATGAGGTTGAGGTCCTCGATGGGCCTGGGGATCTTCCAGACTCTTCTTGTATAAACGTGGGTAAGTAAAGTTTCGACGCCTTGGCATCTGTCCGCTGTTTGCAATCTTCGCTGATCATTTATCAATCTTTAACAGCTCTGCCTACTTTTACCCCGTTGGAGACTCGCATTCTCATGCCGTCTGGCCCTTATGCGCTGCATGCCTGCGAACGTATGGCCAAGTCAAGCCTTCACTCTTTGTTATCATTGATCGAAGACCTTCGTGTTGGTAGTTCTCTTACGGCCGAAGAATTTGCTGCTGAAGCCAATAGCTCTATCCCCTTTCTTGCCACTTATCACAGTGAAGCATTGGTGCAAGCCTGGGTCGAATTCTGTCGTCGAGTGGAGGCTTCCTTGTATAGTCTTGAATGCGTGTGCCTTCCTTCGGAGGTCGTGGCTGCGAAGACAAGCTTGAAGGGGCTGATTAAACGATATGCCGCTAATACGCTTTCCTGTGAAAAGAAGCTCCGCCGAAAGTTCTCAGAGAGGAAGCTGGCTTCAACCGCGCTCGAGGAGCTTCAAGCCGAACTTACAGCTAAGACCACCCATGCATATGAACTTTGGCAGGAGCTTCAAGACGCAATCAAGAACGTGGTGGCTGTTGATAAAGCCGTTACTTTTACCTGGACGATGGTCGATGCTCATAAAGTTACAGAGCAGGAGCTTGAAGGCCAGCTTGCCTCGCATCAGGTCCAACAGTTGGAAGCGGAGGCCCGTCTCGCGGCCATAATCAATTTTGAAGCAGAGACTCAAGAAAGGAAGGATGAACTGATGAACCTTTTGAATCATCCGCCGGCTTGAAGGATGTATTATTTTTTTATTCTTTCTTATACGTGTTCTTAACTGAAAATATATTCTTAATTCTTTCATAAATTGTACTTTGTATTCATTTTGATTCATGTATTTTTTTATGGTGATGTGTTCATTTTAAGATATGCATTTCGTTGATAGTTTATTTAAATCTCTTTGCAAGACCGTGTCCTTGTTTTTCAAGTTATGATATTTGTGATTTGATTTATCCCCGCAACAGAGCATTGCTCTATGACGGAGAAGTTATGAATCAATGTGTGTGTGTGTGTGTGTGTATTAAGACGGAGCATTGCTCTGGTTGAGAAGGTTATGAATTGATATTTTTCTATGTCGGAGCTTTGCTTGACGACAAGGAAACGTCGGAGCATTGCTCGATGACAGGGGGTTGATATGTATCCAAGTCGAAGTACTGCTCAACGACGAGGAGGTGTCGGAACATTGCTCGACGACAGGGATTGACATAAGGTCTAAGTCGAAGCTTTGCTTAACGACGAGGAAGTGTCGGAGCATTGCTCTACGACAAAGGTTGACATAAGCCATACGGGGTCAAAATTGACATTGGCCATATGGTGTCAGGGTTTGACTTTATCCGCACTTTATGGAGTCAAGGGTTGCTCTGGATGCTTCCTACGGGGTCGGTTTGACATAGCCGTGTTCTGCGAGGACCAGGCTCCGCTCTGGACATTTCCCACGGGATCAGGATTGACATAAGCCGCGTTCCACGTGACCAGGAATTTGCTCTGGATGCTTCCCACGGGGTCATAAACGTGTTCTACGAGGACCAGGCTCCGCTCTGGATGCTTCCCACGGGGTCATAGCCGTGTTCTGCGAGGACCAGGATCCGCTCTGGACATTTCCCACGGGGTCAGGATTGACATAAGCCGCGTTCTACGTGACTAGGAATTTTGCTCTGGATGCTTCCCACGGGGTCATAGCCGTGTTCTGCGAGGACCAGGCTCCACTCTGGATGCTTCCCACGGGGTCATAGCCGTGTTCTGCGAGGACCAGGATCCGCTCTGGATGTTTCCCACAGGGTTAGGATTAACATAAGTCGCGTTCTACGTGACCGGGAATTTGCTCCGGATGCTTCCTACGGGGTCATAGCCGTGTTCTGCGAGGACCAGGCTCCACTCTGGATGCTTCCCACGGGAGTCATAGACATGTTCTGTGAGGACCAGGATCCGCTGTGGACGTTTCCCACAGGGTCAGGATTGACATAAGCCGCGTTCTACGTGACCAGGAATTTGCTCTTGATGCTTCCCACGGGGTCATAGCCGTGTTCTTGCGAGGACCAGGATCCGCTCTGGACGTTTCACGGGGTCAGGATTGACGTAAGCCGTGTTCCACGTGACCAGGAATTTGCTCTGGATTCTTCCCATGGGGTCATAGTCGTGTTCTACGAGGACCATGCTCCGCTCTGGATGCTTCCGACGGGGTCATAGCCGTGTTCTGCAAGGACCAGGATCCGCTCTGGACGTTTCCCACGGGGTCAGGATTGACATAAGCCGTGTTCCATATGACCAGGAATTTTCTCTGGATGCTTCCTACGGGGTCATAGCCGTGTTCTGCGAGGACCAGGCTCCGCTCTGGATGTTTCCCACGGGGTCAGGAATGACATAAGCCGTGTTCCACGTGACCAGGAATTGTTGACTCTCGGTTGTTTGTGCATCGTCGAGTCATGGAACTGGGAATTTTGCTACAGCTCCGATTTGTTGATGTCGTGTCTGTTGAAATGAGATGGATATTGAGATGATCTCCAGGCTGCCTGTGAACCATTGAGATTTGGCTTCTTCTTCTGATGGAGCTTGGGGAGGGAAGGTGTGATTCCTTCTTCGTTTGCGCCCCTGGATTGTATACAGGGATTGATCTGATATCACCTGCAGGGCATAAATTTCATTTTTCTTTATTTCTTTCCATGATGCTCTACATTTCAGCTTTTATATCGCGAAAGTCGCGATTGCCCAATCATTTCAGCTATTTTTCGCGGTGCCCAATCATTTCGGCTATTTGTTTTATTTTTACTCACTGCCTTTTTATTGCGAGTTGCCCAATCATTTCGGCTATTTTGCATGCATATATTTTTACTTGCTGATTTTGTTTGCAAGTTGCCCCATCATTTCGGTTATTTCGTATGCATGTGTGGCTTGCTGGCTTTTCGCTGCGTGCTTGGAATTAGACACCGATTTCGGTATCAGCACTGCTACAACTGGGATATTGCCAGGAGCGAATCATCATTTGCCTCTGTCGGTGTCGAACAAAGGTGGCTTAGCAAACAGGGTTAAGATCCTGTCGACTAAGGCTTTTGACTTCATAAGCCGTAAGGGTCCCATAAAGGTACTTCTCCCTGCGAGTCGTGAGGATCTCGTAGGTGCGTTTTCTCCTTAGAAATCATGAGGACTCTTAAGTGTATGTCTTCTCGTAAGTCGTGAGGATCTTATAAAAGAGCTTTCTCCTTATAAGTCGAGAGGACTTACAAAGGCGGTTCACTGTGTAGACATACCCCTAGTTACGGATGGGACTTTTTTAGGGAAAATTTTATTCGCGCCTGTGGATTGTATACAAGGGTCGGCATTGAGCCGCTTGTAGGGCAGCATTGGAGGTTGTGGTGGCCGCTTAAGAACAGGTTCAGATCCCTGAAGTTTAAGACTTTTGAATCTTATGAGCCGTGAGGGTCTCATAAGAGGGTCTTCCTTACGAGTCATGAAGATCTCGTAAGTGTAATTTCTCCTTAGGAATCGTGGGGATCCCTAAGTGTGTTGCTCCCTTGTGAGTCGTAGGGATCTCACGCAGGTGGTTTCTCCTCACAAGATCGAGAGGACCTTGCAAGTGTCTTGTTCACACCATAATATTGTACAATTATATTCCCCATTCTTATTCGTTTTATAAATAAACAGGTGCTTTTGACGCATGTCTGCTACATAGTACAGGTTACAGGTTCTTGGAGCGAAAACAGGGAAAAAGACAAAAGACGACATAAAAAGGGGACTTTGACCAACAAATAGAAGGATCTTAATCAAGCCTACACAAAAGATCAGTACAAGGCAACGCAAGGTCCAAGATTACAAAGCAAACGGTTAAAAGACCACTGCAATTGTTCACTGGAGATCTGGAAGAAATAGAGAAGCCAAATTGAATAAAGACCCAAAGAAATAAAAAGCCCAAGATGCCCAGAATCAGTTCCAAAATTTCCAGACATAAAATTTTACCAAACCTTGGAGTCTACTTTGACTAGGTCTTCCTAAGGATATTTTGGTAAATGCAGACGTGCGAATCAATTGTAACCTAGGGTTTCTATATCTTATAAATAGAAGCCCAAATCATTGTATTCTTTTCATGACTCCCTCATGCCTCTTTTTATCAATAAAATTTAGATTTCTTTTGGAGAGCATCGATGCCTCTTTTCATTTCAGAAATTCAGATCTGACAAGTCTTGTGTTGATGTTTGGAGAGAGCCATCTGTAAAGTAAGTAGGTAATTTCAATTCTTGCCCTAGGTAATTTTTCATTCTCTGCCCTAGATTAAATTTAATTCCTTGCCCTAGTTAGATAGTTAGATCTTTAATTCAATTGCCCTAGATTAATTTAGTTTTTAGATTTAATTAATCTATTCACACCGTTCGTAATTAACTCGTAAGAGCGACTAGGAAATTCACAACATCCCTGTGGACCGACCCGTATTCACCGACTAGCTACCAAGCGACGCCGTTCTTGATTGCGGTAATTATATTTTTGATCGATAAAATCTCATTTAATCAAATGGTGCCGTTACCGGGGATGGCGTGTTATTTCCTTTTTGCAATTTCAGGTTAATCAAAATTAAAAAATCATAAAAATCTGAAGAAAAAAAATATATAAAAATATATTATCTGTTATTTTTGGAAAGGGTATTTTTGTGAGAATTTTGCAGGATCTACGCACAATTTCGGATCTGGAAATCTACAGAAAGTGAAACAGAAAACAACAGATCAGAACAGAGGGGGATTTTCAAAACAGAACAGTAGAATTTTTCCAGCGATCTGCAACCTCCATCCGACCGCTGAACCGCGGCCATAACCCACCTCAGACCGCGGAACCGCAGCCGTCTAGTCAAATCAGAAGTTCAAAAAAATTCTTGGGACCGGTGCCAACTACCTGACCGCGGAACCGCGGTGGGACCCCACTTAAGCCGCGGAAACACGACAATCTCGAGGCATCATCTGGTGAAAAAATTTCTGTAGGCTCCTCTGTTTCTTCTCTGTAAATCTTGATATATCTTCTGTAAATTTTCCTGCAGGATTTCTTTGCGCTTTAAAAAAATCTTTTCCTTTCCACATAACAAATCTTATGCAGGATTCGTTGCGCTATGCTTAAAATAGTAATTGATTGCAAGTGATCTTTTCTGATTTGCATATCCTTAATCTTTTTGCTAAAAAAATTTTCCAAATAAAGAGCAAGAAAAAAAAGGAAAATTTTAATTAGAAAACTTGCAAACTTTGAAATTCACAACAAAGATTTGATTGCAAGTGATTTACTGTTTTGCATATGTTTAATCGGATTTTAAGGGGCTTTTGACCAATTCAGATTGGGTGGGGATTTCATCACCCATTCCAGGACCCCAGAAATCACATAAGGCATTTGCATTGACCATTCTTAATTAAAAAATACTACACTCAGCCCTAAGGACTTCGAGCTCAATAGGACAGAGAACTAGTTATAGGCATCAACCGTTTATCCTAACCTGACTTTGCGGTGTCTAGGCAAGTGCGTCTAAGGCAAGTGGTTACTTAATTAGGACCGCTACTTGTAGCGGGGAGCCTCCCACTTACCTGGCACTTACCTGGCCGCAATTGGAGGTGAAGAGGCGGTTTGAGGTCCTATTTCTAGCCCTTTGGAACAGTTAGGAGCTGTCTAGCTGACCTAGGTGACCCTAGATCTAGGCCTGATTGTGCATTTTTGGTTCATCGAAAGTGTGTCGTAGCTCTTTTTTCTAAAATCTTTTTGCAAACAGTTCTAAATAAAGAGAAAAAGCATAAAGGATAATTTTTTTTTTAAAAAAACTTGCAAATTTTTGCCGCAAATAAATCCTTGCACCACCTACCTTCTTTCTCTTCTCTTTCTTCTATCATGCGTACCCCACATCATAAATCTCTTGCCAAACTTTGGTATCCCGAACCTAATTTTGCCTCGTACGTCAATTGTTTCGGTCGATTTAAGGAAGATCCCTCCGTGCCCAAAATTTCTTTGAAAGATCAAATAGAAGCGTCTAGGAGAAACAGTTTGACTTTGCAACCCACTTTGTGTCAACCAAGTCAACCTTTACCACCTTCATATATTGATACCACTTTTTCAAGTCCTGCTGTAACTCCTAAACTGATGTCCATTGCTGAGCATATTGCTCAATCTCGTAGCCGATCTTTCACCCCTCTCTCCTCATCTTGTTCTAGGAATCAACAAGTCCATCCACCTTTTTATCAACATGTTGATCCTAATCCTGTCCAACCATCCACTTCCTACCAGTCCTACCCGACTTTCCCACCTTCACTAGACCCTGTTTCTACACAGCCTTTTGGGAGTTTCACATATCCAAACAATTTCGAATCTTTTACCGAAACCCCTTCACCACCCATGTCTAGTTTGGAACAGTCGTTGGCAACTTATATTGCAGCAACAAACAAAATGACTAGGAATGTGGATGCGTCCATGGCCGCCCTTATGCAACCTAGTGAACAGGCAGCTAGTTTCCAACTAGCTCCAAATTTTTCAATGTATGAGGAGGTGGTTGGACAGAGTGAGAATTTGAGAGGAGCGAGCGAGTTCTACACATTTCCAAATCAAACCTACCCATACCCAATTCCAGCCCACAACTCCGGTTTTCCATCGACTGTCCAAAATAGTTCACCAGTTGAAAATAAAAACGAGTTGTGTGAATTTGTAGTTCTTGATTTGCCAGATTGTGAAGAACCTCTTTCGAGTGAAACCACACTTAATCCTTTCGATCTTTACACCTCCACTCTAGAACCTAAATCGATAAATATCCATGCTTTTGATGAGGTGTCAGAAAAAATTGATTTTCACTTGATTGAGGATATAGACGCCGGGAATATTTCGGATGATGAATCCGTCGATTTAATTGAAATTTTATGTCCAAGTCATCATCCCGATTCATTAAATGTTTCTCCCGAACTTCATATGCGTCTTGATTTTGATGATATTGGCATGGATAAGCAAATTTTTGAGGAAAATATTGAGGAAAATATTGAGGAGAATTATGAGGAGAGTATTGAGGATAATATTAAGGTTGAACCATTTTCGTTTGATGTGTCAAATTTTCCAATACACCCTCCTGAATCCTTAACTGATACCCTTCCTCACTCACTTCCTTCCGTCCTTCCTATCGTTCCGACTGTGCAAGAGACCGTTACGCTTTTATGTCCAATACCAAGTTCGACGTATCCATGTTTGCTTACGACTCTTGAGGGATTTAATCTTATTTTTTCGCGGGTTGATAGATTAGCACAATCGCTTTTTACACATCGGTCATTACAAATTGTGCTAATTTATACACTCCATCCTCACCCTCAAATCCGTATTCCCATTTTCTTTGGTTCTTCTAATCTTCCTTTAATGATATCGAGTATTGATGAATCACAATCCGACATTTTGAGTTCGATAATTTTCAATTGGACCTTCGAGGAAAGTTTTGAAGATATTTTCGCCGACGAACTCGCAATCTTAAATGATACGGATTTTGTGATTAATCAACCTCCACTCGAAGAAGTAGAACCCCTACCATTTCTTCTTCCCCTTCGCCATTCTCCTCCACCGAGACCATATTATCCCTTTCTCTCCACACGGTCTCGTGTGCTTCTCATTTATTTTCTTTCCACTCCATTCTTTCACCAACTCTATCATTACCACGATAGAATTTTTGAATGGTTGGTGCTAACCTTTAGCTTGTGTAAGGCCTTGCTTAAGTTTGGGGGGAACCTTGTTGTATATATGTATATATATATTTTGTTTCTTTTTCTATTAACAATAAAAATAAAAAATTTCAAAAAAACATATATTATAAATAAATAAACAGGGGAGTGCCGACATTTTGACCCTCTTGGTGTGGCGTGACAGTGAGGACACTGTCCAGTTTAAGTTTGGGGGTATGCTCGGTAAGTCTCCGTCCTTCGCATTCATATGTATATTTTTGCATTTGCATATTTATTTGAAAACACATAAAAATTGAAAAAATTTAAAAAAATTATAAAAATTAATGTATTCAATTTTGGCCGTATTTGACTTGAGTTTAACAAATAGCTTAACTGGCTAGGAACAACTAGATTTTAGACTTAGTAAATTAAAAACCCTAAAAATAACCTTTCTTAAAATTTAACGGTAGAAAGTATATGTCTTTGTAGTTTATTTAGAAATAGAAAAAAATTTGGTTCACTTCTTGGGCTAAGTCGAAACGAAGGAAAAGTATTGATGTTCTTATTAGAGTATAAGTTTGAAAAATAATTCCTAACTTAAGTCTAGATTCTGAAAATATATACCCTACAAATTGCACAATCACGCGCCTTGAAACTTGGAATAGTAGAGGAGACCTTGAAATGCTCTTGTCTAAAGTCCTTAATACGATGAAAAAAATACAAGTGTGAATAAAGAAAAAATGAACACTGGTTTTGTGACTACTTAAGGCTAAAAAATAGAAAAATATTTAGCGAGGGTGCTTCATCACCTAGTGCCTTAGACCAACTGGTTTGGGAGTCACGGCTAAAGCCCTGGGTGTTGCAAGACTAGGAAGTACGCTTTAAAGTGCAAACGCATCTTGTAATCGGTTGTTGGTACCTCAAGAAGTATTAACGGTCGCATGAAGGATGTGTAAGCAAAATTTGTTAGTTATATGTATGCCCTAGAGGCCATTACTGTACATTGGATGTATATTGTAGTGGATGCTGGGACATATATAGGAAGGACTTTCTTGCTCGACATGATAGTACGCTATCTGGTTGCACTTTATTTTAACATGTATACTTTCTGTCTCTCTGATTACATGTTGATAAAGCCCATAGGATGTGTGCTCGACTTCCAGGACTATGATGTAGATCATACTAGTGGGGCCTGGGTAGTCCAAGAGTACATCCTTGAATTGTTCCTAGTCGTGGGAATATCGAGACGGGGCATCGATATTCCAGAGTAGACTAGCGCATATCTTCTCGACCCATGCGATGGGCGATGGATGATCCCATATCCATTGGTGTTTGACATCGAAGATGGTATGCGGGTGCTCAGTGGAGACTGAGTACACTGAACGGACTCGCCGAGAACTCCCATATGGTATTATACCTCACGTCAGATGGCAGTTCTGTGGTGACACTGGTACAGCTTAGTCTGTAGACCCGAGATCGTCATAGAGTCTTGTGTGTCTCCCACTGTGCTTTGATTTCCACCCTACCACGGCTCTACTGAGTTGTGCAAACAGGTGGTTTTTGGGTACAGTCCCGATTCACATGGAGACAATGAGCGATAGGAGGGGATTCGTCTCTCCCGGTATTGGGGGTTGATGTTGTGCTATGCTCGACTGGCCATAACAGGAAATTCCTGGCCAGGGTTGCAGTGATATACTGGTAAGAGTTATCAGTAGTTTCACGAATGTTATGGACCCTACGTCGGCATGACTTATCGAGCTATTGGGGTCTGACGTTTACCACCCCTAGGCGAGATATGCGACATATCAGACGAACAGACCGGACTATACGGTAGTGTTACTGGTCGGATTCACTGGAGTGTGAGCGGGCTTGCTCGTCGATCTTCAGATCGCTCAATACCCGGGTGGCCGTTACGTTTAGCAGACCGCTTGCGGCTTGTGGATGCTTGATATGATCATCATCTGCTGCCGGCGTATTGAAGAGTCTTTAGAGTCCTACACAGAGGTTTCCTGGCTCAAGCGAAACGAAATAGGAGCGCATATGAGATATGTGCGGGACCGAGAATAATACGAGTATGTGATACTGTATTCGATTCTCGCGATGTGACATTGATCGGTTATATGCGATATAGCCGGGTTATCGGATCAAGTGTTGATTCGATAAGATGTTACTAATGGTACCAGTCGGTTATGTGCGACATGACCGGATCGTTAAATCAAGTGTTGATTTAATGATTTAATGCATAATTGTATATTTGATATATTACTTTGCATTAACTAGTATCGGTTCACTTTAAAATGGATTTTCTCACTCGGGTGTGCGCATTGCATATGCGATATGATTATGTGCACATGTTTGTATCATGTTTGATGATGCATACCACTTTGGTTAAGTGTAAAGTTTGAACCATGGTTGTGTTTATGTTTAGGGTTTTATTTTCTTAATTATTCATTTATTCTTTTTGATAAATGGATAAAAGAAATTCAAATGAGAAAATGGTGGCTTGGTTTTGTTTTGTTCATGAAGCTTCATGAACATTTTGACTAAGTGACCATTTTGTCTCTAGCTTAACCCTAACCATTGCTTCAACCATGATTAATACTCTACACTTTACCATGGTTTAGTCATGATAAGTTTTGATTATTCTTTTCTTTTTCTAATTAACTTATCATAACTATTTCCTTCTTCTTCTTCATTCTTCAAGTGAAGAAAGCTTGCCCCATCAATGGCAAGTGATGGAAATGAGTGAGAAATCCAATTCTAAAGTCTACCCACTTCCTATTTCTTCATCCTCTACCTCTTGCCAAGTAGTAGAGTGTGTTTCCTTCACAAGTTTCATGACTTGGTGAAGGTGGAGCTTGATTCATCGATGCCTCGACGTAGATCATCTTCGGCTTGGACATCGACGACCTAGCCCGTCCATTCTCCGACGAAGACGACGCTAGAGCCCGGATTCCTTTTGGACAGCGGAGACGACTTCGTTGCGGAGCTATGGAGGTGGAGCACCGGATCTACAAAGGTTGTATTTCCGTATTCTCATTAGTTAATTTGTTAACTAGTTCTTTTTCGCCTAGACATCTAGTTATCGATCCGTAGTCGGGTCTCTCGGCACCGTTAAAATTTTAATTTGGCATAGTTGATGCCTTGTGAGACCTCATTAGGGTGCCTAGGAACCCTACAGTGGTATTAGAGCCTAGCTAGAGCCTTAGGCGAAGTCCCGACGGAATTTGAAGTCCGAACGAACCCGAAACCCCGAACCAATATTGCTCTCTGTACTTTTTTGAAAACAGTGGATTTTTCCAAATTAAAAATTGCTAAAAAATTCAGCAGGAAAAAATAAGAATTACGATGCAAAAATTTTTCGATGAATAGTAAATTCCGCGGCGGAACCGCGGCAGAAGCATGCCTTCTGCGGCGGTTCCGCGGCCCCTTGGTGACGTCAGCCCACTTTGTTTGCACAGTAACTCCTAATTAATTCTGCTGAGTTTTCTGGGAATTTTAATATTTATTCAAGAGTTGAATTTCCTGGGATTGTTTTGGGGATTCGGTGTTTCGATCGGAGTATCAAATTTCGTCTGTTGTGGCTTTCCGGATAAATTTTAGAATATGTTAGAAAGTTCGACCGGATATAAATACCCAATTTTTCCCCTGTCGGGAAAATTCCAAGTGTTGGATTTTTCCGTAGTTTAACGACGTTTTAAGTAGTGCAAGTAACGCGATGGTCCCTCTAGAAGACAACAAACCTTAACTCGATTATGTGACCGTCTTGAACTGCCCTTTGAACCTTCGGGTTTGGGGCAGTACGGCGTGCCACATGTGAGGCGTTGGCTTGACCTTTCTACGGCTGGACCATTGGTACTGAGGTACGAACTGAATGTTGTTAGACTTGTTTCATGTGTTGATCTATATTGGGAAAACTTGGGTGTTCGATTGTTCGATCGAAAAGTTTAGCATTTTCTATTTATCTGGAATGTGATACAATAATTGGAATTCACAATAGTTATGAGATAACTGAATGAATGTTATAAACATAGCAGTTTAGTCTCACTTGATCGGTTGCCACGGAATTTTGATGTGATCAAAAGTCCGTCGCAATCACGTAGTGTACGCGGATACTCGCCGGGTAAACTTAATAGACAGCCTCACCCCATAGCCCCGACCAAGTGACTGTAGGAGAACCCCGTCGCCGAAAGCATCCGTTCGGGTGCTCCCGGTAGCGGTGTTCCGCCTTGGTGCACTTCGTCGACGGCGTCAGGGGTGCGGCCGCCTACTGAAGTTTGCGACGAGCATTCGATCAGAATGTCGGGAATCCTGTTGAATTGCCCGACTTGATATTGAAAAGAGTTTTCGATAATGAGACTAAAATGCGGGGTTTATAATTGTTAGGCATGCGATGTCTAAGGAATTCATTTGGTCAGGCATGCGATGTCTGAGGTGGTTGCGGATTCCAACTGTTGTAGTTTTACACTTTCTTTTCTGTGACCGTAAGTGTAATATGTGATATCGCCGGTTTCGTTGCTATATGTCAACGACAATTGGGATGCGCATATTTACTTACGTTGATGACATGTGATGTTATGTGTTGCTGGATATGTTATATTGGATCGTCGTGTTTGAATAGCCGGGGGGGTTTTATGTGAGATGAGTGTTTTTTCATTTTCATTCATGTAAAAACTTGTATGTAATATTCTTTTATTGGGGCACTTCCAGGTTGCGGAAGTAGTCGCCGTTGATGTATATTATTTACTTTTCTGCACTAGGATAGACCCAAGGAGGAGAGCACAAGTAACCGGGTTCTGGGGTCCAGTGGGAGACCAACTCGAGGAGTCGAGTCCGGGTCTCCTAACCCTAGAATTGGTAGGGTTGCTTGCCGCTCTCGTAGGGGTCTAGGGGTGTGGGATTGGCTATTCATCACGACCGTGGAATCCGTGTTTTATACTGGCTCGTATTGAAAACACGGATGTCCTAGTATATCCAATATTTCATATGTTTCTTCTGTTGTGCTTTATCAGTGATCATGTGATGTTCTGTGACAGGTATTATATATAGTATATATGATATATTATATAGACATTGCTTATGTTTTACACCCGCGCTAGCCCTGCCTCGCTCTGGCGTTAGTTACCTAACCTAACGGTGCAGACGGGACATCGAGGCGAATGCGGATGGCATAAGCGTACGTTATATTTATCTGTGATGGTTGGGTGGATTTTAATGATGGGATATTCATTAATGAGATTAATGAAAGAAAATAAACCTAATTGATGTTGTGGAATCGAATTTCAAAATAAAACAGGTAGCTACAGTTCTTGCTTTGCATCGCGGTGTTCATTATAGAACATCCTGCACCTTATTCGATAAGGAAAGGACCGAGATCCCTTCACCGGGAGTGACTCCTTTAGCAATAACTGGCAGATGCTACAACCCTCGGTTTGTCTTTTGATCGCTTCTATAGTTTCTGCTTTGCACAGTGATATATATGATATATCCCGCACCTCATTCGACGAGGAAAGGGCCGACGATCCCTTCACCGGGAGTGACCCCTTTAGCAAAACTAGAAAAGCCTCAAAAACATTCCATTTAAAAACCATTTGATTCCGCAACGAGATCAAGTTCAAAGCGTTAAAGGTTTTTCACAAAAACCAGCCGCAACCCTCCGTCATTTTAGAAAGTAGAGTACTTAGTATTCGTGCTGTGTTTGTTGACCATAGTCAAGGCACAGTGTACGGTAGCTAAGTGATGTCTTCCTACACCGCATATGATGCGATTAGTTAGGACAGTCGCGTGACTTTGTTGACCTTAGTTAAGGGTCATGTGGGTGGGTCTAATTAATCACGAAATGACGGGTAGAACTTGACTAGTACTTATGATTTGTTGACCATAGTTAAGGTCATAGGTGCTAGGGGTAAAAACCTTCATCGGGAGTTTCAAGTGTTGAAATTTGCAATGAGATTGCATACCTTCTATATGATAGTTGGATCCCGATACCCACTGCGAGTAATTGTTACTCCTGGGAGAGTTTTACACATCACAATTAGCCGATCAAGTAGGTGTCTAGAAAGGTGTCAACGGGGTTACGCCTCTGGGAAAACGAGGTTTACATTAATTAGGTTCGTGCGAAAGAACGGGGGACCTCCCTCAAAGTACCGACACTGGCCTGGCTGAAAGATTGGCGAACTTGTAGTGTGTAATTAATCCCGGCTAGTCTTTCCTTTTAGGGTTTGAAGGAAGATTTGATAAAAACAGTGGGAGCCATCCTGATTAGATAAAATATATAACCAATCTGATCTTGCAAGAGCGCACGCAGAGTGTTTTCTTCTCTCTCTCTCCTGGTAGCGACCTTATCACGCCTTAATCAAGATAATAAAATGGATGTATTGACCGAACCCGCTTGTTATACTGAGCTGGGGAACGTTGGTCCCGCTCCAACTTATAATTGTTATAAGACAGAGCAGGAAATAGGGGAATACCAGAATTCCTATGCCGCCCAAACGAAGACAGTGCATATAATGCATCTCCTTCGGATGTGTTCATTACAAAGAACTGTTTCTCAGTATCCTCTGAATCCTGGGTATATGATACCGGATCAGGATCCCAGATATGTAATCTGTTACATAGGGCTACAAAAAGGTAGAAAAACTGAGAACGGGTGATAAGTTTCATGAGACAGAAAACAGGGCAAGTGTTGCAGCCAAGTCTGTTGGTCACTGTCACCCTGTATTACGAATACATTGATTCTGAACAAATGCTATTAGATACCGAACCTGATATACAAAATTATATCAGTCTCTTTATTAGTAAAGAAAGGATATAATTTTGTATTGATGGATAATGTTTTGAACATTTCCTATATCAAAAGTTGATCGGTTCAGGCACGTTATCTAAAAGCATTGACCTTCTAAATCAAACTACAGTTCCTCGTATACAGAACACACACAAGAGGAAGAGTTCAGAAATGAACGAATCATTCTTGAGGCATTGTAGACTAGGTCACATCAATGCGACCCGACTGGCTGAAGTTACATTTTAGATGCATATTTAAATTAGTTTGAATTTACATCTTGTGAAACTTGCCAGTCATGTCACAAAGATAAAATGACCACAGCTCTGCTTACTGGAAGCCGAGAAAGAGTTAGTGAACTCTTGGGATGATACATGTTGATGTATGTAAGGTCTCCGGTCTACACATGCTAGGACTGGTTCTTTATACTTCATTATATTCTATGATAATCTCTCAAGATTCAGTCATATATTCCTGTTGAAATATAAGTCCGAACCTTTTGAGGTATTCACAGAATATAAGTAGGAAGTAGAGAACCAAAATACGGGTATAAGTATTATGTCCTATGATGAGATCAGGGAGGAGAATACTTGTGCGTAGCATTCCTGGACTATTCTAAAAGAAAATGAGTTTCTCTCTCAGCATTACTCCTCCGTATACACCATAGCACGATGGTATATCGGGGCGGAGCAATCACACCCTATATGATAAGGTGTGCTCTATGATGAGTACTACTGAGTTACCTATTTCCTTTTTTGAGGGTTATGCACTTGAGAAGCTGCATACCTATTGAATTAGGTTCGAATCAAATCAGTGCCTACCACTCCATATAAGATATGGTGCGGGAAGATCCTATCTCTTAAGTAAGTTAAGATTTGGGGTTGTCCGGCCTATGTTTAAAGCAAAATCCAGACAAGATCGAGGCAAGATCAGTTCTGTAGAACTGGAAAGGTTCCAGCTATACAAAACTGCAGTTGATGATTTGACAGAACCATAAGATTCTATAGTTTCCGACGAACCTCAGCCTCTCCGCCGATCTAGTAGGGTTCCTCACCCACCTGAGAGATACCTCGGTTTCTCGATGACAGTGGGAGCAAGGATTGCATCATGAGATGATGACCCAACCAGTTTCGAGCAGGCCATCGAGAGTAGGGACTCTGTAAGAATGGCTGGATGCTTAGTGATCTGAGATGGAATCCATGTACACCAGCAAAGTATGGACTTTAGCTGCTATATCTGAAGGGTTAAATCCCCATCAGGAGCAAGTATATCTTGAGAAGATTACTTGGTATAGATGGAAAGGTTCAGACTTTCAAAGCTAGACTTGTTAAAGGTTTTCGTCATCGACCAGGCGTGGATAATGATGAAACCTTTTTCCAGTAGCTATGCTTAAGTCTATCCAGATCCTACTTACCACGGCTACATACCATGACTACGATATCTGGCAGTTGGGTGCCTTGACTGCTTTTCTAAATACTGATTTAGAAGAGAACGTCTATAAGAACACAGCCAGAGGTCTTCGTAAACAGTGGGAGCAGCGGAAACGTGTGCAAGTTGCTTTACATAATGAAGCAGGCATCGCGGAGATGGAACGTCTGTTTTGATGTGATAGTCAAAGTGTTTGACTTCATCAAAATGGTAGACGAACCTTGTATATACAAAAGGGTAGTAGAGAGTAAGGTGGTCATCCTCGTATTGTACGAAGACAACATACTCTTGATAGGAAGAGAGTTTCCTATACTACGATCGGTCAATCTCTTATTATCACAAGGATTCTCCAAATAGGATCAAAGTGATACCTCCTAAATCCTGAGTTTTCATCTATGAGATAGATGTAATTGGATGCTAGGATTCTCACTAGGTGTAGTGAGATGGTATCAATCGATCCTAGGGAGAATCACTGGAAGAGTTCCAGGGTGATAAAGACGACTGAATGTCAGTCACAGGCATTGTCTTTACCCTCAGTAAAGGGACGGTATGTTGGAAGAGTTCCAAGCTAGATACCGTGGCAAACTAGACGATAAAGGCTGGTAACATCGCTATTGAAGATACTACCAAAGAGGCAGTTTGGGTGTATATTAGTTCATAAGATGAACTTGGTTCCTGCCATTGTATGACAATGGAAGTGTGGCTTAGGCCCTGGAACCCTGGTCCCATCAGTGACCCAGACATATTCTGAGGAAGCATCACCTGATCATGGAGATAGTTGATCTCCAGGTTGATCGAGGTTAGGAGAGTAGACTCAGAGGACAACACGGCGGATCCACTCACGAAGGCCTTTTTCCTAAAGAGAGACTTTTAGGGGATGGTTGAGTATGTGATACTGCAACCACTGCTGCAGATGGCCCAAGTGCAAGTGGGAGATTGTTAGTTATATGTATGCCCTAGAGGCCATTACTGTACATTGGATGTATATTGTAGTGGATGCTGGGACATATATAGGAAGGACTTTCTTGCTCGACATGATAGTACGCTATCTGGTTGCACTTTATCTTAACATGTATACTTTCTGTCTCTCTGATTACATGTTGATAAAGCCCATAGGATGTGTGCTCGACTTCCAGGACTATGATGTAGATCATACTAGTGGGGCTTGGGTAGTCCAAGAGTACATCCTTGAATTGTTCCTAGTCGTGGGAATATCGAGACGGGGCATCGATATTCCAGAGTAGACTAGCGCATATCTTCTCGACCCATGCGATGGGCGATGGATGATCCCATATCCATTGGTGTTTGACATCGAAGATGGTATGCGGGTGCTCAGTGGAGACTGAGTACACTGAACGGACTCGCCGAGAACTCCCAGATGGTATTATACCTCACGTCAGATGGCAGTTCTCTGGTGACACTGGTACAGCTTAGTCTGTAGACCCGAGATCGTCATAGAGTCTTGTGTGTCTCCCACTGTGCTTTGATTTCCACCCTACCACGGCTCTACTGAGTTGTGCAAACAGGTGGTTTTTGGGTACAGTCCCGATTCACATGGAGGCAATGAGCGATAGGAGGGGATTCGTCTCTCCCGGTATTGGGGGTTGATGTTGTGCTATGCTCGACTGGCCATAACAGGAAATCCCTGGCCAGGGTTGCAGTGATATACTGGTAAGAGTTATCAGTAGTTTCACGAATGTTATGGACCCTACGTCGGCATGACTTATCGAGCTATTGGGGTCTGACGTTTACCACCCCTAGGCGAGATATGCGACATATCAGACGAACAGACCGGACTATACGGTAGTGTTACTGGTCGGATTCACTGGAGTGTGAGCGGGCTTGCTCGTCGATCTTCAGATCGCTCAATACCCGAGTGGCCGTTACGTTTAGCAGACCGCTTGCGGCTTGTGGATGCTTGATATGATCATCATCTGCTGCCGGCGTATTGACGAGTCTTTAGAGTCCTACACAGAGGTTTCCTGGCTCAAGCGAAACGAAATAGGAGCGCATATGAGATATGTGCGGGACCGAGAATAATACGAGTATGTGATACTGTATTCGATTCTCGCGATGTGACATTGATCGGTTATATGCGATATAGCCGGGTTATCGGATCAAGTGTTGATTCGATAAGATGTTACTAATGGTACCAGTCGGTTATGTGCGACATGACCGGATCGTTAAATCAAGTGTTGATTTAATGATTTAATGCATAATTGTATATTTGATATATTACTTTGCATTAACTAGTATCGGTTCACTTTAAAATGGATTTTCTCACTCGGGTGTGCGCATTGCATATGCGATATGATTATGTGCACATGTTTGTATCATGTTTGATGATGCATACCACTTTGGTTAAGTGTAAAGTTTGAACCATGGTTGTGTTTATGTTTAGGGTTTTATTTTCTTAATTATTCATTTATTCTTTTTGATAAATGGATAAAAGAAATCCAAATGAGAAAATGGTGGCTTGGTTTTGTTTTGTTCATGAAGCTTCATGAACATTTTGACTAAGTGACCATTTTGTCTCTAGCTTAACCCTAACCATTGCTTCAACCATGATTAATACTCTACACTTTACCATGGTTTAGTCATGATAAGTTTTGATTATTCTTTTCTTTTTCTAATTAACTTATCATAACTATTTCCTTCTTCTTCTTCATTCTTCAAGTGAAGAAAGCTTGTCCCATCAATGGCAAGTGATGGAAATGAGTGAGAAATCCAATTCTAAAGTCTACCCACTTCCTATTTCTTCATCCTCTACCTCTTGCCAAGTAGTAGAGTGTGTTTCCTTCACAAGTTTCATGACTTGGTGAAGGTGGAGCTTGATTCATCGATGCCTCGACGTAGATCATCTTCAGCTTGGACATCGACGACCTAGCCCGTCCATTCTCCGACGAAGACGACGCTAGAGCCCGGATTCCTTTTGGACAGCGGAGACGACTTCGTTGCGGAGCTATGGAGGTGGAGCACCGGATCTACAAAGGTTGTATTTCCGTATTCTCATTAGTTAATTTGTTAACTAGTTCTTTTTCGCCTAGACATCTAGTTATCGATCCGTAGTCGGGTCTCTCGGCACCGTTAAAATTTTAATTTGGCATGGTTGATGCCTTGTGAGACCTCATTAGGGTGCCTAGGAACCCTACAAAATTCAATTAAAAATTTACCAATTAAGAAGTGCTTTGGACAGCGGACAAGAGTATGATTGCTTGATTTGAATTTCCAAGTGTAGGGGTGATTTATACACACACGTGGGGATATGTGATTGGAGTTTAGATGAGAGAAAGGAGTGAAGAATAGAACTTGTATCTTTAGTAAAGTTGATAGAAATTCCTAAGTGGAGATGGAACCCTAGAAGGAAAACTTAAGAGATGCCGAAAGCTAAGTAAGTCTATAGAACATATATAATCTTAAGTTAGATGATGAGGAAGTGTGAAGAATATGGGTGGATATAATAGAATTTCTTATTAGAAAACCTAATTGGAGAACAAAAGTCGAAAAAGCCAAATTGATAGGATTTTGTGGGTAGTATCCGCTGAAAACCCTCAGGAGACAACACTCCTCCTATTAGAGACACCTAGAGGTTTAACGGCTTGTTGCACATGCTCAGTGCAATCGCGTTTCCCTACGAAAGTGCGGTTAGGTTTTTTTCGAGAATAAAAATAAGTTTGCTCGAGGATGAGTAAAAGATAAGTTTGGGGGTATTTGTTCACACCATAATATTGTACTATTATATTCCTCATTCTTACTCATTTTATAAATAAACAGGTGCTTTTGACGCATGTCTGCTACATATTACAGGTTACAGGTTCTTGGAGCGAAAACAGGGAAAAAGACAAAAGACGACACAAAAAAGGGATTTTGACCAACAAATAGAAGGATCTTAATCAAGCCTACACAAAAGATCAGTACAAGGCAACGCAAGGTCCAAGATTACAAAGCATACGGTTAAAAGTCCACTGCAATTGTTCACTGGAGATCTGGAAGAAATAGAGAAGCCAAATTGAATAAAGATCCAAAGAAATAAAAAGCCCAAGAAGCCCAGAATCAGTTCTAAAATTTCCAGACATAAAATTTTACCAAAGCTTGGAGTCTACTTTGACTAGGTCTTCCTAAGGATATTTTGGTAAATGCAAACGTGCGAATCAATTGTAACCTAGGGTTTCTATGTCTTATAACTAGAAGCCCAAATCATTGTATTTTTTTCATGCCTCCCTTATGCCTCTTTTTATCAATAAAATTTAGATTTCTTTTGGAGAGCATCGATGCCTCTTTTCATTTCAGAAATTCAGATCTGACAAGTCTTGTGTTGATGTTTGGAGAGAGCCATCTGTAATGTAAGTAGGTAATTTCAATTCTTGCCCTAGGTAATTTTTCATTCTCCGCCCTATATTAAATTTAATTCATTGCCCTAGTTAGATAGTTAGATCTTTAATTCAATTGCCCTAGATTAATTTAGTTTTTAGATTTAATTAATCCATTCACACCATTCGTAATTAACTCGTAAGAGCGACTAGGAAATTCACAACATCCCTGTGGACCGACCCGTATTCACCGGCTAGCTACCAAGCGACGCCGTTCTTGATTGCGGTAATTATATTTTTGATCGATAAAATCTCATTTAATCATGTCTTTTAACGAGGTTGCGCCCTTTCGGGTTTTCACAAAAACTCGCCGGTAGCCCTGCAGTTTTTACTCACGGAGCCCTTCCGGGTTTTCATCCGTGCCCATTTTGCTTATGGACATACCGTTTTTTTAGTCAGCCTTGGGATGCTGCAATCCACGGTAGTTTATCGACATCTCGGTCAACAGCTAGTTTTAGGACATAGTGGTCCATCGGTAGTTTAAGGACGTTTCGGTCCGACGCCGGTTTTAGGACATAGTGGTCTATTGTTAGTTTAAGGATGTTTCGGTCCATTGTTAGTTTAAGGATGTTCCGGTCCGTCGTTAGTTTTAGGACATTTCGGTCCGAGAAAAGAATGCCGGCTACTACTTATAGAGTTTAGGCTTAGGAAGATAGCGAGCGGACATAGGCGTCGTCATCTATCGTTGACCTAGGCCATGACCCATCAGGCATAATATTTCTTTAGGAAGCGACCGTTTATTGGCCTGAAAGGTCTTTCACCATGCATGTCCATGAGTAGGTAGGCACCACCCTGGTAAACTTTGTCTATGATATACAGGCCTTCATAATTCGATTCGAATTTCCCCCGCTTGGCATGATTGGGGATCATAGGCCTTTTGACCACTAGCACGAGTTCGCCTTAGCGGAATGTTCTCGGCCTAGTCAATCTCTCATATGAGCACGTCATCTTTACTTTATAAGCCTCCAGACTCTGTTGCGCTATGAGCCGGGTTTCATCAAGGGCATCGAGCTCCTCAAGCCGAAGGTGAGCATTTTCTTCGTCTGTTAGCTCGTAGCGAACCGCCACTCATAGAGAGGGTAACTCTATCTCGACGGGGAGTACCGTTTCTGTGCCGAATACCAATGCGTACGGCGTGGTGTTCGTGGCCATTTTGAATGTAGTTCGATACGTCCAGAAGCTTCATGCAGTCTCTCGTGCCAATCCCTCTTATTTCGAGACACCGTCTTTTTCACGATCTTCGTCAAGGTCTTATTGAAAGCCTCAGCTACACCGTTAGCTCGGGGGTTATAGACCGAAGAGTATCTCCAGTCTATGTTATGCCGTTGCACGAAGCGGCTGATCTTGTGGCTCCTATAGGCTGGTCCGTTATCGGAAATAATCCATCGCGGAATGCCGAACCGGTAAATGACGTGTGTCTTGAAGAAATGGAGTATATTTTCCGTCTTCACTTCCCTCAGTGGTACTTCTTCTGCCCATTTGGAGAAGTAATCAGTTGTCGCCATAATGAAACGATGTCCTTTGGACGATGCCGGTTAGATGGGGCCGATTATGTTAGTCCCCTACATTTTGAACGGCCAGCTAGCCACCATTGGATGTAGTTGATTTGGATGCTGATGGATGAAGTCCCCGTGAATCTGGCACGAGTGGCACTGCTTCGCGTATTCGAGGCAGTCTTGGATCATCGTGGGCCAATAGTAGCCCATCCTTTTGATCTTCAGTTTCATCTTCGGCCCGGCTTGATGAGAACCGCAGAGTCCGTCGTGAGTTTCTTGGACGACTCTCTTTGCTTCTTCAGGTCCCAGGCATCTTAGCCATAGAGAATCAAATGATCTCTTATACAGAGTATCATTGACAAAGGCGAAAGAAAGAGCTCGTTTCATAAGCTGATGTCTTGAGGACACATCTTTAGGTGTTCGACGGGATTTGAAGTAGTCTATAAAGACTTCTCTACAATCCATAGCGTTTTCCTGGTCTTTTATTTGCAGAGTCATTTGCTCGGTCGCTCCCTTTTCTTCGGACGACTCCGGAAATTTTTCTGCCGGTGCAAGAACCCGACGGCTTTGCACAACGATCCTTACGTCATCGAGGTTCTCGTCGGCCAGTTCTTTAGCGAGCTTGGATAATGCATCCGCCTTTCTATTTTCCGCATGCGGTATACTTTCCAGTGTTAGTTATATGTATGCCCTAGAGGCCATTACTGTACATTGGATGTATATTGTAGTGGATGCTGGGACATATATAGGTAGGACTTTCTTGCTCGACATGATAGTACGCTATCTGGTTGCTCTTTATCTTAACATGTATACTTTCTGTCTCTCTGATTACATGTTGATAAAGCCCTTAGGATGTGTACCCGACTTCCAGGACTGTGATGCAGATCATACTAGTGGGGCCTGGGTAGTCAATGAGTACATCCTTCATTGTTCCTAGTCGAGGGAATATCGAGACGGGGCATCGATATTCCAGAGTAGACTAGCGCATATCTTCTCGACCCATGCGATGGGCGATGGATGATCCCATATCCATTGGTGTTTGACATCGAGGATGGTATGCGGGTGCTCAGTGGAGACTGGGTACACTGAACGGACTCGCCGAGAACTCCCAGATGGTATTATACCTCATGTCAGATGGCAGTTCTTTGATGACACTGGTACAGCTTAGTCTGTTGACCCGAGATCGTCATAGAGTCTTGTGTGTCTCCCACTGTGCTTTGATTTCCACCCTACCACGGCTCTACTGAGTTGTGCAAACAGGTGGTTTTTGGGTACAGTCCCGATTCACATGGAGGCAATGAGCGATAGGAGGGGATTCGTCTCTCCCGGTATTGGGGGTTGATGTTGTGCTATGCTCGACTGGCCGTAACAGGAAATCCCTGGCCAGGGTTGCTGTGATATACTGGTAAGAGTTAACAGTAGTTTCACCAATGTTATGGACCTCACGTCGGCATGACTTATCGAGCTATTGGGGTCTGACGTTTACCACCCCTAGGCGAGATATGCGACATATCAGACGAACAGACCGGACTGTACGGTAAGTGTTACTGGTTGGATTCGCAGGAGTGTGAGCGGGCTTGCTCGTCGATCTTCTGATCGCTCAATACCCGGGTGGCCGTTACGTTTAGCAGACCGCTTGCGGCTTGTGGGTGTTTGATATGATCATCATCCGCTGCCGGCGTATTGACGAGTCTTTAGAGTCCTACACAGAGGTTTCCTGGCTCAAGCGAAACGAAATAGGAGCGCATATGAGATATGTGCGGGACCGAGAATAATGCGTGTATATGATACCGTATTTCATTCTCACGATGAATGTGTCGAATGGTCGTATGCGATATAACCTAGTTATCGAATCAAGGATTGATTCGATAAGCCGATACATTGGATACTAGCCGGTTATATGCGATATAACCGGATCATTGAATCATGTGTTGATTTAATGATTTAATGTATAATTTTATATTTGATATATCACTTTGCATTAACTAGTATTGGTTCACTTTAAATGGATTTTCTCACTTGGTATGCACAAGTTGTATATGTGATATACTTTTGTGCACAAGATTGTATCATATTTGATGATACATGCAAGCTAGGGTTTGTGTAAAGAATTGACCATGGTTATATGAATGGTTAGGGTTTCATTTTATTTGTTTATTTATTTATTCATTTATTCTTTATTGAAAGAAATAAAATAGTGGCTAAGTTTGGATAATCTTTGAAGCTTCATGAAGCTTTGAATGGTTGACTATTTTGTTTGTTTCCTTAACCTTAACCATTCACTTTAACCTTAGTTTGTTCTCTACATCTAACCATAGTTGACATTATGATAAGAATGATTTATTTTCTATTTTCATATATCTTATCATAATTCTTTATCATCTTCTTCTTCATCTTCAAGTTGAAGAAAGCTTGCACCTTTAATGGCAACTAGCCAAAACAAATGAGAAATCCAAATCTAAAGTCTACCCATTTCCTATTTTTTCATCCTCTACTACTTGCCATGTAGTAGAGTGTGTTGTCTTCACAAGTTTCTTGACTTGGCGAAGGCGGAGCTCGAGTTTTGTGATGCCTCGACGTAGATCATCTTCGGCATCGAACCGACGATCAAGCCCGCCCATTTCTTCGACGAAGTCGATACTTGAGTTCGGAGTTTGATTTGGACAGCGGAGGGAGATCATCGTGGAGCTTAGGAATTGGCGGACCGGATCTACAAAGGTTGTAGCCCCTTTCCTTTAGATACATTTCCGTTTACTTGCATGCTTCGCCTAGATATCTAGTAAACGATCCGTATTAGGGTTTGTAGGCACCCGTAGAATTTTGATTTGTGCATGTTTGATCACTTGTGAGACTTCACTAGAGTGCCTAGGAACCCTACAGTGGTATCAGAGCCTGGCTAGAGCCTTAGGCGAAGTCCAGACGGATTTTGAATTCCGAACGAATCCGAATCCCTAATATAAATTGCTCTCTGTACTTTTTCTGAAAATTGGGATTTTTCCATATTAAAAATATTCAGTAAAATCAGCAGGAAATTCTAAGGGATTCTGTAAAATTCGTGTGCCTGATTCCATCAATGCGCCGCGTTTCCGCGGCACGAGCATGGCTCGTGCGGCGGAAACGCGGCCGTTTTGTCGTTTGTGGCATCCAAATTTGCACAGTAATGCATTATATGCAGTGCTGGTTTTCCTGGGTATTTTTGATATTTTTTCAAGAGTTGAATTTTCTGGGGTTGTTTTGGGGATTCGTATGTTCGATCGGATTATCAAATTTTGTCTGTGTGGCTTTCCGGATAAATTTTAGAATATGTTAAAAAGTTCGACCGGATATAAATACCCACCTTTTCCCCTGCCGGAAAATTTCCAAGTGTTGGATTTTTCCGTGGTTTAACGACGTTCTAAGTAGTGCAAGTAACGCGATGGACCCTCTAGAAGACAACAAACCTTAACTCGATTATGTGACCGTCTTGAACTGCCCTTTGAACCTTCGGGTTTGGGGCAGTACGGCGTGCCACATGTGAGGCGTTGGCTTGACCCTTCTACGGCTGGACCGTTGGTACTGAGGCACGAACTGAATGTTGTTAGACTTATTTCATGTGTTGAGCTGTATCGGGAAAACTTGGGTGTTCGATTGTTCGATCGGAAAGTTTAACATTTTCTGTTTATCCGGAATGTGATACAATAATTGGAATTCACAAATTGTTATGAGATAACGGAATGAATATTATAAACGTAGCAGTTTAGTCTCACTTGATCGGTTGCCACGGAATTTTGATTTGATCAAAAGTCCGTCGCAATCACGTAGCGTACGCGGATACTCGCCGGGTAAACTTTATAGACAGCCTCACTCCATAGCCCCGACCAAGTGACTGTAGGAGAGCCCCGTCGCCGAAAGCATCCGTCCGGGTGCTCGCGGCAGCGGTGTTCCGCCTTGGTGCACTTCGTCGACGGTATCAGGGGTGCGGCCGCCTACTGAAGTTTGCGACGAGCATTCGATCAGAATGTCGGGAATCTTGTTGAATTGCCCGACTTGATATTGAAAAGAGTTTTCGATAATGAGACTAAAATGCGGGGTTTATAATTGTTAAGCATGCGATGTCTAAAGAATTCATTTGATTGGGCATGTGATGTCTAAAAGAGTTGCGGATTCCAACTGTTGTAGTTTTACACTTTCTTTTCTGTGACCGTAAGTGTAATATGTGATATCGCCGGTTTCGTTGCTATATGTCAACGACAATTGGGATGCGCATATTTACTTACGTTGATGACATGTGATGTTATGTGTTGCTGGATATGTTATATTGGATCGTCGTGTTTGAATAGCCGGGGGGGTTTTATGTGAGATGAGTGTTTTTTCATTTTCATTCATGTAAAAACTTGTATGTAATATTCTTTTATTGGGGCACTTCCAGGTTGCGGAAGTAGTCGCCGTTGATGTATATTATTTACTTTTCTGCACTAGGATAGACCCAAGGAGGAGAGCACAAGTAACCGGGTTCTGGGGTCCAGTGGGAGACCAACTCGAGGAGTCGAGTCCAGGTCTCCTAACCCTAGAATTGGTAGGGTTGCTTGCCGCTCTCGTAGGGGTCTAGGGGTGTGGGATTGGCTATTCATCACGACCGTGGAATCCGTGTTTTATACTGGCTCGTATTGAAAACACGGACGTCCTAGTATATCCAATATTTCATATGTTTCTTCTGCTGTGCTTTATCTGTGATGTGATCATGCGATGTTCTGTGCTCTGTTCAGATAGATGTAGTATATAGTATATATGATATATTATATAGACGTTGCTTATGTTTTACACCCGCGCTAGCCCTGCCCCGCTCTGCCGTTAGTTACCTAACCTAACGGTGCACGAGGGGACATCGAGGCGAATGCGGATGGCATAAGTGTACGTCATATTTATCTGTGATGTTTAGGTAATTTAAATGATGGGATATTCATTAATGAGATTAATGAAAGAAAATAAACCTAATTGATGTTGTGGAATCGAATTTCAAATTAAAACAGGTAGCTACAGTTCTTGCTTTGCATCGTGGTGTTCCTTGTAGAACATCCTGCACCTTATTCGATAAGGAAAGGACCGAGATCCCTTCACCGGGAGTGACTCCTTTAGCAATAACTGGCAGATGCTACAACCCTCGGTTTGTCTTTTGATCGCTTCTATAGTTTCTGCTTTACACAGTGATATATATGATATATCCCGCACCTCATTCGACGAGGAAAGGGCCGACGATCCCTTCACCGGGAGTGACCCCTTTAGCAAAACTAGAAAAGCTTCAAAAACATTCCATTTAAAAACCATTTGATTCCGCAACGAGATCAAGTTCAAAGCGTTAAAGGTTTTCACAAAAACCAGCCGCAACCCTCCATCATTTTAGGAAGTAAAGTACTTAGTATTCGTGTTGTGTTTGTTGACCATAGTCAAGGCACAGTGTACGGTAGCTAAGTGATGTCTTCCTACACCGCATATGATGCGATTAGTTAGGACAGTCATGTGGCTTTGTTGACCTTAGCCAAGGGTCATGTGGGTGGGTCTAATTAATCACGAAATGACGGGTAGAACTTGACTAGTACCTATGATTTGTTGACCTTAGCCAAGGTCATAGGTGCTAGGGGTAAAAACCATTATCGGGAATTTCAAGTGTTGAAATTTGCAATGAGATTGCATACCTTCTATGTGATAGTTGGATCCCGATACCCACTGCGAGTAATTGTTACTCCTGGGAGAGTTTTGCACTTTGCAATTAGCCGATCAAGTAGGTGTCTAGAAAGGTGTCAACGGGATTACGCCTCTGGGAAAACGAGGTTTACAGTAATTAGGTCCGTGCGAAAGCACGGGGAACCTCCCTCAAAGTACCGACACTGGCCTGGCTGAAATATTGGCGAACTTGTAGAGTGTAATTAATCCCGGCTAGTCTTTCCTTTTAGGGTTTGAAGGAAGATTTGATAAAAACAGTGGGAGCCATCCTGATTAGATAAAATATATAACCAATCTGATCTTGCAAGAGCGCACGCTGAGTGTTTTCTTCTCTCTCTCTCCAGGTAGCGACCATGTCACGCCTTAATCAAGATAATAATATGGATATATTGACCGAACCCGCTTGTTATACTGAGCTGGGGAACGTTGGTCCCGCTCCAACTTATAATTGTTATAAGACAGAGCAGGAAATAGGGAATACCAAGATTCCTATGCCGCCCAAACGAAGAGAGTGCATGCTGATGCATCATCTTCGGGTGTGTTCAGTACATAGAACTGTTTCTCAGTATCCTCAGAATCCTGGGTATTTGATACCGGATCAGGATCCCAGATATGTAATATGTTACATAGGGCTACAAAAAGGTAGAAAAACTGAGAATGGGTGATAAGTTTCATGAGACAGAAACCGGGGCAAGTGTTGCATCCAAGTCTGTTGGTCACTGTCACCCTGTATTACCAATACATTGATTCTGAACAAATGCTATTAGATACCGAACCTGATATACAAAATCATATCAGTCTCTTTATTAGTAAAGAAATGATATAATTTTGTATTGATGGATAATGTTTTGAACATTTCCTATATCAAAAGTTGATCGGTTCAGGCACGTTATCTAAAAGCATTAACGTTCTAAATCAAACTACAGTTCCTTGTATACTGAACACACACAAGAGGAAGAGTTCAGAAATGAACGAATCATTTTTGAGGCATTGTAGACTAGGTCATATCAATGCGACCCGACTGGCTGAAGTTACATTTTAGATGCATATTTAAATCAGTTTGAATTTACATCTCATGAAACTTGCCAGTCATGTCACAAAGATTAGATGACCATAGCTCCGTTTACAGTAAACAAAGAAAGAGTTAGTAAACTCTTGGGACTGATACATGATGATGTATGTAAAGTCTCCTGTCTACACATGCCAGGACTGGTTCTTCATACTTCATTATATTCTCTGATAATCTCTCAAGATTCAGTCATATGTTCCTGTTGAAACATAAGTCCGAACCTTTTGAGATATTCACAGAATATAAGTTAGAAGTAGAGAACCAAAATACGGGTATAAGTATTATGTCCTATGATAAGATCAGGGAGGAGAATACTTGTGCATAGAATTCCTGGATTATTCTAAAGGAGAATGAGATTTTCTCTCAGTGTTACTCCTCTGAATACACCACAGCACAACGGTGTATCAAGGCGGAGCAATTGCACAATATTAGATATGGTGTGCTCTATGATGAGTATTACTGAGTTACCTATTTCCTTTTGGGGTTATGCACTTGAGAAGCTGCATACCTATTGAATTAGGTTTGAATCAAATCAGTGCCTACCACTCCATATGAGATATGGTATCGGAAGAACCCATCTCTTAAGCGAGTTAAGATTTGGGGTTGTCCGGCCTATGTTTAAAGCAAAATCCGGACAAGATCGAGGCAGGATCAGTTCTGTAGTACTGGAAAGGTTCCAGCTATACAAAACTGCAGTTGATGATTTGACAGAACCATAAGATTCTATAGTTCCCGACGAACCTCAGCCTCTCCGCCGATCTAGTAGGGTTCCTCATCCACCTGAGAGATACCTCGGTTTCTCGATGACAGTGGGAGCAAGGATTGCATCATGAGATGATGACCCAACTAGTTTCGAGCAGGCCATCGAGAGTATGGACTCTGTAAGAATGGCTGGATGCTTAGCGATCTGAGATGGAATCCATGTACACCAGCAAAGTATGGACTTTAGCTGCTATATCTGAAGGGTTAAATCCCCATCAGGAGCAAGTATATCTTGAGAAGATTACTTGGTGTAGATGGAAAGGTTGAGACTTTCAAAGCTAGACTTGTTAAAGTTTTTCGTCATCGACCAGGCGTGGATAATGATGAAACCTTTTTCCAGTAGCTATGCTAAAGTCTATCCAGATCCTACTTACCACGGCTAGATACCATGACTACGATATCTGGCGGTTGGGTGCCATGACTGTTTTTCCAAATACTGATTTAGAAGAGAACGTCTATAAGAACACAGCCAGAGGTCTTCGTAAACAGTGGGAGCAGCGGAAACGTGTGCAAGTTGCTTTACATAATGAAGCAGGCATCGCGGAGTTGGAACGTCTGTTTTGATGTGATAGTCAAAGTGTTTGACTTCATCAAAATGGTAGACGAACCTTGTATATACAAAAGGGTAGTAGAGAGTAAGGTGGTCATCGTCGTATTGTACGTAGACAACATACTCTTGATAGGAAAAGAGTTTCCTATACTACGATCGATCAATCTCCTATTATCACAATGATTCTCCAAATAGGATAAAGATGATACCTCCTAAATCCTGAGATTTGGACCTATGAGATAGATCTAAAGGGATATTAGGGTTCTCACTAAGTATAGTGAGATGGTATCAATCGATCCTGGGGAAAATCACTGGAAGGGTTCCAGAGTGATAAAGACGACTGAATGTCAGTCACAGGCATTGTCTTTACCCTCAGTAAAGGGACGGTATGTTGGAAGATTTCCAAGCTAGATACCGTGGCAAACTAGACGATAAAGGCTGGTAACATCGCTATTGAAGATACTACCAAAGAGGCAGTTTGGGTGTATATTGGTTCATAGGATGAACTAGGTTCCTACCATTGTGTGATAATGGAACTGTGGCTTTGGCCCTGGAACCCTGGTCCCATCAGTGACCCAGACATAATCTAAGGCAGCATCACCTGATCATGGAGATAGTTGATCTCCAGGGTGATCGAGGTTAGGAGAGTAGACTCAGAGGACAACACGGCGGATCCACTCACGAAGGCCCTTTTCCCAAAGAGAGACTTTTAGGGGATGGTTGAGTATGTGATACTGCAACCACTGCTACAGATGGCCCTAGTGCAAGTGGGAGATTGTTAGTTATATGTATGCCCTAGAGGCCATTACTGTACATTGGATGTATATTGTAGTGGATGCTGGGACATATATAGGTAGGACTTTCTTGCTCGACATGATAGTATGCTATCTGGTTGCTCTTTATCTTAACATGTATACTTTCTGTCTCTCTGATTACATATTGATAAAGCCCTTAGGATGTGTACCCGACTTCCAGGACTGTGATGCAGATCATACTAGTGGGGCCTGGGTAGTCAATGAGTACATCCTTCATTGTTCCTAGTCGAGGGAATATCGAGACGGGGCATCGATATTCCAGAGTAGACTAGCGCATATCTTCTCGACCCATGCGATGGGCGATGGATGATCCCATATCCATTGGTGTTTGACATCGAGGATGGTATGCGGGTGCTCAGTGGAGACTGGGTACACTGAACGGACTCGCCGAGAACTCCCAGATGGTATTATACCTCACGTCAGATGGCAGTTCTTTGATGACACTGGTACAGCTTAGTCTGTTGACCCGAGATCGTCATAGAGTCTTGTGTGTCTCCCACTGTGCTTTGATTTCCACCCTACCACAGATCTACTGAGTTGTGCAAACAGGTGGTTTTTGGGTACAGTCCCGATTCACATGGAGGCAATGAGCGATAGGAGGGGATTCGTCTCTCCCGGTATTGGGGGTTGATGTTGTGCTATGCTCGACTGGCCATAACAGAAAATCCCTGGCCAGGGTTGCTGTGATATACTGGTAAGAGTTATCAGTAGTTTCAAGATTGTTATGGACCTCACGTCGGCATGACTTATCGAGCTATTGGGGTCTGACGTTTACCACTCCTAGGCGAGATATGCGACATATCAGACGAACAGACCGGACTGTACAGTAAGTGTTACTGGTTGGATTCGCAGGAGTGTGAGCGGGCTTGCTCGTCGATCTTCTGATCGCTCAATACCTGGGTGGCCGTTACGTTTAGCAGACCGCTTGCGGCTTGTTGGTGTTTGATATGATCATCATCCGCTGCCGGCGTATTGACGAGTCTTTAGAGTCCTACACAGAGGTTTCCTGGCTCAAGCGAAACGAAATAGGAGCGCATATGAGATATGTGCGGGACCGAGAATAATGCGTGTATATGATACCGTATTTCATTCTCACGATGAATGTGTCGAATGGTCGTATGCGATATAACCTAGTTATCGAATCAAGGATTGATTCGATAAGCCGATACATTGGATACTAGCCGGTTATATGCGATATAACCGGATCATTGAATCAAGTGTTGATTTAATGATTTAATGTATAATTTTATATTTGATATATCACTTTGCATTAACTAGTATTGGTTCACTTTAAATGGATTTTCTCACTTGGTATGCACAAGTTGTATATGTGATATACTTTTGTGCACAAGATTGTATCATGTTTGATGATACATGCAAGCTAGGGTTTGTGTAAAGAATTGACCATGGTTATATGAATGGTTAGGGTTTCATTTTATTTGTTTATTTATTTATTCATTTATTCTTTATTGAAAGAAATAAAATAGTGGCTAAGTTTGGATAATCTTTGAAGCTTCATGAAGCTTTGAATGGTTGACTATTTTGTTTCTTTCCTTAACCTTAACCATTCACTTTAACCTTAGTTTGTTCTCTACATCTAACCATAGTTGACATTATGATAAGAATGATTTATTTTCTATTTTCATATATCTTATCATAATTCTTTATCATCTTCTTCTTCATCTTCAAGTTGAAGAAAGCTTGCACCTTTAATGGCAACTAGCCAAAACAAATGAGAAATCCAAATCTAAAGTCTACCCATTTCCTATTTCTTCATCCTCTACTACTTGCCATGTAGTAGAGTGTGTTGTCTTCACAAGTTTCTTGACTTGGCGAAGGCGGAGCTCGAGTTTTGTGATGCCTCGACGTAGATCATCTTCGGCATCGAACCGACGATCAAGCCCGCCCATTTCTTCGACGAAGCCGATACTTGAGTTCGGAGTTTGATTTGGACAGCGGAGGGAGATCATCGTGGAGCTTAGGAATTGGCGGACCGGATCTACAAAGGTTGTAGCCCCTTTCCTTTAGATACATTTCCGTTTACTTGCATGCTTCGCCTAGATATCTAGTAAACGATCCGTATTAGGGTTTGTAGGCACCCGTAGAATTTTGATTTGTGCATGTTTGATCACTTGTGAGACTTCACTAGAGTGCCTAGGAACCCTACATCCAGGGCATAGGCAGGAATTTGAGTCAGCAGTTATTGTACTCTCTCACCGTACTTTACCAGCTCCGGTTTGCACGTTTGATAGTTGTCGTTTACTTGGCTAACGACCGGTTGGGAGTCTTCGTATATGAGAAGGTTTTCAATCCCCATGTCGATAGCGATCTCATAACCTGCTATCAAAGCTTCGTATTCGGCTTCATTATTCGTCCTCGGCTCTGTTAAGGAGAAGGAAAAGCGCATTATCCTTCCTTGTGGAGTCACGAAGATGAGGCCTGCCCCAGATTTGATTATGGGGGTGCTTTGTTTGCGCTTCTTCATGGAAGACGCTCCATCAAAATAGAGTTCCCATCGGGTATCATCCCCGTTGATCATGTCAAACGCGTGTTCGTCTGGCAATACGCAATTTACGGGAAAGTCAGCAGGTATTTGATGCTCAGCGAGGAAGTCGGCGATGGCCTGGCCTTTCACTGCCTTAAGAAGCCGATAAGTTATCGAGAATTCCATCAAAAGCAGGGCCCATTTAGTGAGCCGCCCTGTTAATATGGCCTTCGACATCAAGTATTTGAGAGGATCTACCTTGGATACGAGATGGACCTCATGTGCCAATGCATAGTGTCTGAGCTTCGTTATCGCGAAGATCAACGCCAGGCAGTGTTTTTCGATGGGGGAGTAGTTGCTTTCTGCCCCCAGTAGAACTCGACTCAGATAGTAGAGAGCTCTTTCTTTCCGTTAGTCATTCTCTTGTGCCCACAGCGCGCCTAAAGAACCTTTGAGGGCAGTCGTATACAGGATGAGAGGTATTCCTTTAACGGGAGCGGCCAGCACTGGCGGATTCTGCAGGTACTGCATGATTTCGGCCAGTATGTCTTGGCATTTGCGATCCCAGACGAACGGAGTTCCCTTCTTCATCAAGTGACTGTAGGGGCGGCACTTACCAGAAAGATTGGCTATGAATCGCCGGATATATGCGAGCTTTCCTTGGAGAGATCGCAGCTGCTTAAGAGTCTTTGGCGGGGGCATTTCCATGATCGCCTTGATCTTCGACAGGTCTATCTCGATGCCTCGGTGTCGGACGATGAATCCCAGGAACTTTCCTGAGGACACTCCGAACGCGCATTTGAGAGGGTTCATCTTCAAGTTGTATTTCCGAAGGCGCTGAAACACAATCTTCAGATGCTCTAAATGTTCCTCGTATGATTTGCTTTTAACTACGAGGTCGTCGATATAGCATTCGACGATTTCATATATGAGGTCGTCGAAAATCTTCGTCATGGTCCTCTGATAGGTGACACCGGCGTTCTTTAGACCGAAAGGTATCACCTTGTAGTAGAATATGCCTAAAGGGGTCCGGAAAGCGGTGTGCTTCTGGTCCTCGGGATGCATCTTTATCTGATTGTACCCTGATGATCCGTCCATGAAGGAGAAAACTTCGTGAATGGACGTATTATCTATCATCAGCTCAGTGACTGGTACTGGGAAGTCGTCCTTCGGGCAGGCCTTATTAAGATCCCGAAAGTCCACACATATGCGTGCCGTCCTATTTTTCTTCATCACCAGGACGATGTTGGCGATCCAGTCAGGATATTGAACCTCTCGGATGAAGCCAGAGTCAATTAGCTTCTTGACCTCGGCGTTGATGCTCATCTCAAGCTCGAGACTCATTCTCCTCGATGCTTGTTTGATTGGCTTGACGTCCGGGGATATTGCCAATTTGTGGACAGCAATCTCTGGATCTAGTCCTGGCATCTCAAAATAGTTGCATGCGAAGCAATCTTTATGCTGCATGAGCACGCTCTTTAGTGTAGCCACCCTTTCTTCAGACAACAGCTCACTGACGAATGTCGGCTGCGGATCACTTGTCGTCCTCAAATCAATTTTCTTGAGATTATCTGTAGTAGTATGTATTCCATCTTCCAGCTCTTTCGGCGCCGGTGGAAACTCTGAGATCACCTCGTCATCACTGTTTTCGAAGCACCAGGGGAGGTCATCCATATTCTTGGGCTCTTCTTCTGACAGTGTTATCACGTGGCAGGTACGAGATCGTTTCCAAGATCGATGTTGATCTCATCTACTCTCGTTATACACGTCGCTTTTGGTTCATGCTTCTGTGGCGGGGTTATTCTCCAACTGCTGGATAGAGCGAACCTGCCTTGTTGATATTGTTCTTCAACCCAGTTCTTGAAGGTGAAGCAGTCTTCAAGAGGATGTCCTATTGCTCGGTGATAGGAGCAATAGTCTGGGTGAGAGACCTCGTTCGCTTGCTCGGGGTGCTTGGACTTCGGGAGTGTCATCATCTGATGCTTTACGACGAGATTCAATATCTTCTTTGTCTTATCTTGGGGAAAAGAATATTCCCGACCCATCTTCTTTTTAAGAGACAGATCCCGGCTGCTTGACTCTTATTCGCATGTCTTCTTAGACCCGCTTGGCTGCTGTCGAATGTTTATCCCGTTCTTTGGTTTATTTTTGCCTCTGCGTTGGGCCTTTTGTACAATGGGTTAACAAGGAAGAGCATTTTCATTTTTCACATCCTGCTGAAGGAGGCATTGCGTCCTGGCTTTCTCGTAGATGGCCATTTCGCGATTATGGTCGTCTCGAACCTTTTGACCCGCTTCCCTTATAAGCTTGTCCATCTGTTCTTCGAACGACGAGCTCGGTATTTTCACGACGGGAGCTCGTTTTGGTTCAGGGTTAGCATCTTCCCACAGAGCATCTCCTTCTTCATCAAAGTCATGTATGACGTAGCAGTCGCGGAATAGCTCCCGTTTCTTGGATTGAATATACCCAAGCCCGGTCGTTTCCATTCTCCCGTTGGGTAACTTTCGTTGAGTTCCGGGAACGTTCCAGATCCTATTATAGAACCGTGCTTGCCGCGCAGTTTGCTTAAAGGGTATACCTTGGCATCTCAACAGTCTTTTTAATACGTCTGTGTAGCATCTGGGCAGACGGATGGGCTGGAGCCTGTCAAGTGTAGAATCCGTACCATGCCAAATTTCTTTCTCCGCTTTAGTTTCCCTGGATCGGTAGAATAGGATTGCCTTTTCATCTTTTCGTCTGGGAGGGATGTAGAATGTCTGCAGTTCTTCCACACTGTAGGTATCAAGTGCATCGAGCTCTTTGTAATGCTCTCGCGGAACCATGGCGATTTGCAAAATCCGATCATCATCAGCAAAGGCTTGAATTGATGGCCGAACAGAAAATACGGCATTGACTTCATCTTCCGAGTCGCTGCCGAAGATCAACATAGGGGTAGACGGTCCCGGCTTGTTGCATTGGGGCGGACCTGAATAAACTATTTCTTCTTCCTCCTCAGTATCACTCCCGAAGACCAGAATAGTGGTGATAGCTTTGTTTTCCGGTTTGTGACATCTTTCCGTGTCTTCGAAATCTGGTAAGAAGTATTTTGCATCTTCGTACTTTCGGACTTCATTCACTGAGAGTGGGTTCAGTTCCCCTGTCATAGTGTATTCGAGACCATCCTTGAAATACTTCATACATTGATGTTGTGTAGAAGGGATGATGTTGTGCTCGTGTAACCAAGGCCTGCCGAGCAAAGCGTTGTAGCAAGTCTTGGCGTCTATGACATGAAACTTGATGTCCGTGATGAGCAGCCCAAAGCGTAATGTCAATATCACAGACCCGAGCGTCCGTGACGACTAGGAGTCAAACTCGGAGATAGTGATCTTATCCCGAGCGAGGTGTTGAACGCTCATGCATATTTCTTTCAACATCCTTACATTGAGGAGGTTAACGGAGGACCCATTGTCAACCAGGATTTTGCCTATCTTGATGTCATGACAGTATCCGGAGACATATAGGGGACGGTTGTGCTCACACGTCCCGAGGAGAAGATCTTCATCGCCGAAGGTGATATCCACTGTGTGCACTTCTTCCAGCTCGTCCTTCATCTTTTCCTCGGTGAGGAAAGCTTGGAATTGCTCGGGCTCTTGCAGTGCCTTGATCAAAGACTCTCTTGCCTCTTTTGATAACAAGAGGGCATCGAGAATGCTTAGCTGCGAAGGTAGCTTCTTCAAGTATTCCAGAACGTTGTAATCCACCTTGTTTTTGTTTGGCGGGTCCTTGGCTGTCAGCTCTTTGACGGCTTGATCATTTAGGGCAATGTCCTCAGGGACCTTTTCTTTCCCATTATCCTTTTTATTCGACCCACTGTCCGCGGGCCTGAAATTCTTTTCGGGCAGCGTACGATTGCGCAGCTGAATGTTCTCGCAGCTCTTCGGTCCTTCCTCTTTTCCCGAGGTGGATTCTTTAAAGAGAGGGCCAAGAGTCATTTCTTCATCAGAGTCGCTCCCGAATGTAAGAACTTACGATCCTCCAGCGTCGACCATGTGACAATTGTCGGTAGTTCTCCCGCGCTCCTCAATCATGTTTCTTTATTCCCGATGAGTTTTGCGTTTCCTCCGCTTGAAATTTTGTCGGTGAAAAACATATCCCTGCCACCAGTTTTTAAAAGCATTGCACTCTTCGGTGGGGTGCGCAATCCTTCGATAATATAGAAAGTAGTTAGGATGTATATCCGCTTCATCAAGAATATTTCCTTCGGAGGGTGGCAGCTTCATTCCCATCGATATGGCTTTAGCGAACCTCTTTCTCGTCTTGAACCTACTTTTATTTGCGGCGGATGTAGTTTGATCTGGCGGGAGTGTTTCAACCCTTTTGTCCAGTCACCGACATTTGGCTTTTTCAAATATGGCCATCTCACGCTCTCGAGCAGCTTTACTCTTAAGGAGAGCCTCGTCTAGGAATGCATCAATCATTTCGTCTGATGGCCCTAGAAGTTCTGGTTCAGGATTTGCCCCCGGTTTCTTTCTGCAAGGAGCTTCTTCATCGTCTATCGACGAGTAAGAGATCACATGGCAACTTGCCACATAATCTTCAGATTCATCCGACGAGTCTTCTCCATTGTCATCATCTCTGTCCTCAAGGACGTGGCTGAGAAATTCTTGGAGTGTGACTGGAGTCCGCGCTTTTTTATTATATTCTTCCAACGCGTCAATCTGTTTTTGCAGGTCCATGCGCTTGTCACCATGCTTCATGGGCTTTTTGGTCTTCTTCTTCGAAGACTTTGACGGCTGAGTGTGAGTGCTTTGGCTATCACCACCAATCTTTGGAGTTGGGCACGGTTTCAGCATTCCCTCGATGATCTCGGGTTCCAGTGGATTTTTCCACCTGATCGCCGGGCATGTTTGGAGATCCTTCAGCATTCTTTTTGTTTTGGCTGAAAGAGCGACCTCCCATGGAGCTACTTCTACGAAAGAACACGATACCCCCGGTGTATCCGTCTTCTTGAAAGCGTGTGGCTGCGGTGAGTTCACCTTCCAATTCTCGGACAGGGCAAATTTGCCCTGTTGGTATTGATCTTCAATCCAGCCTTTAATGACGAAGCAATCTACAATTGGATGGCTTACCGTTTGCTGGTAAAGGCAATATTTGGGACTATTAGCCTCGCTGGGTTGCAACGGTCGTTTTGGATTCGGCAGATTGATGAGCCTGTTGCGCACCACCAGTTCGAACAGTCTCTTCGTTTTGTCCCGAGGGAACGAATAAGGACGATTCATTTTCTCATTATAGTATCGCCGTCTCTCTTCTAGTTGATCCGTTAGTTTTGGGGCACTGGGCTGCTGTTGAGTATTTGCGACGAAGGTCGCCTTCCCTTTACCCTTTTCGTTTCGTGTCTCCGGCTTTGGAGGAGATGGTCTATGACCCATCTGGTCTATTTAGGCCAGTTTGTAAATCAAGGCCTGGAACATGGTCGGCTTGAAGAACATCATGAATTGGGAAATAGTTGCCTGAGGGTCCAGAGTGCCTACGAACATGCCCACCGCCGGCGCTTCTTCGATGCGCTGCTCACATTTTGACCATAAATTTCGCCACCGTATTGCGTATTGGACCCAAGTTTCGCCTGGCTTTACCCTGGCGTTAATTAATGCGGTAATCGGGGTATGCTCGCTAGCGCTCGCGAATCGCTGGGTGAATAATAGCTCCATCTCTGCGAAAGTCTTGACGGGGTCGTTTGGAAGTTCAGAATATCACTCGAATGCCGTCTCCGACAAGCTGCCGACGAACTGGCGAAGTAGCAGTTTATCGTCACCCTCAGTGTTGCCACATAGAGACCTGAACTGGGCGACATGCTGGTGAGGATTGCCCATCCCTTTATATACATGAAATTTAGGGATCGTATATCCCGGTAGGTACCTTATTTGGTCATACCAGCCTGGATATGGTCGTCCAGTTTTAACAATTTGGTCGGCCGCTTCATTCGCCTGGTGAGCTCGTATTTGCTGGGCAATGTAATCATCCAGAGCGGCCTTGGAGATGGTTTCCTCTTTGGCTACTGAAAGAGCCAGAGGAGGGTTCGATGTCTCCCCTCTGTCATCTTCAATGATGATAGGGGGGTCTTCAGCTAGAGGTTCCGGCTGTAGCTTCATCCCAGCCATGTCTTGGAATAAGAGAGCCATTCGTTTTATATTGGTTGCTTGTTTTGCAGCCTCTTTTTCTTTCCTTTCGAGCAATCTTCGGAGGAATTCAGTATCAGTTTCTTGATCCCGACGCTGCTCTGAGGTCTCTGGATTTTCTTTCGGCCCAGTGAGTGCGGCCATTGCAGTCAACATCTCCTGAAGTTTCTGCTGCAGTTGTTCCTGAGCCTTCGTTAACGATCAGATAAGCGGTCGATGACCCGTAGAAGCACGGCTTTCTTCTTTTCCGGAAGCCATATAAACGGTGTGTATTACTATGCTCCCAGACTTAGGGCATTTAGATTCAGCGTCTTTGCGGTTCGCCGTGGTCACAGGAGCTTTCTCTGGCCTCCTTCTCTTGTGAGCAGTTGAAGTCGAGGGAGCCGTTGCAGCAATGTCACGACCCAAAGTTCGGCCCGTGACCGGCACTTAACCACGTAACGTCTACAGGCGTAACGTGACTAAGTAAGCCAAAACCCAGAAATCAAAACCATTAAAAGTAGTGAGTGTTGAAAACATTGGTTTAAAAACATTTAGAAAAATCAAGTAAAAATTATTAAAGTTTGTTATTTTTTTAAAAATTTCGGCAGCACCTCCTTTGTAAAAACTGGCCCCGAAAACGAGTACAAGCCATGATGTAAGTAAAAATGACATATAACAAAAATAAAGCATCCCCAAATGGGAGCAATCACGCCCAACGTCGGAAACAACCACCACAATAATAATATACGACGCCGTAGCGAAGAAATGGACAATATAAGTAAAACAGCATAAAAGATAAAACTGCGTAAATAAAGCCGGCTCACACGAGCTCGACACCCAGAAAACAAAATAATATACAATGTCGTCCTCACAACCGGTCTCTAAACCAATACATAACTGGTAGATGGAGAGTACTAGATACAATGAAAAGTACAATGAAATGTAAACAGATAACCGCAACCCACCTATAGCAAAATGGCTCGCACGCCAACTGTAGCGGTATCCGCAACAAAAAAGATACAAGGATGTAGCCCTGCCGTGACTACTCTGAGGGTCTACCTGCAAGCACTGTGGCACAACGGGGGTGAGTTGCCAACTCATGAATAGTAAATAACATTTAAAGGTAATCACAGGTATGCACGTACTGTGATACTCTAACATGTGCGACTGATAACATCAATATGGTAATCTAGGCATACTGTAATCATGTGAGGTACTCTATCAGGTACTAAAGGTACATGATGCAATGCATGTAAATGAGTGCTGAGCATGGGAAAATAAATCATCAACACGAGTCATCATCGTGGAAAAACCCCGGTGTCTACCAAAAACACCCCAAAATTCCTATAACTCAGGCGCCGTCACTCAATCCGGCCCTCATATCCAGTAAATCTCATAGAACAGGAGTGCCCAACATCGGCACCCAAATATCATGAAATACTCGTGTCCAGTATCGACACGCAAATCCTCATCTCTCAGACGCCGCATACCAGATCGGCCCTCAGTATGTATCTCATGTCATGACCCCTAGACGGTATCCTCCGGATATTCGACGGGTCTCCAAACTGTCACCGGCGGGTAGTAGTCCCTCCGCTGGGCTCACCGTCCAACTATACGAGTCTTCTTGCCCCGGGGTACCATACCGGGTCCACCATGTACCCGTAGACGGTGCCTACCACTCCTCGAATCGGGTATACTCACACAAGCTCTCAAAACCGAGAAAACTCATGGTGGACGCACTAAAATATCATATCAAGAGAAACCGGGTTTTTAAAATAGTGCACATTTTCTTAAAATAATACCACGGTTCTCAAATCCAGAAATCACATGAAATCTAAACTCAATGCGTAAATCCATGCGATGTGATGTATGCATCATAAGGTCGTACTATGAGTAAAAAGGGAAAAATCGCTCTTTAAATGAATTCAGTTTTAAAAATATCTCATGTGGTCCCCAATTTTACCAAAAACCGGCTTATCTATGTAGGTACCATATGTATATGCGCAAGTATGGAGGTATCAATGTGTATGTGTACCAGTATGGATATGCAAATGAGTATGTGCACCAGTAACATAATCATGTCGAATCATGTATGAGGTGAGCTACAATATATAGTTCATGGTAATTCTATAGTGTGAGTGTCATGGCAATTACTAACGGTGTGTGTAACATGCAGATTAGTACTCGTGCAACATGAACCGTTAGTAACAGTGCGGTGTTCTATTAATTCGAAGTCCATATATATAAAGCAGGGAATACAGTATGCAACAAATAGTATCCATACGCAACCAATGTATATGAATGCAAATATGCCGCTACAACATCCTATCAAGCCCTGACGCATAACGCCATACGGGCGATTTCCCCGTAGATATTAAATCTACTCACAGTGGTCTCGATCTACGTGTATCCGACCACGTGCTTCCCTTTCTGTGCGGCGTCCGAAGTACCCGCATACGAACCTAGAATTTACACCAAGTAATACACATAAGCTAAAATCTGGCAAAAACGCGATATCAATCTTATACAAGAAACTAGCATCGCAAACTAAACGCGTGTGTATACGTAACGTGTGTGCGTATACCAAAAACCACCCCGACACGCTATGGCACACAGCAACACGCTGTGACACACAGCAACACCCAAACCAACTCGTAACGCACGTATCGCGCAAGTCCCGCTACACAAATTATAGGTAAAAGGTCCTAGATTTTATCTGGAGCAAAAACAAGAAAAATAAACAAGACGAAATCTCTTATAATACCTACAGATAGCTACCTGGAAAGTTTCAACAAGTTACAGAAAAATTGGGCCAGCCACTGATTGGTGTGAAAGAGTGTGTTTGTAGTAACCGCAATCAATAACGGTGTCGCGTGTAGCTAGACCGAGATGAGTACGGGTCGTCCTCTGGGAAACGTGGAACCTTTTACTCTTACTTTAGATGTGTTGAGAAAGGAGGAAGAAAGAATTTTGAAGAATGGTTTCTAGATCTACGTTAAGCAAGAATGCAAAAATATAGATCTAGATTATTTTAGGGATGTAGTGAATATAAGAAGAGGGCTTGTAGGGTTCATTAGGATTTAGTAGTTATGGACGATTAATTAAAAGTTACCATTTTTATCCTTTAATAGATTTAAAACTAGAACGACGGTGATGCGTGTAGATTAGGGTTTCTGGAGGGAAAAGGAATCCCACTCTTAACCCTTATCTCGACACGGAACTCCGTTCATATCTAGCCTTTACCAAAACAATCATTAATCTAATCTCTAGTCACGGTCGGAACTAACAATGAATTGTTAGCATGCCCGATTAGGATGTTAATGATTGTCTTGATAAAGTTTATAAACTTTATAGGACTTAAAAAGGGTTTAGAGATGTTCATCATCTATTAGCCTACCCTAATCCTACGAACCCTAACAAGCGGAGAATTACTCGCGCATGTTGGGAGAAGAAGAGATGGAGAGAAAATGCATAATTAAACTACGAAGAAATATAATAAGAAAAAGAAAGCTACCTTTATTAATCAACAATATTCATTACACTTTGATTCCTTAGAAAATGATTACAAAGACTAGTTTGCTTCTCGATCTCTTCTAAGAAGGTAGACGAACAGTTGATGATCAGCCTGGATGCGTGAGTCGTCTTGGACTTCGTGATCGCGTCGACTTGATAAATTTTCCAAGAGGCTCTCGGTCCCTTTTTATAGTGCCAAATCCAGAACCCAAGCTTCTAAATTAGGAAGTAAGCGGAATAGATCTTCCCTAAAAATCCTCAGCTCCCAACTCCCTCTACCTGCGGCGGATTCGCGGCATAAAGGGGCTAATGCCGTGGATCCGCGGCCTTATCATCATGGCCGTTGATCAAACTTCTGGGGCTGGCTCTATGTGACATTTGGCGATCCTTGGAACCTTCAGAATTTAGAAATCTTCTCATGATTGCTGCTAGACTTGGTCTCCAAGTTTTGCTTCTTAATTAGGCAAGTCTTCTTCAACAACTTAATTTCCTTGATTCTAGTCTTGAAAAATTCTGCACAACTTGGAAAAATTCTGCACAACAACTCAAATAATATTTAGTAGATTTTGTTCTACTAGGATTTGGTCAATGAAATTATTTGCATACTTTTTCCTACCAAATGTTAATTAAAATATATCAACACATGGAAAATAGTATTTTTACACATAAACCCTCATATGTATGATATATTATAATAAAGTCCTTTTTAATATGAAAATGGTAGGAAAAATATAATACAAATGTGTAGTTTTATCAACTGAACAAATACCCCCAAACTTATCTTTGATCGTCCCGAGCAAACTAGTTTATTCAAGAGAAGGAGAAAAGAAAGGAGAAAACTAAGACACTTTCATAGGCAAACACGATTGCACTGAGCACGTGCAACAAGCCGTTAAACCTCTAGGTGTCCCTAGTAGGAGGAGTGTTGTCTCCTGAGGGTTTTCAGCGGATTACACCCACAAAATCCTATAATAAAAGAGAGATGGTGAAATTTACATATAAAGATAAGAACCATAAAAGAAAGACTTTGAAAATAAGAGTTTCTAACTACACTAGCTTTTCAGTTGTCATGGACCCTATCTTAATAGTCATGAAAAAATGTTAGAAATCACATTATCCCTCAATAAAACATCGTCTTTATTCTTCATTCCTATCTTTCTTCCAAACATTGATCATATACCCCTACGTGTGTGTATAGAACATCCCTACACTCGGAGAATTCAATTCAAGCTATCATACTCTTGTCCATCTACCTTAGTACTTTTTAATTTTGATGAATACTTAGATTTGCTCACACCTTTTCATGCGACCATTAATACTTCTTGAGGTACTAACCGACCGATTACTCATGTGCTTGCTGATTAGGTGATAATATTTTCCTCGTCTTGCACCACCTAAGGCTTAGCAGTGACTCCCAAACCAGTTGGCCTTAGGGCACTAGGTGAAGAGGCACCCTCGCTATATTTTTTTATTGCTGTCTTGGCGATAACAAAACCAGTGTTCATTTTTCTTTTCACCATTTTTATATTTTCTTCATTTTTTTTCATTTCCTTCATACTTTGGCTTTTAGACAAGAGCATTTCAAGGTATCCTCTACTATCCCGAGTTTCAAGACGTGTGTAAGTGCATATAGTAGAGTATCAACATTCAAATGTTTGGCTTCCAGAATAGAAATTATTTTTCAGACTTATTTTTATCCTCAGATTAGTGACTTCCTTCATCTTACTAACCCTTGGGACAGCAGCTCATAACTACTTATTACCAGTTCGTTTAAGAAAACTTCTAATTTTCTTGGTTTTCTTAAACTATTCCTATCTTTTGGATGTAATTTTTCACACTCTACTCCTTTGTTATAAAAAAAAATTTAATGCCCGGTGTCAAAGATAATTCAGTGAATACAAACCCCCCCCCCAAAACCTGTTTTCAGCAGTGTCCTCACTGATGTAGCTTTTTGAGAACAAAGACCTGTATACTAAGAGAGAGATACAAGGGGTAAAATCATAGTTAAATGAAAACTATCCCCAAACTTGATCTTTGACACACACAAATATTCAATCAAATCCATTTTTACTCACCTCCATTCTTAAAATGAGAAAATGTTGCAAAAAAAACATGGAGGTGAGGCGGAGGAATTTTAGTTTTGATAAAGCGGCTCCTGTAAAAACAGGAGCTCCTCCGCGGGGTCAGCAGAAAAATACGGTTTTAATCTATGCCCATTTACTTTAAAAATTGAACCGTTTTTCAAATTTTCGACTTCAACTGCCCCGTGCGGGTGTACATACCGCACCACAAAAGGTCCTTTCCCACGAGATTTAAGCTTACCCGGATGAAGATGGAGACAGGAATCGTAAAGAAGGACTTGTTGCCCCGATGTGAAGGTTTTTCTAAAAAGATTTTTATCGCGGAACACTTTAGTCCTATTCTTTACTATCACCGCATTATCGTAAGCTTCATCGCGGAGTTCGTTTAGCTCATTCAACTGCAGCTTCCGATAGCTGCCTGCATGATCAAGATCAAAATTAAGCTCTTTAATAGCCCACATTGCCTTATGTTCGATCTCGACATGGAGGTGACATTCCTTCCCAAACACAAGGCGGTATGGAGACATACCAAGATCGGTCTTATAAATGGTGCGGAATGCCCAAAGAGCATCCGTCAATTTGGTTGACCAATCTTTACGGTTCTTAGAAACCGTCTTCTCTAATATCTTTTTGATCTGCCTATTTGAGATCTCAGCATGTCCACTTGTTTGGGGATGATAGGGCGTAGAGAGCTTGTGAGTGGTTGAATATTTCCGCATCAAGGCCTCGAAAGACCTATTACAGAAATGTGTCCCGTTGTCGCTAATTATAGCGCGAGGGTGTCCGAATCGCGAAAACATATTTTCTTTAAGGAACTTAATGACAACTTTGTTGTCATTAGTGCGACACGGTATAACTTCTACCCATTTCGAGACATAGTCAACCGCTAACAAGATATATAGATTCCCAAAGGAGTTGGGAAAAGGGCCCATAAAATCAATACCCTAAACATCAAATATTTCCACAACCAATATAGGTTGGAGCGGCATCTCGTTCCTTCGTGAAATCCGACCCAAATGCTGACATCGTGGACAAGTTTTGTAATGTTCATATGCATCTTTAAATAATGTTGGCCAATAAAAGGCACATCGCAAAACTTTCTCCGCCGTTTTTCGAGGACCAAAATGACCGCCGCATGCCTGATCATGACAAAATGATAACACGCTCTTGAATTCATCGTTAGGGACACACCTACGAATGATTTGATCGGAACAATACTTGAATAGATAAGGTTCATCCCAGTAAAAATATTTTACTTGGGATAGAAATCGAAGTTTGTCTTGTTTCGACCAATCACTAGGAATAAATCCCGTCGCAAGATAGTTCACGATATCCACGAACCAAGGTTCGTAGGATACAGTCAAGAGCTGTTCGTCAGGAAATGAGTCATTTATCGGCACGGTCAAAGTTGGTGAAGAAGTGGTGCGTGAAAGATGGTCGGCTACAACGTTTTCACATCCACTCTTGTCTCGGATGACAAGATCAAATTCTTGTAACAATAGGATCCAACATATTAGCCTGGCCTTCGCATCCTTCTTCGATAAAAGATGTCGCAGGGCAGAGTGATCTGTGTAAACCACAATAGGCGAGCCAATCAAGTAGGGCATGAATTTCTCTAATGCAAATACAACTGCCAAAAGTTCTTTCTCAGTAGTTGTGTAATTTATTTGTGCATCATTCAAGGTCCTACTTGCATAGTAATTACATGTGACATCTTATCAATATGCTGTCCTAAGACAGCACCAATAGCAAAATCTGATGCATCACACATAAGCTCGAACGGGTGGTTCCAATCCGGAGATGATAGAACGGGGGCTGTAGTGAGTGATTCTTTAAGCGATTCAAAAGCAGCCTCACAATCCGAATCGAAGTGAAATGTAGTGTCCTTGGCCAATAGAAGGGTTAAGGGTCTAGCAATTTTGCTAAAGTCCTTAATAAATCTCCTATAAAATCTTGCATGGCCAAGGAAAGATCGTATATCTTTTACGCAATTGGGACGAGGGAGGTTATGAATGACATCTATTTTAGCTCTGTTAACCTCAATGCCTTTTCGTGAAATTATATGTCCAAGTACAATACCTTCTTGGACCATAAAATGGCATTTTTCCCAATTCAAAATCAAGTTCTTATCCTTACAGCGGGTAAGAACTGCGTCAAGATTACGAAGGCAGTCCTCAAAGGAGTCCCCAAAAATGGAGAAATCGTCCATAAAAATTTCCAGAAAATTTTCCACCATATCTGAAAATATCCCCATCATGCACCGCTGAAATGTAGCGGGAGCGTTGCATAACCCAAAGGGTATGCGTCTATAAGCAAAAGTTCCGAAAGGACAAGTAAAAGTGGTTTTATCTTGATCCTTTTCGGCGATGGGGACCTGGTTATAGCAAGAGTAGCCGTCCAAGAAACAGTAGTAATCGTGTCCAGCTAATCGTTCTAACTTCTGGTCAATGAAAGGTAGAGGGAAGTGATCTTTCCTCGTCGCGGCATTGAGTTTCCTGTAATCAATACATACGCGCCATCCAGTTTGGGTGCGTGTTTGGATTAACTCATTAGCCTCATTAGTGATGACCGTGATGCCAGACTTTTTAGGGACCACATGAATTGGACTTACCCATTGGCTATCAGATATGGGGTAAATTATTCCACTATCAAGGCACTTGACGATTTCTTTCTTTACCGCCTCCTTCATAACGGGATTTAACCGTCTTTGTGGGTCTCGGGTTGGTTTGGCTTCATCCATCAGATGTATGTTATGTTCAACAATTAAGGGACTAATCCCTTTGATGTCGGCCATTGTCCAACCAAATGCTTGCCGATTCGATCTCAACACTGCCAAAAGTGCGTTCTCTTGCTCTAGGGCTAGAGAAGCGGATATAATCACTGGAAAAGTCTCATTCTCTCCTAAATATGCATATTTAAGGTGAGAAGGTAGCGGTTTGAGATCAAGAATTGGCGGAGAGACAATAGAAGGTGGGGTAACGGAATGATATTCCGACTCCTTAAGAGGTTCAAACATTGCATAAGATATTGACTCGGAAAGTGCTGCTGACTTTTGCAACGAGTCAACGGGTTCAATCTCAAGGTCGGACTCATTGAACATATCCTCACTGTGAAGTGGTGCAAGATCAAACGATGTCTCATTAGTGTTGTCGAGAACATCAAAGCAAAGTTCCTCATCCATGCAGCTTTCGGAAGCTATCTCGTGGATGGAACAAACATCCAGCAAATGAGCAGAAGGTTCTGATGGCTGACTTCCTAGCTTGTAAATATTAAGCTCAATTGTCATTTTCCCGAAGGATAAGTTCATAGAACCGTTACGACAATTAATTACAGCGTTAGAAGTTGCTAGGAAGGGTCGACCAAGTATCACTAGGATTTGATTGCGTGGGTTTGCCACAGGTTGTGTATCTAAAACAACAAAGTCCACGGGAAATATGGATTCCCCGACTTTAATTAACACATCCTCTAGTTCGCCCCGAGGTTTGGTGATAGATCGGTCTGCCATTTGGAGAGTACAATGGGCGGGTTTCAACTCTCCAATTCCTAACTGCTCGTATACTGAATAAGGAAGCAAGTTAACGCTAGCGCCTAGATCGAGTAAAGCACGATTAATATTCTTACCCCCAATAGAAATAGAGATTGTTGGACAACCGGGGTCCTTACGTTTCTTTGGTATTTGTTGGGTAAAAGCGGTGCTAACATTACTCGTCATGAAAACCTTCTTAGGCACTTGAGTTTTTCTCTTCCTAGTACACAAGTCTTTAAGGATTCTTGCATAAGATGAGACTTGTTGAATAGCATCTAGGAGAGGAATATTCACGCTAACTTGCTTAAACATTTCCACAATCTTCTCCATTTGCGGGTTAGGTCTGTTGGCCCTTAATCTGTTTGGAAATGGAGCTCGATCAATAAGTTTTGGGTCCAACGTTTGTGGAGAAGACTGTGGGGACGGATTCGATCCCAAAATTGGAGTGGGAATCGACTTAGATAGATTTGGTGAAATGTTCGAGCCTTAGGGAAAACGGAGAATAGGCTCGAATGAAGGTGGGAGACTAGACGAATTAGGGGAAGAAGAAAAAGAAGCTGGGGTATCAAATGTGTCACTAACATCAAATTGCTCACCCACTCGGTTATTCAGCACTCTCCCCGATCTTAACGTAGTAACGGCATTCACATTATGATTTTGTGAATGGCCAGGATTCGGTAGGGGTTGAGATGGGAGTTTTCCTTTCTCTCTCGCACTCATTGCGGCGTTTAACTGTGCGATTTGGTTTTCTAATGATTTAATACTCTCACCATTGGAGGCGGAGTTTTTCGTTATGGTATCAATAGAAGACTTCATCTCAGCCGACAATTGCATGGATTGTTTCATGAACATATCCAAAGTTTGTGCAAGTGAGTTGTCAGTACTGGCCACTTATGGTGTAGAAATGTTGGCCGGATTTTGGAAATTCTGTGACTGAAAGGGGGCTGATTCTGTGGTTATGGTTGCTGTGGAGGAGGTCTTTGATAATTACTTTGTTGGTTTTGGTTCTAAGCAAAGTTAGGATGATTCCTCCATCCTTGATTGTATGTGGAAGAATAAGGATCGTTTTTAGGTCGTTGCTGAAAAGCAGCATTAGCTTGAAACGATGCATTCATAGGACATTCTTCCGTTAAGTGTGAAGGATCCGAACAGCAACCACAGACGGTCTTAGGAAGCGTGACCTGATTTAGGGAGAATGATGAGAACTTGTTTTCAATAGCGTCGAGTTTCTTCTGTATCGCTGCCATTTCGGCTTTTACTGCGATAGAAATATCGAGCTGGTGAATACCTCCCTTAGTTGAAGGTGGTCTTACGCTTTCCCACTGAAAAGTGTGTTCAGCGAGGTCTTCCAGATACTTCCAAGCTTCACCGTCATCTTTATACATGAAATTGCATTGACACATTGTTTCAAGCATCTGCTTTGTCGCTGGATTAATGCCCTCATATATTATTCGACATAAATCCCATTTATTGATTCCATGATGATGACATTGGACAAGCAGATCCTTGAAATGTTCAAATCACTTCCAAAATGGTTCATTGGAAAGCTGGGTGAACTGGTTGATCTCGCTTCTAACACGGGCAGTCTTATGGTTTGGGTAAAACTTCTTAAGAAATGCTATTACGAATTCATCCCAATTAGTGATAGAGTGTGCGGCAGTATTGTAAAGCCATTTTTCTGCCAAGTCGCACAGTGTGAATGGGAGAAGACGTAAGCGCATAGCCTCTAAAGTCAACTGTGAAGTACCCATCATTGCGCATACGTTCTCGAATTTGGTGATGAAAACGTATGCGTCTTCCGATTCAAGCCCGTGAAATTTGGGCAGCAGATTGATATAGTGGGGTTTAATTTCGAAATTATCCCCGTTAGGTGGTGGAAGAGATAGACAAGTAGGAAGGAGACCACGGATAGGATAGCATCTCTCTTGGGGAGAGATGCGCGGTGGATTCTGCGCACCTATGGACGGTGGCAGCGTGGTGTTATAATCTGATGGAGTGCCGTCCATCTCGTTCGTGTGTGGTGGGGAAAAAGAAGATGAAGAAGTACCGACTTCGGCATCGATAACAGGAACGCGGACAAGACGGGCACTAGGATCCCGTGTCCAGCCGAGCATGCACTAAGCGGGTTTAGTGCAAGTCGCAGCGTGTGTGTGATTTAAAATTGGCTTGTTTTGAAAAAGTGGGACTCAAGACAAATCACCTTACGATGCACAAGCAACCCTAGAACTAAGGTCACCTAGGTCCAGTCTCTAGACCGCTCCTAGACTTCCAAAGGACAAACCGCAGGATCAATCCTCTACCGCCTCCGTACTACCCTTGTAGCCAGGTAAGTGCCAGGTAAGTGGGAAGGAACCACAGTAGTGGGCCTAATTAAAAACCACTAGCCTTTGACACACTTGCCTAGGCACTACAAAAGTAATGCGGATAAACGATAGATTACCCACGACCTTCCTCTGTCCTTATTAAGCGCGACAGTCCTTAGAGTCTGGTCTAGATATTTTTTAAATTAATGAAGGGTTGATCTATATGCTCAGTTTGTGATTTGTGGGGCTTAGGAAGGGTGATAAAATCCCTACCTAATCTTGATTTAGTCTTTGCCCCTTAAAGTCCGTATTAAAATATGCAAAACAAAACCAATCACAAAACTTTTGCAAAAAGATTTTTGAGCGGCGCTATTTTGCAAAGAATCCTGCAGAAGATAGATTTTATTGGATTTGAGAGGAGAAAGAAGGAGTTGAGAATATTACCAGAGAGTTCTGTAGCTCTAATCCCTCTAACCTGCCGCGATTCTGCCGCCGGAAGCCCCTTTGTGCCGCGGTTCCGCCGTGAGGTGGATGGATCGGTTGATGAAAAATTTTCTGTGGCCTCCTTTGCTCCTCTGGATCTTTAATAATGTCTCTGTCTTCAGTTTTCCTCAATTCTGTGACTCCATATCTCCTTGCAAAATTCACGCACAAATCGTTAAATATGCAATTTGCAGTTTTGTGTTAATAATGATATAAATCGTCTAAGAATTCAACACAAATAGTAAGAATAAAAAAAATTACGCACGTATCCCCGGCAATGGCGCCATTTGATTGGTGTGAAAGAGTGTGTTTGTAGTAACCGCAATCAATAACGGTGTCGCGTGTAGCTAGACCGAGATGAGTACGGGTCGTCCTCTGGGAAACGTAGAACCTTTTACTCTTACTTTAGATGTGTTGAGAAAGGAGGAAGAAAGAATTTTGAAGAATGGTTTCTAGATCTACGTTAAGCAAGAATGCAAAAATATAGATCTAGATTATTTTAGGGATGTAGTGAATATAAGAAGAGGGCTTGTAGGGTTCGTTAGGATTTATTAGTTATGGACGATTAATTAAAAGTTACCATTTTTATCCTTTAATAGATTTAAAACTAGAACGACGGTAATGCGTGTAGATTAGGGTTTCTGGAGGGAAAAGAAATCCCACTCTTAACCCTTATCTCGACACGGAACTCCGTTCATATCTAGCCTTTACCAAAACAATCATTAATCTAATCTCTAGTCGCGGTCGGAACTAACAATGAATTGTTAGCGCGCCCGATTAGGATGTTAATGATTGTCTTGATAAAGTTTATAGACTTTATAGGACTTAAAAATGGTTTAGAGATATTCATCATCCATTAGCCTACCCTAATCCTACGAACCTTAACAAGCGGAGAATTACTCGCGCATGTTGGGAGAAGAAGAGATGGAGAGAAAATGCATAATTAAACTACGAAGAAATAGAATAAGAAAAAGAAAGCTACCTTTATTAATCAACAATATTCATTACACTTTGATTCCTTAGAAAATGATTACAAAGACAAGTTTGCTTCTCGATCTCTTCCAAGGAGGTAGACGAACAGTTGATGATCAGCCTGGATGCGTGAGCCGTCTTAGACTTCGTGATCGCGTCGACTTGATAAATTTTCCAAGAGGCTCTCGGTCCCTTTTTATAGTGCTAAAGCCAGAACCCAAGCTTCTAAATTAGGAAGTAAGCGGAATAGATCTTCCCTAAAAATCCTCAGCTCCCAACTCCCTCTACCTACGGCGGATCCGCGGCATAAAGGGGCTAATGCCGCGGATCCGCGGCCTTATCATCATGGCCATTGATCAAACTTCTCGGGCTGGCTCTATGTGACATTTGGCGATCCTTGGAACCTTCAGAATTTGGAAATCTTCTCGTGATTGCTGCCAGACTTGGTCTCCAAATTTTGCTTCTTAATTAGGCAAGTCTTCTTCAACAACTTGATTTTCTTGATTCTAGTCTTGAAAAATTCTGCACAACTTGGAAAAATTCTGCACAACAACTCAAATAATATTTAGTAGACTTTGTTCTACTAGGATTTGGTCAATGAAATTATTTGCATACATTTTCCTACCAAATACTAATTAAAATATATCAACACATGGAAAATAGTATTTTTACACATAAACCCTCATATGTATGATATATTATAATAAAGTCCTTTTTAATATGAAAATGGTAGGAAAAATGTAATACAAATGTGTAGTTTTATCAACTGAACAGCCACCATAGGCTTGATATCGGCCAAAATTAGGTGAAACTGGTCCAGGTTTCTACATTACATCCCTAGCACAAATTATAGTCCAGTGTATATGTTTGCTCGTCAAGAAAATAACCCCAGATATAGCAGATTCTAAGTATCCTATAACTTTGTTTAAAAAGTTATAAAAACGCTAATTGTACACAAGGGTAGGCTAGTGCAAACTGGAACAAGACTAGGTTTAACAGCATTAATAGCACTTAACTAAATTAAACATACCCTATGAACCCTAATTTAACAGAAATTCCATATAGACCACCAAAACAACCCAGCGCTCTCAAAACTCTTGAATATAGCTAAACTACCCAGATTTTGCCCACTGCAAATTCCCAAAAACCAAACAATACCAAAGGATCCCAAACCACAGCAGACACCTACCCTAAAAGTTTCAACCCCCAACTCACCTCAAAAACTGATCTCGCCGGAATTTCTCCTCTTGCCGCCGGCCAAAACCGCCCAGGTTGGATCCAAACTCAACTCACACACTCAGGGTACCTAGCACTACACTACTACCTTGTTTGGGTTTCACAAAGGGTCTCGGGGTAACAGCAGATTACAGTAGCTCAAAAACGACACTAAAATACGATATCGGCACAAAACTATGAATTTAAAGTTCTAAACTGAAGCTAAAGTGTAACACAACCTAAAAACTAGCTAAATAACAGTTAGGGGATTATACCTATATCAACTTGCTCCAAAGTCCAAGCTTTCCTAGCTCCATGGGTTGATTTGGGGTGTAAGATTAATTTATGTGAAAGAAATGTTCAATTTTTGATGAATTGAGGTGGAGATCTTGTAGATTTGGGTGAGGGTTTGGTGAGGACAGAAGTGGTTCTGTTTTGGAGAGAGAGGGAGAAGAAAATATGAGGGAAAGAGAATTGGTTTGAAATAATGTGTAGAGAGTGAGATGAGTGTGAAATCAACCATGCCCCTCTCTCTCTCTCCTCCATAAATGCTTTTCATGCCTTGTCCCTCCCCCCTAAGCCTCCTAGCCACCATCCTCTCTCTCTACAAGTCAACCCCAAAAGACAAATATATCATTTGTGAATTTTAAAACTTAAAATTTTTTGAAAACTAATAATTTTGTTAATTACATTTTCCAATTAGTAAGATGGTTAAACTTCCATGACCACATAACATGGTTTAACCCAAAATTTTTGCCCTAATTTACATGCACATGTGTGTGCAAGCCAAAATAAATTCTAATAAAATATTCATTAATTTTTATAAAATATTTGAAAATCGTTTTGGTAAACTTTTTTTTACTAAAAACCACACATTAGTACAATTAGCCACTAATCGCATCCTAAGGTGTTACAAGCGGGCACCCAGACGGATGACATCTTCTGCAGTACCACGAGATAGCTCTTTCCTTGCTGAGTTTTAAGCTTCTTTGGCCGGCGAGAGTAGTCCTGGTTAATCACTGATTCCTGGACCTGTCGCCAGACTTTATAAATTTTGGAGGACAGCCGCTGAGGGGGCTGCTCCGGCTTCTTTTCTATAGTAACCTCCATAGGTGGAGGAGATCTCTTCAGCACGGCGGTCGGAGAGTTCTTGCGAACCCTCCTAAGCGGTTCAAAGCTATTCCCAGTTGGAACAGCAACATTAATTTCCACCATGGGAGCTGGCGGAGTTAGTCCCGACGGGGAGCTGCCCCCAGCCTTCCTCACTCGGCGCCAGTGGCGACGTCGAGCGTGTCGAGCGGATGGAGTTGGTTCAGTTATAGGGGTAACTTCGTCATGCCTCCTGTCTTGACGGAGGGTTGTCTCCGGTGCCAGCCTTTTGAAGACTGAGGTTCGCCGAGAAGTAATGTCCAACCTATCGAATACAGATTTCTGGGCAGAGGTGACTTCGCCTGGAACGGGAGTCAGAGTGGCCGGCCTTGTGAAGACTGACTTCTTGTCAGGAGAAGCCTTTCCAATGATTTCGTCCGCTTAGGCTGGGATGGCTATCCGCTTTGGGATGGCTGCTTCAGGTATCGCGGGCTTGTTAGCGTTTTGGCCCAGTCTGCTGAAAACTGAGGCAGTGGAGTTGGGCGACCCGTTGAGAGGGGTCGCGGTAATGATAAGTCGATCAAAGACCGACTTCTTTGGGGCTTCTTGCAGCAGCATCGGGGCATTGAAGCTCATGGGTGGGATCATAATCCGAAAGAACAACCCGGTAGTGGCCTGAGTTACTTGGTCCACCGGCATCGTGAATAGGGAGGCCGCCCGGGGCTGTAGGTTACACCTCAAGATGAGCCGGAACGGGAGTTGCAGTTGCAGCTGGAACATTTTATGCAGGTAGATGCCATTGATCTTTCGTTTTCTGCACCGAGCAAGACACCAAATCTTAGCACCTTAAACCTAAGCGCAACCATATCAAACCGCGATTCGTTCGTTAATACGACACACGAAGTGTGGAGTGGAAAGAGGAAAAGGTGCCACCGGGCGTGCCAGAATCTGTTCCCCGCCGAAACACGGAGACGTGACCGCGCGGGTCCGTCTTGCCTGAATATCAGGGCAGATGCTAATTGGTGCTATCCGTCCACCTCTCCGAAGATGCCAAGTTGATTTATGACACCATGTATCGAAGGTTTAAACGGATGCGGCCGATGTAGCAGACTTCGTCAGATTCCCCCTCGTTGCGGGGTTTTTGATTGTGGGGACGCTCTTCCCTGCAGGCACAAGCCCCTGCAGTTAATTACGCTACCGCATCGCGGTAACCAGTTTCTCCTTCTCCAGATGGTCACTTCGTGTCGTCTGTATTTGTTTTATTTTTGGTTGCTCGTGGATTGTATACGGAGACTAATTTATGTTGTCGCCCGTAGGGCGTGGATTAGTCCAAATCCGTATCTTCTTAGATTTGGGTTTGGGGGTTGGGTTTAAGGATGCGTTAGTCTCATTTGAGACTAAGATCAACTTAAATGTATGTTAAGGATACGTTAGTCTAATTTCAGACTAAGATCAACTCAACGGGATCGTTTAGATCCAATAAAAGAGCATTTGGACTCTATTGTTTAGTTTAGGGACATTGCGGTCGATTAGTTTAAGGACATTACGGTCCAGCGTTAGTTTAAGGACATCTCGGTCCAAGGTTAAGGACATCATAGTCCGTGAGTTTAAAGACATCACAGTCAAGGTTAAGGATATCATAGTCCGTGAGTTTAAAGACCTCATAGTCAAGGTTAAGTACATCATAGTCCATGAGTTTAAAGACCTCACAGTCAAGGTTAAGGACATCATAGTCCGTGACAGTCAAGGTTAAGGACATCATAGTCCGTGAGTTTAAAGACCTCACAGTCAAGGTTAAGGACATCATAGTCCGTGAGTTTAAAGACCTCACAGTCAAGGTTAAGGATATCATAGTCCGTGAGTTTAAATACCTCACAGTCAAGGTTAAGGACATCATAGTCCATAAGCTTAAAGACCCCACAGTCCATGAAATGTGTAGTTGTCGGGACCCGTCACCTCTCTGAAAACGTTGAAGGATTACAACGACAAATATCAGAGGAGTGAAGAGATGTACCCTCGAACCGACGTGAGTTGGTTGAAAGATCTGTAGTCCAATTAGGGCTAAGATCTATGATTTATGAGCATGTGGGCTCATTTAAGCTGAATTTGAGGACTTATGGCCAATCTTGGGCTAAGTCCAATCAAGTTAAAATATTTTAACATTTATTCTGGGATGTTAAGCATTTGTTTGAGCTCGACCCTTTTAACAATGTTGAGCGTTGATTTAGCTTCTGGCAATGTTTGTCTTTTACTGAATGCTGAGCATTCATCATAGCTCTGGGGCTTGTTCAAAGAACAATTTAAGTTCTACCCAAGCGCACATAAAAGCATGTAGTGCGCTTGGCACTATCGCTAGTCAATGAGCGTAGGGCACTATGTTTAAAGCGCTAGTGCGCTTGGCGCTTTGCGCCAGATGTGAAGCGCTAATGCGCTTAGCGCTTAGCGCTAAATGAAGTGCGCAGATGCGCTATAGTTGAAGCGTTGAGGCGTTTGGCGCTGGTGCCATATAATTAACTGTAGAGCGCCTTTAGTAATGTAGCGCACACGTGAGGAGCACGTGGCAGGCTTAGCGCTAAGCGCTAGATGAAGAGCACTAAGGCACTTTTGAATTAGGAGCGCTAAGGCTCTTATTAGATTACGACCGCTAAGGCTCTTCTTAGGTTAACTTTGCGCTCTGCAGATTATCTGTTCTTTGATAAGAGGCTTTGTCTCAAAATTGTAAGAACAAAGTTCTTAGTTCATAGGAGATGTTTCAATCTCTTTTTCATGAAAGGCTTTGCCTTTATGGATCTATGATCCTAAGAGAATTGAATAATTCTCCCCCCCCCCTTATAATGAGATGTTTATAATCTCTTTTGTGAAAGACAACTTTGTCTTATAGATCTATGATCTGTGAAAGAAGTAAGTGCTTCTGTTTATATTGAGACGATTTCGTCTGTATATTCTTTTTACTTTGAAAAAGAATTATCTTCCTTCGCCGAGAGTTTCTTCTTCTTCTTGAGATTTTCTCAAAGTTTATGGGTGGGTTCCTCTAACTGAGACTTGAAGTCTCAGGGGCCTTTATATAGGGCAAGATGGTTTGTTCAATCAGTTAAGGAGATCTTTTCTCCAATTGATTTAGGGAATTTCCCCACCGTTGGATCTTTGATCCAAGGGCTTCTGGTTTACAGAAGATAATCTTCTTGTTTTTTACCAAGATTGGGAAATCTTTCCATGCAGAATTTGTTGTCATTGGTAATTTTTGTAAGTTCACGGTAGCGCCCCGGCCGTCTAACAGACGCCAAATGCGGAACAAAAACTTTTTACAACTGACGCTATCGCGTACTATAATCCGGATCTGCCATTAAAGCTAAACTAACAAATTACAAACTGGGTAGAAATGTTATACCGAACGATCCGAGTCCTTCGGTCTTCAACCATCATCCCACGCTTTGTTGCGGCTGCTCCGATCTCCTGAATCTCTAATCTTCTTGTCCAGGTGGCACCACGTCGACGGATCTTTAAACGGGCTCCCGCCTCTGAACCGAGACAACTCGATCTTCAAGTTTGCTAAAAGAGACGACCAAGATGATGTAGAGAATGAGTAGAACACTTTGTCTCGTTACGTCCAAAGTTATGGACGAACGGTTAATGAAGTTGCCTTTTGGATCGGGTGAATTGAGAAATGAGGCTATCTAATTTTCATGAACCCGAATCTATCATAATCTTTTTTCCTTCAAATGAACAACCATCAACTCCACCAAATGAATGGCCGGCCATTTATAGAAGCAAGGGAGGTGAGTGTAGGAGCTAGGAGGTGACCACAAGATTAAATGAGATGATGATTCACCATGACACCTAGTATGAACACATATAATACAAGTGATGAATCATTAACCCAAGTCATCAAACATTAATTGAATCATTAAATGCACTAATGAGTCATGAAGCCTAGTCACCATCCTAGTCATCATCTAGAAACATCTAGAAGCATGACTCACCCTCAACTCAAGAAAAGACAAATCCATCTTTAACCGAATGTTAAAGACGGACGATAGAAAACTGGAAACTGGCAACTTCCAAAAGCGATCCCGAAACGGATTTCAGGATAACCCCGTATCAGTATAAACATACCAGCATTTGTATTACGACCGAATACAAATGCAACTGAGAAAAAGATATTATATCTACACAGTATAATACTGGGTTCCGGCTTAAACCAAAGCCTACCAGTATTATCTGCCCGAAAAATGACACGTGCGAAAACACACATGCATTTTCCGAACCTTGCCATAAAACCATACGGCCTCTACAACGTTTCGCCCGAACTTGGGAAAGTGTCTGTGGGGGACTCTAATGACTCATCAACACACTGGCACTGGGTATAACCTCTAGCACGTCAGAGGTACAAGCTGTACGTAACGGTTGCCTATGTATTGATTGGAAGGGAAGCTGACGAGCGAACTCATCCATAAACCCTACTGAGCCTAACAGTGACAATGTATATACAGTCCGGTCCGTTCGTCTAAAGAGTATCGCATATCGAGTCTAGGGGGTGGATAAAGTCAGACCCCTAATAACGCGATAAATCGTGTCAGCATGAAGCCCATCACCACCTGAGAAACTACTGATCCAAATCAGTAATTCTCCACTACCTCGGCCGAGGATTTCTAATGATGGCCACCCGTGCACTGTACGACATCAACTCCCAATACCGGGAGAGACGAATCCCCGACGATCCGCTCACTGCCTCCATGTGGCTCGGGACTGTACCCAACTAAAACCTGTTTGCACAACTCCTTTGAGCGTGGTAGGGTAGTAATCTAAGCACAGTGGGAACTCACACGAGACAAATGACGATCTCAAGTCGACAAACTAACCTGTACACATGTCACCAGGGAACTGCTATCTGACGATATGTATAATACCAACTAGCATGTTCCCGGCGAGTCCTGTCCGGTGTACTCATAACCCAATGAGCACCTGTATACATCTTAGGTGATTCAACTGACACCAGTGGCTTGTGAGACCGGCCACCGCCCCTTGTCGGGGTCTCGACTGTATACACTAGTCTACTCTGGAGTATCGATGCCCTGTCTCGAAACTCCCACGACTAGGGACACTTTAAGGATGTGCTTACAGACCCCAGCTCCCACGTATATGATCGCCATCATACTGCTGGTAGTCAAGCAAGAATCCTATGGGCTCTATCATCATGCAATAATGAACTAAAGTATGTATACGATGATAAAGACAAACCAGATAGCAAACTATCATCTCGAGCAAGACTGTCATATCGGTATAGGTCCTGCCTCAATCATTGCAATCACGTACCTGCGATCCAATAATTGACTTTGAGGGCACTATCTCCAACAATCTCCCACTTGCACTTAAGACTAATTATTGCGATGTCGCATACTCACAGACCGTGTGATACCGAACACCCAACTCCTCTACTAATCAGTTTCACAAAGCTAGTTTGTAAAACTCTTGTGTTCGAGAAATAGCCTCAGTGAGTGGATCCACCCTGATGTTTCTTTCTATGTCTCTCTTAATCTCAAGCTCGTGGAGAAAGCCATCTCCCGAATCGAGTAATTCCTGTCTTAGAATATGTCTGAATATCTGATGGGACCTAGTTCATAAATGAACTCCAAATCCAAACTTCTTAGACTTTATCGATAACTGAACCTAATCAGTATCCAGCACCATGCCTCCCACAGTATCCTCTTGGACCACATGTCCATAATACTGTCCCTCGTTAGAAGGAAAACTATAACTCTAACAATCACTCTGTCATCCATGTCACCTTTGAAGCCTAGAATGATAACCGTCTCCCGAAGGAGGCTGCCGTCATCAAATCCGTAGAACATACACTTATGTTCTAAAACTGCTTTCTTATGTTTCTCCAGGATTGGATTAATATAAACTTATCGCATCTAGTGCAAAAAAAATATTTGGTGTGGCACTTGACATCTCACGATTGACTCAATTGCCTAAGCAAGTGATCTGCCAATCATGCATATCCCTCTCCCCTTTAGTCAGTAAGACACTTTTAGAGAGGGTGACTCCATCACCTGCAGGTACACCACCATGCCAGGAATCATCTATTCTAAAATACTATTAGAATACTGTCAAAGTACCCATATTGAGAAGCTACCCAAATCTAGATCTAAAACCATAGATCTAGTAACCAGAATGTCTGATATTATATCCATGTCTTGTGTGAAGAAACAACTGTGTGACGACCAAAGTACAACCGATCATGGTATAGGAATTTTACTTCCTACTCTGTGTATGTCATCCAAATACCAGGACATCACACCTTACTACCTTCTTAACAGATCCATCCCCTATTCTGATGAAGTCAAACCCATGACTTTCAAATCAAAAATAGATGATCTTATCTCCGCTATTTCTGCTCAAGCCTATAAATAGACATAAGCTACTTACCCACTATGCTTCCGCTGCTCCCACTGAATACGACAACCTTCTGGCAGAATAATATATACGTACACTTCTAAAGCTAGTTTAGAACGACGCTATACATAACCTCCTGCCAGGTCTCATAGCCTGGAACAACTGTAGTGTCAAATCTGGGTAAACAAGAACCTCCCTGTCACCGTCCTTGAGGCTACCGGAGTACCTCTCGGGTGTTTGAGGTTACCCACCATATCTGCGGACTGGCTATTGGAATGTCAAACCTGATTGAATATATAGGTCCTATTAAATTTTTCGTAATCGTTTGTGGTTCTGGAATCACTTCCAGTTCTACCATACTCCCACTACTGTTTTCTCAAAAAATCCATTTTAATAAAACTGTGGCGAGTCAAGAACAATATCACTATTGATCTTCCAGATGGTAGAAATGTCAACCCTCGTCAAAGCAAGGGTCAACCCACAATCTGCCATTACAGAAACCTGCCTTGAGTTATCCAGTGTCTGGTTTTAAGCATAAGCTGGAAAACTCCCCGTACCTTAACATCGTTAAGATATGAACCATTCTATATCCAATATAGAAATAGAGGCACTAATTTAATTGGAACCAGATTCAAATTATGCAGTTGTCTCCGGTGCATATCAACTTAATGGAAAGTGGCTACTCAGCATTACTCAACTTAGGAATCCATCCAATTATGAGTAACCCGAAAAAGAAACAAGTTTCTCAAAATCATTACTTGAATACCAATCACAAGAATCTATATCTTCGATCTCTTTGAATAATCCTGACACTTGCGACATCTGGTTCTCTACTTTATTCTTATACCCATAACTTCTCAAAACTTAGACATTGTATTTCTACGAAACACTTGTCTAAAAACTAGAGAAGTCACAAGTAAACAGAATATAGTACGAGGACCTACCCCTTTGTCCTGATGGACACTGGACAACATACAATACTCTGTATAAGTCCGCTGAGTTGAATAACTCAAAACCTGTGCATCGTAGGTTGAAAACTATACCCAGGAGATTTCCTCAAATATCACCAATTTCAACGAATTCTGATATAATGAGGATGATCACCTAATTCCCAATAACTTACTCTCACTCATCATCTGTAACACCATACAGATGTGAGAGTCATACCTGGTAAATACATACCCTAGAGTAAGTATCTAATCGGGAAATCAGTTTTGCTTCAACAACGCACTGAAACATGAAAATGTTCCGTAGAGGTATCCTGGTAATCCTAGTAATGCCTCTTCCATAATCCAATTCATGACTTTAACCGTATATCTCTTTTCCATCTTCCAAATCCCTTTATTTGTCTTTAGTCGTTACCTTCTGTACACCATCGTTAGGCTAAATGGTTTTCTTCCTTCCCTACCGTTCGGCACCAGCCTATGGTTTGGAAGAAGACTATCCAGTAAGCATAATAGGTGTACTCTCCTAATCCTAGGAGTACTCGTTGTAGGGTTCCTAGGCACTCTCAAGAGATCTCACAAGGCATCAACCATGCCAATTTCAAAAATTACGGGTGCCGAGAAACCCTAATACGGATCGTTAACTAGATATTTAGGCGAAAAACTAAACTAGTTAACAACTTAACTAAAGGAGAGAGGCTACAACCTTTGTAGATCCGGTTCTCCACTTTCTTAGCTCCACGTAGGCGTCCTCTCGCTGTCCATCTCGAATCCTAGACTCGATCGTCGGCTTCATCGGAAAAACGAGCGGGCAAGGTCGTCGGCTTCGTGCCGAAGATGATCTACGTCGAGGTTTCACAAGTTCAAGCTCCGACTGCACCAAGTTGTGAAACTTGTGAAGAAAACACCCAAAACCACTTGGCAAGAGGTAGAGGATGAAGAAATAGGAGGTGGGTTCACTTTAGAATTGGATTTCTCTCACTTTTGCTCAAGTTGCCATTGATGGACTTAAGCTTTTCTTGAAGAAGAAGATGAAGAAGAAGAAGAAGAAAAGAATATGATAAGTGTTGAATTAAAATGAAAATAAATCAATACTTATCATAAGCTAACCATGGTAAAGTGTAGAGAATGAACTAGGGTTAGTTCAAATGGTTAGGGTTAAGCATGAGACAAGAATGGTTAGAAAGTCAAAACTTCATGAAGCTTCAATAAGAAACAAAGAAAGCCACCATTCTTATCATAATCTTTTCAAAATAAATAAACAAAAAAATAAATGAAAAGCAAAACCTTGATCATCAAATTAACCATGGTTTAATTCTTTACACTTAACCAAATAAGCAAGTATCATCAAATATGATACAAACATGTGCACAAAAGTATATCACATATACAACTTGCACATCAAGTGAGAAAATCCATTTAAAGTGAACCAATACTAGTTAATGCAAAGTAATATATCAAATATATAATTATACATTAAATCATTAAATCAACACTTGATTTAACGATCCGGTCATATCGCATATAACCGACTAGTATCCTATGTATCGGCTTATTGAATCAAACCTTGATTCGATATCTAGGTTATATCGAATATAACCAATCGATACATTCATCGCGAGAATGGAATACGGTATCACATACACGCATTATTCTCGGTCCTGCACATATCTCATATGCGCTCCTATTTCGTTTCGTTTGAGCCAGGAAACCTCTGTGTAGGACTCTAAAGACTCGTCAATACGCCGGTAGCAGATGATGATCATATCAAGCACCCACAAGCCGCAAGCGGTCTGCTAAACGTAACGGCCATCCAGGTATTGAGCGATCAGAAGATCGACGAGCTAGCCCGCTCACACTCCTGTGAATCCAACCAGTAACACTTACCGTACAGTCCGGTCTGTTCGTCTGATATGTCGCATATCAAGTCTAGGGGTGGTAAACGTCAGACCCCAATAACCGATAAGTCGTGTCGATGTGAGGCTCATAACGGGTCGAGAAACTACTAGTAACACTTACCAGCAAATCTCTGATCATCCCTGACCAGGGACTTCCCTGTTACGGCCAATCGAGCACAGCGCAACATCAACCCCCAATACCGGGTGAGACGAAACCCCTCCTATCGCTCATTGCCTCCATATGACTCGGGACTGTACCCAAAGACCACCGTTTTGCACGCCCTCATGGACGTGGTAAGGTGGAGATCAAAGCACAGTGGGAATCACACAAGACTCTATGACGATCTCGGGTCTACAGACTAACCTGTACAAGTGTCACCTGAGAACTGCCATCTGACGTGAGGTATAATACCATCTGGGAGTTCTCGGCGAGTCCGTACAGTGTACCCAGTCTCCACTGAGCACCCGTATACCATCTCTGATGTCAAACACCAATGGATATGGGATCATCCATCGCCCATCTCATGGGTCGAGAAGCGTATATGCTAGTCTACTCTGGTATATCGATGCCCCGTCTCGATACACCCATGACTAGGGACCTTGAAGGATGTACTTATGGACTACCATGTCCCCACTAGTATGATCTGCATCATAGTCCAGGTAGTCAAGTACACATTCTAAGGGCTTTATCAACATGTAACCATAAGACAGTTTAAAGAGACTAGTATACATGTTAAGATAAAGAGTAACCAGATAGCATACTATCATATCGAGCAAGAAAGTCATCTCTATATATGTTCAAGCATCCAATATAATATACATCATCTGTAAAATACTGGCCTCTAGGGCATACATACAACTAACAATCTCCCACTTGCACTAGGGCCAGCTGCTGTAGTATCGCATACCGAGCATCCCGAAGAGTCTCTCAAACTGTATCTGGGGAATGGCCTTCGTGAGTGGATCCGCCGTGTTGTTCTTCGTGTCAACCCTCCTGACCTCGATCTCCCGGCGATCAACTATCTCCCGGATCAGGTGATACCGCCTCAGAATATGCCTGGATCGCTGATGGGACCTGGGTTCCTTGGCCAAAGCCACCGCTCCATTGTTATCGCAATACAAAGGTATTGGATGCTCAATGGATGGAACCACTCCAAGTTCAGTAATGAACTTCTTGATCCAGACAGCCTCTTTAGCAGCATCGTTGGCAGCGATGTATTCAGCCTCCATCGTCGAGTCTGCCACGGTTTCCTGCTTGGAACTCTTCCAGCTAACCGCCCCTCCGTAAAGGGTAAAGACAAATCCCGACTGCGACTTAGAGTCGTCCTTATCACTCTGGAAGCTCGAATCATTAAAGGACTCCACTTGGAGTTCTCCGTTACCATACACCAAGAGCATCTCTTTAGTCCTTCGTAAGTACTTGAGAATGCTCTTCACAGCTGTCGAGTGACTCTCTCCAGGATCAGCTTGATACCTGCTCACTACACTTAGTGAGTATGCTACATCGGGTCTGGTACATAGCATCGCATACATGATAGAGCCTACAGCCGAAGCATAGGGTATCCCTTGCATGCGAGCTCTCTCCAAATCAGTCTTGGGAGACATCTCTTTGGAGAGAGTGACTCCAGAGATCGTGGGCAAGTTCCCACGTTTGGATTCTTCCATACTAAACCTCTTTAGTATGGTGTCAATGTACCTGGATTGGGACAATCCCAAAATCCGTTTGGATCTATCTCTATAGATCCTAATTCCCAATATGCAGGAGGCATCATTAAGATCTTTCATTGAGAATCTTTGTGATAAGAAGAGCTTGACCGATTGCAGCATAGGAATATCATTTCCTATCAAGAGTATGTCGTCCACGTACAATACGAGGAAGACAACCTTACTCTCTGCCACCTTCTTGTAAATACAAGGTTCATCTGGGTTTTTGACGAAATCAAACTCTTTGATAACGACGTCAAAGCAGATGTTCCAACTCCGCGATACTTGCTTTAATCCATAAATGGATTTAAGCAGCTTGCACACCTTCCCGCTGCTCCCACTGTCTACGAAGCCCTCTGGCTGAGTCATGTACATGCACTCTTCTAAATCACTATTTAGAAAGGCGGTCTTAACATCCATTTGCCAGATTTCGTAATCATGATATGCAGCGATGGCAAGCATGATCCGGATGGATTTAAGCATAGCCACTGGAGAAAAGGTCTCGTCATAGTCCACACCTGGTCTTTGACGAAAACCCTTTGCTACAAGTCTAGCTTTGAAAGTCTCCACTTTCCCATCTACACCAAGTTTTTTCTTGAAGATCCACTTGCTCCCAATGGGTTTTACCCCTTCAGGAGCAACTTCCAAAGTCCATACTTTGCTGGTGTACATGGATTCCATCTCGGACCGCATAGCATCCAGCCATTTCACTGAGTCCCTACTCGTGATGGCCTGCTCGAAGCTAGTTGGGTCATCATCCTCCATGATGCAATCCTCGCTCCCTCCATCCATGAGAAAACCGTAGTATCTCTCAGGTTGGCGAGGAACCCTACTAGATCGGCGGAGTGGCTGGGGTTCATCGGGAACGACGGAATCCTCTGGTTCCACCAGATCTTCTGTTGTAGCTTCTCAGCTGGAACCTCTTCCAGTTCTACCTCATGACCACTAATCTCTTTTTCAAGAAATTCCTTTTCTAAAAAGGTGGCATGCCGAGAAACAAACACTCTCTGTTCCTCAGGGTGGCAGAAGATATACCCTTGAGAATTCTTGGGATATCCTACAAATTTGCATAGAACAGACCGTGCCTCGAGTTTGTCTGGATTTTGTCGTTTGACATAGGCTGGACAACCCCATATCTTAACATAGTTAAGACTTGGTCTCTTTCCTTTCCATATCTCATATGGAGTGGTAGGCACAGATTTGGTTGGGACCATATTCAATAGATGTATGGCTGTCTCAAGCGCATACCCCCAGAAGGAAATAGGTAACTCAGCTGTGCTCATCATAGAGCGCACCATATCTAATAGGGTGCGGTTCCTCCGTTCTGATACACCGTTGTACTGTGGTGTATATGGAGGAGTCAGCTGAGAGAGAATCCCATTCTCTTTCAGGAAGTCCAGGAATTCATTGCTCAAGTATTCACCTCCTCGATCAGATCGAAGGATTTTAATACTTTTTCCGGTTTGGTTCTCGACTTCTTGTTTATATTCTCTAAATTTCTCAAAAGCTTCAGACTTGTGTCTTATTAAGTACACATGTCCGTATCTTGAGAGATCGTCAGTGAATGTAATGAAGTACGAAGAACCATCCCTGGCATGTGTAGACATAGGACCGCATACATCACTATATATCAGTCCTAAGAGTTCGGTAACTCTTTCTCCGTGTCCTGTAAACGGAGTTTTGGTCATCTTTCCTTTGAGACATGACTGGCAAGTGTCATAAGATGAAAATTCGAATGGTTTCAAATATCCATCCTTATGCAACTTAGCTAGTCGTGTCGCATTGATGTGACCCAGTCTACAATGCCACAAGAAGGATTCGCTCAGTTCTGAACTCTTCCTCTTGTGTGTGTTTGTTATGCTCAGAACTGTTGATTGATTTAGAACATAAATGCCATTGCACAACGTGCCTGATCCAACCAACTTTTGGTTACGGAAAATGTTCATAACATTATCCTGTAATACAAAATTATATCCCTCTTTACTTAATAAAGAAACCGATATAATATTGCATATCAGGTTCGGCATGTAATAGCATTCGTTCAGAACCAATGTATTACCAGTTGGTAATACAAGGTGATATTCCCCGACAGTCTTAGCTGCAACAATTGCACCATTTCCAACTCTTATGTCTTTATCACCTTCTCCAAGTTCTCTACCTTTTCTAAGCCCATGTAACTGATTACATATATGGGATCCTGACCCGGTATCTAATACCCAGGACGTAGGGCAAATGGAGAAACAGTTCTCTGTAACGAACACACCCGAAGAAAATGCATCATCATGTACTTTCTTCAATCGGGTGGCATGGGAATCCTGGTATTCCCCTATATCCTGTTCATTCCTATAACTCTTATAAGAAAGAACGGAACCAACGTTCCCCAGCACTGTATAACATGTGGGTTCGGTCAATACATCCATATTATTATCTTTATTAGGGCATGAAATGGTCGCTACCTGGAGAGAGAGAGAAGAAAACACTTTAGCGTATGCTCGTGCAAGATCAGATTGGTTATTATCTTATCTAATCAGGATGGCTCCCACTGCTTTTTATCAAATCTTCCTTCAAACCCTAAAAGGAAAGACTAGCCGGGATTAATTACACACTACAAGTTCGCCGATCTTTCAGCCAGGCCAGTGTCGGTACTTTGAGGGAGGTCCCCCGTGCTTTCGCACGAACCTAATTAATGTAAACCTCGTTTTCCCAGAGGCGTAACCTCGTTAACACCTTTCTAGACACCTACTTGATCGGCTAATTGTAGTGTGTAAAACTCTCCCAGGAGTAACTCTTACTCGCAGCGGGTATCGGGATCCAACTATCTCATAGAAGGTATGCAATCTCATTGCAAATTTCAACACTTGAAATTCCCGATAATACTTTTGCCCCTAGCGTGCTATGACCTTGACGAAAGCCAACAAACCACAGCCCGCTAGTCAAGTTCAACCCGTACATTTCTTGACTGAATTAAACCCACCCGCACGACCCTTGACGAAAGCCAACAAAGCCGTACGACTACCCTAATCCAGTCGCATCATATGCAGCAGATAAGCAGCATATAGCTACCGCACACTACACCTTGACGAAAGCCAACAAATGTAGCACGAATACTATATGCAACTTATCTGAAATGACGGAGGGCTACGACAGGTTTTTCTGAACACCTATTGCGTAATGAACTTGATATCGTTGTAGAATCAAATGAAGTTTTAAAATGGAGTGATTTTAAGGCTTTTCTAGTTTTGCTAAAGGGGTCACTCCCGGTGAAGGGATCGTCGGCCCTTTCCTCGTCGAATGAGGTGCGGGATATATCATATATATCACTGTGCAAAGAAGAAACTATAGAAGCAATCAAAAACAAACCGAGTATGTAGCATCTGCCGGTTATTGCTAAAGGAGTCACTCCCGGTGAAGGGATCTCGGTCCTTTCCTCATCGAATAAGGTGCAGGGTATATCATATATACCGCTATGCAAAGCAAGAACTGTAGCTACCTGTTTTATTTAAAATTTGATTCTACAACATCATTTGGTTTCTTTTATTTCATTAATCACATTAATGAAGTCCCATCATTTAAGTCACCTAAACATCACAGATAAATACGACGTACACTTATGCCATCCGCATTCGCCTCGATGTCCCCTCGTGCACCGTTAGGTTAGGTAACTAACGACAGAGCAGGGCAGGGCTAGTGCGGGTGCAAAACATAAGTAACGTCTATATAATATATCATATATACTATATAAAGTATCTATCACAGAACATCACATGATCACATCACAGATATCGCAGCAGAAGAAACATATGAAATATTGGATATACTAGGACGTCCGTGTTTTCAATACGAGCCAGTATAAAACACGGATTCCACGGTCGTGATGAATAGCCAATCCTACACCCCTAGACCCCTATGAGAGCGGCAAGCAACCCTACCAATTCTAGGGTTAGGAGACCCGGACTCGACTCCTCGAGATGGTCTCCCACTGGACCCTAGAACCCGGTTACTTGTGCTCCCCTCCTTGGGTCTATCCTAGTGCAGAAAAGTAAATAATATACAAAGGGTGACAACTTCCGCAACCTGGAAGTGCCCCAATAAAAGAATATTACATACAAGTTTTTACATGAATGAAAATGAAAAACACTCATCTCACATAAAAAACCCCGGCTATTCAAACACGGCAATCCAATATAACATATCCAGCAACACATAACATCACATGTCATCAACGTAAGTAAACATGCGTATCCCAATTGTCGTTGACATATAGCAACGAAACCGGCGATATCACATATTACACTTACGGTCACAGAAAAGAAAGTGTAAAACTACAACAGTTGGAATCCGCAACCCTTTTAGACATCACATGCCTAATCAAATGAAATACTTAGACATCACATGCCTAACAGTTATAAACCCCGCATTTTAGTCCCATTATCGAAAACTCTTTTCAATATCAAGTGAGACTAAACTGCTAGATTTATAACATTCATCCAGTTATCTCATAACTGTTTGTGAATTCCAATTATTGTATCCCATTCCGGATAAATAGAAAATATTAAATTTTCCGATCGAACATTCGAACACCCAAGTTTTCCCGAAACCGTCCAACACATGAAATAGGTTCAAAGACATTCACTTCATGCCTCAGTACCAACGGTCCAGCCGTAGAAGGGTCAAGCCAACGCCTCACATGTGGCACGCCGTACTGCCCCAAACCCGAAGGTTCAAAGGGCAGTTCAAGACGGTCACATAATCGAGTTAAGGTTTGTTGTCTTCTAGAGGGACCATCGCGTTACTTGCACTACTCAGAACGTCCTTAAACCACAGAAAAATCCAACACTTGGAAATTTTCCGGCAGGGGAAAAGTTGGGTATTTATATCCGGTCAAACTTTTTAACATATTCTAAAGTTATCCGGAAAACCACATAGACAAGATTTGATAATCCGATCGAATCGTCGATTCCCAATACAACCCCAGAACACTCAAGTCTTGAGTCAAATTAAAAATTCCCAGAAAATTCAGCATAATAAAATAGTAATTACTGTGCAAAACGGGAGTGATGATGTCATCATATTGCCGCGGAACCGCCGCAGAAGCGAGGCTTCTGCCGCGGTTCCGCCGCACTCTTTACTGTTCATGGGATAAATTTTGCATCGTAATTCTTAGATTTCCCTGCTGAATTTTTTAAGCATTTTTAATATGGAAAAATCCCAGATTTTAGAAAAAGTCCAGAGAGCATATCGGGAATTAGGGTTTCGGTTCGATCGGGTTTCAAACGTCGTCTAGACTTCGCCTAAGGCTCTAGCTAGGCTCTGATACCACTGTAGGGTTTCTAGGCACTCTCAAGAGATCTCACAAGGCATCAACCATACCAATTTCAAAAATTACGGGTGCCGAGAAACCCTAATACGGATCGTTAACTAGATATTTAGGCGAAAAACTAAACTAGTTAACAACTTAACTAAAGGAGAGAGTCTACAACCTTTGTAGATCCGGTTCTCCACTTCCTTAGCTCCACGTAGGCGTCCTCTCGCTGTCCATCTCGAATCCTAGACTCGATCGTCGGCTTCATCGGAAAAACGAGCGGGCAAGGTCGTCGGCTTCGTGCCGAAGATGATCTACGTCGAGGTCTCACAAGTTCAAGCTCCGACTGCACCAAGTTGTGAAACTTGTGAAGAAAACACCCAAAACCACTTAGCAAGAGGTAGAGGATGAAGAAATAGGAGGTGGGTTCACTTTAGAATTGGATTTCTCTCACTTTTGCTCAAGTTGCCATTGATGGACTTAAGCTTTTCTTGAAGAAGAAGATGATGAAGAAGAAGAAAAGAATATGATAAGTGTTGAATTAAAATGAAAATAAATCAATACTTATCATAAGCTAACCATGGTAAAGTGTAGAGAATGAACTAGGGTTAGTTCAAATGGTTAGGGTTAAGCATGAGACAAGAATGGTTAGAAAGTCAAAGCTTCATGAAGCTTCAATAAGAAACAAAGAAAGCCACCATTCTTATCATAATCTTTTCAAAATAAATAAACAAAAAAATAAATGAAAAGCAAAACCCTAATCATCAAATTAACCATGGTTTAATTCTTTACACTTAACCAAATAAGCAAGTATCATCAAACATGATACAAACATGTGCACAAAAGTATATCACATATACAACTTGCACATCAAGTGAGAAAATCCATTTAAAGTGAACCAATACTAGTTAATGCAAAGTAATATATCAAATATATAATTATACATTAAATCATTAAATCAACACTTGATTTAACGATCCGGTCATATCGCATATAACCGACTAGTATCCTATGTATCGGCTTATCGAATCAAATCTTGATTCGATATCTAGGTTATATCGAATATAACCAATCGATACATTCATCGCGAGAATGGAATACGGTATCACATACACGCATTATTCTTGGTCCTGCACATATCTCATATGCGCTCCTATTTCGTTTCGCTTGAGCCAGGAAACCTCTGTGTAGGACTCTAAAGACTCGTCAATACGCTGGTAGCAGATGATGATCATATCAAGCACCCACAAGCCGCAAGCGGTCTGCTAAATGTAACGGCCATCCGGGTATTGAGCGATCAGAAGATCGACGAGCTAGCCCGCTCACACTCCTGTGAATCCAACCAGTAACACTTACCGTACAGTCCGGTCTGTTCGTCTGATATGTCGCATATCAAGTCTAGGGGTGGTAAACGTCAGACCCCAATAACCGATAAGTCGTGCCGATGTGAGGCTCATAACGGGTTGAGAAACTACTGGTAACACTTACCAGCAAATCTCTGATCAGCCCTGGCCAGGGACTTCCCTGTTACGGCCAATCGAGCACAGCGCAACATCAACCCCCAATACCGGGTGAGACGAAACCCCTCCTATCGCTCATTGCCTCCATGTGACTCGGGACTATACCCAAAGACCACCGTTTTGCACGCCCTCATGGACGTAGTAAGGTGGAGATCAAAGCACAGTGGGAATCATACAAGACTCTATGACGATCTCGGGTCTACAGACTAACCTGTACAAGTGTCACCTGAGAACTGCTATCTGACGTGAGGTATAATACCATCTGGGAGTTCTCGGCGAGTCCGTCCAGTGTACCCAGTCTCCACTGAGCACCCGTATACCATCTCTGATGTCAAACACCAATGGATATGGGATCATCCATCGCCCATCTCATGGATCGAGAAGCGTATATGCTAGTCTACTCTGGTATATCGATGCCCCGTCTCGATACACCCACGACTAGGGACCTTGAAGGATGTACTTATGGACTACCATGTCCCCACTAGTATGATCTGCATCATAGTCCAGGTAATCAAGTACACATTCTAAGGGCTTTATCAACATGTAACCATAAGACAGTTTAAAGAGACTAGTATACATGTTAAGATAAAGAGTAACCAGATAGCATACTATCATATCGAGCAAGAAAGTCATCTCTATATATGTCCAAGCATCCAATATAATATACATCATCTGTACAATACTGGCCTCTAGGGCATACATACAACTAACACTCGCAACTTGAGAGAAGGTGATGATAAAAGACTACTGAATAAAACCTTATTCTATTTCTCCCGAACTGGGGAAAAAGCAAAGGTGAAATAGGAATGGCGATGAAGTACGTGGTTTGGTCATGAATGATAACAGTCGCAATTTACTTTGCCCTCTTTCTAATCCCTTTATTTTGTCTTTAGTTATTACCTTCTGTACACCCTACTTAGGCTAATTGGTTTTCTTCATTCCCTACCTTTCGGCACCTGCCTATGGTTTGGAATAAGACTATCCAATAAGCGTAATAGGTGTACTCTCCTAGACTAAGGATCCCTCGCAACCTGAGAGAAGGTGATAATAAAAGTCAACTAAATAAACCAATTCTATTTCTCCTGAACCTGGATCCATCCTCGAAGTAGTACCTTCGAGTTCGTATATAACCATACGATGGATCTATCCAATGAAAGTGGATGTCCGTAGTAATACGGGGTGTTCTGAGAAAAACAAAGGGTAAAAGAAGGAGCGGTAATGACTTATGCAACTATAGACAATCCAAAAGCCAGTATTTTAAGAAGGTTCGGTCAACTTGGTCACTGAGTCATAGTCTAGGGTCGGTCAAAGGTCGCTGCCAAAGAGAGAGAGAGAAAATAAACACTCTGCGTGCACTCTAACCTAGATCAGAATGGTTATCACTTTATCTAATCAGGAAACCTCCCATTGTAATCTCAAATTCTCCTCCAAACCTGAAAGAAGAATTAGTCGGGATCACCCGAAGAGTAAACCAACTCATCAATGAGAATCGGGATCCAACTCTCATCGCATGATAACTCGATGGAAGCCACTCAAGTTATCACACTCCAGAAGGTATGCGCATGCCTGGCAATTTTCCTGTATGTTTGAAACTCCCGATAAGAATTTTTGCCTCATGCTCTTATGACCTTAACGAAGGCCAACAAATCATAAGTCACATGTCAAGTTCTACCCGTCATTGTCCAGGTCAATTTGAACCCACCCGCACAAGCCCTTGACGAAGGCCAACAAGGTTATACGACTGTCCCAAACCAACACATCTATCTATGCAACAAATGAATACCCAGCAACTACCAAACACTATGCCTTGATGAAGGCCAACAAACATAGCTTGAATACTACTGACCATCCATAAGATACGACGGAGGGCTATGGCTGGTTTTTGGCGAAAAACCTTTAACGTAATGAACTTGATCTCGTTGAAGGAAACTGATAGCTTTTTATAAAATATAGTGGCGAAAACCTTTTGCTAAAGAGGTCACTCCTGGTGAAGGGATCTCGGCTCTTTCCTCGTGGAATGAGGTGCAGGATATTCCAACTGAATACCGCTATGCAAAGCAACTTGTAATCGACTATGGTGAAGTTACTACCCCGACGTAAACTTCTGCCCAAGGGGTCACTCCCGGTGAAGGGATCTCGGCCTTTGCCTCGTGGAATGAGGTGCAGGATATTCCAACTGAATATCACTATGCAAAACAAAAGGAAACATCTTTGTAATAACACTTTTAAAATTTGTTCCAACAACATCAAATATAGGTTTGTTTTATCCTTGCATTAATAAGAATCAATGCAGTCCCATCAATCATTCACACCAGAAAAAAACGAAAATAAAATGTACGTATATGCCATCCGCATTCGCCACTGGGTCCCGTCATCACCCGTTAGGTTACTTAACTAACGACAGAGCGGGGGCTGGACTAGCACGGATGTAAAACATATACAGCATCTAATAGTATATATACCAATATACAATAATCGCTCCAGGCGTGATAATATGCAATATTACAGAAAAGTAATAAGTATCACAGAACAATACAGATAATCTGGGATCCCCGGGTTTCACAGAGCCGCTACTGAAACCCGACAATCCCCTGGTCGTATGGATAGCCTGTGCAATGAAACCTAGACCCCTACGAGTGCGGCAAGTTACCCGCCAAAACCTGAAGCGAGGTAGTCCCCACAACATAGTGAATGGAACACCCGGCACTTTACGGAATCCGGAAAATTGAGCACCCCTCCTTGGATCAACCTGTACCCCCTACGAGTGCGGCGAATAGTCTGCCAATTCTAGAGTGAGGCCTCTCTGCCTTTCAAAGCCATGAGATACGGACCCGTTGCCCTCCAGAATCCGGCTATCCGTGCACTCCTTCGCGGGATAAACCTAGTACAGAAATAAAAATATGTACAACGGGTATATTGACCTCAATCCGGTCATGCCCCAAAAGAATATTATACAAACAGGCAGTAACGGCAGTCCACATGTTGGACGCTCGCCCCGCAATATCAAATGTACAAATAAATCCAAACTGCACTACCATTGAACCCTGCTATCCACCATGACAAATCCGCAACATCACAGCACAATACAGAATATCAACGCGAATGTCACGTTTGCAAACCCGTCTAAAAGAACTATAGCAATTAGACGCGGTTTACCGCTCGAATGACATTCCCGGTCGGAGATATAATGTAAATACTGTAAACTAACAAATTTAAAATTTCGATCGACCAAATTTCCCGAAGTGGGCCCCACGTACATCTGCTGTACAGTAATGAAATCTGGGCCCAAAAGAACTATACCAAAACCCACAATTTCCAAAAATAAACACACTGGGAAAATTTGGATTACTGTTCCCACATAACGGCCGCGGTTCCGTGGTCAAACCCTAGTTTTGACCGCGGATCCGCGGCGTTACTGTAGGATCACATGCCCAATTTTCATCCGTATGCTTAAAAAACCCTGCTTAATTTTCTCTGATATGTAAAATTATTTTAAAACCCTGTTTAAAATTGACAGAAACTTAAGCACTTGAAAATTGTGATTTTCGAAATTCCGTTCGATCAATATTTTAAACGTGTTAGCACAAATTAGTATAGCTTAATGGTGAGGCTCTGATACCACTGTAAGTCCACGGTAGTGCCCCGGCCGTCTAACATACGCCAAATACGGAACAAAAACTTTTTACAACAGACGCTATAGCGTACTATAATCCGGATCTGCCATTAAAGCTAAACTAACAAATTACAAAGTGGGTAGAAATGTTATACCGAACGATCCGAGTCCTTCGGTCTTCAACCATCATCCCATGCTTTGTTGCGGCTGCTCCGATCTCCTGAATCTCCAATCTTCTCGTCCAGGTGGCACCACGTCGACGGATCTTTAAACGGGCACCCGCCTCTAAACCGAGGCAACTCGATCGTCAAGTTTGCTAAAAGAGACGACCAAGATGATGTAGAATGAGTAGAACACTTTATCTCGTTACGTCCAAAGTTATGGACGAACGGTTAATGAAGTTGCCTTTTGGATCGGGTGAAATGAGAAATGAGGCTATCTAATTTTCATGAACCCGAATCTATCATAATCTTTTTTCCTTCAAATGAACAACCATCAACTCCACCAAATGAATGGCCGGCCATTTATAGAAGCAAGGGAGGTGAGTGTAGGAGCTAGGAGGTGACCACAAGATTAAATGAGATGATGATTCACCATGACACCTAGTATGAACACATATAATGCAAGTGATGAATCATTAACCCAAGTCATCAAACATTAATTGAATCATTAAATGCACTAATGAGTCATGAAGCCTAGTCACCATCCTAGTCATCATCTAGAAACATCTAGAAGCATGACTCACCCTCAACTTTAGAAAAGATAAATCCATCTTTAACCGAATGTTAAAGACGGACGATAGAAAACTGGAAACCAGCAACTTCCAAAAGCGATCCCAAAACGGATTTCAGGATAACCCCGTATCAGTATAAACATACCAGCATTTGTATTCCGACCGAATACAAATGCAACTGAGAAAAAGATATTATATCTACACAGTATAATACTGGGTTCCGGCTTAAACCAAAGCCTACCAGTATTTTCTGCCCGAAAAATGACACGTGCGAAAACGCACGTGCATTTTCCGAACCTTACCATAAAACCATACGACCTCTACAACGTTTCGCCCGAACTTGGGAAAGTGTCTGTGGGGGACTCTAATGACTCATCAACACACTGGCACTGGGTATAACCTCTAGCACGTCAGAGGTACAAGCTGTACGTAACGGTTGCCTATGTATTGATTGGAAGGGAAGCTGACGAGCGAACTCATCCATAAACCCTACTGAGCCTAACAGTGATAATGTATATACAGTCCGGTCCGTTCGTCTAAAGAGTATCGTATATCGAGTCTAGAGGGGTGGATAAAGTCAGACCCCTAATAACGCGATAAATCGTGTCGGCATGAAGCCCATCACCACCTGAGAAACTACTGATCCAAATCAGTAATTCTCCACTACCTCGGCCGAGGATTTCTAGTGATGGCCACCTGTGCACTGTGCGACGTCAACTCCCAATACCGGGAGAGACGAATCCCCGACGATCCGCTCACTGCCTCCATGTGGCTCGGGACTGTACCCAACTAAAACCTGTTTGCACAACTCCTTTGAGCGTGGTAGGGTAGTAATCTAAGCACAGTGGGAACTCACATGAGACAAATGACGATCTCAGGTCGACAAACTAACCTGTACACATGGCACCAAGGAACTACTATCTGACGATATGTATAATACCAACTAGCATGTTCCCGGCAAGTCCTGTCCGGTGTACTCATAACCCAATGAGCACCTGTATACATCTTAGGTGATCCAACTGACACCAGTGGCCTGTGAGACCGGCCACCGTCCCTCGTCGGGGTCTCGACTGTATACACTAATCTACTCTGCAGTATCGATGCCCTGTCTCGAAACTCCCACGACTAGGTTCACTTTAAGGATATGCTTACAGACCCCAGCTCCCAGAACCCTCTCACTCTGGGTTCTTTAGAAAACGAGCGAAAGGCGAAGCACTGCCGAAATCGATGGCGAATTCCGGCGATCGTGCTAATACTGTCGTTACTGCATGTTTGTATAATATTCTTTAGAAAACGAGCGAAAGGCGAAGCGCTGCCGAAATCGACGGCGAATTCCAGCGATCGTGCTAGGACTCTTCACGACGATTCGACGCCCGGCAAACCCTCAACCTCCCTCTCACTCTCTAACGTGTCCAAAACCCGTAAGTCCCCCTCTTTCTATCTTCCTTTTCTTTAAGAAAAATACGTCTGTTTAAAACCCGACGGAAATCGGAACAAACCGATTTTCGATTCGGTTTTCTATCAAAACTCACTTGCCACAAATTACATAATACTTAAACATATTCATGTTGACTATTAATCACTTAAAAATCAATTTGGATAAAGTTTTTCACATGAAATGATAACGTTTCTATTTATCGTATTTCTTTCACTTAAATACCACAATGTTTAGTTATCACATTTAACCCTTAACAATTGCTATACCTTAACGTAAATTACGAGGTAATGACCTACCTCCACACACACGCATATACAACCCTAATTGATATCATCAAAACTTAGAATACGAAAATACAAGACTTTACATTAAAATACCATTTTCTTTATAAACCTTTTCTGAAAATTCTAAGTCGTATACAATTTTAAAACAAAATCTTTTAATAGGAAAATACGATATGTCATGGACATCGATCGTTTATCTAAACTGATTTTGTGGTGTCTGGGCTAGACAAGTGAGCTTGGGTAACTTTAAAAGGCCCACCTCACGATTCGTGAGCGGATCCCTTCCTCCTCACTTGAACTTACCTGGCCGCAATTGACGGTGAAGAGGCGATTTGAGGCTTCTAATGATGTGTCGTTTAGACCATTTAGGCTAGTTGGCTTAGGAAACCATAGAATCTAAAATACGGAAATTTACACCTTTTGCAAATAAATACCTTAACTTTATAAAACCATTTTTCTAAATGATTAGTATTTATTAAATCTTTGCAAAGCGCCACTACAACTCACCTTTGGGGAACTCGTTAGGGATAATACGATTTATCGTACACCCTCGAGCTTAGTAGTGCGAGATTCAGACCTCCGCAAGGAGCATTCGGTCTCGAAAGGTTTAAAATACGACATTTAAGAAAAACGAGATTTTGGAGAATAAATTATTTATTTAAAATTATTCTTGTATTAACATATATATATTTATCATTTAAACGCCTATTTTGTTATAAGATAAAGTTTCCACATTTTCCTAAAAATTACAAGATTAAAAGTGACATTAAAATACCATGAATTTTCAAATGAATCAATGTTATAATTTAATACTTTTATTAGGATATATTCACTAGAATAACACAAATAAAATTTACACTCATTATAACTATAAAGACGAATAATAAATATTTGAGGTGTATCTTGAAAACTATACAAAAGTACATTTTTACATAAAACCCCCTCAGGTTTTATAATTTACAATAAGGACCCTAACAAATATAGAACTTCGACTTGCATTTCTTTTAGTCTGACTCGGGTTTGAGTTTGACTATTTCTGACTTGAATATGATTCAAGTCATTCTATATTCTTTAATATTCCAACTCAATATGAATACATGAATCCCAGAATCCTGTTAACAATCATTACAACTTGATTGAATCAAACCATGAATATACATCCATTATTCCGTTAATCCATTTACCTGATTATGCAGTTACAAAATGTTTACTGATATCATGGTTTTGATCAGTCATCCAACTTATACAATACAATACTACAATACTGTCATAACACTACGGGGTTTAAGGGGTAGACTGGTACGGAATATGCTAAAGGTGGCACGAGGTGGTCACTTAAGACTTAATTACATCCATGCCGTTGTTCCGTGGTATTATCGATGGAGCCTTGTACTACAGGTTACCAAGGTCCCCGGTGTAAGTGGGACTCCCCTCGTATACACTGGCATCTTCTGTACCAGGCTACAAACAACAACGTTAATACAATATTATAATACAACATTAAAAGCTCTCTCTCTCTCTCTCTTTCTTACTTTCTGTCTATTTCTCCCTTATCTTTGGGACTTACCGAGCGACCTGTTCGCTGACGACATTCTATTTCTTTTTTCTTTGAATGTCGTCAGGTGCTTTGGACCCAGCAGAGATCGAGCCCACCGGTGAAGACTTGGAACAGTTTCACGAAGATCCCGAGCTCTAGATATTGTACTTTGTTCTTTTCAGTAGTTTCATTTCCTGTTATGCCACTGTTTAGGCATCGCTTTCCATTTCAGTTGTATTTACTTTTCATGCATTGTACAAAAGAATGTTATTAATAAAGTTGTTGTTATTTCTATATCTCTTGTCTCTTGTGATTTACTTTATATTGCTTAGATACGCTTAGCGTATGTACTTCTGAGTATATACGTAGCGGGCCTCGTCGCGTCCCCTTCGCCGTACACTGGGAAGAGGGGCGTGACAGGTTTTGTTAGTGGCCCATGCAGGTCAGAGCTGTATGAATCCCTATCATGCAGTTCTGGTCTGCGTGAACAACCTAAGCAATATAACACAAGAACCAGCAACTAAAACATTCTTTACAATTCATGTTCCTTGAATCTTACAAATTTCATATTCCTTGAATCTTATCATTTGAATCTGTCCTAACCCAAATTCTTCTTCAGGGTTATGGATTCCCCGAACAACACCAGCACCAACGTCAACAACACCCCTCCAGCACTACCTCTTGCACCAGCTGTTCCTGCACCACCCACCGAGAAAACAATGACATTTGAGGCGATCCGCAGCCTTCTCGAGGGACAACAACAACTTCTGAACTGACCTGAGACCGACGCACCGGGAGCAAAGCAATTCAGGGCTTTACATCCGAAGCAGTTCTCTGGAAAAGGAAGCCCTCTTGAAGCGGAAGAATGGGCATAAGGTATCGAAGACGATCTGGCAGCAGCTCAAGTGCCAGACATCGCTTGGGTCCGTGTAGCAAAACTACAGCTCACGGATAATGCTCGCAACTGGTGGAAGGCGGAAGGAAGCCGTCTGGTACAGCCGATTGAATGGAAGACTTTTCGCGAGAAGTTCGACGCGAAATACTTTCCGGCGACTGCCAAGTTTGCAATGGAGCAGCAGTTTATTCATCTACAACAGGGTTCAATGTGGGACAAATCAGTAGATGAATACGATGCTGAATTCACCATGTTAAGCCGATTCGCAGCACACTTGATACCGACGGACGAGATCAGAGCCCGTCGCTTTCAACAAGGACTGGACACGGAGATTCAGGCTGCCCTAGCCACAGGAAAATTTCTAACTCATGAAGATGCTCTGGAAGCTGCCCGCAGTTATGAGGCAGTGATAAAGGCAAGGGGCAGACCTCAGTCTGCAGGAGTGAAACGTCCTGCCACACAAATGGCAGGAGGGGCCTCTTCAAGGACAGCTGTTGAACTCAGAAGACTGGAAGAAGTTGAGGATCGGTCAAAACCCAATTTTTGCTTTTATTGCAAGAGGGAAGGACACTTGTGGAAGGACTGTAGACACGCAAAAGGCCTATGCTTAGTTTGTGGCGCGTCCAATCACGGAATTGGAAACTGTCCTTATAGACGCAACTCAGCACACACACCCGCCAACTACCCGCAGCAGCCAGCTATCCAGGCTCCTACAACTCGTCCTGCACTCCCAGCACCACCTCCACGTAGATTCCCTGCTCAGCCAAATCGCCAATTCCATCAGACACTGAGAAACATGCCTCGAGTACAGGGGAATATGCCTCCAGCCAGGAGGAACGTGCCACGGCGACAGGTTTTCACCTTAGCAGCCATAGAACCTGATACTGTGAACCAAGGTAACCCAAGTAACTCTCTCACAACTTTGACCAAAACTTCTTTACAATCTTTAGTTCTGTCACCAAACTGTTACACTTTCCTTTTAAAAATTTCGAGGACGAAATTTTTATAAGGAGGGTAGAATGTAACAACCCTAATTTTTCTATACCAAAATTTTTCAAATATTTTTTTTCAAAAATCCACAAAGGGGTATTTTAGCATGAGCACAAGATATAGATAATTATTTTGTTTTTAATTACAAGCTACAAGATTGTAATAACTCCATTTTTAGTGTACAAGAAATTACTTTAAATTTAATGTATACTAGGAGTATTTATTCTTGCTGCTATCAGTTTAAATAATTAAATACCACAATAATTACAAGAAGGAGCTTGTAGCTCATTGGTAATACCTTGCACTGCTGAACCAAGCCACCAGAGTTCGAATCTCATGCCCCACATTATTTTTATAATTATTTTGTTTTAAATTTTTGGAAAGTCAACAGTCAAACCGTCATAACTCTCAAAATTTATACTGAACCCAAAAAGTTAGATACACCAAAATTTCCCCCAGGAAAAACCCCACCCGACGCCACTTTGACTCGACCCGACTCGGCCGAGTCGGCCGGCGGACCGGCCGAATCGGCCGGCGCCGCCGGCCGGACGGCCGAGTCGTCAACACGGAATTTCTCCGTGTTGACCTGGTCTTACCTCCTGTATACACTAAATTCTTTGATCGGTTATCAACTGCTCATTAAACCCCTTTTACTCCCAATTTTAATGATTTTTAATGAATTTTTTATATATTTTTATATTTTTTTAATTAAAACCCTAACCCTAGCCTAGCCCTATATAAACACCCCTACCCTCTACCCTCTCACCCTACATTCCTAAGTCCACTCTCTAAAAATCTCAAGAGAACTCGGTACATTAGAAAACGAGCGAAAGGCGAAGCGCTGCCGAAATCGACGGCGAATTCCGGCGATCGTGCTAGGACTCTTCACGACGATTCGACGCCCGGCAAACCCTCAACCTCCCTCTCACTCTCTAACGTGTCCAAAACCCGTAAGTCCCCCTCTTTCTATCTTCCTTTTCTTTAAGAAAAATACGTCTTTTTAAAACCCGACGGAAATCGGAACAAACCGATTTCCGATTCGGTTTTCTATCAAAACTCACTTGTCACAAATTACATAATGCTTAAACATATTCATGTTGACTATTAATCACTTAAAAATCAATTTGGATAAAGTTTTTCACATGAAATGATAACGTTTCTATTTATCGTATTTCTTTCACTTAAATACCACAATGTTTAGTTATCACATTTAACCCTTAACAATTGCTATACCTTAACGTAGATCACGAGGTAATGACCTACCTCCACACACACGCATATACAACCCTAATTGATATCATCAAAACTTAGAATACGAAAATACAAGACTTTACATTAAAATACCCTTTTCTTTATAAACCTTTTCTGAAAATTCTAAGTCGTATACAATTTTAAAACAAAATCTTTTAATAGGAAAATACGATATGTCATGGACATCGATCGTTTATCTAAACTGACTTTGTGGTGTCTAGGCTAGACAAGTGAGCTTGGGTAACTTTAAAAGGCCCGCCTCACGATTCGTAAGCGGATCTCTCCCTCCTCACTTGTACTTACCTGGCCGCAATTGACGGTGAAGAGGTGATTTGAGGCTTCTAATGATGTGTCGTTTAAACCATTTAGAAATAGGCTAGTTGGCTTAGGAAACCATAGAATCTAAAATACGGAAATTTACACCTTTTACAAATAAATACCTTAACTTTATAAAACCATTTTTCTAAATGATTAGTATTTATTAAATCTTTGCAAAGCGCCACTACAACCCACCTTTGGGGAACTCGTTAGGGATAGTACGGTTTATCGTGCACCCTCGAGCTTAGTAGTGCGAGATTCAGACCTCCGCAAGGAGCATTCGGTCTCGAAAGGTTTAAAATACGACATTTAAGAAAAACGAGATTTTGGAGAATAAATTATTTATTTAAAATTATTCTTGTATTAACATATATATATTTATCATTTAAACGCCTATTTTGTTATAAGATAAAGTTTCCACATTTTCCTAAAAATTACAAGATTAAAAGTGACATTAAAATACCATGAATTTTCAAATGAATCAATGTTATAATTTAATACTTTTATTAGGATATATTCACTAGAATAACACAAATAAAATTTACACTCATTATAACTATAAAGACGAATAATAAATATTTGAGGTGTATCTTGAAAACTATACAAAAGTACATTTTTACATAAAACCCCCTCAGGTTTTATAATTTACAATAAGGACCCTAACAAATATAGAACTTCGACTTGCATTTCTTTTAGTCTGACTCGGGTTTGAGTTTGACTATTTCTGACTTGAATATAATTCAGGTCATTCTATATTCTTTAATATTCTAACTCAATATGAATACATGAATCCCAGAATCCTGTTAACAATCATTACAACTTGACTGAATCAAACCATGGATATACATCCATTATTCCGTTATTCTATTTACCTGATTATGCGGTTACAACATGTTTACTGATATCATGGTTTTGATCAGTCATCCAACTTATACAATACAATACTACAATACTGTCATAACACTACGGGGTTTAAGGGGTAGACTGGTACGGAATATGCTAAAGGTGGCACGAGGTGGTCACTTAAGACGTAATTACATCCATGCCGTTGTTCCGTAGTATTATCGACAGAGCCTTGTACTACAGGTTACCAAGGTCCCCGATGTAAATGGGACTCCCCTCGTATACACTGGCATCTTCTGTACCAGGCTACAAACAACAACGTTAATACAATATTACAATATTATAATACAACATTAAAATCTCTCTCTCTCTCTCTTTCTTACTTTCTGTCTATTTCTCCTTTATCGTTGGGACTTACCGAGCGACCTGTTCGCTGACGACATTCTATTTCTTTCTTCTTTGAATGTCGTCAGGTGCTTTGGACCCAGCAGAGATCGAGCCCACCGGTGAAGACTTGAAACAGTTTCACGAAGATCCCGAGCTCTAGATCTTGTACTTTGTTCTTTTCAGTAGTTTCATTTCCTGTTATGCCACTGTTTAGGCATCGCTTTCCATTTCAGTTGTATTTACTTTTCATGCATTGTACAAAAGAATGTTATTAATAAAGTTGTTGTTATTTCTATATCTCTTGTCTCTTGTGATTTACTTTATATTGCTTAGATACGCTTAGCGTATATACTTCTGAGTATATACGTAGCGGGCCTCGTCGCGTCCCCTTCGCCGTATACTGGGAAGCGGGGCGTGACAGCCGATCAAGTGTAAAATGTTTGATTGAAGAAGTTCTGACAGACCCATCTCAATTTATCAGAGTAGTGCAGTGGAAGAGTAGGGGGCTGATAACCTACAAGTTTTAGAACAAGCTTGTAAATTCATGATGAGGGGAACTGTCTATGGGTACTCAAACGTGAATTTCGTGAAGAAGTTGCTGATGAAGCACTAATAGTGGGTCGGGACTTCATGGATGTATTCAAGGACATCTCGGGTTTATCGCCAAAACAAGATGTGGAGTTCGCGATTGATCTTATTTCTGTAGCAACACCAATTTTAAAGACTTATTATCTGATGGCACCGGTAGAACTAGAAGAAGTAAAGAGACAGGTTTCTGAATTATTAGAGAAGGGTTGGATTCGTAGCAGCGGTTCACCGTAGGGAGCTCCAGTTCTTTTGGTCAAGAAGAAAAATGGTACGTGAAAGATGTGCATCGACTATCGAGAGTTAAATCTGGTGAGCATCAAGAATAAATACCCAATTTCTCACATAGGCAAATTATTCGATCAACTCAGTGGTGCGAAAGTATTCTCAAAATTGGATTTTCGATAAGGTTATCACCAAGTTCGGCTGAAAGCAAAAAACATTTGCAAGATGGCATTCCGAACTCGATATGAGCATTACGAGTATCTAGTTATGCCATTTGGAGTTACTAATGCACTGGCGATATTTATGTACTTGATGGACCAGATCTTTTCACCATTTCTAGATCAGTCCGTAGTGGTATTCATCAATGATATTTTGGTTTACTCGAGAAGCAAAGAAGAGCATGAAGAACACTTAAGAATCGCACTGCAGAAGTTGAGACAAGAAAAGTTGTACGCTACGGTGAGCAAGTGCGATTTTTGGCTTGATGAATTGAAGTTCTTGGGTCATGTTGTATCCGGAGATGGAATCGCAGTTGACCCTGAAAGGATTGCAGCTGTTCACGATTGGCCGATTCCAAAGAATATAGGTAAGATCAGAAATTTCCTTAGGCTTGCTGGATACTATAGAAGGTTTGTTGAGAATTTCGCTCGGATAGCAAGATGCTTAACCAAGCTAAAACAAATTTGTTTTGTCCGAGTAGTAGGTGTTAGCTTTTGAGGCGCTGAAGCAAAGATAGACAACCGCTCCTATTTTAACCGTGTCAGATAGTCCCGGAGGATTGGTTATTCATAGCGACATATTTGGGAAAGACTTGGGATGCGTTTTGATGCAGTATGGAAAGGTTGTAGCTTATGTATCGAGGCAGTTGAAGACTCATGAGAAGAACTACCCAACTCACTACTTAGAACTAGCAGCAGTTATCTTTGCGCTAAAGATCTGGAGGCACTACTTATTGAGCGAAAAGGTAGAGGTGTTTACTGATCACAAGAGGTTAAAGTATGTGTTCACATATAAAGATCTAAACATAAGGCAACGTAGATGGTTGGAGCTGATGGCCGACTATGATCTTGATCTAAAATACCATCCGGGAAAAGTTAATGTAGTGTCGAATACTTTAAATCGGTTGCCAGAAATACGAATGTTGACTTCGCAGAAGGAGATTATAGCAGATTTTCACAGATTCGAGTTGGAGCTCGTACTACCAGATTTTTCAAGATAGTTGATGCAGTTGCAAATACAGTCATTTTTTATTCATAGCATTAAGGCGGCGCAGTTGCATGATCCTAGATTGCAGATATTATGAGGATAAGTAGAGACGGGACTTCGAATGGATTTATTGATTCATGAAAATGGTTATTTGAGATATAAAAGTTGTCTGTGCCTAAAGGAGAAGTTCGTGAAGAAGTCATGAAAAAGGCTCATAGTTCTGCATATTCGGTATATCCAGGAGGCACGAAGATGTTTAGAGATTTGTGACAATACTTTTGATGGAAAGGCGTGAAAAGAGAGATCGCTTATTACATGTCGAGGTGCTTGGTGTGTCGGCAAAACAAGGCTGAACATCAAAAGGTAGCTGATTTGTTACAGCCACTTCCGATTCCACAACGGAGGTGAGAACATATAACTATGGATTTCGTGAAAGCATTACCATGGAGTCCAAAAGGTAATAACACAGTTAGGGTGATTGTCAATCGACTGACCAAGACAGCTCATTTTATACCGTTTCGAGTTGGTTAGTCGACGGAGGCTTTAGCAGAGAGATACATGCAGGAGATTCTGAAATTACATGGAGTACCAGTGAGTATTGTTTCTCATCATGATACACGATTCCTATTATATTTTTGGAGGAGTCTACAAGAAAGTTTGGTAACTCTCTTGAAGTTTAGTACGACCCATTATCCTCTGACAGATGGACATTCCGAGAGAACGATCCAAACTCTTGAAAATATATTGAGAGCTTACATGTTAGACTTTAAGGGTTCGTGGGAGAATCATTTATATTTAGTGGAGTTTTCGTAAAATAACAGTTTTAGGAGACTATACGGATGGCTCTATTTGAAGCATTGTACGGTCGTAAGTGTCGCTCGCCAGTATGTTGGAACGACGTTGGAGAAAGAAGAATGTTGGGACCGAAGTTGGTTGTACAAACTATGGAGAAACTTAACTTGATTCGTGGTCATACGAAGGTAGCTCAAAATCGACAGAAAAGTTAGACAGATACTGGAAAAAGACCATTAGAGTTTGCTATTGGTGATCATGTGTTCTTGAAGATATCACCGACAAGGAGAGTGATCCAGATTGGTAGTCGAGCTAAGCTTAGTTCTTGACTCGTGGGGACATACGATATCATTGAATGTATTGAAGAAGTAGTGTATCAATTGGTTTTACCACTGTTCTTGGCAGGTGTGCATAACGTGTTTCATATCTCTCAACTTTACAAGTATGTTCAAGATAAGACGCACGTCCTAAACCATTCGGAATTGACGGTGAGGAAGAATTTGACTTATGAAGAGCAACCGATGGCTATTGTGGATCGACGAGAAAATGTTATCAAGATTAGAGTGATCATTTTAGTGCTTATTTTATGGGAAAATCGTTAACATAGAGAATCTACTTGGGAACATGAAAATGAAGTTCGACAAAAATTTCCACAGCTCTTTTCTTAAATCCGTATCTTCCTTGTTCTTCTCTTTTCCTGTTTCATGAATTTCAAGGACGAAATTCTTTTTATAGTTGGGTATAATGTAACACCCTAGCACGATCGTATGATATTAAATAGTGAATTGGGTTTTCTTTTAATTATTATTGCTTGGGTTATGATTGGTGTTTGGATAGTATGCGTGACTATCATTTTATACTCGACCCACTTGCATAGAAAACTATTATTAATTCGCAGTTTAATATTTTAGATAGAATTTTTTTATGGTTATCTAATTTGTTAAGTAAATGATAACTAAGTTTTGTTGCTTATTTGTATAGATACGATATTTTTTATCTAACCTTAGTTGTAACTATATCTATATTTTAGAATTATAGTTCAACTGTCACGATCCGAAATTTGGCATGTGACGGCCCTTAAACCATGTAACGTCTACAGACGTAACGCAATTCAAGTAAGCCGAAAACCCAGCAATCTAAACCATCAAAAGTGATAAGTGATAAGAACATTGTTAAAACTTTTGGTATCTCAAGTAAAAATCTTTAAAGTCCAAATTTATTTTCATTAAAATTTGGCAGCACCTCCTTTGTAAAAACTAGCCCCAAAAAGGGTACAACAAAAGATATAAGTAAAGCATCCCCAAACGGGAGCAAATCCACGCCCAAAAGAGGAAAACAACCACCACAAGTAAATATATGACGTCGTAGCGAAGAAAATGGACGATATAAAGTGACAACAGCATAAAAGACATCAAAAGTCACAAAATAAAATACAATATCGTCCTCGCATCTTGTCTCTAAGTCAATACATGAAAGTGGTCGATGGAGAGTACAGGATACAACAAGATATACAATGAGCATCATCGGATAATCGCGAAACTCACCTATAGAAATACTGCTCACAGTCAGCCGTAGCGGTATCCGCTGCAAAAGATGATACGATATGAAGAAGCCCTACCGTGACTGCTCTGAGGGACACCTGCAAAATACTGTGGCACAACGGGGGTGAGTTGCCAATCCGTGAATAGTAAATAACATATGCAGGTAATCGCAGATATGCACGTACTGCGATAATCTATCACTTGCAAGCTGATAGCAATAAATGGCAATATGTATATGCAACAATCATGAAAGGTACTCTATCAGGTACTACTAATACATGAATCAATGCATATCAAATAAATGCTGAGTATGGGATAAAACATGTCATCCTCACGGAATCCTCATCGTGGCAGGACCAGTGTCCATCAAGACAATCTAAATCCCAATACCAAAGGCACTGCATCCTCAGATCGGCCCTCATATCCTGTAAGTCTCATGGAATCTGAGTGTCCAATATCGACACCCGAAAACATCATGAAAACTAAGGTCCAGCATCGACACGTAAATCCTCATATATCGGACTCCATCAGTCCGGATCGACCCTTGGGCTCCGTCAGTCCGGATCGGCCCATATCAATATTTCGGGCTCCATCAGTCCGGATCGGCCCATGGGCTCCGTTAGTCCGGATCGGCCCATATCCATATCTCGGGCTCCGTCAGTCCGGATCAGCCCATGGTTCTCAAATCCATAAATCACATGAAATCCATATCTCAATGCGTAAATTCATGAAATATAATATATGCAACATAAAACAGTAATATGAGCATAACAAGGAAAAACCGCTATTTAAATGCATCAAGTTATTTAACATATCATGTGGTTTCTAAATTTCTCCAAAGTCCATGCAACATCATATAAAGGTGAACAAGTAGCTATAGCAAGGTATATGTGGGTGTACATGTAAGTATATATGCATGATGTATATGTAGCTATAGCAAGATATGGGTATATACCTATCAATAATGATGTAATACCATATAGGTATAAGTGTAAACATGTAGGTATAGCAAGGCATATGTGTAAGCACGTAGGTATACAGGTATGCTATATTTCATATACACAATGGAAATAAGGATCATGTCTCAATATCCCTAACCAATACAATATCATATATGTACAGGGTTGTGCGTGTCATGGCAATAATCGACGGAGTGTGTGTATTATACAATTAGTGCTCGTATAACATGAACCATCAATAATGGTGTTGTGTCTCATTAATACTAAGTCCATATACAATAGGAAATGAGATATGCAACAATGGTATACATGCACAATCAATGTCCATATACTTGTAATTAATAATCAAGTCATTTAATCTAGCCCAGACGCATAACGCCATGTAGGAGATTCCCCTGTAGATGTTAAATCTACTCACAGATGATCTTGGGCTAAGTAAAACCAACCACTCGCTTTCTCTTCTTCGCAGCGTCCGAAATCCCCGCCTGCGACCCTAAGATCATATAACAATATAACAAGTTCATATTAGCAATCGATCAATAATACGTACAAACTACGTTTGACCGACGCACCAACTCCAAACATACTCTCAAGTGTTCGTCTAGTGGCTAACGTGCGTAGCGACACTACGAAACCAACCCAAGAGCAACAGCTATACAAAGTACACGTACCGTGTCGGATAACGTAACGCGCGCAGTCGTAACACTAGAAACAAGTAAAGTGGTCCCAGATTTTGTATACTGTAAAAACATAAAAATCAAACAGTACCAAACACTCTAAAATAGCTGCAGACAGCTACCGTACAAAAACCAAGCCCAAACTCCCAAAGATTGCCGAGGTCGCCGGATTTTCCCTATGTGTCGCCGACCAAATCCGAGCCTATGGGGTTCGTGCTTCAGGTCTCTGGTACAACACAACTACACTGCTAGATTTTCCAGTATACACTCGGAGTCACAGCAGATCACAGATATCATAATATGACACTAAAAATACGATATGTGCACGAAACTAAATTTTACACGTTCTAAACTGAAACTAATAAGTTACACAACACTATAACATCCTATTTAACAGTTTGAGATCATTACCTAACCACACAAGCTCAAAAATCCTAACTTTCCAAGCTTCAAGGGATCTTAGAGGCAAAACAAGACTTGGGAAGTGATTTGGTGATATTTTGATGAAGTTTAGTGAGGGATAGTGAAGGATTGGGTAAGGGTTCAGTTGAGAGAAGAGGGAATGAGGAAATAATGAGAAAGAGATGGAGTGAAGTGAGAATGAGTGTGTGAGGTGATAATGAGAGAGTGAGGTGAGTGTAGGGTAAGTGCACCCTTACATTAACTCTCTCCCTCCATCATCAATAAATGCAAGCCATGACTTCTCCATGAGTCACCTTGCCACCTCCTCTCAATCTAAAACACAAGGAAAATATCTCTCACAAATAACTAGGGCAAGGATTAGGTTAAAGTGTCGTAGTCACTAAAACAAGATTAACACAACTAACCCTCAAATTAACATGCACAAGTGTGTGCAAGCCATAACAAATAATAATAAAATATTAATTAATTGTTATAAAATGTGAGAAAACCAAATTGGTAAACTTTTTACAGAAAACCAGTATTATCGCTTAATTAATACTAATCGCATTCTAAGATGTTACATCAACAGAGATATATTTTGTTTGATGGTTTAAATAAGATATATGCTAGTTTAAATTTTGATAAGATAATTGTGAAATCCCTTTTAAACTCATATTAAAAGGATTTGTGCATATAACTTTAAGACTATATATATATATATATATATATATATATATATATATATTGAACCCAATTCATCTCTCTAATATATTTCTTTCTTTCTTTCAGTAATTCTATCCTCTCTTTCTCTCTCCTCCAAAATCCAATTCTCTTTCCTATCCAAACTAAACAAACCAAACCATCTATCTGTTTCAATAACAATATTTTTGTCTCTATCTTATTAAACAACCTTAAACCTATATATTGATAATCATCATTCATTTTCCCCTCAAAAATTCGTCTCAGCCGAATCCTATCCTTCAACTCGAGACACATCTCCGCACCGCCGACGCATATTTCCCCTCATCTAGACATCGCTGTTTCCGTCGATTCGATCATCACCGTCATCGTTTCCATCGTCATTCATTATCGCGAAATCGTCAAATCAAGGCAAGTATCGTATACTTGCTCTACACGCTATATGGAAATTCAAATATTAATAGTAATGTAAATCGTTCCAAATTTATTTTCCTTAAACAATATATTATGAATTCTCGGTATAAATTTTCTAAAGACACAGGTACTAATATTTTCATGTGGTTTTGGGTCTTTAACATTCAAGTCTTGTTTATTCTTTTGTTTTTAATTTATATACCCGATTGATTGTTTTATCATTAATAAGGAGAAAAAACTGATTAATGCCAATTATTTTCAACTGCAATAATAAGAAAAAAAATTGGTTTATCTTAATCTATTAAAAATTTGTTTTTTAATTATAATTGTTATTGTAATCTAATGTCTATACTCTCAACGAGCTACATTCATGTTAATTAGGTTCAATGTTAATTAGGTTCAACGGATGCTCTCAAAATGATGTATTAATAATGGTCACTTAGACTCATATTCTAGTAATGGTGTATTTATATTATTATTGGACACATTTGTCTGACCATGATTAAATTAGCTAGGTTTATACTCATATCTTATAATGCTACAGTTTATGTAAGCTTTGGACCTGTACTACTCTCATAATGCTCCACTTTACATTTGATTATATATAGGCTCATCGTATGCTATAATTATTATATGCCTACGTATATTTCCGTAATACTATTCTATCATTTTTTTCGTTTATCTTGTTTATCATGTCATGTCGTTAACTATTTAATAACTAGGACTTAAGTTTAATAAGTAAAATATAATAAAGATATTTAATTAATATTATTAAATGATAATCGTGACAAGATACTATTTTAAATACGGTTATACTAAATTCATGAACACATAATAGTGGATACAATTATATCAGTTAACGCTTACCTTGATACAGTTATGACTATCATTAGATTCTATACCTCATGACTTTCTGTTTATGTGAATGAGATATACCTACTTACATAACTGATACATCACTCTTAACATACTTATACACTTATTCATGACTTGTACCATGCCATCCTGTTATTGTTACCATTATCATGCAAGAACCTACTTGCAAGTAATATTTACTGATACCAGTAACCCTGACTCGTTGTCTTGATGGATGAATATTTATTGTCTTGATAGAAAAACTTACGCCTGCTTGCTCCTGTGTTGGCATTAGGTAGATAGTATTTTTATACCTGACATGAACATAAAATCTGGGGGAAATGGGGAAATCAAAAGTGTAACTGAAGTGTAATTTAAAAAGATATTACTTGATTCGTGGTTTCGGGGGTTAACGGAACATAATCATTCGTGATTATTACTACTTGATCCTTGGTTCCGGGGGTTAACGGAACATAATCATTCGTGATTATTACTACTTGATCCATGGTTCCGGGGGGTAACGGAACTGATTCATACATCTTGATCCGTAGTCCCGGAGGGTAACAGGATATATACTTTTGAGTTATATGGAAGAATACATTCATTAGTTTCAAATACCTATAGGACAGTTAACCAAGAAACACAGACTTTAGGACATATATGACATGTTTGAATACCCATAGCATAATGTTATAACACCCGTGATTGTTTGTTTATACTCATATCTTATTCTGCACGTGACATCCGGTATAGCACACTGTTCAGTTGTTGTTGTTGTTGTTGTTGTTGTTGTTGTTGTTGTTATTATTATTATTATTATTATGAGGCACTGACGTCTGGGTTTCAAATGGCCCAGATACTTGATTTTAGCACATGAGAATCGTCAGTATTTCGACAGGATCGTCGATCAGCGAGAACTATCTCACTGATATAGCTCTTATTAATGGTTAGTTATTCTCTGGATCTTTATTGCTTCCGCTACTATTTCCTGTTATCGTTTGTGCCTATTGAATATGTTTAAAGATAGATAGTTATATTATTGTTCTTGATTACTGATTGACAGCCGTAATATGACTATGGTAGCATATTTTCTTACCGTAGATAGTATGGTTGGTTTTGTCACGTTCCGAATTTACGTATTTTGGCAGGGCGTGACAAACGATATGAAGCTCTACGATTTCTACCTTCTTCCAGAACTTATTCCCACATCTATCGCACGGACAGAGAATCTTCTCTAACACGATCTTATTATGTGCGCGTGCAAATTCAATAAAAGCAGCTCCTGCGACAAACTTAGATTTCATGTGTTGTTGCCAATCCACGTACATCCAGTCCTTAATTCCGATATACTTATGGGTCATGTTAGACTGTATAACATATAAATTGTAAGTTATGAAAGTTGGTTTTTTATGGTGACTATATTGAGAAATCTAAGAACGAGATGGTTATTGACAAAGAATAAAATCCGTAGGGGCAAGTTTGTCGTTAAAAATGATAAATTGTCGATTAACAAAGTTAGATTTGAAGATACCCAGGTATGAGTTGTATTCTGTATATGTGTGTTTCAATTTATGATTTCGCTTAGGTGTAGAGTTTTTAGTGTGTATATGCTTTTTGTGTGCGTATGTTTTGTATTCGTGTTGTATGCGTGTATTTCGGCTGTCGGGGGTAAGGTTTCTATCGCATTAAGAATGTATAGAGCAAACACCCATTCGCTTGTACTTTCATCGGTTTCGAGTAAATTTCGGCAGCACTTCCATGTTGTTCTCCGAGTACACTGTAATAAAATAGATAATCATTTCAATGTTATGAAACAACATTGAAATGAATATCTAATCTATCTTTGTACACGGAGAACCAGCGGAAAAGTACCGACGAAATAACTCGAAACGAATAAAAATACAAGTGAATATAGGTGTTTGCTTTATGCATTCCTGACTTGTCCAAACTGGACAAATTTATCGGTTATCATACGATTAAATATTCTCGTCATATAGACTGCATGACGATTGTTAGTACCGAACGATACCGTCCGATATTTAACAACCTTCGTATAGTTTTATGTCACGACGAATATCGAACGTATGTTAACCGATAGACGGGAAGTAAGGCGCGCTTTGATTTTCATATATGACCATCGATGAGTATATGAAAATTTCATATTATTATCGATTATCATATATACACTAATTATAAGATTGAACTTGAGTTGGTTTTACGTTTACGTTTCAATTTCAAGGATTTTAAGTTTTTAGTTTAGGGTAAAGTTTTTTAAAGTTAAAGGTTTTCTTAATCAGGTTTAAAATTTTAGATTTAGTTCTGGTGTTAAGTTTAAAATTTTGGATTGAGTTCTGATATTAAATTTAAAATTAGGGTTTGGCCTTATTTAATATGAGAGATTAGCATCATCATTATCACAAACACACACACACATATCATTATCAACATTATCTCTCTCTCTCACACACACACATCATCATCATCATCATCAACATTATCACAAACACACACACCCATCATATATATCACAAACACATGCACACATACACTTACACTAACACTAAAATAACCTAACCATAACCCTCACCCTTAATTTTAATCCTAATTACCTTAACCCTAAACCTAATTAACCCTAACCCCCTATAAATTCTTCACTGAACTACCCTTAGCTATTTTTTTTTTATAAAACCCTAAATCTAATCCTGATCCTAACCTTAATCCAAAACCTATCCCTAACCATTAGCCCTAATTCTAATCATAACCTTAACCAAAACAAACCAAACCCTAACATTAACCCACATCCAATTTTCTTTTTCTTCTTCCCCTCACCGTCACCACCAATATCATATAAACTATTTTTCCTTACCCCTCACCCGACCTACCCGGTCCCCGTCGATCTTCCTCGACCCCTTTCCCCACCACTACAGCCACCACCATCCACTACAGCCACCACCGCCACCCACATACCCAAACAATCCCAAAATAAAGCGTAGCCACCATATCCACCACCCACATCCCCAAACCACAGCCACCACCATCCACCATTGACCCCCACCACAATTCAAAATCCCCAAATTGAATCCCTACCCGCTAAATTTAATTTACGAAAATAAAATTTTAAATTGATCAATAAATTAACTAACTGATTGATGATTTCGACAGTGACGAGAAAGCCGGGGAAAAACTCAATGTTGATGAAGAGGGCGGCGCTGAAGGTGATGGAGGTGATGCTGGAGGTCGTAGGAGGTTGAAGAAGACAACGAGGAAGGAGGCGATGTGGTTGGAGGAGGCGACGAAAGGTCGAAGGAGACGACAAGCGCGCGCGGGAGGAAATTTTGGGAGGAATTAGGATAATGTGGTGACGGGAAGGATAACCTTTGGTTTCTAATTTTTTTAATCTTGAAATTTGCCCTACGGATATATCCATAGGGCTTTATATTGTTGCACCATAGGGGCAACTGCAAAAATTAAATTTTAACAAATTTTTATTTATGTATGTCCTCACGGTCTTATCCGTAGGGGCATTAGTTGTCCCTACGGAGTAATCCGTAGGGGCATTAGTTAATTGCCCATACGTATTTTATTATCTGTAGGGACAAGCCATCTTTGTAATAGTAAATGGTGGCAGGACCCCTCTCGAGTAATTTATTAGCATAAACATTAATTCCTTCTATATAAAACATTCTTAAAAACTGTCAAATTCAACTTTAGAGAACAAAAAATGTTCTAGAGTTAAATGGCACAGAAATTTGAGTTGTTTAAAGTTGAAATTTGAGCGACTTTTTTAAGGGTTCATAGTTGATATAAAAAGGTGATTCTTCTGATAAACTACTTAAGAGGGTCTAAGTGCTGTTATGAAAGTGTCTTGTATATCGAGACCGTACACTACCAAATTTCAAGCGTTGAGCCGGCTCATACTTGACATGAGCCGTCTCATACATCCAGCAAAGAAATATAATTTTCAGGCACTTTATGAGCCGTCTTAACAATGAGTTGAGTCGTCTCAACGAAATGTTGAACCTTCTCTTAGAGACAAAGAACAAGGTTAGTTTTAAGCCGGCTCAAGAAGTTTGTTGTCGGTTATTGCGTGTGCGGATTCGAGTTCATCTCGAAATTAAATTTTCTGAGTGGCAATTTCGTAATTATTATATTCCTATTTTATATTAGAATTGTGATAGAATATAAATAGGATGCTTTGGTTAAAAGTTTGAGTGTGCAATCTTGATCATAAGGTTTAAGCGAGGCGAAACGGCGGCTACATAAAGGATCAAGACGCCATTAAGAGAACTTAGAGAGAAGAATAAGGAGATGGTCTCGTTGGAGATTTATAAGGAGAGGGTCTTCGTAATTTTCTGTAAGTTTTTTCTTTTTCTCTAAAGTTCAAATAAAGATATGCTCCCCTTTATCCCGAATCTCTTGTGTGTTATTTGATTTCGCGTTTATTCTAGTTGCTATCTGTTAAAGGGGATCTTAGTTTAGATCCATCAAGATTGGTGCCGTCTTCTGCTGCGCGCCAACAAGTGCCACACGCAAGAGGTTTTTCTTTTTGCATTTCACTCTAAATAAATATTAGCTTTTCAATTAACTAAGGTTCATTACTCTTTACCTTAACTACAAAAATTCCGGTTGTAAGATTTGTTGATGATTTTCTTTTCCTTTTCCTTACAGTTCTGGTTTATTCAGTCAAAAATTTTGATCAACCTGACTGTAAATCTTTGCAACAGCTTAATTTGTTGAATTTAATAATAATGAAGCAGTAGAAGCAAGAGAAAATATCAAGTTTTTGCAACCATGCCAGCATGGAGCCTCAAATTAAAGCAAAAGAATCTCTTCCGTGCTGGGTACATCTCATTCAAACAGAAGAAATTAGGAAAAGATAGGATAATTTAGATACGCTTTGGACAGCGCGTCATGGGCTTCGTTTTGTTGTATTTTAATTTACCTCCTACGACTATATATAAATATGCATTTTTCCTTTTTTTGCTTGTAATGTAGTAATTATTAAAGCATGGGTTTGAATTGGGAATTTAGCAAAAAAAAATGCCTTGTAGGTTTTAATTCTGTAAGGATAAACAAAAGGGGATACATCAGTCAGAACTAAGTAAATATCAAACTGACTCCTGTTTCGTAATTTCCTCTCTCGCTCATGCTGGCTCTGGTCCAGATTGATATTCCCAATGTACCAGAGTTTAAAATTTAAATATATTTATCTTTCGTACATATATAGTAACAGATCACAGACAATAAATTGGATATTGCATGGGTGATGATGCAAGCTGAAGAAGTGCCGCAAACCATGGAATTTCATCTGATGAGACTGTTGTCTCATATGCATTTCTCTAATTAATTAGCCTTTAAAGAATCAATATATATATATTGGGGCTTCATGAATTCATGTACTGTATTAGATTAAGACAAAGTTGTCTGATTGATTAATTTGGGTGTGGGTTCTCTTGGCATTTTCTCAATAAATGATTAATATATATCATATATAAGTACAGGCTTCTAAGAATTTTGGCATTACGCTGAGGAAAAGGGACTAAATTTCTTGGCTTTTTCACAGGCTTCTGATGCATCTCCCTGTTTCAGAATGTTGATTTTGGCATTTACACTTTTTGGATAGTGTAGATGACTTATCGATATCAGTTCCTGTTTCACAAAGTGTTTAGGGAACTAAACTTGTAGACAGGAAAGTACAAGTCGTTGCCGGTCTGGTGTAGTGCTGGTATATCCGTCAATACCGATTGGCAATGGGAATTACATATTATATTGATCAATTTACTCGCATTTTGTAAAATGAATATAGGGTGTACCTATGTGTTTTTACCTTTTTGAGTAAACGAATGTGGGCACCCGGCGTTTCATTAAAAGAAAACTTTAACGAAACTACAGCTCCAAGTCAAAAAAATAAAAGACAAACGAAAGGAAAAATATATCAAAAGTTCAAGAGGCCACACCCCATACATGATAAAAATGAAAAGCAGAAACAGGCCTTCGTCAAATATGTATGCATTTTGCAAGGTTGAAATTATAGTATATTACATGAATTTTTAGCACTTCATTAATTATACAAGTATACCGGTCAAGATACAAATATATATACCGGTACCAAAAGTTTTAGGTTTTCGATATATAAAGCATATATAGGTGATAGTGAGAGAGGATGCGGAAGGTACAGTTTGGAGCTTGAAACTACTCGACCTACATGCTTGCGTATATGATTTATAATTACATTAACATTGAAAGCAAAAGATATTAATCATAACTTGTCATAACTTGTTCGATAATTATCTATTGCATGTCGATCATGGACCGGTCTCTCTCTCTCTCTCTCTCTCTCTCTATATATATATATATATATAGATATATAGATATATATATATATATAGATAGATATATAAAAGAATAATGGAGGAGAGGTGCCATGGGAGGGAATTTCCTTCTATGGCGTCGAACAAATATACCCTCCACGATTTCTTTCGATGATCGGCACTCATCATCATTATTTTTATCATGTAAGAAGTGGATACACCATATTTTATGTGATTCCGTCACCTTTTCACCGTTAAATTACTGGGTGCAAAATTAACGGTTTACAGAATAGAACTTTTTACATTACTAATTCAACAGTGAAAAAGTGGTGGAATCACATGAAATTTAGTGTATCCACATCTTGCATGATAAGGATGATGATGATAGGTGCCGATCGTCGAAAAAACCCAGAGGATATATATTTTTGACGTCACCTAACGAAGATGCCTCCTAGAGCCTCTTTTCTGCATCTCTCTCTCTGTGTCTGTGTGTGTGTGTGTAGAGAAAGAGAGCCTATATATATAAAGAGAGAGAGAGACTCTCTTTCTATATAGAGAGAGAGGGGGCCTAGGAGGCTTTATTTTTAGGTGGCGTCGAAAAATACACTCTCCACCATTTTATTCGACGATCGCTACCCATCATCTTGATCTCCTTCGTCTAAAACATGCATACACCAAATTTCATGTGATTATATTGGCTTTTCATCGTTGATTTAGTGGGTGGCAAATTAACGGTTTACCGACAATCGAACTTTTTACATTGTTAAATCAACGGCGAAAAGGTGTTAGAATCACATGAAATTTGGTGTATGCACATTTTAGACGATGGATATCAAGATGATAGATGATAGATGCCGATCATCGAATAAAATGATGGAGGGTGTATTTTTTCGACGTTATCTAAGGAAAAAGCCTTCTAGGGCTCTTTCCTCCATTATTCTTATATATATATATTTATGTGTGTGTGTGTCTCTCTCTCTCTCTCTCTCTCTCTCTCTATATATATATATATATATATATATATATATATATATATATATATATATAGAGAGAGAGAGAGAGAGAGAGAGATGGGATAATAAAGAAAAGAGGTCTTAGAAGTCTTTTTTATCAGGCGGCGTCAAAAAACTACACTCTCGCTATTTTATTCGACGATCGGCACTGGCCATCTCCATCATCATCATCATCTAAGATATGAATACACTGAATTTCATGTGATTCTACCACTTTTTCACTGTTGAATTATCAATATAAAAAATTCTATTGTCGATAAACCGTTAATTTTGCACCCACTAAATCAACAGTGAAAAGTGGTAGAATTAATAAAATTTGGTTTATCTACATCTTAGATGATGAAGATGGAGATGATGGATGCCGAATGTTGAAAAAAGTTACGGAGGGTATATTTTTTCGACGCCATAAGAGAAAATTTCCTTCTACGGTACCTTTCCTCCATTATATATATATATGGTATCCGCATCTTAAATGATAGAGATAATTATCATGGGGTGTATTTTTCAACGCACGATAGGAACCAGGTCCAACAAACCCACCGTGGCTCCGGTATCGCGAATGAAAACCAAGAATTCTCGACATCCTCTCCTCAAAACCCGACCAGCGAAAAAGGCTAAATTCAAGCTGTGAGGGCGGCACCACTGTCCCCCTACACAACAAGAACTGACTTACCGAGAAAAGAAATCCTGACTGTTTTCTCATGGCAGTCCATAGACGCATAGCACGCAGCTAACCAGTCCGTGCCCAGGAGAACGTCAAATCCAACATATCTAGAAAGATCAAAATGACGGACAAATTTCTATCTCCTATCCGATTGCACACGACCGAAACACGTGTCGCGCAACAAAAGAATCGCTGACAGAATTAACACAACAAAAGGCTGATTTAGCTAACACGACTCTCCTCGTCCCAAGCCTCTGGTACTCCCGCGACGTACACGAAACTTGTCACGGCGACTGAACCTATGTCTCGGGGCTGACACACCTGCATGAGCCCTCCTCTGCCCTCGAACTCCCAAAGTCTCGGAAAGACGCTCCTCGTCAAATAGGGCTGCGTCTACTGGTGCTGTGTAAGTAACACAATGCTATGTGCTGATAGCAAAGAATAACTGGGTAACAGGGGTGGCAACCTCCTGTCGCTGCGCTCGACTGGTCTCAACCAACGACCTCATCATCTGACGTAACTCCTGCATATCTGCCTCAAGCCTCGCGATACGAACTATCGAAGGCGGATCAAACGGCTCCTGAACAACGAGCGTACCGTCCCGGTCAGTCCTCGTCCCAAACGAGTCAACTCTGACCTCGGCTCTCGCTGCCTCTCTCTGAGCCCTCATAGTCATCGGCGGCAAAAGGCTATAAATGGAAATAGGATTTGACGGTGGGTTTGTTGGACCAGGTTCCTATCGTGCGGGAGTTTCCGACTTTATAAAGACGATGGGTGCCAATCATCAGAAAAAATCATGGGGGTGTATTTTTCAACGCCATAGAAGGAAATTCCTTCCTATGGCCTCATTTCTACATTACTCTCTCTCTCTCTCTCTCTCTCTCTCTCTCTCTATATATATATATATATATATATATATATATATATATATATATATATATAACGGAGATAGATGATATACGAAACATTGCTAACGATCAATCACGCAACACCAACACAATACTAACAAAAGATATAAAACGATAAATACGCGAGAATATAAGAATCACAAACCAGAGAGAAACATAAGGATTTGTTAACGAGATTCGCACACCGTATGGTTAATCCCTCGCAGAGCGAAATCTGCAAACGTATACTATATTCTTGAATCAAATTACACCACCGAGCAATCCTAAGAGATTTCTCTCAAATCTCTCTAGATCTTTACTATCACCCTCTCTCTATACAATAGTCTCTTAAATTGGCAGTATATATAACATATGAGAGATCCCTATAAATAGGCAAACCATAATCCTACTTAAAATAGGAGATAAACCCAAATTACAAATATTCGGTTTACACAGATATCCCGACGACAGACGTCTGTTGAAGAAAGCGTCAGACGTCTGCCTCCTCTCTGTTAGGCTTCAACTCCTTGGGCAAACGTCTGCCATGTCTTGGCCAGACGTCTGCCTGAGCTCTGGATTGGGCTTCATGCTTCTCCAGACGTCTGCCATAGACGTCAGGCTATGCTCTGTTCTTTAGCTAAGGCTCTTCTCCAGACGTCTGCATCCTTACCTTTAGACGTCTGTCGTTGCTATGTTCTTCTAACATGATCTTGGTATACATCCAGACGTCTAACCCCCTTCTTCATACTTTTGAGAAAGAATTCTCCATAATTCTAACAGTCGCCCACTTAAAGATTCTTCCGCCTTGACTCCTAAACTAGTAGACTTCACACGATTCCGCTATCTGCTCTCTTCTCATCAAATCTTCATGAAAAGGTTCACCAATTTGCAATAGAGATCCAGCTTATCTATGTCTATGACCTTAGTGAACATATCCGCGGGATTCTTTTCTCCCACGATCTTCTGCAGTGTCAACTCACCATCTTCCAACTCTAAGCATATGAAATGGTACCTCACCTTGATGTTCATCGTCTGAGAGTGATATGCAGCGTTCTTGGCCAAGTGTATTGCATTTTGATTGTCACTCCATAAGATATTGAAATCTTGTTTCTTACCCAATTTCTCGAATAACCCTTGTAACCATATCATCTCTTTGCTGGCTTCTGTGATGGCCACATATTCGACCTCTGTCATTGACAATGCCACAATATTTTGCAATTGAGATACCTAACCGACTGTCATTCCCCCAACCGTGAATACGTACCCTGTTGTGCTTCTCCCACTATCTCGATCACCTGAGTAGTCCGCATCAACGTAACCTTGCACATTAAGAGAGTCGCCCCCGAAGCATAAACAATGACTGGATGTTCCCTTAAGATATCTCAATATCCACTTCACTGCATTTCAATGCTCCTTCCCCAGGTTTTGCATGTACCTGCTTACAACCCCCACTGCTTACGCAATATCTAGTCTTGTACTTACCATTAGATATATCAAACTCTCAACCGCAAATGCATATGGTACTCGTGCCATTTCATCCTTCTGCTCTTGAGTTGTCGGGCATAAATTTTTGCTGAGTTTGAAGTGCTTCTCTAAAGGCATACTCACAGGTTTTGATTTCTCCATTTTAAACCGCATCAAAACCTTCTCCACGTAGTCCTTTTGCGATAACCACGGTTTTCGTTGTTGTCTATCTCTCATGATCTTCATGTCTAGAATTTGATTGGTTACTCCCAAATCCTTCATGGAGAATTTTTCAACCATCATCTTCTTCAGATTTTGAATTTTCTCAAAATTCAGACCCGATACCAACATATCATCTACGTAAAGTGACAAAATAATGTAGTCGCCATCCTTAAAAGTCTGAACGTACACGTGGTGATCGGAATCACATCTCATAAATCCTGTCTCTAACATGAACTAATCGAATTTGAGATAGCACTACCTTGGAGTTTGCTTGAGAACATAAAAGCTCTTTCGTAGTCTACAAACCATATTCTCTTTCCCCTTCATCTCGTATCCCGGTAGCTGCATCATATGAATTTTATCCTCCAAATCTCCATGATGGAATGTTGTTTTCACATCTAGCTGCTCTAAGTGCAAATCCTCCACTGCCACGATATTGAGTATCACCCAAATTGAAGTCATCTTCACCACGGGGGAAAATATCTCTTGACAGTCTTTCATATGTTATTGAACATATCTCTTGACTACCAAGTGAGTCTTGTACTGCTTCATACCACCAGCCTCATCTTTAATCCTGTACACCCACCTATTCACCAACGTCTTTCGACCCTTGTGTGGCTTCACTAGATCTCATGTACGGTTCTTCTTCAAAGAATCCATACCTTCGTCCATAGCTTGCTCTCATTGCTTGCTAGCACTGTCTTGTGTCGCTTCTGTAAGGGATTCAGGATCTCCCGAATCTGTGTACAATATGAAGTCGGTCACTAATCTTTCAAATAGCCTCCTCTCTTGTGTAGTTCTTCTTAGAATTGGTACATACGGTTGTTGAACCTGGTCTTCAACCTGTTCTTGAACCTAGTCTTCAACATGTTCTTGAACCTGATCCTGCACTGCAGTGATCGTCCCCTCTACATTCTAATCTCCACTTGTAGGCACCCGACTGCTCTCCTGAGTTCCATCTAACTCAACGAACTCAGATACTGCACCTTTCTTGGCTTACTTTGCTTTCTTATACAAGTGTTGCTCATCAAAAACGACGTTCCGACTTCGTATTACCTTCTTGCTTGAGTAATCTCACAACCGACATCCGAACTCATTTCCACCATAGCCGATGAAAGCACACTTCTTTGATTTTGAGTCGAGCTTACTCCTTTCCGCCTTATTTATAAGCAAATACGCAGTGCAACTAAATACTTTTAGGTGTGAATAATTAACCGGTTCACCTGACCAAATTTCTTCCAGAATTCCTCCATCGAGCGCACTTATCGGGCTTCTATTGATCATATACACAGCAGTATCAATAGCTGCTGTCCATACGAATTTTGGCACATCCGCATCCAAGGTCATGCTTCTCACCCGCTCTAGAATTATCATGTTCATCTTTTCAGCGATGTCATTTTTTTGCGGCGTCCCCGGTACCGTTTTCAACCAACGTATACCCTTTTGTGAGCAAAACCCCTCGAATTCTTGTGTGCAATATTCTCCGCCATTATCGGAATTTGTAAGTGTCTAGTGCCCTTACGGAATATAAAACTTTGATTTTTATCATGGCACTAGAAACTAAACCCTAGGATTCTAGAAGAGGAGAGAGAGTTATGAGATCAGAATGAGAATGGATAAGAGTTGAAATGGCTATATGAATTCATTTTCCAAAATCATTTACAATATAAAATGGCAGCCATGCTTGTATAGTAAATAAAAATGGATAAAGAATTAATCTAGCCATGCCTCTCACCATTCTCTAAGCCACCTCACCCCTCCACCTCATTCTTATTTTCTAATAAATAGAAAATACAATAATGAGGTGTTCTCTTCCAGAAGTATTCTTATGCAAATATAAAAATACAATAAATCATATATGCATACCCGTATTCGTATAAAAATACGAACACCAAAAGAGAGATAATACAACAAACATAATACTAGAATACATATATATATATATATGCAAATTATTAAATCAATAAATAATTTAATAATCCGACTTAATCCTAAGCCGGCTAGTATTATCAAATCGTCTGATTAAAGTCTATGTATCTAGTACAGGTATTTAATCGGCACCCTGCACGTATCGATATAGGGCATCTACATCGTTTCGTCTGAACCAGAGAAACCCTCTGTGTAGGACTATAAAGACTCGACAGTACACTTGCAGTGAGTTACTGGATAAATTTATAACCACAAGCACGTCAGTGGTACTAACTGTATGTAATGGCTACCCATGTACCTGTCAAAAAGAAGGTCGATGAGCAAACTCATCCGAGTCCCTACTGAGCATGTCCGTGACAATCTCCGTACAGTTCGGTCTGTTCGTCTAAGAGTATCACATGCCGGGTCTAGGGGTGGAAAACGTCCAAACCCTAATAACCCGACAAGTCATGCCGATATGGCTCAAAACTATCCGAGAATCTACTGATCTAACTATCAGTAATTCTTTACCGCCCTAGTTAGGGACTTATAGTGTTGGCCAACCGAACATAGCGCAATATCGAATCCCTATACCGGGAGAGACGAATCCCCAACAATCGCTCACTGCCTCCATGTGGATCGGGACTGTACCCAACTAAAATCTATTTGCATGACTCAGTAGAACCGTGGTAGGGTAGTAATTAATAAACAGTGAGAACTTAAACAAGACAAATGACAATCTCAAGTCGACAGACTATCTGTACTCATGTCACCAGAGAACTGCTATCTAACGATAGGTATAATACCATTTAACCAGTTCTTGGTGAGTCCGTCCAGTATACTCACCCCCAGTGAGCACATATATACATTAAGTGAAACACATCAATGGATGTGGGACCAACCACCGCCCCTCGTTACGGTCTAAAAACGTATATACTAGTCTATTCTGGAATATCGATACTCAGTCTCGATACTCCCACAACTAGGGACATTTAAGGATGTGCTTATCGACTACCCAGCTCTTACAAGTATGATTGTCATCACAACGCTGGTAGTCAAGTAAGCATCCTACGGGATTTATCAACATGTATTAGCGACATGAAATAACTAGTAAAGTATATACACATGTTAATATAAAGTCAAACCAAATAGCATACTATCATATCGAGAAAGATTGTCCTGTACATACATACCCCTAGCATCCTATACAATAAAGGCATCTAGGGCATACATATCCAACAGAATTGAGGCATTTAACATTCATCCCCACTTGGTTCTCCACCTGTGCAACCTAGTGTTTAAAGAGACCAAACATATCGGACTTCTTCATATTGCATACATCCAGGTCTTCCGGCTTGCATCATCAATGAATGTCACAAAATATTGACTCTCACCATAAGACTCCACCGAGGTCAGTCCCCATACATCCGTATGCACCATCTCTAACTTCTTGGTCTTCTTTACTACGTCTCCAATTTGAAATATTAGTGCACTCTGCTTCCTACAAACGCGGCTCTCACATAACCCCATCTCCACCTTCTTCAGCCCAGAAAGAAGGCCCCTCATATTCTTTTCGCTGAGATATCCCAATCGTTTGTTCCACAACGAAGCCTCAAAATCTACTTCTGAACCTATCGCCAATGCAATTGAACTCGCACTGCTCCCACTGAAGGAATACAACGAACCGCTCAACTTATCCCTTGCAACCACTAACGATCCTTTAGAAATTTTCTACCGAGAATTCCCAAAAACCGTAATGTAACCTTCTTTATCTAGCTGACTAGTAGATATCAAGCTCTTTTCAGATGGGGTATATGTCTGGCATTCTTCAGTTTTATCTGACCTCCTTCTGACGGCTGTAGTCTGATCATCTCGTTTCCAATGATCTTGCACGGCTGGCCGTTTCCCACCGTCACATACCCAATATCCCCTTGGACATACTCGCTAAAATGGTTCCGACCTGAAGTGCAGTGAAAAGATGCCCTCAAATTTAGAAACCAGGTATTCGCATTTGTTCTTTCGTTCGCCGATAGACAAAGCCCATATTCCCCTTATTCATGTGTAGACACCACATTGGTTTCATTTTTACATGTTCTCCCATCTGAGTTTTTCTTTAAGAGTCTACATTCATTTTTTCTGTGACCCTTCTTTCCACAGTTCCAACAGTCGCCTTAGATCTTCGCTTTTGATTTTCCCCGGCTCTTTGACCTGCCCTTCTTCCCATTTCCTCTTTCCATTGATCTAACGCAATTCTCCACTGAGAGTGCAGAAGTTCCCGAACTCTCACTCACAGCCTTTCTCCTCATCTCATCGTTTAATATGCAACTCACCGCATCATTAAATATGAAAGTTCCTGAAATCGAGTTACTGACTGTCATCACAAAGTTTTCCCAACTCTCCGGCAACGAACAAAGAAATAAAAGGACTCGAATATCATATTCAAACACGATTGAAACTGATTCGAGTTAGCTTGTCACGCTGTTGAATTCATTCAGGTGCTCTGTTACCGAACCATTCTCTGCCATCTTCATGTTGAAAAAAAATTTCATCAGAAATATCTTATTCGATATTGAAGGCTTCTCATACAGCTTTACTAATGGCGTCATTAGTCTCATGGTTGTTTTCTCCTTCAAGATATTAAAGGCCACTTGCGGAGTCAATGATAGCCTAATCGTCGTTAGGGCTTTCCTATCCAGTAGATTTCACACCTTATCGGACATCTTCTCGGACTTTTCGCCCAACAACGGAAGATAAAAATCCTTCTGGTATAGATAATCCTCCATCATCATGCGCCACCAACCATAATTATGATCATTGAATTTCTCGATTCTTATCTTATCCTCCGCCATTTTTCGTCTACCGTCACAGCAAACTCAACTTCTTTTTCGAATCTAAACCAATCACCTTCAAAACTACAATCTAAGAAGATGGGGAGCGGACACAAGTGTCGTCACCCACAGTAAACTTAAATCGTAGAATCAAAGATCCTTTGGTTCCCTAACCATGCTCTGATACCTGTTATTGTGGGTAATAATGGAGATAGATGATTCACGGAACAATGCTAATGATTAATCACGCAACAACAACGCAATACCAACGAAACATATAAAACGATAAACACATGAGAATATAAGAATCACAAACCAGAGAGAGACGTAAGGATTTGTTAACGAGATTCATCCCCTGTATGGCTAGTCACTGGCAGAACGGAATATGCAAACATATACCATATTCTTGAATCAAATTAGACCAACGAGCAATCCTAAGAGATTTCTCTCATATCTCTTTAGATCTTAACCATCACTCTCTCTCTATAAAATAGTCTCTCAAATTGGCAGTACATATAACATATAAGAAATCCCTATAAATAGGCAAACCCTAATCCGACTTAAAATAAGAGATAAACCAAAATTACAAATATTCGGTTCGCACAGATATCCTGACAACAAACGTATGATAAAGAAAGCGTCAGACGTCTACTTCCCCTCTGTAAGGCTTCAGCTCCTTAGGCAGACGTCTGCCACGTCTTGGGCAGACATCTATCTAAACTCTGGATTGGGCTTCATGCTTCTCCAGGCGTCTGTATACACTCTGTTTTTTGACTAAGGCTCTTCTCCAGACGTCTGCATTCTTACCTTCAGAAGTCTGTCGTTGTTATGTTCTTCTGACATGATTCTTGGTGCACGTCCAGACGTCTGAACTTCCTTCTTCAGACGTCTGAGGAAAAATTCTCCATATTTCTAACAATATATAGAGAGAGGGAAACTAATAGATTTTGTTGAGTATTTTATGAGGCCTTGCTTGATCAAGCAACCTACAGGCGTTTAGGCTCGCTCTCACCATTGTGCCTCCAATTACAACAACAAGAGTATAGTCCTACAATAAAACTTTCAAAGACAAATAAAGTCATTTCTATTTTTAAGTTGGGGTTGCTCCTAACTAAAAAAAAACTGCAAGGGCACATGGACAGAAAATAAAATGATGGAGATTTCATCAACTTTTTGGGCCCAACATTGAATATTTCATCACCGTATCTACTCATTATTGGAGTGTGGACGAAGCAAATGACAGGCTTTTTAAATAGGCCTTCAGCCCGGCGGTAAGTCAACCAATTTGGCCCAAAAGGATGCTAAGTGAGCTAATTTAGACTAGAATTGATTATAGAGGATAAGAAGAACAAAAATACAATCCATACCGCAATTTGTGTATCCAAAAGTTTACCCAAGAGACAAACACCATGATCCACATGTTTGACACTATTACCAAGATGTCGTGGATCTTACCATTGTCTCTGAGGTTAACTTTTAGGTAGACAACTTAGGGATAGGAAAATCATTGCTCTTGAAGGGAGAAAATCATTGCTCTTGAAGGGAAAAAATCATAAAGAGAGGGTGGAAGAGATATTTAATATAATATAGTTCTTCTGAAAGTGTCATTGGAGTAATTCCTCTGGTCTATAAACATCACCTATTTTGACAACTCTAAGGTGACGGATTGGACGCCGGACGGTCGTTGGAAAGGCTACAAGTACTATCGCAAATATTAATTACGCGTAAACAATTTCGACCCGAGCCGGACCATGTCACTTGTAGAAAAAAACAAGCATCGGGATCCTTCAAGGTATATGACGAATGGACTATAAGGATACACAGGACATCCAACAATCAATTTAGTCAAACGGTTAGGCCGGTTAAATTAAACCTTACAAGAAGAAAGCAGTGGTTCATGTGGCGACTCTTAAATAGTAAATTACCCACGGCGGCATGCCTCACTATCACATGGATGAATTTAAACCCAATGTGTCAACTTTGTGACATGGATGAAATGGAGACGACGGAACATTTATTCGGGGAGTGTTTGGTCTGGAGAGACTATCTGCGGATACTTCAGCAGAACTGGGTTTCCAATTGGATAATTATTCCTTTCAAGACCTAACAAGATGCCTGATAAAAATGGATGGTTGTAAACGAAAACAAGAACTACAACTAGCAATTGCGGTATGGACTTTGTTAAAATTTCGATTACGGTGAAGATTTCAGGATGATGATACAAAGCCACAAGACCATAACCGACAACTACTTCAAGCAGCAATTAGCACAATAGTCGTTCTGATCCAAGAACGATGATTATGATATTGAAATTGATTGTAAATTCGGAAACCGAGATCAAGAGCCCAAGACTCGAAGACACGTGCATAGTGCGTGCAAGTGCAGCACGTGCGGAACACGGTACGTGTGGTTAGGCATGCGCAAGAGACAGCTATGAGGTTTTGAGTAGGAATATATTTTAAGAAGATTTAATTAATCTAATTAATAAAATTCTCAAACTTACCTCTATTTAAATTTAAGCTTATCTCTAAGTTATATATATACCTACTCCTGTATATACTCTATATATTAATTAATGAATTATGAGAGACCTTTAGATTTAATAAAAGGCTGCAGCAGATCCATCTCTTTTTCCTGCAGCAATAATTAAATCCAGAAGAAGGGTTTCTCAGGAGCTGCGGCAATTTATTTAGCCAAAACCAAAAGAGAGACAAAGGTTTGTAATTAGAGATTGAGAGATTTTGTATTTTGATGAGATTGAGAGGGCAGAAATTATCTCTTGTAATTCTTCGTTGAATAGTGAAAGCAATTCGTTGTCGGTTTGCAGGATTAGGTGTAAGTGCGCACCGAACCTGAGTAATATCTTGTGTTCTTTGCTTGGTGTGGTTTTTATTTTATTACTTATTTCTTTTATGTAGTTACTGCATTTGATCTTTTTCATTAGTTCCGATTGTTGGATATAGTACCCTCAAGGCAATTATTGTAATTGCAAGTAGACGATTATGATAATTGAACGAGAACCTATACAGTTAGAATAGTCTTACTCGAGATCATAGTATGCTATTCGGTTTGTCTTTATCATTATGTGTATACGTGTTCATAAAACTCATAGGGTTATTGCTTGATTACCAGCATTATGATGGCGATCATATATGTGGGAGCAGGGAGGTCCACAAGTACATCCTTAAATGTCCCTAGTCGAGAGATTACCGAGACTGGGAATCGATACTCCGGAGTAGACTAATGTATACTTTTCGAGACCCCGACGAATGGCGGTGGCCGGTCTCATAAGCCATTGGTGTTGAGTCACCTAAGATGGTATACATGTGCTCATTGGAGGTGAGTACACCGATGGACGAACTTGCCGAGAACTTCTAAATTGTATTATACCTATCGTCGGATGGAAGTTTTTTTGTGGCATGAGTACAGATTAGTCTTTTGACCTGATATTTTCATTTGTCTCGTGTAAGTTCCCACTGTATTTAGATTACTACCCTACCACGGTTCAAAGGAGTCATGCAAACAGATTTTAGTTGGGTACAATCCCGAATCACATAGAGGCGGTGAACAATCATCAGGGATTCGTCTCTAATCACATAGCGTGATCCGGAGCTCTTGAGAGTATACTAGAGTCCAACCCAATTGGAGGAAATGAAGATGCTACAAAGGTTGTGATTTCTACCTTTTTTTTGTTTGCTAGTTTAGGTGTTTGGTTTAGATTCTAGGGTATAAGTTTTTAGTGCCTTGAAAATTTTTGTTTTCAGATTCCCATTGGCCGCGGGTTAGCGGAGAGGGCACCAGGAAATTTCACCGATTCACACGTATCGATCATCCGCTGCGTACTTTGGTACTATTTTTCACAACAAGTGGTATCAGAGCTTTATTACGGTGATCTGAATTATTGAGAAGATGGCTTCTACACATTATAAAATCGATAAGTTTAACGAAAGAAACAATTTCAGTCTATAGAGATTGAAGATGATGGCGAGTCTAAAGTAACAAGGAGCTTATAAGATAGTCTTTGAAAAAGAGAAGATTTCTTCGACGACCACATATATTCAGAACGGAGATATGGAGGATAAGGTTTTTAGTTCGATACAGCTGAGCTTAACTGATGAGGTTCTATGCGAGGTTACGCAAGAGAAAACGGCAGTAGGTTTATGGAACAGGCTAGAATCCTTATACATGAAGAAATCTTTAACAAATCGACTCTATCTCAAGCAGCGTCTATACACATTGAAGATGAAGAAAGGTACATCAGTCAAACACCATCTGGACAAACTCAACCAAATTATTATAGACTTGCTCAACTAGAAATGAATATTGAAGACGAAGACCAAACCATGATCCCGCTTTGATCTTTGACTTTTGAATGTTGCCAGTTTGTGAAATCGAAGGCATACGGTAGAGATAAAATTTCTTTATAGAAGATGTTAAAGCAGTCCTACACAGCGAGGTGTTGAAAGAGAAGGTATCGGGTGATAAGAGTGGTCAAGGCAATGCGTTGGTTTCTATAGGCCGTTTTGAGAATCGGTCACATGGTGGTTCTAAAAATAGAGCGAGGTCCAAATCGAGAAATCGCACTAATGACAAGTGCAATTATTGCAAGGTGAAAGGCCATTGGAAAAGAAACTGTCAGAAGCTCAAGGAGGTTACTAAGAAAGAGTCTTCTAGTACCGCGGTTGTTCCGTATTATCAGTTTGTGTAGTCGGCGATGTACATGATCTATGAATGCTAGATTCGGGGAACTCTTTCCACATGACTCTATATCAGAGTTGGTTTATGACGTTTCCTTTTCTTGACGGAGGTACAGTCTTGATGGGGAATAATGCGGCGTGCAAGATCGAAGGGATTGGTTTTGTTTGGATACGCATATTTGATAAGGTAGTACAGACTTTGACGGATGTCAGATATATGCCAGATCTAAAGAAGAGTTTGAGTTCTGTAAGAGCTTTGGCAGGGATTGGCTGCAAGTGCGTAGTCGATAGATGTTCCATGAAAATTTCTAAGGGGTCTATTATTTTCAGAAAGGATAGAAGGTGAGGAACTTGAACTTTATAGAGGGGCAATCAATTACAGACGATATTGCTGGAGTATCTACTCGTTCGGGTGATTCAAATTCGGCTAGATTGTGACACTTACATTTGGGCCATATTGGGGAGTCGGGTTTGGAGGTGCTTCGTTAGAGGCAGTTATTTGAAGATGGAGATTTTGGCAGTCTTAATTTCTGTAAGGGGTGTGTTCTAGGAAATCAGACAACGGTGAAGTTCATGACAACAATACATGATACGAAGAGTATTCTTGATTATGTCCACACTGATATTTAGGGTCCAGCACCGGTTCTTTCACGAGGTGGAGCCAGATACTTCGTTTCCTTCATTGATGACTTTTTGAGAAATTTCTGAGTGTATGTTCTCAAGTTTAAGGCCGAGACTTTTGAGAAGTTCCAGACGTAGAAGGCCAGAGTGGAGAAGCAGGTTGGTAGGCACGCAAAGGTTTTTCGGTCCGATTACGGCAGAGAGTTTACTTCGCATGCATTTGTAGAGTTCTGCAAGTCGAAGGGGACTGTGCTCCATTACACCACTCTAGGAGACTCTCAGTCAAATGGCGCTGTCGAGCAGATGAATCGGACATTACTAAAGAAGACCAGATATTTGCGGTTTACAGTAGGGCTTCCAAAGGAGTTTTGGGCTAAAACCCTATCTACCTCTGTGTACCTCATCAATAGATCACCATCGGCGGTGATAGATAAGAAAATTCCTGAGAAAGCATGGACTAAGAAGGCTGGAGATTACAGGAGGCTTCGTATATTTGGATGCCTAGCTTATGTTCAGCAGAGAAGCGATATGCTAGAGCCGAGAGTTAGGGAGTGTGTCTTACTCGGCTACGGAAGTGAAACCAAAGGGTACAGGCTGTGGTGTCCTGAGACCTAGAAGATAGTAATCAACCGGCATGTTACATTCGATAAATTTGCAATGCTTCGTAGAAAATAGACCCAATCAGATGGTGAAGAAAAATGGTTGCACCACCAAGCGAGGTGGAGATCGACATTCCGGTTCAAGATAGTAAGAGAATGAGATGATTGATACTCAAATTCAGGCGGAAGGTCCGACAGAGCCAGATGGTCCAGTATAGACAGAGGGGTGGAGATCTATGTGAGTTAGGCGTCTACCTGTCAGACTTGGTTTTGAGGACATAACCGCAGTTGGTTTTTGATGACGTGGCATCATCTGTATTGACTATTGAGCATGATGAACAGTCCAGTTACAGAGAGGCCGTGCAGTCTACCGATTTTCGAGTTGGAGAGTTGAGATGGAGGAGGATATTTATATGGATCATCCACAGGAGTTCGTAGTCGATGACAAGGATGACTATGTTTGCAAATTGAAAAAGTCGATTTATGGTTTGAAGCAGTCTTCAAGACAATGGAACAAGCGATTTGGTCATTTTATGTTGGCGATTGGGTACACAAGTAATATTAAGGATCGGTGCGTTTATGTAAGGCTACTAGACGATGGGTCCCGGATTTATCTTTTGTTGTACGTGGACGATATATTGGTGGCATCACGCAGTATGTCAGAGGTCGACAGGTTGAAACGGCAGTTGAGTCAAGAGTTCAAGATGAAAGATTTAGGGGCTGCGAAGAAGATACTTAGCATAGAAATTGTCAGAGAGAGGAAGCGTTGTAAGTTGCGTCTGTGACAGAAACAGTATATGGAGAAAGTTTTCGCTCGGTATGGGATAGAGAAGGTAAATCCTGCGTCTACTCTTTTAGGGGCGCACTTCATGTTTTCGACGAAATTCTCACAAAGGTCGGATACGGACAGGGAGAACATGTCTAGAGTGTCATTTGCGAGTGATGTGGGTATTTTGATGTATGCAATGATTTTCACGCATCCAAACATTGCGCATGTAGTAGGGCTGGTCAGCCGATACATGGCTAATCCGGGCAAGGAGCATTGGCAGGCTGTAAAGTGGATTCTGAGATACTTGAGGGGTACTAAGGGGTCTGGCTTGTTATTCAGCAGAGACAGTACGGATGGTTGTATTGTGAAAATATATTGTGACTCGGATTTTGCTGGTAATAAAGACAGAGGAGATCAACGACGGGTTACATATTCATGTTAGGCATTGGCGCGGTATCATGGAGACCGACGTTATAGTCCATTGTCGCATTATCGACGACATAGCTAGAATTGATAGCTACTACGGAGGCTGTCAATGGGGCTATATATTTGCGTGGATTGATGGATGGTACGGGTGTTCCGCAGGATTTCACGAAGGTGTTTTGCGACAATCAGAGTGCGATTCACTTGGTGGAGTATCAGGCTTATAATTCGAGAACTAAATATATCAAGGTGAAAGATTTCTTTTTGGAGAACGAAAAAAAGGTTACTTTGCTTACGAAGATTGGTACCCATGAAAATCCGGTGGACGCATTCACTAAAGTGGTCCCGGTTTTAAAGTTCATGCTTTGCTTGGACTTGATTTGCCTAGTTGATTGATAAAGGCTAGAAACGACGAATTGCAGAATTCTAAGTTTTTTCATGGAAATATAGAGATTTTGCGAATTTGAATCAAGGTGGAGATTGTTGAAATTGATTGCAAATTCGAAGCCCGAGATTAAGAGCCTAAAAGCACAAGAGTCGGAGGCACATACAGCACCTGCGATACGTGATACGTGCGGTTAGGCTTGGACAAGAGACAGCTATGGGGTTTTGAGTAGGAATATGTTTGGAGAAGATTTAATTAATCTAATTAATTAAATTCTCAAACTTATCTCTATTTAAATTAATCTCTATGTTTATCTCTAAGTTATATACATACTCTGTATATACTCTATATATTAATTAATGAATTATGAGAGCCCTTTAGATTTAATAAAAGGCCACGGCAGATCCACCTCTTTTCCATACGGCAATAATTAAATCCAGAAGAAGGGTTTCTCAGGTGCTGCAGCAATTTATTTGGCCAAAACAGAGAGAGAGGGGGGTTTGTAATTAGAGATTGAGAGATTTTTTATTTGGATGAGATCGACGGTGCAGAAATTATCTCTTGTAATTTTTCGTTAAATAGTGGAAGCAACTTATCGTCGGTTTGCAGGATTAGATACAAATGCGCACCAAACCTGGGTAGTATCTTGTGTTATTTGTTTGATGTGTTTTTTCTTTTATTAATTATTGTTTTTCCATAGTTGCTGTGTTTGGTCTTTTTCATTAGTTCTGATTCACGCGTATCGATTATACGCTGCATACTTTGGTGCTATTTTTACAACATATGCTTCCCTTGTTTCTGTTGTGGATTTACTTTGATTTGGTTTAATATGGGTGTATAAGGGTACTACCAGAATGTACGGGAGAAAAAACTAACTAGTTTCAGATATCGCAGCAGAAACAGGATAAAATAAGTTGGGCCATGTAAAGATTGCAGGGGATGGTGTTGGTATATGAAAAATATACCTAAAATATTTAAGGAGGAGATAACTAACTATTATAATGGATGAGAAAATATAAACTTTATTAATCTCATAAAACTTCTCTCTAATAAATAATCTCTCTCTCTCACACACACACACATAATCTTCCTCAATTATAAAGTTTGAGCGAGAACTCTTTAAATAGCTAATACATGGTAAAACTAAATCTCCTCAAACTATTTTAAATTTATCTCTAATTTAAAACTCTAACTAACTCAATCTAATTCAAATATAAACATTTAAATTTAAAACTTAAATCTAATTTAAAGTAAGAATTGAATTATAATTTCCAACAGGCTCCCTTAATTCAATTCTTCAATACACACATTGAGCAATCCTTGAAGATCATAATCGCTTCGTCTTGTCCAATCACTGTCTTGTTTGCATTGCTCGAATAGCCTCCTTTTCAATCTTGAATAAAAACCGATTTATTATTTGCATAAATCCTTAACGTCACATCTTCACTTTCTTCTTCCAGTTTTCCACCTTTAATCGAGCTGATCAACTAATTTCTTTTATCTCAACCTTTTCTTTTCTCTGTTTTAATCTTTACAATGTGAACATTTTCTTTTCTTAATTTTCTATATACAATTTCTTCCTTCCTCTTTCTTGTAACATTTTTCTTTCTATCAATTCTTTTGCAATAATCAAGAAATATCTTACCTCTTTTTTCCCGTTCTTTTTTTTCCAACAAACTTTATCTTGAACCATGAAATCTTTCTTTCTTCTTTCTTGATATTGTGAACTTTCTCATTTTCGTGCTTTTCTTTTACGATGAATTCTATTCAGAATTGTTTTGAATAAACGGTAAGGTTCCTTTTTTCTTATTCTTTTCTTTCTTTTGTGATATCGTGACACTTTCATATAACAAGATGTTTTGCCTTCTTGTTGTTCATACATACTCAGTTCTTAAACGTTTTCATACTTTTTCACCTTTCTCTATTTTGAGAATATCTAAAAACGATTGATCTTCTTTTTCTTCTTTCTTCTTGTTCACAAATGTTTTTACCGATTTGTTCAACTTGCATAAACAACTTTTCTTCAAACTCCAAAGTCTTCTTTATATTTTTCTTTTCTAAATTTTCTTCAATCTTCTTATCATTTTTCTTTAAATTTTTGATTTTTTGAATCTTTTCTTCCAACTCTTTAACATCTTTAATTAATTCCTTTTGAGTTTTTGAATCTTTTCCTCCAACTCTTTAACATCTTTAATTAATTCCTTTTGATGTGATTTTTTGAATCTTTTCCTCCAACTCTTTAACATCTTTAATTCCTTTCTTATCTTCTACGACATCTCTAACTTCATGGATTTCTTTCATTTCCAAAATTAATTTTTCTTCTTCTTCTACGAATGCTTTAACATTTTGGATTTTCTTTTCGTCCTTCACAAAAAATTTTGATTTGGACTTTTCTTCTTTTCATCTTCAAATTCTTTGACATCTTCAATTTCTATGATTTCAATAAATCTTTTAATAATTTTAACATTCTTCATCTTCTCTTCCACGAGGTCTTTAATTTTTTTTAACTTTTCTCTCTTTCAAAGTATTCTTGAATTTTTGGAATTTTCTTCTCCAATTCAATGAACTCTATTTTATCTTTAATTCTCTTTTCTTCTTCTATGAGCTTTTCAGCTTCATGAGCTTTCTACTCTTTGATTTTCTCCAAATCTTCAATTTCTATATATTTGTATCTCAGTTTCTCCAAAGGTCTTCCGTAGAAGTTCCCACACTTCTTTTATTGTCATTAACTCATCTGAGATGGCGTTTACTGTATCAAAGTCAATTGTTTTATAGATTAAAGATGAGGCTAAATTATTTTTCTCTTGTAATTTAACATAAATCTCCTTTTCTTTTGATGTTGGGTGTCCTTTTCTTTTGGCGTTAGTTCAGCCATGCAATAGAGCTTTCTTACTCCTTTTTCTATAAATTCCCAAACACCATTAGATTTTAGCAAATCTTTCACCATGATACTCCAACTCTGGTAATTACCTTTATTGAGATGATATCGTACGATCTAATCAAGCTTCATCTTCTCCTTTTGATGTCGCCACCGCCCTCACCATTGCGGTCGCCGCCTAAAAATCGAGACCTCGAGGGCTCGAGCCTCCTCGTCAACCCCCTCCTCTGCAACAGCGCTAACCCCTTTCCTTCAGTAGCGAGCTCATGAGTTCCCTCCTCCAAGGCCGAGCCCCTCCTCATCGATCTCTATCCTCTTCCTCCAGATCTGAGGCTCCAATGATGCTCCTCCACAGCGCCGAGGTCCCACCTCCTCTTCACATCTGATCAAGTCCCCACCACCTCATCGACAGCGTCGACCCCCAATTGGGACCTAACCTCCTCACTGTGTGAAGGTAAGTTTTTTTTTACAGAAATTTTTAGAAATAATTGTTAATTTGTTGATGATGGAGATGATGAATATGGAGATGAGTTATGTTGGTTTTTAGTTTTAATTTATTGATGATAGAGATGATAAGTTGATTATTTTAATTTCTCAAATATATTTAAGTTCTTGAGATTGGGAGGTATGTGGTAGGGTGGAGATGATAAAGATGATGATTTAAGGGCATGTTTGGAAATGGAGTTAAGGTTTGTAAATTGTGGTTTCATAAAGTTAGCAAATGTTAACTGTGATTTCATTGGTGTTGTGCTCGTGCTTTGGCCCATCGAAGGCGCAGTGAGAAGCAGAGCACCTCGAATCACAAGAAGCCCGCTCTCAAGCTGCCGAGGCCGCTCAAAAGAGGTATCAACATTTATTCCCCAAATTCAAAAACCTTAATTTCTTAAACTGTTACCTTTTCTTTCGGATTTTGATCGAGGAAACGATGACAAGCAAGAGTAGTTCGAGAAGTCGGACCGTAGATGAAGATAGTGGGATCTGTTAGAATTAGGGTTTTTTTGGATCATAATAGACGTGAGGAGCTTCCTCCAATATGCCACTGATCGGGTATTTCTTCTCTTAATTGCCCTTCTTTTGTTGGATCTGTTAGAATTAGGAGTTTTTGGAGAGATTTTTTTAAGGTAGTGGGATTAGGGTTTCTGCGATAATTGCAAACATCGATCGAAAAGAAGAAAACCTAGTGATCTTCTCCTCTTCGAAAGGGTGTTATTTTTTTCTGATGTGCTTTCAGATCAGGCCAAATAAATTCTAATCCTTTTAGCACCATTCATGAATGCCCTTCACCAAATAGATAAACATTTCGTTACATGTCCAACCGTGGTTTGGAAATGGTGACAAATGCCCTTCTCCGAGAAAAAGAAAAACCATAGTAGGCTAAACCCCGACAAAATACATATACATGTATATAACTTTAGGTACGATGTTAAATGTGTATTATTTTCTTAATGCGCTCTCTTAGAACTGAGATAATGTTATCTTCTCTTTACAATTTTTTTTAATTAAAGCCTTAAAATGTTGTCGCAATGTATGCTTCAGTTGGATGGGTCTTTTATAAACATGGTATATAACTTTTGCCACTGTAAGTGAAATTCTCAATACTGCCTTATACCCCCACCAAGATTTTCCGGATAAATATTCAAAATAAAATCTTTTAATAAAACATATAGACATGAATTCACTGCATCAGAGCACATTGAGCACACTAGGGATATCTATGAGCTCCACATATTACCAACTTAGGTCCTCGTAATTAGGGATTATGATGTTGGATTTTAAGTCATTACTCACAAAATATTCTGTTGCTACATGATGCAATTTGCATCAAAATACTTGTATAAAATTAATTCTAGATTCAAGCCTCCATTATTCTTATGCTCTATTTTTCAAAGACAGGTTATTTATTAATCTTTTCCTTATTTTCTGAACAGGTTTAGAAGCGTCCGCATCGGCTTCACGTCACGTCCCTAGCACTCTATTCTCTTAACACAATATCAGGTCAGCCACTCTTCACTGCTTATTAATATAGAAAACCATTTATGAAAGTATCATGCAAATTTTAAACGGGTTTCAAACCGTAGGCATTGGCCTTGCTTTACTTGACTAAGATATCAATCTTACTTCCTGTATAATGTTCTTCGTCACCCTATTGAGATAAAAATACGCATCGCTTGTCAGGCGTATTACAGATTCCCCCTGTCTAGGGTTGGCCGGGGTTTATTGATTGTGGGGATCCGAATCTCCGACAGCCGCGTACTAAGCTGCCGTTAACCCCTCCCTTTTGAAGCGAGAGAACCTCCGATTGACGGGTAAAACTAGTCATGCAAACTCAATATGTGGTGTGCGTATATTGTGTTTTGGAAGTATCCGGGGCCTCACAGAGTTTACGAGGGTCCTGCTACCGGGATAGCGGACAGGGGATCAAGGGGCTAACAGCCTCCTTGCGGGGTGCGGAGCAGCACCCCATTGGAAATTTTTTCTAACGGAGGATGTATTTTGAGTGTGGAGCGTGTGGGAAAAAAAGGGGTGAGGAGCGTCCTAAGGACGCATGTGTGGCACGTGGGCGCTGGGCTCCAGTGGATCACGCGAATGCTGGGCACCAGCAGGTCATGTGCATAGCGTGTGGGCGCTGGACGCCAACGGATCACGCGTCCTGTACGTGGGCGCTGGGCGTCCGCAGAAAAATGGGCTTAGCCCTGAGACTAGGAGTTAAAACTCCTGAGTGACTTTTGAAGTTAAACTCCTAAAAAAAGGATTTTTTGTGGAGTTAAATTTCTAAAAGATCTAGATTTTTGGGGTTCAACTCCTTCAAGAATTTGGATCTTGGAGTTGGGCTTCTCAAAAATTAGTCTGGAGTTAAACTCCTAAAGAAGAGATTCTTGTTTGGAGTTAAACTCCCAAGAGATTTTCGGAGATGATGAAAGGGGGCACCTTTCTTCTCTCTTGAGCCCTGAATCTTCTCTTGTGCCTTGGATCTTCCTAAAGTGGAATTTATGGAGATGGGTCTCCTTCTTCCTCCTCTTTGTTGGTTAGATCTTGGAGAAAAAGGGGGGTGGGATTTAAAAATCTCCCCTTTTAAAGATTTGATGAGAGATCTGAGCTCCCCTTCAAGAGTTTTATGGTGAAAAACTATTTCTTTTTGGAAAAAGAAGAGTTAAACTCTTGATTTAATTCAAAAAAAAGAAGAAGGTTTAGAACCTTGAGGAAGAGAAAGGAGGCACAAAACCCTAATTTTTTAGGGAATGAAAAAGTTATTTTATTTCATCATAATGTTATCTTATATAGGCTTACAAGTTACACATAGCCTCTTGGGTTTTACAAAATGGCATTTTTCCCATCACATGCCTCGTGTGCTTATTTCTTTTTACATATGAGCCATGGGCTTTACAAAAAATTAGCTTGTTGCCCATTGTTTACTTTCTTGGCATGAGGCCGGTTTGGGCTTGGGCCCATCTACTTGGACTTGGGTTCGGGCGTGGACCCAGCTTAATTCAACAGTAGAGTCCGTTTATTTTGGCTTGGGTCTATTTGTCCGCGGTTTGACATTTACTTTGACCTTTAGCCAATGTGGTGTAAATTGTAACCCCAACACTTCCTAAGAATATTGTTGGGCTGGAATAACCAAGGTTTCAATCCAAAGAACAAAAGGACTTTTCGGCTATGTTTATTTTAGGATGCAACGAAAGCGGACAAGATGCTAAATTTTGAGGTATGAATTCCCTTATGTTCTTAAGGTCGCCTTTAAGAATAGCATTCCGGACATTCACAACACTCATCGCCAAAGATAAAAGGTAATTATATACCATTTGCACATACTTATCTTTTTATGTATATACTCATCAAGGCATGGTATCGAGTGAACACCTGATAATTGAACATATGTCAAGTTAACTTAACATGCTATTAAAACACAGGCATCTTGTTTAAGTAAATTTTATAGATTAACATCTTTATGACTGTATCATGTTCATGGTTTTATATTTAAATAATAATATCAGTTCTGAAGCATTTAAGGCACATGGGCTATAACGCGGAATGGCTTCACCAAATACGCCAGATACTTGGAGATGGAGCATCTAGATCGAGCCTACAATGATTTTTTTTATATTTTTGAGATTTTTGTAGGATGACTGTATTATATTTACGGCATGTTGTATATTTTGGATATCGGTTGTTGTATATGATGATTATGATCATGATTTTAGAGTGATTTTATATTGTGTTTGTTTATTTTGTGTTTTTACATTTCTGTATTTCATTATATATTATGCGTGGGATGTTATTGATATATATTTTTGTATTTGGTATATAATATAGTGTTTGATATATTATTGTGTAAAGGACGGACAAAAAACAGTAAGCAGTATTTTTAAAAAAATAAAGTTGTACCTACAGTTCGAACCGCTAGGGCAACATATTCCCCTACGGGTTTCCACCGTAGGGGATAAGTTTGCCTCATATTAAAATATTTTTTTAATGTATAAAATGATACCCTAAGATGAGACACGTAGGCGCAATAATTTGTACCTACAATTCATACCGTAAACACAAGATATTATAATTTTTTTTTTAAAATAAAAAAAATAATTGCCCGTACGTTGGAAACCGTAGGGGCAGTGGCCCCTACGGGTTTCACCATAGGGACAAATTTACAGCCTGGATTTTGTCTCTACGGGTCAAAATTTTGTCTTTACGGTTGGAACCATAGGGACAGTGGTTTGCCCTTATGGTTCCAATCATAGGAACAAGCCATATTCGTGGTAGCGAATAGAAAGTAGGCTTGTATTGAATTAATTGGGGGAGTGACCAAAATACCCCTTCTCAAATCCACTGTTTAAATTTCTTCTCCATTCTCTTTATTTCGTTCTCACAAATATCCTCGTCGTCACCGTCGCTACCGTCGTTGCCGCCACCGCCATCATCGTCGACTATTCTCGCCGCGTTGACCGACCCAACTCACCACTTCAAGTCGCCGACCTAACTCGATGTCTCAACTCGCCTCTCATCCTCGAAAACCCTAACCCTAGCACCGTCGACGATCCTCGCCGCCGCCTCCACCGTCGATGATCCTCTACCGTCGATGATCTTCGCCGTCTCTCTCTCATCTCGATCATCGCTGACCCATCGATTCACCCCATCGAGCGGCCCCATGGTTGCCTCATCGCCGCCGCCTCCTCTTTCATCTTGATCATCGCCATCCTATCGCCGCCAAAAAAGAGTGGAAACTTCCGCTAAATTACCTCATCACCCCATCGCCTCTGCCTATGGCCGTCTCCTCCTCCTTTCATTTGCTTTTGACTCGAGAAAACAAAGCATCAAGAAGATAAAGGAATTTCTTTGCTGCACACTTAAATATTTAAGATTTCTTTTTCTTTCATTTTATCTCTTAATTAATAATCTGCACCTACAATGGTTTCTTCTTTATTTCAAAGATAGTTGAGGTCTAAGATAACAATTCTTAACCCACAAAGTGTTTGATTTTTTGTCTCAATCAGACTCTTTTGATCATTTTACTTTAAATGGGTCTTCTCTCATTTGTTTTAGACAATATGAAGCTTTGTTTTTATTTGGTTTTGTATATTATAGGTTTATCCGCTTTTTGTCATTGTTGGCGCCGCTATCTGTATCTGTGGCATGCAACTAGTGCGCAATATCACCGGCAATCCTTAAGTGTATATGATTTTCCATTTATATTGCAATTATTCTACTTTCTTTGAAAATTGAATTCAGCATATATAATGATATTGTATGTAAGTTTCAAGGGTTCTTAAATGTAAGAGTGTTGCAGGGGTGCTTGACGGTCATTCGAAGGGAGAAAAATACGCGGATCATGGCATTTAATTAAGGGTCAAGAAGTAGCGGATACGCTGGAGGGAAATTTTTTGGAGCAGTGGCGGCTGATGTTAAATGAGTAAATGCTATTATCGTCGCCGAAGCAACAAAAGTATTGATATTGTTTGTTTTAGGTTTAAACATTTTGTGAGTTTATTCGGAGATGTATTGATATACTTTTATTTCGCCGATATTGGCCGATAGTGTGAATTGTGTTATTCATGATTATTATTGTAGATCTTTGCATGTAACATATAATCACTTGCTTGTAACATCTAAGCAGTTGCCTGAAATATCTAAACAGTTGCCTGTAACATCTAAAAAAGTTGTTTGTAATGTATAAGCAGTTGCCTGCAACATCTACAGAGTTGTCTGTAATATCTAAGCAGTTTCCTGCAATATCTAAACAGTTGCTTGTAACATCTAAAAAAAGTTGAATGTAATACCTAACCACTTGTCTGTAATATCTACAGATCTGTTTGTAACTTCTAAACATTATCCTGCAACATTTAAAAAGTTGTTTGTAACATCTAACCACTTGTCCGTAACATCTAAAAAAGTTGTATATAGCATCTAACCACTTACCTGTAATATCTACAAAGTTATATGTAATATCTAAGCAATTGCCTGCAACATCTAAACAGTTGCATGTAATATCTAACTATTCGCCTGTAACATCTAAAAAAGTTGCATGTAACATCTAAGTGGTTTAAATAAGAGAAGATAATGGCTAATGGAGAAAATGAAAGATTATTCTAGTTCTGATAGCAAATTTGGTTTTTGGTGGGGAAAGTGGTAAATTTGGAAGGAAAAAGGATTGGTTAGAACATTTAATGCTTAGTCATTTAAACAAAAATCAACACATAATAGATGTTACAGGCAATATCGCAGATGTTACAAGCAAGCACTACTACAATAATGGGTTGCCCCTACGGATTTAGCCGTATGGGCAAACCACTGCCCCTACGGATATAGCCGTAGGGATACGAAATTACCCCGTAGGTGCAAAGGCCGTAGGTGCAAGTCTTCACCCTGAACATGCCCCTACGGAGTAATAATTGCCCATACGCCTTACTCCGTAGGGACAATTACCCCTACGGATTACTCTGTATGGACATAATATTTATTTAATTTATTGGTTTATAAAATAAATTACTTGCCCCTACAGATTTATCTGTAGGGCCTGATACTTACCCCTACGGATTTATCCATAGGTCCAGATGAATGCCCTAAGGATAAATGCGTAGAGGCAAGTTTTACCCCTATTACTGAGTCCATAGGGACAAAATATCAGGTATCCTGATATTTTGTCCCTACGGCGAACTGTGTAGGGGAAAACTTTGCACCTACGGGTTAATCCATATGTGCAACAGATGGCCCTACGGATTAATCCGTAGGGACAAAATATCAGGGTTTTTTTATAAAAAAGGGCTTCCTGTTTTTTCCCCGTCCTGTGCACAATAATATATACATCATATAACCAAATACAGAAATATTCATAACCAACATATCACGCATATATATAAAAGAAATAAACAAACAGAATACGATATCAAACTAAATCATCGTGAACAAACAAACAACCACCAATATCGTCCAAAATTTATACAATATGTATCAGATAAGTACATACATCCTCAAAAATATAAATAAAGCTACCCTAGCTCGGTCCAGCTCCTCCACCTCTGATAATCACCGTAATCTGGCGCATCTGATCCTCGGTGCTTTCCTGAGTCATCAAAAACTCGACTAATGAAGGAGCGGACTGTACGGGAGTCTGAGCGGGCTGCAGGAGTGGTCTGCGCAACCGCAGCCAAGATAGTGGCTTGTGGAGCTGCAGCCGAAAGAGATGCATCTGGATCCACAGCCGAAGTATCCTGTCGCATCTGTTAAATTTTGTGTGTAATAAATGAGTAAGAACAGTGTATTAGATTTTAGTCGAGTTCATATCATTATCAGGTTTTTGCGAAACCCCAATCTAAGAATACTTAAGGACTTAGGCCTCATTTGGGTATCTAGTTTGGAAAGCCATAGTTTATTTTAATTAGATAGTTTTATGTAAGTATGGTTAATCAAAACTAAGTCTACAACCAAATAAGCTCAGACTACTAATATTGCATGCGTTACTATCTATAATGTGATATAATATTTTCCTATTAAGTAGTATACGTACCAACTCCTTCAACTCCTCGACGGTGGTCTTCAAGGCGGCAACATCATGCTCTAGACGTCGCTCATGGGGAGTAGGGGAAGTAACCGCCAGAGTGGAGTCCAACCTCATATGGGCCCTGCTAGGACCCAGTCCACGTCCTCTCTCCCAACCTCCGTGGTGCCCTCCGTGTGCGGCGTCTAGGACTGGGGTCAGCAGCATCGGATCTGTCTGTCCAATAAAATCGATCCCCGATGACTCCGCCAGCTCCACCACCCGCTCCTACACCCACATTAACCATTAAAATATAAGTATATCATTTAAATTTGAAATTTTCAAAACAAAAATTTCAAACTTGTTGGGAGTGGCCCATGCGCTAGATGTGGACGCACCACCTATAATTAGACAATTAAAAATAGATTATATAAATAATTGCAAAAAGAATGTGTAGATCAATAATATAACATTCTAAATCAATATGCATGCACTATAGGATATATAAACATACCCGCAGGTGCGGTGGTAGCCTCTGCCGGAGATGTGGAGGCACCACCTACAGCTAGACAATAAAAAAATGATTATCTAAGTAAGAGCAAAAAGAATGTGTGTATATTTATGATATAACATTCTAAATCAATATGCATGAACTATAGGATATATAAACATACCTGGAGGTGCGGGAGTGTCCTTTGCCTCTGATGTGGACGCACCACCAACAGCTAGACAATCAAACATTGACTACATAAGCAATTTTGAAATAAATATGCGTGTATATCTATAATATTACATTCAAAATGAATATGCATGCAATATACCTGGAGGTGTGGCAAAGTCTACACGGAAGGAGTCATCCAAAGGGTTCTCCGATCGGGGTGCAAGACCGGTCCTCTGAAGCTCCCTACGTAGCTTTCCGGGCGGCAGAACTGCTCGGCCACTTCCTCTGCCGCGGCTGGTGCTCCTGCCGCCCCTCGCTGCTCCAGTCATCGTCATCAAATCTAGAAAAGAGTACATTCATTACATATGCATGCTATATATGTATAGATCGTAAAAATGTGAAGTAATAATATAACATTACTGATAATATTTTTTCTTTTCGTGGACGCATTAGACATATCTACTTGGATTTCATCATCAATATCATTTCCAACCCACGCAACTTCACCATCAGGAGAAGACAACCCATCTTTTGAAACAGACGGTCAGAGCACTCTAAGTTTTTTCTCTTCTTCGTCATCATCGCTGTCCTCCATACGATCCTCGAATTCTGGGACATCGTAAACATCCTTAGGTTTCCAACGGAATACGACACTCTATCCTGGATGCTTCAAGTACTGTGAGTAGTATACTTGGAATGCTTGGTTCGGAAAGATATATGGATCGTACTGACCGTAAAATCGAAGTGTGTTCATACTAGTCAATCTATATTCATCTTTCCAAGTCCCGAGATTGTTTCTCCACTTATCCGTATCGGTTCGTGTATCATACCAAGTACATTGAAATATATAAAACGGTTCTGATCGTCCGGGATATTGGATGCCAAGTGTGCAATTTAAGTATCCATAATAAATCACACCATTCGATCCTACCATCGCAATCCCACTATTCTGAGTGGTTCGAAATGTTTCTATTTCCTTAACTTCAAATTTGTATCTTAGTACACCGAATCCTTTATAATATGCAACCTCCATATTAGGAAACTGAGCTAAACATCTTGAATCACTCTCTAATGATACAGACAAGTTCGGATCGTGGATCTGACAAAACAAATTTTACGACAAATACATAACGATATAAGTTTAGATTAAGAATGTTAGCAATAACATATTATTCGAACAACTTATATGATCTGCAACCCAATCGCAAAAATTATCCTGATGATATTTTTCCAATCTTCATCATTCCAATCAGGATGCCCCTCACGTACCTCGTTAAAATGATTTCTGTTCTCAATAATAAATTATGACATTAATATTATATCGTTCATACACACACAAACACAAATATAACAATTAATCCAAAAAAACTTACTCTCTAATTTTTTTAAGACATGCGCTATTGAGGAGGATAAACCGATATATCTTGTTGATGAACATAGTGTCTACTCTCTTATAATCAGCTTTACCTTATGGCCCGTCCTGAATTCTCCGAGGCCGGTTAAACTTCGTTTCAATGTTCTCGTCCAGATAGCGGGAACAAAATGTGGTTGCTTCATCTAGAAAATAACCTTGCATGATAGAACCCGCTGGTCGATTTCTATTGCGTATATACTTTTTTAGAGTGTAAAGGTACCTAAAGAAAAATATGTTAAATAAATAAATACGGGCATATTGAACAACAATAATTTTACAAATTGCGGGAAACGAAAAATTCCACGTACCTTTCGACGGGATATATCCATCGATATTGTACCGGTCCGGCTAACTTAGCCTCAGTTGCAAGATGAACCGTCAGATGTATTATAATATCGAAGAATGACGGTGGGAAAATACGCTCAAGCTTGCAAAGTATCAACAAAATATAATTTTCTAGATTCTCCAGCGTCACAATATCCAGCGTTTTAGCACACAATTCTCTAGAAAAGCAACAAAGGTCATTGTTTACTAGACCAACCGATTTAGGAAGGGAAGTCCTTAGGGCTGATGGGAGAAGGTGCTTCATAATAACATGGTGATCGTGACTTTTCAGCCCATCGATCTTGCCTTTCACAATTTTTATCTTCTTACTAAATGATCCTGAGAAACCTGTGGGGACTTTCAAATCATGCAACACCTGCAGGAACCTTTTCTTCTCCGGTTGTGACATATGATACGCGGCATTGGGAAGTACAAACTTGTCTGATTTACCCGCTATTGGTTTAGGATGCAATTCACTTCTAATTTTCCAGTCCTGAAGATCCATCCGAGCACGGAGATTATCTTTCGATTTTCTGTCTTTACAAAGAAGCAAGTTGAGTACGTGCTCGAATACTCCCTTCTCTATGTGCATGACGTCCATACAATGGCGCACTAAATTTGTTGACCAGTACGGAAGCTCGAAAAAGATGCTTAACTTGTTCCAGTAGGGTGATTTGACATGTTTTTCCATATCTATCCCGAAGGTCACATTATTGTAACCATCCCACTAAGCAGTCACGTCTTCTCCGAACAATGAGGCTATAGGCCCAAGAAGCTCCTGATGACCATCAAAGTGAGCAGCGTCTAACCTGTAGGGATGGTCTAGTGGCAGAAAACGCCGATGACCGTAATAACAAACCTTCCTGCTAAAGTTCAAGAATTTCGATGTTGTATATTGATGGCAATAAGGGCATGCTTTGTGACCATATACGGACCAACCTGATAGCATTCCATACGCAGGAAAGTCATTAATTGTCCACATTAAAACCGCACGCAGTGTGAAGGTTGTATCTGTGTTCGCATCGTAAGTCTCTACACCATCAATGAATAAAGATTTTAACTCATCAATCAGAGGTCGAAGATAGACGTCGATATTGTTTCCCGGTGAGTTTGGTCCGTCGATAAAAAGAGGCATCATAAAGTAGGATTGATCCATAACCAATCAAGACGGCAGATTATAAACTATCGTTACAACGGGCCATGTGCTATGGTTTCCAGCCATATAGTTGAATGGGCAGAAACCATCACTAGCGAGTTCGAGCCTGACATTGCAAGGATCACTACTGAATATTTCGTGCCTCCTATCGAAATCCTTCCATGCTAGTGAATCTCTTGGATGACTCATTTTTTCATCTTCACTTGGAGGAGCACGGTGATGCCAAATCAATGTCTCGGCTGTTTTCTTGCACCTGAATAACCTCTGCAGCCTCTATGTTATGGGAAAGTATCGTGCTATCTTGACAGGTATATCGGGCTTCTTATCATAATCTTTCGGCTTATATCTGACTTCTCCGCATGTTGGACACTCTTTCAAATCTGAATTCTCTTTCCTGTACAACACGCAATTTTTGGGACATGCTTGAATCTTCTCACACTTCAGACCCAAATTAGACATCATCTTCTGGGCTCCGTACCAGATGTCGGACACGTTATTTCCCGTCGGTATAGAATCTTTCATGAACTTCAGAAGCATCGTGAATGATTTGTTGCTAACTCCATATAGACTCTTAATCTGGAAAAGTTGGACGAACCATGATAGAGTGGAATACTTTGCATTCTCATAAATTGATCTTCTAACATCATTCATGAACTTTTCATATTTATCCGCACGCGGTCCTTGGCCGGAAAGAATGTCATATTCGGTCGCAATACTATCAGCTAGGGAAGCCTCTACCATATCCTCCATTTCTTCTCCTGGAAAGAAGTTATCGTGTTCTTCGTCTGCCGTATTACCGTCTTCTCCTTCTTCTTCTGCCGCATTACCGTCTTCTTCTTGTCCTTCCCCGTGATATAGCCAAGTTGTATAAAGTCTTGTAAAACCATGTTTAATGATATGAAGCTCTACGAATTCTACCTTCTGCCAGTACTTATTCCCGTATCTATCGCACGGGCAGAAAATCTTCTCTAACACGATCTTATTATGTACGCGTGTACATTTAATGAAAGCAGCAACTCCTGCGACAAACTTAGCTTGCATACGTTGTTTCCAATCCATGTACATCCAGTCCTTAACTCTGATATACTCATGGGTCATGTTAAACTGTATAACATATAAATTGTAGGTTATGATGACTATATTGAGAAATCTAAGAACGAGATGGTTACTGAAAAAGAAGAAAATCCGTAGATACAAGTTTGTAGTTGAAAAGAATAAATCATCGATAAACAAAATTAGATTTGAAGATACCCAAGTATGAGTTGTATTCTGTGTATCTGTGTTTGAATTTATGATTTCGCTTAAGTTTAGGGTTGTTAGTGTATATGTGCTTTGTGTAGGGTTGAAAAGAATAAATCATCATTTTTTTGAAGAACTAAGTTCTTTATATAGGGTTAAACCCTAATTTTTGGAGCAATTAAATTCCCATATGTTCCTTTTATTTCTTTATAACTTGGTTCTTTTCCACTAAGTTTTGAATCTGCAGAACAAAATCTCCCCGATAAGAATTAAATTCTCAACTTGTAGGGAGATTTGCTTCTGCAAATCTCAACCAGAGGAAGAACTAAGTTCTTATATGAAGAGTTAAGTTTACGGTAAAATTGTGCGTTTACGTTATCATCGAGTATCCTACTAAAGGAACTAGTGCACCCTAAACCCTAACCCTAATTTTTGGAAGAATTAAATTCCCATATGTTCCTGTTATTTCCTTTTAACTTGATTCTTTTCCCCTAAGTTTTGAATCTGCAGAACAAAATCTCTCCGATGAGAATTAAATTCTCAACTCGTGGGGAGATTTCTTCTGCAAATCTCAACCAGAGGAAGAACTAAGTTCTTATATGAAGGGTTAAGTTTACGGTAAAATTGTGCGTTTACGTTATCATTGAGTATCCTACTGAAGGAACTAGTGCACCCTAAACCCTAACCCTAATTAACCCAAATTATCCCTAATTAACCCAAAATTAAACCCTAATCATCATCCTAACTCAAATTATCCTTAAGTAACCCAAAATTAACCTAAATTAACCTAATTAACCCAAATTAACCCTAATCATCACCCTAACCCAAATAAACCCTAGTCAACCCAAAATTAACCCAAATAAACCATAATCAACACTCTAACACAAATACACTCTATTTTACCTAATTAACTCAAAATTAACCCTAATCATCACCCAAACCGCAACCCAAATCAACCTAACCCTAATCATCACCCAAACCGCAACCCAAATTAACTCTAACCCAAAAAAAAATTAACCCTAATTAATCTAATTAACTCTAACCCTAACCATAATCATCACCAACCCAATTTTACCTAATTAACCCTAAGCCTAACCCTAAACCTAACCCTAACCCTAAACCCTAGCCTAACCCTAACCCTAGCCTAACCCTAAACCGAACCCTAACCCTAACCCTAGCCTAACCCTAAACCGAACCCTAACCCTACCTAATTAACCCTAACCCTAGCCCAAACCCTAGACCGAACCCTAACTCTAAGCCTTAGTAATAACCCTAAAATCAACAATAACACAAATAAAAGCATAATTATAAGTTAAAAATTGAAATTAACTCACCTTAGGACGGCGATTCTACTATCGACGAGGTGGAGGAGGCCGGAGATTCCACTGTCGACGAGACACAGTCAATGACACGAGCGATGGTGTACCGGCGACGAGGAAGTCGACGATGGTGTACTGACGACGAGAAGGCGCGCGCGGATGTGGTGGCGAGGAGGCACGCGTGGGAGATTGGTGACGAGAGAGAGTTGGGAAATTTTTGGAACGATGGGGAAATTTCTGGGTTTTATTTTTTTTATAAATAACCCATTGATATCCCTGCTGCTGATTAATACGTAGGGCCTTCTTTTACGGCTCCGTAGGGCCAAATAAAAGATTACATTTTAATATTTTTAAATTAATCCATAAGACACCGTAGGGACAACCATCTAGCCCTATGGATCAATCCGTAGGGACAATAAAAAGTTGCCCCTACAGATTCCTGTAGCCATAGGGGCAACCCCTTATTGTAATACTTAAGTGAACTGTTGCTTTATTGCCATGAAGTGGCAGCTGTCATGTATACCATACGCACATAGGTAAGACGGACATTTCTGGGACATACTAAAATACAAATAGCCTTTAATATCTCAAGGAATTCTTCGTTAGCCTGAGGGTTTTTCTCCTGGATGGTAAGGTACAAGTTTTAAAAGTGTGTGTGTGTGTGGGGGTGGGGGGGGGGGGTCCAACAATTTACCTTAAATTCTATAAATACAGAAATTTAAATCGAGTTATCAACACTAACATAGATAAGGCCACATACCAGCGACAACATAACTCAAAATCTTAGTCACTACACGTATCTACTTTTAGCAAATCAAGGAACAATTTTTCCAGCAAAATATATGTAATAACAGTTAAAAGAAAAAGAACAACAATTAATAACACACTCATGACTGAATCCAGTAATAATCCAACAAAATAAACCCAATTACAAAGAAAACAATCTGCTGATGAACAAATATATAGCCAAAATGTGTGTAAAGTATATCGGCAAACCAACATAATCATATAGAAGATCATGTATATAAAAATTATAAAAATAAAATGTTAATCCGCCATATAAAATATGAAAACACAACCATTTAGTACAAAATGTAATAACACAGGTATGGAATGAATTGCATTCAGAAACACGCACCGCCATTATAGAACCTGGGCCCTTATTATTTCATCGGTTGTTACCAGTAAGGAATATAAAAATAGATATCTATATGGATACGATAAAGCTAATTATTTTTAATAATTATGCACAACTCATATGGCAGCCAAATTTAAGCGAGGTACAACTCTTAGTTACCATTGAGTACAAATCTACAACTAATAGAACATTGCCCCATGATAAATTATGAGCCTCAAATTCTAAGAGCAGGGCCTTTATACAACCCTCTCCTGATAACAAAGCTATCTGGGGGCTGATACTCTTGCAACCACTCCACGTCAGAAGCCTCCATCCCATCTGGTAAAACACCTTTGGCGTAGTCTTCTGAATGATCAAGATAAATGATAAGTCAGAAAACAAGAATCAAAGCTCGAAGACCATTGAGATAGATGTAAATCGGCAAAATTTCACTAAAACACCATGACCTTTCAGCATTTTTCCAGATGAATACCATATACTTCATACAAGGAAGGAAATGCCACAAAGTAGGCAATTTTCAATTAAAGGTTAATTGCATATATTGATACCCCTCATGTATACCACCTTGTAGCACTAATCACCCATTAACTGGTTTATTAGCACATAGAACCACTTAAGTTAGCATCGAAATGACTCGGATGAGAATTTGACTTGATCTTTGACTAATTCATGGATGTTATGTGCTAATAACAAAAGATCGTTTTATGACTTCGAAATGGAAATTTGATCCGACTGTTGACTGACCTTAAGGGTGTTATGTGCTAATAAACTAGTTGAGGGGAAATAGGAGCTATAAAAAACATGACAGGTACAATATGCAACAAATCCTCAAATAAATACCATAAGCTTTCTTGTTGAGTAGTTCTGTGAAATAATTAAGTGGTGTATGGTTCTCAATGAAAGGGCCACATGATGTTGAACTAGAAAATGCTGAAAACTCGCGTATATATTTAGAAAATGCCAAGTTCATAATACTTATTTGTAATTTAAATAATACAAGTTATTTGTCTGAAAAATGTTGAAAAGTAATAGGAGTTAAACTAGGATCCTATCGGTAGGATTTGGCCTGCTTCTTCTACCTTTAGGTCCGCATTGGGATATGTGCAAACAATTACATCGATGTTTGAATAAATGAGAATTTTTCTTCATAATTGTTTGCACACGTCTCAAATCCAATCCAAAGGTTGCAAAGTAGGTATAGGATCCTAGCCTAACTCATAGTAATAGTGCATTGGTAATATGTGGCAAGAAGAACGAAAATATTACCAGGTAGGTCCTTGTAAGATAACTTCCGAAAGTAAGAGCAATGGCGTCCATCATCTGATGAATAAGGGGGAGTTAAAATGTCGAAGAGAGCACAAGGGGTTGTGGCTTTGAAAGTGTGGATGTTGCCACCACTTGTAGGATAAAGAACTGTAGTCCCACGGGGTGCTGACATTTCACCATCTTTAACAAGCTTCGCAGGTCGTGCTACAAATCCAAAGTGATTGCAAATTGGAACATGTTAGAGATTTGAATAGTAATAATAAAAGAACATGAAAATTTTCTTTCGAATGATATAATAGAATATATAACAGATACTATTACTGCTGACATACAGAAGATAATGAAACGGTGGCATTAATGACCGTTGAAAACAGATTAATCGACATAAGCATTAATTTACATAATTGAAAACAGGGTTTGGTTAAATAGTTTGGGTATGTCAAGTCGCAAACATCATCACTCTAAGTAAAGGAATGCAGGAATATTCATACATAGATATACATGTATACATTGGCCTAAATGTCTTTGCGGTAATAAGAAAAGACCCGTATCTGTTTTGATAATACATCATTGTCACACGAGGTCAACCGTTTAAGGTACCATGAGAGCGAATTTTTTCTATGGAGGTCATCTCCATTTTTTGGATGTTTGATATCATTCACATCTTGATCTCCATGGTTTAAAGCATAGATACACCAAAAAGATCATGTGATTATCATAGTCTGCCTTTGCATCCAGTCAAGCTTTCCAGTAATAGAACATTTTCCATCACCAAACCAATGAATAAAGAAAATCACACTATATTTTAGACCATCCAAGTACAAGGTTGGTGCCAATCAATCAAAAAAATGGAAGAGTTGACATTTGATTGCCATCGAAGGAAAATCCAATCCAATGGCGCGCCATATACCCATTATCTTCTTATTACACGGTTTTTAAGTTTAGGAATTTAAAGTTCCTTGGCAAATTCAGTATATCAGTTGCCCAGAGTCTCGAAGTGGGTGCAATTTCCATCTTCAATTGACAAGTAATCTACTAGTTTTCATTACATCAGCCATGATCACAAAATTTAACAAAGCTGCATCAGTAATGAACTCAAGGAAACAAAGTTGAAAGTGACTTTCATGATGTTGATACTGTTGCAAGCAGCCGTCATTTGGAACATGAATAATGGACCATCTCCTACCCCTCTACACTTATCCAGGTACCCACCCGATACAAACACGAATGAGGCGGAATAAAATAATGGACTCAAACAGTTGGATACGAATGGTCCTTTGGATGAACCCTAGCTGCTTGATATCTTAACCAAGTGTAATTGTTACTATCAAAGAGAGAACAAAGAACGCCCCTAACAATACAGATCATGTGTTCCATGTTGTGTATTTGTAGTGATATGTGACAATGACATCAATGTTACTCATATTCAACAACTCAACAAAAAACAACTATATGGCTGTGAAGAAATATAAGCTGATATCTTTAGTTAAAAAAATTAAAAATTAAACAAAATTGGCAGCAAAGAACATGACCCCTCAACTTCCTTGCAATAATTGACTGAGATGGATGCCAAGGGATGCAAATCGTTTTTAAGGGATCAAAAACCAAAGGTAGTTTAATTCTATCAAAGTTCTGAAAGAAGGAAAATATAACCAGGTAGCTGGTTAAGCAGCTGCCCAAGTGCCTAGGTTGCCTGTCAGGGATTGTATAAACTAAGGTTACAATGATTGTATATAAAGTCTAATTATTCAAGTTTTACATTAACAAGATAGAGAAACAGGACGGGGATAATCGAGAAAACCATAATATACAAAGTAACAAGGGGGAAATAATGGAAAAGGAGATGAAGGCGAATGTAGGAAATCTAGCAAGGGACCAAAGAATTTAAAAAACAGTGTGCCTGTCAAGATGTTTTGATTTGAGTGGAAGGGGTCGTTGGATGCAGCAGTGGAGGTGGTTCACCAAGATTGGGAATTGAGGTTTTGTTTCAGTTCAGGGGAAAACAGAATTCGAACGGGGAAGGGGATTAAACTGATTTTTTTACCACATCACAGTACAATTGCACTGTTCATAACACTAACTGTTGTGTATATTATGATACAATGGTGTGACCTATGCTATAAGAATATACACTCTTAATAGGAGGGTGGTGGCGATGAATTATTAGAATAAGCATGGAACTATGAGAATTGCAGGGCCAGAACACCGCATGCTTAATCTTAATAAAGAGGAGAAATCAACACCCTAAATTCAATGGTGGTGTCTTAAGAACCTAGACATTCTCTTTTTAAATGCTTAAACTGATCCGAGTAAGCTTTGTCAAAAACATTAAGTTATGGAAGGAGATGAGAAAGTTACTTATAAGGTGAGAAATTTCCACATGAATGTGACAGTGAAGTAAAAGGCAGAGCAGTTGTTGCCTTTGTTGAGTATAACGTCTATGATCTTTGTTTGATGCTAACAAACACTTGTGAATTGTTTTAATATGATTGATGTTTTGGGCTGACCCATTAGCTGGCTCATTAACTTTTAGGGCTTGGTATAAATACGGGATTCTCTTCTCCTCCAAACCTTAAGACTGCAGGAATTCTTAAGAACTCAAACTCCATTACTCTCCAAGGATTTCAAGATTAAAAATTTAATTTTTCCATTCAGATTTGAAGACATTGACGAGAGAATTCAGATTCAAGAATCAAGCTCACTCTCGTCTTCTCCAACAACGATCGAGTTGCATTAAGATTTTCTTAAACTCTACTTTTATTATCAATTATTGTTGGATCTATTGTAGTTTTTATTTTTCATTTTAAACTTAACACGGTTAGTGATTGGATTACGGTTTGTAATTCAGGGATTTGCAAATCACTAGGGTTATGATTTGTGGTTTGAGAATTATTGATTATTGTTAGATACCATAGGATCTAGTTCGACTTGTTCTTAGGTTTAGAATAAGATGGCAGGATTAGACGCTTGTACTAGGGTTGTACTGGTTTTTGATATTAACAATATTAGTAGTTCTTGGCTGCAGAATTATGCTGAGGCTGGGTAAATCTCTATGTTCATTTATATTACCGCATTTAATTTCTGCTTATATAACTACCTGCGATTGTTTGGTATGCTTGATATTGTCACTTTAAGTTTTATTCCGCAAAAATATCTCACTACCTTATTCACCCCCTCTAGGGTAGATTCTGATCCTTCATTTGGTATCAAAACTAGGTATTTAGAGATATCTAGTTAATAATAACAATTTCTGATTGTGTTTTTCCTGAAGGACAGTCTACCGTTAACCCCGTATATTTAATGGTATTGATTATGCGTATTGAAAGTATAGGGTGACAATTTAAAGTCTGTCGACTATGATGTTTGGATAATGGTTAATAATGGTTACTCTGATCATGTCATAATCATAGAAAACATAACTCACTAAGTCTGATGATAAATGGGGTGTTGAGGAGAAAAAGCGTGCTTTAAATGCTAAGGCCATGAATGCTTTAGTATGTGCTTTAGATAAAACTGAGTTTAACTATATTTCACATTGCCTTACTACACAGGAAATCTGGCATACTTTGGAGGCTACTCATGAAGGTACTTCATAGATAAAGAAGCAACAGTTCGCGCTTCCTAGCAATGAGTATGAGAATTTTGGTATATTGAAGGATGAAGGCATAAAGAAGACGTACACTTGATTAGTATTGTTGTCTACAATTCTCGAGCGCTTGGTATGGAGTGTATTCTAAGCTGGAGTTGGTGAGAAAAATTCTTCATAGATTACCTACGAGCTTTGAGGAAAGGTAACTGTGATTCAAGAATCAAATAATTTGAGCAAGTTGAAGATAGAAGATCTCATAGGAAATCTGATGGCTTATGAGATGGAAATAAATGCTAGAAATACTCGTGATGAAACCGAGACTAAGAAAAAATCTCTTGCTTTGGAGAGTAGTGCTGAGAGCTATGAGGACATTTATGAAGTGATGGCCATGGTTATGAGGGGATTCACAGAGCTCAAGGGTTCCAGACTTTGGAAATCTTTTAATAACAATAAATCAAACCCTCGTAAACATAAACCTGCTAAAATTGATTCTGACAATTCTGATGACAAATTTACTTGTTTCAGGTGTAAGAAGCCGGGACACATGAAAGTGAATTGTCCGTTATTGCAAAACGACAAAGGGAAAAAGAAGAAAGCCCTGACTGTCACTTGGGATTCAGCTAAACAGGAGATAATTTCTGATGATGATGAGACGGTTGCCAATCTATGATTGATGGGGTACAGGAATGAAGAAGCTGAGGATGAGTCCACTGAGGTAAATGATCACTTATGATGAATTATTAGGGGCTTGTTGTGGTTTGAACGTTAGGATGAATAGATTGGATGAAAAAGTGCTTAGATTAAAACAAAAAAATTGATGCTCTTTACTTAAATGATCAACTTAAGGACACTCATGAAGAACTTGAGAAGAAATGTGAGACACTTAAAGAAAAATATCTTAAGTTGAAATCTTCTAATATACAAAATGATTTTAAAAAATATGATTCTTGCCTTAAACTAGAAAATGAAAATATGAGCCTTAAGAAAAGGCTAGAAGAATCAGAAAAAAAACCGATAGTCTTGAGAAAAGTGAATCTGATTGCAAAAAAACGTTTATTAGTCATAATTCTATGCTTGTTAATGAAAATCTGTTTCTTAAATCGAAAATAAATAGCCTTGAATTTTCAATGAAGAAATTTGGCGTAGGTAGTAAAAATTTGAATATGCTTCTGGGTTAATCAAATGTACGCTAATAACAGAAAGGGTCTAGATTTTGATAATAAATAAAACATAAGCTAGGAATAATGCGGCTAGGGGAGAGATGTGTTTCCTAAATGTTTAGTATATGGGTATGTACGACACGCCTTCAATAATTATTTTTCTAGGAACCGTAACACGAGATTTAAACAAGTTTGGGTTCCAAAAATTGCACTTACTAACAAGAATGGACCTATATGGATTAGTAAGTCACATCTTTCCTCTTTTATGTAGGTGTGCTGGCGGGTTAAGGAACAAGAATGAGAGTGATATCTTGATTCAAGCCGCTCAAGGAATATGACGGACGATAGTGAGAAGTTCCTTAACCTAGAAAAGAAGAGTGGTGGTTGTGTGACTGGGAAATAATGGAAAATACAAAATTTTAGGAAAAGGTATCGTAGGTACAAGCATTTTCAAGCTTCACAATGTATTCTTGGTAGAAAATCTAAAACACGACATCATTTCTATTAGCCAGTTGTGCGACAAAGGTATGAATGTAGTATTCGGTTCTGATTTGTGTAAAATAATTGAAAATGTTACATGTAATGTTGTTCTTACTGGCAAGTGTTTTAATAATGTTTATACCATATCTTTTCAAGAACTAACACTTGCTAAATGTTTGATTGCGATGGATGAGAAAGCAACTCTATGGTATAAAAGACCAACACATGTGAGTATAGGATTGCTACAAAAGCTGGAAAGGGAAGAATTGGTAAGAGAACTTCCACATGCAAAGTATGAGATTGATAAGGTTTGCAAAGCTTGCGCAAGAGATAAAATGACTAGATCATCATTTCATTCGAAGAATGTGATGAGTACAAAACAAGTTTTGGAGTTGAAACACATGGACTTGTTTGCACCAATGACATTGCAAGTTTGGGAGGTAAGAGGTTTTGTTATGTTTTGGTCGATGATTATTCTAGATTTACATGAGTATACTTTCTAACTAAAAAGTCTGAATCTTTTGATTACTTTATAAATTTTTCAAAATAAGTTTAAAATAAAAAAAGTCTTTCAATAGTTACAATAAGAAGTGATCACGGTAGTAAATTTGAAAACATCGGATTTGAAAATTTGTGCTGAAAATGGTTTTAAACATGAATTCTCCTCTCCTAGAACACCCAACAAAATAGAGTAGTCGAGAGAAAGAATCGTACATAGCAAGAATTGGCTAGAACTATGTTAAGTTGAGTATGGGTTGCCTATCTCTTTTTGGGCAGAGGCAGTGAGTACCGCTTGCCCTATAATTAATAGAGTATTACTCAGATCAATACTAAACAAAACTAGTTTTAAGTTATTGAATGAGAGAATTCCTAGCATAACATATTTTAGAGTATTTGGGTGTAGGTGTTTTATTTTGGATACAGGTGATCAACTCGGAAAATTCACAGGAAAAACAGATGATGGAATCTTTGTAGGATATTCGGAGAGTGGAGCCTACAGAATCTACAACAAGCGATTGAAAACGATAATGGAATCGATAAATGTCAAATTTGATGAGTCAAAAGAAGTTGTAGATGGTAAGAAAGAAGATATAGTTGGGATACAAGAAAGAATTGGAGGCGAAGTTGAAAGTTCAAATGTGCCGAAGGAGAATGAAGAAAAAGGTGATAGCACGTAAGTTCCTCCAATATCAGTTAATGCAGAGAATCTCAAGTTCAATCTGAATCATCCACCCGAACTGATTATAAGTAACCCAACGACAGGTATACAAACTCGTTCTTCTTTGAATCTTTGTGCTTTTTGCATCCATAGGGATTTTGTTTAAGAAATTAAGCCAAAGAATATTGATGTTGCTTTGAGTGGGGGTAGTTGGTTAATGGCCATGCAAGAAGAATTAAATCAGTTTGTGAGAAATAAAGTTTATAAATTAGTTCCAAGACCGAGTGGTTATCCGGTGGTTGGAACTAAATGGGTGTTTAAAAATAAATTGGATGAGGAAGGTAATATGATTAGAAACAAAGATAGATTAGTGACAAAAAGGTATAACCAAATAGAAGGCAGACTTTGATAAAACTTTTGCACCAGTTGTTAGGTTAGAGGTCATTAGAATTTTGCTTGCATTTGCATGTTTTAAGGGTTTTAAACTAAAACAAATGGATGTAAAAAATGCATGCCTTAATGGTTATTTGAAAAAAAAATTGTAGGTCTCCAGGTTTTGAAAGTCACAATTTTCAAATCATGTTTTTAGATAGAAAAAGCTTTATACAGTCTTAAGCAAGCTTTTGGAACTTGGTATGATCATCTTTTGCACTTATCTTTTGGAAAATAGGTTTATTAAGGAAAGTGCAGACACGACTTTGTTTCTATTGCATGAGGGTCGTGATTTTCTCATTATTCAGATTTTTGTAGATGATATATATGGTGCTACTAATGATCTTTTGTATCAAAAGTTTGAGAAATTCATGCAGGATAAATTCGAGATGAGTTTGGTTGGAGAATTGAAGTATTTTTTAGGCTTTCAAGTGAGGCAAAGCAGCGATGGCATTTGTATATCCCAAGCGAAGTATGTGCGAGATTATGAAGAAATTTGGGATGGAAAACTCGAGGCCTATAAGAACTCCAATAAGTACTGCAACAAAGTTGAACAAGGATGAACACGGAATTGCATTTGATCAAAAGAAATATCGAGGTATGATTGGTTCGCTTTTATATCTTGCTGCCTCTAAACCTGATATAATGTTTTATGTGTGTTTGTATGCATGTTTCCAAGCTAACCCTAAAGAATCACATTTCAAAAATGTTAATAGGATTTTTAGGTATTTGTCACATAAAATTTTGGGTTATAGTACCCCTCTTGTGATAAGTTTGACTTAACTTGTTTTTCTGATGTTGATTATGCCGGATATCATGTGGATAGGAAAAGCACTAGCGGCATCTATTTTATGTTAAGTCATTCATTGGTTTCTTAGACGAGTCGTAAACAAAATAGTGTAGCATTATCAACAATTGAGACCGAATACATTGCATTAGGTAGTTGTTGTCCACGAGTTCTTTGGATGATACAAACACTAGTTGATTTTGGCTTGCATTTAAAGAATGTACCCCTTATATGTGATAGTAAGAGTGTTATTGATTTATCTAATAATCCTGTTCACCATTCTCGTACTAAACACATAGACGTAAAGCATCACTTTTTAAGAGATCGTGTAAATAAAAAAGATATTTGCATTAAATATATTTCTACTAATGATCAACTTGCTGATAATTTTACAAAACCTTTAGCTGGAGATAGTTTTGTCGTCTTCGTTGGGAATTTTTGAAAAATGATTTAGTATGAGAAGTTTGTAACATTATGTATATTTTTTTCATGCATTGTTTTTCTTTCTTTACTGAAAAACAAAAAAAATCTGGTGGATTTCCTCTGGTTTGAAGGTGGATTGGTTGGGAAAGAAGATGGAATGTTTATTTGGATGTGATTTTGATTGATATTCTTTGCATATGAGATTTTAGTATTATGCTCATGATCTTGGATTTTATATTGATGAACTTTATGTGATTTTTTAGCACATTATGTGATTTTATTGTGACTACTTCATCTCCATCACACCCATCCATTATATATATTGCATGTGGAGGAGTAAACGTTTTAGCAAAAGATAGTGGGTTGTAAATTGATGGATAAGTTTATAAACATTTTTGATACATGGTTGTGACCCTATAGATGAAAATGATTAAAAATGTGTAAAATACGCAATAAAAAATAGTGAATATATATAAATGTAACTAATAGGGTTATATGACGCATGAAAAATGGATGCGGTTTATAGGGTGACTAAACTCAAGGGTATTCGATCTTTACTAAATGTTTAAACCTTTAGAGTCAATGTGATGTTTACTAAGCAATGTGTTTCTCACATATAAGTATTCTAACGGTATTGGTTGAGAGTTCAATATATTGGTCTCATGGTGCCATGAGTTAAGAGAATATACTTCATAGTCTCATGACTTAAGAATTAGTGGTTTGAATTTGGAAAGTGTTAGTTCATTGGTTAACCCTTATTGCTCTATATTCATCCTTTCACACACAGGGGATGTTTTATGATCAATGATAGTGCATACCTTGTCCGATGTTCGCGTTGGTCTTTTTTGATTGGTGATCATGCTTTATAATGCTTTATTCTTGTGTATTTCTGTGATTATTGGTTGTTTTTACTTTTGATGAAAACAAAAGGAGAAGTTAAAATGGCATGGGTTGGTAGGTTTAAAGGAAAATTTTTGAAAGCTGATTTTTTATAAAAAGATCTTATTCTTAACATGGCATTACATGAACCAATAGCATCCTTTGAGTTTCATGGTTTGGTTGATTTACACTTTATATCATATGTTACATATGTTTTATAAATTATACATTTGATATCATGATTTTTTCATTAGCATGGAACAAGAGAGATTTGTTCTAAGGGGAGCATGTCAATAGGGGAGCATAGTTTCATAGCTTTGGTTTCATAAGATACCCATCTATATATTGATTTGGCATGCTCACACCTCACTTCAATTCACACACATCGTATTTACATTGTTTGATTTTAACTTGAGTTTGTTATCATCAAAAAGAGGAGATTGTTGAATATAATGTTTATGATCTTTGTTTGATGCTAGCAAACCTTTATGAACTGTTTCAATGTGCCTAATGTTTCAGGCTGGCTGGCCTATTAACTTTTAGGTCTTGGTATAAATACGAGATTCTCTTCTCCTCCAAACCCTAAGGCCGTAGGAATTCTTAAGAACTCAAACTCCATTGCTCTACAAAGATTCCAAGATTAAAGCATTAATTTTTCCATTCAGCTTCGCAGCCATTAACGAGAGAATTCAGATTCAAGGATCAAACTTCGTAAATTCTCTCGTCTTCTCCAACGATCGAGCTTTATTGAGATTTTCTTAAACTCTACTTTTATTATCAATTATTGTTTTGGATCTATTGTAGTTTTTATTTTCATTTCAAACTCTAAGACGGTTAGTGATTAGGCTACGGTTTGTAATTCAGGAATTTGCAAATCACTAGGGTCGTGATTTGTGGTCTAAGGATTATTAGATTTTATGTGTGTGTGTGTGTGAGTGTGTGTTCAAGAATGAGGGGGCAACTATATATATTATATATGAGTGTACACGGGCTTTTGATATAAATGGGTATCAACAATAAGACTCAAGCCTTATTGAGATTTGGGCCATCTTATATCTTATACCCATATACCTCTGGTGGTTTTTTCAATGTGGGACTATTTTAATCTACACATCTCAACACTCCCCTCACGTGCAACCATCACTTTTTTTGGGTTGTCATATGGATTGCACAACATTTGTAGAGTTGGGTCTTTCAGAGGCACTATTTTGGCTTATAGACTGCTTCTCTTAGAGATATTGTTGATGTCCCAATCGATCTGGGCTTTAATATATATATATATATAGATAGATATATATATATATATATTCAAGAGGAGGTGATAATATATATTATATATGAGTGTACACGGGCTTTTGATATAAGTGGGTTTCAACAATAAGACTCAAACCTTGTTGAGGTTTGGCCCATTTTATATCTTATACCTATGTACTTTTCATAGTTTTTCCAATATGGGACTATTTTAATCCACACATCTCAACCGGGATTATTGATTATTGTTAGATATTATAGGATCTAGTTCGACTTGTTCTTAGGTTTAGAATAAGGTGGCGGGATTAGACGCTTGTACTGGGGTTGTACGGATTTTTGATATTAACGATATTAGTAGTTGTTGGGGTGCAGGATTAGGATAGGGCCTAACCTGGGCAAATCTTTATGTTCATTTACATTACTGTAATTACTTTCTGCTTATATAACTGCATGTAATTGTTTGGTGCTTGAGATTGTCACTTTAAGTTTTATTCCGTAAAAAGATCCCACCGTCCTATTCATCCACCCTATAGGGTAGATTCCGATCCTTCAGCCTAGCCTTTATGGAGTCCATCCATAACGTAGAGCAAATCAAGGAGCATAATGGCATTGAAGCCACCAATGATGTTTACGTATTTGATCTGTTCGATGAACACATGTTGCATCAATCAGGACTTCAATGCCATTACAATCCTTGCTTAGAATCTTTTTATGGATAATACAATCATATAAACATTTTTTATGAAGAAGATTGCGTCAATTAGGACTTTCTTCTAAAAATTTATTTGAGATAAACAAAATCGAGAAGGAGATGTTAACCATATCCAAAGACTAGCAAAACAACCAATGGACCAAAGGACGGTGAATATAGTGGGTGTTGTGAAAGCTGGTTCAAATTAAAGAAAAATTGTGTGATAAGATAAGGAACAAACAGAACAATCTGGTCTACATATGTTCCTTGATTGAATTAACTATTACGCTTGTTTTCCTCTTTCTTATTCGTCTGTCATTTCCACATCTTACTGAAAATAATCAAGAGAAATTTATTATTGGCATTAATTAAACAAGAGTCCATACAAATCTATATATAGAGAGAGTTATAGATCAGCTCTCAATTTAATAACAAAATATATTCATAACTAATATCTACTAACTAAATAGTAACTAATATATGATAACTAATTATATTCTTAACACTACCCCGCAAGCTGAAACATAGATATCAATCATGCCAAGCTTAGACAAAATACGAGCAAAAACCGGTCGAGAAAGAGATTTGGTAAGGATATCTTCTAGTTGAGTCGAAAAAGAAATATGTTGTGCAACCATCTTATCTGTCATTTTATCACGAATGAAGTGGCAATCTATTTCAATATGCTTGGTCCGCTCATGAAAAACTGGATTCTCAGCAACGTGGATTGCGGCATTATTATCACATAAGAGTATAGTCGGAATGGAAGAAATAACCCCAAGATCTATTGGAAGAAAGGTAAGCCATACCAACTCAGCAACTGTATACGACATAGATCTATACTCAGCCTCTGCAGAAGAACAAGCCGTTATATTTTGCTTCTTGCTCCTTCATGTAACCAAGTTTCCTCACAAGAAGACACAATAACGACTTGTGGAATGGCGATCATCAATGGATCCAGCAAAATCAGCATCCGCAAATGCTGTGAGCGACAACATAAATGATGGTTTGTAAAGAAGACCCTGTCCTGGAGAACCTTTGATATATCTGAGAATATGCTCAACCGCATTAAGATGAGAGGTCAAAGAATTCTTCATATACCGACTCACTGTGCTAACGGTAAAGGCAATGTCAGGACAAATGACAGTGGGGTAAATAAGCTTCCTAACTAGACGTCGATATCGTCCTGGGTCAAGTAATGAAAGATCCGAGGAAAAGATCAATCGAGATAGCTTGATTGAGGAATCCATAGAAATGTTTGCTAATTTACATCCCAGAAATCCAGTCTCAGATAGAAGATCAAGTGCATACTACGCTAAGAGAACTGTGATCTACCAGAATTCCGTGATACTTCAATTCCAAGGAAATATTTAAGTGGCTCAAGGTCCTTGGTATGGAAGTGTGAAGCCAAATGTTCTTTCACCTTAGAGATAATAGCAGAATCATCTCCAGTAATGATAATAACATCAACATACACCAGCACAATTACTCTGCCCTGAGGACTTATATGTGTAAAGAGAGATGTATTGGCGCGACTGCGTTTGAAGCCAATCTATCTTAGAACTGTACTAAACTTTTCAAACCAGACACACGGTGACTGCTTCAATCCATATAACGATTTATGTAAAAGACAAATAATAGACTCCGCTAGTCGCTCAAAGCCGGAAGGCTGCTACATATAGTCTCTGAAAGATCGCCATTAAAAAAGACATTCTTCACATCAAGCTGATAAAGAGGCCAAGCCTTAGAAAAAACCAAGGATATAAGAACACGAATCGAGGTCAATTTGGCAACTGGCGAAAAGGTTTCAACATAACCCAAACCATACTGCTGAGTAAAACCTTTGCCCACTAATTAAGCTTTGAGGCGGTCAATCGTTCCATCTGGATTATGTTTGACAGCAAAGACCCATCGACAACCAACAACTTTCAGGCGGAGGTATGAATTTCCAAGTCCGATTAGAGCACAATGCGACAATCTCCTCTAACATAGTTGCATGTCAACCTGGATGCTGAAGAGCTTCCTAAACAGAGGAAGGAAGGATGATGGCAGACAAGGAAGAAACAAACTGACTAATAGATGGGGTCAGTCTATAATAGAAAATAATGTTAGAAATTGGATGTACAGTCGTACAAGAATGCTTACCCTTGCGTAAGGAAATAGAGTGAGAGTTCTTCTGAAGGCAGCAACGGTGGAGAATCCGGAACAGTGGACCGTACGGGTACCTACAGAGGAATCATTAGAAGCTGTTTTCAGTAGAAATCGGGGCTTTCGCGTTCATTTCCGTTAAACGGTTACAGGCAATTTTCTCTTTTTACAAGTATGTAAATGTATGCAATAAGAAAAAAGGAATAAAAAATATAGAGATCTGGGTATCGATGTGACGGTAGGATCCTTCATAAACACAAGATTCCCTTTGATCATACGGCATGAAAGAAACGTCAGACAGAATCCCAGCAAAATGCGCTACAACGTTTCAACTGACTGACCGGGTCTTGGCTTAAAGTTTTCGATATCTTGAACTTTCGAATTTTCAAGTCTTGATCTTTAAAATCTTGATCTTGAAGAGCTTCGGTAAGAGTCTTCAACGGAGGAGTCTAAGCGAGGGAGCAATGGATTCCACTTTTGCGAAGTCTCAAAACTCCAGAAAGAGAATGGTCGAGAGAGAGAAAGATGGCAAAAGCAGAGCTTCCGTGCAAAAATTCCTACCCATCTCAAAATGAGTCAATGGGGCTCTATTTATAGGGAAATTGGGCTAGACGACGGATAGCCCACGGACGGCGGACGGCGAAGGCCTCGAACTGCGGACGACGGGGCCGCGGACAACGGGCATGCCGGACAACGGACGAGGACGAGCCGCAGAAAACGGGGCCGCAGACGACTGCCTTGCCGAACGACGAGGCCACGGATGACGGACGACGGGCATGCCGGACGACGGACGACGGAGGTCCCGGACGACGGACGACGGGCCGTGGACGACGAGGCCGGGGACAACGGGCCATGGATGACGGGCAGCGGACGACGGAACCTACGGGCCGTGGAATGTGGCACGGGTGTGGGGTCCGGGGCACAGACACAGACGCGTTCTTGACTTAGTTTTCTTAATGTGGGGCCCACACTTCTGCTCTTGAGTCTTTACGGGTTCGATTTTTATTTTACCTGCCTACAAGACCCCCTTCAAAGTTGTCAAAATCCGTGGTTGGATTTTCGAGAACTTTGAACAGAGGCGGGCTGACAAAAGAGAAAATTGCATCTGGTGAACCGTCCCGCAATATCCGAAGATTTGAAAAGTGGGAACATTGGTCTTTGGGACTTACCATATCTCCGAAAACGCTTAAGAGATTACGACGTATATCGAAGGTGTAGAGAGATGTACCCTTAAACCATGTCTCATTCAGTGGTGACCTTCGAATAGGCGCGCTGAAATAGATACAGCGATAATCTTCTAATAGGCGCGTTGACCAAAGCAGAAAGTCGAACATAACGGTAACCTTTCAATAGACGCGTTGGTTCAGATACAGTGGTAACCTTTCAATAGGCGGACTGACGAAAAAGATGCCAAACCCTGCGGTAACGTTTCAATATGCGCGTCAGTTCAGGTGCACTGGTAACCTTTCATTCGACGCACTGATCAAAAAGAGTGTTGAACACAGCGGTAACCTTTCAATAGGCGCGCCGGTTCAGATATAGCGGTAACCTTTCAATAGGCGCGCTGACCCCAAAAATGTCAGGGATATCGAACACGGTGTTAACAGTTTAATATGCACGCCGGTTCAGGTGCAGTGATAACCTTTCGGTAGGCACGTTGACCAAAAAGCGGTTTTGAATATGGCGGTAACATTTCAATATGCGCGCCGGTCTAAGTGCAGCGATAACCTTTCAATAAATGCACTGGCCAAAAAGAGGGAACGAACACGGCGGTAACATGTCAATATGTGAGCCGGTTCAGGTGCAGTGGTAGCCTTTTAATGGGCGCACTGTCAGAAGGAGAACGCCGCTTGGGGTCTTAAAGCGTCGTGGCGTTTACTGGGGATATAAGTGTGACCTATAGCACTTCGCTGGGGGTTTTTCATGTATCGTTGGAGTTAACCTTGGTGGAAACTCTGGTTGTAGGAGATGGGTGCCGTTTGGCAACGGGTGTAAAAACTGTTATTCCTTGATTTTAAATCAACGGGTTTAGTTTTACAATTAACTGGGTCAAACTCCCCAATTAATAAGGAGTTCGGCTCACAAAATTAATCGTTTTGCAATGTCCAAAAGTGTGAAGAGGGAGCATTGGTCATTAGGACCCATCTCCTCTTCGAAAACGCTGAGAGATTACAGCGACGTAAATCGAAGGTGTGGATGGATATATCCTTAAACCACGTTCCATTCATAAGAAAGAAGAGTAAGCTCTCAACTTTCAAAAAGACGTCGTTTGCCGCCTTCTTGTCTGTATGGATCAAGTGCATGATACCTTCTGAATTCATGAGCATCGAGGCGTTATTCCCAGTTGTCGTTGTTGCTTGCGGCCGGAACATTGCTCGGCTTCCTGCGATGGTCTGCAACATCCAGAGAGGATTGAGGCGGATCGTATCTACCCTGTCTACCGGTAAGGCTCCTGGTTCAAGGTCGCGGATGGTGGATTCTCGAGATGGCCCAAATGTTAGAGTCAGCTTACCGTTTACGTATTTGGTATCCCGGTTTGCCTTCCATTGCCTAGGATTGATTCCTGCGCGGCCATATACGAATGCTTAAGGCGGTCCAGCTCTGCTCGAGCTCTAAAGCGAGGCGCGCTGGAGTTTAGATGACATGAAGGCCATCAGGGCCCATCTTAACCGTCCTCAGAACTACCTGATACATCGGTCCATGCCTCGATCGTCCGTTGAGACCCTAGACGGACCTTATGCTGACAGTGGGAGCGAATTCTCGGTACTCCCGTCAGATCTCCTGTACCGGCTTATTCGCATCCGTCTGCCACACCTTATATGGTGATCGGGGGATCGTTGTTTTATTAAGCCATATCTACCTATGCGATTCGCAAGTCAGTTCGGATACTACCAGCTCTATATGAGGAGTCCGAACGTACAGTTCTCTTATAAGGGAAACCTTATCGGTGGAGCTCGCGTTTGGCGATATTTCATCGGCAGGTGTTCCTCTGCCAGTTTGATCCCGTTCCTTATTATGCGATTTAATACCCACCGCTTCAGGAATCGACCATTGATAGGGTACATCTGTAAGTTCCCTTTCTTATCAATGAACCGATACGTCCCATTTGACAGGACTGTGTCAATTACGAACGGTCCTCGCCACTTTGATTCCCATCTACCCTTTGACTTGTGGGTTGGGATTATGGACATCCGCATGACTAATACCAAGTCTCATTTCTAGAAGGCTCTCATCCGCACCTTTTTATTGAAGGCCCTAAAGGTCTTAGCATGGTACAGCTCTATGCGTTGCCGCGCAGCTAGACGCTTTTCTTCAAGCGCTTCCAACTATTGAAAGCGGAGCCGGATGTTATCGGTCGTCATCTGGGCTGCCATTGTCGTGCGATACGATGAGATCTGCATATCCAACGGGATCACCACCTCGCATCCGTAGGTTAGCACGAATGGCATGTTCCCTGTAGGAGTCCATACCGTCGTGCGATACACCCAAAGACACTCACCAAGTTTGTCGTCTCAGTCTCGCTTATTTCCAGAGATGAACTTCTTCACTATCTTGATGATAGTCTTGTTGAAGGCCCCCGCCCGCCCATTAGCAGCCGGATTATAAGGAGTCGAGGCTATACTTTGGATTCCGAACTTTACACAGAACCGCTCGAATGCTTGGCTGATAAACTGGGGACCGTTATCATGCACAATGCGTCTCGGGACCCCGAATTTGTACAAGACATGGTGTCTCAGGAAGCTAGTCACCTAACTGGTCTTGACTTCCTTAAGCAACATCGCTTCCATCTATTTGGAAAAATAATCGGTCACCGCTAAGGTAAAACGGTGTTCCCCTAGTTGACGGAGGGTTGATGGGGCCGACGATATCCATACCCCACATCTCGAACGGCCATGAAAACATCGTCGGATGCAAGAACTCCGGGGCTTGGTGAATGAAATCGGCATGGTACTAGCACGCCGGACACCTTTTGGCATATTCTATTGCATCGGTTAACATGGTTGGCCAATAGTAACCGAGACGCCTCAACCGATCATGTAACTTAAGGCCAGGCTGATGGGCTCCATAAGTTCCATCGTGGGCTTCTTTCAGGGCAGCTTTGGCTTCGGATCCAGCTAGACATGGAAGTAATATACCGTCGAAAGAGCGACGGTATAGATTCTTCATGGTCGGATCGTAATAGAAACGCGTCAATCTCTATTTTATCGACGCGGCCTCCTTTGGGTCCTCAGGGACGATGCCATGGAGGGCGAAGTCAATGATGGCGGAGCGCCAATCTTTTCTTACGAAAGGTGACGTAGAGAGGGCTGCTACTACCTTCAAATGCTCAGGGCTTGAGTTTTGGCAGTACAGATGATGGCTAGCGACATGTACGACTTGCCTCTTTCCATAAGGTAAAGAAAGGATAGCCGCAAGGCCTGCCAAAGCATCTTCTCGTGGGTTTTCATTCCATATAATATGTTCGAGGCTGAAGGTCTTGAATCCATCGATGATTTCTTTCGCAGCTTGGTAGTATGGTAGAAGACCTTCGTGAAGGACCTCGTACTTTTCGTTAATTTGCTTCACAATTAATTGAGAGTCGCCTTTTGCCTCCAAGCTTTCCACCCCGGCTCTTTAGCTAAAAGGCTAAACCGATGAGTGGGGCATTATACTCGGCCATATTATTAGAGCAAGGTTCGGTTAAGGAAAACGATCGGAGTATGACCTCGTTTTCGAGCGTAGGACTATACCCATGCCAGCTACCTTGTGTTCTTGGGCCAACTCTAGATGCGCCATCGAACCATAGCTTCCACGGCCTTGGCTCCGTGGTGAAGTTGGCCTCATAAACTTCATCGGGTGTCTCGTCGTATAGCTTTGAATACTCTGGAACTGGAAGGTCGGCTAGAAACTCAGCCATGGCGTGACCCTTAATAGCCTTTCGCAGACGAACTCAATGTCGTACTGCGACAACAAGATAGCCCGCCTCGCTAATCTCGAGTTCAAAGCGCCTGGCTTGGTCATAAGGATTCTCAATGGGTTAACATTGGGAATCACTTTAATTGTTTGACCTACTAGGTAATGTCGCATCTTTTAGACTGCGAATACTAGTTCCGAGCATTCTTTCTCTACTGGGGTGTATCGGGGCTCTGCTCCGACCATTGTGCGGCTGAGGAAGTAGACGGCATGCTCGTGTCCTTGTTCGTTGTGTAGTGACATCACGCCTAAAGAGCGACTCGATGCATGCACATAGAGCATGAAGGGTTTCCCGAAGGTTGGTGGCACCAAGACCGGCGGCTTCGTAAGATGGGCCTTAATATCTTCGAACGCCTTCTGACACGCTTCATCCCAGGCGAAGGAAACATTTTTTTGCATCAACCTGGATAACGGCTGGCATTTGCTCGACAGATTATTGATGAATCTTCGGATGTATGCCAAACGCCCTTGGAAGCTACGGAGCACTTTTAAATTTCTCGGGGACGGCATCTCTATAATGGACCTGACTTTTTCGGGGTCGACGCGAATTCCAGTAGCTGTTACTATGAAACCAAGGAACTTCCCACTCGACACTCCGAAGGACTTAGCAGGGTTCATCTTCGGATCGTGCTCTCGCATGATATCGAAAGCGGTCTTCAAGTCTTGGAGATGAGTCTCCTTTTGCCTACTCTTGACAACAATGTCATCGATGTAACACTCGATCGTCTTGCCGAGATGTTTAGAGAAGATTCGATTCATAACCCTATGATAAGTAGCTCCAGCATTCTTCAATCCGAAAGGCATCACAGTATACGCATAGATTCCCCGTGTTGGGGTTCTGAACGCAGTGTGTTGCCAGTCGTCTTTATGCTTCTTGATCTGCTTGTAACCCGAGTAGCCATCCATGAAGGACATCCGCTCGAAGCCACAAGTGTTGTCGATCATGATATCGGTGATCGGTAACAGGAACTCGTCTTTCGGACAAGTCTTGTTCAAATCACGGAAGTCGATGCATATTCGCACTATTCCATTTTTCTTTGGCACCAGAACAATGTTAGATACCCAGAGTGGGTGTTGGACCTCTTTGACAAAGCCAAACGTTATGAGCTTCTCCACCTCTTTATCGATGGCGTCCATTAACTCCAGCTTGAACCGTCGCTGTGTCTGGACATCGGGTTTGACTTCGGATCAGATGCTTAAGCGATGAACTGCTACATCTTTCAATCCCGGCATATCTTTGTAGGTCCATGCGAATATATCAATGTATTCGCGAAGCAGTGCAATGAGCTCTTGTCGCTCCTCAAGAAGACCCGCACTGATGGAAATGGGTCTCGAAATGCTGTCATTTCCCAGATTTACCTGTTCCACTGTGTCATCTGTGAGTGGCTCTCGTAATCCAAAGCAGGCCTCCCACAGTTCGTCTTGAAGTTGTGCCCATGAGCCGTCTTCAGGTTCTTCTGATAACGCAGACTCTTCTTTGTCGTAGGTCACAGAGGCCATGTTAATTGAGATTTCTTGAAAAAGACCATTGGCCTCTCTATCAAATTCAGAATCTCATTCTAAAGTGTCCAAAGAGTGTGAAGGACCCATCGGAACCATCTTCCCGCTCAGATGCTTTAGGAGGGATGATATAACTCAATCCCCTGTCTGTTTGGTCATAATAATTTGCATCACGTCCTTTAGGCACGAAAGGTTTGAACCTTCCGACTCGTCCTTGATCACGATTAAGACAAAGGCGTGCTTCTAAGTCATATCCTTGATTCTTCATCATCTGGCGCGCACTTTCGCTATAATGGTGCAACTCTGGCACTTCTTCAGATTCTGATTCTTCTGATGTCTAATCATTGTCCGCTTCGAAACGATCAAAGTGTATTGGTGTTTCATGCTCGAACTTAGCCGGGACAACGAAATAGGTGCTATTCGGACGCTAGGACTCTCCAAGTTCGTGTGAAATCCTAATTATGGGCACATTTAGCATAGGATCAGAATTCAGACACAACACCCGATGCGGGTCATTGTCTCCAGGTCTAGATGAGGTCTTTGCACACAACTCGTAATTAAACTTCACTTTATTAATGATGAACTTAGGTTCGAGCACACCGGCCTTACAAACATTTCCTAGATCTATTACAAAGGGTTTTATAACACATCTAGGGATGTTCTCAGAATCGGTGTCCGCCTCATTTCCATCCTCACGGTTCTCCAAAGGATACGCCTCCAGATAGGACTCATCTAGGGCTACGCTTTGATAAAGCTGAGCGTCCGTGAAGTAGGTCTTGAGTCCTTTAAACGGGACCAGATCCGCCGTTATTGAATGTTGGACTCCTACATCGATGTATTTCATTACCTGATGTAGGGTCGAAGGCACGATCTCATTTTCATGTTCCAGGGCCTTCCGAGTAGCATGTTGTAGGAGGGGTCAACATCAATCATGAAAACCATGACATCCGACCTCAAATCCCCGACACGCAATTTCAATCTTATTTTCCCCGTAGCTAGGTTACTCTAGGCATCGAAGCCGAAGATCTTCGTGTTGGGTGCACTAGCTTCCACTCTGGTATGTTGAGGAAGTGCAGCATTCTTCGGATCATGATACTCACCGCTGCGCCGGGATCCACCAAAACACGCGATACCTTTTGGTTGTCAATATACGCTGTGAAGTATAGCGGCCTCGTGTGCATGATTGACGGGATCTTCATGTCCTGGTGAGAGAAGGTGATGACCTGATCCTCCCGTGGAATCTGGTTGATGTCCTTTTCAGCATGGAGTTTTTGAACGTTCACGACGAGCGTCTCTGGATCATTAACGCCTCTTGAAGGGTTGCTTGGGCCTCAGGAGATAACTTGAGCAACTCAAGCATGGCAACTCTGGCCGGGACACTCAAATGGACGCAGTCGACCAGCCGTGCCATTATTCTGACCTTTCTCTGCTGGCAAGACTGGGGCTGCAGGGGGGCTAAGTTTCAACATGAACGCCCCAGCGGAAGTAAGACTTTCCGAAATGCGAATCTCCTTGCGGCGGTTGCGCTGTGATAGCGACAAATACCTCCTCATTCTCCGAATCGGAGAGGGCGTGAAGAATATCTTCGATCTCACCTTGGACGACGGGCACCACATGACAAGTTTTTGACTTTCCCTTCTTTGATACAGACGTCCACTGCTCGTCATCCACTAGATCAAGGTGGACCCAGATGTGCTCTCCCGTTAGCAACACCAAGAGGGCCAATTCTTTGCTTTGTCGGCCGTGGGGGTCAGAACTGACCACTTCCCACTCGACCATTGGGATCGAGACTACTCCGTCTTTGACGGCCTCTGAAGGGAAGTCACCGAATTAGGCGGACATAAAGTTTGTCGAGACTTGGCGTTGTTGCTCATCCAATTGTACAACCCCAGCATCTACTATTGTCTGAATTTTGTTCTAGAGAACGTAGCAATCTCGTTTGGGATGCTGCACGTACCTGTGGAAAATGCAATAGTTAGGATCACCCTTGCAATCAACTTCTTCATAACGCAAGGACGTGGGTAGTTGAATGAACCCTTCTTTGATCAGCTCGTCTGCCAGGGCTGGAACAGCTTCAACCTTGAAAGACAATGGAATGTCCCTTCACGGCTTTGTGCACGAAACCGCTTGTCCTTGTCCAGGTAGAGGAGGCACTTGGTTGTAGACCGGCTTGCCGTCCTTCCTAAGGGCCATTTTCTGTTCGAATCTTGGGGAAGGACATTGATCGACATTGCTTCTTGGGTTTTCCCCTTGGTCCATTTGCTTGCGGTGCCACCTGGCTTACTGTCAATACGCGACTTGGAGTTTGGAAGGTCTCCCAATTGGGAGGTCGTATACTCCGCAGCTTCAGCCATCTGAATGAGCTCAGCCCATGAGCTCACCCTATTTGCACCCAAATATCTCCGAATGTGGCTCGGGAAGTTGTCCCGACACATATCCATGGAGACATTGAACGAGATCTCACCCTTGAACTGTTGAGCGACACCGTGAAGCCTATCGATAAAAGTTCGAATCTTCTCGCCGGAACGATAAGTTTCTCCTTTCAAACTCAAATAGGTTTTACGGGCCTCGATCTTATAGAACCTTTCTATGAACAGCTGTCGTGTTGTAATCCACAAAGACAATGTCCCTGAGGTGAGAACCTTTACCCAATCGAAAACTGCATCTTTGAGGGTCCAGAAGAACAATTTGACTAGCAACGGGTCATTCCTAATCCAGTGTCTGGCATGCGCCTCAAAATGGTAGACATGTGGCTAAGCCGAGCCGGTTCTTTTATAGAATTGGAAGCTGATCGGTTTGTATTTTGACGGACAGAGGACATCATCCCATTCCGCCGGATACGGTTTGGCAAACCCACCGGTCATCACCTTCTTGCCTGTCTAAATCGCTGCTATCATCGCCCGTATTTCGGCGAGCTCGACTTTGACGGAGGACTCGTCATGGTCAGACCGGTTCCCTGAGTCGCGGCGTATTTGCTCGCCCGCATACTCAGGATTAGATTCTCACAGGGTCCCAATCGGACCTTCCTCACCGTGAACCGCGCTTGGCTGGACGTGGCCGACACTAGGCGCCTCCATATGGAATTGGAGTACCTGCGGATCATTTAGTGGTGGAACAGTTGCAGCACCGGCTCCACGGTTGATTTCACTCTAGACAGAGATAGGTTGTCTCTGCAATTGATGGTTCCCGACACGACAATTCGTACCGGAGGTGGAATAGCAGCGCTCGAGGACGGCGCTGGGTGAATTGGGACACTACCTCCTGCGTTTGATCCTGCCGGCATTTGTAGACTGGCCGCAGTTGGCGGTGGAAGGACTCAGGATAGAGGAACCGCTGGCACCCCCAACGGCTACAAAGTGAGCCGCATCTGCTGATGAGATTGCATTGTCAGCATCATCATCACTTTCATGGCCTCGATGGAGGCGTTCTGTTCTCGGACTTCTTGTCGGGATCTCTGAACTTGGAGCAGCAAATTTGCGATATCAGGAGCGGCTTGATTGTTATTTCTGACGTCATCGTCCCCTTGATCATCGGGGTTTGTCCCCGCCGTCTGAACTTCCACCTCCCGGGGCTGGGGAGAGCTCATTGTACTGTTTGTCGCATACGTGGACAGTTCATCGTCGAGTTGTCGACGGGACATGAATTCTTTGGCCTTTTGAGCCAACTGGTCTCGGGTTCTTGTAGCAGGAGGCCCGGATCCATAGAAGGTGGGGAATTCCATATGAGTAATTCCACCCAGCCTCAACTTGCGGGGAGGTTCTTGACGGTCAACCATGTACACGGATGCGTAAGTCGACTCGCCGGACCTCTTTGTTCTTTTTCGTTACCCGTTGGCCGGGGACGAGGTCGAGCCTACAAACAATCGATCGAAAATAGAGATTCGACCTGGTTGCACCGGCTCGTCCATCGGAACACAGCACGAGGGAACAAACACAGGGCAACGGAGATAACACTGCATGTGGTCCACAGTTATAATTGGGTCATGGCAGTGTGCATTGCCGACGAAGGGCATAGACGTTGGACGGACGGTGGCCCGGTCATCGACGAAGCTCTTGCGCATACTTCAGTACTTTCGCGCTTGATGGTTGGAGGCGGCGTTGGCTTCGCCTCAACTTTTTTCTTCATTCCCGATGCGACGGGCAACAACGGAGGAAACTCTCTCTCTTTGAGCTGGAAGGAGGATTCCTGCTTGCGTCGGACGCTTTTTCTTCGGCGTGAGTTTCCTTCATTAGCCGTTGTGGCAGGCGTCACGATTTTGGATCACAGCCTTAAGCGGGGCGGCATTTCGGCTTGACGAGCCGCAAATTCAGCTTCATGTCTCTTCCGCTTTATCGTGCGGCGAAAGACAACCGGAGTCCATTCCTCCTTCGCGGAGGTTTTCTCGACAAGTGGGACATGGTCGGGACCGGCGGCGGCTACCAATCAACGAACGACAACGCGCAGCATGGGCCCGACGCAGGACGACATGGGACTTCGGCACAGAAGCGGTGTCAGCCGTACCATCAGCCATGGTAACGATGACGCGCTTGGCCAAGGAACGGCCTACAGCTGGTTCAGCTTCAATTCCATCGACTTTCAAGCCGACGGGCATCCAGACTTCGTGCGGGACGCCGGATCTCTCTCTTTTCCTTTGAAGTTCGGCGAGAGTGTCGATCTTCTATTTCCTCTTCGGAGGAGAGGCAGCGAGCCTTTGACAGGAAGGTCATTGCATCATCAACGGATGGGGCAACCGAGGCAACACGGAGGTTGGTCTTAGGCGAGCGCTTGGGGCTACTCGCCGATCCTCTTTCCTTCAAGTTTTGCTCGAAGGCTTTTCGGTCGATTTTCGTCACGTACGTCGTAACATCGCCGCCTTCTTGATGGGTGCCATCTTGCGACACTAGCTCTTCCTCGGAAAATCTTCTCCCCAGCGGAGTCGCCATCTTGTTTACGGTAGAAATCGAGGTTTTCGCATTCATTTCTATTAAACGGTTACAAGCAATTTTCTCTTTTTACAAGTATGTAAATGTATGCAAAAAGAATAAAAAGAATAAAAAATATAGAGATCCGGGAATTCGATGTGGCGGTAGGATTCTTCGTAAACACAAGGTTCTCTTTGACCGTACGGCACGAAAGAAACTTCGGACAGAACCTCGGTGAAATGCGTTACAAGGTTTCGACTGATCGACCGGATCTTGGTTTCAAGTCTTCGATGTCTTGAACCTTCAAATCTTCAAGTCTTGGTCTTTAAAGTCTTGATGTTGAAAAGCTTCGAGAAGAGTTTTCAATGAAGAAGTCTAAGCGGGTGAGCAATGGCTTCCACCTTCGCGAAGTCCCAAAACTCCAAGAAAAAACAATGACCGAGAAAGAGATGGCAGAGGCAGAGCTTCCGTGTAAAAATTCCCACCCACCTCAAAATAAGCCAACGAGGGCTCTATTTATAGGGAAATTGGGCTAGACGACGGATAGCCCACGGAAGGCAGACGACGGAGGCCGCGGACGACGGGGCCGCAGACGACTGGCCGCGGACGAGCATGCCAGAAGACGGGCGATGGGGCAGTGGAAATCGGATGATGGGCCGCCGAAAACGAGGCCGCGGACAACGGGCATACCGAACTATGAGGCCGTGAAATACGGGCCGCAGATGACGAACGACGGGCCGCGGACGACGAGCATGCCGGACGACGGACGATGGGGGCCGCGGACGACGGGCCGCAGAAAACGGGGACGACGGGCATGCCAGACGACGGACGACGAGACCGGGAACGACGAGCTGAGGATGACGGGCCGTGGAAGACGGGGCCTGCAGGCCATGGAATGCCGAGCCGCGGTCTGGGCGCTGGTGCGGGGCACGGACACTGATGCGGGCACTTAGTTTTCTTAACATGGGGCCCTTCTTTATATGGGGACCACACTTCTGCTCTTGAGTTTTTACGGGTTCGATTTTTATTTTACTCATCTACAGATGCATTGGTGGAAGGGGATGGAACGACTTTCTTACGACGGTGATACACCTGTGGATAAAGGGTTACAAGCTGAAAACTAGGATTCACTGGTTGAACAAACGAATTAAGCTCTGAGAAAGGTAGGTGAGGAACATGAACAATAAGAGTTAAGTCCTTAACAGGTGGTGGAAAATAAGCTTGATCTTCTAAAAAGGTCACATCACAAGAAGTACAAATTTTAGATGTGGCAGGATCTAAGCAAACTTTACCCTTTTGAGATCATGAGTAAAATACCATACGGGTAGCTCTAGGGTCAAGCTTGTAAATATGAGGACCTAGAATATGAGGATGGTATAAACAACCAAACACCTTAGGAGGAACTGGAAAAGGGTTGCCCTATGGAAACGGAATAGAGAAGGGACTGGTTGTCTAGGACCGGAGAAGGCATGCGATTGATATAAAAACAGGCAGCTAAGACCGCAAAATTCCACAATCGTTTAGGGACATGCATATGCAAAACACAAGAACAGGCTACCTCAAACAAATGTCTATTCTTCCGTTCAGCAATCCCATTTTGCTGAGTATAAGAGCATGAAGTTTGACGCAATATACCATTGGTCTGACAAAACGCAGTAAACTCCGTGCTAATATACTTCTTAGTGTTATCTGAACGAAAAACCTTTACTGGAACACCAAATTGATTACTAATCTCAGTTACGAAGATTTTAAAGATAGACAAAAGTTTAGACCTATTACGCAGAAGATATAACCAAGTCATACGTGAATAATCGATAAAAGACAAAATATCTATAATCAAACACATTAGGAAATTTAAACAGGCCCCAAATATCGGAATGCACTAACGCAAAAGGCAAATCATGTATTTTATTAACTGTTGGAAAAGAGGAGCGATGGTGTTTACCAAGAATACATGATCCACAACTTAATTCTGATAAATCAATAGAAGGCAGCATAGTAAGTAAAGAAGAAAGAGGAGGATGATCAAGTCGTCTCTGATGCCACTAGATAGTAGAAACAGCCGCAGACGTACTGAGAAGGTGATCAACGTAATACAGTCTATTCTGCTCATGACCTCCACCAATCCGCCGTTTCGCCAGAAGTTTCTGTATCATAAAGTGGGAGGGATAAAATGTTACGGAGCAGTTAGAATCATTTGTAAGCTGACGAACAGAAAGCAAGTTTTATTTAAAAGATAGCACAATTAAAGTATTTTTCAGGTGTAAAGATGGAGGGATAAATCAGCAGAGCCAGAAACAAGTGTGACGTTACCATCAGTCATGGAAATAAGCTTGTGAGGACTAGAAGTAAGATCAGATGGTCCATCACGAGACATGTGATGTAAGACGCTGGAATCAGCGACCTACGAATTAGAATGAAAAAGGAACGATATACCTGATGGAGTAGAAAGGTTGGCTGGAGCTATAAAAAAGAGGAGACAACGGAACTTGCCCCACTTATCACTGGATAAAAATAGCTAGCCGGCAGAAGAGGAAGGTTGGTCAGTAGAAACTAGTATGGATGTCTGGCGAGCTGTATGTATATCATCAGGATAGCCATACTTCTCCCAACATCAGTCGTCACGATGATTAGTGTCGCCGTAATAAAAACAAAGGCCGGTACAGCCACAACCACGAGCACGGGAACCACGACCACGAGCAGGGGAACAACCACGCGACGCCCCATGGTGATCAGAGACCAAATCAGAATCCATGATAACCGATGCAAAAATAGATCCCAAGAGGAAGAGAATAAAGGTTGTCTAAACCACAAGCGAGGACAAGAGCAGCAAGACGGTCTAAGAGAGCAAAGTCAGTAATCCAGAGAAATGGAGACGAGCGAGGAACAGCGGAGACGAGATCAGCAAAGACAACGGCGCCGGATGTTGAAACAACTCCTCTATGAGATTTTGCTATGTGATAGAGGTATTTTACTTTTGCTTGGGCCAAGAGTCATCAATATCAGGAAGCTGCTCATCAATGACAGGAGGCAAGAGGCAACTAGCAACAGGTTTATTATTTTTTATTCTTTTTTTATTCTTTTTTTTTTACTTGAAGCCGGTCATCAAGTCAGGAAGCTGTAGCTAATGCGGGTGCTTATGCAGTGCAGATGCTGATGCAGGCCAGCAAGGCGTGGTGCAGGTGCTGGTCTGGAGCCATGGTAGGGTTGCTGGAGGGAAATTGAAGGCGCAGAGGGTTGCTTGGAGGAGGATCGAAGAGTTCGAGGGGGTTCTAGAGGGCAGGCGAGGGTGATGGAAGGTTTGAAAGTGTTGCTGGAGAGGGATGGAGGGCAGGCGATGGGTGCTGGCGGGGAGATGGAGGGCAGGCAAGGGTGCTGGGGGTTCGCAAGGGTTGCTGGAGGGCAGGAGAGAGGGGCAAGGGGTGCTAGAGGCATGCGAGGGTGCTGGAGGGTTCGAGGGTTTGCTGGAGAGGGGTGGAGGGCAGGCGAGGGTGCTGGGGTTCGAAAGGGGGTTAGGGGTGGCTGGAGGAGGTTTTGAGGGTCCTTGAGGCAGTGGCGGCTGGTGAGGAGGTAGGGTTAGGGTTTGAAAAAAAATTGGGTTTTTTTTCCTCACAATTATTTTCAAAGCTCTGATGCCATGAAAATAAAATTTATTATTGGCATTAATTAAACAAGAGTCCATACAAATCTATATATAGAGAGAAAGTTATAGATCAACTCTTAATCTAATAAAAAATATATTCATAACCAATATCTACTAACTAAATATACTCATAACTAATTATATTCTTAACACTTGCCAAGAATTAGACCGTCATATTACTTGTAAGAAATTTCAAGAGTTATTTATGGAGTTAGCTTTTGCTTTTTGGGTTCCAGTAATTAATATTAATCGGCCCATTACAACTGAATTCATATTTGAAGTAACATCTTAGTTGGCTTATCTCGAAATATCTTAGTTGGGGGCAAATCCAGGTTACAACGGATCATTTGGGTTAAGCTGTATGTACATATAGTTTCTATGTGCCCAAATATGACTAGCACATAATGCTACATGGTATAATATTAGATCTCTGACTATGTGGCTAGGTTGGGCATATAGATGGTTCATGTACAAGGTTGGACGCACGCACACGGGTATGGGAACACGAACACGACACGATTTGACACGGTGACATGGCAAAATAAAAAAATATAGGACATATGGACAAGGCTATATATATAGTGTGGATCCGTTAAGGCGGGTTATATAGAGTGCGGATCCATTCGGGCGGGTTCGCGTTTTTCAAATTCACGAACTTTTTCGTGTGACATCCTTCCGACGATCCGTTCCGTTCAAGTTGTTCTGCACGTCTTAGATGGTGTATTGATGAAAAATCATGTTGATCGAAGATGTTTTACATGTGCAAAACCAAATTCTAAAATCTTAAAAACTGCACGGCCGAAATAAACTCATACATTTTGCACATGCAAAACACCTTCGATCAACGTGATTTTTCATCCATACACCTATAAGACGTGTAGAACAACTTGAATGGAACGGATCGTCAGAAGGACGTCACACGCAAAAGTTCGTGAAATTGAAAAACACGAACCCACCCTAACGGATCCACACTATATATATATATATATATATATATATATATATATATATATATATATATATAAAGTGTAAAATATCATACCATCACAATCAACATAAACAAGAAAAATTAGCAGGTCGAATATCAAAATGAACATATAATAACACTAACATACAAACTGAGTTATTTCAACACAATTTCATCAATTTCAGCAAAAACCATATGATTTCATCATTTTTCTAACTATATTTAATATAATTTCAGTAAAAACTAATATGATGTCTTAGCTGTAAAAAAAACATATAGTTTCAACATTTTCCTTAACAACTTCAGCATTTTCCTAGCAAAACCCCACTAAAGTGTGTCCATCCCATGTCTCAGACGTGTCCATGTATAGATACACCCCGGTTTGAAGCAGGACACATAATTTCTATTTCAGACACATGTTGGGCACGAACCTATGACACGTCACCAGAAAACTGTGTCGGTGCAACCTTGTTCATGTGATTGTTATTCTATGTGGCATGGCTTTGCATATTTCTTTTAGCCTATTTAATCCTTTTCATAACCCTATGTGGAAATTTACTCCTAAAGTAGAACTTGATGCTTATGTCAATTACTAGGAAAGGAAAATATCGGAATTGCATTGCACACCTATACAATTGTTACTTAATAATTGATTAGTTACATTGAAGGAGCAAGAGAAGGAAGGAGGGATTGTTTGTATGTGTCTTATGAGAGAGAGGTATGTAGTGAGTGTGTGTGTGTGTGTGTGAGAGAGAGAGAGAGAAGGAATGAATAATTTGCTTTGGAAATTGGTTTTCTCAATAACAAAATAAAAATGTAGAATCATGGAAATACCAGAAATGTGAAAATGGAACACCGGAAGTGGGAACACAATGAAATTTTGAACCTTGTTTTAAGAAGCGACCAAGGTAGTAGTGATAGCAGAATTTGTGAGGCGAATAACGATTTTTCTCATTGAAGTCTACTTGGTGCGCAAATAAACTAAGATGTATAAATGCAGTAAAACCACACCTTTCATCTTCCTCTTACATGCTACAATTACAAAAACCAGCTGTGCGACTTGAATTAGATATCGAACCTTGATTTAAGAAGTGACTAAGGTGGTGATGTTAGCAGAATTTGCGTGACAAATAAGGATCTCTTTCATTGATTGTCTACTTGGTGTGCATTGCCCTATAAACTAATGTGTTGTATATGCAGTAAACCCACACCTCTCATCTTCATCTTATATACTAGAAGAACATTACATGGTAAAAATTGTGTACCCTAAAAGATCAAAGCATTCGTCAATTATAAAACAATTGAAACCATCATGATACATGGGATCAGAAGAATCCAAATTGTTCCAACCATAATATTTTTATTGAAGGTTGTTACTTTGATCCCAAATATTATCTTCCATGATTTTATCTGCTCTGATTCTATATTTCTATCTAATTTATGTTGATCATATCCAACCCAAGTAACTTAGCTCAGATACATCAACAAAGTTATTGGTATGGCGATTTTGGTTTTTCAGTATCATGTTTATGTATTTATAGCAAGTTATAATCATGACCAATTCTAAGCTGGTGGAAGGCATGGCTCTATGTAAGGCCCAGTCAGATTCATAACTTGGGTCAACGACTCCAATGAATGAAAATGGGGTTCAGGTTCTCATCTAGTGTTCAATAGTAGCTCAGCCCTAATGAATCCAGATCAAGAAGATAAGTCGAATCATCTATAGTGGGTCTAGGGCTGCAAATGAAATGGACTTCAGTATCATATAACATGGCCCACAGAGTTTCAGAAAAGAATCACTTTGTGGGTCACAATATCCTCAATGCTCCAATTTGTGGAATCATTCTTTTTGAAATCATGATATCTTCTTTAGATATTAGATGGACATTTCATAAATTTAAATGTACTATTGAAAAATGTAGATCAACATGAATGGTGCAAATCGTCCTATGGATGACCCACGAAAAGTTCATGAATTTGAAAAACAGGAACCAGCTTTAGCCGATTCAAACTAATGCAAATGGGAACCCTTTATCTGCGCATGATTTATATGATCCACGCCGTTCAGTTTGATATCAATACCGTAAAAACTATATGTATGAATAATTGAATAATTTAGAGATCTTAAACTAGTGTATCAAGTGGATGCAAATAAAAACCTTTTTGATTGAATACAAGGTCCATTCAATACATACGTTAGGATTGTTCAAAGTGTTTACGGCATGGAGAAAATGATAAACAATTGGAATCATCCTAATTTTGTCTGGATAAAAAGTCCTACTTTTAAGTCTTGTTTCCATTATCTAAGAATGCCACATGGCAACTTGAGAAGTGGCCACATGGCATCTTAGGTTTAGTTTCCCGCTACACCTTATTTGCATGTACATAGCACATGATAAACAACTGTATATAATATACAAAGCACATCATAAATAACTATATATAATACCTAAAGCAGTTCGCTAACAAATAACAAACATTTGAAAATTTTGATGTTAGAATTAACATCTAGTCTTTAAAGCGGGATAGATCTGAACTGGAATAATGAAACATTCAAACATATAAGCATTAGTGCTCCAAATTATTAATCACCAAAACGGCTTGGTATCATCCATTAATTGGAAGAAAATTTTAATATACTAGAGCCTTTTATAAAAGGAGAAATTATCTCATTTCTATTACTAAGACCAAATCGTTATATTTCAAGGTAGAATAACAATGAAAGGTTTCATGGAAGGAAAGGAATGAGTAATTACAACAAGCATATATTAGCATATACAAGTATTGTAAAGTCTGAAGATAAAGAAGAGAGAGAAAACACACCTACTGATGCATCAAGGGGTATCTCAGTTTCAATCCAGTCATATGACTTCACATGCAAAGAGCCATACAAAAGCTTGCTCAAGACAGTCATTCCAGGATGATTGTGAAGAGGTATAATTGAAGAAGGAGGCATGCAAAATATTCCCATCTATACAAATGTTTGGAATAACAAAATAAACATCAGCAATATATTGAATATATTGCACAGCATCCAAATGTGCCTGTATTGCTATCTCCCAAAAAAACATATCATTAAGAAATACCAATGAATAAACTATGAGGATCTAAAATTGAAATTATAATGCTTACAGAAAAGCTTTCACATTCATATATGTGCAAATATTTTATTGGAGGTAGATACTGATTGCTCCCGTTTCGGTCCTTTTTCCCATTTAAAGTATTTGTAGCCTTCCATTCTCGTACTAGTAGTGCATCCTGTTCAAGACCCACATGGGCAGGTTTGATATCATCTGCAAAAATATTTAAGAAAATCATCTCATTCGTTTTCTGTTAAAATGGTACTGTCGTTGCTTAAGTTTGGGTATGAACTTATTGAATTTGTAAGAAGTTTCCATAATTGATGGAAGTCTCAAAATAATATTATTGCATGAACGTTTTAAGGATTTCAACACCTTATTAATGTAGTTTCCCATGCTCAACCCCTTGAAGTAAATGACTGAATATCTAGAGTTTCTCAGTTGTTTCAGCCAGACCATCCTGGCAAATAGTCTTGACGTTATGTCACATGGTAAAGGAGTGGGGTAGGTACTAGGAAGTGGCAAGTTAAAGTCTTGGTGGTAGAAACACTGTATGAGCATAATTTTTATATAGATAAAAAAAATATGATCAATTTGCATTCACACATACAGCATGATATACATATAATGAATAGAGCATCCATCTTATTAATCTATATGTTTATACGTGCGTACATATATGTGCCTACATCTAGCCACTAGCTACTTATGAGCTTATATTTGGCAGCCTTAAAAAAATTTAACCAGCCATTACATTTTTGACGATTTGCATCGTTCATGTTGATCTTCTTGTCATAAAGCTAGCATGTACCAATTTTCATGTAATTTGGATAGCGTTTAGCCGTATTCATTGATCTAGCTTGAAATTGTTGAAAGCATGTTAGTTTTGCAGCCATTAGATCAATGAACAAAAAGCATCCAAATTAAATGAAAAATGGTACACACGTACTTTATGACATGAAGATCAACATGAATGAACAGTGCCGATTGTCAAAAAATGTTGGATGGTCATGTTTTTAAATCCTCCATATATAAGCTTAAGACATGTGCATATGAAGTAATTATAAACATATTTGAATAAGAATATATGCAAGGAGCTTAATCCGTTAATATGATAAAGTGTGTAAAGATATAAATATTTTGTATAAATTGTAGCTTGTGTATGGTATGCTGAACATAATATTAAGTATACTAGTATCAAAAAGTTATATGTTAACCAGGCTTATTTACTGAAAACTCCCAACAGGTTTGGGTTATTTTAACAAAACTTTCATTACTTTTGAAACTATCAAGAAACTACCATGACTTGACGGTCAACATTGGTCAACGTTCATGTTCATATTAAATGACCATTTTGCCCTTTCATAATATAATAAATTAATTATAAATTATATTTTAAATAATTTTAATAATTATTAAATATTAATTAATTAAATTAATTCTTTTTGGCAGAGCCGGAGGCAGAGGGAGAGCCGAAGGCGGAGGGGAGCCAAAGTAAGGGGCGGCGCCGTCGGGAAGAGACAAAGGCAGTGCCATCGGGAGAAGGCGAGGTAGAAGCGGGGCTGGAAGGGACGGCGTCGGCGAGGAGATCTAGAAGAAGATGAAGATGGATATCTTGATGGTGATTTGATGATGATGATGATGATGTTGTGGAGGCATAGGGTGGGGTTAGGGGAGCACAGAGGGTGGAGGTGGAGGTGGAGGTGGAGGTGGAGCTGGCGACGGTTACGAGAAGGGGAAGAAAAAGATGAAGATGCTTATGGTGATGGTGTTGATGATGATGTGGGGCAGGGAATGGGGGTTGAGGAGGGAGCGCAGAAGGATGTGGAGGCGGAGGCGGAGGCGGAGGCGGCGCCAGTGACGAGAAGGGGAAGAAGAAGGTGAAAAGAAGAAGATGAAGATGCTGATGGTGATGTGGGTACAGAGCGTGTGGATTGGGGGGAGGGCAGGAGCCGGTGACGGCGCTGGCTACCATGATGTTGGGTTTTTTATTTTATTTTTATTTTTATTTTATTTAGAAATTTGGTTTAGCGTTAAAAGATGGGCAAGTTGGGGATTTTTAAATTTTTGCTGACGTGGAAACTTGGTTGACATGGTGCTGAGGCAGCATAGACGATGCTGACGTGGCACCGTTAAGTTTGGTAATTTCTTGATGATTTCAAAGGTAATGGGAGTTTTTGTTAAAATGATCCAAATCTGTTAGGAGTTTTCAGTAAATAAACATATTAACAATATATGAACGGATAGTAAACAAGGATAAAGTATAGTTGGAATACATTGATCAGTAACTTTATCCTGATATGATATATAATGTTATGTTATAAAGTGTAATATAGCTCAGACATATTAATTAATCCTATAAGAAGATTTCTCTAGCAGGTTATTATATGCCTGGGTAAAATATAACTTATAAGTGTCTGTTGTATCTTGCACAATTAATTTTCAGTAACTCAAAATGTATCACGAGCCAAAGTAAATTAGTTTATAGCTATGATTTTGTTAATTTATTAGTCCATATATGCCCTTTACCACTTTTTCTTTATTCGACGCCGTCTTTATTCTCCTTGTTAGATGACGAGTACATATGACAGCAGTTCTCTAGTAGTCTAGTAGGATTCCATCACACTCTTCCTATTGTCTGTTTACCATCTTCCTTCATTGCTTTGGCCCTCTTTAATGATTTTTGCAATGAAGAATTCATGTTACTTATATTTTCTCGTCTTTGGTCATATGTTGCTTCCATTTGTTTATTTTACCCCATAAACTTTCTTTCCTTACAATCCGTATAGTCATGTAATATTTCACACTTTCACCTTTTTATTTCATTTCCCTCTCTTCTTTAGTGTCTACAATCAGCCTAGCCTTATGTTTTTGTACTAGTCCCACCTACAAGGCTACAACAACCTTAGGTATGATATAAACGAAGCCAAATCATTTACCATATTAACTATAAACAAAATTATAAATAAATATAAAATAATGGATGACGTAGGATAAATATAGCACGATGTTGATGTTCATGATCAAGATGGCTGCTAAAATCAAAATGCAACATATATTTAATAACTACAATATCAAATATCAAATTATATTAGAAGAAAAAAGTAAACTTCAAAAAAGTATGCAAGATGTGGAAAAAGATAACATGATCTTTATGTTCGGTTTTTAAAAAACATGGAGACTCTAAAGATAATAACGGTAAAATAGGTAAAATCACATGCCTAATAAATTAGTAGAGAAGGCAATTAAAGTGAAGATAATCAAGAGGAAAAAAATATTTATTGGCTTAAGAGAAAAGTAATAGTCCATACAACTATATATAGAGAGTTATAGATCGCATCTCCTAACAAACATATAATAACTAATCAGACTGATAACTAACTATAATAACTAAATATATTTCCATAACAATATTCATAACTCCCCCGCAAACTGGAGCGTAAATGTCAATCATGACATGCTTGAACAGAAAACGAGTGAAAACCGATCGAGAAATAGCTTTGGTAAGGATATCTGCTAGTTGAGTTGTTCAGAAAATATGCTGGAGTGCAACCACCTTATCTGTCACTTTGTCACGAATGAAGTGACAATCTACCTCGATATATTTGGTCCGTTCATAAAAAACTGGATTCTCAGCAATATGAATTGTAGCATTATTATCACAGAAAAGTGTAATCGTAAAAGAAGAAGGAACTCCAAGATTTGTCAAAAGAAAAGTAAACCATACCAACTCAACAACCGTATGCGTCATAGATCTATACTCAGCCTCTGCAGAAAAGAACGAGCAACTACATTTTATTTCTTACTTTTCCATATAACCAAGTTTCCTTCCAAGAAGACACAATAACCACTCGTGGAACGACGATCATCAACGGATCCAGCAAAGTCAGATCCGCAAAGGCTGTGAGCGACAACATAGATGGTGGTTTGTAAAGAAGACCATGTCCTGAAGAACCTTTGATGTATCTGAGAATATTCTCAATGGCCTTAAAGTGAGAGATCAAACGATTATGCATATATTGACTCACGGTGCTAACAGCAAAGGCAATATCAGGACGAGTGACAGTGAAGTAAATAAGCTTCTCAACTAGACATCGATATCGTCCTGGATCAGGTAGTGGAGGATCCGTGGGAGAGATTAATCGAGATAGCTTAATAAAGGAATCCATAGAGATGTTTACTGATTTACATTCCAGAAATCCTATCTCAGATAGAAGATCAAGTGCATACTTACGCTGAGAGAGCTGTAATCTACCAAAATTCTGTGATACTTCAATTCCAAAAAAATATCTAAGTGGCTCAAGATCCTTGGTATGGAAGTGTGAAACCAAATGTTCTTTCACCTTAGAGATGCCAGCAGAATTGTCTCCAATGATGATAATATCATCAACATACACCAACACAATTACCCTATCCTCAGAACGATTGTGTAAAAAGAGACGTGTCGGCGCGACTGCGTTTGAAACCAATCTGTCGTAAAATCATAAAACTTTTCAAACCAGGCATGTGGTGATTGCTTCTGTCCATATGACAATTTGTATAGAAGACAAACCATAAACTCCCCCGGTAGCTCAAAGCCAGGAGGTTACTGCATATAAATAGTCTCCGAGAGGTCGCCGTTAAGAAAGGCATTCTTCACATCAAGCAGATGAATAAGTCATGCCTTAGAAACGGCCAAGGATATAAGAACACGAACCAATGTTAATTTGGCAACTGACAAAAAAGTCAAGAAATAATCCAAGTCATACTGCTGAGTAAATCTTTTGGCCACCAATCGAGCTTTGAGACGGTCAGTTGTCCCATCTGGATTTTGCTTGACAGTAAAAAGCCATCTACAGCCAACAACCTTCTTATCTAAAGGCGGAGGTACTAATTTTCAAGTCTGATTAGAGCGCAATGCGGCAATCTCCTCTAACATAGCTGCATACCAACTTAAATGCTGAAGTGCTTCCTGAATAGAGGAAGGAAAAGTGATGGCTGACAGAGAAGAAACAAACTAACGAGCAGATGGGGTCAGGCTATGATAGGAAACAAAGTTTGAAATCGGATGAGCAATAATATAAGAACGCTTACCCTTGCGTAAGGCAATAGAAAGATAGGTCTTCAGAAGGCAGCGGTGGTGAAAAATCAGAAATTGTGGAATGTATTGGAGTACCTGCAGAAGAATCGTTCGAAAAATCATCGATGGAAGGTGACGGGATAGCTTTCTTACGACGGTGGTACTCCTGTGGATAAGGGACTACAGGCTAATCACCAGGGAGCTTAGGTTGAATAAATGAATCAAATTCTGAGGAAGGTAAGTGTGGAACAAGAATAGTAGAAGTGGGATCTTTAACATATGGTGGAAAATAGACTTGATCTTCTAAGGTCACATCACATGAAATACAAACTTTGATTGTGGCGGGATCAAAGCATACAAACCCTTTTTGGGATCAAGAATAACCTACAAACACCATACGGGTAGCTCTAATATCAAGTTTGTCAATATGAGAACCTAGAACATGGGGATGGTATAGGCAACCAAACACTTCAGGGGAAACAGGAAAAGGATTGCCCCGTGGAAACAAAATAGAGAAAGAGGGATGGTTGCCTGGGACCGGAAAAGGCATGCGATTGATATAAAAACAAGCATCTAAGACCGCAAAATTCCACAATCGTTTAGGGACATGCATGTGCAAAATAAGAGAACGAACTAGCTCAAGCAAATATCGGTTCTTTCGTTCAGCAATCTCATTTTGCTAAGTATAAAAACATGAAGTTTGATGCAATATACCCTGTCTGACAAAATGCAGTAAACTCCGTGCTAATATACTCCTTAGCATTATCTGAACAAAGAACCATTACCGGAACACCAAATTGATTAGTAATCTAGCTACGAATATTTTAAAGGTAGACAAAAGTTCAGACCTATTACGCATAAGATACAGCTAAGTCATAAGTGAATGATCATCGATAAAAGTCACAAAATATCTATAACCAAACACACTAGGAATTTTAAACGATCCCCAAATATCAGAGCGAACTAACGCAAAGGGTAAATCATATCTTTTATTAACTGAAGGAAAAGAGAAGCGATGGTGTTTACCATGAATACATGATTCACAAGTGAACCTTGATAAATCAAAAGGAGGCAGCATAATACGTCAAGAAGAAAGAGGAGGATGACCAAGTCATTGATGCCACTGAATAATAGAAACAGTTGTAGATGTACTGGGAAGGTGATCAACGTAGTTCAGTCCATTCTGTTCATGCCCCCGTCAATCCGTTGTTTCGTCAGAAGATCCTATATCACAAAGTAAGATAGATAAAATGTTACGGAACAGTTAGAATCATTTGTAAGCTGATGAATAGAAAGCAAGTTTTGTTTTAAAGATGACACAATTAAAGCATTTTTTAGGCGTTAAGATGAAGAGATAAATTAACAGAGCCAGAAACAGTTGTGGCATTACCATCAGCCATGGAAATCAACTTGTGAGGACTAGAAGCAAGATCAGACAGTCTATCACGAGACATATGATGTGAGACGTCGGAATCAGCGACCTATAAATTAAATGAGAAAGGAACGATATACCTGATGGAGTAGAAATGTTGGCAGGAGCTACAAAGAAGAGAAGATGACGCAACTGGCTGCACTCAGCACTGGATAAAGAAAATTGCCGGCAGAAGAGGAAGATTGGATAGTAGCAACTGGTGTGAATGTTTGGCGAGTTGTAGGTGTATAACCAGGGCAGCCCGTGTCTCCACCAAGTCTATGGTTGGGATGGCGGCCGAAGGGAATTAGGGCCAGAGAAAGTAGGGCTAGAGTTTGGGAAATTAGGGTTTCCTCATGATTATTTTCAACGCTCTGATACTATGAAGATAATCAAGAGGAAAAAATATTTATTGGCTTAAGAGAAAAGTAATTACAACTATATATAGAGAGTCATAGATCGCCTCTCCTAACAAACAAATAATAACTAATCAAACTGATAACTAACTATAATAACTAAATATATATTCATAACAATATTCATAACATAAAACAATAAGATCATATTGTGCTTGGGTTACTTGGCTTATCGTAGATCAACATTTTTTTCCTTTTTTGTTTTAGGTCCCAAATATTTGCTAGGGATATTCAGCATTCAAGAAAAAGTATTAATATGCTTTATACAAGTTTCAACTCACCTAAACGAGCACGAACTTTTTCGAGAGCTTCATCTGATAGAGGTCCATTAGGAGAGAAAGATGACTTACAAGCTTCATATAGCTTCTTTATCCAGGGCATTTTGCAGCAATTAATACAAGTAACAAAAAGATGCAACCAGGCTCAAATGTCAAGCTAAAACCTTCAGAACAAATATATAGACCTTCACTTATTGATGCCTGATAAAGGGGCTTGCAAGTTGTCCTATTATAAAATTAACACATTGCTTCTCTTTTTGGGCATAAAGTACAGTGAAGGAAGATTCTAAGTTCCCGGTTAAAAGTAAGGAATTGAAAATATATCATCATGCTATGTTCGGAATCCCTTTGATCAAGCTTCCTCAGCACAATATGAATCTGACAGAATTCAAATACAGAAACTAAATAAATAGATAGATAGAAAATAGGGAAAATATGATTGCAGGATAACAGTGTGTCAGTGTGTGTAAATGTGAGTGGTGAGTGGAATGACGAGTGGTGGCAAGATAATATGCTGTTAATTCCTCCCATAATAGTTTCCAAAAGATTTGTTGTAACAATCAGGTAGTTCTTGTTAGGAATGCTTTCTTTGTACTACTTGCCACATAAACATAAATCTATAGTGTACAGTGAGAATGTTCTCATCTTATAAGGCAATGGGGTAATGAAGATGATTGATTAACCTTTAAGTAGAAACATAGTCCCAGTTGATCAACAAATGGATTAAGATGTTAATTTGATAACCTCCTTCCAGAAGACTCACTATAATGGAGACAGGTCTAACTTCCCTGTCATAAAGCTTAAAACAGATGAGGAAAAATATAGGAGATACTAAATTTGATAGGGAGCTGTAAAAACAGTACTCAGATGCTCTAAAAACACTCAATTCAATAAAGAGATGTTGGTTTCCAATCTATATAAGTTTTAGAACAAGGAAAACATGCAGTTATCAATTATCCATGAAATTGTCTCTAATATCTCTTTGTTTAATGCTATGACACTTTGATAAGATGTGCTAAGCCGTGTGCTTCCCAAATTTTAGGAATTAGGAGTGTCCATGCATTTAATCCAGGTAGGCACAATGGCAAACAGGACACACCTATTCCCGTTTGACATGGAATTTGGAGTGCCTATTTACTAGCTCAAGTGACTAATTTGAAGGCTCTATCTTTTCCCAAAATAAATGATCTCGAGGGTGATGACAGTCTAGTGAAATGACAAAACTGTTTAATCAATTTTAATACTATAAGTAGCTTGAAAGTTGCGTCTGCTTGATATCTACTTTTAAATGAGAAAATTCATTAGTTGTTTTAAAAATATGGAAATGATTTCTTCATAATTAATATTAGAACGGTTATGCATGAAACGGACATCCTCAGAAACTGTAGTGATAAGCTATTCAGATCTCTCACGAAATCCAGGGTATAGTGTATATTTTAATATGAAAAATGAGCTGATGACATATACAGTCATGAAAGGAAGCTATTTAAGCATTTTGAATCATTGTTATGCAGTTCAAGTTCTCCTCGCATATTAACCCACCATCCCTCTCTTCTCTCGCTATTCTAATGGCAGCAGGTGAATAGGAATGTGAGGAAATTCTGTGCAGTGATAGCAGGGGCAAGAAAGAGGAATACCAAGATAAGAAGCATTATCAGGGAATAAAGAAAATGAATGTAGATAAGGTAGGACTAGGTGTGTCTGTGTAATAAAAGCCTAAAATGGGGCCAGCAATAAAGCAAGCCTCCAGGAAACCTTTTCCAAGACATTTTACAGCCCGTTGACAACCTAAAATCAAGCTCTTTACGTTACTAGCTAAGAAGCACGAATACTTCTATTTGTTTGTCCCCGTGTCTGACACTTATGGGACACTCAGGCACTCCGTCCAACACATGTCCAACATGCTTGAGCCGTGTCGGACCAAATTGGATATGTTTGACACTTCCACACAGCACAAATAGTTGAGATATAAGATTGTGGAACATATGTGTGGACGACTTCGATACCTTTGAGGATACAAAAATATTGATTATTTCAAATATCTCTCATGATGTACAAGAGCTAGGAGTAAAGATATAAATTGGTAAAAACGATTAAGTCATGTATATGAAAGTCGGGTTCAATTAAAAAGGGTTAATATTGTGTTTGTATTAACTATTATGGATTGTATCACTGTGTATTTCACTTTTAGTTTTATATATGCATTTGTTTATGCTCAAGAAAACTTATGGTAATGGAAGAAAGTTATGAACTTGATTATATTGTTATGGTGCTCTTAAAGTTATGCTAATTAGTAAATGTTTCTTCTCGTAATTTATTATATTTTGTTTAACATATGTATAGGTTAATATATAGGAAAATAAGACAACGGTGTCCCAATGTCCTTTTTACAAATTTGTCGGGTCCAGTATCATTGTGCCTTGTCTGTGTCCGTGCTTCATAGGTTACTACCGAAGAGAACTATAAACATTAGAGGAGCGTGCCATAATTGTAAATAACCACTGCATGAATTCTGAAAGGGGAAAGATGATAGATTTGCTATAAGAAATTATGGTCAACTTGAACGGACAGATAAAGCCAAGAATGAAACAAAACAGTATACAGTGTGCTTTTGGGTGTGCTTGTGTGTCTAGACAGAGACCTGGCTACTTCCAAAGGGATATGGAAACAATGTCATTCAAAAAGTGTGATGTTTTACAAGAATGGTATGCAGATCTAGGCACACAAGGGTGGTACCTAAGCCACCTAGGCTCCCGCTTATTCAAAGCACCTTGAATAACACATAGCTGAGTGACTATGCCTTCACCGCTTTTTGCAATAACGTATGCGATGAAGCATTAAAATTCCAATGCCGCATCTTTTAAGTTGACTTTTATCATTTACCACGTCTACCGCTTAAAGTGCTTAAATTAAAAAATAAAGTATTTTAAAAGAAAATTCCCTAGCATCATGCAACACAAAATGGCTGGCAAAGGCATAACAAAATGCTAAGGTGGATGGTTTGGAGCATATTAATTCAGAATCCAAATATTTGATCGTGATCTAAGCACATTCAAACCCTTGCAAACAAGCTTTTTTGTTAGAAAAGAAACAAACTAGGCCATAAATCCCAACGTGGGAAGATCCCAAAACATTTTCTTTGGAGGTTGAAACAACTTGAGACTTAAGGCCGATCATTTCGCTACTACTCAATTTTTATTTTTGGTTGCCTATGTAGTGTGGTGTGGGTGGGGTGTGTTGGGTGTGGAAATGGCACAAAATGACCAGGCATGGAATGCTCAAAATATGTCCATCAAACTAAATAACGTTAATTGACAAAAAAGAAAGTATTTTTCCAGCACAACCCAAGCAGGCATGATGCTCAAAGATCAAATTACGTTTAAAGACCACTCATTCAGCTCAATAGAGGAAACTCTAATGACCAAACAAATCAAGCTCCCCTAGTTCCCAATTCCCAATCTCCGTCGTCGAACAAAACCCAGTAATTAACAGAACCACAACAAATCGCCCTCCCTAATTCCCCTTCTTTCAATTGGAAGAGACGATCGCAAAATTCAACGGAAAGATCAAAGTTAAAGACATCAGATTCAATCTAACGAGTATAATTAGGTCAAAATAGTGCGAAATTCGAAGGGCATGAGAGAAATCAGCTCACCTTTTCGCTAGGGTTTTTATTTTTGGGGGCGAAGCCAATCGATGGCGATGGAAGTCGAGGGGAGAGAGAGAGAGCGTGAGAAGCGCCGGTTCCCTCCGAAGTACAAGCTAATTTTAAATAATATTTTTAAATTTACACCACTTTCCAAAATATTTACAAATTTAAACCACTTTTCCCCACATCAGCTCCAGCTCAACGCCAGACGCTGCGCCTTTTTTTTCTTTAAATTTCTAGGAGGCGCACTTGCCAAATGCACCCCATACAATCCATAGAGGAGCCCCTTGAAAATGGCAAGTGCGCCCCATACAACAACACTGAGGCACTCCATTGAAAATGTATGGGCGTACTTGGCATGTGTGCCTCATACATTCACGGAGACGCCCTATTTGAAAATGTATGAGGCGCACTTACCAAGTGCGCCCCATACAAGAACACTATAGTTCAAGAGAACCGACAGACGTCTGACAAATAGTGGACAAACGTCTGACGAATAGTAGACAGCCGTCTAACCAAGAACCTAGATAACTCATAGACGTCTGGATCTTTACTCTCAAACGTCTGCACTCCTTGTGCATGAACTCTCCGTCTAAATTATATGGGATGCACTTGTCAATTGCGTCCCATACAACTTAGACAAAGAGCTCACGGTTGCAGAGAGCTCACTGGAAGCAGTGAGCTTTATGTCTATTTTGTAAAGAGCACACTTGACAAGTGCGTCCCTTACAATATAGACAGAGAGCTCACTACTTCCAGTGAGCTCTCTGCAGCAGTGTGTGTGTGTGTGTCAAAACTGGTATGTGCTATATGATATATCAAAACCGATACCAACACAATTAACATATATATCAAAACCGATACCAAAAATGCATATAAATACATACATACATCATAAATTGTTAGTGATATTCACCCTAGAGACCGTTATTGTATAGTACTGGATTGTATATTATATTTTGGAAGCTTGGGATATACACGGATATAATAACAGTCTTTCTCAAAATGATAGTATGCTATCTAATTTGATTCTATCTTAACATGTATATGTGTTTCTTTTAACATATCGCTAATACATGTTGATAAAGCCCTTAGGATCTTTGCTTGACTACCAGCATTGTGATGGCAGTCACACTAGTGGGGCCTGGGTAGTCTATAAGCACATCCTATACTTGTCTCTAGTCGTAGGATTATCGAGACAGGACGTCGATACTCCATAGTAGACTAGTGTATACGCTTCTCATCCCAGTTCGGGAGATGGCCTGTCTTATAACCATTGGTATGCGATACCGGAGATAGTATACAAGTGCTCGTTGGGTTATAAGTTACACTAGACGGACTCGCGGGGGAACTGCTGGTTGATATTATACCTATCGTCGGTTAGCAGTTCCCGAGTGACATGAGTACAGATTAGTTCGCTGACTTGACATATTATTTGTCTCGAGTGTGTTCCCACTGTACTTAGATCACTACCCTACCACGGCTCAAATGAGTAGTGCAAACAGGTAGCGGTTGCGTGCAGTCCCGAAGCACTTGGAGGCAGTAGTGGTTAGAAAGGATTCGTCTCTCCCGGTATTGGAAGTTGATATCGCGCTGTATTCGGATAGCCATTACACAAAGTCTCTGGTCAGGGCAAACGAGATTTACTGGTAGGTACACCAGTAGTTTCTCAGGGTGTATTGGGCTCTACACCGACATGACTTATTGCGCTATTAGGGGTTTGACGGTTACCACACCCTAGGCCCGATATGCGATACTCTTAGATGAACAGACCGGACTGTACGGAGATTGTTTACCGCCGAAAACGGAGACGGATCTAGGATGGATCGTCTGGCCTGAATTTGGAGGCAGATGCTATTTGAGTTTATCCCCCCACCTCTCCGAAGATACCAAGTTGATTCATGGCACCGTGTATCGGAGGTTTGGACGGATGCGGCCGTTGTAGTAGACTTCGTCAGATTCCTCCTCGTTGCGAGGGTTTTTTTTATTGTGGGGACGCTCTTCTCTGCAGGCGTAAGCCCTTGCAGTTAATTACGTTACCGCGTAGCGATAACCACTTTATCCTCCTCCAGAAGTTCACTTCGTGTCGTGTGTGTTTGTTTTATTTTTGGTTGCCCGTGGATTGTATACGGAGACTAATTTATGTTGTCGCCCGAGCATGGATTAGTCCAAATCCGTATATTCTTAGATTTGGGTTTGGTTTGATTTAAGGATCGTCAATCTCGTTTGAGATTAAGATCAACTTAAATGTTTGTTAAGGATACGTTAGTCCGATTTTAAACTAAGATCTACTTAATAGGGTTTTAGGATTATTCAGATCCAACAAAAGAGCATTTGGGCTTTATTGTTTTAGTTTAAGGACGTTATGGTCCGTAGCTAGTTTAAGGACGTTGCGGTCCGTAACTAGTTTAAGGACGTTGTGGTCCATAGTTCACCATTTTTGAGGTGAGGATTTAGTTTAAGGACGTTTCGGTCCATAGTTAGTTTAAGGACGTTTCGGTCCATAGTGGGATGTGCGCATCGGTTTGGGAGCGCACCAAAAAGTTGTTGGTTGTTGGGACCCGCCACCTCTCTGAAGACGTTAAAGAATTACAATGACATGTATCAAAGGTGTGGAAAGATGTACCCTTGAACCAAATTCCAGATTGAGGGGAGAGATCATGGTGGACCATCTAAGAATCATTTGTCATTTTTGGGAGACTAAGATTAACTTAGGAGATGTGGGATGAACAACATTTTGGTCATCATCCATTGAGGAATCATTAGTTTGGGAAATCATGAGCATAGAGATTCTGTCTATTTGGAGATCCAAAATATTTTAATCTCAGGAAGACTTAGCCAATTTGGGGCTGAAGTTGGCTTCTTATAGTGTTAAACACTAATATATGCTCGGTGCTCACGTGCTCCCACGTGAGACTCTAGAGCACTGTCAAACACTGAAGTTTGGGACGCTCACGTGTGGCATGTGAGGCACGTGAGGCGTCTGAAAGTTGGTGCTGTACCCTTGGGTTCAAATCTATATATACAAGTGTTAAACACTTAATTTCTGTGGCCCTCACGTGTGAGCACGTGGGTGCCCCAAAGTTGGGCACTGCCTCTTTGGATTTATTCCCTCTTCCTTTTATAAGTGCTAAGCACTTATCTCATATAATGCTCACGTGCGAACACGTGAGGTGCTCAAAATGTGAGCGCTGTCTTTGGAATTTTCCCTTTTTCTATGTAAGTGTTAAGCAACTGTTTGGGGGTCACGTGGGACCACGTGAGGCGCCCTTTTCCTTTTATAAGTGCTAAGCACTATTTGAGGGTCGCGTGGGAACACGTGAGGCGCTCTAAAATTGTAGCTGCTTTTGGGTTTATTGCCTTTTTCATGTAATTGCTGAGCACCCGTTTTAAGGGGTCACGTGGGAACACGTGATTCGATCTCAGTCATTCCTTTTTGTTCATCAGAGGTGCTCACGTGGGAACACGTGAGCTTTCGTTATAGCGTCGAACACTAATGAATTCCCAGTCTTTTCTTTTACATACACAGAGATTTTAATCTGATTTTGAGAATTTTAGGTCCCTTGTTTTATAAGAACTAAATTCCTTTACAGGGTTAAACCCTATTTTTTTCAGAGGAATTAAATTCCTATATATTTTTGTAAGAATTAAATTCTTTGAACTTAGTTCTTTCCCTTAAGTTTTGAATCTGCATGACAGAATTTCCCCGATGACAATTAAATTCTCAATTCGTGGGGAGATCTGCTTCTGCAGACCTTAACCAGAGGAAGAACTAAATTTTTTTTTGAAGGGTTAAACCCTTGGAGAAGCGAAGAAGAGATAAAATAATCTCTATGTCTTTCTTCTTACCTAGGGTTTCTTTTTTTCTAAAAGGAAGATCTTCTTTTTAAAGAATTGATTTTTTTTTTGTACTCTCTCTTCTCTGTGTTTTCTCTCCTTCTTTTTCTGTGATCTCTGATGTATTCTCTGTGTGTATCCTTTTGTTCCTCTCCTCGCTCCTATTTATATGAGAAGAAAAAGAATCAATTTATTAAGAGAACCCCTCATTGAGAGATCATGATTGATTCCATGATCTTTTTAGATCAATCGGTGAATTTTATTCACCGTTGGATTTTTAATCCAAAGACTCTCTGTTTAACAGAGAAGATTTCTTATTTGTTTAACAAGATTAGGAAATATTTTCCTAAGATAGAATTTTATTCTATCAGACTATCACCGTTGGATCTTTGATCCAAAGGTCTTTCATTTAACAACAAAGAAGATATTTCTGTTTTAAAGAAGATCAGGGATATATTTCCCATATATATAGAATTTAATTCTATCAGATAGTTTAGAAAGATTTAAGAAAATATTTTCCAAATAGAGTTTTGATCCCTTTATTTAGAATTTAATTCTATCAGCTTGGAAGGTGTTTAGGACCACTCACGTATAGCACGTGACCTCCACCGAGTTAAACTTGTTTGCTTATACGCAACAGCCTAATAGGGCATCACGTGCTAACACGTGATCTTCTCTGCCCTGCTATTTGTTTTAATATGGCGCATATATACTTTGTATATAGATGCTCACGTGCTTGCACGTGAGGCTCAATTTCAGCCTGTCAATTGTTAAGCGCAGCGCCTATAATCTTTGTTCATAGGCGTTCATGTGTGGGCACGTGATACTCTATTTGTGGGAAATTTTCCCATCGCTTTTTTCTCTTTCTTTTCTTTTCTCTCTTTTTTTTATAAGGGAACAAATACCCCCACAGCGTTGTTCTCACATGACTTGCACGTGAGTGCAACGCTGTCACCCTTACAGCCGTTGGATCTGCCTAGGGTAACGGAGAGATGAACCGCTCTCGTCATGTCTTATAAATGCAGGGCTTTTCGCCTTTGGGAAGCCCATGTTCCTTCATCTTCTTCCTTGGTTATTCTCTTGAGTCTCATCTTCAGAGCTTAGTTCTCTGTCTTAGAATCTTTCAGAGTTAAACTCTGCAAAACTTCCCTTTGGATAAGGATCTTGAACGACCCTCTCTTGCTTTCTGCCCTGGATTTTAAATCCATCATCAGAGCATAGCTCTTTTCTTGAATCAGTTTCTTAAAGATCCCAAAACACACACACACACACACACACACACACACACACACATATATATATATATATATATATATATATATATATATATTTTGTATATTTTGAAGTCTTGAATCGATGGGAATTGTTAATCCTCCTTTTAGGGTTTTACCCTATCACCGATCTTTTAAGAATATTGGAATTTAATTCCGTTTTCCTTGCCTCCTTGCCATGGTTTTTTTTTGGGATTTAATCCCTTTATTAAAGGAATTTAATTCCCTATACCCACAGAGCTTGGCTCTGAAACAGAGATTCAGAAAAAGAAAAATTTTCATCTCCTGATTTTCTTGAATACTTTTTAGGGTTTTAATACCCTTAAAGCAGATTTGAATCTGTTGCATTTTCTAATAGAACTTGCTTTAAGAGTTGTTTAAACTTCACTGTTCGGAGAGAATCCTTTTCAATTCTTTCAATAATTGTTTTGCTTCCTCATTGGTGAGCCGCCGTATTGATTTTGTGGGGGTCATGTGTTTTGTGGGCAGTGGTCCCGCGAAACAAATGTCCTATCGTTTTCTTCTGTTATTATATACATATATGTTTCATTAATGATTTTTCTGTAAGTCTACGGTAGCGCCCCGGCCGTCAATCCTAGGCCAAACGCGGAACAAAACTTTTTACGAAACTGGCGCTATCGTAGTCTTTCACCCGGATCGAACCATTAACACAAACTAGCTAACTATTAAGAAGTGAGAGTGGCTATACCGATCGATCCGTGTCCTTCGGTCTTTGGCCACCATCCCAAGCTCCTCACGGCATCTTCGATCTCCGGTCTCCTCATCGGAAGGGCACCACATCAATGAGTCTTTTTACGGGCTCCCGCTTCATCCGAAACAACTCGGACATGAAGTTTGCTAGCCGACATGTCCAAGGTGATGTAGAGAATGTGTGTGATAACTTTGTTTCAAACATTCATTGATTCTCAACACATGAGAGCGTATGAATGGAGGTTGAAGATGAAGCCATGGTGGAACTTGTGAGCTAGAGGAAGAAGAAGAAGAAGAGGCTTTTGTTGTTGTGTTGCAATGAGAAAAATGAGAGCAAGTAAAAATCCAAAGAGCAAGCCCCACTCATATGGCTTCCCTCTCTCTCTCTACCTCTCATTTCAACACAACAATCAATCAAATAAACTGACATAGTGATTGAAAGATTCTCGGTGTGAAGGTAGAAAATGTATAGAAATCACAACCAAAGAAATTTGTAAACCGCAATCAATAACGGTGTCAATTGTAGCGCGTTAATGAATACGGATTGTCAACAGAGATGTGTGTTTTGCTTGCTTTCGTTTTAGATGAGTCGAAATGAAAGAATAAAAGAAAAATGATTCATGAATTTTGAAATTTAGTTTCAAGAATTTTAAAGAAATACTAAAGATCAAGAATCGAGAATCAAGAATTATCCAAATTGAATTAGTTATCAAGATTTGTAGAGAGGCTCGTAGGAATCGATCGAATCGATAGTGAGGATGAAGACTTGTGATTACGTATTCTTATCCTTTGATGATTTGTTGCTAGATCGATGATGATCAACGAGAATTAGGGATTTCTTGCGGAAACTAGGGTTTCATCATCTATCCCTTGTCCTTTCGTTGATTTCATTCACATTCTAGCCTCTAGGAAATTCAAGCATCGATCGTTGATCACTAATTAAGAGCGAAAACATTCAATAAAGCATCTCGCTCAAAACTAGGTTGTCGATGATTCAACTTACTAGAGTTACAAAACTCATAGGACTTAAGAATCGTTTCAAGATTGTAATCATCATCATCTATCTATTCTCTCGATTCCTCCACGAGCGGAGTTTTTACTCAAGCATCATAACCACGAAATCAATCAAGAATTGAAAACTAATCATAATGCTCAAATATAGAGATAAGCAAGATAAAGAAATTTCACCTTTTATTAATCAACAATTTTGTTACAATTCGCTCAAGAACTACAAGAGGAAAGAACTCGATCGTCGAATTAGCTCCGCATCGTCTCCGTGAGTCGCGGATCTCTTTGGATCACTTGCTCCGATGAAGTCCGGCGTCGCTTTCTAAAGGATTGAAGGCTTCTTGCTTGATTTGGTACTCGGTGTTCTTGATTTTGGCTTTGGATTAGGGTTAGGATTTGAATGCACAAGTTGTGTCACTCAACTTGTGTTGGGAATTGATGGAGGAATCAACAACCTTGAAAGTGAAGCCTTAGGGTTCCTTTTATAGCCTTGATTAGGATTAGCTTCCTTTAGAAGCTAGGTTTAGTTTAGCTTCCCTTGTAAGCTTGGTAGTTAGGTAGAAGCTTCTAGAGGTAGTTAGTTAGGCTTAGCTTCCTTCATAAGCTTGGAGGTTAGGGAGAAGCTTCTAGGCTTAGGTAGTTAAGTAGCTTGCTTTGGAAGCTTGAGGATGCTTAGCTTGAACAAGGAGCCTTGCTGTTTTGGCAGAAACTTCTGGAGTTATCTGGAATTTGCAGTGGCTTGAAGAGGTGTGGGCCCTGAAAGAAGTATTTTGAAGCGAAGCTGAGATGATGACGTCATCTTGTGGCCGCGGATCCGCCTCCAATGGGGCTTTACGGCCGCGGATCCGCGGCCCAATAATGATCCCTGTACATGAAATTTCCTGTGTTGCTTTCTGTTGGCTGTGTGTGGAATCTTTTAATTATTTTGTGATCACTGCCAGATTCCAAGTCTTGGACTTGGCGTATCTTTTTCAGCACTTTTAACTGTTTTGGCTCTTTTCCTGGAATTTCCTGCACAGATTCTCGAGACAAGTGTTGCGCTACACAAAGATAATGCGATGCAAAGATAAACACTCAATTTCCCTCAAAATGCCGGTTTTAGTACACAACACAAGTTATTTGGTATTTTACAGCTATTTTGCTAATATGTGTTATATTAATACCGAACACCTCTAGATGAGTGCAAATGATAGGGAAATTGATGTGTTAAAAATGCAATATTTTCGACTGATCACATAGCACAAGAAAAGAGACCATGAGTCACCAATGAAGCACATGTCTCATTTAATGCACTAAATCATCACTTCCACTCACAATTTCCACCATCCAAACATTAATCCAAATGTTTGGTCCAACAAAAAGATACGGCAACATCTAAAGTAAACTCGTGATGGATCACAAGGATACCCCTCACCTGTATATACATACCTGCATCCGTATTCCAACTGAATGCGAATGCAATTAGACTAAAGTAATCCAACAAATCTAATACTAGGATCCGGCTTAAACCTAATCCCACTAGTATGATCTCTCCGATCATGATCCGTGCACGACTGCACGTATATGATCGAACCTTACCATAATACCATACGGACTCTACAACGTTTCGCCCTAAACTTGAGAAACTGTCTGTGGAGGACTCTAAAGACTCGTCAATACTTTGGCTGTGGATTTAACCACTAGTACGTCAGTGGTACTAGCTGTACGTAATGGACTACCAGGTATTGACCAAAAGGGAGGTCGATGAGCGAACTCATCCTGACACCCTACAGTGTATTTTCCTCGTCTTGCACCACTTAAGGCTTAGCAGTGACTCCCAGACCAGTTGGTCTAAGGCACTAGGTGAAGAGGCACCCTCACTATATTTTTTTATTGCTGCCTTGGCGATAACAAAACCAGTGTTCATTTTTTCTGCACCATTTTTATATTTCCTTCACATTTTTATTTCCTTCATACTTTTGGCTTTTAGACAAGAGCATTTCAAGGTATTCTCTACTATCCCGAGCTTCAAGACGTGTGTAAGTGCGTATAGTAGGGTATCAACGTTCAAAATGTTTGGCTTTCAGAATAGGAACTATTTTTCAGAGTTATTTTTATCCTCAGATTAGTGACTTCCTTCATCTTACTAACCCTTGGGACAACGACTCATAACTACTTATTACTAGTTCGTATAAGAAAACTTCTAATTTTCTTGGTTTTCTTAAATTTTTCTAATCTTTTGGATGTAATTTTTCACTATCTAATCTTTTATTATCTTATTTATGTACAATTTTTTTTATTTTTGAAAAATTTTAAATTTAAATTTTTATAGGTTTTTAGAAAATGTTTTGTGCTTATGCAAAGTATGATGCAAATGATGCGAAAATAAGCACAAACCTCCCCCAAACTTGTTTTCAACAGTGTGGAAATTTATTAATGGGGGCAAAATATTTAAGTGAAGTTCCTCCCCCAAACTTATTCTTTTCACTCACCTCCATTCAAAAGATGATGCAGTAATTTACAGGACATGGAGGTGAGACGGAGGAATTTTAATCAAGATAAAATGGCTCCTGTAAGAACAGGAGCTCCTCCGTGGGGTCAGTGGAAAAATACGGCTTTAATCTATGTCCATTCACTTTGAAAAATGTACCGTTTTTAACATTTTCTACCTCAACTGCCCCGTGCGGGTATACAGACCGCACAATAAAAGGTCCTTTCCACCGAGATCATAGCTTACCCGCGTGAAGGTGTAGTCGTGAATCATAAAGAAGGACTTGTTGACCAGGTGTAAATGTTTTCCTCAAAATGTTTTTATCGTGAAATATTTAGTCCAATTCTTTACAATTACAGCGTTATCATAAGCTTCATCGCGGAGTTCGCTTAGTTCATTTAATTGCAGCTTCCGAAAGTTGCAGGCTTGGTTTAAGTCAAAGTTGATTTCTTTAATAGCCCACATTGCTTTATGCTCAATCTCGACTGGCAAGTGACAAGCCTTCCCAAACACAAACCTATAAGGAGACATCCCTAGATCGGTCTTATATGCAGTTCGGAATGCCCAAAGAGCATCCGTCAATTTGGTCGATCAATCTTTTCTATTCTTCGCAACAGTCTTTTCCAGGATTTGTTTGATCTTTCTATTTGAAATCTCAGCATGCCCGCTCGTTTGGGGATGATAGGGTGTGGAAAGTTAGTGGTTGATTGCATATTTCCGCATCAAAGTCTTGAAAGACCTGTTGCAGAAATGTGTCCCGTTATCGCTAATGATAGCGCGTGGGTGTCCAAATCGCGAAAAGATATTTTCTTTTAAGAACTTAATGACAACCTTCTTGTCATTAGTGCGACAAGGAATAGCTTCAACCCACTTTGAGACGTAATCAACCGCAAGCAGTATGTACAGATTCCCAAAGGAGTTGGGAAAATGACCCATAAAGTCAATGCCCCAAACAGCGAAAATTTCAACCACTAAAATGGGTTGATGTGGCATCTCATTTCTCCGGGAAATCCTACCCGTGTGTTGACAATGTGTACAGGTTTTGCAATGATCAAATGCGTCCTTGAATAAGGTCGGCCAATAAAAACCGCGTTGCAAAACCTTCTCCGCCGTCTTTTTAGGACCGAAGTGACCCCCACATGCCTGATCATGACTAAAAGATAGAACACTCTTGAATTCCTCATTCGGGACACACCAGCGAATGATCTGGTCAGGACAATACTTAAACAGATAGGGTTCATCCCAGTAAAAGTGTTTTACTTGGGATAGAAAACGATATTTGTCCTGTTTTGACCAATCGCTGGGTATCAGTCCCGTGACAAGATAGTTCACAATATCCCTGAACCAAGGTTCATCGGATACGTTCAAGAGTTGTTCGTCCGGAAACGAATCATTGATCGGCAGGGTCACAGGTGAAGAAGAGATGCGCGAAAGATGGTCGGCTACAACGTTTTCACATCCTTTCTTATCTTTGATAACAAGGTCAAATTCTTGTAATAGAAGGATCCAATGTATTAGCCTACCTTTAGCATCTTGCTTCGCCAAAAGATGTTTCAAGGTGGAGTGGTTAGTGTACACAACAATTGGTGAGCCAATCAAGTAAGGCCTGAATTTTTCTAATGCAAATACAACAGCCAAAAGTTCTTTTTCGGTAGTTGTATAGTTCACTTGAGCATCATTCAAGGTCTTACTTGCGTAATAGATCACGTGTGGCATCTTTTCAATGTGCTGTCCTAAGACTGCACCAACTGCAAAATCTGATGCATCACACATAAGCTCAAAAGGGTGGTTCCAATCTGGAGAAGATAGAACGGGGGCTGTAGTGAGAGAGTGTTTGAGTGAATCGAATGCTACCTCACAATCCGAGTCAAAGTGGAAGGTCGTATCCTTGGCCAGGAGAAGAGTTAAAGGTCTAGCAATTTTGCTAAAATCCTTAATGAATCTCCTGTAAAAGCCTGCATGGCCAAGAAAAGATCGGATATCCTTGACACTTTTGGGATGAGGAAGGTTTTGAATGACATCTATCTTAGCTCTGTCAACCTCAATGCCTTTTCGTGAAATAACATATCCAAGCACAATTCTCTCTTGGACGATGAAATGGCATTTTTCCCAATTTAAGGTTAAGTTCTTCTCTTTGCAACGAGTAAGAACCGCGTCAAGATTTGATAGGCAGTCAGAAAAAGAGTCTCTGAAAATCGAGAAATCGTCCATGAAAATCTCCAAAAAATTCTCGACCATGTCTGAGAATATCCCCATCATACACCGCTGAAATATAGCGGGAGCATTGCATAACCCAAAGGGCATGCGTCTATAAGCAAAGGTACCAAAAGGACAAGTAAATATGGTTTTATCTTGATCCTTTTTGGCAATGGGGACCTGATTATAGCCAGAGTATCCGTCCATAAAGCAATAATACTCACGTCCAGCTAAGCGTTCCAGCATCTGATCAATGAAAGGTAGAGGAAAGTGGTCTTTCCTCGTAGCGGCATTGAGTTTTCTGTAATCAATACATACACGCCACCCAGTTTGGGTGCGTGTCTGAATTAACTCATTTGCCTCATTGGTAATAACTGTCATGCCAGATTTCTTAGGGACGACATGAATTGGACTCACCCATTGGCTATCGGAGATTGGGTAAATGATACCATTGTCAAGGCATTTGACGATCTCTTTTTTCACCGCATCCTTCATGACGGGGTTCAACCGTCTCTGTGGTTCTCGGGCTGGTTTGGCATCATCCATCAAATGTATATGATGTTCTACAATCAAGTGACTAATCCCTTTGATGTCCGCCATAGTCCAACCAAATGCTTGCCTATTAGATCTCAATACTGTCAAAAGTGCATTCTCTTGCTCTGATGCTAGAGAAGCGAATATGATAACCGGTAAAGACTCATTCTCACCTAAATACGCATATTTAAGATGAGAAGGTAAAAGTTTAAGATCTAATACTGGCGGAGAAATAATAGAAGGTGGGATCATCGAATGATTTTCGGAGTCACAAAGAAGCTCATAGCCTGTGAAAGATACAGACTCGGATGGTGATAAGTCAGGAGTATCGGATTCAAGCATGGAAAATGTGTCCTCACTAAGATGTGCAGGATCAAACATTGATGTGGTAGTGTCGTCGAGATCTTCAAAGCAAAGTTCATCAACTTCGCAACTTTCGGGAGCAATCTCGTGGACAGAGCACACATCAAGTATATGAGCAGAGGGTTCAGATGGCTGACTTCCAATTTTGTAGATGTTCAGTTCAATTGTCATTTTTCCAAAAGATAAGTTCATTGAACCGTTTCTACAGTTAATGACAGCATTGGAAGTGGCAAGGAATAGTCGACCCAAAATCACCGGAATTTGACTCTGTGGGTTTGCTACAGGTTGTGTATCAAGAACAATGAAGTCCACAGGGAATACAAATTCCCCGACTTTTATCAACACATCCTCTAGTTCACCCCTAGGTTTGGTGATTGAACGGTCTGCCATTTGGAGAGTGCAGTGGGCTGGTTTCAACTCTCCAATCCCTAGCTGCTCATAAACAGAGTATGGAAGCAGGTTAACACTTGCGCCAAGGTCAAGAAGAGCACGGTTGATGTTCTTACCCCAATAGAAACCGATATAGTAGGACATCCTGGGTCCTTACGTTTCTTTGACAGCTGTGGGGTAAAAGCAGTACTAACATTATTTGTCATGAAGACCTTCTTTGGCACTTGAGTCTTCCTCTTCCTAGTGCACAAGTCTTTAAGAATTTTCGCATAAGCGGGGACTTGTTGAACAGCATCCAAGAGAGGGATGTTGATGTTAACCTGTTTGAACATTTCTATAATCTTCTCCATATGTGGACTCGATTTGTTACCCCTTAACCGATTCGGATAAGGTGCTTTAGCAATAAGAGCAGGGTCCATCATAGGAGAAGGTGGTGTGGGTGGACGTGATCCCAGAATAGGAGTGGGGATCGTCTGTGGAGGAATAGAAGAGAGTTGTTGAGGTAACGAGCCTTGTGGGAAACGAAGAATAGGCTCGTGAGACGGCGGTGGGGTAGAAGAACAAGGATCAGAAGTAGAAGTGTGTGTCTAAGGAAAGGTCTCAGCCGGGGTGTTATTGATAGATTTTTCAGTATCATCAATCTCTTCCCCAACGTGATTATTCAGCACTCTTCTTGATCTCAACGTTGTGATGGCATTTACATTGTAATGCCCAGGATTCGGTAGGGGTTGAGACGGAAGTTTCCCTTTTTCTCTCGCACTCATTTCGGCTTTTAGTCGGCCAATTTCTGCTTCCATTGATTTTAAACTCTCAGCTTGGAGGTCAGAGTTTTTCTCAAATTTATCGAGGGAAGACCTAAATTCAGCCGACATTCGTTTCATGTACGTTTCAAAAGTCCGTTTGAGTGAAGCAGAGAGATCAGTACCAGTCAACTGTGCAGGATTATACGGTGCATGTGTGTTGACTGGATCTTGAAAGTTTTGTGATTGGTAGGGGTGCTGAGTCAGGTGAAATGGTTGCTGTTGTGGTGGAAGAGCCCTTTGGAAATTGTTTTGGTTTGGAACCGTGTTTTGATTTTGTGATTGGTTCGAAGCAAAATTAGGGTGATTCCTCCAACCCTGATTATAAGTGGAAGAAAATGGATCGTTTCTAGGTCTTTGAAAATCAGCATTGGTATGCTCATGACCTTGAAACGGAGAATTCAATGGACATTCTTCTGTCAAATGAGAAGGATCAGAACAACATCCACATACAGTTTTGGAGAGTGACATTTGATTTAGGGCGGCAGCTAAAAATTTGTTTTCCATAGTCTCGAGTTTTTTATGTATAGCTGAAATTTCAGCTTTAACTCCTATGAAAACATCCGATTATTGACTCCCACCCTCCCACTGTAAAGATTTTTCAGCGAAATCTTCTAAGTATTTCCAAGCTTCCCTATCGTCTTTGGTCATAAAATTGCCTTGACACATGGCTTCAAGGCTCTGTTTAGTGGTAGGGTTAATGCCCTCATATATGATTCGGCACAAATCCCATCTAGGGATTCCGTGATGTGGACATTGAACCAAAAGATCCTTAAAGCGGTCAAGACATTTTGAAAATGGTTCATTTGGAAGCTGGGTGAATTGATTTATTTCGCTACGGACTCGAGCTGTCTTGTGATTAGGGTAGAATTTCTTAAGAAATGCTGCAACGAATTCTTCCTAATTTGTAATGGAATGTGCGGTAGTGTTATACAGCCACTTCTCGGCTATATCGCACAAGGTAAATGGAAGAAGACGTATAGCATCCACAGAAAGCTGTGAGGTACCCATCATTGCGCATACATTTTTAAATTTGGTAATAAAGACATATGCGTCTTCAGACTTGAGACCGTGATATTTGGGTAGAAGATTGATGTATTGGGGTTTAATCTCAAAATTGTCCCCGTTGGCTGGTGGAATGGATAGACAGGTCGAAAGAGGACCTCGCATAGGATAGCACCTCTCTTGGAGAGAGATGCGGGGTGGATTCTGCGCACCTGCGGACAGCGGCAGATTAGTGGTAAAGAAGTTCGATGGAGAAGTATCCATCGATGTGGGTGTGGTGGTGGGTAAAGAAGAAGTAAATGTAGAAATACCGACTTCGGAGTCGATCGGGGGAACGCGGACTAAACGGGCACTAGAATCCCGTGTCCAGCCTATCTTGCACTAAAGGGTTTAGTACAAATGGCAGCGTTAATATAATTAGGGGAAATGAATGAAGTGGTGTTTGTTTTGAAAAATATACGGATTTTTGAAAAAATGATGCAAATCACAACAAATGCAACAAGCAACCCTAAGTCTAGTGGTCACCAAGGTCAAGGCTCTAGACCGCTCCTAACTGCCAAAAGACAAGTCGCAGGATCAATTCTCTACTGCCTCTTTGTCCCTCCTGTGGCCAGGTAAGTGCCAGGTAAGTGGGAGGTTCTCCACTACGTAAGTAGTGGGCCTAATTAAGTAACCACTTGCCTTAAACACACTTGCCTTAGACACCACAAAAGAAACGCGGATAAGCAATAGATTACCCACGGCCTTCTCCCGTCCTAAGTGAGCGCGACGGTCCTTAGAGTCTAGTCTAGATTTCTTTTAATTAATGAGGGTGATGCGGATACAATTTTGTGATTTTTGGGGCTTAGGAAGGGTAATGAACTCCCCACCTAATCTGAATTTGGCCGTGCCCCTTAATTTCCGTATTAATATGCAAACAACCAAGATCAAACATGCACAATTTTTGCTTTTTGCAGCGCTGCGAATTTTGCAAAGAAACCTGCAGCAAATTTGTTATTGGAGCAGATTGAGGAGGAGATAAGAAAGTCAAGAATTCATCGAGAAATTTTCGTGCAGCAAAGCTTTATTCCCGCCGCGGAACCGTCACAATGAGCGCTATTCGACCACGGTTCAGCCGCGTGTTGAACTGTTCACTGCACAAAAAATTCAGACACTGTTCCTGTTCACTTCTTGAGCTCTCTGGAAAATTCAAAATATTTATCCTCAAGCTCCACAGTTTCCAGATTTCCTTGCAACAAATCACAACGAATCGTTTAGTGTTTGTGCGAATTTTGATCTCAAATTTATGATGGAATAAACTTTACTCAAATTTCAAAAACAAACGAATTAGCGCACTATCCCCGGCAACGGCGCCATTTGATTGAATGATTCTCGGTGTGTAGGTAGAAAATGTATAGAAATCACAACCAAAGAAATTTGTAAACCGCAATCAATAACGGTGTCAATTGTAGCGCGTTAATGAATACGGATCGTCCACAGAGATGTGTGTTTTGCTTGCTTTCGTTTTAGATGAGTTGAAATGAAAGAATAAAAGAAAAATGATTCATGAATTTTGAAATTTAGTTTCAAGAATTTTAAAGAAATACTAAAGATCAAGAATCGAGAATCAAGAATTATCCAATTTGAATTAGTTATCAAGATTTGTAGAGAGGCTCGTAGGAATCGATCGAATCGATAGTGAGGATGAAGACTTGTGATTACGTATTCTTATCCTTTGATGATTTGTTGCTAGATCGATGATGATCAACGAGAATTAGGGATTTCTTGCGGAAACTAGGGTTTCATCATCTATCCCTTTTCCTTTCGTTGATTTCATTCACATTCTAGCCTCTAGGAAATTCAAACATCGATCGTTGATCACTAATTAAGAGCGAAAACATTCAATAAAGCATCTCGCTCAAAACTAGGTTGTCGATGATTCAACTTACTAGAGTTACAAAACTCATAGGACTTAAGAATCGTTTCAAGATTGTAATCATCATCATCTATCTATTCTCTCGATTCCTCCACGAGCGGAGTTTTTACTCAAGCATCATAACCACGAAATCAATCAAGAATTGAAAACTAATCATAATGCTCAAATATAGAGATAAGCAAGATAAAGAAATTTCACCTTTTATTAATCAACAATTTTGTTACAATTCGCTCAAGAACTACAAGAGGAAAGAACTCGATCGTAGAATTAGCTCCGCATCGTTTCCGTGAGTCGCGGATCTCCTTGGATCACTTGCTCCGATGAAGTCCGGCGTCGCTTTCTAAAGGATTGAAGGCTTCTTGCTTGATTTGGTACTCGGTGTTCTTGATTTTGGCTTTGGATTAGGGTTAGGGTTTGAATGCATAAGTTGTGTCACTCAACTTGTGTTAGGAATTGATGGAGGAATCAACAACCTTGAAAGTGAAGCCTTAGGGTTCCATTTATAGCCTTGATTAGGATTAGCTTCCTTTAGAAGCTAGGTTTAGTTTATCTTCCCTTGTAAGCTTGGTAGTTAGGTAGAACCTTCTAGAGGTAGTTAGTTAGGCTTAGCTTCCTTCATAAGCTTGGAGGTTAGGGAGAAGCTTCTAGCCTTAGGTAGTTAAATAGCTTGCTTTGGAAGCTTGAGGATGCTTAGCTTGAACAAGGAGCCTTGCTGTTCTGGCAGAAACTTCTGGAGTTATCTGGAATTTGCAGTGGCTTGAAGTGGTGTGGGTCCTGAAAGAAGTATTCTGAAGCGAAGCTGAGATGATGACGTCATCTTGTGGCCGCGGATCCGCCGCCAATGGGGCTTTACGGCCGCGGATCCGCGGCCCAATAGTGATCCCTGTACATGAAATTTCCTGTGTTGCTTTCTGTTGGCTGTGTGTGGAGTCTTTTAATTATTTTGTGATCACTGCCAGATTCCAAGTCTTGGACTTGGCGTATCTTTTTCAGCACTTTTAACTGTTTTGGCTCTTTTCCTGGAATTTCCTGCACAGATTCTCGAGACAAGTGTTGCGCTACACAAAGATAATGCGATGCAAAGATAAACACTCAATTTCCCTCAAAATACCGGTTTTAGTATACAACACAAGTTATTTGGTATTTTATAGCTATTTTGCTAATATGTGCTATATTAATACTGAACACCTCTAGATGAGTGCAAATGATAGGGAAATTGATGTGTTAAAAATGCAATATTTTCGACTGATCACATAGCACAAGAAAAGAGACCATGAGTCACCAATGAAGCACATGTCTCATTTAATGCACTAAATCATCACTTCCACTCACAATTTCCACCATCCAAACATTAATCCAAATGTTTGGTCTAACAAAAAGATACGGCAACATCTAAAGTAAACTCGTGATGGATCACAAGGATACCCCTCACCTGTATATACATACCTGCATCCGCATTCCAACTGAATGCGAATGTAATGAGACTAAGGTAATCCAACAAATCTAATACTAGGATCCAGCTTAAACCAAATCCCACTAGTATGATCCGTCCGATCATGATCCGTGTACGACTGCACGTATATGATCGAACCTTGCCATAATACCATACGGACTCTACAACGTTTCGCCCGAAACTTGAGAAACTGTCTGTGGAGGACTCTAAAGACTGGTCAATACTTTGGCTGTGGATTTAACTACTAGCACGTCAGTGGTACTAGCTGTACGTAATGGACTACCAGGTATTGACCAAAAGGGGGGTCGATGAGCGAACTCATCCTAACACCCTACTGAGCCTGTCAGTGACAATATCCGTACAGTCCGGTCCGTTCGTCTATGAGTATCGCATGTCAGGCTTAGGGGTTGGTAAAAGTCAGACCTCCAAAAGCGGTACAAGTCATGTCGGAGTATAGCCCAGAACACCCTGAGATACTACTGGAATACCTACCAGTAAATCTCGTGCCTTGGCAAAGGATTTCGTGTAATGGCTCTCCTAGACACAGTGCGATCTCACCCCCAATACCGGGAGAGACGAAACCCCTGCCGATCCGCTCACTACCTCCATGTGGCTCGGGACTGTACCCAACTAAAACCTGTTTGCACGACTCCTTTGAGCCGTGGTATGGTAGTAATCAAAGCACAGTGGGAACTCACACGAGACAAATGACGATCTCAGGTCGATGAACTAACCTGTACACATGTGTCCAGGGAACTGCTATCTGACGCTAGGTATAAAACCAACTAGCATGTTCCCGACGAGTCCTGTCCGGTGTACTTATAACCCAATGTGCACCTGTATACGTCTTAGATGAACCAACTGACACCAATGGCTTGTGAGACTAGCCACTGCCCCTCGTCGGGGTCTCGATCCGTATACACCAGTCTACTCTGGAGTATCGATGCCCTGTCTCGAAACTCTCTTGACTAGGGACCTTTTAAGGATGTACTTATAGACCCCAGCTCCCACGTGTATGATCGCCATCATACTACTGGCCGTCAAGAAAGAATCCTAAGGGCTCTATCAACGTGGAATAGTAATTTGTAATATCACCTAAAGCATATACACGATGATAAAGATAAACCAGATAGCATACTACCATCTTGAGTAAGACTGTCCTACCGGCATAGGTCCTCCCTCAATCATTGCAATCACGTGCTTGCGATCAAATAATTGACTTTGAGGGCACTATATCCAACAATCTCCCACTTGCACTCAAGGATAATTATTGCGATGTCGCATACTCAAAGCCCGTGTGATACCAAACACCCAACTTCTTTACTGATCAGTCTCACAAAGCCCGTTTGTGAAACTATTGCGTTCGAGGAATAGCCTCAGTGAGTGGATCCGCCCTGATGTTTCTTTCTATGTCTCTCTTTATCTCAAGTTCGCGGAGAAAGCCATTTCCCGAAATGAGCAATACCTGTCTTAGAATATATCTGGATATCTGATGGGACCTAGTTCATAAATGAACTCCAAATCCAAACTTCTTAGACTGTATCGTCAAACTGAACTTAATCAGTATCCTGTGCCATGCCTCCCTCAGTATCCGTTTTTGGACTTTCTGTCCAAACTACTGCCCCTCGTCAGAGGGAAAACTATAACTCTGACAGTCACTCTGTCATCCAGGTCACCTTGGAAGCCTGGAATGATAACCGTCTCCCGAAGGAGGCTGTCGTTATCATATCCCTAGAACATCCACTTATGTTTTAAAACTGCTTCCGAATGTTTTTCTAAGATTAGATTAATATCAACTTATTGCAGCTAGTGCAAAAACAACATCTGGTGTGGTACTTGACATCTCATGATCGACTCAATTGCCTAAGCAAGTGATGTGCCAATCATGCGTATCCCTCTCCCCTTTAGTCTGTAAGACACCTTTGGAGAGGGTGACTCCATCACCTGCAGGTACACCACCATGCCAGGAGTCGTCTATTCTAAAACACCTGTAGAATGCTGTCTAAGTACCCAGATTAGGAAACTACCCAAATGTAGATCTAAAACCATAGATCTACTAACCAGAATGTCTGATATTATATCTATATCCTATATGGAAAAACCACTGTGTGACAACCAAAGTATAACCGATCGTAGTATAGGAATTTCACTTCCTACTCTGTGTATGTCATTCAAATACCAGGACATCACACACTACTACCTTCTTAACAGATCCATCCCCTATTCTGATGAAGTCAAACCTATGACTGTCACATCAGAAATAGATGATCTATCTTCGCTATATCTGCTTTAGTCCATAAATAGACATAAGCTACTTGTCCACTATGCTTCCGCTGCTCCCATTGACTACGACAACCCTCTGGCAGAGTCATATACACGTACAATTCTAAAGCTAGTTTAGAACGACGCTATACTCATCCTCCTCCCGGGTCTCACAGTCTGGAACAACAGCAATAGCAAGTCTGGGTAAACAAGAACCTTCTTGTCACCGTCCTTGAGGCTACCGGAGTACCTCTCGGGTGCCTGAGGTTACCCACCACATCTGCAGAGTGGCCAATGGAATGTCAAACCTGATTGAATCTTTAGGGTCTCATCAAATTTCCAGTAATCGTTTATGGTTCTGGAATCACTTCCAGTTCTACCATACCCACACTACTGTTTTCTGAAAAAATCCATTTTTATCAAAACTGTGGCGAGTCTAGAACAATATCACTATTGATCTTACAGATGGTAGAAAGTCAACCCTCGTCATAGCCCAGGCAAACCCACAAACAGCCATTACAGAAACACGCCTTGAGTTATCCAGAGTTTGGTTTTAAGCATAAGTCGGACAACTCCCCATACCTTAACATTGTTAAGACATGAACTATTCTATATCCAATATAGAAACAGAGGCACTGATTTAATTGGAACCAGATTCAAATCATGCAGCTGTCTCTAGTGCATGTCAACTAAATGGAGAGAGGCCGATCAACATTACTCAACTTAGAAATACATCCAGATATGAGTAACCTGAAAGAGAAGCAAGTTCTCATAATCATTACTATCAACTGAATACCATACACAAGTATCTACATCTTTGATCACCTTGAAGAATCCTGATACTTGCAATATCTGGTTCTCTACTTTACTCTTATACCTATAACGTCTCAAAACTTAGACCTTGCATTTCTACAAAACACTTGTCTAAAAACTAGTGAAGTCACAAGTAAACAGAATATAGTACGAGGACTAACCCCTCTGTCCTAATGGACACTGGACAACATACAATACTTTGTATAAGTCCGCTAAATTGAATAACTCAAACCCTGTGCGTCGTAGGTTGAAAACTGTACTTATGGTTAAGAAGAATTACACCGCTGTTTAATGCTCCTTACCTAACCATCCACTGATATAGGTAAATGTCATGGACATAATTTCAAAAAGTTATATCTCACTTTATAAAAATAAACGTACAGATATATCAATTTGAAATTGGTGCATAACAGCGGATATTCAAAACCAAATATTTGCCGTCCGACAAACACCCAGGCGATTTCCTCAAATATCACCAATTACAACGAATCCCGATATAATGAGGATGATCACCTAATTCCCAATAACTTACTCCCACTCATCATCTGTAAAACCATACAGATGTGAGAATCATACCTGGTAAATACATACCCTGGAGTAAGGGCTTATAGGGAATTCAGTTTTCTTTTAACAATACACAGTGAGACCGAAACATGAAAATGTTTCGAAGGGGTATCCTGGTATTCCTAGTAATGCCTCTTCCATTATCCAGATTCATGACTGTAACCGTATATTTCTCTGCCATTTCTCCAAATCCCTTTATATGTCTTTAGTCATTACCTTCTGTACACCACTTTTAGGCCAAATGGATTTCTTCCTTTCCTACCGTTCGGCACCAGCCTATGGTTTGGAAGAAGACCATCCAATAAGCATAATGGGTGTACTCTCCTAATCCTAAGAGCACTCACAACACGAGAGAAGGTAAAGATAAAAGACAACTGAATAAACCTTATTCCTATTTCTCCTGAACCAGAATCCATCCCCAAACTGGAACAAATTCCTTCGAGTTCGTATATAACCATACGATGGATTATCCAAATAACTGTGGATCTTCGTAGTGATACGGGGTATTCTGGAGAAATACAAAGGTGAAGTAGGAGTGGAGATGAAATACTTGGTTTGGTCGTGAATGATAGCAGTTGAAATTTACTTTGCCCTCTTTCTGATCCCTTTATTTGTCTTTACTTAATACCTTCTGTACACCTTTTAGGCTAAATGGTTTTCTTCATTCCCTACCTTTCGGCACCTGCCTATGGTTTGGATGAAGACTATCTAGTTAGTGTAATAGGTGTACCGTCCTAATCCAAGAAGCACTCGCAACCTGAGAGAAGGTAAAAGGAAAAGACAACTGAATAGTACTATTCATTTTCTCCAGAACCAGAAATCATCCTCGAATCTAGAACAAGTTCCTTCGAGTTCGTATATAACCATACGATGGTTTTATCCAATGGAAGTGGACGTTCATAGTGATACGAAATGTTCCGGAGAAAAAGGGTAAAAGTAGGAGTGGAATGAGGTGTGCAACTCAGACAATCCAAAAGCCAGTATTTTAAGAAAGTTCGGTCAACTTGGTCACTGAGTCATAGTCTAGGGTCGGGCCATGGTCGTTGCTAAAGAAAGAGAGAAAAGAAACACTCTGCGTGCACTCTAACCTAGATCAGAATGATTATCAATTTATCTAATCAGGAAACCTCCCACTGTAACCTCAAATTCTCCTCCAAACCTGAAAGAAGAATTAGTCGGGATCACCCGAGGAGTAAACCAACTCATCAGTGGGAATCGGGATCCAACTATCATCGCATGATAATGTGATGGAATCCACTCACGTTATCACACTCCAGAAGGTATGCGCATATCTGGCAAGTTTCAGTTTCTTTAGAAACTCGCGATGTGATTTTTTTACCCCAAGCGGTTTATGACCTTGACTTTGGCCAACAAATCATAACCCGCAAGTCAAGTTCTACCCGTCATTGTCCTGATTGATTTAGACCCACCTGCACACACCCTTGAATTTGGCCAACAAAGTGGTACGACTGTCCTAAACCAATGCATATCCATGCAACGGACAAATAACACACAGCTACCGCACACGATGCCTTGACTTTGGCCAACAAATATCGCACGAATGCTATGCGCTACTTATCCGAAATAACGGAGGGCTACGGCTGGTTTTTGGCGAAAAACCTTTAACGTAATGAACTTGATATCGTTGAAGGAACCAAATAGCTTTTTATAAATATAGTGGCGAAAACCTTTGCTAAAGAGGTCACTCCCGGTGAAGGGATCTCGGCTCTTTCCCCGTAGAATGAGGTGCAGGATATTCCAACTGAATACCGCGATGCAAAGCAAAAAGTGATCGACAATAGTGAAGTTATTACCCTGACGCAAACTTCTGTCCGAGGGGTCACTCCCGATGAAGGGATCTCGACCCTTGCCTCGTCGAATGAGGTGCAGGATATTCATAACCGAATACCACTGTGCAAAACAAAAGTGAACGTCCTTGTAATAACAGCTTTTTGAAAAATTGTTCCAACAACATCAAACAGGTTTGTTTAGCTTGCATTGATCTGAATCAACGTAGTCCCATCAATTAATCACACTACAAAAGAACAAAAATATGATGTACGTATATGCCATCCGCATTCGCCACTGGGTCCCGTCATCACCCGTTAGGTTACTTAACTAACGACAGAGCGGGGACTGGACTAGCGCGGGTGTAAAACATATACAATATCTACTAGTATATATATAGCAATATATAATAATCGCTCCAGGCGTGATAAATGCAACATCACAGAAAAGTAATAAGCATCACAGAACAATACAGATAATCTAGGATCCCCGGGTTTCATTGAGCCACAACTGAAACCCGACGTTCCCCTGGTCGTGTGGATAGCCTGTGCAATGAAATCCTAGACCCCTACTGGTGCGGCAAGTTACCCGCCAAAACCTGAAGCGAGGCAGCCCCCTTCAACAAAGTGAATGGACCACCCAGCACTTCATGTAATCCGGTAACTTGAGCACCCGTCCTTAGGTCAACCTATACCCCCTACGAGTGCGGCGAATAGCCCGCCAATTCTAGAGTGAAGCCCCCTCCGTCTCAAAGCCATGAGATACGGGCCCGTTGCCCTCTAGAATCCGGCTATCCGTGCACTCCACCGTGGGGTAATCCTAGTACAGAAAAGAAAATACGTACAACGGTGACATCGACCTCAACTCGGGCGTGCTACAAAAGAATAATATACAAACAGGCAGTGACGGCAGTCCACATGTCGGACGCTCGCCCCGCAATATCAAATGTACAAATAATACCAAACTGTACTAACATTGCACCAAGCTATCCACCACGACAAATCCGCAACATCACAGCACAACACAGAACATCAACGTGAATGTCACGTTCGCAAACCCGTCTAAAAGGACTATAGCAATTAGACAAGATTTACCGCTCGAGTGACATTCACGGTCACAGATATAAAGTAAGCACTGTGAACTAACTTATTTAAAATTTTCGATCGACAAAATTTCCCGAAGTGGGCCCCAAGTACAAATCACAGTACTCAAAATAATCTGGGCCAAAACAAAAAATTCCAGAAACCCTAATTCCATGTTAAAGACCCAAAGGAAAAATTTAGTGCACTGAAACACCAACACGGCGGCGGAACCGCGACCAAAACGTGGGTACGGCCGCGTTTCCGCGGCGCTATAGAGGGATCATGCTACAAAATTTTTACAGTGGTCTTAGAAAAGCCTGCATGATTTTCTAAACTCAAAACAATTTTTCGACGATAAAAAAATTTCGACAGAAACTTTGAACTTGGAATTGCAGTTTTGGAAATTTCGTCCGATCAATGTTTTAAATATGTTAGAACAAAGTAGTAAAGGTTAATGGCGTGGCTCTGATACCATGTAAGTCTACGGTAGCGCCCCGGCTATCAATCCTAGGCCAAACGCGGAACAAAACTTTTTACGAAACTGACGCTATCGTAGTCTTTCAGCCGGATCGAACCATTAACACAAACTAGCTAACTACTAAGAAGTGAGAGTGGCTATACCGATCGATCCGTGTCCTTCGGTCTTTGGCCACCATCCCAAGCTCCTCGCGGCATCTCCGATCTCCGGTCTCCTCATCGGAAGGGTACCACATCAATGAGTCTTTTTACGGGCTCCCGCTTCATCCGAAGCAACTCGGACATGAAGTTTGCTAGCCGACATGCCTAAGGTGATGTAGAGAATGTGTGTGATAACTTTGTCTCATGTATCCATTGATTCTCAACACATGAGAGTGTATGGATGGAGGTTGAAGATGAAGCCATGGTGGAATTTATGAGCTAGAGGAAGAAGAAGAGGCTTTTGTTGTTGTGTTGCAATGAGAAAAATGAGAGCAAGTAAAAATCCCGAGAGCAAGTAAAAATCCTAAGAGCAAACCCCACTCATATGGCTGCCCTCTCTTTCTCTACCTCTCATTTCAACACAACAATCAATCAAATAAATTGACATAGCACAAGAAAAGAGACCATAAGTCACTAATAAAGCACATGTCTTATTTAATGCACTAAATCATCACTTCCACTCACAATTTCCACCATCCAAACATTAATCCAAATGTTTGGTCCAACAAAAAGATACGGCAACATCTAAACTAAACTCGCGACGGATCACAAGGATACCCCTCACCTGTATAAACATACCTGCATCCGCATTCCAACTGAATGCGAATGCAATGAGACTAAAGTAATCCAACAAATCTAATACTAGGATCCGGTTTAAACCAAAGCCCACTAGTATGATCCGTCCGATCATGATCCATGCACGACTGCACGTATATGATCGAACCCTGCCATAATACCATACGGCCTCTACAACATTTCGCCCAAAACTTGAGAAACTGTCTGTGGGGGACTCTAAAGACTCGTCAATACTTTGGCTGTGGATTTAACCACTAGCACGTCAGTGGTACTAGCTGTACATAACGGGCTATATTGACCAAAAGGGAGGTCGATGAGCGAACTCATCCCGACACCCTACTAAAACTGTCAGTGACAATATCCGTACAGTCCAGTCCGTTTGTCTATGAGTATCGCATGTCGGGCCTAGGGGATTGGTAAAAGTCAGACCCCCAAAAGCGGTACAAGTCGTGTCGGAGTATAGTCCAGAATACCCTGAGATACTACTGGAATACCTACCAGTAAATCTCGTGCCTTGGCCAAGGACTTCTTGTAATGGCTCTCCTAGACATAGCGCGATCTTACCCCCAATACCGGGAGAGACGAAACCCCTGCCGATCCGCTCACTGCCTCCATATGGCTCGGGACTGTACCCAACTAAAACCTGTTTGCACGACTCCTTTGAGCTATGGTAGGGTAGTAATCAAAGCACAGTGGGAACTCACACGAGACAAATGACGATCTCAGGTCGATGAACTAACATGTACACATGTCACCAGGGAACTGCTATCTGACGCTAGGTATAAAACCAACTAGCATGTTCCCGGCGAGTCCTGTCCGGTGTACTCATAACCCAATGAGCACCTGTATACGTCTAAGGTGAACCAACTGACACCAATGTCTTGTGAGACCAGCCACCGCCCCTCGTCGAGGTCTCGATCCGTATACACTCGTCTACTCTGGAGTATCGATGCCCTGTCTCGAAACTCGCTCGACTAGGGACCTTTTAAGGATGTGCTTATAGACCCCAGCTCCCACGTATATGATCGCCATCATATTGCTGGCAGTCAAGCAAGAATCCTAAGAGCTCTATCAACGTGTAATAGTAATCAGTAATATCACCTAAAGCATGTACACGATGATAAAGATAAACCAGATAGCATACTATCATCTTGAGTAAGACTGTCCTACCAGAATAGGTCCTTCCTCAATCATTGCAATCACGTGCTTGCGATCCAATAATTGACTTTGAGGGCACTATATCCAACATTTTCTTTCTCTTATTTCAGGAACAATGGATTCACTTCCCTACTTTCCCTTTACTCGCTCAGACGCCGCTTTTCCGCAATCACCGTCGGACGAGGAAGCTTTGGCAATGATCAGGGCACATAACAGGGACCGTACGAGTCTACTCTTATGAGGAATTTGGTACGGTCATATCATCCGGGGCCGCCGTAGCTTCACTTGTGAGGTGCCAACAGAGCCCCTCCGCTCAATATCGCTGACGGAACGCCTACGGACCGCTTACACGGTGGAGGCGACTAACTGGACTCCTACAGGCCGACTTAAGTCGTCAACAACTGGGATACCCAACCAGCCCCTGCCAGCTATAGATATCTTGGGGCGCCGCATATGTCAATGTGAAGCCCAACCCTGGGGACAAGTTTATAAGGTAGGTCTTACCCCCCGCCACCTAGTAGGCTATCTTCCCTGGGCTCGATACGTTCTTTCCGCTCACCTTGCACGGTTACAGAAGGTTGGGCTGTATCAAGCGGTGTACGCGTCTCTATTTCATTACCAGGTACTTCACGTCTGGTGGGTTAAAGCCTTTTTGAACCAATGGAATCTTCCCACCAACACCTTCTTGCTAGGGAATCGTGAGGTCTCGATTTCAATGGAAGAGTTCCGCGAGATCTCCGGATTGCCGATCAGGGGAAAGCATTATAAAGAGTTGCTGCCTCCCAATGAGTATGTGTTCACGACCGTGCCTGCTATGCTTGATGGCCTGACGACTGAAAACGCCGTTCGTCATAAGTACCCAAGTCTAATCAAGACTCTGGGTATTTTTGAGAAACTGTTCGCGACGTCAGAGGGGTAGGGCGTCACCTTTGAGAGCTTCATCACTTGCTTTATCTGTGGAGACGCTTTATCCAAAGAAGCTTCAAAGTTTGCGAACATTGACGACCCTTTTGGGTTTGGGCTGAACAAACTACCGGCCAAAGAGGAAGACTTGCCGCAGTTTTATATTCCGATCTTATCGGCCGTGTCCTTCGATGCGATTACGGCCCCTGGCATGGACGAAGAGACCTTCTTCGTCGACTTCATCAGCCTTTGGCTCAGTTGGTTCTTCATACCGACGCATCGACGCTTTATGAGAGCCTCCGTCTTTTACCCCGCTCATCGCGTAGCTGAAGGGGAACGATTGGCTGTTGGTATTGCGGGACTATCGCACCTATCATGGATTAAGCGTTGCAGCCAATACTTCGACCCCAGGTGCGGATGTTGTGAATTTCTCCCTCCACTACTTCACGTCGTGGATCGAGATGCATGTACTGGGAGCATTCGCAGCACATCGGCGGTCAGATTTCTACGACTCTTATACCTTCCCACGGGTTATGAGGTTGGTAGATGCTTCCGCTCCCAATCCGACTCAGCTAGGGGCCCTCCGCGTGTTGCTTAACCTATACTCAAACGAAGGCGGGATGGTGTTTAGTGACCGAGTCTTCTCTGCTCCTGCGGGGCCATTCCACAGCCGTTTGATCTGTCAAAAGGGGGGGCACCGTCTCTAAAGCCTAAAGAGATTATGCACCTATACTCGATTAGGCCAGGCTATTAGGTGTTTCGTCAGAATAACATGGCTCTCTTTATGCGGTATAACCCGCACCGTTTTGCCCAGCAACTGGGCTATAACGAGGGTGTCCCTTTTGAGGCGTTTTTAGTCAAGCCCACTCCGTCTCTGGAAGTCACTCGTGATGTCACCCATCATTTTATGCGGCTGAACACTGGCTCCCGTTTCATGATCCCTGAATCCGACTATCTTCCAAGGTCTGTATGGTCTTTCAAGGGTTGGTATCGTCGTCGAGTCGGTCCTGTCATTGCCGAGGAGAGGCGGGTACTCTTCAAATGTAGAGCTCCAGCTCTGACCCAAGTCACTAGCATTCCGTTGCGGCCGCGGTCAGTGGTTCGCCCTCCATTGAGTGATAGCGGTCCGGTACTTATCTCCAGAGCTGCAGAAACAGAATCGATTCCTCGCACTGCTGGTATGCCAGTGCGCACCAGAGCCTAAGCAAAGGCTTCCAATGAAGCACCAACAGTAGTGTCACCCGCAGCGGTGTATCCAAAGGTGGTGTCACCGAAGAGGGATACTGAAAGTGAAGTTGGGCAACGTCAAGCCAAAGCGCCGAGGGGGAGGAAGCGTTCTTCCACTAGTGTTAGCACAAGTTCCAGGAGGAAGAAGAAATCGGTTGCCGGCTTACTCGACACCCTGCTTGAGTCCGAGCCGTTTATTCAGGACGAACCGATCTCTATGGAGGAGTCGGATGCCAGACTCATATATCCTGGCTCGTCTGCTGAGGAGGCCGCGCAATTGGCTAAAGCTTTGAGGCGCTCATAAGATGAGACCGAGAACGTGTGCATTCCGAAAAAGCCCTCATGTTATATTCTATGACGTTGATCTATCATTACGGCGGGTACATATGGGTCCTTTGTTAATGGAGGAAGAACGTGCCCTCAAACAGCCCATAACGGTTGCTTCCGAAGAAGAACTTACGTTAAAGACATGTAGTCATTCATCTACGCTTGAACTTCGGCGAGCGCACCTTGCCAGAAAGGAAAAACATCTTGAAAAAGCCATATTTCAAGCTCTTTGGCGTATTGTTATGCGTCTTTCTCATGTCCTTCTATTAGCAAATAGTCTGTATTACTTTTATGTCTTATCATTTTTGTGAGAACTTTGCAGGGACTTCGGCGGCGAAAGAGGATTTGAGTTCAGATTGGGTCATAACTGTGGACTCTACAAATGTCTCTCGTGACGCACCGACATGTGTAGAGGAGATCATTACAGCCGCTATTCCTGCTGTGGAGCTTTTAGTGGTAGCTTCTGTTCCTTCAGTATCTATTCCTCCAGCAGAGGTGACCCTACTGGTTACGAACTTTATGGACATCTCTAGTGACACACCAAAGGGTGTAGAAGAGATTGTCGAAGCCGTTAGTCCTATCTTGGAGCTCCCGGTGGTGACATCTGTCCCTTTTGTTGGAGATAGTGCCCTCAGAGTCAATTATTGGATCACAGGCACGTGATTGCAATGATTGAGGGAGGACCTATCCCGGTAGGACAGTCTTACTCAAGATGATAGTATGCTATCTGGTTTATCTTTATCATCGTGTACTGCTTTAGGTGACCTGACATGTCGCTATTACACGTTGATAGAGCCCCTAGGATTCTTGCTTGACTGCCAGCAGTATGAGGGCGATCATATACGTGGGAGCTGGTAATCTATAAGCACATCCTTAAAAGGTCCCTAGTCGTGGGAGTTTCGAGACAGGGAATCGATACTCCAGAGTAGACTAGTGTATACAGTCGAGACCCCGACGAGGGGCGGTGGCCGGTCTCACAAGCCACTGGTGTCAGTTGGTTCACCTAAGATGTATACAGGTACTCATTGGGTTATGAGTACACCGGACAGGACTCGCCGGGAACATGCTAGTTGGTCTTATACCTGACGTCAGATGGCAGTTCCCTGGTGACATGTGTACAGGTTAGTTCATCGACCTGAGGATCGTCATTTTTCTCGTGTGAGTTCCCACTGTACTTTGATTACTACCCTACCACGCTCAAAGGAGACGTGCAAACAGGTTTTAGTTGGGTACAGTCCCGAGCCACATGGAGGCAGTGAGCGGATCTTCAGGGGTTCGTCTCTCCCGGTATTGGGGGTGAGGTCGCGCTGTGTCTAGGAGAGCCATTACACAAAGCCCTCGGCCGAGGCAGGAGATTTACTGGTAGGTATTCCAGTAGTATCTCAGGGTGTTCTGGGCTACACTCCGACACGACTTGTACCGCTTTTGGGGGTCTGACTTTTACCAACCCCCTAGGCCCGCCATGCGATGCTCATAGACGAACGGACCGGACTGTACGGATATTGTCACTGACAGGCTCAGTAGGGTGTCAGGATGAGTTCGCTCATCGACGTCCCTTTTGGTCAATACCTGGTAGCCCGTTACGTATTGGCTTATACCTCTGACGTGCTAGTGGTTAAATCCACAACCGAGGTGTTGACGAGTCTTTAGAGTCCCCCACATTCAGTTGCTCAAGTTTTCGGGCGAAACGCTGTAGAGGCCGTATGGAGATATGGCAGGGTTCGATCAGATACGTGCGGTATTGTATGGATCAGGATCGAACGGATATTACTAGCCGGCTTTGGTTTAAGCCGGATCCTAGTATAGTATAGTGTAGATTTTGTCTCATTGCATTTGTATTTCGGTTGGAATACAAATGCGGGTGTGTATACACAGTATCGGGGTTTTCCTGTAATTTATTACGGGACCAGTTTTCTGGAGTTGCCAATTTGCTTTCCGTTTCGGCCAATTTCATTTGTATCGTTCATTGGCCGAAGTTTGGTGGAGGAGGGCTTATTTGCATTTGTGCAAATAAGCAATATGGAGGGTGTTCTTTGCATACTTTTGTGTCATGATGGTTTCATGATGAAGCCCCATCCTTTGACCTTCCATGGTTCATGATTGCTTGCCTTTTTGTAGCAATCATGGTTGTTGATTAGTAAGTGGAGTGTGGATTTTTTAGTGATCATTGCTTGACTTTGGAGTCATCATGCTTTTGATGATGGTTGAATATGATAACCATTTTCCTTTCACTTGATTATTCTTGTGGCTATGCTTTTTCACTCTCTCCCTCTCTCATTCTCACTCTCCCGATTCACCATGGCCGGCCATTATATGGTAGGGGCTGTCCCAATATTTCATGTGGGGATTTTTGGTCTTTTAGCTTCACAAAAATCCCATAGTTCCACCTTCAAAGTATAGTTCATTCCTCCACCAAATGGCAAACTCCATAACCCCAAATAAGACATGGTTATACACCATTCTGCAGCAAACCTTGAGCACGTCGACTCGCCAGCTTCGTGCCCGAGTTGCCTCGGTATAGAGGTGGGAGCCCGTAAAAGAAGCCGGCGACGTGGTGCCCTTCCGGCGACGAGGTGGAGACCGGAGCTTCCGCGGGAGATCGGGACGACGACGAGAAGACCGGAGGACACGGATCAGTCGGTATATCTCTCTTCCCCATCTTGTAGTTAGCTAGGACTAGTTAATGGTTCGATCCGGGTTTTAGTGCGCGGTGGTGCCGGTTCAAGAAAATTTAAAGTTAACCATCGCTTCCGCATTTGGTCTCGGGATGGAGGCCGGGGCGCCGCCGTGCACTTACACCTTTAGCATCTGTACTTTCTGCAGATGTGACCTTACCGGCCGTAGATCTAGTGGATCTCTCTGGTGGCGTCCTGTAGATTGTAGAAAGGATCGCCGAGACCGTTGTTGCCTCCTCAGAGCCTGAAGTAGCGGCTGTTGTTTCTGAATTGGAAGCTGCCATGCCTGCAAATGTCTCTAGTGCTGTACCTGAGGGTGTGGAGGAGGCTGTCGAAGCTGCTATCCCCCAGTTCAAGGCGGGCGGAGCATCGAAGGTAATCTCCTACATTTCGTTTTAATGATCTCTCTGTTATCTGAATTTTTTTCCTTCAGAATTTCGGGAACTGGCGGCTTCTATCATGGATCTATCTCCTAGGAAGACCATCTAACGTTTACTTGATATGGCTGCCCCACAGGCGATGCCCCCGTAAAGCATGGTCCTTTCTTCTGGGCAAGGTCGGTGTTATCTAACCCCTTTTGTTTTATTATCATCTTTTTTTTCTTATGATGCTAACATGCTCTCCACAGTTCTGGAAGCTGATGACGAAGTTAAGATCCTTGATGGACCTAGGGATCTTTCAAACCCCCCTTGCATGACTGTGGGTAAGTAAGGCTTTATCTTTAGCATTGTTTTGTCTATTCCATGTTTGCAAGTCTTGCCGACTGTTCATATATCTTGACTGCTTTGCCAACCCTGCCCACATTAGAGTCTCGAATCACTATGCCACCAGGCCCTTATGCCCGACGTGCATATGAGAGGATGGCGAAACAAATCATTCACTCCTTGTCGTCTCTTATTGAAGATCTTCGCGTTGGTACTCATGTCACGGCCGAAGAATTTGCCGCCGAAGCCAACACTTCCTTACCTTTTCTTGCCACCTATCATGATGAAATATTGGTGCATGTTTGGGTTGAGTATTGTTATCGAGTGGAGGCTTGTCTACACGGGCTTGAGTGCATACGCCTTCCTTCCAACATTTTAACTATAAAAGCGAGCCTGCGGGGATGGATTGAACGGTGCGCCGCTAATCTACAGTCATACGAAAAGAGGCTCAACTGGAAATTTTCGGAGAGGGAGTTAGCTTCGAACGCTTTGGGGGAACTTCAGGCTCAACTTACTGCTAAGAACGCTTTGGGGGAACTTCGGCTGTTCTTTAAGAAACTATCACAGAGGCGGTAGCTCTTGACAAAGCCGTTATCTTTATCTGTGAGATGGTTGAAGCTCATAAAGTTGACGAAAGGGAGCTGGAGGGTCGGTTTGCTTCGTATCAGACTCAGCAGACTCAGGCGGGGACCCGCCTTGCAGTAATAACGGAGCTTGAAGCCGAGGTTCAGCGGAAGACTGACGAACTTACTAGCCTACTGCACCGTCCATCGGCTTAAGCTTTTTTTTTTGTCGTTGTATACTCTTCTTCTTCTTTCTTCTTTTTTTTGTATTAATTAATGAATAAGAGCATCTTGTATTCATTTTGATTCATGAATAAAAGAAATATTTTTCTTCATTTCGGTGGCATGAAACTTTGGCAAATGTGGTCCGTAGATAGTCCATCTTGACCTCCTTGTAGGGCAGCGATGGCTTAGGAAACAGGTTCAGGTCTGCCGCCTAAGACTTTTCAACTTTATGAGCCGTGAGGGTCTTATAAAGACTTTTCTCCCTACGAGTCGAGAGAATCTCGTAGGTGTATTTTCTCCTTATGAGTCGTGAAGACTCCTAAGTGCGTTTTCTCTTGAGAGTCGTAAGGATCTCACAAGAGAATTTCCCCTTTTACAAGTCGAGATGACTCGTAAGTGGGTTTTTTTTCCTCCTTATCGATATTGGACTTTGGAGAATATGGCATGTGGATAGTATACAATAGTACATCTTGGACCTACTTGCAGGGCCACAGTGCTTAGGAAACAGGTTGATATCCCCGCTGCCTAAGGCTTTTCACCTTCATGAAGATTTCGTGAAGTTGTTTTTCCCTACGAGTTGAGACGAATCGAGAAGCTCTCGCAGGAACATTGTTTTCCCTATGAGTCGAGACGAATCGAGAAGTTCTCGCAAGAATGTCCTAACATCACAGTTAACCTCTGCTGATAGAAGTCCGTTAGGGTCTGTGGTACTAGGGTTTTTTGTCCGTCGTACCGTAGCGTTGGCCGACGTATTCCCCGATATGCAATCTTGCTATTCGAGTAGCCCCATGACTGTCGTGTCTCTGATCCCTTCGAGGGCTGGACAAGACATCTTCAAGTAATCTCCCAGGTCATATTACCGTCGGAAGAGCAAGCGTTAGGGATTTTCAATGCCGCTTTTACTTGAGGTTAGGCTTAGTTTCGGAGCCCCGATGAGTCACAAACACTCCGCGCTGGTGTGGGATGATCTCTGATAGTCTTTCAGGTTTCATTTGAGTTGCCGTCAAGACCCTGAAGCTAGGGATCTTCCTTAGCTTCATTTGTTGACATTGTGTCTGCTATATTGCGACGAATGTCGAGGTTGTATCTAGGTTGTCTGTGAACCGTCGAGGCTCGGAACTAGGGACTTTGCCGTGGCTCCGTTGTTTTGACCCTGGGGTCGGTGGTTGACGTTGCGTCTGCATCCTGTTGGAGTGAGAGGGAACGCCAAGGTGATCTCTAGCCGATAGATGTTTCCGTCGAGACTGGGAACTAGGGACTTTTCCATGGCTCCGTTGTTTCGACCCTGGGGTCGGTTGTTGACGTTGCGTCCGCATCATGCTGGAGCGAGAAGGAACGCCGTTGTTGATCTCTAGGCTGTCTGTAAACCGTCGAGATTTGGAACTAGGGACTTTGCCATGGTTCCGTTGTTTCGACCCTGGGGTCGGTTGTTGACGTTGCGTCTGCATCCTGTTGGAGTGGAGAAGGAATGCCGGGGGTGATCTCTAGGCTGTCTATGACCCATCGAGATTTGGAACTAAGAACTTTTCCATGGCTCCGATTTGTTGACGTCGCGTCTGCATCCTGTTGGAGTGGAGAAGAAACGCCGTTGTTGATCTCTAGACTGTAGATGTTGCCATCGAGACTTGGCTCTCTTTCTTATGGAGCCTGGTGGGAAAATGTGGTTCCCTTTTTCGTTTGTGCCCATGGATTGTATACAGGGGTCGATGTGGACTCACCTGCAGGGCAGAAGTTTCATTCTTTTTTTTTATTTCTTCTCACGATGCTCTATCATTTCAGCTTTTTATATCGCGAAAGTCGCGATTGCCCAATCATTTCAGCTTTTTTTGGGACTTCTCGGTCCGTGGTAGTTTAAGGACGTTACGGTCCGTAGCTAGTTTAAGGACGTTACGGTCCGTAGCTAGTTGAAGGACAATACGGTCCGTAGATCTCCGTGTTTGGGATGGAGTACTGTTGGATACTACTTTTAGAGTTTTGAATCAAGAAGATAGCGAGCGGACATAGGCGTCGTCATCTATCATTGACCTGAGTGGTCAGGCATAGTACTTTTTCAGGAATCGGCCGTTTATCGGCCGGAAGGGTCTTTCGCCATGCATATCTATGAGCAAGTAGGCCCCACCTTGGTAGACTTTGTCTATGATATACGGGCCCTCATAGTTCGGCTCGAATTTCCCCCGTTTGGCACGATTGGGGATCATAGGTCTTTTGACAACTAGAACGAGTTCGCCTTGGCAGAATGTTCTCGGCCTAGTTAGTCTTTCGTATGAGCGCGTCATCCTTGCTTTGTAAGCTTCCAGGTTTTGTTGCGCCATGAGATGAGTTTCATCGAGGGCATCGAGCTCTTCAAGCCGAAGATGAGCATTCTTTTCATCCGTCAGTTCGTAATGAATCGTCACTCGTAGAGAGGGTAGCTCTATTTCTAAAGGGAGTACCGCTTCCGTGCCGAATGCCAATGCGTATGGCGTTGTATTCGTGGTCATTTTGAACGTGGTTCGATACTCCCAGAGAGCTTCATGCAGTTTCTCGTGCCAGTCCTTTTTGTTTCTGGACACTGTTTTCTTTATGATCTTCGTTAAGGTTTTGTTGAAAACCTCAGCTAGACCATTAGCTCAGGGATTATAGACTGAAGAGTATCTCCAATCTATTTTATACTGCTGTGCGAAGCGACTGATTTTATGGCTTCTGTAGGCAGGCCCATTATCAGAGATAATTCGTCGCGGAGTGCCGAACTGATAAATGACGTGAGTTCTGAAGAAATGGAGGATGTTCTCCGTCTTCACTTCCCTTAGCGGTACTGCTTCTGCCTACTTAGAGAAGTAATCGGTTGTTGCCAGTATGAACCGATGTCCCTTGGACGATGCTGGCTTGATGGGCCCGATTATATCGGTTCCCCACATTTCGAACGACCAGCTAGCCAACGTCGGGTATAGCGGATTTGGATGCTGGTGAATGAAGTCCTCATGAATTTGGCACGAGTAACACTGCTTCGCATATTCGAGGCAGTCCTGAATCATTGTGGGCCAATAATAGCCCATCCTTTTGATCTTCAGCTTCATCTTTGGTCCGGCCTGATAGGAACCGCAGAGTTCGTCGTGAGTTTCTTGGACGACTCTCCTTGCTTCTTCTGGTCCCAGGCATCTCAGCCATAGAGAGTCGAACGATCTCTTATATAGAGTATCGTTGACGAAGGCAAAAGACAGAGCTCGTTTTATGAGCTGATGTCTTGAAGACGCGTCTTCGGGCGTTTGATGGGATTTGAAGTAGTCTATGAAGACTTCTCTCCAATCCTTAGCCTTTTCTTCATCTCCTATTCGGCAGGCTGCTTGTTTGGTCGCTTCCTCTCCTTCAGACGGCTCCGGAGATATTTCTGCTGGTGCGAGAATTCGGCGGCTTTGCACAATGATCCTTACGTCATCAAGATTTTCATCAACCATTCTTTAGCGAGTTTGGCTAATGCATCCGCTTTGCTATTTTCCGCATGCGGTATGCTTTCCAGAGTAGGCGGGGATTTGAGTCAGCAATTGCTGCACTCTTTCGCCACATTTTACCAACTCTGGCTTGAACGTCTGATAGTCGCCATTTACTTCGCTAACGACCAGCTGGGAGTCTCCATATATGAGGAGGTTTTTGATCCCCATGCCGACAGTAATCTCAAGACCTGCTATCAAAGCTTCATATTCCGCTTCGTTGTTTGTTCTTGGCTCCGTTAAGGAAAGGGCAAAACGCATTATCCCTCTTTGTGGAGTCACGAAGATGAGGCTTACCCTAGATTTGATTATGGGGGTATTGTGCTTTCGCTTCTTCATGGAAGATGCTCCATCGAAGTAGAGTTCCCATCGGGCATTATTTCCTTCCTCCTCCCTGTCGATTGCATCGAACGCGTGTTCATCTGGCAATTCGCAATTTAAGGGAGAGTCGGCTGGTATTGGATGTTCAGTAAGAAAGTCAGCGAGGGCCTGGCCCTTCATTGCCCTGAGGGGTCGATAGATTATTGAGAACTCCATCAAGAGGAGGGCCCATTTAGCAAGCCTTCCTATAGTATGGCTCTTGATATCAAATATTTGAGAGGATTTACCTTTGATATGAGATGGACTTCATGTGCCAAGGCATAATGTCGAAGCTTCGTTATCACGAAGATCAGTGCCAGGCAATGTTTTTCCATGGGGGAGTAATTATTTTCTGCCCCCAGGAGAACTCGACTCAAATAATAGAGAGCTCTCTCCTTCCCCTGGTCGTTCTCCTATGCCCATAGCGCACCTAAAGAACCTTTAAGGGTTGTTGTATACAAGATGAGGGGCTTTCCCTTGACCGGAGCGGTCAGTACCGGTGGATTCTGCAGATATTGCTTGATTTCGTCCAGTGCACTTTGGCATTTACAATCCCAAACGAACGGGGTCCCCTTCTTCATTAGATAGCTGTAGGAGCGGCATTTGCCGGGGAGATTAGTTATGAACCGTCGGATATACGCGAGCTTTCCTTGGAGAGACCGCAATTGTTTGAGAGTTCTTGGCATAGGCATTTCTATAATCACCTTGATCTTTGATGAGTCTATTTCGATGCCTCGGTGTCGTACGATGAATCCTAGGAATTTGCCTGAGGAGACTCTAAACGCGCATTTCAGAGGGTTCATCTTCAGATTATATTTCCAAAGACGCTGGAACACTATTCTCAAATGCCCCCAGTGCTCCTCGTACGATTTGCTTTTCACCACGAGGTCGTCAATATAGCATTCGACAATCTCATGTATGAGGTCATCGAAGATCTTCGTCATGGCCCTCTGGTAGGTAGCTCCCGCGTTCTTCAAGTCGAAGGGCATCACCTTATAGCAGAATATGCCTAGCAGAGTCTGGAAGGCGGGATGCTTTTGGTCTTCAGGATGCATCTTTATTTGATTATACCCCGAAGATCCATCCATGAAGGGGAAGACCTCATGAGTGGACGTCTTATCGATCATCAGCTCAGTAACAGGTACTGAGAAGTCATCCTTCGGACAAGCTTTGTTGAGGTCCCGAAAGTCCACGCAGATGCGCACCGTCTCATTTTTCTTCATCATTGGAACGATATTGGCAATCCAGTTAGGATATTGAACTTCTTGGATGAAGCCGGAGTCGATTAGTTTCTTGACTTCTGCATTGATGCTCACCTCGAGTTCGAGCCGCATTCTTCTTGGCGCCTGTTTGACTGGTTTGACGTTCGATGATATCGCCAGTTTATGCACAGCTATTTTTGGATCTAGTCCCGGCATCTCGGAATAGTTCCACGTGAAGCAGTCTTTATACTGCATAAGCACGTCCTTTAGCGTGGCCACCTGCTTTTCAGTCAGCAGCTCACTGACGAACGTTGGCTTCGGCTCATTTTCCGCCCCAAGTTGATTTTTCTCAGGTTGTCCGCTGTGGTGGATATCCCATCTTCCAGCTCTTTTGGCACCGGTGGAAATTCTAAAACTACCTCGTCCTCATTCTCATTTGCGAAGCATCGGGAGAGATCATCCACATTCTCGTGCTCTCCTTCTTTTGATAGTGTTATCACGTGGCAGGTACGAGCTCGTTTCCAAGCTCGATGCTGATCTAGACTTTCCCTCACCATGTAGGTTGCTCTTGGCTCATGCTTTCATGACGGGGCTACCCTCTAACTGTCGGATAGAGCAAACCTGCCTCGTTGATACTAGTCTTCGACCTAGTCTTTGAAGGTGAAGCAGTCTTCAAGAGGATGTCCTATTGCTCAGTGGTAGGAGCAATAAGCCGGATGATGGATCTCGTTTATTTGCTCGGGGTGTCGAGACTCCGGAAGTGTCATCATTTGATACTTCATGACAAGGTTGAATATTTTCCTTGTCTTGTCTTGTGGGAAAGAGTATTCCTGACCCATCTTCTTCATAAAAGATGGATTCTAGCTGACTTTTTCTCGATCGCGTAGCTTCTTGGATCCGCTTCGCTGTTTTTGAACGCCATTCCCGTTCTTGATCTTGTTGTTGCTTCTGCGTCAGACTTTTTCCTTGCCACGAAAGCGCACAGCAGGCTGAGGATGAAGGGCATCATAGTCTTCTTTTTCCGTGGACTGCTGAATGAGAAGTTGCGTTCTGGCTTTCTCGTAAATGGCCATTTCGCGGCTATGGTCATCCCGAACCATTTAACCCACTTCCCTTATTATCTTGTCAATTTGTTCTTCGAATGGCGGGCTTGGTATTCTCACGGCGGGATCTCGCTCTAGTTCGATATCAGCGCTATCTGGAAATGCATTCGCTTCTCCACCAGAGTTATTTATGACATGGCAACCATGGAATCGCTCCTGTTTCTTGGACCGACGTATCCAAGCCCAGTCTTCTCTATCCTCCCGTTGGGCATATTTCGCCGAGTCCCGGGAACGTCCCAAATCTTGTTGTAGAACCGGGCTTACTGAGCGGTTTGTTTGAAGGGGACGCCTTGGCATTTTAACAGCCTTTTCAATCCCTCTGCGTAATATATGGGCTTACGGATTGGTTGGAGCCTATTGAGCGCAAAATCGGCACCATGCCAGACTTCTTTTTCCACTTTAGTCTCCGTAGATCAATAGAAGAGGATCGCCTTTTCATCTCTTCTCCTAGGAGGGACGTAGAAAGTCTGCAACTCTTGTATGCTGTATGTATCAAGCGCATTGAGTTCTTGTAATGCCGTTGCGTAACCATGGTAATTTGTAAACTCTGATCAGCTCCAGCGAAGGTCTACATTGACGGGCGGACGGAGAACACTGCGTTGACCTCGTCTTCACAGTCACTACCGAAGACCAAAATAGGAGTAGATGGTCCTGGCCTGCTGCCTGGGGGTTGTCCTGAGAAGATTATCTCTTCATCCTCCTCGGTATCGCTCCCAAAGATCGGGATGGTGGCGACGACTTTTTGTTTATTCTCCGGTTTACGACATTTTTCCGCGTCTTCGAAGTCTGGTAAGAAGTACTTGGCCTCTTCATATTTGCGAACTTCATTTACGGAGAATGGGTTTAGCTCCCCTATAACTGTATACTCGATGCCGTCTTTGAAGTACTTCATACACTGATGCTGTGTAGAAGGGATGATGTTGTACTCATGTAATCAAGGCCTACCGAGCAAAGCGTTGTAGCAAGTCTTGGCCTCGATGACATGAAATTTGATGTCAGTGAAGAGCATCCCGAAGCGTAACGTCAGTATTACAGACCCGAGCGTTCGTGATGACTGGGAGTCAAACCCGGAGATGGTAATTTTATCCCGAGCCAGGTGCTGAATGTTCATGCAAATCTCCTTCAGCACTCTCACATTGAGTAGGTTGACGGAGGACCCATTGTCAACCAGGATCTTCCCTATCTTGATATCGTGGCAGTACCCGGTTACATATAACAGACGGTTGTGCTCGCACGTTCTGAGGAGGAGGTCTTCATCGCTGAAGGTGATGTCAGCTGTGTGAACTTCTTCCAGCTCGTCTTTCATCTTTTTTTCTGCAAGGAAGGCTTGGAACTGATCAGGCTCTTGCAGTGCCTTGATTAGAGAATCTCGTGCCTCTTTGGACAGGAGGAGAGCATCCAGTATGCTCAGTTGCGAGGGTATCTTCCTCAGATGTGCCAGGACATTATAATCCACCTTGTTTTTCTTAGGCGGGTCCTTGGCCGCGAGCTCTTTGACGACTCCATCATCGAGGGAAATTCCCTCAGGGACTTTTTTCTTTCCCTTGTCTCTTTTGTTTGAATCCTTGTTTGTAGACCCGAGGTTTTTTTCAGGTAACGTACGGTTACGTAGCTGAATGTTCTCACAGTTCTTCTCCCCTTCTTCTTTTCCAGAGGTGTACTCTTTGAAGAGAGGGCCGAGGGTTATTTCTTCGTCAGAATCGCTCCCGAAGGTAAGAACTTGAGATTTCCTGGTATCAACCATATGACAGTTGTCAGCAGTTTCTTCATTCTCATCTGTCATGCTTCTCTGCTGTCTACGAGCTTCATGCTTCATCCTCTCGAAGTGTTGTCGGTGAGCAATGTATCCTTGCCACCACTTCTTGAAGGCATTGCACTCTTCGGTGGGGTGCGTAACCCTCGATGGTATAAGCAATAGCTCGGATGTACGTCTGCTTCGTCGAGGCACTTACTCCTGGGAGTGTTTTCCACGAGAGGTGGTAGCTTCATTCCCAATGATAGGGCTTTGGCAAACCGTTTCCCCATCTTAAACATGCCTTTGTTTGCCGCGGATGTGCTTCGATCTGGTTGAAGTGCTTTGTGATTGATCTTCTGTTTCCCCCAATCAGAGCAAAGCTCTGTTTGAATTTCAAAAATTCAAAAATTGAAGCAACGCTTCAAATCCCGTGCGCTGCGCGCAACGCGCCACGTGTCAGAAGTTGATACCTCAGCGCACCGCCCAAGGCAGCGTGCCCAATCAGAGCAAGGTTCTATTTAAAACAAAAAATTAATGGAAGCAACGCTTCAGTTGCGCAAGCGCTGCGCTGCGCGACACGTGTCAGCGCAATTGCGCAAGCGCTGCGCTGCGCGACACGTGTCAGCGCAGTTGCGCCAGTGTAGTTGTGCAAGCACAGTTGCGCAAGCGCTGCGCTGCGCGACACGTGTCAGCGCGGTTGCGCTGTGCGACACGTGTCAGCACGGTTGCGCTCCGCGACACGTGTCAGCGCAGTTGAGCGAGCGCAGTTGCGCTGCGCGCTAAGCGACACGTGTCAGCGCAGATGCGCGAGCGCAGTTGCGCTGCGCTGTGCGCTGCGGGACACGTGTCAAGCGCTGGGGCGTTTACGCCAAACAGAATTAAAATTCTAGTAAGATCCTTCTGTTCTTGTTAAAACAAGAAGATTGTTTTCTGTAAAACAGAAGCCCTTGGATCAAAGATCCAACGGTGGGAAAATTCCCCAAATCACTCAGAGAATGATCTCTTTAACAAACTTAACAAATTTATGAGCACTATATAAAGACCTCTAGACCCCAATTCAAAAATCATCAAGATTGAGAACATCAAGAACTTCAGAGAGAGAAGAAGAATTCCAGTACAAAAAAGGTAAAAAAAAACCTTTATTCAAGAAGAACTTCTTCTGAATAGATCATTGATCTAAGAACAAGATCAATGATCTTCAATAAAAACTAAATAATAACAGTGCCTTGCACTTTTTTATGAACCATTGGTTCTGGAATCTTAAAGATTCCTCTCTTAAATTCAAAATTGGATTAAGTTATTAAAACAGTGCCTTGCACTTGCAAATCTGTACTGTTGCGCTCCTGGGTTGGCGTAAACCACCAGAGAGCGCCACGTGTCAGCACCAGAACCACTTGCGCTATGCGCTTTTAAAATAGAGCATTGCTCTTTAAAGTTGGCGCAACTCACCAGAGCGTGCCACGTGTCAGTAGCGCAACAGCGCAGCGCACTGACGCAGCGCACTGCGCTGTTGCGCTTGCGCTCACCAGAGTGTGACACGTGTCACCACGACAAGCGCTTGCGCTTAGTAATTGGCGCAAAGCGCCTGACAAGCTACTGTCAAGTAATTAATGCGCTGCATTATTTACAAAAGGGCCAAGCCCAATTAAAAAGGCCTAACAGGCTTAATAAAATGCAATGCATTATTTTAAAAAGGGCAGAGCCCAAACCAAAACAGATGCTCTGCATCATTTCCAAAGGGACTGAGCCCAAATAAAAAAGGCCCAGCAGGCCAGAATAAAATGCAGTGCATTATTAAAAAGGGGCAAAGCCCTAACTTAGGCCTAATAGGCCAAAAATAAATAAAAACGTTGAACATTTCTCAACTGGACTTAGCCCAATCATGGCCGTAAGTCCTCAAATTAAATTGACTGAGTAAGACTGCTCTCCTAAATCAATTTACATCCAGTTCAAGGGTACATCTTCGAACTCCTCTGACACCTATCGTTGTAATCCTTCAACGATGTCAGAGAGGTGACGGGTCCCGACAACCACACATCGATACGGACTGCGGGGTCCTTAAACTCGTGGACCGAAACGTCCTTAAACTAATATTCGTCCCAAAATGGGAACGTTGGACTGAAATGTCCTTAAACTAATGCTCGTCCTCAAATGGGAATGATGGACCACCATGTCCCTAAACTGGAAATCGACCGCAATGTCATTAAACTAAACAATAGAGCCAATTGTTCTCTTGTCGGATCCAAACGATCCCGTTAAGTTGATCTTAGTCCGGAGATTAGGCTAACGTATCCTTAACAAAAGTTTAAGTTGATTTTAGCCTTAAATAGGGCTAACGTATCCTTAAACCAAAACCCTAAACCCAAATCGAAGAAAATACGGATTTGGACTAATCCACGTCCTACGGGCGACGACATAAATTAGTCTCCGTATACAATCCACAGGCAACCACAAACAAAACAAAAACACACGATACGAAGTGAAATTCTGGAGAAGGAGAAAGTGGTTACCGCGATGCGGTAGCGTAATTAACTGCAGGGGCTTTCGCCTGCAGGGAAGAGCGTCCCCACAATCAAAAACCCCTCTAGCGAGGGGGAATCTGACGAAGTCTGCTACATCGGCCGCATCCGTCTAAACCTCCGATACACGGTGCCATAAATCAACCTGGCATCTTCGGAGAGGTAGACGGATAAAACCAAATAGCATCTGCCCCGAATCTCAGGCAAGGCGTCTCTACGTCCGCGCCGCCATTCGGAGGGGAACGGATTCTGGCATGCCCGGTGGGACCTTTTCCTCTTTCCACTCCACATTTCGTGTGTCGTCTTCGCAAACGAATCGCGGTTTGTTAATGGTTGCCTTTGGGTTGCAAGTTACTAAGATTTGGTCTTTTGCCTGGCGCAGAAAACAAGCATCAATGGCCTCCAACTGCTCAAGCTGTTCAAAGTGCAAGTGCAATCAACGCTCCGCCTCACCTGGAGGCATAGCCTATGGGCCTCAAGCGGCCTCCATCCTTGCCATGCCGGTAGAACAGGTGACCCAGGCCACCACCGGCCTGTTTTTCGGGACCATGATCCCGCCTGCAAGCTTCACCATGCCAGTGCCCGCACCAGAAGCGAACAAGAAGTCGGTTTTCGATCGGCTCGCCGCTACAACGGCCCCTTTCAACGGGTCGTCCAACATCAAACCAGCAGCCTCTATCTTTGCCAAGCTGGGTCAGAACTCTGATGGGCCCGCCAAGAAGCCTATGAACCCTAAAGTGGTTATCCCAAGGAATGCAACAACGGTTGCTCCTGAAGTCGTCAAGGCGGCTTCTCCTGTTAAAGAGTCAGTCTTTTCAAGTCTTTTCAAGGCTGACTATTCCGGCTGCTGCCCCTGCTCGAGGATCTGTCTTTGACAGATTGAATATCACTACTCAAAGAACAACATCGGTCTTTAAGAGGCTGACACCGGCAGCACCTCATTCAGACAGGGGGCAAGAAGAAACTGTCTCTATTGCCGAGCCAGCCCCAACGGCTCATCATGCTCGACGTCGCCACTGGCGCCGAGTAAGGAAGGCCGAGGGCAACTCCCCCTCAGGGTTAACTCCACCTGCTCCAGTGGTGGAAGTTAATGCTGCTGTTCCAACTGGGAACAGCTTTGAACCACTTAGGAGGGTACGTAAGAACTCTCCAACTGCTATGCTAAAAAGATCTCCTCCACCTGCGGAGAGGGTCACAAAGACGAAGCTGGAGCAGCCTCCTCAGCGGCTATCCTCCAAAATTTATAAAGTTTGGCGAAGGGTTCAAGACTCCGTAATTGACCAAGGTCACTCTCGTCAGAAGAAAAGGGCGAAAGTGCAGGAAGAAAAGGACCGTCTAATCAAACAGCAAAAGACGACAATCACCAGGGTGCACGCTGCAACGGCCCCTTCAACTTCAATGACCCATAAGAGAAGGAGGCCGGAGAAAATTCCCACGCCCTCAGTAAATGTCAAAGGCGGTGAGCCTAAACGCCCTAAGTCCGGGGGCATTGTGGTCCATACTGTATACATGGCGTCGGGGAAGGAGGACAGCCGTGCATCTACAGGTCATAGACCGCTTACACGGTCAGTGACCAAAGCTCAGGAGCAACAGCAAAAGCTCCAGGAAATGATGAACGCGATGGCTGTTAGTGTATATGCCCTAGAGGCCATTACTGTATCATACTAGTATGTATATTACTTGATGGAAGCTTGGGATATTCACAGTTGTATAGACAATCTTGCTCGAAATAGTAGTATGCTACTTGGTTTGTCTCTGCTTTAATGTGTACATGTGTTTCTTTATTATATCACCTATACGCATTAGTAGAGCCCTTAGGATCTTTGCTTGATTACCGGCGTTGTAATGGTGATCACACTCGTGGGGGCTGGGTAATCCACAAGCACATCCTTATACACGTCCCTAGTCGTGGGATTATCGAGACAGGGCATCGATACTCCGGAGTAGACTAGCGTATGCGCTTCTCATCCCAGCACGGGAGACGGTCTGTCCCACAGCCGTCAGTACGTCGTACTTGAGATAGTATGCGGGTGCTCGTTAGGTTATGAGTACACTGGATAGGACTCGTCGGGAACTGATGGTTGGTATTATACCTATCGTCAGTTATCAGTTCCCAGGTGACATGAGTACAGCTTAGTCCGCTGACTTGACACTGTCATTTCGCCTCGAGTGTGTTCCCACTGTTCTTTGATTACTACCCTACCACGGCTCTACTGAGTCGTGCAAACATGTAGTAGTTGGGTGCAGTCCCGAAGCACTTGGAGACAGTGACGGTTAGACAGGATTCGTCTCTCCCGGTATTGGGGGTTGACACCGCGCTGTGTCTAGGAGAGCCATTACACATGTAGTCCCTGGCCAGGGCAAGCGAGACATACTGGTAGGTTTCCAGTGATGTCTCAGGGTGTTCTGGGCTACACTCCGACACGACTTGTACCGCTATTAGGGGACTGACGTTCACCACCCCTAGGCCCGCCATGCGATATATCAGACGAACAGACCGGACTGTACGGAGATTGTCATATACAGGCTCAGTAGGAGTTCGGATGGGTTTACCTCATCGGCCTTCTTATCGACATCTACCTGGGGACCGTTACGTACAGCTAGTGCCGCTTGCGGTCTGTGGTTAAACCCACTGCCAGCGTAGTGTCGAGTCTTTAGAGTCCCACACAGAGAGTTTCCCTGCATTGAGCGAAACGTGTAGAGGCCGTATGGTTTTACGGCGGGGCTACGATCACTAACGTACACTTGTGTGCGTATGCTGTTCGAGCAGGCAATACTAGTGGGCTTTGGTTTAAGCCAGATCCTAGTATTGCACAGATGGATTTGATTTGTCTTCTGTGCATTCGCATTCTACGGAATGCGGATGCGGGTGTGTATGCACAGTTTTGAGGAGCGATGAAGGAGGAGGTGCCCCATTAGGGTTTTGGCAGTTGGTTCGGCCAAAACCGTAATGTGGCACACTCATTAGGGTTTTGACAGTTCGTTTGGTCAAAACCGTTATGAGTCGGAGACATTGTGTAGGGTTCCTAGGCACACTAGTGAGGTCTCACAAGGCATCGATCATGCCAAATTAAAATTTTAACGTGCCGAGAAACCTTAAACTACGGATCGTTTGCTAGATGTCTAGGCGAAAAAGAACTAGTTAACAACTTAACTAATGGGATATCGGAAATACAACCTTTGTAGATCCGTTTGTCCACCTCCATAGCTCCATGAAGAAGTCATCTCCGCTGTACAAATCCGAAATTCGGGCTCTTGCGTCGGCTTCATCGGAGAAGAAGCGGGCTAGGTCATCGACGACGTGCCGAAGATGATCTACGTCGAGGCATCGCTAAATCAAGCTCCGACTTCACCAAGTCCAAAAACCTGTGAAGAGAACACACTCTACTACTTGGCAAGAGGTAGAGGATGAAGAAATAGGAAGTGGGTAGACTTTAGTTTTGGATTTCTCACTCTTTTTCATCACTTGCCATTAATGGAGCAAGCTTTCTTCATGTGAAGAAATGAAGAAGAAGAAGAAGCTAATTATGATAAGTTATTATTAAAAACAATAGAAAAATCAAAACTTATCATAATATTAACTAGAGTCAAGTGTAGAGAATGAATCATGGTTAGTGGGAATGGTTAGGGTTAAGGATGAGATAAGAATGGTTGACTTGATCAAAGTATCATGAAGCTTCAACTAAACTCCAAATTAAGCCACCATTCTTTTCTCCTCTTTTCCAAAATGAATAAACAAATAAATAAATGAATAAATAAAGGAAATGAAACCCTAACCATTCTTTTAACCATGGTTTAATTCTTTGCACTTAACCAAGTAAACATGTATCATCAAACATGATACAATCAAATGCACAAAATCATATCGCATATGTAATGCGCACAACCGAGTGAGAAAATCCATTTAAAGTGAACCGATAATAGTTAATGCAAAGTAATGTATCAAATATATAATTATGCATTAAATAATTAAATCAACACTTGATTCAATGACCCGGTCATGTCGCACACAACCGACTAGTATATAATGTATCGGCTTATCAAATCAACCTTTGATTCGATAACTAGGGTATATCGCATATAACCTAATCGATACATTCATCGCGAGAATGGAATACGGTATCACATACAGGCATTATTCTCGGTCCCGCACATATCTCATATGCGCTCCTATATCGTTTTGCTTGAGCCAGGAAACCTCTGTGTAGGACTCTAAAGACTCGTCAATACGCCGGCAGCAGGCGATGATCATATCAAACACCCACAAGCCGCAAGCGATCTGCTAAACGTAACGGCCACCCGGGTATTGAGCGATCTGAAGATCGACGAGCAAGCCCGCTCACACTCCAGTGAATCCAACCAGTAACACTACCGTACAGTCCGGTCTGATCGTCTGATATGTCGCATATCTCGCCTAGGGGTGGTAAACGTCAGACCCCAATAGCTCGATAAGTCGTGTCGATATGAGGTCTATAACTGTTCGAGAAACTACTGGTAACACTTACCAGTAAATCTCAGCAACCCTGGCCAGGGATTTCCTGTTATAGCCAATCGAACACAGCGCAACATCAACCCCCTATACCGGGAGAGACGAATCCCCTCCTATCGCTCATTGCCTCCATGTGACTCGGGACTGTACCCAAAAACCACCGTTTTGCACGCCCTCTTGGACGTGGTAAGATGGAAATCAAAGCACAGTGGGAACCACACAAGACTCTATGACGATCTCGGGTCAACAGACTACTCTGTACCAGTGTCACCAGAGAACTGCCATCTGACGTGAGGTATAATATCATCTGGGAGTTCTCGGCGAGTCCGTCCAGTGTACCCAGTCTATACTGAGCACCCGTATATCATCTCTGATGTCAAACACCGATGGATATGGGATCATCCATCGCCCATCTGTATGGGTCGAGAAGGTACACGCTAGTCTACTCTGGTATATCGATGCCCCGTCTTGATACACCCACGACTAGGGACTTTTAAGGATGTACTTATGGACTACCATGTCCCCACTAGTATGATCCGCATCATAGTCCAGGTAGTCAAGTACAGATCCTAAGGGCTTTACCAACATGTAACAGAGAGACAATCAGTATACACGTTAAGGTAAAGATCAACCTGATAGCATACTATCATGTCGAGCAAGAAAGTCCTCCCTATATATGTCCCAGCATCCACTACAATACACATCCTATGTATAGTAATGGCCTCTAGGGCATACATATAACTAACAATCTCCCACTTGCACTAGGGCCATCTGATAGCAGTGGTTGTAGTATCTCATACTCAACCATCCCCTAAAAGTCTCTCTCTGGGAACAGGCCTTTGTGAGTGGATCCGCTGTGTTGTCCTCTGAGTCTACTCTCCTAACCTCGATCACCCTGGAGATCAATCATCTCCATGATCAAGTGATACTGCCTTAGAATATGTCTGGATCACTGATGGGACCGGCATTCCTTGGCATAAGCCACAACTCCATTGTCACACAATGGTAGGAACATAGTTCATCTCATGAACTAATATACATCCAAACAGCCTCTTTGGTAGCATCTTAAGTAGCGATGTATCCTGCCTTTATCGTCTAGTATGTCACGGTATCTAGCTTGGAACTCTTCCAACATACCGTCCCTTTACTGAGGGTAAAGACAATGCCTGCGACTGACATTCAGTCGTCTTTATCACCCTGGAACCCTTCCAGTGATTCTCCCCAGGATCGGTTGATACCGTCTCACTACAACTAGTGAGAATCCTAACATCCATTTAGATCTATCTCATAGATCCAAAATCCAGGATTTAGTGGGTATCACTTTGATCCTATGTGGAGAGTCATTGTGATAAGCGGAGATTGATCGAGCGTAGCATAGGAAACTCCTTCCCTATCTAGAGTATGTCATCCACGTACTCTACGAGGATCGTCACCATACTCCCTACTACCAGTTTGTTTATACAAGGTTCATCTACCATTTTGATGATGTCAAACTCTTTGACTAACACATCAAAACAGATGTTCCAACTCCGCGATGCCTGCTTTATCCTATAAAGCATCTTGCACACGTTTCCGCTGCTCCCACTGTCTACGAAGCCCTCTGGCTGTGTACTTATAGACACTCTCTTCTAAATCATCATTTAGAAAAGCAGTCAAGACACCCAACCACCAGATATCGTAGTCATGGTATGTAGCCGTGGCAAGTAGGATCTGGATGGACTTAAGCATAGATCCTTAGAAAAGGTTTCATCATGATCCTTACCTGGTCAATGTTGCAAACCTTTAATAAGTCTAGCTTTGAAAGTCTCAACTTTTCCATGTACACCAAGTAATCTTCTCAAGATATACTTGCTCCTGATGGGGATTTAACCCTTCAGATATAGCAACTAAAGTCCATACTTTGTTGGTGTATAAGGATTCCATCTCAGATCGATAAACATCCAGCCATTCTTACAGAGTCTCACTCTTGATGGCCAGCTCGAAACTAGTTGGGTCATCATCTCATGATGTAATCCTCGCTCCCACTGTCATAGAGAAACCGAAGTATCTCTCAGATGGGTGAGGAACCCTACTAGATCGGCGGAGAGGTTGAGGTTCGTTGGAATCTACTGAATCCTTTGGTTCTATCAAATCATGTGCTGTAGTTTGTATAGCTGGAACATTTCCAGTTCTACATAACAGACTTTGCCTCGAGCTTGTCCGGATTTTGCTTTTAGACATAGGCCGGACAACTCCAAATCTTAACTAGCTTAAGACATGGGCTCTTCCATTTCCATATCACATATGAAATGGTAGGCAACTGATTTGATTTGAAATCTATTCAATAGATATGCAGCTTCTCAAGCGCATAACTCCCAAAAGGAAATAGGTAACTCAGCAGTACTCATCATAGAGCACACCATATCAAATAGGGTGTATCTGCTCCGCCCCGATATACCATCGTGCTATGGTGTATACGGAGGAGTAATGCTGAGAGAGAATCTCATTCTCCTTTAGAATAGTCCATGAATTCCATGCACAAGTATTCTCCTCCTTGAACTCATCATAGGACATAATACTTATACCCGTATTTTGGTTCTCTACTTCTAACTTATATTCTGTGAATATCTCAAAAGGTTCGGACTTGTGTTTCAACAGGAACATAGGTCAGAAACTCGAAAGATCATCAGAGAACGTAATGAAGTAAAAGAACCGGTCTTGGCATGTGTAGACAGGGGACCTACATACATCAACATGTATCATCCCAAGAGTTTACTAACTCTTTCTCTGTTTCCATTAAACGGAGCTATGGTCATCTTATCTCTGTGACATGACTGGCAAGTTTCACAAGATGTAAATTCAAACTGATTTAAATATGCATCTACATGTAACTTCAGCTAGTCGGGTCGCATTGATATGACCTAGTCTACAATGCCTCAAGTAGGATTCGTTCATTTCTGAACTCTTCCTCTTGTGTGTGTTCCGTATACTAAAGAACTGTAGTTTGATTTAGAACATCAATGCTTTTAGATAACGTGCCTGAACCGATCAACTTTTGATATAGGAAATGTTCAAAACATTATCCAACAATACAAAATTTTATCATTTCTTTACTAATAAAGAGACTGATATGATTTTGTATATCAGGTTCGGTATCTAATAACATTCGTTCAGAATCAATGTATTGGTAATACAGGGTGACAGTGACCAACAGACTTGGCTGCAACATTTGCCCCGTTTTCTGCCTCATGAAACTTATCACCCGTTCTCAGTTCTCTACCTATCTGTAGCCCTATGTAACAGATTACATATCTGGGATCCTGATCTGGTATCACATACCCAGGACGTAGAGGATACAGAGAAACAGTTCTTTGTAACGAACACACCCGAAGATGATGCATCAGCATGCACTCTCTTCGTTTGGGCGGCACGGGAATTCTGGTAATCCCCAATTTCCTGCTCTGTCTTATAACATTTATAAGTTGGAGCGGGACCAACGTTCCCCAGCTCAGTATAACAAGCGGGTTCGGTCAATAATCCGTTTTATTATCTTGATTAAGGCGTGATATGGTCGCTACCAGGAGAGAGAGAGAAGAAAACACTCAGCGTGCGCTCTTGCAAGAAAAGATTGGTTATTATTTTATCTAATCAGGATGGCTCCCACTGCTTTTTATCAAATCTTCCTTCAAACCCTAAAAGGAAAGACTAGCCGGGATTAATTACACACTACAAGTTCGCCAATCTTTCAGCCAGGCCAGTGTCGGTACTTTGAGGGAGGTCCTCCGTGCTTTCGCACGAACCTAATTAATGTAAACCTCGTTTTCCCAGAGGCGTAACCTCGTTAACACCTTTCTAGACACCTACTTGATCGGCTAATTGTAATGTATAAAACTCTCCCAGGAGTAACTCTTACTTGCAGCGGGTATCGGGATCCAACTATCTCATAGAAGGTATGCAATCTCATTGCAAATTTCAACACTTGAAATTCCCGATAATATTTTTGCCCCTAGCGTCCTATGACCTTGACGGAGGTCAACAAACCATAGGCTACTAGTCAAGTTCAACCCGTCATTTCTTGATCGAATTAAACCCACCCGCACGACCCTTGACGGAGGTCAACAAGGCCGCACGACTACCCTAACTCAATCTGCATCATATGCATAAGCAGATAAATACTGGTTAGCTACCGCACACTGCGCCTTGACGGAGGCCAACAAACGCAGCACGAATACTAAACAGCACTTATCTGAAATGACGGAGGGCTACGACAGGTTTTTATGAAAACCTATTGCGTAATGAACTTGATATCGTTGTAGGATCGAATGAATTTTGAAATGGAGTGCTTTTGAGGCTTTTCTAGTTTTGCTAAAGGAGTCACTCCCGGTGAAGGGATCGTCGGCCCTTTCCTCGTCGAATGAGGTGCGGGATATATCATATATATCGCTGTGCAAAGCAAAAACTCTTAAAAGCAATCAAAAGACAAACCGAGTGCGTAGCATCTGCCAGTTATTGCTAAAGGAGTCACTCCCGGTGAAGGGATCTCGGTCCTTTCCTCATCGAATAAGGTGCAGGATATATCATATATACCACTGTGCAAAGCAAGAACTGTAGCTACCTGTTTTATTTTGAAATTCGATTCTACAACATCTTAGGTTTCTTTTATTTCATTAATCTCATTAATGAAGTCCCATCATTTTAAGTACCTAAACATCACAGATAAATACGACGTACACTTATGCCATCCGCATTCGCCTCGATGTCCCCTCGTGCACCGTTAGGTTAGGTAACTAACGGCAGAGCAGGGCAGGGCTAGCGCGGGTGTAAAACATAAGTAACATCTATATAATATATCATATATACTATATACTGTATCTATCACAGAACATCACATGATCACATCACAGATATCGCAGCAGAAGAAACATATGAAATATTGGATATACTAGGACGTCCGTGTTTTCAATACGAGCCAGTATAAAACACGGATTCCAATGTCGTGATGAATAGCCAAACCCACACCCCTAGACCCCTACGAGAGCGGCAAGCAACCCTACCAATTCTGGAGTTAGGAGACCCGGACTCGACTCCTCGAGTTGGTCTCCCACTGGACTCCAGAACCCGGTTACTTGTGCTCCCCTCCTTGGGTCTATCCTAGTGCGGAAAAGTAAATAATATACAAAGGGTGACTACTTCCGCAACCTGGAAGCGCCCTAATAAAAGAATATTACATACAAGTTTTTACATGAATGAAAATGAAAAACACTCATCTCACATAAAAACCCCCGGCTATTCAAACACGACGATCCAATATAACATATCCAGCAACACATAACATCACATGTCATCAACGTAAGTAAATATGTCCATCCCAATTGTCGTTGACATATAGTAACGAAACCGGCGATATCACATATTACACTTACGGTCACAGAAAAGAAAGTGTAAAACTACAACAGTTGGAATCCGCAACCACCTCAGACATCGCATGCCTGACCAAATGAATTCCTTAGACATCACATGCCTAACAATTATAAACCCCGCATTTTAGTCTCTTTATCGAAAACACTTTTCAATATCGAGTCGGGTAATTCAACAAGATTCCCGACATCCTGATCGAATGCTCGTCGCAAACTTCAGTAGACGGCCGCACCCCCGATACCGTCGACGAAGTGCACCAAGGCGGAACACCGCCACCGCGAGCACCCGAACGGATGCTTTCGGCGACGGGGTTCTCCTACAGTCACTTGGTCGGGGCTATGGAGTGAAGCTGTCTATTAAGTTTACCCGGCGAGTATCCGCGTACGCTACGTGATTGCGACGGACTTTTGATCACATCAAAATTCCGTGGCAACCGATCAAGTGAGACTAAACTGCTATGTTTATAACATTCATTTAGTTATCTCATAACTATTTGTGAATTCCAATTATTGTATCCCATTCCAGATAAATAGAAAATGTTAAACTTTCCGATCGAACATTCTAACACCCAAGTTTTCCCGATACAGATCAACATATGAAACTAGTCTAACAACATTCAGTTCGTACCTCAGTACCAACGGTCCAGCCGTAGAAGGGTCAAGCCAACGCCTCATATGTGGCACGCCGTACTGCCCCAAACCCGAAGGTTCAAAGGGCAGTTCAAGACGGTCACATAATCGAGTTAAGGTTTGTTGTCTTCTAGAGGGACCATCGCGTTACTTGCACTACTTAGAACGTCGTTAAACTACGGAAAAATCCAACACTTGGAAATTTCCCGACAGGGGAAAAATTGGGTATTTATATCCGGTCGAACTTTTTAACATATTCTAAAAATTATCCGGAAAGCCAAATAGACAAAATTTGATACCCCGATCGAAACACCGAATCCCCAAAACAACTGCAGAAAATTCAACTCTTGAATAATTTTTAAAAATACCCAGAGAACTCAGAAGCTGAAACAATGAATTACTGTGTAACAAGGTACGGCTGACGTCATACATCCGCCGCGGAACCGCCGCATAAGCTAAGCTTATGCCGCGGTTTCGCCGCTAAAAACACTGTTCATGAAAAAAAATTTCCACCGTAATTCTTAGAATTTCCTGCTGAGTTCTCTGCATCTTTTTAATTTGAAAAAATCCACGTTTTCAGAAAAAGTACAGAGAGCAATTTTCCGGGTTAAGTTTTGGTTCGATCGGACTTCAAATTCCGTCTGGACTTCGCCTAAGGCTCTAGCTAGGCTCTGATACCACTGTAGGGTTCCTAGGCACACTAGTGAGGTCTCACAAGGCATCGATCATGCCAAATTAAAATTTTAACGTGCCGAGAAACCCTAAACTACGGATCGTTTGCTAGATGTCTAGGCGAAAAAGAACTAGTTAACAACTTAACTAATGGGATATCGGAAATACAACCTTTGTAGATCCGTTTGTCCACCTCCATAGCTCCATGAAGAAGTCATCTCCGCTATACAAATCCGAAATCCGGCCTCTTGCGTCGGCTTCATCGGAGAAGAAGCGGGCTAGGTCATCGACGACGTGCCGAAGATGATCTACGTCGAGGCATCGCTAAATCAAGCTCCGACTTCACCAAGTCCAAAAACTTGTGAAGAGAACACACTCTACTACTTGGCAAGAGGTAGAGGATGAAGAAATAGGAAGTGGGTAGACTTTAGTTTTGGATTTCTCACTCTTTTTCATCACTTGCCATTAATGGAGCAAGCTTTCTTCATGTGAAGAAATGAAGAAGAAGAAGCAAATTATGATAAGTTATTATTAAAAACAATAGAAAAATCAAAACTTATCATAATGTTAACTAGAGTCAAGTGTAGAGAATGAATCATGGTTAGTGGGAATGGTTAGGGTTAAGGATGAGATAAGAATGGTTGACTTGTTCAAAGTATCATGAAGCTTCAACTAAACTCCAAATTAAGCCACCATTCTTTTCTCCTCTTTTCCAAAATGAATAAACAAATAAATAAATGAATAAATAAAGGAAATGAAACCCTAACCATTCTTTTAACCATGGTTTAATTCTTTGCACTTAACCAAGTAAACATGTATCATCAAACATGATACAATCAAATGCACAAAATCATATCGCATATGTAATGCGCACACCCGAGTGAGAAAATCCATTTAAAGTGAACCGATACTAGTTAATGCAAAGTAATGTATCAAATATATAATTATGCATTAAATAATTAAATCAACACTTGATCCAATGACCCGGTCATGTCGCACACAACCGACTAGTATATAATGTATCGGCTTATCAAATCAACCTTTGATTCGATAACTAGGGTATATCGCATATAACCTAACCGATACATTCATCGCGAGAATGGAATACGGTATCAGATACACGCATTATTCTCGGTCCCGCACATATCTCATATGCGCTCCTATATCATTTTGCTTGAGCCAGGAAACCTCTGTGTAGGACTCTAAAGACTCGTCAATACGCCGGCAGCAGGCGATGATCATATCAAACACCCACAAGCCGCAAGCGGTCTGCTAAACGTAACGGCCACCCGGGTATTGAGCGATCTGAAGATCGACGAGCAAGCCCGCTCACACTCCAGTGAATCCAACCAGTAACACTACCGTACAGTCCGGTCTGATCGTCTGATATGTCGCATATCTCGCCTAGGGGTGGTAAACGTCAGACCCCAATAGCTCGATAAGTCGTGTCGATATGAGGTCTATAACTGTTCGAGAAACTACTGGTAACACTTACCAGTAAATCTCAGCAACCCTGGCCAGGGATTTCCTGTTATAGCCAATCGAACACAGCGCAACATCAACCCCCTATACCGGGAGAGACGAATCCCCTCCTATCGCTCATTGCCTCCATGTGACTCGGGACTGTACCCAAAAACCACCGTTTTGCACGCCCTCTTGGACGTGGTAAGATGGAAATCAAAGCACAGTGGGAACCACACAAGACTCTATGACGATCTCGGGTCAACAGACTACTCTGTACCAGTGTCACCAGAGAACTGCCATCTGACGTGAGGTATAATACCATCTGGGAGTTCTCGGCGAGTCCGTCCAGTGTACCCAGTCTATACTGAGCACCCGTATATCATCTCTGATGTCAAACACCGATGGATATGGGATCATCCATCGCCCATCTGTATGGGTCGAGAAGGTACACGCTAGTCTACTCTGGTATATCGATACCCCGTCTCGATACACCCACGACTAGGGACTTTTAAGGATGTACTTATGGACTACCATGTCCCCACTAGTATGATCCGCATCATAGTCCAGGTAGTCAAGTACAAATCCTAAGGGCTTTACCAACATGTAACAGAGAGACAATCAGTATACACGTTAAGGTAAAGATCAACCTGATAGCATACTATCATGTCGAGCAAGAAAGTCCTCCCTATATATGTCCCAGCATCCACTACAATACACATCCTATGTATAGTAATGGCCTCTAGGGCATACATATAACTAACACATTGTTTACTAATCCTTTTAGTGATAGATTTGTGATGGCTAATTGCATTGACCATTTGACCACTTGGATCTCCCTTGACTTTGTTGACCCGTTGACCGTGTTGACCATTGACCTTCAAGAGAGATCCACACTCTTCTTTCATTTTCTTTTTATTTCTTGTGTTATGATAATGGTCAATTCAATGTGCCATCAACTTCTATCATGATAGGATTAGTAATGATGATTTTGTGTATTATTGGAACCATGGTTCATTTCTTTTGGCAAAATCTTTTCATTATTCTCTTCTCATTCTCTCTCTTGAAGTGAGAAGAAAAAGAAAAGCTCCATGGTTGCTAAGTTTCTCCTTCTTCTTCCTCCTCTTGATCTCATCTTTTGATCTCATGTGTTGAGAGAAAAATATCCCACAAAGACAAACACATCCATACATCTCCTCTACACATCCTAGGGCTTCTTGACTAGCAATCACTTTGCCCTAGTTGCCTCGGCTTGAGGTGGAGCTCGGTGTACATCTCTTGGGTGGATCGTCTTCGACTCAAGGAGGCCGCGGAGGTGACCAAAGTCCGGATCAACCCTCGGAGCAAGCAAGGAGAAGAACAACAAGAAGAGAAGGAGTTCAAGTTGTGGTATAACCCCTAACCGAGTAGATAAATCTCTAGTTAGGATGCTAGTGTGTTGTTTAGCAAAGATCCGGCTTTTACGGTCCATGATACCAAGTCTAGAAATTTTTTTGTTTTACCGTTTCCGCAACCCCGAAAGTACCGGGAGAGGTAACGTGGACCTAACAGTGGTATCAGAGCCTAACTAAACACACCCTAGCATGTTAGCAAAGTATTTAGAATTTCGACCGGACGAAAAACCGCAAAACACCCCGGAAATTTGAAGTTTCTGCCGATTTTTAGAACTGTTCCAAAATTATAAATCATACACTGAAAATCGGCTCAGGCTTTTTATAGAATACTGAAGAAAAATGATCACCTAACTTGGTTAAAGCACCGCAGTTCCGCGGCATAAGCTTGCTTATGCCGCGGAACCGCGGCCGATTTAACTCGGTTGGCGATTTTCTTTTCTGCAGTTTTCTTAGATGGGTATTTTGGGATTTTTACAATATGACTTTTCTGCCCAGATTTTCCAGAAAGCAAAATTTGTTTTTGGGGCTTAAAAATCCGTATTTTTGGTCGATGTTCTGTAGACTTTAGCTAATGGTTATATCTGTAATGTTATGTGTATTGAACGTCTACTAATCGCTATACGTCGATTAGTGGGGGTTATACATATCTGTGATCTGTGTTATTGATGGTATGTGTATATGAACTCGTTGGATTGTCGCGGATGAATAGCCGGGGTGGATGTGAGATGAGAGTTTCTTTTTCTTTCATTCATGTAATAAATTTGTAAATTGATGTAATATTATTTGTATGGCCGCACAACCGGGTCGGGGTTGTAGCCGTCATTGTATAATTCTTTTTACTGTTTTTGCTCCTAGGATAGACCCATGGAGAGGGTGCACAAACTACCGGGTATCTCGAAGTGCCGAGTGGCCTACTCACGGCGTTGAGGGAGGTTGCTTCGCTTCGGGTACTTGGCAGGTAGTTTGCCGCACCCGTAGGGGTCTTGGGTGGGGTATTGGCTATTCATCGCGACCGTGTAATTCGCTTTTCGTTGCAGGCTCGAACGAATCGCGGGTTCCTATTATATCCAAAGTGTTCATCTGTGATCTGGATTGGCTATCATTGCTATATATCTATATATAATAACTATTTAGGCGTTGCTTATGTTTTTCAGCCGCGCTAGCCCAGCCCCCGCTCTGTCGTTAGTTAAGTAACCTAACGGGTGATGACGGGGCCCCGTGGCGAATGCGAATGGCATAAGCGTACGTCATATTTTGGTTGTTTTCTGCATTGGTATGATTTAAATGATGGGACGCATTAAAAGAACTAATGCAAGAAAATAAACCTAAAAGACGTTGTTGGAACAATTTTTCAAAAAAAGCTGTTATTGCAAGGACGTTCACTTTTTTTTTGCATCGAGGTATTCGGTTATGAATGCCCAGCACCTCATTCGACGAGGCAAGGGCAGAGATCCCCTCATCGGGAGTGACCCCTTGGACAAAAGTTTGCGTCAGAGTAATAACTTCACTATAGTCGATTAATTCTTGCTTTGCATCGAGGTATTCAGTTTGGAATATCCTGCACCTCATTCGACGAGGAAAGAGCCGAGATCCCTTCACAGGGAGTGACCTCTTTAGCGAAAGTTTTTCGCCACTATATTTTCAAAAAGTGTATCACGTTCCTTCAACGATATCAAGTTCATTACGTTAACGGGTTTTCGCCAAAAACCCAGCCGTAGCCCTCCGTCATTTCTTACAAGTAACACTTAGTATTCGTGCTGCGTTTGTTGACTCTGTCAAGGCGTAGTGTACGGTAGCTGAGTACTGCTTGTTTGTATCGGTATATGGGATTGGTTAGGACATTCGTATAACCTTGTTGTCTCCGTCAAGAGTTATGCGGGTGGGTTTGATGCAATCCAGATAACGACGGGTTGAACTTGACTAGGACTCTTTGATTTGTTGACTCCGTCAAGGTCACTTGGGTCCTAGGGGCAAAAACCACATCGGGAGTTTCAAAAGTACTGAAACTTGCTAGTGTTGTATACCATTTGGAGTGTGATGATTCTGGTAGGATTCCTTCAGTTTTGTCACGCGATGATGTTTGGATCCCGATCCTACTGTGAGTATATGCTACTCCTCGGGAACTTTCTCGCTTAACGATCAATGCTATAAACCAAGTAGGTGTCTAGAAAGGTGTTAGCGGGGCTATGCCCACAGGGAAAAGAGGTTACTTAATTAAGGAACTTCGCGAAAGCGTTGGAAAACCTCCCTCGAAGTACCGACACTGGCCTGGCTGAACGGTTAAGCAAGTATTGTACGGTGAGATTGATCCCGACTAATTCTTCCTTTATGGTTTGAGGAGGGATTCGAGAGACAGTGGGAGACATCCTGTTTAGATAAATTAAAAACCAATCTAAACTTGCAAGAGCACACGCTAAGTGTTTCTTTTCTCTCTCTCCAGGTAGCAACCATTTCACGCCCTAATCAAGATAATAAAATGTATCGCTTGACCGATCCGAATTCTTATTCGGGGCTGGGAAACGTTGGTTCGGCTATAACTTGTGACAACAGTCATAAGTATGTGCAAGGGAAAGGGGATTGTATGGATTCCCAGGATACCCAGTTGAAGAAGAAGCATGGTTTTGCATCTATTTCAGGTGTTCTTGTAATTAAGAACTGTTTTACGGTCAGCCCTACCTCCTGGGTACTTGATACCGGATCCGGATCTCATATCTGTAATTTATTGCAGGTACTGAGAAAAAGTAGGAAAGTTGCACCGGGTGATATGTCGCTCAGAGTAGCGAACGAAGCACAAGTTAATGCGGCAGCCGTCGGTGAATATCACCTAGTATTGCCAAATGGCAAGACTATAATTTTGAACGATTGCTACTATGTACCTTCCATGGTTTGCAACATCATATCAGTTTCTTTACTCGATAAAGATGGATATAACTTTGTTCTTGATAGAAATATCATGAACATTTACCTTCATAAGGTACTGGTTGCAGAAGGTACACTGTGTAATGGTATCTACGTTCTAAATCAGAATACAGTTCTCAATGTACAAAACACACGCAAGAGAAAGAATTCAGATACGAATGAATCCTACTTGTGGCATTGTAGACTTGGTCATATCGGAGAGAAAAGACCGAGTAGGTTGCATAAAGATGGACTCTTGAATATGTTCGAGTTTTCATCCTATGAAACTTGTCAGTCTTGTCTCAAAGGGAAGATGACCAAATCTCCGTTCACCGGACATGGAGAGAGGGCAGCAGAGCTCTTGGGACTCATACACAGTGATGTATGTGGTCCGATGTCTATACATGCAAGGGGTGGGTTCTCGTACTTCATCACATTCACTGACGATCTCTCTAGATTCGGATATGTGTATCTTATGAAACACAAATCTAAAGCTTTTGAGAAATTCAAGGAATTCAGAAAGGAAGTAGAGAACCAGACTGGCAAAAGTATCAAGATCCTCCGGTCTGATAGAGGAGGGGAGTACTTAAGCACGGAATTCCTGGATTACTTAAAAGAGAATGGTATTCTCTCTCAGCTTACTCCTCCTTATACACCACAGCACAACGGTGTATCGGAGCGGAGGAATCGTACCCTATTGGATATGGTTCGCTCCATGATGAGTAGTGCTGAGTTGCCTCTTTCATTTTGGGACATGCGCTTCAGACAGCGGCATACCTATTGAATTACGTTCCATCCAAATCAGTGCCTAAGACTCCATATGAAATATGGAGTGGAAGAAATCCGTATCTTAAGCGATTTAAGATATGGGGTTGTCCGGCCTATGTGAAAACACAGAAACCGGACAAGCTAGAGGCACGGTCAGTTCTGTGTAAATTTGTAGGATATCCTAAAGATTCGCTAGGATATCTGTTCTACCACACTGAGGAACAGAAGGTGTTTGTATCTCGCCACGCTGCCTTTTTAGAAAGGGAGTTTCTTGCAAAAGAAACTAGTGGGAGTTCGGTAGAACTGGAAGAAATTCAGCGACCACAAAATGTAACTGAAAATTTGGAGGAACCACTGAATTCAATAACCCCAAACGAACCTCAGCCACTCCGCAGATCTGGTAGGATTTCTCATCCGCCCGAGAGATACTACGGTTTTCTCATAGACGGGGATCGAGAGGATTGCATCTTGGAAGAAGATGACCCTACCAGTTTCAGGCAGGCCATTATCAGTAGGGACTCTGATAAGTGGCAGGAAGCAATGCAATCCGAAATGGAGTCCATGTACGCCAATAAAGTGTGGACCTTGGATATTGCTCCACCTGGGCTAAAACCCGTTGGATGCAAATGGATCTACAAAAGGAAACTTGGTGCAGATGGGCAGGTGGAAACCTATAAGGCTAGACTCGTTGCAAAAGGTTTTCGTCGAAGACCTGGTTTGGACTATAATGAAACATTTTCTCCGGTGGCTATGCTCAAATCCATTCGGATCTTACTTGCCATTGCTGCCTTACATGACTATGAAATCTGGCAGATGGATGTTAAAACGGCTTTCCTAAACGGTTGTTTGGAAGAGTGCGTTTACATGGATCAGCCAGAAGGTTTCGTAGACAGTGGGAGCAGCGGGAAGGTGTGCAAGTTGCTTAAATCCATTTATGGATTAAAGCAGGCATCGCGGAGCTGGAACATCTGTTTTGATGAGGCAATCAAGGAATTTGATTTCATCAAGAATGAAGATGAACCCTGTGTCTATAAGAAGATTGCAGGATGAACTGTCGTATTCCTAGTCTTGTACGTGGACGACATTCTTTTGATAGGAAATGACATTCCTATGCAACAATCGGTCAAGCTATTTTTGTCACAACGGTTCTCCATGAAGGACCTGGGTGATGCCTCGTACATTCTGGGGATCATGATCTATAGAGATAGATCCAAGTGACTACTGGGACTTTCGCAGTCCAGGTACATAGAGACCGTACTAAAGAGATTTAGTATGGAGGATTCCAAGCGCGGTAACATACCCGCATTGTATGGAATTACCCTCTCCAAGAAGATGTCACCTAAGACCGACGAGGAGAGGTTTCGCATGAGCACTATACCCTACGCTTCGGCGGTAGGATCTATAATGTATGCGATGCTATGTACAAGGCCAGATGTAGCTTACGCGCTGAGCACGGTAAGCCGGTATCAGTCAGACCCAGGTGAGGACCACTGGACAGCAGTGAAAAACATTCTCAAGTACCTGAGAAGGACTAAGGAGATGTTCCTGGTTTACGGTAATGGAGACCTTAGGATCGAGTCCTTTACCGATTCAAGCTTCCAGAGAGACAAAGATGACAGCAAGTCTGTCTCGGGTTTTGTGTTTACCCTCAACGGAGGGGCGGTATGTTGGAGGAGTTCCAAACAGGATACCGTAGCAGACTCGACGATGGAGGCTGAATACATTGCTGCAAGCGATGCCGCAAAAGAGGCGGTCTGGATGAAGAAGTTCATTAGTGAACTTCAGGTGGTTCCATCCATTGTTGACCCAATACCTTTGTATTGCGATAACAATGGGGCTATAGCTTTAGCGAAGGAACCAAGGTCCCATCAGAAATCCAGGCACATCTTAAGGCAGTATCACCTGATCAGGGAGATCATTGATTGCCAGGAGATCGAGGTGCGGAGAGTGGACACAAAGGACAACACAACGGACCCATTAACGAAGGCCTTGCCCCAGACTCAGTTCGACCGGCTGATCGAGATGATAGGTCTTCGATACGCCAGTACATGGCCTTAGTGCAAGTGGGAGATTGTTAGTGTATATGCCTTAGAGGCCATTACTGTATCATACTAGTATGTATATTACTTGATGGAAGCTTGGGATATTCGCAGTTGTATAGACAATCTTGCTCGAAATAGTAGTATGCTACTTGGTTTGTCTCTGCTTTAATGTGTACATGTGTTTCTTTATTATATCACCTATACGCATTAGTAGAGCCCTTAGGATCTTTGCTTGATTACCGGCGTTGTGATGGCGATCACACTCGTGGGGGCTGGGTAATCCACAAGCACATCCTTATACACGTCCCTAGTCATGGGATTATCGAGACAGGGCATCGATACTCCGGAGTAGACTAGCGTATGCGCTTCTCATCCCAGCACGGGAGACGGTCTGTCCCACAGCCGTCAGTACGTCGTACTTGAGATAGTATGCGGGTGCTCGTTAGGTTACGAGTACACTGGACAGGACTCGTCGGGAACTGATGGTTGGTATTATACCTATCGTCAGTTATCAGTTCCCAGGTGACATGAGTACTGCTTAGTCCGCTGACTTGACACTGTCACTTCGCCTCGAGTGTGTTCCCACTGTTCTTTGATTACTACCCTACCACGGCTCTACTGAGTCGTGCAAACATGTAGTAGTTGGGTGCAGTCCCGAAGCACTTGGAGGCAGTGACGGTTAGACAGGATTCGTCTCTCCCGGTATTGGGGGTTGACACCGCGCTGTGTCTAGGAGAGCCATTACACATGTAGTCCCTGGCCAGGGCAAGCGAGACATACTGGTAGGTTTCCAGTGATGTCTCAGGGTATTCTGGGCTACAGTCCGACACGACTTGTACCGCTATTAGGGGACCGACGTTCACCACCCCCTAGGCCCGCCATGCGATGTATCAGACGAACAGACCGGACTGTACGGAGATTGTCACATACAGGCTCAGTAAGAGTTCGGATGGGTTTACCTCATCGGCCTTCTTATCGACATCTACCTGGGGACCGTTACGTACAGCTAGTGCCGCTTGCGGTCTGTGGTTAAACCCACTGCCAGCGTAGTGTCGAGTCTTTAGAGTCCCACACAGAGAGTTTCCCTGCATTGAGCGAAACGTGTAGAGGCCGTATGGTTTTACGGCGGGGCTACGATCACTTACATGCACTTGTGTGCGTATGCTGTTCGAGCAGGCAATACTAGTGGGCTTTGGTTTAAGCCAGATCCTAGTATTGCACAGATGGATTTGATTTGTCTTCTGTGCATTCGCATTCTACGGAATGCGGATGCGGGTGTGTATGCACAGTTTTGAGGAGCGATGAAGGAGGAGGTGCCCCATTAGGGTTTTGGCAGTTGGTTCGGCCAAAACCGTAATGTGGCACACTCATTAGGGTTTTGACAGTTCGTTTGGTCAAAACTGTTATGAGCCGGAGACATTATTTACTAATCCTTTTAGTGATAGATTTGTGATGGCTAATTACATTGACCATTTGACCACTTGACTTTGTTGACCCGTTGACCGTGTTGACCATTGACCTTCAAGAGAGATCCACACTCTTCTTTCATTTTCTTTTTATTTCTTGTGTTATGATAATGGTCAATTCAATGTGCCATCAACTTCTATCATGATAGGATTAGTAATGATGATTTTGTGTATTATTGGAACCATGGTTCATTTCTTTTGGCAAAATCTTTTCATTATTCTCTTCTCATTCTCTCTCTTGAAGTGAGAAGAAAAAGAAAAGCTCCATGGTTGCTAAGTTTCTCCTTCTTCTTCCTCCTCTTGATCTCATCTTTTGATCTCATGTGTTGAGAGAAAAAGATCCCACAAAGACAAACACATCCATACATCTCCTCTACACATCCTAGGGCTTCTTGACTAGCAATCACTTTGCCCTAGTTGCCTCGGCTTGAGGTGGAGCTCGGTGTACATCTCTCGGGTGGATCGTCTTCAACTCAAGGAGGCCGTGGAGGTGACCAAAGTCCGGATCAACCCTCGGAGCAAGCAAGGAGAAGAACAACAAGAAGAGAAGGAGTTCAAGTTGTGGTATAACCCCTAACCGAGTAGATAAATCTCTAGTTAGGATGCTAGTGTGTTGTTTAGCAAAGATCCGGCTTTTACGGTCCATATTACCAAGTCTAGAAAAAATTTTGTTTTACCGTTTCCGCAACCCCGAATGTACCGGGAGAGGTAACGTGGACCTAACAATGGCCGCACTCACTGGGCCAAAAGAAAGCCCCGAAGCATCATCTGATCAACGCCAGGAGTAAGAAACTGACGCTGAATTCCTTCGTCGGATATTGGAGAAGAAGGATAAAGAAGCTGCTGAACAAGCAGCCAACATAAAGCGAATGGCTCTCCTGTTCCAGGACATGGTGGGTATGATGATTCAACAAGATCCTCCTGCCGAAGAAGATCCTCCGATCGTCCTTGAAGACGGCAGGGGAGAAACGTCAAATCCTCCACCGGCTCTGTCAACAGCCAAGGAGGAGACAATCTCCAAAGCTGACTTGGATGAATATATAGCCCAACAGATACGGGTTCATCATGCGACTGAGGCAGCCGGTCAGGTCGTAAAAACAGTACGACCATATCCGAACTGGTACGATCAGATAAAGTACCCGCCGGGCTATACAATACCCAAATTCCATGTCTATAAGGGGACGGGCAATCCCCACCAGCGTGTTGCCCAGTTCAGGGTGCTTTGCGGCAACACCGGCGGTGATGATAAATTGTTGCTTCGCCAGTTCGTCGGCAGCTTGTCAGATACAGCATTCGAGTGGTACTCCAAGCTCCCAAACGACTCTATCAAGACATTTACGGAGATGGAACTGCTGTTTACTCAGCGTTTCGCAAGCGCCAGCGAACGCACTCTGATGGCGGCACTGATTAATGCCAGAGTGAAGCCAGGTGAAACATGGGTGCAATACGCAATACGGTGGAGGAACTTATGGTCAAAATGCGAACAACGCATCGAAGAGGCTCCTGCGGTAGGCATGTTTGTGGGAACCCTCGATCCGCAAGCGACCATCTCGCAATTCATGATGTTCTTTAAGCCGACTACCTTCCAAGCCCTGATCGACAAGCTAGCTCAGATGGATCAAATGGGCCATAGACCTCCCCCTCCAAAGCCGGACTCTCGAAATGAGAAGGGGAAGGGAAAAGCAATTGTTGTCGCTAATGCTCAACAACAGCCGAATAACTTGAAACCGGCTGTCCGTCAAAATAATATGCGTCTGCACGTACCCCTTGAGCAGAGGCTAGGACGTCCTTACTCGTTTCCTCGAGATAAAACGAGAAGATTATTCGAGCTGGCGTTGCGCAACCGACTCATAAACCTGCCGGATCCAAGACGTCCGTCGCAGCCAAACGACGTCCATGATCCCAACTACTGTCCCTATCACCGAGTACTGGGTCATCCGATCAAAGATTGCTACGTCTTCAAAAATTGGATTGAAGACCAGTACCAATAGGGCAAGTTCGCGTTGTCCGACAGATGGAAGGTGAATCCGCCGCAACCACATACCTCTAAAAGGATGAATACGCCGGGGGCAACGTGCTCTCTCGTTGAAGAAGCTCCATGGGAGGTCGTGCTATCAGCCAAAACAAAGAGGATGCTAAACGATCTTCAAATATGCTCAGCAATCAGGTGGAAGAACCCGTTGGAACCTCAGATCATTGAAGGGATGTTGAAGCCGCGCCCAACTCCAAAGATCGATGGTGGTGGCCCAAGCACTCACAACCAGCCGTCGAAATCTTCAAAGAAGAAGAAAAAGAAATCCAAGAAGCCCGTGAAGCCTGGCGACAAGCGCACGGACTTACAGAAACAAATTGACGCGCTGGAGGAATACAACCAGAAAACATGGACTCCTATTACGCTCCAAGAGTTCCTCAACCACGTCTTTCAAGAGGAAGATGAGGGAGACAGTTCGTCGGATGAATCCGAGGAATACGTGGAGAGCTGCCATATGATCTCCCATTCGTTTACAGACGATGAGGAAACTCCTTGCACTGAAAAGTTGGGGGCAGATCCTGAACCGGAAATTCTGGGGCCATCGGATGAAACAATTGACGCATTCCTCAATGAAGCTCTGTTGAAAAGTAAAGCTGATCGGGAATGCGAGACGGTTATATTTGAAAGGGCCAAGTGCCAGCGACTTGACGAAAGAGCCGAGACACTCCCGCTAGAGCAAAATACATCCACCGCGGATAGAAGCAAATTCAAGACGAGGAAAAGGTTTGCTAAGGCGATATCAATGGGCGTGAAGCTACCGTTCTCCGAAGGAAGCATTACCGGCGAAGTGGAAATGCACCCCTCCTACTGCTTGTATCATCGGAAGATTTCGTACCCCACTGAAGAGTGCAAAGCTTTCAATAAATGGTGGTAAGGATATGTTGCTTATCGACAACATTTTAAGCGGGAGAAGCGCAAAACTCGTCGGGAGCGGAAAAATACGACAGAGGGGCTTAACAGAACTACCGGCGATTGTCGCATGGTTAACGTCGGGGGATCGCAAGTGCTCACATTCGGGAGCGATTCTGACGAGGAGCTGGCTCTTAGCCCCCTCTTTAAAGAGTCCACCTCGGAAAAAGAAGAAGAGCCGAAGGTCTACGAAAATATCCGGCTGTGTAATCGGACGCTACCCGAAAAGAATGTTGGACCCTCAAACAATAAAGATAAAAGGAAAGAAAAGGTCTCTGAGGATATCGCCCTAGATGACCAAGTCATGAAAGAGCTAGCCACCAAGGACCCGCCGAAGAAAAATAAGGTGGATTACAACGTTCTAGCGCATCTGAGGAAGCTACCCTCGCAGCTCAGCATTCTTGACGCCCTTTTACTATCAAAAGAGGCGAGAGATTCGTTAATCAAAGCACTACAGGAGCCGGAGCAATTCCAAGCTTTCCTGGCCGAAAAAAAGATGAAGGATGAATTGGAGGAAGTGCATACGGCCGATGTCACTTTTGGCGATGAAGACCTTCTCCTTGGGACGTGCGAACATAATCGTCCCCTCTATGTCTCAGGATACTGCCATGATATAAAGATAGGCAAATTCCTGGTCGACAATGGATCTTCCGTTAATCTCCTTAACGTACGGGTGTTAAAGGAAATCTGCATGAGCGTCCAGCACCTTGCTCGGGACAAGATCACCATCTCCGGGTTTGACTCCCAATCATCAAGAACTCTTGGGTCTGTGATACTGACGCTACGCTTTGGGCTACTCGTCACGGAAATTAAGTTCCACGTCATAGATGCTAAGACATGCTCCAATATTCTGCTCGGCCGACCATGGTTACACGAGTACAACATCATCCCTTCTACACAGCATCAGTGTATGAAATATTTTAAGGATGGTCTCGAGTATACCGTGACGGGAGAACTGAATCCGTTTTCCGTGAACGAAGTCTGCAAATATGAAGATGCCAAATACTTCTTACCGGATTTCGAAGACACAGAAAGGTGTCACAAGCCGGAGAACAAAGCTAACGCCACCATCCCTGTCTTCAGCAGCGATACCGAGGAGGAAGAGGAGATAGTTTATTCGGGTCCGCCCTAATACAATAAGCCGGGACCATCCGCTCCTACGTTGATCTTTGGTAGTGACTCGGAAGATGAGGTCCATGCTGTATTCTCTGCTCGACCTTCAATACAAACGTCCGCTGACGAAGAGCAAAGTCTACAAGTTGCCATGGTTCCACTTAAACATCATAAAGAACTGAATGCACTAAATATCTACAGCATGGAGGAGCTGCGGACGTTCTATGTCCCTCCCAGGCGAGAAGGCGAAAAGGCAATTCTATTCTACCGCTCTGAAGAAACCAAAGTGGTGAAAGAAATCTGGCACGACGCGGATCCTACGCTTGAAAGGCTTCAGCCCATCCGTCTCCCCAGATATTATACAGAAGGCTTGAAGAGGCTGCTAAAGCGCCAAGGGATATCCTTTAAATAGACCGCTCGAAAAGCCAAATTCTATGACAGGGTCTGGAACGTTCCCGGGACTCAGCACAAGTTGCCTAATGGGAGAATGGAAACAACCGGGGTTGGATACATTCGGTCCAAGAAACAAGAGCTACTCCGTGACTGCTACGTCGTGCATGACTTCGATGAAGAAGCAGATGCTCAATGGGAAGACACTAATCCTGAACCAGTAAAAGTTCCAGATGCAAAAGTGCCCAGTCCGTCGTTCGAAGAGCAAATGGACAAGCTTATAAGGGAAGCTGGTCAAAAAGTCCGAGACGACCATAACTGCGAAATGACCATCTATGAGAAAGCCAAAACGCAACGCCTCCTCCAACAGGCTGTGAAAGATGAAAATGCCGCTCCCCGTCAACGTGTTATAAAAAAGGCTCGACGCAGAGGCAGAAATAAGTCGAGAGGTGAAAAAGGCGCTCAACAGCAACAAAGCGGTACTAAGAAGCCACGCAAGCGGGAATCGAGCGGTCCAGACCTGTCTCTTGTAAAGAAGATGAGTCGAGCATACTCTTTTCCTCGGGACAAGACGAAGAAGATACTTGACCGAGCTATAAAATACCAGATGCTTACACTGCCGGAGTCCAAGCACCCCGAACAAGCAGGCGAAGTTTCTCACCCAAACTATTGCTCTTATCACTGAGTAATAGGGCATCCTCTCGAAGACTGCTTCACCTTCAAGAATTGGGTCGAAGATCAGTATCAGATTGGCAAGTTTGCTTTGTCTAACAACTGGAGGGTAACGCCGCCACAGAAGCATGAACTCAAAGCCACGAGAGCAGAACCAGCTCCACATTGGTCTTGGAAACGAATTCGTACTTGTCACATGATAACAATATCAAAAGAAGAGCCCGAGAATATAGATGACCATCCCTGGTGCTTCGAAAACAGCAACGACGATGTGATCTCAGAATTTCCACCAGCACCGAAAGAGTTGGAAGATGGAATACATACCACTGCAGATAACCTCAAGAAAATTGAGTTGGGAACGGCAAACGACCCACGACCGACATTCGTCAGCGAGCTGCTATCTGAAGAAAGGGTGGCTGCGTTAAAAGACGTGCTTGTACAGCATAGAGATTGCTTCGCATGGAACTATTCCGAAATGCTAGGACTAGATCCAGAAATTGCTGTGCATAAATTGGCAATATCTCCGGACGTCAAGCCGGTCAAGCAGGCGCCAAGAAGAATGCGGCTCGAGCTTGAGATGGGTATCAATGCTGAAGTCAAGAAGCTGATCGACTCTGGCTTCATCCAAGATGTCCAGTATCCCGAGTGGATCGCCAACATCGTCCCCGTGATGAAGAAAAATGGGACAGTGCGCATATGCGTGGATTTCCGGGATTTCAATAAAGCTTTCCCGAAGGATGATTTCCCAGTGCCAGTCACCGAACTGATGATTGACAATACGTCCACTCATGAGGTTTTCTCCTTCATGGACGGCTCATCAGGGTATAATCAGATAAAGATGCATCCCGAAGACCAGAAGCACACCGCCTTCAGGACCCCTTTGGGTATATTCTGCTACAAGGTGATGCCCTTCGGTTTAAAGAATGCCGGTGCCACCTATCAGAGGGCCATGACGAAGATCTTTGATGACCTTATACATGAAATCGTCGAATGCTATATCGACGATCTCGTGGTTAAAAGCAAATCATACGAGAAACATCTCGAGCATCTGAAGACCGTTTTTCAACGCCTTCGACAATACAACTTGAAGATGAACCCTCTCAAGTTTGCATTCGGAGTTTCCTCGGGCAAATTCCTGGGATTCATCGTCCGACACCGAGGTATTGAGATAGATCCATCAAAGATTAAGGCGATCATGGAAATGCCCCCGCCAAGAACTCTCAAACAGCTGCGGTCTCACAAAGGGAAGCTCGCGTATATACGACGATTTATAGCTAACCTTTTAGGCAAATGCCGTCCTTACAGCCACCTGATGAAGAAGGGAACCCGGTTCGTCTGGGACCAAAAATGCCAAAGCGCGCTAGACGAGATCAAGCAATACCTGCAGAACCCGCCAGTGTTGGCTGCTTCGGTCAAGGGAAAGCCCCTCATTCTTTATACAACCGCCCTCGAAGGTTCCTTAGGCGTATTATGGGCGCAAGAGAACGACCAAGGGAAGGAAAGAGCACTCTACTACTTAAGTCGAGTTCTACTGGGGGCAGAAAGCAACTACTCCCCTATTAAAAAACACTGCATGCGTTGATCTTTGCGATAACCAAACTCAGGCACTATGCGTTGGCGCATGAGGTCCGTCTCATTTCGAAGGTGGACCCCCTTAAATATTTAATGTCGAAAGCCATATTGACGGGGCGACTCGCTAAGTGGGCTCTGCTCTTGATGGAGTTCTCAATAACCTATCAACCTCTTAAGGCAGTGAAAGGCCAGGCCATCGCCGATTTCCTCGCTGAACATCCGATACCGGCCGATTCTCCCTTGAATTGCGAACTGCCAGACGAACACGCGTTTGATGCGATCGACGGTGGTGGTAACCGGTGGGAACTTTATTTTGATGGAGCGTCTTCCGTAATGAAGTGCAAACAAAACACACCTATAATCAAGTCGGGGGTAGGTCTCATCTTCATAACTCCACAAGGGGGGATAATGCGCTTTGCTTTCTCCTTAACAGAGCCGAGGACAAACAATGAAGCCGAATACGAAGCTTTGATAGCAGGCCTTGAGATCGCCATCGACATGGGAATTGAAAACCTCCTCATATACGGAGATTCCCAACTGGTCGTTAGTCAAGTAAACGGCGACTACCAGACATGCAAACCAGAATTGGTGAAGTACGGCAAAAAGGTGCAACAATTGTTGACCCAAATCCCTTCCTACACTTTGGAGAACATACCGCGCGCGGAAAACAGCAAAGCGGACGCGTTGTCCAAGCTCGCTAAAGAATTGGCTGACGAGAACCTCGATGACGTCAGAATTATGGTACAAAGCCGTCAGGTGCTCGCCCCAGCGGAAATATCTCCGGAATCACCCAAAGAGAAGGGAGCGACTGAGCAAATGGCTATGCAAATAAAAGACCGGGAAAAGGCCGAGAATTGGAGGGAAGTCTTTATAGACTACTTCAAATACCGTCGAATGCCCGAAGATGCGTCCTCAAGACATCAGCTTATGAAACGAGCTCCGTCTTTCGCCTTCGTCAATGATACTCTGTACAAGAGGTCGTTTGATTCTCTGTGGTTGAGATGTCTGGGTCCTGAAGAGGCAAAAAGAGTCGTTCAGGAAGTTCACGACGGACTTTGCTGTTCTCACCAAGCAGGCCCAAAGATGAAGTTGAAGATCAAACGGATGGGCTACTACTGGCCCACGATGATTCAGGACTGCCTCGAATATGCGAAGCAATGCCACTCATGCCAAATCCATGGGGACTTCATCCACCAGCATCCAAATCCACTCCATCCAACGGTGGCTAGCTGGCCATTCAAAATGTGGGGAACTGACATAGTCGGCCCCATCGAACCAGCATCGTCCAGGGGACATCGTTTCATCCTGACGACGACTGACTACTTCTCCAAATGGGCAGAAGCGGTACCGTTAAGAGAAGTGAAGACGGAGAATATCCTCCATTTCTTCAAGAAGCACGTCATATATCGGTTTGGAACTCCGCGACGAATCATCTCCGATAACGGGCCAGCTTACAGAAGCTACAAGATTAGTCGCATCGCGCAGCAGCACAACATAGACTGGAGATATTCCTCAGTTTATAATCCCCGAGCTAACGGTCTAGCTGAAGCTTTCAACAAGACCTTGACGAAGATTGTGAAGAAGACGGTGTCCCGAAATAAGAAGGACTGGCACGAGAGACTGCAAGAGGCTTTCTGGGCGTATCGAACTACGTTCAAGACGGCCACGAACACAACGCCGTATGCGTTAGTCTTCGGTACAGAAGCAGTACTCCCCCTCGAAATAGAATTACCCTTTCTACGAGTGGCAGTCCACTACGAGCTGACGGACGAAGAAAATGCTCACCTTCGGCTTGAGGAGCTTGATGCCCTTGATGAAACACGGCTCATAGCGCAACAAAATCTGGAGGCTTATAAAGCAAAGATGACGCGCTCATATAAAAGATTGACTAGGCCAAGGACATTCCGCCAAGGTGAGCTCGTGCTAGTGGTCAAAAGGCCTATGATCCCCAATCATGCCAAGCGAGAAAAATTCGAGCCGAACTATGAAGACCCGTACATAATAGACAAGGTCTACCAGGGTGGAGCCTATCTACTCATGGATATACACGGTGAAAGGCCTTTCAGACTAATAAACGGCCGCTTCCTAAAGAAATACTACGAGCCACAGCCCAGGTCAATGATAGATGACGACGACTATGTCCGCTCGCTATCTTCCTAAGCCCAAACTCTATAAGTAGTAGCCGGCCTTCTTCAACACCGGACCGAAACGTCCTTAAACTAATGACGGACCGAAACGTCCTTAAACTAATGACGGACCACTATGTCCTAAAACTAGTCGTTGACCGAGATGTCGATAAACTACGGTAGATTGAAACATCACAAAGCCGATATAAAAAATAATTAAAAAAATATAAAAATATATATAAAAAAAATAATAATAAACGGTATGTCCATAAGCAAAATGGGCACGGATGAAAACCCGAAAGGGCTCCGTGAGTAAAAACAGCAGGGCTACCGGCAAGTGTTCGTGAAAACCCGAAAGGACGCGACCTCGTAAAAAAAACAGAGAATAAAAAGAATAAAAAAAACGGTACGTCCATAAGCAAAATGGGCACGGATGAAAACCCGAAAGGGCTCCGTGAGTAAAAACAGCAGGACTACCGGCGAGTGTTTGTGAAAACCCGAAAGGGCGCAACCACGTTAAAGGACACTTACAGGGTCCTCTCGATCATGTAAGGAGAAACCACCCGCGTGAGATCCTTACGACTCACAAGGGAGCAACACACTTAGGGATCCCCACGATTCCTAAGGAGAAAATACACTTGCGAGATCCTCACGACTCGTAAGGAGAACTCTCTTATGGGACCCTCACGGCTCATAAGATTTGAAAGCCTTAAGTTACAGAGACCTAAACCTGTGCTTAAGCAACCCCCACAACCTTCGATATTGCCCTACAAGTGGTTCAATTTTGACCCCTATATACAATCCATAGGCGTGAATAAACATTTCCCTAACCAAGTCCCATCCGTGACTGGGGATATGTTCGCATGGTGAACAACCCTTGTAAGTCCTCTCGACTTACAAGGAGAAAACCCTCTTGTAGGATCCTTACGACTTACAGAGGAACATACACTTAGGAATCCTCACGATTCCTAAGGAGAAAATACACCTACAAAATCCTCACGACTTGTAGGGAGAAATACCTTTGTGAGACCCTTACGGCTCATAAAGTCAAAAGCTTTAGTCGACAGGACCTTAACCCTGTTCGCTAAGCCACCTTTGTTCGACATCGACAGAGGCAAATGATGATTCGCTCCTGGCAACATCCCAGTTGTAGCAGTGTTGATGCCGAAATCGGTGTCTAATTTCAGGTTTACGGCGAAAAGCCAGTAGGCCGCGCATGCATGCGAAATAGCCGAAATGATGGGGCAACTTGCAATAAAAAAAAGAGCAGCAAGTAAAAACGTATGCGCACAAAATAGCCGAAATGATTGGGCAACTCGCAATAAAAAGCAGCGAGTAAAAATAAAAATAAACAGCCGAAATGATTGGGCACCGCGAAAAATAGCCGAAATGATTGGGCAATCGCGACCTTCGCGATATAAAAGCTGAAATGATAGAGCATCGCGGAAATAAAGCAATAAAAAAATGATGATGAAACTTTTGCCCTACAGTTGAGATCACATCGATCCCTGTATACAATCCAAGGGCACAAACAAAGACGGAACCATACCTTCCCAACAGGCTCCTTCAGAAAGCAAAGCCAAGTCTCGACGGTTCACCAGCAACCTAGAGACAACCGCGACATTCGTCTTGATGCAACAGACGCAGTGCCAGCAAACGAAGCGAAGATCAAATTCCTAGCTTCACGGTTTTGACGGTAACTCATATGGAACCTGAAAAACCACCAGAGATCATTTCAAACCTCAGGGAAATCAGTGTCCCTGGCAAATCCTTCGACTCAGGGAAACCAGTGTCCTTGACGAGAAAATCCTGATTCGCGTCGACCCGTAGAGAAACTAGCGTCTTTGCAGGAATACATCGATTCGTTTCAACCCCAGGGAAACCAGTGTCCCTGGCAAATGACTCAATTCAGGGAAACTAGCGTCCTTGATGAGAGCCTCCTGATTCGCGTCGGCCCGTAGAGAAACCAGTGTCTTCGCAGGAATACTCCGATTCGTTTCAACCCCGAAGAAACCATTGTCTTCGGCCAAATCCTTTGACTCAAGGAAACCAGTGTCCTTGACGAGAACATCTTGATTCGTGTCGACCCGCAGAGAAACTAGGGTCTCCGCAGGAACACCTCGACTCGTTTCAACCCCAGGGAAATCAGTGTCCTTGGCAAATACCTCAATTCAGGGAAACTAGCATCCTTGATGAGAGCCTCCTGATTCGCGTCGGCCCTCAGAGAAACCAGTGTCTCCGCAGGAATACTCCGATTCGTTTCAACCCCGAAGAAACCAGTGTCTTCGGCCAAATCCTTCGACTCAGGGAAACCAGTGTCCTTGACGAGAAAATCCTGATTCGCGTCGACCCGCAGAGAAACTAGCGTCTTTGCAGGAATACATCGATTCGTTTCAACCCCAGGAAAACCAGTGTCCTTGGCAAATACCTCAATTCAGGGAAACTAGCGTCCTTGATGAGAGCCTCCTGATTCGCGTCAGCCCACAGAGAAACCAGTGTCTCCGCAGGAATACTCCGATTCGTTTCAACCCCGAAGAAACCAGTGTCTTCGGCAAAATCCTTCGACTCAGGGAAACCAGTGTCCTTGACGAGAACATCCTGATTCGCGTCGACCTGCAGAGAAACTAGCATCTTTGCAGGAATACATCGATTCGTTTCAACCCCAGGGAAACCAGTGTCCCTGGTAAATACCTCAATTCAGGGAAACTAGCGTCCTTGATGAGAGCCTCTTGATTCGCGTCGGCCCTCAGAGAAACCAGTGTCTCCGCAGGAATACTCCAATTTGTTTCAACCCCGAAGAAACCAGTGTCTTCGGCAAAAATCCTCAATTCAGGGAAACTAGCGTCCTTGATGAGAGCCTCCTGATTCGCGTCGGCCCGCAGAGAAACCAGTGTCTCCGCAGGAATACTCTGATTCGTTTCAACTTCGAGGAAACTAGTGTCCTCGGCAAAATACTTCGACTCAGGGAAACCAGTGTCCTTGACGAGAACATCCTGATTCGCGTCGACCCGCAGAGAAACTAGCGTCTTTGCAGGGATACATCGATTCGTTTCAACCCCAGGGAAACCAGTATCCTTGGAAAATTCCTCAATTCAGGGAAACTAGCGTCCTTGATGAGAGCCTCCTGATTCGCGTCGGCCCGCAGAGAAACCGGTGTCTCCGCGAGAACTTCCCGATTCGTCTCAACTTGCAAGATAAAGCCTTAGGCAACAGGGATTAAAGAACTTGTTTCCTGAGCACTGGGACCCTGCAAGTCGGTCTAAAACGGTCTCTTGCATACTATTCACGGGTCTCACTCTCCAAAGTCGAATCTCGACAAGGAGGGAAATAACCGCTTACGGGTCCTCTCGACTCGTAAGAGGGAAAATTCTCTTATAGGATCCTTACGACTTATAAGAGAAAACACACTTAGGAATCCTCACGATTCCTAAGGAGAAAACTCACCTACGAGATCCTCTCGATTCATAGGGAGAAAAATCTCTATGAAACCCTCACGGCTCATAGAGTTGAAAAGTCTTAGACAGCAGATCTGAACCTGCGGCCTAAGCCATCGCTATTGCTTGAAGAAACTAAGACGCTTACTCTATTATCTGTCAACCATGTTTATTAAGACATCATGCTGATAATAAGAGAAAAGAAGAAAGCAAAAGAGCATACAAGACATTGCAAAGAAAAAATGTGTATCTTTATTTATTAATTCAATCAAGTACAAGGTGAATTGTACAAAAGAATAAAGAATGGATACATCTTATTCGAAAAAGAAAATTTTTACAAGTATATTGATACAAAGGCAGCTACTGGGAAGGAAGCGTCTTAAATAGCCATAGCAGTTGTTCGCGCACTTCCTTCCATGCCTTTTCCTGGTCGGCCACCACCGCCAGTTCCGCTTCTACTTGAGCCCGTTGCTGCAAGAAGGATGCAAGCTGCTCCCTAACGGTCTGCTGAGCTGCTTCGCGGCCTGGGGCATCACGCTCAGCGGCATCAAGCTTCCGCTTTAGTGTCAGCCCATTAGAGATATGCTCCAGAAGGCCCTCGAAGATAGCCTTCACCTGGGCAGCGTTCGCCTCAACTTCAGCACGTAGGCGAGCAGTCTCGCTTGAAGACTCTTTACATTCCTTCAGCCTTAAAGCTGCTTGTTGTTTCAAATGGCGGAAGTAAGAAGCGCTTTGCTCGATCTATGCTGCCCGTTGAGTACTCACGGCCAACACCTCAGGGGCAGGACGCATCGACTCCAGCTGATGCAGGCGGGCCTCGAATTCCCTGCAGTGATTAACCCAAGATTCGACGACGCCTTCGTTATGAAAATTTACAAGCGCCGCCAACATTGGGTTAACCTCCACAGCGAAGTCTGTGGCAGATGGGAGAGCATCTGCGTTGAGCTCTTCGATGTATCCGCTCAACATGCCCAAACTCATCACGGCACCCTTTGAAGATGGACGTTTCAAGAAGGGGCCTGCCGGCATTAGGATGCGAGACTCAAGAGAGACCGGGATTGGAACGACAGCTGCAAAAACAAAATACGATTAGATGACAGTTCAAGAAATACAAAAAAAAGGTCATTGATGAGATAGTTTACTATACTAGCTACAGCGGACGGCAAGGCCGGAAGGGCCGGTGGCGCGACCGATCTCTTATCCCCTTCTTCGATTTGTAACACTGCAATCAAGACAAGGGAAAGTTAGAAATAACTCCATCACTAAAAAAAGGAAAGACATCAGTTGGAAACTATACTCACTAGCGCTACTGGAGGAAGAAGTGAGTTCAGATGGGAAGGAGAAGTGTGGGTGCAACACCTGATAAAGATGATCAAAAAGCACTCCTGAAAAGACACAATAGTATGACTTTAGTATATAAATTATGCGGCTGAAAGATAAAACTAATAGATTGCAAATCCATACCTTCTAACATCTTTGATGGTACAAGGGAAGGTTGAGAGGTGACCACCGCCAAGGCAGTAGTCGACGGCGCTCCCTTGAGCAATGGAGCATCGGCACTGGCCGCACCTGCGTTAAAGACAAAGATAAACTTGTCAGAAAGGATTGCAAGATAAAAAAAGGGACAGCAACTCGAAATTTACCTGATGAGCCGCCAGCCGAGACGGAGGCGTCTCCCTCCTCCATCGACATAAGTCCACCTCCCGTGGCCTCATCACCAGACTCTACGGGGGCCGTCATCGTGCTCGCGAGGCCAGGAGACGGCGAGGGACTATAGACGGGGAGAGTAATGATCGGACCATTGCCAGACTCTTGAGAAAGAGCGGCCGGCTCGTCCTCAGGAATCATGCCCGCCTCACCCGCTACTCCCTCGGGCTCGGCGGTCGCCATTGTCTCATCCGCCGTCACTATGAGGTCGCCGGTCTCGCTGCCCCAAGCTCAGTTATAGCGGTCGTGTCATTTGCCGCCACCTCAGGTTCGGCATCAACGACTTTCTCAGGTGCAGCTCCCTCAGCCCCCAGCTCAGGCTCAGCAACCCTGGCGACGCTGCCCACCATCAGCTCGGGTTCGGCCGGTGCCTCTTCCTCTGGCCCCTTAGGTTCGACGGTTTCCGTCTGCCCTTCGGTTGGACTTGGCCCTGCAGGACAAGATATATAAGAACCGACAGGTTTATAATTCTTGCAACAAAATTTTGAAAGATACATTACCTGAGGCGGACTTATCGTTAGCCTCCCTATTTGCGCGCACCGCCTGTCTGTGAGCTGTAGACAAGGCGACCGGGGGCTCTTCCGAGGGAGTATCAGCACGAGGGACGGTGCTTGGGCCCGCTCCCACGGCCAAAGCAGCCCTGCGTACCTTCACCTCGCACCTCAACCGCTTCCTCTCCTCCCGGGCCGTCGCGACGGACCTCTTCGATGCTTCCTTCATCAAGGTATCGTCGTCCTCATTTAGAGTTGCCTCCAGAGCCTTCAAGGCATCTCTCATCGGCTCTTCAAGTAGGGTCTCTCACGGTAACCCCGAAGAGGCCGAAACATCAGTGGCTGGCCCGGAAAGAGTCTCTGCGTCACTTTGCGGAACCGGCATTGTGGTTCCTGCGATAAAAAAAGGGAGGTTAGATCGACCATAAAAAAAGGAGAATAAAAGACTTGATGAATCGAAATATACCAAGGCCTAAGGACGCTCTGAGTCGTTCCTCCTCTTGGAAAGTTTTGAGGGAAGCAGCAATGGCTTCTTCAGTGGTGATGCCTGTTTGAAGAAAAGAGGGGAAAAACGTTAGTCAAAGACAATAATAAAGACATGATGCAACAAAAAAATGCGACTAGTAATTACCTGATTGCGCAAGCTTAGCTAGCCACACGTCGCGCCTCGCCAATCGCTCTGAAGCTGCGATGGCGGCCGCCAGGTCCGTGTCATCCGGCGGCATAACTAATCCCCTATTGGTCCCGTACTCACCCAGGCCCTCGCTATAGGGAGCGTGAGGTTCCTGACCGAACGCAACGTCAGCTGAGAAGAGCGACTTCTTTTTCCTCTTCTGCCCACCAGCCCTGGGTGCACCCGGGATCGACTTGCGCTTTGCAGGCATCTTGGGGCGGCGGGTCCCGATGTCCGCGCCCACACCAGACTCCGGCGAAACCACAACTACCGTCTCCACTGGAGCACGGGGCGATGGTGGCACATCCGCAGTATCAGGAAGCGGCAATCCGCGCGGAGGACTCTGCACACGCGGTGGTTCGGCTCTGGCATCTTTCAGCGGAGGAACTACGGGGGTCCTTGGCACCAGAGGAGCTTTGCGGTCGCTGCCGGGAGGCACACCCTTACGGTCGACCAACAATCGCTTTTCTTCCTTTATAACAGTGCCCGTCGAATGATTGTACCACGCTGTATATGTATTGAGGATTCGTGGGGCACAAGCCGGCCCGCTGATAAAAAAATGAGAACCCGTATTCAGATGCATGAAATGATGCAGCGCGCTCTCCATCCCTTCTTCAGTAGCAGCAGGTTCCATTAAGAAAGCCTCCAATGGTACCCCTTGATTGTAGCTCAGTTGCTGGGCGAAACGATGCGGGTTGTATCTCATGAAAAGCGCCGCACCGTTGTGCCTAAACACCAGGAAGCCCGGTCTGATAGAATATAGATAGAGGGTCTCCCGGGCCGTCAGAACTGAGGCCCCATCTTTGAAAGTGTCTTGCAATGGCCGCACTGTGGTGGTAGACGCCTTTCCAATGGTCAGCACTTTGTCAATGAAAGATTTCCCGTCTCCAATGGTGTGGGGGCGAAGGAGCAAACCCCTGGCATTCCCCGGCGACGGAGTCACAATTGAGGCGCCGATCAGTCGTATAATTCGAGGGAAGCTACACCTGTCATAGAACGAGGGCCTTTTGTGCATACCGAAGACGCCCAATGTATGTAGCTCAAGCCATGATACGAAGTAGTGCATCGGGAAGATCACGTGCAGTACCACAGGCTCATTAGCATCCGCCACTTGACTAAGGCCGTGATACAGGTGTGCCAAGTCGGCGATCCCAACGGCCACTTTTACCCCAATGGTCATCCGGTGAGCTGGGTAAAAGACAGAGGGCCGCATATGGCGAGAATGCATCGGGAGCGCAAACCAACTCAGCCATAGCCTAAGAAATCCTAAGAAGAAAGCTTCCTCGTCCATCCCAGGGGCTGCAACCTCCGCGAAAGAGATAACCGGAGAGTTAGGAAGGAAAAATCCCTTTTGATCTACCTCCTTCGCTGGTAGGTTGTCCAAACCTAAATCGAAAGGGTCATCAAGAGTAGCGAACTTAGCAGCTTCTGCCGAGAGAACGTTTGGGTGAAGGAATCGGGCGATGAAAGCCTCGAAACTGACCCCACGGCTCCCACGTTCGATAAAAAGGGCCTCGTAGATGTTCAACACTTTGATCAAACTTGGAAATTGATGTTGAACAGTATTCTCCGGAGTGAGGCCCCTTATTGCCGGCTTAGCACCGAAGATATATTCGTTTGTAGGAAGCAGCTCCTCATAGTGCTCCCCTATAACCGATAAGCTGGAGACCTCTGTGAATTCCTCTAAAGAAATCGACACTTCCCGGTCCATTACGAGGAAAGTGTGAGTAGGGATGTTCCACTGCTCCAAAAAGGCCTTAAACCACCAGGTGGGAAGCATGGGATATTGGAAGAGGGAAACGTAAATTGCAGTGTACAACCCTAGCCTCATCAACTGCGACTTCTTCGCTGACAAAATATAGCGAGCCCATGGCAGATAGCCGATCGGATGGCGGGGGATCAGACCTATGTTATATGATTGCCCCCAAGGTCGCGCCTCTCCTTGACAAATATGGCGTCCCAGGATATCCAAAACCATAGGAGGCTGAACCGGAATTGCATCTATAGCAGGATGAAGAAGGCCCTTTGAAGTCCAATCGACCATCTCCACGGCATACTGCACCGGGGGTGGGCTGGCATAGTGGATCGCCGTAATAGGCTCCGATGGTACTGTGCATGAAAAGCTCTATCGACCCATGATAATTTGGTTGTACCACGACCCCCAAAGGTGAAGATTCTTATATTTCGGGTCGTGGTCCCTGATCATAGCTAGGACCTCACGGTCTACGGGTGCTTCGGGGAATCCTCCCTCCGAATGAACAAACGGGAATGAGGTATCGAAAGACATGTTTCCTGCGGAGGAACAAAAATTAGCCGTCGGTGTTGTAATTCCAACGCTTGGCGCTTTAAAATTTTTTTTTAAAATTAATTACACCACACTGTAATACAGTGGGCAGGGGACCAAATAGAGACCCACAAAATCTGGATGACAGTGCATCAGTTCATAAGACAGACCCATCATTGGATGAGACTGTCAATTAATGAAGAGATCCCCACGAGAATATTCTCATTAATGGGAAATTCCTAGAGACAAGGAGAAAATCTCCTCTTTCAGAGCAAAGCTCTGTCACAGAGTGACATTTGTCAAACTCTGGTCTCAAGGGAATAAAAATTCCTTAAAAGGAGCCTAGCTCTGTAATAATGATGGAAAGATCCATCAAAAGAAAATTTTAACTCCTAAAGATTAAAAATTTGGAGTATTAAAAAATCCATGAAAACTTATAAAATGTTCTTCACTTTCAGATAAAAAAAAAGATTCTACATTTGATCCATGAGCAAAGCTCTGTTCATGGGTTAAACCCCATGAACAAGATATCTGTAGATCTATGGACTTTTGAGAGCAAGGCTCTGTTGAGGAAACCCCAAAGGGGTTTTCTTTAGATCAAAAATCTATAAGAGCAAGACTCTGTTAATTAAATTTAATTAAATTAAATTTAATTTAATTTTACCTAAGATAATTCTAAGTTTTGAACTCTGGAGTTCTTGAAAAGAAATGAGAGCAAGGCTCTGAAGTTCTTAAAAACAAGAGCAAGGCTCTGAAAATCAAAGTTCTTGAAAAATGGTAAACCATTTACTAAGGACCAAGTGTCCTATTTATAGGCGCCTGCGCCCTTTCAACTAACCGATTGATCCAATGGCTAGGATCTTGCCACCGTTGCACTCACGTGTGCGCCACGTGAGCGCAACGGTGGGGGGGGGCATTTGTTTCCCCCAATCACAGCAAAGCTCTGTTTGAATTTCAAAAATTCAAAAATTGAAGCAACACTTCAAATCCCGTGCGCTGCGTGCAACTCGCCACGTGTCAGAAATTGATACCTCAGCGCAGCGGCCAAGATAGCGCGCCCAATTAGAGCAAGGCTCTATTTAAAACAAAAAATTAAAGGAAGTAACGCTTCAGTTGCGCAAGCGCTGCGCTGCGCGACCCGTGTCAGCGCAGTTGCGCAAGCGCTGCGCTGCGCGACACGTGTCAGCGCAGATGCGCTGCGTGACACGTGTCAAGCGCTGAGGCGTTTGCGCCAAACAGAATTAAAATTCTAGTAAGATCCTTCTGTTCTTGTAAAAACAAGAAGATTGTCTTCTGTAAAACAGAAGCCCTTGGATCAAAGATCCAACGGTGGGAAAATTCCCCAAATCACTCAGAGAATGATCTCTTTAACAAACTTAACAAATTTATGGGCACTATATAAAGACCCCTAGACCCCAATTCAAAAATCATCAAGATTGAGAACATCAAGAATTTCAGAGAGAGAAGAAGAATTCCAGAACAAAAAAGGTAAAAAAAACCTTTATTCAAGAAGAACTTCTTCTGAATAGATCATTGATCTAAGAACAAGATCAATGATCTTCAATAAAAACTAAATAATAACAGTGCCTTGCACTTTTTTATGAACCATTGGTTCTGGAATCTTAAAGATTCCTCTCTTAAATCCAAAATTGGATTAAGTTATTAAAACTGTGCCTTGCACTTGCAAATCTGCATTGTTGCGCTCCTGGGTTGGTGCAAGCCACCAGAGAGCGCCACGTGTCAGCACCAGAATCACTTGCGCTATGCGCTTTTAAAATAGAGCATTGCTCTTTAAAGTTGGCGCAACTCACCAGAGCGCGCCACGCGTCAGTAGCGCAACAGCGCAGCGTACTGGCGCAGCGCACTGCGTTGTTGCGCTTGCGCTCACCAGAGTGTGACACGTGTCACCACGACAAGCGCTTGCGCTTAGTAATTGGCGCAAAGCGCCTGACAAGCCACTGTTAAGTAATTAATGCGCTGCATTATTTACAAAAGGGCCAAGCCCAATTAAAAAGGCCTAACAGGCTTAATAAAATGCAATGCATTATTTTAAAAAGGGCAGAGCCCAAACCAAAACAGATACTCTGCATCATTTCCAAAGGGACTAAGCCCAAATCAAAAAGGCCCAGCAGGCCAGAATAAAATGCAGTGCATTATTAAAAAGGGGCAAAGTCCTAGCACAGGCCTAATAGGCCAAAGATAAATAAAAACGTTGAACATTTCTCAATTGGACTTAGCCCAATCATGGCCGTAAGTCCTCAAATTAAATTGACTGAGCAAAACTTCTCTCCTAAATCAATTTACATCCGGTTCAAGGGTACATCTCCGAACTCCTCTGACACCTATCGTTGTAATCCTTCAACGATGTCAGAGAGGTGACGGGTCCCGACAACTACACATCGATACGGACTGCGGGGTCCTTAAACTCGTGGACCGAAACGTCCTTAAACTAATATTCGTCCCAAAATGGGAACGTTGGACCGAAATGTCCTTAAACTAATGCTCGTCCCCAAATGGGAATGATGGACCACCATGTCCCTAAACTGGAAATCGACCGCAATGTCATTAAACTAAACAATAGAGCCAATTATTCTCTTGTCGGATCCAAACGATCCCGTTAAGTTGATCTTAGTCCGGAGATTAGGCTAACGTATCCTTAACAAAAGTTTAAGTTGATCTTAGCCTTAAATAGGGCTAACGTATCCTTAAACCAAAACCCCAAACCCAAATCTAAGAAAATACGGATTTGGACTAATCTACGTCCTACGGGCGACGACATAAATTAGTCTCCGTATACAATCCACGGGCAACCACAAACAAAACAAACACACACGACACGAAGTGAAATTCTGGAGAAGGAGAAAGTGGTTACCGCGATGCGGTAGCGTAATTAACTGCAGGGGCTTGCGCCTGTAGGGTAGAGCGTCCCCACAATCAAAAACCCCTCCAGCGAGGGGGAATCTGACGAAGTCTGCTACATCGGCCGCATCCGTCTAAACCTCCGATACACGGTGCAATAAATCGACCTGGCATCTTCGGAGAGGTAGACGGATAAAACCAAATAGCATCTGCCCCGAATCTCAGGCAAGGCGTCTCTACGTCCGCGCCGCCATTCGGAGGGGAACATCTTCATCGCAGTTTCTTCATCCTGACGCCGACGCTTGGCCTTTTCGTATATGTCCGTTTCACGTTCTTGGTCAGCTTTGCTCTTTTGAAGGGTTGTTCATATCAGAATTTTGCATTCGTATATCGCCCATTCATAATCACATTACACATAAATAGGTGTTTTTGATCCATGTCTGCTAAATAGTTGCTGGTTACAGGTTCTCAGATCGTTACAGTGAAATTCATGAAAAATCTCTACAAATGTGAGACTACGACCAACAATAGATGAATCCGTATGATGCCGCCTACTAGTTCAAGGAACAAATGAAAATCATTAGACAGTTCAATGCGCAAAGCACAAGGGCAGCATAAGATTCAAGACTTCAACGCGAAGCTCAAGGCAAAAGTCCACATCATTCTGCACTGTTGGAAATCTGGAAGGAAATAGAAGAAATTCTGAGAAACCAAGTAAAGAAAATAGAAGATAAAAGCAACACAGAAAAACCCTGAAGAGATGGGCCCAAGAACCCACCAAATGGCCGCGGAACCGTGGCCAAACAGGCCTTTCTGCCGCGGTTCCGCGGCCATAATATGCACGTATCAGTGCTTTGACTCGGTCTTTGGGGTTGTTTTGTAATTTCATGTATGGATCAGAATGTAAACCTAGAGTTTTTCCTATCTATAAATAGGAGGGCTCAAAGCCAAATAATGGCGTGTCTCTTTTTGGTGTGCCTCTTTGGAGGATGCCTCTTTTTATTTCTAGATCTAGAATTTAATTCTCCATTGTAATTAGCTTTTAAGAGGTATCAATAAAAAGTAAGTTCCTTTATTTTTCTCGCATTTTTCTTATCGTATTTTAGTATTTGCAGTTATTATTTGTTAATCTAGTTGTAGAATTTAATCTGCATTTTTTCTTATCTTGAATTTTATTGTTATCTTCCTAATGAGTGAGTAATTCCTCACTTGTTAGGGATAGGAGAGGGAAAGTTTGAGAGAAGGAAATCACTCTCAATCCTCTCTTTGCCCAAATAATTTTATTTAAAGGACTCCCTTTAAATCAACCACACTCTGCTCACTACGGCAGCCTATCCTACATGATAGCGGTGATTCCCTAGTTAGACCGGTTGTGGTTGAATTAACCGGAGGTTAGGGCTAAGAGCCAAGAACGGACGGACAATGACCAAAAGGAAGAAACTAAGTTTCTTCCCAGTCGTGCTAATCCCCGTTGTTGCCGATTACCCGAACACCTTTATTCACAACTAAGGCATTGAAAGAAGTGAGAAGATCACTATTTCGAACTAACCTAATCCTAACCCTAGCAAGCATTTTATCAACTTATTCTCATTCATAGATCTTAAAATAAACCACTAACTTTTTGGACTTAACTCGTTAGAACATAAAGAAAAGAACTCCTTCTCCCTGTGGATCGACTCGTACTCAACCGGCTAGCTACAAAGCGACACCGTCTTGATTGCGGTATTCTTAAGTTTTAAAACGCACACGCAAAATCATCTCAAACAATCAAGGGCTTCATTCAACAACATGTCGATCGGCTCATCTAATGGTTCTAGGGATTTCGGCACCGATCCTGCCCCCAGCTCCTCCGTGTTATTTTCTAACGCCAAGGTAGTTTCTTCGTTATTCACTGACGAATGAGAGATCATGTGGCAACTCGCCACATAATCCTCGAGTTCTTCTGACGAGTCGTCTCTCTCGTCATTGTCACTGTCTCCGATCTCAAGGATATGGTTGAGAAATTCTTGGAGTGTGACTGCAGTCCGCGCCTTCTGGTTGTATTCTTCCAGCGCGTCAATGTACTTTTGCAGGTCCGTGCGCTTGTCGTCAGGATGCACGAGCTTCTTGGTCTTCTTCTTTCCCTTCGAAGACTTTAAAGACTTGACCTGGGTATATCAATATATAATTCTATATTAAATTATTAAATCAACATTTGATTTAATAATCCGGCTATATTACATATAACCAACTAATATCAAATGTAATAACTTATCGAATCAACACTTGATCCGATAACCCGGCTATAACTCATATAACCTTTGATGTCACATATCACGAGAATAGAATGCGGTATCACATACGCGCATTAATCTCGGTCCCGCACATATCATTTATGTGCTCCTACTCCGTTTTGCATGAACCAGGAAACCTCTGTGTAGGACTCTAAAGACTCGTCAATACGCCGGCAGCAGGTGATGATCATATCAAACGCCCACAAGCCGCAAGCGGTCTGCCAAACGTAACAGTCACTCAGGTATTGTGCGATCAGAAGATCAACAAGCAAGCCTACTATAACTCCTGCGAATCTAATCAGTAACACTACCGTACAGTCCGGTCTCTTAGTCTGATATGTCGCATATCATAGCCTGGGAGTGGTATAACGTCAGACCCCAATAGCCAGATAAGTCATGCCGATGCAAGGTCCATAACGGTTCAAGAAACTACTGATAACACTTACTAGTAAATCTCAGCAACCCTGGCCAGGGATTTCCTGTTATGGCCAATCGAGCACAGCGCAACATCAACTCCTAATACCAGGAGAGACGAAACCCTTTTTATCGCTCATTGCCTCCATGTGATTCGGGACTGTACCCAAAAGCCACCGTTTTGCACGATCTCTTGACCGTGGTATGGTGGAAATCAAAGCACAGTGGGAATCACACAAGACTCTATGACGATCTCGGGTCTACAGACTAACTTGTACCAGTGTCACCAGAGAACTGCTATCCGACGATAGGTATAATACCATCTAGGAGTTCTCGGTGAGTCCGTCCAGTATACCTAGTCTCCACTGAGCACCCGTATAACTTTTCTGATGTCAAACACCAATGGATATGGGATCATCCATCGCCCATCACATGGGTCAAGAAGCGTATACGCTAGTCTACTCTGGAGTATCGATGCCCCATCTCGATACTCCCTTGACTAGGAACAATTATAGGGTGTACTTGTGGACTACCCTTGGCCCCACTAGTATGATCTCCATCATAGTCCTGGTAGTCAGGTACACATCCTAAGGGATTTATCAACATATGAGAGCAAGACAACATCACGTATACAAGTCAACATGTTAAGACAAAGAGCAACCATATAGCATACTATCATATTGAGCAAGAAAGTCCTCTCTATATATGTCCAAGCATCCACTACAATATACATCCCATATACAGTAATGGCCTCTAGGACATACATATAACTAACAATCTCCCACTTGCACTAAGACCATCTGTTGTAGTATCCAATACCCAACAATATAGCAGTGGTTGTAGTATCCCATACTCAACTATCCCAAAATCTCTCAAATAGTATTTGGGGAAGCAGGCCTTGGTGAGTGGATCCGTCGTGTTAACCTCAAATCTACTCTCCTTTCCTCAATCCCTTGGAGATCAACCATCTCCTTGATCAGGTGATACTTGCCTCAGAATATGTCTGGAACGCTGATGGGACCTTCGTTCCTAGGCCAAAGCCACAACTCCATTGTTGTCACAATAACAGTTATTGGACGCTCAATGGTAGGAACCTTGTTCATCTCATGAACAAGAAATGCCCAGACAACCACTTTGGCAGCATTATTGGTAGCAATGTATTTAGCCTTTATCGTCTAGTATGTCTCGGTATCTAGCTTGGAACTCTTCCAACATACCGTCCCTCCACTGAGGGTAAAGACAATGCCTGTGACTGACTCTCAGTCGAACTTATCACTCTGAAAGCTGGAACCAAGAAATTTCTTTTAGTGCTTCTCAAGTACTTTAAGAATGTCCTCTACAACTTCCAGTGATTCTCCGAAAATCCGATTGATTCCTAATCACTACACCTAGTGAGTTAGCTACATCTGGTCTGGTACATAACATCGTATATTCTGATAGAGCCTACTGCCAAAGCATAGGGTATCCCTTGAACTCGAGCTCTCTCGAAATCAGTATCGGAAGACATCTTTTTGGAGAGAGCGATTCCTTAGGTAGTGGGTGAACCACACGCTTAGAATCCTCCATACTAAACACCTTTAGTATGGTGTTAATGTACCTTGATTTGGGACACTCCCAAGATCTACTTAGATCTATCCCATATATCTTAATCCCAAAGATGTAGTAGGTATCATCCAGATCTTCTATTGAGAATCCCCGTGATAAGAGGAGCTTGACCGAGTGTAGCATAAGAAACCGTTTCCTATCAAGAGTATATCATCTACGTACAATACGTGGAAGACAACCTTACTCTCTACAACCTTCTTGTATATACTAGGTTCATCTACATTTTTGATGAAGTCAAACTCTTTGACTACTACATCAAAACAGATGTTCCAACTCCGCGATGTGCGCATTGATCCTGATGGACTTAAGCATAGTTTTAAAAGTCTCAATTTTTCCATTTACACCAAGAATCTTCTCAAGATTCATTTGCTCCCAATAGGTTTTACCCCTTCAGGAGTCATATTCAAAGTCATACTTTGTTGGTGTACATGGATTCCATCTTTGATCGCATAGTATCCAGCCATTTCACAGAGTCGACACTCGTGATGGCCTGCCTGAACCTAGTTGGGCCATCATCAACCATGATTCAATCCTCGCTCCCACTGTCACCGAGAAGACCGTAGTATCTTTCAAGTGGATGAGGAACCCTACCAGATTCGTGGAGAGGCTGAGGTTCGTTGGATACTATTGAATCCTTTGGTTTCACCAAATCATCAGCTGTTAGTTTGTCTAGCTGGAACTCCTTCCAGTTCTACCTCATGACCACAAATTTCTTCACAAGAAATTCCTTTTCTAAAAAGGTGGCATGCTGAGAAACAAAACACCTTTTGCTCCTAAGTTAGGTAGAAGATATACCCTTACAAATATTTGGGATATCCTAACAAACTTATACAGAACTGACCTTGTCTCGAGCTTGTCCGGATTCTGCCTTTCAACATAGGCCGGCCAACCCCATATCTTAACCCGTTTAAGACATGGTCTCTTCCCATTCCATAACTCATATGTAGTGGTAGACCCTGATTTGGATGGAACCTCATTCAATAGGTATGCAGCTTCTCAAGTGCATAACACCCAAAAGGATATAGGTAACTCAGTAGTACTCATCATAGAGCACGCCATATCTTATAGGGTGCGATACCTCCGCCACGATACACCGTTGTGCTGTGGTGTACTCGAAGGAGTAAGCTGAGAGAGAATCACATTCTCCTTTAAATAATCCAGGAACTCCATGCCCAAGTATTCTCTTCCTCGATCACATCGAAGGACTTTAATAATTCTACCCGTCTGGTTCTTTTAACTTCAAGCTTATATTCCTTGAATTTCTCAAAAGTTTCAGACATGTGTTTCAACGGGAACATATGTCCGAATCTCGAGAGATGATCAGTGAATATAATGAAGACAAAGAACCAACCTTGGCATTTGTAGACATAGGACCATATATAGCATCATGTATCTGTCCCAAGAGTTCACTAACTCTTTCTCTGTTTCCAGTAAATGGAGTATTGGTCATTTTACCTTTGAGACAAGACTGACAAGTAGCATAAGATGAAAATTTGAACGAATTCTCATATTCATCCTTATGTAACTTAGCTGGTCGTGTCGCATTGATATGACCTAGTCTACAATGCCTCAAGAAGGATTCGTTCATTTCTGAATTGATCCTTTTGTGTGTGTTTTAGATACTTTGAACTGTGGTTTGATTTAGAACGTATATGCTATTATATAACGTGCCTGATTGAATCAACTCTTGATTCAGGAAAATGTTCACAACATTATCCTCTAATACAGAATTATATCCATCTTTAACTTAATAAAGAATCTGATGTAATGTTGTATATCAGGTTCAGTATGTAATAACATTTGTTCAGAATCAATGTATTAATACAAGGTGATATTTCCCAATTGACTTGGCTGCAACAATTGCACCATTCTCTAACACTTAGAGATATATCACCCATTCTCAGTTCTCTACCTCACTGTAGCCCATGTAATATATTACATATACGGGATCCTGATCCGGTATCACATACCCAGGACGTAGAGGATACCGAGAAACAGTTCTCGGTAATGAACACACCCGAAGAAGATGCATCAACATGTACTTTCTTCGATTAGGTGGTATGGGAATCCGGATATTCCTCTATTTCCTGCCCGGACTTATAACAATTATAAGATAGCGCAGAACCAAAGTTCCCTAAAATAGTATAATAAGTAGGTTCGGTCAATGCATCCATGTTATTATCTTGATTAAGGCGTGGCATGGTCGCTACCAGGAGAGAGAGAGAGAGAAGAAAACACTCTGCGTGCGCTCTTGCAGGATTAGATTGGTTATTAGTTTATCTAATCAGGATGGCCCCCACTATTTTAGTCAAATCTACCTTCAAACCCTAAAAGGTAAGACTAGCCAGGATTAATTACACCCTACAAGTTCATCAATTTTTCAGCCAGGCCAGTGTCGGTACTTTGAGAGAGGTTCCCCGTGCTTTCGCACGGACCTAATTAAAATAAACCTCGTTTTCCCAGGGGCGTAACCCCGTTAACACCTTTCTAGACACCTACTTGATCGGCTATTTGTAATGTGTAAAAGTCTCCCAGGAGTAACTCTTACTCGCAGTGGGTATCGGGATCCAACTATCTCATAGAAGGTATGCAATCTCATTGCAAATTTCAACACTTGAAATTCCCGATAATATTCTGCCCCTAGCAACTTATGACCTTGGCTAAGGTCAACAAATCATAAGCGCTAGCCAAGTTCAACCCGTCATTTCCTGATTGAATTAAACCTACCCGTACGACCTTGCCTAAGGTCAACAAAGTCGTACGACTACCCTAACTCAATCGCATCATATGTTTGCAGATAAGCACTAATTAGCTACCGCACACTACGCCTTGGCTAAGGTCAACAAACGCAGCACGAATACTAAAAATTACTTATCTGAAATGACGGAGGGCTACGACAGGTTTTTAAGAAAACCTTTTGCGTAATGAACTTGATATCGTCGTAGAATCGAGTGATTTTGAAAAGGAATGTTTTTTAGGCTTTTACTAGTTTCTCTAAAGAGGTCACTCCCGGTGAAGGGATCTCGGCTCTTTGCTCATCGAATGAGGTGCAGGATATTTCACAAATACCACTATGCAAAGCAAAAACTATAGAAGCAATCAAAAGACAAACCGAGTGGGTTGTAGCATCTGCTAGTTTCGCTAAAGAGGTCACTCCCGGTGAAGAGATCTCGACTCTTTCCTTATCGAATAAGGTGCTGTATATTCTTCAAGGAATACCGCTATGCAAAGCAAGAACTAGAGCTAGCAGTTTTTAAACAAGTTTCTACAACATCTTTAGGTTTCATTTTATTTCATTAATCTCATTAATGAAGTCCCATTATTTATGCTTCCTAAGCATCACATAAGAAACGAAAGCAGCAATATTTATTATATCTCATATATATAATATAGGCATTCGTTTCAGACCATATCAAGTGATCACATCATAGAATATCAGCAGCAGAAGAATCACATATGAAATATTGGATATACTAGGAATTCCGTGTTTTAGATTAAGCCAGTATAAAACACGGATTCCACGGTCGCGATGAATAGCCTAACCCACATCCCTAGATCCCTACGAGAACGACAAGCAACCCTACCAATTCTAGAGTTAGGAGACCCGGTCTCGACTCCTCGAGATGGTCTTCCACTGGACCCTAGAACCCGGTTACTTGTGCTCCCCGCCTTGGGTCTATCCTAATGCGGAAAAGAAAATAATATACAGCAATAGTGACATCATCCTCAACCCGGAAGTGCCCCAATAAAAGAATATAACATACATTGAATTTTACATGAATGAAAATGAAAACTCTCATCTCACATAAAACCCCCGGCTATTCAAAACACGACGATCCAATATAACATATCACAGCAACACATAACATCACATGTCATCAACGTAAGTAAATATGCGTATCCCAATTGTCGTTGACATATAGCACCGAAACCGGCGATACACCACATATTACACTTACGGTCGCAGAAAAGAAAATGTCAAACTACAACATTTGGAATCCAAAATCACCTTAGACATCATAAACCCGAAATATCATATATTTCGGATTTCATGCCTAATAATATGAATTCCAAATATTGTATCACAATCACAGAAAGCTAGGCGAAATTTAAACAATTTGATCGAATCAACGAATTCCCAAATTTCCAAGAAAGCTTAACACTTGAGCACTGTTAAAATTAACCAGAGACGTACCACAGAACCGACGGACCTACAGCTGAAGGCCCGACCCAAGCCTCTCAAGTGGCGCCGCGGATCCGCCACCAAAACCATGTTTTGGTCGCAGATCTGCGGTTACTTAGACAAGTTAGGCTTTCGTTCTTCAGGTGTGTCCATAGAATTCCCTGCATGTTTTTCTGAATAATTTTAACATGGAAAAATCCAACTTTTGGAAAAATTGTAAGTGCACGGCGGCGCCCCGGCCGTCAATCCGACGCCGGAATGCGGAAGCGATGATTTGCTTTAACTTTTCAAGCCGGCACAACCGCGCACTATAACCCGGATCGTGCCATTAAACTAGTCCTAGCTAACAAGAGAAGGGGTAGAGAGATATACCGAGCGATCCGTATCCTTCGGTCTTCTCGTCGTCGTCCCGATCTCCCCGCGGAATCTCCGGTCTCCATCTCGTCGCCGGAAGGGCACCACGTCGCCGGCTTCTTTTACGGGCTCCCACTTCTGGTCCGAGGCAACTCGGGCACGAAGTTGGCGAGTCGATGTGCCCAAGATTTGCTGTAGAATGTGTAGTGCTCTTTTGTCTCTATTGGGGTTGAGGGAGTTGCCATATGGTGGAGGAAATGATATAAGCTTTTGGAGATGGAGTTGTGGGGATTTTACTAAGCCAAAGATACAAAAATCCCACACCAAAATAAAATGGGCAGCCCCTCCCCAATGTGGCCGGCCATGCATGGTGGGAGTGGAGAGAAAAACACAAAAGGGGGTGTGTGTATCAAAATGAGGGGAGACTCACAATAATGCAAGTGAGAGGAATGATATGTGATCATGAGAAGAAAAATGATCACCAACAACTCCACACTCCATCAACTAATCAACAACCATGATTACTCCAAAAAATCAAGCAATCATGAGAAGAAAAAGAAGTCAAATGGTGGAGGAATTATCATGATACAACAAAATGCAAAGAACACCCTTCACTAATGCTTATTTGCACAAATGCAAATAAGCCCTCCTCCACCAATCTTCAGCCAAATGAAAGATACAAAGAAATATGGCTGAAACGGAAAGCAAACTGGCAACTCCAAAAAACCGATCCCGTAATAAATTACAGGAAAACCCGCTACTGTATATACATATCCGCATTTGTATTCCGACCGAATACAAATGCAATGAGACAAAATCTACACTGTGCAATACTAGGATCCGGCTTAAACCAAAGCCCGCTAGTATTTACCATCAATTCATGATCCGTGCAATACCGCACGTATCTAATCGAACCCTGCCATATCTCCATACGGCCTCTACAGCGTTTCGCCCGAAAACTTGAGCAACTGTCTGTGGGGGACTCTAAAGACTCGTCAATACTATGGCTGTGGATTTAACCACTAGCACGTCAGAGGTATTAGCCATACGTGACGGGCCACCAGCTATTGACCGAAAGGGACGTCGATGAGCGAACTCATCCTGACACCCTATTGAGCCCGTCAGTGACAATATCCGTACAGTCCGGTCCGTTCGTCTATGAGCATCACATGGCGGGCCTAGGGGGTTGGTAAAAGTCAGACCCCCAAAAGCGGTACAAGTCATGTCGGAGTGTAGCCCAGAACACCCTGAGATACTACTGGAATATCTACCAGTAAATCTCCTGCCTTGGCCAAGGACATCGTGTAAGGGCTCTCCTAGACACAGCGCGACCTCACCCCCAATACCGGGAGAGACGAACCCCTGAAGATCCGCTCACTGCCTCCATGTGGCTCGGGACTGTACCCAACTAAAACCTGTTTGCACGTCTCCTTTAAGCGTGGTAGGGTAGTAATCAAAGTACAGTGGGAACTCACACGAGACAAATGACGATCCTCAGGTCGATGAACTAACCTGTACACATGTCACCAGGGAACTGCCATCTGACGTCAGGTATAAGACCAACTAGCAGGTTCCCGGCGAGTCCTATCCGGTGTACTCATAACCCAATGAGCACCTGTATACATCTTAGGTGAACCAACTGACACCAGTGGCTTGTGAGACCGGCCACCGCCCCTCGTCGGGGTCTCGACTGTATACACTAGTCTACTCTGGAGTATCGATGCCCTGTCTCGAAACTCCGATGACTAGGGACCTTTTAAGGATGTGCTTATAGACTACGAGCTCCCACGTATATGATCGCCCTCATACTGCTGGCAGTCAAGCATGAACCCTAGGGGCTCTATCAACGTGTAATAGCGACCTGTCGGGTCACCTAAAGCAGTACACGATGATAAAGATAAACCAGATAGCATACTATCATTTTGAGTAAGACCGTCCTACCGGGACAGGTCCTCCCTCAATCATTGCAATCGCGTGCCTGTGATCCAATAATTGACTGTGAGGGCACTATCTCCAACAATCTCCCACTTGCACTCAAGGCTAATTATTGCGATGTCGCATATTCATAGCCCGTGTGATACCGAACACCCAACTCCTCTACTAGTCAGTCTCACAAAGCTCGTTTGCGAAACTATTGCGTTCGAGGAATAGCCTCAGTGAGTGGATCCGCTTTGATGTTTCTTTCTATGTCTCTCTATATCTCAAGTTCGCGGAGAAACCCATCTCCCGAAATGAGCAATACCTGTCTTAGAATATATCTGGATATCTGATGGGACCTAGCTCATAAATGAACTCCAAATCCAAACTTCTTAGACTGTATCGTCAACTAAACTTAATCAGTATCCTGCACCATGCCTCCCTCAGTATTTCCTTGGACCACCTGTCCAAAATACTGCCCCTCGGCAGAAGGAAAACTATAACTCTGACAACCTCCTTGTCGTCCAGGTCACCTTGGAAGCCTGGAATGATAACTGTCTCCCGAATGAGGCTGTCGTTATCATATCCCTAGAACATCCACTTATGTTCTAAAGCTGCTTCCGATTGTTTCTCCAGGATTGGATCAACATCAACTTATTGCATCTACTGCAAGAACAACATCTGGTGTGGGACTTGACATCTTACGATTGACTCAATTGCCTAAGCAAGTGATCTGCCAATCATGCACATCCCTCTCTACTTTAGTCTGCAAGACACCTTTAGAGAGGGTGACTCCATTACCTGCAGGTATACTACCGTGCCAGGAGTCGTCCATTCTAAACTCTTAGAATGCTGTCTAAGTACCCTTACTTGGGAAACCACCCAAATCTAGATCTAAAACTATAGATCTAGTAACCAGTATGTCTGATATAATGTCCAAGTCCCATGTGGAGAAACTACTGTGTGACGACCAAAGTATAACCGATCGTAGTATAGGAGTTTCTTTTCCTACTCTGTGTATGTCATCCAAATACTATGACATCACACCCTACTATCTTCTCAACAGATCCATCCCCTATTCTGATGAAGTCAAACCTATGACTGTCACATCAGAAAATGATGATCTATCTCCGCTATATCTGCTTTAGTCTATAAATAGACATAAGCCACTTGTCCACCAATGCTTCCGCTGCTCCCACTGACTACGACAACCCTCTGGCAGAGTCATATACACGTACACTTCTAAAGCTAGTTTAGAACGACGCTATACTCATCCTCCTGCCGGGTCTCACAGTCTGGAACAGCAATGGCAAGTCTGGGTAAACAAGAACCTCCCTGTCACCGTCCTTGAGGCTACCGGAGTACCTCTCGGGTGCCTGAGGTTACCCACCATGTCTGCGGAGTGGCCAATGGAATGTCAAATTAGATTGAATCTTTAGGTTCTTATCAAATCTTCAGTAATCGTTTGCGGTTCTGGAATCACTTCCAGTTCTACCATACTCCCACTACTGTTTTCTGAAAAGATCCATTTTTATTAAAACTGTGGCGAGTCTAGAACAATATTACTATTGATCTTCCAGATGGTAGAAAGTCAACCCTCATCATAGCCTGGGTCAACCCACAAACCGCCATTACAGAAACGTGCCTTGAGTTATCCAGAGTCTGGTTTTAAGCATAAGCCGGACAACTCCCCGTAGCTTAACATCGTTAAGATACGAACTGTTCTATATCCAATATAGAAATAAAGACACTGATTTAATTGAACCAGATTCAAATCATGCAGCTGTCACCAGTGCATGTCATCTAAATGGAAGGAGGCCGATCAACGCTACTCAACTTAGGAGTACTTCCAATTATGAGTAACCTGAAAGAGAAGCTAGTTCTTTTAATCATTACTATCAACTGAATACCATTCACAAGTATCTACATCTTCGATCTCCTTGAAGAATCCCGATACTTGCAACACCTGGTTCTCTACTTTATTCTTATACCTATAACTTCTCAAAATTCGGACCCTGTGTTTCCGCGAAACACCTGTCTAAAAACTAGAGAAGTCATAAATAAACCGAATATAGTACGAGAACCATCCCCTCTGTCCTAATGGACACTGGACAATATACAATACTCTGTACAAGTCCCTTGAGTCTAATAACTCACTCTCTGTGTGTTGTAGGTTGAAAACTGTACCTATGGTTAAGAAGAATTATACCGCTGTTTAATGCTCCTTACCTAACCATCAACTGATATAGGTAAATATCATCGACATAATTTCAAAAAGGTATATCTCACTCTATGAAAATAGACGTACAGATATATCAATTTGAAATTGGTGCATAACCGCGGATATTCAAAACCAAATATTTGCCGTCTGGCAAACAACCCAGGTGACTTTCTCAAATATCACCGATTACAACGAATCCCGATATAATGAGGATGATCACCCAATTCCCAATAACTTACTCCCACTCATCATCTGTAAAACCACACAGATGTGAGAATCATACCTGGTAAATACATACCCTGGAGTAAGTATCTAATCGGGAAATCAGTTTTCTTTTAACAGTACACAGTGAAACTGAAACATTGAAATGTTTCGATGGGGTATCCTGGTATTCCTAGTAATGCCTCTTCCAGATTCACATCTGTAACCGTATAAATCTCTGCCACCTCTCCAAATCCCTTCATATGTCTTTAGTCATTACTTTCTGTACACCCCTTTATGCCAAATGGTTTTCTTCCTTCCCTACCGTTCGGCACCAGCCTATGGTTTGGAAGAAGACTATCCAATAAGCATAATGGGTGTACTGTCCCAATCCTAGGAACACTCGCAATGCGAGAGAAGGTGAAGATAAAAGACACCTGAATAAACCTTATTCCTATTTCTCCTGAACCAGAATCCATCCCCGAACTGGAACAAGTTCCTTTCGAGTTCGTATATAACCATACGATGGAATATCCAATAAACTGTGGATCTTCGTAGTGATACGGAGTGTCCTGGAGAAATACAAAGGTGAAGTGGGAGTGGTAATGAAATACTTGGTTTGGTCGTGAATATCAGTCGCAATTTACTTTGCCCTCTTACTAATCCCTTTCTTTGTCTTTACACAATACCTTCTGTACACCATCGCTAGGCTAATTGGTTTTCTTCATTCCCTACCAGTCGGCACTTGCCTATGGTTTGGAAGAAGACTATCCAATTTGCGTAATAGGTGTACTATCTCCTAAACCAAGGAGTACTCACAACTTGAGAGAAGGTAAAAGGAAAAGACAACTGAATAATCCTATCCGTTTTCTCCAGAACCGGAAACCATCCTCGAATAAATTCCTTCGAGTTCGTATATAACCATACGATGGTTTTGTCCAATGGAAGTGGACGTTCGCAGTAATACGGGGTGTCCTGGAGAAAAGGGTAAAAGTAGGAGTGGCAATGAGGTGTGCAACTCTGACAATCCAAAAGCCAGTCTTATAAGAAGGTTCGGTCAACTTGGTCTCTGAGACATAGTCTAAGGTCGGGTCAATGGTCACTGCCAAAGAGAGAGAGAAAAGAAACACTCAGCGTGCACTCTAACCTAGATCAGAATGGTTACTAATTTATCTAATCTGGAAACCTCCCACTGTAACCTCAAATTCTCCTCCAAACCTGAAAGAAGAATTAGTCGGGGTCACCCGAGGAGTAAACCAACTCATCAGTGGGAATCGGGATCCAACTATCATCGCATGATAACGTGACGGAATCCGCTCACGCTATCACACTCCAGAAGGTATGCGCATATCTGACAAGTTTCAGTTTCTTTAGAAACTCCCGATGTGATTTTTGCCCCATGCTCTTATGACCTTGACGAAGGTCAACAAATCATAAGTCACATGTCAAGTTCCACCCGTCATTGTCCAGGTTAATTTGAACCCATCCGTACAAGCCCTTGACGAAGGTCAACAAGGCTATACGACTGTCCTAAACCAACGCATCTATCTATGCTGCATATGAATAACCAATAGCTACCAAACACTGTGCCTTGACTTTGGCCAACAAACACAGCTTGAATACTATTGACTATCCATATGAAACGACGGAGGGCTACGAATGGTTTCTGGCGAAAACCTTTAACGTAATGAACTTGATATCGTTGAAGGAACGGATAGCTTTTAAAAATATAGTGACGAAAACCTTTGCTAAAGAGGTCACTCCCGGTGAAGGGATTTCGGCTCTTTCCCCGTAGAATGAGGTGCAGGATATTCCAACTGAATACCATGGTGCAAAGCAAAAATAATCGGCTATAGTGAAGTTATTGCCCTGACGCAAACTTTTTGTCCAAGGGGTCACTCCCGGTGAAGGGATCTCGGCCCTTGCCTCGTCGACTGAGGAGCAGGATATTCCAACTGAATACCACTGTGCAAAACAAAAGTGAACGTCCTTGCAATAACAGCTTTGTGAAAAATGTTCCAACAACATCAGATTATGTTTGTTTTTAACTTGCATTGATCCGAATCAACGCAGTCCCATCAATTGATCACACCAATAAAGAACGAAAATAATGACGTACGTATATGCCATCCGCATTCGCCACTGGGTCCCGTCATTACCCGTTAGGTTAGTTAACTAACGACAGAGCGGGGACTGGACTAGCGCGGATGCAAAACATATACAACATCTACTAGTATATATATATCAATATATAATATTTCGCTCAAGGCGTGATAAAATGCAACATCACAGAAATGTACAGCATCACAGAACAATACAGATATCTGGGATCCCCGGGTTTCACAGAGCCGCTACTGAAACCCGATGTTCCCCTGGTCGTGTGGATAGCCTGTGCAATGAAATCCTAGACCCCTACGGGCGCGGAAAGTTACCCGCCAAAACCTGAAGTGAGGCAGCCCCCTTCAGCAACGTGGATGGACAACCCAGCACTTCACGGAATCCGGTAACTTGGGCACCCCTCCTGGGTCAACCTGTACCCCCTACGAGTGCGGCGAATAGCCCGCCAATTCTAGAGTGAAGCCCCCTCCGTCTCAATGCCATGAGATGCGGGCTTATTGCCCTCTAGAACCCGGCTATCCGAGCACCCCTCCGCGGGGCTATCCTAGTACGGAAAGTAAAATATACATACAATGGGTACATCGACCGCAACCTGGTCGTGCCCCAAAAGAATAATACAAACAGGCAGTGACGGCAGTTCACATGTCGGACGCTCGCCCCGCAATATCAAATGTACATAATACAACAAAAAATGTACTAGCATTGCATCCAGGCTATCCCCCATGACCAATCCGCAACATCACAGCACAATCACAGAACATCAACGTGAATGTCACGTTCGCAAATCCGTCTAACCGGGCTATAGCAGTTAGACAGGATTTACCGATCAAGTGACATTCACGGTCGCAGATATAATGTAAATACTGTGAACTAATGTGTTTAAAATTTTCGATCGATCAAATATTCCTAAGTGGGCCCCCAAGCATTACTGTAGCACATAAAGAAATTCTGGGCCCAAAAAGAATGTTCCAAAAACCCTATTTTCAACCCAGGAGGCCTCTGTAAAATTTTGGGGCCATGAACAGTGAAAATAGCGGCGGAACCGCGGCCCAAGTATGGGTTTGGCCGCAGTTCCGCGGTGGTTTAGACTGTTCACGAGACCAAATTTTCACAGAACTCTTAAAATTCCCTGCACATCATTCTGCAACAACCTGAAAAAATTTTGGAGCTAAAAAAATTTCGACAGAAACTGATGCTATTCGAAAACGCGGTTTTGGAATTTTGTTCGATCGGAAACGTAAACACATTAGACCAAGCTAGATTAGGTTAATGGCGAGGTTCTGATACTACTGTAAGTGCACGGCGGCGCCCCGGCCGTCAATCCGACGCCGGAATGCGGAAGCGATGATTTACTTTAACTTTTCAAACCGGCACCACCGCGCACTATAACCCGGATCGTGCCATTAAACTAGTCCTAGCTAACAAGAGAAGGGGTAGAGAGATATACCGAGCGATCCGTGTCCTTCGTTCTTCTCGTCGTCGTTCCGATCTCCCCGCGGAATCTCCGGTCTCCACCTCGTCGCCGGAAGGGCACCACGTCGCCGACTTCTTTTATGGGCTCCCACCTCTGGTCCGAGGCAACTCGGGCATGAAGTTGGCGAGTCGACGTGCACAAGATTTGCTGTAGAATGTGTAGTGCTTTTTTGTCTCTATTGGGGTTGATGGAGTTGCCATATGGTGGAGGAAATGATATAAGCTTTTGGAGATGGAGTTGTGGGGATTTTACCAAGCCAAAAATTCAAAAATCCCACACCAAAATAAAATGGGCAGCCCCTCCCCAATGTGGCCGGCCATGCATGGTGGGAGTGGAGAGAAAAACACAAAAGGGGGGTGTGTGTATCAAAATGTGGGGAGACTCACAATAATGCAAGTGAGAGGAATGATATTTGATCATGAGAAGGAAAATGATCACCAACAACTCCACACTCCATCAACTAATCAACAACCATGATTACTCGAAAAAGTCAAGCAATCATGAGAAGAAAAAGAAGTCAAATGGTGGAGGAATTATCATGATACAACAAAATGCAAAGAACACCCTCCACTAATGCTTATTTGCACAAATGCAAATAAGCCCTCCTCCACCAATCTTCAGCCAAATGAAAGATACAAAGAAATATGGCTGAAACGGAAAACAAACTGGCAACTCCAAAAAACCGATCCCGTATTAAATTACAGGAAAACCCGCTACTGTATATACATACCCGCATTTGTATTCCGACCGAATACAAATCCAATGAGACAAAATCTACACTGTGCAATACTAGGATCCGGCTTAAACCAAAGCCCGCTAGTATTTACCATCCGATCATGATCCAGGCAATACCGCACGTATCTGATCGAACCCTGCCATATCTCGATACGGTCTCTACAGCGTTTCGCCCGAAAACTTGAGCAACTGTCTGTGGGGGACTCTAAAGACTTGTCAATACTATGGCTGTGGATTTAACCACTAGCACGTCAGAGGTATTAGCCATACGTGACGGGCCACCAGCTATTGACCGAAAGGGACGTCGATGAGCGAACTCATCCTGACACCCTACTGAGCCCGTCAGTGACAATATCCGTACAGTCCGGTCCGTTCGTCTATGAGCATCGCATGGCGGGCCTAGGGGGTTGGTAAAAGTCAGACCCCCAAAAGCGGTACAAGTCGTGTCGGAGTGTAGCCCAGAATGCCCTGAGATACTACTGGATTATCTACCAGTAAATCTCCTGCCTTGGCCAAGGACATCGTGTAAGGGCTCTCCTAGACACAGCGCGACCTCACCCCCATTACCGGGAGAGACGAACCCCTGAAGATCCGCTCACTGCCTCCATGTGACTCGGGACTGTACCCAACTAAAACCTGTTTGCACGTCTCCTTTGAGCGTGGTAGGGTAGTAATCAAAGTACAGTGGGAACTCACACGAGACAAATGACGATCCTCAGGTCGATGAACTAACCTGTACACATGTCACCAGGGAACTGCTATCTGACGTCAGGTATAAGACCAACTAGCAGGTTCCCGGCGAGTCCTGTCCGGTGTACTCATAACCCAATGAGCACCTGTATACATCTTAGGTGAACCAACTGACACCAGTGGCTTGTGAGACCGGTCACAGCCCCTCGTCGGGGTCTCGACTGTATACACTAGTCTACTCTGGAGTATCGATGCCCTGTCTCGAAACTCCCACGACTAGGGACCTTTTAAGGATGTGCTTATAGACTACCAGCTCCCACGTATATGATCGCCCTCATACTGCTGGCAGTCAAGCATGAACCCTAGGGGCTCTATCAACGTGTAATAGCGACCTGTCGGGTCACCTAAAGCAGTACACGATGATAAAGATAAACCAGATAGCATACTATCATCTTGAGTAAGACTGTCCTACCGGGATAGGTCCTCCCTCAATCATTGCAATCACGTGCCTGTGATCCAATAATTGACTCTGAGGGCACTATCTCCAACAAAAATTTCCAGAAAGGGGGTATTATTCAGGTTTTCGGGGTTCGATCGGAATTCTAACTTCGTCTGGACAACGCCTAATGCTCTAGCTTGGCTCTGATACCACTGTAGGGTTAGCTTAACACCTTAGCAAGGTTTTGGCAAGCATCAAACATGCAATTTAAAAATTTAGGGTGTTAAACAAACCAACCAAGTAATCGAACTAGAGAATTAGGGTTAAACATGATATGTAAACAACTTTACATCTAAGTGAATGCAAAATACAACCTTTGTAGTCCCTTCGCCCCTAGTAGTGAACATCCGAACTCTATTTTAAGGATCACATGAATAAATGAACAAGTTTGCTCAATACCTTCGAAGCCGAAGATGATCTACGTCGAGAAGACTCAAGCTCATGCTACCTCTTCACTAATGGTGAGATTAGTGAAGCAAACACCCTAGACTAAATGGCTAATAGTAGAGGATGATGAAGTAGGAATATTGCTCACTTTAGATTTAGTTTTCTCACAATCTATCATTACTTTCACAAAAGCTAGAAAGCTTAAAGTGAGGAAGAAGAAGATGAAGCTCAAGTGATGAAAGAATAAAATCATTAGGTTTGAAATGCAACCAAGGATGAGTATATCATATACCCTAACCCATGTAGAGAGTTAACCATTGTGTATGGTTAATGGTTGGGTTGATAAATATCTTAAGGAAAACAAAAGAGTGGACTAAGTCAATGGTTATCTTCAAGCTTCTCCAAGCTTCCAACCATCAAAATATCTCCACTAATTTGTAATTACTTAAGAATAAATATTAAACCCTAACATTAACCCTAGCATGGTGTGAGTCTCATACATCCATGTTGCATGTGTAACCTAGCATGTCACAACAATATATATCACATATATATTATTTGTGAACAAAAGAAAATAATACAATTAACATATATCACATATATCACACACACACACACACACATATATATATATATATATATCAATGTATCAAATGTGAGAAAAAGAAATACTTAAGTGAGCTAATATTAGTTAATGTAATTTAATATATCAAATATATAATTCTATATTAAATTATTAAATCAACATTTGATTTAATAATCCGGCTATATTACATATAACCAACTAATATCAAATGTAACAACATATCGAATCAACACTTGATCCGATAACCCGGCTATAACTCATATAACCTTTGATGTCACATATCACGAGAATAGAATGCGGTATCACATACGCGCATTAATCTCGGTCCCGCACATATCACATATGTGCTCCTACTCCGTTTCGCATGAACCAGGAAACCTCTGTGTAGGACTCTAAAGACTCGTCAATACGCCGGCAGTAGGTGATGATCATATAAAACGCCCACAAGCCGCAAGCGGTCTGCCAAACGTAACGGCCACTCAGGTATTGAGCGATCAGAAGATCAACAAGCAAGCCTGCTATAACTCCTGCGAATCCAATCAGTAACACTACCGTACAGTCCGGTCTCTTCGTATGATATGTCGCATATTACAGCCTGGGGGTGGTATAACGTCAGACCCTAATAGCCAGATAATTCATGCCGATGCAAGGTCCATAACGGTTCGAGAAACTACTGATAATACTTACTAGTAAATCTCAGCAACCCTGGCCAGGGATTTCCTGTTATGGCCAATCGAGCACGGCGCAACATCAACTCCCAATACCGGGAGAGACGAAACCCCTTCTATCGCTCATTGCCTCCATGTGATTCGGGACTGTACCCAAAAGCCACCGTTTTGCACGATCTCTTGACCGTGGTATGGTGGAAATCAAAGCACAGTGGGAATCACACAAGACTCTATGACGATCTCGGGTCTATAGACTAACATGTACCAGTGTCACCAGAGAACTGCTATCCGACGATATGTATAATACCATCTAGGAGTTCTCGGCGAGTTCGTCCAGTGTACCCAGTCTTCACTGAGCACCCGTATACCTTATCTGATGTCAAACACCAATGGATATGGGATCATCCATCGCCCATCACATGGGTCGAGAAGCGTATACGCTAGTCTACTCTGGAGTATCGATGCCCCGTCTCGATACTCCCTCGACTAGGAACAATTATAGGGTGTACGTGTGGACTACCCTTGGCCCCACTAGTATGATCTCCATCATAGTCCTGGTAGTCAAGTACACATCCTAAGGGTTTTATCAACATGTGAGAGCAAGACAACATCATGTATACAAGTTATCATGTTAAGACAAAGAGCAACCAGATAGCATATTATCATATCGAGCAAGAAAGTTCTCTCTATATATGTCCAAGCATCCACTACAATATACATCCCATGTACAGTAATGGCCTCTAGGGCATACATATAACTAACACGAGATGGATTAGGCTCATAAAGTTGCTGAAAAGGAGCTTGAGAGTCGGTTCGCTTCGTATCAGACTCAACAGTCTCAGGCGGAGACCTGTCTTGTGGCAATAACAAAGCTTGAAGCCGAGGCCCAGCGGAAGGATGATGAACTGACGAACTTATTGCACCATCCGCCGGCTTGAAGATTTTTTTTATTCTCCTTTTTTTGTATTTACTCCTGAATGAGAGTATCTTGTATTCATTTTGATTCTTTTATGAATGTACCTTGTATTCATTTGGATTTATGAATAAAAGACATATTTTATTTCATACTGGCATGTCTCTTTAGCAAATGCGTCTTGTAGATAGTCTATCTTGATCTCCTTGCATAGCAGCGATGGCTTAGGAAACAGGTTCAGGCCTACCGCCTAAGACTTTTCAACTTTATGAGCCGTGAGGGTCTCATAAAGACTTTTCTCCCTACGAGTCGAAAGGATCCCGTAGGTGTATTTTCTCCTTCGGAGTCGTGAGGACTCCTGACTGTGTTTTCTCTTGAGAGACATAAGGATCTCACAGGAGAATTTTCCCGCTTACAAGTCGAGAGGACTCGTAAGTGGTTGTTTCCCTCCTTGTCGATATTCGACTTTGGAGAGTGTGGCGCGTGAATAGTATGCAATAGTCCATCTTGAACCGATTTGCAGGGCCCCAGTGCTTAGGAAACAGGTCCTTATCCTCATTGCCTAAGGCTTTTCCCTACGAGTCAAGACGAATCGAGAAGTTCTCGCAAGGACACTAATTTCCTTACGAGTCGAGACGAATCGAGAAGTTCTCGCAAGGATGTCCTAACGTCATAGTTAACTTCTGCTAATAGAAATCCGTTAGGGTCTGTGTTACTAGGGTTTTATACCCGTCGTACCGCCGCGTTGGCCGGTGTATTCCTCGATATGCAATCTTGCTGTTCGAGTAGCCCCGCGACTGTCGTGTCTCTGATCCCTTCGGGGGCTGGACAAGACGTCTTCAAGTAATCTTCCAGGTGATATTAACATCTAAAGAGCAAGCGTTAGGGATATTCCATGTCGCTTTTTGCTTGAGGTTAGGCTCAGTTTGGGAGCCCCGATGAGTCATGACCACTCCGCGTTGGTGTGGTATGATCTCCGATAGTCTTTTCAGGTCTCATTTGAGTTGCCGTCAAGACCCTGAAGCGAGGGATTTTCCTTGGCTTCGTTTGTTGACATTGTGTCTGCAATATTGCAACGAATGTCGAGGTTGTCTCTAGGTTGTCTATGAACCGTCGAGATTTGGAACTAGGGGACTCTGCCATGGCTCCGTTTGTTGATGTCGCGCCTGCACCCTGCTGGAGGGAGGAAGAACGCTGTTGTTGAACTCTAGGCCGTAGATGTAGCCGTCGAGCCTTGGAACTAGGGACTCTGCCATAGCTCTGAGGTATTCTCTAGGTTGTCTATGAACCGTCGAGATTTGGAACTAGGGGACTTTACCGTGGCTCCGTGGTAGTCTCTAAGTTGTCCGTGAACTATCGAGATTTGGATCTAGGGGACTTTGTCGTGGCTCCATTTTGCTAACGTCGTATCTGCTTCTGGTTGGAACGAGAAGGAACGCCGTTGTTGATTTCTAGTTTGTAGATGTAGCCATCGAGATCTAGCTTCCCTTCGATGAAGCCTGGTGGGACAATTGGTTCCCTTTTCATTTGTGCCCATGGATTGTATATAGGGGTCGATGTGATCTCACCTGCAGGGCAAAAGTTTCATTCTTTTTTTTTCTTTCCTCGATGCTCTATCATTTCAGCTTTTTATATCGCGAAAGTCACGATCGCCCAATCATTTCGGTTATTTTTCGCGGTGCCCAATCATTTCGGCTTTTTTTTCTTTTCTTTACTCGCTGCTTTTTATTGTGAGTTGCCCAATCATTTCGGCTGTTTTAATATGCATATATTTTACCCGCTGATTTTTGTTGCGAGTTGCCCTATTATTTTGGCTATTTCATATGCATTTTTGGCTCGCTGATTTTTGCTGCGAGTATGGAACTTGAGATCTGATACCAATCTTAGCATCAGCATCGCTGCGACCGGAATATGGCCAGGAGAGAATCATCATTTGCCGTGAAAGGACTTAGAATTTGATACCGATTTAGGCATCAGTATCGCTACAACTGGGATATTTCCAGGAGCGAATCATCATTTGCCTTTGTCGATTCGAACAAAGGTGGCTTAGCAAACAGGGTTAAGATCCTGTCGACTAAGGCTTTTGACTTCATGAGCCGTAAGGGTCTCATAAAGGTGTTTCTCCCTACGAGTCGTGAGGATCTCGTATGTGCGTTTTCTCATTAGGAGTTATGAGGATTCCTAAGCGTATGTTCTCTTATAAGTCGTAAGAATCTTACAAGAGTGTTTTCTCCTTATAAGTCGAGAGGACTTACAAGTGTCGTTCACCACATGAGGACATTCCTCGTCGTTGGTGGGACTTGGTGGGGGAAATCGTTTATTTGTGCCCGTGGATTGTATAGAAGAGCGAATATTGACCGCCTGTAGGGCAACTTGGGGAGTGTGATGGCTTAAGAACAGGTTCAGGTCCCTGTATCTTAAGGCTTTTGAATCCTATGAGCCATAAGGGTCTCGCAGGGAGAATTCTCCTCACGAGTCGTGAGGATCTCGTAAGTGTGATTTCTCCTTAGGAATCGTGGGGATCCCTAAGTGTGTTGCTCCCTTATGAGTCGTAAGGATCTTACACATGTGTTTTCTCCTCACAAGGTCAAGAGGACCTCGCAAGTGTGCATGAAAAAAAAATTACGAGTCTGCGCCCTTTCGGGTTTTCATGAACTCGCTGGCAGTCCTGCTTTTTTTTTACTCACGGAGCCCTTTCGGGTTTTCTTCCGTGTCATTTTCGCTTTTGGACGTACCTTTTTTTTGCGATCATGGTCGGACTTCGCCACCGGGGTAGCTATATAGCCAGCGGGATTTGAGTTGCAGTCTTTGCCGCTGGGACCTGTGGACTTGAATTCTACTATCGTCGTATTTGAGGCGACGCATTTAGTTTAACGACATTACGGTCCATTGTTAGTTTAGGGACATCTCGGTCCAATATTAGTTTAAGGACATCTCAGTCCATTGTTAGTTTAAGGACATCTCGGTCCAATGTTCGTTTAAGGACATCTCAGTCCATTCTTAGTTTAAGGACATCTCGGTCCATAGCTAGTTTAAGGACGTTGCGGTACGTGGGGGTTTTGAGGCGAGGTTTCGCTGGATACTACTTATAGAGTTTGGGCTCAGGAAGACAGCGAGCGGACACGAGCGTCGTCATCCATCATTAACCTGAGCCGTGACTTGTCAAGCGTAGTATTTCTTAAGGAACCGGCCGTTTATTGGCCGGAAAGGTCTTTTGCCATGCATATCCATGAGCAAGTAGGACCCGCTTTGGTAGACCTTGTCTATGATGTATGGGCCTTCATAGTTCGGCTCGAATTTTCTCCGTTTAGCACGATTGGGGATCATAGGTCTTTTTACGACTAGCATGAGTTCGCCTTGGCGGAATGTTCTCGGCCTAGTCAATCTTTCGTATGAGTGCGTCATCCTTGCTTTGTAAGCTTCTAAGTTTTGCTGCGCCATGAGACGAGTTTCATCAAGGGCGTCGAGCTCCTCAAGCCGAAGATGGGCATTTTCTTCATCCTTCGATTCATGTCGGACCGCCACTCGTAAAGAGGGTAGCTCTATCTCCAAGGGAAGTACTGCTTCCGTGCCAAATACCAACACGAATGGCGTTGTATTCGTGACCGTCTTGAATGTGGTCCGATAAGCCCAGAGAACTTCATGCAATCTCTCGTGCCAGTCCTTTTTATTTATGGACACCGTCTTCTTTATGAACTTCGTCAAGGTTTTGTTGAAAGCCTCAGCTAGACCGTTAGCTCGGGGGTTATAGACTGAAGAATATCTCCAATCTATTTTATGTTGTTATGCGAAGCGACTGATCCTGTGGCTTCTGTAGGCCGGCCCATTATCCGAGATGATCCGTCGCGGAGTGCCGAACCGGTAGATGACATGTGTCTTGAAGAAATGGAGTATGTTCTCTGTCTTCACCCCACTTAACAGTATTGCTTCTGCCCATTTAGAGAAGTAATTGGTTGTTGCTAGTATGAACCGATGTTCGTTGGATGATGCTGGTTCGATAGGCCCGATTATATCGGTTCCCCACATTTCGAATGGCCAGCTAGCCAATGTCGGGTGTAATAGATTCGGATGCTGGTGGATGAAATCCCCGTGAATTTGGCACGAGTGACGCTGCTTCGCATATTTGAGACAGTCCTGAATCATTGAGGGCCAATAGTAACCCATTCTTTTGATCTTCAGCTTCATCTTTGTCCCGACTTGATGGGAACCGCAGAGTCCTTCATGAGTTTCTTGGACGACTCTCCTTGCTTCTTCTAGTCCCAAACACCATAACCACAAACAATCGAATGATCTCTTATATAGAGTATCACTGACGAAGGTGAAAGACAGAGCTCGCTTCATGAGCTGATGCCTTGATGATGCGTTTTCGGGCATTCGATGGGATTTGAAGTAGTCTATGAAGACTTCTCTCCAATCCTTCGCCTTTTCTTCATCCTCTTGGAAGGCCGCTTGTTTGGCTGCTTCCTCTCCTTTAGACGTCTTCGGAGATATCTCTGCCGGTGCGAGAATCCGGCGGCTTTGCACAATGATCCTTACATCATTGAGGTTTTCGTCGACCAGTTCTTTAGCGAGTTTGGCTAACACATCCGCCTTGCTATTTTCCGCACGCGGTATATTTTCTAGGGTGTAGGAGGGGATTTACGTCAGCAATTGCTGCACTCTTTCACCATACCTGATCAGTTCTGGCTTGCACGTCTGGTAGTCGACATTTACTTGGCTAACGACCAGCTGGGAGTCTCCATATATGAGGAGGTTTTCGATCCCCATGTTAATGGCGATCTCGAGACCTGCTATCAAAGCTTCATATTCTGCTTCGTTGTTTGTTCTTGGCTCTGTTAAGGAAAGGGAAAAACACATTATCCCTCCTTGTGGAGTCACAAAGATAAGGCCTACTCCGGCTTTGATTATGGGGGTGCTTTGCTTCCGCCTCTTCATAGACGATGCCCCATCGAAGTAGAGTTCCCATCGGGTATCACTCCCTTCTTTCTCCCTGTCGATTGTGTCAAACGTGTGTTCGTCCGGCAATTCGCACTTTAAGGGAGAGTCGGCGAGTATCGGATGCTCAGCGAGAAAGTCGGCGATGGCCTGGCCTTTTATTGCCTTGAGGGGTCGATATACTATCGAGAACTCCATCAAGAGGAGGGCCCATTTGGCAAGCCTTCCTGTTAATATGGCTCTCGACATTAAATACTTGAGAGGATCCACCTTTGATATGTGATGGACTTGATGTGCCATGGAATAATGTCGGAGCATCGTTACCGCGAAGATCGGTGCCAGGCAATGCTTTTCGATGGGGGAGTAATTGTTTTCTTTCCCTAGGAGAACTCGACTCAAATAATGGAGATCTCTTTCCTTCCCCTGGTCATTCTCCTGTGCCCATAGCGCGCCTAAAGAACCTTCAAGGGTTGTTGTGTACAGGATGAGGGGCTTTCCCTTGACTGGAGTGGTCAGTACCGACGGGTTCTGCAGATATTGCTTGATTTCGTCCAGTGCGCTTTGGCATTTACGATCCCAAATGAACGGAGTCCCCTTCTTCATTAGATGACTGTAGGGGAAGCATTTGCCGGAGAGGTTAGCTATGACCGGATATACACGAGCTTTCCTTGGAGAGACCACAGTTTCTTGAAAGTTCTTTGCGAAGGCATTTCCAAAATCGCCTTGATCTTTGACGGGTCTATTTCGATACCTCGATATCGTATGATGAATCCCAGGAATTTGCCTAAGGATACTCCAAACGCGCATTTCAGAGGGTTCATCTTCAGGTTGTATTTTCGAAGGCGCTGGAACACTATCTGAAGGTGCTCCCAGTGCTCCTCGTACGATTTTATTTTCACCACGAGGTCATCAATATAACATTCGACAATCTCGTGTATGAGGTCACCAAAGATCTTTGTCATGGCCCTCTGGTAGGTGGCACCAGCGTTCTTCAGACCGAAGGGCGTCACTTTGTAGCAAAATATGCCCAGCGGAGTCCGGAAAGCAGTGTGCTTTTTGTCTTCAGGATGCATATTGATTTTGTTGTACCTTGAGGATCCGTCCATGAAGGAGAAGACTTCATTGGCGATGTGTTATCGATCATCAGCTCGGTAACAGGCACTAGGAAGTCATCCTTCGGACAAGCTTTGTTGAGATCCCGAAAATCTACGCAGAAGCATACTGTCCCATTTTTCTTCATTACCGGAACGATATTGGCAATCCAGTCAGGGTATTGAACTTCTTGGATGAAGCCGGAGTCGATTAGCTTCTTGACTTCAGCATTGATACTCATCTCAAGCACGAGCCCCATTCTTCTTGGCGCCTGTTTGATTGGCTTGACGTCCGGCGATATCGCCAGTTTATGCACAGCTATCTCTGGATCTAATCCCGGCATTTCGAAATAGTTCCATGCGGATCAGTCTTTATACTACATAAGCATGTCTTTTAACGTAGCCACCTATTTCTCAGACAGCAGCTCACTAACGAACGTTGGCCTCAGCTCGTTTTCCGTCCCCAAGTCGATTTTTCTCAGGTTGTCTGCTGTGGTGTGTATTCCATCTTCTAGCTCTTTTGGCGCCGGTGGAAATTCTGAAATCATCTTGTTCTCATCTTCATTTGCGAAGCATTGGGAGATGTCGTCTATATTCTGGTGCTCTCCCTCCTTTGAGAATGTTATCATATGGCAGGTACGAGCTCGTTTCCAAGCTGGATGCTGATCTAGACTTTCCCTCGCAGCGTAGGTTGCTCTTGGCTCATGCTTTCGTGGCGGGGCTACCCTCCAACTGTTGGATAGAGTAAACCTGTCTTGCTGATACTGATCTTCAACCCAGTCTTTGAAGGTGAAGCGGTCTTCAAGAGGATGTCCCACTACTCGGCGATAGGAGCAATAATCTGGGTGATGGACATTGTTTATCTGTCCGGGGTATCGAGACTCCGGGAGTGTCATCATTTGATGCTTCATGACAAGGTTGAATATTTTCCTTGTCTTGTCTTGAGCGAAAGAATATTCCCGACCCATCTTCTTCATAAAAGATGGGTTCCAGCTGAATTTTCTCGCTCGCGTGGCTTCTTAGATTCGCTTCGCTGTCTTTGAACGCCGTCCCCATTCTTGATCTTGTCATTGCTTCTGCGTCGGACTTTTTCCTTGCCGCGAGAGCGCACAGCGGGCTGAGGGTGAAGGGCATCGTCGTCTTCTCCTTCCGTAGCCTGCTGAATGATACACTGCGTCCTGGTTTTCTCGTAAATGGCCATTTCGCGGCTATGGTCATCCCGAACCTTTTGACCTGCTTCTCTTATCAGCTTGTCAATTTGTTCTTCGAATGACAGGCTTGGTATTCTCATGTCGGGATCTCTCTCTGGTTCGACATCAACGCTATCTGAAAATGCATTCGCTTCTCCACCGAAGTTATTTATGACATGGTAGCCATGGAATCGCTCCCGTTTCTTGGATCGAACATATCCAAGGCCAGTCGTCTCCATTCTTCCGTTGGGCATCTATCGCTGAGTCCCGGGAACGTCCCAAATCTTGTTATAGAACTGGGCTTGTCGAGCAGTCTGTTTGAAGGGTATGCCTTGGCATCTTAATAGCCTTTTCAGTCCCTCTACGTAGTATCTGGGAAGACGGATTAGTTGAAGTCTGTCGAGCGCAGGTTCAGCACCGTGCCATACTTCTTTCTGCACCTTGGTCTCCATGGATTGATAGAAAATGATCGCCTTCTCACCCTTTTGCTTAGGAGGGACGTAGAAGATTTGCAGCTCTTGCACGCTGTACGTATCAAGTGCATCAAGTTCTTTGTAATGCCGCTGCGGAACCATGGTAATTTGTAAACTCTGGTCAGCTCCAGCAAAGGTCTGTATTGACGGGCGGACGGAGAACACTGTGTTGGCCTCGTTCTCAGAGTTACTGCCAAAGACTATAATAGGAGGAGATGATCCTGACCTATTGCCTTGGGGTTGTCCTTAGTAGACCATCTCTTCATCCTCCTCGGTATCGCTCCCAAAGATCAGGATGGTGGCGACGGCTTTCTGTTTATTCTCTAATTTATAACACTTTCCGTGTCTTCGAAGTCTGGTAGGAAGTACTTAGCGTCTTCATACTCGTGGACTTCATTTACGGAGAAAGGGTTTAGCTCCCCTGTAACTGTGTACTCGAGACTGTCTTTGAAATACTTCATACACTGATATTGTGTAGAAGGGATGATGTTGTATTCATGTAACCAAAGCCTACCGAGCAAAGCATTGTAGCAAGTCTTACCGTCGATGACGTGAAACTTGATGTCAGTGACGAGCATCCCGAAGCGTAATGTCAATATTACGGATCCAAGCATCCGTGATGACTGCGAGTCAAACCCGGAGATAGTAATTTTGTCTCGAGCCAGGTGTTGAACATTCATGCAAATCTCCTTCAACACTCTCACATTGAAAAGGTTGACGGAGGATCCATTGTCAACCAAAATCTTCCCTATCTTGATGTCGTGGCAATACCCAGTGACATACAGAGAATGGTTGTGCTCGCACGTTCCGAGGAGGAGATCTTCATTGCCGAATGTGATGTCAGCTGTATGAATCTCTGTCAGCTCGTCCTTCATCTTTTCTTCCGTAAGGAAAGGTTGAAACTGATCGGGCTCTTATAACGCCTTGATCAGGGAATCTCGTGCCTCTTTAGATAGGAGAAGGGCATCCAAGATGCTCAATTGCGAGGGTATCTTCCTCAGGTGTGCTAGGATATTGTAATCCACCTTGTTCTTCTTAGACGGGTCCTTGGCTGTGAGCTCTTCGACGACTCTATCATCGAGGGCAATCTCCTCAGGGACTTTTTCCTTCCCCTTGTCTCTTTCGTCCAAACCTTTGTTTGAGGGTCCGAGATTCTTTTCAGGCAACATACGGTTACACAGCTGAATGTTCTCACAGTTTCTCATCTCTCCTTCTTTTCTAGAGGTGGATTCCTTGAAGAGAGGGTCGAGGGCCATTTCCTTGTCCGAATCGCTCCCGAAAGTAAGAACTTGAGACTTCCTTTTTGTTGGGATAGCATCAACCATATAACAGTTACCAGCTGTTCCTTCATGCTCATCTGTCGTGTTTCGCTGCTCCCGATGGGCTTTGTGCTTCATTCGCTTAAATTGTTGTTGATGGGCAACGTATCCCTGCCACCACTTCTTGAAGGCATTTGTTGCGCCACGGCAGCGCCCCGGCCTTCTTACTCGAGGCCAAATTGCGGAATCAAAATTTTTCCTTACTCGGAAACCGGCGCTACCGCGGACAAAGAAAACCCGGATCGTTAACCATTAACCTACGCTAGCTAACAAGAGATTGGAAGAGAAGTATACCAAGAGATCCGAGTCCTCCGGTCTTCTCATCATCGCCCCGATCTCCCGCGGAAAGTGTAGTCTCCATATCGCCGCCTCCTCGCCGGAAAGGGCACCACATCGCCTTCGTCTTTTACGGGCTCCCGCCTCAATACCGAGGCAACTCGCGCATGAAGCCGGCAACTCGACATGCTCAAGATGTGCTGTAGAATGTGTAGTGTAGAGGGTATGTCTCTTTGGGGTTTGTTGTTGCCATGATGGAGGAATCAAAGAATAGAAAAATGGTGCTTGCATTTTTCTAGCAAGCAAATGAGATCAAGAATGAAACTCTCAAGATGAAGCTCTCTTCTTCTTTTTCTCTCATCTTTTTCCATTTTCATCAAGTGAGAAGAAGATGGTGGAGGAATGAATATCATAACCTTAACATAAAGGGAGGTGAGTGTAGGAGATGAAAGAGGTGACCACAAACAAACATACACCATGCTTACACACTATTCAACCCATACTCATTTCAAATCACAAAAAGGCAAGTAATGGTGCAAAGAAATGAAAGCTATCATAATAGATCATTATGCAAATAAAACCTCCACAAAGTGTTATTTGCAAAACTGCAAATAACCCCCTCCATCGGAAAAGTCCGGCCGGGAAAGAACAAAGGAAAACCGGTCGGAACGGAATGCAAACTGGCAACTCCAGAAAAACTGGTCCCGTAATAAAATACAGGAAAACCCCGATACTGTGCATACACACCTGCATCTGTATTCCGACAGGAAACAAATGCAATGAGACAAAATCTACACTGTACTAAACTAGTACCGGCTTAAACCAAAGCCGGCTAGTAAAATCCGTTCGATCCTGATCCGTGCAATACCGCACGTATCTGATCGAACCCTGCCATATAACTATACGGCCACTAGTACAAAACTGTCCGATCCTGATCCGTGCAACACCGCACGTATCTGATCGGACCCTGCCATATCTCCATACGGCCTCTACAGCGTTTCGCCCGAAAGCTTGAGTAACTGAAAGTGTGGTGGACTCTAAAGACTCGTCAATACTATGGCTGTGGATTTAACCACTAGCACGTCAGAGGTATTAGCCAATACGTGACGGGCCACCAGCTATTGACCAAAAGGGACGTCGATGAGGAAGCTCACCCCGACACCCAACTGAGCCTGTCAGTGACAATATCCGTACAGTCCGGTCCGTTCGTCTATGAGTATCGCATGGCGGGCCTAGGGGGTTGGTGAAAGTCAGACCCCCAAAAGCGGTACAAGTCGTGTCGGAGCGTAGCCCAGAACGCCCTGAGATACTACTGGAATACCTACCAGTAAATCTCCTGCCTCGGCCGAGGGCTTTGCGTAATGGCTCTCCTAGACACAGCGCGACCTCACCCCCAATACCGGGAGAGACGAACCCCTGCAGATCCGCTCACTGCCTCCATGTGGCTCGGGACTGTACCCAACTAAAACCTGTTTGCACGACTCCTTTGAGCCGTGGTAGGGTAGTAATCAAAGCACAGTGGGAACTCACACGAGACAAATGACGATCCTCAGGTCGATGAACTAACCTGTACACATGTCACCAGGGAACTGCTATCTGACGTCAGGTATAAGACCAACTAGCAGGTTCCCGGCGAGTCCTGTCCGGTGTACTCATAACCCAATGAGCACCTGTATACATCTTAGGTGAACCAACTGACACCAGTGGCTTGTGAGACCGGCCACCGCCCCTCGTCGGGGTCTCGACTGTATACACTAGTCTACTAATGGAGTATCGATGCCCTGTCTCGAAACTCCTACGACTAGGGACCTTTTAAGGATGTGCATATAGACCCCAGCTCCCACGTATATGATCGCCATCATACTGCTGGTCGTCAAGCAAGAATCCTAGGGGCTCTATCAACGTGTAATAGCGACATGTCAGGTCACCTAAAGCAGTACACGATGATAAAGATAAACCAGATAGCATACTATCATCTCGAGTAAGACTGTCCTACCGGGATAGGTCCTCCCTCAATCATTGCAATCACGTGCCTGTGATCCAATAATTGACTCTGAGGGCACTAACTCCAACAGCATTACACTTTTCGGTAGGGCGCGTGACCTTCCGATGGTATAAGCAGTAATTCAGATGTACATCCAGTTCGTCGGGGCACATACTCCCGGAAGTATTTTCTTTGAAAGGTGGCAGCTTCATTCTTATTGACAGAGCTTTGGCGAACTGCTTCCTTATCTTGATTCTGCTCTTGCTGGTGGCAAGGGCACTTTGATCCGGTTGAGGTACTTTATATCTTCTCATCACCGGAGCTTTTTCGTCCTGACACCGACGCTTGGCCTTTTCGTAGATGGCCGCTTCACGTTCTCGATCAGCTTTGCTCTTATGAAGAGCTTCGTTCAGCAGCTTGTTGATGAGGTCATCCAACGGTTCCATGGGTTTTGGTTCTGGATCTGCCCTCAGTTTCTCTACGTCAGGAGGTTCTTTGCCATTTATTGATGAGTGAGAGATCATGTGGCAACTTGCTACATAATCCTCGGGTTCTTCCAAAGAATTGTCTACTTCATCAATGTCACTGTTTCCGTCCTCAAGAACATGCTTGAAGAACCCTTCCAGTGTGATTGGGGTCCGTGCCTCTTGGTTGTATTCCTCTAGTGCATCGATGTATTTTTGCAGACCCGTACGATTGCCGTCGAGCTGGACGGGCTTCTTGGCCTTCTTCTTTTTCTTTGAAGACTTCGGAGGCTTGGCCTGGAGGTTTTGTCCATCGTTACCAACTTTTGGCGTTGGGCGCGGTTTCAGCATTCCGTCAATAATTTCACGCTCCAGCGGGCTTTCCACCTAATCGCCGGACATGCTTGAAGATCCTTCAGCATTCTTTTAGTTTTAGCTGAAAGGACCACTTCCCACGGAGCTTCTTCCACAAATGAGCATGATGCCTCCGGCGTATCCACCTTTTTAGGAGCGTGCTGCTGCGGCGGGTTTACTTTCCATTTTTCGGACAGCGTGAACTTGCCCTGTTGGTAGTGGTCTTCGACCCAGTTTTTAAAGACGTAACAATCTTCAATTGGGTGGCCCATTATTCGGTGGTAGGGGCAGTAATCGGGATGGTTGACGTCGCCCGATTGCAGTGAGCGTCTCGGATCCAGCAGAGTGATGAGCCTGTTGCGCATCGCCAATTCGAATAATCTCCTCGTTTTATCCCGGGGGAACGAGTAAAGACGTCTCAACTTTTCTTTGAGAGAACTTGGTTTGTTGCTTTGGCAAACAACCGGTTTCGGGTCACTCGGTTGTTGTTGAGCGTTGGCGACGAAGGTCACTTTCCCTTTGCCCTTTTCATTCCGAAGGTCTGTCTTTAAAGAGGATGGCCTATGGCCCATCTGGTCCATTTGGGCCAGTTTGTCAATCAAGGCCTGGAAGGTGGTCGGCTTGAAGAACATCATAAACTGGGATATAATTGCCTGAGGATCAAGGGTCCCCACGAACATGCCCACAGTAGGAGCTTCTTCTATGCGCTGTTCATACTTTGACCATAGCTTACGCCACCGAATTGCGTATTGAATCCGGGTCTCTCCCGGTTTCACTCTGGCATTGATTAATGCCGTGATTGGGGTGCGCTCGCTTGCGATTGCGAACCGCTGTATGAACAGGAGTTCCATCTCCGTAAATGTCTTGACAGGGTCATTTGGGAGCTCGGAGTACCATTCAAATGCCGTCTCCGACAAGCTGCCAACAAACTGGCGAAGCAACAGTTTGTCATTGCCCCCAGTATTACCGCACAAAGCTCTGAATTGAGCAACATGCTGATGCGGATTGCCCATCCCCTTATACACATGGAATTTAGGGATCGTATATCCTGACGGGTACTTAATTTGGTCGTACCACCCTGGATAAGATCTCCCAGTTCTGACGACTTGTCGTGCCGCTTCGTTCACTTGATGAGCTCGTATTTATTGAGCTATGTAGTCATCAAGGGTAGCTTTGGAGATCGTCTCCTCCCTGGCTGCTGATAAAGCCAGAGGAGGATTTGATGTCTCCCCTCTATTGTCTTCAATGATTATTAGAGGGTCTTCGGCCGGAGGATCTGGCTGGATCATCATCCCCACCATGTCTTGGAACAGAAGCGCCATTTGTTTTATATTAGCCGCTTGTTCCGCGGCCTCTTTGTCTTTCTTTTCAAGAACCCTCCGTAGGAATTTGGTGTTGGTCTCCTGCTCCTGGCGTTGTTCCGACGATACTTCCCGGCTTTCTTTCTGCCCAGTAAGTGCGGCCATCCTTGTCAACATCTCCTGGAGCTTTTGTTGTTGCTCCTGAGCTTTCGTCACAAACCGTGTGAGTGGTCGATGACTCACGAAACCACGACTATCCTCTTTTCCGGATGCCATGTAGACGGTATGCACAACCATGCCTCCAGACTTGGGGCATTTGGGTCCACTGCCTTTGAAATTTACCGCGGGCAGGGGGATCTTCTCCGGCCTTCTCCTCTTATAGGAGGTCGAAGTTGAGGGGGCCATTGCAGCAGGCACCCATGCAAATGATACTTTTCGTGGTATGGCAGAGGGATGGTCCTCCTCTTGCCGAGCCTTCGTCTTCTTCAGCCGGCGAGAGTAATCTTTGTCAATTACAGAGTCTTGGACTTTCCGCCAAACTCTGTGAATCTTGGAGGACAACCGCTGAGGAAGCTGTTCCGGCTTCACCCGTGTTGTGTTTTCGACAAGCGGAGGAGACTTCTTCAAGATGGCAGTTGGAGAGTTCTTGCACACCCTCCTGAGCAGCTCGAAGTTGTTCCCAGTTGGAACAGCAGCGTCAATTTCCACCATTAGAGCTGGTGGGGTAAGTCCAGAGGGGGAACTGCCCCCAGCTTTCCTCACTCGGTGCCAGTGGCGAGGTCGAGCATGTCTTGCGAATGGGATCACCTCAGTTGTAGAAGCGACCTCGTCATGCCCTTGCTTTGATGAGAGGCTGTTGTTGGTGCCAATCTGTCGAAGACTGACGTCCGTTGAGAAGGAACGTCTAACCTGTCGAAGACTGACTTTCGAATAGGGGAAGCACTTGTAACGACTTCACCCATAGCAGGAGTTGGAACGGCCAGTCTTGCGAAGACCGATCCCTTAGCAGGAGAAGTCCCTTTGACGATTTTGTCTACCGGAGCTGGAATGGCTATCCATTTTGGGATCACCCCTTCAGATATTGCAGGCCTCTTTACGGCCCACTGGAGCCTTGGCCCAGTCTGTTAAAGACTGAGGCGTTGGAATTGGACGACCCGTTGAGAGGGTCCATGGAAGTTGCAAGCCGATCGAAGACCGACTTCTTTGGAGCCTCATGTGATTTCACTGAAGCATTGAAGCTCATTGACGGGAGTATGGTCTCGAAGAACAATCCAGTGGTGGTCTGAGTCAACTGCTCCACTGGCATCACAAAGATGGAGGCTCTTGGGGCCTATAAGTCACTCCTCCAACAGGGACGGAGTGGTAGTTGTTGTTGCAATTGGTGCAGTTGGAAGCCATCGATGTCATTTTCTCTTCTGCGTGGAGCAAGACACCAAATCTTAATATCTCGAATCCAGGGGCAACCATATTAAACCATGATTCGTTCGCGAACATGACACACGAAGTGTGTAGTGGAAAGAGGAAGAGGCCTCACCGGGCATGCCAGAATCTGTTTACCGCCGAAAACAGAGACGAAACCGCATAGGTCGTCTTGCCTTAATTTGGGGGCAGATGCTATTTGGATTTATCCATCCACCTCTCCGAAGATGCCAAGTTGATTTATGGCACCGTGTTTTGGTGGTTTAGACGGATGCGGCCATTGTAGCGGACTTCGTCAGATTCCCCCTCACTGTGAGGGTTTTTTGATTGCGGGGACGCTCTTCCCTGCAGGCGCAAGCCCCTGCAGTTAATTACGTTACCGCGTAGCGATAACCACTTTCTCCTACTCCAGATGTTCACTTCGCGTCGTGTATATTTGTTTTATTTTTTGGCTACCCGTGGATTGTATACGAAGACTAATTTGTGTTGTCGCCCGTAGGGCGTGGATCAGTCCAAATCCGTATTTTCTTAGATTTGGGTTTGATTTGGTTTAAGGATCGTTAATCTCGTTTGAGATTAAGATCAACTTAAATATTTATTGAGGATACGTTAGTCTAATTTTAGACTAAGATCTACTCAGTAGGGGTTTTGGATCGTTTGGACCCAACAAAAGAGCATTTGGGCTCTATTGCTTTAGTTTATGGACGTTACGGTCCGTTGCTAGTTTAAGAACGTTTTGGTCCATAGCTAGTTTAAGGAAGTTGCGGTCCGTTGTAGTTTAAGGATGTTGTGGTCCAATAGGGTGTGCTCATTGGTTTGGGAGTATACCAAAAGAGCTGTTGGTTGTTGGGACCCTCCGTCTCTCTGAAAACGTTGAAGAATTATAACGACATGTATCAGAGGTATGGAGAGATGTACCCTCGAACCGAACTTCAGATTGAAGGGAGGGACCATGGTGGAACGAACATCATTTTAGATCCATGTGTCAGGAGATCATTGGTCATCTTTGGAACTAAAATCGATTTGGGGAGACCTGAATATAGGAGGACTCGGTTGATTGATGGTCAAAAGGTTTTGGCCTCGGGAGACTTGGCTAATTTGGGCTGAGGTTGGCCTTTCACAGTGTTAAATACTGATATTTGTTTGGCGCTCACGTGCTCCCACGTGAGGCTCTATAGCAGTGTTAAACACCGTAATTTAGAGCGCTCACGTGTGGCACGTGAGGCACCCGAGAGTTAGTGTGGTATCCTTAGGTTCAAATCCCCGTCTATACATATAAGTGTTAAACACTTAAATCTCGTGTCCATCACGTGTGGACACGTGAGGCGCCCCCGAGTTGGGCACTGCCTCCTTTGGATTTATCCTCCTGTTCTGTTCTAAGTGCTAAGAACTATTGGAGGTCACATATGATCACGTGAGGCGTCCCAAAATGAGAAACTGTCTTTGAGTTATTCCCTTTTTCCTTTTAAAAGTGCTAAGCACTATTAGGGGGGTCACGTGGGATCACGTGACTCGATCTCAGTCGTTCCTTTCTGTTCCTCAGAGGTGCTCACGTGGGAATACGTGATCTGTTGTTATAGCATTATATGCCAATCATTTCTTTTATGTGCATGGAAATCTTGATCTGAGTTTTGAGAATTTCATGTCCTTTGTTTTATAAGAATTAAATTCTTATGCAGGGTTAAACCCTAGTTTCATCAGAGGAATTAAATTCCTATGTCTTTTGGAAGAATTAAATTCTTCAAACTTAGTTCTTTCCTTTAAGTTTTGGGACTGCATGACAGGATCTCTCCGATGAGAATAAAATTCTCAACTTGTGGGGAGATCTTCTTCTGCAGATCTCAACCAGAGGAAGAACTAAGTTTTTTTTTGGAAGAGTTAAACTCTTGTAAGAGGAGATAAAATGATCTCTAGGTCTTTTTTTACCTAGGGTTTCTTTTATTCAAAGAGAACTCTTCTTCTTTTTTGTTTCTCAAATCTTATGGAGGGTCTCCCCTCTCTGTTCAGTCTCGGGTCCTTTATATAATAGAGGCAAGTTTGTTGATTTAGTTAAGCAAATCTCTCGTTGAGAGATTTTAATTGATTCGGGGATTTTATCCGCCGTTGGATTTTTGATCCAAGAACTTCTGTTTACAGAAGATATTTTTCTTGTTTTTAACAAGATTGGGAAAATATTTTCCATACAGAGCTTATTCTGTAGTTTAGTGATTTTTAATCACCATTGAATCTTTAATCCAACGGTGCTCTGTTTTACGGAGCGTAATTTTTCTTGTTTACAAAGATTGGGGAAATATTTTCCCATACAGAGCTTATTCTGTAGCTAAGTGATTTTTAATCACCATTGGATCTTTAATCCAACGGTGCTCTGTTTTACAGAGCATAATCTTTCTTTTTTAGAAAGATCTGAGCAAGTATTTTTCAAATAAGGTTTTGATCGCTCTTATTTAGAATTTAATTCTATCGGCTCAGAAGGTATTAGGAACCCTCACGTGTAGCACGTGAGCCCATGGCATTAAACTGGTTTGCTTTTATGCAGCAGTCCTAGAGAAAGGTATCACGTGTTGGCACGTGAGCTGATGTTCATGAATGTCACGTGTGGCACGTGACCTCCACGAAGTTAAGCTCAACAAAGAGCATCACGTGCTGACACGTGAGCTTCTCTGGCCTATTATTTGTTTTAGGAAGGCGCCTATATACTTTGTATATAGATGCTCACGTGCCTGCACGTGAGGCTCAATTTCAGCCTTATTTGTTTAAGCGCAATGCCTATATTCTTTGCTCCAAGGCGCATCACGTGTGGGCACGTGATGCTCCATTTGGGGGAATTTTTCCCATCGCTTTTTATTTATTATTTTATTTTTTTATAAGAGAACATCAAGCTGATATACTAGGACATTCAGAGCCACCGTGACCCCGACCGAAGAAGAAGAAGAGATATTATCTCCGTTTTGCTTGATTCTGAATTTTGTAATATTCATATTATATCGATACTTTGTTTTATTCATGTTATGATGATATTATTCATGTTGTTATTTAGTATTACTCATGTTGTGATGGTAGTCACCCTTCGAGGTGTGATCTTTATTTTATTATCAGTTGTGTGGTTCCACCCTTCGAGGTGAGTTTTTTTTTTTACACTCGGCTTGTATTGCTTTTTAGCAGAGATTATTATGTATTTATGGATAGATGTCTATGTATATAAAGGATATGATTTCTGTTTTATTTTAAAGGTTTTTAATCCAATACATTTTTCGTGATTATTATGAATTTATATTCGTTTAAATCTGGGACATCTCAGGTTTAAATTGAGTTAAACTTGGTATGTCCCAGGTTGAATGCAACTTAAACTTAGGACTTGGTATCCCAGGCTTAAGCAGCTGGGAGTTGGAGTCTCAGTAAAAACATTATTGAAGATAGCGTTTTTAATGAAGTGAAAACGCTATCTCTAGTAGCGTTTTTATTTGCCATATGTCAACCCGAGATTTGGTGCCAAGCGTCTGGGTAAGAATATGATAAACGAAAACGCTAATTGCGTTTTCGTTTAAATGAAAACGCAGTCCGAGATAGTGTTTTCATTTTTGATCTAACTGTCCTAGCGAGTTCTAGTTTTACGTGGCCTACGGAGGTCTAGTACGGGAAATAGTTTGGAGGCAGTCATATTTTAGGATTTATTTTTAAAATTAGCTTTATTTCAGGGGGAAATTCTTTTAACTTGATGCAAAACTGAAGCAATTTTGACCAGGTACATGAGAGATTCTTGAGCTTTGCTTATAACCACAATTTTATTTGTAGATGCAACTTATACCAAAGTTAAAGCCACGTGACTGCAGTTTGCCTCTTTTCATCGCCTGGTGTTGTCAACCCAAGTTAACACTCACGCAAAATGAAAATCGATGCAAAATGAAAAGGGGCAGCAGTAGTCAGTTGGTAACGAGAACGAAGACGCCGTGGTGGTCCTATGCACAAATAAGAGTGTTCCAAGTGACTGAGTTTCTTTTAGGCATTTCTTCAAATGGCTTTATGGTGGCTTGTCGAATTTGAAGTAGATATCGACGGTTGTGTTGATGAAGAGGTTGGGGATGAGAGACTAAGGATTTTGTTGATTTTGTGGATGAAGACACGAGCAAGGACTTGGACTAGCAGTTCGATCTATGGCTATCTTGGCAACGAGGAAAAGGGCGGGGTCTTGTATGATGCGATGAAGTGAGGATTTTATTTTCGTCCTGTGGAGAAGTTGGTGAGGTCGCTTAGGGATTGTATACCTCGCTTCTGAAAGATCTTTTTACTGTCTCATGGGACTGGATGCTCTTTTATTTTTTCTGAATTCAGATGCGTTGTTGCATCTAACAGATGTAACATTTTTAGTTTCTAATATGAAATTGGATTTCCTTGAACTCCTACTTTCATGAAGTATTTAATCTTCTTTGTGCATCTATACAATTTGTTGGTACCTGTCATGTGTATTGTTTCCACGTGTAGCATATCATGTATTTTAGGATAAAGAGGCATGTACCCAAATAGTTGGCAAACCAAGCATTCATTTGATGATCTCGTTTCTTCTTTTTTTTTTCTCTCAAGGACACTGCCCCTTTGGGAATTGAACAGACTAACTCTCAATTTTGAGAAGATGGTTTTATTGAAAGAGTTAGCTATGTCGGTTGTTATTTGTTCTGGATGACCACAAGATCTTTTTTGGTTATGGTCTTTTATTTATATATCTGGCTTTAATAACCAATCTTAATCATAAAAGATGTTCTTATTATTGTTACCGAGTTAAATATAGGGCTGGATGTTCTTCTCTTTTATCTGAATATATATGCATTATTGCTTAGATTCCTCAATTTACTAACAAATGTAAGCCTTTTTGGTTTCTATATGAAATTTGAATTTTCTAGGACCATGCCTTTCATGGAACATGTAATCTTCTACGGCATCTATTCAAATTTATTGGTATTTGTCAAATATTGTTTCCACTAGGGCCATGTCATCAGTGGCGTATCCAGAATTTTATCAAGAGTGATACGAAAATTGCTATCGTTGTAAAGGTCTCGTGCCCGAACGTGGACGGTAGCCCCTAAGCTGAATTTTTTGAGTAATAGCATGCGTATTGTTAGATGTGTATGCTCTAGAGACCATTATTGTATGATATAGTGGATATTTGGACATATATATATACAGAACAGTCTTGCTTGATATTGTAACGACTCTGAATTTACTGTACGGAATTTTCCAGTTTAATGTACAGAAATGAGTTTACAGCCTGAGTTTGGGTTATAAATTAATTTTGTTAAATAATAGCAAGAAATAACTTGTAGCTCACTGGTAAAGCCCTTGCATTGTTGTGATGTAGTCTTTGTGTTTGATCCCCATCAAACACAATATTTTTCTGATTTTTCATTTTAACATTTTGGCAGCCCAAAAGATTTCGCGTGCAATACACAGAAAAATGAAAAGTCAGAAAAATCAAACATGTGGAAAATGGAGTAAACAGTGAGATATACACGTGGCACAAATCCAGAACCCCAAAGCCTTACATCGGCCGGTGGAAAGCCCATAATGGCCGGCGCCAACGGTCTGGATTTTCCCAAAGAGCCTCGTGCTCTACACACTTGTCTTTTCACCTACCCCTAACTCCTCTACACTGTTTGATTTTTCTGCAATCAAACAGAGACCGTTCATTTCACAATTAAACCAAATTTTAATGCTTTTTAATCCAAATTTTTATTTCCAAAACCCTAATTCTCCACTATAAATACCACCCCACATTTTGGCTCAATATCATTCAAAAAACTCAAGCCAAAACTCTCAAAAAATTTCTAAGTACAAGTGGAGTAAAGAGGAGTTAACAAGCGGTCAACTTCCGGCGAAGAATCGAAACAACATCCGGAGCTCCCGCGACACCACGATAACACTCTTCTCTTTTCTACCTTTTCTTAGCCTAATCAAATAATAAGTCCCTCTCAATCTCTCTTCCTCTTCTTTGAAATTCCATTTTAAAACGTATATCGGTAAGTGGAGTTAATACCGATATCTTTTTCTAAATCCTAGAAAACTCTTTCTCCTTAATACTTTGTTCAATCTAATTTGTACACATCACTTGTAACCTTAAACCATAATGTTTAGAATCAAATTTCATCAAAATTCTCATGTGAAATAACAATAGTAACACTTTTTCATTAAAATACCATGAACTTATTAAACGCCTCTTTTAGTTTTTTGTTAAAAAAAATAGCTTAGAAAAACTTCACGGGGTAACGACCTACCCCACACGCACACTTGGATCTATAGCACGATATCTCTTTTGTATGGATATTTGTTACAAAGATAATCTTACAATAAAATACCACATAATATTAAAAAACCGGATTTCTTTTAAATTGATATTTCATATCCTTTGCGAATACACATATACAGCCCTCTTTAGAGAACCCGCTAATGGATGGTGCGGATTATCACGCATTCTTGGGCTAGTAGAACGAGATGCAGACCTTCTCACGGAACATTCGACCTCCAAAGGATTTAAATACGATTTTCAAGAAATACGAATTTTCTAAATAAAATAATTTTTTTTAAAATTAAAATTATATAAAATTATAAATCTATATTTTCAAGATATAATAAACATATGTTTTTCAAAAATGAAAAGATTAACAAATGACAAGAAAATACCATCAAGATACCAAAAAGGCAAGTTTTACACTAAAATAACATGAACTTTCCAAATTAAGTGTATATCACTAAAATACCCCAAATCTTTAAAATCCATACTCATGAAACCCTAAATAATACTAATCACCCTCGAGATTTTATTTTTAAACTATATTAAAATATTTTCATAAAACCCCGTCGAGTTATATAAAAACAATATTTAAGCACTTTAGTAAATATAGGTTCATGCGAGATCAATTTTCTTGAGCCCCAAGGAGCCGGAAAAAGTGAGTGCTTGCCTATTTAAGATAGACAATATAACGGAGTTATCAATGGTAATTGTCTTGGAAAAAGATACAAATCCTGCCGTTCATGTGCAGCAGTTACCGATAACTCCCGAACATAATTCAGGATCTAAATCAGTTTATAAGTGTCTGACTCAAATCTAAGTCTAACTCAAACCTGAATCAAATTCAAACCTGAACCTAACATCAAACATAAATACTTGAACATGAACATGAATACTCGAATCAAACATCAAAATCAAACATGTACACTTGACTTAACTGACCGGACCATGGTTATAACTTGACTTGATTACTTGACTACATTCTGAACATGATTACTTGAACACTTTGTATCCATAGTTTCGGCAAGACTTGTAAATATAATCTATACAATACATTACGCGAGGATAACGGGATAGATTGGTACGGAACGTATAACGTGGCATGAGAGGTCACTTAAAAGACACCTACATGAATTCTCGTGCCATTGTCCTGTGGGTTTTGATGGGGCCTTGTACTACATGTTACCATAGTCCACGGGATAAGACGGACTCCTCTCGTATACACTAATACCTTCTGCATCAAGCTAAAAATAACCACGTTAGAATAACAATCATATACATGTACAAATTACCAGTCCATTTCATATTACTTGTTATATCCATTCCTTCTTTTGACCTTACCGAACGCTAGTTCGCTGACGACATTCCTTCTATTTTTTTCTTTGGAAGGTTCGTCAGGAGAACCGGACTCTCAGGAGATCGAGCCTAGCCAGGAGGATTTGGACCAGCTCACCGCTCAGCCGGACTACTAGCTCTCCTTGTACTTACTTTCAGTTTGTATGCCACTGTTTAGGCACTGCTTATTTCATTGTATCTTTCCTTTTCAAAAACGGTTGTATGTAAAAATGAATGTAAATAAAGGTTGTTTTTTATTTTATATCACTTGTCATTCTTGTGCATTTTATATATATTGCTTAATTATGCTTAACTTATTTATTTCTTAGTAAATACGTTGCGACCTGCCATATCACTGTTTCCGTATTCAGGGAAGTAGGGCATGACAGATATGATAGTATGCTATTTGGTTTGTCTTTATCATTCATGTGTATAGTTTTACTTGATATTGCTATCGCGAGTGCATGTTGATAAAACCCGTAGGATTTTTGCTTGACTACCGGTATTATGATAGAGATCATAGTAGTGGGACTTGGGTAGTCCATAAGCACATTCTTAAATGTTTCTAGTCGTGGGAGTATCGAAACTGGGCATCGATACTCCGACTGGTGTATACGTTTCTTGACCCCGACCTGGACAATGGTTGTTCCCACAAACATTAGTGTTTGACACTAAAAATTATATACAGGTGCTCATTAGAGAATGAGTACGCCGAACGTACTCGCCGATAACTCCTATATGGTATTATATCTACCGTCAGATAGCAGTTCTCTGATGACATGAGTACATGGTAGTCTGTACACCTGAGATCGGTATAGCATATTGTGTGTTTCCCACTGTGCTTTGATTATTATCCTACCACAGCTTTAAAGAACCGTGCAAACAGGTTTTAGTTGGTTACAGTCCCGAAACACATGAAGACAGTGAGCGATCGGAAGAGTTTCGTCTCTCCCGATATAGGGAGTTGATGCCATGTTGTGCCTGATCGACTGTAACCATAAGTCCTTGGCCAGGGTGGATGAAATAAACCGATAAGTGTTATCAGTTGTATCTATTGTGGTTACAGGTTACTAATTGGCACGACTTATCAGTTAATAGAGGTTTGACGGATACCACCCTCTAAATTTGATATGCGACACTCTCAGACGAAGAGACCGGACTGTACGAAGACTGTCGCTTTTAAGACTCAGTTGAATTTCGGACGAGCTAGCTTGTCGGTCTTCCTTTTCGCTCAATACTTGGGTAGCTGTTACGTGCAGATAGTACCGTTGATGTGCTTGCGGGTTCTGGATATGATCCTAATCTACTGCCAGCGTATTGACGAGTCTTTAGAGTCCCACACAGAGATTTCCTAACAGAGGCAAAACGATGTAGAATACGTATAGGGAGACATGCAGGAGTTCGATTAAGCACGTGCATGCGATATACGTATTTTTATCGGGCATTTAATGATATTAGCCGGTATATAAATGATATAACCGGATCATTAAATCAAGTGTTGATTTAATAATTAAATGTATAATTATATATTGATATTAATATATATAAACTAATATCATGCTAACTTATTTTTCCTTCTTATTTATTATATTTATATATGATATAAATATAATATTTTTTGTATGTTGATACATTGAAGATGTGTGTATGAGACTCACATTGAATGTGAGATGAGAATTATTTTATTTTTACTTATTTAGAAAAGAGAACAATGGGTCATTGTTTGGTATTGTGTAGAATGTGGTGACTCGTTTTTGTTGCTTTTCTATTTGTTGATAAGAATGGGTGAGGTTAATTCTTATCATCTTACACTCTCTCATTTTCATTCTCATCTCATTATCATCTTCTTCCTCTCTCTTTCTTTAGTTTTACTTTTGAGAGGAAGAAAAAGAAAAGGACATGAAAATTAGAAAGCAATTTTGTTATCATTCTTTAACACTAAACTGGCAATTTAGTGTTATTGGTTTATCTTCACATGCTGATGATGCTCAGAAGTGGTATTTCTCAGATCACGACACGTGGCGAATGACGTGTCACCCGCAACAGCTCACTAGACTCCTGGAGGGATACCGAGGTAAAATCAGTATGGAAGCATTGATGACCTTCCTCAGCTTATCCCGAGCTTGCACTCCGCCTCGTACCCAAGAGCGAACCAACCGCCGAACTGGCGCCCATTCTCCTCCGCTCGTCTCCGAACTATTGCAAAGCTGAACTTCCTCGGCCTCCCGGCTCGTCTCCGAGCTTCACGTCGAGCTAAGCCTCCCCAGCTCTCCCGGACAAACGAGAACGCGAGGCCTTAGCGCTTCCGCAACGGCTCTACGTATCTCGCCAAAGCGAGATATCCGCCGCCCCACGTCCTGCGTCCCACACAGGCTCATTCACCTATTAATGAGCGGATCCCGCCATTAACACAGGCATAACATACGGGCATAACTGATGGTGGAGATCTCACACCGGCTCGCTCCACACGACCCCTATATAAACCCCTCTCTCAGACGACTCAGGGAAGGCAATTTTTACCCCCAATAGGCCGTTACTCTGGCCAAATACTTCGACTAACTTGATCGTCGGAGGGTCTTCGGTGGTACAACCACCCCAGGACTTCCTTGCAGGTAGTTCGGCTTCACTCTCAAATCAAGCCCATTGAAATCCACGCATTAAGAGGCCACCCTCAAATTCAATCTCAGCCATCCATCAACGCTCGCTACAGATCAACGGAAGATAACATCTGAAGGAGATCACAGCCTCCATCAGTGGGCACCGTCTGTGGGAACGAAAGACTTATTTTGTTCCACCAACAAAAGTTGATCTTCCGCCCTCGATCCAATGGCGAGCGACGACCGCAACGATCCCAGTACGAGCCGCCGTCTTCCCCACAACGGAGGTGTGGACGGTTCTACTCCCCCTCTAAACCTCCTCAACGCCTTATCGGCTCGAATCAACAGACTTACGTCGATGGTGGACTCCCTCGTCCGCGTTCAGACGGCAGGCCCTGATCACTAGATCGCGGTTCCCCCTCCCAGGGATCACGGCGTCGGCAGAGCGAATAATATTGTTCCCCTCAATGCCACTGAACACCAGCGTGCTGACTCCAGCAACCGCGGCTCCCACGCAGCGACTAATTCCATGACCCGCTGGGTACCGCACGGCTCTACGCCGCGGTCCCGGGAAAGAGACCATCGCCGCGATTCCCATCATGCTCTCGCACCACCTGAGGAGGTGTCGATCAGCTCGCCTGCTTCCAGGCACGACCAACGCCCTCTCCCTCGCCGGGTCTACCCACACAGCTCATGTCAGGGCTACTCCAAGAGGACGTCGCCCGAGAATCTAAGAAATTTGATAGAGTGGAATCGAAGCCGCACTACCGCGCAGTCTAGGGGCGGAAATAGCCACCACCCCGACTGTGCCGAATCCTCGGGGTATCACAACCGCCTCGAAGCCCTCGAAAAGAAGCTCGAAGGCATATGATGAGACGACCCTCCATCCGGCGAAGGGGCTAGATATTCCACGGACTCTCTCACAAAGCCCTTCACCAAGGAATTGCTGGTCGAACGAGTTTCCTCCATGTACAAGCCGCCCAAGGTGGCTCTCTTTAACGGGAATTCTGACCCAAAGGATCATTTGGATGCGTTCACAGTGGGCATGAGCTTCCAGGACAACCCGGACGCAACTCAATGCCGCGCTTTTCCTACCACTCTAATCTGGGCTGGTTCCGGGGGCTGGCACCACGCTCCATCTCTACCTTTGATGAGCTGGCCACCCAGTTCCTCGACCACTTCGCTGGAAACAGACGACAGAAGAGGACGGTCGATTACCTCTTCACAATAAAGAGTGGGGACAAGGAATCCTTTAAGGGATATGTCACTCATTTTTACAACGCCCTCCTCGAGGTCCCCGAGCACCGCGATGAGACTGTCATCACCGCGCGCCGAGGTCGGGTCTTAGGCACAAAGAGTGGCTCCGCTCATTTGCATTGGAATAGCCTAAGACCATGACCGAGGTAAAAGCGTAGGCCGAGCGGGAAATCCAACTCGAGTCCGAGGTTAACTCAAACCTACCTTGGGCCGACCAAGCTGACCAAAAGAAGAGGGGCGGAGAAGAGAAAAAGTGGGTCGACTGGCCAATACCTTATTCCCCGAGTTAGGAGTACACTCCTCTGAATATCTCCCAAGCCGAGCTATTAGAGGAAGCAAATAGCGAGAGTTTCTTTAAGCTCCCGCCAATCACCCCAAGAGCGGGAAAGCGTCTCCGCGGCCCTTACTGCGCCTTCCATAGGACGTAAGGGCATCCGACCGAGAACTGCAAACAACTCCGTGACTACATCGAGGAGTTAATCCGCTCGGGTCATCTGGCAAAGTACCTATGGGATAAACATCAAACAGATCGGAGGCAAGCCGATCAAATTAATGACACAGAGCTAACGATCGGACAGATCATGGCCATCACCGACTGACCCGAGTCTGAGCAATAAGGACACCTGCCGATCCCAGTCACTCAAAACAGGAGAATCTAAACTAAATTACATAAATTGTATTTTGTTTAAAAATAAAGAATCTTGATTCTCTGTGATCTGAATTGCTTCCTTTTGTTTCCATGCTGAAACTCCGTGCAAGACCGACGAATGTCTTCTGCTCATCCGCAGCGGGTAGATTCCTGCCCGACAAACGCTGTGGATCAAAAGCCCTTGTCATGAGGCCACCGAGCACCTTCCCTGCCCGGTCCATCCACAGCTGGTAGCTTCCTACCCTACAACGCTGTGAATCGAAGCCATCATCTCGAGGCCACCGAGCAGCTTCCCTGCCCGATAAATCCCTGGCGGGTAGATTCCTACCTATCTATGCCAAGGATCGAGGCCCTCATCTCGAGGCCACCGTGCAGCTACTCTGCCCGGTCCATCCGCAGCTGGTAGCTTCCTACCCCACAACGCTGCAGATCGAAGCCCTCATCTCGAAGCCACCGAGCAGCTTCCTTGCCCGGTCAATCCCTGGCGGGTAGATTCCTACCCATCTATGCTAAGGATCGAAGCCCTCATCTCGAGGACACCGCGTAGCTACTCTGCCCGGTCCATCCGCAGCAGGCAGCTTCCTACCCTACAACGCTGCGGATTAAAGCCCTCATCTCGAGGCCACCGCACAGTTACTCTGCCCGGTCCATCCGCAGCTGGTAGCTTCCTACCCCACGACGCTGCGGATCGAAGCCCTCATCTCGAGGCCACCGAGCAGCTTCCCTTCCCGGTCAATCCCTAGCGGGTAGATTCTTACCCATCTACGCCAAGGATGAAGCCCTCATCTCGAGGACATAGCGCAGCTACTCTGCCTGATCCATCCGCAGATGGTAGCTTCCTACCCCACAACGCTGCGGATCAAAGCTCTTATCTCGAGGCCACCACGCAGCTACTCTGCCCGGTCCATCCGTAGCTGGTAGCTTCCTACCCCACAACGCCGCGGATCGATGCCCTCATCTCGAGGCCACCGAGCAGCTTCCCTGCCCGGTCAATCCCTGGCGGGTAGATTCCTACCCATCTACGCCAAGGATCGAAGCCTTCATCTCGAGGCTACCGCGCAGCTACTCTGCCCGGTCCATCCGCAGCCGGTAGCTTCCTACCCCACAATGCTTGTGGATCAAAGCCCTCATCTCGAGGCCACCGCGCAGCTACTCTGCCCGGTCCATCCGCAGCTGGTAACTTCCTACCCCACGACGCTGCGGATCGAAGCCCTCATCTCGAGGCTACTGAGCAGCTTCCCTGCCCGGTCAATCCCTGGAGGGTAGATTCCTACCCATCTACGCCAAGGATCGAAGCCCTCATCTCGAGGCCACTGCACAGCTTCCCTGCCTGATCCATCTGCAGTTGGTAGTTTCCTACCCCACAACGCTGCGGATCAAAGCCCTCATCTCGAGGCCATCGCGCAGCTACTCTGCCCGGTCCATCCGCAGTTGGTAGCTTCCTACCCCACAACGCTGCGAATCGATGCCCTCATCTTGAGGCCACCGAGCAGCTTCCCTGCCCGGTCAATCCCTGGCGGGTAGATTCCTACCCATCTACGCTAAGGATCGAAGCCCTCATCTCGAGGCCACCGTACAACTACTCTGCCCGGTCCATCCGCAGCTGGTAGCTTCCTACCCCACAACGCTGCGGATCAAAGCCCCCATCTCGAGGACACCGCGCAGCTACTCTGCCCGGTCCATCCGCAGCTGGTAGCTTCCTACCCCACGACGCTGCGGATCGAAGCCCTCATCTCGAGGCCACCTGTAGGGTTTCCTTAGCATCTTACCTAGGGTTTGGAAGCATCATACATGCCACAATAAAAAATTAAGGAGATGCTAAGGAAACTAACCTAGGGATCGAACTAGAAATATAAGGTAACAACTAATAGCATCACATACAATAAAGATACTATCACTAAGTGTAGAGATTACAACCTTTGTAGTCCGTTCCTTCACTTCAGTAGCTCCAAGTAGTGGTCCTTTCGCGGCGATCAAAGAGCTCCCGAACACTTAAGAGGCTCCACACGATGTATGATGCATGCTTGCTTGTAGTCTTCGAAATCCAAGATGATCTACTTCGAGGAAACACGAACTCAAGCTATGACTTCACTAATATGGAATTAGTGAAGCTAACACCCTAATCTAAATGGTTAGTATAGAAGAGGATGATGAAGTAGGAAATGGGCTCTCTTTAGTTTTCTTTTTCTCACTTTACTTCATCACATAGAAAAAAAGCTAGCAATCTTTCATGAGGAAGAAGAAGATGAAGTGATGAAAGAATAACTGAGATGAGGTTAGAAATGCAACCTTGGGTTTCTGTCATGGCTTAACCCTTGTAGAGAATAGACTATGGTCAAAGTGATTAGGGTTAGGTTAATAAATATCTTAGCCAAAACAAAATTGGTTGACTTAGTCAATATTCTACAAGCTTCATCCAAGCTCATGACTAATTCAACACAATTTTGAATTTGCTAAAAAAAAATATAAACTCAACATTTATCACAATAGCATAGTGTAATTATCATACACACAAGTTGCATGTATAACCTAGCATGTCACAATTATACATATCACATATATATATAATTTTGTAACAAAAGAAAAGAATACATTAAACATATATCACATATATGTTAAATGTATCCAAATGTGAGAAAATGAAATACTTAAGTGAGCATATATTAGTTAATGTAATTTAATATATCAAATATATAATTATACATTAAATCATTAAATCAATACTTGATTTAATAATCCGGCTATATTACATATAACCGACTAATATAATATGTATCATTTTATCGAATCAACACTTGATCCGATAACCCTGTTATATCACATACAACTGGCCGATATCACATATCGCGAGAATAGAATACGGTATCACATACACGTATTATTCTCGGTCCCGCACATATCACATATGTGCTCCTACTCCGTTTCACCTGAACCAGGAAACCTCTGTGTAGGACTCTAAAGACTCGTCAATACTCCGGCAGTAGGTGATGATCATATCAAACACCTACAAGCCGCAAGCGGTCAGCTAAACGTAACGGCCACCCGGGTATTGAGCGACCAGAAGATCAACAAGCAAGCCTGTACATACTCCTGCGAATACAATCAGTAACACTACCGTATAGTCCGGTCTCTTCGTCTGATATGTCGCATATTCAGTTTAAGTGTGGTAAACGTCAGAACCCAGTTACCGATAAGTCGTGCCGATGTGAGGCTCATAACGGGTCGAGAAACTACTGATAACACTTACCAGTAGATCTCCAAATCAGCCCTGGCCAGGGACTTCCGGTTATAGCCAATCGAGCACAGCGCAACATCAACCCCCAATACCGGGAGAGACGAAACCCCTCCTATCGCTCATTGCCTCCATGTGATTCGGGACTGTATCCAAAGTCCACCGTTTTGCACGTTCTCATGAACGTGGTAAGGTGAAAATCAAAGCACAGCGGGAATCACACAAGACTCTATGACGATCTCGGGTCTACAGACTAACCTGTACCAGTGTCACCAGAGAACTGCTATCTGACGATAGGTATAATACCATCTAGGAGTTCTCGGCGAGTCCGTTCAGTGTACCCAGTCTCCACTGAGCACCCGTATACCATCTTTGATGTCAAACACCAATGGATGCGGGATCATCCATCGCCCATCATATGGGTCAAGAAGCGTATACGCTAGTGTACTCTGGAGTATTGATGCCCTGTCTCGATACACCCTCGACTAGGAACAATTATAGGATGTACTTTTGGACTACCCTATCCCTGCTAGTATGATCTCCATCATAGTCCTAGTAGTGAAGTACACATCCTAAGGGCTTTATCAACATGTGAGAGCAAGACAGTAACACAATACAAGTCAACATATTAAGACAAAGAGCAACCAGATAGCATGCTATTATATCGAGCAAGAAAGTCCTCTCTCTATATATCCAAGCATCCACTATAATATAGATCATATGTACAACAATGGCCTCTAGGGTATATACAAAACTAACAATCTCCCACTTACACTAAGGCCAGCTGTTGAAGTATCTCATACCCAACATCTCGAAGAGTCTCTCAAATTTTATCTGGGGTATGGCCTTCGTGAGTGGATCCGCAATGTTGTCCTTCGTGTCAACTCTCCCGATCTCGATCTCCCGGCGATCAACTATCTCCCGGATCAGGTGATACCGCCTCAGAATATGCCTGGATCTCTGATGGGACCTGGGTTCCTTGGCCAAAGCCACAGCTCCATTGTTATCACAATACAAACGTATTAGATGCTCAATAGACGGAACTACTCCAAGTTCGTTTATGAACTTCTTCATTCAGACAGCCTCTTTTGCAGCATCGTTGGTAGCGATGTATTCAGCCTCCATTGTCGAGTCTGCCACAGTTTCCTGTTTGGAACTCTTCCAACAAACCGCCCCTCCATTGAGGGTGAAGACAAATCCTGAGTGCGACTTAGAGTCGTCCTTATCACTCTGGAAGCTCGAATCGGTAAAGGACTCCACCTGGAGTTCTCCGTTACCATACACCAAGAACATCTCTTTAGTCCTTCTCAAGTACTTGAGAATGTTCTTCATAGCTGTCCGGTGATTCTCTCCAGGATCTGCTTGATACCTACTCACTACACTTAGTGACTATGCTACATCGGGTCTGGTATATAGTATCGCGTACATGATAGAGCCTACTGCCGAAGCATAGGGTATCCTTGCATGCGAGCTCTCTCCAAATCAGTCTTGGGAGATATCTCTTTGGAGAGAGTGAGTCCAGAGATCGTGGGTAAATTCCCACGCTTGGATTCTTCCATACTAAACCTCTTTAGTATGATGTCAATATACCTGGATTGGGACAATCCCAGTATCCGCTTAGATCTATCTCTATAGATCTTAATCCCCAAGATGCAGGAGGCATCACCTAGATCTTTCATTGAGAATCTTTGTGATAAGAAGAGCTTGACCGAGTGCAACAAAGGAACATCATTTCCTATCAAGAGTATGTCATCCACGTACAATACGAGGAAGACAACCTTACTCTCTGCCACCTTCTTGTATATACAAGGTTCATCTACGTTTTTGATGAAGTCAAACTCTTTGACTACCACATCAAAACAGATGTTCCAACTCCGCGATGCCTATTTTAACCCGTAGATGGATTTAAGCAGCTTGCACATCTTCCCGCTGCTCCCACTTTCTACGAAGCCTTCTGGCTGAGTCATGTACACACACTCTTCCAAATCACCATTTAGAAAGGCGGTCTTAACATATATTTGCCAGATTTCGTAGTCATGGTATGCAGCAATGGCAAGTAGGATCCGGATGGACTCAAGCATAGCCACTGGAGAAAATGTTTCATCATAATCCACATCTGATCGTTGACGAAAACCTTTTGCAACAAGTCTAGCTTTGAAAGTCTCAACTTTTCCATCTACACCATGTTTCTTCTTAAACATCCATTTGCTCCCAATGGATTTTACCCCTTCAGGAGCAACTTACAAAGTCCATACTTTGTTGGTGTACATGGATTCCATCTCAGATCGTATTGCATCCAGCCACTTCACAGAGTCCCCACTCGTGATGGCCTGCTCGAAGCTAGTCGGGTCATCATCTTCCATGATGCAGTTCTCGCTCCCACCATCTATGAGAAAACCGTAGTATCTCTCAGATGGATGAGGAACCCTACTAGATCGGCGGAGAGGCTGGGGTTCGTCGGGAACTACTGAATTCTCTGGTTCTACCAAATCTTCTGTCGTAGTTTGTATAGCTGGAACTTCTTCCAGTTCTACCTCCTTACCAGTAATTTCCTTTGCAAAAAATTCCTTTTCTAAAAAGGTGGCATGTCGAGAAACAAACACTTTTTGTTCCTCGGTGTGGTAGAAGATATACCTTTGTAAGTTTTTGGGATATCCTACAAACTTGCACAGAACCGATCTTGCCTCGGGTTTGTCCGGATTGTGCCTTTTGACATAGGCCGGACAACCCCATATCTTAACATAATTAAGACATAGTCTCTTCCCCTTCCAGATCTCATATGGAGTGGTAGGTATTGATTTGGTAGGGACCATATTCAATAGGTGTATGGCTGTCAAAAGCGCATACCCCCAAAAGGAAATAGGCAACTCAGCAGTGCTCATCATAGAGCGCACCATATCTAATAGGGTGCGATTCCTCCGTTCCGATACACCGTTGTGTTGTGGTGTATATGGAGGAGTAAGTTGAGAGAAAATCCCATTCTCTTTTAGATAGTCCAGGAACTCATTGCTCAAGTATTCTCCTCCTCGATCAGATCGAAGGATCTTAATACTTTTACCCATTTGGTTCTCGACTTCGTGCTTATATTCTTTGAATTTCTCAAAAGTTTCAGACTTGTGTTTCAACAGGAACACATGTCCGTATCTTGAGAGATCGTTAATGAATGTAATGAAGTACGAAGAACCATTCCTGGCATGTGTAGACATGGGACCGCATACATCACTATGTATCAGTCCCAAGAGTTCCGTAACTCTTTCTCCGTGTCCACTAAACGAAGTTTTGGTCATTTTGCCTTTGAGACATAAATGGCAAGTTTCATAAGATGATAATTCGAACGGATTCAAATATCCATCCTTATGTAACTTAGCTAGTCGTGTCACATTGATATGACCTAGTCTACAATGCCACAAGAAGGATTCGTTCATTTCTGAACTCTTCCTCTTGTGTGTGTTTTGTACATTAAGAACTGTAGTTTGATTTAGAACGTATATGCCATTATTTAACGAGCCTGATCCAGTCAACTTTTGATTCAGGAAGATGTTCATAACATTATCTTGTACTACAAAATTATATCCTTCTTTACTCAATAAAGAAACTGATATAAGATTGCATATCAGGGTCGGAATGTAATAGCATTCATTCAGAATCAATGTATTACCATTTCGTAATACAAGGTGATATTCACCAACTGCTTTAGCTGCAACATTTGCATCATTCCCTACTCTTATGGAATGATCACCCATTCCCAGTACCCTACCTTTCCTTATCCCATGTAACATATTACATATGTGGGATCCCGATCTGGTATCTAATACCCAGGACGTAGAGTGAACTGAGAAACAGATCTCGATAACTAACACACCCGAAGAAAATGCATCAACATGCTTATTCTTCGTTTGGGCGGTGTGGGAATCCGGATATGCTCCTATTTCCTGCTCAGTCTTATAACAATTATAAGAAAGAACGGAACCAACGTTCTCCTACTCAGTATAACAAGCGGGTTCAGTCAATACATCCATATTATTATCTTGATTAAGGCCTGACATGGTCGCTACCTGGAGAGAGAGAAGAAAACACTTTAGCGTACGCTCTTACAAGATTAGATTGGTTATTATCTTATCTAATCAGGATGGCTCCCACTGTTTTTATCAAATCTTCCTTTAAACCCAAAAAGGTAAGACTAACCGGGATTAATTACACCTTACAAGTTTGCCAATCTTTCAACCAGGCCAGGGTTGGTACTTTGAGGGAGGTTCCCCGTGCTTTCGCACGGACCTAATTAAAATAAACCCCGTTTTCCCAGAGGTATAATCCTGTTAACACCTTTCTAGACACCTACTTGATCGGCTAATTGTGATATGTAAAATTCTCCCGGGAGTAACTCTTACTCGCAGTGGGTATCGGGATCCAACTATCTCATAGAAGGTATGCAATCTCATTGCAAATTTCAACACTTGAAATTCCCGATAATACTTTTGCCCCTAACGTGCTATGACCTTGACGAAAGGCAACAAACCAAAGTGCACTAGTCAAGTTCAACCCGTACATTTCATGATTGAATTAAACCCACCCGCACGACCCTTGACGAAAGCCAACAAAGCCGTACGACTACCCTAATCCAATCGCATCATATGCATACAGATAAGCAATAAGTAGCTACTTCACACTACGCCTTGATGAAAGCCAACAAACGTAGCACGAATACTAAATATTACTTATCTGAAATGTCGGAGGGCTACGACAGGTTTTTCAGAAAACCTTTCGCTTAATGAACTTGATATCGTCGTAGAAACAAGTGATTTTGAAAAGGAGTGTTTTTTAGGCTTTTACTAGTTTCGCTAAAAAGGTCACTCCCGGTGAAGGGATCTCGGCTCTTTCCTTATCGAATAAGGTGCAGGATATTTCACAAATACCACTATGCAAAGCAAGCACTATACAAGCAATCAAAAAAAACCTGAGTGAGTTGTATCATCTGCTAGTTTCGCTAAAGAGGTCACTCCTGGTGAAGAGATCTCAGCTCTTTCCCTATCGAATAAGGTGCTGGATATTCTACAAGGAATACCGCTATGCAAAGCAAAAAACTAGAGCTACCCTTTTTGAAAATTTGATTCTACAACATCTTTTAGGTTTCTTTTCTTTCATTAATATCATTAATGACGTCCCATCATTTATGCTTCCTAAGCATCACAGAAGAAACGAAAATACAACGTACGCTTATGCCATCCGCATTCGCCACAGTGTCCCGTTATGCACCAGTAGGTTACTTAACTGACGACATAGCGGGGCAGGACTAGCTCGGGTGCAAAACTTAAGCAACGTTTATTATATATCATATATATACAATAATAAAGCATTCATCTCATGCATATAAAATGATCACATCACAGAATATCAGCAGCAGAAGATAACATATGAAATATTGGATATACTAGGAGGTCCATGTTTTATTTTGAGTCTGTATAAAACACGGATTCCGCGGTCGTGTTGAATAGCCAAACCCATATCCCTAGACCCCTACGAGAGCGGCAAGCAACCCTACCAATTCTAGAGTTAGGGGACCCGGTCTCGACTCCTCGAGATGGCCTCCCACTGGACCCTAGAACCCGGTTACTTGTGCTCCCCTCCTTGGGTCTATCCTAATGCGGAAAAGTAAATAATATACAATGGTGGTGATTGAATTATTTTTGTGATGTGTAGTATTTGGAAAATTGTAAAGAAATCACAACCAAAAATTATTTGACCGCAATCAACTACGGTGTCGGATGTAGATTGTAAGTGAGTGCGGATCGTCCACAGGGACAGTGTAATAGTTCGTCTTTCGAATGTAGATGAGTTGAAACTTTAATGAAAAGAAAACAAACAATTCATGATTTTATATTTGAAGTTCAAGAATTAGAAAATCTAGATCTAAGAAAGCATTAAAAAGATAGAATCAAGAATTGATAGTTTGTTGATTTTTCCAAACCAAATATCAAGAATCGAAATGAGGCTCGTAGGAATCGATCGAATCTATAGATGTGATGTAATCTTACAATTACGTATTCTTATCCTTCGATGAATTGATACTAGATCGATGATAATCGATCGAGAATTAGGGATTTCTTATGAAACTAGGGTTTCATCTTATCCCTTGTTCTTTTGTCGATATCATTCACATTCTAGCCTCTAGTAAATTCAAGAAACGATCGTAGATCCCTAATTTCGAGCGATCACAATCAAGAAAGCATCGCAACGAAACTAGGTCATCGATTCTTGAACTTGCTAGGGTTTACAAAGCTCGTAGGACTTAAAAATCGTATTAAGATTTGTTACATCATCATTCTACAATCGTCTCGACTCCTTTACAAGCGGAGTTTTACTCAAACATCACAACAAGAACCACAATCACAAATTGAAATCTAACCATGATGCAAGAATTAAAAGAAAGCAAGATTAAAGAATTTCACCTTTTATTTTATATCAACAATTTCGTTACATTCGCTCAAGAACTACAAGAGGAAGAACTCGATCGTCGATTTGGCTTCGCTCGTCTCCTTGAGTCGCGGATCGGCTTGGATCACTTGCCCGATTGAAGATCGGCTCGGCTCCTAAAAGGTTGAAGGCTTCTCGCTTGATTTGGTACTCAAGATCTTGAATTTGGAGTGGAATTAGGGTTAGGGTTTCGCACAAGCCTTGTCACTAGACTTGTGGAAGAAGATGAAGAAAGAGGTAAAGATTGGAATATTGAAGATTAACTAATGATGAACTAATATCCACCCTCAACCCTTAGATCTAGGTTCCTATTTATAGCCATCAAAACCCTAAATCTAGGATTTGAATTTTAAGTTTCCTCCAAAAGTTAGTTAGAGGAGAAGCTTCTAGATGTGATTAGTTAGGAGGGAGCTTCTAGAAGAGGTTAGTTAGGAGCTTAATTAGGATTAGCTTTGCTTAATGATCTTTGCTGATCTGGCAGTAGCTTCGCGAGAATTCTGGAATTTGACATATCTTTCTGAGCTGTAGGCCTTGAGATATGAATTTTGCACTAAAAATAATTTGCTGATCTGACCAAACCGCCGCGGAACCGCGGCGTAAGCCGGCTCCCGCCGCGGTTCCGCGGCGCTTTTGAAGAGTTGGGGCTCGGGCTCTCTGGTGCTTGTTGGGCTTAAGTTGTGGGCCTTTCTTTGATATGTTGAATTGTATTTCTCCCTTTGGTTTCTACCAGATCTCAAAACTTGGAGTTGGTGTAATGTTTGATCAGCAAAATGACAATTTTGGCTTTTCTTCCGGATTTTCCTGCACAATTTCTCAAGACAAGTGTTGCGCAATATAGAGATGATGCGATGCCATGAAATGCAGTCAATTTCCCTTAAAGTGCCGGTTTAAAAGTCTAACACATGCAATCTGATATTTTACGACTGATTTGCTAATATGTGAAATATGATTGCCGAACACTTTTAAATGAGTGCAAATGATAGGGAAATTGCCGGTTAAAAGATGCAATATTTTCGACTGATCAAATTCCCCCAAACTTAATTTCGATCGTCTCGAGCGAACTTTTTATTAAAAATAAGGAGAAAATAAAGAAAGAGAAAAACTAACTAGCACACTTTCGTAGGCAACACGATTGCACTGAGCACGTGCAACAAGCCTTTAAACCTCTAGGTGTCCCTAGTAGGAGGAGTGTTGTCTCCTGAGGGTTTTCAGCGGATTGCACCCACAAAATCCAATAATAAAAGGAAGATCATGAATATTACATTTAAAGACAAGAATTGTAAAAGAAAAACTTTGAAAATTAGGGTTTCCAACTAAGCTAGTTTTTCGGTTGTCATGAGCCCTATCTTAATGATCATGAAAAAATGTTAGAAATCACATCCTCCCTCAATAAAACATCGTCTTATTCTTCATTCCTATCTTTCTTCCAAAACATCGATCATATCACCCTGCGTGTGTGTAAAGGACATCCCTACACCCGGAGAATTCAATTCAAGCTATCATACTCTTGCCCATCAGCCTCAGTACTTTTTAATTAATGAATATTTATATGAATTTGCTCACACACTTTCATGCGACCGTTAATACTTCTTGAGGTACTAACCGACCGATTACTCATGTGCTTGCTTATTTGGTGTATTTTCCTCGTCTTGCACCACCTCAGGCATAGCAATGACTCCCAGACCAGTTGGCCTTAGGGCACTAGGTGAAGAAGCACCCTCGCTATATATTTTTTTATTACCCTCGGTGATAACAAAACCAGTGTTCATTTTTCTCACCACTTTATATATATATTTTTTTTATTCACTTTTTTTTTATTTCCTTCATACATCGGCTTTAAGACAAGAGCATTTCAAGGTATCCTCTACTATCCCAGGCTTTAAGACGTGTGTAAGTGCAAATAGCAGGGTATCAATGTTCAAAATGTTTGGCTTCCAGAATAGAAACTATTTTTCAGACTTATTTTTATCCTCAGATTAGTGACTTCCTTCATCTTACTAACCCTTGGGACAACGGCTCATAACTACTTATTACTAGTTCGTATAAGAAAACTTCTAATTTTCTAAGTTTTCTTAAATTTTTCTAATCTCATGGATGTAATTTTTCACTATCTAAACTTTTATTATCTTATTTATGTACAAAAAATATTTTTATCTTTTTAAATTTTTTTAAATTTTTATAGGTTTTCAAAAATAAAATGTTTTGTGCTTATGCAACTGATGATGCAAGTGATGCGAAAATAAGCACAAACCTCCCCCAAACTTGTTTTCAACAGTGTCCTCACTGTTGCCATCTGCTAAAGCTCAAAAACCTGTAAGCTTGGGAGGAATTTATTAGTGGGGGCAAAATATATAAGTGAAGAACCTCCCCCAAACTTATTTTTGGCTCATCATTTTGTAAAAATTTTCTTTTCAAGAGCCAGAAAATATACCCCCCCCAAACTTATGCAATGTTAATCTTTTAAAATCATATGAGGGGGTCAAAAATCAGTGGTCGATGCCAAGCTTTGCAAAGACCGAATGTTAACACCAACCATTCAAAAATTTTATCAATGCAGTGCTCTGGTTGGTGGAAGAAGAAGTGGGGAAAAGGTTAAGTGGTGGAAGAAAATGTGTGTGCGTCTCATTTTGGAGAGACGATGCAGTGATTGTGATGGATTACTCGCATTCTTTTTACAGTTCAGAAGAAGGGGTGGAGGTTCAATTTCATTGAGTGGGACATGATTCATCTCAACACCCGTGTCATTTAAAAATACGAGTTCATCAGCGAGGATTTCCTCAAAAGTTCCATCAATACCCCGATGAATATTGTCATCACAAAGTGCGGGGTGATCTTCAGACTCTAAGAACATTTCATAATCCGTGTTAATTGTTGACCCGGACATCTCGGTAGAAGAGTCCGTATGTGTATGATACATAGTTGGGTCAAACAACAACGTATGAAAAGAGTCTAGATCGGTATCAGGAGAATCATCAAATTCGCTGCTGTCGACATCCATTAAGTCGACAGAACAGACCTGGGCAGTAGGTTCGGAGGGTACACTTCCCAACTTGTAAATGTTTAGTTCTATTGACCTATTCCCGAAAGATAGGGTCATAGAACCATTACGACAGTTGATAATAGCATTGGAAGTGGCCAAAAAGGGGCGACCTAAAATCACCGGAATTTGATTCCGTGGGTTCGCTACAGGCTGTGTATCAATTACAATAAAATCTACAGGGAATATAAATTCCCCGATTTTTATTAACACATCCTCCAGTTCACCCCTAGGTTTGGTGATTGATCGGTCAGCCATCTGGAGAGTTATGCTCGAGGGCTTTAACACTCCGATACCTAGTTGCTCGTATACCGAGTAAGGAAGTAAGTTAACATTAGCGCCAAGGTCAAGTAACGCACGGTTGATGTGTTTCTCCCCAATAGAAATGGAAATAGTAGGACAACCGGGTCCTTACGTTTCCGTGGTAATTGTTGGGGAAAAGCCGTGTCTACAGTACTTGATATGAAGATTTTTTTAGGCACTTGAGTCTTCCTCTTCCTAGTGCATAAGTTCTTAAGGGTTTTTGCATAGGACGGAACTTGTTGGATAGCATCTAGGAGAGGGATGTTGATGTTATTTCTTAAACATGTTCATAATCTTCTCCATATGTGGACTTGGTGTGTTAGCCCTTAACCAATTAGGATAAGGTGCTTTAGCAATAAGCGCTGGGTCCATCATAGGAGAAGGAAGTGTTTGTGGAATCGATCCCAAAATAGAAGTGGGGATCGTCCGTGGAGGGGTAAAAGAGGTGGGCTGAAGTGGTGAGCCTTTTGGGAAACGAAGAATAGGCTCGTGAGAAGGTGGTGGGGTAGAAGAACTGGGGTCAGATTTAGAAGGGTGTGTGTGAGAAAAGGTCTCAGCCGGGGTGTTATTGATTGATTTTTCTGTATCATCAAACTCTTCCCCAACATAAGTGTCAAGCACTCTTCCAGATCTCAACGTGATTGCATCCACATGATGTGAATAGCCAGAATTAGGTAAAGGTTGAGCTGGAAGTTTCCCTTTCTCTCTTGCAAGCATTTCGGATTTTAGTTGTGCAATTTGTTCTTCCATCGATTTGATGTTCTCATTTTGAGAGATAATGATCTTCATCACATTCTCGACGGAAGATTGCAAACTTGCCGTCCCTTGGATGGATTGTTTCATGAAAGTATCCAAGGTTTGTGCTAGTGCAGAGGTGTTATCTGTACCGGTCAATTGCAAAGGACTAGATGGTGCAAAAGTGTTGACCGGATTTTGAAAGTTTTGTGCTTGAAAGGGGTGCTGACTTAATTGTGGTGGTTGCTGTTGTGGTGGAGGGACCCTTTGGAATTGATTCGGGTTTGGAACCGTGTTTTGAGATTGTGATTGGTTCCAAGCAAAATTAGGGTGATTCCTCCAACCCTGATCATATGTGGAGGAGAATGGATCGTTTCTAGGTCTTTGAAATGCGGCATTGGTATGCTCATGACCTTGAAACGGACATTCTTCCGTCAAGTGAGACGGATCAGAACAACAGCCACATACAGTTTTGGAGAGTGATATTTGACTTAGGGCGGCTAAAAATTTGTTTTCCATAGTTTCAAGTTTCTTTTGCATAGCCGAAATGTCAGCTCTAACTCCTATGGAAATATCATTGCCTTCCCTAGACGATTGACTCACACCCTCCCACTGTAAAGATTTTTCAGCGAAATCTTCTAGAAAATTCCAGGCTTCCCCATCATCTTTAGTCATGAAGTTGCCTTGACACATGGATTCAAGGGTCTGTCTTGTGTAAGGAGTAATGCCCTCATAAATGATTCGGCACAATTCCCATCTCGGGATGCCGTGATGTGGACATTGGACTAACAGATCCTTGAAACGTTCAAGACATTTTGAAAATGTTTCATTTGGAAGCTGGGTGAATTGATAGATTTCGCTGCGGACTCGAGCTGTCTTATGATGTGGGTAGAATTTCTTAAGGAATGCTTTGACGAATTCGTCCCAATTTGAAATGGAATGTGCGGTAGTGTTATATAGCCACTTCTCGGCTAAATCGCACAAAGTGAATGGGAGAAGACGTAGACGGAAAGCATCCACAGAAAGCTGTGAAGTACCTATCATTGCGCATACATTTTCAAATTTCGTGATAAACACGTATGCGTCTTCAGACTCGAGACCGTGAAATTTTGGTAGAAGGTTGATGTATTGGGGTTTTATTTGAAAATTTTCCCCGTTGGCTGGTGGTGTGGAAAGACAAGTGGAAAGGGGGCCTCATGTAGGATAGCACCTCTCTTGGAGAGAGATGCGAGGTGGATTCTGCGCACCAACGGACGGCGGCAGGGTAGTGGAAAAGAAGTTCGATGGAGATGGATCCATCGAAGTGGGTGTGGTGGTGGGTAAAGAAAAGGTAAGTGTAGAAATACCGACTTTTGGGTCGATCAGGGGACGCGGACTAAACAGGCACTAGAATCCCGTTGTCCAGCCTATCTTGTACTAAAAAGGGTTAGTACAAGTGGCAGCGTGAATTTATAATTAGGGGAAATGATATGAATGCGGTGTTTGTTTTGAAAATTGATACGGATTTTGAAAAATATGATGCAACACAACAAATGCAACACACAAAACCCTAGAATCTAGTGGTCACCTAGGTCCGGCTCTAGACCGCTCCTAACTGCCAAAAGACAAGTCACAGGATCAATCCTCCACTGCCTCTTTGTCCCCCTGTGGCCGGATAAGTGCCAGGTAAGTGGGAAGGTACTCCACTACGTAAGTAGTAGGCCTAATTAAAAACCACTAGCCTTAGACACACTCGCCTTAGACACCACAAGAAAACTCGGATAAGCAATGAATTACCCACGGCCTTCTCTTGTCCTAATTGAGCGCGACGGTCCTTAGAGTCATCTCTAGATTTCTTTTAATTAATGAGGGTAAATGCGGATGCAAGTTTTGCGATTTTCGGGGCTTAGGAAGGGTAATGAACTCCCCACCTAATCTGGATTTGGTCGTGCCCCTTAATTTCCGTATTAATATGCAAACAACCAAGAATCAAAACACGCACAAATTTAATTTTGCTTTTGCGGCGCAGCGATTATTTGCAAAGAAACCTGCACAAAATGTTAGTTGGAGCTAAAAAGAGGAGAGAGGAGAAGGTAAGAAACTTACAGAGGAAAATTGGTGCACTGAAGCACCAAGGCCGCCACGGAACCGCCGCAATTGGTGGGTATATGCCGCGGAATCGCGGTCACCTAGGCAGTTCTCTGCACAAAAATTCTTCAGCAAGCTCCTGTACAATTTCTCAGCTCTCTGGAATATTCACAAAAATTTTATCCAAGCTCCAGTGATTCCAGATTTCCTCGCAATCAAATCACAACACACGTATTAGTGTTTGCACGAATTTTGATCACAAAATTTAGATGGAATAAAATTTTCAACTCAAATTTCAAAATACGAACAATTAGCGCACTATCCCCGGCAACGGCGCCATTTGATTGAATTATTTTTGTGATGTGTAGTATTTGGAAAATTGTAAAGAAATCACAACCAAAAATTATTTGACCGCAATCAACTACGGTGTCGGATGTAGATTGTAAGTGAGTGCGGATCGTCCACAGGGACAGTGTAATAGTTCGTCTTTCGAATTTAGATGAGTTGAAACTTTAATGAAAAGAAAACAAACAATTCATGATTTTATATTTGAAGTTCAAGAATTAGAAAATCTAGATCTAAGAAAGCATTAAAAAGATAGAATCAAGAATTGATAGTTTGTTGATTTTTCCAAACCAAATATCAAGAATCGAAATGAGGCTCGTAGGAATCGATCGAATCTATAGATGTGATGTAATCTTACAATTACGTATTCTTATCCTTCGATGAATTGATACTAGATCGATGATAATCGATCGAGAATTAGGGATTTCTTATGAAACTAGGGTTTCATCTTATCCCTTGTTCTTTCGTCGATATCATTCACATTCTAGCCTCTAGTAAATTCAAGAAACGATCGTAGATCCCTAATTTCGAGCAATCACAATCAAGAAAGCATCGCAACGAAACTAGGTCATCGATTCTTGAACTTGCTAGGGTTTACAAAGCTCGTAGGACTTAAAAATCGTATTAAGATTTGTTACATCATCATTCTACAATCGTCTCGACTCCTTTACAAGCGGAGTTTTACTCAAACATCACAACAAGAACCACAATCACAAATTGAAATCTAACCATGATGCAAGAATTAAAAAAAAGCAAGATTAAAGAATTTCACCTTTTATTTATATCAACAATTTCATTACATTCGCTCAAGAACTACAAGAGGAAGAACTCGATCGTCGATTTGGCTTCGCTCGTCTCCTTGAGTCGCGGATCGGCTTGGATCACTTGCCCGATTGAAGATCGGCTCGGCTCCTAAAAGGTTGAAGACTTCTCGCTTGATTTGGTACTCAAGATCTTGAATTTGGAGTGGAATTAGGGTTAGGGTTTCGCACAAGCCTTGTCACTAGACTTGTGGAAGAAGATGAAGAAAGAGGTAAAGATTGGAATATTGAAGATTAACTAATGATGAACTAATATCCACCCTCAACCCTTAGATCTAGGTTCCTATTTATAGCCATCAAAACCCTAAATCTAGAATTTGAATTTTAAGTTTCCTCCAAAAGTTAGTTAGAGGAGAAGCTTCTAGATGTGATTAGTTAGGAGGGAGATTCTAGAAGAGGTTAGTTAGGAGCTTAATTAGGATTAGCTTTGCTTAATGATCTTTGCTGATCTGGCAGTAGCTTCGCGAGAATTCTGGAATTTGACATATCTTTTTTGAGCTGTAGGCCTTGAGATATGAATTTTGCACTAAAAATAATTTGCTGATCTGACCAAACCGCCGCGGAACCGCGGCACAAGCCGGCTCCCGCCGCGGTTCCGTGGCGCTTTTGAAGAGTTGGGGCTCGGGCTCTCTGGTGCTTGTTGGGCTTAAGTTGTGGGCCTTTCTTTGATATGTTGAATTGTATTTCTCCCTTTGGATTGCTATCAGATCTCAAAACTTGGAGTTGGTGTAATGTTTGATCAGCAAAATGACAATTTTGGCTTTTCTTCCGGATTTTCCTGCACAATTTCTCAAGACAAGTGTTGCGCAATATAGAGATGATGCGATACCATGAAATGCAGTCAATTTCCCTTAAAGTGCCGGTTTAAAAGTCTAACACATGCAATCTGATATTTTACGACTGATTTGCTAATATGTGAAATATGAATGCCGAACACTTCTAAATGAGTGCAAATGATAGGGAAATTGCCGGTTAAAAGATGCAATATTTTCGACTGATCAGGTGGAATCATCCTCAACCCGGAAGTGCCCCAATAAAAGAATATTACATACAAAGAATTTTACATGAATGAAAATGAAAAACTCTCATCTCACATAAAACCCCCGGCTATTCAAAACACGACGATTCAATATAACATATCACAGCAACACACAACATCACATGTCATCAACGTAAGCAAGTATGCGTACCCCAATTGTCGTTGATGTATAGAAACGAAACCAGCGATACACCACATACTACACTTACGGTCGCAAGAAAATGAAAAACTAGAACAATTGGAACCGTAACCGCCCTTAGACATCATAAACTCGGGATATCACATATCCAAGATTTCCTGCCTAACAATGTAAAGATCATATTTAGGTCTCATCCATGAAAACACCTTTTCAAAATAAGTCGGATTATTCAACAAGATTTCCGATTACACCCGAGACCGAAATGTTAGATTTACACGCAACAAATATATTTGTAGATTCCAATTATTGTATCACATTCTCTAAAACTAGGCGCAGTTAAAATGTTCGACCGAACGATCAATCACCCAAAAAATTCTCAGAAAGCTCAACACTTGAGCAGTTTTAAAATATACCAGAGATTGCTATTAGTACATACGAGCCAGCACAAGAAGGCACAGTCCAAGCCTCACAAACGGCGCCATGGAACCGCCGCCAAAAGAGCCTTTTGGCCGCGGTTCCGCGGTCGTTAAGTCGAATTAGGGCTTCGTTCTTCTTATGGGCCCATACAATACCCTGCACGATTTTTTGAGTATTTTTAATCTGAAAAATTCTAACTTTTTTAAAAATTTCCAGTGAGCACTTTTCGAGTATCAATTTTCGTTCGTTCGAGGTTTTTAACTTCGTCTAGGTTACTCTAAAACTCTAGCTTGGCTCTGATACCACTGTAGGGTTTCCTTAGCATCTTACCTAGGATTTAGAAGCATCACACATGCCACAATAAAAAATTAAGGAGGTTCTAAGCAAACTAACCTAGGATTCGAACTAGAAATATAGGGTAACAACTAATAGGATCACATACAATAAAGAAACTATCACTAAGTGTAAAAATTAAAACCTTTGTTGTCCGTTCCTTCACTTCATTAGCTCCAAGTAGTGGTCCTTTCACTGCGATCAAAGAGCTCCCGAACTCTTGAAAGACTCCACACGGTGTATGATGCATACTTGCTTGTAGTCTTCGAAATCCAAGATGATCTACTTAGAGGAAACACGAACTCAAGCTATGACTTCACTAATATGGAATTAGTGAAGCTAACACCCTAATCTAAATGGTTAGTATAGAAGAGGATGATGAAGTAGGAAATGGGCTCTCTTTAGTTTTCTTTTTCTCACTTTATTTCATCACATAGAAAAAAAGCTAGCAATCTTTCATGAGGAAGAAGAAGATGAAGTGATGAAAGAATAATTGAGATGAGGTTAGAAATGCAACCTTGGGTTTCTGTCATGGCTTAACCCTTGTAGAGAATAGACTATGGTCAAAATGATTAGGGTTAGGTTAATAAATATCTTAGCCAAAACAAAATTGGTTGACTTAGTCAATGTTCTACAAGCTTCATCCAAACTCATGACTAATTCTACACAATTTTGAATTTGCTAAAAAAAATATAAACTCAACATTTATCACAATAGCATAGTGTAATTCTCATACACACAAGTTGCATGTATAACCTAGCATGTCACAATTATACATATCACACACATATATATAATTTTGTAACAAAAGAAAAGAATACATTAAACATATATCACATATATGTTAAATGTATCCAAATGTGAGAAAATGAAATACTTAAGTCAGCATATATTAGTTAATGTAATTTAATATATCAAATATATAATTATACATTAAATCATTAAATCAATACTTGATTTAATAATCCGGCTATATTACAAATAACCGACTAATATAATATGTATCATTTTATCGAATCAACACTTGATCCGATAACCCGGTTATATCACATACAACCGGCCGATATCACATATCGCAAGAATAGAATACGGTATCACATACACGTATTATTCTCGGTCCCGCACATATCACATATGTGCTCCTACTCCATTTTGCCTGAGCCAGGAAACCTCTGTGTAGGACTCTAAAGACTCGTCAATACTTAGGCAGTAGGTGATGATCATATCAAACACCTACAAGCCGCAAGCGGTCAGCTAAACGTAACGGCCACCCGGGTATTGAGCGACCAGAAGATCAACAAGCAAGCCTGTACATACTCCTGCGAATCCAATCAGTAACACTACCGTACAGTCCGGTCTCTTCGTCTGATATGTCACATATTCAGTCTAAGGGTGGTAAACGTCAGAACCCAGTAACCGCTAAATCGTGCCGATGTGAGGCTCATAACGGGTCGATAAACTACTGATAATATTTACCAGTAGATCTCCAAATCAGCCCTGGCCAGGGACTTCCAGTTATAGCCAATCGAGCACAGCGCAACATCAACCCCCAATACCGGGAGAGACGAAACCCCTCCTATCGCTCATTGCCTCCATGTGATTCAGGACTGTACCCAAAGACCACCGTTTTGCACGTTCTCATGAACGTGGTAAGGTGGAAATCAAAGCACAGTGGGAATCATACAAGACTCTATGACGATCTCGGGTCTACAGACTAACCTGTACCAGTGTCACCAGAGAACTGCTATCTGACGATAGGTATAATACCATCTAGGAGTTCTCGGCGAGTCTGAACAGTGTACCCAGTCTCCACTGAGCACCCATATACCATCTTTGATGTCAAACACCAATGGATGTGGGATCATCCATCGCCCATCATATGGGTCAAGAAGCGTATACGCTAGTGTACTCTGGAGTATCGATACCCTGTCTCGATACACCCTCGACCAGGAACAATTATAGGATGTACTTTTGTACTACCCTGGCCCCACTAGTATGATCTCCATCATAGCCATAGTAGTCAAGTACACATCCTAAGGGCTTTATCAACATGTGAGAGTAAGACAGTAACATAATACAAGCCAACATGTTAAGACAAAGAGCAACCAAATAGCATATTATCATATCGAGCAAGAAAGTCCTCTCTATATATATCCAAGCATCCACTATAATATACATCATATGTACAATAATGGCCTCTAGGGCATATACATAACTAACACCACCGAGCAGCTTCCCTGCCCGGTCAATCCCTGGAGGGTAGATTCCTACCCATCTACGCCTAGGATCGAAGCCCTCATCTCGAGGTCACCGCGCAGCTACTCTGCCCGGTCCATCCACAGCTGGTAGCTTCCTACCCCACAACGCTGTGGATCAAAGCCCTCATCTCGAGGCCACCACGCAGCTATTTTGCCCGGTCAATCCGCAGCTGGTGGCTTCCTACCCCACAACGTTGCGGATCGAAGCCCTCATCTCGAGGCCACCGAGCAGCTTCCCTGCCCGGTCAATCCCTGGTGGGTAGATTTTTACCCATCAACGCCAAGGATCGAAGCCCTCATCTCGAGGCTACCGCACAGCTACTCTACTCGGTCCATCCGCAGCTGGTAGCTTCCTACCCCACAACGTTGCGGATCAAAGCCCTCATCTCGAGGCCACCGAGAAGCTTCCTTGCCCGGTCAATCCCTAGCCGGTAGATTCCTACCTATCTACACCAAGGATCGAAACCCTCATCTCGAGGCCACCGCGCAGCTACTCTGTCCAGTTCATCCTGGCGGGCAGCTTCCTGTCCCAAGACGCCAAGGATCGAAGCCCTCCTCACGAGGCCACCGAGCAGCTTCCTTGCCCGGTTAATCCTGGCGACCGGGCACCCTCATGCTCGGTTCATCCTGGCGGGCAGCTTCCTACCCCTCGACGCCAAGGATCAAAAGCCATCATCACGAGGCGACCGGGCATCCTCATGCTCGGTTCATCCTGGCGGGCAGCTTCCTGTCCTACGACGCTAAGGATCGAAATCCCTCATCACGAGGCGACCGGGCACTCTCATGCTCGGTTCATCATGGTGGGTAGCTTCCTGCCCCTCGACGCCAAGGATCAAAAGCCCTCATCAAGAGGCGACCGGGCATCCTCATGCTCGGTTCATCCTAGCGGGAAGCTTCCTGTCCCACGACGCCAAGGATCGAAAGCCCTCATCACGAGGCGACCGGGCACTCTCACGCTCGGTTCATCCTACCAGGCAGCTTCCTGCCCCACAACAATGCGGATCAAAAACCCTCATCACGAGGCAACCGGGCATTCTCCTGCTTAGTCCATCCACTCCAGACAGCTTCCTGCCCTACAAAGAGATGGATCAAAGCCCTCGTTATGAAGCCGCCAGACATCTTCATGCTCGGTCTCAACGGTGGATCCCTGAGCCTCACACTGAACCAGCTGGCAAGCCTCTGCCCGGCGCATGCACCCTAAGAAGGCAAGCTCCTAACATGGCTCAAGTAAAAAAAATAAGAGAGCTCGGGTTCAGTCGATAGCCGGCCCTAACAGACGAAACGACGCTTCCACTCATTCCTGGGAAATCGACATCATGATTCTCGGTGCCAAACTGAGCCGAAGATTCTCCATATAGTCCACTCTCGACCCGACCTATAAATAGGTCGGAACGAGAGTGGGGGCTAATGATGATGCCCAGAAGTGTTCTCTACCGAAAACAGAGACGAGACGTTTAAGGATACGTTAGTCTCATTTGAGACTAAGATCAACTTAAACGTATGTTAAGGATACGTTAATCTAATTTCAGACTAAGATCAACTTAACGGGATTGTTTAGATTCGACAAAAGAGCATTTAGGCTCTATTGTTTAGTTTAGGGACATTACGGTCCATTGTTAGTTTAAGGACATTACGGTCCATGGTTAAGGACATCATAGTCCATGGGCTTAAGGACCCCACAGTCCGAGGTTAAGGACATCATAGTCCATGAGTTTAAAGACCCCACAGTCCATGGAATGATTGGTTATCGGGACCCGTCACCTCTCTGAAGACGTTGAAGGATTACAACGACAAATATCAAAGGAGTGAAGAGATGTACCCTTGAACCAAAGTTGATTGGGAAATCTGTAGTCCAATTTGGGACTAAGATTAATTAATTAGATTATGAGCACATGGGCTCAGTTAAATCTGAATTGAGGACTTATGGCCATCTTAGGCTAAGTCTGATTAGGTTTAAAATGTTGGACCTTTGTTTGGGCTGCTGAACATTTGTCTGGGTTCTGACAATGTTTTGTCTTGTATTGAGTGCTGAGCACTCATATACCATATGAGATGATCAATCTTGGAAGACAAGAATGTATTTGAGGCTCAGTCAAAAGGGGAGTCTTGCCTCTGGAAAACTTGGCTAGTTCAAGCTAAGATTTGCTTGGATATAGTGTTAAACACTAGAGTAAACTCAGCTATCACGTGCTACCACGTGATGCGCTCAAAATAGTGTTAAACAATAGGGGTGCAACGCCCAAAATAGTGTTAAACACTAAAAAAGAAGCGCTCACGTGAGGACATGTAAGGCGCCCTAGGATTGGGTCAAGCTTCCCTTATTTTATTCTCAGAATATTCAAATAAGTGTTAAACACTTTTAGTTTTCATGGCCATCACGTGTGGGCACGTGATGGACATCCATGCAGTGGATATTAACAAGATTTGTTAGGGGTCACGTGGGGACACGTGAGGGCGCCCATGCATTGGATATTTAATCCTTCAGCTTTACCCCATCTTTAAAATAGTGTTTTGTCAGGGGTCACGTGGGAGCACATGACCCAATTTCATTCATTCTCTTTTGATCACTGGGGAGGGGAGTCACATGAACACACGTGATCAGGTTGGGTACTGATCTCTTTTACGTGCATGAAAAGTTTAAGTCCCTTATTTAAGAATTAAATTCTTTTGTAGGGTTAAAACCTAATTTTGTTTAGAGGAATTAAATTTCTATGTATTTGGAAGAATTAAATTCTTTAAACTCAATTCTCCCTCTATATTTTAGATCTGCATGGTAGAATCTCCCCGATGAGAATTAAATTCTCAACTTATGGGGAGATCTGTTTCTGCAGATCTTCAACCATGAAGAAGATCTAAGTTCTTGTATTAAGGGTTAAACCCTATTTTTGTTGTAGGAATTAAATTCCTATGTGCTTTGTGAGAGAATAAAATTCTCTGAACTTAGGTCCTCCCTTAGGTTTTAGATCTGCATGACAGAATCTTCCCGATGAGAATTAAATTCTCAACTTATGGGGAGATGTGCTTCTGCAGATTTTCAACCAAAGGAAGAACTAAGTTCTTATTCAGAAGAGTTAAACTCTTAGTTTGAGAATTAAATTCTCTTTTTCTTTTGTGGGAGCTTATAGGATGATCTCTCACCTAGGATTTCTTTCTTTTCTCAAGAGACCTTCTTTTCTCTCTGGAGAATTAAATTCTCTTCTTTTTTCTCCTTGTTGTTGTTGTCTCCTTCTTCTTTTTATGGCTCCTATTTATAGGAGAAAGAAAAGAGTCAGTTTGTTTAGTCAATCTTTCATTGAAAGATTTTGATTGATTTTGTAACCAACATGATCTTTTAGATCACTCAGTGAATTTTATTCACCATTGGATTTTTAATCCAAAAGATATTTTATCTGTTACTCCTGGCAAATTTCAGGGAAATCTTTCCTTGTATAAAATCTTTCTATAAGTTGGTGATTTTTAATCACCATTGGATTTTTAATCCAACGGTGCTCCAATTTACAGAGCACAATCTTTTTGTTTGGAAAGATCTAGGGAAATATTAGGGTTTTTGATTTCCCTTAATTAAAATTTAATTCTATTAGTTCAGAAGGTTTAAGAGACTATCACGTGTTAGCACGTGACCCTCCACTGATTGACCAGTTAACCAGAATTTAATTCTGTTGTTTTAGAGATCTCAGGAATTATCATGTGTCAGCACGTTACCCTTGGTCACGTGTGGGCACGTGATGCCCCATTGGGGTTTTTCCTGTTGTTTATTATACCTTCAATTCTTTTCAGTGGGTTTAAAGGCCCATCACGTGTGGGCATGTGACCGCATTTATTTAGGATTCAATTCTTATCATTTCAGAGCCTTCAGGAAGCCATCACGTGTCGGCACGTGACCCCTGATCACGTGTGCGCACGTGATGCCCCATTAGGGTTTTTCCTTATATTTTATGAGGGAACAAATGCCCCCACGGCGTTGTTCTTATGTGTTTGCACGTGAGTGCAACGCTGTCACTTTTATGGCCATTGGATCTGCCTAGGGAAGGGGGTAGATGAACCGTTTCCCATCACATCACATCCTATAAATGCAGGGGTCTCTTCAGAAGCGCTTCCACTCTTTCATCTTCTTCCTTGTTCATTTTTCTTTGAGAATTTAATTCTCTTTCTCAGAGCTCAGTTCTCTGTTCCAATTTTTTTTTTCAGAGTTTAACTCTGTCCAAGAAAGAATCTCTTCTTTAGGTAATGGTTTTGAACGATCGAAGAACTTTTATATAAAAAAACTCTTTGGATTTTAAATCCACACCAAGGGTTTTTCCCTTCAAAGAACCCATCTTTCTGATGTCCTAAGAACGCTCGTTCTTTAGGTAGCAAACCCCAAATGTTGGCCATTTTCCGGATCTTAGGGTTTTGACGATGGTACCTGTTTCCTTCTGGAATTTAATTCCATTTAAAAGAGCTTATCTCTGAAAAAATTTCTGGGAATTCAATTCCTCTGTTCAAAAGGAATTTAATTCCTCTAAAGAACTTAGTTCTTAAAAGAAGACTTCTTAGGATTTTTCATCCTAAGTTGTTCTTGCAGAGATCCTTCTCGATTTGCACAGAGCTTCTGTAATGGGTTTTCTCCTTGGGGGAATGTGTAGAGTCATTCGAATTTATTGAGAATCTTTCTTTTGTTCTCATGATGATTGCTCAGCCTCATTATCAGTGCGCCGCCATATTGATTTTGTGGGGCCCATGTGTTTTGTAACCAATTTTCCCATAAAATAAGTTGTTTGTCGCTTTCTTCCATTGTCTTCTTACACACACACACACACATATATATATATTTATATATATATATATATATATATTTATTTATTTATACACGTGTGGGCTTCACTAACAGTTTCCCCTTCCTTTATTTCAGGAACAATGGCGTCTCTTCCATACTTTCCCTTTACTCACTCGGAGGCGGATTTTCCTCAATCACCGTCAGATGAAGAAATGATGGCGATGATCAGGGCTCATGACCCTGATTGCACCAATTTACTTTTATGGGGGACCTGGTACGGTCATATTATCCGCGGTCATCGAAGCTTTCTTTGCGAGGTACCAACAGAGCCTATCCGCCCATTCTTGCCGATGGACCGTCCGCGGACTGCTTTTGCTGTAGAGGTGGAAAATTGGACCCCTACCGGCTGGCTCGAACCGTCGACAACTGGGATACCAAATCATCCTGTGCCGGCCATAGACATCTTGGGGCGTCGTATCTGCCAAGGTGAAGCCCAGCCTTAGGGACAAGTTTACAAGATAGGGCTTACCCCTCGTCATCCCACGGGCTACCTTCTCTGGGCTCGTTACATCTTGTCCGCTCATCGTGCGCGACTGCAGAGGGTCGGGCTTTACCAGGCGGTGTATGCATCTCTCTTCCATTATCAGTCTCCTCATGTATGGTGGGTTAAAGCTTTCCTTAATCAATGGAATCTTCCCACCAACACTTTCCTGTTAGGGGACCGCGAAGTCTCGATCTCTTTGGAAGAGTTTCGCGAGATCTCGGGTTTACCGATCAGGAGAGCGCCTTATGAAGAATTGTTGCCCTCTGACGAGTATGTCTTCGAGACTGTGCCCGCTACGCTCGATGGCTTGTCCACTGAAAACGCCGTCCACCACAAGTACTCGAGTCTAATCAAGAATCTGGAGATTTTTGAGAAGCTGTTCACAGAGTCAGAAGAACAGGGCGTCATGTTTAAAAGCTTTATCGCCTGCTTCCTTCGTGGAGACGTTCTATCAAAGGCGGCTCCGAAGTTCGCAAATATCAACGACCCATTCGGGTTTGGTTTAAATAGGCTACCGGCTAGAGAAGAGGATTTGCCCCAGTTCTACATTCCGGTCTTGTCGGCTATACCTTTCGAGTCGATCGCAGCTCCTGGCATGGATGAAGAAACTTTCTTCATGGGTTTTATCAACGTCTGGCTCAGTTGGTTTGTCATTCCAACGCATCGGCGATTTATGAGAGCCTCGGTCATTTACCCTACTCATCACATCGCCGAAGGGACGCGACTAGCCGTGGGCATCACAGGGCTGTCGTATCTGTACCATGGGCTAAGCACTGCAGCCAATACCTCAACCCCAGGCGTGAACGTAGTGAGTTTCTCTCTTCATTACTTTACGTCATGGATTGAGATGCACGTGCTAGGGGCATTTGCTGCGCACCAGAGACCCAGCTTTTATGATGCTTATACCTTTCCGCGGCTCATGAGGTTGGTGGACGCTTCTGCTCCAGACCCGGCTCAATTAGGGGCTCTTCGAGTGCTACTCAATCCGTATGCCAACGAAGGTGGAATGGTATTTAATGACCGAATCCTCTCCGCTCCCTCGGGACCTGTACAACAACTGTTTGACTTATCGAAAGAGGGAGCACCATCTTTGAAACCCAGGGAAGCCATGCACTTGTACTCGATCAGACCCGGCTATCTGGTGTTCCGTCGAAACGATGCGGCTCTTTTCATGCGGTACAACCCACACCGCTTTGCCCGACAACTGGGATATGACCAGGGTGTCCCCTTCAAGGCGTTCACAGTGGAGCCCAGCCCTTCTTTGGAAACTGTTCATGACGCTACCCACCATTTCATGAGGCTGAACACTGGTTCTCATTTCATGATCCCCGAGGCCGACTACATTCCAAGGTGCGTGGGGGCTTTCACGGGTTGGTATCGCCACCGGGTTAGTCCAATCATTGCTGAGGAGAGGAGGATACTTTTTGGGCTTAGAGCTCCCGCCCCGCTCTAGGCTATGGGAGTCCCACCGCGATCGCGGACAATGGTTCGCCCTCCTTTGAGGGGTACTGGTACCGTACTCATTCCTGAGGCGGCGGATGTGGACTTGACTCCGACAGTTGGTATGCCAATGCGCACTAGAGCTCAGGCAAGGGATTCTGATAAGGCGCCGGTAGCAGTTTCATCGGCTGCGGCGTCAGTGATGGCAGTATCCTCATCAGTAGCACCACCGAGAGAGGATACTGAAGGCGAAGTGGGTCAACGCCGCAGCAAAGCACTGAGGGGAAAGAAGCGATCGTCTTCTGGTGTTAGTTCTGGGTCAAAGAGGCAAAGGAAGACGGTCACCAATCTGCTCGACTTTTTAGTGGAATCCGAGCCTATCTTTCAAGATGAACCACTAGCTATGCAAGAGCCGGATGGTGATCTTCTTTTTTCAGGTTCATCTGCCGAGGAAGCCGCACAATTGGCTGAGGCTATAAGACGCTCCCAGGATGAGACTGAAAATGTAAGGGTCCTGAAGAGGCCTTATCCTGCTGTCATCTTCTACGAAGATCCTCCATCGATACAGCGGATATTTATAGGTTCTTTGTAAGGGGGAGGCGAGATAGCCCTTAAGCAGCCTATCTCGGCCGATGCCGAAGATGCGCTGTCGTTGTGGACTGGTGGCCATGAGTCTACCCTCGCACCCCGGCGAGCACGAATTCTTGAGAAGGAACGCTGGCTTGGAAAAGCCATACTAGAAGCTCCTTTGCGCATTGGTATACTTATATATCTTTTTGTAGTATTTTTCACTGCTTATATATATATATATATATATATATATCCTTATCTTCATGAAAACTTTGCAGGGACTTCGGCAATGGCAGAGGATCTGAGTTTGAGTCGCGCCTTGACTATGGACTCTGTAAATATCCCCGATGAGACACTAATAAGTGTGGAGGGGGTCGATACAGCTGTTCTTCCTGCCATGGAGCTCCCATTGGTGATTTCCGTTCTCCCGGTGCTTGGTCTCCCGGAAGAGGCATCTTCATTGGCCGCGGATTCAATGGATCTTTTTGGGGATGGCCCGGAGACTATAGGACAGGTAGTCGAGGCCACCGTCCTTTCATTGGGCCTACAGCGGTGGCCACTGCTCCTCAATTGGAAATTGTTATACCGGCCCATGTCCCCGATGATGTGCCTGGGGGTATAAAGGAGGCCGCTGAAGCTGCTATCCCTCCAGTTCAGAGCGGGAGGAGCAACGAAAGTAGCCTTCTATATTTTATTTTAATAATCTCTTCATTATCTGAACCTTTCTGTCTTTTCAGAATTATGCGGGTTGGCGGTATCTATCGTTGACCTGTCCCCCAGGAAGCCTTTTCAGCATCAGCTAGAGATGGCTGCTCCGCAGGCAATATCCCCTCAACGCATCGTCCTATCTTCCGGGCAAGGTTAGTGTTATTTGCTTTCTTCTCAAGGCATTATTATTATTTCATATAACAATACTGATGTCTTCTGCAGTTCTGGAAGCCGATGACGAAGTTGAGATTCTTGACGGGCCTGGGGATCTTTTGGACCCTTCTTGCATGACTGTGGGTAAGTAAAGTTTCGACGTTGTTCCATCTGCTCTTTTCTTGCAAGTCTCGCTGATTGTTTATAAATCTTAACAGCTTTGCCAGTTCTTACCATGCTGGAATCTCGCATCGCCATGCCACCCGGCCCCTATGCTTTATGTGCCTCAGAACGGATGGCAAAGCTAAGACTTCACTCTTTGTCAGCTCTGATTGAAGACCTTCGTGCTGGTAGTTTGATCACGGCCGAAGAATTTGCCGCCGAAGCCAACAGTTCTCTCCCCTTTCTTGCTGCTTACCACAGTGAAACATTGGTGCAAGTCTGGGTTGAGTTTTGTCGTCGGGTGGAGGCTTGCTTGCATAGTCTTGAATGTACATGCCTTCCTTCAGAGGTTGTGGCTGGAAAGACGAGCTTGCGGGGGTTGATCGAACGGTGCGCCGTAAATATGCTGTCATACGAGAAGAGGCTCAGCCGAAAATTTTCAGAAAGGAAGCTGGCTTCAAGTGCGCTGGGAGAACTTCAAGCTAATCTTACGGCCAAGACCACTCGGGCGTATGAACTTTGGCGGGTGCTTCAAGAAGTTATCAGAGAGGTGGTAGCCATTGATAAAGCCGTCATTTTTACTCGTGAAATGGTCGAAGCTCATAAAGTTACCGAAAAAGAGCTTGAAAGTTGGCTTGCCTCGTACCAGGCCCAACAGTCTCAAACGGAGGCCCGTCTCTTAGCGATAATGAATCATGAAACCGAGACCCAGCGGAAAAAGGATGAATGGGCAAATCTATTAAATCGTCCGCCGGCTTGAAGAATTGTATATTTTTCTTTTTATTATTCTTTTGTACATACTCCTGAATGAGAGTTTTTTTATTGATTCTTTCATAAATTGTACTTTGTATTCATTTTGATTCATGAATAAAAGACATATTTTGCTTCATGGTGGTATGTCCCTTTTAGTAAATGCATTTTGTGGATAATCTATTTTGATCTCCTTATAGGACAGCGATGGTTTAGGAGTCAAGTTCAGATCTGCCTCCTAAGGCTTTCCAACTTTATGAGCCGTGAGGGTCTCATAAAGGTATTTCTCCTTACGAGTCGTGAGGATCTCGTAAGTGTAGTTTCTTCTTAGGAATCGTGAGGATTCCTAAGTGTGTTTTCTATTAAGAGTTGTAAGAATCTCACAAGAGAGTTTTTCTTGCTTATGAGTCGAGAGGACTCGTAAGTGATTGTTTCCTTTGTTGTCGGAGAGTGTGGCCCGTAGAAAATCTACCTTGACCTCTTTGCGAGGCAACGATGGCTTGGGAGACAGGGTTAGGATCTGCCCCCTAAGACTTTTCAACTTTATGAGCCGTGAGGGTCTCGCAAAGGTATTTCTCCTTACGAGTCGTGAGGATCTTGTAAGTGTAATTTTCTCCTGAGGAATTGTGAGGATTCCTAAGTGTATTTTTCTCTTGAGAGTCGTAAGGATCTCAGAAGAGAATTTTCTCCTTACAAGTCGAGAGGACCCATAAGTGATTGATGAGTTGACTTGCTCTCGAATCAAAGAATTGCTTTGACGGGGAAGTCAAGGGTTGACTTTATCCGCATTTCACGGAGTCAGGGGTTGACTTTATCCGCATTTCACGGGGTCAGGCGTTGACCTTGTCCGCATTTCACGGGGTCAGGAGTTGACCTTATCCGCATTTCACGGGGTCAGGGGTTGACCTTATCCGCATTTCACGGGGTCAGGGGTTGACCTTATCCGCATTTCACGGGGTCAGGGGGTTGACTTTATCCGCATTTCATGGAGTCAGGGGTTAACCTTATCCGCATTTCATGGAGTCAGGGGTTAACCTTATCCGCATTTCACGGGGTCAGGGGTTGACGTTATCCGCATTTCATAGGGTCAGGGGGTTGACCTTATCCGCATTTCATGGAGTCAGGGGTTGACCTTATCTGCATTTCACGGGGTCAAGGGGTTGACTTTATCCGCATTTCACAGCGTCAGGAGGTTGACTTTATCCGCATTTCACGGAGTCAGGATTTGCTCTGGGCATTTCCCACGGGGTCAGGATTAACATTAGCCGTGTTCTACGAGACCGGGATTTGCTCTGGGCGTTTCCCACGGGGTCAGGATTGACATTAGCCATGTTCTACGGGACCAGGATTTGCTCTGGGTGTTTACCACGGGGTCAGGATTGACATTAGCCGTGTTCTATGGGACCAGGAGGTGCTCTGGGCATTTTCCACAGGGTCAGGATTGACATTAGCCGTGTTCTACGGGACCAGGATTTGCTCTGGACGTTTCCCACGGGGTCAGGATTGACATTAGCCGTGTTCTACGGGACCAGGAGGTGCTCTGGGCATTTCCCACGGGGTCAGGATTGACATTAGCCGTGTTCTACGGGACCAGGATTTGCTCTGGACGCTTCCCACGGGGTCAGGATTGACATTAGCCATGTTCCACAAGACCAGGATGTGCTCTGGGCATTTCCCACGGGGTCAGGATTGACATTAGCCGTGTTCTACGGGACCAGGATTTGCTCTGGACGCTTTCCACGGGGTCGGGATTGACATTAGCCGTGTTCCACGGGACCAGGATATGCTCTCTCGGTTTTTTGTGAACCGTCGAGGTTTGGAACAGGGACTTTGCCATGGCTCCAAGGTTGATTGTCACGTCTGAATCCTGCTGGAATGAGGAGGGACGCTATTGGTGATCTCTAGGCTGTCTGTGAATCGTCGAGATTTGGCTTCTTTTTCTGATGGAGCCTGGTGGGAAGGCATGGTTCCCTCTTTGCTTGTGCCCCTGGATTGTATACAGGGATCGATGTGAGCTCATCTGTAGGGCAAAAAGTTTCATTTTATATATTTTTCTTTCCGCGATGCTTTACCATTTCAGCTTTTATATCACGAAAGTCGCGATTGCCCAATCATTTCGGCTATTTTTCGCAGTGCCCAATCATTTTGGCTATTTGTTTTATTTACTCGCTGCTTTTTATTGCGAGCTGCCCAACCATTTCGGCTATTTTGTATGCATACATTTTTACTTGCTGATTTTGTTGCAAGTTGCCCCATCATTTCGGCTATTTCATATGCATTTGTGGCTCGCTGACTTTTCGCCGCGTGTTTGGGATTTGATACCGATTTAGGCATCAGCATCGTTACAACTGGGATATTGCCAGGAGCGAATCATCATTTACTTTTGTCGGTTCGAACAAAGGTGGCTTAGCAAACAGGGTTAAGATCCTGTCGACTAAGGCTTTTGACTTCATGAGCCGTAAGGGTCTCATAAAGGTATTTCTCCCTGCGAGTCGTGAGGATCTCGTAAATGCGTTTTCTCCTTAAGAATCGCAAGGATTCCCAAGTGTATGGTCTCTTATAAGTCGTAAGGATCTTACAAGAGTGTTTTCTCCTTATAAGTCGAGAGGACTTACAAGGGTTGTTCACCGTGTGAGCATATCCCCAGTCTCTGGTGGGACTTTGTTAGGGAAATGTTTATTCGTGCCCGTGGATTGTATACAAGGGTCAGCATTGAACCGCTTGTAGGGTAGCATTGGAGGTTGTGATGGCTTAAGAACAAATTAAGATCCCTGTAACTTAAGGCTTTTGAACCTTATGAGCCGTGAGGGTCTCAAAGGGGAATTCTCCTTACGAGTCGTGAGGATCTCGTAAGTGTAATTTCTCCTTAGGAATCGTAAGGATCCCTAAGTGTGTTGCTCCCTTGTGAGTCGTAAGGATCTCACGCAGGTATTTTCTCCTCACAAGGCCGAGAGGACATTGCAGGTGTCTTTTAACGAGATTGCGCCCTTTCGGGTTTTCACAAAACTCGCCGGTAGCCCTGCTGTTTTTACTTATAGAGCTCTTTCGGGTTTTCATCCGTGCCTATCTTGCTTATGGACGTACCGTTTTTTTTGTCAGCCTTGGGATGCTGCGGTCCGTAGTAGTTTATAGACGTCTCAGTCAGCTGTAAGTTTTTAGGACATTGTGGTCCGTCGTTAGTTTTAGGACGTTTCGGTCCGTCGTTAGTTTTAGGACATTTCGGTCCGTAGCCGGCTACTACTTATAGAGTTTGGGCTCAGGAAGATAGCGAGCGGACATAGGCGTCTTCATCTATCGTTGACCTAGGCCGTGACTCGTCACGCGTAGTATTTTTTCAGGAATCGACCGTTTATTGGACTGAAAGGTCTTTCACCATGCATGTCCATGAGTAGATAGGCTCCACCCTGGTAAACTTTGTCTATGATGTACGGGCCTTCATAGTTCGACTCGAATTTCCCCCGTTTGGCATGATTGGGGATCATAGGTCTTTTGACCACTAGCACGAGTTCGCCTTGGCGGAATGTCCTCGGCCTAGTCAATTTTTTGTATGAGCGCGTCATCTTTGCTTTGTAAGCCTCTAGATTTTGTTGCGCCATGAGCCGTGTTTCATCAAGGGCGTCGAGCTCCTCAAGCCGAAGGTGAGCATTTTCTTCACCTGTTAGCTCGTAGTGAACCGCTACTCGTAGAGAGGGTAACTCTATCTCGAGGGAGAGTACCGCTTCTGTGCCAAACACTAATGCATACGGCGTTGTGTTTGTAGCCGTTTTGAACGTAGTTCGATACGCTCAGAGAGCTTCATGCAGTCTCTCGTGCCAGTCCTTCTTATTTTTGGACACCGTCTTTTTCACGATCTTCGTCAAGGTCTTACTGAAAGCCTCAGCTAGACCGTTAGCTCGGGGATTATAGACTGAAGAGTATCTCCAGTCTATGTTATGTTGTTGCGCGAAGCGGTTGATCTTGTGACTTCTATAGGCTGGCCCGTTATCGGAGATAATCCGTCGCGGAGTGCCGAACCGATAAATGACGTGTGTCTTGAAGAAATGGAGGATATTCTCCGTCTTCACTTCACTTAGTGGTACTGCTTCTGCACACTTGGAGAAATAATCAGTTGTTGCCAATATGAACCGATGTCCTCTGGATGATGCCGGTTCGATGGGCCCGATTATGTCAGTTCTCCACATTTCGAATGGCCAGCTAGCCACCATCGGATGTAGCGGATTTGGATGCTGGTGGATAAAGTCCCCGTGAATCTGGCACGAGTGGCACTGCTTCGCATATTCGAGGCAGCCTTGGATCATCGTGGGCCAATAGCAGCCCATCCTTTTGATCTTTAGTTTCATTTTTGGCCCGGCTTGATGAGAACCGCAGAGTCCGGGTTTCTTGGACGACTCTCTTTGCTTCTTCCGGCCCCAGGCATCTTAGCCATAGAGAGTTGAACGATCTCTTATACAGAGTATCATTGATAAAGGCGAAGGATAGAGCTCGTTTCATGAGCTGATGTCTTGAGGACGCGTCTTCAGGTGTTCGACGGGATTTGAAGTAGTCTATAAAGACTTCTCTCCAATCCATAGCCTTTTCCTGGTATTTTATTTGTAGGGTCGCTTGCTCGGTCGCTCCTTTTTTTCGGACGACTCTGGAGACATTTCTGCCGGTCCAAGAACCCGACGGTTTTGCACAACGATCCTCACGTCATCGAGGTTCTCGTCAGCCAATTCTTTAGCGAGCTTGGCTAATGCGTCCGCCTTGCTATTTTCCGCACGCGGTATGTTTTCCAGGGCATAGGCAGGGATTTGAGTCAGCAGTTGCTACACTCTCTCGCCGTACTTCACCAACTCTGGTTTGCACGTTTGATAGTCGCCATTTACTTGACTAACGACCAGCTGGGAGTCTCTGTATATGAGGAGGTTCTCGATTCCCATGTTGACAGCGATCTCAAGACCTGCTATCAAAGCTTCATATTCAGCTTCATTGTTTGTCCTCGGCTCTGTTAGGGAAAAGGCAAAGCGCATTATCCCTCCTTGTGGAGTCACGAAGATGAGGCCCACCCCAGATTTGATTATGGGGGTGCTTTGTTTGCGCTTCTTCATAGAAGATGCTCCGTCGAAGTAGAGTTCCCATCGGGTATCATTCTCTCTTCTCTCCCCGTCGATCGTGTTAAACGCGTGCTAGTCGGGCAATTCGCAGTTCAAAGAAGAGTCGGCAGGTATTGGATGTTCAGCGAGGAAGTCGACGATGGCCTGGCCTTTCATTGCCTTAAGGGGTCGGTATGTCACCGAGAATTCCATTAAGAGTAGGGCCCATTTAGCGAGCCGTCCCGTTAATATGGCCTTTGACATCAAATATTTGAGGGGGTCCACCTTTGATATGAGATGGACCTCGTATGCCAACGCATAGTGTCTGAGCTTCGTTATCGTGAAAATCAACGCCAGGCAGTGTTTTTCGATGGGGGGTAGTTGCTTTCTGCCCCCAGGAGAACTCGACTCAAATAGTAGATGGCTCTTTCTTTCCCTTGGTCATTTTCTTGTGCCCACAACGCACCTAAGGAACCTTCGAGGGCTGTTGTGTACAAGACGAGAGGTTTTCCTTTAACGGGAGCGGCCAGTACTGGCGGATTCTGCAGGTATTGCTTGATTTCGTCCAGTGCACTTTGGCATTTGCGATCCCAGACGAACGGGGTTCCCTTCTTCATTAGGTGACTGTAAGGACGGCACTTGCCGGAGAGATTGGCTATAAATCGCCGGATATACGCGAGCTTTCCTTGGAGAGACCGCAGTTGCTTGAGAGTTCTTGGCGGAGGCATTTCCATGATCGCCTTGATCTTCGACGGGTCTATCTCGATGCCTCGATGTCGTACGATGAATCCTAGGAATTTGCCCGAAGGGATTCCGAACGCGCATTTCAGAGGGTTCATCTTCAAGTTATATTTCCGAAGGCGCTGAAACACGATCTTCAGATACTCTAAATGTTCCTCGTATGATTTGCTTTTAACTACGAGGTCATCAATATAGCATTCGAGGATTTCATGTATGAGGTCATCGAAAATCTTCGTCATAGCCCTCTGATAGGTGGCACCGGCGTTCTTTAGACCGAAAAGCATCACCTTGTAGCAGAATATGCCCAAAGGGGTCCGGAAAGCGGTATGCTTCTGGTCCTCGGGATGCATTTTTATTTGATTGTATCCTGATGAGCCGTCCATGAAGGAGAAAACTTCGTGAGTAGACGTATTATCTATCATCAGCTCGGTAACCGGTACAGGAAAGTCGTCCTTTGGGAAAGCTTCTGTGAGATCCCGAAAGTCCACACATATGCGCACCGTCCCATTTTTCTTCATTACTGGGACAATGTTGGCGATCCAGTCAGGATACTGAACCTCTTGGATGAAGCCGGAGTCGATTGGCTTTTTGACTTCGGCGTTGATGCTCATCTCAAGCTCGAGCCGCATTCTTCTCGGTGCTTTTTTGATCGGCTTGATGTCCAGAGATATCGCCAATTTGTGTACAGCAATCTCTGGATCTAGTCTCGGCATCTCGGAATAGTTCCATGCGAAGCAGTTTTGATACTGCATGAGCACGTCTTTAAGCGTAGCCTCCTTTTCTTCAGACAATAGTTCACTGACGAACGTCGGCCGTGGGTCGTTTGCCGTTCCCAGGTCGATTTTTCTGAGGTCATCTGCAGTAGTATGTATCCCATCTTCCAGTCTTTTGGCGCCGGTGGAAATTCTGAAATCAACTCATTTTCATTGTTTTTGAAGCACCAAGAGAGGTCATCCATATTCACGGGTTCTTCTTCTGACAGCATTATCGCGTGACAAGTATGAGATCATTTCCAAGACCGATGTTGATCTGGTTCTACTCTCATCGCATGAGTGGCTTTTGATTCATGTTTCTGTGGCAGACTTACCCTCCAACTGTCGAATAGAATGAATCTGCCGAGTTGATACTGGTCTTCAACCCAGTTCTTGAAGGTGAAGCAGTCTTCAAGAGGATGTCCTATTGCTCGGTGATAGGAGCAATAGTCCGGGTGAGAGACCTTGTCTGCTTGCTCGGAGTGCTTGGACTCCGGGAGTGTCATCATCTGATATTTTATGACAAGATCGAATATCTTCTTTGTCTTGTCTTGGGGAAAAGAATATGCTCGACCCATCTTCTTTATAAGAGACGAATTCCGGCTGCTCGATTCTTGATCGCGTGGCTTCTTAGATCCTCTTTGCCGCTATCGAACGTTTTTTTCCGTTTTTTGGTTTATTTTGCCTCTGCGCCGGGTCTTTTGTATGACGGGCTGGTGACGAAGAGCATTGTCATTCTCCATGGCCTGCTAAAGGAGGCGCTGCGTCTTGGCTTTCTCGTAAATAGCCATTTCGCGGCTATGGTCATCCCGACCTTCTGACCCGCTTCCCTTATTAGCTTGTCCATCTGTTCTTCAAACGACGGACTTGGTATTTTCATGACGGGATCTCGTTTTGGTTCAAGGTTAGCGTCTTTTAACAGAACATCTCCTTCTTCATCAAAGTCATGTATAACGTAGCAGTCATACAATCGTTCCCGTTTCTTGGATTGAACATATCCAAGCCCGATCGTTTCCATTCTCCCGTTAGGCAATTTTCGCTGAGTTCTGGGGACGCTCCAGATCCTGTTGTAGAACTGGGCTTGTCGCGTAGTTTGCTTAAGGGGTATGCCTTGGCGCCTCAACAGCCTCTTCAATCCTTCTGTGTAGATCTGGGCAGTCGGATGGGCTGAAGTCTGTCAAGTGTCGAATTGGCACCATGCCAAATTTATTTCTCCACTTTGGTTTCCGTGGATTGATAAAAGAGGATCACCTTTTCATCTCTTCGCCTGGGAGGGTTGTCTGCAGTTCCTGCACACCATAGGTATCAAGTGCGTCGAGCTATTTGTAATGCTCTTGCGGAACCATGGCGATTTGCAAACTCCGATCATTCCCAGCGAAGGCTTGTATTGATGGCCGAACAGAAAATACGGCATTGACCTTATCTTCCGAGTCGCTGCCGAAGACCAGAATAGGGGTGGACGGTCCCGGCTTGTTGCATTGGGGCGGCCCTGAATAAACTATTTCTTCTTCCTCCTCAGTGTCACTCCCGAAGACTGGAATAGTGGTGATAGCTTTGTTCCTCGGTTTATGGCATCTTTCCGTGTCTTCGAAATCCGGTAAGAAGTATTTTGCATCTTCATACTTTCGGACTTCATTCATGGAGAATGGGTTTAGTTCCCCTGTCACAGTGTACTCGAGACCATCCTTGAAATACTTCATACACTGATGTTGTGTAGAAAGGATGATGTTGTACTCGTATAACCAAGGCCTGCCGAGCAAAGCATTGTAGCAAGTCTTGGCGTCAATGACATGAAACTTGATATCCGTGACGAGCAGCCCAAAGCGTAATGTCAATATCACAGACCCGAGCATCCGTGATGACTGGATGTCAAACCCGGAGATGGTGATTTTATTACGAGCGAGGTGCTGAACGCTCATGCAGATTTCTTTCAACACTCTTACATTGAGAAGGTTGACGGAGGACCCATTGTCGACCAGGATTTTGCCTATCTTGATATCATGACAGTATCCGGAGACATAGAGGGGACGGTTATGCTCGCACGTCCCGAGGAGGAGATCGTCATCGCCGAAAGTGATATCGGCCGTGTGCAGTTCTTCCAGCTCGTCCTTCAACTTTTCTTCGGTGAGGAAAGCTTGGAAGTGCTCGGGCTCTTATAATGCCTTGATCAAAGAATCTCTCGCCTCTTTGGATAGCAGAAGGGCGTCGAGATACTTAGCTTTGAGGGTATCTTCCTCAGGTGTGCCAGAACGTTGTAATCCATCTTACTTTTCTTAGGCGGGTCCTTAGCTGTCAGCTCTTCGATGGCTTAGTCATCGAGGGTGATATCCTCAGGGACCTTTTCTTTTCCCAATCCTTTTTGTTCGACCCCTTGTTTATGGGTCCTAGATTCTTTTCAAGTAATGTACGATTATACAGCTGAATGTTCTCGCAGCTCTTCGGTTCTTCCTCTTTTCCTGAGGTAGATTCTTTGAAGAGAGGACCGAGAGCCATTTCTTCTTCAGAATCGCTCCCGAAGATGAGAACTTGCGATCCCCTACTATCAACCATGTAACAGTTGCCGACAGCTCTTCCTCGTTTGTCTGTCACATTTTTCTGCTGTCGACGAGTTTCACGCTTCATCCTCTTGAAGTGTTGTCTGTGAGCGACATACCCTTGCCACCAATTTTTAAAGGCGTTGCATTCTTCGGTGGGGTGCGCAATCCTTTGATGATATAAACAGTAATTAGGATGCACATCCTCTTCATTAAGGCGTATACCGCCAGGAGAATTTTCTCTAAAAGAGGGCAGCTTCATTCCCATCGATATGGCTTTGGCGAACTTTTTCTTCGTTTTAAGCCTGCTCTTGTCTGTTGCAGGCATGCCTCGGTCTGGTTGGGGCGCTTCAACCCTTTCATCCAGTCGCCGACGTTTGGCCTTTCCAATTATGGCCATTTTGCGCTCTCGATCAGCCTTGCTTTTCAGAAGAGCTTCATTCAGGAATGCATCAATCATCTCGTTTGACGGTCCCGGGAGCTCTGATTCGGGATCTGCCCCTAGTTTCTCTGCGTCGGGAGTTTCTTCACCTTCTATCGACGAGTGAGAGATCACATGGCTACTTGCCACATAATGCTCAAGTTCATCTGACGAGTCTTCTCCATTGTCATCATCTCCGTCCTCAAGGACGTGGCTGAGAAACTCTTGAAGTGTGACCGGGGTTCGCGCCTTCTGGTTATATTCTTCCAGTGCGTCGATATATTTTTGCAGGTCCGTGCGATTGTCAGCAGGATTCACGGGATTTTTGGTTTTCTTCTTTTTCTTCGAAGACTTTGACAGCTGGGCCTGAGCGTTTTGATTGTCGCTACCAATTTTTGGCGTCGGGCGCAGCTTCAGCATTCCCTCGATGATCTCGGGTTCTAGCTGATTTTCCACCTGATCGCTGGGCATGCTTGGAGATCTTTCAGCATTCTTTTCGTTTTGGCTGAAAGAGCGACCTCCCATGGAGCTTCTTCGAAAAAAGAGCACGATGCCCCCGGTGTGTCCGCCTTTTTGAGAGCGTGCGGCTGGGACGGGTTTACTTTCCAATTCTCGGACGGTGCGAATTTTCCCTGTTGGTATTGGTTCTCAATCCACCCTTTGAAGACGAAGCAATCTTCGATTGGATGACCTATCGCTTGGTGATAGGGGCAATAACTGGGATTATTAGCCTTACCGGGTTGCAATGGGCATTTTGGATCCAGCAAGTTGATGAGCCCGTTGCGCACCGCCAGCTCGAACAATCTCCTCGTTTTTTCCCGGGGAAAAGAATAAGGGAGCTTCATTTTCTTATTAAAGAATCGTCGTCTCTCGTCTAGGCGATCAGTTAGTTTTGGGCCACTGGGCTGTTAGTGTATATGCCCTAGGGGCCATTATTGTATTATACTAGTTTGTATATTACTTAATGGAAGCTTGGGATATTCACAGTTGTATTAACAGTCTTGCTCAACATAGTAGTATGCTACTTGGTTTATATCTATCTTAATATGTGTATATGTTTCTTTTAGCATATCGCGAATACATATTGATAGAGCCCTTAAGATCTTGCTTGACTACCAGCGTTGTGATGGCAGTCACACTAGTGGGAGCGGGGTAGTCTACAAGCACATCCTTTTTCAGGTCCCTAGTCGTAGGATTTCGAGACAGGGCATCGATACTCCGGAGTAGACTGATGTGTACGCTTCTCATTCCAGTAGGGGAAATGGTCTGTCCCACAGCCATTAGTACGTTGTACTGGAGATAGTATGCAGGTGCTCGTTGGGTTACGGGTACACCGGACAGGACTCGTAGGAAACTGTTGGTTGGTATTATACCCGTCGTCAGTTAACAGTTCCTAGGTGACATGAGTACAGCATAGTCCGTAGACGTGACACTGCTGCTTCACATCGAGTGTGTTCCCACTGTTCTTAGATTGCTACCCTACCACGGCTCAAAGGAGTCTGCAAACAGGTAGCAGTTGGGTGCAGTCCAGAAGCACTTGGAGGCAGTGGCGGTTAGAAAGGATTCGTCTCTCCCGGTATTGGGAGTTGATATCGCACTGTGTTTGGAGAGCCATTACGCAAAGTCCCTGGCTAGGGCAAGCGAGATTTAATGGTAGGTTTTCCAGTAGCTTCTCAAGGTGTGATGGGCTTCACTCCAACACGACTTATACTGCTTTTAGGGGACTGACGCTTGCCGTCCCTAGGCCCGATATGCGATAGTCTTAGACGAACAGACCGGACTGTACGGAGATTGTCACATCAGACTCAATAGGAGTTCGGATGGGTTTCCTCATCAGCCTTCTTATCGACATCTACCTGGGGACCGTTACGTACAGCTAGTACCGCTTGCGGCCTGTGGTTAAACCCACTGCCAGCGTAGTCTCGAGTCTTTAGAGTCCCACACAGAGGGTTTCCCTGCTTCAGGCGAAACGATATAGAGGTCGTATGGTTTTACGACAGGGTTCGGACATATACGTGTACTTATGCACGTATGATGTTCGGACAGATTATACTAGCAGGCTTTGGTTTAAGCCAGATTCTAGTATTGGATTATTGGATTTATGCAGTCTCAGTAAATCCGTGTTTTTCGGATAGGAGGGGAATTCTCGTAATTACTCGAGAAACTTCTAGAAGAAAGGTGACTCATTTAGTTTTAATTCATTTATGAATTAAACTAAATGAGGTGGAGAGCTTATGTGTTATTATCATTAATTGCACCATGACTCATGAGATGATTCATCTCAAGAATTAAATGAAGCATGGATGATATTTGTGCAAGATATTTGTGCAAGATATTTTATTATGCTTCATATATTTCAAAGTGAGAAGGGTTCAATTCATTATTAACAAACACACTCTCTCTCCTCAAGCTCTCCTCTTCTTAAACTTAACCCTAATCCTCTCATGTGTTGAGATCCCAAGGGTTAGTAAGACTAATAGATCCTTAATCCACTTCTATATCTTCTAGGTCACTTGGATTAGCAATCCTAGCCACTTAGTTACCTCAAGTTAAAGGTTAAAGCTTGGAGAAGGAACTCTCGGGTGGATCTTCTATTACATCGAGGAGGCCGACGAGGAGGTGAACAACAAGAACAAGAAGGACTGGTATCTTGAGGTATAATCATCTATCATAATAGTTTAGCACTTCTAGATAGTTTGTTAGTTAGGGTTTAGCAAAGATCCGTAAAGTTAGTCGATGTTAACATGAACAAAATGATTGTTTTACCTATTCCGCCTCCCCGCATCTTATGGAGTGTGTAACGTCGACTTACATGGGCTGCAGTTGAGCATTGGCGACGAAGGTCGCTTTCCCTTTTCCTTTTTCATTTCAAGATTCCAGCTTTGAAGAAGACGGTCTATGACCCATCTGGTCCATTTGGGCCAGTTTGTCAATCAAGGCCTGAAAAATGGTCGGCTTGAAAAACATCCTGAATTGTGAAATGGTCGCCTAAGGGTCGAGAGTACCCACGAACATGCCTACCGCAGGTGCTTCTTCAATGCACTGCTCGCACTTCGACCATAGATTCCGCCACCGTAGTGCATACTGAACCCATGTTTCTCCAGGCTTCACCCTAGCATTGATCAAGACCGTGATTGGGGTGCGTTCGCTAGCAGTTGCGAAACGCTGGGTGAATAGCAACTCCATCTCCGTAAAAGTTTTGACGGAATCGTTGGGAAGCTCTGAATACTATTTGAATGCCGTCTCCGCCAAGCTGCCGACGAATTGGCGAAGAGTAGCTTATCATCCCCTCCAGTGTTCCCGCAGAGAGCCCTGAACTGAGCGACATGTTGATGGGGATTGCATGTCCCCTTGTATACATGGAATTTTGGAATCGTATATCCTGGTGGGTACTTTATTTGATCGTACCAACCCGGATAGGGCCGTCCAGTTCTGATGACTTGGCCAGCCGCTTCATTCGCTTGATGAGGTCGTATTTGTTGAGCTATATAATCATCGAGCGTGGCTTTAGAGATGGTCTCCTCCTTGGCTGCTGACAGAGCCGGCAGAGGATTTGATGTCTCTCCTCTATCATCTTTGATTATTACTGAAGGATTTTTGGCTGGAGGGTCCGGCTGGATCATCATGCCCACCATATCTTGGAATAGAAGGGCCATTTGTTTTATATTGGCCGCTTGTTCCGCGGCCTCTTTGTCCTTCTTCTCAAGCATTCTCCGAAGGAATTCGGCATCAGTTTCCTGCTCACGGCGCTGCTCCGAGGATGTCTTCGGGCTTGCTTTCGGTCCTGTGAGTGCATCCATAGCTGTTAACATCTCTTAGAGTTTTTGTTGTTGTTGCTCCTGAGCCTTAGTCACTGATCGCGTAAGCGGTCGATGACCTGTGGAGATATGGCTATCCTCTTCTCCGGATGCCATATAGATGGTGTGCACCACCATGCCCCCAGACTTGGGGCGTTTAGATTCAGTGTTCTTGTGATTCGTCGCAGACACCGAGATTTTCTCCAGCTTTCTCCTCTTGTGAGCGGTCAAGGTTGAGGGGGCCGTTGCAGTGGGCACCTAAGTAGCTGTCGCTTTTTGTGGTTTGACAGGGTGATCCTCTTCTTGCCGAACCTTCATCTTTTTCTGTCTGCGAGGATAGTTTTGATCTACCACGGAGTCCTAGACCTGTCGCCAAACTTTATAAATTTTAGAGGACAGCCGCTGAGGGGGCTGCTCCAGCTTCGCCTTTGGGGCATTCTCCATAGGTAGAGGAGACCTTTTCAGTACACCAGTTGGCGAATTCCTACGCACCCTTTTAAGTAGTTCAAAGTTGTTCCCAGTTGGAACAACAGCATCAACTTCCACCATTGGAGCCGGCAGAGTCAGTCCAGAAGGGGAATTGTCCCCATCTTTCCTCACTCGGCGCCAGTGGCGACGTCGAGCATGTCGTGCGGCCGGGATCGCCTCCACTGTTGGATCAGCTTTTCCATGCCCCATGTTCTAATGAGAGTTTGCCGTTGGCGCCATCCTGTCAAAGATAGATACTCGCTGAGAGGGAATGGCCAAACTTGAAAAGACCGATTTTTGTGCAGGGGAAACGGCCTTGGTTACTTCACCCGGAGTGGGAGCTGAAACGGCCAGTTTTGTGAAGATCGACCCCTTAGCCGGAGAAGCCGCCTTGGTGACTTCAGGAGTAGGAATGGTTATCCGCTTCGGGATAACGCCTTCTGGTATCGCGGGCTTCTTCACGGGCCTGTTGGAGTTTTGGCCCAGTCTGCTGAAAACTGAGGCGCTTGGTTTGGGTGACCCGTTAAGAGAGGCCACAGTAGTGGTAAGCCGATCAACGACTGACTTCTTCTGAGCTTCTTGCAATGGTACAGGGGTGTTGAAGCTCATCGGTGGGAGCATGGTCCCGAACAATAGCCCAGTGGTGGTGTTTACCGCCGAAAGATGCGGCGAAGATGCAGCGAACGTCTTGCCTGAATCTGGGGGCAGATGCTAATTGGTGCTATCCGTCCACCTCTCCGAAGATACCAAGTTGATTTATGGTACCATGTATCGAAGGTTTAAACGGATGCGGCCGATGTAGCAAACTTCGTCAGATTCCCCCTCGTTTGAGGGGTTTTTGATTTTGAGGACGCTCTTCCTTGCAGGCGCAAGCCCCTACAGTTAATTACGTTACCGCATCGCGGTAACAACTTTCTCCTTCTCCAGATGGTCACTTCGTGTCGTGGGTGTTTGTTTTTGGTTGCTCGTGGATTGTATACGAAGACTAATTTATGTTGTCGCCCGTAGGGCGTGGATTAGTCCAAATCTGTATCTTCGTAGATTTGGGTTTTGGTTTTGGTTTAAGGATACGTTAGTCTCGTTTGAGACTAAGATCAACTTAAACGTTAGTTAAGGAGACGTTAGTCTAATTTTAGACTAAGATCAACTCAACGGGATCGTTTAGATCCAACAAAAGAGCATTTGGATTCTATTGTTTAGTTTAAGGACATTGCGGTCGATTGCCAGTTTAGGGACATAGTGGTCCATTACCAGTTTAAGGACATGGTGGTCCAAGGTTAAGGACATCATAGTCCGTGGGTTTAAAGGGACCCCACATTCCAGGTTAAGGACATCATAGTCCATGGGTTTAAGGACCCCACAGTCCAGGTTAAGGACATCGTAGTCCATAGGTTTAAGGACCCCACAGTCCAGGTTAAGGACATCGTAGTCCATGGATTTAAGGACCCCACAGTCCAGGTTAAGGACATCGTAGTCCATGGGTTTAAGGACCCCACAGTCCAGTTTAAAGATATCATAGTCTGTGGAGTGTATGGCTGTCGAGACCCATCACCTCTCTGAAGACGTTGAAGGATTACAACGACAAATATCAGAGGAGTTCAGAGATGTACCCTTGAACCAATGTTGGTTAGGAGATCTATAGTCTAATTTGGGACTAAAGTCTGTTAAAAGGTTTATGAGCATATGGGCTCAGTTGATATGAGTTGAGGACTTATGGCCAATGTTGGGCTAACTCCAATAAATGTTTAACATTTTATTATTCTGGCTATTGAGCCTTTATTTGGGCTTGGCCCTTTTAATAATGCTGAGCATTAGATCCTGACATTTATTTTTTGTCTTGTATTGAATGCATAGCATTTATCAGAATAATGTGTGTTCTGAAAGTGCGCCACGTGGCGCGCTAGGCGCTTTGCGCCAATTAAAGAGCGTATTGCGCTCTTTAATTGGCGCACACGAAAAGGACACGTGTCGCGCTTAGCGCTAAGCGTCAGTTTATAAGCGCATTGCGCTTTCAATTTATGAGCGCTTTGCGCTGATTTAATGGTGCACCAGTGAGTGACACGTAGCGCGCTTGGCGCTGAGTGCCGGTCCATGGGCACTGCGCGCTGTCTCAGAAGCACAAAGCGCGAACCGTGTCTCTGGTTGACACGTGGCATGCTTTGGCGCTGAGCGCCTGTCCAATGAGCGCACAAGCGCAGTTCATGAGTGCAAGGCACTTTTCAGTTGCGCAAAGCGCATTTGATCAAATTTATGATCAGAAAACAAGTTTATGTTCTTCTTTTAAAGGAGGCCTTGCTTCAAGGTTCAAGAACAAAAAGTTCTTATTTATAAAAAGGGCACTGCCTTTGTAGATCAAGGATCTGTGAATGAAGTGAATACTTCTTTTTAGTTTTTATAATAAAATCTCTGATCTCTTCTTTTATCAAAGACCTTGGTCTTTTGTAGATCTATGATCTTTTTTAGAAGATAGTTCTTCTTTTATGAGATGATTTCATCTCTGTGTTCAAGAATCATGTTCTTTACCTTGAAGAAATGATCTTCTTTTTCTAAAAGCTTGCTTTTCTTTCTTTGAGTTTTCACAAAGTTTGTAAGGGGGTTTCTCCATATCAGACTTGAAGTCTTGGGGCCTTTATATAGGGCAAGTTGATTTGTTAAATCAGTTAAAGAGATCTTTCTCTGATTGATTTGGGAACGTTTCCCCACCGTTGGATCTTTGATCATAGGGCTTCTGTTTTACAGAAGGCAATCTTCTTGTTTTTAACAAGATTGAGAAAATCTTTCCATAACAGAATTTTAATTCTGATTAATGATTTATCATTATTAGATCTTTTGATCTAACGGTGGGGAATTTTTTAATTCCAGCGCTGGCGCACCCGTGCTTTGCACGTGGTACGCTGCTCAGAGCGCAGCGCATTTTGCGCTAGCGCGCCTACGTTTGACACGTGGCGCAAAGCGCAGTGCAACTGCGCTAGCGTACCCGTGTTTGACACATGGCATACAGCGCGCCTAGCGCTAGCGCACTCATGGTGCACTTCCTAGGCGCAGCGCACCTAGCGCTAGCGCATCCGTGTTTGACACGTGGCGCGCAGCGCACCTAGCGCCGGATCTGAAGCGTTGCTTCAATTCTTTTGAATTTTGAATTTTAAAATAGAGCTTTGCTTTGATTAGGGGGAAACAAATGCCCCCCCGCCGTTGCGCTCACGTGGCGCACACGTGAGTGCAGCGGTGGCAGCATCTGAGCCGTTGGATCAACTCAGAAGTTGAAGAGGCGGTTCAATGCCTATAAATAGGACCTTTGGTCCCTTAGATGATTATCATCTTCTTTCTTTGAGAATTTTCACTTCTGAGAATTTCATTCTCCCACAGAGCATAGCTCTCCTGTTTAAAACTTTTTTAAGAGTAAAACTCTGTCAAAACTTAGGTAAGGTTAAGAACTTTTAATAAATTAGGGTTTTACCCATTAACAGAGCCTTTCTCTTCATAGATCTTTGATCTAAAGAAAACCCATTTAGGGTTTCATTAGCAGAGCTTTGCTCTCATGAACCCATAAATCTAAAGAGATCTTTTCTTGGGTTTCTTAGCCCATGAATCAGAGCTCCGCTCTGTAGATTTCTTAATCTTTGATGAAGAACTCTTAAGAGTTTTCTCATGGATCTTGAAGATCCCAGAATTTTTAATTCATAAAGATTAATTGATTTTAATTTTCTTTTCTGATGGGTTTTTCCATCATCATTACAAAGCCAGGCTCTTTAAGGAATTTTCTTCCTTTATGATCAGAGTTTGACAAGTGTCACTCTGTCATAGAGCTTTGCTCTCAAAGGGAGATTTTCTCCTTTTCCCGGGGGATCTCTCATTCAATGAGAATTTTCTTGAGGATTTACTTATTAATTAACAGTCTAATCCAATGATGAGGCTGTTTTATTAATTGATGCATTGTCATCTAGATTTTGCGGGTCCCCTTTTGGTCCCCTTTCCACTGCATTGCAGTGTGGTACAAATTTTAAAGTACCGAGTGTCAGAATTCTTAAGATTAAATTAAAGCATTGACAGTTGACTTCTTTCCCTCCTTGCAAGCGACATGTCTTTTGATGCTACGTTTCCATTCGTCCTTTCAGATGGAGGATTCCCTGAGGCGCCTGTGTACCGGGAGCTTCTCGCGCTCATCAAAGACCATGACCCGGAACACAAAAATCTTCACTTGTGGGGTAGATGGTACGACCAGATTATCAGAGGTCGTCAAAACTTCATTTGTGCGACGCCGTCGGAGCCTATCTCGATGATTCCGTACGCAGATGTACCCCTGGTGAACTATGCCGTGGAGTTTGTCAATTGGACTTCGGAGGGTCTTCTTCAACCTTCAATTGCCGCCGTACCCATGTAGCCGCCGCCGGCTTTGGATACCCTGGGGCGGCGCATATGCCAGGGCGAGTCGCGCCCTTGGGGACAACCCTACAACATCGGGCTAACTCCCCGTCATCCGGCCGGGTATTTGCAGTGGGCCAGGTACATCTTGTCGGCGAAGAAATCGCAGCTGCTAAAGCTCGGCCTATACCCTGCGGTCTACACTTCGTTGTTCCAATATTTTGCTCCTTCCACATGGTGGATCAAGGCGTTCTTGGAGCAGTGGAACATCCCTACTTATACCTTCCTTTTACTGGACAGAGAGGTCTCCATTTCCTTGGAAGAATTCGCCGAGATTTCTGGTCTACCGGTCAAGGGGGAGCACTACGAGAAGTTGCTTCCTCCGGATGAATACGTATTTGCAACCAAGCCAGTAGTGATGGGCCTCATGCCAGAGAATGCCATTCAGCACCAGTTCCCTAGTCTGATAAAGGTGCTGAACATGTACGAGAGCCTCTTCCTGGAATCCGGAGGCCGAGGGGTCAGTTTTGCGGACTTCATTGCCCGTTTTCTTCGCCCGGAGATTTTGTCGCGACGAGGAGAAAAGTTTGCTAAGCTCGATGATCCCTTCGGCTTTGGCTTGGAACGTCATCCGGTACTGGAAACTGATCAAAAGGGTTTTTTTCTTCCTGATGCTGCGATCATTCCTCTGTCAGAAATCGCCGCTCTGGGCATTGACGAGGAAGCTTTCTTTCTTGGGTTTCTTGGGCTATGGTTGAGCTGGTTTGCGCTCCCTATGCATACTCGTTACATGAGGCCTTCCGTCTTCTACCCCACGCATCGCATGGTGACCGGAATACAAGTGGCCATCGGGATCACCGGGTTAGCCCATTTATACCATGGTCTTAGCGTGGCGGCGGATACCACTGAACCACGGGTGCATGCTGCCAACTTCCCGATGCATTACTTCACTTCATGGATGGAGATGCACGTGCTCGGGGTCTTTGGCATTCATAAGAGACCATCATTTTTCGAGAAATGCAAGTTCCCGCGAATTATGCGGCTGGTTGACGCCTCCATCGTGAGTCCGTCACAGCGGGAAGCTAGGGGTTTGCTCCTTCGTCCGCGCACAGTCGGAGATGGTATGTCTTTCACGGAAAAAGTCCTAACGATCGGCCAGAAAACTTCCAAGACGGTGCTGGCATTGCGCGACGTTTTTAAGGACGGGGCCTCCGTGTTGAAAGCCCGAGAGATTCTCCTTTTATACTCCATCAGGCCGGGCTTTCTTATACTCAGGCAAAATGATGTGACGCTATTCATAAGATACAACCCCCATCATTTTGCCCAGCAGCTAAGTTATAATCAGGGGGTCCCATTGGAAGCTTTCTTAATAGAACCCGCTACCACCAGAGAGGGAATACGGGGTGCGCTGCATCACTTCATGCGCTTGAATACGGGCTCTCACTTCTTCATCAGCGAGCTGAGTTGCGTCCCGAGGGCCCTTAACGTACACGTGGCCTGGTATCAACACGCAATGGGTGTTGTTATCAGGGAAGAGAGGCGGCTGCAGCTCGATCGCAAGAGTGCGCCCCCTGCCGTCGATCGCAACATCCCTTTGAAGCGACGGACTGCTGTACCCCCTCCGTTAAGAGAGGTCACTGCAGTTGAGCCTCCATGTGTGTTAAGCCCTACACGCGGGTTGCCTCCTTCCAGCGTGTCTAAAAAGGAAGTGGCTACCGTGATTGAAGTCCCCGAGGACAGACCTAAGCTACCGGTGCCCCGTGCTCCCGTGGAGGCGGCAAATATAGCTTCCCCCGAATCCGGCGTGGGCTCAAATATCGGGACTCGTCGTCCCAGGGTGTCCACCAAGCGTAAGCTGGTGCTGGCTGCGACCGAAGCTCCCTCACAGAAGAAGAAGTCGATTTTTTCAATCGACGTTGTACTTGGCCAGGAGCTCATGCTCCTTATGGCGAGGGTTTGAGCGAGTATGAGACAAATGAAGGTTTATTCATGCCGCCGGATGATACCGATCTGGCAGCTGCCATTGCAGCTTCTGAGCAATTGGCACGCCATGAAGTGGGACTGGCTATCCTTACGCGGTCAAGTAACCATTAATTGTATCTTTCTTCATTGCATCATATTTTTATCATCATGTTTTGACTGACACTTTTCCTTCTTTAACAGGCATTTCCACTGAAGAAGCTCTCGTAGCTTCTCTCAAGACTTTTGAGGAAGAGGAAAGACTTCGAGCATCCTTAGGCATCGGTATACTTCGGTTTATCGTGTCTCTGCTCATGTTTCTTTTTAGAGGTGATCTGACCCCTTCTTTATCTTATCGCAGGGACTACAATGTCGATCCCGCAAGGTGATGTGGAGATTCTTCCCGGGCCAGTCACCGAAGTCCCGGCCTCCTCAGGATTGGCAAAAGAGGTTTTACTCAAGAAACCGATGACGGACGCCGTAACGGATCCAGAGGTAGCTCCTGGCGTAGATGATGACGTCCCATTGACGGAGGTTTTGAGAAGATCGACTCTCACGGCCCGGGCGGAATGGAAGCACAGAATGCGTGCAGCAAGGGAGCATAGTGCTGCCTTAGCCACGGGTGCGGGTTCGAGCACCGCTATCCCTGCCCCTACTCCCTCAGAGGAATCTCCGGCTGCCTTGTCCACAGCCTACAGACGGGCAGCACGTGCGGCTCGGGAAGCAAACAGAAGATCAATTCAAGGTAATGTGACATAGGGTTCCGTTGTTAAAGTTTTAATTACCAGTTCTCACATATCTTATCTTGCAGGGCTAAGTCTTACCTAAGAAGTGGCGGCGACTGCTGGGCCCAGGGTAGCGGTAGAGGAGCTAGCCGTGATTGCTGAACCCGAGGTGGCGGTAGGCGAGATGGCTGCGATCGCCGAACTCGAGGTAGCGGCAGGTGAGACAGTCACGATCGCCGAGCCTGGGATGGCGGTAGGTGTTCACATCATAATATTATATTATTATATTCCCCATTCTTATGCTTTTAACAAATAAACATGTGCTTTTGACCCATGTCTGCTACATAGTACAGGTTACAGGTTCTTGGATCTAAAACAGTGAAAAGATAAAAGACGATGCAAAAGTGGAACTACAACCAACAAATAGAAGGATCTTGATCAAGCCTACACAAAGAACTGTTAGTTGTATGTATGCCCTAGAGGCCAGTATTGTACAGATTATGTATATTATATTGGATGCTTGGACATATATAGAGATGACTTTCTTGCTCGACATGATAGTATGCTATCTGGTTGCCATTTATCTTAACATGTACACTAGTCTCTTTATACTGTCTTATAGTTACATGTTGGTAAAGCCCTTAGGATTTGTACTTGACTACCTGGACTATGATGCAGATCATACTAGTGGGGACATGGTAGTCCATAAGTACATCCTTCAAGGTCCCTAGTCGTGGGTGTATCGAGACGGGGCATCGATTTACCAGAGTAGACTAGCGTATACGCTTCTCGACCCATGTGATGGGCGATGGATGATCCCATATCCATTGGTGTTTGACATCAGAGATGGTATACGGGTGCTCAGTGGAAACTGGGTACACTGGACGGACTCGCCGAGAACACCCAGATGGTATTATACCTCACGTCAGATGGCAGTTCTCAGGTGACACTTGTACAGGTTAGTCTGTAGACCCGAGATCGTCATAGAGTCTTGTGTGATTCCCACTGTGCTTTGATCTCCACCTTACCACGTCCATGAGGGCGTGCAAAACGGTGGTCTTTGGGTACAGTCCCGAGTCACATGGAGGCAATGAGCGATAGGAGGGGTTTCGTCTCTCCCGGTATTGGGAGTTGATGTTGCGCTGTGCTCGATTGGCCGTAACAGGGAAGTCCCTGGCCAGGGCTGATCAGAGATTTGCTGGTAAGTGTTACCAGTAGTTTCTCGACCCGTTACGAGCCTCACATCAGCACGACTTATCGGGTTATTGGGGTCTGACGTATACCACCCCTAGACTTGATATGCGACGTATCAGACGAAGAGACTTGACTGTATGGTAAGTGTTACTGGTCGGATTCGCAGGAGTGTGAGCGGGCTAGCTCGTCGATCTTCTGATCGCTCAATACCCGGGTGGCCGTTACGTTTAGCAGACCGCTTGCGGCTTGTGGGTGCTTGATATGATCATCATCTGCTACCGGCGTATTGACGAGTCTTTAGAGTCCTACACAGAGGTTTCCTGGCTCAAGCGAAACGAAATAGGAGCGCATATGAGATATGTGCAGGACCGAGAATAATGCGTGTATGTGATACCGCATTTCATTCTCGCGATATATGTTTCGATTGGTTATATTCGATATGACCTAGTTATCGAATCATTGATTCGATAAATCGATGCATTGTATACTAGTAGGTTATGTGCGACATGACCGGATCATTGAATCAAGTGTTGATTTAATGATTTAATGTATAATTATATATTTGATATATTACTTTGCATTAACTAGTATTGGTTCACTTTAAACGGATTTTTCTCACTTGGATTGCACATTGTATATGTGATATACTTTCGTGCACTTTTTTGTATCATGTTTGATGATACTTGATCATTTAGTTAAGTGTATAAAATTAATCCATGGTTAATATGATAATTAGGGTTTTGCATTTTCATTTATTTATTTATTTGTTTATTTATTTATTTGGAAAAGAATAAGATGAGAATGGTGGCTTTCTTTGTCATTTGTTGAAGCTTCATGAAGCTTTGACTTTAGCAACCATCCTTATCTTCATGCTTAACCCTAACCCATCAAAGTGACCATGGTTAATTCTCTACACTTAACCCTAGTTCAAGTTATGATAAGTATTTGATTTAAATTTATTTTTAACATAAGACTTATCATAATCTTTTCTTGAGCTCATCTTCTTCTTCTTCTTCAAGCTTGCTACTCCAATGGCAACTTGAGCTTTAGTGAGTTAAATCCAAATCTAAAGTGAACCCACCTCCTATTTCTTCACCCTCTACCTCTTGCTAAGTTGTTTTAGGTGTTTACTTCACAAGTTTCACAAGTTTGTGAAGTCGGAGCTTGAGTTTGTGCAACCTCGACGTAGATCATCTTTGACACAAGGCCGACGACCTATTCTGCTTGCTTTCCCGATGAAGCCGATGATCGAGTCGAGGATTCATGATGGACAGTGAGGACATGACGTTGCGGAGCCGTGGAGGCGGAAATCCGGATCTACAAAGGTTGTATATCCGTATCTTAGAAGTTAACTGTTAACTAGTTATCTATTTCGCCTAAACATCTAGTTAAAGATCCGTAGTCTAGGGTTTCTCGGCACTAAAAATTTTAAATTGGCATGTTCGATGCCTTGTGAGACCACTATAGGGTGCCTAGGAACCTTTCACTGGTATCAGAGCCTAGCTAGAGCCTTAGGCGAAGTCCCGACGACGTTTGAAACCCGATCGAACCGAAATCCAAAACCTAAAAATGCTCTCTGGACTTTTTCTAAAAATTCGGATTTTTGTCAATTAAAAATATGTAGAAAATCAAGCAGGGTGTTATTAGAATTACTGTGAAATACGAGGGGGTAATTCAACTTTTCCACCGCGGAAGGGCGGCACATGCTAGGTATGTGCGGCGCTTCCGCGGCCGTTCTGTTCCCTTTCATAATTATTTCTGCACAGTAACTCTTGTAATATACTGCTATGTTTTCTGGGATATTTTTATTGTGACTTTACAGAAGAGTATTTTGGGGTACTATTGGGAATCGGTATTTCGATCGGATTATCAAATTTCGTCTTTTGTGTTTTTCCAGATAACTGTAGAATATGTTAAAGAGTTCGACCGGATATAAATACCCAGGTTTTCCCCTTCCGAATAATTCCAAGTGTTGGACTTTTCTGTGGTTAAAAGACGTTCGAAGTAGTGCAAGTAACGCGATGGTCCCTCTAGAAGACACAAACCTTAACTCGATTATGTGACCGTCTTGAACTGCCCTTTGAACCTTCGGGTTTGGGGCAGTACGGCGTGCCACATGTGAGGCGTTGGCTTGACCCTTCTACGGCTGGACCGTTGGTACTGAGGCATGAAGTGAATGTCTTTGAACCTATTTCATGTGTTGATCGGTGTCGGGAAAACTTGGGTGTTCGATTGTTCGATCGAAAAGTTTAACATTTTCTGTTTATCTGGAATGGGATACAATAATTGGAATTCACAAGTAGTTATGTGATAACTAAATGAATGTTATAAATCTAGCAATTTAGTCCCATATGATATTGAAAAGAGTTTTCGATAATGAGACTAAAATGCGGGGTTTGTAACTGTTAGGCATGTGATGTCTAAAGTGGTTGCGGATTCCAATTGTTGTAGTTTTACACTTTCTTTTCTGTGACCGTAAGTGTAGTATGTTCATATCGCCGGTTTCGTTGCTATACGTCAACGACAATTGGGGTATGCATACTTACTTACGTTGATGACATGTGATGTTATGTGTTGCTGGATATGTTATATTGGATCGTCGTGTTTGAATAGCCGGGGGTTTTTATGTGAGATGAGTGTTTTTCATTTTCATTCATGTAAAAACTTGTATGTAATATTCTTTTATTCGGGGCACTTCCAGGATGCGGGAGTTGTCACCCTTTGTATATTATTTACTTTTCTGCACTAGGATAGACCCAAGGAGGGGAGCACAAGTAACCGGGTTCTGGGGTCCAGTGGGAGACCAACTCGAGGTGTCGAGTCCGGGTCTCCTAACCCTAGAATTGGCAGGGTTGCTTGCCGCTCTCGTAGGGGTCTAGGGGTGTGGGATTGGCTATTCATCACGACCGTGGAATCCGTGTTTTATACTGGCTCGTATTGAAAACACGGACGTCCTAGTATATCCAATATTTCATATGTTTATTCTGTTGTGATATCTGTGATGTGATTCTGTGATGGATATAGTATATAGTATATATGATATATTATATAGACGTTACTTATGTTTTACACCCGCGCTAGCCCTGCCCTGCTCTGTCGTTAGTTACCTAACCTAACGGTGCACGAGGGGACATCGAGACGAATGCGGATGGCATAAGTGTACGTCATATCTATCTGTGATGTTTAGGTATTAAATGATGGGACTTCATTAATGTGATTAATGAAAGATAAGAAACCTAAGATGTTGTGGAATCGAATTTTAAAATAAAAGGGGTAGCTACAGTTCTTGCTTTGCACAGCGGTATATATGATATACCCCGCACCTTATTCGATGAGGAAAGGACCGAGATCCCTTTACCGGGAGTGACTCCTTTAGCAATAACTGGCAGATGCTACACACTCGGTTTGGTTTTGATTGATTTTAAGAGTTTTTGCTTTGCACAGTGATATATATGATATATCCCGCACCTCATTCGACGAGGAAAGGACCGAGATCCCTTCGCCGGGAGTGACTCCTTTAGCAAAACTAGAAAAGCCTCAAAATCACTCCATTTCAAAACTTCATTTGATTCTACAACGATATCAAGTTCATTACGCTCATGGTTTTCAGAAAAACCTGGCGTAGCCCTCCGTCATTTCAGATGAGTAGTTGTTAGTATTCGTGCTACGTTTGTTGGCCTGCGTCAAGGCGTAGTGTGCGGTAGCTAACTAGTATTTATCTGCTTATGCATATGATGCAGATTGGATTAGGATAGTCGTGCGACTTTGTTGGCCTGCGTCAAGGGTCGTACGGGTGGGTTTAATTCAATCAGGAAATGACGGGTTGAACTTGACTAGCGCACTATGGTTTGTTGGCCTGCGTCAAGGTCATAGGACGCTAGGGGCAAAATATTATCGGGAATTTCAAGTGTTGAAATTTGCAATGAGATTGCATACCTTCTATGAGATAGTTGGATCCCGATACCCGCTGCGAGTAAGAGTTACTCCTGGGAGAGTTTTACACATTACAATTAGCCGATCAAGTAGGTGTCTAGAAAGGTGTTAACGAGGTTACGCCTCTGGGAAAACGAGGTTTACAGTAATTAGGTTTGTGCGAAAGCACGGGGGACCTCCCTCAAAGTACCGACACTGGCCTGGCTGAAAGATTGGCGAACTTGTAGTGTGTAATTAATCCCGGCTAGTCTTTCCTTTTAGGGTTTGGAGGAAGATTTGATAAAAAGCAGTGGGAGCCATCCTGATTAGATAAGATAATAACCAATCTGATCTTGCACGAGCCTACGCTAAAGTGTTTTCTTCTCTCTCTCTCCAGGTAGCGACCATTTCATGCCTTAATCAAGATAATAATATGGATGTATTGACCGAACCCGCATGTTATACTGTGCTGGGGAATGTTGGTTCCGTTCATTCTTATAAGAGTTATAGGACTGAACAGGATATAGGGGAATACCGGGATTCCCATGCCACCCGAATGAAGAAAGTACATGTTGATGCATTTTCTTCGGGTGTGTTCGTTACTGAAAACTGTTTCTCCATTTGCTCTACGTCCTGGGTATTGGATACCGGGTCAGGATCCCATATATGTAATCAGTTACATGGGCTTAAGAAAGGTAGAGAACTTGGAGAAGGTGATAAAGACATTAGAGTCGGAAATGGTGCAATTGTTGCAGCTAAGACTGTCGGGGAATATCACCTTGTATTACCAACTGGTAATACATTGGTTCTGAACGAATGCTATTACATGCCGAACCTGATATGCAACATTATATCGGTTTCTTTATTAAGTAAAGAAGGATATAATTTTGTATTACAGGACAATGTTATGAACATTTTCCATAACCAAAAGTTGGTTGGATCAGGCACGTTGTGCAATGGCATTTATGTTCTAAACCAATCAACAGTCCTCAGTATAACAAACACACACAAGAGGAAGAGTTCTGAACTCAATGAATCCTTCTTGTGGCATTGTAGACTGGGTCACATCAATGCGACACGACTAGCTAAGTTGCATAAAGATGGATATTTAAATCCGTTTGAATTTTCATCTTATGACACTTGCCAGTCATGTCTCAAAGGCAAGATGACCAAGACTCCGTTTACGGGACACGGAGAAAGAGTTACCGAACTCTTAGGACTGATACATAGTGATGTATGCGGTCCCATGTCTACACATGCCAGGGATGGTTCTTCATACTTCATTACATTCACTGACGATCTCTCTAGGTTCGGGTATGTGTTCCTAATGAAACACAAATCAGAAGCTTTTGAGAAATTTAGAGAATATAAACAAGAAGTCGAGAACCAAACCGGAAAAAGTATTAAAATCCTTCGATCTGATCGAGGAGGTGAATACTTGAGCAATGAATTCCTGGACTTCCTAAAAGAGAATGGGGTTCTCTCTCAGCTGACTCCTCCATATACACCACAGCACAACGGTGTATCAGAACGAAGGAACCGCACCCTATTAGATATGGTGCGCTCTATGATGAGCACAGCTGAGTTACCTATTTCCTTCTGGGGATATGCACTGGAAACAGCTGCAGACCTATTGAATATGGTTCCCACCAAAACCGTGCCGACCACTCCATATGAGATATGGAAAGGAAAGAGACCATATCTTAATTATGTTAAGATATGGGGTTGTCCGGCCTATGTAAAAACGCAAAATCCGGACAAACTCGCGGCAAGGTCCATTCTGTGTAAGTTTATTGGATATCCCAAACATTCGCGAGGGTATATCTTCTACCACCCTGAGGAACAAAGAGTGTTTGTTTCTCGGCATGCCACCTTTTTAGAAAAGGAATTTCTTGAAAAAGAGATTAGTGGTCATGAGGTAGAACTGGAAGAGGTTCCAGCTGCACAAGCTACAACAGAAGATCTGGTGGAACCAGAGGATTCCATAGTTCCCGATGAACCCCAGCCACTCCGCCGATCTAGTAGGGTTCCTCGCCAACCTGAGAGATACTACGGTTTTCTCATGGACGGTGGAAGCGAGGATTGCATCATGGAGGATGATGACCCAACTAGCTTCGAGCAGGCCATCACGAGTGGGGACTCAGTGAAATGGCTGGATGCTATGCGGTCCGAGATGGAATCCATGTACACCAACAAAGTATGGACTTTGGAAGTTGCTCCTGAAGGGGTAAAACCCATTGGGAGCAAGTGGATCTTCAAGAAGAAACTTGGTGTAGATGGGAAAGTGGAGACTTTCAAAGCTAGACCTGTAGCAAAGGGTTTTCGTCAAAGACCAGGTGTGGACTATGACGAAACCTTTTCTCCAGTGGCTATGCTTAAATCCATCCGAATCATGCTTGCCATTGCTGCCTTTCATGACTACGAAATCTGGCAAATGGATGTTAAGACCGCCTTTCTAAATGGTGATTTAGAAGAGTGCGTGTACATGACTCAGCCAGAGGGCTTCGTAGACAGTGGGAGCAGCGGGAAGGTGTGCAAGCTGCTTAAATCCATTTATGGATTAAAGCAAGCATCGCGGAGTTGGAACATCTGCTTTGACGTCGTTATCAAAGAGTTTGATTTCGTCAAAAATCCAGATGAACCTTGTATCTACAAGAAGGTGGCAGAGAGTAAGGTTGTCTTCCTCGTATTGTACGTGGACGACAAACTCTTGATAGGAAATGACATTCCTATGCTGCAATCGGTCAAGCTCTTCTTATCACAAAGATTCTCAATGAAAGATCTTGGTGATGCCTCCTGCATATTGGGGATCAGGATCTATAGAGATAGATCCAAACGGATTTTGGGATTGTCCCAATCCAGGTACATTGACACCATACTAAAGAGGTTTAGTATGGAAGAGTCCAAGCGTGGGAACTTGCCCACGATCTCTGGAGTCACTCTCTCCAAAGAGATGTCTCCTAAGACTGATTTGGAGAGAGCTCGCATGCAAGGGATACCCTATGCTTCGGCAGTAGGCTCTATCATGTATGCGATGCTATGTACCAGACCCGATGTAGCATACTCACTAAGCGTAGTGAGCAGGTATCAAGCTGATCCTGGAGAGAGTCACTGGACAGCTGTGAAGAGCATTCTCAAGTACTTGCGAAGGACTAGAGATATGTTCTTGGTGTATGGTAACGGAGAACTCCAAGTGGAGTCCTTTACCGATTCGAGCTTCCAGAGTGATAAGGACGACTCTAAGTCGCAGTCGGGCTTTGTCTTCACCCTTTACGGAGGGGCGGTTAGCTGGAAGAGTTCCAAGCAGGAAACCGTGGCAGACTCGACGATGGAGGCTGAATACATCGCTGCCAACGATGCTGCTAAAGAAGCTGTCTGGATCAAGAAGTTTATTTCTGAACTTGGAGTGGTTCCATCCATTGAGTATCCAATACCTTTGTATTGCGATAACAATGGAGCGGTGGCTTTAGCCAAGGAACCCAGGTCCCATCAGCGGTCCAGGCATATTCTGAGGCGGTATCACCTGATCCGGGAGATAGTTGATCGCCGGGAGATCGAGGTCAGGAGAGTTGACACGAAGAACAACACGGCGGATCCACTCACAAAGGCCATTCCCCAGATACAGTTTGAGAGACTCTTCGGGATGCTCGGTATGAGATACTACAGCAGCTGGCCCTAGTGCAAGTAGGAGATTGTTAGTTGTATGTATGCCCTAGAGGCCAGTATTTTACAGATTATGTATATTATATTGGATGCTTGGACATATATAGAGATGACTTTCTTGCTCGACATGATAGTATGCTATCTGGTTGCCATTTATCTTAACATGTACACTAGTCTCTTTATACTGTCTTATAGTTACATGTTGGTAAAGCCCTTAGGATTTGTACTTGACTACCTGGACTATGATGCAGATCATACTAGTGGGGACATGGTAGTCCATAAGTACATCCTTCAAGGTCCCTAGTCGTGGGTGTATCGAGACGGGGCATCGATTTACCAGAGTAGACTAGCGTATACGCTTCTCGACCCATGTGATGGGCGATGGATGATCCCATATCCATTGGTGTTTGACATCAGAGATGGTATACGGGTGCTCAGTGGAAACTGGGTACACTGGACGGACTCGCCGAGAACACCCAGATGGTATTATACCTCACGTCAGATGGCAGTTCTCAGGTGACATTTGTACAGGTTAGTCTGTAGACCCGAGATCGTCATAGAGTCTTGTGTGATTCCCACTGTGCTTTGATCTCCACCTTACCACGTCCATGAGGGCGTGCAAAACGGTGGTCTTTGGGTACAGTCCCGAGTCACATGGAGGCAATGAGCGATAGGAGGGGTTTCGTCTCTCCCGGTATTGGGAGTTGATGTTGCGCTATGCTCGATTGGCCGTAACAGGGAAGTCCCTGGCCAGGGCTGATCAGAGATTTGCTGGTAAGTGTTACCAGTAGTTTCTCGACCCGTTACGAGCCTCACATCAGCACGACTTATCGGGTTATTGGGGTCTGACGTATACCACCCCTAGACTTGATATGCGACGTATCAGACGAAGAGACTTGACTGTATGGTAAGTGTTACTGGTCGGATTCGTAGGAGTGTGAGCGGGCTAGCTCGTCGATCTTCTGATCGCTCAATACCCGGGTGGCCGTTACGTTTAGCAGACCGCTTGCGGCTTGTGGGTGCTTGATATGATCATCATCTGCTACCGGCGTATTGACGAGTCTTTAGAGTCCTACACAGAGGTTTCCTGGCTCAAGCGAAACGAAATAGGAGCGCATATGAGATATGTGCAGGACCGAGAATAATGCGTGTATGTGATACCGCATTTCATTCTCGCGATATATGTTTTGATTGGTTATATTCGATATGACCTAGTTATCGAATCATTGATTCGATAAATCGATGCATTGTATACTAGTAGGTTATGTGCGACATGACCGGATCATTGAATCAAGTGTTGATTTAATGATTTAATGTATAATTATATATTTGATATATTACTTTGCATTAACTAGTATTGGTTCACTTTAAACGGATTTTTCTCACTTGGATTGCACATTGTATATGTGATATACTTTCGTGCACTTTTTTGTATCATGTTTGATGATACTTGATCATTTAGTTAAGTGTATAAAATTAATCCATGGTTAATATGATAATTAGGGTTTTGCATTTTCATTTATTTATTTATTTGTTTATTTATTTATTTGGAAAAGAATAAGATGAGAATGGTGGCTTTCTTTGTCATTTGTTGAAGCTTCATGAAGCTTTGACTTTAGCAACCATCCTTATCTTCATGCTTAACCCTAACCCATCAAAGTGACCATGGTTAATTCTCTACACTTAACCCTAGTTCAAGTTATGATAAGTATTTAATTTAAATTTATTTTTAACATAAGACTTATCATAATCTTTTCTTGAGCTCATCTTCTTCTTCTTCTTCAAGCTTGCTACTCCAATGGCAACTTGAGCTTTAGTGAGTTAAATCCAAATCTAAAGTGAACCCACCTCCTATTTCTTCACCCTCTACCTCTTGCCAAGTTGTTTTGGGTGTTTACTTCACAAGTTTCACAAGTTTGTGAAGTCGGAGCTTGAATTTGTGCAACCTCGACGTAGATCATCTTTGACACAAGGCCGACGACCTATTCTGCTTGCTTTCCCGATGAAGCCGATGATCGAGTCGAGGATTCATGATGGACAGCGAGGACATGACGTTGCGAAGCCGTGGAGGCGGAAATCCGGATCTACAAAGGTTGTATATCCGTATCTTAGAAGTTAACTGTTAACTAGTTATCTATTTCGCCTAAACATCTAGTTAAAGATCCGTAGTCTAGGGTTTCTCGGCACTAAAAATTTTAAATTGGCATGTTCGATGCCTTGTGAGACCACTATAGGGTGCCTAGGAACCTTTCAAGAACAGTTCACAAAGTACAAGGCAACGCAAGGTCCAAGATTACAAAGCGAACGGTTAAAAATCCACTGCAAATATTCAATGGAAGATCTGGAGAAGACCTAGAAGTCAATTTGAGAAAAGTACTAAAGAAACAGAAAGTACAAGTCATTCAGAGCCATCACCAGAAAATGCATAAGCCAAGTCCATCTTTTGGCCGCGGAACCGCGGCTCCATGGCCGTATTGCGCAATTAGGAGCTAAATTTTTTACCATAATTTGTTGCGGCTCTGACTAGTCAACCTAGGGGTATTTTGGTAAATGCAGACGTGCGGCAAGTGTAAACCTAGGGTTTTCTATGTCCTATAAATAGAGACCCAATTCATTGTATTTGCTCATGCCTCCCTTCATTAATAAAATTCAGAATTCTTTTTGGAGAGCATCAATTTAGGAGTAAAGTTTTCAATTCTTGCCCTAGTTAGATAGTTAGATCTTTTATTCTCTGCCCTAGATAAATGTTCTTCAATTCCCTAATGAGTGAGTAGTCTCCTCACTTGTTAGGGTTAGATTTGGGGAAGGTTTGAGAGATGAAGATCTCTCCCCCCTTTCTTGCCCGTCATATATTTTCATAGGATTTCATGCATACATGCACATACCGCTCCCTACGGCACCCTATCCCGCGAGGTAGCGGTGATACCGTAGTATAAAGGCCCGGTTGAGCGTGTTTTCCATGGAGGTTAGGGTAAGGATTGATAAAGGAAGGACAAGAACCTAGAGAAAGAAACATCTTTCCAAATGGTTCTAATCCCCTCTATTAATACTTACCATAACTCCTAATAGATCTTCATATGGGTATAGAAAGCGGTGAGATTTATTGACTTTCCAAACTTAACCTAAATCTAACCCTAACAAGATTTAGATATAGATTAATCCTAGTATAACTCAACTTTAGTTTTTAGATTTAAAAATCAATTCGACCACAATCGGAATTAACTCGTAAGAGCGATTAGGAAATTCATAATATCCCTGTGGACCGACCCGTACTCACCAGATAGCTACCAAGCGATGCCGTTTTTGATTACGGTTACATATATTTTTGATATAAAATCTCTTTAAATCAAATGGCGCCGTTACCGGGGATGGCGTAGTATTTCCTTCTTGCAATTTCGGATTAATCTAAATTAAAAAATCATAAAAACAGAAAAAGAAAAAAATATAAAAATTTTATCATTTATTGTTTGAAGGGTATTTTTTTGTGAATCTTTGCAGGATCGACGGATCTGGAATAATCCAGAGGGCGAAATAGAAATTGGTACATCAGAACAGAAGAGGATTAGAACAGCAGAGCTACAAATTTTTTTTCAGAGAACCATCCCTCCACCCAACCGCTAAACCGCGGCCTAACAACGCTCTAAACCGCGGATCCGCGGCAGCCACGTGTCTTCATCGCGCGAAAATTCTTCTGTTTGTTTCCTTCTCTCCTCCTCTGCAACCTAAAATATATCTTTTGCTAAATCTTCTGCAGGATTCTTTGCGCTAAAAAAATCTTCTCCCTTCCAATAATTGATTCTCTACAGGATTCTTTGCGCCGCCCTAAAAATAAAAAAAAGATTTGATTGCAAGTGATTTACTGTTTTGTATATCTTTAATCGGACTTTAAGGGGCTTGAGACCAATTCAGATTGGGTGGGGATTTCATCACCCTTCCCAGGATCCCAGAAATCACATAAGGCATTTGCATTGACCAATCTTTAATTAAAAAATACTAGACTCAGCCCTAAGGACTTCGAGCTCAATAGCACAGAGGACTAGTTATAGGCATCGGCCGTTAATCCTAACCTGATTTTGCGGTGTCTAGACAAGTGTGTCTAAGGCAAGTGGTTACTTAATTAGGACCGCTACTTGTAGCGGGGAGCCTCCCACTTACCTGGAACTTACTTGGCCGCAATTGGCGGTGAAGAGGCGGTTTGAGGTCCTACTTTTAGCCCTTTGGAACAGTTAGGAGCTGTCTAGCTGACCTAGGTGATCCTAGATCTAGGCATGATTGTGCATTTGTGGTTGACTGCATTTGTGTCACAAGTCTCTTTTCAAAAATATTTTTGCAAAAGCTCCACATAAAAAGAAAAAGGAAAAATCTTTTCAACAACTTGCAACTTGTCGCTAAAGAAATCTTTGCACTTCACTTACACCACTTCCTCTCATCGACATTTTCTTACCTCCACATTCTGTCTTTCACCTTTTTGACTACACTACCCCCTTAGTGTATGTCCGGTTGGACTAGGAACACTAGCGCCCGATTAGTCCGTGTTTCGTTGGTACCGACCGACGAACCTTTCGACTCCGAAGTCGAAATCCTTTCCACTTCTTTACCTCCACCTTCAAATTCTTCTTCCGAAGGTATGTCGGGATATAATCCTAACAACATCTTACCCACGGGACTAATTCCACCTCCGTTAGGTGCAAATAACCCGAATCACCAGCCTGTTGTAGCGCCCCCAACGAATCGCGCTCTAGGATCTCTTCTACCCTGTCCGCACCTCCTTACCTACCTGTCTTTCACCCCCACCGGCAAATGGGGACAATTTTGAGATAAAACCCCACTTCATCAATATGCTGCCAAAGTTTCACGGATTGGAATCCGAAGATGCTTATATCTTTATCAATAAATTCCAAAACGTTTGCGCCATGATGAAAACAACCCAATTAAGTGATGACGCTATAAGGCTAAGGGTCATTCCTTTCACCTTATGTGACTTAGCCGAGAAGTGGCTATACAGCACGGCGTCAAATTCAATTCGAAATTGGGACGAGTTTGTTAAAGTTTTTCTTAAAAAGTTTTATCCTCATCACAAGACCGCGAAAATTCGCAATGAGATTATACAATTTACCCAGCTTCCTTCCGAACCATTTTGGAAGTGTTTTGAAAGATTCAAGGACCTTCTTGTTCAATGCCCTCACCATGGGATCGAAAATTGGCAACTTTGCCAAACATTATACGAGGGATTGAACCCGGCAACGAAGCAGTTGCTAGAAACCATTTGTCAAGGTCACTTTCTAACCAAATCTAGTGAGGAAGCATGGTAGTTTCTCGAGGATCTTAGTGAACAAACAATTCAGTGGGAGAGCACAAAGACCACCTCATCTTCTTCTATTGGTCAATCTAGGGCAGGCATACATCAATTAGATATGTCGATTGCTATGAAGGCCGAAATGGCCGCACTTATGAAAAAGCTAGAAGCCATCGAGACCAAAATCCCATCGTCTTCTCCTGCCCCTGCTTTACCCCCACGAACTGTTTGTGTTTGTTGTTCGGATCCATCACACCTTACCGAAGAGTATTCTTACAATCCACCTGTTCAAGAACAAGATCAAGTCAATGCTGTCTTTCAGCAACGACAATGAAATGATCCTTACTCTTCAACTTACAATCCATGTTGGAGGAGTCACCCAAATTTTGCTTGGAATCAAAATCAACAACTCCAAGGAAACAACAACTTTCAAAGGCCTCCTCCTCCACAACAACAAGCACCCCAACAAACTCAATACCAGCAACCTTTCCAACCATAACCTTATCCAAATCAAACGAACAATTTGGTTCAACCAAATGATGATAAGGTTATCTCGCTAGAAAAAAGTCTAGATGTGTTTCTCAAGCAATCTACAGAATCTGCAGCAAGATTTGAAAATTGTGTCCAGTCTTTGGTGCACAACAATGCTTCACACGATCAAAGCATCAAATCTATTAAGGCACAAATTGCACAATTAACTGCTGCGTTGAGCGAGAGATAAAAGGGAGAGCTTCCATCTCAACCATTGCCAAATCCCGGTCACACACACAACGCACATGAATATCACAATGTAAATGCGGTGACCATGTTGAGATCTGGAAAGTGTTGCAAAATAATGTGGGTACTAGTGATGACACCCCCGCCGGTGGTTCTTCTCCTTCTTCTCCTTCTTCTCCTTCTTCTTCTTCTTCTCCATCCTCTTCTTCACCTTCATCTTCTCTGCTAGAGCCTATTCTTCATTCTTCAAAAGACTCTTCTTCTTCTAATCCGAACAGACCCACTTCTCACTTCACGAACACACCCACACTGGGATCTGTTCCAACTCCACATTCTACTCCACAGACATTGGATTCAACTAATTTTCAAAATGCTCCATTTCCAAACAGGTTGAATCCCAATAAACCAACTCCACAAATGGAGAAGATTGTGGAGTTATTTAAACAGGTTAGCATAAATATACCTCTCTTGGACGCAATCCAACAAGTCCCTTCATACGCGAAAATCTTAAAGGGCTTATGCACCTCAAAGAGAAAGTCGTCTCAAATACCCAAGAAAGTGCTAGTGGCTAGTGCAGTGAGCAATGCGATTAACCAACCTCAACCCTTACCCCAAAAACGAAAGGACCCCGGCTGTCCTACGATTTCAATAACAATTGGGGATAAGAAAATCAATCGAGCACTTTTAGATCTTGGGTCTAGTGTTAACCTGCTTCCCTACTCCGTGTACGAGCAATTAGGGGTTGGAGAGTTAAAACCCACTCGTTGTACTCTCCAAATGGCTGATCGATCAATCACCCATCCTAGGGGTGAGTTAGAGGATGTGTTGATCAAAGTTGGGGACTTCATATTCCCCGTTGATTTTATTGTTATGGACACACAACCTGTTGCTAACCAACGGAACCAAATTCCGGTGATCCTCGATCAACCATTTTTGGCCACTTCCAATGCCGTAATAAATTGTTGCAATGACTCCATGACTCTATCCTTCGGGAAGATGTCTAGTGAGTTCAATATTTACAAGTTAGGAAGTCTGCCCCTCGTGCCTAAAACTAGTACACGAGAAGTTTGCTCTATTCACGAAATCACGCAGGAGGACTGCGAGCTTGAAAGATTTCTATTTGATGAAAACAGTTTTGACGCCACTAGTACATCCCTCCTTGAATCTACCACAGTTGACACAACCGATATTGATCATGAAAGGTTCACTTTTTCGGATGATTTTGACGACTCACCGCCCGAATATGAGTCTTTTGAATATTTGGATGAGTTAGTTGAACCATCCGAATCAGTTGTTTGCAGTGATTTCAAACCTGTGTTGGAGTCCTTTGAGTTCGAGGTAGATTTCCAAATTTTACCTATGATTGTTTCGCTTCCGAAACTCGAACTCACGCCCTTGCCGTCTCACCTTAAATATGCTTATATAGGTGAGAATGAGACCTTTCCCGTTATCATATCGGCCTCTCTAGCCCTCGAGCAAGAGAACGCCCTTTTAATGGTCTTACAAGATAGGCGGCAAGCTTTCGGCTGGACTATGGCGGACATCGAGGAGATTAGTTCCCTCATAATTGACTATCATATGCATATGATGGATGATGCCAAGTCGATAAAGTATCCACAAAAATATCTTGGGGATAGTATAGATAGTCAACCTCCTCCTTTAGAAGTTGAACCACGCCCTTTTCTTTTAATAAGCTACGAGAATGCCAATATTCCACTGATTGCTGATCATTCACATTCTCGTTTTGATTCATCACCACCTCTTATCTATTCACTTCCACACTTTCCATATCACCACTTCTATCTTCTCCAATTCTTTTTGGATCGGTACAACATATTCTTCCACCAACCGATATTCTATACAGATAAATTTTTCGAATGGTTGGTGTTGATGTTTGGTCTTTGCAAAGTTTGGCAATGACGTTTAACACCGTTTCAATGAAGTTTGGGGGGGGGCCTTTCTGTGTATATATTTTTGTTTTTCTTTTAACAATAAAAAATAAAAAAAATTATAAATAAATAAACAGGGGAGTGCCGACATTTTGACCCTCTTGGTGTGGTATGACAGTGAGGACACTGGCAAGTTTAAGTTTGGAGGTATACTCGGTAAGCCTTCTTCCTTCGCATTCATATGTACATTTTGCATTTGCATATTTATTTTAAAACCCATAAAAAATTGAAAATTTTTGAAAATTATAAAAATTAATGTATTCAATTTGGCCTTATTTGACTTGAGTTTGACAAATGGGTTAACTAGCTAGGAACAACTAGATCTTAGACTTAGTAAATTAAAAACCCTAAAAATAACCCTTCTTAAAATTTTACGGTAGAAACTATATGTCTTTGTAGTTTATTTAGAAATAGGCAAATTTTGAGTTCACTTCTTGGGCTAAGTCGAAACAAAGGAAAAGTATTGATATTTTTATTAAAATATAAGTTTGAAAGATAATTCCTAGCTTAAGTCTAGATTCTGAAAATGTATACCCTACAATTTGCACAATCACGCACCTTGAAACTTGGAATAGTAGAAGAGACCTTGAAATGCTCTTGTCTAAAGTCCTTAGTACAATGAAAATAAAAGAAAAAAGCGAATAAAGAGAAACAAATGAACCCTGGTTTTTGTGATTACTTAAGGCTGAAAAATAGAAAAATATTTAGCGAGGGTGCTTCATCACCTAGTTCCTTAGACCAACTGGTTTGGGAGTCACTGCTAAAAGCCTTGGGTGTTGCAAGACTAGGAATTACGCTTTAAAGTGCAAACGCATTTTGTAATCGGTCGTTGGTAACTCAAGAAGTATTAACGGTCGCATGAAGGATGTGTAAGCAAAATTCATTTAAAATTCACCAATTAATAAGTACTTTGGACAACGGACAAGAGTATGATTGCTTGATTTGAATTTCCAAGTATAGGGGTGATATATATACACACACGTAGGGATATGTGATTGGAATTTAGATAAGAGAGAGGAATGAAGAATAGAACTTGTATCTTTAGTAGAGCTGATAAAAATTCCTAACTAGAGATGGAACCCTAGGAGGAAGACTTAAGAGATGCCGAAAGCTAAGTAGGTCTACAGAACATATATAATTTTAAGTTAAATGATAAGGAAGTGTTAAGAATATGGGTGGATAATTTATGAGTCGAAGACAATAGAATTCCTTGTTAGAAAACCTAATTGAAGAATAAAAGTCAATGGGCTTAATTGATAGGATTTTGTGGATAGTATCCACTGAAAACCCTCAGGAGACAACAGTCCTCCTACTAGGGACACCTAGAGGTTTAACGGCTTGTTGCACGAGCTCAGTGCAATCGCGATTCCCTGCGAAAGTGCGGTTAGGTTTTTGTCGAGAATAAAATTAAGTTTGCTCGAGGACGAGCAAAAGATAAGTTTGGGGGTATTTGTTCACATCATAATATTGCATTATTATATTCCCCATTCTTATGCTTTTCACAAATAAACAGGTGATTTTGACCCATGTCTGCTACATAGTACAGGTTACAGGTTCTTGGATCTAAAACAGTGAAAAAGATAAAAGACGATGCAAAAGTGGAACTACAACCAACAAATAGAAGGATCTTGATCAAGCCTACACAAAGAACAGTTCATAAAGTACAAGGCAACGCAAGGTCCAAGATTACAAAGCGAACGGTTAAAAGTCCACTGCAAATATTCGCTGGAAGATCTGGAGAAGACCTAGAAGTCAATTTGAGAAAAGTACTAAAGAAACAGAAAGTACAAGTCATTCAGAGCCATCACCAGAAAACACATAAGCCAAGTCCATCTTTTGGCCGCGGAACCGCGGCCAAACCCTGGCTGCAGCCGCGGTTCCGCGGCCGTATTGCGCAATTAGGAGCTAAATTTTTTACCATGATTTGTTGCGGCTCTGACTAGTCAACCTAGGGGTATTTTGGTAAATGCAGACGTGCGGCAATTGTAAACCTAGGGTTTTCTATGTCCTATAAATAGAGACCCAATTCATTGTATTTGTTCATGCCTCCCTTCATTAATAAAATTCAGAATTCTTTTTGGAGAGCATCAATTTAGGAGTAAAGTTTTTAATTCTTGCCCTAGGTAATTTCTATTCCTTGCCCTAGTTAAATAGTTAGATCTTTTATTCTTTACCCTAGATAAATGTTCTTCAATTCCCTAATGAGTGAGTAGTCTCCTCGCTTGTTAGGGTTAGATTTGGGGAAGGTTTGAGAGATGAAAATCTCTTGCCCCTTTCTTGCCCGTCATATATTTTCATAGGACTTTCATAGGACTTCATGCATACATGCACATACCGCTCCCTACGGCACCCTATCCCGCGAGGTAGCGGTGATACCGTAGTATAAAGGCCCGGTTGAGCGTGTTTTCCATGGAGGTTAGGGTAAGGATTGATAAAGGAAGGACAAGAATCTAGAGGAAGAAATATCTTTCCAAATGGTTCTAATCCCCTCTATTAATAATTACCATAACTCCTAATAGATCTTCATATGGGTATAGAAAGCGGTGAGATTTATTGACTTTCCAAACTTAACCTAAACCTAACCCTAGCAAGATTTAGATATAGATTAATCCTAGTATAACTCAACTTTAGTTTTTAGATTTAATAATCAATCCGACCACAATCGGAATTAACTCGTAAGAGCGATTAGAAAATCACAATATCCCTGTGGACCGACCCGTACTCACCGGCTAGCTACCAAGCGACGCCGTTCTTGATTGCGGTTACATATATTTTTGATATAAAATCTCTTTAAATTAGTAGGTGAGATGACCACCATTGACGAACTCGAGGTAGCGGCAGGTGAGATAGTCACGATCGCCGAGCCTGAGATGGCGGTAGGTGAAATAGCCACAATTGCTGAGCCCGAGGTGGCCGCTCCCTCTCAAGAGTCGGGCACCGCCCCGATCATTGCTCTCTCCGCCTGCGGCTCCTTGCCGTCCTCTGGCGTCGCAAGCGTTACGACGGCTCTTGTAGAGTCAGGGGATGAGGCGACGGGAGGTGAGACCATCCTGATGGAGGAGGAAGAAGTCGTCGCTGTATCAAGTGGCGCCCTCGTCTCGGTTCTGACTGGAGACTCATCGAGTAGATTTTGGTCATTGCTTTTCTTTTTATTCTGTAATCCTTTTCAATCTTTCCTGACAGTATTTATCTCGTTTCTAATGCAGGTGTGGCGAGCGCTGAGGTTGCGTTACCCGAGGCAACGCCATCAGCTACTGTTTTGACGGTGACTCCATCTTTTCCCTTTCTAGCACTGTCTCAGATGTTGGGAGGTACGGATTTGTGACCCATCCGTCTTACTCCTAGGCTGTATAATTTACGTACTGACATTGCGTTACTGCATCTTTGATGGAGTCCTTTTTGACCACCTATATCAGGTGCTGCATCCACACTTCTCCTTCCTGTCAGAGATTAGTCCGGCAGGTGATGTCGGTGAGTATCTAAACGATGTCCTCTCTTTAATGGGCAGTCACATTATTACTAATCCTTCTTTGTATTGCTTGTAGCCCTACAGATCGAAGGCGGTGACGCGGCTGTCGTTGCGCCACCAGTACTCCGAGCTCTGCCTCTTGTTGCAACCGGTATAGTAGACTCTATGTATGTATTTTTATTTCTTGAGCCGTAATCTGATTGCGATTTGGTTTTTGCAGCGGTCACATCGAATCCAACTCCGTTCGAATCTCAAGTTATAATGCCAGTGGGCCCCTTCTCTCGACGGGCATCTTCCAAAGGCGCTGTGAATAGTCTGCGTATGTTGAGCGACTACATCGAGGAGCTTAACGTGGAGACTCCCACATTTACTGCGGATTTTGCCGCCGAGGTTAATCCTATGCTGGCGATGCTCATGAACTTTCATAGTGAGGGCGTCGTTGAGTCTTGGGTTAGCCACTGCAGGAAAATCGAGGCTTGTTTCTATGAGCTCGAGGTCAGACGTCTTGCTCCCGAGGTCCTGGCTGTGAACTCTCAACGGGCTGCGTAAGTCGAGCAGAGCACTCCTTACTTCCGTCATCTTGAACAAGAAGCGGCCTTAAGGCGTAAGGAATGTGAAGAGACTTCAAGCGAATCTGCTCGACTGCATGCTCAGGTTGACGCCAAATGCTGTGCAGTTGAAAACCATCTTTGAGGGCCTTTTACGATGCATTTCTGATGGGCTAACGCTAAGGCAGAAGCTCGACCTCATCGAGCAGGATGCGCAGAGTCGTGAGGCAGCTCGGCGGGTCGCTGATGAACGACTTTCGTCTTATTTGCAGCAACGGGCTCAGGTTGAAACAGAGTTGGCCGTGGCAGCTGACCGTGAGAAGGAGTTGAGAGGGGTGCGCGAGCAGCTAGTTGATTTATTGAAGACGCCTCCCTCCCAGTAGCTGTTTTTGTATATATCGAACACTTGTAATCTTTGAATAACATGTATCCATTTTTATTCTTTTATATGATTTGCCTTGTACTCAATTGTATTCATGAATAAAAGATACACATCTTTTTCGCAATGTCTTGTGTCATCTCTCTGCTTTCTTCTTTCTTTTGTTATCAGCATGTCACCTTAGCAAACATAGCCGGCAGATGATAGAGTGAGCATCTTGTCTTGGCTTCTTTGAGGGGTAGTGATGGCTTAGGAAGCAGGTTCAGGTCTGCTACCTAAGACTTTTCAACTTCATGAGCCGTGAGGGTCACATGAAGACTTTTCTCCCTACGAGTCGTGAGGATCCCATAGGTGTATTTTCTCCTTAGGAATCGTGAGGATTCCTAAGCGCGTTTTTTCTTGAGAGTCGTAAGGATCTCACAAGAGAATTTTCCCTCCTACAAGTCGAAAGGACTCGTAAGCGGTCGTTTCCCTCCTTGTCGAGATTCGACTTCGAAGAGTGTGGCCTGTGAATAGTATGCAAGAGTCCATTTTAGACTGACCTGTAGGGCCCCGGTGCTTAGGAAACAGGTCCTTATTCCTATTGCCTAAGGCTTTTCCTTACGAGTTGAGACGAATCGAGAAGTTCTCGCAAAGACACTAATTTCCTCACAAGTCGAGACAAATCGAGCAGTTCTATCAGGAATTTCCTAACGTCACAGTTAACTCCTGCTAATAGAAGTTCGTTAGGGCCTGTGGTACTAGGGTTTTTTACCCGTCGCACCGTCGCGTTGGCTGGTGTATTCCTCGATGCATAATCTTGCTGTTCGAGTAGCCCCGCGACTGTCCTGTCTCTGATCCCTTCAGGAGCTGAACAAGACGCCTTCAAGCAATCTTCCAGGTGATATTACCGTCGAAAGAGCAAGCGTTAGGGATTTTGCCATGCCGCTTTTTACTTGAGGTTTGGCTTATTTTGGAGAGCCCCGATGAGTCATAACCACTCCGCGCTGGTGCGGGATAATCTCCGATAGTCTTTTAGGTTTTATATGAGTTGCCGTCAAGACCCTGAAGTTAGGAATTTGGCCTTCGCTTCGTTTGCTGGCATTGCAACTGCTGTATTGAGACGAATGTCGCGGTTGTCTCTAGGTTGCTGGTGAACCGTCGAGGTTTGGAACTAGGGATTTTGCCGTGGCTCCGTTGTTTAATTATCGCGTCTGAATCCTGCTGGAGGAAGAACGCTATAGTGACATCCCGTCTGCTGTAACGAGACGAATGCTGCGGTGGAGCTGGGATTTTGCCTTCACTCCACTTTGTTTCGACCATGAGGTCTTTTGTTGACGTTGCATCTGCCTCCTGCTGGATTGCGAAGAAACGTCGTTGTTGACATTGCGTCTGGTGTAACGAGACGAATGCTGCAGTGGAGCTGGGATTTTGCCGTCACTCCGCTTTGTTTTGGCCATGAGGTCTTTTGTTGACGTTGCATCTTCCTGCAGAGACACTGATTTCTCTGCGGGTTGGCGCGAATCGAGATGCTCTCGTTAAGGACACTGATTTCCCTGAATCGAGGTTTTGGCCAAGGACGCTGATTTCCTCGGAGCTGAGACAAATCGAGGTATTCCCGCAAAGACACTGATTTCTCTGCGGGTCGACGCGAATCGAGATGCTCTCGTCAAGGACGTTGATTTCCTTGAATCGAGGAGATTGCCAAGGACATTGATTTCCCCGGGGTTGGTTGACTTGTTTTTGAGACAGAGTCATTGGATAACTAGTTCCGAGACGGGGTCATGTGGATGACGTATTTCCGTGACGGGGTCATGTGGATGACGTATTTCCGAGATGGGGTCATGTGGATAACGTATTTCCGAAATATAGATGACGCATTTCCGAGACGGGGTCATGTGGATGACGTATTTCCGAGACGGGGTCATGTGGATGACGTATTTCCGAGACGGGGTCATATGGATGGCGTTGCGTCTGTTGTAATGAGACGCATATAGAAGTGGTCTCCAGGTTGTCTGTGAACCATTGAGATTTGGAGTAGGGGCTTTGCCGTGGCTCCAGGGTTGACTGTAGCGTCTGAATCCTGCTGGAATGAGAAGGAACGCCATTGATGATCTCTAGGCTATCCCTGAGCCGTCGAGATTTGGTTTCGTTTTCTGATGGAGCCTGGGGAGGGAAGGTGTGATTCCTTCTTTGTTTGCGCCCCTGGATTGTATACAGGGATTGATGTGATATCACCTGTAGGGCATAAATTTCATTTCATTTTATTTCTTTCCGCGATGCTCTATCATTTCAGCTTTTATATCGTGAAGGTCGCGATTGCCCAATCATTTCGGCTATTTTTCGCGGTGCCCAATCATTTCGGCTATTTATTTTATTTTTACTCGCTGTTTTTTATTGCGAGTTGCCTAATCATTTCGGCTATTTTGCATGCGTACATTTTTACTTGCTGATTTTGTTGCAAGTTGGCCTATCATTTCGGCTATTTCGTATGCATGTGTGGCTCGCTGGATTTTTGCTGCAAGCTTGGAATTAAACACCGATTTCGGCATCAGCACCGCTACAATTGGAATATTGTCAGGAGCGAATCATCATTTGCCTCTGTCGATGTCGAACAAAGATGGCTTAGAGAACAGGGTTAGGATCCTGTCGACTAAGGCTTTTGACTTCATGAGCCGTAAGGGTCTCATAAAGTTATTTCTCCCTGCGAGTCGTGAGGATCTCGTAGGTGCGTTTTCTCCTTAGGAATCGTGAGGACTCCTAAGTGTATGATCTCTTATAAGTCGTAAGGATCTTACAAGAGTGTTTTCTCCTTATAAATCGAGAGGACTTAAAACAGCTGTTCACCGTGTAGACATATCCCTAGTCACGGATGGGATTTTGTTAGGGAAATGTTTATTCACGCCCGTGGATTGTATACAAGGGTCAATACTGAACCGCTTGTAGGGCAGCATTAGAGATTGTGGTGGCTGCTTAAGAACAGGTTCAGATCCCTGTAGCTTAAGACTTTCAAATCTTATGAGCCGTGAGGGTCTCATAGAGGGTTCTCCTTACGAGTCGTGAGGATCTCGCAAGTGTAATTTCTCCCTAGGGATCCTAGGGATCCCTAAGTGTGTTGCTCCCTTGTGAGTCGTAAGGATCTCACGCAGGTGGTTTCTCCTTACAAAGTCAAGAAGACTTTGCAAGTGTCTTTTAACGAGATTGCGCCCTTTCGGGTTTTCACAAAACTCGCCGGTAGCCCTGCTGTTTTTACTCACAGAGCCCTTTCGGGTTTTCATCCGTGCCCATCTCGCTTGTGGACGTACCGTTTTTTTTTGTTTTTTTGTTTTTTTTACCACGTCAGCCTGAGGATGCCGCGGGTTGGTAGTAGTTTAACGACGTCTCGGTCAAAAGTCAACGTACGATTACGCAGCTAGATTTTGCCGCAAATCTTCGCATGTTTTGTGTCGGAGGTGGATTCGCTGAAGAGAAGGCTGAGGGCGATTTCTTCGTCAGAGTCGCTTCCGAAGGTGATAACTTGCGATCCCTTGATGTCAGCTATGTGACAGTTGCCAACAGCTCTTTCGCGCTTTTCTGTTCCCGACGAGCCTTGCGCTTCACTCGTTGAACGTGTCGTCGATGGGCAACATATCCCTGCAACTAGTTTTTAAAGGCTATGCACTCCTCGGTAGGGGTGCAATCCTCTGATGGTATAGGCAGAAGTTAGGATGTATGTCCGCTTTATCAAGACGTATATTGCCAGGGGAATTTCCTTTGCAAGAGGGCAACTTCATTCCTATTGCCAGGGCCCTAGCGAATCATTTCCTTACTTTAAGCTTGCTTTTGCTGGCTATAGGGATGCTTTTCTCCAGTTGGGGTGTCTTGACCTTTTCCTCCAGTCGTCGGCGTTTGGCTTTTCCGAATATAGCCAGTTCACGCTCTCGATTGGCTTTGCTTTTCTGACGGGCTTCGTTCAGTAGCAAGTCGATTATCCCGTCAGATGGTTCCAAGGGTTTTGGCTTCGATCCTGCCCCCAGTTTCTCGGTGCAAGGAGCTTCCTCATTGTCTATTGACGAGTGAGAGATCACATGGCAGCTTGCTATGTAATCTTCAGATTCACTGGACGAGTCTTCTCCATCATCTTCGTTCTCAAGGACGTGGCTGAGAAACTCTTGGAGTGTGATTGGAGTCCGCGCTTTCTGGTTATACTCTTCCAGCGCGTCAATCTGCTTTTGCAGGTCCGTGCGCTTGTCACCAAGCTTCATGGGCTTTTTGGTCTTCTTCTTTTTCTTCGAAGACTTTGACGGCTGGTGTGAGTGCTTTGGCTATCACCATCGATTTTTGGAGTTGGTCGCGGCTTCAGCATCCCCTCAATGATTTCAGGCTCCAGCGGATTCTTCCACCTGATTGCCGGGCACGTTTGGAGATCCTTCAGCATTCTTTTCGTCTTTGCCGAAAGAACAACTTCCCATGGGGCTTCCCTTATGAATGAGCACGATACCCCCGGCACGTCCACTTTTTTAAGGGCGTGAGGTTGCGGTGGGTTCACCTTCCAGTTTTCCGATAATGCGAATTTGCCTTATTGGTATTGGTCCTCAACCCAGTTTTTGAAGACGTAGCAGTCTTCTATCGGATGGCCCAATACTCGGTGGTAGGGGCAGTAATTGGGATCGTTGATATCGTTGGGCTGCAACGGACGTTTTGGATTTGGCAGATTGATGAGTCTATTGCGCACTGCTAACTCGAACAGTCTCCTCGTTTTATCCTGGGGAAACGAGTAAGGGCGTCCCAGTCTTTCCTCGAGGGATGGGCGTGGATGCACGTTGTTTTGGCGAACAACCGCCTTTAAGTTGCTCGGCTGTTGTTGAGTAGTGGAAACGAAAGTTGCTTTTCCTTTCCCCTTTTCATTCCGAGGATCCGTCTTTGAAGGAGATGGTCTATGACCCATCTGGTCCATTTGGGCCAGCTTATCAATCAAGGCCTGGAAAGTAGTCGGCTTGAAAAATATCATGAATTGGGAGATAGTCGACTGAGGGTCAAGGGTCCACATGAACATGCCCACGGCAGGAGCTTCTTCGATGCGTTGTTCGCATTTCGACCATAGGTTCCGCCACCGGATTGCATATTGCACCCATGTCTCTCCTGGATTTACTCTGGCATTGATCAATGCCGTGATCGGGGTGCGTTCGCTGGCACTTGCGAACCGTTGAGTGAATAGCAACTCCATTTCTGTAAACGTTTTGATGAGTCGTCGGGAAGCTCCGAGTACCATTCAAAAGCTGTGTCTGCTAAACTACCGACGAACTGGCAAAGTAGAAGTTTATCATCACCTCCAGTATTGCCGCAAAGAGCCCTGAACTGGGCGACATGCTGGTGGGGATTGCCTGTCCCCTTGTACACATAGAATTTGGGGATCGTATATCCCGGCGGGTAACTTATTTGGTCATACCAGCCTGGATATGGTCTCCCAGTTTTAACGACTTGGCCGGCCGCTTCATTCGCCTGGTGAGCTCGTATTTGCTGAGCAATATAGTCATCCAGAGCGGCCTTGGAAATAGTTTCCTCTTTGGCTGCTGAAAGAGCCGGAGGAGGGTTCGATGTCTCCCCTATGTCGTCTTCAATAATGATCGGAGGGTCTTCAGATGGAGGATCCGGCTGTAACATCATCCCGACCATGTCTTGGAAGAGAAGCGCCATTCGTTTTATGTTGGCAGCTTGTTCTGCAGCTTCTCTGTCCTTCTTTTCGAGGACTCTGCGTAGGAAGTCAGCATCGGTTTCTTGTTCGTGACGCTGCTCTGATGATGCCTCCGGGCTTTCTTTTGGCCCGGTGAGTGTGGCCATTTGCGTCAGCATTTCCTGAAGCTTCTTCTACTGCTCCTGGGCTTTGGTTACGGATCGGGTGAGCGGATGGTGACCCGTCGAAGCGCGGCTTTCCTATTTTCCGGAAGCCATGTAAACAGTATGCACCGTTATGCCCCCAGACTTGGGGCGTTTGGGCTCAGCGTCTTTGCGATCTGCTGTAGTCATAGGAGCTTTCTCTGGCCTCCTTCTCCTTTGAGCAGTTGACATTGAGGGGACCGTTGCGGCGGGTACCCAAGCAGTTGCCGTCCTTTGTGGCTTGCTAGGACGGTTCACTTCCTGCTAAACCTTCAGCTTCTCTGTCGGCGAAGATAGTCTTGATCGATCACTGACTCCTGGACCCGTCGCCAGACTTTGTAAATTTTGGAGGACAACCGCTGAGGGGGTTGCTCCGGCTTTGTTTCTGTAACATTCTCCTCGGGTGGAGGAGATTTTTTCAATACGGTGGAAGGAGAATTCCTGCGCACCTTGTTCAGTAGCTCAAAACTGTTCCCGGTTGGAACAGCAGCGTTGACTTCCACTGTTAGGGCTGGTGGAGTTAGCCCAGAGGGGGAGTTGCCCCCAGCCTTCCTTACTCGGCGCCAGTGGCGACGTCGAGCGTGTCGAGCCAATGGTGTTGGTTCGGTGATGGGGATAGCTTTGTCTTGCCCCCTGTTCAGGTGAGGGGCTGTTGTTGGCGTCAGCCTCTTGGAGACTGATGTCCGTTGAGAAGCAGTGATCAACCGGTCAAAGACGGACTTCTGAGCAGGGATGGGAACCGTAGTGGGAGCCGGAACAGTCAGTCTTGTAAAGACCGACTCTCTGGCGGGAGAAGCCGCCTTGACGACTTTAGGAGCAGGGATGACTATCCTCTTCGGAACAACCTTTTCTGGGATTGCAGGCTTCATCATAGGCCCACAGGAATTTTGGCCCAGTCTGGAGAAGACTGAGGCGCTGGAGCTGGACGACCCATTGAGAGGGGCCGCGGTAGTAGCAAGCCTATCAAAGAACGACTTCTTGGGAGCATCTGGTGTTGGTACAGGGGTGCTGAAGCTCATCGGTGGAAGCATGGTCCCAAAGAACAATCCGGTGGTGGCCTGAGTCACCTGATCTACCGGCATCATGAATAAGGAGGCCGCTTGAGGCCCGTAATGTTGGAGATAGTGCCCTCAGAGTCAATTATTAGGTCACAGGTACGTGATTGTAATGATTGATGGAGGACCTATCCCGGTAGGACAGTCTTACTCGAGATGATAGTATGCTATCTGGTTTACCTTTATCATCGTGTACTGCTTTAGGTGACCTGACACGTCGCTATTACACGTTGATAGAGCCCCTAGGATTCTTGCTTGACCACCAGCAGTATGAGGGCGATCATATAAGTGGGAGCTGGGGTCTATAAGCTTATCCTTAAAAGGTCCCTAGTCGTGGGAGTTTCGAGACTGGGCATCGATACTCCATTAGTAGACTAGTGTATACAGTTGAGACCCCGACGAGGGGCGGTGGCCGGTCTCACAAGCCACTGGTGTCAGTTGGATCACCTAAGATGTATACAGGTGCTCATTGGGTTATGAGTACACCGGACAGGACTCGCCGGGAACATGCTAGTTGGTCATATACCAGACGTCAGATGGCAGTTCCCTGGTGACATGTGTGCAGGTTAGTTCATCGACCTGGGGATCGTCATTTATCTCGTGTGAGTTCCCACTGTACTTTGATTACTACCCTACCACGGCTCAAAGGAGTCGTGCAAACAGGTTTTAGTTGGGTACAGTCCCGAGCCACATGGAGGCAGTGAGCGTATCTTCAGGGGTTCGTCTCTCCCGGTATTGGGGGTGAGGTCGTGCTGTGTCTAGGAGAGCCATTACACAAAGTCCTTGGCCAAGGCAAGGAGATTTACTGGTAGGTATTCCAGTAGTATCTCAGGGTGTTCTGGGCTACACTCCGACACGACTTGTACCGCTTTTGGGGGTCTGACTTTTACCAACCCCCTAGGCCCGCCATGCGATACTCATAGACGAACGGACTGGACTGTACGGATATTGTCACTGACAGGCTCGGTAGGGTGTCAGGCTGAGTTCGCTCACAGACGTCCCTTTTAGTCAATACCTGGTAGCCCGTTACGTATTGGCTTATACCTCTGACGTGCTAGTGGTTAAATCCACAACCAAGGTGTTGATGAGTCTTTAGAGTCCCCCACATTCAGTTACTCAGCTTTCGGGCGAAAGGTTGTAGAGGCCGTATGGAGATATGGCAAGGTCCGACCAGATACGTGCGGTATTGCACGGATCGGGATCGGACAGTTTGTACTATAGGCCGTATGGATATATGGCAGGGTTCGATCAGATACGTGCGGTATTGCACGGATCAGGATCGAACGGATATTACTGGCCGGCTTTGGTATAAGCCGGATCCTAGTATAGTACAGTGTAGAGTTTGTCTCATTGCATTTGTATTTCGGTCGGAATACAAATGCGGGTGTGTATGCACAGTATCGGGGTTTTCCTGTAATTTATTACGGCACCAGTTTTCTGGAGTTGCCAGTTTGCTTTCCGTTTCGGCCAATTTCCATTGTTCCGTTCATTGGCCGAAGATTGGTGGAGGAGGGTGTATTTGCATTGTTGCAAATAGGCATTTGTGGAGGGGTTCTTTGTTTTTTGTAGCATCATGATAGTCTTCATGATGGTGCACCATCCATTGACTTGCTTGACTTCATACTTCATGATGGCTTGACTTTGTTAGCATCATGGTTGTTGATGATGGTTGTGTGGAGTGTTGGCATTGCCTTGTGATCATTCCCTTTTGCATGATAGCTTTCCTCTCTCTCTCTTTGGGATTAGATGAGAATGGCTCCCATCTTTTTAATACACTCTCACTCTTTCACTCTCTCCACCACCATATACATGGCCGGCCACATTGAGGGAGGGGGCTGTCCAAATTTCTTGGGGTGGGATTTTTGTTCTTCTAGCTTTGTAAAATCCCACATGTTTCATCTCCACAAGCTCATATCATTTCCTCCACCAAAAAGGCAATTCCACAACCCCAAAGTGAGACTTGAGGGCTACATATTCTACAGCGAACCTTGGGCACGTCGAGTAGCCGGCTTCGTGCCCGAGTTGCCTCGGCATTGAGGTGGGAGCCCGTAAAAGAAGTAGGCGATGTGGTGCACTTCCGGCGACGAGGAGGAGACGGGACATTCCGCAAGAGATCGGGACGATGATGAGAAGACCGGAGGACATGGATCGTCGGTATATCTCTAACCCATCTTCTAGTTAGCTTAGACTTGTTAATGGTTACGATCCGGGTGTTTAGTGCGCGGCGGGGTGCCAGTTCTAGAAAATTAAAGTTTATCACCGCTTCCGCATTTGGCCGTCGGATTGACGGCCGGGGCGCCGCCGTGCACTTACAGTGGTATCAGAGCCTCGCCATTAACATAGTCTAGCTTGGTGTAATGTGTTTTTCTGTTTCGATCGATCGAATGTTCCAAAACTGCATTTTAGTTCGCATCAGTTTCTGTTGAAAAATTTTGGTGTCGAAAATTTTTTCAGGTTGTAAAATATTGATGTACTGGAAAATCTAAGAGCTCTGTAAAAATTCGACGAAGTAACTCCACAGTGGGAGCGCGGAACCGCCGCGAAAACCCCCTTCCCGCCGCCCTTCCGCCGCACACTGTGGAGATCACTTCACCAATTTTTTACAGAGGCCTTCTGGGCTTAAAATATGGGTTTTGGAATAATAACATTGGGCCCAGAATTTCTTTAACTGCTACAGTATTGCTTGGGGGCCCACTTGTTAAAATTTGATTGATCGGATATTTTAAACACATTTTTCACAGTATTTACATTATATCTGCGACCGTGAATGTCACTTGATCGGTAAATCCGGTCTAACTGCTATAGCCCGGTTAGACGGATTTGCGAACGTGATTTTCACGTTGATGTTCTATGTTTATGCTGTGATGTTGCGGATCGGTCGTGGGGATAGCCTGTATGCAATGCTAGTACAGTTTTGTTGTATTATGTACATTTGATATTGCGGGGCGAGCGTCCGACATATGGACTGCCGTCACTGCCTGATTGTATTATTATTTTGGGACACGGCCAGGTTGCGGTCGATGTACCCGTTGTATGTATATTTTACTTTCTGTACTAGGATTACCCCGCGGAGGGGTGCACGGATAGCCGGGTTCTGGAGGGCAACAAGCCCGCATCTCATGGCATTGAGATGGAGGGGGCTTCACTCTAGAATTGGCGGGCTATTCGCCGCACTCGTAGGGGGTACAGGTTGACCCAGGAGGGGTGCCCAAGTTACCGGATTCCGTAAAGTGCTGGGTGGTCCATTCACGGTGCTGAAGGGGGCTGCCTCGTTTCAGGTTTTGGCGGGTGACTTGCCGCGCCCGTAAGGGTCTAGGTTTTCATTGCACAGGCTATCCACACGACCAGGGGAACGTCGGGTTTCAGTAGTGGCTCTATGAAACCCGGGGATCCCAGATATCTGTATTGTTTCTGTGATGCTGTACATTTTCTGTGATGTTGCATTTCTTTCACGCCTTGAGCGAAATATAATATATTGGTATATATATTAGTAGATGTTGTATATGTTTTGCATCCGCGCTAGTCCAGTCCCCGCTCTGTCGTTAGTAAGCTAACCTAACGGGTAATGACGGGACCCAGTGGCGAATGCGGATGGCATATACGTACATCAGTATATTTTCGTTCTTTTTGGTGTGATCAATTGATGGGACTGCGTTGATTCGGATCAATGCAAGTTAAAAACAAACCTAATCTGATGTTGTTGGAACACTTTTCTAAAAGCCGTAATTGCAAGGACGTTCACTTTTGTTTTGCATCGTGGTATTCAGTTGGAATATCCTGCTCCTCAGTCGACGAGGCAAGGGCCGAGATCCCTTCACCGGGAGTGACCCCTTGGACAGAAGTTTGCGTCAGGGCATTAACTTCACTATAGCCGATTACTTTTGCTTTGCACCGTGGTATTCAGTTGGAATATCCTGCACCCCATTCTACGGGGAAAGAGCCGAGATCCCTTCACCGGGAGTGACCTCTTTAGCAACGGTTTTCGTCACTATATTTTTAAAAGCTATCCGTTCCTTCGACGATATCAAGTTCTTTACGTTAAAGGTTTTCGCCAGAAACCATTCGTAGCCCTCCGTCGTTTCAGCCGGGTAGTAAGTAGTATTCATGCTATGTTTGTTGGCCTTCGTCAAGGCATAGTGTATGGTAGCTGCTTGTTGCCTTTCTGCAGCATAGATAGATGCGTTGGTTTGGGACAGTCGTATAGCCTTGTTGGCCTTCGTCAAGGGCTTGTGCGGGTGGGTTCAAATCAACCTGGAGAATGACGGGCAGAACTTGACATGTGACTTATGATTTGTTGGCCTTCGTCAAGGTCATAAGAGCATGGGGCAGAAATCACATCGGGAGTTTCAAAAGTACTGAAACTTGTCAGATATGCGCATACCTTCTGGAGTGTGATACCGTGAGCGGATTACGTCACGTTGTCATGCGATGAGAGTTGGATCCCGATTCCCACTGATGAGTTAGTTTACTCCTCGGGTAACCCCGACTAATTCTTCTTTCAGGTTTGGAGGAGAATTCGAGGTACAGTGGGAGGATTCCAGATTAGATAAATTGGTAACCATTCTGATCTAGGTTAGAGTGCACGCTGAGTGTTTCTTCTCTCTCTCTCTTTGGCAGCGACCATTGACCCGACCCTAAGACTATGACTCAGTGACCAAATTAACCGAACCTTCTTAAACACTGGCTTTTGGATTGTCAGAGTTGCGAACCTCATTGCCACTCCTACTTTTACCCTTTTCTTCAGGACACCCCGTATTACTACGAACGTCCACTTCCATTGGACAAAACCATCGTATGGTTAGATACGAACTCGAAGGGATTTATTCGAGGATGGTTTCCGGTTCTGGAGAAAACGGATAGGATTATTCAGTTGTCTTTTCCTTTTACCCTCTCTCAGGTTACGAGTACTCCTTGGTTTAGGGGTAGTACACCTATTACGCAAATTGGATTGTCTTCTTCCAAACCTTAGGCTGGTGCCGACCGGTAGGGAATGAAGAAAACCAATTAGCATAACGATGGTGTGCAGAAGGTATTAGGTTATGACAAAGCAAGGGATTAGTAAGAGGGCAAAGTAAAATGCAACAGATATTCACGACCAAACCAAGTATTTCTTCGTCAATCCTAAATCACCTTTGTATTTCTCCAGGACACTCCGTATCACTACGAAGATCCACAGTTTATTGGATATTCCATCGTATGGTTATATACGAACTCGAAAGGAACTTGTTCCAGTTCGGGGATGGATTCTGGTTCAGGAGAAATAGGAATAAGATTTATTCAGGTGTATTTTATCTTCACCTTCTCTCGCATTGCGAGTGTTCCTAGGATTGGGACAGTACACCCATTATGCTTATTGGATAGTCTTCTTCCAAACCATAGGCTGGTGCCGAACGGTAGGGAAGGAAGAAAACCATTTGGCCTAAAGGGGTGTGCAAAAGGTAATGACTAAAGACATATGAAGGGATTTGGAGAGGTGGCAAAGAACTATACGGTTACAGTCGTGAATCTGGAAGAGGCATTACTAGGAATACCAGGATACCCCATCGAAACATTTCGATGTTTCAGTTTCACTGTGTAATGTTAAAAGAAAACTGATTTCCCGATTAGATACTTGCTCCAGGGTATGTATTTACCAGGTATGATTCTCACATCTGTATGGTTTTACAGATGATGAGTAGGAGTAGGTTATTGGGAATTGGGTGATCATCCTCATTATATCGGGATTCGTTGTAATCGGTGATATTTGATGAAGTCACCTGGGTTGTTTGCCGGTCGGCAAATATTTGGTTTTGAATATCCGCTGTTGTGCACCAATTTCAAATTGATATATCTGTACGTCTATTTTCATAGAGTGAGATATACCTTTTGATATTATGTCGATGACATTTACCTATATCAGTGGATGGTTAGGTAAGGAGTATTAAACAGCGGTGTAATTCTTCTTAACCATAAGTACAGTTTTCAACCTACGACACACAGTGAATGAGTTATCAGACTCAAGGGACTTGTACAGAGTATTGTATGTTGTCCAGGGTCCATCAGGACAGAGGGGTTGGTCCTCGTACTATATTCGGTTTACTTATGACTTCTCTAGTTTTTAGACAGGTGTTTCGTAGAAACACAGGGTCCGAATTTTGAGAAGTTATAGGTATTTGAATAGAGTAGAGAACCAAGTGTAGCAAGTATCGGGATTCTTCAAAGAGATCGAAGATGTAGATACTTGTGTATGGTGTTCAGTTGATAGCAATGACTAAGAGAACTTGCATCTCTTTCAGGTTACTCATAATTGGAAGCATTCCTAAGTTGAGTAACGCTGATCGGCCTCCTTCCATTTAGTTGACATGCGCTGGAGACAGCTGCATGATTTGGATCTGGTTCAATCAAATCAGTGCCTCTGGTCCTATATGGGATAAAGAACAGTTCGTATCTTAACGATGTTAAGGTACGGGGAGTTGTCCGGCTTATGATTAAAACCAGACACTGGACAACTCAAGGCACGTTTCTGTAATGGCTGTTTGTGGGTTGACCCAGGCTATGACGAGGGTTGACTTTCTACCATCTGGATGAACAATAGCGATATTGTTCTAGACTCGCCACAGTTTTATTAAAGATGGATTTTTTTCAGAAAACAGTAGTGGGAGTATGGTAGAACTGGAAGTGATTCCAGAACCACAAACGATTACTGAAGATTTGATAAGGAACCTAAAGATTCAATCTGGATTGACATTCCATTGGCCACTCCGCAGATAAGGTGGGTAACTTCAGGCACCTGAGAGGCACTACGGTAGCCTCAAGGACGGTGACAGGGAAGTTCTTGTTTACCCACAATTGCCATTGCTGTTGTTCCAGGTTACGAGACCCGGCGGGAGGATGAGTATAGCGTCGTTCTAAACCAGTTTTAGAAGTGTACGTCTATATGACTCTGCCAGAGGGTTGTCGTAGTCAGTGGGAGCAGCGGAAGCATTGGTGGACAGGTTGCTTATGTCTATTTATAGACTAGAGCAGATGTAGCGGAGAAAGATCATCTATTTCTGACGTGACAGTCATGGGTTTGACTTCATCAGAATAGGGGATGGATCTGTTGAGAAGGTAGTAGGGTGTGATATCCTGGTATTTGGATGATATACACAGAGTAGAAAAAGAAACTCCTACACTACGATCGGTTATACTTTGGTCGTCACACAGTTGTTTCTCCACAAAGGAAATGGATTTTATATCAGACATACTGGTTACTAGATCTATGGTCTTAGATCTAGATTTGGGTGGTTTCCCAATCTGGGTACTTAGACAGCATTCTAAGAGTATTTAGAATGGACGACTCCTGGCACGGTAGTGTACCTGCAGGTAATGGAGTCACCCTCTCTAAAGGTGTCTTACAGACTAAAGGGGAGAGGGATGTGCATGATTGGCAGATCACTTGCTCAGGCAATTGAGTCAATCATGAGATGTCAAGTACCACACCAGATATTGTTCTTGCACTAGATGCAATAGGTTGATATTGATCCGATCATGGAGAAACAGTCGGAAGCAGTTTTAGAACATAAGTGGATGTTCTAGGGATATGATATCGACAGCCTCATTCGGGAAACAGTTATCATTCCAGGCTTCCAAGGTGACATGGACGACAAGGAGGTTGTCAGAGTTATAGTTTTCCCTCTGACGAGGGGCAGTATTTTGGACAGGTGATCCAAGGCAATACTGAGGGAGGCATGGCGCAGGATACTGATTAAGTTCAGTTGACGATACAGTCTAAGAAGTTTGGATTTGGAGTTCATTTATGAGCTAAGTCCCATCAGACATCCAAACATATTCTAAGACAGGTATTGCTCATTTCGGGAGATGGGTTTCTCCGCGAACTTGAGATATAGAGAGACATAGAAAGAAACAACAAAGCGGATCCACTCACTGAGGCTATTCCTTGAACGCAATAGTTTCGCAAACGAGCTTTGTGAGACTGACTAGTAGAGGAGTTGGGTGTTCGGTATCACACGGGCTGTGAGTATGCGACATCGCAATAATTAGCCTTGAGTGCAAGTGGGAGATTGTTGGAGATAGTGCCCTCAGAGTCAATTATTAGGTCACAGGTACGTGATTGTAATGATTGATGGAGGACCTATCCCGGTAGGACAGTCTTACTCGAGATGATAGTATGCTATCTGGTTTACCTTTATCATCGTGTACTGCTTTAGGTGACCCGACACGTCGCTATTACACGTTGATAGAGCCCCTAGGATTCTTGCTTGACCACCAGCAGTATGAGGGCGATCATATAAGTGGGAGCTGGGGTCTATAAGCTTATCCTTAAAAGGTCCCTAGTCGTGGGAGTTTCGAGACTGGGCATCGATACTCCATTAGTAGACTAGTGTATACAGTCGAGACCCCGACGAGGGGCGGTGGCCGGTCTCACAAGCTACTGGTGTCAGTTGGATCACCTAAGATGTATACAGGTGCTCATTGGGTTATGAGTACACCGGACAGGACTCGCCGGGAACATACTAGTTGGTCATATACCAGACGTCAGATGGCAGTTCCCTGGTGACATGTGTGCAGGTTAGTTCATCGACCTGGGGATCGTCATTTATCTCGTGTGAGTTCCCACTGTACTTTGATTACTACCCTACCACGGCTCAAAGGAGTCGTGCAAACAGGTTTTAGTTGGGTACAGTCCCGAGCCACATGGAGGCAGTGAGCGTATCTTCAGGGGTTCGTCTCTCCCGGTATTGGGGGTGAGGTCGTGCTGTGTCTAGGAGAACCATTACACAAAGTCCTTGGCCAAGGCAAGGAGATTTACTGGCAGGTATTCCAGTAGTATCTCAGGGTGTTCTGGGCTACACTCCGACACGACTTGTACCGCTTTTGGGGGTCTGACTTTTACCAACCCCCTAGGCCCGCCATGCGATACTCATAGACGAACGGACCGGACTGTACGGATATTGTCACTGACAGGCTCAGTAGGGTGTCAGGCTGAGTTCGCTCACAGACGTCCCTTTTAATCAATACCTGGTAGCCCGTTACGTATTGGCTTATACCTCTGACGTGCTAGTGGTTAAATCCACAACCAAGGTGTTGATGAGTCTTTAGAGTCCCCCACATTCAGTTTCTCAGCTTTCGGGCGAAAGGTTGTAGAGGCCGTATGGAGATATGGCAAGGTCCGACCAGATACGTGCGGTATTGCACGGATCGGGATCGGACAGTTTGTACTATAGGCCGTATGGATATATGGCAGGGTTCGATCAGATACGTGCGGTATTGCACGGATCAGGATCGAACGGATATTACTGGCCGGCTTTGGTATAAGCCGGATCCTAGTATAGTACAGTGTAGAGTTTGTCTCATTGCATTTGTATTTCGGTCGGAATACAAATGCGGGTGTGTATGCACAGTATCGGGGTTTTCCTGTAATTTATTACGGGACCAGTTTTCTGGAGTTGCCAGTTTGCTTTCCGTTTCGGCCAATTTCCATTGTTCCGTTCATTGGCCGAAGATTGGTGGAGGAGGGTTTATTTGCATTGTTGCAAATAGGCATTTGTGGAGGGGTTCTTTGTTTTTTGTAGCATCATGATAGTCTTCATGATGGTGCACCATCCATTGACTTTCTTGACTTCATACTTCATGATGGCTTGACTTTGTTAGCATCATGGTTGTTGATGATGGTTGTGTGGAGTGTTGGCATTGCCTTGTGATCATTCCCTTTTGCATGATAGCTTTCCTCTCTCTCTCTTTGGGATTAGATGAGAATGGCTCCCATCTTTTTGATACACTCTCACTCTTTCACTCTCTCCACCACCATATACATGGCCGGCCACATTGAGGGAGGGGGCTGTCCAAATTTCTTGGGGTGGGATTTTTGTTCTTCTAGCTTTGTAAAATCCCACATGTTTCATCTCCACAAGCTCATATCATTTCCTCCACCAAAAAGGCAATTCCACAACCCCAAAGTGAGACTTGAGGGCTACATATTCTACAGCGAACCTTGGGCACGTCGAGTAGCCGGCTTCGTGCCCGAGTTGCCTCGGCATTGAGGTGGGAGCCCGTAAAAGAAGTAGGCGATGTGGTGCACTTCCGGCGACGAGGAGGAGACGGGACATTCCGCAAGAGATCGGGACGATGATGAGAAGACCGGAGGACATGGATCGTCGGTATATCTCTAACCCATCTTCTAGTTAGCTTAGACTTGTTAATGGTTACGATCCGGGTGTTTAGTGCGCGGCGGGGTGCCAGTTCTAGAAAATTAAAGTTTATCACCGCTTCCGCATTTGGCCGTCGGATTGACGGCCGGGACGCCGCCGTGCACTTACAGTGGTATCAGAGCCTCGCCATTAACATAGTCTAGCTTGGTGTAATGTGTTTTTCTGTTTCGATCGATCGAATGTTCCAAAACTGCATTTTAGTTCGCATCAGTTTCTGTTGAAAATTTTTGGTGTCGAAAAATTTTTCAGGTTGTAAAATATTGATGTACTGGAAAATCTAAGAGCTCTGTAAAAATTCGACGAAGTAACTCCACAGTGGGAGCGCGGAACCGCCGCGAAAACCCCTTCCCGCCGCCCTTCCGCCGCACACTGTGGAGATCACTTCACCAATTTTTTACAGAGGCCTTCTGGGCTTAAAATATGGGTTTTGGAATAATAACATTGGGCCCAGAATTTCTTTAACTGCTACAGTATTGCTTGGGGGCCCACTTGTTAAAATTTGATTGATCGGATATTTTAAACACATTTTTCACAGTATTTACATTATATCTGCGACCGTGAATGTCACTTGATCGGTAAATCCGGTCTAACTGCTATAGCCCGGTTAGACGGATTTGCGAACGTGATTTTCACGTTGATGTTCTATGTTTATGCTGTGATGTTGCGGATCGGTCGTGGGGATAGCCTGTATGCAATGCTAGTACAGTTTTGTTGTATTATGTACATTTGATATTACGGGGCGAGCGTCCGACATGTGGACTGCCGTCACTGCCTGATTGTATTATTATTTTGGGGCACGGCCAGGTTGCGGTCGATGTACCCGTTGTATGTATATTTTACTTTCTGTACTAGGATTACCCCGCGGAGGGGTGCACGGATAGCCGGGTTCTGGAGGGCAACAAGCCCGCATCTCATGGCATTGAGACGGAGGGGGCTTCACTCTAGAATTGGCGGGCTATTCGCCGCACTCGTAGGGGGTACAGGTTGACCCAGGAGGGGTGCCCAAGTTACCGGATTCCGTGAAGTGCTGGGTGGTCCATTCACGGTGCTGAAGGGGGCTGCCTCGCTTCAGGTTTTGGCGGGTGACTTGCCGCGCCCGTAAGGGTCTAGGTTTTCATTGCACAGGCTATCCACACGACCAGGGGAACGTCGGGTTTCAGTAGTGGCTCTATGAAACCCGGGGATCCCAGATATCTGTATTGTTTCTGTGATGCTGTACATTTTCTGTGATGTTGCATTTCTTTCACGCCTTGAGCGAAATATAATATATTGGTATATATATTAGTAGATGTTGTATATGTTTTGCATCCGCGCTAGTCCAGTCCCCGCTCTGTCGTTAGTAAGCTAACCTAACGGGTAATGACGGGACCCAGTGGCGAATGCGGATGGCATATACGTACATCAGTATATTTTCGTTCTTTTTGGTGTGATCAATTGATGGGACTGCGTTGATTCGGATCAATGCAAGTTAAAAACAAACCTAATCTGATGTTGTTGGAACACTTTTCTAAAAGCTGTTATTGCAAGGACGTTCACTTTTGTTTTGCATCGTGGTATTCAGTTGGAATATCCTGCTCCTCAGTCGACGAGGCAAGGGCCGAGATCCCTTCACCGGGAGTGACCCCTTGGACAGAAGTTTGCGTCAGGGCATTAACTTCACTATAGCCGATTACTTTTGCTTTGCGCCGTGGTATTCAGTTGGAATATCCTGCACCCCATTCTACGGGGAAAGAGCCGAGATCTTTTCACCGGGAGTGACCTCTTTAGCAACGGTTTTCGTCACTATATTTTTAAAAGCTATCCGTTCCTTCGACGATATCAAGTTCTTTACGTTAAAGGTTTTCGCCAGAAACCATTCGTAGCCCTCCGTCGTTTCAGCCGGGTAGTAAGTAGTATTCATGCTATGTTTGTTGGCCTTCGTCAAGGCATAGTGTATGGTAGCTGCTTGTTGCCTTTCTGCAGCATAGATAGATGCGTTGGTTTGGGACAGTCGTATAGCTTTGTTGGCCTTCGTCAAGGGCTTGTGCGGGTGGGTTCAAATCAACCTGGAGAATGACGGGCAGAACTTGACATGTGACTTATGATTTGTTGGCCTTCGTCAAGGTCATAAGAGCATGGGGCAGAAATCACATCGGGAGTTTCAAAAGTACTGAAACTTGTCAGATATGCGCATACCTTCTGGAGTGTGATACCGTGAGCGGATTACGTCACGTTGTCATGCGATGAGAGTTGGATCCCGATTCCCACTGATGAGTTAGTTTACTCCTCGGGTAACCCCGACTAATTCTTCTTTCAGGTTTGGAGGAGAATTCGAGGTACAGTGGGAGGATTCCAGATTAGATAAATTGGTAACCATTCTGATCTAGGTTAGAGTGCACGCTGAGTGTTTCTTCTCTCTCTCTCTTTGGCAGCGACCATTGACCCGACCCTAAGACTATGACTCAGTGACCAAATTAACCGAACCTTCTTAAACACTGGCTTTTGGATTGTCAGAGTTGCGAACCTCATTGCCACTCCTACTTTTACCCTTTTCTCCAGGACACCCCGTATTACTACGAACGTCCACTTCCATTGGACAAAACCATCGTATGGTTAGATACGAACTCGAAGGGATTTATTCGAGGATGGTTTCCGGTTCTGGAGAAAACGGATAGGATTATTCAGTTGTCTTTTCCTTTTACCCTCTCTCAGGTTACGAGTACTCCTTGGTTTAGGGGTAGTACACCTATTACGCAAATTGGATTGTCTTCTTCCAAACCTTAGGCTGGTGCCGACCGGTAGGGAATGAAGAAAACCAATTAGCATAACGATGGTGTGCAGAAGGTATTAGGTTAAGACAAAGCAAGGGATTAGTAAGAGGGCAAAGTAAAATGCAACAGATATTCACGACCAAACCAAGTATTTCTTCGTCAATCCTAAATCACCTTTGTATTTCTCCAGGACACTCCGTATCACTACGAAGATCCACAGTTTATTGGATATTCCATCGTATGGTTATATACGAACTCGAAAGGAACTTGTTCTAGTTCGGGGATGGATTCTGGTTCAGGAGAAATAGGAATAAGATTTATTCAGGTGTCTTTTATCTTCACCTTCTCTCGCATTGCGAGTGTTCCTAGGATTGGGACAGTACACCCATTATGCTTATTGGATAGTCTTCTTCCAAACCATAGGCTGGTGCCGAACGGTAGGGAAGGAAGAAAACCATTTGGCCTAAAGGGGTGTGCAGAAGGTAATGACTAAAGACATATGAAGGGATTTGGAGAGGTGGCAAAGAACTATACGGTTACAGTCGTGAATCTGGAAGAGGCATTACTAGGAATACCAGGATACCCCATCGAAACATTTCGATGTTTCAGTTTCACTGTGTAATGTTAAAAGAAAACTGATTTCCCGATTAGATACTTGCTCCAGGGTATGTATTTACCAGGTATGATTCTCACATCTGTATGGTTTTACAGATGATGAGTAGGAGTAGCTTATTGGGAATTGGGTGATCATCCTCATTATATCGGGATTCGTTGTAATCGGTGATATTTGAGGAAGTCACCTGGGTTGTTTGCCGGTCGGCAAATATTTGGTTTTGAATATCCGCTGTTGTGCACCAATTTCAAATTGATATATCTGTACGTCTATTTTCATAGAGTGAGATATACCTTTTGATATTATGTCGATGACATTTACCTATATCAGTGGATGGTTAGGTAAGGAGTATTAAACAGCGGTGTAATTCTTCTTAACCATAAGTACAGTTTTCAACCTACGACACACAGTGAATGAGTTATCAGACTCAAGGGACTTGTACAGAGTATTGTATGTTGTCCAGGGTCCATCAGGACAGAGGGGTTGGTCCTCGTACTATATTCGGTTTACTTATGACTTCTCTAGTTTTTAGACAGGTGTTTCGTAGAAACACAGGGTCCGAATTTTGAGAAGTTATAGGTATTTGAATAGAGTAGAGAACCAAGTGTAGCAAGTATCGGGATTCTTCAAAGAGATCGAAGATGTAGATACTTGTGTATGGTGTTCAGTTGATAGCAATGACTAAGAGAACTTGCATCTCTTTCAGGTTACTCATAATTGGAAGCATTCCTAAGTTGAGTAACGCTGATCGGCCTCCTTCCATTTAGTTGACATGCGCTGGAGACAGCTGCATGATTTGGATCTGGTTCAATCAAATCAGTGCCTCTGGTCCTATATGGGATAAAGAACAGTTCGTATCTTAACGATGTTAAGGTACGGGGAGTTGTCCGGCTTATGATTAAAACCAGACACTGGACAACTCAAGGCACGTTTCTGTAATGGCTGTTTGTGGGTTGACCCAGGCTATGACGAGGGTTGACTTTCTACCATCTGGATGAACAATAGCGATATTGTTCTAGACTCGCCACAGTTTTATTAAAGATGGATTTTTTTCAGAAAACAGTAGTGGGAGTATGGTAGAACTGGAAGTGATTCCAGAACCACAAACGATTACTGAAGATTTGATAAGGAACCTAAAGATTCAATCTGGATTGACATTCCATTGGCCACTCCGCAGATAAGGTGGGTAACTTCAGGCACCCGAGAGGCACTACGGTAGCCTCAAGGACGGTGACAGGGAAGTTCTTGTTTACCCACAATTGCCATTGCTGTTGTTCCAGGTTACGAGACCCGGCGGGAGGATGAGTATAGCGTCGTTCTAAACCAGTTTTAGAAGTGTACGTCTATATGACTCTGCCAGAGGGTTGTCGTAGTCAGTGGGAGCAGCGGAAGCATTGGTGGACAGGTTGCTTATGTCTATTTATAGACTAGAGCAGATGTAGCGGAGAAAGATCATCTATTTCTGACGTGACAGTCATGGGTTTGACTTCATCAGAATAGGGGATGGATCTGTTGAGAAGGTAGTAGGGTGTGATATCCTGGTATTTGGATGATATACACAGAGTAGAAAAAGAAACTCCTACACTACGATCGGTTATACTTTGGTCGTCACACAGTTGTTTCTCCACAAAGGAAATGGATTTTATATCAGACATACTGGTTACTAGATCTATGGTCTTAGATCTAGATTTGGGTGGTTTCCCAATCTGGGTACTTAGACAGCATTCTAAGAGTATTTAGAATGGACGACTCCTGGCACGGTAGTGTACCTGCATGTAATGGAGTCACCCTCTCTAAAGGTGTCTTACAGACTAAAGGGGAGAGGGATGTGCATGATTGGCAGATCACTTGCTCAGGCAATTGAGTCAATCATGAGATGTCAAGTACCACACCAGATATTGTTCTTGCACTAGATGCAATAGGTTGATATTGATCCGATCATGGAGAAACAGTCGGAAGCAGTTTTAGAACATAAGTGGATGTTCTAGGGATATGATATCGACAGCCTCATTCGGGAAACAGTTATCATTCCAGGCTTCCAAGGTGACATGGACGACAAGGAGGTTGTCAGAGTTATAGTTTTCCCTCTGACGAGGGGCAGTATTTTGGACAGGTGATCCAAGGAAATACTGAGGGAGGCATGGCGCAGGATACTGATTAAGTTCAGTTGACGATACAGTCTAAGAAGTTTGGATTTGGAGTTCATTTATGAGCTAAGTCCCATCAGACATCCAAACATATTCTAAGACAGGTATTGCTCATTTCGGGAGATGGGTTTCTCCGCGAACTTGAGATATAGAGAGACATAGAAAGAAACAACAAAGCGGATCCACTCACTGAGGCTATTCCTCGAACGCAATAGTTTCGCAAACGAGCTTTGTGAGACTGACTAGTAGAGGAGTTGGGTGTTCGGTATCACACGGGCTGTGAGTATGCGACATCGCAATAATTAGCCTTGAGTGCAAGTGGGAGATTGTTGGAGATAGTGCCCTCAGAGTCAATTATTAGGTTACAGGTACGTGATTGTAATGATTGATGGAGGACCTATCCCGGTAGGACAGTCTTACTCGAGATGATAGTATGCTATCTGGTTTACCTTTATCATCGTGTACTGCTTTAGGTGACCCGACACGTCGCTATTACACGTTGATAGAGCCCCTAGGATTCTTGCTTGACCACCAGCAGTATGAGGGCGATCATATAAGTGGGAGCTGGGGTCTATAAGCTTATCCTTAAAAGGTCCCTAGTCGTGGGAGTTTCGAGACTGGGCATCGATACTCCATTAGTAGACTAGTGTATACAGTCGAGACCCCGACGAGGGGCGGTGGCCGGTCTCACAAGCCACTGGTGTCAGTTGGATCACCTAAGATGTATACAGGTGCTCATTGGGTTATGAGTACACCGGACAGGACTCGCCGGGAACATGCTAGTTGGTCATATACCAGACGTCAGATGGCAGTTCCCTGGTGACATGTGTGCAGGTTAGTTCATCGACCTGGGGATCGTCATTTATCTCGTGTGAGTTCCCACTGTACTTTGATTACTACCCTACCACGGCTCAAAGGAGTCGTGCAAACAGGTTTTAGTTGGGTACAGTCCCGAGCCACATGGAGGCAGTGAGCGTATCTTCAGGGGTTCGTCTCTCCCGGTATTGGGGGTGAGGTCGTGCTGTGTCTAGGAGAACCATTACACAAAGTCCTTGGCCAAGGCAAGGAGATTTACTGGTAGGTATTCCAGTAGTATCTCAGGGTGTTCTGGGCTACACTCCGACACGACTTGTACCGCTTTTGGGGGTCTGACTTTTACCAACCCCCTAGGCCCGCCATGCGATACTCATAGACGAACGGACCGGACTATACGGATATTGTCACTGACAGGCTCAGTAGGGTGTCAGGCTGAGTTCGCTCACAGACGTCCCTTTTAATCAATACCTGGTAGCCCGTTACGTATTGGCTTATACCTCTGACGTGCTAGTGGTTAAATCCACAACCAAGGTGTTGATGAGTCTTTAGAGTCCCCCACATTCAGTTACTCAGCTTTCGGGCGAAAGGTTGTAGAGGCCGTATGGAGATATGGCAAGGTCCGACCAGATACGTGCGGTATTGCACGGATCGGGATCGGACAGTTTGTACTATAGGCCGTATGGATATATGGCAGGGTTCGATCAGATACGTGCGGTATTGCACGGATCAGGATCGAACGGATATTACTGGCCGGCTTTGGTATAAGCCGGATCCTAGTATAGTACAGTGTAGAGTTTGTCTCATTGCATTTGTATTTCGGTCGGAATACAAATGCGGGTGTGTATGCACAGTATCGGGGTTTTCCTGTAATTTATTACGGGACCAGTTTTCTGGAGTTGCCAGTTTGCTTTCCGTTTCGGCCAATTTCCATTGTTCCGTTCATTGGCCGAAGATTGGTGGAGGAGGGTTTATTTGCATTGTTGCAAATAGGCATTTGTGGAGGGGTTCTTTGTTTTTTGTAGCATCATGATAGTCTTCATGATGGTGCACCATCCATTGACTTTCTTGACTTCATACTTCATGATGGCTTGACTTTGTTAGCATCATGGTTGTTGATGATGGTTGTGTGGAGTGTTGGCATTGCCTTGTGATCATTCCCTTTTGCATGATAGCTTTCCTCTCTCTCTCTTTGGGATTAGATGAGAATGGCTCCCATCTTTTTGATACACTCTCACTCTTTCACTCTCTCCACCACCATATACATGGCCGGCCACATTGAGGGAGGGGGCTGTCCAAATTTCTTGGGGTGGGATTTTTGTTCTTCTAGCTTTGTAAAATCCCACATGTTTCATCTCCACAAGCTCATATCATTTCCTCCACCAAAAAGGCAATTCCACAACCCCAAAGTGAGACTTGAGGGCTACATATTCTACAGCGAACCTTGGGCACGTCGAGTAGCCGGCTTCGTGCCCGAGTTGCCTCGGCATTGAGGTGGGAGCCCGTAAAAGAAGTAGGCGATGTGGTGCACTTCCGGCGACGAGGAGGAGACGGGACATTCCGCAAGAGATCGGGACAATGATGAGAAGACCGGAGGACATGGATCGTCGGTATATCTCTAACCCATCTTCTAGTTAGCTTAGACTTGTTAATGGTTACGATCCGGGTGTTTAGTGCGCGGCGGGATGCCAGTTCTAGAAAATTAAAGTTTATCACCGCTTCCGCATTTGGCCGTCGGATTGACGGCCGGGGCGCCGCCGTGCACTTACAGTGGTATCAGAGCCTCGCCATTAACATAGTCTAGCTTGGTGTAATGTGTTTTTCTGTTTCGATCGATCGAATGTTCCAAAACTGCATTTTAGTTCGCATCAGTTTCTGTTGAAAATTTTTGGTGTCGAAAAATTTTTCAGGTTGTAAAATATTGATGTACTGGAAAATCTAAGAGTTCTGTAAAAATTCGACGAAGTAACTCCACAGTGGGAGCGCGGAACCGCCGCGAAAACCCCCTTCCCGCCGCCCTTCCGCCGCACACTGTGGAGATCACTTCACCAATTTTTTACAGAGGCCTTCTGGGCTTAAAATATGGGTTTTGGAATAATAACATTGGGCCCAGAATTTCTTTAACTGCTACAGTATTGCTTGGGGGTCCACTTGTTAAAATTTGATTGATCGGATATTTTAAACACATTTTTCACAGTATTTACATTATATCTGCGACCGTGAATGTCACTTGATCGGTAAATCCGGTCTAACTGCTATAGCCCGGTTAGACGGATTTGCGAACGTGATTTTCACGTTGATGTTTTATGTTTATGCTGTGATGTTGCGGATCGGTCGTGGGGATAGCCTGTATGCAATGCTAGTACAGTTTTGTTGTATTATGTACATTTGATATTGCGGGGCGAGCGTCCGACATGTGGACTGCCGTCACTGCCTGATTGTATTATTATTTTGGGGCACGGCCAGGTTGCGGTCGATGTACCCGTTGTATGTATATTTTACTTTCTGTACTAGGATTACCCCGCGGAGGGGTGCACGGATAGCCGGGTTCTGGAGGGCAACAAGCCCGCATCTCATGGCATTGAGACGGAGGGGGCTTCACTCTAGAATTGGCGGGCTATTCGCCGCACTCGTAGGGGGTACAGGTTGACCCAGGAGGGGTGCCCAAGTTACCGGATTCCGTGAAGTGCTGGGTGGTCCATTCACGGTGCTGAAGGGGGCTGCCTCGCTTCAGGTTTTGGCGGGTGACTTGCCGCGCCCGTAAGGGTCTAGGTTTTCATTGCACAGGCTATCCACACGACCAGGGGAACGTCGGGTTTCAGTAGTGGCTCTATGAAACCCGGGGATCCCAGATATCTGTATTGTTTCTGTGATGCTGTACATTTTCTGTGATGTTGCATTTCTTTCACGCCTTGAGCGAAATATAATATATTGGTATATATATTAGTAGATGTTGTATATGTTTTGCATCCGCGCTAGTCCAGTCCCCGCTCTGTCGTTAGTAAGCTAACCTAACGGGTAATGACGGGACCCAGTGGCGAATGCGGATGGCATATACGTACATCAGTATATTTTCGTTCTTTTTGGTGTGATCAATTGATGGGACTGCGTTGATTCGGATCAATGCAAGTTAAAAACAAACCTAATCTGATGTTGTTGGAACACTTTTCTAAAAGCTGTAATTGCAAGGACGTTCACTTTTGTTTTGCATCGTGGTATTCAGTTGGAATATCCTGCTCCTCAGTCGACGAGGCAAGGGCCGAGATCCCTTCACCGGGAGTGACCCCTTGGACAGAAGTTTGCGTCAGGGCATTAACTTCACTATAGCCGATTACTTTTGCTTTGCGCCGTGGTATTCAGTTGGAATATCCTGCACCCCATTCTACGGGGAAAGAGCCGAGATCCTTTCACCGGGAGTGACCTCTTTAGCAACGGTTTTCGTCACTATATTTTTAAAAGCTATCCGTTCCTTCGACGATATCAAGTTCTTTACGTTAAAGGTTTTCGCCAGAAACCATTCGTAGCCCTCCGTCGTTTCAGCCGGGTAGTAAGTAGTATTCATGCTATGTTTGTTGGCCTTCGTCAAGGCATAGTGTATGGTAGCTGCTTGTTGCCTTTCTGCAGCATAGATAGATGCGTTGGTTTGGGACAGTCGTATAGCCTTGTTGGCCTTCGTCAAGGGCTTGTGCGGGTGGGTTCAAATCAACCTGGAGAATGACGGGCAGAACTTGACATGTGACTTATGATTTGTTGGCCTTCGTCAAGGTCATAAGAGCATGGGGCAGAAATCACATCGGGAGTTTCAAAAGTACTGAAACTTGTCAGATATGCGCATACCTTCTGGAGTGTGATACCGTGAGCGGATTACGTCACGTTGTCATGCGATGAGAGTTGGATCCCGATTCCCACTGATGAGTTAGTTTACTCCTCGGGTAACCCCGACTAATTCTTCTTTCAGGTTTGGAGGAGAATTCGAGGTACAGTGGGAGGATTCCAGATTAGATAAATTGGTAACCATTCTGATCTAGGTTAGAGTGCACGCTGAGTGTTTCTTCTCTCTCTCTCTTTGGCAGCGACCATTGACCCGACCCTAAGACTATGACTCAGTGACCAAATTAACCGAACCTTCTTAAACACTGGCTTTTGGATTGTCAGAGTTGCGAACCTCATTGCCACTCCTACTTTTACCCTTTTCTCCAGGACACCCCGTATTACTACGAACGTCCACTTCCATTGGACAAAACCATCGTATGGTTAGATACGAACTCGAAGGGATTTATTCGAGGATGGTTTCCGGTTCTGGAGAAAACGGATAGGATTATTCAGTTGTCTTTTCCTTTTACCCTCTCTCAGGTTACGAGTACTCCTTGGTTTAGGGGTAGTACACCTATTACGCAAATTGGATTGTCTTCTTCCAAACCTTAGGCTGGTGCCGACCGGTAGGGAATGAAGAAAACCAATTAGCATAACGATGGTGTGCAGAAGGTATTAGGTTAAGACAAAGCAAGGGATTAGTAAGAGGGCAAAGTAAAATGCAACAGATATTCACGACCAAACCAAGTATTTCTTCGTCAATCCTAAATCACCTTTGTATTTCTCCAGGACACTCCGTATCACTACGAAGATCCACAGTTTATTGGATATTCCATCGTATGGTTATATACGAACTCGAAAGGAACTTGTTCCAGTTCGGGGATGGATTCTGGTTCAGGAGAAATAGGAATAAGATTTATTCAGGTGTCTTTTATCTTCACCTTCTCTCGCATTGCGAGTGTTCCTAGGATTGGGACAGTACACCCATTATGCTTATTGGATAGTCTTCTTCCAAACCATAGGCTGGTGCCGAACGGTAGGGAAGGAAGAAAACCATTTGGCCTAAAGGGGTGTGCAGAAGGTAATGACTAAAGACATATGAAGGGATTTGGAGAGGTGGCAAAGAACTATACGGTTACAGTCGTGAATCTGGAAGAGGCATTACTAGGAATACCAGGATACCCCATCGAAACATTTCGATGTTTCAGTTTCACTGTGTAATGTTAAAAGAAAACTGATTTCCCGATTAGATACTTGCTCCAGGGTATGTATTTACCAGGTATGATTCTCACATCTGTATGGTTTTACAGATGATGAGTAGGAGTAGCTTATTGGGAATTGGGTGATCATCCTCATTATATCGGGATTCGTTGTAATCGGTGATATTTGAGGAAGTCACCTGGGTTGTTTGCCGGTCGGCAAATATTTGGTTTTGAATATCCGCTGTTGTGCACCAATTTCAAATTGATATATCTGTACGTCTATTTTCATAGAGTGAGATATACCTTTTGATATTATGTCGATGACATTTACCTATATCAGTGGATGGTTAGGTAAGGAGTATTAAACAGCGGTGTAATTCTTCTTAACCATAAGTACAGTTTTCAACCTACGACACACAGTGAATGAGTTATCAGACTCAAGGGACTTGTACAGAGTATTGTATGTTGTCCAGGGTCCATCAGGACAGAGGGGTTGGTCCTCGTACTATATTCGGTTTACTTATGACTTCTCTAGTTTTTAGACAGGTGTTTCGTAGAAACACAGGGTCCGAATTTTGAGAAGTTATAGGTATTTGAATAGAGTAGAGAACCAAGTGTAGCAAGTATCGGGATTCTTCAAAGAGATCGAAGATGTAGATACTTGTGTATGGTGTTCAGTTGATAGCAATGACTAAGAGAACTTGCATCTCTTTCAGGTTACTCATAATTGGAAGCATTCCTAAGTTGAGTAACGCTGATCGGCCTCCTTCCATTTAGTTGACATGCGCTGGAGACAGCTGCATGATTTGGATCTGGTTCAATCAAATCAGTGCCTCTGGTCCTATATGGGATAAAGAACAGTTCGTATCTTAACGATGTTAAGGTACGGGGAGTTGTCCGGCTTATGATTAAAACCAGACACTGGACAACTCAAGGCACGTTTCTGTAATGGCTGTTTGTGGGTTGACCCAGGCTATGACGAGGGTTGACTTTCTACCATCTGGATGAACAATAGCGATATTGTTCTAGACTCGCCACAGTTTTATTAAAGATGGATTTTTTTCAGAAAACAGTAGTGGGAGTATGGTAGAACTGGAAGTGATTCCAGAACCACAAACGATTACTGAAGATTTGATAAGGAACCTAAAGATTTAATCTGGATTGACATTCCATTGGCCACTCCGCAGATAAGGTGGGTAACTTCAGGCACCTGAGAGGCACTACGGTAGCCTCAAGGACGGTGACAGGGAAGTTCTTGTTTACCCACAATTGCCATTGCTGTTGTTCCAGGTTACGAGACCCGGCGGGAGGATGAGTATAGCGTCGTTCTAAACCAGTTTTAGAAGTGTACGTCTATATGACTCTGCCAGAGGGTTGTCGTAGTCAGTGGGAGCAGCGGAAGCATTGGTGGACAGGTTGCTTATGTCTATTTATAGACTAGAGCAGATGTAGCGGAGAAAGATCATCTATTTCTGACGTGACAGTCATGGGTTTGACTTCATCAGAATAGGGAATGGATCTGTTGAGAAGGTAGTAGGGTGTGATATCCTGGTATTTGGATGATATACACAGAGTATAAAAAGAAACTCCTACACTACGATCGGTTATACTTTGGTCGTCACACAGTTGTTTCTCCACAAAGGAAATGGATTTTATATCAGACATACTGGTTACTAGATCTATGGTCTTAGATCTAGATTTGGGTGGTTTCCCAATCTGGGTACTTAGACAGCATTCTAAGAGTATTTAGAATGGACGACTCCTGGCACGGTAGTGTACCTGCAGGTAATGGAGTCACCCTCTCTAAAGGTGTCTTACAGACTAAAGGGGAGAGGGATGTGCATGATTGGCAGATCACTTGCTCAGGCAATTGAGTCAATCATGAGATGTCAAGTACCACACCAGATATTGTTCTTGCACTAGATGCAATAGGTTGATATTGATCCGATCATGGAGAAACAGTCGGAAGCAGTTTTAGAACATAAGTGGATGTTCTAGGGATATGATATCGACAGCCTCATTCGGGAAACAGTTATCATTCCAGGCTTCCAAGGTGACATGGACGACAAGGAGGTTGTCAGAGTTATAGTTTTCCCTCTGACGAGGGGCAGTATTTTGGACAGGTGATCCAAGGCAATACTGAGGGAGGCATGGCGCAGGATACTGATTAAGTTCAGTTGACGATACAGTCTAAGAAGTTTGGATTTGGAGTTCATTTATGAGCTAAGTCCCATCAGACATCCAAACATATTCTAAGACAGGTATTGCTCATTTCGGGAGATGGGTTTCTCCGCGAACTTGAGATATAGAAAGACATAGAAAGAAACAACAAAGCGGATCCACTCACTGAGGCTATTCCAAGAACGCAATAGTTTCGCAAACGAGCTTTGTGAGACTGACTAGTAGAGGAGTTGGGTGTTCGGTATCACACGGGCTGTGAGTATGCGACATCGCAATAATTAGCCTTGAGTGCAAGTGGGAGATTGTTGGAGATAGTGCCCTCAGAGTCAATTATTAGGTCACAGGTACGTGATTGTAATGATTGATGGAGGACCTATCCCGGTAGGACAGTCTTACTCGAGATGATAGTATGCTATCTGGTTTACCTTTATCATCGTGTACTGCTTTAGGTGACCCGACACGTCGCTATTACACGTTGATAGAGCCCCTAGGATTCTTGCTTGACCACCAGCAGTATGAGGGCGATCATATAAGTGGGAGCTGGGGTCTATAAGCTTATCCTTAAAAGGTCCCTAGTCGTGGGAGTTTCGAGACTGGGCATCGATACTCCATTAGTAGACTAGTGTATACAGTCGAGACCCCGACGAGGGGCGGTGGCCGGTCTCACAAGCCACTGGTGTCAGTTGGATCACCTAAGATGTATACAGGTGCTCATTGGGTTATGAGTACACCGGACAGGACTCGCCGGGAACATGCTAGTTGGTCATATACCAGACGTCAGATGGCAGTTCCCTGGTGACATGTGTGCAGGTTAGTTCATCGACCTGGGGATCGTCATTTATCTCGTGTGAGTTCCCACTGTACTTTGATTACTACCCTACCACGGCTCAAAGGAGTCGTGCAAACAGGTTTTAGTTGGGTACAGTCCCGAGCCACATGGAGGCAGTGAGCGTATCTTCAGGGGTTCGTCTCTCCCGGTATTGGGGGTGAGGTCGTGCTGTGTCTAGGAGAACCATTACACAAAGTCCTTGGCCAAGGCAAGGAGATTTACTGGTAGGTATTCCAGTAGTATCTCAGGGTGTTCTGGGCTACACTCCGACACGACTTGTACCGCTTTTGGGGGTCTGACTTTTACCAACCCCCTAGGCCCGCCATGCGATACTCATAGACGAACGGACCGGACTGTACGGATATTGTCACTGACAGGCTCAGTAGGGTGTCAGGCTGAGTTCGCTCACAGACGTCCCTTTTAATCAATACCTGGTAGCCCGTTACGTATTGGCTTATACCTCTGACGTGCTAGTGGTTAAATCCACAACCAAGGTGTTGATGAGTCTTTAGAGTCCCCCACATTCAGTTACTCAGCTTTCGGGCGAAAGGTTGTAGAGGCCGTATGGAGATATGGCAAGGTCCGACCAGATACGTGCGGTATTGCACGGATCGGGATCGGACAGTTTGTACTATAGGCCGTATGGATATATGGCAGGGTTCGATCAGATACGTGCGGTATTGCACGGATCAGGATCGAACGGATATTACTGGCCGGCTTTGGTATAAGCCGGATCCTAGTATAATACAGTGTAGAGTTTGTCTCATTGCATTTGTATTTCGGTCGGAATACAAATGCGGGTGTGTATGCACAGTATCGGGGTTTTCCTGTAATTTATTACGGGACCAGTTTTCTGGAGTTGCCAGTTTGCTTTCCGTTTCGGCCAATTTCCATTGTTCCGTTCATTGGCCGAAGATTGGTGGAGGAGGGTTTATTTGCATTGTTGCAAATAGGCATTTGTGGAGGGGTTCTTTGTTTTTTGTAGCATCATGATAGTCTTCATGATGGTGCACCATCCATTGACTTTCTTGACTTCATACTTCTTGATGGCTTGACTTTGTTAGCATCATGGTTGTTGATGATGGTTGTGTGGAGTGTTGGCATTGCCTTGTGATCATTCCCTTTTGCATGATAGCTTTCCTCTCTCTCTCTTTGGGATTAGATGAGAATGGCTCCCATCTTTTTGATACACTCTCACTCTTTCACTCTCTCCACCACCATATACATGGCCGGCCACATTGAGGGAGGGGGCTGTCCAAATTTCTTGGGGTGGGATTTTTGTTCTTCTAGCTTTGTAAAATCCCACATGTTTCATCTCCACAAGCTCATATCATTTCCTCCACCAAAAAGGCAATTCCACAACCCCAAAGTGAGACTTGAGGGCTACATATTCTACAGCGAACCTTGGGCACGTCGAGTAGCCGGCTTCGTGCCCGAGTTGCCTCGGCATTGAGGTGGGAGCCCGTAAAAGAAGTAGGCGATGTGGTGCACTTCCGGCGACGAGGAGGAGACGGGACATTCCGCAAGAGATCGGGACAATGATGAGAAGACCGGAGGACATGGATCGTCGGTATATCTCTAACCCATCTTCTAGTTAGCTTAGACTTGTTAATGGTTACGATCCGGGTGTTTAGTGCGCGGCGGGGTGCCAGTTCTAGAAAATTAAAGTTTATCACCGCTTCCGCATTTGGCCGTCGGATTGACGGCCGGGGCGCCGCCGTGCACTTACAGTGGTATCAGAGCCTCGCCATTAACATAGTCTAGCTTGGTGTAATGTGTTTTTCTGTTTCGATCGATCGAATGTTCCAAAACTGCATTTTAGTTCGCATCAGTTTCTGTTGAAAAATTTTGGTGTCGAAAAATTTTTCAGGTTGTAAAATATTGATGTACTGGAAAATCTAAGAGTTCTGTAAAAATTCGACGAAGTAACTCCACAGTGGGAGCGCGGAACCGCCGCGAAAACCCCCTTCCCGCCGCCCTTCCGCCGCACACTGTGGAGATCACTTCACCAATTTTTTACAGAGGCCTTCTGGGCTTAAAATATGGGTTTTGGAATAATAACATTGGGCCCAGAATTTCTTTAACTGCTACAGTATTGCTTGGGGGTCCACTTGTTAAAATTTGATTGATCGGATATTTTAAACACATTTTTCACAGTATTTACATTATATCTGCGACCGTGAATGTCACTTGATCGGTAAATCCGGTCTAACTGCTATAGCCCGGTTAGACGGATTTGCGAACGTGATTTTCACGTTGATGTTCTATGTTTATGCTGTGATGTTGCGGATCGGTCGTGGGGATAGCCTGTATGCAATGCTAGTACAGTTTTGTTGTATTATGTACATTTGATATTGCGGGGCGAGCGTCCGACATGTGGACTGCCGTCACTGCCTGATTGTATTATTATTTTGGGGCACGGCCAGGTTGCGGTCGATGTACCCGTTGTATGTATATTTTACTTTCTGTACTAGGATTACCCCGCGGAGGGGTGCACGGATAGCCGGGTTCTGGAGGGCAACAAGCCCGCATCTCATGGCATTGAGACGGAGGGGGCTTCACTCTAGAATTGGCGGGCTATTCGCCGCACTCGTAGGGGGTACAGGTTGACCCAGGAGGGGTGCCCAAGTTACCGGATTCCGTGAAGTGCTGGGTGGTCCATTCACGGTGCTGAAGGGGGCTGTCTCGCTTCAGGTTTTGGCGGGTGACTTGCCGCGCCCGTAAGGGTCTAGGTTTTCATTGCACAGGCTATCCACACGACCAGGGGAACGTCGGGTTTCAGTAGTGGCTCTATGAAACCCGGGGATCCCAGATATCTGTATTGTTTCTGTGATGCTGTACATTTTCTGTGATGTTGCATTTCTTTCACGCCTTGAGCGAAATATAATATATTGGTTATATATTAGTAGATGTTGTATATGTTTTGCATCCGCGCTAGTCCAGTCTCCGCTCTGTCGTTAGTAAGCTAACCTAACGGGTAATGACGGGACCCAGTGGCGAATGCGGATGGCATATACGTACATCAGTATATTTTCGTTCTTTTTGGTGTGATCAATTGATGGGACTGCGTTGATTCGGATCAATGCAAGTTAAAAACAAACCTAATCTGATGTTGTTGGAACACTTTTCTAAAAGCTGTAATTGCAAGGACGTTCACTTTTGTTTTGCATCGTGGTATTCAGTTGGAATATCCTGCTCCTCAGTCGACGAGGCAAGGGCCGAGATCCCTTCACCGGGAGTGACCCCTTGGACAGAAGTTTGCGTCAGGGCATTAACTTCACTATAGCCGATTACTTTTGCTTTGCGCCGTGGTATTCAGTTGGAATATCCTGCACCCCATTCTACGGGGAAAGAGCCGAGATCCTTTCACCGGGAGTGACCTCTTTAGCAACGGTTTTCGTCACTATATTTTTAAAAGCTATCCGTTCCTTCGACGATATCAAGTTCTTTACGTTAAAGGTTTTCTCCAGAAACCATTCGTAGCCCTCCGTCGTTTCAGCCGGGTAGTAAGTAGTATTCATGCTATGTTTGTTGGCCTTCGTCAAGGCATAGTGTATGGTAGCTGCTTGTTGCCTTTCTGCAGCATAGATAGATGCGTTGGTTTGGGACAGTCGTATAGCCTTGTTGGCCTTCGTCAAGGGCTTGTGCGGGTGGGTTCAAATCAACCTGGAGAATGACGGGCAGAACTTGACATGTGACTTATGATTTGTTGGCCTTCGTCAAGGTCATAAGAGCATGGGGCAGAAATCACATCGGGAGTTTCAAAAGTACTGAAACTTGTCAGATATGCGCATACCTTCTGGAGTGTGATACCGTGAGCGGATTACGTCACGTTGTCATGCGATGAGAGTTGGATCCCGATTCCCACTGATGAGTTAGTTTACTCCTCGGGTAACCCCGACTAATTCTTCTTTCAGGTTTGGAGGAGAATTCGAGGTACAGTGGGAGGATTCCAGATTAGATAAATTGGTAACCATTCTGATCTAGGTTAGAGTGCACGCTGAGTGTTTCTTCTCTCTCTCTCTTTGGCAGCGACCATTGACCCGACCCTAAGACTATGACTCAGTGACCAAATTAACCGAACCTTCTTAAACACTGGCTTTTGGATTGTCAGAGTTGCGAACCTCATTGCCACTCCTACTTTTACCCTTTTCTCCAGGACACCCCGTATTACTACGAACGTCCACTTCCATTGGACAAAACCATCGTATGGTTAGATACGAACTCGAAGGGATTTATTCGAGGATGGTTTCCGGTTCTGGAGAAAACGGATAGGATTATTCAGTTGTCTTTTCCTTTTACCCTCTCTCAGGTTACGAGTACTCCTTGGTTTAGGGGTAGTACACCTATTACGCAAATTGGATTGTCTTCTTCCAAACCTTAGGCTGGTGCCGACCGGTAGGGAATGAAGAAAACCAATTAGCATAACGATGGTGTGCAGAAGGTATTAGGTTAAGACAAAGCAAGGGATTAGTAAGAGGGCAAAGTAAAATGCAACAGATATTCACGACCAAACCAAGTATTTCTTCGTCGATCCTAAATCACCTTTGTATTTCTCCAGGACACTCCGTATCACTACGAAGATCCACAGTTTATTGGATATTCCATCGTATGGTTATATACGAACTCGAAAGGAACTTGTTCCAGTTCGGGGATGGATTCTGGTTCAGGAGAAATAGGAATAAGATTTATTCAGGTGTCTTTTATCTTCACTTTCTCTCGCATTGCGAGTGTTCCTAGGATTGGGACAGTACACCCATTATGCTTATTGGATAGTCTTCTTCCAAACCATAGGCTGGTGCCGAACGGTAGGGAAGGAAGAAAACCATTTGGCCTAAAGGGGTGTGCAGAAGGTAATGACTAAAGACATATGAAGGGATTTGGAGAGGTGGCAAAGAACTATACGGTTACAGTCGTGAATCTGGAAGAGGCATTACTAGGAATACCAGGATACCCCATCGAAACATTTCGATGTTTCAGTTTCACTGTGTAATGTTAAAAGAAAACTGATTTCCCGATTAGATACTTGCTCCAGGGTATGTATTTACCAGGTATGATTCTCACATCTGTATGGTTTTACAGATGATGAGTAGGAGTAGGTTATTGGGAATTGGGTGATCATCCTCATTATATCGGGATTCGTTGTAATCGGTGATATTTGAGGAAGTCACCTGGGTTGTTTGCCGGTCGGCAAATATTTGGTGGAAGAGGGTTTATTTGCATTGTTGCAAATAGGCATTTGTGGAGGGGTTCTTTGTTTTTTGTAGCATCATGATAGTCTTCATGATGGTGCACCATCCATTGACTTGGTTGACTTCATACTTCATGATGGCTTGACTTTGTTAGCATCATGGTTGTTGATGATGGTTGTGTGGAGTGTTGGCATTGCCTTGTGATCATTCCCTTTTGCATGATAGCTTTCCTCTCTCTCTCTTTGGGATTAGATGAGAATGGCTCCCATCTTTTTGATACACTCTCACTCTTTCACTCTCTCCACCACCATATACATGGCCGGCCACATTGAGGGAGGGGGCTGTCCAAATTTCTTGGGGTGGGATTTTTGTTCTTCTAGCTTTGTAAAATCCCACATGTTTCATCTCCACAAGCTCATATCATTTCCTCCACCAAAAAGGCAATTCCACAACCCCAAAGTGAGACTTGAGGGCTACATATTCTACAGCGAACCTTGGGCACGTCGAGTAGCCGGCTTCGTGCCCGAGTTGCCTCGGCATTGAGGTGGGAGCCCGTAAAAGAAGTAGGCGATGTGGTGCACTTCCGGCGACGAGGAGGAGACGGGACATTCCGCAAGAGATCGGGACGATGATGAGAAGACCGAAGGACATGGATCGTCGGTATATCTCTAACCCATCTTCTAGTTAGCTTAGACTTGTTAATGGTTACGATCCGGGTGTTTAGTGCGCGGCGGGGTGCCAGTTCTAGAAAATTAAAGTTTATCACCGCTTCCGCATTTGGCCGTCGGATTGACGGCCGGGGCGCCGCCGTGCACTTACACGTAAGCTATGCCTCCAGATGAGGCGGAGCGCGAGTTGCAGTTGCAGTTAGAACACTTCACGCAAGTAGATGCCATTGCTGTTTCGCTTTCTGCGCCAAGCAAGAAACCAAATCTTAGTACCTCGAACCCAAGGGCAACCATATCAAACCGCGATTCGTTCACGAACACGACACATGAAGTGTGGAGTGGAAAGAGGAAAAAGTCCCACCGGGCGTGCCAGAATCTGTTTACCGCCGAAAGACGCGGCGAACGTCTTGCCTGAATCTGGGGGCAGATGCTAATTGGTGTTATCCATCCACCTCTCCGAAAATGCCAAGTTGATTTATGGCACCATGTATCGAAGGTTTAAACGGATGTGGCCGATATAGCAGACATCGGCAGATTCCCTCTCGTTTGAGGGGTTTTTGATTGTGGGGACGCTCTTCCCTGTAGGCGCAAGCCCCTGCAGTTAATTACGTTACCGCATCGCGGTAACAACTTTCTCCTTCTCCAGATGGTCACTTCGTGTCGTGGGTGTTTGTTTTTGGTTGCCCGTGGATTATATACGGAGACTAATTTATGTTGTCGCCTGTAGGGCGTGGATTAGTCCAAATCCGTATCTTCTTAGATTTGAGTTTTGGATTGGGTTTAAGGATACGTTAGTCTCGTTTGAGACTAAGATCAACTTAAACGTTAGTTAAGGAGACGTTAGTCTAATTTTAGACTAAGATCAACACAACGAGATCGTTTAGATCCAACAAAAGAGCATTTAGACTATATTGTTTAATTTAGGGACATTGCGGTCGATTGCCAGTTTAGGGACATGGTGGTCCATTACCAGTTTAAGGACATGGTGGTCTAAGGTTAAGGAAATCATAGGCCGTGGGTTTAAAGGGACCCCACAGTCCAGGTTAAAGACATCATGGTCCATGGGTTTAAGGACCCCACAATCCAGGTTAAGGACATCGTAGTCCATGGGTTTAAGGACCCCACAGTCCAGTTTAAAGACATCATAATCCATGGGTTTAATGACCCCACAGTCCAGTTTAAAGACATCATAGTCTGTGGAGTGTATGGCTGTCGGGACCCGTCACCTCTCTGAAGACGTTGAAGGATTACAACGACAAATATCAGAGGAGTTCAGAGATGTACCCTTGAACCAATGTTGGTTGGGAGATCTATAGTCCAAATTGGGACTAAAGTCTGTTAAAAGGTTTATGAGCATATGGGCTTGTTTACCCCAATCGGAGCAAAGCTCTGTTCAAATTCCGAGACGGGAGATGAAGCAACGCTTCATCTTCCCCCAATCAGAAATAAAGCTTTGCTTTGAAAATTTAAACTTTAATAAATGAAGCAACGCTTCAGATCCTTTGCGCTGCGCGCGACGCGCCACGTGTCTGGCGCAGATATATTAGCGCAGCGTCCAAGAAGGCGCGCCCCATTAGAGCAAAGCTCTGTTAAAGGAAGCGCCGCGCTCTGCGCTGTGCGACACGTGGCAGCGTAGTTGCGCTGCGCTGTGCGCTGCGCGACACGTGTCAGCGCAGATGCGCTAACGTAGATGAAGGGGGTAAGTGCCCAAGGCAATTTATCCATGCAAAATTACATGCACTTGATAATAACAAATTAAAATCATACGATGCACAAGCACAACAGAGAGCTAAAATAAAAAGAACACTTAACAGATAATAAAATACTTAATTAAAACATTTATTTATTATTACATTTAAAAGAGATCACCAAATGTGGGATCGGAAAGACAAGGGTTCGCAAAAATAAAAAAGAGATTCCCCAGCTCCCTTTCTGCCTTCTCCACCACGTCAAAGCGGCGATCCTCCCAAGAAGAAGACATCCAACGATCGTCGCCACATTCTTTAGAAAAGGTGGCAATGACAACCCGGCGAGCCCGTATCTGGCTCAGCAAGTGGAAAGAGCAGTCCCTCAGGGCTTTAGTGATCAAGAGCGCTTTGAAAAAGCTCTCGATCTTATCCTCGGCCACATCAAGCATTGCCGAGGACATCTCCGCCGAAGGAGGAGGAATGTCGGCGAGCACTGAGGCAAGGATCATCCGAAGCCAAATGGAACCCGGGGGAAGAGGAGACCCCACACGAGTCGAAAGCTCGTACATTGCAGCATCGCACTGCTCGTCCGAAAGAGAAGGGTCCACCAGGCACGCCGCAAAACGGGGAACGATGTCCCGAATCGGCACCTCCCATGGTTGTCGGCAGGCATGAGGGCGGTTGCAAGCCATGATCGAAGAAGTTCTCTGAAAATGAGAGAAGAAAAGGCTCAGCCTCGAGTTATATATATAGACCCAAGCACAGAAGATTCGGTGCACAATGAAATCATTTCCAAGGCCCGGGAAATCAGAATTTTGGAAATACAAGTTTGACTTGAAAAAAGGAGATGAAAAGATATCTCAGGTGAAGCGACGCTTCCGATTTACCCAAAATCTAAGTTTTAATAAATGAAGCAACGCTTCAGATCTTTTGCGCTGCGTGCGACGCGCCACGTGTCTGGCGCAGATACGTCAGCGCAGCGCCTAAGGCAGTGCGCCAAATCAGAGCAAAGCTCTATTTTAAGTAAAAATTAAAGGAAGCAACGCTTCAGTCGCAAGCACTGCGCTGCACGACACGTGTCAGCGCAGATGCGCTAGCGCAGTTGCGCTACGCTATGCGCTGCGCGACACGTGTCAGCGCAGATGCGCTTACGCAGTTGCGCTGCGCTGTGCGCTGCGCGACACGTGTCACGCGCTGGGGCATCTGCGCCAAACAGAATTAAAATTCTAAAGAAATATTTTCTGTTCTTGTTAAAACAAGAAGATTTTCTTCTGTAAAACAGAGGCCCTTGGATCAAAGATCCAACGGTGGGGAAAATTCCCCAAATCGCTCAGAGAAAGATCTCTTTAACAAATTTAACTAATTTATGGGCACTATAAAAAGGACTCCAGACCTCAATTCAAAGGGAGGAACATTTTTCTAAAAAAAAAAGAGAACTCTGAAGAATTCCTCAAGAACAAAAAGGTAAAAAACCTTTAACGAAAGAGAAAGTTCTCTTATGAACAGATCATAGATCTAAAAAGAAAATCAATGATCTTTAATTAATTAAATAGTGCTTTGCACTTTTCACGAACCCTTGGTTCTCTGAGAAAAGAAAAACAAGAAAAACTTATTTTTCTTTGATCTAAATTAGATCAAGAAATCAAATAGTGCTTCGCACTTCTCTTATGAACCATCGGTTCTTGAATCTAAAAGATTCTCAAATTAATAGTGCTTTGCACTTATAAATCTGCATTGTTGCGCTCTCGGGCTGGCGCAAGCCACCAGAGAGCGCCACGTGTCAGCGTCTGAACCGTTTGCGCTATGCGCTTTTGAATAGAGCTTTGCTCTCTGAAATTGGCGCAACTCACCAGAGCACGCCACGTGTCAGCAGCGCAAGCGTAGCGCACTAGCGCAGCGCACTGCGCTGCATGACACGTGTCATCACCACAAGCGCTTGCGCTCTCTGATTGGTGCAAAGCGCCTGATAAATGCAATGCATTTCCTAAAAGGGCCAGGCCCAAATCAAAAAGACCAAGCAAGCCAAAATAAATTGCAAAGCAATAAAAGGGCAGAGCCCAAATGAAATTGATGCTCCGCATCATTTATAAAGGGCAGAGCCCAAAACAAATTGATGCTCTGCATCCTTTCTGGGCAAAGCCCAAATAAAAATAAAAAGAAATGCAACGCAAAAGCAAATAAAATGTTGAACGTTTTCAACTGGACTTAGCCCAATTTTGGCCGTAAGTCCTTAAATTAAATTGACTGAGCAAGATTGCTCTCTTAAATCAATTTACCTCCGGTTCGAGGGTACATCTCCGAACTCCTCTGACACCCATCGTTGTAATCCTTCAACGACGTCAGAGAGGTGACGGGTCCCGACGACCACATATCAATATGGACTGCGGGGTCCTTAAACTCGTGGACTGGAACGTCCTTAAACTAATATTGGACCGAAACGTCCTTAAACTAATATTGGACCGAAACGTCCTTAAACTAATGTCGGACCACTACGTCCCTAAACTGGAACATAGACCACCACGTCCCTAAACTGGAGCATGGACCGCAACGTCCCTAAACTACCTATGGACCACTACGTCCCTAAACTGGAACAATAGAGCCTCCAAATGCTCTTTTGCCGGATCTAAACGATCCCGTTTAAGTTGATCTTAGCCCCCAAACACGGCTAACGTATCCTTAAACATTCAAACGGACTATAAAACTCCAAATCAACCTTGGTTCAAGGGTACATCTCTGAACTCCTCTGACATCTGCCGTTGTAATCCTTCAACGACGTTAGAGAGGTGACGAGTCCCGATGGCCAGATATTAAATGGATTATCACGTTAAGTCGATCTTAGTCTCAAAACAGGACTAACGTATCCTTAACTAATGTTTAAGTTGATCTTAGCCGCAACGCGACTAATGCATCCTTAAACTAAAAACACCAAACCCAAATCTAAGTAAATACGGATTTGGACTAATCCACGTCCTACGGGCGACGGCATTACTTAGTCTCCGTATACAATCCACGGGCAACCACAAACAAAACAAACACCCATGACACGAAGTGAAACTCTGGAGAAGGAGAAAGTTGTTACCGCGATGCGGTAGCATAATTAACTGCGGGGGCTTGCGCCTGCAGGGAAGAGCGTCCCCACAATAAAAAACCCCTCAAGCGAGGGGGAATCTGACGAAGTCTGCTACATCGGCCGCATATGTCTAAACCTCCGATACACGGTGCCATAAATCAACTTGGCATCTTCGGAGAGGTAGACGGATAAAACCATATAGCATCTTCCCCGAATCTCAGGCTAGACGTCCTCACGTCGTCGCCGCCTTTCGGAGGGGAACAGATTCTGGCACGCCCGGTGGGACCTCTTCCTCTTTCCACTCCACACTTCGTGTGTCGTCTTCGCGAACCAATCGCGGTTTGTTAATGGTTGCCTTCGGATTTCAAGTTACTAAGATTTGGTCTTTTGCCTGGCGCAGAACTCAAGATTCAATGGCCTCTAACTGCACCAACTGCTCGAACTGCCACTGCAACGGACGCTCCACCTCTCCGGGAGGTGTAGCATATGGGCCCCAAGCGGCTTCCTTCCTCGCTCTGCCGGTAGACCAGGTGACCCAAGCCACCACTGGCCTGTTCTTCGGGACCATGATCCCACCTACAAGCTTTCCTACGCCAATACCTGCACCGGAAGTGAACAAAAAGTCAGTCTTCGACCGGCTCACTGCTACGACGGCCCCTGTCAACGAGTCGCCAACTGCCAAACCAACAGCCTCTGTTTTCACCAGGCTAAATCAGAACTCTAAACTGGCTGTCCCAATGAAAGCAATAACTGCTGCTCCAGAAGTCGTCAAGGCGGCTTCCCTTGTCAAAAAGTCAGTCTTTTCAAGACTGACGATTCCTGCCCCTGCCCGAGGATCTGTCTTCGATAGGTTGAACATCACCCCTCAAAAGACAACCTCAGTCTTTAAGAGGTTAACACCGGCGGCACCTCATTTGTTAGTGTATATGCCCTAGAGGCCATTACTGTATCATACTAGTTTGTATATTACTTAATGGAAGCTTGGGATATTCACAGTTGTATATACAATCTTGCTCAAAATGGTAGTATGCTACTTGGTTTGTCTCTGCTTTAATATGTGCATGTGTTTCTTTTAGCATATCGCTGATATACATATTAGTAGAGCCCTTAGGATCTTTGCTTGATTACCAGCGTTGTGATGGCGCTCACACTCGTGGGGGCTGGGTAATCCATAAGCACATCCTTATACAGGTCCCTAGTCGTTGGACTATCGAGACAGGGCATCGATACTCCGGAGTAGACTAGCGTATGCGCTTCTCATCCTAGCGTGGGAGACGGTCTGTCCCACAGCCGTCAGTACGTCGTACTTGAGATAGTATGCGGGTGCTCGTTAGGTTACGAGTACACTGGACAAGACTCGTCGGGAACTGATGGTTGGTATTATACCTATCGTCAGTTATCAGTTCCCAGGTGACATGAGTACAGCTTAGTCCGCTGACTTGACACTGTCACTTCGCCTCAAGTGTGTTCCCACTGTACTTTGACTACTACCCTACCACGGCTCAAAAGAGTCGTGCAAACATGTAGTAGTTGGGTGCAGTCCCGAAGCACTTGGAGGCAGTGACGGTTAGACAGGATTCGTCTCTCCGGGTATTGGGGGTTGACATCGCGCTGTGTCTAGGAGAGCCATTACACGAGTAGTCCCTGGCCAGGGCAAGCGAGATATACTGGTAGGTTTCCAGTGTTATCTCAGGGTGTTCTGGGCTTCACTCCGACTTGACTTGTACCGCTATTAGGGGACTGACATTTACCGTCCCCTAGGCCCGCCATGCGATGTATCAGACGAACAGACCGGACTGTACGGAGACTGTCACATTCAGGCTCAGTAGGAGTTCAGATGGGGTTCACCTCGTCAGTCTTCTTATCGGCATCTACCTTGGGACCGTTACGTACAGCTAGTGCCGCTTGCGGTCTGTGGTTAAACCCACTGCCAGCGTAATGTCGAGTCTTTAGAGTCCCACACAGAGGGCTATTCGCCTTTGGGCAAAATGAGTAGAGGTCGCATGGTTTTGCGACAGGGTTCATTCACATCCGCGCACTTGTGCACGTTTGTTGTCCGGACAGCTTGTACTAGCAGGCTTTGGTTTAAGCCGGATCCTAGTATATGATTTGGGATTGGTTTTATCTCTTTGTGTTCGTGTTCCTCGGAACAGGAACGCGGGTGTGTATGCACAGTTGATTGAGGCGGAGGAGGAGTTTTTTCATTGGGGTTTTGGAACGGGTGTGTATGCACAGTTGACAGTCGTCTTTTTCCAAACCCTAATGATCTTGTGATTTATCAATTAATAATATTAATTAAATGAAATTGTGTCATGGTTGGGCTTGTTGACTTGTTGACCAAGGTTGACTAGTTGACTAGGTTTGAAACTTTGACCATCATCATTAGCTTTTTAGATGCTCTTTGATCTTTGCAAAATCATTTATGGTGATATGATAATGGTCTATTCAAACTAACCATCACCTTTTCATTTTTGATTAATATTATTTTTGATAAATCACTTATATTTTGTTATGGTTGTAAAAAACCATTTCATTCTATCATATTCACTCTCTCTCCTCTCTTCTTCCTCCTCCTCCTCTAGTTCAAGGAGATTCATTCTCATGTGTTGAGAAACCTCTCCTTGAGATAAAAATACCCTAAACCACTCTCTACTCACTCTAGGGTTGAAGGTCTAGCAAGCCAAAGACCTTAGTTCTCTCAAAGTTCGAGAAAGGAGCCCAAGGTTGAACCCTCAGGTGGATCCATCTTTGACGAAAGAAGGCGACAAAGAAAGCACCATCCAACCTCTACAAAGGTTTCAAGAAGAAGGAGTTCAAGTGAGGTATAACACCTTTTCCGAGTAGCTAACTCTCTTTAGTTTGGTAGCTAGTTTTGTTTAGAAAAGATCCCGACTTTTGTTAGTCCATGTTGCCTAGTGCGCTAAAAATTTGATTTTTATACCGTTTCCGCCTCCCCGCAAGAACCGGGGTCGGCAACGTGGACTGACAGTGGTATCAGAGCCTAACTAAACATAAACTAGTTAGGTAGTAAAGTGTATAGAAGTTCGATCGGAAAAATCACAAAACTACGACATGCAAAACCCTAAGTTTCTGTTAAAATTTTTTATGTTCTAAAAATAAAAAGTCATACTCCAAAAATCATCTCAGGGTTTTGTGAAGAAGCCCACCAAAAACGGTCGAGTGATCCCTTCAAAGCGCCGCGGTTCCGCGGCAATGGGTATACATTTGCCGCGGAACCGCCGCCGTTTTGACTCGGCTCATGACCGAGTTTGGTGCAGTGTTTTTAGGTTGTGGTGTTGGGATTTTTGAGATGGTTTATTTCAGCCCAGATTTTCCAGAAAAGAAATTTGTATTTAGGGGCCTATAAATCCGTATTTTTGATCGAACTTCACTATACTTTGACTAATTGGTTATATCTGTGATATTTTATGTATTGAACGTCGGCTAATCGCTATATGTCGATTAGTGGGGGTTGTACATATCTATGATCTGTGTTTGATGATGGTATGTGTATATGAATGTGTTGGATTGTCGCGGGTGAATAGCCGAGGTGGATGTGAGATGAGTTTTTTCTTTTTCTTTCATTCATGTAATATGTAAATTGATGTAATAATATTTGTATGGCCGCACGACCGGGTCAGGGTTGTAGCCGTCATTGTATAATTCTTTTTACTGTTTTTGCTCCTAGGATAGACCCATGGAGGTTGCTTCGCTTCGGGTACTTGGCGGGTAGTTTGCCGCACCCGTAGGGGTCTTTGGTGGGGTATTGGCTATTCACCGCGACTGTGTAATCCGCTTATCGTTGCAGGCTAGAACGGATTGCGGATTCCTAGTATATCCAATGTATTCATCTGTGATCTGTAATGTCTATCATTGCTATATATTTATATATAATAACTATTTAGGCGTTGCTTATGTTTTTCAGCCGCGCTAGCCCAGCCCCCGCTCTGTCGTTAGTTAAGTAACCTAACGGGTGATGACGGGGCCCCGTGGCGAATGCGAATGGCATAAGCGTACGTCACATTTTTGGTTGTTTTCTGCAATGGTAGGATTAAATGATAGGACGCATTAAAAGAACTAATGCAAGAAAATAAACCAAGTAAAAGTCGATTGGAACACTTTGAAAACCACTCGGTTCTTTTCAAAACTAAACTTTTAAACGCGGAGCTTGAACCACTCCTTTTAAAAGCTATCTCGTTCCATCGATTATGTCAAGTTCACTACGTTCACGGTTTCGCCAAAACCATTCGTAGCCCTCCGTCATTCCACATGAATGGTCAAAAAGTATTCAAGCTATGTATTTTGGCCAAAGTCAAGGCATAGTGATTGGTAGCTATTGGGTATTCATGTGCAGCATAGATAGATGCGTTGGTTTGGGACAGTCGTGCTGCCATTTTGGCCAAAGTCAAGGGTAGGTACGGGTGGGTCCAAATTAACCAGGAGAATGGCGGGTAGAACTTGACATGTGACTTATGATATTTTGGCCAAAGTCAAGGTCATAAGAGCATGGGGCAAAAATCCACATCGGGAGTTTCATAAGTACTGAAACTTGCTAGCGCTGCATACCATTTGGAGTGTGATAATTCTGGTAGGATTCCTTCGGTTTTATCACGCGATGATATTTGGATCCCGATCCTACTGTGAGTATATGCTACTCCTCGGGAAAACTCTCACTTAACGATCAATGCTATAAACTTAGTAGGTGTCTAGAAAGGTGTTAGCGGGGCTACGCCCACAGGGAAAAGAGGTTACTTAATTAAAGAACTTCGCGAAAGCGTTGGAAAACCTCCCTCGAAGTACCGACACTGGCCTGGCTGAACGGTTAAGCAAGTATTGTACAGTGAGATTGATCCCGACTAATCCTTTCTTTACGGTTTGAGAAGGGATTCGAGAGACAGTGGGAGCCATCCTGTTTAGACAAACTAAAAACCACTCTAAACTTGCATGAGCATCATGCTAAAGTGTTTCTTTTCTCTCTCCTAATTGCAGCGACCATTCAACATGACCGGACTTAAGTTATTACTAGATAAAAACATATTGACAGGGCCAAACTACAAAGATTGGCTCAGGAATGTCAAGATGGCAATCACTTACGACAAGCTGGGGTATCTCCTTACCACCAAAGCTCCCCCTGTCCCAGGTCCCAAAACTAGTGTCGTAGATAAGGAAATCTATAAGACCTGGGAAATAGATTGCGCGAAGGCCAAATGCCTCGTACTTGCCTCGATGGACAACGAACATCGGAGGAGGCACGAGAATATGGACCTAGAGTCCATATTTCTTCATACAAAAGAACTGTATGGAGAGCAGTCTCGTATCGCCAGATACGAAGTGTCGAAGAAGTTATTTTCGGCAAGGTTGGCCGTCGGATCATCGGTAGCGGAACGCATGCTTAAGATGATTGGCTACATAGAGGAGCTCGCAGAACTTAGGACCACGTTGGAGAATGAGCTCTATACGGACTTGATTCTCCAGTCCCTTCCTTCCACTTACGCCCAGTTCATCCTGAACTTCAACTTACAGGAAAAAGAAGTTGAACTTTCAGAGCTCCTCAACATGCTGAGGAGTGCAGAGGGCACCCTACAGAAAAGTAGGGAGACATCCACTTTGTTTGTAGGAGGATCTTCCTCTTCTAGATCCAGGGCGAAAGCCAAGGGTAAGAAGAAGAAAGCCCCCGCCAAACCAAGAGGCGGTGTCAGTAAAGTGGATACGAGGGAAAAGGAAAAGCAACAAAGGTAGCGGGTAAGCTGGTGGGGAAGGAAGAATGCTTCTACTGTCACAAAAGTGGTCACTGGAAACAGGATTGCAAGGCTTGGAAGGCCAGAACACAGGATTTGAAGCGAGTTGCGGCTTCAGCTTCAGGTGTGTATGTTATTGAAAACTGTCTATCAATAAACTCTACATCCTGGGTATTGGATACCGGATCAGGATCTCATATCTGTAATTCTTTGCAGGTGTTGAGAAAGCGTAGAGTTTTGAAGGCAAGTGACATGACCCTCAGAGTTGCAAACGGTGCTAGCATAGATGCTGAGGCCGTGGGGGACTATCACCTGGGACTGTCGGATGGACACTTTTTTGGTTTTGCGTAGTTGTTATTATGTACCAAATGCAATCTGTAATATCATTTCTGTATCTTTATTATCTAAAGAAGGTTATGAATTTGCATTTGTAAGTAATGTAGTGAACATTCACCTTAATCAAGTTTTGATTGGGTCAGGTACATTGAACAACGGTATATACGTTTTAAACCAACCACAGATTTTCAATATCCAGAATACACACAAAAGAAAGTCTCCAGAAATCAATAAAACTTTCTTATGGCATTGTAGACTGGGTCACATCAATGAGAGAAGGTTGACTAAGTTACATGCAGAAGGATATTTGGATCCGTTCGAATATCAATCGTGTGCAACTTGTCAATCCTGTCTCAAAGGAAAGATGACAAAGACTCCGTTCACTGGACACGGAGTAAGAGCGAGCGAGCTCTTGGGACTCGTACACAGCGACGTGTGCGGTCCAATGTCTACACATGCACGAAGCGGTTATTCCTACTTCATTACTTTTACGGATGACTTTTCAAGGTACGGTTATGTCTTCTTAATGAAACATAAATCCGAGGCTTTTGAAAAATTCCAGGAATATAAGAATGAAATAGAAAAACAAACAGGCAAAGGTATCAAGGCACTGAGATCTGATCGAGGTGGAGAATACTTGAGTGCCGAGTTCCTGGGTTACTTAAAAGAGAATGGAATTCTCTCTCAGCTTACTCCTCCATACACTCCGCAACATAACGGTGTATCGGAGAGACAGAACCGAACCCTATTGGATATGGTACGGTCCATGATGAGTAACGCTAAGTTACCGCGATCGTTCTGAGGATATGCGCTAGAATCAGCTGCATACCTTTTGAACCGAGTTCCAACTAAGACTGTGCCTACTACACCATATCAGATGTGGTGTGGGAAGAGACCCTATCTTAATCACATTAAGACATGGGGATGTCCAGCTTTTGTAAAAAAGCAGCATGCGGACAAGCTCGAGGCACGCTCAGTAAAGTGCAAGTTTGTGGGATATCCAAAGAACTCCAAGGGATATTTCTTCTATTGCGAAGAGGAACAAAAGGTTTTTGTTTCTCGCCATGCCCACTTTCTAGAACACCAGTTCATAGAAAAAGAATTAAGTGGGAGCGCAATAGAACTGGAAGAAATTCCAGAACCACGAGCTATTACTGAAAGCTTAGTAGAACCAGAGGGTTCGAAAGATCAGGACATTCCCATGCCACTCCGCAGGAGTAGTAGGCAGTCTCATCCGCCCGAGAGATACTACGGTTTTCTTATTGACGGGGATAAAGAGGATTGCATCATAGACTGTGATGAGCCTACTAGCTTCCAGCAAGCCATTCAGAGCGTCGACTCGGTAAAATGGCTAGATGCAATGCGGACCGAAATAGAGTCCATGTACACCAACAAAGTATGGACGTTGGACATTGCTCCAGATAGGGTAAAACCCGTAGGATGCAAGTGGATCTTCAAAAGGAAGATTGGTGTAGATAGACAGGTTGAGACCTATAAAGCTAGACTGGTAGCAAAGGGTTTTCGTCAGCGACCTGGTTTGGACTATGACGAAACCTTTTCTCCAGTAGCTATGCTGAAATCCATTTGGATCCTTCTTGCCATTGCTGCCTTCCACGATTATGAGATTTGGCAGATGGACGTAAAGACAGCTTTTCTAAATGGACATTTAGAGGAGTGTGTCTATATGGAACAGCCAGAGGGTTTCATTCAGAGTGGGAGCAGCGAAAAGGTGTGCAAGTTGCTTAAGTCCATTTATGGACTAAAGCAGGCATCGCGGAGTTGGAACATCTGTTTTGATGAGACGGTCAAGGAATTTGGCTTTATCAAAAATCCAGATGAACCGTGCATCTATTGTAGATTTGTAGCGAGAACTGTAGTATTCCTCGTTTTATACGTGGATGACATTCTCTTAATAGGAAATGACATTCCTATGCTACAATCTGTCAAGGGGTTCTTGTCACACAGGTTCTCCATGAAAGACCTGGGTGATGCCTCATACATTCTGGGTATCCGGATCTACCGTGACAGATCCAAGAGGATATTAGGACTTTCGCAGTCCAGGTACATCGACACCATACTGAAGAGATTCAGTATGGAAGATTCCAAGCGCGGTAATCTACCGGCTTGTCACGGGATCACCCTCTCCAAAGAGATGTCTCCCAAGACTGATTTGGAGAGGGATCGCATGTCTATTATACCCTACGCTTCTGCGGTAGGCTCTATAATGTATGCAATGTTGTGTACCAGACCGGATGTGGCTTATGCACTGAGTGTGGTAAGCAGGTATCAGTCAAACCCTGGGGAAAGACATTGGATAGCAGTAAAGAACATTCTCAAGTACCTGAGAAGGACTAAGGAGATGTTCTCGGTGTATGGCGGAAAAGACCTCCAGATTGAGGCCTTTGCTGACTCCAGCTTCCAGAGTGACAAGGATGATTCCAAGTCCATGTCGGGTTTTGTCTTCACCCTCAATGGAGGGGCGGTGTGTTGGAAGAGCTCCAAACAGGAAACCGTTGCTGACTCGACTATGGAAGCGGAATACATCGCTGCATTTGATGCCGCAAAAGAAGCTGTCTGGATGAGGAAGTTCTTGAAAGAACTTCAGGTGGTTCTGTCCATTGTTGACCCAATACCTCTGTATTGCGACAACAACGGGGCTATAGCTTTAGCGAAGGAACCCAGGTCCCATCAGAAATCCAGACACATCTTGAGGCGGTATCACCTGATCAGGGAGATCGTGGATCGCAAGGAGATCGAGGTTCGGAGGGTTGCTTCAGAAGATAACACTGCAGATCCATTCACCAAGGTCTTGCCCCAGACTCAGTTCGAGCGGCTGATCGAGATGATAGGTCTTCGATACGCCAGTACATGGCCTTAGTGCAAGTGGGAGATTGTTAGTGTATATGCCCTAGAGGCCATTACTGTATCATACTAGTTTGTATATTACTTAATGGAAGCTTGAGATATTCACAGTTGTATATACAATCTTGCTCAAAATGGTAGTATGCTACTTGGTTTGTCTCTGCTTTAATATGTGCATGTGTTTCTTTTAGCATATCGCTGATATACATATTAGTAGAGCCCTTAGGATCTTTGATTGATTACCAGTGTTGTGATGGCGCTCACACTCGTGGGGGCTGGGTAATCCATAAGCACATCCTTATACGGGTCCCTAGTTGTTGGACTATCGAGACAGGGCATCGATACTCCGGAGTAGACTAGCGTATGCGCTTCTCATCCCAGCATGGGAGACGGTCTGTCCCACAGCCGTCAGTACGTCGTACTTGAGATAGTATGCGGGTGCTCGTTAGGTTACGAGTACACTGGACAGGACTCGTCGGGAACTGATGGTTGGTATTATACCTATCGTCAGTTATCAGTTCCCAGGTGACATGAGTACAGCTTAGTCCGCTGACTTGACACTGTCACTTCGCCTCAAGTGTGTTCCCACTGTACTTTGACTACTACCCTACCACGGCTCAAAAGAGTCGTGCAAACAGGTAGTAGTTGGGTGCAGTCCCGAAGCACTTGGAGGCAGTGACGGTTAGACAGGATTCGTCTCTCCCGGTATTGGGGGTTGACATCGCGCTGTGTCTAGGAGAGCCATTACATGAGTAGTCCCTGGCCAGGGCAAGCGAGATATACTGGTAGGTTTCCAGTGTTATCTCAGGGTGTTCTGGGCTTCATTCCGACACGACTTGTACCGCTATTAGGGAACTGACGTTTACCGCCCCCCTAGGTCCGCCATACGATGTATCAGACGAACAGACCGGACTGTACGGAGACTGTCACATTCAGGCTCAGTAGGAGTTCAGATGGGGTTCACCTCGTCAGTCTTCTTATCGGCATCTACCTTGGGACCGTTACGTACAGCTAGTGCCGCTTGCGGTTTGTGGTTAAACCCACTGCTAGCGTAGTGTCGAGTCTTTAGAGTCCCACACAGAGGGCTATTCGCCTTTGGGCAAAATGAGTAGAGGTCGCATGGTTTTGCGACAGAGTTCGTTCACATCCGCGCACTTGTGCACGTTTGTTGTCCGGACAGCTTGTACTAGCGGGCTTTGGTTTAAGTCGGATCCTAGTATATGATTTGGGATTGGTTTTATCTCTTTGTGTTCGTGTTCCTCGGAACATGAACGCGGGTGTGTATGCACAGTTGATTGAGGCGGAGGAGGAGTTTTTTCATTGGGGTTTTGGAACGGGTGTGTATGCACAGTTGACAGTCGTCTTTTTCCAAACCCTAATGATCTTGTGATTTATCAATTAATAATATTAATTAAATGAAATTATGTCATGGTTGGGCTTGTTGACTTGTTGACCAAGGTTGACTAGTTGACTAGGTTTGAAACTTTGACCATCATCATTAGCTTTTTAGATGCTCTTTGATCTTTGCAAAATCATTTATAGTGATATGATAATGGTCTATTCAAACTAACCATCACCTTTTCATTTTTGATTAATATTATTTTTGATAAATCACTTATATTTTGTTATGGTTGTAAAAAACCATTTCATTCTATCATATTCACTCTCTCTCCTCTCTTCTTCTTCCTCCTCCTCTAGTTCAAGGAGATTCATTCTCATGTGTTGAGAAACCTCTCCTTGAGATAAAAATACCCTAAACCACTCTCTACTCACTCTAGGGTTGAAGGTCTAGTAAGCCAAAGACCTTAGTTCTCTCAAAGTTCGAGAAAGGAGCCTAAGGTTGAACCCTCAGGTGGATCCATCTTTGACGAAAGAAGGCGACAAAGAAAGCACCATCCAACCTCTACAAAGGTTTCAAGAAGAAGGAGTTCAAGTGAGGTATAACACCTTTTCCGAGTAGCTAACTCTCTTTAGCATGGTAGCTAGTTTTGTTTAGAAAAGATCCCGACTTTTGTTAGTCCATGTAGCCTAGTGCGCTAAAAATTTGATTTTTATACCGTTTCCGCCTCCCCGCAAGAACCGGGGTCGGCAACGTGGACTTACATCATTCAGACAGGGGACAAAAAGAAGATGTCTCAATCTCCGAGCCAGTCCCAACGGCTCGTCATGCTCGACGTCGCCATTGGCAACGAGTGAGGAAGGCAGGGGGCAACTCCCTCTCAGGGCTAACTCCACCGGCTCCAGTGGTGGAAGTCAACGCTGCTGTTCCAACTGGGAACAGCTTTGAACTGCTGAGGAGGGTATGGAAGAATTCTCCAACCGCTACACTGAAAAGATCTCCTCCGCCTGCGGAGAGAGCTCCAGAAACAAAGCAAGAACAGCACTCTCAACGGCTGTCCTCAAGAATTTATAAAGTTTGGAGGAGGGTTCAAGACTCCGTGATCGACACGGATCACTCCCGTCAACGAAAGAAGATGAAGGTGCAAAAAGAAAAGGACCGTCCTATTAAGTAGCAGAGGACAACGATCACCAAGATGCCCACTGCAACGGCCCCTTCAACTTCAACGGCCCACAAAAGATGAAGGCCGGAGAAAACCCCCGCGTCGGCGACAGATATCAGAGGTGATGAACCTAAATGCCCTAAGTCAGGGGGCATGCTAGTTCATACCGTCTACGTGGCATCTGGTAAAGAAGATATCCGCATATCTACGGGTCATCGACCGCTCACCCGATCAGTGACCAAGGTACAGGAGCAACAGCAAAAGCTCCAAGAAATGATGAATGCTATGGCTGCACTTACCGGACCAAAAGAAAGCCCTGAAACGTCCTCAGACGAACATCAAGAGGAAGAAACCGACGCCCAATTCCTTCGTCGGATATTGGAGAAGAAGGACAAAGAGGCTGCTGAACAAGCAGCCAACATACAGCGTATGGGCCTCCTCTTCCAAGACATGATAGGGATGATGATACAACAAGATCCTCCGGCTGAAGAGCCCCCGATTGTCCTTGGAGATGATAGGGGAGAGACATCAAATCCTCCACCAGCTCTGTCGATGGCTAAGGAGGATACAATCTCCAAAGCTGATTTGGATGAGTACATCGCCCAGCAAATACGGATTCATCATGCGACCAAAGCGTCCGGTCAGGTCGTAAAAACAGGACGGCCATACCCAAGTTGGTACGATCAAATCAAGTACCCACCCGGTTACACAATTCCCAAGTTCCATGTCTACAAAGGGACGGGCAATCCTCACCAACATGTTGCCCAGTTCAGGGCACTCTGCAGCAATACCGGCGGTGATGACAATCTTTTGCTTCGCCAGTTCGTTGGAAGCTTATCAGATACGGCGTTCGAATGGTACTCTGAACTCCCGAACGACTCTATCAAGACCTTCGCAGAGATGGAGCTGTTGTTTACTCAGCGTTTTGCAAGCGCCAGTGAACGTACCCCGATGACAGCACTGATTAACGCCAGGGTAAAGCCAGGCGAGACATGGGTCCAATATGCTATACGGTGGCGAAACTTATGGTCGAAGTGCGAGCAGCGCATTGAAGAAGCTCCCGCGGTGGGTATGTTTGTGGGAACCCTTGATCCGCAAGCAACATCTCATAATTTATGATGTTTTTCAAGCCAACTACCTTCCAGGCCTTGATTGACAAACTAGCGCAAATGGATCAAATGGGCCATAAACCCCCTCTTCCAAGGCCGGACTCCCGAAATGACAAAGGGAAGGGAAAAGCGATCGTCGTCGCTAATGCTCAACAACAACCGAGCGACTCGAAGCCGGTTGCTCGTCAAAATAATATGCGCCCGTACGTACCCCTTGAGGATAGGATGGGACGTCCTTATTCCTTTCCCCACGATAAAACGAGGAGGTTATTCGAGCTGGCGTTGCGCAACAGACTCATAAATCTGCCGGATCTAAAACGTCCATTGCAACCAAGTGACGTCAACGAGCCCAACTACTGTCCTTATCATCGAGTACTAGGCCATCCGATCGAAGATTGCTACGTTTTCAAGAATTGGCTTGAAAACCAGTACCGACAGGGCAAGTTCGCGTTATCTGACAAATGGAAGGTGAATCCCCCGCAGCCCCACACCTCTAAAGGGACGAATACGCCGGGGGCAACATGCTCCGTCATTGAAGAAGCTCCTTGGGAGGTTGTATTATCAACCAAGACAAGGAGGATGCTAAACGATCTCCAGACATGTCCAGCGATTAGGTGGAAGAACCCGTTGGAACCGCAGGTCATTGAAGGGATGTTGAAGCCACGTCCAACTCCAAAGACCGATGGTGGTGGTTCAAGCACTTGCAGCCAGTCCTCAAAATCTTCGAAAAAGAAGAAGAAGAAATCTAAGAAGCCCGTGAAGCCTGGTGACAAGCGCACGGACTTACAAAAGCAAATTGACGCGCTGGATGAATACAACCAAAAGGCACGGACTCCCATTACGCTCCAAGAGTTCCTTAATTACGTCTTTCAAGAAGAAGATGAGGGAGAAAGTTCATCGGATGAATCCAAGGATATGTGGCGAGCTGTCATATGATTTTCCATTCGATTACGAATGATGAGGAGACTCCTTGCACCGAAAAGCTGGGGGCAGATTCTGAACCAAAAGTTCTAGAGCCATCGGATGAAGTGATTGATGCATTCCTCAATGAAGCATTCTTAAAAAGCAAAGCTGATCGGGAGCGCGAAGCGGTTATATTTGAAAAAGCCAAGCGCCAGCGACTTGATGAAGGAGCTGAGACGATCCCGTTGGAGCTAAGCACCTCCGCTACCGACAAAAACCAATTCAAGATGAGGAAAAAGTTTGCTAAGGCCATATCAATGGGCATGAAGCTACCATCCTCTGAAGGAAACATCACTGGTGAAATGGAAACGCACCCCTCCTATTGCTTATATCATCAAAAGATTTCGCACCCCACTCAAGAGTGCAAAGCTTTCGATAGATGGTGGCAAGGATATGTTGCTCATCGACAACGCTTCAAGCGGGAAAAGCGTAAAACTCGTCTAGAGCAAAGAAATACGACCGAAGGGCTTAAAAGAACTGCTGGCGATTGTTGCATGGTTAACACCGGTAGATCACAAGTGCCCACATTTGGGAGTGATTCTGATGAAGAGCTAGAACTTACCCCTCTCTTTAAAGAGTCCGCTTCGAGAAAAGAAGAAGAGCCGAAGGTCTGCGAAAATATCCTGCTGCGGAATTGGACGCTGCCTGAAAAGAACATCGGACCCTTAAACAGAAAAGATAAAGGGAAAGAAAAGGTCTCTGAAGATATCGTCTTAGATGACCAAGTTCTGGAGGAGCTAAGCGCCAACAACCCGCCGAAGAAGAGTAAGGTGGATTACAACGTCCTAGCGCACCTGAGGAAACTACCCTCACAGCTCGGCATTCTCGACGCCCTTTTGCTATCAAAGGAGGCGAGAGATTCGTTGATCAAGGCACTACAAGATCCGGAACAATTCCAAGCATGCCTGGCCGAGGAAAAGATAAAGGATGAGTTGGAGGAAGTGCACACGGCCGATGTCACTTTCGGCGACGAGGACCTTCTTCTTGGGACGTGCGAACACAATCGCCCCCTCTATGTCTCAGGATACTGCCATGATATAAAGATAGGCAAAATCCTGATCGATAACGGGTCGTCTGTTAACCTACTCAACGTGCGGGTGTTGAAGGAAATCTGCATGAGCGTCCAGCACCTTGCTCGGGATAAGATCACCATCTCCGGGTTCGACTCCCAATCGTCAAAGACTCTTGGATCTGTGATACTGACGCTAAGCTTCGGGCTACTCGTCACGGACATTAAGTTCCATGTCATAGACGCCAAGACATGCTACAACGCTTTGCTCGGCCGACCATGGTTACACGAGTACAACATCATCCCTTCTACACAGCATCAGTGTATGAAATATTTTAAGGATGGTTTCGAGTATACCGTGACGGGAGAACTGAACCCGTTCTCTGTGAACGAGGTCCGCAAATACGAAGATGCCAAATACTTCTTACCGGATTTCGAAGACACAGAGAAGTGTCACAAGCCGGAGAATAAAGCTAATGCCACCATCCCTGTCTTCGGCAGTGATACCGAGGAGGAAGAGGAGATGGTTTATTCGGGTCCGCCCCAACACAACAAGCCGGGACCATCAGCTCCTATGTTGATCTTTGGCAGCGACTCAGAAGATGAAGCCCATGCTGTATTCTCTGCTCGACCTTCAATACAAATGTCCGCTGACGAAGAGCAAAGTCTACAAGTCGCCATAGTGCCGCTTAAACACCATAAAGAACTGGATGCACTTATTATCTACAGTGTAGAAGAGTTGCGGACATTCTATATCCCTCTCAGGCGAGAGAGCGAGAAGGCAATCCTATTTTACCGCTCTGAAGAAACCAAGGTAGAAAAAGAAATCTGGCATGGCGCGGATTCTACGCTCGACAGGCTTCAGCCTATCCGTCTCCCCAGATATTATACGGAAGGTTTGAAAAAGCTGCTGAAATGCCAGGGGATATCCTTCAAACAGACCGTTAGAAAGGCCAAATTCTATGACAGGGTCTGGAACGTCCCCGGAACTCAACGCAAACTGCCTAACGGGAGAATGGAAACAAAAGGGCTTGGATATATCCGGTCAAAGAAACGAGAGTTACTACCCGGCTGCTACGTCGTGTATGACCTTGATGAAGAAGCGGATGCTCAATGGGAGGACGCTAATCCTAAGCCCGTGAAAGTTTCAGATGCAAAGGAGCCCAGTCCGTCGTTCGAGGAACAAATGGACAAACTTATAAAGAAAGCTGGTCAAAAAGTCCGAGATGATCACAACCGCGAGACGGCCATCTACGAGAAAGCCAAGACGCAACACCTTCTCCAACAGGCCGTAAAGGATGAAAATGCCGCTCCTTGTCAACCTGTTATAAAGAAGGCTCGGCGCAAAAGCAGAAATAAGTCGAAAGGCCAAAAAGGCGCTCAACAACAACAAAGCAGGGCTAAGAAGCCACGCAAACGGGAGTTGAGCATTATTGGTCTATCCCTCATGAGGAAAATGGGTCGAGCGTACTCGTTTTCTCAGGACAAGACAAAGAAAATACTTGACCTCGCTCTAAAACATCAAATGCTTACACTGCCGGAGTCTAAACATCCCGAACGAGTGAGCGAAGTCTCACACCCGGACTATTGCTTTTACCATCGAGTAATAGGGCATCCTCTTGAAGATTGCTTCACCTTCAAAAATTGGGTCGAAGATCAGTATCAGCTTGGCAAATTCACTCTGTCTGACAACTGGAAGGTAACGCCGCCGCAGAAGCACGAACCCAAAGCTACAAAAACAAAACCAACTCCACATTGGGATTGGAAGCGGATTCGCACTTGTCACATGATAACAATATCAAAAGAAGAGCCCGAGAACATGGACAGCTTTCCCTGGTGCTTCGAAAACAGCAGCGACGAGATAATCTCATAATTCCCACCAGCGCAAAAAGAGCTGGAAGATGGAATCCATACCACTGCAGATAACCTCAAGAAGATTGAGTTGGGGACGGCAGACGATCCACGACCGACATTCATCAGCGAGTTACTATCTGAAGAAAGGGTAGCTGCGTTAAAGGATGTGCTTCTGCGGCATAGAGATTGCCTCGCGTGGAACCATTCCGAAATGCCGGGACTAGATCCAGAAATTGCTGTACACAAATTGGCAATATCCCCGGACATCAAGCCAGTCAAACAGGCACCGAGGAGAATGCGGCTCGAGCTCGAGATGAGTATCAACGCCGAGGTCAAGAAGCTGATCGACTCTGGCTTTATCCAGGAGGTTCAATATCCTGAATGGATCGCTAACATCATTCCGGTGATGAAGAAAAATGGGACGGTGCGCATATGCGTGGACTTTCGGGATCTCAATAAAGCTTGCCCGAAGGATGATTTTCCAGTGCCAGTCACCGAACTGATGATAGACAATACGTCCAATCATGAGGTTTTATCCTTCATGGATGGCTCATCAGGGTATAATCAGATAAAGATGCATCCCGAAGACCAGAAACACACCGCCTTCAGGACCCCTCTAGGTATATTCTGTTATAAAGTGATGCCCTTCGGTTTAAAGAATGCCGGTGCCACTTATCAAAGGGCCATGACAAAGATCTTCGATGACCTTATACACGAAATCGTCGAATGCTATATTGACGATCTCATGGTTAAAAGCAAATCATACGAGGAACACCTCGAGCATTTGAAGACCGTATTTCAACGCCTTCGGCAATACAACTTGAAGATGAACCCGCTTAAGTGTGCATTCGGAGTTTCCTCAGGCAAATTCCTGGGACTCATTGTTCGACACCGAGGTATTGAAATAGATCCGTCAAAGATCAAAGCGATCATGGAAATGCCTCCGCCGAGAACTCTCAAACAGTTGCGATCTCTCCAAGGAAAGCTCGCATATATTCGGCGATTTATAGCCAACCTCTCTGGCAAGTGTCGCCCTTACAATCACCTGATGAAAAAGGGAACTCCATTCGTCTGGGATCAAAAATGCCAGGGCGCGCTGGACGAAATTAAACAGTACCTGCAGAACCCGCCGGTGTTGGCTGCTCCGGTCAAGGGAAAACCCCTCATTCTTTATACAACCGCCCTCGAAGGTTCCTTAGGCGCATTATGGGCACAAGAGAACGATCAAAGAAAATAAAGAGCACTTTATTACTTAAGTCGAGTTCTGCTGGGGGCAGAAAGCAACTACTCTCCCATTGAAAAACACTGCCTGGCGTTGATCTTCGCGATAACAAAGCTCAGGCACTATGCGTTGGCGCACGAAGTCCGTCTCATTTCAAAGGTGGACCCCCTTAAATACTTGATGTCGAAGGCCATGTTGACGGGACGACTCGCTAAATGGGCCCTGCTCTTGAGGGAGTTCTCGATAACATATCATCCTCTCAAGGCAGTGAAAGGCCAAGCCATTGCCGACTTCCTCGCTGAGCACCCAATACCTGCTGATTCTCTTCTGAATTGCGATTTGCCAGACAAATATGCGTTTGACGCGATCGACGGTAGTGTTGCCCAATGGGAACTTTATTTCGATGGAGTATCTTCCATGAAGAAACGCAAACAAAGTACCCCTATAATCAAATCGGGGATAGGCCTCATCTTCGTGACTCCACAAGGAGGGATAATGCGCTTCGCTTTCTCCTTAACAGAGCCGAGGACGAATAACGAAGCCGAATATGAAGCCTTGATAGCAGGTCTTGAGATCGCCATCGACATGGGAATTGAAAACCTCCTCATATACGGAGATTCTCAACTGGTTGTTAGTCAAGTAAACGGCGACTACCAAACGTGCAAACCGGAGTTGGTGAAGTACGGGGAAAAGGTGCAACAACTGTTGACCCAAATTCCCTCCTATACTTTGGAGAACATACCACGCGCGGAAAACAGCAAAGCAGACGCGTTGGCCAAACTTGCTAAAGAGCTGGCTGACGAGAACCCCGGTGACGTCAGAATCATGGTACAAAGCCGTCGAGTGCTTGCCCCAGCAGAAATATCTCCGGAATCATCCGAAGAAAAAGGAGCGAACGAGCAGACTACCCTGCAAGTAAAAGATTGGGAAAATACTGAGGATTGGAGAGAAGTCTTCATAGACTACTTTAAATCCTACCGAATGCCCGAAGAAGTGTCCACAAGACATCAGCTCATGAAACGAGCTCTATCTTTCGCCTTCGTCAATGATACTCTATACAAGAGGTCATTTGATTCTCTGTGGCTGAGATGCCTAGGACCTGACGAAGCGAGAAGGGTAGTCCAGGAAGTTCATGATGGACTCTGCGGTTCTCACCAAGCAGGCCCAAAGATGAAGTTGAAGATCAAACGCATGGGCTACTACTGGCCCACGATGATTCAGGACTGCATCGAATATGCGAAGCAGTGTCACTCATGTCAAATTCATGGGGATTTCATCCATCAGCATCCGAATCCACTACATCCAACGGTGGCTAGCTGGCCATTCGAAATGTGGGGGACTGATATAGTCGGCCCCATCGAACCAGCATCGTCTAGGGGACATCGTTTCATCCTAGCGACAACTGACTACTTCTCCAAGTGGGCGGAAGCAATACCACTGAGAGAAGTTAAGACGGAGAATATCCTCCATTTCTTCAAGACGCATGTCATATATCGGTTTGGAACTCCGCGACGGATCATCTCCGATAACGGGCCAGCTTACAGAAGCCACAAGATCAGTCGCTTTGCGCAGCAGCACAATATAGACTGGAGATATTCCTCGGTCTATAATCCGCGAGCTAACGGTCTAGCTGAGGCCTTCAACAAGACCTTGACGAAGATCATAAAGAAAACGGTGTCCCGAAATAAGAAAGACTGACACGAGAAGCTGCAAGAAGCTCTTTGGGCGTATCGAACTACGTTCAAGACAACCACGAACACAACGCCGTACGCGTTGGTGTTCGGTACAGAAGCAGTACTTCCCCTCGAGATAGAGATACCCTCTTTACGAATGGCAGTCCACTACGAACTGACGGGCGAAGAAAATGCTAACCTTCGGCTTGAGGAGCTTGACGCCCTTGATGAAACCCGGCTCATGGCGCAACAAAATCTGGAAGCTTATAAAATAAAGATAACGCGCTCATATGAAAGACTGACCCGACCGAGGACATTTCGCCAAGGCGAACTCGTGCTAGTGGTCAAAAGGCCTATGATCCCCAATCGCGCCAAGCGGGGAAAATTCGAGCCAAACTATGAAGACCCATACATCATAGATAAGGTCTACCAGGGTGGGGCCTATCTACTCATGGACATGAACGGTGAAAGGCCTTTCAGGCCGATAAACGGTCGCTTCCTAAAGAAATACTACGCTTAATGAGCCACAGCCTAGGTCAATGATAGGTGACGACGATCATGCCCGCTCGCTATCTTCATAAGCTCAAGTTTTATAAGCAGTAGCCAGCCTCTCAATGTCGGACCGAAATGTCCTTAAACTAATAACAGACCGAAACGTCTTTAAACTAATACCGCAGCATCCTTAGGTTGACGAGATGAATAAAAAAAAATATAAATAAAAAAAATATATAATAAATAAAAACGGTATGTCCATAAGCAAAAAGGGCACGGATGAAAACCCGAAAGGGCTCCGTGAGTAAAAACAGCAGGGCTACCGGCGAGTGTTCGTGAAAACCCGAAAGGGCGCGACCTCGTAAAAAAAAGAGAAAAAGAAAATAAAAAGAATAAAAAAAAGAAAACGGTATGTCCATAAGCAAAAAGGGCACGGATGAAACCCCGAAAGGGCTCCGTGAGTAAAAACAGCAGGGCTACCGGCGAGTGTTCGTGAAAACCCGAAAGGGCGCGACCTCGTAAAAAAAAAGAAAGAGAAAAAGAAAATAAAAAGAATAAAAAAAACGGTATGTCCATAAGCAAAATGGGCACGGATGAAAACCCGAAAGGGCTCCGTGAGTAAAAACAGCAGGACTACCGGCGAGTGTTTGTGAAAACCTGAAAGGGCGCAACCTCGTTAAAGGACACTTATAGGGTCCTCTCGACCTTGTAAGGAGAAACCACCTGCGTGAGATCCTTACGACTCACAAAGGAGAAACACACTTAGGGATCCCCACGATTCCTAGGGAGAAAATACACTCGCGAGATCCTCACGACTCGTGAGGAGAACTCTCTTATGGGACCCTCACGGCTCATAAGATTTGAAAGTCTTAAGTTACAGAGACCTAAACCTGTGCTTAAGCAAACCCCCACAAACTTCCAATATTGCCCTACAAGTGGCTCAATACTGACCCTTGTATACAATCCACGGGCGCGAATAAACATTTCCCTAATCAAGTTTCATCCGAGACTGGGGATATGTTCGCATGATGAACAACCCTTATAAGTCCTCTCGACTTACAAGGAGAAAACCCTCCTGTAGGATCCTTACGACTTACAGAGGAAACGAACACTTAGGAATCCTCACGATTCCTAAGGAGAAAATACACCTACAAGATCCTCACGACTTGTAAGAAGAAATACCTTTGTGAGACCCTTACGACTCATGAAGTTAAAAGCCTTAGTCGACAGCGCCTTAACCCGGTTCGCTAAGCCACCTTTGTTCGTCATCGACGGAGGCAAATGATGATTCGCTCCTGGCAATATCCCAGTTGTAGCGATGCTGATGCCGAAATCGGTGTCTAATTCCAGGTTTACGGCGGAAAGCCAGTAAGCCACACATGCATACGGAATAACCGAAATGATTGGGAAACTTGCAATAAAAAGTAGCAAGTAAAAATGTACGCATGCAAAATAGCCGAAATGATTGGGCAACTCGCAATAAAAAGCAGCGAGTAAAAATAAAATAAATAGCCGAAATGATTGGGCACCGCGAAAAATAGCCGAAATGATTGGGCAATCGCGACCTTCACGATATAAAAGCTGAAATGATAGAGCATCGCGGTGATAAAACAAAAAAAATGATGATAAAACTTTGGCCCTACAGTTAAGATCACATCGATCCCTGTATACAATCCAAGGGCGTAAACAAAGAGGGAACTATACTTTCCCAACAGGCTCCGCCAGAAGACGAAGCCAAATCTCGACGGTTCAGTCCAACTCCGAAGAAACCAGTGTCTTCAGCAGATTCCTCGACTCACGGATACAAACACTCCTTGACGAGAGCCTCCTGATCCGCGTAGACTCGCAGAGCCACCAGTGCCTCCGTGGGAAATCCTCGACTCGTTTCAAACCCAAGGAAACAAATAATCCTTGGCGCTTGGGAAACAAATAATCCCTAGCAAACTCCTCGACTCACGGATACAAACACTCCTTGACGAGAGCCTCCTGATCCGCGTCGACTCGCAGAGCCACCAGTTTCTCCGTAGGAAATTCTCGACTCGTTTCAAACCCCAAGGAAACAAATAATCCTTGGCGCTTGGGAAACAAATAATCCCTAGCAAACTCCTCGACTCACGGATACAAACACTCCTTGACGAGAGCCTCCTGATCCGCGTCCACTTGCAGAGCCACCAATGCCTCCATGGGAAATTCTCGACTCGTTTCAAACCCCAAGGAAACAAATAATCCTTGGCGCTTGGGAACAAATAATCCCTAGCAAATTTCTCGACTCACGGATACAAACACTCCTTGACGAGAGCCTCCTGATCCGCGTCGACTCGCAGAGCCACCAGTGCCTCCGTGGGAAATTCTCGACTCGTTTCAAACCCCAAGGAAACAAATAATCCTTGGCGCTCGGGAAAAAAATAATCCCTAGCAAACTCCTCGACTCACGGATACAAACACTCCTTGACGAGAGCCTCCTGATTCGCGTCGGCTCGCAGAGAAACCAGTGTCTCCGCGGGAAATTCCCGATTCGTCTCAACTTGCAAATGAAGCCTCAGGCAGCAGGGACTAAAAAACTTGCTTCCTGAACAATGGGACCCTGCAAGTCAATCCAAAATGGTCTCTTGCATACTATTCACGGGTCTCACTCTCCAAAGTCGAGTTTCGACAAGGAGGGAAACAACCGCTTACGAATCCTCTCAACTCGTAAGAGGGAAAATTCTCTTATAGGAACCTTACGACTTATAAGAGAAAACCACACTTAGGAATCCTCACGATTCCTAAGGAGAAAATACACCTACGAGATCCTCTCGATCCGTAGGGAGAAAAGTCTCTATGAGACCCTCATGGCTTATAGAGTTGAAAAGTCTTAGGCAGCAGATTTGAACCTGCGGCCTAAACCATCGCTATCTCGTGAAGAAATCAAGATGTTTACTCTATTATCTATCGACCCTGTTTATTAAGATAGCATGCTGACAATAAAAGAAAGAAGAAAGTGGCAGAAAGAACGTCCGATTTACATTTGAAAAAGCATTCAAGATACACTCACTCATGCATAGGCAGAAGATTCAGAACGAGAAATAAGACAAGCTGGGATAAAAATTTTCATTTATATTGCCAAAAATTCTTACAATCATAAAAGCAATAAACGAGAAACATTATTACAATGGAATAACCTCAGATCCAGGACACGGATTGAGGAATTCAAAAGTAAGGCCATCCAGAGTTCTTCTGGCCCTCCTGATTATTCTCGTGCGCAGCCTCTCGCGCTCCTCTGTGTCGAGATCCTCAGCAAGCCCTTCCGGCTTTCGATAAGCAGCAACTATCGTCGTCTTCTGGAAGATTTGATGTAGGATGTCAATGAGGCTGTCCCGCCGTTTCTTCGAAATCAGCCCCGTCAGGAACACTGAATGCACCTTGTCTTCGGCATCATCCAGCGCATTGAGCGGTAGGGCCTCGTGAAGACCCGGAAGTGCTCTCCATATTGCTCCCAGCACGACTTTCAAAAGAGCCGAACGACGAGGTAGCAGCCAACCACCGCTTGCGTTCAGACGACCCATGACCTCTGCACATTGGGCGTCTGTAAACTCTTGGTTTTGTTGACGGCCCTGTGCACGAATATCCTCGTAGGTAATGAACTCGTGCAGACTGTATAGATGCACCGCCATAATGCCTGAAGGAAGCAACATTGGAAGATTAGCAATGAGGAAAAGGTATAGGGAATTAAAACTCCTCGAGAGCAATGCTCTATAGACAGGAGTGACACATGTCAAAAACCAGTTATGAGGAGAATTTAAGGAAAATTCCCTAAGAACATTGAGAGCTTTGCTCTGAGAAAAAAAAATGATATAATAATAATAATAGTATCAAATGCCATGAAGAACTCTTAAGAGTTCTTCTATATGATTTGGAAGGAGCAAAGCTCCATTAATTAAGAAAATCTAAGGGAAACCTTTTGGAGAGCAGAGCTCTATTAATGGAACTCTAATAGGGTTCCATTTAGTTCTCTTTAGACCCCTTTAGAGCAAAGCTCTGCTAAGTGAAACCCTAAATGGGTCTTCTTTAGATCAGGGATCTATTGAGAGCAAGGCTCTTAAAGCTGATTTAATTTAATCAAAATTAATATTTTTACCTAAAATTCTCTAAAGTTTGAACTTTTAAAAGTGTCTAAACAAGAGAGTAAGGCTCTGAGTTCTGAAAGTAAAAATCTGAAAGATGATAAGCATCTGTGGGGGACCAAAGGTCCTATTTATAGGCATCAAGTGCCTCTTCAACTTCCAAAAGCTGCCGCGACGGTTGAGATTCTGCCACCGTTGCGCTTGCGTTTGGAGGCCACGTAAGCGCAGCGGTGGGGGGGCATTTGTTTACCCCAATTGGAGCAAAGCTCTGTTCAAATTCCGAGGCGGGAGATGAAGCAACGCTTCATCTTCCCCCAATCAGAAACAAAGTTTTTCTTTGAAAATTTAAACTTTAATAAATGAAGCAACGCTTCAGATCCTTTGCGCTGCGCGCGACGCGTCACGTGTCTGCAGCAGATATATTAGCGCAGCGTCCAAGAAGGCGGCCCAATTAGAGTAAAGCTCTGTTAAAGAAAGCGCCGCGCTGCGCTCTACGCTGTGCGACACGTGGCAGCGCAGTTGCGCTGCACTGTGCGCTGCGCTGTGCAACACGTGTCAGCGCAGATGCGCTAGCGCAGAAGAAGGGGGTAACTGCCGAAGGCAATTTATCCATGCAAAATTACATGCACTTGATAATAACAAATTAAAATCATACGATGCACAAGCACAACAGAGAGCTAAAATAAAAAGAACACTTAACAGATAATAAAATACTTAATTAAAATATTTATTTATTATTACATTTAAAAGAGATCACCAAATGTGGGATCGGAAAGACAAAGGTTCGCAAAAATAAAAAAGAGATTCCCCAGCTCCCTTTCTGCCTTCTCCACCACGTCAAAGCGGCGATCCTCCCGAGAAGAAAACATCCAACGATCGTCGCCACATTCTTTAGAAAAGGTGGCAATGACAACCCGGCGAGCCTGTATCTGGCTCAGCAAGTGGAAAGAGCAGTCCCTCAGGGCTTTAGTGATCAAGAGCGCTTCGAAAAAGCTCTCGATCTTATTCTCGGCCACATCAAGAATTGCCGAGGACATCTCCGCCGGAGGAGGGGGAATGTCGGCGAGCACTGAGGCAAGGATCATCCGAAGCCAAATGGAACCCGGGGGAAGAGGAGACCCCACACGAGTCGAAAGCTCGTACATTGCAGCATCGCGCTGCTCGTCCGAAAGAGAAGGGTCCACCAGGCGCGCCGCAAAACGGGGAACGATGTCCCGAATCGGCACCTCCCATGGTTGTCGGCGGGCATGAGGGCGGTTGCAAGCCATGATCGAAGAAGTTCTCTGAAAATGAGAGAAGAAAAGGCTCAGCCTCGAGTTATATATATAAACCCAAGCACAGAAGATTCGGTGTACAATGAAATCATTTCCAAGGCCAAGGAAATCAGAATTTTGGAAATACAAGTTTGACTTGAAAAAAGGAGATGAAAAGATATCTCAGGTGAAGTGATGCTTCCGATTTGCCCAAAATCTAAGTTTTAATAAATGAAGCAACGCTTCAGATCCTTTGCGCTGCGCGCGACGCGCCACGTGTCTGGCGCAGATACGTCAGCGCAGCGCCCAAGGCAGTGCGCCCAATCAGAGCAAAGCTCTATTTTAAGTAAAAATTAAAGGAAGCAACGCTTCAGTTGCGCAAGCACTGCGCTGCGCGACACGTGTCAGCGCAGTTGCGCTGCGCTGTGCGCTGCGCGACACGTGTCAGCGCAGATGCGCGAGCGCAGTTGCGCTGTGCGCTGCGCGACACGTGTCAGCGCAGATGCGCGAGCGCAGTTGCGCTGGCATCTGCGCCAAACAGAATTAAAATTCTAAAGAAATCTTTTCTGTTCTTGTTAAAACAAGAAGATTTTCTTCTGTAAAACAGAGGCCCTTGGATCAAAGATCCAACGGTGGGGAAAATTCCCCAAATCACTCAGAGAAAGATCTGTTTAACAAATTTAACTAGTTTATGGGAACTATAAAAAAGACTCCAGACCTCAATTCAAAGGGAGGAACATTTTTCTAAAAAAAATAGAGAACTCTGAAGAATTCCTCAAGAACAAAAAGGTAAAAAACCTTTAACGAAAGAGAAAGTTCTCTTATGAACAGATCATAGATCTAAAAAGAAAATCAATGATCTTTAATTAATTAAATAGTGCTTTGCACTTTTCACAAACCCTTGGTTCTCTGAGAAAAGAAAAACAAGAAAAACTTATTTTTCTTTGATCTAAATTAGATCAAGAAATCAAATAGTGCTTCGCACTTCTCTTATGAACCATCGGTTCTTGAATCTAAAAGATTCTCAAATTAATAGTGCTTTGCACTTATAAATTTGCACTGTTGCGCTCTTGGGCTGGCGCAAGCCACCAGAGAGCGCCACGTGTCAGCGTCTGAACCGTTTGCGCTATGCGCTTTTGAATAGAGGTTTGCTCTCTGAAATTGGCGCAACTCACCAGAGCACGCCACGTGTCAGCAGCGCAAGCGTAGCGCACTAGCGCAGCGCACTGCGCTGCATGACACGTGTCATCACCACAAGCGCTTGCGCTCTCTGATTGGCGCAAAGCGCCTGATAAATGCAATGCATTTCCTAAAAGGGCCAGGCCCAAATCAAAAAGACCAAGCAAGCCAAAATAAATTGCAAAGCAATAAAAGGGCAGAGCCCAAATGAAATTGATGCTCCGCATCATTTATAAAGGGCAGAGCCCAAAACAAATCGATGCTCTGCATCCTTTCTGGGCAAAACCCAAATAAAAATAAAAAGAAATGCAACGCAAAAGCAAATAAAATGTTGAACGTTTTCAACTGGACTTAGCCCAATTTTGGCCGTAAGTCCTAAAATTAAATTGACTGAGCAAGATTGCTCTCTTAAATCAATTTACCTCCGGTTCGAGGGTACATCTCCGAACTCCTCTGACACCCATCGTTGTAATCTTTCAACGACGTCAGAGAGGTGACGGGTCCCGACGACCACATATCAATATGGACTGCGGGGTCCTTAAACTCGTGGACCGGAACGTTCTTAAACTAATATTGGACCGAAACGTTCTTAAACTAATATTGGACCGAAACGTCCTTAAACTAATGTCGGACCACTACGTCCATAAACTGGAACATAGACCACCACGTCCCTAAACTGGAGCATGGACCGCAACGTCCCTAAACTACCTATGGACCACTACGTCCCTAAACTGGAACAATAGAGCCTCCAAATGCTCTTTTGCCGGATCTAAACGATCCCGTTTAAGTTGATCTTAGCCCCCAAACACGGCTAACGTATCCTTAAACATTCAAACGGACTATAAAACTCCAAATCAACCTTGGTTCAAGGGTACATCTCTGAACTCCTCTGATATCTGCCGTTGTAATCTTTCAACGACGTTAGAGCGGTGACGAGTCCCGATGGCCAGATATTAAATGGATTATCACGTTAAGTCGATCTTAGTCTCAAAACAGGACTAACGTATCCTTAACGAATGTTTAAGTTGATCTTAGCCGCAACGCGACTAATGCATCCTTAAACTAAAAACACCAAACCCAAATCTAAGTAAATACGGATTTGGACTAATCCACGTCCTACGGGCGACGGCATTACTTAGTCTCCGTATACAATCCACGGGCAACCACAAACAAAACAAATACCCACGACACGAAGTGAAACTCTGGAGAAGGAGAAAGTTGTTACCGCGATGCGGTAGCGTAATTAACTGCAGGGGCTTGCGCCTGCAGGGAAGAGCGTCCCCACAATCAAAAACCCCTCAAGCGAGGGGGAATCTGACAAAGTCTGTTACATCGGCTGCATCCGTCTAAACCTCCGATACACGGTGCCATAAATCAACTTGGCATCTTCGGAGAGGTAGACGGATAAAACCATATAGCATCTGCCCCGAATCTCAGGCTAGACGTCCTCACGTCGTCGCCGCCTTTCGGAGGGGAACAGGGCTCAGTTGATTTGAGTTCAGGACTTATGGCCATTGTTGGGCTAAGTCCAATAAATGTTTAACATTTTATTGTTCTGGCTATTGAGCCTTTATTTGGGCTTGGCCCTTTTAATAATGCTGAGCATTAGATCCTGACATTTCTTTTTTGTCTTTTATTGAATGCATAGCATTTATCAGAACAATGTGTGTTCTGACAGTGCGCCACGTGGCGCGCCAGGCGCTTTGCGCCAATTAAAGAGCGCATTGCGCTTCTGCCAAGTAGCGCACACGAAAAGGACACGCGTCCCGCTTAGCGCTAAGCGCCAGTTTATAAGTGCATTGCGCTTTCAATTTATGAGCGCTTTGCCCTGATTTAATGGTGCACCAGTGAGTGACACGTAGCGCGCTTGGCGCTGGTGCCGGTCCATGGGCGCAGCGCGCTGTCTCAGAAGCACAAAGCGCAAACTGTGTCTCTGGTTGACACGTGGCATGCTTTGGCGCCGAGCGCCTGTCTAATGAGCGCACAAGCGCAGTTCATGAGTGCAAGGCACTTTTCAGTTGTGTAAAGCGCATTTGATCAAATTTATGATCAGAAAACAAGTTTATGTTCTTCTTTTAAAGGAGGCCTTGCCTCAAGGTTCAAGAACAAGAAGTTCTTATTTATAAAAAGGGCACTGCCTTTGTAGATCAAGAATCTGTGAATGAAGGGAATACTTCTTTTTAGTTTTTATAATAAGATCTCTGATCTCTTCTTTTATCAAAGACCTTGGTCTTTTGTAAATCTATGATCTTTTTTAGAAGATAGTTCTTCTTTTATGAGATAATTTCATCTCTGTGTTCAAGAATCATGTTCTTTACCTTGAAGAAATGATCTTCTTTTGCTAAAAGCTTGCTTTTCTTTCTTTGAGTTTTCTCAAAATTTGTAGGGGGGTTTCTCCATATTAGACTTGAACTCTTGGGGCTTTTATATAGGGCAAGTTGATTTGTTAAATCAGTTAAAGAGATCTTTCTCTGATTGATTTGGGGACGTTTTCCCACCGTTGGATCTTTGATCGTAGGGTTTCTGTTTTACAGAAGGCAATCTTCTTGTTTTTAATAAGATTGAGAAAATCTTTCCATAACAGAATTTTAATTCTGATTAATGATTTATCATTATTAGATCTTTTGATCTAACGGTGGGGAATTTTTTAATTCCAGCGCTGGCGCACCCATGCGTTGCACGTGGAGCGCTGCTCAGAGCGCAGCGCATTTTGCGCTAGCGCACCTACGTTTGACACGTGGCGCGCAGCGCAACTGCGCTACGCACCCGTGTTTGACACGTGGCGCGCAGCGCGTCTAGCGCTAGCGCACTCATGGTGCACTGTCTAGGACGCAGCGCACCTGGCGCTAGCGCATCCGTGTTTGACACGTGGCGTGCATTGCACCTAGCGCCGGATCTGAAGCGTTGCTTCAATTCTTTTGAATTTTGAATTTTAAAACAGACCTTTGCTCTGATTGGGGAAAACAGGTGGCTTGGGTCACTTGTTCCACCGGCATTGTGAAATGGGAGGCCGCTTGAGGCCCGTAGGTTACTCCTCCAAATGAGGCGGAACGGGAGTTGCAGTTGCAGTTGGAGCAGTTAAAGGCCATTGATATTCTTTTTGTTGCACGGGAGCAAAACCAAATCTTAGTACCTCGAACCCAAGGGCAACCAAATTAAACCGAAATTCGTTCGCGAACACAGCACACGAAGTGTGGAATGGAAAGAGGAAAAGGTCCCACCGAGCGTGCCAGAATCTGTTCTCCGCCGAAAACAGAGACGAGACTGCGTAGGTTCGTCTTGCCTGAATTTCGAGGGAAGATGCTATTTGGTGCTATCCGTCCACGTCTCCGAAGATGCCAAGTTGATTTATGACACCATGTATCGAAGGTTTAAACGGATGCGGCTGATATAGCAGATTTCATCAGATTCCCCCTCGTTGAGGGGTTTTTTGATTGTGGGGACGCTCTTCCGTGCAGGCGCAAGCCCCTGCAGTTAATTACGCTACCGCATCGCTGTAACCACTTTCTCCTTCTCCAGATGGTCACTTCGTGTCGTGTGTGTTTGTTTTGTTTTTTGGTTGCCCGTGGATTGTATACGGAGACTAATTTATGTTGTCGCCCGTAAAGCGTGGATTAGTCCAAATCCGTATTTTCTTAGATTTGGGTTTGGAGTTGGGTTTAAGGATACGTTAGTCTCATTTGAGACTAAGATCAACTCAAACGTATGTTAAGGATACGTTAGTCTAATTTCATACTAAGATCAACTTAACGGGATCGTTTAGATCCGACAAAAGAGCATTTGGGCTCTATTGTTTAGTTTAGGGACATTGCGATCTATTGTTAGTTTAAGGACATTACGGTCCATAGTTAAGGACATCATAGTCCATGGGCTTAAGGACCCCACGGTCCGAGGTTAAGGACATCATAGTCCATGGGCTTAAGGACCCCATACTCTAAGGTTAAAGACATCATAGTCCATGGGTTTAAGGACCTCACAGTCCATGGAATGATTGGTTATCGGGACCCGTCACCTCTCTGAAGACGTTGAAGGATTACAACGACAAATATTAAAGGAGTGAAGAGATGTACCCTTGAACCAAAGTTGATTGGGAAATCTGTAGTCCAATTTGGGACTAAGACTAATTAATTAGATTATGAGCACATGAGCTCAGCTAAATCTGAATTGAGGACTTATGGCTATCTTAGGCTAAGTCTGATTAGGTTTAAAATGTTAGGCCTTTGTTTGGGCTGCTGAACATTTGTCTGGGTTCTGACAATGTTTTGTCTTGTATTGAGTGCTGAGCACTCATATACCATATGAGATGATCAATCTTGGAAGACAAGAATGTATTTGAGGCTCAGTCAAAAGGGGAGTCTTGCATTTGGAAAACTTGGCTAGTTCAAGCTAAGATTGGCTTGGATATAGTGTTAAACACTGGAGTAAACTCAACTATCACGTGATGCGCTCAGAATAGTGTTAAACACTAGGGGTGCAACACCCAAAATAGTGTTAAACACTAAAAAAGAAGCGCTCACGTGAGGACACGTGAGACGCCCTAGGATTGGGTCAAGCTTCCCTTATTTTATTCTCAGAATATTCAAATAAGCGTTAAACACTTTTAGTCTTCATGGCCATCACGTGTGGGCACGTGATGGACATCCATGTACTGGATATTAACAAGATTTGTTAGGGGTCACGTGGGGACACGTGAGGGCGCCCATGCGTTGGATATTTAATCCTTCAGCTTTACCCCATCTTTAAAATAGTGTTTTGTCAGGGGTCACGTGGGAGCACGTGACCCAATTTCATTCGTTCTCTTTTAATCACTGAGGAGGGGAGTCACGTGGACACACGTGATCAGGTTGGGTACTGATCTCTTTTACGTGCATGAAAAGTTTAAGTCCCTTGTTTAAATTCTTTTGTAGGGTTAAACCCTAATTTTGTTTAGAGAAATTAAATTCCTATGTATTTGGAAGAATTAAATTCTTTAAACTCAATTCTCCCTCTAAGTTTTGGATCTGCATGGCAGAATCTCCCCGATGAGAATTAAATTCTCAACTTATGGGGAGATCTGTTTCTGCAGATATTCAACCATGAAGAAGAACTAAGTTCTTGTATTAAGGGTTAAACTCTATTTTTGTTGTAGGAATTAAATTCCTTTGTGCTTTGTGAGAGAATAAAATTCTCTGAACTTAGGTCCCCCCTTAGGTTTTAGATCTGCATGACAGAATCTCTCCGATGAGAATTAAATTCTCAACTTATGAGGAGATCTGCTTCTGCAGATCTTCAACCAAAGGAAGAACTAAGTTCTTATTCAGAAGAGTTAAACTCTTAGTTTGAGAATTAAATTCTCTTTTTCTTTTGTGGGAGCTTATAGGATGATCTCTCACCTAGGATTTCTTTCTTTTCTCAAAAGACCTTCTTTTCTCTCTGGAGAATTAAATTCTCTTCTTTTTTCTCCTTGTTGTTGTTGTCTCCTTCTTTTTTTTATGGTTCCTATTTATAGGAGAAAGAAAAGAGTCAGTTTGTTTAGTCAATCTTTCATTGAAAGATTTTGATTGATTTTATAACCAACATGATCTTTTAGATCACTCAGTGAATTTTATTCACCATTGGAGTTTTAATCCAAAAGATATTTTATCTGTTACTCCTGGTAAATTTCAGGGAAATCTTTCATTTTATAGAATCTTTCTATAAGTTGGTGATTTTTAATCACCATTGGATTTTTAATCCAACGGTGCTCCAATTTACAGAGCACAATCTTTTTGTTTGGAAAGATCTAGGGAAACATTAGGGTTTTTGATTTCCCTTAATTAGAATTTAATTCTATTAGTTCAGAAAGTTTAAGAGCCTATCACGTGTTAGCACGTGACCCCCCACTGATTGACCATTTAACCAGAATTTAATTCTGTTGTTTTAGAGATCTCAGGAATTATCATGTGTCAGCACATGACCCTTGGTCATGTATCAGCACGTGATGCCCCATTGGGGTTTTTCCTGTTGTTTTATTATACCTTCAATTCTTTTCAGTGGGTTTAAAGGCCCATCACGTGTGGGCACATGACCCCATTTTTTTAGGATTCAATTCTTATCATTTCAGAGCCTTCAGGAAGCCATCACGTGTCGGCACATGACCCCTGATCATGTGTGCGCACGTGATGCCCCATTGGGGTTTTTCCTTGTATTTTATGAGGGAACAAATACCCCCACAGCGTTGTTCTCACGTGTTTGCACATGAGTGCAACGCTGTCACTTTTGTGGCCATTGGATCTGCCTAGAGAAGGGGATAGATGAACCGTTTCCCATCACATCACATCCTATAAATGCAGGGGTCTCTTCAGAAGTGCCTCCACTCTTTCATCTTCTTCCTCAGATCACGACACGTGGCGAATGACATGTCACCCGCGACAGCTCACTAGACTCCTGAAGGGATACCGAGGTAAAATCAGTGTGGAAGCATTGATGACCTTACTCAGCTTATCCCCGAGCTTGCACTCCACCTCGTACCCAAGAGCGATCCAGCCGCCGAACTGGCGCCCATTCTCCTTCGCTCGTCTCCGAACTATTACAAAGCTGAACTTCCTCGGCCTCCCGGTTCGTCTCCGAGCCTCACGCCGAGTTAAGCCTCCCCAGCTCTCCCGGACAAACGAGAACGCGAGGCCTTAGTGCTTCCGCAATGGCTCCGCGTATCTCGCCAAAGCGAGATATCCGCCGCCCCACGTCCCGCGTCCCACATAGGCTCGTTCACCCATTAATGAGCAGATCCCGCCATTAACGCGGGTATAACGTACGGGCGTAACTGACGGTGGAGATCTCGCACCGGCTCGCTCCACGCGACCCCTATATAAACACCTCTCTCAGACGACTCAGGAAAGGCAATTTTTACACCAATAGGTCGTTACTTTGCCCAAATACTTCGACTAACTTGATCGTCGGAGGGTCTTCGGTGGTACAACCACCCCGGGACTTCCTTGCAGGTAGCTCGGCTTCACTCTCAAATCAAGCCCATTAAGATCCACACGCATTGAGAGGTTACCCTCAAATCCAATCTCAGCTATCCATCAACGCTCGCTACAGATCAACGGAAGATAACATCTTAAGGAGATCACAACCTCCATCACATGCTTAAAGCTGTGACTGGAAGCTTGTATTGGTGCTATCTTAAAGTGAATTATTTTTGGCTTGGAGGATCTTCTATCTAGCTTATTCCAAGGATCAATAGGAGTTTTTGAAGAGAAGGACTTGGCTCCAAAAATATAGTTCTTAATCATAGTAATTCATAACTCCTATACCAATTAATAGTTATAGTTTTCAGGTATGATTTGCTCTCTTGATTTTTCGAAACGGCTTCCACTAATTTTTAAAATCCCCATCTAGCGAGCAAACACAACTTACACATATGATGTTTCCATGTGACACATAAAGAGGCTTAAAAACATATATATATATATATATAGAGAGAGAGAGAGAGGGAGAGGGAGAGAGAGAGAGAGATGACAAATTTGTAAAAATAGAACATGAAAAAACTACTATATTATGTATCAATATTTTTTATGAAGTTAGAATAAGAAGGCAGGGCAAGAGAAAACCATATTGTGATGGAGTTTTGAATAGCATGACAATAATTTAATTCCAAAAAAAAATATGTCTCAAGTGAAAGTTGAACCCACACCCTTCGGCTTAAGGCTAAAGTCTAAGACGACCAGGTCACTCTCATCTTCATATTTTTATTTATCTCTCTCTCTCTCTATATATATATATATATATATATATATATATATTTGAGAATAACGGAGGAAATATGATGTCGAAAAAATACACTCTCCCTCATTTTTTCCACCGATCGGCACGCACTATCTTCATTGTTATCATCTAAGATGTGGGTACACCAAATTTCATGTGATTCTACAACTATTTCACCGTTGATTTAGCAATATAAAAAGTTATATTATCGGTAAACCGTTAATTTTGAACCCACTAAATTAACGGTGAAAAGTTATAGAATCACATGAAATTCGGTATACCCACATCTTAGATGATAACGATGAAGATGGTGGGTGCCGATCGTCGGAAAAAATGAGAAAGCGTGTATTTTTTCGACGCCATAGGAGGAAATTCCCTCCTATGGCCTCTTTCCTCCATTATATATATATATATATATATATAATGGAGGAAAGAGGCCATAGGAGGGAATTTTCTCGTATGGTGTCGAAATATATATATAAAGAATAATGGAGGAAAGAGACCATAGGAGGGGATTTCTTTCTATGGCGTCGAAAAAGTACAACATCCGCCATTTTTTTCAATGATCGGCATCCATCATCATCATCGTTATCATCTAAGATGGGGGTACACCGAATTTCATGTGATTCCACCATTTTTTCACCGTTGAATTAGCAATGCAAAAAGTTCTATTGTCGGTAAACCATTAATTTTGCACCAATTAAATCAACGGTAAAAATATGGTATAGTCACATGAAATTTGGTGTATCCACATCTTAGATAATAAAAATGGAGGTGATGTATACCGATTGTCGAAAAAAATCATGAAGGATGTATTTTTCCGACGTCATAGCAGGAAATTCCCTCCTATGGCATATTTTCTCCATTAACCTCATATATATATATATATATATATATATATATATATATATATATATATATGATGTTTAATTTTCAAAACAGGACGGGTGCCCCCTTGGCTCCAACCCTGCATCCAGGCTAACTTTTCCGAACGTAATCATAATACACCAAATTTTTTGTTTTGGTAAATTTGATATATTGATTTACTGCGAGAAAATGTTCTATTATCATTAAATGTTAATTTACATCTTGTTTAATAATAAAACATCATCAAAATCAATTAAAATTCAATGTATTCTTGGTCTAGACCATGAAAATTGATACAAAACACAACTACACGTTGACCATAGTTGACAATTACAACTTTTCTCCATGGTTCTCAAACCCAATTTTATAAATCTACGTAGCAAACAAAAATCAAAAGGGTAAATTGTCAAAGCCTCCAAGGCAAGTTTTTTTCGCTGATAAAAAACCCGTCCTCAAAACTATAGTTAAAATCCCCCTGAAAAGTTTTCAACTGTCAAAACCCCCCGTCTGGGTATCTGTGGCCTGCTATATTTATTTTTTATACGATATGTATACAGTTGCGTGCAATATCTATGCAGTTTCATGTCATTTGTACGAGTTAATTAGATATAAGGAGCGTTCGAAAGAGCAGCACCAGCCGTTGCGGTGAGTGTTGAGCGGCGGGCCCCGCTCAATGCTTCCTGTTCGGGGGAGCGTATGGCGGTTCCACCGCTCGATACGAGCAGTGGGAACGATTGGATGGGGCCCTTTTTTAAAAGTTTTATCCAGATTATGAAAAACCCAAAATGGCCATTAAAAGTTTGGATTTTTGTGAGAAGAGGTGATGACATGCATGCTACTACAATTTCTTCAAATTTTTTTATAAAAAAACTCAAAAATTGAGAACCTGTGCAAAGGAGCACATGAGGCTGGTGCTGAGAGATCTGGGCGCCGACCATGCGTGGATCACCTCTACTTTTTCTTCCCCCTTCATCCTCTTCTACCTCAATTTTTTGCCCTGTCCTTTTTTAAACACACACACACAACCCCCCCTCTAAATCTCAATGATTCAGCTCGCAATTGGAGATTTATTTACGACCCTGGCCATATGCATTTTTAAAAAATGGGTCCAACTCTCTATCTTTAAAAAGCAATAGGGTTGGGTCTGGCCGAAAAAAAACTGTGAAAAACTTCCTAAACTTAAAAATTCTTGTGTGTTGTTCCCTACAGTATATTTACTATTTTTTATGCCAATGCTGACCTTTCAGGTAAATCACTACATTTACCCTTTAAAGTGCTGCATATATTTTTTAAAGTGTTGCATTTTTCTTCTAAATTACTACATTTATATTGAAATAGGTTAAATGTAATAGATATAGTAATTTTACTAAAAAAATGTAACAGTTTCATGTCTGATGCAAATTTTAACACAAATGTAGTATTTTGAAAGATAACTATACTCCTTTAAAAAGTAAATGCAGTAGTTTTCATGTCAAATATAGTATTTTAACACAAATACAGTACTTTATAACATAAATGTATTACTTTGAAAGAAAACTATAGTACTGTAAAACATAAATGTAGTAATTTATCTAAAAGGACAATGTTGGTATAAAACAATAGCAAATACACCATAGGGATTAAAACACAAGAATCTTTAAGTTCAGGGAATTTTTTACAATTTTTTTTGGGTTAGGACTTAAACCTATTGCTTTTCATAGTTAGCGAGTTGGACCTATTTTTCTCATTTTAATATATTAAAAATTTTAAAAAATTATATTTAAACATTATTTTATTAATATTTATGACATTATTATATTAGTTATTAATATTTGAAGTAAATAAAAATATTGGTAATACACTTATAATAGATGCATGTCCTTTTCAGCAATTTACATTTAAAATTGTGGTTACAAAACCATGATTTAGTTTATCCAAACACTCTATACTTATTAAACCAATGGTTTTACACCGTTCCATACAGCTTAAAATATAATTTGATTACAAAACTAATGGTTTTGAACCGGTCATACGGAGCAACTAAACTGCCAAAAAATTCCATGGGGTTAGCCAGGGTTTTTTGGTCAGTGGCAAAACCTATAGTATTTTGTTTTTACCCAGATCAAAATGCATCCAACTCATATAACCCAGATCCAAGGGCCCCCTCTTCCCCTTCCAATATTCAGTAAGATCTCCCCACTCTCCTCCCAAATCCGCCACCACCACCAACAACAATGGCCTCCACCTCCATCTCCTCTCCCAGCTCCCTCCTCCTCCTGAAAAAACACCACCCCAAGTCCAACCCTCCCCTCCTCTCTCCTCCTCGTCTCACCATCAACCCCAAACCCAACACCAAGATCTCCGCCGCCACCACCTCCGCCGCCACCCCATCAACCACCGCCTACCGCCGCCCCATCTTCAACTTCGCCGCTGGCCCCCGCCACCCTCCCGGAATCCGTCCTCCTGAAGGCCCAGTCCGACCTCTTCGACTACCAGTCCTCCGGCATGTCCATCCTCGAGATGTCCCACCGCGGCAAGGAGTTCGACCACGTCATCAAGAAGGCCGAATCGGACCTCCGCCTCCTCCTCTCCATCCCCGACCACTACTCCGTCCTCTTCCTCCAGGGCGGCGCCACCACCCAGTTCGCCGCCGTCCCCCTCAACCTCTGTCCTGACCCCGCCTCCGTCGCCGACTTCATCGTCACCGGATCCTGGGGCGACAAGGCCTTCAAAGAAGCCTCCAAGTATTCCAAGCCCAACCTCGTCTGGTCCGGCAAATCCAGTAAGTATACCACCATCCCTTCCTTGGATAAGATCGAGCAGAGCCCGGGTGCGAGGTTCATCCATATCTGCGCCAATGAGACCATCCATGGGGTCGAGTTCAAGACGTATCCGGAGCCCAGGAACAGCGATTCCATCCTGGTGGCGGACATGTCCTCCAACTTCTGCTCCAAGCCGGTCGACGTCTCCCGGTTCGGGCTCATCTACGCGGGGGCTCAGAAGAATGTGGGTCCGTCCGGGGTGACCATCGTGATCGTGAGGAAAGATTTGATCGGAAACGCGCAGCACAACACCCCTGTGATGCTCGACTATAAGATCCATTCGGAGAACGCGTCGTTGTACAACACGCCGCCTTGCTTCGCGATCTATATATGCGGGCTCGTGTTTGAGGACTTGCTGGAGCAAGGGGGGTTGAAGGAGATCGAGAGGAAGAACGAGGAGAAGGCCGGGGTCTTGTATGACGCCATTGATGGAAGCGGGGTTTTTTATGTTTGCCCGGTGGAGAAGTCCGTGAGGTCGTTGATGAATGTGCCGTTTACGCTTCAAAGGCCGGAGCTTGAGAAGAAGTTCGTCGAGGAGGCGGCAAAGGAAGGGATGGTTCAGCTCAAGGGTCATCGGTCGGTCGGGGGAGTACGGGCCTCGATTTATAATGCGATGCCGTTGGAAGGCGTGAAGAAGCTCGTCGCCTTCATGAAGGATTTTCAATCAAGGCATCCTTAAAAATTCTCGGTATGAGTTTATCTCTAGATTGCCATATTATTATTCGTTGCTGCCGGCTGTAGCACATCTAGTTATTTTGTTTGAACTAGTGTCGAGGGCATCATCAAATGGTTTTGGATCTGCTTTTATTGTTATTTGTTGATTCTAGTTGACAATACAATAATTGGCAGTACATTGTCTTATATCATAATGTTGTTTTTTCATAAGAAAAAAATAAAATAAAAAAACAATAATGTTGCTTTTTTTGGTCTTCTAGTTGTATCCTTGCTTTTGAGTAATAAATAGTCTTGTTTCTGAAAGATGGTCTTTTTATTGTCTTCGAGTCGAATATGGGATTGGATGTTCATTCATTTTATCTGAATTCATATGCATGGTTGCATAGATTGATCAAATTAGTAACAAATGTAACCCTTTTTGGCTTCTAATATGAAATTGAATTTCCTTGAACTGCTTTTTCAATGAAGTATGTAATATTCTTTGTGCATCTGTTCATAGTAATTGGCACTTTTCATAGACCGTTTCCATGAGTACCATATCATGTAGTTGAGGATAACTAGGTTGGCACATATGCAAGTGGTTGACAAACCAAGCATTTGTTTGATGATCTAGTTTCTTTGTTTCTTTTTGGATGCGACAACTTCGGGAAACAAACCGGCGACCTCTCATCTTGGATAGGGAAATTTTACGGTAAGAACTATGCTTTCATGATTTCTTGTTGATACTAGTTGACAATACAATCTCAATAATTCTGTTATGGTCTTTCATTTGTATGTCTTGCTTTTGAGTACTAAATAATCTTACTTATAGAAGATGTTCTTTCTATTGTTATCAAGTGAAATATAGGATTGCGTGTTCTTTTCTTTTATCTGAATGTACATGCATTGATGCATAGATTTATTAACTTACTAACAAATGTAAGCCTTTATAGTTTCTATATGATATTTGAATTTCTTGGAACCATGCGTTTCATGCACTATGTAATCTTCGATATACATCTGTTCAAAGTAATTGGTACCTGTCATATATTGTTTCCATGAGCGCCATATCATGTATCGTAGGATAAATTGGCCCTAATGCAAATAGTTTACAAATCAAGTGTTTATTTCTTGATTTTAGTTGACGATATAGTAATTGGTAATTCTACTGTTGTTTCTAGTCTTTCATTTGTATACAATTACTTTTGAATAATAATCACTCGTGTAAAAGATATTCTTATTTCTTATTTCTTATCCTATCGTGGATGGAGAGGATTTAAACATATATGATCCACATTAACAGTCGTGATGTGCTGCATGTGTTGATGATCCCCCATAGGTCTCGCTAGGCATGTCCTCACGCTGTTGTACTTGTTGTAAGCCCTGCTGTCATAAGAACTAAACACTGAAAATCAACGGACCTGATAACACCATGTCATCACATCAAGATCCAACGGCCGAGAACGCTCACCTTGGGTGCGGCGATCTCTTGATCGGCTTCTGCCCGTACTTCCTATGCGAGTACATGTCATCCGAAATGTCGGTGATCCTCGGGCTTATCGCCGGCACAAGAATCCATCGCCTAGTGCGGTTCCTTTTGCTGCCCGAAAACGCTGCAGTCAGCAAAAAAAATCTGCGACACGGCTATCATGAGCTGGATATCAGGTTTGTAGGCTTACCTCTTCTTCTAGCAGTGGCAGCCGTCGCCGATGTGGCACTTCTTCATCGAGATCGGCGGTCAGCCGTACGCTGCCATCAGCGGTGATCGAGGAGAGGAACGAGGAGCTACCGGAGATCAACGGTGAGATGCTGAAGGTGTCATCTGAGAACCGGCATGTGCCGGTAGAGGTTGTTGGAAATTTTAACTAATATTAGTTTTAATTTATCTTAATCTTTTGTTATTTAAAAGTTTGATTGAATTTGATTAAATAGTGGTAGTTGCAATAACCACCTAAATGAACGGCCGTGAGGCATTCTCAGTTATTTTCATTTCTATATATTTTTTGGAATGGTTATCTTTAAAAGAGAGAGGATGTAACCCTTCAGTTATTTTCTAACGTATAGATTTTCCGTCTTATAAATTAGGGAATACGTATCATATTCTCTAGTTCTCTATTTAAGAGTTTTCTCTCTGTAAAACTCTTGTACAAACTCTCTTTTAGTACAAAACTATTTGCTTTCAATATAACAAGTATTTTGGCGATCAAAAGGTAACACTGGTTCGAAGCACTCTTTCTTGGCTGGTACATTACAAAACTATTTGCTTTCAATGTAATAAGTATTTTGGAGATCAAAAGGTAACTCCGGTTTGAAGTAATCTTTATTAGTTCGTGCAAACAAGATCGAGAGAGGTTGGGTCAAAGCTGTATCTGGAAAGCAGGAGAGCAAAGACCCTGTGTACGACGAGGGGCTCAATCTACTTTATGAATGTCAGAAAATAATTATCAATTATCAATTTAATGCTAGATTTAATCCTAAATAAAATGTATAGCAATAAATAAAAATAGGAAAAGGAAGATTAGACCATGGACTGGGTAGGAAGGGAACGTGAAACTCTATATTTGTTAACTTGTTTAGGTCTTATATTGGCAATGACTCTAAAATTGATATTTTTGACTAATTCCGCTATTCAAGAACATAAAATTAATTTTGAACCTAGAAGAGGAAAAAGAATTAGAAAACCAAAAAAATTTTGGTGATGATTTTTAGTCTCTTTTGACCGAAAATTTTCTTATACAAAAATGATCCTCAAACATTTTCGGATGCTATGAAATCTATTAATGTTATCTTTTGAAAGGGAACAATTGATACCGAAATGGATTCTACTAGTTTTGACAATACTTGGGTTCTATGTGATTTGTACCCGGCTGTAAAACCATAGGTCACAAATGATGTGCTATGCTAATTCTAAGTTTAATGCCGAAGTTAATGAGAATGTACTGAAATTAATTTTCCTGCTTATTTATTTAAAAGAAAGGTATAATTTATATCTGTTGGGCATTACTTATATCCTTTGCAGTTTTAAGGCCGTAGACTGTTGGGAATGTAAAGAAAACTAATTAACAAACGGCCAAAGTTACATTTACCATGCCTTTAGCTAAGTGAAATGGCAGGAAAAAGCTGTTTTCTTTTATAATTAGTTATTCTAATTCTACCAAGCTCGAACCAACACTACCTATGAATTTTTTAGTCATATTATTCGACCATGCATGGCCCGCCACCTCTCCAGCAAAAAAAACCGTTCTCTTTTCTTGAACTTGTGATCTTCTGGGCACAACTCTTATGCCTTGCCAACTCTCACACCCATTGGGAGTGTTTTTATAACTAATTACTATTTCTAAATGTTAAATGAAAGTGAAACAGCCAGCAGATACTCCAAGCTATATATGCCTTCAGTGTGATCAAATGTTCTTATGTCCTCATCACTTTCTAGACGAGGGATAGGTAATTTCATGTTCTTTTCCTTTCCTTTTATTTTCCTCTCTTGTCGCTTAGTTTTGGTGACAAGCTATGACTTATAACGTCCGTTCGGAGAAGATAAATGGACCGAAAAAGCTGTTTTATGTTTCCTTTTTTATCCCTTCTATTTTCCTTCACTATTCCTGCAATTAATAAAATATATGTTAATGGTGTAGATTTTCCAATGGATATAGTAGTGTACATGGTGAGAGGCCATCTTCAGAGTCTGCAAAAGGAAGAAAGGTATCTCTTGAGACCGGGTTTAAGCACATACTTGGTAACATGTAGATCGAAGGCTTTGTTTGCCTACCATCAGTTTGGTCGCTTCCTGGCCTTGTATAGAGCAGTGGTTATATCATTTCAGGTTCCTAATTTGAATGGCATTTCTTTGTCCAGGACATTCATAGCTGTGCAAGCAAGGTATTCATCTTCTCGATTTCTACATGGTCCCTGGCCGCATTCGTTTGCTCTTATTTGTTTACTTTGTGATAGATCAGTGGACATACATTATGCCATCCAGGCATTAGCATTCCATACGTCAGCATTTGACTGCACGAGTACTTTCCCTTTACACCTCACGAGCTCCACAAAATATAAAGGATTTCTTCAGTTTATTTTTTAAATTCTTATAGCCTCCTTAACCCCTTCATTAAGATACGACTATTCTAACTGTACCGTAAACAATATACATTAGTTAAATGCTATGTCGACCAAATTCTAAACTTGAAAAGTGCAACATCTTTAAGCTAATGCTTACATGCCCGCACAGACTAGTTCCAGTTTTACCCCATCTAATATAGCTTAATTTCATCAAATTCATTACTTTTGAAGGCTTAGGGTATGAAACAGTTGGTTCATAATAATAAAGGCTGGCCTAAATTTGTTTTTGAGTTTTGGTATGAAAATAGTATGATCCTATGGTTGAATAAATAAAAATTTATTTGAACTTTGCATAGGACAATACACATTTTATTTAAATAAGTTCTTGTGTTTCGGTTCACAATTTTTTAATAGAAATAGATGAGATATCTTTTGAAGAAAGGAAACAATAAGGAATACGAAGTGGTTATATAGACATGAAATTCTATTAAAAATGTGAAATATGTTAAGAACTCGAAATTGCTTGATCATTTGATTTTTCTTGTTGTAAATGGTCAGAATTGGTATGCTGTTGCCCTCCTTTGATGAAAAAATGCATCCCGCCCCCAATTAAATCCTCAAATCTAAACCCTATCTGATTCTCACCACCCAATGTTTAGCAAAAAATACTTAAACCGCGCCCGCTTAGGTGGGTAGATGCTAGGCTGTACCTGAATCGCCTAGCATCACCGAGCACTTCTTACAACCTTGATTATGTCATTCCGAAACCTTGCTGCATCTTGGATAAATTAATATGCTTTATTCTAAATTGGAATTCTAACTATTATGCTTCATATGTTATTAGTATGGAGGCTCTTTTTATTAAGATATAAATTCTCAGCACACATCACATATGAGTTCTTGACTGGTTCAGTGAAAAATCCGTTTGTCCGTTTCTGCTCTTTATTTAGCTAGACTCTCAGCTTTATATTCCTGAGGAGCTAACTGGATAAATCTTCCTTTTCGCCCTAGTTTCTGGAGACTTTAGTTCGTTTGGGGCCTTTCTATATCAAGGTAAGCATAGTTGGGAAATTAATATAATTTTAATATCATTTACCGAACTGTTGCAATAAATTGATTAATCTTCTGTTCTTTGCAGCTTGGGCAGGCATTGAGCACTGGACATGATATATTGCCCAAGAATATTGCCAATAGCTCTCTAAGTTGCGGGTAATTTTTGCTCAAGATGATTTCCGGTACGGGTACTAGATGAGTAGCACCAGACACAAGTATTTCCTGTGCAGCATAGATTGAGTCTATGAAGCACAGATACTTGTAAATGCCTCACGAAGCGTCCCCGATCGCGAATCGGAGTCTCTGAAACTCTCAAGAAACTCCTGGATTCTTTCAGAATTCGCTCGGACTTGTAAATGTCTCACCAACTTCTCTTGAATCGACACCTCTCCTCATTCTCTCAAAAATTAAGGCTATCAAAAATTCGAAAGTGTATTGAATATCTAATATAATGTCATTATTTATTTATATTATTATATATTTATATTTATATTTTAATATATGTTTATATTTAAATTGTTATAAAAACATATTCCGTATCCTAGGTTTTTGGGAAATTGTCAATCCGTATCATATCCAGCGTATCCGTATCCTGAACCCATTCTACACTTGCGACAGCACAAGTAGAAAATCGAGCAATATTGGTTCCATATGTTGGGCATCAAGAGCAGTGAGCATTGTTGCTCACCTCATAGGTGAACTAGGATTTTATGTGAGATTAGTGTGAACAATAAATTTTGTCGATGACTTCTTCGGTGAATAAGAAATGGTCGTAGGGAACTGTGTTGTTTTGTCAGTAATCTTAAGTTTATGGTTCCTAGATGCTCCGCATGAGTATTTCAGTGGATATCATAGCTCTGTAAGCCTATCATTTTCTGTAAAGAAAGGTTAAATTGATTATAGAGTCTCAATTGGGCGCTCCACAATCTCTCTAATTTTTTCTGATATCGGTGCAAAACCCATTGTAGCAGCATCACAGGGCCAAGTATATATAAAGGTTGGAAAATTATCATTGTTGTCAAATATTCAACTTTTTTGTTCCGTTTCACCACTCCTGTTGGAAGTTGAATTCCACTATTTTTGGGTCTGTTCTGTTTACTGCCCCAGAGTTGTGTTTAAATTCATTCTTTTGATATTTCAAGCCATGCAGCTCATCTACATTCCGGTTGTTTGTAGGCGTCAAATTGCAGAGACTCTTGATGCATTTTATTTCACATGAGTGGAGGCAAATTGAAACGATTTGCCAAGGCTCGCAAAGACTTATTTGTTAATGAGATGATGGTATGCCAAAAAATCTTCTGCTCCTAGATCATTTTGACCATGGTATCTTCTCTCGTAAAACAATTCCCAAGCCGTACAGGCTCACAAGATACATGCGTAGGCTGTAGCCTCCACAAGGTGATACTATAAGAGAAATTAAGAGAATATTAGGAAGAAAAAAAGGAGGAGAAAGATAGAAAAAGCCTAAAGAATACTAAAGAATTATGTTGATGCTAATATGCTCTATGTAATGTATCTCTGTAATTTAGGAGGTCTTTTTTTTAATTGAAAAGTTACAAGTTGAATGAAATCACGAAAGAGGGGGCTTGTGGCTAAGGTAATCTGGTGTAAGATTACACCTGGTGTAAGATCTTTTTTGTAAGAGATGTTGAAATTTGGATCAATGAGATCTTAATAGAAAGTGATGGAGAAAAAGTATATGGATTCACTACAATCACTTGAAGTATAATTGATAGCCCAAGAGAGCAATACCTTATTTGCATCCTGTATGCTTCATCATTTAATTATCCTGCTGGGATATTCATTATAGGAAGGCCAATTATAACTTCGTATGAGCTTCCAAAGATTGAGATTTTGTAACAAATTACCGTTCGGTAAGGATTAGAGATTATATTTTTCTTATTTGTAATTAAAATTTCAGGGAATTTGTTTCCTGCTTATGTAGATATTGATGTTTCAGTTATACACATACAAAGTCTAGCTGTAATCTGTGTGAGTATCGGGACAACACATTTATCCCAAAATTTGTAGATGCTTACACGGATTCGATTTGGACATGCAGCTGTTCCAAGTGCAGTCACCTTAAATTAATGTTCTCCATCTCTTCTTAACCGCGTAAGTCAATATTCAGTTTAGCCTACCCCTCGTTCAGTTATATTCTTCTACATGCGAGGCCGCAAGTTTATAGTAAGAACATTGGAGGCTATGTTCTTATGTGGTCCCTTTCCCATCCTTGCAGGGGCGACAGTTAAACATGAATGCGCCCGGTGACTGTAGAACTCATTGTTACATCAAAACTAATCATGACCTGCACATTCAAAAACAATATAAAATCTTTATTTGTTTAGAAGATTTCCACATGATACCATCGCATTAATGTTGTAAATTGGAATTGAAGGCTAAGAAGTATAACAGGGATACATTCAAACGGCATGATGGTATCATGTGGAAATCTTCTGTAGGCATACGGGCCTATGTAGGCATATCTCCTGGATAGTACATGAAATTTTTTGAAAATATCTATAGGTCTTCTAAATTTAAATTGAGTGCGGTTAGCGGTAATATTAGTTTTATGAGTTGTACAAAATAACAAAGATATAAGGGCTTATGTAGGCATATCTCTTTTTAGGCTTTTAAGCATAAGAGATGATGTGTAATGAATGTGTGAGAGAGAGGAGGAGGAGGAGGAGGAGGAGGAGGAGGGAGGGGGGGGGGGGTTGTCCTTTTGTTTTCTTATTTTTGTCTTTGGTGGATGAGGTAAACATCTAAGTTCTCAACTTGACTCATGTAGACATATATTAGACTCTTGGAAAAAATTTGGTAAGAATTTTGAAGATTTTTAGTCAAGATAGCTGAGATTTTAAATATTCTTAAAAGTGACTTTTCCTTCCCCCCTTCTACGATTTGAGAAAAGCTCTTGGAAAAAGCTATTTGTGATGCTCACCCGCTCTTGGTTTCAGATAGCAGCAATCTCTGAGCCATTTTCTAAGTTAGCAGACGACTAGACGAGATTCCCGATAACTCCGACAAAAGGGTATTTGACCGATGTTCCAAGATGGAAATCTTTTGACATACACTTTGGGGTCGCTACTACATAAGATTTGTTCCATTTCATTTTATCAGATAAAGGTCAAAGGGTTCGAGTTTTTCTCGTCCAGATATACTCAAAGCTTCAGATGCTTTTCTGGAAGAGGAAGCTTTGCCCCACATTTTTGAAGAACCAGGAGAGAGATCAGTTTTTGAGGTGTGTTTCTCTGTTTTTTCTGGAATTTAGATTTTGTGTGTTCAACGTTGTAAATAATTAGTGAATGGTGACATCTACCGGCGATGGTAAAAAGGTTATCTATACAAGGAACATTCCGTCCTCATTATCCTTGTACACTTTTACCTGCATATGCGCCCTTCTGCATAATGCTAATGCCGGCAACAACTTGTGTATCTGTATACCCTTTGAATTTCCAAAAGAAGATTGAAAGTAAAACCGTACTGAGATGATCGTGTCATATCTCTGCAACTCCCTACGTGTGACTTAAGTATGAGATATTAAGCCACATGATAACCTTAGAAGAGATGAGTTCTACTGATAAATGTGAAATTTTCTTACAATGAAAAGTGCAAGAATGCTTGTTTCCTGAATCATCCCCGAAATTCTTCAGGCCCCTGAAAATATTATATTATGCATTTAATTGGAATGAACCTGCATGGCAGAATAGTAGAGGGTCAGCTACTCAAGCGAGAAAATTTTCGTTTGACGTTTATTTTTTGCATTTTTAATATATTGCCAAACAGTTTCAACAACCAGTTTCTGTAAAATCTGGTGGATATTTGTACTAAATGAGTGTTACATGGTGATCGGCTCATTTCACAGAAGCTTTAAGCAAGAGCTTGGGTCATTGATGTCTAGAACTTGCATAATTAAACAGAGACTAATGCTATCTTCGCTTTTTTATTTTTATGTTTTGGTGTGCTGCAGAGAGATGCAGTAACCGAAAGATTACCAAATGGCCTCCAATCTCTATGCGATACGAATGTTACTGAAACCCGATGGTCATAGATTTCTAATTGAGATGCTATCAGCATTGGATACCTATTCTCGAGCTAAACACCCTGAAACTTTTGGTTATATATTTCGAGATTTCTTCTTTGGTTGGAAAATCATAACATACATCGAGATTCACGGATGTTTTAAATTAAATTAGTTCTATCTTTGCACTGTATCTTGGAAATTTACAGGAGAAGGAAATAATCTCGCAATTTTTCCTTTTGGAATTTCTGTCATGCTGTATTTGTTGTTAAGCCTGTTATAAATAATCAAAAATCTAGAACACAAAAAAATGAAGGGAAAATTATGTTTAAGCTCCTGTGATAAAAAAGCAATCTATTAGGTCCCTGGGTTTGAAACACTCGTGAGAAAATACCTTAGCACTAATGATTCCTTTACCTAAGCCCTTAGTACAATTTAGATATTTTTTATATTTATATTTTGTTATTACCCATACTCGCAATATCTCTCTCTCTCATCTCTCTCTCTCTCAAGCTTCTGATATTTTTGTTTTCTCCAACTGATTTCGAAACTTCTTTCCGTCCAACTGATTTCTCTTGCTCTTAATCTTCTTCCTGATTAATATTCTTTGTTTCATATCGCTACATCTTACAAATTGTGTTCTTCAGGACATCATGTCTTACAATTAAAATAATGTTAACATCTACTTTTGGATAATCGAAAAGCTAAAGAATATTGATATATGGCGGACAAAAAAATTCTAGACCAAGGAGGTTGTTTTGTAAAAGCTTTTTGAAAAGTTGCTCTAGAAGTAGAAGGGGCGTCTGTCCTCCTCGATTAGTCATTCTTTCTTATCTATTTTGTTTCATTTTTCTCCCTTTTCATCAGGATAAGCTAATTTTGCTCAACTGACTATTACTAAACTAATCATGATTAATTTACTCTTCAAAGCAAACAATACGACCATTACAAAATATTCACGAAGTATTCATAGTTTGTAATTTTGCATGGATAATTTTTGAATACCCTATATATCCTAAGGGATTGTATTTTAAAATATGAAGTTCTGTCAAGTAGAAATACTAGTTTTCAAGGGTGACATATGACCAAGAATCCATTAAAAATTTGTTTGGACTTCATCTCCCAAATCCTATGACCAGACATGTCACCGTATCGTCTAACTCTTCAAGGGCCTTTTTTGGTGTGGAATTAGGAGGAACTTATTTTGTGCATGTAGATTCTGCAAACTCTAATAAGATCCTACTTTTACTTAAGAATATTAATTTTTTAAGATGTTTAATTTTGGAGTTATCCAAACTCCACGCTATTTGTTTTGGAGTTATCTAAGCTTCAAATCGCATATTTTCTTGTCATTTTAGAATAACCAAGTTTATTTCTTATGTGGAGATAGAGTTATGAAACTCCAGATTGCAACCCTCAAACTCTGCTTAAAAATGAACTTTGGGCATCTCATAAAAGATGTGTTTGGCAATCTCAACTTTGGAGTTTTGATCAATATTGAATATGGTATGGCTAGCATCTGGAACCTAAGTTTAGACAACATGATGAAACTCCAATTATCTAAACTTAATCCCATTTCTAAATAGGAGCTGACTGTAGATATCTCTACTCCATAATGATTGTACAATAGACGTAATGAAACCGCCGTTTAGAAAACTTAACCCCATTCCCAAACAGGAGTTGCGACATACCGAAGTTTTCAAAACTTCAAAGGGTTTTTTAGATATAAGCCCCTCAAAACTTCAATACTTCCATATTAGTCACTCAAAACTTCATATTTATTTTAGTGTCCCTTAAATTACTTAAGTTGCTCGATATTAATCCCTATGGTTATTTTGTCTGGTTGGGTCAGGGGAATATTTTGTTTGGTGGCAGTTAGGACCGTTTTAACCTCCTTGGACCCACTCAAAATACCCTCAGCACTAAAAAAAACCCCAAAAGTGGGGCGGCGAAGGGTTGGTTGGAAGCAGGCAGCGGCCGTGTTGGGGGGCGGGGAGGTGGGGAGGAAGGCCGGCACGACTTCAAGAGGGCAGAGGTGGGGGAGGCTACGACGGGGGAGACCAGCCCCCGAGCGGCCGGTGGCGGTGTCGGGGGGAGACGCGGCCGATGGCCATGAGGAGGGCTGCGATGAGGGGGGCAGAGGACCGGTTGCGGCGAGGCGGTGTGATGATGCTCAATACTGGCGATCTCCAAGATTAGGACACGTGGCAGATGACGTGTCCCAGAACTCAGAAGAGAGGGCCCACCGGGGCCGACCAGGCCACCCCGTACTCGGCCTGCAAGCCCAGACTGGCTCTCCTCGGAGCCCCTTGCAAATTGGCCTCCTCGGCCTCTCAGCTCGCCCCGAACTGCCACAAGACCAAGACTCCTCGGCCCTCGTACTCGTCTCTGAGCTCCCTAGCCGAGGCCGTCTTCCTCGGTCCCTCCGACCGACCAACTCCACCACTCACAGGCGTAACCGCCGCTCCGCAAATCTCGCCACGCGCAGATTCTCCGCCAGCAACGCTCCACGTTCCACGCCATCGCGATCTCCATTAATGGGCGATCCGCTCCTTACACGGGCGTGACGTCGGGAGCGTAACCGCCGGCGAGATTCTCGCACCTGCTGCTGCGAGCTACCGCCGCTATATAAACCCCCATCACAGAGGGGTGAAGTAAGCTATTTTTACTCCACTTAGCCGTTACGCTGCTCGGATCTAGTACTAACTTGATCGTCGGAGGGTCCTCGGTGGTATCAAACCACCCCGGGACTTCTTTGCAGGTACTTGGCATCCAACTCCTCCAATCACCAAATCTCCTCAAAACCCATTGAGACCCACACACAACAGGGGATCCCCTCTAGAATCCAGCGGGAGATCGACGGAAGACAACATGTGAAGGAGATCCGAAAAGGACCTCCATCAGTTGGCGCCGTCTGTGGGAACGCAAACCCCATAAAAACAAAGTTGGCCTTCCGATCTCCGTCCACATGGCAAGCGACCATCCTGAAGATTCGGGTACCGGCTGCCGCCTCCCCCTCACCGGAGGCACGGATGAACCCCCTTCGGGGACCATCATCCACGCCCTCGCCGGCCGAATAGATTGGCTACAGTCCCTTGTGGAGGCGCTCGTCCGCACCCAAACGGCCGGGCCTGGGCCCCAGATCGCCGATCCTCCGCCTCCCCCTACGCTCGACGCGCATACTACGCGCACGGTCGCCGCGACCGTTCCTGTTCCCCATACCTGCAACTGGATGGTCGGGCGAAACCTCATGAAGAGCCATCCGAGCCGCTACCTTTCCCGACTATCCTTGTCCAGCAGCTTCCCTACTCGCAACGCCAGGGATCAAAGTCCTCCCTAGAGGCAGCCCAGCAGCTACCCTGCTCGGCTATCCCCGGCCGGTAGCTTACCTACCCGCAATACTGGGGATCGAAGCCCTCGCCAAGAGGCAACCGTGCAGCTTCACTGCCCGGTCATCCTTAGTGGGCTTCTCACAGCACCTCCAGCGCTAAGGATCAAAGTCCTCCATAGAGGCAGCCGAGTAGCTTCCGTGCTCGGCTATCCCTGGCGGGCAGCTTCCCTGCCGCAACGCCATGAAAAGCCATCCGAGCCGCTACCCTGCCCGACTATCCTTGGCCGGTAGCTTCCCTACTCGCAACGCCAGGGATCAAAGCCCTCACCAAGAGGCGGCCGTGCAGCTTCACTGCCCGACTATCCTTAGCAGGCCTTCCACGGCCCCTCCAACGCTAAGGATCAAAGTCCTCCCTAGAGGCAGCCCAGCATCTACCCTGCTCGGCTATCCCCGGCCGGTAGCTTACCTACCCGCAACACTGGGGATCGAAGCCCTCGCTAAGAGGCAACCGCACAGCTTCACTGCCCGGTCATCCTTAGTGGGCTTCTTACAGCACCTCCAGCACTAAGGATCAAAGTCCTCCATAAAGGCAGCCGATCCCCGCTCGGCTATCCTTGGCGGGCAGCTTTCCTGCCGCAACGCCAGGGATCAAAAGCCCTCCAAGAGGCAGTCGAGCCCGAGGATCTCTCGCTCGGCTATCCTTCAGGACAAAAGCCCTCGCCAAGAGGCACCGGGCAGTAACCCTGCCTGGCCAAGGGTCCTTGGTAGGCTTCTTACAGCCCCTCCCGCGCTAAAGACCAAAGTCCTCCCAGAGACGGTCGAGTCCTCGCTCGGCTATCCCCGGCTGGTAGCTTCCTACCACAACCGATAGTGATCAAAGTCCTCGCCAAGAGGCACCGGGCAGTAACCCTGCCCGGTCCCCGTCCTGAAGGATCAAAAGCCCTCGCAAGAGGCAACCGGGCAGCTACCCTGCCCGGTCATCTCCGGCTGGTGGCTCCTTACCCGTGATGCCAGGGGTCAAAGCCCTCGCGAGAGGCACCCGACCGGCTACCCCACTCGGTCACCCCAGGCTGGTGGTTTCCTACCCCCGACGCCAGAGATCAAAGCCCTCGCCAAGAGGCAACCGCGCAGCTTCACTGCCTGGTCATCCTTAGTGGGCTTCTTACGGCTACGCCCGGAGTCTAAGGCCCCCGCCAAGGACGACCTAGCGGCCCCACTGGGGACGTCGAATCTATCCAAGTCTGAGCGATCCCCTCTCGACTTCGGGGCCATGGAGACGCCTCCTTCTCGGCAACGCTTGGCACACTCGACAAGTGATCGAAACCAACTCAATGGATGATCGCTAGACAGATAGCCGACTTGACAGGGAAGCTCAACAGTATAAGCAGAGATATTTTACAAACACTCTTCACAAACAGAAGGCAAAGTGCAAACCAAAGAAAAATTTCTTATTGCTAAAAAGCAAAGTCTTTACAAAGGGTATTTTGGGCTCCTCAGCCTCACAAAACGCCCGAAGGCTTACAAAATTCCGGAAGCAACAAAATAAAAGGAGGGGGAAGATGGGGGCTTCAGGCCTCGGGGCCAGGCGCGACCTCGGGGCCTTCGGCATCCACCACGGGACGAGCTGGGTCCTCGGCGACTTCCTCGTGAGGGATCTCCTTCCCCTGCTCATCGGCATCCGCGAGGGGGTATTCGCCTCGGAGATCCTCGTCGGCGAACCCCGGCACCCGGGCCTTAACGGCGTCGAGGGCCTTGTGCCAGATGAGGGTCGTGGCAACGGCCAGGTCATCATAGAAGTCCTTCGACTTCTTGTATCCCTCCACCACTTTTTCCGCCGAAAGGTTGGTCAACTTCTCCGCCCTCAGGTCGGCCGACATCGCCGACTCGGCCGCCACCCCTAGCTCCTTCCGGAGGGTTTTCACTGTCCTCTTCAGGTTGCCAGAAAGCACCCGAGCATCCTCGAGCTTGGCCTCGGCCGCCACGGCGGCCTCACGATACCGGGCGACCTCCCGCTTCCCGGCCTCCACCTCGCCCTCCAAGGCGGCGACCCTCGCCATCACCGCCTCCAGCTCTCGCTTGGAGCTCTCTTCCAGCGAGGCGAGCTGGCCCGCAGCCTTCAACACTGGGGCTATCACCTCGGCCTCCATCCGTAAGGCGAGGGCGACGTGCTGGAGAACCTGAAAGATAGGGAAGGGATCAGAGAAACGAAGGGGGCACCGAATCTCACAAAAGACCGAACACTTACCTACACGGACTACTACGCGATAGACGCCAGCTGAGCCCTGAAGGTCCCCCGGGGACTCTACTCCCGGCCGACGCCTCTATCTCATGCAGCAGGCTGTCCGCGACGGATAGCCCCGAAAGCACTGCGAACTGAAGGCTCCCTTCCTCTACCATGATCGGCGAGGCCGAGCCCTGGGAGGATCTCCGGCCAGAACTCTTCTTGAACAGCTCCGAGGAAGAACCGATCTCCTCCTCCGAGGCCGGGTCCTCCAGAATCCGAGCCCGCTTCCGGCTCGACGCTCTGCTGGGCCCCGGGACGGGATCCACGGCCACCGGGGGAGAAGGAGTCGGGGCAAGCTTTGAGTGGGAAAAGCTGGCGCCCCCAGCCTTCGCGGCCTTCCTCGGCTGGCGCATAGAAAGTCGGAGTGAGTCCATGTCCATGGATCCTACACAAAACCAAATATAAAGAAGTCAGCAACACAAGCAATATGCAAGCCAAAAAGCAAGCCTAAACTTACCGACGAACTCAACGGGGCTGAGCCTGGCCCAACTCAGGACGCTCTCAGACAGCAGCACGTCGTAACGGGGGATGGGTTGCCACGACGCCACTCTCATCGCGACGGGGTCACTGGACTGGTTCCCCGGCAAGCATTTCTCCCTCGACCACTTTGTAGGCACGGGCCAGTCCTCGCCCTTGGGAGGGGAAACGAAGAAGAATTTCTTCTTCCAGTCGTGAATGGAAGAAGGCAGGGCCACAACCCCTGTCCCGGCGGCGCCCCCCGGTCGCTTTCTGAAAGAGAGGTAGACCTACTTCGGGTCACCCGCTCGACCACCAGGGTGATTTTTGAAGACAAGGGAAGAAACAAGGAGGGGAAGGCTGAAAGGAGTCGCCTGTAACTTCAGGCGGATCAGAAACCCGAGGAGAATCCTCCACGAGTTCGGCACCAACTGGCCAGGGGCTAGCCCGAAAAAGTTTAACGCTTCGACGACCTCGGGAGAGAAGGGCAAGCGCATTCCACCCCAAAAAGCTTCTAAATACAGGGCGATCTCCCTGCCCCGTACTTGGTTTGCCCTCTCTCCCTCCTTGGCCAGACGAAGCGTGTAACGTGCGGGGATATGGAAGCGAGCCCGAGCATTGGCGAGCTCGTCCTCATGCCTCACCCAGCAAGAGGTACCAGGGGCAGCGTCTGCCGCTTCCTCCCTGGGGGCTACCCCCGTCGCATGATCCTGGGAAGCGGATCCGACCCCCGCTCCCCGGGAGGACTCAGGCTCAACTAAAGGGTCCCTAGAACCTACCCATAGGACGCCTACTGACTCGACAAAGAAAGACATCTAACCTTGAGAAGAGGGATCCTCGGGAAACGAAAGCGGAAGAAAGGAGATAAGCGCCGAGCAACCAGGACTTAGGAGAAAGGAAATCTGAAGGAGAAGGGCCCCTGGAACGGGCCCCATCCCTATTTATCACCACGAGCGACCTCATCCAACGGCGCCCTTCAACTCCTACCAAAACGCCCCTTCGTGTCCAACGGCTCTATCGCTCCACATGTCACGCCCACACTGGGCCGCGCCCCGTCAGACGCCACAGGTCTGCACACGTCGCGTCGGCCAACCGGCACTCGACACGTAGACCATCACTTCAGTGGCAGGAGACATGAACCGGCGCACCTTCCTTAAATGCAGAGATCTCGCCCCGATTCGCTGGCGGAAAAGACAGCTGACAGCCCGGGGACTCGTCCCGACGAAACCTTAGGAGGGAGCTTACCCTGGGCGGCCCAGCAGTCCACTCCCGACCCGCCCCGCTAGCTGGTCGGGACAAGAGTGGGGGGCTAATGATGACGCTCAATATTGACGATCTCCAAGATTAGGACACGTGGCAGATGACGTGTCCCAGAACTCAGAAGAGAGGGCCCACCGGGGCCGACCAGGCCACCCCGTGCCCAGACTGGCCCTCCTCGGAGCCCTTTGCAAATTGGCCTCCTCGGCCTCTCAGCTCGCCCCGAGCTGCCACAAGACCAAGACTCCTCGGCCTTTGTACTCGTCTTTGAGCTCCCCAGCCGAGCCGTCTTCCTCGGTCCCTCCGACCGACCAACTACACCACTCACAGGTGTAACCGCCGCTCCGCAAATCTTGTCACGCGCAGATTCTTCGCCAGCAACGCCCCACGTTCCATGCCATCGCGATCTCCATTAATGGGCGATCCGCTCCTTACACGGGCGTGACGTTGGGAGCGTAACCGCCGGCGAGATTCTCGCACCTGCTGCTGCGAGCTACCGCCGCTATATAAACCTCCATCACAGAAGGGTGAAAGTAAGCCATTTTTACTCCACTTAGCCGTTGCGCTGCTCGGATCTAGTACTAACTTGATCGTCGGAGGGTCCTCGGTGGTATCAAACCACCCCAGGACTTCTTTGCAGGTACTTGGCGTCCAACTCCTCCAATCACCAAATCTCCTCAAAACCCATTGAGACCCACACACAACAGGGGATCCCCTCCAGAATCCAGCGGGAGATCGACGGAAGACAACATCTGAAGGAGATCCGAAAAGGACCTCCATCAAGGTGACACGCGTTGGGAGACCAGGGACGGCCACCTGGGGCTGGTTGCGGAGGTGGGAGGCTGGTTACGGAGGTGGCTAGGGGCCCCAAGCGGCCGGTGTCGAGTGCGGGGAGACCGACAGCGAGGGCAGGAGGGAGCCAGTCTCCTCTCGAGGGCGGGAGGGGAATCTTGAAAGGGAGAAGTCGGGGTAATTGAAACAATAAATTAATTGGAGGGTATTTAGGTCAATTTACACTCGTGGTTAAGGGGTTAACCATGAGATTGAGTTAAATTCGGACGGAATTCGGACGTAGGGACTAGTATCGAGCAACATAAGTAATTTAAGGGACCTTATAATAAATATGAAGTTTTGGAGGACTAATATGGAAATATTGAATTTGTGAGGGATATATATTGAAAACAACCCAAACTTCAAAATCGTAAGTTACCCATAGGTAGAAGAATAAAATGTAGCTGGGCCAGCAGCCCCCTTAAGCTATATTAGAATCCACTTATTAGCTATTTTTTTCATGAACTAATCCTAATTAATTAATTAAATCTCAAAATGATCCCAGCCCCAAATTATTTTCTAAGATGACTCTGGGGTTGGTTACGTGGAGTCTGGATGGCAACGTAAGCAAAAAAAAACTGCTAATGGGACGAGAATTTCGCAAAGAAAACAATACCTCAAGTAGTGTTTTCGTAACGCTACTTGAGTAACGATTTCTTTTTGGACCCACTACCTCCCAACACTTATAGTCCCGTGACTCTCTCTCCCTCCCTCCCTCCCCCATTCCCATCTCTCACTCTCTCTCCAGTCGATCCCCTTGCTCCCAGTAGCCCTAAAAAAAACCTAACTCCCTTCGTTTAGGTCGAGCCCTCTAAAGCGCCTCCTCTCTAAAAATCTCCTCTCTCTCACTAAAAATCTATCGAATTAAATTCGAAGGTCGAAGGAAAATTCGTCTCAACGCAAACAAAGGTATATCTCAACCCATTTCTACGATGATTGCTCCTTTTGCATGTTGGTTGCTTAGCTTTTGAGGGGTTTTTAGTTTGATTTCTCACAATGTCAGCAAGAACTTCATGGGGGCTTTTGTTCACAAATTTGATGTTTGTTTGATTCAAAAATAATTTGAAAATCACTAGATCTAAATTGGATTTGAAATTGGGTTTGAAATTTTAAGAAAAAGAGAGTTTAGGGAAGTTATGTGAAATTTTAGGAATTTGTTTTAATAGAAAACAAAGCTAATTAAGTGGATTGCAGTATAATTTATGAAGTTTTTCTTAACAAAACTATTTATATGAATTGTATTGAAAAGTTCCTTTACTTGAGGTATAGAGTATACGATAGGCTCGTGTGTTCCATGTTTTCCGTATTTTGGTGGACGGATTATGCACACTGATTCTTATACGGTTGAGTATGAGGGTCATACCATATGCGAATAAGTTTGGATCCATCGTCAAATATCGATGGATGACTTTTTTGGGATAGTTTATGAGAAACTAGGAGTGGACGGAATAAGATATCATGTGGCAATTCAGACACGATATGATATTGGTAGGAGAGGAAGATCACACTTTATGCTTGTGAGCAATGCAGATGATAATTCATTGCAATCGATGATCGAGTATGCATCATTCTCGAATACGTCTTGGTGTGCTTTGGAATTCTATATTGAACAACACCAATTTTATGACAATCAGCTATCATTGTCGTCGTTTGATATGTATGCCCTAGAGGCAATTATTGTAATTGTCTATATATATATACATGATAATCTTTCTCGATATGATAGTATGCTATTTGGTTTGACTTTATCATTCATGTGTATGGTTCTACTTGTTATTACTGTCGCTAATACATATTGATAAAGCCCCTAGGATATTTGCTTGACTGCCGGGATTGTGATGCAGATCATACCAGTGGGCCTTAGGTAGTCTATAAGCATATCCTTAAATGTTCCTAGTCGAGGGGATATCGAAACAGGGCATCGATGTCCTAGAGTAGACTAGTGTATACATTTCTTGACCTTATATGGGGGCGATGGATGATCCTATATCCATTGGCGTTTGACACCAAAGATTGTATACATGTGCTCATTAGAGAATGAACACACCGAATAGACTCATCGAGAACTTCTATATGGTATTATATATACCGTCATATAGTAGTTATCTGGTAACATTAGTACAGAGTAGTATGTAGACCTAAGATCGTTAGAGTGTCTTGTGTGTTTCCCACCGTGCTTTGATTATTACCCTACCACGGCTTTAAAGAGCCATGCAAACAGGTTTTAGTTGGGTACAGTCCTGAAACACATGGAGACAATTAGCAATCGGAAGGGTTTCGTCTCTCGCGATATAGAGAGTTGATGTCGTGCTGTGCTTGATCGACTGTAACCCTAAGTCCATGTCCAGGGTGGATGAGATAAACTGATAAGTGTTATTAGTTATATCTATAGAGGTTACGGGTTACTGATTGTCATGACTTATTAGTTATTGGAGGTCTGATGGATGCCACCCTCTAGACTTGATATGCGACACTCTCAGACAAAGAGACCCGACTATACAGAGACTGTCATTATAAGGCTCTGTTGGATTTCGGACGAGCTAGCTTGTTGATCTTCCTATTCGCTCAATGCCTGGGTAGCCTTTACGTACAACTAGTATCGCTGACGTGCTTGTGGGATTTTGATATGATCATATTCTACTTCCAGTGCATTGACGAGTCTTTAGAATCCCATACAGAGGTTTCCCAGCACAAGTGAAACCATGTAGGGCACGTATGGGGATACGTGCATGAGTTCGATTATGCACGTGTATGCGATACATATATAATAATCGCGTTTTTTTTTATATTAGCTGGATTACATATGATAAACCGGATTATTAAATCAAGTGTTGATTTAATAATTAAATGTGTGTGTGTGTGTGTATTTATTGATATCATGCTCTCTTTATTCTTCTCTTTATTATATATTTATATGTGATGTGTGTGTGTGTGTGATGATATATGAAATATGGGTGTATGAGAATTACATTAGAATTGAGATAAGAATTGAGAGATTAGTCATGTATCTTTTAATATGAAAACAATGAGTCATTTTATTTGGATGTGTGTAGAATATATGATCCATTCTTGTTTTATGTTAAGAGATAACCATGGTTAAACCTCTGCAACTCTTTTCATAATTCTAAGTTCATCCACTCTCATCTTCATCTTCTTCATCTTCTCTCTTGAATTTTTTTAAGAGAATGAAAAAGAGAAGAAAAATAAAGAGCTATAATTCCTACATCATCCATTTAAACAATTTTAGCAAACTAGTTTAGATAATTACTTCACTTTCTTTTTAGTTTGTGAAGTGAAAGCTTGTGCTTGTATTATCTGAAGGTGGATTATCTTGGATGCTAGGAGATCTATTTCAAGCTTGTTCCCTCTCTTTCAAAAAGCTCAAGAAGTCAAGAATAACCGCTAGTATCTAGATTTTAAGGATGTAAGGAAATTCTAACCTTGTATGAAACCATTCTTTCTTATTTAGTTGTAGTTTCAAATCTAATATTTTAGTCAAGATCCTAATTTGAAGTTATTAGCTCTCTAGTTTTGTTTTGAAAACTCTATATTTACATGCTTGCTAATTGTAGTAGAGAGGCTAATCACATCTAACATTGTCTTCCTTTCGCATAATGAAGTCCTACTAACAAGTGGAATGCTGATAAATGATCCTGATTTCGCGTCACAGAGTGAAGTCCCGCTAACAGTTGACGGTTCACAAAGTGAGCCTTATTTCACGTCACAGTATGAAGCACTTCCACTGAATGAAGCCTTGCTTAGTGAGCATGCTATTTGTGGCGTGTTTCCAAATTTTCTCTTGAATGAAGATCCTACTCAATTATTTGCATATGTCCGGGTGAACAACGAATTTATATTGGAGAATGAGGATGAAGATGTAGACGATATAGGAGAGGAGGATGATGAAGACGATCCAGCTGGGCAGAATATAGGTCAATTGACATATCAAAATGCGGTGACCCCTGAGTTTATCTCTACAAATTGGATTGGAAATGCAATAGTCAACAATTTTGACGAGCCGATTGTTGCCGGAGGAAACAGTTCAGAGTTGTGCAGAGAAAACAGTTTCAAAGTAAGGAGGATCTTAAACATGCAGTTGGGATATATTCCGTTAAAAATCATTAGCAATACTCAGTTGCAAAGTCAAGCACATTGACGTGGCGGGTCATGTGCAAGATCGGTGAAGGTTGTCCATAGGCTCTCCATGCGTCTAGACACAATACTGATGAGCCATTCACGATCAAAACACTTAAAGAGACTCACACTTGTGTCAATCCAATTGTAAACCGGGATCACTTTTAAATTGACTCAAGTTTTGTGGTAAAAATAATAGTTGATATTGTGAAAGTGAATTTGAATACCACGTCTCAAGCCATTGTTCAGACCATAAAAGTTTGTTCGGTTGTGTTATAAGCTATAAAAAAGCTTGGTGAGCAAAATTTAGTGCATGGGAAATATTGTTCGGGGACTTCACAACGTCATATGTTGAGCCGCCTAAGTTCATGACAACATTGTAGGCTGCTAACCTGCAAACTGTTGTTCAGTTTCAAACTACGACTATTGAACTAGGAAAGAAATTGTTCCAAAGGGTATTCTGGGTATTCGGTCCGTCAATCGAGGGTTTCAAATACTGTCGGCCGGTTATTAGCATTGATGGGACTTTTCTGTATGGAAAATACAAAGGCACACTTTTAATAGCAGTAGCTCCAGATGCCAATGATCAGTTATTTCCCCTTGCATTTGCTATAGTCAAATCAGAAAATACAAATAGTTGGGGTTGGTTTATGTAGAACATACAAGTGCATGTAACTTAGAGACATCCGCTATGTGTTATATCAGATCGTCACACTGGTTGTTTTAATACTATGAGGGAGCTGATGTATGGTTGGAACGAATTATTTGCTTATCACCGTTATTGTATACGACACTTTGAATCAAACTTTAAAAAAAAATTGGCAACATGCGAATGATGAACATGCTGAAGAAAGCCGCCATCCAGAATCAAAGAAGAAAATATGATAAAGCGACCGCAAGGATTAAGGAGCTTAATATTGAAATGATTGCTTGGCTAGAAAAATAATCTCGTGAAAGATGGACTATTGCATTTGATGATGGTCGTATGTATGGTATGATGATTACAAATTTGTCAGAGATATTCAACTCTGTTTTGAAAGGAGTTCATAATTTGCCATTCACGGTGATTGTCCGGTTTACATTCCATCGATTGAATGTCTATTTTACCGAGCGATGTCGTGCGGCACAAGAAATTATTGCTAAGGGTCAAATGTTCGCTCCGAGGGTTCAAGAACTGTTAGACATTAGGCGTGAAAAGGTTAATTGTCATGAGGTGACGATGTACGATCAAAACACTGGACAGTTTTCGATTAAGACCGATATGCGTCTTGTAGGCAGTCGGTTTAGAGGTGGCAGGACACAGATAATTAACCTTCAGGAGTCCCTAAGATATTCTTGTGGAAAAATGCAGGCCTATCACCTCCCTTGCTCGCATGTAATGGCAGCTTGCGTGTCACGCCCTGCTTCCCAAGATACGTAAAGACGACACGCGACAGAGCCAACCATGCTACATATGGATATGAATCATCCCTCTATAGTCGTATTACAGCTATCAATCGGATATCAAGAACAATAAAATGAAATGTAGCTAACACATGTCTATCTGCCATAATAAATAAAATCAAGAAAATACATAAAACGGAAATGAATCAAGATCCAATAAATAATAGTATCTGAATCACGTTCCAATATGTGCTCACATTAATAAAATAAAACTACGGAAATAAAAGAAACTAAGAGTCTCTAAACTAAATGGCTAGCTCCTCCTTGCTCGGCTTGATTGCTAAACTACTCTTGATCTGCCTACGATAAAATCAGAGGAACTAGGCCATGCAAAACCCAGACGTCAGCGCGTCATAATATCAGAATAATAGCAATAATCAGGATATGATGCTATGATTAAACATGAATATAAATGATAAACACAGGTATAAATAGTGAGCTACATGTATGTGGTGTGTATCCTAGAGTCTGTACTTCTAGGTTATCTATTCTACGAGTCTTTGAAATCAATTAATGTAATCCTCATCATAACGCAACAGTATATATCCCGTTCATTCCCCACGGGACCACGGTACAATATATCTCGTTCATTCCCTACGAGACCACGGTACAATAAACAATGATTATTCCGTTCAAGCCCGGAATCACGACAAACAATAATAATATCCTCTTGAGTTACGTTTCGGTTACATTCTTGATTTCCCCTTTTCCCCTAAGGTTCTGTGTTCAAGTCAGGTATTGACGATATAAATCTAATGTTAACTCAGGATCAAGCAGGTACAGGTCTTGTCTATGCAGACACCAAGTCACATCCGCCAGGACAACAAATCAGGATTGTTGGCATTATTAATAAGATCCAAATAAAAAGTATGGTAGTGTGTCGTGAACATGTCATGTAATGTATATTAACCAAAATACATACCAATGTAAAACTGTAATCAATATCTAGACATGGTAAACACGACCAATGCCAAGATTCATATGTATCTATCTGTAATAACCGTTATACGTCCATTACCATGTATATGATGCAATCTAGATAACATGTTGAACTGATATAGTAGTATGATAATATTGTGATGTTTCGGCATGCAACTAGATAAACTATTATCAGTACGGATACAGACGGATGCTCTAAAACTATAAATCGGTAATTTCCGCTGAATAGTAAAACACATGCACTATAATTTATCAAATAAATATTGATATAATAAAATAGCATGTTGCAAGTTTAGAACTTTTCTGATCGAATCTCACGTCGAGATACGGATGTCACGTTTCGACGTCGAAATAAAGTCACAACGCAAAACTTACGCATGCAGGACAGGACTTGGCTGAGCAGCTGCGTGATGTGGTGACAGGACTAGATGACGACGGTGGCTGGGTCGTCTGGATCATCGACAACGTGCGCAACTCCGGCTATACGGCCGGAAAAGAAAAGAAAAGAAAGAAAGAAAAAGAAGAACAGAAGAAGAAGAAGAGGAGGTGGTGGTTGTTGGGGTTCTCTAGACATGGCGAGGGTAAGGACGGGGATGAGGCGGTCGTCGGCGGTGAGGTCACGGTGAGGTGGGTGATGGGTTCTGGTGTGATCAGGAGAAGAGCAGAGGGTCGGTGGTGGTGCGTTGGTGCTCTGGGTTTGCAGGGAAGACGAGGAGTTGATGGAGGTGGTCGGTGTTGGTGGGTTTCCGGCGATGGGTGTTGGGTTCTTGACATCGGGGAGGTGAGGCTTAGGTCGTCGGGAAAGGAGGAAGAGGAAAGAAGAGGAGAGGGGTGATGGAGGTGAAGCAGGGGAGGCGAGATGATGGGGACGACGACGGTGAGAGGACGGCGACGACAAGGGGGACGAGCGCGTGGTTTAGGGTTCGCGGTGTTGAGGTTGTGAAGGAAGGGAGAGAGGGTTGGATTATATATATATATATATATATATATATATATATATATTAGAGAGATAGAGAAGTGGTGGGGACGGGGGAGAGAGAGACAGAGAGAGAGAGACGAGAGATTTATTATTAATATATTATATATATTATATATAACAGTATATATATATATATTATCTATATAAAATATATTATTTATATATTGTGGGATTTTATAGATAATACCGGATTACTCCGAATATTACCCGTATCCCTTCAAAAACTAGTTTTTAAATATGGAGAATATATGTAAGAATTTAAACCATGATGCGATATCCTGTAAATAAAAACATATACCCCCAAGTACGGATCTGCATAAATATACGTAGCGATCAAATAATCTGTCTGTCTAACTCTTAGGATACGAACATGATAGATGAGTGCAACCACATGATATGGGATATTATGACATGCAAGACTAGATAAGAAAATATATGATTTGGTTTTATGTTGTATTTTAAAAAGATATGTGGATTCTAAAATATATTATATATGTATATAAAATCTAGATTTGCATGGATACACTGTACTAGCAAATATTTGATGTAATCTCGAACCATATTGGGTTCAAACATGCGGGTCGGATCGGATAATAACCACAACTACCAATTGCACTGTCTGCAACCCAAAAGAAACACCAGTAAGGAATTTTTGCTGCAAGATTTGAAATACCCCAAATATATAGTATAATAGTACTAGGGTGTTATATTATACCCAATTACAAAAGAATTTTGTCCTCAAAATTCACAGAACAAGAAAAGAGACAATAAGACACGGATCTAAGAAAAGAGGTGTGGAAACTTCTGTCGGATCTTGTCTTCACGTTCCCAAGTAGATTCTCCGTGCGAACGATTCCCCCATGAAACGAGTACTAGTGGGATAACTTTGTTCTTGAGGACCTTTTCTCGTCTATCCACAATCTCCATTGGTTGCTCTTCATACGTTAAATCTTCTCTTACTGTCAGTTCCGAGTGATCTAGGATGTGCGTTTCATCTCGAACATACTTGCGGAGTTGAGATACATTAAAAACGTCATTAACATTCGCCAAGGATTGTGGTAAAGCCAATCGATAAGCAACATCTCCAACACGCTCGATCATACCGAAAGGCCCCACGAATCGAGAACTAAGTTTGCTTCGACTACCAAATTGGATCACTCCTATTGTCGGCGATATCTTTAAGAATACAAGATCACCAACTGCGAACTCCAGAGGTCTTCGTCCAGTATCAGCCTAACTTTTCTGTCGATCTTGTACCACCTTCATATGATTTCGGATCACGTTAACTTTCTCCACTGTTTGCACAATAATATCCGGTCCCAATAGTTTTCTTTCTCCAACATCGTCCCAACAGACAGGCGAGCGACACTTACGACTGTATAATACTTCGAATGGAGCCATCTGTATAGTCACCTGAAAACTGTTATTGTATGAAAATTCCACCAAGTGCAAATGATCCTCTCATGAACTCTTGAAGTCTAACATGCATGCTCTCAACATATCTTCAAGAGTTTGGATTGTTCTTTCAGACTGGCCATCTTTTTGAGAATGATATGCTGTGCTAAATTTCAAGCGAGTTTCCAAACTTTCTTGTAGACTCCTCCAAAAGTGTGATAGAAATCGAGTATCATGATCCGAAACGATACTTATGGGTACTCCATGCAACCTCACAATCTCCTGCATGTACCGCTCTGCCAAATCCTCCGTCGACTGACCAACATGAAACAGTATAAAATGAGCTGCCTTGGTCAATCGAATGACAATAACCCAAACTGTATTATTGCCCTTTGGACTCCGTGGTAAAGCTATCACGAAATCCATGGTTATATGTTCCCGCTTCCACTGAGGAATTGGAAGTGGTTGCAACAAACTAGCTACCATTGATGTTCAGCCTTGACTTGCTGACACACTAAACACTTTGATACGTAGCGAGCAATCTCTCTTTTCATGCCTTCCCACCAGAAATGTTGTCGCATATCTCTGTACATCTTTGCGCCTCCCGGATGTACGGAATACACGGAACTATGAGCCTCCTTCATGACTTCTTCTCGAACATCTCCTTTGGGCACACATAAATGACTACCATATCGCAACGAACCATCTTTATAAATTAACAAGTCCGTTCGAAGTCCCGCTTCTACTTGTTCTCGAAACTTTTGCAATCTTGGATTCTGCGACTTTAATGTTATCGATCAAGGATGACTGTAATTGCAACTGCATCAACTGTCCCGAAGAATTTGGTAGTACAATCTCCAACTCGAACCTCTGAAGATCAGCTATAATCTCTTTTTGTGCAACCAATATCCGTATTGCGGGCAACTAACTTAGAGCATCCGGCACCACATTAACTTTCCCTTGATGGTATTTGAGATCAAGATCATAGTCAGCCATCAGTTCTAACCATTTACACTGCCTCATGTTGAGCTCTTTCTATGTAAACATGTACTTTAGGCTTTTGTGATCGGTAAAAACTTCTACAATTTCGCCCAATAAGTAGTGTCTCCAAATTTTCAGAGCAAAAATCACTACTGCTAACTCCAAATCATAAGTTGGATATGTTAGTTATATGTATGCCCTAGAGGCCATTACTGTACATTGGATATATATTGTAGTGGATGCTGGGACATATATAGGTAGGACTTTCTTGCTCGACATGATAGTACGCTATCTGGTTGCTCTTTATCTTAACATGTATACTTTCTGTCTCTCTGTTACATGTTGATAAAGCCCTTAGGATGTGTACTCGACTTCCAGGACTATGATGTAGATCATACTAGTGGAGCCTGGGTAGTCCATGAGTACATCCTTCAATGTTCCTAGTCGTAGGAATATCGAGACGGGGCATCGATATTCCAGAGTAGACTAGCGTATATCTTCTCGACCCATGTGATGGGCGATGGATGATCCCATATCCATTGGTGTTTGACATCGGAGATGGTATGCGGGTGCTCAGTGGAGACTGGGTACACTGAACGGACTCGCCGAGAACTCCCAGATGGTATTATACCTCACGTCAGATGGCAGTTCTCTGGTGACATTGGTACAGCTTAGTCTGTTGACCCGAGATCGTCATAGAGTCTTGTGTGTCTCCCACTGTGCTTTGATTTCCACCCTACCATGGCTCTACTGAGTCGTGCAAACAGGTGGTTTTTGGGTACAGTCCCGATTCACATGGAGGCAATGAGCGATAGGAGGGGATTCGTCTCTCCCGGTATTGGGGGTTGATGTTGCGCTATGCTCGACTGGCCATAACAGGAAATCCCTGGCCAGGGTTGCAGTGACCTACTGGTAAGTGTTATCAGTAGTTTCACACATGTCATGGACTTCACGTCGGCATGACTTATCGAGCTACTGGGGTCTGACGTTTACCACCCCTAGGCGAGATATGCGACATATCAGACGAACAGACCGGACTGTACGGTAAGTGTTACTGGTTGGATTCACAGGAGTGTGAGCGGGCTTGCTCGTCGATCTTTTGATCGCTCAATACCCGGGTGGCCGTTACGTTTAGCAGACCGCTTGCGGCTTATGGGTGTTTGATATGATCATCACCTGCTGCCGGCGTATTGACGAGTCTTTAGAGTCCTACACAGAGGTTTCCTGGCTCAAGCGAAACGAAATAGGAGCGCATATGAGATATGTGCGGGACCGAGAATAATTCGTGTATGTGATACCGTATTCCATTCTCGCGATGAAAGTATCGATTGGTTATATGCGATATAACCTAGTTGTCGAATCAAGGATTGATTCGATAAGCCGATACATTAGATACTAGCCAGTTATATGCGACATGACCGGATCATTGAATCAAGTGTTGATTTAATGATTTAATGTATAATTATATATTTGATATATTACTTTGCATTAACTGGTATTGGTTCACTTTAAATGGATTTTCTCACTTGGATTGTGCAAGTTGTATATGTGATATACTTTTGTGCACAAGATTGTATCATGTTTGATGATACATGCAAGCTTGGGTTTGTGTAAAGAATTGACCATGGTTATATGAATGGTTAGGGTTTCATTTTATTTGCTTATTTATTTATTCATTTATTCTTTATTGAAAGAAATAAAATGGTGACTAAGTTTGGTTTATCTTTGAAGCTTCATGAAGCTTTGAATGGTTGACTATTTTGTTTCTTTCCTTAACCCTAACCATTCACTTTAACCTTAGTTTATTCTCTACATCTAACCATAGTTGACATTATGATAAGTATGATTTATTTTCTATTTTCAAAAAAAAGAAGAACTTATCATATCTTCTTCTTCTTCTTCATCTTCTTCTTCCATGAAAAGAAGTTTGCTACATCAATGGTGATTGATGAAAAAGTGTGAGAAATCCAAATCTAAAGTCTACCCACTTCCTATTTCTTCATCCTCTACCTCTTTCCAAGTAGTATAGGGTGTTTCCTTCACAAGTTTTCTTGACTTGGTGATGTTGGAGCTTGATCTAGCGATGCCTCGACGTAGATCATCTTCGGCATCATCGTCGATGACCTAGCCCGCTTTTTCTCTGATGAAGCCGACGCTAGAGCCCAAGATCCGATTTGTACAGCGAGGAGACTTCATCGCGGAGCCATAGTGGTGGAGAACCGGATCTACAAAGGTTGTAGCCACTTTCCTTTAGCATTTGATTCGTTTACATGCTTGCATCGCCTCATTATCTAGTTAACGATCCGTATTAGGGTTTGTAGGCACCCGTAAAATTTGAATTAGCCATGTTTGATGCCTTGTGAGACTCCATTAGAGTGCCTAGGAACCCTACAGTGGTATCAGAGCCTAGCTAGAGCCTTAGGCGATGCGTAGACGGAATTAGAAGTCCGATCGAACCAAAACCAAAACCCTAAAATGCTCTCTGGACAATTTCTGAAATCTGGTCTTTTTCGAAATTAAAAATATGCAGAAAAATCAGCAGGGGATTGTAAGGGTTACTGGAAAATTCGATGGCCTAATTCCTTAAAGGCGCCGCGGATCCGCGGCATGAGCATGCTCATGCGGCGGTTCCGCGGCCATTTTGTCTTGTTGTGTATCGAATTTTGCACCGTAATTCTTAGTTTGCAGTGCTGGTTTTCCTGGGAATTTTTTTTTCAAGAGTTAAATTTTCTGGGTTGTATCGGGGACTCGGTGTATCGATCGGATTGTCTAATTTTGTCAGTGTGTTTTTCCGGGTATTTTTAGAATATGTTAAAAAGTTCGACCGGATATAAATACCCACTTTTTCCCCTGCCGGAAAATTTCCAATTGTTGGATTTTTTCGTAGTTTAACGACGTTCTAAGTAGTGCAAGTAACGCGATGGACCCTCTAGAAGACAACAAACCTTAACTCGATTATGTGACCGTCTTGAACTGCCCTTTGAACCTTCGGGTTTGGGGCAGTACGGCGTGCCACATGTGAGGCGTTGGCTTGACCCTTCTACGGATGGACCGTTGGTACTGAGGCACGAACTGAATGTTGTTAGACTTATTTCATGTGTTGAGCTGTTTCGGGAAAACTTGGGTGTTCGAATGTTCAATCGGAAAGTTTAACATTTTCTGTTTATCCGGAATGTGATACAACAATTGGAATTCACAAAAGTTATGTGATAACTGAATGAATGTTATAAACATAGCACTTTAGTCTCACTTGATCGGTTGCCACGGAATTTTGATGTGATCAAAAGTCCGTCGCAATCACGTAGCGTACGCGGATACTCGCCGGGTAAACTTAATAGACAGCCTCACTCCATAGCCCCGACCAAGTGACTGTAGGAGAACCCCGTCGCCGAAAGCATCCGTTCGGGTGCTCGCGGTAGCGGTGTTCCGCCTTGGTGCACTTCGTCGACGGCGTCGGGGGTGCGGCCGCCTACTGAAGTTTGCGACGAGCATTCGATCAGAATGTCGGGAATCCTGTTGAATTGCCCGATTTGATATTGAAAAGTGTTTTCGATAATGAGACTAAAATGCGGGGTTTATAATTGTTAGGCATGCGATGTCTAAAGAATTCATTTGGTCAGGCATGCGATGTCTGAGGTGGTTGCGGATTCCAACTGTTGTAGTTTTACACTTTCTTTTCTGTGACCGTAAGTGTAATATGTGATGTCGCCGGTTTCGTTGCTATATATCAACGACAATTGGGATGCGCATATTTACTTACGTTGATGACATGTGATGTTATGTGTTGCTGGATATGTTATATTGGATCGTCGTGTTTGAATAGCCGGGGTTTTTTTATGTGAGATGAGTGTTTTTCATTTTCATTCATGTAAAAACTTGTATGTAATATTCTTTTATTGGGGCACTTCCAGGTTGCGGATGTTGTCACCATTTGTATATTATTTACTTTTCTGCACTAGGATAGACCCAAGGAGGGGAGCACAAGTAACCGGGTTCTAGGGTCCAGTGGGAGACCATCTCGAGGAGTCGAGTCCGGGTCTCCTAACCCTAGAATTGGTAGGGTTGCTTGCCGCTCTCGTAGGGGTCTAGGGGTGTGGGATTGGCTATTCATCACGACCGTGGAATCCGTGTTTTATACCGGCTCGTATTGAAAACACGGACGTCCTAGTATATCCAATATTTCATATGTTTCTTCTGCTGTGATTTATCTGTGATGTGATCATGTGATGTTCTGTGACAGATATTTGTTGGAGATAGTGCCCTCAGAGTCAATTATTGGATCACAGGCACGTGATTGCAATGATTGAGGGGAGGACCTATCCCGGTAGGACAGTCTTACTCGAGATGATAGTATGCTATCTGGTTTATCTTTATCATCGTGTACTGCTTAAGGTGACCTTACGAGTCGCTATTACACGTTGATAAAGCCCCTAGGATTCTTGCTTGACTTCCAGCAGTATGAGGGCGATCATATAAGTGGGAGCTGGGGTCTACAAGCACATCCTTAAAAGGTCCCTAGTCGTGGGAGATTCGAGACAGGGCATCGTTTCTCCAGAGTAGACTAGTGTATACAGTCGAGACCCCGACGAGGGGCGGTGGCCGGTCTCACAAGCCACTGGTGTCAGTTGGTTCACCTAAGATGTATACAGGTGCTCATTGGGTTATGAGTACACCGGACAGGACTCGCCGGGAACCTGCTAGTTGGGATATACCAGACGTCAGATAGCAGTTCCCAGGTGACATGCGTACAGGTTAGTTCATCGACCTGGGATCGTCATTTGTCTCGTGTGAGTTCCCACTGTACTTTGATTACTACCCTACCACGGCTCAAAGGAGTCGTGCAAACAGGTTTTAGTTGGGTACAGTCCCGAGCCACATGGAGGCAGTGAGCGGATCTGCAGGGGTTCGTCTCTCCCGGTATTGGGGGTGAGGTCGTGCTGTGTCTAGGAGAGCCAGAACATGAAAAGTCCTTGGCCAAGGCAGGAGATTTGCTGGTAGGTATTCCAGTAGTATCTCAGGGTGTTCTGGGCTACACTCCGACACGACTTGTACCGCTTTTGGGGGTCTGACTTTTACCAACCCCCTAGGCCCGCCATGCGATGCTCATAGACGAACGGACCGGACTGTACGGATATTGTCACTGACAGGCTCAGTAGGGTGTCAGGATGAGTTCGCTCATCGACGTCCCTTTTGGTCGATAGCTGGTGGCCCGTCACGTATGGCTAATACCTCTGACATGCTAGTGGTTAAATCCACAGCCATAGTATTGACGAGTCTTTAGAGTCCACCACACAGACAGTTACTCAAGTTTCGGGCGAAACGCTGTAGAGGCCGTATGGAGATATGGCAGGGTTCGATCAGATACGTGCGGTATTGTACGGATCGTGATCGGACGGTTTTTACTAGCCGGCTTTGGCTTAAGCCGGATTCTAGTATTTGATAGTGTAGTTTTGTCTCTTTGCATTTGTGTTCAGTGCGAATACAAATGCGGGCATGTATTTGCAGTAGTGGGGTTTTCCTGTAATTTATTACGGGATCGGTTTTCTGAAGTTGCCAGTTTGCATTCCGTTCCGGCCGGTTTTCCTTCATTCCTTCTCGGTCGGACTTTCTTGTTGGAGGGTGTTAATTGCAAGTTTGCAATTAACATTAAGTGGAGGGCTTTCTTGCATATGTGGCTTCATGATTATCCTCTTCATCATGATATTCTATTTTGGTCATTCTCTTGCATTTATGAGATGGTGATTTTAGATGTGAGATTATTTTTGGTCCATGCATCTTGAAAAATTCCATTCTTTTTTCCCACCCATTTTCCTAATGGGCCGGCCACTTTTCCAGCTAGTGTATTTGATTGATTTTGTGGGAGAGGTTTAATTGGTGTGAATTAATTCATTTGGAATTTCGTGGGTCCCCCTCCCATTGTGTGTGTGTGTTGTGAAGGGAAATTTCCATATACATGGTTTTAATTAGTGCCATTCTTCATACATGATTTCCAGTGAGCAAAAAATGGGTGTGCAGGGGCTGTTTTAATGGGAGAGAGAGAGGTTCTTTTGGGGGATTTTTTGTTGTCTCATTTCCTTGAAAAAAATGGAGAGCACCATTTATCTTTCTCCAAAGTCTTTTTCTCACCTCCACATCCATGGCAACTTCTAACCCCAAAGAGATAAGTTTCTACACTATTCTATAGCAAGCCTTGGACGCGTCGGCTAGCCTACTTCGCGCCCGAGTTGCCTCGGTCAAGAGGCGGGAGCCCGTAAAAGATTCCGGCTACGTGGTGCCCCTTCAGACGAGCGAGGAGGTGACGGAGATTCCGCGGGAGATCGGAGTGGAGACGAAGACCGAAGGATACGGATCGCTTGGTATACTTCTCTACTCTTTTCTCGTTTGCTAGCTAGCTAGGTTAATGGCCCGATCCGGGTGAAAAGTCCGCGGCGGTGCCGTTTTGCAAAGTTCGCAAAGTTTTTGTTTTCCGCGTTTCCGGCGTCGGATCGACGGCCGGGGCGCCCCCGCGGGCTTACAATGGTATCAGAGACACGCCGTTAACCTTCCCTAGCTTGCTCTAGCGCGTTTAGAACTCGATCGAACAAAAACCCGAAAACCGTATTTTTGTGCACATGTGTTCTCTGTTAAAATTTTTTGAGCTCCTAAAATTTTTCTGGTGATTTCAGACACATGTACAACAAATTATAAGAATTCTGGGAAAATACGATCCACTGATTCCTCACATCGACCGCGGAAGCGCGGCTAAACCCCTGGTTTGGCCGCGCTTGCGCGGCGGAAAAGAGGAATCGTGGCACCATATTTTCCCAGTAAGCTTATGTGTTGAAAATAGGGCATTTGGGACATTTTCTTTGGGCCCAGATTTTCTGTAAGTGCTACAGTAGTGTGTGGGGCCCACTTTGATAAATTTGTTCGATCGGATATTTTAAACATGCTAGTTCACAGTTTTTTACATTATATCTGCGACCGTGAATGTCACTTGATCGGTAAATCCCGTCTAACTGCTATAGCCCGGTTAGACGGATTTGCGAACGTGATTTTCACGTTGATGTTCTGTGATTGTACTGTGTTGTTGCGGATCGGTCGTGGAGGATAGCCTGGTTGCAGTGGTAGTACAGTTTTGTTTTTTATGTACATTTGATATTGCGGGGCGAGCGTCCGACATGTGGACTGCCGTCACTGCCAGTTTGTATTATTATTTTGGGGCACGACCTGGTTGCGGTCGATGTACCCGTTGTATGTATATTTTACTTTCTGTACTTGGATTACCCCGCGGAGGGGTGCACGGATAGCCGGATTCTGGAGGGCAATAAGCCCGCATCTCATGGCATTGAGACGGAGGGGGCTTCACTCTAGGATTGGCGGGCTATTCGCCGCACTCGTAGGGGGTATAGGGTTGACCCAGGAGGGGTGCCCAAGTTACCGGATTCCGTGAAGTGCTGGGTGGTCCATTCACGTTGCTGAAGGGGGCTGCCTCGCTTCAGGTTTTGGCGGGTAACTTGCCGCGCCCGTAGGGGTCTAGGATTTCATTGCACAGGCTATCCACACGACCAGGGGAACGTCGGGTTTCAGCGGCTCTGTGAAACCCGGGGATCCCAGATATCTGTATTGATCTGTGTTGCTATACATTTCTGTGTTGCTTTTATCACGCCATGAGCGAAAATTATATATTATATATATATTAGTAGATGTTGTATATGTTTTTCATCCGCGCTAGTCCAGTCCCCGCTCTGTCGTTAGTTAGCTAACCTAACGGGTGATGACGGGACCCAGTGGCGAATGCGGATGGCATATACGTACGTCAGTATATTTTCGTTCTTTGTGGTGTGATCAATTGATGGGACTGCGTTGATTCGGATCAATGCAAGTTAAACAAACCTAATCTGATGTTGTTGGAACATTTTTTTCAAAAAGCTGTTATTGCAAGGGCGTTCTCTTTTGTTTTGCACAGTGGTATTCATTTGGAATATCCTGCTCCTCAGTCGACGAGGCAAGGGCCGAGATCCCTTCACCGGGAGTGACCCCTTGGACAAAAGTTTGCGTCAGGGCAGTAACTTCACTATAGCCGATTACTTTTGCTTTGCATCGTGGTATTCAGTTGGAATATCCTGCACCTCATTCTACGGGGAAAGAGCCGAGATCCCTTCACCGGGAGTGACCTCTTTAGCAAAGGTTGTCGTCACTATATTTTTATAAAGCTATCAGTTTCTTCAACGATATCAAGTTCATTACGTTAAAGGTTTTCGCCAGAAACCATTCGTAGCCCTCCGTCGTTTCAGACGGGTAGCACGTAGTATTCATGCTATGTTTGTTGGCCTTCGTCAAGGCATAGTGTATGGTAGCTGCTTGTTGCCTTTCTGCAGCATAGATAGATGCGTTGGTTTGGGACAGTCGTATAGCCTTGTTGGCCTTCGTCAAGGGCTTGTGCGGGTGGGTTCAAATCAACCTGGAGAATGACGGGTAGAACTTGACATGTGACTTATGATTTGTTGGCCTTCGTCAAGGTCATAAGAGCATGGGGCAGAAAATCACATCGGGAGTTTCAAAAGTACTGAAACTTGCCAGATATGCGCATACCTTCTGGAGTGTGATAACGTGAGCGGATTCCGTCACGTTATCATGCGATGAGAGTTGGATCCCGATTCCCACTGATGAGTTGGTTTACTCCTCGGGTTATCCCGGCTAATTCTTCTTTCAGGTTTGGGGAAGAATTTGACGTTACAGTGGGAGGTTTCCAGATTAGATAAAGTGACAACCATTCTGATCTAGGTTAGAGTGCACGCTGAGTGTTTCTTTTCTCTCTCTCTCTGGCAGCGACCATTGACCCGACCCTAGACTATGACTCAGTGACCAAGTTGACCGAACCTTCTTAACACTGGCTTTTGGATTGTCAGGGTTGCAGACCTCTTTGCCACTCCTACTTTTACTCTTTTCTCCGGGACACCCCGTATTACTACGAACGTCCACTTCCATTGGACAAAACCATCGTATGGTTATATACGAACTCGAAGGACTTCGAGGATGGTTTCCGGTTCTGGAGAAAATGAATAGGACTATTCAGTTGTCTTTTCCTTTTACCTTCTCTCAGGCTGCGAGTACTCCTTGGTTTAGGAGATAGTACACCTATTATGCAAATTGGATAGTCTTCTTCCAAACCTTAGGCTGGTGCCGAACGGTAGGGAATGAAGAAAACCAATTAGCCTAAACAGTGTACAGAAGGTATTAAGTTCAGACAAAGCAAGGGATTAGTAAGAGGGCAAAGTAAATTGCGACTGCTATTCACGACCAAACCATGTACTTCTTTGTCAATCCTAAATCATCTATGAATTAAGTTCATTCGGTTGTCTTTTATCCTCACCTTCTCTCGCATTGCGAGTGCTCCTAGGACTAGGACAGTACACCCATTATGCTTATTGGATAGTCCTCTTCCAAACCATAGGCTGGTGCCGAACGGTAGGGAAGGAAGAAAACCATTTGGCCTAAAGGGGTGTACAGAAGGTAATGACTAAAGACATATAAAGGGATTTGGAGAAGTGGCAAAGAATTATACAGTTATAGTTGTGAATCTGGATAATGGAAGAGGCATTACTAGGAATACCAGCATACCCCATCGAAACATTTCAATGTTTCAGTTTCACTGTGTACTGTTAAAAGAAAACTGATTTCCCGATTAGATACTTACTCCAGGGTATGTATTTACCAAGTATGATTCTCACATCTGTATGGTTTTACAGATGATGAGTGGGAGTAAGTTATTGGGAATTAGGTGACCATCCTCATTATATCAGGATTCGTTGAAATTGGTGATATTTGAGGAAGTCATCTGGGTTGTTTGCCGGTCGGCAAATATTTGGTTTTGAATATCCGTTGTTGTGCACCAATTTCAAATTGATATATCTGTACGTCTATTTTTATAGAGTGAGACATATCTTTTGAAATTATGTCTATGACATTTACCTATACCAGTGGATGGTTAGATAAGGAGCATTGAACAGCGGTGTAATTCTTCTTAACCAAAAGTACAGTTTTCAACACACGACACACAGTGAATGAGTCACTAGACTCAGGGGACTTATACAGAGTATTGTACATTGTCCAGTGTCCATTAGGACAGAGGGGTTGGTCCTCGTACTATATTCTGTTTACTTTTAACTTCTCTAGTTCTTAGACATGTGTTTCGTAGAAACACAGGGTCTAAGTTTTGAGGAGTTATAGTATAAGAGTAAAGTAGAGAACCAAGTGTTGCAAGTATCGGGATTCTTCAAGGAGATCGAAGATGTAGATACTTGTGAATGGTATTCAGTTGATAGTAATGATTAAGAGAACTAGCTTCTCTTTCAGGTTACTCATAATTGGAAGTACTCCTAAGTTGAGTAACGCTGATCGGCCTCTCTTCCATTTAGTTGACATGCACTGGAGATAGCTGCATGATTTGAATCTGGTTCAATTAAATCAGTGCCTCTGTTTCTTGGATATAGAACAGTTCATATCTTGACATTGTTAAGATACGGGGAGTTGTCCGGCTTATGCTTAAAACCAGACTCTGGACAACTCAAGGCACGTTTTAGTAATGGCTGTTTGTGGGTTGACCCGGGCTATGACGAGGGTTGATTTTCTATCATCTGGAAGATCAATAGTGATATTGTTCTTGACTCGCCACAGTTTTATCAAAAATGGATTTTTTCAGAAAACAGTAGTGGGAGTATGGTAGAACTGGAAGTGATTCCAGAACCGCAAACGATTACTGAAGATTTGATAAGGAACCTAAAGATTCAATATGGATTGACATTCCATTGGCCACTCCGCAGATAAGGTGGGTAACCTCAGGCACCCGAGAGGTACTTCGGTATACTCAAGGACAGTGGCAGGGAGGTTCTTGTTTACCCAGACTTGCCATTGCTGTTGTTCCAGACTGTGAGACCCGGCAGGAGAATGAGTATAGCGTCGTTCTAAACTGGTTTTAGAAGCGTACGTATATATGACTCTGCCAGAGGGTTGTCGTAGTAAGTGGGAGCAGCGGAAGCATTGGTGGACATCAAGCTCATGTCTATTTATAGACTAAAGCAGATATAGCGGAGATAGATCATCTATTTCTGATGTGACAGTCATAGGTTTGACTTCATCAGAATAGGGGATGGATCTGTTAAGAAGGTAGTAGGGTGTGATGTCCTGGTATTTGATGACATACACAGAGCAGGAAGTGATATTCCTATACTACGATCGGTTATACTTTGGTCGTCACACAGTGGTTTCTCCACATAGGACTTGGATATAATATCAGACATTCTGGTTACTAGATCTATGGTTTTAGATTTAGATTTGGGTGGTTTCCCAATCTGGGTACTTAGACAGCATTCTAAGAGTATTTAGAATGAACGACTCCTGGCACGGTAGTGTACCTGCAGGTAATGGAGTCACCCTCTCTAAAGGTGTCTTACAGACTAAAGGGGAGAGGGATATGCATGATTGGCAGATCACTTGCTTAGGCAATTGAGTCAATCATGAGATGTCAAGTACCACACCAGATGTTGTTCTTGCAGTAAATGCAATAAGTTGATATTGATCCAATCCTGGAGAAACAGTCGGAAGCAGTTTTAGAACATAAGTGAATGTTCTAGGGATATGATAACGGCAGTCTTCTTCGGGAGACAGTTATCATTCCAGGCTTCCAAGGTGACCTGGATGGCAGAGTGGCTGTCAGAGTTATAGTTTTCCCTCTGACGAGGGGCAGTATTTTGGACAGTTGGTCCAGGTGGATACTGAGGGAAGGCATGGTGCAGGACACTGATTAAGTTCAGTTGTCGATACAGTCTAAAAAGTTTGGATTTGGAGTTCACTTATGAGCTAGGTCCCATCAGACATCCAGACATTCTAAGACATGTATTGCTCATTTCGGGAGATGGCTTTCTCCGCGAACTTGAGATTTAGAGAGACATAGAAAGAAACATCAAAGCGGATCCACCCACTGAGGCTATTCCTCGAACGCAATAGTTTCGCAAACGAGCTTTGTGAGACTGACTAGTAGAGGAGTTGGGTGTTCGGTATCACACGGGCTGTGAGTATGCGACATCGCAATAATTAGCCTCGAGTGCAAGTGGGAGATTGTTGGAGATAGTGCCCTCAGAGTCAATTATTGGATCACAGGCACGTGATTGCAATGATTGAGGGGAGGACCTATCCCGGTAGGACAGTCTTACTCGAGATGATAGTATGCTATCTGGTTTATCTTTATCATCGTGTACTGCTTAAGGTGACCTTACGAGTCGCTATTACACGTTGATAAAGCCCCTAGGATTCTTGCTTGACTTCCAGCAGTATGAGGGCGATCATATAAGTGGGAGCTGGGGTCTACAAGCACATCCTTAAAAGGTCCCTAGTCGTGGGAGATTCGAGACAGGGCATCGTTTCTCCAGAGTAGACTAGTGTATACAGTCGAGACCCCGACGAGGGGCGGTGGCCGGTCTCACAAGCCACTGGTGTCAGTTGGTTCACCTAAGATGTATACAGGTGCTCATTGGGTTATGAGTACACCGGACAGGACTCGCCGGGAACCTGCTAGTTGGGATATACCAGACGTCAGATAGCAGTTCCCAGGTGACATGTGTACAGGTTAGTTCATCGACCTGGGATCGTCATTTGTCTCGTGTGAGTTCCCACTGTACTTTGATTACTACCCTACCACGGCTCAAAGGAGTCGTGCAAACAGGTTTTAGTTGGGTACAGTCCCAAGCCACATGGAGGCAGTGAGCGGATCTGCAGGGGTTCGTCTCTCCCAGTATTGGGGGTGAGGTCGTGCTGTGTCTAGGAGAGCCAGAACATGAAAAGTCCTTGGCCAAGGCAGGAGATTTGCTGGTAGGTATTCAGTAGTATCTCAGGGTGTTCTGGGCTACACTCCGACACGACTTGTACCGCTTTTGGGGGTCTGACTTTTACCAACCCCCTAGGCCCGCCATGCGATGCTCATAGACGAACGGACCGGACTGTACGGATATTGTCACTGACAGGCTCAGTAGGGTGTCAGGATGAGTTCGCTCATCGACGTCCCT